>OV815489.1:54787976-57287976 GCA_929108735.1 Andrena dorsata
TATGGAAAACCGCGGGCCACTTACCCCAGAATCTTCCTAAAAGGAACTTTTATAGCCTACAGTGATTCTGGAATTGCGTCCTATCGTGGCAACGCCCACGGAACTCCGCTTTTTCGCGCTAAAACATCGACGCGCTGGCATATCTCGCCAGCACCAGATGTGCCAATGCACGTTGCCCTGCGACCCGCGAAACCGTTAATTCAAGGAAACGTCTCCCGTGAACGTCCGCGCGCCGCAAGATTGACCGAACTCCGGCCGAACTGTATTCGATATTCCTCTTTAATGGAATTCACGGGCGCCGTTGAATGTTTAAAGACCGTCCGCCGGAGTCAAGCACGCAATTCCCTCTTACGAAACATTTCTCCGTCCAGCACGGTCGAATTCGCGATCCACGGAAGGAGGAGGGCTGCATTATTAACTTGTGAACGGTATTTGCGGTCTATCCTCTGGCCCTCGGCCCTCTCTCTGTGGATAATGCATTCGTTCGAGTGTCTTGCCAAACCGCGTTCGAAAGTGCCCCGGCTCTGTCGCGTCGAATGACGGAAAACAACGACGCAGCACGCCCTATCGGATAGAGCGGTCCCCGATCCACGGAATCGATCGTGCTGCTCGAGGGGTGGTCGTGTGTAGCCGAGAGCTCATTCGATACGAGATCAGCCGACGGAGCCACTGTCTGGATCAACGTGATGGGACGACGAAAATGGGGGAGATCGGGGGCACGTTCCAACGCGTGGCAGCCTCCAGAAACTCACCAGCTTATTCCACTTGCACGGCCGCAGACACCCTCGCGGAGCCTCCTCGCGCCGTCTTCCACGACCTCGTCTGTTTACCTTGCCACGACGCCGCTGACAACGTTCTCGGCTCGCTCAGCTTCCGGATAATTAGCATTCCCTGGATCCGACGACGCAATGTAATTGCCCTGCCGGTCACGTCTTACGTTAAGTTGATTCTGGGGTTCGTCTGCCGACGGGATGAACATTTGTGGGATCTGGGGTGGTGTTGATGATGTGCAATTTCATTATTACAATTTTACGAGCACCTGTCTACGTATGGGATAAAGATTTATGAGAAAGTTCTGTATGCAAAAGTCACCGTGACCTCGAAATTCGGAGCCAAGACTTATTTGATTTCGCACGACCCATTTTATTATTGGTAGTAGTTTGTAATTATATATGTTCATAAATATAAGTTTTACAGGGATAAAGGAGGGTGTGATATGCGCAATAGGCCAGGTTTAGAGAAAGCGGTGCTTATTATACCTAATTTTACTGTAGAGACGAGAGCAGTGACATTCCCGTCGATGACCAAGAAATCCTCCCCTGTGCCGTTCACCACCCCCCTCCGCCCCTCCGCATTTATGTGCGCGATTTCCGGCTGAGGAACGCGTATCGACGTTCCGCGGCGTGGCCGTAGTTGCCCAGGCTGCGTATTGCCGACAAGATAATTATCCCGATGATGCACTCGAGGCTGTCGAGTTTGAGGAACACTCCCGGCGGCCCCGTTTCCCTAGTTCTCTCACCTCCCGCATCGAATAATCTAGATCGAGATTTCCGGCAAACCTCGGGCCGCGCCGCTGGCTACGTGACGCGTAATACTCAACGCTTCGAGGCTCGTCTAAACGATCTCTACGCCAGTTCGATAGGCCAGCCGTGAACGGGACTACTCGCGATCGTCTTAATTAATTTCACCGCTGCTATGATCTCCCAGCCCGCGCTGAACAAGCGAGTTGCTCGATGGAACGTCGAACAGATTGCGGGGAGAATATCGCTAATTATTGTGTCTCGTTCTCTGCACACAGCTCCACTGTCGGTTTTATTTGATCGTCACGGTGGGTCAATATTGGCGAAGAACGACGAGCTCTCGAGTACCGATCCTTCGCGGCGTAAGTGCGATATTCTTCCCTACCCTCCTCGTCGGCGGATGTAGCAGAGACGCGAACAACGATTGTAATCGCAGAATGCCAGTTAAACCTGCGCCCTGGAATGTCGCTGGGCGTCAACCTTCGCGAGATACATGGATTTCCAGTTTTTTAAGTGTCCCTGTTTCGCCCCGCGTCCTACTCCAATCCGGCTGGCATTGTTCGACGCTCGCGATCCCGCGATTCGCGTCCATTACAGCTTGCCGATGATTGAGATTCTGCATTAGTCACCGCACAGCCTCGCAATTAGAACGCACCGGGTCAGACGGCGAAACCTACGGTAGCAGCATTTTCCATCTGCGCCGCGGACATTGAATGATAACAGAATAACTTATTCGCGTTCCCTTCGACGCCAAAGCGACGCACATATTTGTGCAAATTCTTATCAAAGAGAACGGAACAGGGAATCGTGCACGAGTCTTGGGGGAGCCTGGAATTTCCACCACAAACTCTGAAACCGGAGGCCCTGGACGAAGGGAGGCCGGGGGAAGACAATATCGAGAATAGATCTCGTGAAAACGGTAAACGTAAATGCTCAGCTTCGCGCGGAGCCGTAAAGTCGATGCCAGATAGGGGATTAGGCCGTTGATATCGATAACGACTTTAATACCGTTTTGTTCGAGCCTCGAAGATGCAGCATCACCCACTTTAGCGTCGATCGTGAATTTCACGTCCCGCTGGATAATTCGCCGTTCTGGGATTAATCGGTCCCTGCGTTACCAGCAATGCTGTAACAAAGCGACGTACATTAATCAATGACAAGGCTGACCAGGCCTGTCCGCATCGAAGCGTCCGTCTTCTGCCATGACGTTCGACTGAATGGACGTAGTGCGTATTCCCTTTCAGCTTCATTATGAGGGACGCGATTCTCCTCGTTTCAATGCGGCATTCTCTCGCTTCCTGTCTTTTTTCCACCATTTTCGGGCACCGTGAACGTTGCTTGCAACAATCACCGAATTCCTATCGCTGATGCCACGCCCGGTAATGAATTTAATTAGCGACTTCTGTAGTCCTGGCTAATTACACGGGCGTCCCTTTGGCGGGGACTTGTCACAGAGTCGCGGGCAAGGCGGACCATTTCCATT
The DNA here is from genome assembly GCA_929108735.1 of Andrena dorsata. NCBI lineage: Eukaryota > Metazoa > Arthropoda > Insecta > Hymenoptera > Andrenidae > Andrena > Andrena dorsata. The sequence continues at coordinate 54,790,980 of OV815489.1, forward strand.
TCTCCGCGATATTTCCACGTTCGATGTCAATTTCACGTGAAACGACGACAATGCGTAGTGCGATTCAATTATAGTTCTTTAACGAGGCATCTACCGCGCGAGAATCTCTGGAATTTTATGGAATATCAATCAACCATGTCCATACGGGCGCCGGGTAGCATTGTTAACATTCGGAGCGATATGTTTTTCACGTTTGTCGATTCTCTGAGTGGTAGGTGCCTATCATCTGCTATCGAGCAGGAATGCAGTGATATATTCAGATCGACCAACGTCTGCACGAAGATTCGCGACAGATAATCGAGGCATTGTTTCGCAGAAATGCTTATGATTGGGGTCAGCGCGGGTTGAATGTCCTTTGACCCGGTCCACGGATACGAATTCAATTTCAGTGCATCGAGCATTCGAATTACGAGAGGGTGTACCTGCGCTCGGGGAAACAACGAAATCTGTTACGCTTTACGCCGGTGCTTTGTCGAAATTTAGGGACAATTCGCCTTTTGAGCACGCGCTCCGTGTGTTTAACTGCAATCGGCGTTTCGCGTGCCCCCGACCTCACTGATGCGAACACTTGCGCCCCAATTTCATTCTGAGCCCTTACTTCGCGCGTATAGAGTGACCGTACTAGGGACTCATTGCATCTTTGCCTTGGTTCACAGAGAATAATCAAGCATTCCCGTGTGGCACACGTTTCCACGATGCAGCGTCACTTACCTCTGCAACGATGTAGCCACTACAATTTCCTCCTATGCATCTTTATTTCACAAGCACTGTCGAAGCAAGTCCTCCACGGGAGTTCTCTGGCCCCACGCAAAAAACCGCGCGATTTTTGTCGCAGTGCCGCGACGCGCCGTTGGTTGAACGTAATTTTAATCCTCGAGCGTTAAAGAGCGTTACCGAGCGTTCGAGGAACCGACGTGCTTAATTGTCCGTTTGTTAGAAGAGCGGTACGCCGCAGCAAGCGCGACACCGCAACGCGCGGCTCCCAGTAACGCGCTCGTTAGGGGCGGATTTTGCATCCCGCCGATTGCTAATTACTTTCTGATTCTTGCGCGAACTCCGTGGCCCGGCTGGCTGGATATTGCGCCGTTCCACGGGAATTCGATTTGGTCGGTTAGCGGAACGATGGCTGGCGTTACACTAAACGAAGCGGGATTCTTCGGGGGAGGCTCCACAGGAATTGATTTTACGACCAAACCGCTGAAAATGAAACGATCCTGGCCTCGAAATTGAGGATTTTCGCTGGGGAAAGGAATCGATAACAGGGTAGGTTCGGGGAATGAAATTTTCCACGTGCAGTGGTGGGGAAAGATAGTTTGAACGAAGAAAGATGGCGACATAATTCGACAAAGAGAAACTGTGTCTTCATCTGTGTCGCTTAAAGCCATAAGATTCTATAGAATAAGTCAGCGACGTGGATATGATAAATTGTTACCGTCCAGCTTCCTGTCGACCACTTTCTATAGTCAAAGATTAAAATTGCAAATAAAATTGGCGTTTTGGGAATTAGTGATTATCGAACACTATAAATTTAGAATTCTTGGACAATCGTGCCCCGCGTTTCAGATAATCGTCCAAGTTACATTGGTTAATCAGAAATGGATTTTATCGCGAACATCGAATGCACTGCGTCATCCCATGCGAATCGAAACGGTATCACGGTGTAAATGTATTAATGCGTTTGTTTCATAATTATTCGCAGCGATCTATGCGTGGAAATGTGGAGGTTTTCCTAATAAATCCTTGCATTTAAATCCTCACGGCCGGCGATAACGTCAACTTGTTAATGGGGGCGTAATAAAATTTTACAGCCCATTACCGTGGAACTATCAAATCGCCACGGTTATGGGGAAAATTAAGAGGCGTCGGGCTAGAGTTTATTAGATTTAATGCTCTACGCTCGATTCCCTGCGCCACTTCACCCAACCGTTAAATAACAAATTCCCTTGGCCATGCAGATTCCGTCTGCCGCGTTTCGGTTGGGCGAAAATAGAAAAACTCCCACGAATTTCCCAACCTCGCGATACATTACGCTCCATTACATATCATTTCAACTACAATATTAACCTGGCATATGTATAGGATATTTATTGGGATCGAATCGAATATTACTGAATGAATGTTACGCGCAGATAACAACTACATTGAATCCCCCCCGGCAGTGAAAATTATGCACCTGCTATAATTAACTACGATACGCAGGATACGCTGTTTTGGCACCATTAAATGACATTCGTGCCGGTGGCGTTGAAATGTTGAGACGTCGATGATGGAATCTTTGTTTCGATCGGAAAATTACATAAATGCAGTTGCATCAAATCTGGCGTCACGAATTCCCGAATTTCTCTACGTAGAAGTGATGAAGGGAATTCTTTCCCTCTGATAGAAATAAATCAGCAGAGGGAAAGGATGGAAGGAAACGAAGAAACAGCCCAAGAACAGTGATTCTTCTCGAGGTATCAGAGATTAATCACCAGATCTTGGGTTACTTCTTTTCAGCTCATTAGTCGTTGAAGTAACTTGCCACGATCCCACCCCGTTCATTTGCTGTCCGATCCCACTGGCCCGACCACAGACGGTTCCGCAGTGGAGTTTTGCATATCAGGCCGAGCCTTAACTTTAATTCGCCGCGCGATTCCGCATCTGGGACAAGATGGCGAACGGAAGACGGGAGAAAAAGCGACGCGGCATTGGGATCGCGGGGTCCTGCTGCCTGCCCGCTTCCCAGCTCGCCCGCGAAGCAAAAATCAGCGACTTTCGCGAAGTAGCGATGCGATGTTACTATTCATGGGAAAAGTTTTAATTTGCGCGCGGACGTCCCGCTGGCTGCATTCGGGATCGCGTCGCGTTTACGCGGACAAAGTGTTCGTCGCTGAACTTCGTCGAGCCGACGGCCAGCAACTCCACTCGAATCGGCCGCTGCTGTGCAGTAAATCACCGTCACGCCGCTAATCCTTGCGATTAATTGGCCCGCTTCGAGGTAGGAAAAGAAGGCTGCAAGACACGGCCCACTCCTCGAAGGAGTCAAAGTGGAGTGCTTTAACTTGTACAGAGTTTACTTAAGGGGGTATACCCCCCCGTTTGAACGCTCGGAACATTTTGTGGATTTTTTTACAAGCCAACGGCTTAATGAAGATTATGAACTACTTAAAAAAAGAGTTTCGTTTTGGAAGTGAATTGGTTGAACGTAGCGCAAGATTTTAGGGCCACCGTCATGAAAAATGTAGTTCCGCTGCGATCGGTCGAGCCGCCGATGTTTTGACACTTTCAAACGGTTATATCCTCTTAAAGGCAATCCCAGTTCTGCCAGATAAGCCGCGCCATTTTTTAAATAGCGATGGACGATGATGTTGAACTATAGTGGTGATACAACACGTATCTGTAAGTGAAATAACTTTATTCGTTTTTAACAGCGGGCGTTTTTAATTCTCGTTGTACCTACAATGACATTCTATTTGATTGAACCAAAAAGGAGTTTGATAGAGTACCTATTATACCGCACAGTATCAGTATGCATAGAAAAAGTTTGAATTTCTGGTCAACATTCCCGCGAGTGGCCGCGTGCGCGTTTGAAAATTGGCTCACGATCGATCTGTAGAATCACAAATACAAGGTCTTTTTTAGTTGATCAGTATAAAGTCAGGAAAACTGCGATATATTATATTCTCTACTCTGACATTGTTTCTCGGCAGCTTCTTACGAGGCTTCTTAACGAGAATGTTCAACAGCCTGAACACGCCCAACATGGCGTAAACTCTCGTGCGCTTTCGCGAGTGGGCAATCATAGACAATGGGCGATTACAGGCGACGATAATTGCGGCATATACTCGGCGCGATACACATGGGCAATACATAATGAGCACATAATAGCAGCGCCAGACTGAGTAGTGCGAATTAGACGGATCTCGCGAGCCCTTTGCAAGTTTCGCGTGAAATTTCGCTGTGTCGATTAGAAGCGGAAGTCGAGGAAAGTGCGCGAGACGGCCGCAGGCGTCGTCTAATTTCATCGACAGCGATTCCCGCCGCGTAATGATCCTTTCTCCTCGTTCACTCCCGTCCTCAGACGCATCCCCCGTCGGCGACACTCGAAACGAGAACTTGGCTGTTTCGGCGTCGACGAACGCTTGCTTCGCGGCTTCTGTTCGCGAGACTTGGTTTCCGCGATGTTCTGCAAATACGCCGTCGCGTCTCGGCAAACGAAACGTCAACGAAGTGTTCCCCACTCTCTGTTGTTGTAATTAGTATGCTAGGATCGAGCTCGCTCCCTCGGGAAGACGGGGCGATAGTGAATTCGCGTAGAAAAACACTTGCCAAGAGAAGGAAAACGCCACCGAGTTGATTTAGCGGAGACCCCTGGCGTTGATGGAGTAGATTCGAACACTGAAATTGCTGCCTCCTCCAGTTTCATTTCTCGCAGTTTCCTTGGTATTAAAAGGAGAATGCTGTCGAGGAGGATACTGATATTTTAGCAGACGCTTCCTGTGATCTTAAACTCCCGATAGGGAGCCGTGCGCGTGCGAGAAGACTGTCGCCGGATGGATAATCAACTTCCACCGAGTATACCGAGTTTCCCATCAGCAGCTTCACAATTCACGCTCTTGACAGTAATCAACGAGAGTCCTTCATTTCTCATGCATGACTCCCCGTGGATGGAGAAGAGGCTCTTGTTATTAAGAGTAATCGCTTAAAAAGAGGAGCCTGGTTATCGGTACTCGATGCTCGAGACTGTTCAACAAGCTTCTCCCAAGCACGACTTTTCGAAACGTCGACCAGAAACGGCTTGTTAAGGGGAAAGATGCAACGGGGGTTGCAGCCAGACGACGGATAATGCGCCACTGAAAGTGTTGCACGTTGCATCGGGCTGCTTTGGAATTTATGGACGATACACGCGGATGGGGGCCAGAATCCGCAGACTCTGCAGACCTCGGGTGGGCGGGTTTCAAAGCGACTTCACGCATGCCAATGAAGATTAAGCGACGCGCGTTGCATGAAACGACGTCTCTTCCGGCCTCGCGACGCTCCCCCGCGTTGCCTGTGTGTGGGAATTACGCCGCCGAACGATGAGTAATCTAATAACCTTCCTTCCCCGGAATCGGGTGCTACTCCTCATCTCGGTTTCTTGGGTTATGCCAAGAATTAGCACGCCCTGGCTGTTATTCATAGTTCCATTGAGCTATAAGTATACCTGGAGAGGGAACAGCAATAGGAAGAAGTAGAGGCGACAGCGGTATGAGAGAAATAAAAGATGACGGGTGAACCTATCCTTCTTCCTATTATCCCTCTCACTCTGTACTATCTGTGTTATGTATGCATGTGTGTACGCAGATAACCATAGCCTATGGATATATCCATAGCCTGTTGTAAGACAGAGATAGGTTCACCCGTTATTTTTCCTCTTTCTCCGACCGGCCGCCATTGCTCTGTTCCCTCTCCAGGTATTCCTATAGCTCGATGCATAGTTCTTACTTGCACTTGTTTAATATTCAATGTCGAGAGAAATAAAAACGAAACGTAGGTACTTGTGTCAGAGACCTACAACGTTCTAAATCGAGGCACCAGGGAAACGAAAAGTTCACACATGTATTTTGTTTGGCCATGTTTCAGACAGTACCACTTTGCTCATCGAGCAGAGTACGCGGACACTTAATTGCAAGCACTCGCGTTCGCCTAGAATCACTCTAGCCGCACTTAGAACCCTTCAGCGTGAACGTTCTGAAATCTCGCCGGTCGATCAATACGTGCAGTTGAAAAATAATTCCCACGATGCGGAATGTTGCTATTTGTTATTCGCGTCGCTCGTTCTGCGCCGGTGAATTTACCCCGGGAATGCCCCTCCATACCGAATAAATCTTCGATATTGCGTCATCAGCAAATTCCATTTCCGGCGGGCTCGTGCCACGTTCTATTTACAGGTATTATTTGTTTCCCCTTTTTCTTTATTCCTGGCACGGCTCTCTTGATCTTGCCAGGATGCATCGCGAAATAAACGTGACATGGTAACGTGCCATTAGAATTTTCCAATTCCTCGATGCTCCGTGTTCTTAGCAGAGAGAAATGTTTCGTAACATAAATCCAAATCCCCCCCATTCTCCATGATACCATTCTGGTAGGAAGATTGTGCTTTGGGAAAGGAACAGACAAGCTCACTGTTCAACGGGCTCGGAGTTAATCCCACGCCCTTCCTCACAGTCCCTCTAGCAGAACATACCTATTATCATTTTTCCCTAGTTTCTAGGTGGATTTTCATCAAACTCTTATTTCACTATTAGGCAGCAATGCACTGTTTAAACATGTATTTATACTCTGCGATGACAACTCCATAGTGGGCAGACTCCATGAACACGTAATCCACGGCCAAACAGAGCTAAACTGCCCTTCGAATTGAGTGTTTCATCGCGAAACTTTAATTAAACCACTTAACGTGAAATCTGTGGATGCAACACTGGGAATATGGCTATTGTCTCGCCTGTTTCGACTGTTTCTCTATTCGACGACCTGTTTGGAAAGTTGTCCCGGTTACACAGGCGGATGAGAAACTCCTGGAGCACCTCCACGAGCCACTCATTACTGTTTCGTTGTATCGAACCCCCCGATTCAATCCAGGAACGTTTCCCCTTACATTCAATCGCTAATGAGCTCGTATCGAGCCGACCACTGCGAACAAAAAGCCTGCACCGTGAAACGCGATATAACGAGCAATAAGCTACGATAATGGCTCCTACGAATTTCCAGCTTGTGCAACGCGCAACTGTATGCAATGATTTCGTCGATAATTCGTGAGCCGCCTGAGTGAATACCACGGTGGCTATCGGGGCCACGCCCATTTATTATCGTCTCGCTAAATGAAGAACGAGCCCGTTCAGTTTTACGCCATGGTCCGTCGACGTGGTTCATCGGGACACTCGACCATCCTTCGTCTCATCATTAATAAGCAATATTATGATAGTATTTTAGTGTAAGAGGTGGCTTCATTCACGACTACGCTGCGAGTCCAATTCGAGACGACTAAACTTCAGCAGTGGAACCGATCGAATTAACGGTTCTGGTCCAAGTTTGGAACTCTGAGAGGCTAATATCAATTTGCATATAGACAGGCCCCGTTCGTTAAACGGACACGGACCATCCCTCAAAGTTCATAAGAAGTGGTACACTATAAAAAAAGACATCTACCTAAGTATATATCTTATTTTTCAGTTCTCTAAAACATATCCAGAAACGAAAGAAGTCGGAGGCGGACACCTAAAAACCTCTCCTTGTGAGTGGAGCCATCGATTAAGGGTTCCGTACTTTTAACATGACGTAGTTAAGTCGGAGTTTTTCTCATTCCTTTCTCCCTAGACCCCAAACGATCGTTTCAGGAGTTGACCATTTGACGAGCAATGTGTCTAGGGAAATACCTCTGAAGGTAGCATCCAGATTGAATCGCAGCGCTATAGCGACCGGGACACGGGATTCGGTAGGGGTAACCGTTTCTTGCGTCCCGCTATTATGCCCGTATCACGCGTCACTCGTTAACGAATGATTGATCGACCGATGTAATCGCGGCGCGCGCGCGCACCGTGATCGCGAAACCGAGCTGATACGGACGCCTTCCGCGAGGCAGGATGGCCTTCGTCGAAAATTACCAAGCATTAGCAGGGAGCTTTTGTCAGGCTTGATCGTCCTCACGCCGCTTAGCCAGGATGCCCGGCTCGCTGGCGTTCTGCGTATTTCGCAAAAAATTCTTGCTAATCCGCGGCGAAAGAAGCCCCGATCGACACCGCGCGAAACCGTACCGCCGCTCGTGAAATGTTTTCTACGCGAACGTGCTTCGGCGTCTTTAAGTACGTTAAGCCAAGGTAATGTGTCTCGATACCGGCCACCCCTCGATGCATCCACGCCTTACACTTGTCTGGCATCCGGGAAGACGACGATTGACCCTCGAGAGGGTCGCTCGCGGTCGGAGCAAAGCTTCAGCCGTGTACAGGCTGAATCACTTGAATCTCATAGTTGCCAAGATTTTCTGATCACCTCGACCTTGTCATGTGAAACGTATCGGTGTTTGGAGAAGCCTGTGGTAGTCTATCGTTTAGTATAATATTTTGCTTCTGCTTTCCATCCCCTTAGCTAGTAATTGCTTTTCTGTTGCCTGGAGCTTTGGTTCTGGCAAATTATCATTATTACTATTGAACGTCTTTATTGCACAAACACGTATTTACAATGCAGGAAGCGAAAAGAGAGAAGAAAAGACAAATGCAAATGCGAGGTTCAACCTAAGGACTGTTTTCCAACCTATCCTTCTGACGAATGTATTATTCTTATGCTCGAGCTTAAATAATTACAATGTGGTTAAGTATCTTCCAACCCCATCAGGTTGCATTCCGTGTTTACCCCGGCTGCAGATTTCAGCAGGTGTGTTAATGCCCGGGGTGCGACATTATTAATGCACGTAGGACTCTGAGGAATGCGGATTTTCTCTTCCCCGTTGCCGTCGCTGAACTTTTTCCTCCTTGGCTGCAAGCGCAGGTCGAGGGAGCTAATTTGCCGGTCGGGAATTTATCGCGATTTATGTCGCGGTTCCTCGTCACGGTCCCTGGGTGGTCCAACGAATTTATGACTATCCGCGACGGTTTTATGATGGATGCGCCCCGCGAGTCACGGATTTGTCGTCGATTCAATCGCGGGGGAGGTGAAGCTCCAGTTTCGAACTTGGGTTATTCGCGAAACGCAAGGGCGACGCATCGATCACGCGAACGCGGTGGATCTCGCCTGTTCGCGAGCTTTCAGCGGCAAGTCGAAATCGATAATCGATATTTCCGATCGAATGCATCATTGCCCTAGTGGGGGGAGCCACTCTGCAGAATTCGCTTCGAGCGACAAACTTTTAATGCGCCCAAGGGTCGCTGATAAATTTGAAATACATTTAACCCTCGCCATCACTGAAATCATTCACACCGACAGCTTGTCTGTCATTTATAGATGACGCTCTTGGGTGAAGGTTGCAGGATAAGTTGCAGGTGAGGCAGGTCGCCTAATGCCGGTGCACGATACGATAGGTTGATGTGTAGCTTCCTCGCGAAAACGTAATAAAATTCCAAATGGCAAATTTTTCAACGAAATTGCAAATGGAATTTCCGTGTTCGCAAAAATAAAATCCCATTCTGCAATGGAGAATGTGAGGAAAATATGATGTACTTGGCATAATATGTGTGATATAGAAGATGTATTGTCCAGAACTGTAGGAGGGCCAGCGGGAACATAATACGACAAGCGGTGTACGATGCTAAGGCTTTATTAGTCAGTGACTCCGTCACCTGCCAAGAAACGACAACCTCTACTCCTTGTCTTCACGCTCTTATATCCCATTCACCCTCACACACACACACACACACATTCATCCCTGGCCGTAGCCTTAACGGCGACACACCATGCGGCCACCTCTGAGGCCTTGACGCTCGAATCTCTCACCACGCCACTATCATGCAGTGAACAAAAAACATCCGTCATTTACTATCTTACATATTATTTGTATCTCACTATTTAGATTATACAGTCGACCCAGTTTTGGATAATACAATAGGTATACACAAACGCCACATAGCTGCCCATTGGGTAGTGTCCCAGATTTCCGAAGGTCTGGGCAGATTGTTTATAATAGCACTTGTTGGAGGCCAGGCTTAACGGGATACTATTTCCCACACGCTGGTCGCTAGCAATCCTGTGCATCCTCGCCACCACCCCCACCCCAACCACAGGCAAGTCTCTCGTGCTCGGAGGACACTCTCGATGCTGACGTATTGTTTGCCGATTCGCAAGATGATCTGTAAAGTAATCAGTTTCACATTGAGTCACCCACACGAAGCTTTTATGCTATCGACATGCAAATAGAGCCTGCCAAAACATATAGCGCCTATCATCGAACGTTGTCCAGAACTTTTTTCTGTATTTTGATGCGAAGAATCGATCCCGGAAATGTGTGTGTCCGTACTCTTTAATACCATCTATACCCAGCAGATAATATTCCTTGTTAGCGGTGGGCTGCGTCTATGTAAATGGGTGTTTACCGTTTCATTAAAACCGTGATAGGCGGCCTAGGAACATCGCTCATTGGAGCTGGGAGATGCCCCTAAATCATGTAAACAAAGGCTCAATATGCACCGTAGGTAACGCGATCTCGGTGAATGGAAAATGGATCGTTCAATAAGTTGGGGCTCCAGCTCCGGCTCCGGCTCGTCGGGGCCCCATAAATACAACCCGCGCATAATTACTTTAATTTCGTCGTCGCTTTTCATCACCAGCGACATGAGCCGTCGACACGTTGCGACGATCCATTAAAACACAGCCACGGTCTAATTAAGCTAAATCGCCGAGGCGAGGTGGAGCGTCGAATCGATCGTGTAGCAATTTATCGAGCTTGTCATCAAGATTGCTACACACGAGTTATAAACGCCTCAATCACTCTATTACCTTTCAGTCTGCGAGCTGTCCATTCATGCGAACAGTTTTACGGGTTTTCAGAACTATCGCTCACTAACCTGATTCATAATTTAAAAGATCAGTAGTTTACACATACCTACGAGAATTCAGGAAGCCCCGTAAGTTGCTGTTCACAAAGCTATCGAATTAACCAGCCCCACTGGTATCTCCTATTCACAGTGGTCAGTGGAGATGCTTTAAAAAAGTTTGAAGAAACGCAGCGGCAGTAGAAAAATCGATAGCCGAGTATGAATTCCATACGAGGAGAGATTTCGCGACGATGAAGGGAGGCTTGGCATCGTCCAGTCGACGAGATACCAGTCACAAAGCGAATACCTCTTGAACAACAAAGTCCGCCCGGACCAAACTGCTCGTCCAGCTATCGCATCTCTCTACTTCGGGCTTAACTTCACTGCAACCTCCAATTTATCTCATCCTAGTGGCTGGAGGAACGCTGGTAGTGGGCTGTAGAGGGGTCCTTTATTAAATTCTATGCGCAGATTCGCCAATCCGTGCGATAGTACGGCAACTCCAGCCTGCCGGGAATAGCCCTGAGGGTAGCGAGGGGTGCGCGAGGCCAGGAGAGGCCGGGCAGGAAGGGCGAGAGCAACGAGAGCAGCGAGATCCGCGAGAAAAACTGCATCCGACGTCGCGAATATGCTCCCACCCGATTCCAGGCTATTGTTCGCGTTTTTCCCTCCGGTATTTACTAGGCTTTTTTCATCTGTCCGTTTCTTATTCGGGTTTTCGCACGCGTAACGAGGCCGACAGGGGTGATACTGCTCGATACAGCCGCGCGTTAGCCTCGGGCGTCGGTGATCCTACCTCGATTCGACCTTTTGCATCATTCATATTCCACTTCCGTGCTGACTGCACTTGAACGAGCGATGCATGCCTCCTGGCTGACATGTAACGCACTTGTACTACTTGGCGCCGAGTTTCTCCTCCCTTTCGCTTGCTCGAACAATCGAACAGTGACTATAATAGTGGCCGTGGGTACTTCATTGCTAGATATTCTAGCGAGGCAAGTTATTTAACGTATATAACATCGGCGATGCTTCGGTGGCTCTTTGTGGGATGTCGGAACGAGACGCTATCTTTCACGATAGATTAGGGTGTTGGCCCGCTTGTTTGGCAGCGCAACGCCGAAACACCGAGTCAAAAATCTACAAGGCTTGGTTCGGAAGCGACCTACATTTGGATATTTAACGCGTCGATTCCCGTCCAAAATTTCGCTCCTCTCCCGCCGGGCCATTTACGACTTTAATCACCGGGATTCTACACCGCCGTGGCCTGGTCGGTGTGCCCAGGAAACCGCTATGCCTGGCGGGGCAGTAAACGCGCTGACGTTACAGCAACTAATATACAACATGCTGTAATTAAAAAGAACGCAAATGGGCTAGGATGCTCTCGATGTAATGATACTGCTCACGCGATGACACGCCACTCCCATTTCCCATTTCAAATGTTCGGGCGTTTCAACGTACCTTCGTCACGGGTTATCCAGCTACTACGAGTTCTTCCGGTCCACAGTCGAATATCATTTACAAGCGAGTTATGAGTGTAATACGAAACGTTGAACGTGTAACGGGTATTGCGTTGCTACGAGAAATTTAATAAATTGTATCGACCGCAAGGAAACTTCTACAGTATTTGAAAGGTAAGGGGGCAAAAAACAGGGAATATTATACCGCTCTAAACTCTCTTTTTTCTTACCTTACCATGCTTCTACTCTCCACCACGCATCGATAAAAAAAAAGCCACATCGAAATCCCGTTGCTTCGACGACCGGAGGACACGAGTGACGATGCAGAGGTGCCGCGGAGAAAGAGCGCGTCGCTGGAACTTGCTCAATGTTCAGTATGATCCAGAGGGATCGGTATGCAGCCGCGCAATTACCGTCTCTTGTAAACACGTCGCCCGAATATACATGGAAATTAATGGAGAACGAAGCAGAGCGCGGATGAAAATGTCCCATCGCGGTAGTGGCGATAGAAGGCGGCCGAGCGAGGGGGAGCTCGCGGCAATAGTCGGCGCCGACAATGCACCTTGTTAAAGTGCCGCCGCGAAACCTCGAGATCGATGCACACGGCCTCCGTCGTTGCGCCCCCTTGTCACGGATGCACTCTCCCACCCCAAGATCCGTCGAAGTACGTGACGACCGCGCGAACGAAGGAAATCATCTGCTGTTTTCCGCGTGTTCCGGTTACTGCGTTCGTGTCGAGCGTCGATATTAAAGCATCAGCCGTGTGCACGGTGCCGCCCCGATCGCTGGTGGGTAGGATTTATGGTATCGTTACGGAATACTTGCTACCTACCTTTATCGTGAAAGGACCATCGTCCACGATGGTGGCGCTCCCTGCAGGTGGAGAACGTTCTGATGGGAGAAAGTGCGGCTGATCGTGAATAATTCAGAATTTCCGTGCCCCCTGTGCTTAGTCGCGGAGCAGATGTGTCTGAAAGTTGGTAATTTAATGAGAATTCTGTATTGGTGACGGAGTTTCGTTCGCTAAACGTAACTGCGTAATGGAAGAGTGGTGGTGGTATCCTCGGTGGTGCTGTTCGGTCAGCCAGTAATTAGGTAGCACGCAGGCTTCTGCAAGTTAATGAGCATTCAGTAGAATCAGGAGCAATCAGGCTTCTTGGTTAGTTTAATCAAACAGAAGTCGGAGCCAGTCACGGGAGCACTCAGGCTCTCAATCGATCAATGTACCCAGCTCCCAGGCTTGGTCTACTTCAATTTTTTTTTTTTATCAGGAAGAAAGGACGCGAGTCACGTAGCCACGGATGAAAAAGAAATGAGCGTTGTTGAAGGACGACGCGTCGTCTACTGAACTTCAACTATGGGCGAAAATGATGAGGAAGCATGGTGTCAGAAATTCTTTTAGGTGGTGGATTAACGCGTCGACGACGTTCGCACAGCGTGGAAATGGGAGCGTGAGAGTTTGACCTACTTAAGAATTTTAAGTAGTTCGATTGCATCGAAATTTTGTAAGTAGAGCCGCGGGGTTGGGTTGAATGGAAGTTGACCTCTCGCGATTTCATTTGCCGCCTGATTTATCCGTTTCGAATGCAGCTCGCTGTTTCGCGCGAGCTCGTACCCCAGACTTCCACTCTTTTTACCGGATCAGCATCGTCGGCAGTTGAACACCTCGAAAACCGACCGAACTTTTAAACAAGCCAACATTTTCGAATAACCGAAATCCCCCTGTCAGCTGAAAGAAGCACGCGGAAGCAAGCATCTCTTGCATTCACTCTCCTCGTTGTTACAAAGTTATTACTACGAGCTTGCACAAAAGGCGAGCCAGGAAACTCGAAATTGCTATTCAGGCGTGTCAGGTATTCGAAGGATGGTCGTGTTTCGCGTTCCAGGTCGATGCACTTTAATAAACCAGTATTTTTCTGTTTCGTAATACCGATTGCTTCTCATTCGTAAATAACGCCGCGCTTCCGCAGGATCGTAAAATTCGCCCCGCCGTTTCGGGCGTGAGTGCAACGAAGGGACCGGGGGGCAAGTAAAAGGAAACCGAGGTTGCAAGGTTCTTTGACCCGGCCACCCCTCGTTCAAGCACCCGCCATGGCTTTGCACGCGTCGTCCAGCTACGGCGACACTTCACCCAGAGACGGATATCGAAGATCGAGCCGTATTTCCTTTTGCTCTTATGAGTCTGTGTCCCATTCTTTTTTTTTCGAGTCCTGCAGAGAGCACTGGTCGAGGGGCATCGCGAAAGGACGGCGGACTTTGATGGAAAAGATCCGGGCACGGTGGAGGGGTACGAAGTTACTTCTTCGAGATGGAGTAAGAAAAATCAAAACTCCCGGCATTCAATTAATTTCCGCCAGCTGCGTTAATACTTTAATCCTCAAAGTGTTTCGATGCGAAGTTTCGTGGATTGAGGAACTTCTGGGCTTCGGCAGCGCTGGGGACTTCTTTTCGCTGCCTAATAGGAAAAGTTGTGGACGTGCTTCTCTTAGATATAATTTACGGAACAACAGATTTCTTCGGGGCTGCTCAGTTTTCGTGAAACCATTAAAGCCTGCCGGATGTCAGCATTCGATCGGAGGTCCAGCGCTATTTAATCGCACCTTTAACAAACATCCATTCGAAGCTCAAACAAGTAATCGGATTTAGAGAAGCTATCGCAACTTTCAGCTACAACTTCAGACCACAAACAATATGAAACCCTTGTACAGTAGTTTAAATGCGCTTCGCTAGTTTGTAACTAATTGCGAGCAGTGTCTATACTAGCAGCAAAATACGGTACATCGTATTGACATTTCTACGAACCATTGCACAAGCCAAACAATCCTGGAGTCTATTTGTCCCAGTAATTTTTATAGCAGACGAGACTAAATTAGATAACGATTACTTTCTCTCTGTTCTCAAAAATAGCTCCGAAGCGGGAGTCTGAAAGTGGGAAACTGTACTGGCGAATTTAAACAAAAATTGTGAAAGTCACACACGAATAAATTTTTCCCCCACACTTTGGCGGGAAAAAAATTATCTTTAGTCGGTTGTAAAACGTTTTACAAACATCCAATGGTGATGCGGAAGTTACACACTGTAGAGAAACAAATTCTACACCTCCAGTTAAAATTTCAAGTGAATATATTCATTTGTTCAAAAGTTATGATGCGCACGGTGTTTAAAAATGTAGTTACGAGGCAAATGGCTGCAAAGTTACGTTACTCGACGGTGCATTCAATTACGTTCAGCGCTTTAATTTCCCTAACTATTCGAATTTCCTCGTGGAACTTTGTCGTAAACGTTCACAAAGGATGACGATTTCAGAATTAATAATAATAAAAAAAATCGATTCTTCGAGATTTCAATAGTCCTGCATCCCCTTAAACAAATGGATGAACAGCTAAAAATTGAATTTTCAGATATACCTACCTATATGCAAATGGCACCGTGAAACCCTGTTATATTCTGCGATGCATTTAATATCAATATTTGTAAAACGCAAATATCGCGCGCACTGACGTCTATAAATTTCTGCTCGCCGTTGCATATTTTTCGCATTTTTAAACAAATCTGCTTGCGATCGAGCGTTTTACTAGATATATTCCATTGACGATACCAATACAGCCCGTGTTACGTATTTACCTGCGCGTGTTCAGTTTTAAATGTCACGGGGCGCGAGCGTTGAATTGGAGATGTACAGCTGCAAACAGCCCTCCAGGGTGGCACTTTAACCTTAGCCAATCTTTTTTATCAAACGGTCCGCTTCAAGCGCGGCGGATGTCTCCGGATATTTTCTTAGCCGCTCGGTGAATGCACTAGAGGGTTGTGCAACGTTGCAGTCCCGCGGATAACTTCCCTCCGCGCGGCTCGCCCCGCGTAATAACGTTTATACGCTTCGAGCGGTACGACTTTGCATAAACGATGCAAAGAGAATGAAATTGAAACAAAACCTCTTTGTAACGACCGCGGCGAGTGTACTCGAACGCGATGAGACGTCGTCGGCCGACTGTTGAGATGTCGCGTTGGAATCGTTGCGGCTCCACTGCTGGAAACTGTGCTTTCACCCTTCCGCGTTGCTTGTTTCCTGGTAAAGCTTGTAGGAAGAGAAAAAACTACCCGAGCAGCATTGTTAAAGTGGAATCGGAATTAGGATCTTGAGATCTTGGGATTAGGGTCGCTAAGAAGAATAAAAGATCTTGTCGCTTCCGTTCGGTGGAACGGGGTTGTAAATGTTAGGCCAGAGGTCTTCCTAAATCTACTATTCTAAATGTGTATCCCTGCAGCTTTCTCCACCTAGACATCTCACATGAAGGAATTTCAGTTCCTCGCAAAACTTCATAGCCTGCTGGTTCTCCCTTTATTTACTCCCCCTTTCCATTCCCAGCAAAATCACCGTACCTGACTCTTTCAAATATACCTCCACGTAATTTCTCACGGAATATTTACCAGCGGGGTGTAATTGAACACGTTCACAAGGATTCGCGTTCCTACGCGAAGCATAACTACGTTGATTTTCATCGCGGCTGAGACGGATTTAACGCGATTTATTAGTTTAGTCCGAGACCGGAGGAGAAGCTGGATCAAGACCTCAGCCTGAGTTCAGTTCACTCTGCGGATTAGGCTTTGGTGACGGATGGATTCCTGTTATGTTTATGCACGATAGATTATGCTGGGCTTAAGCAGACTTCGAATAATTAGCCCCTGATATACTTAAGCTCGGCGAAGTACCGGGGTACACGAGAATGTAAAACTCAATGGAAAACCTCGGCTGTCACGGTTATTGCTGAAAAAATGGATTTCATATGGACTGGTAAAGTAGGATCGAACAATGAATGCAAATCTAATCAATCTCGAATTTATCTGCGAGAATGAAATTCCTCGTGAAAGAGAAATTCGCTGTTGTGGGGGGAACGGGAACATGTATAATGCAAAGAGAATTCAGTCGCGCGTAATTCCATCGCATCCGATGAAGCTTGCTATCGGAACTATACGCTGTTATAAGTGACGTGTTATGCGCTCTATGTAGATGCTAATTGCACATTTCTTCTTGTGAGGGGAGGCTTTGTTCAATGTATTAGCAAGCTCCATTATTACGAGCACTTTGTAGATTTCAACAAGCGCGTGGAAGCTCAAAGACAGAGGGATTCATTAAAACTAAAGCGGATTCGCCACTCCGTGCATGGATTTATAATATTACAGACACGAAGATCACTGGCGCGCGCGACAAATGGGGCACGTCTCGCGTGAAATTGGCGACAGAAATTTCCGTTGCCAACGATGTCGTCTTGGATCGAGGCGAAACTTCTTCCGGAGTTTAATTAAAATCGTCACTGCGATCGTTTTATCGTGGGAAGGAACGATGCCCGGCCCTTCTGTATCACTGTTAATTAATCGTGCTGAATAAACCGCTGCCCTTTTCCAATCACTGTCCGATAATTCGATGAAAAATACCATTTCATGCTGGGAGCAGGAGAAATTGAATACGTTTCATTCGGAACGAGCTGCGCTTTCTTAACGTCCACTCGGTCATTCGAAATTTAAATCGTTACCCGTCGAGTTTTTGTTTCAAGAGTAAATCGACGTAGAAAAAGAATGTAAAGTGCGGCGAGCGGGAGTTGAACCGCACGATCCAACGACTTGCCTCCCATTTCTCCAGTGTTCGTGTGTTTTTCTAATACGGTTATGCAAAATCATTTGGAAGTTCGTCGATTAGCCCCGATAGAACTTGGTAATGTTAGATTCTACACAGTTGTTCGGTGGGTCTCGAGGAATTTCACTAGTTGACGCAGCCGATAGCTGTTTAAATAAATTAAAACGCGCGGAACGCGTCTTCATTGGCTGGAAACTTAGAGAAGCTGAGTGTATGCATGCTCGCACACACAGGGGTCGCGAAGATCGAAAGTTATTCACGGGCGAACTCGTTCGCCGCGTAATTTTCAATTAGATCTCAATGTGACACGGAAACCCGCCAATAAAAGGCGTAAACTTTTTTAATTAAAGACCTGTCCTCGGGAGTTTTAAATGAGTGGGTGACGGTTGGCAGACCGGAAGTTGGGCAGCGACGAACGAGAGAGAGATTAAGAGAGATAGAGAGGCAACCATAATAGGGTTAAAATAGAATTAATCCGCAACAACTGACACTTCGAAATTCTATCGGAGCTACAGTTTTATTCTGTAATTAAAACGAACAAAGAAGGGGGGGGGAATAGAAGGTACTAGGTAGACTGAGAAGGGGTTATGAAAACCTTTGTTCGTGGCAGCAATAATGGACAGGTGTAAACAGTTTTGTATTGTAATTATTGGGAAGTTGAGAATGGTCTCAACAACAGAATTGTCTCTTGTTCGAAATTCATTGATTCCCCGTGGTTTTGTTGCGATGTAGACCGTTAACTGATTTCCGAAACAAAAGAACGCTCGTTACAGCTGCGTCGGTTGATCATAAAGGCGTTCCCGTACGAGCCGCGAGTAAATAAGTGAATCGAATAGTATTTTTACGGCGCCTTTGTGACGAGGGAACTCAACGACTTTGCCCTTCTTCGAACTAAAATCGAATTACCGCTGCTCGTTTCACGGGGGCACGCTTTTCTGACTCGTCCTTTGCGGGAGAATTCTCTTCTCGGGCCACATTCTTCCCCATCCCTCCGTCTCGAAATATTTAATCGAGCTTCTCTTTAAAAAAAAAAATGTCTGAGGGATCAATACTTTCTGCCCTCAGTAAACAGGACGAAATGATACAGGCGACACTCCGAGCACTATTGAACAGAAAGGAAAACTTTCGCAAAGTGTCTGACTGATAATTTGGCTACTTTGGGTCACGAGTTTCCTCTCTGCACAAACTCGGCGAACGATTCAATATCCTAAACATCCTCTTTTTAATTCAACGATTCTATAGCCGCGAATCGCTTGAATCGTACTCGGCCCCAGTATAAAAGCATCCGCTCCATTTCCGTGGTTGGAGAGATGCGGGTTTCTGTCGGAATCTTATTCAGCAGGACTTGAAAATGCTCGTCCCTAAAGTTGACAGTAATTTCTGTAAAAGTACGCTGAAACTCATTCCACCGAGGTCATGCCGTTGGATCCGCGAGTCTCCTATTTACATCGCAATCACCGCTCGGGTTCGTACGAGTTTCATACTCGGTGGGTACGTACTTAATAGAGTTCAGTTCGGAACTACGAAACTTCTGGCGGCTCATTCTTCGGCTGTGCCCGCCGTTCGAGGACACGCGACTGTTTCGCCATCTTATTCGCGCACGACGCGCGGTTTTATCGTCCACCGCGGGCGAAAGTTTCCCCGAAAAGTTGGACACCGAAATATTCCAACGTCGAGAATTCCGCGAAACGTGTCCGCTCGTTTAAAAGGCTTTCAATCGAACTTTAATTATCAAATAATCTCGCGGCCAACCGAATCCTGCAGTCCGAGCAATGGAAACGCCACCGACGTTCATTCGTCATTTTCCCCATTTTTAATAACGTAACGATCGTAATCCACCGCGTCGAAATTTAATCGTCGGGGAATCGATTCGAAACCAGTATCGCGGCACGCCTACACCAGCATCGTATCCCACAACAAATCTCGCCGCCTCGTATTTGGCCAGAAAATCTGATTTCGCGTCCACTCCACGGCAAATTTCATGGAAACGCGTAGCTACGGGCTGATTAAAACCTCCGTTCCCTGTGGATGCTTCGAGCCACTGAAAATTACTTTCTTTTTACGCCCATTTTCCCCGTACCTTTGAGCGCCCCAACTTCTCGACATATTAAAATAGATTACAGAAAAAAGAGCCCTGTAAAAAATTGAAATGAATTTCCACACTAAATTCATAACGAATCGTATCCGGGTTCCTTTGAAACGAGTTTCCCTTCAATTTTCCGCCACGCGTGCGAAAGAATTCCAAGTCGTGTTTGTTTCCCGGCAAGTGTTTGCCCCTCTTAATGACGAAAAATTTGAATTCGAGAGCTGGCGGAGGAAAATGAAGCGCGAGATACAGGCGCACGCCTCGACGTTCGCTGCTAAACGGATTTAAACGCACGGGAGCGATCGCTGGAATCGTATCGCGCAGAGATTCGATTTGCCCCTGGTATCCTCGATATCGCTGCGGCATCGTATCGTTTGACAATACGTGTAACCCATCTTATTGTACCCGCGTTCTCCGCTGCCAACCACGATTTCATTCCCAGTAATTCGATTCACACTGCCAACAAAGGTGCGACCAATGACCTCGACTATGGAGCGGAACGTTGCACTGCGATTTTTTGCCGCTTGTGGTTCGTTTCGTGTGTAACTTCGTTTCTCGCGCAACTCTGCGAGCTGCCCCGCGTTTCGGTCTTCCCTTCCAGTGATATGTTTACAATAATTCTCTTACCGCACGGTTTTAACAAGATTCGAAAGTCGACGGAGCTTTGAACCCATGGACTGACTTACTTGGGTATTGTGCAAGTAGTGCTTTACTCGAGCAACGCTGGATGAAGCAATAAGCAAATAAACCACGTGCTTAGGGCATCGGGAGCAAAGAGGGCACCATAGAAAATTTCTGGATTTTAATATTTGTTAATTTTGTTAGAAACACTTTTTAGTCAAATTATCCGAAATACCCAAGAAATCGTACATTGCGTTGAAGTGATCACCCTGTATAACGGGGCTTCAAAATCCTGCCCTCCTTAGTTAAACTGTTAAATTTTTCCATTTTTTGAGATATAGTGAAATATTTGAACTTTCACGCGTGTTTTACCTTTTAAGTAAAGTTAGAAAACTCTACTTGCTTCATAAAGATTTATAAACAGTCTAATGTATTTAACCTAACTTTTTTCCAAATGGTTAAAATAGCCTATCTAAAACAATTAAGTAATTGGTACGTTGATAATACATTACCTACCGGTATACCTATTACAACAAATTATATTAGGCTATTACGAAATAATGACAACATGTATTAATTAGGATGAAGGGAAATAAGGACAGTACAAAGTAAATGATAAAACATCAGTTTTCTCGGTTGTTTCAAAATGCTAGATAGGACATTTTAACTAAAGAGGGCAGAATCTTTGAAGTGCTTAAGGCCTCCAAAGGTCTTAATTCGGCCCTGTACACAAATATTCAACTACTGGGGTATTGGAGTTACTCGGGTTCTTGAAACTCACCGTTGAACATCCCCCGAAAGGTACACCTGGAATTGTTTCGGCACAGGCCGAGTCGCAATGGGTTTTCGCCAGTAAGGGGAAGATCCACGAGAAGAAAGGACGGTGAAAGGTGGAGTTAAAGATAGCACCCCGCCCGACTCCCCATCGTTGCCGACGTCAAAGGAATCGCATTTACCGTTTTACTTAGCGACCCATTCATCGGATGGAAATGGCGAGGTCGAAAGAAGCCTCGGCTCATAATTCCCATTGCCGGCAGGGCCGTGAATGCGTATCTCGTTACTGCCGCAAAGTATAACATTTGTGCCAGCGTTTCATTAACCGACATAGCGGCAGGGTTAAACTCCGCCACCCCGGAACAGCTATTTGAGGAGCCGTACGAAAGGGAGGGCTGGCTGCGCCTCCGCTTTATGCGTCTGTAAATTGCGGGCGTTAATGCAATCTCAGCCGGCTAAAGCAAGGTTGCTGGCGACAGCGGTGGCCTCATAGCGCGACGCGTACATGAAATAATGTTGCTAATTTAGAGAATGCCCGGGCGCCTCGCCGCGATAAATTCTTGCACGGAGATGTCGCAGATTGTTTTCTGCTCGGCGAATTACGGAGTGCACCGTGGACGGTCACGTTCTGCGCTGATTAACTGACATTTGTCGCCGGTCGACATCTCGTTAGACGATTCGCCCATAAATCTTTCGGTCCTTCGTTAGCCGTGGGACGTGTTCTCGCGAGAAATGGTCTCGCGTGTGGACGATGTCGAAAATTGAAAAAATTTCGGAGTCTACCTTCCCCTGCGGACAAGTTTTGGGATGATCAGGGTCTTGTCATTGTGGAGTCATTGAGTGCAGAGTAATTTACGATGGTAGGCGTTATATTTGCAGTATGTTCATAGAATTTTGAACAGAATCAAAACCTAATAACTACGTAGTGAATCAGGGCTGGCCATTGACGGACTCATACTACTTGGGAAGCTGATGCTAAGGAAGGTGGTTTTGCTTAGCGATGTGTAATGAATTTGACCTTTTATGATCTTCATTAAACTGTGTATACTATTGCTAGAAAGTTTCGCGAAATCAAAGTGAACGTTATAGTTGAGCGTATCGATTCGCCACGTTTCATCGATTCTGTGGAGCATCAAAGGGAGCTTCGCAGGACAGTTTTATGGTGGATGGATCTACCTTACTATATGGCAATACTCAACCATGTTTCCGATATTGAAACACGTGACCAGGGTAAGATTTACTTTCGTAAAAAGAAACCATTACCTCGATGGTTAGAATCGCGCTTCCAATGAGAGTTTGCTGGGCACTCAGCTTAGCAGAACTTGATCCTATCCAAAAGAAAGTTATTTTAGGAAAAAAGGATCTAGCATATAAGGTTTTACGACGTATTTTTAAGGTGAAACGCTAGGAGAACACACGATGTGTTCCCCCATGCGAGGGAAAACTCTCCTTTTAACTTTTATAGTAATCTAGATATTGCACCGGAGAAGTTATTAGGTATAGCAAACTTTCCCTGATACAAAGAAAAAGCAGAAAGCTTCAAAGTGCTCAAACCAGGGAAATATTTACTCGCGCAAAGGACCCCATTACTCGGAGCTGATGAAACATATATTTAATGAAACTTTATTGAACAAGCCAGACCTTGGGAGCTAAAAATGTATACATTTCTTTACATTGGAAAGTAATTCCTTTAACTTTCTTAGCGACCTAAATATCACCGCAGTGCCTTTCAAGCACACGTTCGCGGGAAAAAGGGAATTTCTGAGCTCGGTAATGCCGCTGAGGGCGGAAAAGGAATCGGGGAAAATAGAAAGCAACCCGATCCAAAAACCGGTCCAGTAAGCTTTTTCGCGAATTCCAGCCTGCAACTGGACGCCCATTCGTTTCAACTTAACGCGTCCCAGGGTCGTGTCGTCGCAGCTGGCGCGCATTTCACAGCTACCCATGGTTACCCAGGGATTCGCTGTCCACGGTAGGGGTGGATCCTCCAGGAAGCCCGTCGAAATAGGTTGAACCGATGCAATCACCGGTTGGTATGGAAGTTAACCGACGCCAGGAAACTTAGTTGTCCACCGAAAGTGCCTATTGCTTCGGACCACGTACGTCCAGCAAACTTGCTTGACTGAAAGTTGCGGTTGTGAGGATACAGGGGGCCCCAGTTGTTACCAGACCCTCTGTGGATGAAGTGGCGAGCTAACGGCGCCGATCAAGAGATCTGGAGTAATCGAGATCACCGGTCATGGTCCCCCTAGATCACCGGGCCGCGAATTCCGCTCCAACTACGATCAATGTGCTGGCTTGTTCCAGCTCGGGGAGAGTTCGTGGATTAAGCGTAATGGGGTATCTTGAAGAACACTGGATCGAGGACCACGAGCCGAGGGTGATCGCCTCGATGCTGCAGCGTTCCATCGAAGTTGGATTATGCGGGTTGGGTCTTCGAATATCGAGCGTAGTGTCACCAAGGTGAGACACAAGTAGGGTAAGGCTGAGGCTTCATTGGGACCTTGGATTCATATCCCGACTGCAAGTGAGACCTGTCTTTCGACTTCAGCTTGAACCTGCCTTGTGTTTGAAAGTTGGAGCTGCTCGATATTTCGAATATCGACCTGCTTTTAAGGGGGCATCCTATTTTATGGGCTAAAGCATAGCAATATTTAGGAATTTTTTTTAAGAAACTAGCATTATGATTTATCTGGAATTTGGACCATGTTTTTATGCATCCTTGAAGAAGTTGCAGTTTTTTTTTTTAAATTCATTTTTAATAATAAATATAGGAGTTATGCATCACGCCGCGCAAAACTCGTCGTCCGCTGGTGTGCATGATTTTTACCTTCCAGGTAATCTGAAACTGAAAAATGAATCGGCGTTTTACT
Organism: Andrena dorsata; assembly: GCA_929108735.1. NCBI lineage: Eukaryota > Metazoa > Arthropoda > Insecta > Hymenoptera > Andrenidae > Andrena > Andrena dorsata. Next base: position 54,814,904 of record OV815489.1, read on the forward strand.
TTGTACATGTGTACCTTCAATTTGATGAACCAGAACAATACTCAATAAATGTTTTTGTTTTTTGCTGCTTCATCAATTTCAACCTACATGTTTCAAGATTACCTAGTTGATAAATATCATGCACACCTACGGACGACGAATTTTACGCGGCGTGATGATTGATCATGCATAACTACTATATTTATGGTTAAAAATTAATAAAAAAAAATCTACAGGCTCTTCAAAGGTGGATTCTTTAAAAACATCCCAAATTTTGCTAACAATAAGTTTTTAGCCTCAAGAATAGCCCCCTCCTCCCCCCTCTTAGGTCCAAACTTTGGTTACTTCGTTTGAAAAAGAAATTCTGATGAGGGTTGCTCGGAGGCGAACGCCAGCTCAGGTCTCGAAGATTAAATCGCTCGTATCGACGTGCAGATAACTGAGATGAAAGTAAATGAACGAGCGGGCTCCCGTTAATAGATTCCTGATGGCTATCGGACTAATCTCTCTATTAACAGATCCGCTTATCGGAATCCGGTGTCTAATTGTCGGCAAGCCGGCTCACGCGGGGAATCGAAATATATATTTCGAGTCCTGTTAATCCAGGCGTATTCAATGCCGTCTGGTTGGAAAGATGCTAGCTCCGCTCGGCTAGTTCCTCTCTGTATCGTTTGCAAGCCGGAAAACGCTCGAGATCTAGCGTGAACGAGGCCGGGGAGGGTTTGTAATGCAAGAGCCTTGGGAAGGTACACGTGATATCCTCGTTTTATAGGATTTCGCGGCGCCATAAGTCGTTGGATCGCGTGAGCTTTCCATATAACAGGTGGCAACGCATCGCGTGTATTTCTCCCTCTTTTCCCTCCGCCTTCTGTTTCTTTTATGCGTGTTCTCGCGTCGAAGAATTCTTCCGCGAATTCCCAGCCGGGACCACCGGCAGAAATCTAATGGGGGGCAATCCGCTCGATGGGAATTCGACCGTTCAGGGCTTAGGGAATCGTTCGGATTCGGTGGAACAGCCGTTGGGGGAAGCAAACAATATTTTTGCCCCTTTAGGATTAAGATCGTAACTGGGAGACAAGCATTTGAAATATTAGGGTTAGGGGAAGGAATCCGTTGGTGGATTGGCTAAGCGTTAGATTTAATTGTGTACAGTACTTTTTGTTGATTGAAGTTATTCCCTCCTTCGACTCGCTCCAAATTAATTAATATATTTGCTTGATTTGTTTCAGGTACGTATCGAACCACCACGGAATGCTTTTGACCCTCTTCGTACCGTGCGTGAGTACGTCATCGATAGTGTTTTCGATTCTCGAGTATTTTCCATAGACTTATATAGCCGGAACGTGTGCTGAGGGGTGTTGCAAGATTCGCGGGAAGGGGAAGGTCATACAGGCAAATCGGGTAACTCCGTTCCTCCTCGGTGCTATTCGGAAATACAATGACGTTTTATATATCTATGAGGGATACTTAGTTGAAAAGGTTAGGTATACTTATACATACATTCCAAATTTCGTATATCATGTAGTTCATAAACATAATTAATATGCATAAATAATTATATAGTATAATATATATATATCGGTCATTTGCTGCGACATAACTCAAAATTATGAATTTTGGAGGAAACGGGTTCAAAAGTTTTGTTAGACAACAACCGCTTTTTCTATACTAATAATTCAAAAACTGCAAATTTTTAGTTGTGTCGTTGTTGCAACAAATGAGCGATATACTACAAATAAAAATATATTTAAGGATAAGAATAAATAAAAGACAGGTGATTTATTTAATTCATGCCTATCTCTGCCAGTTGAGCAACAGTGGGTAGGTATGTTATGATACGAATACAGCCATTAATGCCGAACCGACACGAACCGAATACACCCAAATTTAACTACCGAATTGCCTGTATGGTTTCTGCCTTTTCCCCTCCGATCTTACGTTCCCCTCGCCCACAGTCCTCTCTTCCGTTCCGTCTATGGTATTTTCGCCCCGATACGTCCATTCGGCTGACCTAAGCGCCTCGGAATCAGTCCACAGATATCGACATTCGCGTTGATTCACGCGAACCTTCGCCATTCACGGTTCCTTCATCACCTTTTCACCCCTTATCAGCGTATTGTCTGCTTTTCTTGTACTACTCGCGGCCGGCTGACAATTAAGGCGAAGTACGTATCCGAGCGTCAGGATATCTGCAGAGGAAGGTCTGCATTGTCATCCTCTCCTCGTGAACGAAGGGAAAGAACCATTCGCGACTCTTCTCCAGATAAAAGTGGAGCGCGACCGCTATAAAGTTCGTCGCGAACCTAATATCACGGAGGATATTAGACGTTTCACGGTGCAGCGTTTCGTGACACTGGGTAGACTAATTTTGGTGTCGCGTGCACCATTGTAGGTGACATTTGCAACACAATTTGGGGTATTTTTATCTCGATTAATGTTTTTAGATAGCCAATTATCCGATACTTTTACACAGTGGTCAGAAGAGAAGAGTAAATGTTGGTACAATTCTTTAGGATATTCTAATTATAGCTTGTAGAGGATCAGGCACGTGAGACCACCAAACTAGGTTGACGAAAAGCACAATATTTTCGCGGGGACACGCGTTATGCGAAGCCGTGGATTGCTCGTTCGCGAGCAGGGAAATGCGAGGCAGTGCAACGAGCCGGCGTACGTGGCACTGGCAAAAGAAAGTGCATAATAAATTTCCCAACGTACGAGCCAGCCCGCCGGGATCTTAGGCGCGGGCGCCCGCGGAAAATGAGATTTCGCCCCCGCGCCTTGCGCTTTCAAAATTCAAAGGGTTCCTCCTAAGTGACTTGACGAGGAGCGTGACACGGAGCGCTGAAAAAAAAAAGGTGGGCCGGAGAGTGGACCGAGGAAAATCAAGTACAGTTTAACGAGGAGAAACGAACCTGGAAACCAACTTCTATCTGTCATTCGTTGCCTCCATTTGCTATTCCTGGCGACAAACATTCTCTGTCTTAACCCTGCGCATTTCTGAAGCATTGCGATGTAGAGCAACGACTTCGCTCTATTTGTGTGGAAACTACATTAAGGGGGTATAGGACAATTGAAATCTTGAAAAATCGATTTTTTTATTATTATTAATTCTGAAAGACCCATGCTTTGTGAACATTTACAACAATGTTTCGCGAGGAAATTCGAATAATTACGGAAATTATAGCGCTGAACGTAATTCGGTGCATCGTCGAGTAACGGCCTCTCAGAGCGGTATTGGCGAATGGGACTTAACTTTGAAGCCGTTTATCTCGAAACTACATTTTCAGATACGGTGTACATCATAACACTTGAACGAATGAATATTTTCACTTAAATTTTTAACTGGAGCTGTAGAATTCCTTTCTCCATCGTGTGGAATTTGCGCATCAATATTGGATGTTTGTAAACACTGTATAACTGATTAAATACCTGTTTTCCCATAAAAATGTGCGAAGAAAAAATGATTCGTGTGTAACTTTTACAATTTTTGTTTAAATTCGCCCAGCAAAATTTTACACGATAACTATTAGTGTGGAAATTACTCACCACAAAGCATCTTGCCTTTAGATGGTTGGTTTACCAGGGACTATGTACACCGATTACAGCTGCGCGCTACGCGGTACCATCTATAGCGTCAGATAACTTGAATTATTTTCAACATTCTGACAATTTTGTTATTTTACATTATTTGTAAAAGCGTACATAAAAAACTGTGAAAAGTGCCGGTATGGCGATTATTTGGTATCTAAGCAATCCAACCGACAAGAAACCGTCAATTCTAGTCGTTCAATAGTCCTATACCCCCTTAAAAAAGAGCAACCATTCCACCCTGTTTTTTTTATTACCTGCACTTTCTGTCGCAGCAATAAAGTCGAAAGATGATTCGAGGATAATCAGATACAGTAAGAAGAACACCCTAATCTTACAAAGGAAGTTCCCCAACTCTGAAATTCAAAAAATTATGAAACCTTGGGGATACATATGTAGAGGATATATAGGTATGTAATACCCTTTTTTTTTGCTGCCCGAATTCACTCTAAGATGAAATAAGGGTGAAATTGACTCCTCGAAATCCGGCTATTTTTGTATTATAACTGGCGTATCAGTTTTGCCAAATGATAGTTGTAATTAAAAGAAATAACTATTGTCTGAAAACCTTTTTTCTTTCCCTTAAAGTTTGCGATTTATATCACAATTCAAGTCATAACGTCAATTTCACACCCTTAGAGTGAATTTGGGCAGGAGAAAATAATTGCGTAATACATACCTGTATATCCTCTACATATCCCCAAAGTGTCAAAATTTTTTTAATTTCCGAGCTGAGGATCTTCCCTTGTTAAATATGCAGATACTTATTCTCAGACATTGCCAAGGATCTACTCAGAGAAATCGATACTGGGACAATTTTCTAGAATATGAATTATCCAAAATTCCCCGAGGGGGCGTCAAGCGTCACCGATGATGGGGCACGTAAGAGTCGTCCGACACGATGGATAAATAAAAGTAGAGGAACGGTGGGGATTATTGGACAGCGAAATGACGCCCGCGTTATACCTAAGGTGTCCCGTTCTCAACGGGCGACAACGTCGAATCGAAACTCGCCGCGAATTCGTATCTTTGGAGTACGGGCGACCCTTGGCCCGCCGGTGACTTTAACGTCAAGTGACAATGCGGGAGGGTCGAGCACCGGACGTCGCTGCGTATTTTCGCGAGAAAGAACGGATCCCCTTATGTTGCTTACCGTCAAGAGACGATAAACAAGAACGGAGAAGAGGGTAAAGGCAGTTTTTCCAGTCGAAGGAAACGGGCCGCGATGTCGGCGCCAGTTCTCCTCGTAATTCATCTCGCCGCCTCCTCGAGGCGAGATGAAGTTTAAATAGAAATACGCCTTGTTTTTATTTAACAGAATCTTCGCGGCGATCCTCTTGGCAGATGCCCCGCTACGCGTCCCAAGGCTCCGCGAAAAGACTCTGCCGAAGCGATACCGCGTTAGTAATTTAGGTCAGGACTTTGAAATGAGCACGGAACACAGCGGCGAGGCTGGTTAACAAAGCAGCGGGGAAATTTAATTTCGGTAGTACTAATTGAGTTGTGCTCGCTGGCTGAATTGTAACTTTTATTGCACATCGCGGTGTTTATTTATCGCGGTAGGCTACTGCTGTTGCGGTTGCAATTTAATCATAATTGTATATGTGCATGATAATGTAGGTAAGTATATGCAGTTGTGCGGAATGTTTGAAAATGTTTGACGGTACTTGAGAAAAAGAAGAACTCGTGCAGACATTGTCGCGGAAGGTTCCAGAAGAAATTCTGTCTACTATGTCTACGCTCAGTTAAGAAGCCTGTAAAGTGAATGTGGTCGTGGTAATCCCATCTTGCTCCAAGTAGAGCGTCCCTACCGATTGAACGGCTACAATACGAAATTCCAGCGCTTATACAAATTATATCGCATTAACTTTTCATTTCTCGCGGGTGTATTGTTTCCCTACGAGGTTCTTGGAGGGCCCAGCGCACCCCCAGGCAAAATTACCAACGAACTTTTGTCTTCGAGATGAAACAATTCGACCGAACGCCTCAACTCGCGCAAGAAAGTAAACGGTTTGGCCCGGCGTTAATTACTTAGAGGGGCTTGCGTCATAAATTACGCGGCCAACGCTTTCTTCTCCGCCGTGGAGTGTCTTTATAATTATATAACAGTCGGGTGTCCGTGCCAGGCAACTTTGACAGAAGTACTTTTGTCGAACGTCCCCGCCCCCGTCCCTTTTAGGCGACGCAGATAATTTCTCTAATGAGTTCTATCATAATTGGGATCAGGACCGGCGTTGTCGGCCCTCGCGATCGACGAGAGGGTCGTCCCGCGACCTGGGAAATTTCGATCCTTCCTCCACTTCCTTTTCTCCGTGCTCTACACTCGATCCGTGCTCTTTCTCCCCGCTTCCTTTGCTCGCCCGTCGGGCTGGCTTCCTTCGACCGTTTTCCACGGAAGCTGCAATTTTCTTCGTCTAGTTAACCCTACGGAAACTCGGTCGGGCTGCTGGGGTTTCTGGAACGCCTGAAAATATTCGGCAGCGGGAAGCTCTTGGGCGAAATTTCACGGCGAATGGACGGGGTGGGGAGCTTGCGTTTTCTACGTACAGTGGTGGCCAAGAAAAGTTTGAAAATTGTATTCAGAAGTATTCTAAACAGGGGTTTCTAAACGTAAAATAATTGGAAATCTTCTTTATCACTTTCTGTAGGAAATTTCTAGGAACCCTTGGACGATATACATAGGAATGTTAATAAACGAATTTCACGTGTGGAATACGCGTAGATTATTTAATAATCATTATTAAACAGTAGCGCACTCGGGATTTAATTTTGCGGCAGCCGAGTTGAACGGACAAAAATATTTTTAATTCAAATTCAATAAAATTCAGTATCCGATTATAAAAATGTATTTAACGAATAAAATCCAGTTTTCTTTTCTTTTTACAAAGCTCTTAAATTACTTCAATCGTGGTTACATTAATCTCCTTTTTCTTTTTTCTTAGGGGGATGCCAGGGCCCTTTGATCTCCCCCTTCCCCTCTGCATGCATCACTGATTCCCGAATGTTGGTATTCTGTCTTTCATTACTTTTTAGAAATTCTTTTGACCACCACTGTACTCGCAGCGTCTTTATCCTTCAGGCCTTGTTCTCTCTTCCCCTCTCACCCTGACGGGGCAGTTTAGGGGCGCGCAAGTAAATAGGGGGCCGTAGCGCAGGGGTTCTAGAGAATGCCTGGATGGTCCTGGAACGGGTACATATTCGGAAGTGAGGAAATTTACAATCCAAGTCTGGCCATATATTAGGCAAAGTTACTCCAAGTCGTAAACGTCGAAATATATCAATAGCCGGGCAGGACGACGTTTCTATGCGGAGTTGGCGAAGTGGTGGAGCACGGCTGCGTGTGTGTCCATGGGCGAATGCATTGGTACGTGTTAAATATCCCACCTTCGACGGCAGCCTCCGGTATAGTTATCGATGAAACCATTTTAGTTAGCAGAACTGACCCCGTTCCGCGTTCCGATGGATCACGGTCGGCTTTAATGCGGTCGACAGCCAGGGAATTAACGGTCCTTCCATTTAACCACCGGTCTGCTTTTATTGTAATTCGAGCGAGGATTTATTTTTATCAGCCATCCGCGCTCGTATCTTTCCGCAGATAACCGTTCGCATACAATATGCCAGGAGGAGCGGCGAAGATTAAGGTTTTACCGACGCGGTACATGGAACGCCGAGGGGAAGTATCGATCACTTTATGGATCGCTTTAGTCGAGCCATTGACTCGTCAAATTGTCCTATAACAGTTCGTTTCTTTTGTGGAACTCTTATTCCCGGCGCTTCTAATACGAACTGAGTTAGAAGCGACAAATCTAATTCACTATTAATTTTTTGAGAATTGATTTGTAAAATGGGGTTGGAATTTCGGAGCAACTATAGAGCAGCGGTATTTGTTCGGCAGAATGATGCGCGCGAAGGTGACCAGGCCTCCATGAACCGGATTAATCGACGTCGACTACGGAATTACTGTACACGAGGAACTGGAGGGCATGCTCGATGAAATCGGTTCTCTCTAGCACGCTCGAGACCACTGCAAATCTTTGCCACGGGCCCTCCGTGCCGTTAAGCTGTAGTGGCTGCTGAAACTCTCCCGGTTAAACAAGCGAATGAGTTTGTTAAATTCGTTCGGCCGTATTGATTGAAAGCCCCCGCCAATGAGGTGAAGCTTTCCGGGGGCCTTGTGATTATCGAATGCACGCTGCGTATCGAATATTCTTCCGATGCACACCCACATTCTCCCTCTTTGCTTAGTAAACAGAAACTCATATTCCTAGTGGCGGAACCGCGCTGAAAATGCGGTCGCCCTGCAAGTCGCCTCGAGTGCAGCATAAATACGTTACCCCTTTCTTGCGTGTCCTATTTTTAGTTTTTCTTCTTCTTTTTTTTTAAATATCAAACGAATTCCCTTTACGCCGCATTCAATGCTTTCGGGAAATACGCTGCCGAAGTTCCCGTAAAATGAGGGCATCTGCGTTTGGCGACTAGAGGGTTGGCTTCACGACATTACTGACATCACTGCAGAGCTGGGCGACCTTCTCTTGTAGAATATTTTCCACTGTAAAATGCCATAATTTCGAGTACCGAACTGGCAGTGTACTTCTTACTTCTATCTGGGCCAGCTTCGAAGTAGAACAATACGTATAAAGTTCGCGTATTTCACGAAGAAACTCCGGCGTGCCAGTGAAAATTTTTCACTCGATTAAGTCCTTTCTAACCCGCCAATCCCTGATGCGCGATATTTAACAGTTCCCGATTGTCGAGCTCCGTTTAAACTACCCTCTTCAGTATCAGCGACTGGCACGCGTTATAATATTGCCCCCAGTGACTGTCAAAGCCAACTGTAACCGTTTTTCCAAATCGTTTATCGCGATCGAGTGCCACCGGATAGATATTCACCTGAATTGTCACCAACAGTCAAATTCGGGAGGTAAATAAATATTTCCAACGATAGACTCGCGGGGAATGGGCGAGCTCGTAAAAGTGTCGAAACGATGATCTCTGTAATCCTGGATCGTGAAGATCGTGGGGAACCTTGTGACTTCATAAAATGAAAATCAGAGTGACGAAGAGCCGAGTCGACGGTTAATATCGCTGAACAGAGGTAAATAGTCATATTGTCGGAAATACGAAGCAATTAAGCGGAAGTTCCCAGATTCGACGGGCCGGTCGATGGGCTTGTGACCTTATCTGTGCCGAACAGGCACCAATTATCGGCTTACCAGGAAGCACTGCTCGCAGCCTACCTGTAATTACGCGAGCTTACCGTGATTCGAGCCCAAGACGGAATCCTTGCATGTGACTGTGCCGCGTTACGCCGCGCAGCTACTGTTCTCTAGTGGAATTCGACGTGCATCTATGGCAACTCTATGGCTGTGTCATCCAGTGACGCAGCAAAGAGTGTGGAGAGACACTTGGAGATAGGAGTGTAAGTTCAACTGCGCTGGGCACGAACAATGTTCGGACGAGTAATTATCTCTCGCTACATGAGAACTCGTCGTATAGTAAAGTCTAACAATAAGAGAAAGGAAATGAGATTCCCCATTCATTCGGCCCCTTAGAAATCTGTTCAAAAGTAGGTACCTACGTTTTATCGTGTACCGAGCAAACTTCGCCTCTCCACGTAAAGGTTCCCAGCGAGGTAGATTTTATCCCAGTTTAGGGTAAAGCATCCTCCGTAACCGCTCTACCGATACACAGCCATCTGATCGCCAGCTTACGGGCATCGCAGTGATGCACCCGCGGCTGCTTGCAACGAACAGTTTCCGCCAAGTTCCGTGGGAGTTTAATTGCGCCTATAATGAACTCGGTCTGTTCCCGAGAAAAGTCTCGGGAGCGAGTTAACGTTGGCCCGCGCGGAGCGTTACAACGCTGAAAGATTAAGCGACGTTTTGCCAACGAAGAAGAACGTTATACGGTGTACGCCATGAAACGGTGGTAAGCGCCGCGACAGGGCCAGCATTTGTATGTTACTCAGGGAAATCTAATTCCGTGAGTGGTCCAAGCCGAGTCGAGCCACCTAATTGAGAGCGAACTCGAGCACAACCGTTCGACCCTACCTCATCGAGGCTTTCCTTTTCAATTACCGTAATGGCCGACGGATTTTTGCTCCCGCCTCCGCGTAGGAAACAATGCCTGTCAGCTAGTGTTTCCTTGATTCTCTTCATTCACGAATAGTCGAACAATCGCGCTGGAAACGGATACCAGCAGACGTGGGCCGCCAGCAAAGTCCACTTGATCGCGACAGCTGTACCAGCCACTGGCTTTGAACCAAAGCTCCATCCAAATATTGGGGCACACGTTGCTGTAAACGCGAGTTCGCCTTAACAACGCCATCCCTAAAATCGCCCGAGTTGCGAATCCACTGAACCTTGTACCACTTAAACGCGACGTCACTTTCTCCATATTCATGACCGCCGCGGCTTTGTGCTGTGTTCCTCCCACAAAGTTACGCCATAAAACCGCCCGTGGAACTTGTTCAAAGCCTGGCCAAAGCTCGCAGGTGGAGAGCGTTGTCCCGAGCGGTGGAAACGGGTCGGCGATTTATTCGTTTGCGGACGGGAACGTCGTTCGGACGCGGCACGTGCAGCAGCGTGCACGGCGCAGGACCATCGACAGTGGCCATTCCATGGGAATGCATAAGCCCCATTAGCAACGGCTACGATTACACGGAAACCGCGCTCAAGTCGTCGGTGCGCCGTGTCGTTACGGAGAGTTAATTTTCGAATCGGGCCGCGGAATTCGCGGCGAATTACTTGGAGCCGCGTTACGCTTGCTCTCGAGCGTGTTGAAAGCAACGCGCGCGGCTAATGTCGGCTGGATTTCATGGTTTACCTCGCGACAGGAATGGAAGTACACTAGGAATAGATACACGCTGTCGGAGTGCTCGTTAAGGGTGCCAGGGCGATAAGTGCATCAGCATAGTGGCAGTTACTTTGCTGCTGGATAGCGTGCAAAGACGTGACAGGATATATACTACTAAATAGTGGAGGTTTGAATGAGCAGCAGAGGAATCTTGGAAGAACTGGTGAACAGCCAACAATGATTAATTAATTTTAATTTTAATTTTAATTTAATTACAATAGACGGGTTAGACAACCCTTTGGTACAATTAATTACAAAAGTGAGGTAAAGAAACGGACGCATACTAAGAAATAAAGACACGACAAAAAGAAAGAAGAAGAAAAGAAAATGGAAAATATGATTATATAGTGTGAAAAATTCATCGCAACAGACGTAGAAGCTTCGCACGGATCTTATCTATAGAGTCAGAGAAGAAATCAAGTTGGTCGTGATACAAATTGGCGATACTACATTACTACATATACCGTCGATGCATAATGCTTGCCATAAAGGGTTCGATGAGTTTTTACATAAAAAAGATTACGATGCCTTAGACTCTTAGCGGTTACATTGAAATTGAGTTGATTTAGTATGGGCTGACAATTTATTCGCCGATTTATCACATTAAGTACACAGGTCAGGTCTGATATAATTCTTCTATTTTCAAGAGTTAACAAACTTAGTTTGGAGAGCCATGGATCGTAATTATGGCAATATATAGGAATTCCAGCACCAGATTTGTAAGCTATTAGTCTTAAATATTTATGCTGAACACTCTCGATTTTACTGCGGTGTATTTTGAAGTAAGGGGACCAAATTATGGATCCATATTCGAGATCAGGCCGTACTATGGTATTATATAAAAGTGAGATTGACTTGGCAGGATTATAATCCCGATGATGTGGATTTCTATGCGAAATATGAATTCAATCATTGCTACAGCTAAATCACTAAAAATAGTAATTTTCCCTTTTGATAATTGAAAATGCTTGATGAGTCAGTAATAAATGCAACATCCATCTGCTTAAAAATCTAACAATCCTGACACTTTGCGTCTAATATGGTACGATTTTCAACCACCGTTGTCCTCGTGACCTCGTATGGTTCATTCTCACTGCAGCACGCAGGACGTCGTTTAATGGAATTCGCAAGTTATCGTTTCGCGCATTTATCCGCCGTTCGTTCCAGCCCAGAACCCGCTTTTCCCCGAATTCCGGAACAATCGAGGTTCCGCCGGGGAATGAGAAGCTGCTTTTTCCATGGAATAATCAAGGGGGCACCGGTTCGAAATGGAAACTTTTTTCCTCTCCCCCCTCCCCCTCCCCCCTCCCGTTGGACCCTGAAACAATCGTAGCTGCAGCTGCGAAACGGGAAGTCGGTCTTTTTTGCTGCGAAATCCGAAACAATCAGGCCGGCAATCGAAAATGGGGGAATTTTTCTCTGCGGAGCCTGAAACGTTCGTGGTTACAGCGGGTCGGCGGGAAAATGAAATAGGCGCGGTTTTAGTCGAAAAGGCAAAGTTGCTTTTAACCGGAACAATCGTGGAGTTCCGCAAAGCCGGGCAAAATTATGGCACATTTCTGTTAGGTCGGAATAGGTATTCCACAATAGTGCAATCAAGCGAAAAGCAGCAATAATTACTCATTTACTTTTCTGGCAAATGCGTGCCAAATATAACGAGACACTACCATTCACTTATCGGCAGGTAAATGATGCAATGCATTCGCCTAAGTGACTAGAAAAATCGTGTCACTCTGTGATGAATTACTTAAGTACCTATATCATTTGAACCGCGAAGAAAACTGGTTACAAAGGACGCGAAACTGGGGGGACCGCACGGATAAAGGGGGAAAGTAGTAGGTTTCTGTAGTGGGTTTTCAGAGCATAAGCGTCGAAAACAGGAGGATATCGAAGAACCATGAAGCGTGGCTTGAGCAGGACAAGGAGTGTAAAGAGGGAAGTGAGCGACGAGGATGAGAGCGATCGAAGGAACGGAGAAATAACGCGAGGAATTCGCGAGAAGATACCCGAGCCCTTCTATTTCGTAATGGCACCGGCGGTAATGTAATATCGCGCGGCACTCGCTGAAATTGATATGTCGAAAAGCTGGCTGCACAGAGGAAAAAACGGTTGCGTCGTTGGGTGCTCGCGATTGGGTTCATTGCTTCTCGAATAGCAATTTCACCCCGCATAAACTTTTTGTCGTTGACTCGAATTAAAGTTTAAACACCCGTGGCGGATTTATTAATGTTTTATGAAGAGAGAGAAAATTTTGGGAGGATCCACGTTGCCAGGTGCTTCTCGGAGTAACCCGCTTGCTTCGGTAAATGAAAATGATTTTTTATCGAATTCGAAACGCTCGTACTCAACATTCGTGCACTCCACTCTGCTCGTCATTATCTATTTCCATTTCATCTTCAACGATTCATCCCATCGAGGGCTCTAGAACGCTCGTTGTACGTGTCAACAATACGCTATCGTTAATTTCTGCGGGGCGCGATACAATTCGAAAATATTCGCGGGGTAAGAAGTAAAATAATTGGAATATACGCGTTTTATTTGTTCAGTTGGTTTTGCACTGGTCGAATGACTCGGCAGAAATACACGATACGTTTCCCTTCTCAGGCATTCTCTTATTTCGCGCAAGTTATTAAGCGCAACAAAAGGTACGCCAGTTTGATCTCTGGCTGGAGAACGGTTCACAAGTAGTCCCGATAATTACCGAAACGCGATGGACACAATGGACAAATGCGAGGCATGGGGCGAGTTCGATCGCGAAGAATAGAAGCCACGTCAAACGGGAGAGAGGACGGGGGGAACACACGAGGGCGGAAGAAAAACAAGAAACCCGGAGTCATCCCCGTCGTATCAAGCGCGGCTGGGTAAAATTTAGCCACGAAACTCGGGGGTGGTTGAGGAGGAAAATAGAACGCGCAGGAAATTTCCCTACGCTACGAAAATCACGTTCAAAGTGCATTCAATCGCACGAATATACCGTGGCTCGTTATCTTCCATATTCATAAGGATTCTCTAACACCAAGGTCCAAATTACACATCCTTGTAAGACGTTCCACCAAAGATCCCATCGCCAAAGGCACGACCGCCTTGCAAGAAAAGATCGAGCGGCGTCTACCCGCGAGCCTGTGCCACAACATCCGCAGAGTCGCGAGGTAAACGACATTGAGAAGATGAGTGAGGAAAGGAGCCGCGTAGACGGAGAAGAATAAGGCCGTGCAACTAGGTGCACAGTGTGCCTAGAGTCAGTGTAAACGACGGGGAAAAGAGAGGGGGAGAGGGAGAAGAGTAGCGGTGAAGAAGAGGAACGCGCAGGAGAGGGAAGTGGGGCGAGGTAGAGAAAGCTAAGAGAAGGGCAGAGAAGAGACCAGAAGAGAAGAGAAGAGAAGAGAAGAGAAGCAGGGTTGGGGGTTGGTGGATTTTGCGAGCACGGAGGGGTCGGGGGTGGCGCCGCGGGCCGCGCCGTCGCCCAGCATCCCTCGTTTCCACCCGCCCACCCTCGTAAAGGCGCACCCTCACGCCGAGAGTATCTGGTAGTCATACGCTGGCCCGTTGCGAGCCCGCCGATATACCGCGCCTCTATCGCTCGCTTCGCTCGCCTGCGTGCACGCTTCTCGCGTCCCATCGCGACAATTGCGTGCTGTGTTGACCCAGTTCGAGCATATATCCAGCAGTTGGAAGCCGAGGCCGACATCCACGGGAACGCCACTCGAGAAGAGCACAGGGTGCCGCAGGTACCTAGCTGCAGGTACCCAGCTGCAGCTCTCGGGGAGGAGTTCGTCATCCTCGCGGTGTCGGGTTACCGTAGAGGTGGAGGAAGAGTAAACGCGCGAATCGCCCAAGAGGATACACAGCGACGGTGGAGGGTGAAAGACGATCAGCCGGTGACACGTCGGCGAATCCAGCCCGAGGCACCCTCGCTCACATGGTCTGTGTTTTGCTTCTCCACCCTCCTTGCCACCCCTACGTGGCTCCCTCTCGGCGCTAGCTATTCACGCGAGCTGTTCGCGCGTGAACGCGCGAGTGTCTCGTCGCTAGCTCGCTCCAGCCACCGGCTACGTCGCCTGCCTGCCAGATCAGTGTGTGTGCCACGCGTCAATTGTGCGCCGTTTTAACCCTTAAAGGCTACCGCGAACAATGAACGCGCGACGAGGCTGCTTTCCACGGGACCCGCGCCGCTGGCCACGCTGAGATCATCCACGGTGCCCCACGATCGTGATAACCGCCTCGACGTCGGTGTCGGTAGCAGCGTCACGACGCGCTGACGTCCACACGTCAGTGGTCTCGCTCGATCGTCGGTCCCTGACCTGTACGCTCCGTTCCCTGTGGTCGCAGCCAGCTATTCACGCACGCGTGACCCAGCTCGCGGGACTGACAAGGGACACGGTCGACCGTTGATATCGAGGATCGTGCTTCCTTCGCGATCGCTTACCCGCGTCTGCGGTGCAAAGGGAACTGCCAGGGTGAATGCGACGGGTGATTGACATCGCCGCGAGGACTCTGCCACAGAGGAGCTAGGAGACACGTCTCCGAGTAGCTTTTGGTGCGTCTTGCGGTGCTGCTGACAGAGAAGAGGCGCGAGGTTATCCCCCGGTGGACTGATTCGACCCGTGACTCAGAAGGGAACGGTAATCGATACGATGGATACGTTTCTGATAATAGGTATCTGCTTCCTCTGCTACGAGATGTGCGACCTGATCAGGCGTTACGCTACACCACAAACGGCGGAGCCGCGTCGCTCGCTGGAAACTTCCGCAGCACAGCCCTCGCAACGCGTGTTCTCGATTTCCCACAGGATGCCGGGTCGTCCAGCCTGTTGCCCCCAGTAAGCTTCAGATCAGCCTGTCTTGACTCCTCCGCCAGCCGAACTTCACAGCCACCGCGAATATCGTTTTCTGCACCGTTAATCACGCATTACTCCGAGTAGCGTGCCCGGTCGAGGTACAATCAATCTGTCTGTCTTCATTTCGAGCGTCCGCCGATATACACAGGAGGAGCAGGCTCCGGCCACGTCCACTGGTGACGTTTACACGATTCACCATGATCGTACGATCCTAATAAAGCGTCGGGCATCCGTCACGCCGATGCGGAGCACCGGTGTCGCGATCTTGGATAACGCTGAGCGGAGGGCGAAGTACCGAACGGAATTCGTGTCGGCCTGACAAATGTACTGGACATGATGGAGCGCGTCCAGCGTCCGATCGATAGGCAGACGACGTAAACGCGCCGATAGGATCGCCTGCTTTGCCTCTCCTCGTCGCGATCGATTGGATTCCGATCGATCAAGGGATCGCGGCCATCCGGAACTTTGCCCGTAGCTACTCGCGACGTTGACCTCGTAGACATTCGGTTGGATGCTAAGATGCATGGTCGAGTGGATTCGAGCGGAACGATACAGGGAGCAGCTCCTCGTTCGTGCAGACACGAAGCATTCTATCCCCGCGAGTGTCGTTGGAACTAAAGTGACCACAGTCGAGGAACCAGGACTTTTCTCGGCTGCACGCGTCGTCGAGCAAAGGCGAACGAAGTTTCATTGAGTACAACGAACGAGCATCGAAGAATACAAAGTCTCGGTTAAAATCTTCGAGAGAAGGGAGTAGCAGAGTGATCAGACTGTAATTCCATTGCCCGTCGCGACTTCCACTCGGCGAAGCCCACTTCGCAGTGGAATAGGTCTTGCTTTAGTCGGACCCTGTATGAGGATGCAACGCGGGTCGATGATCTACGAAAGTCGCATGGTTCTGGATTCAAGGGAGAATCTGACGTGTCAGATTCGCTTATCGTCAGCACGTGGCGTACTAGGAAACAGTCGCTTGCCATTGAGTGAAGTTTAAAATACACAGGAACTGATCGCTGTCAATGACGATGGGTTATGTCAACGTTAACGTGACCTTTTACTATCGCGCTGAATTTTAGATAAACTGATCGTATCATATCGACGTTGCTTGCGTGTCAGTAGAGTGCTTTACCTGATATTGCCAGCTTGATAGAGAGATACATCTACGCCAACTAAAGTTGAAATAGAAGAGGCCGAGGAAGAGGATTATCGGTGTTGAACGAACCATTTTCGTGGATCTCGGTAGGAGCATTCAGCAGGTTGGTCCCGGCTGAAGGAGATACGGGAGACAGGCTCAGTTGGATAGGGGAGAGATGGACTCGTTGGAGCGCTTGATGAGCGCAGGATCGCACCAGCCAGCATTGACGGCAGCCACACGGTCGCAGAACGCCTACGTTCAAGCCAATCTTTGCTCTGTGATTGGCCGAAAAGGTCGTCACCTGACGGGCACATTCTGCCTGACGGGGGACACGATGGAGGGCATTATACAATGCCTGGTTTTCCTCAAAGCATTCTCGGTAAGCAGGCTACTCTTTTTTTTTCTGGTCCTTAGCATGTATTCACCCGCGTGAGACGCGATAAAGAACGCGGCTCGTAAATGAACAGTCCTTGGAAAGTTTCTGTGACGTGAATCGTTTCCTCTGTCCGAGGTACACTGCACAGTGTATACGCAACCGGCGACGATTCTGTTCTCGGAATACCGAACTAATACCCTGGTAACCTGTCCCACTTAGCGACGCGAGCTGATAGGAAACGATGTTGAAATTGTTGGGCTGGATATTCGTGGAACGTCACCGTGCTGCACGATAATGATGGCAATGCGCGGCATAAATGAACTGCGATATGTTTAGAATTGACATATGCTCGTTTCATTGCTGATAATTGTGAAAATCTGGATTCAGTTGGATCAATTATGCTTTCTGGTTAAGGTTTAGTGAATTTTTAAGGATCGTAACATTTTACACATAGGATGCCCAGTTCCACTTATTGGAACCTCCGATCAAAGGCTCTGAACACGCGGTACGTATGACACTGATTGCGAGATTCAAAGGATTAAGTTCCACCAGACCGAATTTCAGCGTACAAATCGAAAAGTCGTTCACTCTGAAACACTCTGGAAAGACATCCACCGTGCTCTGTTTCGTTGGTGCGACACAGGCGCTCGACAACAAAGCGTTCGTCGCCGCCCCGTACGAACGATAGACGCAGCGTCTGGTTCGTAGGACACTTCAATCTCCTGCCCTTTGAATTCCCCCTTTGATCGGGTAGGAAACGGTATCGCGGGATGACAGCGTAGCGGCGTGACACTCCTTACCAGAAGATAACGTATGGCTGTGCTTCTTTTCGGCGGCAAAACGAATTGTCCCCCAGAATGGAGACAAATCGAGGTTCGAGACTCGCGAGTGAACGTGTCGCGCCATCAGTTCGCGATAGACGAGGCAAATCAGCGCGGCAAGAGGATGTCGACCAACCCTCCCTTCGCGTTAAATCGTCGATAATGAGAATGTGGGAGTCGAGCAGATTTATCCAGAAGTGGCGTCGCGAGGATACTTCTCCGGAGCGGGATAAGGAATCAATCTTGGTTGGTTCGACTCGCGAGAAAGTGAACTCCACCTCTTTTTTTTTCTCTGTCTCTGTTCGAGGGAAATTTTCTATTTGCGCAGCCTGTCGCTGATTCGCGCCGCAACTGGGTCAAAGAATTTTAATCGCGTCGCCTCGATGCAAATTACACGCGGTCTTTTGCGCGGAATAATTCCCGGCCGAAAGCTCGTCGAACTAATTTCAGGGGATTGGAGGGGGGGGGCCGGAGTTTCTCCTGGGAATTGTTACTTCCGAGCGCGTCGATCCCGTGTTTTTCTTCGCGTTTTAATCTCGCCGTGACTCGCTCGGTAATTATTTCGTCCCCCGGCGAACTGAAATGATTAATCTTTTAATTAGCAGTCGAATGAACGGAGACAGGAGGGATTTGTAATATGAGTGATGGAAGAGGCATGTTCGTCGCCAACGCATCGGCGATTGTTAATCGTTATTCCAGTCTACTCGTTCCGCGAATGATTAATGTAGAATCCCTTTTTCTCCTGGTATCTCGCGAGGTAATATTCATTTCCTGCTTTAATGGAAGAACGCGCGACAATTAGTCACGAAAGAAATCAAATACGTATTGTGGGAGTGTTCATTGCTCCGTATAAGGACATAAAATATCAATCCCTCTGACTTGCCCGATTCATTAATTCCGAGAACTCGTATTCATAAATTATTCTAACAATAACTTCATAGCTGACGTTAAGACGTTAATGTTCTTCTGACAGAACACGCGAGGACGTGTCAATAAATCCTAAAAACACGAGTAACTTTTTAATGAATTCACCGTGCGCACTGAACGACGAGTTTTCTAACCAAGCTCGAGACGAAAACGTCGCCCTCCTCCGCAAGACACCTCATTACGCCGACCGTTCCTCCAGCGAAACGAATCAAGGAAAAGGAAGAAAAGAAGATCGCTCGTCCCTTTTGGCGAGGTAGCAACACTGCGCCAATGTTCCATTTACCGCAACGGAGTTGGCAGGGGTGGCGATGTGACGCTTCTCCCCAGCAATCCCCCGTGTGTTTTCATCGTGGGAGGGCCTTTTAAAATACCCACGGTGCACTCTGCCGGCGGTTGTCGTCAGCGGCCGACCGTTGACGTTGCTGGCTCGCGTCGCTCCTCGGTCGAGTGGATGGCGGAGCATTCTTCGTTCCGTCGGAGGGTGCGAGGAAGGTGACGATAACATCTCTATGAGACCGGGGCTATGAATTTTTATCCGGTATGGCCGTAGGCTGGCGGCCTACGGCGAGCAACCGGCGAATATCGCGATGGCCCCCTAAGGAAGAAACCACTTACCCCTCGGTGAGCCCGTTTGACGATAAAAGTTATTGGCGCGGCGATGACGTAACGAGGGGAAGATACCAGCCTGAATGGGCGAGTTTTCGAACTCGGGGGGGGGGGGGGAGAGGAGAACGGAGCGGGAGAGGTGGGGGCAGGTTGGTTAAGCAGAAATCAGGACCAGGAGTTTTCGTCCCGGCTAACGATGAATCACGTTCCGCGGGTCTTTTCATACGACTTTTCGCTTGCCGAGGATCTCGCGTCGACGGCGACGGCGTGGTATTAGGCGAGCCAGCCAGGGCTGCGCGCGCGATCGGACGCAATACCGAGTTATGAACTTTCCACGAAACTGACGCTGGAACTTCTAATATCGTAAAGTAAATTTTTCTTCAAATCCCCCCAACCGTCCACCCGCTCCTGGCCATCCGGGGCTACCGTAACTCCGCATTAATAAAGTTACTCGTTAGAACGGAGGATAGTTTCGTGATTCGATGCAGATGTGGTATTAACTCTCTCACTAACTCTGGATTATATCGTCTTCACGGTGCTGGTCCTTATCGAATGAATGTGAAATTTTTAAGTGGAAGTAAAAGAATTTATGAAGGTTCTTGCAGGATTCGTTAGATATCGGAAGTATAATTAACGTGAGTAATTATTGAGAATGGACTTCTTGTGGGGATGACTGGTAATAGTCGTGGTGAATGTGTCAGTCAGACGTGTACAGTAGTTCGTGATGGTTGAATTGACTGAGGAGATCTAATTGCTGAGAGATGCATGTGTGGATGTCTAACACTGTGAATATCGTTGAATCTTTATTTGAGAAGAGCGAGAGTGAGTTGGAGTGAAAGTGTCGACGTGGTAACTTAGAGTACATATGTAAATCGAGTTAATTGTGTAAGTTGAGAGAGTGTCTACTTGGAGACTAATTTGAGTTGCGTAACTTGCGCGTGGGTGTGCTGCGACAGTCTTCCTTGGAAATCCTGTTTTTATCATTAACGCGGACGAGCGAAACAAAGTTCAGTTTGAATTAAAAAAGGTTCCCTCCGTCCTTAATAACGCATGCAATTCATTTCACTGTGCGTTGAGCCAGCGTAAACAAAGTAGTCAATATCTGTAAAATTGTGGCGCAAAGTAGGAGAGCTTTGACGTCAATTTGCCAACGTCAATGCTGCATGTGAAATTTCATTTTTCCCTGGACATTTTTCCTGGAAAAGTGCCTTTGTCGCGTCAATCCAGTTGACGTTGCGTAATTAAAATTTTTCCCTAGGAAATTATATTCGATAAAATCGATCGGGGCAAATTCTTCGGACAGAAAGCAATTGAAAGTCCCGAAATTATCTTAAATACCTTGATAACGTTCTGCAAACGGAAATTAATTTACCCTTCGACGAACATGCGGACTCGAAGCGATACCCTTTCATTTCATTCGTATAACATACTTTTCATATGGCTTTGCTGCGATCACAACCAATGCCTGCATAAGCTTCTATACACACGGTGGATATCGCGACACAATTTCACGGAATACCTAACGAATAAAATTTCCTGCGAATAACGCGCCGAATAAAAATGAATTTTCGTAATAATATCTAATAAGTATATTTCCCTATTACTTCGGGCTTCGACCAGCTATCTGAAAGTGCTGTAAATTAAATTAAGTCGAACGACCGAGCTGCTTTCGCATTGCCAGCGATAACGCGCACTTCTCCGCGCGAGTATCAAGAAATAATTCACACGGCTATTATCGAGCGGCCACGTCGAAGCAGATATCCAGCTTTTCCCGGGAAATCGAATTACAGCCTGGAACAGTCCTGTCCGCGCTCTACGGACATACACCGACTTGCCGGATTGTTTATTTAAAATTTCGACATCGCTGAAAAATATACTGCAGCCCATTGAATAACGATGCAGTATCGTAGCCGGCGATCCTCTATTTACATTCGGGAAAATCAAACTCGCGTCTCGTGGAAATTGAATCGCGCGATGCCGTGGATTACTAGGCTGCATATCGCGAATAGATAGGAGTAATGCACAAACTTCATCAGCCGAGTATGTTATTTCTTTTGAAATTGGTAACCCTTCTGCTGCGTAGGTAGTAGTTCCAGAAGCGAATGAATGGAGCACGAAGCGAAAAGCAAGTTTTATACACGGAATTTAAAATAATACTTAGATTCAGAAAACTAGCTACTCCTAGTAATGAAGCTGATCGTATCAAAATGCTACCACGAAGTTTTGAAACTTTAGTATTACCCCAGGTCTTTTCTTAATTCTCTTAATCCTCGCGGAAATCCCATGTAGACGCTTAAAGGGAAGTTCGAACTACTTTAAGGAAGCTCGATATCTCGCACACTCCTGTCTTCCACACTTTTATCCTCCACAGGCTACGTATTCAGTGGAGCAAGCAGCTTCATCTTGGAGATGCAGACTTATATACTATAAGTGAATTATTTCTCAAGTCATAAGTCTCCATTCGTACAGGGACCAGGTTGTCGCGTCCCTGTCGCTACATTAATTACCGGGTCCTCGGTGACTCCGTCGTTGTTCTCAGATAATTAAAGGAGTCACCCTTTGTAGTCCGCCCTCCACTTTGCTCTTCCCTGCGCGGAACCACCCCCAGCGCCCCCGCCTCCTCGAAACTTCGCCGATATTTCAAACGAGAGCGTTCACTTTCGCGTAACGCTTCATGACCGAGGAACGTTATTTCCCCGATTCCACTTTAGCGTGCGCATCTGCGACACCCGCCCGTGTCTCCCAAGGGAAGCGGGGCTCCTCCGCTGTTCTCGGGGCTTGACCTCGTTCCAGGTGTTCCGTCAGCCTCTCTTCTCTTCACGGCCTGTTCCCCGTAATAATAGATTTATATGCATAGCCTCCCGCGAGCGGTACAGGTGGTTCCGTAACTCCGTACAAACCGCTTTTCGACTCCGTAATGCACGAGCGCAATAATTGTATTTTAAACGGCGCCCGCTGACGTCTTCTGCTCTCGACGGGATTAAACCGCGTTTCCATATTCATCGATTAAATGCTCCCACGTTAAACCGCCGCTGTTTTAACATACCTATAATCGGCTAGCTGCGAGGTTCCACAACCCAACCCCTGTGTATTTCAAACTTGTCGAATCAGCCAACTGCATTCCCCCGCTATTTATATGTCGGCGCTGTATTTAATCTTTCTACGAGAGCGATACGAAACTTTCGCAATGAATTAACTTGAAGAAGCTGTCGAATTTGCAAGCACCACTGTCCTGTTTCGAAGTAAGAAGCTTAGACGATCGTAGGTGCAACAGAAAGGTTCAGGAGAATCCTTTGCGATCTCGTGAACACCTCGACGTACCATTTTTACGAGTGCTTGGCTCGTTTTACGTGCGCGGTTGATAATCGATCGACAATCCTCTCGAAATCTTTTAAGGGGGTACGTGTCGAGCGTGCCGATACCCGATCCCGAGCATGTTCCCACCCATGTCCCTCCGTCAGACACACTTCGAAAGAACTACGCGCGAGCACTATGGCCCGTTCGATATTAGATATATAATTTAATAACGCAGCCGCGTTCTACCTATATAGGATTGTTATATAGGTCAGGCGCACACCCGCCCCCGCAGCGTGCCGTGACTTGAGCGTATGACGCATTTCGCGCGGATATATCGTGGGTACTTTCGATAAACCGAATATTCGAGAGGGCTGACTAAAAATCTCGTTTTATCGCCGAGCGTTCGTTCTGTCGGCGCGCGAACGAAGTTTCGCCTCGCAATGCCGCGCTAGTAACGTTTCCCGGTATCGCTACGGGGAAACGTATCGACGACTTTATGACGGCCGGGGGTAACGAGGGAACTTTTCGAGTCTCCTGTTAAACGATTGCCAGACGATATCGTTCCCTCGTGTGGCCCCGTTTTTATAGCCGGCAATTCGGCTAGACGCCTCGGTGATAAATACAGAGGTGAGGCTTTTTATCGCTGGCCAAAGAACGCGGCCGACACCAGACTCTTTGCGCTTTCACGGGATACCGTATTGAAATTTACGAGGGAAATTTCGAGCGAGCGTTTCGTATCTCGCGCCCCGTTCGTATTTCATGCGATATAGTATCTCGCTGCACGGGCAAACAAAAATATGGATAAACCTTTTTCCGCGAGACAAAAGCGTGGACGCGCCCGTGTTTGGCGAGGAACAGGAGATTACAGATTGTTCTCGCCAACCCGAAGCGCGATATCCGATTGCCGTGGAAAATCGACGCGATGCTGTCTGCCGCGTCCGTCCGTTCGTGCTACAGTGTACCGGCGATGATCTGATTTTTTTCCTGACTTGGAGAATTCGCTGCTATATCGATTCCACTCAACGTCCATTTGTCGGATTTACGGTCTATTGCAGATGAATGTTGATTTTGCATCGCGTCCAACATATACCTTGAAATTTTGAGGACACCGTTCCTATTCAATATTATGGCGAGAATGATGACAGTCGGTTTAGAATGGCTTCCGAGCTGCACGGAAGAATTGTGCAAAGATTGGTGTGCGGTCGCAGAAGTTATGCGAGACCGTTTAAAACGCGATCGAAAGCGGACTCGCGCGAATGCCGGAGCAGCAGGGTAAACAGTAATGCAGGTCGAAATTTGAAGCATCGTGAATGCGGTCCGCAGGCGAGGCGCGGTGTTGTTTTTGCTGGGCAAACGTAGGACGACATCCACGGTTTCATTTGGCGGATGCGCAAACACCGATCCGCTGCCAATAAACATTCCCGGCTCTTGGTGGCCGGCCCACTTAAGTATTCAAAGCCCGCTCGATTTCCGCGATGCTTTCAATTCGCCCCTCCGCAAGCGTTCCGTTAAGAAATTGTCGGCTTTACACCCTGCAATTGCCTCTGCACACGAAAATTGGAATCTTTGATTTCACCTACGCCCCCATTCATACTCCTCCGCTCGCTTTCGCGCTCGCATTTCGAATTCATCTTGTCCGACTAGGGAGGTTAGGCAGCCCGGGAATTCAGAGAATTATGCAGCTTTGTGTGCACGTAGAGTAGTTCATCCGTAAGACAGATCTATTTTTTGTTAGTACCATAGTGCAGTTTTAGGAGGTGAAATCACCGCTTAAAGAAAAATCAGAGCTTTCTTTATCGTGGAAGATCAAAAAAAAAAAAGGTTAAACAAAAGTTGCATCTTTTTTTTTATATCTACGAAACTGTGTAAAAGTAATTATCGAATTGAGGATTGGGATAACTTGAAAAGTATGAATCTGTCGATAATTACTTGCACCCAAAGTAGCATTATTTTCTGGGATTTTCCGGTCGTCTAACTTCCGTTGCCGGTCTGAATCCGATGGAATCTTAATTGATTTTAATTACAGCTCTTTATATTCTCTCTATGGTTACTCAGCATAGTGTTCGTCGCGAAGACAGCGAACTTAGCCCTCGGTTACCGAGTGCACGAATCAGACTCGTAAAAATTTCTGCTTTGATGCGACGATCTGCAACGCACAGCTTAAACGGGTGGTGTTAGCAAAGGAGAGGGTGTGAAACGCGGGCACGCGTACGGTTCCTGAACTCGATACGGCTCGTCGAGCGTGAAAAGCGCGGGGACCTAGATTCAGATCTCTCGAGGCGTTCCCCGCGATCGGCGGGATTCATTAAAAGCGATGAGTCCTCGATTCGCACTTGCGCGTGCTGAACTTAAGACACGAGCTCGCTCCAATTTCGTTTATAACATCCGTCTCTCCCCATCCCTCTCCCTTCATACCTCTCTCTGTGGTCGTCATTCGAAGCCGCGTCGAACTTTAATTCTTGTATATTTAATTACTGTACTTCTATTACTGTGTTTGTTTTAAGTACACACAAGCCACGTAATCTCTGGCCAACAGTTAACACGAATTAGGCTTCGATACGTCTGTTACGTTCATGTCCAATATTTTGGCTCTGTTTGCATATCGCTTAGGTGGTCATTCGTTCGCCATTACATTTAACTCCTCCACGTTCATTTATTATTGCGAAAATTCCACATAGCTTTCGCGATCGGGTAATAATACGACACAGCTACGAAGCGTCACTCGTTTATTCGAGATTAATTCCCCCGCTGCGTATGGCCGAGTACGTCGGTGTGTACACAGGAATTTACGATATTCCCACGAATTTTATATTCATTGCCCCACGATACGCGCTATCCCTGAAAACTGGATGACTAATTGAACATACTTTCTCCAAGCGATGAATCACTTTTGTTCCCTCGCTTTTACCCCAAACACCATATGGATTTATTCGCTCTATGAAAAACTGTATCCTGTAGTGCGCGTTTGGTTAAATTACGACGTTTCGCACAAACGTTTTCCTAGAACGAGACGACGGTGTTTCACGAAAACGCGGCTTCATTTGTTGGCTTGTGAGTTGCGACGCGCGCCCGTCGTTCGCAGGGAAAGCTTCGCGTTCTCGTAGACGTAACGCGATGCTGCGTGCCAAACAAACCGCGAAAATCGCCGGGTTATTAAACTTGGAATCATCAAGCGGGCTATTCAACGTCTGGCTGCGAAAACGTTTTGACCAGTGATGCGAAATTAAGCGTCATTGCTTCTGTATTTCCACCGCGACAGAGATGAGCGCCGCTCTTAATTGCTTTTTCAAGGTAACTTGTTGAGCTTGTTTATTCCACGACGCTTTTTTCCAGCCGAGTACAATGCTGCGCGGAGAGCGGACAATAACGTTTGGAAATTCCAAACTCCATTTGGGCGGTTTTAGGTTGCAAAACGCTGGCAAGCACCACTTCGCGGGAGCAATGAAAGTAACGTATCCTCGGAGGAAGCTCGTTTCGCGAAATTAAAGCTCGCTTCGGAAATGCCGCCGTCCGATTTCGTCGACGCCGGAAACCGTCGTTCGAGGAGCGCTCAACGGAATTGAATTCAGCATGGAGACAATAAGTCCGTGTTTCCCAAACTGTTTTGCGTCGCGACCGCCTTTTATAATATTCAAATAAGGTAACGAAAACACATTCAAAATAGGTGTTTCAGAATACCTATAATTCTAATTTAATAATATTTAGTTATGTTAATACATAAATTAAATCTCCTTAAAGATATTTCATATATTTAATTATCTTATTTCGTGTGGTGGTTGCGCTTGTATGTGGGTAACCAAGTCTTCCTGTTTTCCATTTATGGACAATCAATGTTACTTCATTAATAGAATATGGCAATGTAACCATAATAAAAAAAATAAGTGCTATGCATCGTCAACTAAAACTAACCGCGGCGACCCGCCAGAAAGCACTTCGCGACAAAAAGGTTGGGGACCACTGCAATAAGTTTCCATATTAAGGGCGCAGTAGCTTCACGGTTACATTAATTAATGATAAACGTTAAAAACAGTTTAGGGCATGATCTTTCTATACAGGCTCGTTTAAATTATCCCATTTAAACGACAGATCCATTGGTCCACCATTATACGTCCTCGCGGTGTCTGAAATTACAGCTAGTTAGCCGATCTCTCAGGGATACATCGTCTGCAACCAGCAGACTATTTCCACGACCCAATTTCGAGATCCGTCCGCGGACCCCATTGTTCTCGCGCGGTTGTCTCGCTTCTTCGAGGCAAGAGACTATCTTGTTAGGATCCCCAGCTTCTCCCGGCAGAATCGCGGTCGTGATTATTGTAAACGTCGCTGGATCGTCGCGGAAACGAGCCCGACGTCCCCGAACAAAAGTCTTGCGTCATCGATAACGGCGGCATTGTCGTGACACCCCGGCAACCATCGGATAACGCGCGTTCGACGCCCCGCCCTGCGGAGATTTTCGCGCATAACTGAACTTAATTACGGGAAGCGGCGCACAGATTATCCGCCCGGGATCGTAAATATCGCGGTGCTTCGCTATTATCGATGCACGATGAAATACGCGTTCATTACCGAGCCGCTTTCGAGTCGAATTCCGCGTTCTTCCTCCTCCGCTCTGCTTAATATTGTTTTCCAATCCAGCGATTCCGGCGTGCAGCGCGCTCTATCTGCGAAGTTTTTCCATTACTTAGAAAGCTGTATCCAGGGTAATCGGTACAACGATGTTCGATAGTGTCGCTGTTGGATATTTATCTTAGTTTATAGTGGGTGGATATGGATAATTAGTTTGCCTCCATTACCAAGTAACTTGAATTGTAAATATGCCAAGATGTGTTTATTAACGAGTGAGTAACAGTGTTTCTATATTTTCATTTGGAGTTTGGTATTACCGTAAAGACAATGAAAAACACTCCCATTTGATAGGTACACAAATATATGTCTAAGATACAGCTTGCTTGGCATTTGATATTTTTCTGCGACCACTTTGGGACCTCGTTCGTCGACCTCGATATAACTTTTTATCAATTTTGATCATGAAATAACCGGGGGACACTTTTAACGCCGCAGAGGCCCTGGAACTTTACTATTATTACAGACGCCCCCTCGGGTAATCGCGTTTATGCTAGGGGATATTATAATAGCGTGCATTAACTGGCTTCGTGCGGCCAGTTGATAAGCGCGTAATCGCCAGTTGTTTGTTATGCAGGGGATATATCCGCGGGATGGCAATAGCGTACGCGCAAACTGCAAACATTCGTATCCCGTGGAAGCTGCGTGGTTAATAAGTGTTTATTTCAATGGACAGGCCAACTTTCGGTCGCTCGTAATCTACTTGCGAGTATAATACTCGCGATTTTGCGGGTGAAGGTGTTGGGTAACGAGCAACGAGTCTCGATGATGAGGAGAGCGTGCCGCGGTACGCGTTCGTTTCGTAGTCCAGCAGCTTGTTAACTTTATCAATTACCTCGAATTTTATGTGGAAACAGGAGGGTTGCCGGTGGAACAATGGCGTTTCCAGCCACTATGGTAACTATCACTCTGATTGCACGACGACGATGCAAGCTGGTAATTTGCGAGTGCCTGTGGCGGGAGTGAATAGCATTCTTCTTTGGGAAGCAGAGCGAAGGGCTGAAATTGAAGCAGTTCTATTCGAATTTGGTGCAACTATGTACCATTGAAATGCACTGTATTCGAGAGGAATTATTTTCCAAGAAGAAAACGGCACCTGTGGCATATGCAGCAGATGAAAATATAGAATTTAAATATTGTAATTCGAGTGCTTGAGATCCAACTATACTTGATATACCATCTAGCAGGAAAATACGACAAGGAGATCAGGGGATCTGAAGGAAAGCGGTAATAATTCTAGACACAAGTTCCACCTACCATTTTCTAGCTACAGAAGAGGACAATTGCATTAGCTTGAAAGCAAAACGGTGTTGGGAAAACAAAAGGAGCGATACCATTTTCTAGACGTCTTTCTCTGGACACCTAGACCGTTTCGTGATGGTATTCTTCCCAGTTCACCGTCGTAATGTGTTCTGGTAAATTTGTAACGCTTGGCTGCCATTCTGTTTGCATTGAACAGAAAGCAAACGCGGTGCGTGGACAGAAAATTATTCAGCCATGTTGGTTTGTTCTGCAGAACGAAGCAAACGTTTGTTTGTCCCTTCTTGAGTGTATTTGCGCACCTACACGAGGCCTCTATTACTCAAGCTATATTTTAAAGATGGTGTACTACGTTTAATCACTTTCGTTCTTTCTAAAAATATGGAAACATAATTTGCTGAAATTAGTGACTTAGGATGATTAAAGAGGCAACACCAAAGACTCATATAATTAGAACAAAGGGGAAGAACTGGTTCAAGAATAAAGACTGATCTCCTACGGAGTCTGAAATTCAATCCAATTCTGTCGAGTGCAATATTAAATTGAAATTCCATCTACACGGGGTCCTCCTCATTACACAACGACTTCCCCCAAACTATTCCCAGTGATTTTCAAAAGTACGAATGTTATTCAGTCGACGCCTACGAAATAGCCCACCTTGCAGCACGTCGTAAATGAATGTCGCGTCCCTCAATGCGAACGGGTGAAAATGATGTCGTGTTTGAATTCCTCGCGAAAGAAGAAAAAAAGGAACGGAGACAAACCTATACAAAACACGAGTCGCCCTGAACCATCCGGTCCTTCGTCATTTATTAATGAAAACAGCTGCTCCGTTCCGTTCGTTCCCATTTCTAACGCGACATGCATGACGCCTGCTTCGACGCTGCTAATGCCCCTGCTCGTTCGAACAATTATCAGTTCTGCGCCTCGCGAAACTGGAATAATGAACACGCGATGCAGCGATGCCGGCACTCTTGATGAAGATGCTCGGGCAATCTCGGCTAAATTGCGTTGATAAAGTTCACACGGTAGACGCCGACTGAAATTGCGCGAGGAATGCGACTGTTCGGCGAGAGACTGATCGCCATATCGACGATTATCGGTCAGCTCGTGCTGTAACAGAGGAATATGGCAGAGAAGCATCCCAATGGAACGCTGTATCGCTGTGAAAGATAACACGTAATTAATATGGGATAGCGACTTTGCGAATTCTATTAATTATTAATAATAACGACGCACGCTTAATATGTTCGATGGCCTCCATAATTTCAGCCGTTATGAATTTAATAATTTTCGTACTAGCGCTTGTAATATCAGCGAGCCTAGAGTACGCTCTAGAGGGAAAATTTAGGTATATAACACCAAACTACTTCTGCATCGTAAAATTTCACCACTACAGTATCCGCGCACCGAATTGTAGCATCTCTTAAGGCTACCGTGGGTCAGATAATTAATTAACCTTTCTGGCGTAGTTGTATTCCCGCTGCGAACTGCAAGGTCATCTCTGGTTCCACGAGAAAGCCTCGATACCGAATTTTGTGAAGATTTTTGGAATTTTTAACGCTGGTTATTCGTAACCTACTTTTGTGCTAACTCGCGCTTGCAGTGCAGCGGTAGATTTGCTACGTAGGCAATACTGTGAATGGACAAAGCGCGAGTTTCATATTTCACGAATATTGTATCAGCGTAATGTAAATTGAAGCGAATACAAATGTCCAGGCAATTAGAATCGATCACCGAAATTCCATCATTCATCCAAAATAATTGACAGAGTAAAAAATATTCCCGTGTCGAGTAGATTGTTGCTGAATAAAGAACTAAGTAGAGGACGATGTCACATGAGAAAATATGAAAGTTCCTGATACTATTAGAAATGAAAATGTCACTTACCATTTTGCAAGCTGAGACTTCATTCTCAAGGCAGAGGCAGTTGAAGTTTAGGAAGCCGACTTCTGGCGTGCGCCGTCTGAATGTCAGAAGCAGTTGCACTCACGAACATATACGTTCACTCTACTGTACCATTAGCAGCAAGTTTTCGAAGCTGACGAAGTGACGGCGCACTCCTCTTACGATCGCGGTGTTAGACACATTTGTTATGCAATTATAAAAGACACACATAATAATTCTTTCTATTTGTTCAGTCACTGGTTTCCCAATGTTTGCTCGCGTATTAAAAACCATGAATAAAAACAACACGTCGCGAGGAATGTCCTTTGAGAGTTCCATTCACTATCACGGTCCGAATAATAATACTGGATTGCTCGAAACTAAACCTCGGCAAGCATACCCATTTTAACCTGACATTCAGAATACACAAAAATTGTAAGGCACGTTCAGAAAGGTGGGGGCCTCGTTCAGTGGTAGAACTAGAAGCAATAACTTGCGTGTAACCCCTTAAATACTTGCCTCACAATTTAATTACTCAGATTGTTGAATAAGAATATACTAAAAAAGAATCCTAAAAAACCAAAAATCCAGGACGTATCGGATACGGCATTTTAAAGCAAGGAGTTAAACATAACCCAAATCAAATTTATGCGCTTTTATTGTACAAAAGAAGCCTCAGATTACAGATTGGGAGAGGATTAGGTATCTCAGTGTTGACAGATCACGTTTGTCCCTATTTCTACATCAAAGTCCCCTGTATACGCTTGCCAATATTCATGAGAACGTTTCACTTTGCTCATATGGGTATAAATCGAATAAAGAACAGTTCTATAGCCGGCGCTTTTGCCAATTTAACGACAGACGCTCACCCGACATCGTTACACAGCGATTACATCTTCGCCGAGCCTGTAAAGTCGGGCGATCGATCTGGGCTCGTCAGACTCTCGATAACTTTCCTTAAGCGAAAGATTCTTACGGGGCAAGTGAACGAAATTCGTCAGACGAGGGCTGCAAAGGCTATTTTTTCCGCGTGGCCTATATTTAAATGGCTTGCGCGATAACGTTATCGTTCGACTGCACTCTGGCCCCCGAAGGAAATTATTATACGCGTTCGAACGACAAAGAGACGCGCAAGGGTGCTCGAGCTTTTCGAGCACAAAAGATTAGCGCGTCCATTGAACGCGAACGATTCGAGCAGGAAATTTCATGGAGTTACTCTTCCACGAGGAAGACTGTTTCGTAGAAGTAGAATTCATGGAACTTACTTCTTTTCGTCGATTTTTAATGCAAGTCCCCTCGTGAATGAAGGGGCGCAGAATTGTAAATCTGATGAAGCGAAATAAGACCTTTTAAATGCTAGTAAATCGGTGCTAAAGGGAGC
The DNA here is from genome assembly GCA_929108735.1 of Andrena dorsata. Lineage (NCBI taxonomy): Eukaryota > Metazoa > Arthropoda > Insecta > Hymenoptera > Andrenidae > Andrena > Andrena dorsata. The sequence goes on from OV815489.1 coordinate 54,846,473, forward strand.
GTAATGAAGGGAAAGAAGTTCGTTATTAGTCTGTCTCGATTACTTGAGTTCATTTAGAAATTCGACACTTTACGTGCACGTCAGCCAGACAGCGAAAACATAATGTGGAGCACGTGTTTTAATAACGAAGTTGCATACTGTGCACGTGTATGTGTGTGTGTGTAACTCGTAAACAATATGTGAGGTAAACAATGCCCGTGTCCATAAAAAAGGACAGATGCTTAATGGCGAGGTGGTTATACGTGTCAATGGTGAATTGAAAATCAATACCTGTCTGTTTTCCCCCTCATATTTTGCTTTTTGCCTGTTAACCTAAATATCTTCTATGTGTTATTATGAAAATGGAACTACTCACGCAATAATGTGAAAAATATAAAAATTTACTGGATTTCATTGAGTTATGCACTTTAATTAAAAGAATACTTTAAAGCATGGTCGTCAATTGCTTTCGTCAAAGAGACTTTGCATGTTTGATAATTCTTGCGGTTTCTCCGCAACACGACGACCAAATCCGAAAGTCATTCGTTCGTCCTTTTTTTCCTCGATTTAAATGGAGATTTTAATTGGTTCGCCGTTACCCGTTAGCGCGAAATCCGTTGTAGGTACACCAAATCAATTTCGCGTCAGACATCTACCTCGAATGCAATGGTTTTCGCGATTACATCAAGCTCGCGTGTACGTTTGACCGTGAATCGAATGAGACGATGGATCAAGCTTTCACAGAGTTTATTTTTGTGTCGTTTGAAAAATAATCTCCTTGGTGTAAATAATGGAACTGTCACCAACGCGTAGTTTCAAAAAAACAATTTGGAACGAGGCACTTTTCGCTTTTTATTTTTATTATTATTGCACGGGTATATTACCCTTTAGTTTACAATGATAAGAAATAAATAAAACAGATAAAAGGGTTAGATGTAAACTAAAATTAACTTGGAGTAATGTATGACAAGATAGGAAGAATGTGTAGGTATGTAGGTAATTCTTTAGAGGTCATGCGTGTCAGCCTTTCTATGCATCAGGTCACCAAAGTGATATTTAAGTGCAGCTAATGTGCGTAGAAACTTTTTTTAATATACTTTTTCTGCGCATCGGGAGCTACATATTTCTACATTTAACTTGAACAGTTTTTTCTTCGCCACAGTCGATAACCATTCGAAAAAAATATGAGATCATAGAGTTTTTATGAGACTTTTCAGAATCACTGTTATCTGAGGCTCCGACTTCTCGATGCATTTCATCCGACATAAAAGTGCCGCTCTTTTACGTATTTCTCCCCCAGCCAGAACCTTGACGACTTTTCAATGAACCGGATATCCCTCACCCTGTCCCGTTTCGTTCGATACACAAAGTTAAGCGTTACTCGTTTTGTGTCGCAGCATAACAAATCGGTTTCCCACGAGTCGTCAGGCAAAATGGCATGAAAGTCGAGCTGCCAGGCTGTTCGAAGGCCGAATAGGGGGAAAAATGTAAGAAGGATGAACCAACAACCTCTGAAAGTGGCGGGAGGGCTTTCTTTTATTCCCGCACGTATCGAATGGCTGCGTCGTTTTGACTTATTGATGCAAACGCATCGACGCTGGGTAAATTACGAGATAACCCGAGGATTTCCAATAACCTGTATTTCGAGTTCTTTAGAATAAATAATTAAACTCAGTCGAAATACCTATCGAGGCATAACCACGGTAATTTTTCAATTGGGACACGGTAGGGTATAAATTTGTCGAGGTCGTGCTGCAGATCAGATCGATTATCGGCCACCATGTGAAAAGCTATTACCGAACCGAAATTCGGTTCGTTCCTCGGCGGCATTAGGACAAATTAGAAGCGTGCTTGGACCGTAGAATCAATTGTTGGCCGCAATTCCCAGTAGCCAAGCTGCCCCGCGTTGTCTCCGTTACGACGTAACGACCGAAACCGTGCAATTCCGTCACTCTCTCAGGCCATCGGTTCGAATCCCTTTGGCCGATCGAGCAGCTTGCTTAATTGCTCCTCATGCTGTCCGACTTAATTGAAGTAGAACGGTGAACACGCGCGAACGCGAGGAAGGAAGCGCCGACGAACTGTCGGCCGACGCCTCTTAGATTCCGTTTTCCTTGCCAGGTGAAAACAGACCTGCCTCCTCGTGACGCGAGAACGTTTGATCCGCCATATTCCTCGGGAATATCTCGATCGAAAGGTGTTGGTGGCAAGGAAGTTCACGGCTTAATAAATTCAAACATTTTTTCGAACAAAAGCAACTTTTATTTTCGAATCCTTTGTCACTAACATCTTTACCATTTTTGGTAATGTATTCTTTACCACTATTTCTCCCAATTTTTCTAATATTTTCAGCATAATTAAGTGTATTCCGGGTTTTCTTTCTGTTTTTATTTCTTGCCCCACATCTAAGGTTAATACATAATACAAAAATATGTAATTATTTCCTTTCATGTTTTATCATGTCATTGCTTAGGTACTTGACGGCTATTTTGCAACAATTCTGTCACAATATTGAAGTATAAATCAGTATAACATAAATTTCAATATTTTTTTTACTTACACCACTTTCATAATCACCGCCACATGTGTAGAAATGCAGGCGCAAAGGAGACATCTAATTTCATAATAGACACATTAAACTGGAAATTAACGACAATAGTTTCGACTTTCCCTTACTCGAAAGTACCTAAGTAGGGTCTATGAAAAGTAGCCGAGGTCGCCATGCTAATAGCTTCATTAGCAACGCTATACGACAGACATCTGCCTTAGACAGGAGGATATTCGGTGTGAGACAGGTGATCCATCCGAATGGATCGATGACTAAGTATGGAACTTGCAGAGAACAGGGCCGTCGCAATGGATATCTTGCACGGACTAGGGCGGAGGGAAATGTCGTCATACGTTACCACTGTGTTATGCCGCGTCTGCTCGTGATAGTTGCTTACTTCGGCAAACTGCGGTTACGACCGTACAGTTTTTGTGCTCTGTACACGTTTCTACCTCAGCGTTACGTAAATTTCTGCAGTAGAAGTGCAGAGGCAAACTCGACTAATAATTCGGAACATTTGTCGTAAATTTTCAGTTGGAATCTGCTCTAGGCCACGCCTTCTACACCTATAATTAATATTATTCTCGAGCGACGCAATCAGCGAGCGAGACCGTCTTCCCGCGTCGAAATTCCTTTGATCGCTCGCAAAGGGAGGCGGATTGTTCCGTGAATTTCCCGCTGGCGGGAAATCGGATTCCCGAGCATCATCGATATCGACGATGGCGCACGCTTTCTCGAATTTCGAAGCAGGCACGCAGAGCATTCGGCTGGTCTGTCCTTGTTATATAGGAAGCCCGTCCACCAGCCACGCATCATTGGTCGGCGCGAGGGCATTTTAGTCTACACATGACACCAGCTACAAATTTTCACGGCCTATGAACGCCGGAAATCGACTGGCTGCCACAATTACCGGGCCAAACCCCGGCAAATGACATTCCGCCAATCGAATCGGGGACCTGCGCACGTTTTGCTCCTCGCGTAATGACTTTATCTTCCACTCGCACGGTTGTCTCTTTTCCTCGCGATGATTTCTTCTATTACCTACATATATTAGGGCGTTCACACGAAATGTTTTTGTCATATTCTCCTTGCGACTAATTCATTACTTGCTCGAATTAATTTAATTAACTTAAGTAGAATCACAAGCAGATACATCTGAAATTACGCACGATTTGACGATTGGTTCTTGCATAGCCACCGCGCGTTTCACTGGTCCGTACAATACTTCTCTACCAATCGCTCGCTCGAAGACAAATTGAACAGGCATCGAGGCCACGAAATCAATTGTCAGCCGCAATTTCTTGCTGGCAACTCAGTTAAACGATTAAGACCTGGGGAGGATACGATTCAGGGAACAGCACGGTTACATCGTGTCTCTTCGGTCGTTCTCGTAAGGCACGCTTAATTGCTCGCCAGTGCGCTCCCGTGCGAACGGAATTGAACTTTACAGCGCGACGTAACGCGACGCAATCGTAAACGACGAAACGTTCGTTATTCCCGCTGCTGTTGGCTATCGCCTGGCAAAGATCTCCTCTTTCCCTTCCCTTTGGCGAGCTCTGCCTGCACTTTGACCCAAGGATCCATTAGCATCGTAAACAACAGCCTATCGTTCGCTCTCGACGATTCTACTCATCGAGGGATCGACTTTCTTTCGATCCTGGCAAAGGTCTTCGAACGCCGCGACTAGCTCGTAAAATCGCTCGTTTCCCATCGATCCTTTTTCTTTGCCCAGCGTTTCACTTCCTTTCGGTGACATCGCCTCAGAGCTTTTCATTCGTCAGCTCTTCTGGCAAAGAGGCATCAAAGCAGAAGTACACGGCGAGATCGATGATGCTCAGCGATCTTTCCATCGATCACTGGATCTTGTCGTTCTGACGTAGCTAACGCGCGTCTGGTTTCCATCACGTGAACGCGCACAGTGAGCATGCGATGGCTGATATTTGAATAGGAAGCGCGTGGGTCGCAATAATCCTTCGCGGATAATGCGAGGGCTCCATCGTGCGTTCCGCAAATACCTGCAAATTGGTTCGAACGAGGGGAAATCTGAGGATAACGTCCATTAAGGGTACCGTTTGCTATTACACTGGTTGCGCATTCGCTTCCAGCTAATGGGGCTTGCAATGTGTATCCTATGCGGTACGGATAGTTGTTTGATCTTTCGCTAATAACACGGCGGTTTCAAGTTTCCCTAAGATAGCTGCTCGTAAAGGATTTTCTCTCTCCGTTAGGGCCTTTAAACCTCTTATCTTTGGTAACACAGGATTCTAGGTAAAAACGTTAAAACGAAATTTTAGTTTCATTATTAGTGTAACTAAATGAAAGTGGAAAATAAATCCGAGGAAACAGAATGATCGAATAAAGATCGAAGCAGGAGCGTTGATAGAACGCTCGCTTAACAAGGAACATGAGCGGAGGACGTCGGGCAAGTAGTACGAGTAAAGGAAATATGTGGCACGTAGTATAGATAGAAGAAACGGCCGACAAGTAGTACGAGCAAACGAATTCTATGACAAGTAGTACAACCAGACGAATTATGCTTCAAGTAGTACATACAACCAATTCCTCTCCAACTAAAATAATAGATCACAGAATGTCGATTAATGCCTACACACATCTCCTCCGGAAATTAGTATTCATGAGCGTAATTTCAATATTTCAATCTACTAGCATCGAATTATCATAAAACGCCAACGACTAAATCCTGTTTCTACTGCCATTAGCCTGAAGTATTGATCGGGGAGAAATTCAATGCGAGGAAATGAAACATTCCGCACGTAAAGTGATCGCCATTATCGATAAGTGCAAATAATACGTTATTATTTCATTCGGCGCAGCTAATAACGCAGCCCAAACAATCGACGCGATGTAATTATTGAAAATTTATCGATCCGGTGCACCTACACATCCCGTTGCATATTTAACGCGTATCGAGCAAGCGTCTAGCATCCAGGAGCAGCTTCGCCGCGATGTATTTCTAGGTATTCGGCGAGCAGCATTTCTAATTCCGGCCCCTGGAAGCAACAGTTTGTCCTTAACGGTAATAGCCTAATTACGGTCGGTCGGGCGGATGTTGGATGATAATTTATGAATGTGCCGGGGCGGCTCTTTCTCCGTGACGAGTATCGGGCCGATCAAGTCGCTTCGAAACCTGCCGTGAATGAATAAGACTCGGCGTCGCTCAGCCACCTTTCATCCACGCGAACGGCAATCTGTCAGCGTTGCTGACAGCGCGGCGGAGGTAGCGACAAACCTTCAAGAAGGGAGTGTCTGAGGAGATTTCGCGAGGGAGCGCGCCGCCGCAATAATCCTTGCGTGATGAAGCCTCTTGTCCTTTAATCCGTTCCTGTCAATCACCCGGGATAAAACTTCATTACCGGATAATAATCGAGGAATAGATGGGTCCCCCGTCATCCATAACACTCGTGACCCAGGTTCAAGCCGCGGCGTACATAAATATCGGCGATGGCTCGTGAAAATAGCCCGATAAATTTACGGCCACGAGAAACGCATCATCCCCGATATTTCCTGCTTTCATTTTCTCGATTCAGGAACAGGACGGGTCTGTGCTATTGTCGACGGCGAAAGTGACGGGGTTTGGAGATAGGAAATTTAGAAAGCACAAATCTGCTGTGAATATTGGAAACTGTTTGAAAGTGCGGGTATATAACCTGTCAAAGAGGCTGCGTGTTGTTGTGCATAAGTAGGACACTGTAAAGAGTACCGATAAACGTTGATGTTGATGACATCAGCTGAGGTTGACTCCGAGTGGCTGACAGGTTCCATCCAGATTTCATCTTCGTGTACAGTCGACGTCTATAGCCGAGGCTTTATGGGAAAGCTAGGTCGCAGCTTTCCTGTCCGCAAAACCGTCGGCTTTCGGGCTTGTAAAAACTTATAAGCACGTGCTTGACGAACAGTCAGACGAGAATCCACCGTTGGGAATTTATACGGCTCATTCCTCGAACTTATGCGTCAAGCAACGTTGTTCCTGGTCCATCGTGGCGGGGAGTAAAACTCGGATCCACTGCGCTGCATAATTCGCTCGTAAAGATAGAAGTGAAACGATGCTTTCGGCCGTTTTATGGCCGCTGGAGTGATAATTCTTCAGCTGAACCGGCGATTCCGTGGCCTCGGAATGGAATCCAGTCTGAGTTCTCTTTTTTTTCTCTAGCTTTGTTACAATTAATGTTATTACAACCGGCGTCTGCTGTCTGGCTGTAATATCCACGAACAGAAGACGCTTTAACTTCTGTTTAAAGCGGACATGAAACCGTTGTATCAGGGAGGAATGCTTTTACTTTATTAATATTCTAGAAAAGCCTGCTCTTAGACTTTGGAATTGAATACTGGGGTGGAATAAAGCTACCGATGGTAATGAAACGATAAAATATGATGGTCTGTCTTCGACGAGGGTTGTGCGAGAGTTATGGAAGATGGGAGACAGCCAGAGGATTTGCTCCGCTGGAATTCAGTCTCCGACTTTATTCATAACTGGATGTAATATTATACGGAGGAGTTATGGAAGAATACAATTTATTTTCCCCCAAAATAAAGAAAGATTCCGAAATGCCTCTCTCTGGTATCTACACTTTTCACGGTGATCATGAATGTCGGCGCACCGTAATAATATGCAAATGCAAAGAGTTCGTGGCAACGCACGAATTACCGTCGTATACATATTCATCTCGAATTTACATTTCCGCGGCATTACACCGCCGCACGCTCGTCCATTTCAATTTTTTGCCACATTCAATTTCTCCCTAGCATTGGGATCAATGATAACGAGGAAACATTCTGTCTCACCTGGTTATTTCTGGATAGATGAACGCGATTGGATACTTTCAGGGTAATATGACTTTAATTTCTACATAGTGTTAAGGGGGTAGTGGACTATTTCAGCTTCAAAAAAATCGATTACTTTTTTTTACTGATTTTGAAAGTTTAATCCTTTATGAAAATTTTAAACAAAATTTCATGCAGAAATTCAAATCATTGTCGAAGTTATAGCAGCGAACGTAATTGACTGCACCGTCGAATAATGGCCTCGCAGAGCGGTATTGGCATAGGGCACCTTACTTTAAAACCAGTTTTCTCGAAACACCATTTTCAGAAACGGTGTACATCACAACTCTTAAACCAGTGAATATTTTCACTTAAAATTTTAACTGGAGCTGTAAAATTCCATTCTCTATCGTGTGGAAGTTCCGCATCAACATTGGATGTTTATAAAACATTTTATAACTGATTAAAAACGATTTTTTCCCATAAAAATGTGGGGAAAAAATTGATTGGTGTGTAACTTCTACAATTTTTGTTCAAATTCATCGGCGACTTTCCACACTGTAAATATTTGTATAGGGGGAGTTCCCTTAACGCCGGACGGCACCTAATACCGGACATTAGCTATATCTGTGACATTTCAAACGCTATTGAGCTGCTCTTTCGCGTAAATCGTAGAGGGGATAACAAACAATGATCATGTCTCGACATGGTCCAGTCGCGTTTGAAATGTCACAGATATAACTAATGTCCGGTATTAGGTGCCGTCCGACGTTAAAGGAACTCCCCCTATAGAATAATCACCTTAAAGCATTTTCTTTCAGATGATTGGTTCACCTGAATTGATGTACAACGATTAATAACTTCGACAATTTTATACATTCCAACTATTTTCTTTTTTGTAAATACTCACAATCGTGCCCACAATAGATTGCCAAAAGCATGACTATAACGATTGTTTGTTATTAAAGTAATTTAGCGTCAAAGAAACTAACTATTTTACGTATCCAATAGTCCACTACCCCCTTAAATAAAGTCACCGGTAGGCGTCTGTTTATTTGTTCGCGCAATCTGAAGAACCACTGGTCGGATTGTGATGCATTTTTGGCCGTTTTATAGAGCATTTCTCGAGGAAGGTTTAGGTGTATGAAACACTAACCTATGACAAAAAGATGCAGAGCAGTGGCGAATTCACTGAAGCATTCCTCGAGAATGCTCTATGGGGTGGTCGAGGCCGGATCGCAGTTCGTCCAGTGGTTCTCGAGATTAGTCCGAACAGACAGACAGACAGACGCCCACCGGGGACTTGATGTTCTATGCAGAGATACATACATATAACAAGCCTGCGCAACGCCGGGTACGTTAAGCTAGTCTTAATATATACAGCAGTAAGTGTTTGTGCGTTTGTCTGTCGTCTAAAAACTTTCGAACGGAAAATTTCGGGCGCACGAAATGTGTCTCAGCTCATTATGCCTAGTTAATCTAGACGAATGTGACTATTTTCACAAAAAATAAATCCATTTTTTTTTTTTTATAAAATCAGAATCTAAATTTCGGGCGAAGCCGAGTAGTAAAGCTAGTATATAATATATAAAATAATATATTAGCTGCGTTTAGAACTGCGAAGTACTTGCCAGACAATGAATAGAACACCAGACCTCTGATCACCACAAAGTATCTCATAATTCGGGTCGTTTAGAAGTGCTTACAAGTTTGGGGATCAATACATCAACCAACAGACTAACCTAACCCAGTTAGCCAAGACTAACCTATACGCAAGGTTTACCAAGGATTTGTAGTCAAATACCACTTTAAATCCCTCATTAGAAGCAGCTGTAGTCACTTAACCCTACAGTGCACACGTGGGGCCTGACAGCCCCAAGTGAACAATCCTCATGATGTTGAAATAGATTCAGGTAATGATGGCCCGTAGTGTTAAAGAGATATTACCTCAACATTTCATTTTGTTATAAATATTTTTCTTAATAAAGAATCAGTAAAAATATTTATTTCTCAAAATATCCATGCATTCCTAGATTTAGAGGTATGGGCCTGTAAGGCCCAACGTGTGTAACGGTGTAATTTTAATTTAAAACAATAGTTCCATACAACATAAGGATTACTATTCTCTGCCATTCATCCAATGAAAATATCAACGTCTAACCATTATCCTTTCTGTGTTTCAGGTACGTATGGAGGATCGAGATACGGAGGGCCTCGCAGATGCGACGCGAATGTGGTGAGATGCGCGGAAACAATAGCTCGGCTAACACTCTATAAACGAACGTAGAATGCAAATAAACCGTTTACCATATTACTCTTTTTCTCTCTGCCACTCTGTGCTTTGAAACGGCCTGGCCAGTGCTCTGCAATCGATGATCGCCGTTTCCATTGAACTGGATTTTCTATCGAGGCAGTCTTCCGTTCGGTTACTACGCGTTACGGCTATGGAAAGACGTAGATCGTTATATAAGCGCGCATTTATTTTAATTGGCCGAAAGCAGCGGATTACGCAAACTTGCCTCGCAGAATTTAATCCGACGAGAGGTCGACGAGAGGGTGACGGGAGGACGAGGACAGAGGTGGCGGCGGAATCCTTCTGTCACGCTGACGAGTCACTTATCGTCCCTCGTTAACGAGTACGTTAGGTAACCTAATTAACGCGCAACTCCATCAATTGCAGGGGACACTGGCGATTGCATGAGATAAGATTGTAAACCTATTACAACGGTTGTCAACACACTTTTTCTCCCTGATCATACACATTTTCGTGATTAGTTTGCTCGTTCACAAAATCAACATCATACCACCACTCAATTAATAAATAATCACCATTAAAGGAAGTTCAGTTAAGTCTGATTCTGAGAGTTTGGAAAATTGGAAGTACCAGGACTCGACGAGCACAAATTTCAATTACAAAATTAAAGAAGTCACCGATTCTTTTTAAATAGATATACATACGTTTTGCTATTGCATGTTGTAGCTAACAATAGTGCACATTCGCCTAGATATAATAATATGAATTTAAATCAACCCTGAACTCCATCATTTTCAATGTGAAATAATCTCAGTTTTTGGCGGAGCACGCTGTATGCATTATTCGCTAGGTAAGTTCAATTACTGGCTATTTACACTACTACCGTGTCACGAGGCAGCTTCATATTTTTCACCACTTCCGTTCCATTCGTTAACGCGATGCTGTGTGACTACACTGTCTTAATGCAAATATTTGCAGGACACTTTGCACATGTACTCAGGTCGCTTGTTTATTCTCGACAGAATGCAGTGCTGCTTCTCCGTAAAGAACGCGGCAATTAAAATATCTGCGACGCGACACGACTTTCCAACCAAAGTTCTTTAACGACAATTTTCTACAGCCTACTGAAAACGAACAATGTTCCGTGTATCTTTGGCCATGCCCAAAGCGATCAGAAGGTAATCACATTCACCGTGAAATTTTTATTCACATTCCAATCGACTGCTGGGATCGTCCAGTTTGCGCCAACTCCTGACGTGCTGAATAATCGAACGAGCATGCCTGCGCATGTATAGCGCCCCCCAGGATGTTTGCCAAAAACTTGAAAAGTTTTTCATTCTACGCTCCCGAAGTCTGGCGTGCTACTCGCAATCAGTGGAATTCACGGACTCGAGGCAACAAAAGTCACTCGAGGACAGCCAATTAGACAATGATTCGTAATCCTAAACGGTCGCGGACTTCAATCACCCACGATCGATATGATCCCCGCACTTCGTACAATGAAATGTACCAGAAACGCCTCGGTTTGCCAATAATTCAGAATCCCACGCGCTTCGTTCGTTCGCAATCAGCGTGGTTCGCAGTGCAGGACAAAAGTTACCAGAAACTGGTCAATTAGCACGTTATTCGCAACCAGTAGGACACACGTGCCTCGACCGCTCGTAATTGGTGGAGCCCGCCTTGCTTTCATGCAACACGAGGCGGTTTGAAAAGCCCACGATTCGCGAGTTATCTGTCATTACTGGGATTCCCGTGTCTCAATTATCCACCGTAAACGGAAGTTGCCCGCGCAACGAGAGAGGACTGGGAATATCGTCTTATTTGACTGTGGTTCGTCACAGTTGCGGTACGTTTTGCGCGAAAATGCAACGTCGCTAGGGGGAGGCCCCTGATATTATATTCTCGGGCGAGGAGAGATGATCCTCGAGAGAGAGTTTATCCGATCTGGAAGGCACCGTAGAAAAGACTCGGCTTTCGGTGAAGCGGAACGTCGAAGGGTGCGGAAAATAGGAAAATGTTCGGACCTTTCGCGTAGCCCTGTACACGTTTGCTTGGGTAAATAGAACGAGCGCGTGCACGGGGGAGAGGGCGCTGGACAATCAAGTGGAAAACATAGTCTTGGCTATGGGGGCGTAGGTGGAAAGTGGGGGGTGGAGAAGCGAGGGAGAGGGGTAGCTAGAGGGAGAGAGAGAACGGTCGACAGATTTGATAGCCCCGGAATGGACCATTACTCCACTTCTGCTCCAAGAGCTGATCCGCTAGCCGTGGCTATATCGATATTGATTATCTATCTTCTTTCGATGTCCTCGCCGACTTCCGGTCGGAGCCACTCGGTTTCGGCCGTTCTCCCCATCGTAAAGCCAGAGGCACGTAAATCAGGAGGACGATTGGTCTCTCCAACCCTCTCTGCAAGACTCCCGCCTAGTATCCGGGCTTAAAGCCTTCGGTGTTGTTAAATCCCAACGATTCTCGGTTCAGTGATCCACGGATATTCAAAGTTTGCGTTTCTGATTAATTTATGAGACTCGCCTGGCCGGATTAAATGGTTGCCACTAAATCCTGTTCGAGTACAGTTTCTTCTCATTCTACGATCTAGATTCGCCCTTTAAAGTGGTAATGGGCTTTCAAGAATTATCTTCAAATCTTTAGCAGAACATCGTTGCCCATGCACCAGCTGCGCTTAATGGCACTCGTTTCGGAAGTCCCTGATCGTTTGATCTCTTTCCCGGTGTCCTGTCGTTCCGCATCAAAGCGGATACTACGAACCTAGGGCGTCTCGTTCTCGGGTTCGACGGATGGATACAGTAAATTCTTATCTAGACGGCAACGTCGCGACGCTTGGCTGGCCTTCGAGGGTGCCACTGCGAACAAAACGCCTTCCCTGTGGCGAACTTCTGCTTGGCTGTGAATCGAGGGCCCAGCTTTTGAAACTGTTACTCTTCTCAATCTTGCTAAGAAGCAACTGGCTCGAAGATCCGTAATTACACAGTTCGACAAGAAGTTCCTTGACCTTCTTATCGGGGATCCCCGCTACCATGATAAGTAGGGAAGATTAGGATTTAGCGTCTAGTTATAGTTCGCCCAACTTCCGCTTCACTCTTCGCGGCGATGAAGCCAAGATTGTAAGCCCATAATGGAAAAACTTTCCTCTTAAAGCACGGAACTGCCGATTCTGCAGCAGAAACTGGCCGGCCGGCTTCCTTCTTTATTTTCCTCCGCGATGGGACTCGAAATTAACGAAAACGCGGTACCTTGGAAAAAAGCTTCCCCTATCGGGGTCTTTATCCTTTGGAGCTTTCCATCGCAATGTACATATGAAACTCCGCAGCGTAATTTTCCCATACATCAATTTTTAACCGTGCAGCCCCTGTGTCGAGAATAGCATGCACAAAAAAAGAAAGAGCGGGCTCGATATCCGCGCGGGACTTACTGAACTGCAGGGGCTAAATGATAGTCGATCAAATATCGTTTTCCTCGTTAAAGTCGGATTACCATTACGCTGGGAGGGATGTGTTTTTAAAGTGAAAAACCGGGGCTCGGTCGGGACACGGTTTAACATGCTGTCGATATCTCATTAGCAAGTACCAGCGGATTATGAATGCGAAATGTTGAGGGATGGTTTTAAAAGTTCACGAAGTATGCACAAGAGCAATTAATGATTCTAATGCATGATAAGTTTTTAATGTATATCCAGGGAGAGACCGCGCCCCGTTCACTTAACATTTGATACGGCATTCGTAACCGCGAGCCATGCAGACACTTCAGTTCCAATTAATATTCATTAATTGAAGCGAGTCACGAGAATATTCCATCCCGTGTTCGAATATAACGATCGCTCCAATTAAAATCAGTTTCATCCAGTTCGTCCAATTTTTGTAAAATGCAGCGGCGACGTCGCCGAAAAAACAGCCCCCGCGGCATAAATAACAACGAGTTCGTTATAGAATCTAGGAAAATAGTTGGGCAAACTTTTTCTCGTTAGAAGTGATTGCTTGCGTTCGTCCGACGCATTATTCCTGACTTTCCAGGCAACGGATTGGATGGAATGTGAACGGCAGGGGAGATACTCGGAGGAAGGAATTCTCTCGTTACGCGGGAACTCTGGGAAAGAAATGTTGTGTATACATTTTTGTATCCAAGAAGATTCATCTAACGATGATTCAATTTCTGCTGGTTTCCTTTCGATGTAAATGCTCGTTCGCGTACAAGTATACGCCTGTCTGTACCACGAACTCTGCCCAACCTTTCTGACCTTTTTCATACAGCATCCCACTTGCTGGTCGCACTGCGATTGCCAGCATCATTCATTTATTCCCGACAAAATTCGCTGGTATTTTCCAACATCCCAGGACAGTGTTTTCAACGGTGATTTTTCTAGCGAAATGAAGAAGAAATTCGCCGACGGACAGAATTCCTCTCCTCGCGAACAGAGGTACATGAAATTCGCAGAACCATCAATTCGCGAGCCACGATTTTTAATCTCTGCGTGCACGTAAAATTTTTTAAAAAGCACTACGAAAGCAATAGTGGGAAATGGAATAATCAAGGGTTTTTTTAAGGCTTCGCGATGGCTCCGGCAAAGCGGTATAGGTGGTGCAGCCAAATTGAAACGAGCTTTCCTATGATATGAATCACGCGGAAGTATTTCCCCAGCAAAGTGGATATTTATGATCGGAATTTATATCAAGCTCGACGCCCTCCCATCTCTACTTCTCACGCTGCACACGCTCGAAATCAGCGCGGAATGAATATTTTCCCCGCACACGAACGCTCGCGTTCAACCTATTTACGCAGGCAAATTTGACCGAAGGAGGATCAGAGCGAGCACAAAAGTTACAAGCAATGCGACAAAACGGAATTGCTGGTATTTAATTGCTTCCAAAAGTAGCAGAGAAATATGGAGATCTTGTAAATCTGTAATAGGTTTATCTCGACGAAATATGGTATTTTTATTAATAACATCCATCTTCTAAACTTCCTTTCGACCGCTGCGTGTTTTACTGACGCACGCGTGTAACGGTTGTAACACGTCAACGTACCACGATAATTAACAACTCGGAATTACACCGTAAAGCAGCTCGCCAACCGCTGTACTATTTCTTCCTCGTTCTCGTGTAATTGTGCCAACGCGTTTTATGTTCCTCGTTTCTCGAAGTAAAACGAACGAAAACGATTTTTTTAACGCGATCTGAACGTCATGGGAGAAACCCCTGCGTAAAAGTAGATTTTTTCATATACGAGGCTGCTATAAAGTGTGTACGTAACGTGTACTCTGCAGCGTACATTTATTACGACTGAGAGATAAAGATATGAAAAATTCCTTTCCTTCGCCTTTTACTATCTTTCTGTTGGGAGTTAAGAATTTAATCAGGAATAGGGACTGGATTCAACTAGAGAAAAAATTGATTGGACGAATAACATTTGCGATCCTTCCTTACAAGTGGTAGCTTTTATTTCACTCTCATCCTCTCGAGGGTAAATAGTACTTGTGCATTCCCTCCGAATCTGTCCGTAAAACTGGAATTCGTTTCACCCGCCAGAGAATACCTACGCCTGGGACGATAAATTCTCGTATCGGTCACAAAACGAAATCGCCACTAAAGCAGTATTAGGCACCGAGGGAGCCCTGAAAACCTAGTTTCTCCTTACATAACGCAGGCGAATGCAAACATGGCGTTGAAACAGTGAGACTAAAAAAGCGCAGGGAGCGTTTCCCCGCGATCAAAACTCGACAAGCAAAAGGTAACTCGCGCCGTCTTTTCTCCCGTCGTCCAATGTAGATTCGCTTTTGCGAGGCGAGCGTCTTTTAAATCGTGCAACAGCGTTCCATTGCGATTCGAGGAAACCGGATGTGACACGGGGGCGGTGGCACGTGACGTTCGCTCGCTGGTCGAAAGAGCTGCGAGAGGGAAAAAAAGCGTTTCGCGACCTCGTTTCCCCGACGTGTGACCCTTTCTCCATTCCCCGTACTGCGAAACGTGCCTCGAATTGTGTGGACGCAACATGCTGTGACGTTTTCATCATTCTCTGGGTCTAGCCTGCGCAGTGGGAGCGATTGCAGATGCCTGGACGCGAAAATGGGAAACTGCGAGGCCGATTGTTTCGACCCTATTGTTACTGATCGTGTGACGCGCACTCCGGATTCCTTTTGTGAAAGTGCACTTATCCTAATTAATAATCCTGGCGTGTTAATATTACGAGGAAGGAGGAAACTAGGAAAATTCGAAAATTCGTTTGAAAGTCACTCTAATTCACTCAACTTCTCGATGACTTTTCGGGTCGTCCTTAAATTACATAAGGCTTTTTTGCTTGGCTTTTTGTACACTGTAGTCGGTGTTCTCCCATTAGACTTCGTTCCTGGAACTACGATAAGGTTGCAATGAGAATGGATGCAATAGAATATGGCACAGAAACCCAAAGTATGAACATTCAAGTGAAATATTCTGCCGTTACGAGACAGAGGAAGTGAAACCATAATTTTTCCCCGCGTCGCGAAGTATTACCGCGCAAGGGGAGATGTTGACTCGCGGGTTAAAAAGATGCGCCGAGGGTAGCCCTTTTCTCAGCTCTGCGACGTAATATCAAAAGTCCAGCACTCTGAAGTTTTGCACAAAGGCACGCGAGATACGGGAGCGTAAGATTCTGGTCTCGCAGATTTCTTCGTCGTCGTTTCCCTCCCCATCGTTACCAAAGTAAAGCGTAGATACGCCGGTTTACGTTTCCCCGTCCAGACGCTTTCACCGATGAAAAGCGCGGCTTCTTTCAGCCCTTCTTAAAAACTTAACTTTTGTTTTTGCTGCAATTTATCTCCCGATGCGAGCTGGCTTTATGATAAATGAAAGTAAACCGAGCTCGATCCTACCCAAACAGTTGTCTCTCGAGCGTCTTCTGGGAAAATAAGATACCACGAGAAATGTCCCTTTCCTGTTCCCGAGAATGTTCCACGAGGTTCCATTAATTCTCCATCGAGCTTGGTGCAATTAATTAGGATGTACTCGCGACATTTCGCATATTAACGACCACCACGACCTCAATTTCCGCGAGATCTCTCTATTCTGCGCCCCACAAAGCTTTGGATCCTCGTCTTCGGTGCAGTCACGGGCTCGAAGTCTCCTTTGTCCTCGAATTCTTCCATTTTTCTTCCAAGTGTGTTCATCATCCGTCCCGGTACTAACCCAACACTCATTTCGTTATTAAATTTCCCAGAACGCTGGCTGTTAGTCAGCAGATAATTAAACGCGGAAAGACCAGTCTCTCTTCCATGAATTTTCACGACGAGAAGAAATTGTCTGTTCGGCGATTAGTTCGTGGTTCAAACGCGCCATATCTCATGGAATAGTGTTAACGGCAGATTAGCCGACATGCTATAATGAATTTCAATCTCTAGCGCACATTTGGCGGAATAGAGAGGTTACGTGTTAACTCGGCATTAAAGCGGCACGGTTATCGATTAGAATCTCCGTACCAATATCTCCTCGGCTAGACACTCACGCGTGAATATCGGATATTCGATGTCTGTATAGCCTTTAACATCGCCGACAACCGCTTATTATCTAGCGTCTGTACTTTATTTCCAATTAGTAGCCAGTAACAGCTACACTTCGAAAAATACCCTCCGCTTTTACTAGACAGATCCTGATTGCAAACAAATCAGAAATTATTCCCTAACAGTTATTCTATCGGATTAGCCCCAGTATACCGCGATAAGGCAATATTCTAAGTAACCGCGATTCCAATCAACCGGAATCACCGAACGAGAAACGGAGGGAACCGAGCGGGGGCTGTATCGACAAAGAGGGAACTCCATTGCGGAGAGCGGGAAAATAAGTTAAACCATCGGATCTGCCAATAGAAGAAGGCCGAGTTGGCCGAGTAATTCGTCTTACTTCGGTGCTCGGCGGATCCTGCTGGCTGCGCTGTGAACCGAGGCCAGCAAATATATGTACATAGAGATACAAGCTCGCTTTTTTCCCCGGACTGAGGAACGTTCTCCCGTCGAGAACTTCCCTACGCGGCCACAAGCTGCTGCCGATGGACGAGCCCCGAAGGCAACAAAGTCCGAGGCGCGATCGTCCTTCTCCCCTCCCAGAATAATACTTCCCTCTCGTTCTCGAGTCTAAGATATTTGTTGGGCGGTGGGCATCCCGTGGTCGGATGGGACACCACCGAAGATTTCAATCTTCCCACCATATGTGCGCACCGCTTCCAGGAACAAGTTCTGGGTCCGCCAAATTTGGAAGATCGCTTTTCGGTGTCTGAACGCAAGGGGTACGATTCCCTTTCGACTTCTGCAGATGCATTAAACTGAGGTGAACAATGTGAATTGAAGCGGAACGATGTAACACGTTGTTTTTTTTGTTTTTTTTACTGTTTCTCCCAGGAGTCGAATGAAAGTGTTTTATAAATAGAAGTTATTTATCGTACGTTTAACTTTTAAATTATTTCTTTTCTGTTTTCAGTTAACTTTGTGCATTAACACTTTAATTCGTTTGCAAGAGTTGAGTTTTAACAGTTATTTTATGTTGGATTAATAAAAGTTCTGGAGGATCGTATACTTTTGAACAGATATTTAAAGGTAGAATATATAAGTTGGCGGGATAAATATAGAAGAGACAGCACATTGTGTTTTGGCTATAATTATTTTCACCGAACGGTTTAAGGTTTCAACTTCAGATCTATCTATCCCACATCTTCAGGAAATCTGCTTGTCAGAACTTCAACTTTTTCAGAGCAGGATAAATTTTCCTGTTTAACTAGAACTTTTTTTTAGTGTTGTATAAAGCTCGAGTCTTCAAAGCTTTAAACCTTAACCTTAAAGACTCAGCCTTTAAGGCTAATATCATATGAAGCTCGAGCTCTCGAAGCTCGAGACTCAAGCTTCGAGGCTTGGGCCTCGAAGCTGGAAGCTTTTGTGTTTGATAGTAATGAAGTTAACTCCAAGTCCTTGATATAATATTTTATGGTTCCACCAATTGTACATCACTTCACTACATACAATTTATACGATTCGAGATAGCTGTCATAGCTACGACTGCTACGAGGTTCGAGCCTTCGAGCTTCAAGACTCGAGCTTTAAAGGCTCGAGCTTTCAAGGCTACAAGCTTCGAGCCTTAAGGGTTCGAGCCTTTAGGGTTAGAACCGCGACTCGAGCCCTTGAAGCTCGCGGCTCGAAGCTCATTTTTACAACACTACCTTTTTTGCTTTCAAGAAAATAAAAGTTCCTTATTTACATAAAAATATATGGAATAAAAGTTTCAGTTAATACACTGCATTTTATAATAGGTTTCTTGGAACAGAAAAGATAATAGTCAGAATATTATAGTTATTCCATAATTAATTGAAAATCTTAACAGTTTCATTCGACCCCTGGTTTCTCATGTTTCATTCGATAAACACACAGATATTAAAAGGAAAACAAAGCCATAGCTCATAGAATACATTCAACTGACAATGAGAAAAACAATCGTGAACGTTGATTTAATTCGAGAAGCATCCTGTCTACGTTTACCTGGTTATCTTCCCTGCTAGCAGGAAGCCGAATTTGGAATTTTCAATTACTCCGCGCCTCTCCACATTGCTTCGTACCTACGATATCGGTTTTGCCACCAAATAGTACTAATCGAAGCACATTCTATCGAAACTATCCTCTCGACATCATTACCGAACGACACTAATGCCTCGAACGACCGATAAGGCGTCCAGATGCAATAACCGTGCGCGAACTTCGTACTCTGGAAACACCGATGAGGGGGCATGGGGGCCCATGGTCGAGGCAGCTTAACGATAGTAATTGCATAGCTCGGGCAAATTGTAAACTCCCGACGGCGTGCGCTGTAGTTCGCGACGCGGATTTTCGCCGGCAATGTATGCAAACCGCCACCTCGAGGATTCTGGCCGCGGTACAGGAGTTGCGAGCCTGTTATATTGAATTTCAAATGGGACCCGACGCGATAAATAAACTTGCGCGACCGACGAGTTATATCGCGCGCGATTCACCCTTGCCCCGTGAAATTGTGAAATCCTGCGGAAGCCTCGATATCAACGGGCGGGCGCGATATCCGATGCATTAGGGGCGTGCAATATTTACAGCCTCGGTGGTTCATGGAGTTTTCATGGGGTTGAACAAAGTCATTGCTTGGAGCACCTTGTATTAATGAATTATCAGACAGGTACTGTGTCGTTCGCGGCGCCGCGCGTGTCAGCGAATTACGAATTCCATTCGCAGAGGGAACGGACCACGGGAATCGCCGATGTGCGATTTCTTCCTAGCAACGTCCGTTGGGCTAGCGTGTTTACGAGCAATCAGGATCCATTCTTCCCAAAGATCGATGAGAGTCACGGCCGCGCGGTTAGGCGCCTAGGATGCGGGCAAATGCGCGCCGTGGAAGGACTTGGTTCGCCATTAGAATCTGTTTTGCAAAGCTTCCAAAGGGGAGACGTATAAAACGGCTCGGCGAGAGAAAGGTAATGAATGTAGGACGGTGAAATCTGGCAGGTCTCGTGAGAGCACTCGTCTCTGGACGGTGATTTATCGTCGACGAGCTGCTCGTAAAGGAAGGTTTCTAAGCGGGCAACAAAGCTGCCTGGTACCTGCTCCGTGCTACATATTACGAGCGATAAAGAGCCGCCCCGCGACGGCTTAAGGTCTCCCGATAGAATAGACCACCCCTTTTGTTTTCCTTTTACCACGAAGCTGATTAAATATCTCTAATTCAATTGCGCCGCGCGCGAATCCCTCGCGGGTTACTACTTTTTTTTAATGGACCCTTTAAAAGCGCGTAGGACGGGCGAAAGAGGGTAAGTTCCGGGCGGGTGCTCAGGCTAGTTTTTTAAGTGGGTTCAGCCACTGGTCGGGGGAAAAAGGGAACGAAACAACGGCGATACATGGGAGAGCCAGTTAACCTCCTTTCCAGCGGACAATTATGTCCTTTGTGCTACTTCCGCGCGGTGATACGTGAAAAGTTGCATAAAAATAGACGAGGCGATCCGTCGAAGCGGAATTTCAACGGCTTTGAAGCGGACGGGCCACGACGGGTGCGCAAATGCCGCGTGCTCTCGCGCTGTCCCATATTTTTTAGTTATCCACAGTTGTATGAGAATTGCGAGTAATATAATACAGACACAAGACAGGGGTAGATACAAACAGCCGAGGGAGGACCAATGATCGATGGACAGAAAAATCGTAACAGAATCTATCGTCGAACTTTCCAGTCGATAAACGGGAAGCCAAACAATTCGAATTGATTGCACCAGGCTGCACGTTGCGCAATGTTTTTGCCACTCAGATTTTTTGCTACTGCTGGCTTTACTCTGCAACAGAGTACCAGATGAATCGCACATCTGGGACAGTGTTCACTTGTTCAGCTATGAAGATAGCAGTCGAATGGGACAAATCGTTACTTGAATAAAAACCATGCATCGATTGGCTTTAAATGAACTTGGTTGACCATAAATACACGAATACAATGCGCCGTTTTCCACAGCGGTGCGTTTTACCAGTAAAATTTTCCTCCCCTCTGACGGACATACACGGACACAAACGATAAACCGTGCCAATCGCGTAACTCAATCCGTGCATTCATAACTCCGTCGTATCCGAGCAAACACAGATTCTTTCGTGCCCGGTTTTAAACGCAATTGAAACCGGCATACGGTCATAACTATTCCGCTAAAAAGTTGCCGCTGGTCTCACGCGATCCACCGATGTATACGTATACCTCCTGTTTTCCGCTGGATCGTATCTCAGCGAACAAATCATCGGAATTATTTATCTCGTCCGCGTCTCGTAGCTCCAAGGAGTGCGTTCGAGCGTATACGTCTACGTTGCTTTCGGAACGGGACGGGTTTATCCAACGCTGTAAGTGTATTAATCCTCGCTACTCGGGAGGAAATAGATATGCTTAATGAAATGTGCTTTCCGGTGGTGCATGGTGCCTAACTCGATTTATACCACTGCGGTAACCAGGCGCTGCAGTGCGTGCACCGCGATAAACGCGTTACCATATTTCCCACATGATAAACCACGATGAGGCAAACGGAACAGTGACGCGCGGCGTGAAACACGCCCGCGATTCCGCGGTGGCGACTTTAATTCCTGATTTTTGCTCGCTGACGTGCGCGGTATTGTTATTCATAACTGTGGTCACCTCGATCCTGCTGCTGGCACGTATGCGCACAAGAATTTATGGATCCGCATGTTGTTTTTCAATCTCCATTGAGCAAATTCTTGCAGTGGTTTCGGCTTTGTTCCCCAGTTTCTTCTTTTCGCTGATTTAACTCCTTAGTTAGCAATAATGTAGGGTGGTGCTGGTTCACGATATGTTAAATGTTGAAGTACAATGGGAATAATTAGTCAAATTTAGTGCTTCGATGGCGACCCGGTGGATCATAGAACGCTGCTGGGTTCGTTCGTTCCTCAAAGTGTCTTTTGGACCACGAACTTGCTTTTAATATAACGCTGCGTTCACGGTTAATCTACCTCCTCTTTCTGACATCGGCCAGCTTGGGGAAAAGGTATCTCTGCAGATAAGCAAAAGTTAAGTCTCGCTTGGCCACTGTTAGAAAATGGGTTCGAGCGCCTTAACGAGGAATCAGCTTAAAAGAGATCTGCTTTGAGAGAACACTCTCTGTGCCTTGGAAAGCCCTGAAAGATTGAACATTCTCTCGACCACTGCTAACAAAGCCGGCACTCATCCGCGGACCCAATTTCAATCCTTGACAATTTGTCTCCTCCTTGGTTATCTTTATTCTCTCCTCGGGGCCGTCGATTTTGCGCGAATATACACGCGCCGATGATAAATAAATAAGCACAAAGACCGACGAATCAGAGCGTGATGTCCAAGGGCTGGAAGAGCAAAATGAATTGTCCCTGCGAGGACCCGGCAGGAAGTCGCTGGAAAGTACGAAATCACAGAGTGGAAGAGGATTTCTCTTCTCGCTGGTCGAACAGAATGAATATCCTTTGCGTCGCCCCGATCGAACGCCGGGGGATGGCCGGGGGTAGCGGAGGAAGTTAGTTAGGAGAAGTGAAAATAAGCGGATAATGGTAATAGTTTCCCGGGGAAGATTTTCAGCGAGCAAGATTAGCGGAGCGCAACTTCCGAGAAACTTTGGACACGACGTAACGACATTCGATAGAGAGTCTAGAGAGTCTAGCGGAGTTCCGATCTAAAGTAATTTCAATGTTTATCCCCGGTCTCATTAGCACTCGTTAGCCGCTCTTCGCAGTGGGGAACTTTAATCACCTTAATGCGGTTATGCTACTACGGTGTTAACGTTGGATTTGACAAGAGTAACCTCGGGGGTGGGGGGAGGGGGGGAGTAGAAGTTTGCCGAGCTCTTGCGCGCGGGGATTGTGAGACCGGCGAACTTAATCAATAACGCCTTGATCGTTTCGAAGAGTAATCTGTAGCGCGACTACGCGAGAATTATAGAAAAATAAAAAACACTTGAAAGAGTGTCGATCGAGGCTAACGGGCTTAATTGTAAAGCAAAATCACGGACGTTGGAGTGCGACACGGACGGGACAGAAGAAGGAACTCCTGGCAGTCAGTACGAGAAAGGGTTGGAGCGGAGAAACTCGAGGGGAGAGTATAAGAAACTTAGCGCACAGGTCGCGAAATCACATTACAGTCTGTATAGTGTGGGTAGATGGGCGAAAGGGTGAAAGGGCGAAAGGGCGCTCTGCGGAGCGCAAGTGAACCGAAAGGAGATCGAACACGCCTAGAAATATCGGACGATGTCCGAGTTGATCGTCGCGAGCGACGGTGAGGGGGCGGGGGTATGTATCGGCGTCAGAGGCAGGTATTCTTTCAGGGAACAGTGGAGAAAGGCAAAGACGGAGGAAGAAGTGTTGGACGAGGAGACGGAAAACGAGGGTGGAGGAGGATACGGGTATGGCGAGCATTCGCGTCACGCGCCACCTACTCCTGCTTCTATAGACAATCCTATGCTCCGGGTAACCTGTTCGCCTGTCTTCCTTACTCCCCCACGGCACCAATAAGAGCCTCGAGTAAATCAAGGACTGCCTGCCGTGCCTTCGTCTTCCTCCAACCCCTCTGTTTCTACCTTTCTTCATGGTCTATCAATATCCTTTCTCCCTTTTTCCCTCGTCCACCCCGTCTCCACTTTTCACTCGTTCTCCTTGGTTCGTCAGACCCTTCTTTGCTTCCCTTTTTTTTTTCGCACACACGTACACGTACACCACTCAGCCAGCCGTTCCTCTGTTTCCACCTCTTTCGCGAGACGCTGAATCATCGATTCGAAGGATGCTATCATGCCAGCTATTGCGGGGCAAAGTGTCGCCCGCTGCTCTTTGCAGAGATGCGCGGCCGGCACAATGCCGTGTGTCGCAGGAAACTCGAGCACCGACACAGTCCTGGGCACTTATCTTTTGTTCTTATTTGGAACGCGAGTCGCTTACGTCCCCGGCTGCCACTAGGCCGACCATGTCGCGAGTAAGTCATAATGGAAACGGGACGGCCCAACGGTGGGGAATATTTCGTCCCCGGGAGATGAATTCAATTGAAATCTTGTCGGTAATAACTTTCCCAGTGGAGATTAGAAATTGGACGGCGTTCTCGGCGAGGTAAAAGGTCCACTTCCCTGGGGCTGCGAGATGGAACAAAGAGACGGTTGTCGTAGTGATGGTAAACCAGAACGGAATCAGTATATATTTCATCAGAGACTGGACCTCTGGTGGGAGTAATTAATACCTTAATACCTTTAATACCTCTGAATATCACGTTTGTGATTTCGTAATTGTAGAGCAAAGATGACAATGGCAGATTCTGTTTTGTTGGAGCAGAATTCGTCAGATACGTGCAATCCGATTACGTGCAGTAAGATGAAATATCCGCGGTTCCAGACCCGAGCTTTTCGTGGGTAAGATTGGAAAAGGGACAGAGATTGAAAAGTGTGTCCCATTTATATGACACACGGTCCCCGCATGTAAATGCGCACGAGTACACGAGAGCGTTCCCGTTCACCGAATCTCTTCGATTGAAATATAACAATTTTAAAATAGATTCGTCGACATCCTCCGACTGCGCGCGCCTGAGAATGACGGGAACGCTCGTCGCCTAACCGGATCGGTAATCCCCGATTACGACTTTTCCCATTGGCAAACTTCGAATCGATCATTTCGTTCCGGCGCGATATCGAATCGAAGGAGGATTCGCTCTTTAAGAATTTTACGGTCAAACAGGGACGACGAAATTAAATACGACATAAAATTTATCGAAGCATTTACATTTCTACTTCTTTCTGGAACCGGGAGATACGAAAATACCGCGCGATCTCGCCAACTTTTTATTACGCTCAGCGAAGTTTTGCATCCTCAAAGGGAAACTCCTCGGCCACGGTCGACGGGGCTCTATAATTTTAGCGTGGAACTTGGGAGCGAGGGAAGGCTTCCTATAAATTGAAAGCCTTCCATATTTCGCGGCGTAATAAAGATTGAGTTCCATGAAGCCAACGTAGATCGAGTGGATAACGTATCTGGGTAATGAAAATGATGCCTGAACGTCTGTCTCGATGTCAAGTAATATTATACAGAATATCCTGTATCCAGCGGTACAGCCAGGAAATTCTATGGCTCTACGCGGAAGAAAATTTCTTTGCACCAGATATCGTTCTGTGTTTTCAGTAAAAACATTCTACCGGCTAAAATATACGGGTCTCGTAATGCACACGTATCTGTTCCACGGCCACGCAATTGTTTTTTCCCTTACGACTCGGGCACAATGTCTGCTCTACCTTCGAACAAATACATCCGGGAAAGAATGGCACGCTATCAGGATTTTCCACTGCCATTGTTGTAGTCGGGTATACATTAGAGCGTACTTCTTAAACCTCCGCGCACCGAAAGATCTCCTTTAAAGCTTCCAACAATGGAATAAAATAAATCGTAATCAGATATTCTTCCTCCTCCCCGAGTCTCTCTCTCTCTCTCTCTCTCTCTCTCTCTCTCTCTCCGTCATTAAGGAACGAAGATCTCTCGATGGGAACGAGAAAGCAGTGCGTTTGCAGAATGATCGATCTCCAAACTCGACCCATTGATTGGTCAAAGAGAAACGTATTTTCCGCAAGGAAACTCAAATTATGGACAGAATGTGCAATTGGAAAATGTTACCGTGCCTGACCGCATACTGGGGGTTTCTACTTGGTCGTCTTATCTGGTAAGCAGAAACTTTGACCGAGAGAGCCCAGAAGGAAATATTTTTCTTGTAAATAATCCTCGAAGAAACGAAAATTTCGTATTCTGCTTAATTCTAGAGGTGCCAGCCCCAAACACTTTTAATTTTACACTTCGCATGTCCAAGCTCTGTCGATTAAGAAAGCAGCGCGAAGGAGGATTCGCGAAAATATTCGAAAGCAAGTCCATTAAGACCGACCAATGAATACCGCATTGCTGTATTACGAATCGTGGTGCAATTAAATTGTTCCTCGATAATTCGCCGCCGTTTGAGATGGGGTAGAGGAGTAAATACACAGGCAAGGAGCTTGATCGAGTAAAATGGGGTTCCAGTGCCGGGGTTCGACGGTCTCATTTATATTGGGCTGTCAATAAACTGCAAATAAATTTCCACAGCTTACCCAACTTACTGCATCTCATTTCCACTCCATCGCGGTTGAACTTCTCTTGCTTGCGCCCACCCACTTCGCATAAATCTGAAACAATACGCAATGTACATGAGTAATGTTACCAATTGTGTTTAGAAGTGCTTTTGTGGAATTTAGCGTGGCTTTGTTTTCTAGTAGATTCACTGTAACTGATCTAGTCACATTCACCAGTTCTTGGGACGCGTTAAAAGGTAATTGTTAATAGTTTCCCATATTTGCCAAATAGCTTCACACAGCGTACCATTGTCAAACGCCTTGCGCAGTCAGAAACCAGTGGATACAACTCTCTACACAAACAATCCAATGCAATCTGCATTCTTTCATTTTCACCGATACACTGTGCACTCGCGCAATAGTGGATCATGTCTCTTAAATAACTAAACGAACGAACATATCCCACCCCACCCGGCGGCAAAGAATTTCATAAAATTTCACTGCCAGCTTTCGAAATGAATTTTACCCGCGATTTCCAAAACGCGCATTTTCAGCATCAGAACCCCGCGACCGCGAGGCAATGCGGGCGGAGCGAATTTATCGCGTCGCGTCGATTCGGTTGACTCCATCCGGCATAACGTATTGAGTAACGCGATTTCGCGGCACGGGCATATCATCGTCCGCGTGGAACGGCTTTCCGCGTTATAATACCAGGGAGAAATGCGGGATACTGTGCATTAGAAAGTTCGCTACGTGATTCGTTAACGAGATTAGCCCCTTTGGCACGACTTAACTTCCCCGTGCAACGTGGCGGCGCGATGCCACAGTCTCCCCATACCTCTCCCGCAATAAAATCAATCTAAATCAGAACGACAGCGGCTTGGAACAGATTCCTGGGAGCACAAAATCCCCTTGCCTGCAATCCCGCGTTGTCCTCGGGGCAGGCATGCTAATTCAATTTACCCCTGCGCGCCGTCTTCACCTGGTAAACGCCTCGGCTCGTTTGTAAGCCTGCGCTTTCTGCCAAGTTCACTGCAAATTATCGGGAGTGTCGGCGAGCAATTAATTTCCAAAGAGAGCAGTGGGATACGGACCAATTCATTTGATCTCGCGAGGCCACGGGCGCTAGTAACTCGTGGCGCCTTTCAATTATACCGAGGCCACTCGTTCGAAATGCGCAGCTGCGACGTTTAGCTCGCGAATTGCAACGAATGCGACTGTCAAACGAGCACTTCATAAAAGCAGGTGGGGCAGCAGCATTTCCGTACAGAAGCAGATCGTGGATGTTGAAAATGCTTTCTCGTGGAAATGTCAGCTCGTGAGTCGAGGGAGTTCGAATACACGGGGAATGCGAAGTAACTTGATCTCATCGATCTAGAATCTAGTAGCACGCATGCATCTCAATTACCAGTCATACATCACAAAGTTTCGCGAAACTTCTGCCTCACCTAATATCCCCTGTTAAGCGCGGTGTTACGCGCGGAACTATGAAAGTCGCGGGCAATAGAATTCACAGCAGTTTTCCCTGGCGCGAGACAATGCCAGGAGAAAGAACATTGTTATTAACGGTAATGCGAGGAAGTCGTATTTTCGAGGACAAAGTGGCGCGTTACGCGGGGCAAGTCGTCGCAAACTTTTCGGTAAACTGCGAGTTCCGGTATGCAGCCGTGTAAGGTGCAGGCCGGAGGTCCGGAATCGGGACTAACGACTTGGAAAATTTCATGCGGCATCGGCTGCAGGAAGCGCGACGAAGAAAACGATCATTCCCATGCTGGACTACGGCTGCGCGAAGTTCAGAGCTCGTCGCCTCACTGGGAACGAATTCCGGCTTGGCTGTTCACTCGCGATATTCCTTGGACGCTGAACACGTTTGGCAGCATCTGCGTATCCGAGATACGTTAGCATAATTGAGTGAGTCGACGATAACGCTTCACTGTTACGCTAACGGTCGTCGAGTAACAGTATGGCACTGTGAAGTGCAGATGCCGGGTAATGGAATCGTTCGTCCGGGGCTTCGAGTAGATAATGTAAAAGGAACGGTGACATTTTGGGAAATGCGTAATAAAGCATCGAGGTAAAAGTACAGGGTTATTAGTGGCGACTGCGTAACTCATTACTTTTCTCGCGGGGGTAATAAATTACACGATACGAGTTTCATAAAGCGCAGATGAATTATGGCTTCAATGAAGCCAGGATTCCTCACTCGCTTCCGAAAATGAAAAAGGTAAATGGAAACAAAAGAATCCCACAAACTCTGTAGTTATCGATCCACGGTACTCCAACGTGCGTGCCTCTTTCCTTTATGCACCTGTTATGAAAGGACGCTCATAAACGCGACCGCGGAATTTGTTAAGGGGTTCAAAGGTCGCGAGGGTTTTATCGAGTTGAGCTTGGGTCAAATCATCATTTCTCGTATATATACTGTACTCGCAGGAGATGGGGATATATTCGGGTGGATATATTCGCCAATTCCGCCCAGGAAGAGGATCCGGCCGCTCTTAGCGAGCCAACTAAGTTGATAGGTAATGAAGATAAAAGCACGGAGGGCAGAAAAGAACGGGGTTGGGAGAAGGATTCCCACCACTGGGAATTCTGCAATTAAATCCTGTGCCCCTATCTATTCTTCTCCTTTTCTCGCGATCCACCGTTTCTCTGTCCCTTCGTTTCCCTCAAATCCACTGGTTCCGCCTCCCTTCCTACCCCACCCTCCACCTCCTGCCACCCCCTTACACCCCATCCTCATTGTTGCCCACCGCGTTACCGCCTACAACAGAAACTAAATCCTGCTGCTACGATAGATACCCACTGGAAGTAATTCCGGATTTGTAAGCCGTTTTACGTGGAATCTTCTTTTTTCCCTCTGTCTACCTCTCCTACATTCCCACCATCCCCCTTCCCCCCATCCCCTAGAACAGGCTAAAGAGTAAATTACGTGGGGTGTATCTCCAGTGGTCGAATAAAATGACCATGCGAGCGGTCGAAGCTCGACGAGTCCGAAGGATCAGACTTTACTGGAATTTGCAACTCGTTGCTGGCACAGTCAACCCTCTTTCGGCGATGCTCGGGGCCTTTTTAAACTCGAGCTTGCAGTAATCGAGGCACGTCGAGGAGGGACATGTCGGTAAAACATGATTTTTTAACACAACTTGGCGTTACTTGGGAATAAATGTTAAATCGGGGTCGGAATATATTATATCGTACGAGAAAATGAAACGCCTGAGCACACACCCCTCGCTGCACCTGCCGAGGAAACATACACCCTTTTGCAAGACAGGTTTTTCTATCGATACGGAGGTAGGGAAAATATTTCCGGCGATAAAGTTACACGCACCCTGTACAAAGGTGTACGTACAGTCTGAAGCATCGGCGGGGTTGAGAATTGAACGAAGCAGAGTAGAAAAAAAGGGGGTCAGGCGACGCTTTACGCTCGAGCGTCAAAGAGATTTGTCACACGATACGGCTGCACTTTGCTTGTCAGTTAACCGTCAAAAGATGATACGAACGCAGGGGACAAGGAAACGTCATTTTATCTGGTCGCTTCTGTAACGCTAGGAACACCGTCTCCCGTTTCAAAGCCGGGCTACGTAACCCAACACTTTTGTAGGGCGACTACTATCTGAAATTAAAAACTTGCGCACGCGACAGCCCGTGCAGCCGCGGGGACAATGTGCCGGGAGTTATTTAAAAAATGTAATTATTACCCTGTTCAAAGAGGTGTCCTAGTAGAAGATGCTTTCCCAGAATTCTTCCGCGAGGATCTGGCCCGTAAAGCACAAGGCTTGTTACAAGCTTTCATCGATCACTATCATCATCGCCACGGGCATTAACAATCGTCAGGAAAAGATATCCCATCATCCAACCGCAAGACAAACCCAACCACGTGTCCCCGCAAGCCTCTTTAGCCGTAAATGCCAGCGACAGCTCAACATTTTCCATTCCTAATCGCCATGTTCGCGACCGAGAGCGCAGGAAACAAAAACCGTGGGCGCTGCATTCTGGAAGAGCGTTTCTGACGCGGCACGCCGTCGAGCTGGTCCGCGGAATTACGTTTTTACTGGATAAATCCATTTCCGGGATGGCGAGCGCGCGACACCGCCGGGAAAAACCGGCGGGGACGGGGTTGGGGCGCGAACGGGGGGAGAGAAGACGAAAAATGGAGAGGAAGCGGAAAACGCGAGCGGGGACGGGCAGCGAGGGGGCGCCCGGGTCCAAGCACGGCGGGTGGGACGGAGGCAGGGAGGGAGGGAGGGCGGACAGACAGGGATGGAACGTGATTAATCGATGCTAGCGAGCAGACGAAGCGAAAGAGGGCGCCGTGACAAAGGGCGACTTCGCGATGGCGCCTGCACGCATACCGCCATTGGATTACCAGCGAGGGTAACGAGTTAACGACGGAGGCCAACTCCCGTCGACACAACGCAGCCCATTACCCATGACAAATACTGCGCTGCGACGTTGCCTTTTTTTTTCCAGCCTCACCGGGTCAACCTCCCCCACTATCTACTCGTTCTTTTATTCCTGGTATCATGCTTCGCTGCTCTAAACGATTCTCCATCCGTGGAAAACGAATCCCACCGCGGCAGAGATTCTCTCTGTTCTGAGGGGCGAGCGTTCGCACTTTCACCGGCGTTTGCACGCGAGGAGAGACATTTTGCGTTCGACCCGATACTGATCGATACCGTAGACGCGAGATGTTTGTTTCGAGGAGGTTGCTCATTGCACGTTTCTCGAGGTACACTTCGTACATATATGTATGAAATGAAGTATTCATCCCCGTGTCTCGCGGAGATGAAGTACCCATGAAAGGCAGGTCCTCGGGTGAAGTACAGTACTGCAATCAACGCGTTAAAGAGAGTCCTGCGGTCGTTCGGAAGTTATTTACGAAATCGCGGGGTGTGCACGCCAGTACACAAAGGGGGCGACGATATCACCCAAGAGGAAGCGTAGGTCTTCCAGCGGTAACGAGGATCGCGTACCACCAGTCTCGGGATCGTAAAATTTTACCGGCATCGTTTTCCTTCACGCGACCGTGTCCTATCTCTCCTGTATTTGTACAGTTTCCCTGTTACGGCTACGAACGCGTCTCAACTAGGAATCCCGGTTTACACGAGCCGGGATTAGGTCTTAACGAAACTGTCGGGAGTTTGGGTAACGAATGGTCTCGTTGAAAATTCGCCTCGCTCGTGCCGTGATAATAAAATGTACCGACAGTTACTATGGTTGCCTGTGCACGCTGCTCGCGGAACGAACTGTAACTGAGACTGGCGAGTGAGCCAACAGACGCGAATAATTAAGCGCAACCTATTTACGCGTATCGTCACTCAACGTGCAGCCACCTCTGAGAACCCTAGCGCACGATACCTAGATCTTTGATTTCTATCGTTGCAACGTAGGGTGGCTCTCCAGACCAGCCACATTGTTCGCTTAACGAATGGCTTCGTTGAAAATTCACCGGCCCGGCGGCACGATAATAAAATCCAGCGGCGGCTAGCTGTTGGCTATGCACGCTGTCGCTGGACGAATCCGTCGTTACTCGAACAAACGAGCGAAGCCGGCAGACGTGCATAATTAACGCAACCTCCGCGTATCCGTCGTTAACCAGCGCAGAGCTAACTCGAAGAACCGACGTCCTGAACGCGCAATCTCTATTCATCGCGCACAATGGTCACTGGATAATAGCGTCGACCCGCGCAGGACGGAAACGAAAAGAGCGAGAGGGCAAGAGGTTGGGAGAGAGAGAGAGAAAGAGAGGAGCGAAAAGAAAAACGATGAGAAGCGCGCAAAGATGTAAACTGAATAGCGGCACGGCGGCCCTGATTTTACATTATCATCCTGCGAGTATACGCGAGGGCGAGACGGCCGGCATAATTGAAAATACCGAAGTGCGGTTGAAAATGTCAATAAATCTCCGGCCTCCGGCTCCCTCGTCACCAAAACACCACCAACCCCATCCGTATCCGTCGAACGGGGTTGAACGAGGCGGGCGGGCATCAAGAGCCACCTCGACACACCGATGGACCGAGAGCTGTGACACCGGGGATGCATCAAGGGGCGTCAGAGGAGGGAGGAGGTTGAATGAGATAACCTCGAGTAACATGTGTACCGTTGATTTGTTGGAGGTTGAAACTTCCACGGGCACAGGCGCGCCTACACCCACGGAGGTTTAGCATAAAAATTTATCGCGCGTCGATGCGCCGTGGTTACGAGCGGCAGGATTAAATGTCCGCCCATGAACGACGAAGGGGAAACGGGTTGGACTCGCTCTTCTGCAGAGAGATTCATGGCGCGTGTGTGAAAGGTACAAGGGTGCATCGCGAGCAGATGAATCCCAGGCGCAATTTCCGGGGAGAATGAATGGTGGTAGTATCGATGAATTTCGCGTTGATATTTGTGCAGCAAACATTCTTTCCAATTTTCTTGATCCTGTGACGAGGTCTCTTTTGTTTGAATTGCGCAGAGTTTCTGAGTGGCTCGACGCGGCGCGAGTATTACGAACGCGTTGATATCGATATTGATACCAAACGTTTGAGGAAAAGCCAGTCCTACGAGTTGTCCATTTTGAACTCTAATTCGCCAATTGGCTCTGCACAGCCTGCGTATAAACCGCGGACGTTTTAGGCTCCGAAACGCGTATTTCCCTCCGTGTCGTAACATCAAACGAAGCCAGGTATAAATTGCCAGCGTCGGAGGCAGCTCCGATACACCGGGGCACGCGATTAATCGAATCGCTTCGACGCTGGAACGCGCGCTTTTCTCGGTTTAATCATGACGACCAGTCGCAATTAATAATCGCGCTGATAAGGGGGAGGTCATGCCCGTTTATCAGCCGTGGGTTCTCTGGCGCGGCACGTAGCGACCGAACCGCAAACTCACGAAACCGCGAGCTAACGAAACACACAGAGAGCTGCCAAGTGGTGGGATGCAGACTCGGCCCGCCCGTGTGTCTCAACACATCGCCGAGCTGTACCACTCGGAGCTTCTCGCTGCCCCGTTGTTCGTACCCCGTATCTCATCGGGTGCTAGAGTAATATAAATTGAGTCGCGGTTAATCCAAATTGCTACATATTAACGAGACCGTTAGCTGTATTGGGCGACTCTCCGTCTACGTCAGCCTCTGTCGACCGTGTCGGAGAAATAAACGAGGAGGGTAGAAACGCGAAACTGGGGAGGAGAAAGCAGAAATAAAGGGACGGCGCAGTGAAAAGGGTGAAAAATCTACGCGGCAGAGAGATAGGATTGCTGCGTTTATCCTCGGAATCCCTTTGTTCGTTCCGGCTTTTTTATTTTGTCGCAGAAAATGAACCACCTTTGATTTCCGTCGCTATACCCTTTTCCCTTCTGCTTCCTGCTTCCTCGTTTTTATAAAAGGTATTGGAGCTGATAAGCTGTTTAACTTCCGCGCTGCGAAGTACAAGGCTAAATTATTCCATTTTCTGCGGCCTAGAGACGGCAAAGTTTAAATACGCGCACAGAGCCAAGAGTATTGTGGCTGGACTAAAGGGGCATACATAGCGAGGAAGGTTCGAGCAACCTTCGTTGTAATATACTGCCGCATTTACAGGGTACAATGCAAACAGATAAATCATACAATCTGAAATTTACAGAGTATCAAGCAGCAAGTTCCAAGAGCACGCTTGCCTGCCTGCCGGGGCGAGTCATTGATCTCTTTCCCTGGGGATTTCTCCATTGTCGCGTAGCTAGCGTCGACGTGCCCGGAATATTTCAACATAATAACACAAAGGTGCGCGTAACTACAAAGTACGTTACATGGGTACAGTGTTGCGAGGCGCGGTGGTAGCTACGAAGCAAAATTCACGACGGTTACGTAAGGAAGTCGGAAATCTTACGCGGCATTGTTCTGTAAATAGCGAGAACGGAACATGGGCGCTGCCGGTGAAGAGTGTTAAAATTACATAATGGCGTTACGTCGCAGTCCCCTGCTCAGACAAATGATTTTTCACTTTACAGCAGCGTGCGAAGCTCAGAGAAAAGCACGACGATATTACGAAGGAGCACGGGACAAGTCATTATAAGTAATTGAAATTACTCATTATTTCCTGTCACACCACCCGCTTTTCTCGTTTGACACCGTTCCCCATTTCCCCCCTTTAACGGTGACGCAAGCCTCGGAAACACGAAACCCTGCAACAGACCGCGCCTCGCGGCTCGCGACAAATGGAACAAAAAGACGGGCTACGTACAGCGCGCATGCAAGGCGCTATGTAGTTTATTGGAGCACGGGGATGCTGGATGTCATTTTCACCTCCCGGCGAAATCATATTCGAACGAACTCACGCGTATGCCTCGAAGCCTCAGATGCTTCCTCCTGCAGGGCAGATCCTGTCATTACGCAACAATCCAATTTCGATCTTTCCTCTCGCGTTATTTATCCTCCGACGAAAAGTACAAAAAAACTGACTCACAAGGTAAGATCCCGAACCCGGAAATTCAAAATATTCTGAAGCTTTGTGAATATGTAGTGGATTTCCTCCTGATTACAACGCAATTTTTGTTCGCTGCCCAAATTCAGCCGAAGGGGGTGAAATTGACCCCTGAAAATTCGGCTATTTTCCGATTTTGTGTTATAACTCGCGAACTGTAAAATATTTTTTTACCAATTGATAGAACAAATTAAAAGAACAATAACATCCTCTTAAAGTGAATTTGGGCAGTAAACAAAAATTGCGTTATAATCAGGAGGAAATCCCCTATATATTCACAAAGTTTCAGAATTTTTTGATTTTTCGGGTTTGGGATCTTCGCTTGTCGGTAAGAAAGGCACTTAAAGCAACCCCGAAAGAAGATAACACCTTGCTCGCATTAAAAGTTCCAGGGCCACGTAGGCGGCTTATTGCTTGAAGCGCGATGAAACGCGAAAAAGAGGAAGAAGGCGAGAGGACTGCATGTAGGCGGGGGATGGTAGGAGGAAGGGCAAGTTTGGGGTGGATGTAACGTTTCAACCCCGCGTTTCGTTTGATCCTATCCTGGAGTCAAACGTTCATCCCCCCCGGCATTTCTGCGGTACCATCGTCTCGGCTGTTCCTATTCTAGTAACTTATCCTGCATCCGTACCAGCCCCCTCCGCCCCTCCGTCCACCCCCTCGTTCGTAACCCACCTTCCACGGATTTTTATACGCTCCCCTGGCCTTTCTTTTATCACGTGCTCGCGACCCGATGAGTTCCTTCCGGCGTAGCACGCTCCAAGGCGCACCGAGGCCATTGTAATCGTACACGCCAGAGAAAGTCACATCTGTACACGTACCAAAATTGAAATCGATAAATGCATTTTTAGAATACTTCCGATGTATGAATACCATCGCAGCGGCTCGCTTCGTTTTCCCTCCCCGCACCCCCCCGCCCCCTTCCCCTTCCTGCTCTCGATTCCGCGTTTTATCCTCTTTGTAGATGCATGGGTAAGAGGATCAAGAAAAATGGAGCAGAGTTTTCTATGCTCTCGCCGGTGTATTGTGTCGGGCGGAATGACGAACATCCTTTAATATTTATCACGCGCGTGCTTTTAGTACGTTCCTCGTTCGCTGCTGCTTTTTATCGATCTTTCACAAACAACGATTCACGGATTTGCAATGTTGTGCTTTGCAGTTCCGTAGACTGCATGGACGGTAAGTTTAAGGAAACATCTAAGTAGATCTACTTCTAACTAGAAGATTATATGTAATGTCTGGCAGTGACTCATACAGGGAGGACGGAAAGAGAGTGGCACTCTCCAGAAGAGGGGCTTTGAAAAAAGAAAATAAAATTGGGTTTTATTCTTTAAATAAATTTTTATATTACACCAAATGAATTTTATCGTATTTGCATTAAAAGTATTTTCATCCGTTCAACTCGGCTCGCCCCAAGATTTAAATCCTGAGTGCGCCACTAATGTCTGATCCATCAAGATCGCTCAACATTTGGGAATGATCAGAAAATTACTTCTGCTCGATCGCTACGAAACCTAAATAAACAATATCAATTCAAGATCGCCGCCCGTACGTTATATGACAATCTCTAAAAGTCTCATCATTCGGGCACAAAATTGCATCCGCCAACCGTGCCTGCTCTGCAAACGTGTGTTCACGCATTTGGCACGCACCGCCGGAGTATACGTTACAAAGGGAGGCCATCAAAGGTATCGATCGGATCGAACGCACTCCAGATTTTCATTGAGCGGTTCCAGCAAATACACCGTCGCTTTGGCCTGAATTCAAAAGCAAACTGTCAGTACCAATGCTGGGGCAGAAACTGGCATAGAAGCCTGCCCCGCGATAAGAACCCCTGGTACCCAGTTTGTCGAATCGATCTTCGTACATGTCCGCCCGTGTATGTATATTTTGCGCTGGCGATGCGTCCGTACATCAGGCGAGATCTACTAGCCACGCCATCAACTATTACTCACGTCTTAACGCAGATATAGCATCCTGGCCGACATTAATCTTCCCTGCAGTCATGTAAAGCAGCCGGCCGAGCATCAATCATTTTTTGAGAAACTTCTCTATTAACCTGTGGACCCGTCAGCCTGTGACTTTGAGAATCAGTTACCGCGTTTCACGCAAGGTGATAGTTTACCCCGAGCCTCGAAGAAATCCCACGAGCTTCTGTGCAGGTTGCCAGGGAGAATGTAAATATGGAATTATTTAAATTCAATTGAATTAAAGATATGGACAACAAAAATACCTCGTTGTTGCGTAGAAATAATTTAGAAACTCGGAATAAGTATAACGCAGCACTTAGCGAGCACCTCGAAGCATCCTCCGCGAAGTCAGGAGATTGCACCCCCCAGCTGTGCCTTAATAAGTGGTTTTTCATTACGTTCTCCATCATGAACGTCAGCGAATATTGCGCTTTAAGGTGTAATTAAAAATATACGAGCTTCCACGTGCAATAAACTGCTATCACATCCCTCCGTAATCGACGTCCCACAATGTTCATTTCCATTTTTATATCATAAACGTCAGCGGTATTCAAAGAACATAAGGTTGGATGTAATAGTTGAGAATAATGAAGAACGGTCTTTGGAAGAGAAAGATAAAAGCAGCCGCTGTAATAACCTTCTGCCAGCAATACGTGTTGTGTTTTTCTTTAATTATCCGCTTCTAGAGTGCGCTCCCGCGAAAAAAACAGCACGACCGCAAAGCTCCGAGAGATTTCAAAGACCGAGTAATAGTTGCAACTCAGTTCTGCACATGGTCTTAAGCGAAATTGCGCAGACCTCGGAATGAGAGCCGTAATCCGCTTCTTTAATAGACATTCGTATCCGTTTGTACTCGAAAAGTTTTGTACGTAATCGAATATGGTCCTCTCCATGATTCCTCGGATGGCAAGGAACCGCGCCGCTGTCGCATAAGAATGTTCAAATTCCATTTCGAGTAGAAATACAGATTGTAAAAAGTCCCCGTACTTTATCTCAGTACGTCGTTAATTCTGGCGAACTTTTATGGAGCGAAGTGGACAAAAAGTCAAGAGGTTTTTTAACGATAATTCAGCCGTAATGCCTTGACCTCTCTGCGGTGGCAAATGTACGTGAACAATACGATCGATGGCGTGGACGGGGAGCCGGGTTCTCGGTGTCGCATAAAAGATTTTACAAATGGAAAAAAATGCAACGCGCATCGTGTCACGTTATCAGTTTTAGATGGGAATCGGTCAGTAGCCGTGGAAAATCGTTTTGAAAGGGGTTTTGTGACAGAGTTGCCACGGTAAACAAGCGGAGCGTGCGACGCGGCGCGATCAAACGAATATAAATCCGAGAGGAGATATTCATAGGCAGATGTTTGGCGTTTCGAATGGCGAATCCGTCGAATCCTGTGCATATGGTGGTTATGTGATGCCACGCATGATTGCGCCCCGCTAATACCTCGATCTTGGTCTGTCAGGGTCGGTAGTCGGTGCCTGAGCATACGGATTACAAATTACTGGCGCCAGGGCACCGGTGCCCTCGCGTCGCGACGCGAAATTACGAGCCTCCTCTCGTCCCCAATTAAGCCGAGTTCTCTCGCCCTCTCGCAATCTGGCCACCCCGCTTCTCTCTCACTCGACCTTCCACGTAAAGCTCGACGGGTGCCCTCGTGACGTCGTCAAGCTCCTGCTGGTTCTTCATCTCGTTTGCGCACTCTACGGCTCGCCTCTGCCTTAGTATGTCGTCGCGGCGAGCACGCCGGATTCCCTTTTCCTACCTCCTGTCACGCAGAGATACTTACGACAGGATACGAATCTGGTTAATTGACCTATTTCGGTTCTAATGGCCTTCTTTGTGGCCACCGCGCCGCGTCCGGGCTTGCGGGCGTCCACCCTTTCTTCGGGATCCTTTCAGCGCCACGCAAACGCCGACAGTTTCCACGAGAACGGGAAGAAAGGTCTTCGCCTGTACGACAATTAATCACGTCCCATCGTGAAGCGCCCACCGTGCTTCTTACCGTCTAACGATTTTTAGCTTCCACGTGATAAATAAAAATCCCTTGGTGTCTCCGGAGGAAATGATTAGACGCGGAAGAAGTGTGATGACGGCGCCTCTTAAGAGCTTAGCAAGAAACTTCTGCTACCTGTCACGTCCTTGACGGAATATTTTCGGATGGACGCTAGGAAAATTCAAGTTAGGACATAGATAACAGGTACCTACCTATAATTACCGTGGGAGAGAGTCCAGTGGGAACATTAAGATTCAGACGAGAGGGAAATGAATGCTTATCCTCCAAGATGCTTGTTACCATAGAAACCTGAACCAAATTCCCCTGTTCCCACCAATGGCGGGACTGTCGAGAGTACACTAACTATCTTGCGTGAACACGATAGCACACGAGCCCCGGGTCCGACTGAATTTCTATTCGATCGAAAAGCATTCTGCGTTGCACAACAACTTCACTCCCAGGATAAATGATCCCCGTGTACTGGTCAGAGCTAACATGGCCGAACACAAACAGCCCCTGCGGCTGGTCAGTGCCTCGAAATTCAAGCACTAGATTTCATTGCCTCGCGATGAAGCACTCGAGCCGTGAGACCAGTACGGATCAGCCACTCGTCTCGATTAGCACACGACTCGCGACCAGTTTGTCTCGTTATACCCCAGCCCGATAACGAGGGTTCGTAGGCGGTGAAAAAAAATGGAGGGCCACCGTAGCGGCGACACAAGGGGCCTCCGGAGTCATGAGCTCGCGACCACCGTGCCAATTAACGGGAGTCGCGTCTAGGGCGCCTGGTCGCAGGGAATTTATTTGATAGTTTAATCGAGAAGCACGAAAACACGGAATTGGCCCAGCGCTCGGTGTACACGGATTTTCGCTGCTCAGTTCTGTATGAATCGAAGCGGACCCGTTATCGCGTTAAAAAATAATAGCCGTCACATACAGATGCCACCGGTGCAAGTGAATGCATTAATGCCACTTGTTGTCCGTGATATTAATTCGAGATCGGATTTCACGGTGAAGCTGTTGTTTGCTGACTGATCCCACTTTCGAATAACAAACGGATGAAAGATCGTTGTTGTCATCGCTACATGCGAACGAATCGCTCGTGGAAACAGCATCTCGTAACAATCGATCAACGGCTGCCCCGGTCATTCGCAATTCCCGCTGATGTTACTCTTTCTCCCCCGCGTGTTTTCGCAATCGGGAATCTCGTGCTCGGTTGCTTGTATTCGGCCGATATCGTTGCGGTTGAAGGTGCGTGCCCGAGGCCTTTTATTTTTACATGAAATGTAGAGAAAAAACGATCAGTTTCAGGGAGAAATTGAAATTCAGTGAATGAACGTCAGTGTCTAACACAGATGAGATTCATCAAAAGGAATTGTATCATTCGTGAAAGTCATGAACGTTACATTTGCACCATTCTATCCCAGTGTTTATCATTCGCGCTGTCAAGCTTGTCAACATGCATGTATTAATTACGGTAACAGAGCCAACTGGCCAATCGCTTTTCAGTTTATTTATCGGAGCCACCGCGAGGCGATAGAGCCGATGAATAAACGACGAAGAACAATTAACGTGCACTTTTGCCGCGCCGAGGCCCAGTAGCTCATATTTCATTCCACGTGGACATTTCGCGCTGACAGCCATTCGCAATTTGCGTGGCAACAGATGGAGGCGCGAGCTTGGAAAACGTTTCGCGCGTTGAAACTGCGAATGAAAGGAAACCGGTATAAAGGGTCGTTTAAATTCAAGCAGACCGAATAAAATTTCCCCCTTTTCAAGCACAAATACAGAAATAGTAAAATACATGAGAGAATCAAGAAAAAAGCAGTAGCACGATAGCTGTAATTAGCAATGTCTGGCGTCAGGAGTCGATCTTTGGAATAGCCTACTAATTGCGGCCTATTACAAGCTCACAGCTCGGTTTCCAGCTAGCAACAACGCTCACAGCTCATCCTATGCCATGCGACCGAGCAACTGCAGTGCCAGCTAGTTTTTTTTATTAGCGCGCGGCAGCCAGAGCATTTCTCATCGCGTTTGCTGACTTTGAAACACGTAATTAACACCCGACTTAATGTAAATGAATTTTCACTCGGATCTCGGCTTGGAAAAAGAATTCTACGAAACGGGCGGATCATCGCGGTTAATTACACTGTTTTCAACGAAACTTTTACACGTTTGGATTCATTGGTTTATTACATTTATCATCCACTTCTATAATATTTCAGGTGTCGTACTTTCCGCGAGAATATTAATGGGAGCATGTGAAATTAAATTTTAGTAAGCCCACCATACGCGAAATGTACCTACTGTTTAATATTTTTCATGAGAGTATAGTGTCCTCCCATTAAACTCTGCTGCTACGGTGCTGAAGCGAACTCGATTGCTGTGCCGTGATTAGGGAAAGCTTTTTATTTCGTCCGGAGGAGTGTCTTATTACACGCCTACGTCTGATAAATGAAGGAATTCGCTCGACGAGGAGTCTGGCGCCGAGAACCTGGCCGTGGATAATGAAAAGAAATTCTCAAATTACCGATGAACAAGTCGAAGTGATTCGCCTTGTTTCTTTTATATCGTAAGGTTTAATAAATGGAGTTACATTAAATGTCGATCGAAGCATAGAAGCTACGAAACTGAAAAATACGGAAGACAGTGACAAGAGACCCGAGACGTAGCTTCAGACACCAGTTCGACGCGTACGTGCTTCCAGCGCGTTGTTCTTGTGCTGAGGAAAGCAAGAGTGACACGCAGTCCGCGACTGTGCGTGAAAAGTTACATTAATTAAGCAAGGGGCTTTCGAGTGAGAATGAGTGGCGACGCGGCGCGTCCTAAGGGACAGCAGACGGCGAAGGACCCCGGCGAAACCGAGTACCAGCAGGAAGATAATACTTGGAGGATGACGTAGATAGCATTCGTCAGAGGAACTTCTGAAGTCTGTGACACGTGCCACTTGCTCCAGCCCTTATTACGGCGTCTACGTACACCAGCCTCTTCCTCCCTATCAATTACTCGGCGTAATGAGTTGCATTGTCTGGCCGTGTCGAGCAGAACTCTTTGTGAAACGATCCGGACAGAGAATATCTTAGAAATGATTCCAGGGGAAATTCTCTCAAAGAGCTACATATTTGTCTGATAACAATATTTGTCTGATACAAGTCTCTCGTTGAAGATTCAGCTCTTTACACGTGCGCCCAGCATGGGTGAATATCCAAGTGCAACAGCCACCACATTCAGCGACACATGTTTGCTCTCGAAAGATAATTATGGCCCGTTGTACCCTCATCAGCGATAACCAAGCAGAATTCTCGTACCATCCAGCGTGTGGACCGTT
Organism: Andrena dorsata; assembly: GCA_929108735.1. NCBI lineage: Eukaryota > Metazoa > Arthropoda > Insecta > Hymenoptera > Andrenidae > Andrena > Andrena dorsata. The sequence goes on from OV815489.1 coordinate 54,888,325, forward strand.
CAATAATACAGAAGGATAACTTCGAACGTTTCGCAAATACACAAGCAGGACTCAGAATTTCTCGACACGTAGACGCGGGGGCTGCGAGTGCTCGAGACCCGTCGGATTGACCCCAACTCGAACATTGTTCCGAATGCAAATCGTAGTTTACATCGAGACCCCACGGTCGAGACGCTTCCCTATCATACTCTCTGATGCAGCCTCGAGGACGCCAGCAGGCGTCTCGATCTAGCACCGTATTAATCCGAACTCGAAGGCGGCAGAATGCTTGCGTGGCAGACCATCGCGGTCCAATTCTACTCGAGATTTCCTCTCCTCGATATCCCGGTTCGTGGTGGCGCACATGGATCCTCGGAGTGCCGTCTAGGGTAGTAATCCTTGTAATTCTCGCTCACAGAAGTGATTCCAACGGTTCCGAGACTTTCGTTCTTTATTATAAAGCACAGAAGAGTGTTAAGAAATCACAGCATTGGGGCAGCGACGAGGTGTTCTTTTCATTTCCTGCCCTACATCGTCTTTCAAGGTTTCTAATCAAGAGGCTCGAACAAAGACGGCAGAAAGGCAGTAGAATAGCCAAAAGAGACACAAAAGGTAGCGAAATGAATAAAGAAGTTGATATTACGAGTCGGGTGCTTTCAACAGAGCTAGAAATGCCTGTATCAGACTTTTTCCACGGGAAGCACACTTTTCCCTAACGTAAATACCAATAGAACGATTTTAACTTTCTTGTGCAACGTGGCCGCGCTTAACGACGAAAACCATTAACAAGTCTTCACCGTCACGCTGATGAGCCGACGTCGTTGAGCAACATCGTTAACTCTTGTCCGATATATCCCAGAGGAGATAGTTAGAGTCTCCATTTTCTTGGAAACTCGTTAGCCTTTCTTACTTCGATCTTTGAGAAGACGCGATCGCTTTTCAAGACCTAGTACCAGTGCGAAATATTTAGGAGTTACTGTAATTATCTATCAGCAGAGAATATAAAGTAACCGATGTTGGTTGAGTCGTGGAGACAACAGACAATGCGTCTTTTCCCGCGTGATGTTAGCGGGGAAATTGAAAGTCCAGAGGGAAAGTCGAGTGCACCGGCTGTGCAGCGAAGGCATGACTTGGACCAGCGAGAACAATGCTTGTGAACTTAGAGCTTGTTAAGGTGGCGGCCTAATTAGGAGGAACGGCGGCTTAAATATGAATGTTGACCGGGGACGGAACGCGGATGTAAGGGAAACGAGACAACCGAGAGGGGCCGAGGGTTGTGTGGCTCACCCAATGAAGCCCGTTCCTTGTTTCTCGTCTTCTACTTCGTCTTCCTGTTCTTGTTTCAGCGGGGAAAAAGTAACATCGGCGCATAATGCACCGTGCCTAATAGATAATTCATGTATGAGCTCTCGTGCATACAACCTGGTGGAGGAACATTAAACAGGGCTCGCGAAGGGAACGGTCTGGCATTAGGAAAATGCGCAACGATGCACTCAACTCGATGAACACGAGTGATTCTTTGCGATTATAAAAACCCATTGTATCTAGGGTAGATGTACCAGTAAATGAACACGTACCAGTGAATGGACATTTTTTATTCAAATGGGTTAAACTAGTTATTAAAATAAGCAACTAATTAATTAGAGACTACTTGTAATTTTTGCAGCACGTGGAATCAATCGCGGTGCAAACATACTTTTTTAATAGTGCTCATTCTTTAGCCTTAAGTGTTCATTTATTGGTGAGTTTACCCTACATCAATTTTACATTGGATAGTATTGTGTGACAGTATATGGAAAGTATTCGCCGTTTATGGAATTTAACAGAGCGCTTTCGTTAGTCTTCGCACATTTCCTATCAAACGCAAACTATCAAGACATGTCCGATAAAACGGAGCCAGATCCATAGTAGAGTTGGATTGATTCCCCACGAGCACTAATTGCATTCGAGGATGAAGATTGATCCGGGTCTGACATCTCACGGGTTTCATCAAATTGGTCACCCATCAACCGGCTAGTGGCTGCCTGCCAATTTGGGGAGCCGATTAGGATCTAACGCAAGTAAATAGATCTCGATGCATCACCATCGAGTATCAATTACTCGACAAAAATCTTGTACCATTGGAATCTGTTGTATTTCATGATCGATTAGTTAACTCTGAAATTTCTCATGAAATGTATAATTAAACGAAACATGTGATGAACGTGCAAAGTGAAAAAAGTTTATTATTTAGATAAATATTTTGGCAGAGCATACTGGACGATAGAAGAGAGCGTTGAAAAGGTAAACAGAGATAGAGAGATAGAGGAAAAGGAAGACGACACCAGGCAGGTGAACGGAAATTCCCGAGATCGCAGTTTGCAAATGTCCTGTCGAAATAACCTCTGGCACGCGGCCCCGCAACGAATTTAGGAAACGATATCCGCGAATTGCGTTAATTTACAATATACTGGGAACTCGCCGGGTTTTTTTTTAATAAAAATACAATCAAACAACGTTTTCGAAAACGAACTACCGCTGCAAATGGAGTTATTCTTTAACTAGAAGCTGATATTTCTATAACCATTTTTCTCCAATTGAAAGTGCCATTTAGTCTGGTGTGAATGGCTCGTGCTACTTGTCGGATCCTTCCTTTAGTAATACTACTTGCCAGCGGAGTTTATCTACCTTTATCCATGCTGTACAACATTATCAATCGAGTAACCATCAATTAGTGACGCCAACAAGAGTTACAGCATCAAATCTCTCACCCTACGACTCGAGAGTACACGGTAATTTGAATCCGATTAATGTAATGAATATAATTGAATAAAAACGCTTTATCGCCGTAGAGAACACGAGGATTCGCGTTGCACTCATGGTAATACCGTGCATATGTAGTCCGTGCATACGAGTCAGCTTGAATACTACAAATCCAGACCATTGTTCTGGCTGCACTTGCCAGCAGTGATTCGCTGGAGAACTGACATCCTGAAACACATGTTTCAATCTTCTTGCGCATACATCCTGTCCACACAAAAATCGTTTAAATATCTCTGATGTTTAAAGTCAATCTTCTATGCATCGCTCCAGATCGGAATCTTCAATTCACCGTAGCTTCAATATGATTTAAGAATGATGAGGAATTTAAAATTGCCTCCCTTTGCCAGTACCATATTGCCCCCAATACTACAAGGAACTCGAGCAATTTTCAAATATTGATACTTCAATAGAAACCGACGCAATACTTTCCTCGAAAGTGGCAGGCATCGTTGTGAAGATTCAATTTTAACATTTGTCAGACAGCTTCTCTGGCTAACGACGTACTCGACAATGTCGATAAAGTCAACGGGATTTCGCGAGCAAACGTGTAAGCTGTCCGTTTCTCCTTTTTTCCCCGTATTATTATTACAAGCCGGCACGAAGGAAAGAACGGACGGGCGTTCTCGAAGCGATGCATTCTCGAGAGGCAATCGAAAACCTTTCACAACGCGCAAACAAGCGTCGGAGGGCTGTTTCGAGGTAACTCGATCGAGACCTTCCGTCGTGAACAGTGTGATCCAGTTTCCAACGGGTTTCGTACACCGTCAAATACCGACAAGTTCGCCAACGAGGGTCGATCTTCCGCGGAAATTTATTCGCACCCTATTGCTCCGGGTACCGGCGTATAGTTAGCCCGTAATAAATTATGCTTCAATAACATCCTGGAACGCTCGAGATTAGGTATTGGGTTTCGATAATAGCGCGGTATTAACTAAAGTTCAAACAGTTTCCAGTAACGATTACTGGCGAGCGCTTTATCGGCGCACGTCGCCGAAGGGGAGATGCATCGTAAACTCTAACTGGGTCTACACGCGGCGACCACAAAGTAGTGAAATTGAATCGAAATAAAAACACTGATACGTGGACAGAATTCGGCGAAACGAAGTCGTTAGATACTCTGTGAAACCAGCCCCACAGATTCTCAACACCGGAACAAGGATTGACAAATTAAGAGACAGATGTTTTCACCCTGCTTCTGCTACTTATCGTTAGTATTTATTTTCGGGGAATTATCATTCCTTTGTGTTCCTCTTAATCTCGTTATCTCCCTGCCGCAATGCAGACGTTTGCCAGAAAATTGCCAGCGGTGTTAACAGAAATATATTCCTAGCTCTGAATTTAACGTGACCGCTGTTTTCATTGCTGTATAAGCAAATTTGACACATACTGTACCAGCCGCCTGTTTTCGGCTGACAGAAACATAGAAGGTGTAAAAGCAAGTGGTATCCAATTAGCGGTCGGGTCTGCTGGCCAGCCCTAATTCACCGAATCCCATTCTACCTTCTCCCGCGCGTCCATTCTCACGCCCCCTCGCACGCGGCTCGATCGCGCGCACATGCAAATGCACAGGTATATTGTGCTTCATACGCGCGCACGGCTGTGCCTGGCATCCGGGGATGTCGAAAATCGTACGTCACGCTGTTCTTTTCGTGTTTGGTTCACGCTTTAACAGAAAGAGCCTGTGTGCGCGTTCTCATGAACACGTATCTATCTACGTGGGAAAAACAATAGTGGCCAATTGCGATCCATCCATACAGAGGATCATTTTATCAGTTGAGTTGAAAGAAAGCTGGTGACAGCAAGGCACCGCGAAGCCCGGATTCCGAAGACTGCTAGAAGTCTCATTGCCGAAAGTTCGTTTCGTTATATCCGCCGCGTCCATTTTGGCGAACGTTGAGGATCAATACCTCCGACAACCCTTCTATTTTTCAGCACCCTTCTACCGCCCTTCTGATCCCCAGTACACGATCCCTCAGAATTTCGTGAAGTGGGTCGCATCTCGAAGATGACTATACCGTCGAGCGGAGTTTCGTCGGTTCGGTCTCTCCGAGCAATAACACCAGCCCCTCCGTTTTTTGCCGTGAAATTTATTTTTCTCGAGGGGTGCTCGTGAACGAGGACTACGTGACAGCGAAAGCTGCAAGTCACACACGCCACTTGGCCCTGCTCGGGAAGCCTGAAGAAACAGCCGCGGCTGTAACCCCTCCATGTTTCGGGCGAATAGCCCGCGGAATGAGGGTCAATGTCGAACCTTTATTGCTCTGATACGTCGAAAACGTGAAAATGTCGGAAATTCGAGGGGAAACGTTGGGTTCTCTTTATAAAAACAGTAATATCCCACGTAATTACTTAGCAATTTAACTGTGATACTCGATCGAGCGAGACCTAACAACTAAAGAGGCGAATTTTATTCAACATCGCAAGGAGATGAGACGCGAATCGAGTATACTTCCCACCCTCGAAATGATTCCCGCCCCTATCTCGATAAGCCCCTCTCCGAATATGGTTAGCTGCTTTTTTTTTCAATTTTATAAACGGCTTCGCCTTATCCATGAATTTTTACGACCGTTCGAAGATCGTAAAAATTGCTCGTGACCTCGTGTCGCCTTCGTACGTGGTACATAAGTAATTCATGATCGATATATATCCTGGCCAGTATTTCGAGGAGGTCTGGCAAAGGGGCGGCGCGGGAAAGAGCGTGATACTTTGCCGGAAATTACGCTCTGCCCGTGGAGACAGCGTATCCGGTTCGGCTGGACATGAACCCTCTCGACGTAAGAAGACACCGCAAACACACGCAGTTTCGTAAACTCTACGGGTACGAGGCGATTTATAGGCGTTACTTTTAGCGTCGTCCATAAGTCATCACTCCTGGTGGCCAGCGCGAAAACACATAAATACTTTGGAAATTGTAAATTTTTCCTTCCGCATGATCATTTGGGTCATCTTCGTAAATATACAAGAGCTTATCGGCTCGAAGTTCTGACCTTATTCTCTGAGCAACCCTCGTAGTGGAAGGGATAAACCCTTACGATCCCTCTATAAGACCACCAATTTGTAAATGTTCACGGTGATCGTTTAGTAGCAACGAAAGGCAATGTGATGACTTGTTTAATAACACAAGATACGTTCTGTTTGCAGCTCGTTGGCGGCGAATTTGACATGGAACTGAATTTCGTGATTCAGGACGCTCAGAACATCAGGCACATGCTGGAGCTGCTCGATCATTGCCCACCCAATCTCCAGGTAAGCAATGGGCGTAACGTTCAGCTCGATCAAACTAATTATCCAACCGGGTCGGCTGTGTTATACACCTACCACAAATTCGACTCCCCGCAAGGAGCCCGCGATCGATACGATCAATACGTCACACGGGTGCCCCGTAATTAGTTCCTCGAGGAGCCCCAGGTTTTTGCCTTAAAACTTCGCCAACAGTGATCATCAGATTTTCGAGGCGGAGGTGTGCTCCTATCCTCGAGTTCGCGAGATGGAAAAGGGTCGCGCACAAAGCTTCTAGCGCGGACGCCACGCGAAAAGGGATCGAGATCCATTACGCTGCAAATTTCGCACGGGAGGAGAAAAAAAGATACGCGGAGCAAAAATTTTTTCCTCCAGATCCCTCTCACAGTGCAGGCTCCAGGGATTTATCAGCGTTGTCAACAGCGTGACCCGAGTCGAATGGGGGTGAATCAATTCGGGTTTTTTTCCCCCGATATTTCAAGAACGAACGGGAGGTCGTGGTAAAATATACTTCTCGTTAAAGCGGAACGATGTCGAGTAATTCGCTGCGATCGGAGACGTGATTTCCAGGAGAAGGGCACATTTCCTTCTGTTCCTTATTGAACGCGAAGAAATGACTCGATTCGGGTTTAAAAGATACCAGTGTCATCGTGTTTGCAAAAACAATTTAAACGCCTGTTTCGATAATCGCCGTGAAATCCCCCGATATTTTTGACAATTTCTCTCCTGTCTTTCTGAAGCGCTAGCTGAAACATGAGTAATAGCGCACAACAACACGTGGCGCGAGAGATATCGTTTCAATTTTAAACGACGCACGAAAACGATGCACGTTTTTACCTAACACGGAGATATTGGTACGCGTCGATGAGAGTGGCGTGAAAAAGCGGCGCTATTATGCTCTACAGAAGCATTCTGCCTTCTGGCCTCGTTAAAGGTAACCATCGGAATTGGGAGGCAGAGGCATAAGGACAGAAAAGTTTCGTAAATAATAGCGAGTCCTTAGTCGCCGCGTCAACCAGAGGAAAAGCCATTTACTCTTTCCACGGTCCTGCTGAACTTGCGCTAGCTGTGAGGGCCTCGCGGAGAAACTTTCGGTGTAAAAGTAAATAGAAATTTAAACTGTGTACACGGCACAAGTTATAAGAACCTCGGCCCCCCTCTGCTATCATTTGATCGCGTGTTCGTGTTGAGAAAACGTTGCCAGGCTGTTACGAAGTTCTCAGTGGAAACTAATTTGTCAATGATCTGCAGACTTGTTGCTTTAAGAGCCACTGTTGCAATCATAAGATGGCAGGTTTATAACAAGGCATCGAGTAGTTCCGTAGTTAACAATATAATACAGTTGCACGAAGCAGCAGCGTCAATTTCCAATGTGATCTGGGTGGCATTGATTGTGGATTGCTATAATCTGCTAGAGATCGGTCTCCGTCGTCCTCAGGATCCCGTTCAAGCACACCACTGCAATGTTAATACTGTTAAGGGAGTTTCCACGTTGCTACCTCTAACTGTACATGGCGACTCCGTGCATATGGGTGTCCCCTATGTACCTACACCAAATGTCCGCAGAAATACGTACACAGGCAAATATGTACACGCAGCAGAGTATCCGTGTCATTGAAATCTAAGCTAGCCGTGACGCAATGTATCTGCAACGTGTTGTCTCGTCGGACATGTCCCGTATTTTTTCACTGTAGATGTTCGCCAAATGGGAAACAAATGTTTTGAGGGCTCATGGCATTGCCAGTTCGAGAGTATAAATTCTTAGTCGCTACTATGTAGAATATACTCGTGATGTCAAGAAAAAACAATAGAATTGCAATCAACCATGCTCGAATCTCCCTCTGTTTAATTCTTCGTGGCAATTTACGGTTAGCTTCAACTTGGAAGAGATTTAACGTTCTCCAGAGATACTCGGTGATTGAGAAATATACAATTAAATTGTGAGTACATTGCTTCGTTATTTACCGATAGCTTCCTTAGGCCGCGCCGTGGGAAGGTCTTCAAAGGAGCAATTAAAATGGTTGAACCATCGCTCTGGCAGTGAAAGGGGTCGGGAAAAAGTTGCTGGCTGTGATCGTACAGCAGAGGAGTAATAAAAAGGAACAGCTAGCATCAGAAATCGTATTGGATCATTTCATCAAAGGGACAGAATTTTGCCACCGATCCGATACTTAAATCGAGTCAACTCCGGTCCTATGACAATGTACAACACGGATGGCAGTTAACACCATTTAGGCGGTACTCCCTGAGATACATGCAGTCACCGCTGTCCTATCGATGAAATGTAAATTTGGATAACTGCTTGCAAACGTCATTCGGCCCGGGGCAACCTGCAACCGCCATGTATCTGTCTCATGCATATGCCTCATGCATAAGCGAAAGGCAGCAAGCTGAGAACTCCTCTGTCCGTTTCCTGTACGCTCGTTTTTAAGACAGAACCGCCTGGCGTGTTTAATATTCGCCGGCGGGGATGCAAATTGCCAATTAATTCTGGCAAATTGTGACAAATGCAGGGCAGCCTGCAACGAGCAACGTCGAAGCTGGCAACGTTTGAACAAACATTTACGCGTACGCGCATGCCGAAAATAGAAATCTATCCTGTTACAAACGGCCGTGGAAATTTACATGCCGGACAGCTGCACGCGAATAAACCGTTAAATTCGGAATAGACTTTATCTGAACAATTTGACGTCGATAGCTGGGCCCGGGCAGATTTAACAAGTTCGCGATGCCTCGCGAAGTCCATGAATTACTTCGCGACTCCGGCTCGCGAACTATCGGCATGATTTAAGCGTTATAACTTGGATATCGCGGGATTACCCAGCAGTGGCTTTCATAAATTTCCCCCGTGAGTTATGGACGTGTTCGCCAGATCGGTCTCTCCCAGGAAACATGCACAGACTACATGCCGCTAGAACGCGTCATTCTTCCTCGAAAAAGAGAGGGGACGAGGGAGGAAAAAAAAAGGACTCGCGTTCCATCGGGCAGCCATTTATCAGAATTTGGAACTAGACTAACAAAACACAGACGCGACCAGTAACGCGTTGCATAAATCTACAATGTTGCGCCATCGTGGAGATTGGACGGTTTCCAAATACTACCCCTGACAAATGGAAATATAAATACCAAGGGGTGCATGAAGCTGCGCGATCAAATTTCTTGATGAACAATCACGCGTTGGATGAAATAGCTTTGCCTGATCAATATTGGGTATCTCGACTGTTTTTCGCCTGTTTCTTATTAGTTTATCAAATACTTAAGTAACCCTAATTGCTCCAGCAAATTGCCACTGCAAGAAAATGGTACGTGCTCCTAACCACTTCCGATCAGCCCGCGCATGCAAATGAAGTACCAACCCCGAAATGAAACGTCGAAGGTAAAATCGATTATCGCGGGGAAGCGCTATAATGCCGTTAAGCAACAAAGGTCCCCAGACCTTAGCTTTTGCGCGACACATTAATTCCACTCGGCGAATTACGCTCTGTCGGGTGCAACGTACATTTCATTTGCTCCGACGGCTAATTAATAGCGTGAGTCAGGTTACATTCAGGAACTTCGATTCAATGCATCGAATTCGACGAAGGCACGCTGGCGAAATTGGATGAATTTAGGGTAGACTTGTGTTTTAATCAGTGAGGAATTATTCTCGATAGAAGCAGGATGCAAACGCCGAATCATGCTCAGATGTAGAGAGAAAAATAAGTTTAAAAAGCTTACGCGAATCCAGTCGCTGAATACTACACTACAAAACATTACTCGAAAGGTTATTTTTCGAATGAAAAGGTAGTTAATTAATCCAAATGAAATTTTATTGTCTCTATATCGGAATGTAAACCCATTATTCGTTTTGGGTTATTGCGCTTAGCAGTTATCGTTCGTTAGAGTTAAAGAAAACTGCGATAACAAATTTTGATTGCCTGCGGCAATGTTATTCGATTTATGATTTTTCGTTTAGAACCAGACTGCCCACGACAATGGTGTTTCCACATCGAAAGTAAACAGCTGCAGTTAGTAAAGGAAAATGTATAACAAAACAAACAAAACATTTATTTAAATACCTATTTCTGCCTTTTTTAGGGTGACTTTTTACGTCAGCAAAATATTTGAATACGCGAACAGATTTTGCACGGTCGAAGAGAGAAATTATTACTGGTGCGGCGGTACGCCAGATGTTTTTAAGAAATAACGCAATTTATTCACTGAGTCAATTCATGCCCGGTGCGTGAATTTCAAGAATATTTTTCTTTTCTTCCTGACTCTATACGTACTGCAATAACGACTTATTCACAGGTTCTAGAATACTATTTATTATTAACGCCTGGCTAATACCAAGCGTAGCAAGTTTGGAAACGGGTCAGAAGGTTTCATGAAATTTTTGCGAAGTTACTGACGCCTGCATTTATTAATGTTCGCCAGCCATCCGTTATTCCGCGAAAGTTTCGTTGAAAACCGTACCGTAAATCATGCTGCACGAACTCGTGTATCTTTCTCAGTCACGTGAGCAGATTTTCCCACACATTTTGGATAAATTTCGCATGGGTTGCAGTTGATGGTGATTAAGGGCCGTGGTATCCAAATATTCGTTAAACACGAACAGCAGGAAACAGCAGAAATATTAAATTTCCTCAGATTTATGAATCGTTATTGAAATTTTTGATACTTGAAAATGTTAGTGTAAAAGAGCATAAAGATTTTTAATCCAAAGAATAAACTCACAATCAATTCATGCGTAAGAAAGACGTTTAATAAAAATGATAATAATAATAATATTATCGATATCCTCGATAGATAAAGGAATTAAGATGAAATCTAAATCGCTATTTACTTTGCGACGAGCTCTTTAAATGTAGGAGAATGTTGCAACATTGTGGGACGTGTTCGAAGGAAGAATGGCAGACAGTTCTGATTTGGGAATAAATATACATCTGCATGGAAACCCGCAGTGGAATCCACAGCGACCGAAGAAAAGTAATTAAGGTCGTTCTTACCTACCCGTCGCGCTATCTGCTCAAACACTACTAACGACGCGACCTCATTATTGTATAGAGATAATGTTAATATTCTGCGGCGTCTCAAAATTACATTTTTAATTACCTTGGATCCCCACTGCGACACAAATTGGGGAGTGAGTGTTAGAGGGACGTCGTTAAAAAAGATTCTTACAAAAACTGACTTCCTCAATTTCCTTGCCACCATAGGACTACAAGAGCGCAGATAATTATTTCGAAGGAAAATTAACCGCTTTATCAGTTAATTGACCGCGAATTCGAGTTAACTGCCTCACGCTTTTATTAGCAGCGATGCTCGTTACAGGAATGTTTCAAAGGTATTCGGAATAATCTGTTACATTATGCATGCTCACGCGAAAACATATTAAATGATATTTCCAATGATTGCTTTGTCTACTTTTGAAACTCGAAAGTGGAGAAATGGAGCTTTGAAATACTCATCATATAAAGTACGTTTTCGGATATTCATCGCACCTAAAGTCCCTTCGGTTTTATTTCACTTCTAATAAATCAGATTTGGAAAAATGTAATCTATTCACCGTTCGCTATTTGTACAGCATAGTGTTAACTATGAGTGCTCGATTTCATGGATAACTTTACATATCTAGATCCATAATAATTTGTCGAAGGAACAACGCGTTTTAAAACTCTCCCTACCTTGTTAATCGAGAAAAGTGAAAACGAAAAAAATCCATTCCAGGTTCTCTCTGCGCATCCGCACCAATTCCCATTAGTATATTCATTCGTGAAAGCCATGATCATTACTTTTTTTACAGTCTGTACACGTTCACGTCGCCCCGCCACTAACAATCTCGCGGCAACGCGCTGTAACGGGAGTTACCGTGAAGGGCTCTATTCAAATAACGCGGGTCCTCGAGCCTCCGGTTGCCTGAACATTCCTGGAACGTAATCTAGTCGACGACGCGATTGTGTGGCAAGAGAGCGCGCCTCTGCCACAGAAATCGTTCCTGGGACAACGCCCTAGCGCGACACGACGCCCCATTCCGGCTAGAATATTCGCCCCGGGCCAAAAGGGCGAAAAAATATGCCCAGGGTGTCCTGTAACTCCGTGAAATATCCGTATCAACATTTCAACGGCACCGGCGCATCGTGTTTCCATCGTTACTACGTTCCCCGCATCCTGGTGTCCGCAGAACAATTTCAACGTTTGAATCTAGGATTCGTCGGATGCTTCCTCGACTTAATTTGCACAGGTACACGGGTGAATCATTTACGCGGGATCATTGGAATGCGTTGAGGACGGTGGAAGAAGCGGAAACGAGAAGAATAGTGGCGCGAAGTCATACAGAGCCAGGCAGAGTTCTGTCTGACTTATGACGGAGATTATTCACTTGAAAGTTGTTCCCCAAGGATTCTGACGGAGTTTTCTTCGGTTAGCGTTAGACGAATTCGATTACTGTAGATCTTTATGAAGTCCTTAGTACCTATGCAAATATGTTGAATTATACCGCGTTAGTAAATATTATTTGCTAAATAACAGAGTGAGATCTTTGATAATAACAGCCACAGCTGAGGAGAGGTAGAGTCGCGCGTCTCAGCAGAAATATGGAAGCCATATAGAAGAGCCAAATCATGACAGACGACCTCTCACACCTTCGCATCAAAAGGGGAGCGATCGTCTCCTATCAGATACTCCCAATGTGTTACACAAAAGTGAGACAAATTGAGCTTAATGAGGAACGATTTGTTAGGGGATACGGAAGGAGGGAAATATTCCTGGAGCGTGGTATCAAAGGAGAGCCACCGATAGTGGTCTACCCGACGATATAGCGAGTTGGTTTTACGGTGAAAAACGACAGTCAGGGCTGCAGCGTCGCATAAACAACGCAAGTAGAGGAACAGAGCAGTGTTCGAGGGTGGGTCCGCCGGCCGTGCTTCCGATTCCGAAGAGCCATGCGTTTCTCGGGCGAATAAAACGAAGAAACGCGGAGAAACCGAGGGTAAAAAGGAAAGTCATAAAGACTAGAAACTGGCAATAAAGATAGTGTTTTATGTTCCATTATTGTACGTTAAATTTCAGTTAGACATTTAACCGAGTATTTAAGGATTGCTTTATCGAATGAAATATAAAGATGCTTCCTTTGCAGCCAGTGCAGACACAATAACTGATATTTTTTTAAACAGAGTCTTTGTTAAAAATAACATTTCAGTTAAAGTTCAATAAAAATCCCCTATTCTCTCCCTTCTTTCAATACACAAAATCCTTGCTAAAACACCTCTGCTAAATCTCATCCCCTCCTTCCACTCCCTGCAGAACAAACGAGGCACGCTGACAATGATTTACGCCGGAATCGAATAATTACGCGCAACGGGGACAATCATCGAGGGTTTGGAAGAGCCGAGCGCGTGCACGCCCGAGTCTACGTCGATATGCTGATGAGGATTTAGTTCCACGTTCACGCTCCCCTGCTCCCTGCCTGCGAGAACCGTCTACGAGAACGATCCTGTGAAGGAGGCGAGGCTGTGCGCCCGGGGTATCCTAACTATCTTACCCTCTGTCCTCGTCCCGCGTGCCTTCGACCGTCGATGCACTTTGATCCACGCTTTCTCCCTTCCCTGCTCTTCGTTCGCCCGTCTCTTCGCCTGATATCCACCTGCAGGTATCCCCGACATGCTGCCGTTCCGGCATACTTCGCGACTCGCGTGAATCCATCGCGCTGGAAAATTATTCCCAAGCTTCGCCCTCGAGTCCCGCGGATCCCCGGCGCCGATCTGAGAGCCAGCAACCCACGAAATCGCTTGGGCGATAACACGGGGCCGCCTGACGTCACGCTCCCGATAACTCAGAAATTTCCGTCGGCCTCTGGAACCGAGGCACTGGGCCGGAACGCCGTTGAACAGAGAGCTTTGCCGCGTTTAATGGGGGGTTAGAATTATCGGGGCATCCGCCTTCCTTTCTCCGTCTCGCCCCTCCTCCCCGTCGCCGTCCTAAATGTGACGAGCGCAAAAACGTGCGGCCGCTCGCCGTTCTGCAGGGAAAGATCGATACATCGGGGCGGTTGGGTCCCGAGGATGAGACAAGGCTGCATCGAACGACGCTGTGGTCTCTTTGCAGTATAGTAATACTCTCTTAGTCTCGTTGACGCCTAGAAACCAGTAATTGTCCCCCGTCGTCGCGATAATGGGCAGAAAGGGTGGACCGGGAGCGGTGAAACTTTTACGAGGACATTCCGCGTTGCAGCCTTGCGGGAAAAATTGATGAAACTATTCACCCTGAGAGGATAAATACTCGTAAACTAAGCGGGGCTATAGTTGATGTTGAAGGAGCTTTGAATTTAATCTGTTTCTTTAGGATAACCAGTATCCAGGGATAGTCAGGTGAATTGTTATCGAAATTATTAGTTGATTAACGATTTACTCGATGCCGAAAGTTAAATACAGACCACCTTAATCAGCAAGGATTGGGATACAGTAGGAATTAATTCCCAATTCAACTGCGCGTTGGTTATCAAATTACTGCGACTAATAACGTAGCAGACTATTATTAACTTTACTGATAATTATGCATTAGCACAAAATCGCGGCAGTATGCCAGGTATTGTAATTTGCACGAATGCAACTTTAGCAAAGCTATTGTTGCGTTGGCGGAATAACTCGCGGTATTCATTCCACACAGTCCATAAACAAATCCTCCCGAATTTCGAAAATTTGTAGAGGTAACATCGGATTTCGTACCTGATTCAGATTTCTACCGAATAATTAATACCTACATGGGTGCATTGGAAAGGGACATGTAATCTGTTACGATGAACTTTTAAATAAACAAAATTCATCATAACTAGCTGCGAGTTAAAAGGAATTTGCACGTGTAACATAATTTTTGGAAACAGAAGCGTTCAACACCGAATGATAGGTGCCTCGAACAGTCGACGTTTAAAAATAACCGAACACTGATTTTACAGTAAAAACGAAAGACGCTTTTCATTTACTTGCCCCTCTGGATGAATGCCTTGACCCGCCTCGATCTTGGCCCTGCTTTATTGCCAATCAGAGGCCAGGAAGAGAAATGGTGCTCGTGAATTCGCGAACGAAATGAAGTGGAAATTCCGCCGAGGGCGGTCTCCGTTCCTTTCCCCTTTCAACGTTCGAGGAGAAACAGAAAACGGCACGCCCTGCATCCGACGTATAAGACTCGCTTTTGATTAAGAGTCGACGCGATAAACTTTCGAAGGCCTGCAAACTTGCGCGTACAATCGACCCCCCTCTGCCTGTTTTTCCGTCTGCTTTTCCACGGCGTCGTTCTCAAACAACGACCGGGGAGAGACTTTTTTCCGCGATACACCGTGAAGCGACGTTACGGTCCGCTGCGCGAAAGAATCATTCCGTGTCGTGCCATTTCGCTCGACACCTTCTCTTCTTGCACGCGCATTTTCATAAATCACTTCTGCGCGACGAGTCGGGGCCTGCACGGATACTCCCCACTGTCCCCTTTGTCTATAAAAAAATGTTCCACAAGTACGAGCGAGAGACGAGGGGCGGCTGAGTGAAAATTAAAATGATTTCGAAGAGCAACTGTCTTGAAAATGTGTTGCAGAAAATAGAAAGACTCCTTCGCCAGTCGTTTCTTTATTAAAAGTTTCGATTGTTTTAACTTCACTCTGAACCCGACGAGAAAGTTGCATGTAGACAGCGCAGAGCCTTAATCTGTATAATTGGCACGCAATTAAATTGCATTTATGCGAAGCAACGAGTGCAATTGTTTAATAACACTGGTGCAATACCTATTCCCGTCTCTATTCCGTTTAATTAACGTTATATTATCTGTGCCACGGTTAGGTGGATACCCCGAAGTTTGCGCGTTTCACGCTAACTTGTCAGTGCCTTTAATTTAATGCGTTGTCTCTGGACGGGGCGCGGTCCAGAATAATAATTCATTACCAAATGACCTAAGAGAGGCTCTCCGTTATGTGAGACGCCTCCTCGGGGACACTAGTAAGCCACGAGAAACTTTTCCTCCCTATTTCTCTGGAGATTGTCTTTTCCCTTATTCCCTCGGTTTTTGTTTGCGACGTCCATTCGCTTTTACTAACGGTGCCGTTGACAGCGCGGAGATAGAAATTCTGGTGAATGCAGGATATCGCGAACGACTTGCAAAATGCTTGCAATTCTTTCAATTCTTTCGGCGTTTTAAAACATTCATTTTGTTACAGGGTATGGTAAAATAAAGTGTGCAGCTTGTACTCTCGCGTGTCAAACTTGAACGTTCGATGTAAACTTGCTCGAGTCTCAGAGCAGACGGACTTCAAAGACGTTCCTCACAATCCTGTCTGAAGCTTAAAACTCGGCGATATGCCGGGAACTCGAAAATATGTCTCGGGAAAACGACAATCGGCTCGACGCAAGGCTGCCTTCGGGAGATCCCGTCTTTATTTGGCATTCACCCTCGCCCCCCGTTTATAAAGTTGCATTTCAATTTGAAAAAGGACGGAGGGGAAAGGGGAGAAGCTCGGAGGGAGGCAGCGACAAGCCTGGCACACAAAATATCCGTCAACGTGCCCCGAATCCTGAACGGCGTTCAATCTTATTTCGGTTTATCTCCATAAATCCCCGTTAAAATTGAACGCGCGAGATCTGGGCGGAAAGCCTCGCGCGACTGATCGCCGCGAGACGCCACGGAAAATTTCCATCTTGCCGAAATTGACTCCAACGGCGGGGGGAATTCTCAAGCCTAGAGTGGAGGGAAACCACGGCGAAATATTTCAACGCTGAACGCACCCAACAGCCTGGGTCTCTTACTTTTTTCCTCGTGTTTATGGGCGGGCTCTTCTTGATTATAATTTTAAATCAGCTCCACTCTTGAGAACTCCCCGCGAACGCGATTACTACGTTCTCGCGGCTTAAAGCGACCACTATTTTCGCAAATTGCGCACGAAGATTACCGGAGCTTCAGGTACCATAATGGGTTTTGTGTTTAAGAAAGTCTTCTGTTGCCGCCTGTTAATTTGTATGGTGCCCGTTCCTTTTCGATTGTAGCAATCACGGAACGTCGTAAGTCCTTATTAACCTGCAATTGCAAGGTATGTCTGAGAATATTTCCATTACATTTCGAGACGTTGGGAGGGGTTGCCCGCATTCTGCACACGGTATCTTCTATTTCTACTGATCCTTTTCATTAACCAGCCATGCAAAAGTTCCTTTGACTCTGTAAACTTGCTGTGTTTGTTCACCACGGAAAGATAGCAGTATGTTTATGCAATTTCCCTTTGCTGGTTGTACTTCCTTTCATAAGGCCAACCATTTAATCTTCAACATTCACTCGTCTGGTTCTAGGACGTCATACTTAAGAAGGACGATTTTCTTCCCCTCGTTCCTTTACTCCGATTGTACCTCGTTTGAGAGTTTCTAGATATTTCTTACCCAACGTAAGAAATTCAGTCGAAGCGAATAACCTCTATTCGCTTGTTGGAAAATCAAAAGATTGCGAATGAAATATCTATCATTCTACGTTGTCAACGGATCATAAAAATAGCTCACACTCGACCTCCCTTTTCATGTCCTTGTCCATGTGAAGAATTGTCCGCTCAGTCGCCGGAATTTTCTTTTATACGCGGCAAAGTGGAAATTCTTTGCAGCGATCATGCACTCTACATTTTCCTAGAAGAACTGCTTTTCTTAACAGTCGAATCAGAATATTATTTCGCCCATAAATGCATCGTGCATGATTAATCGAAGCTGTTTAATTTGTGGTAGGTATTTCATCGATTTTCCGATTCATTCGAACGAGTGAACACGCTCGGGTTCAGTAGCCCTTTAAAATCGCGGTTTTATTTGTTCTGCGGCGTTTTAACCATCCATCAGATGCAAATTACTCTTATACATATTCCACTGCGGGTTTGAATTAAATTTGCAGCTTGATGCTTAAGATATTCCTTTTATTACTTATATAATAAAAACAACCATTGAACTTGGATATTGGTAGAATATAATTTCATAGGCGAGTGCACGTACTGTTTACCGAATAATGAGGTGCACGAGCTTGCCCGGAGCTATAGCACGAATGAAACGAGTTCTTGAAAACTTTACCATCGAAAACAATTCGAGCAGTTCCTTTCGATACTCGTAAAACGAAGGCTCAATCTCCGAAACTGCGCGCGTGGGTAGTTTCGTTCGATCGCGTGGAACGGCCGGTGCACAAGATTGCCGCAATGCCATGAATCGAAACATAGATCACCTTACGTACGGTACTTTCCACGAGATAGCCTGGCCGAAGGTCAAGATACGTAAGAATAAATCCCCTTGATATATGGAGTCGATAAGGCCGTGATGAGGTGATGAAGTCGGGAGAGACCGACCCACAGCTGGCCAGTCCTGCGTGTGATAGCTTCTGGTTCGATTGCATTCTGATCGAGGCAATTCCATCGGTTCTATTACCCCGAAAAGTTATCAGGATACTCTGCTCACTCGCGCGCGTGCTCTCCACTCGAAATACAATCATCGGGATCTTCTCAAATTTCCACCTCGTCCGAGGAGAATCATTTGTCTCATAGGTCGTTGATGTATACTACTCCGAAACAGGCAAGATTGCAGATAAATATATGTATAGAGGGAACTGTGTTAGCGTCAGTTGGTTGAAATTAGAGGAGAGATGGAACATAATTAATATGAACGATGCACGAGGAAGTGCTAGTTTGACTTACGTATACCTTTAGAAGATACTGGCACTCTCTAGTAGTGGAAATATAACGTCGAAATGCAGCCCCCCCCCCCCCGAATATAATCTTGGCAGCTTGCAACCTCGTGGCCTGAATCGTGATATTATAACTGAGCCCTCCGAAATCTCAAGCGTCGCTGCTCAACTTTATTCATCCTGTGTACGCGCAAGTATTAATCCTCCAACATAGCAATGCTGTGGATCTACCAAGTCACATTTAACTTGTGCTTTCGCGACCTCTATCGTCGAATATATTTGTTCGCAGCTGTGCCGGAGTATTGAACGCGAGGATCTTGTAATTTCTAATTTCCCTTTCGTATTCTAAGCGCCCATCGCTAGGGGACTGACGCGGATGATTCAGAATCCCCGAAGAGGACGCTACCCTCGATAATCCCCGGAATCGCTGATCCTGCGTCGTTTCTGATAGATCCCAACATAAAAATAGGATCGGACCTTCTGATTGCGTAAAGGGATCTCCGAATATTCCGCGTAAGGGAAACCGTACCAACGTGTTCAGCCTCGAAATTCATCGAATCGACTGTTCCCAGAGGAAATGCTTGGTCCTGTAATTGCACCAGTGTAATCGTGAAACATTTACGACAATTTCACTCGTTTCTAATTCAAGCGTTCAAGAAATTGGAAAAACTGTGGCACTTGAGCCGAAAGAGCGTGACCCCTCGAGAATTCGAGGAGTTACTCGAGACTGGAAATGCTAACATTCCCATTGAATTGTCCGAAAGATTCGACGTCGCGGAAGACAGATTGACGGCTTCTGGTTTGCCGTTTCAATGGTTTCGCGTTTTTCGTCGCTGCTGGAAGCTCGCTAGGTTCTCGTTGCTTTATTTGCCGAACGCTTTCGCGCGGCTCGTCTATCTTCCGCGACACGTTCGCGAGCATTACGACCGCCAAACGCTTCTTACCTAACGCGGAGCGAGAAACTCGTTGGTCAGCAGTTTGACTTTGCGCTGTCCAACCCACTGCACCGTTCGAAGAATTTACCACGCGGTGCACGTAAGCAGGACGCGAGATGTATGTGTCTGCTGTGGGTATTTACGAAAATTACCATTTTTCGAGACTGTTAAATAGCAACCTCACGTTTGGACACTAGTCGAACGTTTCTCTCTGGAAAAATTAATGCAAATTACTAAGAATTGAAAATGTTTAAAATTAACCTGCAACATCAAAAGAATGAACGCTATGGTCGAGCTGAAGAAAACGTGAAACTAATTTGTCTCTACTTCTCCACGTGGTCCGGAAACAATGTGTTCGCGGGTAACGTATACGACGGTGCACAGAGGAAATGTTATGTTCACGGAATTCTTGCGAATGTAACCAACTCACATCGTTGGTAACCTAATGAACCACTATGCCAGCAGCCGTGGTCACAGTAGTCGCGCGTAAAACACGATATCGCAATTTTAGGATCGTGTACTCTGAATTACAACGAGGACTCGACCGATTTACGAAGCATTCAGCGGAGCACAGGTCCAATATCTTCTGATCCCAGCCGCGTCATTAGGTTACGTTCGCACGGTAATTAACAATTCCACGTGCAATTTCCCGTTCGCGTCAATCCGCTCCACCCGCTTTATCATCGAGGCCCGTGCCTCGGGGGTGCCGCAACACTTTTTGCGGCAATTTACATTTAGCTGGCTATGGAATTACCATTGATTCAAATATCGCAACTCAAACAGCTTCAACAGAATTCGTGCAATTGTATTAATTCAAATGTACCTAATAACGTAATCGAGCTGCTGATTCCATTACACCGTTTGCCATTCGACAGTGGGCGGTATCATTGAAAGCGTAGGATCGCATTCGTCGATAAAATGATAAAGCCTATCAATCGATTTACCCCGCCCGCTCGTAACACACGCCGAGGTAAACAAATTGAGAGCAAACAAATTAACTGTTGATGCGTCGTTGGAGCGACAAACAAATTTCGCGAGAACGATTTCCATTAACAAGTTTGCCGAGCAGATTTAAAAATCCCTACCGGGGATGTCTTGACAAAGTAAAGTTGACGTCGCGCTTTCGTTAAGTCTTCCCTTAAAGTAACGAACAACTCGTCCACGGGCTGATTAAGGGTACTAACAGGCAACAACTTTTTACGTTCGGGTCTGGCTTGCAAACTTCTTGACACTAACGCCATTCTTTCGGACCACCAGTTGCAGAACCAGAGCAACGAAACTTTCGTTACGTCTATCCCTTGGCTGACACAATTACGGAGTTGATGAAATAATGTAATTAAATTCCCGAGGCTGTTTCATTCAATTACTAATCTTGTTTCTGGACAGACGAAAGCCAGATCATCGAGGCATTAAAACTGATAACTGAAGCGCGTTTAAGCGGCTGAAAAGGGCGAGTAATTTCCATTTCCACCGAATGTCTCAAAATGGCAGGCTTTAGTTTATTCAAGAAGAAAGGGCGGGCCTTAAAGAAAGAAAGGGTGGAGGAAAGAGGAAAAGGGATAACGAGGCACCTTTGTGGAGGCGTAACACGAAGGAACGCGAGTCAAACAGCGGGCGAGATCCTCGGAAATGATGACTGCGATCTTGGTAGTGGGTGTCTATACGCCCACCTATTGATTGACACGTTCGGATCACTCGGAAAGTAGCATCATTAATCCGCAGCACGATCCCATTTCCCCTCACCCATCTCGTTGGTTTTTCCTCATTTCGCCATCCTGTCTTTTCTCCCGTCTTCATTTTACATAGACGTGGCTGACAGAAGCGCGGAGCGTTCTATTTTCTTTCAAGTTATCTAGTTACCGCCTGACGTGACAGTAATTGTACTGCTGCCTTCCATTTGCAGCCGTTACAAGTCCGCAGAAAATGCTCCGCGTTTGCATGGTGCGCGGGACACGGTAAATACGATCGGCATTCTCGGCAGCTCTTACAAAGGGCAGTGGATAAGAACGGTACCTACTCAATCACCTTCCAAACCTATTCGCTTCGCAAAAGACGAACGTTAACGAGCCATCATCCTCTCGCATCAGCAATACTTCTTCCCTTAACGAAAACTACCTGCCATTAAAGCTCGTCGCGTCTCCATAAAACTCGCGAGCAATTGGAAAACAATATTGCTAGAAACGGTCCCGGAGAGGGTTCGATGGATGGCGTAAACAGAACGGACCCTTTATACCCAACTAAATCAATGTAGGACCGCGCTTTCAGCGGGGCTGCAATTTACGGAGATTGGAAATCCCGACCAGGAGAGAAACGAAAATCGTGTGGATAGCGGGGAGGGGCAGCAGAGAAAACGGGGAAGGATGGGAGAAAAACGCGATCCGGACGAAAGACTTGAGCGAACGCGCGATGAGATAGAATCTAAATTGCGTTTCGCCCAAGAGGAGGGAAACGGTCCGCGTCCTGCACCGGCATCATATTTATCTAGCTCCGCGACGGCATACCCGTGGGCTTAGGCAAATTCCGCATATCGGTTTAGGTAGTTGCGGAGCAGCCAGGAGACGAGCTACCGAGGTAATTGAAACGTAGCAGCCCAGTATAACTCTATTTCCCTTGAGCTGCCAGACTACGGCAAGCGAGGGCGACTTTGACGATGCATCGACAGACTCGAAATACGGGCGAAGACCCACGGAATTGAAAATTTATGCACGGCCGCTGATCGCTCTCTGTGAAGTGCAGCTAGACAGCTTGTGTGCGAATCAGTCGTGTCTATTCTGGAAAATCATGGACAGTGCGCGAAACACAAAGAATTTGAAGAATTTGAAGAATTTGAGGAATTCGAAGAAATTTCGAAAATACAGGAAGAACAGTTTCGTGGTATAAGCTCATTGTAAGATCCGTTTGTACGAGTCTTTCCGACCATAGCAATTAGGAAATTATCCTGTACCTCCGTGGCACAGTCACAGCTGGACGGGAGGAAACAATTTTCGCCACCCGCGACGAAATATAGATGACCGCGAACCACGTTCGGGAGCAAAGTTCTCGCGACGAATGGTGTCGACGCGATGGCAATCGTCAGGACGGACGAACACAGGAATGCAAGGCATGCTGGAGCCAATTCCTGGTTATTCCAGAGAATGCCGCAAGCCTCCATGCTATCGCTAAGTTATGACGTCTATAATACCGGTTGGTATTTCATTGTTACCATTTACGAAACGGCCATTCCATTCCTCACTACTTTCGCAATTACCGCCCCGAAAGGCTCACCTTTCTTCGAGAAACTTTCCAGACAGGCACCAGCGTGCGATCAATTCTCTCGTGTGTCTCTACTAATCGTCAGGGCAGACAGGAAATCACCTCGATCGTACAAAGCAAATTTAATTATTCGATCGTTATCGTACCTAGCTAACCGTTAAAACGGAGCATCTCATGAATTTCAATATGACGATAGGTACCAGTAAATTCATTGTGAGGGATGGTCCATTAAATCAACTCCGCTGACACTTTCGACCCAAGCAATTGCTTCTTTAGACACTTTATTTTGTTATCCACGGCCACGGAGACTTAACGGCTGGCTGCGTCAGGATTTCATCCTAGGTGGACAAATATGTGCATGCGGCATATGGTTTAATTATCTTTGTTTTACCCACGTCTTCATTCGAGCCCAGCCAAATATTTACCGTCCAATATTATCGCAATATTCGCACCGCTGAATATCGATCTTTGTAACCGTAAGGCGAAAGTAACCGAGAGGAGTGTGCGAGAGAAGAAGGGAACGCAAGCCGTTATAGGAAGGCGTATATAGAAAATGTAAATGGAACCGTGTGCAATGTACAGGGCGCAGTGTCAATGTTTGCCATTCGCGAAGACCACGGAGCTTATCCTAACCATCACTCCCGCCATCAGCGGTAATACAGCGCTATATCTCGCGCCGATTTCATCCACAATTTACATAAATAGAGGCCGTCGGCGGCGGGCGCGTATCACTCGGAGCAAATAAATTGAATTCGTCTGATTTCACGGTTTTATGAAGTTAGATTTCTCTCAGCCATTTACTTTCTTTCCACTATCCGTGCTCCCCAGTCTCTCGCTTCCATTGCCACTCAGAGACATACCGCGGATATGAGAAACATATGGCTCGCGATGGTTATTGCATGCCCCGTTGTAATTTGAAAAACAAACGAATATTAATGACGTTGTAATTGCTCCTATTTTAATAAGAATTGAATTGAATTATATGAAATCCAACGAAATGTACAGAGGGAAACGAGAAAAAACCTATTTTGCATGTTTCAGACGCACAATTAAGAAAACTTATTGTTAGTAGGGGAATTAATAACGCTGCCTTAAAGGCAAGTGTTTTCGTTCTTAGGTACAAAGATAATAGCTGTCTGCATTATTAAAAACGACGGACTCGAAAGAAGAAGTGAAAAATAGATAAATTCCGTTCTTTCATTACCGTCGCTTGAGGATAAGAAAACGCGGGGAAAATTGTTTCCCTCCGTTAGTATGCTGCTCTTTAAGTTACGCCACTTCGGATATTTCCACGGGTAACCAGCAATTTAGTATTCGAGAAATGTTTAATCCTTCTACGGGGAGCATTTGAATCGCTAATGCGTCTGAGCACACCGACATTAATTAGGGATATTTAAATTCCTGCAAGCTTTCTCTGAAACTTCCCAAGAACATAAAAAAATGCTGTAACGCTAGCAACGTTTCTGGAATTACTCTAAGAGAGTATAATCAAGAGAACTGTTACATATTAAAGCAACGATGCGGCGCGACTTGTCTTGAAAGTTTATACAGATCGAGCCAAAACTGCTTGAGAAAAGTAATCTTCCGTAAAATCTTTCCGCTGACAATGGAAAAAATTTAATTTAAGAACGTTCCATGCTGGGTTGCCTCTGTACAGTGAGCGTTCGTTTGTTTTTCCGAAGCGCCCAGTTCAAATATTTGTACAGCGAGAGCTTTTCATGTTAATTAGACTGGACTGCTTTGGGGGATCCAGACCGTTCCGAGTGGAAGTTTATTTGTTCTGGAAGTGCAAACATTTCGATTGTAAATACAAAAATGTTCGTTACTATCGATAATCCGGAAACTTCGTATCCAGGAGCTTTCTATCGCTTTCATTAATACAAGCAATTACGTTTCCCATTACGTTATCATCGCTGGAACGTTAACGCGTTTCTGGATGGCTTAAATACCTATTTGTAATGCATGGAGAGTAGAGTCGGGGACAATTCGAAACTTTCACAACGAAATCGCATTACGGATATTAGATTCTTCTGGCTTTTCGAAAACATCGAAAACGAAGATTATGAATACGGTGGACGATATCACCGCGAAGTCAATTAAAGTAGAAAAGTTGATTAAAGGAGTCGTTGACAGTGGTGCGCAGCGGAGGATGGGCCCTGAGATAAAGCCGGGATTGTTTGTTCGTTTCTCCAAATGAGCTGGTGCTCCCCGTCTCTTTATTTACCTCACCACTCACAGCCCCTCTTCTTCCTCTCCCGAAAAACTCATTGACTTAGCAGCCTTATTTTCTTTCCCCCCTTTATGAAAACTCAGAGGTTCATATTTCCATGAAACGACGCAATCTCGCGTAATCGTCTATTTACTCGCGGCATATTAAGGTGAAAGGATTAAAATCAGCGTATACTTTGGGCAACCTGTTCGAAGTATACTCTGAAGTATCTGTTTTCACAAAAATGCACCACCACGGTTCTAATAACCATTATGTAAGCTCAGAGACCTTATGATTAAGAATCCAATTTAAATAAATTTTCACAACGTTATCAAAGTGTTTTTACAACCACCAATTCGAGTCGATAGAGGGATGGAAAGTTTGAGGGGAAAGGAAGTTTTGCGTTCACCAGATGGTCAGCAGTATCAGCACACGAAGAAACACCCTGCGATCTTATCAAACAGAACTTGTGCTCTTCTTGTGCAGGAGCTTATGCGCGCACAGGGAGTATTCCCTTTGATTCGGGCCCTCATGACTCTAAACTCGAGGATGCTATATACATTAGCTGTTCAGAGAACGTCAGACACCAAAGGAAGGCTGTCGTAAAGGCTGCACGCGCTGCAAGGAGATCTCAGTTCACTGCTATCGAATGTACCAAAGTTAATCGGTTATCAGGCGAACTCGGAACCACCATAGCCATTGTTAGTAACATCTCAAACACATTAGAATCGTCACGGTTCATTTACGATACGTCACAAAGTAGTCGCGAACAGTCACGTGTATCGAGTAAAAGGAAAATGACGAAGAAGACGGATAATACGATGAATCCTGCGAGGGCAGTCGTGGATTTGAGCTCGGAGCACGCGAGATTGGCAATCGCGAATGGAAGTGTCTCCAGGGGGTAGCCTTACATTTCAATCAGCGCTAAGAGAAAGCGAAATATTGCAGCTTAAGATTATAAGCGCCAGACACGGTATCGCGGGGAATGAGATTTAAATAAGATGTCAACGACGCCGTAGCCGATTCAATTTATCGGGGGACAGTATCGGCGGATGAATCGGGAATGAAACGCGGGCGGAGAATTTGATTAAGGATAAAAATCCGTAGCGGTGCAGCTCGACGGATAAGGGCCGCTGATTCCATAACGATATAATTAACAGAAACGAAAGGGGGAGGGAGCAAAAAGGGAGAAGAAGGTAGTAGAGAATCCAGCTCCGTTCCGTAATCACGTCGATGCGGAGAGATGCTTCAGCTCCTCTCCTCTTCCTTTTACAGCCGATACTTCCGCGGTTTTCATTATCCAATGCAATAACGAGGACGGAGTTATCAACTGGAGTACCTACAGAGATACTTAATCAAGAGCATGCCGACCGCGGTGCGTTTAAATATGCAACCGGGGAAAGTGCACGCTGACGAGGAATAATTTATAATATCCAGCAGGTGGCCCGGGGATCTATGAGAAGAGAATTCCAAGGCGTAAACTCGTCCCAGCTTCGCGGGGACCCCCTGAAAATCTATTGGTCGTTACGGAACCATCGATACGCTTTCGCGAAAAATCTTTCCGACGAGCTTTAACGACGAGGAATGCATTCCTCAACTTTTCCATTCACAGAGAGCTACAGCTGTTTCCCTTCGAATAAGCATTGTGAACGAAGTTCTGCGATATCGCATCACGATCATATTCGCCATTATAAGATTACGAAACAACTCAGATTTATATCTCTGTATGGGATGAAAGGTAATATCCTGCACAATTAGTTCCTGAATGGATGGGCACGCGAAACGGCGTTGGTCAAACACAGCAATGTTATCGAAAGAATAGACTCCCTTCGGTGTCGCAGTCAGCTTTAAAAGCCGTACACCGATGGCAGCTTTTAGCGTGACACGGCTGTTGAAAAGTAGGTGCCAGGCCCACGAGTACGTTTTATTGCACGAAGCGAAACGGAGGGAGTTGCGAGGACGAAATTGAACGATCCTGTGGAGAAGATAATCGGACGCGATTAGCGCTGGTCCTCGCGATTTCATCGAGCTTGTATTTAAGCATATACCTTATGGAAGACAAAGAATGAAATCGAAGAATGATGAATTTTACATTATTAATACATCTCCACGCTGGATTCCCCGTTACGCGAAGAAGGTATCGTTTCGGTTACGTCTTATTGTCTACGTGCCCCAATATACATAACGTTACTGTAGGTATATGGAATGCGGCAGAATAACGATATCAGGGGGAATAATACTTTCGTATTATTGCGGGGAGACATCCATTGCACGAATCGATATCCAATGTAATAACCGTTGCTTGCTTTCGAATTCTTCTGGCGTCTCTTAATGCCTAGACATTTTCTCTTTCTTTCCCCCCGTTTTATGTTACATCCTCTTGTCTTTTCGTTCGATAGAACGTGTCCAACGTCACAGGCTGTTAGATTGGAAAGTTGGCAAGGAATGGAATGAACACTTAAATTTACTACTTCTACAACAACGTACAAATTAAAAGGAGTTCTATATTTCGTCTACAAGAGAATTTTGACTGAATAGTCCTGAAAACGGAGTTAAGCAGAGAGGTGTCACGAGGACTTGTTCGCTTTCAAAGAATCGTTTGGAAATCGAGAGACCCGGAGAAACATAACCATGATCCCAGCAGATGAAATTATCCACGAGAAGCTCGATCCAAATTTTCAGCTCATTTGTCCACGATTCTGTTTCAATGCGACTCGTCACGAGCCACCAGAGTGTCCGAAGAACAGAATAGCCGAGGGAATACATCCCTCGGAGGATTAAGTTTAATCGCGACAAACCTTTTTAGTCGTGGGATGAACGACGCCCGTGCATGTACGAAAAACCGCTACACTATATTATCAGGATACCCTTAACTCTCTCGTGCGCTAAAACTTCAGCTCTTGCAGAGCAAATTCCATGCCAACGAATTTCAGCGGCATTTTCGGGATTTCAACGATACTAGTTGGATAATTCTCCTTGGCTCTCTCTCTCCTTACTCTCTCTCTCCCCCCCCCCCCCCTCACCTCTCTCTTTCTACGCCCATCCTGCTCTTTTCGTGGTTATCTAGCTTCCTGGCTTTAGTAACGGATTACACGAGTTCGTCGGTTAGTTCACTTTTGATCTCCGATCTCCCTGACGAAGCCTGAATAACTTCAACTATCGCCCTCGGTTATAATAGTTTGGATATTAACTATGTCGTGCACTGCAAGTCGACTCTAAGCTCGGGTTGCGCCTAACGCTCCTGCTAATATATCCCCTAATTACAGGTTTAATTACTGTTCGCTTGATATTAGACTTATTTACAACGACGGCGGCTGTCGTGTAAAGAAACGTAATGTGAAATAATTCTTAGGGACAGTGATATGATAATTATACATTGAAAGAGAATTGATCAAGTATAAATTTTCCATTACACTAATTTAGCTTAGTAAATAAATAAATAAAATGTGAGACCACCTTTTTGACAGACACGTAAAAGTTCACCTGCCGATATCTCGAAAACCTATCCATAGAAAATTTTGTAGACCACATTATCGGAATCAGCATTTTACGTAAGAAAAAAATAGTGGCATCTGCTGCGCAAAATGACTGTAAACTAAGTAGTGTTATTAACCCAAATGTCGCGCCTTTACGACTTCCAAAAGGGATGTATCAGAAAAAAATATCGTCTTCTTGAATTAAAAATTTCATCATATCAAAATTAATATTTCTAGAAAAAGACTATTACAGCATGATTGTATATGTATGACGAATGTAAAATTATCACTCAATACTTAAAAGATTCAAGAATACGAAAATGGTAACTCAAAAATGACTCTGGGGTGCAGTGTACCCCATGTGACCAATTTGTGATTATAAGGTGTGACCACGAAGGGGTAAGAAGAACCTATACCTATATAAATTTCAGACTTTTCGGATGAAATATATCGTAGAACTTTGTCCTATCAGAAGATCTACGAAAACACTGCAGACACAGCGTAGAGAAGAATTTAATAAAACCCTTGATATTACTAGGGTCGTAGAAAACCGAGTCGAGAAGAATGAAACGATTCCTCTCAAGCGCATTCTCGGGGATACGACTTTTAATATCCGCATATTTCATGCATCGCGCCCTTACGTTTCACGTCTCTCTGTTACAGGCCGAAATATGGAGCGTCTTCATTGCAATTCTGAGGAAAAGCGTGCGAAACTTACAAGCCTGTACAGACGTAAGCCTCATAGAACACGTGTTGCATCGGTTGTCTCGCGCGGAAACTGTTGTCGCAGGTAAGTCGTTATCACGGCGATTCTAATCCCGTTCACGTAATAGCGATACACGGAGCTGACACGAAAGTGAATTCCCCTGTTCCACGATAGATTTACTGATCGACATGCTGGGAGTGTTGGCCAGCTACAGTATAACGGTGAAGGAATTAAAACTTTTGTTCGGCGCTATGAAGGCTGTAAAAGGAAAATGGGTAAGGATCCAAAAAGAACACTTCGTCTCGCCCGAAGTTCGTCCGCTGGCGAAAAAAGAAACGAAACTTCTAATATAGCTGTAACTTTTCTTTCGCGTATCTGCCGCGCGTTCTATTTCATGCTCTCTGTTTTTTTTTTATTTATAACGCAGCCACGACATTCGGCGAAGCTGTTGAACGTTCTCCGGCAAATGCCGCAACGGAACGGACCCGACGTGTTTTTCAGTTTCCCTGGCAGAAAAGGATCGGTAAGTCAATTCACCCTTTTTCTTTCCCTCCCTTTTTTCCTTCGCCTCTGCAACTAGATCCCTCTTACGACCTCGTCGAAGACGCCGCTCTCGATTCTAAACTCTATCAAACTTTCGATAAGGGAATTCGCCTTGTTTTACGAAACTTTAACTCGTACTTAATCCGTCGAATCGAATGACGTATTGATTTCTGGGCATGGTCTATTCCAGGCGAAAAGTTAGAAATAAATCTGAACGTTGGAGGCTTATTCTATGAACTACGAATTTTACGAATGCAAATCTGAGGAAAGACGAAAACGGTGGTGTTTAAAATGTTAATGCTTTCGTTGCTGGCAATATATTGTATGGACTATTAAACAGCTTAATACTTTGATTAACCACGTTGACGATGGAAGTGTTAATTGCCATTAATTTCTTATTATTCTATAATCGATTATTGTGACTGTCTTAGGCAATCGTATTGTCGCCCCTCGCGAGGTGGCCACACGAGAATGGATTCACGTTCACCACGTGGTTCCGTTTGGACCCTATCAACTCCGTTAATATCGAACGAGAAAAGCCGTACCTCTACTGGTAAGTGCTCTTACGTATCAAGCACCCTTACGAGAACACACTCTCCAACCAAAGTGGCTCGGCTACCTTAAAGAATCATTTACCTTACTGACCTTCGACGCTGAAAAAAACAAACGCCCTCTTCCCCCCTAAACCCTCCCGACCGAATGTCCGAATTTGATTAAACGCAACTTCGTCGAGTTCACGTGAAAAAGGCTCCCCGTCGGAACCGTGCGCCAATTTAATCACATTCTTTCACGCGGAAACAATTCGATTTCCGTACAGTTGACAACCGTTGTGCCCGTTCACAAAATACATCGCTGTTCCTCGATAGAAAGAAAGGGTGGGAGAACTGTAATCGACGAGCACAGAAAAAGGGCAGGGCAAATGAATGGGACGAAAAGAGAATGTTGATAAATGTCGAGCTGCAGTTGTTCTCTGTTGTGATCTAGAATCGTGCGTCAGGAATTAATTCGTTCGATGATGCTCGTAAATTGCAATGTAGCTTGAGTATTATACTTTAGATTCTTTAGAAGGTTCAAAGGGAGTCAACACAAAATAGATTACAACCCGTCCCCCTACGTCGACAAAGTTGGAATTCACTTATGAAGCAGACCTACGTAAATGAAATTGTTTCTTACCTTTCTGTTTCCAGTTTTAAAACTAGTAAGGGAGTAGGATACTCGGCGCATTTCGTAGGGAACTGCTTGGTCCTCACCTCGATGAAAGTAAAGGGCAAGGGCTTCCAGCATTGTGTCAAATATGAATTTCAGCCACGAAAGGTAAGGGGCCGTGCGATTATATTCTCAGGTCTGCCGAAAATCCTCGTATTGACTCTAGAAAATTAATTCAAAATAAGTTCAACGCAAACAATAATATTTATTTTCGCAGTGGTATATGATCGCCGTAGTGTACATATATAATAGGTGGACGAAGAGTGAAATTAAATGTTTGGTCAACGGTCAATTGGCTTCGAGCACGGAAATGGCGTGGTTCGTTTCAACAAACGACGTAAGTTAATTTACGCGCCCGATGTTTCGGCTATTAATTTGGGTATTTGGGATCCCCCGTTGAAAATCGTTGGGGAATACGCGGAACCGGAGAGCGGAATATTTGTTAAAAATCTCGCCCGTGTAGCCGGGAAATGGTCCGTGTACGAGCCAGTGTACTGAAACTTTCTTTTCAGCCCTTCGACAAATGTTACATCGGAGCTACTCCGGAACTGGATGAAGAGCGTGTGTTTTGCGGACAAATGAGTGCAATATATCTATTCAGCGAAGCTCTGACAACGCATCAAATATGCGCTATGCATAGACTGGGGCCTGGATATAAAGTACGTTGAAAATGGACACTTAGAGTGCATTGTAATGAAAAGTCCCATCAGTAACAGAGTTACTCTAAACTTGATGAATCATCCGTTAAACATATTCGAGTCGATACTTCATTCCTTATAAGAAGCTATTTTATTTTAAAAGTTATTCATAGTATTGAATATGGAATGCAAAATAAAAAATAAAAAAAGAAAATGTAACAATTAGTCCCACTTCAGCCTCCTACTTCAGCCAGTATAGTATAGCAAAAATAACAACATTTTAAGTTCAAGTTCCTCGAAGTTAGTTGCCATGTTACGAACAGCTCTGGCCCACTGTGACAATTTTTCGATTTAAATTCCTGCATCTACGAGTCACGCCCCGAACTCACGCTGGCCGATTACATATTCAACACGTCGTGCTCTCGTTTCATCCTGTTCGCAGAGTCAGTTTCGTTTTGACAACGAGTGTTACCTGAATCTGCCTGACAATCACAAAAGGGTGAGTGATGAGCCGGAGCTCGCGAGCATGGTGGACCAAAGTATGCAAACTGTAAGCATTTTTATTTTCATTTCCCGTTTACATTTGATTTGCACATTGTTTAATCACTCTGTTACTGCGTTCGAGTTCATCAGAGGTAATTACCCGATTATCGACCATCACTACGAATATCTTTCCCCCAGAACAATGAGTTCTCCCTTCGGACCGTTACTGCGATACATAAGTTTGTATCTACCGATTGCTGTCACTGCTTGTTGTGAAATTTTCTATTTTACACGATGGTACGACGTTTCTACGCGCCACCAATTCAGTTTTGTCTGCCTCATGCTTCTTTACCATAGGGTACACGGTAGCATTTGAATTTCTTTGCCGCCTGAGTAGTTTGTGTTTTAATTTTGTTGTTATACATGTAGAAAAGTATCCCTAACGACATTTCCCATTTGTCGGCAATATACACGGGTGTACAATCTGTTGTATCTATTCATTGGGATAGCGTTGATATTGATAGCAATGGACACCACGACTAATGGGGTAAAGGAAATTTGGAAAATCGTTTTAGAAGTGTGTGAATGTCTCTTTGATTTGAACATGTACCACAGAGTATTTAAACTAAAATCACGTTAGTTCTTTTTGTGACGTTGGTGTGTGGCACGTTTGTTCGTTTAACATGTAGCCATCGTTTCGAGTGGTTATGAATAAACTTTGAGAGTTCGTGTCATTGAAGGGATCGAAAGCACCGGAAAAAGTGGATACGAGCAAGAATCCCTGTTTGCGATTGCCTCTAGTGAACTTTCAGAGATTAATTATGACTTTGCGGTGACGGACCGACTGTGAAGGATGTCGGAAGAACGTTTGAACGATATTAACAATGATATTTTCTAGGTGCTTTACGATGGTAAGCTGTCGAATGCAATTGTATTCATGTACAACCCGGTAGCAACGGATTCTCAACTTTGCCTGCAAAGCGCGCCGAAAGGCAACGTCTCCTATTTTGTACATACGCCACACGCCCTTATGCTGCAGGTAAACCTTGGAACACACGCGTAACAAATAATCGAGCAGACATTTGAAGAACCACTGATCAAACTCTGTACTATCTATTTGCAGGATGTTAAAGCTGTCATCACGCATTCCATTCATAGCACGTTGAACTCAATCGGTGGCATTCAAGTACTGTTCCCTTTGTTCTCGCAACTAGATATGCCTTACGATTGCATAGCGCCCAACGATGTTAAACGAGATCCCACGTTATGGTAAATTGCCTCTCGACATTGAAAGTTTCTTGATAAACGGAAGCTGCTGCTCGACTGCGAGAAGCGCGCTGCATAACGCGACTTCGAATTTCAGTTCGAAGCTATTGGGGTTTATTTGCGACTTGGTGGAGAGCTCGCAGACCGTGCAGCAACACATGGTACAAAACAGAGGGTTTCTGGTAATTAGCTTCATGCTGCAGAGAGCAAGCAGAGATCATCTGACTACGGAGGTCCTCGCGTCTTTCCTGGAACTGACGAAGCACCTGGTTACCTGCCTCAGCGCGAACAGCGACTTGTTATTGAAACAGGTATCGATTAAGTCATTAGTTCGGATTCAATACGAGATAGAATTAAACCTAGTTAGACTTAATGAAATTACCCGAATGAAGTCCTTGGAAGTAGAAACAAACTGATTTGAAGTTTAATCGAATCGAAGTAGATTTAAGGAAACCAATCGAGTCGAAGAGCATAGTGTGCACGAAAGTAGTAGAGGGCGATCAATCGTACGCCTCAATCCATTCAACCAGTTAAGATAATCACATCGATTCAACTTAGTAATTAAATATTGATCTTGGAGCAAAATGTTCGCTTCAATGGACCGAATATAATCTCGAAATAATCGATGAAATATCTTCGCTGATACATCCCAAAAATATAAACTAATTTAATACAAGTTTGTTAGTCCCTTGAACTAGATACCGTTGATCATTGTACGATTAGACAGTCGTATTAGGTCATTAGGGTTTGTACCTCTAAAAGTAACTATAGACGGAACAATATGGCAAACTGGCTGCTCAGTTAGGTCATTTAGGTGAATTAATAGGAATTGTATCTGGCATGATTTATAGTGGAAGAAGTAATCTTAAGTGACCAATTGATTTTGTCCCACCTATAGTGTACTTCCCACGATAAGAATACCTCATTATGTCACGAAGCATTCATGATGTAGCCCCAACTTCCCTTCTCCTTTTGTCTATTTTCTGAGTACATAGAATATTCCACAAAATTCATCGATCCTTTTTCCATCACTGTATATAATAGCATGGGCGAAAAATGTGCTGTTCTATAATTTATTTTATACATATTTGTCCTATGTATCTTACAAGCAATATTGTTTGTTAGATGATCTAATGAATGCTCTGAATGTTCGCTGTCTATAGTCTATGTATATAATTTTTGCTTGCACCGTTTACGCGACGATCTGAAGCACGTATACTTTCTCATAAACATTATGTTAATCGAATCTTTGGATCGCATGTAATCTACCGACTTTTAGGCTTCCTGATTTCATAATATGGCTACGCAAAATATTTTTGTTGGTACTATATATCGCTTCCACACGAAGATTTCTGACTATTGTTTTGCAATGCTGGCGAATATTTCTCTTTACTGTGGCCAGTCTTTCTGAGTTTCTCTTCTATAAAGAAACAGCGCCGGAAGCATCTATCACGGAAATCCTGTCTTTTGTCTTGAATTTTCAAGTTTCTAAATATCTCGCTTTATATTCTATCGAGGATGCCTACTGCCTTCAAGGAAGCTACTTAATTGTTTATTTCCTATGCACACAATTCAACTGAATATTGGGACATCCTTTACCCCGCGACAAACAGCTAAATCATGAAAAAAAGGAAGATCGTTCTACTGTCCATTTTGAAAGATGTTAAATCAAATTTGTTAAGAAAGTCTTTGTTCCTGAATCCAACTCTAAACTTGCCTTAATATTGTCTTTGAAGTGTTAAAAAATATCTCAATATTAATTTCGGTGCATGACATGTCACTCTGTCATCCTCAATCTCTATTTCTCTTTTTCTTTCTCTCTCTCTCTTTCTATGTCTCTCTCTCTAATAACTCGCGTAAACTGTTACGATGAATTTATTGGCACTCTCCACTTTTTCTTTAGTTCTTCCCCGCGTGCTTACTATACGGTTCCCTTGCACAATCGTAAGTGTTCAACTCCTACTTGAAATCCCTGACAAGGTTTAATTCGTGCCAGCACAGAATTGAAACTGACTCACATTCTTTCCCCCATTAATTAAGAATTTCTGTGAGACCTCCCCTAAAAGCGAAGGGCGTAACGAAAGAAGTGTCCCCGAACTAAGCAGGGTAACAGTAAGATACGAGTACGTGGGAATACATAAAAGTCGGCTAGATTGGTGTGTCCGAAGAACAGGCAGATCCATGGTGATGTAGTTGTTTTACTTTTCATTCCTAACATGGCAGCTATTGGATCACGTCCTTTTTAATCCCGCTCTATGGATATATACGCCGGCGCCAGTGCAAACCCGGCTTTATTCCTACTTGGCCACAGAGTTTCTCAGTGACACGCAGATATATTCTAATGTAAGGAGAGTCTCCACAGTATTACAAACGGTGCACACGCTTAAATATTATTACTGGGTTGCCAATCCACGGGCCAAGAGCGGCATCACTCCGAAAGGCCTCGGTGAGCATCGTTCTATCCTCGAAGAAGCTAACACTGCCACGTTTAGTATCTCATCGTAATTGTCGATCAATTGCAGACGGACCGCGACCTCAGCAGAAGGATATTTTGACAATACGTCCTTATATTTTGTTATTTCTGAAACAACTGATAATGATCGGGAACGGAGTGAAGGACGACGAGCTGCAAAGCATTCTCAATTACCTGACGACAATACACGAGGTAATTTCTAGTTAGCTGTGAGCTGCGATGACATTATTTCAACGTCTCGCTCGTTTCGACAGGACGAGAACTTGCACGATGTTTTGCAAATGCTTATATCGTTGATGTCCGAACATCCGTCATCGATGGTGCCTGCTTTCGATGCGAAGCAAGGTGTCAGGACGATCTTTAAGCTATTGGCGGCGGAGAGCCAGTTGATACGCTTGCAAGCCCTCAAATTGTTAGGATTCTTTCTCAGTCGCAGTACACACAAGTAGGTAGTCTAGAATTCTATCAACTAGAAGCTGTACTGACCATCTAAAACTTGGGCCTACTCACATTGCAGAAGGAAATACGATGTCATGAGCCCTCATAATTTGTATACGTTGCTTGCTGAAAGATTACTATTGAACGAAGAGACGTTATCGCTACCAACCTACAACGTTTTATACGAGGTAGCCTTTTAGCTTCATCAATTGAATCTTTACCGAAATGTACTCCCATTACACATTATCTTTCGTTTATATTTCCAGATCATGACGGAACACATCAGTCAACAGATCCTTTACGCTAGACACCCGGAGCCAGAACCCCATTACCGTTTAGAGAATCCAAGTAAGTTTACTGAGTATCCAAATGCGACCAATGATCGCATACAGAGCAGTACCACTTATTCTGTGTATCGCTTCAGTGATCCTGAAGGTAGTAGCGACACTAATTCGACAATCAAAGCAAACGGAGCAACTGTTGGAGGTGAAGAAGCTGTTTCTCTCAGACATGACGTTGCTCTGCAATAACAATCGAGAGAATCGACGAACCGTTCTGCAGATGTCTGTATGGCAAGAGTGGCTGATAGCTATGGCCTACATTCACCCGAAAAACACGGAAGAGCAGAAGATCTCGGACATGGTGTACTCGTTGTTTCGCATGTTGCTGCATCATGCCATTAAGCACGAGTACGGCGGATGGCGTGTGTGGGTGGACACTTTGGCCATTGTACATTCCAAGGTGAATCTCCCAAAGCAACTTCGCCACCTAAATACCATGGGTTTTATGTGTATTTCGATTGCGCAGGTATCCTACGAGGAATTCAAGCTTCAGTTCGCTCAAATGTACGAGCATTACGAAAGGCAGAGATCGGATAATATCACCGATCCTGAGCTAAGGCAGCAGAGGCCAATCAGCACTATCTCGGGCTGGGATCAGCAGCATTCAGGGAATAATGGATACACTAAACCGTCGCCCTGGGGCAATCAGCAGAATCACGACGCGCAACACGTAGAAAGAAACTATAAGGTTGGTATAAACTTTAAATGAGAATAAAATCACGTGGTGGAGAGTTGAAACGAATTCTACGATCTTAGAAGAGAGCCAAAAGCAATCAGTAGACATAGAATACCTACTAATCCGTTTCATAAATAACTAAACAAATTTTCAGGAGTTTGACGCGTCCGAAGGTAACGATCGATTGGAAGAGTCCTGCAGCTGCGACCTGAACTCGATCGACAACACCGAGAGCGACGGCAGCCCAGCGATCGTCAAATCACACAGCGAGACAATAGACACCCCCCAATCAAGCGAAGTGATATCCCTGGATTCCAGGTTGAGCGATAAACCGGAAACGCCGACGACAGCCAGAGAGATTCACACGGACACGCCGACGATCCTCGAGGAAGGGAACAGCGAAGCTGTCTCCATACCGACGACACAGGAGACCAGCGAAGTGATATCGATTGAGAGCTCCAGCGAGCTCTATGGCGAAGTGCACAAAATCGAAAGCCCCAGCCCCGATTCGATGGTAGTGCAGGAGGCTCTGAAGAAAGAGGAGGAGCCTTTAGACCCGAAATCAGAGGACGTTGTTCCTCAATCCTCTCCTGCTAAACAACCGGAGGAAAGTACACAACTGGAAAACGTTGAACAGAAAGAAGAAAAATCAGAAGAACAGGGAGAAGAAGAAGAAGTAGTAGAAGCACAAGCAGAAGCAGAAGAAGAAGCACCGAAGGTTGACTCGAATATGCCCGATACCATTGCTTCTGTTGCTCAAGAACCACAGGAAGACACTGAAACTCCTTCCGCAGAGAGCGAGGAGGCCAGCCAAGAAAAATCTAGCGCGGTAGATAACGTTGCTTCGGATGACGACGTTAATCCTGCCACGGATGATATTTCTGAGAAAACGGTGACGATAGAAGAAACTTCCACAGAGACTGTCCCTTCGATGGAACAAGTTGACTCGGAGAACACGCCAACCACTTCCCCTGGCGAAACTTCTCCGGAACCACTCAATATCAAGGATATAGAGAAGCTACAGCTGGAGAACGACCGAGAGATAATAGACAGCGATACCTCAGAAGCGTACTTAACTCCGACAGAGAATCAAGAGAATTTGGGCGACATGAAGAGCAAGGACGCGGAGAAGATGGAGGAGGACGTCGTGGAAGATATCGAAAGCGCGGAGAAAGCGATTGACAAGGTTGAGAACAGTGAGAACGGTGAGAACGGTGAAAACGATACCGAGGAGGACTCAAAGAATCCCAATTGCTCAACTAGCGTAATAGAAAGTACCGAAGCTTGCGAGGAAAAGGTAGACGTAGAAGACGAGAAAGCGGAAGCGATAGTGACTAGTGAGTTAAGTAGCGAGAAATGCGCGGTGGACTCTGTGACAGAGGAGAAAAGTGCTGTTATTAATGGTAACGACGAGAAGGTAACTGAAAAACATTCAAGGGAGCCGTCCACTATTTCTACTAACGTAAGTGATAATAAGCCAGACATTCCGGTGAGAACTGACGAGGTAGAAGTAACAGATAGTGTTTGTAGTAATAGCGATATTCAAAGTTCTGTAGATAATGTGACGCAAGTGCCAAATCCTAAGCAGCAAATTCCAACAATATCTACGGTCTGTGATGCAAATAAAAATATGCCCGACGGTGTGCCTCAAATCGTTAATTCCACTGTGGTTACGAGGGATAATTCGTTATTGAATGACTTAACTCCAGATCACGTAGATACCCATCGCAGATCCAGCTTACCGGTTGTCTCTACCGAAGCAGCCACTGACGATAGCGTCAACAGTAACGAACCTCCTTCTTTACCCGTACCCTTGCGTAAAACATCGTCACCCCAGAAACGACCAAGGAGTGCCTCAACGTCCACTCAAGTGGATCCCAATCATTTCGGTAAGACACCCTACACCCCGTTCATACTCATAATCACCTCATATCTTACCACCGTTCCGAGAGTATTTACGATTACAATTGTTATTGTAGAATCGAAAAGATCGAAGCAAGGTAATCATTCTACAAGACCAATGTTCAGCCCGGGGCCGACTCGACCTCCTTTCAGAATACCAGAGTTCAAATGGTCCTATATACACCAGAGGTTACTCTCGGATGTACTGTTCTCGTTGGAGACAGACATTCAAGTTTGGAGAAGGTACGCGAGCAGTGGGGATTGTAATATTTTGTTGATGGAAGGAATATGAGGTATAAAATGGTAGAGGGTAAAGAAATGATAGCATATGAGAGTGAAGATTGCCAAAGTTGCATTCTGCGTAGCAACGAATGGAGAATTCTTTAATTGGATTGCGCCTCAAGGAAATCAGTTTATACACCAATGAAGTGTATACTTCAATACTTCCCCATATTCCTTCCACGCACGAGGATAATAAATTTTCTAATGCAACGAGAGAATTTCAACGTTTTCTACTCCGGTTATAGTCACTCAACGAAGTCAGTGTTGGATTTCGTCAACAGCAGCGAAAACGCAATATTTGTTGTGAATACTGTTCATTTGATCTCACAACTGGCCGACAATCTTATAATCGCCTGCGGAGGATTGTTACCACTTCTAGCATCGGCGACCTCGCCAAATGTATGTACCATTTATCTCCAAGTTCTTTTGTACCTCACATAGAAGAGCATATCCGCGTGGAAAGTTCTTTTTGACGGATTCTTTTTTTTTAATTCGTGCCTGGACATTCATAGAGCGAATTGGATGTAATTGAACCGACTCAGGGGATGCCGATTGAGGTAGCAGTTTCTTTTCTGCAAAGACTAGTCAACATGGCTGATGTACTTATCTTCGCCAGCTCTTTAAATTTTGGTGAACTGGAGGTTGAGAAGAATATGTCTAGTGGCGGTATTCTAAGGCAGTGTTTACGACTGGTTTGTATTATCGTCCACGTAGTAATTTAATTTCCTCAGATAGATACACTACTATTGCTACACTGCGCGATACAAACTCTACTAAACTCTCTCCCTGCGATTTCGCTCGTGAAATGGTCTATCAAATTGATATTCGCCCGACAAGAATTACGTTAATTGTTTATTATGCACATCGATCAGATTTCACCCTACCAAAGCACATTACAACAAATGAAATCTGTTACAAATGACACAAACACCAATTGCAGGTCAAACCCTCTTTCACATTTTCCTAGTTTAGAATATTCTTTATCTATTTATTGCTTAATAGAATTAATATGTTGATTTCCAATCTTCTACTTATAAAAGAACTAATTTACCTTTTTTGAAAATTAGTAGTGTATATTACTTTTATTACTCAAAGTTTATCTAGACTAGCTAGATAAAAAAATATACATAATATCCAGCATATTCATTTATATATACAAAAAACGTGATGTTTCTACGAAAACAAACTCATTGGAACACGCAACTTGATCCAAACTATCGAATTTTTAAAATCAAAACTGTGCAGCTAATAAACCAGAGAGCACCTAAATGAATACTAACATTTTCCCAAACACCTAGACACTATGGTAGTCACAAACAGACTCTTACGAATAGAAATAGCTCTTAAACCAGCAGTGTATTAAATAGTGGTAATACTTTCAGCTTCTGTCTATGTATGATATAGAACTTCAACATGTACGTTTACACTATGTTTTTTTGTTATATTCATCTGATGAAATGCTTCTATAGGTCTGTACATGTGCTGTTAGAAACTGCTTAGAGTGTAAAGAACGTGGCAGATCGTACAGCATGTTAGGTCGGCAGATTGGTACTAGTAATAAATCACAGCACATACAGTCTCTCATACGAGGAGCTCAAACATCACCCAAGGTATGTTTCATCCGATCGAACTTACTTTTTATAGACAAATGTGTTGTTGTCATGAATACTGACAAACTATCGCGCAATGTTTACTTATCCAAAGACATGTTACATAGAGAATAGGATTGTCAGTGATCGTTCACCTCAACGCGTTTCGACGCTGCAATAAAATGGGATCTCTGTTTTTCTAGAACATAGTGGATAATCTGGCGCATCAGTTAAGTCCTGTAAAGGACCCTGAGAAATTGCTGCAAGATATGGACGTGAATCGTTTAAGGGCTGTGATATACAGAGATGTTGTAAGTATACGTATATAATTAGGCTTTGAATGCGGAGCGACCAAGAGATATAGCTAACAAAGAGCGTACAATTTTTTCATTTTAGGAAGAAACCAAGCAGGCCCAGTTTCTGTCCCTGGCTATAGTTTACTTCATCTCTGTACTGATGGTATCAAAATATCGTGATATATTGGAACCACCAATATCCCAACGTCCACCAAGTCCAGTTCAAACCATACAAACTAACGGTGCTGGTCTCAGACCAGGCAGCCCTTCAGGTAAGATATAGATCGCTATTGTATACAGTACAATTTCTTACAACAGACAGATGTATAAGATTACATTACTTATAGAAATCTACGAACATTTACATTCCAAAGTCGATTCTGTTATTAACATGTATAATTAAATGTACAGCGATATAGTAGACACGAGCAGAGTAGAGTAAAATTCCCAAGCATTTCTAACACGAAGATCAGAATACACTTAACGCTCTATGTTAACTGTACTGGAAAATGGTTAATAATTGTAAGTTACAAAGATAATAACAGGAATTATTTGCAGGAGTTTTTAACAAGAAACATTAACGAGACATACAGAGATTACTTAAATTCATGTTGATATTAAGATATGCATGTGGAATTTTAAACATATATATGTGTTAACCCTCTAACAAACTACACAAAGAAGGTGTTGTTTTTAAATGGAGAGTCAGTAACATTAATGATATCTAATTACTACTTCAAAACTCTTACATGTCAGATATGTGTTGTTGTATTTCTCTAATCGCTGTGTTTAAAGTGTATTAAATGGCGAAGTCTACTTCTCTCTATACTTTAAATGTCACACAAACATTTAGCATGACTGCAGCTATACGAGCATGTTTCTCATGATGTTTAGACGTTTAAGAAGTCGAGAATAACTACCGATACTGTGTTCAAATTCGAATTGCAATTTAAACTCGACGAATGGCAATGCAAGCAGCTAGATGTAAAATATTTATTAGTACCGATAGAAGCATAGATTGAAATCTTTGTTAATCGATCCAACGAAATCATAAATAAGAACATTTATACATAACACAAACGTATGTGCAAATATGTAGCTAATGTGGGACACTGTGCACTTTAATTGTGTAGCTGCAAATTAAACAACAGCACATTACACTGAATAGAGCTGCATGTCTAATTGCACTGTATGAACGATTTTATATGTATCTGACAGTGAGAGTTTTGATGTTTGTCGAATGCATTAGCACTTTCTTTTGCATTTAAATACAATTTTTATTACGCCATTGTTATTTTATATTATGGAATACAGAATCTTCTCATGTAAAAGAACGAATTCAAGACAAGATACAAGCTGCGATAAATTTTAAGATAAACCAATGAATGTCAAGCTACTATACTGAATGTTCTTTCGAAAATAATTGATTGTTCAGTGACGTGTATCACGTAAATGTTGTACTCTAACAATGTATTTTATCTTTGAACCATGCGATGCTCCCTAAATTCAGTATTTTACAGTTCTTTCGAATAACGAAATAATTGACTTGTTTCGCGTGAAAGTGCAGACACATTCGTTGTCTTCGTTTTACTGAGTTTCACTCTACTAACCATTAAAATTTATATAGAAGATGGAAAATGATAAATACTTACGTGTGCAATAAAAGTTTCTCACCAACGAAACACTGATTACTGTCAAAGGAAAAGCATACTGAAAGGGAGAAGTATCACTTTCTTAACCGATGTACGTTTTGCTTGCTAAGAATACCAACTATAACATTTATATTGGAGTTACTACGCGCGTCAATAGAATCGCTATTTTCATTACATAGTGTAATAATTGAACGTACCAATACGAAATTTCATTCATAAAAATTTGAAAATAGTTATTGCAATACTCCTGAGTAAATATTAATGTATTGTAAACACATTTACTTTTTATAC
The DNA here is from genome assembly GCA_929108735.1 of Andrena dorsata. Classification (NCBI taxonomy): domain Eukaryota; kingdom Metazoa; phylum Arthropoda; class Insecta; order Hymenoptera; family Andrenidae; genus Andrena; species Andrena dorsata. The sequence goes on from OV815489.1 coordinate 54,931,657, forward strand.
TTTCATTTATAAATACGTCGCTGATGTACGTAGTCCCGTTCCCGTATTAAGAATAAGACGAGTGCGTTGTGTAAAGAATAAGTGCGTTCAAAAGGGTGAATTTTCATGGAGTAAGTATCAGAGAAAAACTTCTTATCAATTCCCGGTAAAGATTCAACCCGCAGTTTAGTACATTAGAAATATACACAATAGTGTCAAGACTTTGGACTTTTAAACCTCTAACTCTATCGGTACTAACACCACAACGTTTAGCATACTCTTTGGACAGGAAACAGGTTGTCATATTCACGGAGGGTATAAGACTGTTCCATGCAAAAACTTGTATCGCTTAATTAAACAATTATAAGCATTGAAAGAATCGAAAGGGTGAAAGTAAGAGTTTTAATAAGGCAATAAAACATAAACTTATCCCTAATTGAATATGATCAATGGAAATATTCATGACAGTCGCAAATCTGGCATTTGAATACCCACTCGTAATCTAGTAGTCGCAGTAATGGTTGGAATAATGGTTACGCGGCAGATAGAGTGAAACCCAGTAGCCAGAGTAAAATGTCACGCGAGATAAGAGAATACGCACGACAGAAACGAGGGCATAGGATCGAGAATCGTGGTAACGTGGTAAATGTGGTTCCTCAGCAGATGGGAATGGTGGTGGAGGAGGGCGGCCCCTGTTTCCACAGTGGTCTCACCACGTGTACCCACAGTTCCTCCCGGGATCTCACCCTAACGCCAATGCGAATGCCAATGCCAATGCCAACCACCACATCAACCAGCACCACCACCAGCACCCGCTACCGGCTGCCAGGCACTCTAATCGCCAGCCCCCCTCCAACTATTATCTCCCGAATCACCACAGTAATCATTATAACCATCATCCGAGTAACCATAACTATCATCGTCATCACCATTACCATCATCACAATAACAACAATCACCATCATACGCTTCAAAAGCATATCGATCAGCCCCGAAATCTCTGTCATAGAAACTCCGGTGTCGGTCTGCAAGGTAACTCGATTGCCCGAACGTTGTTCCACGGAATGCTCCACTTACTTTACTTTCAGTTTGTTCATTTGTCTGGCCTGCTCGACTTTTACTTGCCAAACGAGCCAGCTGTACCGATATACCTCTTTTCCTCGTTTCTCTGTTCTTCGTTTCTTTGGTTTCCGTCTACACGCCAGCCGAGACATGTTTCTGTCTTCTGTCTGCATGTTGCCGTTCACTGGTGAATTATATACAACCGATTTCAGATTTGATCTACACACACACATGCACGTTTCACGCACACGAGCACACACGCAACAGCGTTAATATGATTTTCTTGCCCGGTGATCGAACAGTTTCGCAGCAATGGAATTGTTTTGTTTGAATTCTGGCGTACCTACTTGCCTTCGGCGTTGCTGTATTGAATTCCCAGCAGAGCTTTTAGTTCCTCCGTTGCGAGTATAATTTATTCGGTTGCGCTTGAATTTATCGTTAAACGTGAAAGATAATGCTGGATAATACTGTTTGCGACACGTGCGATTCTACAATGTTTGAACGTTTGAGACACACGAACCGTTTGCACACTGTGAATGAGAAATGTGCACTACTTACATACCATTTGCAAACAAATCAACAAGCCTGCATGTTCGTTGCAATACAGTTGTACGTAATGGCGTGAATTTCTTTAACTCTTGCTAAAAAAAAGACACGTACAATACAGTTATTGTTTTGTAGTTTGAAAATTGACACGTCTGACATTGAAAGTATCTCTTGAAAAAGTTACCGTAAACTGTGGCGAAAAAACAGCTCTGTCGTTGTAAATCGAGGAATTCTTTTGAACAATCGCTGTTCGTATGTGCTTGACAAAATTTTTTTACCGCCGAACCGAGTATGTCGTTACTGTGAAAGTTATAGTCTCATTATGCTCGCTGTGAGATTAAAGCATTACTTTACCCGTTATAATTATTCGAAGTAAAAGGAACCTGTCGTTGCCAGACACTGGAACGCGCCGATTCAGATAGAACTTTTTCTTCCATTAAAACGGATGCAGTGAAGCAGGTTTCCTTGAGCTTCAAGTTGCTAAATAGTTCTGAACGCTTTAATTACGTACCTGTTACGCTTCGTTTTTCTCCTTTCCGTTTTGAATTCCTGCACTATAATGCATCTCCTTTCCTATACAATGCGATCGACGTAACATCCTTCAATGTGTAAGAAAATTATTCTCAAACGGATGTGAGACTGATAAGATTAACATTCCGGAGGAAATTCTGTGGATGTAATTACATCGCGAGGATGTAATTCTCGTCGATCGCATCAGCGTTCATGTCATGCGCTTTGCAAGACAAATTCTCGGTATACATTTTAAAGCACGTGCTATCACGCTATTAAAATGTGTTCCCAGGAAGCGGAGGTATCATGAGCCAGGCTGGTTCGCAAGATGACGGCGAATACGAGGTGATAATTGTTGACGAGAACAATTCATCGATCTTGGCAGACCACGATGTTTCGTCGTCCGGCCCTCCATCGACCAAGGTAAGTGACCGCAGAACATTTCCACCCTCGTATCTCTTCGACAAGGTCCAATTTTATACTGCGTTTCATTTAAACGTACAAACTAGTACAAAAGATGCGTGCATCGGGATTAATTGATCCGATATCACTCAGGTAAAAAGTCTTGTGAACCTTTGCTGGATAGTGTCCCTTCATGAGAGTAACGAGAGCAAACAGTTTAAATGTACAAATTCACGTATACAAAAAGATCTGCGGTAACTTTACTACTTGAGACTGCATGCTTTCCCATTTGGCAAGGAATGTACTCGTGTCTTTTAATATCATACTTCCGCTTATATTTGTACCTACAGTGAACAGGCGTTCCTTAAATTCTGACTGGGAAAAGTTCCATGATATTTTTCGACGATACTCTAATGGCAATATAAGTTTCGCACCTTTCTGTCACGCACGATCTACGGTCTTTAATGAAATCGACACTTTCCGCCCACACGATACGCTTTGCATTCGTTTATTCGACTGTTACTTTCCGATAATTCTTCTGTAGATACTGAGAACCCAAAGTCTACGTACCCCTTTTGGTATTATCGATTTCAAGGACAAACAAATTGCATGCATCCCAAGTACTAATAACGTAACAACAGATGGTAGATGTAAAAGCGAAAGAAAAGAAATAGATTTCGAAGTATTGGATCAGTCGATGCTAGTTGAAGTTGTTATCGAGTACCGTCTCTTCCAAGTAGCTTCCAAGTATATTCTAGTTCACACGTTAGAGAACCCTGAAGTACTTGTTTGATCCGATAATGTAACTGTAAGATGCAGTTTCTGCTACATCCAGCATGTAGTGTTCATTTAGTGTTCTATTGCACTTACGTAGTCCAGACAAGTCATATTATATAATTATCCATTTATAGTTGTATTCTCGCACGTGAAGTTTTAATTAAACATTGAACGACTACGTCCAAGATATGAAGCACTTAAGCTCGATTGAATTGTGTATATATTTTCGTGCGTACATCCCCCAAGAGGGTATTATCTATCCGTGATCTCTGACACTTCGAAGCATGCGATACCTTTATTCTTTAATTTTTCTCATCGTTAACTTCCTTTGCTTGCATTGCTATGCGTACTAACTACTGGTTCTGAAGGGAGGTCACAGTGGTGTGCCTCGGCCACGGACAATCCTCGAGGATTACACCTCGTCAGAACCAACGCTTGGCTCTTCAACAAGACCCGAACCACTGCCACGAAATATCCAGGTAAAATTTGACTTGAGTACGGACTCGGGTGGAATCTCAAAAGAGAATTTCTCTGCGCATTGAATCAAACACCTCTACCGATCGTCCACGAGTTTTGGGAGCGTTCGAAAAGCCATTTTCAAATTCACTTTGCACGCCGCTCGCGCGTTTCTCTGTCGGGAGCAAGGAGAGCTGCGAACAGCGGCGCGCAACAATGCCCACTCGACGGGTATGCAATAACGATAGCGAACGACATTAAAGAAGAAGTAGAAATGAATTTCGCGTTCCTCCAGTGTTCATCCGCGTAGCTGTCTTTCCGTTGCGTACGATTCATGGACGTAATCTACGTAATTATATTACGTCTCACCGTCGGAGCTTGAGAATCTAGGAAGCTTTTATTACTTGTTTACACGTATTAGATGATTGCGTATTTGTGGTGTACGGTTAATTGCATGACGTAACGTAAGTGCATAGCACGCGAGACTAAATCGCAGAGTATATCATTTGATTCTTATGAGTAAACGTTCCTAAGACTGTTATAGATCTTTAAGACTAAACATATATACATATATATATATATATATGTATATATATACATATATATAGTGTGTTAAACGAAAGCTAGGCTTTCGTTAGAAGTAATCAGTACCGTAGCAAAGTAGACGTAGTTTTCTTTCGACTTATCTTCACTTTAAAGTAATTCTATGAAACACAACTCTTGGCAGTATACTTTAACCGAACCAAGACAAAAGATATTAACCATCAACAAAGTTACTTCAAGCTAATTACTAATTACCATAAAACGCACCTTGAGGTGGCGCCCAACCCCCACCCGCACTTTTAAATCTCCTCGAATATACAATAACTTCCAGATTGGTGTCCCAGCACATTTATCGAGTCGCCGATCGACACGTCGCGACTTTAATCGATCCCTCTGTTCCAATTTCTCTCAGAGCAACGATTCCAGCGAGGAGACGGTACATCGCAGCAATATTACAGCGGATCCAAGTCCATCCGAGGTTACCACTGACAACGAGATCAAGCACAACAACTCCTCCGAGGAGGCTTGGACCGATGTGAACCTGAACGAAGACGGGGACACAATGCCGATCACGAATCAGAGAGAGGATCCGCGAAATATTCACAATATGGCTCACTCTCGCGGTAAGACTTCGGCCGACGAGCTTTCGTATCGTCCCTAAAGTCTGCCTTTCCATTTGGCCCCGGAGATCCACCTAGCTCTTTCACCACGTGTCGGGAAATGTTTAAAGATCCCTGTCTGCGTGTGCAGGTGACATCCAAGACAGCGAAGGCAATGTTCTGGAGCAGGAGATGCTCGGGAACGCAGAGCGCGGCGAGAAACCATCCGCGGAGATCTCCGTGGTCCGCGTACCGGACAGATTAGTGGTGACCTCCGCGTCGCCGAGGCCCGACGATCTACCGATCAAAGGACTCGTCGATCACTTGCCAGTGCCGACGCCCTCGCGCGAGGCGTCCCTCACGCAGAAGCTGGAAATGGCCCTGGGCTCCGTGTGCCCGCTCCTGCGAGAGATCATGGTCGACTTCGCCCCGTTTCTATCGAAAACTCTCGTCGGCTCGCACGGCCAGGAATTACTGATGGAAGGAAAAGGTAGGACTGTCGAGCGTGCACCGATCGATCGATCACTTCCCGCGGTTCGGCGCGCTTTCTAATATCCGTGAAACCGTGTCCGGGTTTAAAGAGGTTCGAATTACCCAATATAATTAGCCCCCTGACCGATTCGAGCGTATTAACGACACGTAGGGTCAGCCAGTTTCTCAATAGAGCGACGGGCGTCGAATGTGCTTTCGAAAACTGATAGAGAAATAAAGGAGATAAGGCGGAGACGGGTAACATATTCAGAAGAGCCCGTTTAGATATGTACGGGCGATAAATAAAAATTCCAGAATGTCTAACTGATGCAGGGAATTCGGCAGGATTTTCGTCATTTTTATCGTCGATCTTTCCTCCATCGTACGAAAGGTATTCAAATTAGTCACTTTATAGTTTCGCTTAGCAAGATGGAAGGCTTATACTGGATAATCGCCGGTCATTTGTATTCACGTTGCGCGAGCAGTCTGCGGCACTTCGCGGGGATTTTATATTCGTGGAACGTCACGAATGACGGCCGTGCCACGGTATCGATGCGCTTTATTTTTAACAACGCTCGAAGCGACATATCCAGCGTTGTTTATAAATCACTCGGCCGTCTATGCCTCTTCTATTCCTTCCTCGGCTCGTCCCCTGGCTCTCCGCGCCCCATGTTTACAGCCAGAACCGAAATATTTTCGCCTCTATTTTTCTTCTTCACTTTTGCGTCCTTCGTTTCCGTCCTCGTTTTGCAAGCGTTTAACGATTCGCTCGTATTCTTGATTGCTAGGTCTGACCACCTTCAAAAACAGCAACTCCGTGGTGGAACTGGTGATGTTACTTTGTTCCCAAGAATGGCAGAACTCCTTGCAGAAGCACGCAGGTCTGGCTTTCATCGAGCTCATTAACGAGGGACGGTAAGAAGGCCTCATTATGATCATCGTTAGAACGAACGACAGAGTTATAGTGCGTGCAGTAAACCGCGGCTGATCACTCGCCGTTTAGCATCGTAAAAGTTTACGTTTATGTTGCGCAGGTTACTGTCGCACGCGATGAAGGATCACATAGTCAGAGTGGCCAACGAGGCTGAATTCATCCTGAATCGGATGAGAGCGGACGACGTACTGAAGCATGCTGACTTCGAGGTGTGTAGATGTCTTTATATCTTTATCCCGGGGCAATTAGTTTTTTATATCCTGATACGTATACATTTTCTACCTGGGTACGACCTCTTACATCTGCTTCTGAACATGCACCGATGGTGCTTACCCATCGTGAACGTTTTGTCTCAGTCTCAGTGCGCGCAAACGTTGCTCGACCGACGGGAGGAAGAACGAATGTGCGATCATCTGATCACAGCTGCCCGAAGACGGGACAACGTGATCGCCAGTAGATTGCTCGAGAAAGTCCGAAATATCCTGTCCAACAAACATGGTGCTTGGGGGTACATGGATCCAATGGCTGCAAAGTGAGTCATTATCTTTATACGCTGTTGGCTATGAAAGCTTATTTTGAGATGATTTTAGGGGGGGGGGGGGGGGGGTAGGTATTTGTCGAGATAGAATCTATTGAAAACTTGGGTAACTCGGTTCATGGATTATTTAATCCTCCGAGAAACGAGAGGACCTGAATTGGGTTCGAATCTCTTGCGAATTGCCGAGAGTGAATTCCGGGAACGTTTGAACGCAGGTTGGCTGAATACTGGAAGCTGGATGCTTGGGAGGATGATGCACGTAGACGTAAGCGTTTCGTGCACAATCCACTAGGCTCGAGCCATCCCGAAGCTACACTGAAGGCGGCCCTTGAACACGGTGCACCCGAGGATGCGATCCTTCAAGCGCGTGAAGAGTTTCACGCGCACCTCGCAGCCTCGCGTGCACATCAGCAGCAGTTGCAGTCGGCGGATCTCATGGACGACAGCGAGCTGTTGTCAGATGACAGGGACCTCGACAACGATCTGACAGGTTAGAATCTTTCGTTTAGGTTCGTTTCATTTCGCTCCTATGCCGAGCGAAGCGTGACGGGCTACTTGCATGACCGTACCGTTCGAATTGTAATATACTTAAGCTACAACGAGATCGTGTTCTGTCAGGCCCAGTGAACATCAGCACGAAAGGAAAATTGATCGCGCCAGGTATCGTGGCTCCCGGTATTATCTCCGTGACGTCCACAGAGCTGTACTTCGAGGTAGACGAGGACGACCCAGACTTCAAGAAGATCGACGCTGAGGTAAGTCAATGAATAATGTTTCGGCGCATGCGATACTTGAAGTCGGCTTGAAATCGCCAACAGTGGTATATGGGGAGCGTACGCGATCGCCATATAAAGTCGCTAGTAATTAATTATGATTATTTATCGATATGTATTTGGCGTATTACTTAGTAACTTACACACTCATTCGTGTCAGTAAGAAACTCTTTAAGTCACGAGACATGGTTTTCGAGCACCAAGAATATTACTCGATTCAAATGCACCTATATCTACTTCAGCTTTTCCTCGAATCGCGAAAGATAGTTCAGAATTCGAACGCTCATTATTTTTGCAACTGTATTTTCTCGATTTCATTTATCACCTGTCACGCGTAATCTTAATAATTAATCACTATGTCAGTCCCACCGCGTTAAGATACCGTCTATTACATGCATTTGGAGCAACTTGTTGCATTCGCGAAGCTATCTCCTTGAAATATGGTTACCGGTCGGGCTTACAGATAACGTTACCTCGCACTGAAATCCAGGACCACGCACAAACACATTTTACGAGGCGAAGTCGACTTCTTCCGAACTCGTTTCGCAGAAGAAGTCTATAAGCACGTATATACACAGAAACGATGACGTCGACGATCGAATTCTTTACAATCCCGCACGGTTAACTTTCGCGTATTCGTGAAAACTCGCGGTAACGGCGCGATAAATTGCACACGGTGATATAAAATTAGCCAGGAATTCCATTACACTCGGACGTAGGGCAGGTTTTCCCGCGCCGCTGTGGCGCTGATGGGATCCGACGTTGCCATCTACAATTTTCACGCTGGTAGGAGCGCTCCAGCGACAAACGGTATTAATCACAGCTTGCGCGGTGGAATTTGAATAAATGCGTATCATAAATGATGAGACGTGGCGAAAGCTTCCACGATACTGACCCCGGCCGGGTCTGGGGCTCGGAATTGGTTCGGACGTGTCCTTGTCTATCAGCGTCCATAATGTGGTCACGTTCCGCGAAGGTGGTCATCCTAAGGGAAAAAAGAGAGAGGTAGAGATAAGGGACGGGGGACCGAGAGAGAAGGCCTGGAAAGAACTAGAGGCCGATTATCATATATCGGTCGTAGATCTCGCGTTTGTATAACTAGGGAATAAAACAAACAGGGAAGGGCCCCATGGGGTCGGCCGATCTTCAGGGTCGGCAATTATGAGCCCCCCGCGGGGCCCGGTATCTACCTACCCACGTCTTCTCTCTCCCTCTCTCCTCGGCTTCCATCGCCTCGCCACGTACTAACCACACATCGGTGGCATAGGTGAACAGACAGCTCCTCAGGAATGCACTCGAACTACCACGCTTTCCTACCTATCTAGTAACTATGGCACGTTCACTACGACATCCTGTTTATGCGATTCTTGACAATCCGATGGGAACAGACGGATCGGGCAACATCTCCGGCGATCGAATTCCGTGCTGTATGGTTGGAAAACTGTTTCGAGAGTCTTACATTCCATAAATGTTGGGTAGCTAGTAGATTAAAGTACGAGTGAAATGCTCGCGTCTCCCCTTCGATTACCATGATTACTCGGTCGTGATAGCTTTAACGAACTCTGAATTACCGCTGCTAATGGTACACGGTATTCCTAGATGATCACCGTTCTAAGTAGAAACGGAATACTGTGCTTCGCGATGGGAAGCCTTGATAATAGTAATTTTCTTCGAAACCTGCGCACTTTTCTTCATCGAAACAAAGGAGCTCGCGTATAATTCCTCGTGAACGCTCGTCTTCGAACACGGAAAACGTTCAACGAATCCTGCGGGGCACTTGAGCGGCCAGTTCCAGGGTCGTCAAGAATTCCTCGCTTCCCGAGGATTTCGTCGTGTTCACCTGTCGTCTCCGATACATCTCGACCGGGGCAAGCTCGTGAATAGAAGAGCACGAGCTCATTCTGCCTCTTAATTGGAATCCTCCTCAGACAGAAACGCTGGACACATCTGGAAGCGTGGAAGGGAAAGGACGAGCGTGGAACAGGGAGGCAGGCGGAGGGAGAAAGTGATAAAACAGGAGAGGAGGAAAGAGGATAGAGAAAAGGGCGAGAGGAGATAGGAAAGCAGAGAAAGAAGGAGAGGCACTATGGTTGGTTCACGATCGAGACACGCTCATTAGTCGAGGATGTCCCGAGGGTAGGCGGGAGGCTTCGTCGAATTCGTAGGCGATGGATCACTCGATAGTCGAGCGGAGACTTAAGCGATCGTAATGCGCGGCCGTGGTGGAGGCTGCATCGGGAGTGGCCCCAGGCCAGGCACTGCATATCGGTGAACTCTTGGTGCTTGCGCTGCCCTCCTACTCGCCGATCGCGCCGATTCCTCCCTCCTTCCAGCTTTTATAATGGTCCGGGCAAACGTATTTATCGTGATTTATTGTTTACACGGGTCTCCTTTCTCCCGGCCTCGTCCTGTCCCTCTCGCTCTCCCTTCTCCTCCCCCTGCTGTCCCTCTTTCAACGGGTTCTGCGCTAGAGATAGAGGATGCACACCGTGCGATTACGTCCGATGTAAATTATTGATCGTCCACGGCGAACATTAATATCTAAAACAAATAATGGACCGTTACACCCCCGTCGCCCTCCCCCCCCCTTCTCCCCTCCCACTTGAACACTGCGCCCGTTGAATCGAACTCCCATTGATACACGTGCTCCTCTTTTTTCCCCTCCTCCTTGCGAGAGCCTCTCGTTTTCTTCCTTTACGCTCATCCTTCATTCCCCGACTCGTTGTTTGGAGTAGTAATTAAGTCTCCACGCGGTTCCACGACTGCTCGTTTTATCGAGGATGCTGCCTCGCAGGAGAGGCACGCGTTACGCAACGGGAAAAACCGATGGAAACTCGAGGGGGGTGACCGTAAGACGTTATTGAAACTTCTTCCTTCGCGCGGTTATTATGCCTGTTTACGGTGTTCGTTGCGGATCCGTGCGCGGCTCGCGTGTCTCGTGAAAGGAGGCAGCACCGTAATTGCTATGCTATCAGACACGCACGATACTCTCGTTACACTGGTACCCTTGGCAGCCGTTCGACATTCGCAGAAACTCTTCCTCCGCTCGAACTCTTCGCTCGTATTGATTAGAGAAATCTTTGCCCATTCGTTGAATTCTTAACATGGCCTGGCATTTAGAATCCACTGCCAGTATACATACGTATAACCGTGCAAGACTGCGCAAGAAGAAACGTCGTATATTTCACATCTCCACTGTCGTGGTACACTCTCCTATCAGCTACCCATTTTTCTTTCTACCATCCCGAAGTCAGCATCGCGCGGGAAAGCCCGGCCGAGAAATCTTTGCGACCTCGAGCGTCCGTATTAAAATTCACGGTAAAATATGCGGAAAAGAACGGCGGTTTGAATAGGAATTACTGTATTTGCCCGGCAAGGCTTGTCTTATTGGCAACTATAACGGGGCGAGCGATTGCTGGGACGTACATACCTTAGGGGTAGGTCGCGCCGGGCATTAAACCGCGCGGCGTCGCGGGGCTCGCATTTTTATGGAAACCCGCCGGCGCCTAAAGCTCCACGGCCTGTGCTATAGTTATCGCAGACGCACGCTGGGAATATCTTCGCGGGATACTTATACGGCACGAGGAAGACACAGGGAAGCCGGGAGAGGTGAACGAGAAAGAGGGAAACAGACCCACCGGACAGGTGGTCCCGTGGCCGTTGCGTTGGCGCATACTCATTGGCAAGTAGGATGCCATTAACGGGAGTACAATATCGCGAAAAATCGAAAAACGCCGGATCGTTTATCAGCCGACCCACGACCAGACACTCGGCCATACATCATGTCGCGGCAAAGATTCTCGATTTATGGATAGGAGAGAATATTGCGGCTCACAATCACCGCGAACGAGAGGGGCCGGGGGGGGGAGGGGGGAGGAGGAGAAGGAAAGAATCCGTGGCCACCTCGCCGAGTGCGTGTAGACGCGTACCAATCTCGTCGCGCAGAAGGAAATTCCGGGACTCGCGAGTTTTGCAAGCGTTGCAGCCTTTGGCAGAGCAAGGTTAATTGTTAATTAGAACGCGCGGGTTGCAACACTCGTCTTTTTAGGTAACCGGTCGTTATCGGGCGTGGTATCCTAACCAGTTCCTATGATTATTCATCGATGTATGCAAAAGGCTCGGGTCGAGGATTTTTCAGCAAATTAATAAGCTGCTCCGGTTATCGTGGCCATTGACAGCGTAACGGGGCGCTTATCGGGGCTGACAGCTGTGGAGCAGTTGATTAGCCCTTTCCTTCGGGATATCACGCCGCTGGAAAGAGCTTAAGCGCGCGCGAAAGATTCGCCCGCAAATTACTTCTTATTAATTCTAATACGAATGTATCATCCGGGCGGCTGGTAATTTGCATCTCCGTCCGGACGGTTCGGGCGGAAATCAGTTTAGCGATACGCGCCCGAGCGCATGCCGTTAATTAACGAGTTAACATGTGCGCCGCGCTTATAATTATATCTCGTACGAATTTATTATCTCAGCTCGATGTTGCGGGCCTTCTCGAACAAAGAAAGCACAGACGTAAGAACGGATCGCTCGCGGAGGGCGTGCACTGTAAAGAGACCGAAGAGAAATGGCAGGAAGGCGGGAAAGTTACTTTGAACGAGCACCGATTTAATGTTATGCGATTATGCCCTTCCGTGGCAATGCATATGCATGATATCCGCGCGCAATATATAGCGAGTGACGTGGAGATAATGCAACTGTAATTATCTTGTGCTGGACACGAGCGACTCAAAAATCGTGCATGAGCCGGTAAACACAGTCGTTGGAAGTGCAATCGTATTTCCTTCCACTGGCCCCGCACCGGCGTTATCTATCGATCTCCGGATCATACGCTCGTGCCGATAAATAATATGCCTCGTTGACTCGTGATATGGTTCGCTGCTGCGCCAAATAGCTTCGTAATATAATCTCCTATTCCCTGAATTCGAAGTGTCCCTGCGCTCGATACTATACGCATAGGTATAATAATCCAGTCACGACACTCGCATAGTAATTCAGCGTTGTTAATGCATGCACGAGTTGTGTTATAACTTTCACAAATTATGGAGTATATTTGAGGAACACTCGAAGCTCGCAATTCCCCTTGCTTCACAATCGATGCACGAATGAGCTCTTCTTTCGATTTCTTCTGAAACAAGCGCAGGCCTGGCATTGCCTAATTCCTCCGTTGCCCTTCGTATCGATCGTGTTTAAACTCTCGTTACTGCGATTGCTCGATAAAGACCGTTTCATGGAAATATGCCGCGGCATGCGTGCAAACGACCGGCAAGCAAGATCACGTGTTCACCGAGATTTTAATCGAGTCAAGGATTTCAAGGGAATTCGACGTTATAGTGGTAGCTGATGCCCTTCGGTCAGGCTGCACCGAGAGGAGGCAGTTAGTTCGGTAAACATCCATCAATTCGTGGGCAGGGCACCGTGAGGCAAAGCAGGGTAGAGCCTGAACAACAGGCAGTCTGGAAGAAGCGGGCGGATTCGTTCTCAACAAGGCAGGGTAATCACTGCTATTAGCGCGGACATTACTCCGGTGGTCCGCCAATCTCCTTAGCACTCCATCATATCGGTACCTCGGGGGCCTGGCCCCGCAGTATAGAAACTAGAATGTACCATCTTCGCGTGCAACGAGTCTCTGCCTGTTTACGTTCGTCCCAATGACAACTGCTACTTGTCCGCCGTTTACGTTGCCGAGAGAAGAAAGGCGCTGGAAACGACGCGGCTCATTAGATGGATTTAGCTAGACGACCAGAGTAAGTTGTCCGGTGCACGGGGCGTTGACATCGATCGAGCAGGCTACTGCAGTTGACTTTAAACAGTGGATGATCCTTTCCGTCTCGCGATACCCCTCATCGGTCGTTATAGGCGTGACCGACGATTATCCTCGAAAGGAGCGATGATGGATATCATAGGCAACTGTCTCGTGCCACATCAGCGCTGTCAGCAGCTGCAGGTAGGCGGAAAGATGGTGGGTGTACCCGTTCCTCGTGGATCCACGCTGCCCCGTGTAAAATGTATTCTGCGCGGCGCAGATGTGTGCGAATTCACTGATGCCTTTGATCCCTCCCTCGACCCAATTTAAATTAATTTTTCATTCTCATTTATCTTATCTCCAGCTCGTATCAAATCACCTCGGGCGTTCTCCAGGATTTAGTTCCAGTAGTTAGGTAGACCACCGTTTAATAAACTCTCCAAGATTATACTGCCACTCGATCCATATTCTATTCACAAATACCCACTTTGTGAGTCTGTCTCCGAGTCTCTAATAAATTTATGAACCAACAAGAAATAAACCCGCGTCGATCTATTCGTAGCGTCACGTTCGATTCGTCGCCGTTGCGCGTTCACTCGGTAGCAGGATGGCTGTTTGTTGGAAGGAGAGGAGACAAATTGGCCGTGTCGATTGAATCGAATCCACGGGCAGGTAATTTGTGTATCGCGGGGCGCTCGGTTACCTTTTCGAGACGAGCCTGGTGTGGAAGAATGCTAGTCGTTGAATAGGCGGAGCCGGCCAGGCTGGATCCGATTCAGAGTGTGACGGATGGCGCCCACCTGTGGATTCATTCACTAATCTGCTCGCTAAGCAAACAGCCCGAACACACCCCATCATTATCGCTGACGGCGTAAGTAGCGCCCGATCTCGTTCTTACCCGATATTTATTATGCCCCCCTCGTGCCCCTCTTCTCTTTATATGCTTTTTAACGGGCCAGGGATCGAACGCCCGGTCCATTTTCGCGTCACCCTCGTGCAACCATCGATGCTCGATCCTCTGGCGGATCCACGCAGCCCCATGATTATCCCGCAAGGTGGTACCACCGCGTATCGCTGGTTGCGCATGCCATATGGGTACTTCCAGGCAGGGAACGTTCGCGTCCGAGCGAAAGTAATTGCAACTACGCTTTCCGTATCATTTCGACGCCGCTGGCTTCTTCTTAGAGATTTTCTTATCGTAGCAGACTGCGGATAGATGCGGCCTCTGAGGTATAATGGCTTTGAAACTAGTTGGTACCTAAAATCTGCCCGGGTTTCGATGGAAAATCGCAGATAATACATGGGGCAATTATACGAGGAGGCTTGAACGTTGCTCGCAACAGCCATTCCTAGCAATTAACGCAGCGTGGCTGACAGATAACGAAGAGACGGAGCAATCGCCGGGGGAGAAAATCGATTCGGTTTTTTCGCCTCCGTAACGAAGGCAATATTGTAAACGCCGAGCAGCGAACGGGATGATCTTGCACAGGCCGTGCGCAATTATTTTTATCTGCATTATTACGCTAAGGGGGTGTGCTGGATGAGAGGAGCATTCCCGCTGGTCGTCGCTGGTAACGACGGAAAAAAACGAGGAGAACGCACCTGCGACGCGCTAAACGGCGAATAAACCGAGCCGCGAGATAAGGGAAAATCTACCTGCCGCTGCCATTCCCGCCTTTTCTGCCATTAATCACGGTTGCGTGCAGACACGCGGCGCCCGAGGCGCGTTTTCAGGCATTGCGAAACGGCCACGTGACAACGAATCGATTAATATTAATGAGCGCCGTGACAACGGGCGCGCGAATCAGCCGGGGAATAGAGCGCTCGGCTGTTTTGTATATCACTGCCGAACGGACGTACCTAATTCCGTCGGGGATAATTTTCTGCGCACATGCATCATCGGCCTGGTAGAACTCCCGGGGGTGGGAACGAGGAAACGAAGAAAAGGACGTGAGAGAGAGAGAGAGAGAGAGAGAGAGCGCCCACCGTCGGGCTTTTCGTGGAATCGTGGATGACGGTGGTCGATGGAGCGTGGCGAACCGCTAGCTATTCGAGTCCGCTCGATAAATCCGCGGAACAAGACGCGATCAGCGTTTTCATAGTCGCCACGGACTATAAACGCGGACGTTATAAAAAAGCGGGAACATTCCCGATTCGGGCATAAATCGCGGCCCCATGTGTGTGGCTCCTTAGTGAACGGTTTCCTTTACGTTTATAGGAACAAGGCTGCCCTGTTACCACGAGGAAATTAGAAGCTAACAAAGTGCACAAAAAAAATGGCCATTGCGTGTAGCGGAGTATAGTCCAGAGCGGTTCTCTTTTACGAGGAGTTTCCCCGGCGCGTCTTGTATGTAGTTTACCAGCCGCGTGTACTCAACGAGATTGATTTTATTTTCCCCTCCGTGGACTATGTGTCCAGCAGGAAAGTGTAAAATGTACGCGGCCAGATACTCGGTGGATGAAAAATGCCGACGGGACGATTACACGCTCGTCGTCGATATCGCGGCGATTCGGCTTTTACGACGCGTTCGCCACGGGTTCGTTAAATGCACGACTGGCGAAACCCGAGGGCGACCTTTCTTCCTAAGATAATCCTGGCCGACTCTCGCCATCTATCATAGCGGCGGAGACGACGAAAGTCGACGGTGCCCCGATGTTTCTGCGCCGCCCGGCCGCGGCTGATGAAAATTAACGACCGCGCGTCGATACACGGTCGAAATTCTCGAAACAGGAATAAAATAACAATTACACGGCCGCGCGGTGTTCGTCGTTTCCTGGTGAATTTTATTGTCCCATTAATCATAGCGCGACCGATAATGTTGCAAGTGGGCGCGTCAGCTGTCCCGCACGATTTTCATTCGCGACATGGGATGTGTGCCCGGAGTCCGTTGTACGTGCAACGGAGGAGAGGCTGTTACCCAAAAAACGAAAAGCCACGGACGAGGGGAGGGAAGGAAGGAAGACAGGGAGACACACAGAGAGAACGAAGGAAGCCCAGGTATCGAAGTAACAAGATGGGGCGAATGGATAGGCAGGAAACGGGAATGTTACTGACCTGGGGGAGCGAGCTGGTAGTTAAAACTGTACGCATCCCATAATTTAGCGATTATTTTGACAAGGGTATGATCTCTTGACAGGTTGTTGGCCTTACGGCTACGGCCTGAAATATAGCTATTTAAATGGGCACTTAGAGGTTCTGTAATGAATACATACTTTTGACTGCATCGGCCAATGGAAATTCGGCCAGGAGACGTGCGATTTCGGGTCATCACGCGAATTTCGGGTCACTTCAGCGGGGCCCTCGACTGTTGGACTGCGGCCAGGGCCAGTTATCGCGTGCAACAACGTGGCGATTTGCAGAAACACACAAGGTGTTCCACTTTAATCGATCCGTCCAAATGGCAGGTGACAGCTAGATCGGAGCAGAGCAACGTTGATTATAGTTAATCGGGCGCAGGACGCGCTGCCTCGATCACCGATCGTTTTTATTATCAGTCCTCCCGAATACGCTCATTCTGTTTTTTGATTACACACGACGTTTCACACCGTTCAGCGACAGGCTGCTGCGGGAAGAATAGCAGGAAGAAGGGAGTCGAGTAAACGGTATCCTGTAATGCGGATTTAAATGAGGTTCGATTTATCGCGAGACGCGAATAACGGTCGCGAAACTATATCCTCCGATTAATTCTCGTTAGGGCCGATCATTTACAACGAATGGAACGCGGTCTTTATTAACGGAAAATGCAATCGCGTCGTTGCCCATTAATATTCGACGGGCGCCGAGTTCTTCAACGTACAGAGTATGTACATACGAGCGGGGCAACTTTCAAATTGTTGGTCGGGGGAAGAGAAGGGGGCGCGCGATTTGTAGCGGCACCGTTTAGTGCAGAACTGTGTAAGCCCCGCCGGTTTAAGATGTTTTGTTTGGCTTTTCAGAGACGCTCGGTTACACGAGGTAGCCTGCCAGGTCTCGCCAGAACGATTATTCGGTTGTTAGTCGGCCCCCGAAATCGATGGTAGGTGGAGCTCCTTTCAATTTCGCTTTCGACATGGTAGCGTCCGCGAAAATCTGTTTACATTTCCATCGATGAGGCTCCAATGTATCCCATATTTCGCCCATTGATCATCAAAGGGTCCTTAGAACCCCCAGGTGCCTCGTTCTATGAGCACATTCAAAATAAGTCCTCCCATGCTCCCAACGGATGACAAATATTTTCGAGTAAACGGTCTTGGAAAAATTATACTCCATTCTGCCACGTTTCTTCTGGAGCTACATAGGTATATGCACACTTCTGTGTCATCGCCGCCTTCCAATTTCCAATCGATTACGTACTTGGCGTTCGCGTAGTACGCGTCTCGAGAAATACACCGAGAAACAGAATCTCGTATTGTCGCCTGGCGGATAAGCGAATCCGTGAATACACAAATACCTCCTCTGTAAGGAGGTGCGCGCGCGGAGAAGAAGGGAGGCCTGCCCGCGGCTGGAGGCGCGACGTACCTTGAGTTATGGCTCAGGTTAATTATACAAAACATTCAATTATACCTCCCCGGGTACGCACACAGGGCCCTGCCCCTGTGCACGGACACGGGCACGAAGACGAGTGCACGGGTCCAGACAACTGAACGGCCGGCCCGGGAGGATGTTGTGGTCTCGCAAACATGAAATCACTCGCGATCGCAGCCGATCCCGTTTGTTTAAAAACGCCGCGGAATAGCATCCTCCCGTTTCTCTGGCTTTCAGCGATCGCATGATCGATTAAAACAGATGTTATTGGCCGCCGGTATCTCCGGAGGAGCGGGCCAGTAAAGTAGAATTAATTGAAGGTCTGCTGCGGCGGAAAGGGAAGGGCGACGGGGGAGAAGTAATGGGACGGGGGACAAATTGAGGTGTAGCGGATGCAAAAGCGGGGAGCATCGGGAAACTGGAAACGTAGAACTCGGTGCACCCTGAAATGTGTACGCGAACGGAATCGCAGGGGAAGGTGGTACGGGGGTGGGATTCGGGCGGCTGGGAACGCAAACACTGGAGGAGTCGTTCAACCCGTGTGCCGCGCGCAGAAGGGTAGGGCCGTGAAGCCGGGTACCTTTTGTCATCACGAAGATTGATCTCGGCTGAACTGTGGTCCGAGGCGGAATAGTCGCGGGGCCAGTGTGTCACCGCATAGTCGCACGTGAAGGTACCGATCGTCCCTGTCGGGAAGGGTACCATTTATCACGTGTCCGAGGGATCCTTGGGATGCCTTAAAACAAAAGGCCATGGAGGGGCCGAGGATGTCTTCCAGGGGACCGGGCGAACGATACGAGAGAGAAAGAGAGGAGAGGTGGCGGAGAATCCGAGGCGAACGGCGTGGGGCCCGGTATATAAGGTGGGACAGGTGGTGGCGCGGGGCACGGGGGCGAGAGGGGAGTCATAAGGCAGAGATTTTACGCGCCGGCGCCGGCGCCCCCCGCGGTCTCAGACGCCGCAACCATAATGCCGAAGCTGAACGTGCACGGGACTATCTTCTGGGACTATCACCGCTTCAGCTCGACCCTTCCCTCTGTTGGACGTTTCAAAACGTTTTTATTGATATTCTCGTTACATAACGATCGAATTACGGAAACTTGATTTTCTTCTTTACATTTATACAAGGTGTCCCAAGGGAGAACCGAGGAACTACAGAATGTACCTACAGAATGTTTCCTAGGTCCTTCTGGATCGAAATGGTCATCTGCTTTCTGGGACCTGTCCCGTTCCTTCTCGTTCCTTACTTAGTTCTCTAATTTGTGTCTTTATTAGTAGCTGTTTAGTGGAATTCACAGAGTGGAACACTTGGTTCGTTCGATTCTCGTGTTGCCCATTGCGCATCACGCGATGTATCTTCGAAGGGACGTCCTTACGATCCGGGAAATATCGGGGTGATTAATGAACGATATTCAAGGATTTTTCCCTTAGCGAAACAGGCGCCCGCGCCGGATAATCGGCGACTCTTGCCGGTGCGTTGTCTTTCAACGATGGATGGTGGTCGGCATTCGGTTAAAACGGATTCTTATGTATCGATCATGTCGCGGGGACGATCGATCGTCGTGTATCTATCGGGCGCGTATAGGCAGTCAGGTGAAGTCTCGTTTTAGAACGGTCCCGCGATTGGTCATTAATTACCCGGGTTATTAATCGTAGCGCGGGGAGGTATCATTGCACGGAACGCGATTCAACCGGTTCCCTCCGCTAACCGATTGATTTATCCCCTGACCTTGAACTTTCGTTTTATGGCAAGAGCAAAAGAAGCACGGACAAGTGGTTGGCGGCGAGTTTGGTCGTTGTTGCCGTGGCTACTGATATTTGGATACCCAGCGAGAGGCAAGTCTACGAGGTGGGATTCTATCGAAATTACCTCGACACGAACTTTCTTTCACTTTCTCCTAACCTCTCTTCCAACTATACTTCCACGAGACTCTAATCACGAACCTGCTATCTAGGAGATAGTTACAAGAGACTTGCATCTCCACCTATTACCATTTATCTGTCGACCGTCCGCTTCGACTTTTGCCCCCGAACCCTCGGCTCACTTCCCCGCGATAAAAATAGCATAGGCTAACGGCTAACGTGAATCACGATGCTCGCGAGTCGAACGTTACACGTCCCTCCGCGAATCGAACGCAGCGCGGTTCCCCTTCAGCGATCGAAAGATTCGGAACCCTTGTAGGTACAAGGGGACCGCGGCGTACCGTAAAACACGTATACCGCTTGGCCAGTTGGCGTGTACACGCATATTCGAGGCTGGGCTCTGTTTCTGCTTCGATTTGCACACGCGTTCTCGATCTCCGGCTCGAGGGAGGCCATTACCGTGAAACATCCTCCGGAGCTGGAACAGGTACACGCGAAACCTCGGCGCAGAGAGAGGGGCCCCCGTGTCTGCGGCATCTCGGGTTTCCGGAGACCCAGAGAGCCTTGAGAATGCCAGGATTCCAGAGGCGTCCAAACAGCGTACGTGTCGTCCGACATCGGGCTCGGATCCTTAAGGATCTTCTCACGAATCAACGAGAAGTTAACCCCGGAGACACCGTAAACATGATATACCGGCATTTCGACGCTCCGATACGACCGTCCATCGGCGCCCGATCCGCGGGATCCGCGTCCCCCGTCGCATCCTCCCGCTCGAGAGCCTACCTATTCATTGTTTTATAGGAGCCGTAAAGATGTCAGGCAATTAAAAGATTTTCTTGATTTGTTGCGTGGGCGGGCAGCGCTCGGGCGGCGATGCGCGACGGTGGTGGGTGGCAGGGGCTCAAGTAGGTGGAAGATGCGTCGTGAAACGGGCACGGAACCGATGCCCACGTGAACGTCGGAGACACCTGACATTGTACCCGCCGTCGCTGTCCTACAAAAGGCGCCTTCAGCTACGCTCGTAAACGTCCGAGAGCCGCGGCCGTGCCGTGATATACAATGAGCTGTATATTACACTTGTAACGCGCAACAAACCAGCCGTGGTTTCGGCCGAAACGGCCGGTGTCGTCCGTTTCGCTTTGATATTGCCCCATCGCCTATCGTTCCACGAGCCATTGGTCGATTGTCCTCGGGCAGCCTTCGCGAAACGCGCCGCGACGTCCAGCGATGCCCGGCATCCGAGTAACGGACGATCCCCGGCCGCGGCAGATCGGCCGATCGATTCGCGAGAGTGTACTGAATGAACGCAGCTCTTCTTCTTCGAGTCGGCCGGGTGGAGGACGAGAGGCACCATCGCGTGGCTCGTTTGGCGCTCGAACGGCAACGTGATCAATCTCCGCGGCAAACAGCGGCCTGTATCTTTGCTCGGCACCTATGTTTCTGGCCAGAAACCGCCGCAACGAGATCGTATCTGACGAGTGGAGGAGAAGGAGCTCGCGGTTGCGCCATACGACCGATGAGAACTGTTGCTCGGTCGTAGGTTGGTCACGTCGAAACGGGCCATCCGCTGGTGGACCTCGAACGGGAAGAACACGACGCGACGAACGACGGAGAGAGGGAGAGAGAGAGAGAGAGAGAGAGAGAGAGAGAGAGAGAGAGAGAGAGGAGAGGAGAGTTTCGGTGGAAGATTAAAACAATGCGGCTGGTCAGATAACGCGGGTGTGACAGCTCTCCGTATCCACGGACCGGAGACTCGGCCACGCGGATGGACCTTAACGAGGTCCTCTAATAAATAACCGCCAAGTTCGAGTTTCCTCCCTCTCCGTCCATCCTTCTCACCGGCCGCCTCTCTCTCTCGTCCTCTCGACTGCTCGTGTTTCAAAAGCCGCACAAGGATGGAAGGCCACGGGGATGGACCTAAACAGGCCCCTAGCACGAAGATGGATGCGCTGCGAGGCGCCGCCGTCACCTGGCAGCCCTTCCACCAGACTTTCACTGGTACAGTCGTACGGAAGGCCGCTTCGGACGCGACACCTCGCCCTCCGTGGTAAAAACCACCCGGTGATCCTGCATCGTAGCAATCCGGGCGAACCCTTTCGCCGACCGGTACCACGCCCACAACGATACGAAAATATTTACGGCGATTCTGGCCGTGACACTTGGGCCCGGTTGATGGACGCGGACAAAGTCGTTCCGAATCGAGCGTTAACGAAACATGACTTGCTGGGAAGAACGAAGACGAGACGCCGGGACGTGGCTCGGGGGAACTCGAATAAGACGTTTGAACGGACAACGGGCTACGCGTCACGTACCGATCGAATTGATCTGCGATTCAAGGCGTGCTTCCTTTACTGCACCGTTCCACGTCGCTTGTACGGCTTCGTAAGGGCCGTGCGTTGATAAGGAGTCACCTACGTGCCGCCGCAAATTTATCTTGCACATATCTTATTCAAACGAGACCTTATTTCCCCGGGCCAGGGCGGCGTAATAAAATAATTCCAACGTTCAACGGGGATTGGAAACGTTCACGGGACCGTTACGATAAGGATCCGATAAGGGAACTGCGAAGTTGGTGCCATTGATCGCGCGGAAAATGTAAATGCCGCTTGCACAACAGGTGCCAGGCCAGCGGCGTAAAGTTTCTGCGATCGCCGTAGCTTATCGGTCCTTCTGAAAGCCAGAATGCTGACCGATGGACGAAGACACGCTCCGAAGAATTCGACGACACGCGATCGTTGCCTGACAATGAGCTATCGTCGCGAGTAGCGCGTGAATTGCAGTTTATCATTCGAGAAAGTGCAGTGTTCAGTATACAACTTCATCCCTTTGGGAGCTTAGTTTTGAAGAGATTCCTGCATGACAATCTTTACCCTCGAGGGTGTCACTACATTTCTTCCATCCTCCACGCTACGCATTTGTCCCTACCTACGATTGTTACCTGTTTCAAATTTCACCTTTATTCTGACCCGTTATTTATTCCCATGCTAGCTTCCTCGGCGTGTATGAGTGCGACAGGGTATCAGGATTCCTGGTTCCTGGCTACCGATAATATACGCACTTCAGATTCTATTAGGTCGCCGGTAGATCCTCGATACCTGCTTGACTCGGTAACCCAAGGGTTTCACTTATCGCCCAGCCGATCTTCTTCACGCATATTATACTCCGGGGAAAACAGTACGGGTAAAAAAAAAAGGACGCGGGCATGTCTCCTCTTCGCAGCAGCTCTCGTGAGCTCTGCCGCGCGAATAACAGGATCAGGTTACTCTTTTGGAAAAAGGAAACGGGGCCCGGGGTATTGGTATTTCTCCACGGATCTTCAGCCACCGGCGGCGTGTTTGAAAAACATTTCACCGGAGGAAGGGGGTGACCGATCCTTTTCCGGCGCGTTGCACGCAAGATGTTTGGCTGTTTCTTCTCCTCTTTCCATCCTTTTCCCCATCGCCTTTCGGGCGCGACCGTGCGAAACGTCTCTTCTCAATGATGCAACTCCTAGGAGGAGTTCTTAGAATAGATCTTCGGTTATTGAAAATGTTTGCTGACCTTTATTCTCTCGACGCCTTTCCCTAAAATGAAACTATTCTCATTCAGGTACATTTGGCTGTCTACCTCGCACAGTACCGAATTGGTACGAGACATGGGAATCATTGCACCTTGTGCGCTCGTAGAGTTACGACGGAAAATGCACCTGCTTTTATAAGAAAACGTTGACAGAGGTGGGGCGGGTAAAATTCCAACAGCCTGGAATTAATTTGTTAGTCGTTTGTTCGGTGTTCCCCGAAGAAGAGGGTATCGTCAAAGTATCGCGGGCAGGGTCACGCGGTTATTAAAAACAGTGTCCCATCCGAGGCCACCCTGACGTCCAATGGGAAACATAAATCTTCTCTGGATCGTATGATTGACGTCTATTTAATAGAAACGCAACTATACAAGGATGGTGCGGAATAACATTAACTCGTCCGGGAGTCGAGGGGGCTGGTCTCTCCTCGACGGGTGGCCATTGTACCCCGGTGGACCCCTGCGAGCCAGGGCCTTTCTCCCATTCTTGTGCCTGCCAGCTCCCTCATAAAGTCAAACGTTGACACTAGCCGCAGGACACCGACTCCGTGGCCCCAAAAGCTTTCTTTCCCTTTCTATCCACCTCCGTTTCACCTAAAACGGACTTTCTCGTGTGTCGTTATGTTATTATTACCGAGCTCGAATGCTGGCCTCAAAGGTGGGCGTGGTGTCATCGACCCGCGATCCTGGTACCAGGGGTGATTCACTAGCGACAAGTCTGAGGATGCGCGAGAATGACACAGGTTAAGCCGGATTAATCGATCGACCGACTGGGAACTCTTGTTTCTTCTGCATCTTTGCACTCGCAGCGATAATTACACGGGGCGAAGCTGAGCCAAGGCGCAAAAAGATTACGCGTCCCGACCACGTTCGTTAAACTAAGGACTTTATGGGTGCATTAGGAAAGTTAACGACCTAATCAAAGCAGCACGGCATCAGAGGGGCCGCGGTAGAATTGACGCGGCAATCCTGACACAGGATCGACGCCAGGGGCCTGTACTGTCGATGGAACAATATCTCCTTGATCCAAGGATCTCGAGCAAGTGAGCAACAAACTGCCGGGTCCCTCTGTTTCGAGAGTTCTACTTTCTCGTACCCTTCGAAGCCGGCTCGGTTCGAGGAAAATGTAAGAGCGAGAACCGGCGTTCGTGGAAGCGAGTAACACGATCGTGGAGCTGGATCTTCCGAGATCGAGAGTAGAAGTTGACCGCTGACCGGCTCGTGGAGTGGTCGTGGGGGAAGACCGCGAGGGAACAGCCGCGCAACAAGAGGAACACGAGCCACGAGAATAAGAAGAGGCGGAAGGAGAAAAGGAAGAGCAGGAATGGAGCAGAAGAATGGGCAGAGGAGAGGTTTGCTTTGCGCTTCGTCGGCGAGATCAAGGCGGCGCCACGCCTCCGGACCGCCTCCTCTAATCATCGGCTCATTACTCATTAGTACTAATGAGCCACGCGCGCCATCTATACCTCTGCCTACGACGAGATACAACACCTAGACTGGATACCTGGCACAATGGCCCCCACCGGAGTACGCCCGTGTATATCGTGTACATTGAAAGCTCTAGCAGCCCGATAACGTGCACGCAACCGTCTGCAGCAGGCCTCCTGGTCATGGGATTCAACGGTAGAGATCGATAGGGACCGTTCCGAAGTATATCGTGAAATGGAACCATTTAACGGAAGGTCAGATGATGGTGATTAACGACGGGCCTAATGGAGGACGTCTCCAACCGCTCGCGTTTATTATGTAGATTCGTGTGTCTAAGCCCTGCGACTGGCTAGTGGCTATGGCTCCTCGCTCCATTTCCTTTAAGATACAAACTCCGTGAGCGGAGTGTCGGCCCTTCGACAAAACTTTTTCTCGCGCAACGTCCGTGAACGACATTGATCCAATATCCAGCGACGTAACTTGTTCACTCAGCTCAGATTCTTCGCGTTTCGTCACGCTGACACGCGTAGGCTCCTTCACCCGCCAGGGGATGATGCTTGATCTCGTGGACCAAGCATCCCCCGTTTCCCATAAAACCAGCCATGACATCGTGCCCAGTGAAGCGACCACGTGTGACGAACGCTCGCGCAGAACCGCGTCTCGTTACATCCGTCACAGCCGTCGGTCCGTAAAATTGGCGCCACCTGCCACCCTCCCGAAATCCTGCTTCCCGTTGCTGCCGGTGCAGATTCTGACTCATCCTATCGCCTCGGAGTATTTAATGCATTTATAATACCGGACTTAATGACCCTTGGCCCGTCTTCTCGGCTGGAATTTATTACAAATTGAACATCCGCTGATACAGAAGAATAACATGGCCTCCGCTCGGGGAATACATTATGCCGAAGGCTGAGGAAGCTGAACTGTGAAACGTTATCGCGGCTTTGTACCTGCGCAGTGCCTATGTTAATCCGCACGGATTCTCGGAACTCGCCTCGTACATGTAAATGACATCGAAATGCTTTCAGTAGTCGATACCGAATTTGTATCACCATATTTGTGTGCTTACTCTTTTAAATCAAGTTTCCATATATTCGACGAATATTTGAAGAAGAAGGGACAAACACATTTTTTCTCCGCTGTACTCCAAAATTTCCCTGCTGAAGCATGCCCGTGCAATTAAGCGCCACCATGATACAAATTCTTCCGATCCAGAGTGACTTAATTAATGCCACGAGGTTCAGGCAGTCGTTAGTCCTTTTAGCTTAAAGGAATAAAGAATCGTTACATTACATTACTCCATCCAAGCCGTAGGGGAGGCTGGCATCGTCGTGTTGGGGGCAGCGAGGACTCGGTGTACAAAGTGTAATGTGATTGTTTCCGAGCGAACGGCCCTGCCGGGGCTGGCTGTTTCGCTCCAGCGGTGATGACTTCATCCCCATCTGATCCCGATTTCCTATCCATTTTAGAAACTCCAATGGAGGTTTGTCCTCGAATAAAACATACTTCATTGGCGCCCTTCACAAGCCAGTAATTCTAGTTCCTCTCTCCTCTACTCTGCACAAATAATTTCGTTACTTGTTTACTCCTCTGACCATGTGCGCCAGATCGCCGTGACGTGCAGACGCATCCAGCCTTCGTAAACAAGGTATCGTCCTCGTGCCGTAAACAGAAGCGGGCTCGAGTGGGTATTCGTGAGAAGGGCCACCTGTTTGCGCGAAAAATAGGCCAAATACGAGCGGAACCGCGGAAGAAGGTAGGAGATCGGGAAGAACAAAGCGCGTAGATAGGGCCCGCTCGCATTGTCCCGCGGGCTGTTTGCGTCCGTTTCTGCCCCTGCGCAGAAACGACCGACTCTTTGTGCCTCTTGGTGTTTTCGCTGTGCACCACCGGGTTTCTCTCGCCAACTGCGGCTAAAGGATTACCAGTGAAATCCTTTAATGGCATTGTTGGCATTTGAATAACACGAAATATGATATGAGATCAGAACCTAGGTCCCCTCCACCCTTTCTTGCCTGATCTTTAAGCTCGAACTTGGGGGTCCTAGGGTATAGGGTTACGGTCCCGTTCTGCGCCGTTGTCCAGCCGGATTAATTGTTGGCAGCTCGTCGATGTGCGTCGAGATACCGCAGAAAAACCTCCTTTTTTTTTTCTGTTCATCGTATGCTGCTCCATTTTTAGAAATCTTGTTGTTCCGCTGACAAGCTGGTGTCGCGATCGATCCTCGCGATCTACGCCGCTGTTGTCCGATTGTTGTTCGCGGAAGAAACGGTGAGAGGTGTCTTTTCAGAGGCGACTCCGAGTATTCGCGGCAAATGGAGACAGTGGTATTTGCCTCGAGTCCAGCGACAGGCAAAACCGTGTTCCGTGCGAAGGAGCGCTTAGCTTGGGCAAAAATATGCGAATCATGCGAAGTTAGGAGCCGGAGTAGGAGAGGCAAATGAAAACGGACGCCCGTTGCGAAGTGTACGGTGGTTGGTAAAGTGAAAGGCTGCACGAAAGCGAGACAATCCGTTGGGGAACGGTTGAAAAATCGAAACCCTAAACGTTTAAGTTATTACGCTGAGGAATCAACTTGTTAACGTCATTTCGCGCGTGAGCGACTACCGGTCACCTCGCCGCTGCGCCGTGACTGCTATTTTTCCTGAGGAACGTCCATAAACCGGACACTTTAGACGTATAGCGAACGCGCTGCGATCTATTTAGCATTCACGGCGATAGGACGCGCCGGGACGAGGAGCGAATACCTAAAGTCCTGCTGGCCCGTTCCGCCGCGACCGCGAACTTTATTTTTACCAGTTACGGAGAGGAATCGATGAGATAACACACTCCATGCCCGTCCCGCGAATCCACGAAAAGGAAAAAAAGTTATTAACGCGTCTGATACGCGGC
Source organism: Andrena dorsata (assembly GCA_929108735.1). Taxonomy (NCBI): domain Eukaryota; kingdom Metazoa; phylum Arthropoda; class Insecta; order Hymenoptera; family Andrenidae; genus Andrena; species Andrena dorsata. The sequence continues at coordinate 54,959,232 of OV815489.1, forward strand.
TCGAATTCGATAAAACGACACGGAAATGCCTTTACCTGCGTCAGTGTATACGCGCGTAAATATTGATGCCGCAAATGGCGTCCCGTGTTCGCTCGGGATCGCGAGCATCGAAAGTTTTGCATCTGAATGCCGAACGATGTATCGTGCATCTCTGAAAACGCCGTCGACGCTCCCCGTTTATCACTAATTCGTGCTTTCCCTCGATTACTCAGTCTTGTCGCGCGTTCAGTTCTCTCCCACATTTTCCGCTCCCTCTGCCCTGTTACTTGATCGCTCGCCAAACGCTCGTACAACTCCTCCCGCCGCTCTCGTTAATCCCCGGTGCTCTTATTTTGATTTCAGGTGAGTAATCGAGCTACTTTGTTTCTTACTACAATTTGCCAGCCTCGAAGAAGCGAGGTAGGGTGGCTCGGCCAGCGACGGTGAGTAGATCCCCATTATTTACACGGGAACAGGATTTCGCGCACGGAATTAGCCGCGACAAACGTACCATTACGCCTGCCACGTCCGTCGATGCACGCGCGTCGCACGGTTTTCGCGGAATGCTCGCGGTGAAATAGCTCCGTGGCCGTGCTTTCGAAATTACGAGCGTAAACAGCCGATATACTCGGCGATGTTCGAGAATCTGGGGAGTTGGAGGGCGAGAGAGACGGGATGTTTCGAGTGGAGAGCCAGTGGCAGTTTAGCGAGAAGAGGAGCAGCGGAAGGAGGAGCGGAAAATGGGGGAAAAAAAGGAGGAAGGGAATCGTAGGACTCGGTAATAATTCAGGCAAAAGGACGCATCAATCCTGATGGCCCTCCGCCCTTCTCGTTCCTCGCCACCGGCTCGTCCAGAAATAGAGCGATGTCGGGTAGAGCTGCTCTTCGTTATCCTTCTCCAACCATCGTTCCCACAGGCGAGCCTGTTTTCTCCCTCGGGAAAAAGCTGGATGACTACCGATTTTCCCTTATTGCCGCTTGCCACGCGACACCCCCGCCCCCAGGCATCGCACTTTCTCCACATAAATCTCCGTCGCGCCGGTTGGAGCCGGCGCTGCGCCCGAAACTAATCAAATTTTTGTTCGAATTCACGCGATCTTCCGCTCCCGGAATGGTCCACCGGCTGACGGATCGATGTCGATTCCGTGAACAGCCCCCGTTGCAATATTTCTTTGGCTAGGTATCGAATGATTCTTCGATCGTGAAAATATTTCTCGATTAAGCGTAAGTGATGGTTCTCAGTGGAAATGGCACAGAAGTCTCCGCCCGTTCCTTCCATCGGTGATAAATTGTATTTTGTCTGCACTTAGCTCGTCCTTTACCCCTTTCTCTGCTAACAACGTTACAGAGGTCGTCGTTGGGTGCGTGATTCAATTTAGCCACCCCTTTCAACGACAGAAATGGAGAATGTATACGTCACGGCGAAAATGCTGAACTCGGTAATCCTATAACAATCCTGGCAACTTCGCTCTTCAACATTTTCTGCCGCGGCTACGCGTCGCAACGGTTCATAAATCTCTCTCGACACCGATATCCAATCGAACACCCACGGGGCGCGCGATCGTTTGTATCAATTTGCCGAAAAATCCGCCAGTGATATATACCGCGGGGGAGCGATGTTTTTCCCAAGATTACTCTCTAAAAATGATGAGGTCGCGTGTCGTATGTACGCCGCTTTAATATCCAAGAGTGTTTCGCGTCGTAAAAGAAAGTTCGTCGCGCCGTTACCTTCCGCCGCTGAATTATTCAATCAGCCGCGGTATTTTTCAACCCCGCGGCGTCCCAGCTTCTGGCAACAGTTGCGTTAATCAGAATCCTGGCCGTACACACGGATCGGTGGGTTATCTCGCGGAGGTAGGCGGCCCTTAAAAGCGGCAGCACTTAGCGCCTGGTTTCCGCCACTCAAACTCTCCCGTGGTCGCGTTATAGCTGCGATTTAGAGCAGGGGGGGGGGGGTGGTTGAGGTCCTCCGAAGACTGGAGTGGCCGGAAGATCGCGTAGGTGATTTATTAAAGCGCGTTTCAACGCATTTGCCCTAATACATCTCGCCAGCGGGCGCGTAGGAGGCGCGGGTGCGTCCCGAGAAGCGATGTTTAGACTCGGCGAGAACAAAGGGCGCCGCCTTCTCAGCGCCCGGAGACTCGCTGCGCTCCATTTCGGAACATTAGCCAGATCACCGGATGCCCATGACACTTTTCTCACCCACTCGAGTGTCGTTATCTGCGCCGCTGAGGCCCCAGCGGCCGTAAAACCCGGCCGAGTTTTCGTGCCGGTTTCATATTAAAATGTCTCGTTAATTTCACAGTGCCACGGCATGGCAAAAAACCGCCCGGCGAAGGGGGACAGATCGTGCCCGCCATCGGGGATAACATCGTTGAATACTCCTGCGAGTTACTTTCAATTCGACTTCCAGATAAAACCGAGCGGCGGCGAAGGGTTTGGCCACGGGATCGTTAGGAGATTGTTAATTGACGCTAGAACGTGCTCCAGCGCGCGCAGCTGGGACCGTCAGCGATCGCTACGACAACCGACGACGCGTGCGATAACGCCTCCTGGCGAACTTCATAAAGGAGAAATTACCTGGCCAGTTACGTTGTCTTATTAAGCACAGATATCCGGGAAGCCCGTTCCGCTTATCTGCCGCGCGAGTATCAACCGCTTTACATGGACAAATACTGTGGCTGTGTGCGCGCGAGTAGGTGATCAGCGATCTCGCGTGCGTCGGGTGCAGCGGTAGCAAGAACGCGGATCCGTGATCGCCGACCATCGGCTTCCGCGATCTAGCGTCTGGCCTTCGTCTCTTTTTGCCCGGGAATCTGTCCGCGGGTAGAGGAAATCGACGGGAAAATGTGAGGCAAAACAGCGGGACCGTTGTTCAAGAAAAAGTTGCGTGGCAGAGTTCCTTCTGGAGGTTCGACACGAACTTAATACTTCCAGCTGGTCTCTCTGTTTGTATAGAAACGGTGTTCGTCGTTTCTTGAGTAGTTTAGTTTCTCCGGAGGATTTTGCGTGACAATGTTCTCATGCGTTTGAGATGGCGGCTCACCCCCGCCGCGACTTCATCAATGTTTCATACGCATGCAACGCGAACAACCCCCCGTGTACGAGCGATACACTAAGTGGTTTTGCTCATAAAGCTGTAACGGTGTATAGGATAATGTCGCCGGTAAGTGGTCTCAAGTAGTAGGGCGAGTATCGCGGTGGCCAGAGCGCACATGTGACCCCAGAAGAAGCAGCCCGCGGAGGAATGTTCTTGCCCATCCTAGGAAGTACTCGGTGTGCTGTACTCCTTCAAACAAATCGGCTGTTGGTTTTCGAATAAAAAGCAACTGTGCGTGTCTCTGTTCCAATAATTACATACCTGTCGCGTCCTATATACATACATGATACATCGCGTAGAATTTCAATCATCATTACTGTCGATTTTATTAATTGCGGGATATAAAAATATATCACCGTGTCACTTCAGTATTCCACGTTTTATTGAATCTCGTTTTTACGCTCAGCTGGACCGAGACACGTACGAAACGCGTTAAGGAACTATCGGACCATATAAATCGCCTGGACTTTATTGCTTCTTGCAGCGCGCATGCGACAGTTATTAGTAATTTTCATTAAAATTAATACGCCGCCGAAACGAAATCGCAACCCTTGGCGGCTTATCTCGAGAGTATATCTGCTCGCCGAGTATTCGCTTTCCCTTGGCCCTGGGCGTTCTAAAAAAGTTTCAAATTTCAAAGCCTATATTTTCCCCGCCTTTTCGACATGATTTGGTGTCGCGACTCGGCCAAAGGGGGTGCGCGCGGGGACACCCGCGTTATTTTTATAATCTCGTTTTGCCGGCTCGAAGGCTGGAGCGGTCTCAGCGTGTCGCTGGCTTGCTCTCGCCGGAGAGATCCGCGTGCCATCATGAGAAAAAGGAATCGCTCGTGGGGTATCGCGTTACCGATCGGTAGGTAAGGGTCTTGTCTCCTCTCTTTTTCTCCTCTTCGCTGGAAGGGGTCAGAAAAGGGGTGAAGGGTGAGCGCGCTCGAGGACGGCCAATAAAACTCAGAGATATCGAGGATGCGACACGTCGGGCAATAAAACGAACGGAAGGGCCGCCGTTGAAATAATTATACCGTGGATCTGATAAATATTCGTCCTGATTCTCTCAACGTATCGGGCGTTTCGCCCGCCATCCGCTCGTTGCCATCTCAGAAACGCGGATTTATCACCCGGTGACAGTTTCTCTTTCGTCGAGCCAGGTGGAAGCTTCCTGGAAGCTAACCCACTGAGATCGGATCGAACTCCTCGATCCTTGCCCGTTGCGAGCCCGCGATAGGGGCGCGTGGTTCGCTCCCTCCTGGACTCCTCAAAAATTGCCTCGGACCCCGCGTATACTAATGACCGGTTAAACAATAAGATCCCGGACGGAACAATGGAGTAAAAGTGAAAGACGCACGAATGGAGCGCAACAAAGGGGCAGAGAAAGCGTAAGAAGGAGCGCGTAGGCAGAGGGTCCGCGATCCTCGCGCGCCGGTACGGCCGTGTCGGCTCCGAGGCTCCTCTCTCGTTCTTCAGGGCGATCCCTGGTCCAGTCCCCTCGGCTGCTGGGACCTCCGCCTATAAAACGCTCAGATAAAGCCGCGATGTTTATATGCGTGGATCGCAGCGACAGAGCAGAGAGAGAGAGAGAGAGAGAGAGAGAGAGAGAGAGAGAGAGAGAGAGGAGTGCCGTGTAGAAGGAGAGGTATACCTGCCGGCCGCGCGCCGACAAAATAATAAGACAAAAGCCGGGGGTGGACGACGCGAAGAGCGAGCGAAGGAGCGAGCAGGGGGGCGACCAGACGAATCAAGGGGACGACAAGGACGAGAAACGGGTGAAACGGGGATTGCGGAGCGAGAAAGCCATGCACCGGGAGGGAGGAAAAAGGTGAGGGGGAGGGAAGCGCGTCGTATCAGGGACGGTAGATAGGTCGGCGGGCGATGGGGGAGAGGGGGGGGGGGGAGGCAACCAGAAAAGGAGAAAACCGGACAGGAATGCATGGATGAATGCGCCGCGTTGCAGGCTACACCCGAGCGCTGCGCTTATCTCGCGAGAGCGAGCCGAGCTCTCATTAAACTCCCCTCTGCGTGGCTTCATCGGCTTCGACTGATCGCGAGGACCCGCACGGGAACCCTGGACATCCTATGTGTTCGTAATTTGCGCGAGCACGCTCAGGTTCATTGACGTCCCGCATGTGTCGGCGTTCTCCTCTTCTCGCCCCTCCGGAGTCCCCTCCCGGGAGGGTTGCTGCGTGCACTGTTAAATCTATGTAGGTACATCGGTCGTGCGTTTCGTGTAGGTAGATGTGAAACTTAAAAAGGACAAATCGCTCGATAGTTCCCAGAGTAGTCGCTAGTAATACTCGAGGTAAATAATCGGAACTTATAGAGACGCTTGTGACGTCATCTACAGTTTGAATGCGAAGAGGACGTGGACCTGAGAAGCCAGTTAATTTTGCTCCGAGTACTGTCACGTGAGGTTAAGTTGGCGTGCGACGGAGAGCATTATTGCGACTACGCTGCGTGTACTTACCTTTCGCCACTACGCTTTCTCTCGGTGTCACCGACAGCGAGGCAATCACGCGATCCGTTTTCACGGATTTCTGCCTTTGTTTCCACGCTGCCACGGGGTTCCTCCTCGGTGAGGATGGATTTCAAGACCGGATCGGGAGAGGCGGTTCGACGTATAGAATCTGTACAGGGTTTGCAAGAACGTCGCGACGCAAAAAGAGGAAAGCGGGTACCCTCATTAGCATACCATGTCTGGATCTCCTTTACCCTTCTTTCTTCCCCTCTCTACGTTTTCTTCGTCGCTCCTCCACGATTCTGGCCACTTTGATAACTTGGACGTTCCCGCGACCGCAACTTCTGCCACTTCCTTTTCGCTGGGGAATCGTGGGGAAAAATTGAGATTCGAGAGGGAAGCATTGTATCGAAGGGTTTTAGAGTCATCCATGGGAGAGGGGCACTCAAGATAGCGCACCCAGTATCAAAAATTTACTCGATATCTTCGTCGTTTGGAAGCCCACGTTTCCTACGACTCCTGTGGCCTTTAATTCCCGTTTTGGTCAAAACTTTCATCCCCGAGCAGAGCGCAGAAACGATAAATTCCCTTTCAGCGTTCATTTTCTTGAAAAATTCGCATGTCACGGATCCTTTACTCGGCCTCCACGCGATCGATTTTAATCTTGCGATCGAAAGGAAAGCGGTCGTGGTCGCGCGACGTACCAGCAAATGCGAAACCGTCCGATCGTTTGCGAAATAAATACGCAAGACCGTCGCTGGTTTTGCTGGAAAGGAGTATTCGTCGTTTCGATTAAAACCGAAGACGAACGACGCACGCGACAATATTATAAGATCGTCGCCGAATTTACAATTTATCAGCGTGGACACTATCACGCCGGTCCCTCGTAACGTTCGTGGATTAAATATTAAGCAGACTTGCGCGCAACAAATTACCACGGTGAATAAATTTGCATGTTTATCTGGCTATTACCGCGACTTTGAACGAAACAGAAAGAAAATAAAAGCTGACCGGTAACGCTCTCGAATGCCTTGGCCAGGTTACGAGGAAACGATGCGAGCATCTAATGACTGCAATCGATTCGCGACACATTCTTCTATTTGCAAATATAATGGGCTTAATTACTACTTTGATTACAACCTTTTAAAGCCTATTCGATCTCGTTAAGAGAACTGGACGCAAAACATTCCCTGCGATGGTGACGAATGGTTGATTTGCCGCCCCTTATTCCTTCTATTCTATAAAATTTTATTTGAAATTCTCACTTATCTGCACCCTTACACAAAGCTACAGCGATGGAGTGTAAGAAACCAACAATGTATCATGCATGAAAGATTCAAGGGAATAGGCCAAGATCTCAATTATCTCGTTCCTGCAAATCATCGACATTGAGCCTCAACTACACCCAATGATTTATCCAATCTATTCACCTGTTGGACAGAAATATTAATTAACCTATCAATATCTCTCAACCAATAATCGATATCAAGCCGGTGGACATTTATTGAGACAGAGTCTGTAGATTTTACTCCTATACTCGCATACAGTATGCACGCGCGCGGGACTATTTGAAGTTTCCCTGATGCACGCGCGGATAAACACGGATATCAGTAATTGTTGTTTGAATTGGTGCCAGTTTTGCGCTCGTTTGCGTCAGTTACGTGGATGCGCCCATCAGTTGGCCGGTCGAAATCGATTACACGCACAGATCCGCTTCTCACTCGTTTCGGAACTTCTGTCTTCGCTCTGTCAAGAAGATCGTCTAAGTCTAACAGATTGCATTCGAGATTAGTTGCGCTTTCCTCGACATTCTAAATTCTATACATTCCCCGAATCGATGTCTGAAAACGTTGCTAAAATGAGGCGGTAAACAACGCTGCACTAGCGTCGATTGCAATGTCTTTATGCGCGACGCGACACCGTTGCTCCACGTTTCGCCCGTTCTGACGATGTTCTGCATAAAACATGCCGTTCTGCACGGCAGTGCCACGCCATAATTACCGTTCATTACCACTTAACGTCCGTTCCCCCAACTATACAATAGAGATATTAGCTATTATCCAAAGCAAACTCGGGACTGGTGACACGTACACGTCGCCGAGCGACGTGTGAATAAGTTTCTGCTCGTCCAGATAACACGCAATTTGCTTACCAAGCAGGGAAACCATTAGGTGACCGGTCAACTCTACGGAAGCCTAGGTACGAGCATTTGCCAAAGAGAACGTAGATAAAGTAACACGATCGTATAGGTTGGCGGTCAAGTTTGTAGGATTATAATATTTTTATCCGTCTTGTGCCGAAGAACGATAAAGTCACCGGGTCGGGCCGACGACAAAGTTCCATTAGACAAAACACGGCGAAATCGACGCGTGTCACGGTATTTTATCGCGAATGGCGAAGATAATGCGACAGCATTAGACATTTCATTTCGTCGTGGTGAAATCGAACTCGTCGTAGGACTTTTATTCGTGCACGCGCGTCTCCTCTCGATTCTCAGGCACAAAAACGCGCAAGATCGGGCATAAAATTTACGAGGGCTAACTCCGCTCGAAGAGCTCGAAACGTTTAACGATTCTCTCGCGTCGCGGCCCCGACTATTTTACGACGGCTTGATTTTCGAAAATTTTCGGTAGGTCAGGTGGAGGTGGGTGTTGTTCTGGGGACGAAATGACGGCCAACCGCCGTGAGTACGGTTCCATATAAATAGCATTGTATTTCACATTTTCGTGTACACTTCAATAAATATCTCTTAAGATGTATTTACATAGCGACGGGGACAGGGTAGTTGATTAGAAGAGAGGAATTGGGGAACCCGTAACCGGTGAATCTTACATGAAATGTTGCGTTTAGAATGTCAGAAGGGTGTTTGTAGGTACTTGCTAAATCGTGCACGATCGTGCTTCAACGTAACTGCCTCGTAGAGCGTCTATAAATGCAGAGCGACTGAGAGGGAATATACAAATTTGATAATGGAAATGGACATCACCGGTTAAGAGTTAACGCTGAAGTATCGTGATTCGACGTAGCTGCCGTCGGCTACTCTCTCGCGCGCCGAGTTATTATACAGCCCGATGAACAACCGTTTGAGCCGCGAAACGAAGCCGAATTCTCAACGTCAGGGTATTTTATGGCACTGGTTCGATCGTCCGCGGGCTCGGTGGATCACAGAATCACACATGCACGCGCAATTATTCTCGTTACGGTCAAGCACACACTACACGTCTCCAAGCACAGAATCGTCGGTGAGCGCTCCGTCATCCTCAGGCGGTCCTAGCTCTCGATGATTCTCCCAGCGGTAGGATACAAACTGATTAAACCAGGGACGATCATTCAATCGATGACTCCGACGAATCCAGCTCCAATATATAGTTCGATTCGATTGCTCCTTTCCGTGCTTCATAGAAGCATGAATACACGTGACTCTCCGCCATTAAATCCGTCCATGAGTTACAAGTTCCTCGTTATTATAACTTCTCCAGGGCGCGACTGTTGGTGAGCAGCTCCCTCGTGAGTCTCCAGACTTGCTTAGCCGCGTTCTCCAGTCCGCTCGGCGACTTTCCCTTGAATAGATCGAGATTCGGCAGGAAATAGTGAGGGCATCTGCGGCACTGCAGGCAAGAGATCAGTTGCAAGAGAATCCCGTTGATACGGTCCGCGATGCACGTCTCGTCCCACTCAGCTTCGTGGGGATGCTTCTCGCACTCGTAGAGCAACAGTGTTTTCATGTGGTAGCTGCTGACTGGGTTGCTAGGTAGATCGAGGTGTCGGTCCCTGAGGGTCTTCAAGATACTCAGGCAACGCTTCCTGCTGCCGCCTTGGAGCAGACGGTTCTCAGCGTCTATGAATGATAACGCCCAGGCGTCGCCCTCCATCGCGGACTGTTTCCCTTGCAGGCCAATGCACTCTTTGGATAGCATGTCGAAGCCCTCCGTTTTCACTTCAGCCACGATATTCGGATGGGGCCACGGTATGTGCGCTATGGGCCAGTGGGAGGCCGACCGGGGCCAAAGGCCAGCGCATTTGAACGCCGGCGTGATCTGCACCACGTATCTCTCTCTGATACGCAGCTTCACTTCGGTGGTGTCCGCTATCATCTTCACCGAGTCCCTGTAGGCGCACTTGTCGCATGCCTGCGCCACCAGGGTCTGAAACCTCGAGCGTATCTTCCTGGCGGACAAGTAGCCAGACGCGGTGATGAACTCCACCCAAAGGGACATGGACCTTTTCCGACCGTCGCTTAGCTTCAGCACCGCGCAACCGGGCAGCGTGCCGTCGTCCACGAAATTCAACACCCCCATCTGGTTCAGGTAGATGATGATCTCGAACTCCGTTGGCGAGATCACGTCCAAGCCGTCGAATCGGCCGTTGTAGTCCGTCAATGAGGAGATGAATCTGGGCTCCTGCACCTCCACCTCCTTCAATACGTCCTGCACCACGCGGCAGACCTCTTGTATCGTCTTCATCACTTGGCTCTTCCTGGTCATCACCCGCTCCCCGAAGTACTTGTTGATCTGGTACACCATCTTGGACTGGGCTGCCAGCATATCGGCCGGCAACAGCATGGTTGCGTCGGCCTCAAGCCTTCAAGGGCTTCCCTGGCGCGTCTGCTACCACCGATCACCGCATTATGCTCCGCAATTCCTTGGCAAACCTCAGGCTCGTGTGACTTCAACGGGGCGTCGGGCGCCACGGACGTTCCATCTAGTCGTTGCTCCTAGAATGCTGGTCGCAGACCGATCGTTGACGAACCCTCGGTTGTTCGTCCGAGAAAATCGAAAATCCCGCTCTGCGCTCGTTCCCTGGAGCGTCGCGTCGCAGAGGGACGCCGGTGAGCGTCGGAGACACGAACGAGAAGCGGTAGGAAAAGGTGTGCGAGCAACTCCGTGCAGGAGCAGATTGTCGACTGCGCTGTCGTTCACCTCCTCCGCGCCACCCGCTCTTCGGGCCGAACGAAGGCGTGCGGTTAGGCCAGACCTAACACAGACCTAACCCCAGACCACGCCACGTGGTTCAGGGTCCTACCAATCGCGTGGCTGGCTCGGCGAGCAGGCGTGGCCAGCCATGGTAGACCGACAAGATCGATCCGAGCCTCGGATTCTACCTATACGTTATGCGCGTCGAAGGACGAAGGCAGCGGCGCGGCTAACCCCAAACGGGTAGCCCTTCTTCCCCCCATGAATTATGCAGATTAGACTCGTTTTATTTCGTGCTCGTGGACACAGAGGGCTCGGCCATTTCTCCGCAACCCCTTCGAGCTGGCCCCGAAATTTTCGTTATGGTGGAGACCACGCGTGACCACGCTTGACTACCTCCAAGCCTACGAGGCCTCGGTACTCCAACCGAATTTTACCACATCCCGTCAATGTTATTCACGGTTTAGACAAGATGTTGATGAGGTTTCACGAAGGGGTGAGATTCATTTCATTCTGCTTCCGTGGATTAAGTTCTTCTAATTCTCCTAGGTTATGCATTGGAGGTTCCTTACCTCCGAGGCCCACAGGACGAATAGACTATATTCTATTCGCGCAGGAAGATGGGTACACCTTGAAGAAACTTGGTGGCTCATGTACCTACTTATAGGTGAAGTTAGCGGAAAAAGTCTACGGATGTGCACTGAAATGATGGTTGAGGCTGAAGTGGCTAGCAAGGCTGAGTTGCTTCTCCAGGATTTATGGCACATGCGCTGAAACATTAGACACCTGTCACGTGCAGAAATCTCAGATAATATTCATCCTTGAGACGTCCTTCTCGGTGAGATTCTGGAAGAAACCTTGTTGCAAAATTTTAAGGAGGCGCATCGAATTCCAGCGTGCCGGGAGTGAGAAGTCCGTGGCCCGATGAGAGTAGAACGCTGAGTTATCAGCGGGGAGGGGCGGTTTTGCTTATAGCGGTTTTATTGAGAACCGGACGGTCGCGGCGCAAAAAGTCGTTATAAAATCTACGTTTAACGACGACACCGATAACTCTACCATTAAGGCTTGTAAATCGCGGGGGAACTGCAACGATATGGCGCGTAAAGTGTGCTTGATCGGGGCGCGTTCTCGCCCGGAGGAGACTGCTTTCCTCTCACTTTGTTTTACGGGGCAATAATAATAACGTAAATTCCGTAACGATCGGCCGCGTGGTACCGCGCGAGAGGAGAGCTGAATGGCAGCGGCCAACGAATGTCACCGGAGCTGTAAGATAAGGGAGGAAATTTCAGGAGGGTATTAAGATAAGGACACGAGGGCCCTCGTAGGCGTATAGTGGCCCATGAAACTCGGTAGCGATGCCTTGACGAGGCGTTTCAATCTCCTCCAACGCGTGCACAAGTGTTAATATCGTAGATAATAATTACGCTCCGATGCTTTTTATACTCTTGCTCAGCGGCGAGGTTCCCGCGCGACAAATTAACTGCCCGCTGGAAAATTATCCTGCTGTCATACCACAAATTACACAGATAAGCTCTACTGGGTGTTCATGAAGTCGTACAAGATAGGTCGACAGTGGTTAAAATAGTCGAGAATCTGGAGGTTCGAAGCAGGTGGGTTTGAAAGTCGGCAGGTTCCGTATTATAGAATTAAGATACTTTTATTTATCGTACAGGGACTGCCCTAGTACAGAACTTGTCGGGTTTTCGCATTGAATCTTGCAGGGAGTCTAAATTATTGGTTCGTTTCACTATTTCTCGGGTAGAATCAAGTAGTGATGCATACAGATACAGTAGACAAGAGTACGGACAGGGGGCGGGCTGATTATTAATAAAGAACAGAATAATGGCGTGTCTTTTAACATGAAAATAGTTGGTTTTCAGAAGTACTTATATTCGATAATATTTTTCTCTTTATCTAAATGAGTAGTGGATGCGTTCAGTATTTATACTATCACCTCGTGAATATTCTCAATGTTAGATACCAATGGAAGAATGGTGAAATTATTTGAAAGTCATCTGTGCATTTATGTAAGTACTTACATATGTTTCATATATTTTAAGTAACTCAGTTTTCGGGAAATTTTACAGGGCGACAGGATCAAAGGAATCACAGACATTTGTTACGAGACGAAATGCGTTTATTAATTATTTACATCATGTGTTCGAACAGCGATTCGAGTAAAAATAAATATCGTTTAAATAATATAAAAAAGTATGTACATATAACAATGCGTAGTCCAACTACCGTCGGAAGCTCGCCGCTAACCGATTATAAACATTAGATTAATAACGACAACGGATCACACGACGATTCACATCAGCCATTTAGACAGGTAAGAGTAGCTAACGCAGTAGTTAATTAATCGCTGGTATATTGTGTAACGCTATGTAGATAAACTAGGCAGGTGCGCGCCTTTCAATCCGCGTTAATAAGCGCGAGATTCCGTTTCAAGCGAAAGCTTTTCGATTTGTATAAAAACGCTGTAAAATTCCAGGAAATTCCACACCCATTGCCGATTCGGTGGGCATCTCTCGATCGCCGGCTAAGCCGAGCGAGTCCCCAATTTGTTCAACAAAAACTTTTAACGTTCCCCAGACTCGGCGAAACTTTCAGTAACACGAAGTCGAACTAAAACCTAGCAACAATTATTTTCGCGCGAAAGGAAACACGAAATGATTATTAGTACTCTTTACCGAAGGAAGCTGAGAATGTAATGATTAAGGTCTACTGCCACGAGTTTTGCTCGTCGCACCATCCCCATACCCTGATGCGCTGAAGAATAGCTAGCATTAGAAAATAGCGAGTGAAAGTAGACTTTCCACGTGTACGGCGGGGTTAAAAAGCAGGTAAAAGAACCGTCGCGAAAGCTGTAGCCGGATAGTGTCTTTGCGCGAGTCACCGAATCCTCCGTCGCGCGAAACTCTCGCTTCTCTCCTTCGACCGGTCGGGCAATTCCGCTAAAGTTTCTCTAGCGCTCGGCTGTTGGTCAGTAGCTCTCTCGTGAGTCTCCACACTTGTTTCGCGGCATTCTCCAGACCACTGGGAGACTTCCCCTTGAACAGATCCAAATTGGGCAGGAAGTAGTGAGGGCATCTTCGACACTGAAGGCAGGATATCAGCTGCAGGAAGATTCCGTTGATACGGTCCGCTAGGCATCCTTCGTCCCACTCGGTCTCGAGGGGATGCTTCTCGCATTCGTAGAGCAACAGTGTTTTCATGTGATAGCTTGTCACGGGGTTCCCCGGGAGATCTAAGTGCCGATCCCTCAGAGTCTTCAGTATGCTCAGGCATCTCCTGCGGCAGCCACCCTGCAGGAGCCTCGTCTCCGCCTCGGTGAAAGATAGAACCCAGGCGTCGCCCTCCATAGCCGACTGCTTGCCCTGAAGGGCCACGCTCTCCTTCGACAACAGATCGAAGCCTTCTGTCTTAACCTCGGCCACGAGGTTCGGATGTGGCCAGGGTATGTGCGGTATCGGCCAGTGCGCCGCGGACCTCGGCCAAACGCCCGAACACTTGAACGCCGGCGTGATCTGAACCACGTATCTCTCCCTGATCCGCAACTTCACTTCGGTGGTGTCCGCTATCATCTTCACCGAGTCCCTGTAGGCGCACTTGTCGCATGCCTGCGCCACTAGGGTCTGAAATCGCGAGCGTATCTTCCTGGCTGACAGGTAACCGGACGCGGTGATGAACTCTACCCAGAGCGACATGGACCTCTTCCGTCCGTCGCTGAGCTTGAGCACGGCGCAGCCCGGCAGGGTGCCGTCGTCGACGAAGTTGAATACACCCATCTGATTCAGGTAGAGGACCACCTCGAATTCGCCGGGCGAGATCACCTCCAGGCCCTCGTAGCGGCCGTTGCACTCTGTCAGCGACGAGATAAACCTAGGCTCCTGGACCTCCACCTCCTTCAGTACGTCCTGAACCACCTTGCACACCTCCCTGATGGTCTTCTGTACCTGCCCCATGCGGGCCTGCACCCGCTCGCCGTAGTACTTGTTCATCTGGTAGAGCATCTTCGACTGGGCTGCCATCATATCCTGGGGCAGCAACATGTTTGGCGCGTTCGGTACTGTCACGAGGATTCCTTTGCACGCGTCTCTGTTTGGAGTATCAGTCTCGCTGTTTCCGGTGAAATCGCGACACCTTTGTCGGCGTGTTGTTACCGTCCATGGCGCGGGGTTTCCTTCGTTTCCCCGAAATCGTTCGCGACGATCGACGAGTGGAGGAAAAGCACTCTCGGGAAAGGAGTCACGGATGAGTAGAGCGTGCCGCGAGCGAGCAATTCGTACGGCAGGTGTTTTACGTGGAACGGAGCGCGACTCGAGGTGTGCCGCGCGCGCGCGACGACAGAGAGAGCACCCAGGTGACCACCAGCTCGTTCCACTGCCCTTGTAGTTGTGCGCCGTGTTCTCCAAGGCCCGCCTTCTGGAACGACAGGGTCACGTGGAGTGTGCGCGTCCTCGCCACGCCTCCTGTCGTTCCTCCTCTACCGGCTCGCTTCTTCCGCGCGGCCGCGAAACCACCGTCAACCACCATCGCACCCCTTCTCACCCCCTTCGCTCCCCCCTTTTGTTTCTACCCATCCATTTGTTTATTTAAGCTGGGCCTTTCGTTATTAACAAAAGATACAGCGGCTAGATAGCGACGAACGTGGCGTGTGTGAGAAAGGTCACGCGAAATGATAGATTAACGAACCAGGGATGTCGTGTTCCTCGTGTTCGTAACAACGACGAAGTCCGTAGGTTTCCAAAAATGGATAGATCGCGCAGTAAGATACTCTTTAGTTTCCACCTTCCACTTTTTCTTCCACCGTCAATGTCCATCGATGGGCATGCGTGTCGCGAAGGCGACTCTGTCAAGACAGAAACATGTCCCAGGAGGACGTACGCTGTATTGTATTTTCGATAGGTTTGCACGAGGATTCCAAGCACGATCATTCCCGTCGATAATTCCGTCGCGAGGGTCATTTGAATATTCGACATTCGAATAAGAAACAGAAACTCTTTGTTCGCGACTGAGGAGCAACCCCTACGCGTCGCAATGCTGACGCCAGTCTGACGTACCTAGCCGAGGCAGATGTTCGCGGCGAAAAATACCTAGCAAACATTGTAAGGTACACCGTTTCCGAGTTTCCTTTTATTCCTCGATCGTAAAAGCCCGCGATGAGGATACCTGTCCGGGAATATCGATAACCGACCAAGATATCCCCCGTACATCGAACGTCCTTCCCCATAAGATTCTAGAGATTACAGCCTCCGCGTGACAGGCAACGGTCCTTTTCCTCTTCGATTTTTATACCCCTTTTGTTATCCGGGGAGATCTAGCGACGTGCCACCGCATACGTGCACTTTATTTGACGAAGTAACGAACATTCCTGTGTTTGTCGTCGACGAAAGGGGTGCTTATCTCGGGCATACGGTAGCACCGAGGAACTCTGAATGTTTAATGTAAATTCTTCTCTGTTATGGACAACCATCGAGTCAGGAACTATGGCGCACTTATATTCTGACGGTAGCCTATCTTAAACTAAATCTTATTGACATCCCATCACAATCGCACCTTGAGCACTGTCGTGCGCTAAAATAAGATTGCTGTAAAAGCATTTTTAGGTACTCGGAGCTGAGAGACGTAGGTACAGCAAGCCCACGCGTATTCAGCATTATTCGCAGAAAGCCAGCAACGAGGGACTCCTATTCGTTTCGCCAGCCTCGTTCCCGGATAATTGAATAAAGTTCAGAGAAATCCAATCTACTTGAAGTTGGAGTGGTAGATTGGTGCCCACCAGGCCCGCTATCCTCTCGCTAATACGACTTGATTCATGAGTCCAGCACGTGCGTCCTTCTCTCTCCTCGTCTGCTCCCCTTTCCTCCTCTTGCTCTGGCGCGGCTGTTTTCGAGAAAGGGACCGAGGGGTCAAACGTTCTGCTACATCAGCCCTCGCATTAATGCAGAAGCCGGGGCACCCGTTGCACCCCTAAACGTGCCTTTCATCATCCCATTTCGACTTAATTCGTTTATCATCTGAATTATTTGTACACCCACGTGATACCCGGGGTTTAGCCTCGGGATGACGCCCTCCACGAGACCGTCCTTCTATCCGGGGGTAAGCAAGCTTCCCGTTCGATTCGAAACGCGAGCTAAACCGGCCTCGAATTTCTGCAGGGAAATCTATTACCGCGAAGCATTTCAGTTTCATTGAGAAGTCTGCTGTTTTAACCTACTACGATTGTAGGATGCTTCGTTGCTTCGTATGGATTTCAAGTTTGCGAAGTGTCATATTGAAGAGTGTTCCCAGAATTCTTGAAATTCCAAAGCAACCACGGAGGGTAATTTCTATCGAGTTCACTTCCAGTCGAGTATATCTAATAGGCCGATCAGTGCCACGATGGTATCCTGTTCGCTTAAAGGAGCAGTCCTAGGCAAATGCAGTTTGCCAAAACATCCTTCGGGGCTCCTTTGACACCGCCGGCAGGTAGAAGAGCTCCCTGTCCAGCTCCTATTGCGCGACGTCTCCGCATTGTATAACGCTTCCCAGCGAACAACGACAGCGCGTCTTGTCGTAGGCAGCCAGCCGAACCGACGCGGACGGCAGATCGAGTCGGGCTTGTAAATCAGCTCGAATGAACATCCTCGCGTAATCCCGAGTAATCCAGGGCTCAGTCGCTGAGCTCCAACAGCCGGCAAAACTAGAGAGTGCTACGGCGCAGTGCGTATTTCACGGTTTCCTTAGTTAATGACGCGAGAGCAGAGGATCCCGACGAATCATGAGATTCGATGCGGGCGAGCAAAGTGCGCACTTTATTGGGAATACTCGGGCTTGGGTGAAATTTTTACAATTTACCGAGTCTCCCGGTTCGTTTTTCAGCTACCTTTGCAAGATAGTAACACAGTTCATCTAATTCTCTCCCTATAATAAGTAGCAGTGGTGCACTCAGAGGGGAAGGTCAAGGGCATCCTCCCCCGAAAAAGGAAAAATGAGATTAATGTAACCACGACGGAAGTAATTCAAGAGCTTTGTAAAGAGAAAAAAAAAAACGGATTTTATTCATTACATAAATTGTTATAATTACCTAATGAATTTTATGAATTTTATTGAATTTGCATTAAAACTATTTCTATTCGTTCAACTCGGCTCCCCCGTGATTAAATTCTGAGCGCGCCACTGATGGAATCTCCCAAGTTGACGGACCAGTGCCCGAGAGCCATTACTCCACAGTGTGTCTGTTTGCGGAAACTGGCCGCGCACTTTATTTTGTAATATCTGGTAAGTGCCGCACGGGTTAATCAAAGGAAGAAACATCGTCGTTTAGCGTGTACCGAGCGCCATTAACTTGGCCCGTTCTGTCCAATTACTTTCGTTCAGCGGCCTACGACGAGACAGAGTCCATTCGTTGGGATCCACATTCCGAGTCGGATACTCGGAGACACCGTGTTCCTTAAAGACTGCCACGCTCGCGGTGCACACCAGCCGGGGCACACCTTTTTCTGCCGTTGGTAGCCAGCGAATCCAGCGTCTAATAAGGGCAGCAGAACTTGGTTGCATCACCAGGGGCCCTTTGTAAGGCGGCTGCCGCGATGCGTTATCTCGTGTGAGATACAGTAATAAAGGTATGAGAACACGCACGTGGCCAGCATAACTCATTGTCGCCCGGGATCGTCTTGATGGGTCCCGAACGTTTTGTGCCCATCAGCCGGGGCACGCTCACGCTACGAGAGCAGCGTAGCGGTCGATAAGCCGACTACATAGACGTACATTGCTTTTGGAATTCCAATATCCGCCTTATGCATTCTTCAACGTCATCGTGATCCGTTAAGTAAGTGAAATATACAGCCATTTTACATTCGATTCCTGGTTGCAATCAATGCCACATCGAAGGAGAGTATTTCTCCCTGTGCAATTAACGTTTACGATCCATAAATTACCACGCAGCAGCTTTTAATTTCAACGAGCAGAAAAAGCAGACTCAGCTACGCGTCAATGACTCACTCCTCTCAGTTACACCTAATCACCGCTAGCTTCGCCGTTATCCCTATCGATACTGGACTCTCATAAGGCTCGATCATCCTTCCCAGCGACAAGTTTCCAAAACGAACTTCCCGTAAAAATCCCCCTCCCCCCCCCGCCCGCTTTCCCCGCGGCGGACGCGGATAATTAATGATCGGGCCACTTGGGCTGCTCGTATCCCGAATCGAATAAACCACCATGCATCACCCTGCACCGCGCCACGAGCTATCGTGATTTCGAGTGGTTCGCACTTGGAAGAAGGACCGAAGGAGGGTGCTTGTAGACACCGAGGCGAGGCCGGGCAGCCGAACGGGGGGTCTATTATTGTCCGGTGCTTAATCTGTTTGTTGTATACCGCCGGCGGGCTGCTAAGTGGTCCCCCATTCTATGGTGCCCTATGGTGTACATAGAGGCGAGCAGCGAGGGGGCCCTGTGAACGCGACACATGTTGTTACATCACGACGCCCCATTGTCGTCGTGGAACCCCGCGTTCGCTGCTGAGTCGGGACGATTCTCGGTCGCCGGGAGATGAACACGATGCATGGGGAACACTAATCGCGCACCACTTGACACTCCACCGGAGGAGGAGCTGCAGCTCTTTTTAACCGCGCTCTCCACCGACCGTCAGCGCGACGGTTCATCGAACGTGTAAACATATTAGTCGCGCGAGAGTGCTAGCTCTCCTCGGCTTGTCCCTGGTGACACGACGAAACTGGGGTGCACGATGTTTTAACGACTCACTTTTGGTCGGGCGAAGAGCCTCCCGTGTAGGTATGTACGCTTTTACTCCACTCACGCGGTCGGTATTAGAATTCCTATGAAGAGTCAATTATTTGGTGTAGAGACTACTCGTATAGGTACTTTTTAGATACTCTTCGATGCGTTCTTTATTGAGATTCACGGTAATAGCATTGTGCTAGCTGGGCTTTGAAGAAACTGAGTGGTATCGAGTATTGTGGTGCATGTGTCTGGGGAATTGATAGCTTCGAGGGATACTGAGTAGTTCAGTAACCCCCCCGGAAGA
Source organism: Andrena dorsata (assembly GCA_929108735.1). Lineage (NCBI taxonomy): Eukaryota > Metazoa > Arthropoda > Insecta > Hymenoptera > Andrenidae > Andrena > Andrena dorsata. Next base: position 54,978,706 of record OV815489.1, read on the forward strand.
GGACATGATATGTACGCAATAGGTACGTGTTGTATCTGCATTGGATACTGCGTCAGAAGTATCCAAATAATGAATTCCGTATCACGACGCGACTCTTATCAGCTTCACGCAGTGTTTGCGAAGAGCTTGCGCAGTAGTCCTTAGGGGTTGGCTCTGGGCAGCCACCCCTCTACGCCGCGCCGGCTTCTCTTTCCCAAACTTGCGCGTCGAATCGACTGGGGCGGCTCAGTTGTTTACAACAATCGATACCCCAAAAATTATTTTCAAATACACGATTAACAACTTCATCGCTAAATTGTCGCGATTTCAGTCCCCAGTAGACTCTCACGATAACTCGATGCAGCAAAACTGCAGACTCCTCTAACGACTTATTAATACAAACAGCACGCGCTGTACTTAATCCTCTCGAATCGACGCGACGTTTATGGTCCCCAGAGGCTCCGGAGCCGCTTATGTTCTTGTAATTAGATTTCGACGTGCGTGCACCCCGGCGCACCACCCTAATGTCGTCTCTTCTATTTACTTGATCTCCTGCGACTTGCAGGGAACGCACACTAGTGCATTCTCTCCCCGCGTCACTCACGGAAAACCTATTTATTTGCGTTTGATGGGTTTCGTTGCCTCGCGTTTCGTTCACGATGCCGGGTTTTTCTTCTTATTGTACCGAGTATGAATTATTGAATACCGCGGCATCGATGTTTCGGCGCGTTCAAACAGTCGCGATTATGCACTTGTAGGAGTTTCTTGCGCGGGGTCCACAGGTTGTCACAAGAAAAGAATACATTAACGAGCATCAAACATGAACCGACTCTAAAATTGCTTCTTGGGGTTGTATTCATGTAGAATTCTCGTTAAAACCTGACGAAGTTTATTCGCGTTCGCCGTTGTACTCTTGTTTTCGTTGAATACCTGAAACACCGGGGGGTTTCTACCGCCGTGAAACAGTTACGCGTATTAACTTGAGCAACGCTGTCGGTTATACCGACACGCTGAGTAACAGCTAACACCCATTACGAGCAAGGATAAGAATTTGGACGGGCGTCGAAGCAACAACAGATACCATCTGATTGGCGTTCTGCCGGATTATATCGAGGATAATTTAATTTGCCGCGCGCAAGGACATCGCGTCGGCGCTGCGGCGGCTGCTCATTAAGAGGGAAAAATTGAAAGAGCCTACTAGCCGCAGGGCGGTAAATTGGTCTGTTCGGCTCTGTCCTTCTTTTGTCTTGTCCTTTGCCTCTCTCCTCCGACTGCCTCGTCCTTTTTCTGCCTCCCCCTTTTCGCCTACGAGAGTTGTTCACGACCCGTTCGAGAGCGCAAGCCCGCGAAGTCCTGGGATCGATTCCCGGCTCAGCAGGAGGCTCCTCCTACCATGACGGCCATCTTGCAACCGGCACTGGTCTCACTATATCACATCACACTTCACTGCATCCAGGTTGCATACTTACAGTCAGCCATGCGATCGCACCCTGACTCCTTGCCGCATGGATGTTCGCTGGATGCTCCCTCGATGGAGGTTCCGCCTCGCTTCCGGTTCCTTCGGACCCTTAGGTCGGTCCTGCGCTGCATAGTTGATCGTCCTGTTTCTAGTCGATCACGTTAAATAGATTCGTCCTTTGTTTTATCTGCCTCGTCATCAGTACTTGATCATTTTTTAATTATTCAAGTCGGAGGTCTTACTCGTTAGTTTTCGAAGAAGGAATCGTTGTATCCGACTTTTAAGGGAATAAGGCCCGTTTTACAATGTGAGATCAAAATCTTTAGAATAATTAATGGAGCCTCTTATTAATTGCCTCGTAACACTCGAGATCTTTACTTTTTCGACGTTTCAAAGAAAGAGGACATTGGAGAACCGTTAGAAGTTAGAACGTCACTAATGTAACTGTGTGACCATTTGGTAACTGGTCATAAAGTCATCAGAAGCCTGATTCTATAGATATGATTTTCCCTGTTTTATTTACGCGGGTGTTTTTTGTTATTGTTACAGGTGCTCAAGTACTGCGACCACTTGCACGGGAAATGGTACTTCTCGGAGGTCCGAGCAATCTTCTCTCGACGCTATCTGCTCCAGAACGTGGCCATCGAGATCTTCCTGGCGAGCAGGAGTAAGTCGTGCGATTCGTCTCGTTCGTTTTCAAAAGGATCCACCGAAAGGGCGGCGGGCCCTCTGTTCGAAACGGCGCGCATTCCGTTTCTTGCTCGGTCTCCCGTGCCTTTCTGCATTATTTCACACGACGCGATCTAATCTGGCAAAATGGAAACGGAATCCCGAGCGCGCCGCGAGGTGTTCACCCCCGCCTGCTTTTTACGCAATAAATATCTGCCCCGCGTTACGGCATCCCCTTTTTTTCGCCACCAACTCGCCATTCGACTCTAGCTACACCTGCCGGCTTCCTCTTTTCTCCCATCCTCCGTTAGACATGCACGAAATCTCGTTACTCCTGTTTATGAAACTATGAACCATTGAAGAAACGTTCCATCTAAATTGGTTTGTCGAGAAACCGTCTCTGCAGGAAATGTTCGAGCATTCGAATCATTTCTTAGCCGTACCTCTGCTCGTTAAAGTCTTGTCGCTCGCTACACGGTAGAGAACGTTAACGTAAATAGCGCTTCGTTATCTCGATTTCATTGTGAGGTGTTAAAACACTCCTCGTGGCTGGGTCAAGCATCGGACGCGGCATTTCGCTTGAAATATAGTTGTTCCTTCGAAGAGGATCGTCGACCGTCCGGCGTACACACGAAACAAACGTGGGAGAATCACTTATACCTGGCCAGGGGACGCAATCCCCGCTGATTATTTCTCCCGGGAGCAGATAAATTTCACGTCACGTCCCTCGATTCTAATCTGATCTCGACTTTCGATGCGCGCTGAAGCGTACCAGGCGGAATGTCATCCCTGCGAGGTGCCTCCTTCGTCGTTCATTAAAAAATTACTGGAAACGAGCGCGCGCGCGCGCGCGCGCGGGTCCGTTCGTTAACGGAACGGATAAAAGCAGCGCGCGGTCGGATCCGTGTCGCGCCGTGATAAATCCCCCAACAATAAAAATACGAACGGGCTACTTTATACCCCGAACTACGCTGTAACTTCCACGGATTTTTACGAGATGGTCCTCCCCTGAATTTCGCTCGGGTGAAAAATCGTGTTGTCCTCTCGGCGCGTTGTGATAATCCGCCTGGGCGATCGTTATAACGTCCGAGAATACAGCGCAAACTTAACCGTTAATTGCCAGTTCCACTAAACGGCTAACTTACATAATTTATATACACGTGCGTAGGATTTGAAAGTGATGGAGCGGACACTATAGGATAGAGTGTAGGAAACTACGTTGGGGGATGATATTAATTAGAATTTCAAGGTTCGGGGATAAAAATAGTAAGCGGAAGAGTAATTATGCGAGCGGCACGAAATTAGACCACTGCGAACGGTACTGTAGTTACATGGGGAGTGTAAAAAGTAGAGAAGGAACAAGAACAGGAAATTCTTTGATTCTCGCAGTCTCTCTGTGATCCTGCCGTTTGCTTCCCTTCTTCCTTGATTAAGACCGACTCGTATATCCCGGCCCTGTATTGGGAGTTACATAAATTACTCGCAAGTATTTATGGTAACCGTCTCCTCGCACGCTACCCTTTGAACTCTCCGGGGAACGGAGCTATTAAAGCCGTGAAATTAAGTCCATCGCGTATCCTCTTTTCATATTTCCGCATTTAATTTCACCGGCCTAAATGCGCTCCAGTCTCCCTCGGTGAATCATTTTCTTCGATTAAGGAGAAGTACGCAAATGGGACGCGATAATTCATAGCGTTTACGTGCATAGGCGACGAATACGGTAAATCTTGTCCTTCTAATTTTACTTAAGAATCTTGGATACCTTTCCCAGAACGGTTTCCTCGGATCCCAGTGTTCTTTCGGGATGAACAAAGCTAACACTTTTGCATATCTCCTAAATCTTTCCCATACCTGAACACTGCGATGCAGCTTCCTGGTTTAATATCTTGCCAGAGGCTTCAAATTCGGTGCTATCTTAAACAAATTAACTATCAATTCACAAATCACTCTAAATAACTATCGCTTTATCTCCAACACAAATCTCACCGTACCTTTGCCAACCTACCGAAAGAATCCCTCCCAGAGATGGACAAAACGTTTATATTTAAATAAAAATGTTGCCCATCTCTGATCCCTGCCAGCTCCACGAAAGGATTCTGCATGAAGCAGACACATCCAGTGTATCAGGTCCGTCCAAAGCGGCGATGCGAGTAAGAAGTTCGTCCTTGCCTGCCATCCCTCCGAATGATTGACACACGATCCGTCGTCGGAAATTGGGTTCGCTTATAATCCGCACTTTAACGCCTTTTTGCCCGCAGCCTCGATCCTGTTCGCGTTCCCGGACCAGGCGACGGTGAAAAAGGTGATCAAGGCGCTACCGCGGGTCGGCGTTGGCATCAAATACGGGATACCGCAGACTAGGTAAGGACTCAACTGCCCGGCGAAACCCTTTTACCAACATCTGGATCTAGGGATCTCGGGGGCCTCGAGGCTCACCCTGGAACACGCTCCTCGCATTCCGCTCTTTCTTTGTCCCCTTGCCGTAGGATTCCGCCCGCGATCAGGGTCGGATCTGGGGCTCTTCTTGCCCGAACGGAGCATCGAGATCGGATGATAAAGGGCGCGGATAGATATTGAAAAGTTTCGGCGGCAGAAGAGACTCTCGGTGTATTAACATGTTAGGAATGCACCGTGTCGATGGACTCATCGTTTTTAGTGACGAATGAGGCGGGTAGCGGGAACGATTCAGAAATTTGTTCGCATAAATCAGACGTAAACTAATTGAATCGTTGCGTCGTCTTTGTTTTCTCACGTAGATCGTCTTCGTTATCTGCCAGTTCGCGTGCACAAGTTTTTTCGTATCGCTTTTTATCTGAATTTTTAGAAAGTCTATGGACAAGACAGAGTATTATAGTCTGTTAACGAATCCTGACGCGATCTCTGTGTTGAAGAAATAGATCTAAATGTAGAGGGAAAGGTGGTAATGTCGAGCGTTGAAATCATCCAAGAGGATCCGCGTCTTTGCGTCGCGATCGCGTCCCAGAGGAAGAGAGGAGGGATCCTTTCTCGATACTAATACTCCCGCAGCTCGGCGAGGACAGGCGGCGAGAACACAGAGGTTCGCGTATCCGCGCTTCGATCCATCCATTTAAAGCGCTCCTCCGGAGGAGAGAGCCGGCGAGAAGGATACTCCGGCCATAAATATACGGAGGCCAACTCCGACGTCTGATCCGGGGGAGATTCCTGGCCAACAAAAATAATCCGCCGGCATATAAAACGTGCATTCGCGTCGTGACGCTCCGTACCACGCTTGAATCACGAGGAAAATAAAATGTTCGTATCAGCAACTAAGACGGTGGTCGAAAATTGAGATACGTTTAAAAGTCGCACTATGTTTAAAAGAAGTTTCAAAAATTCACACTGCAAATTCGTACGAATATACCTAGTCAGGATCGTCGTACTTTCGATCGTATCGTGTTTTCTTTCATACCCAGCAGCATTTTCCTCACCTTTGAAGTGCGCAAAAATTATCGCGAGGCGCACGCAACCACGGAATTTATTCATCCGGTTTCGTTTCTATGCTTGCTTCCTTTAATGTCGTCCACTGCGCACGCCCATTAAAGTCCCTGGTATAAATCCTAAATCAGGCGATGCTGGTGTTCGTAAAACCGCTCGGTGAATTTTACGGCGCGAATATAAAGCACCGAACCCCGCGTCTTGATGTAATAGCTCTCATGGATTAAGAGCGACTGTCACGTTAATGGCGCCGGAACGACGATACGGATCTCTGAAGGCACTCGTTTTGCCTGGCAATTATCTTTTGCAATTAAACTGGCGTGTACAGTTTAATGCACTGAACGCCACGTCACCGAAAAGGCGATGGAAATTTATTTGCCTCTGTAGATCGCATATCGGTTAAAGGTGGCTGGCATGAGATAGATGGTTGAGAAACGTTACTTCCGATGTCAATTTTTATTATCGCTCACCTGTCAGACTTCTCGTCCTTCGCTACTGGATCTCAAAAGTCTGTCGATAGAAAGCGCGTATTTGTTCCGTTTATGGGCTGTTGATAGGACAGAGTGGTTGGGCAGGTATTAATATACCCATCACATGTTCGCGTAACGTGCACCGTGGAAGTCATAAATAGGTAAAGTTATTATACCGGTCTTCCGTCTCTTTGCACGGTACATTGGTGGTTGAACGCGTAACTGTACCCTCGATAATTCTTTCCTCTTCTGGACAAGTTGCGCCGGACGCAAGTATTTGCAACCGTTATCAGCAATAGGTATTAGTGTCATAAAGTGGCTTCTTTACGCATTAAAAGTTCCACGGTCAAGGAGGATCAGGTTGTTGGATAAAATTCTTTCGGTTTTCGATAGAATACACTCCTCGTTTATTTCCTCCAAATCTTCCACTGTAAAACAATACATACTCGGTGTCCTAGATTACTAGATATTCTAGATATTGTAGTTATAATATTGTCAAGATTCTATGCCGGTTATCCAGGCTCCCATAAAGAGCAGCATGTGTCAGTTTCCCTGACGGGGGATACTGAAGAATGCACTGTGCTTGCAGGAGAGCATCAATGATGTCGCCCCGGCAGCTAATGAGGAGCTCCAACATGACGCAGAAGTGGCAGCGAAGAGAGATATCGAACTTCGAGTATCTGATGTTCCTGAACACGATTGCTGGTAAGACCTATTCCTCTACACTCTGCGTAAAGAGCATCGCGATAACCTCCCCGTCGTTCACTGTCACTGTTCACCGCAACATTTACTTGAATCCGTCGTGCGTTGCTTCGCGTATCCGTGAACGGTTCCCTCCACCGTGAAACCAACAGCAACCGTAATAATAGGGGGGCTGTTCAGCGTCTAAAAAATCATATCGGCTTACCGATTGCGGAAGGAAAATGCGACGTCTGCGGACGGCCCTCGATCGTCGCTCGATTTCGCCCGGGTACCATGGGAGTCGGACGAAGAGGAGCCAGGGGAGAATTGCAATGCAGAGGAGGATAGACTGTCTACAGGCGCACACGGGCGGATGGAATCTGTCGCGGCGTATTAGGGATGTTCTCAATCAGCTCCGTGTTCCGTTGGCCACCCCATACGAGTAATCCCTTGCTCGTGGGCCCTGGTAATCCTCTCCCGAGGGACTGGCGTTCCCCGTTTCCCCCATCGAACGGAGCCGCGGCTTTGTTTCTCCTACGGTTTAATATCGGCCTCCCTTTTGTGTTGCGCGTCGCGAGCTAAATCACGAAATTCGAGAAGACCCTTACCTTTCTTTTTACCGACCCGCGTTCAGCAGCCGATTCGACAAACATAGGGCGTCAAGGGTTGCACGGGATCACGTTGTACCGCGTACGCTCGTAATTACCCTTCACGGAGGGGCGTACTAGTGGCGGGTACCTGGCAGATCGTAAGCGAATGCCGAGAGCAAAGGCGAGAATGGTCCTGGACGGACGCTAATAGTCGATCGTAAAGAAGGTCGATCGCGAAACACTCGCGGATTGGGTAAGCGGAGAATGTATGCCTGCCCACGCGCGCTTAATGACGAGGATCACCAGGGACGCGTAATTATTTGTGTATCGACGAGAACGCCGCACGATGCCAGAGGGTGGCCGTGTATTTACGAGCGTTATATATTAATTGCGCGAATAAATAGTGGTTTCAAGGGGAGCAAGGCGGCGGGGAAGGGGTCGGGCGTGGGCCGCTGCAGAGCGCAATTGGGCAAGGCCCCGGCGGGAGAACACGTTGCGAAAACGAACCGGTCCCGCTGGCAGGCTCCCGCCATGCGATCCACGTTCTTTATTTTTCTCGGTCGCATCGGTTTATTAAAAATTAATGACAGTGGAGTCGATGTAAATATGATGGGCTGCGTGTCGCGATGCCAGCCGGTTCGCGTGGGTGTACCGTTTGTAAACCGCGTTTCGTCGACCTTCTCCTACTTAGGTAGGAAAATTCAATTATTCCTCCTTATATTTATCTTAATATCTCTCACGTTATCCACTGAACTAATTGAGGAGTCGTAAAAACACTGCAAGTGTCAAAAATCAAATTCTATATTATATTAGTATCATTATAGGCACGTGGAACATTTTCTGATAATTTTTTTTTTAATTTTCTCACTTACAGTGTTTCCTACAAGGACTCTTCAATTTTAAGTTAGAAACCAAACGAAATGCTTTCGTTAGCTATTTCTTGAAGCCGTCGCTATCTTTGCCAAGTGTGCGCCGTCTGGGACACCAATCGTAAGAGACTGGCACCAGTTCCGAGGCTGTAACCATTTCGCAGGGCTTCCTGCCGATTTTTCTCCCCGGAGGCCGACGTCTCTCTAAATCTCGCCGAGTGGCGAGTTAAAAACGAGTCTCTCGTCGCGGCCAGCACTTATTATAACGTTGTTCCCCGTGGACCGGGAGGTCGGGGCTCGGGTAGGTAAGAAGCGGGGCCAAGCAGCGACTGCGAAGGGTGGTTGCGAGGGCGGAGACGAAAGGGAGAGCGTGTGTCGCGGGCATTCCGGTGTCGACGAGCGTTCTGAGAGCGCTCACTCACCGCGACGCTACCATTAATAATCACTTTGATGCATAACGCGGCCTTACTATTATTTACGTCCGACCGTCGGTCGTGCAGCGTCACGATTTACGACGCATTGTAGAAACGACGGGTCTTGTGCGCCGCTACTTCGCCGCCGAGCCCTTCCCTCCCTTCCTTCTCGCCCTTCCTTTTTCATTCCCGTTCACAGGCGAATCGAGTATCCGGTGAATTTCGTGGAGACGGGACCCGACGAAATTTTGCGGCTTCGCGATTATTCTTGTCCCTTGGACTGACCCGCTGTCGCGATAGTGTCTCGAGGAAACTGTATACCGTGCGTGAGAAACTAAAAAGAATCCTTTCACCGCCTTTTATTTCTCATAAGGATTGATAAACCGTGTATAGTACATTAGTAGCGCACTCGGGATTTAATCTCGGGAGCAGTCGAGTTGAAGGGATGAAAATATTTTTATTGCGAATTCTATAAAATTCATTAGGTGATTATAAAAATTTATTTAAGGAATAAAATCGAGGTTTCTTATCGTTTCACAAAGCTCTTGAATTACTTCAGAGGTGGTTACAGTAATCTCCTTCTTCCACTTTCTTTGGGAGAGTGCCAGGGTACGTATTACAGTAGGACAGTTTTATTGGCATATGTATGTAAATACGGACAGTGAAAAGAGAAAGAATATCCTCGCAGTGTAATGAAGAGAATACCTACCCTCCTCGCCCGTTGATGAATCCGGAAAGCAAGTAGAACGAAGTAGTACGAATTAAATGGGCACGTGAACGATCCGACGCACGCTCTGGCTGACAAACTTGCTGACGGGTTTTAATTAGCGCCAGGGGGAGGAGATTAGACGAAGTGAGGCTTGCAGTCGCCGCTGCCGTCGCTAATGCATCTCGGAATGGGATTCCAAGATGGGAGGGGTGTGGGTGGAGGAGTGAGACCTCCAGAAGTGACAATTTCAGGAACGATTAGCCGTCACGGTCTGAGTTATGCGCTTACTAAACGGAGAACACCTCCGCTCCCCACGAGCCTGAACCGTGGCGCGCATTTCGTAAAAATAGAATTAGAAGGCGGTCCTCCCGTGCACCCGCTTTTCATCGTCCGCCAGAGCGTGGCGGCGAGGGTGCCGGGGGAAGAAAAGTGACCGCGGCTGAGCTCGACAAAAAATTAGGCCGGTGATTATACGCATTAAAAGGAAGACGCTGATGGCTCGTTTATTTTTGGACCCCGTGGACGAGCAATCCCGTTTAGGAAACGGGGTGGTACGCGCGACTAGATCATCTATGACACGCAGACGCGTCGTAAACATGGACAATGATGTTTAAAATCATCCTTGTACTTTGATATCATACTTCGCATCCGAGTGATAATGATTTCATGAAATTTTATTCTGTGTTTCAGGTCGAACATACAACGATTTGAACCAGTACCCAGTGTTCCCATGGGTGTTAACCAACTACGAGACGAAGGAGCTCGATCTCAGTTTACCCAGCAACTATCGTGACTTGTCGAAGGTAAATCAATTCCAGTTGAACGTGAATCTTTTGTATTTATGACAGTTACTCGAATGCTTTCGTGTCCCTTGACAGCCGATCGGAGCATTGAATCCGAGCAGGAGGGCTTATTTCGAGGAACGCTTTCAGGGCTGGGAACACGACAGCATACCGCCTTTCCATTATGGCACCCATTACAGTACGGCTGCTTTTGTTTTCAACTGGATGATACGCGTGGTAAGCTCATTACCGGAATACTTTTAACTCTGCAAGTTTATTAATTATACCCCTGAATTCATCGGCTTATTCTTTACACGACCCTGTATAATCGTATATTGACAAATGGTACGATCCGTATAACTTGACCCGCTCCCGAATCCCTTCTAATTCGATATTTTGTAAATAAGACTTAGCGCGCGACGTTCGGAGACCATTACAAAGAGCCTCGACGCGAGCCCCCCAACAATCGTCGATTCTTGGACCTTGGTCTATTTAAGTGGCCTATCCACCGTTGAAACATAAATTCGAGCGACGCATTCGGTAGTGTCTGCACACTAATTTGTGGGCGTCGGAACGCCCTCGAGTCAACGGAGCCCGCCTTCCCGTTAAATATGTGCATTTGTTTTCCGCTGCACTTCCTCGGCTTCCCTGCGCCCGACGTTTCAAAGAGATTCCACGTAAAAATATACCGCACTGCCGGCCAATCGTCGCGCTCCCTATTACGTTAACGACTATATTAATTCCCCTGTTATGAGCTAGCTAAGCGAGCAGAAAAAACGTCCCGTTTCACGACTGGTTTTATCGTATCGTTTGTGCTCGCTCGAATCTGCGAATTCGCAGCGATTCAATTCAATGCGAATAGCTCGAGCGAGCTTGCTCGAACGGGCGGGCATTATCCTCCGCATTTACATGCAAATCGTCAATAAGCGTTTTATTATTCTTCCGCTGGACGACACCCCGCTGTTCCCGCAACGATATACAGCGTCATAAACAATTTATTGCTTTATAACTGCGCCGCTCGTTGTCTCTTGGCGCCGATTTCGCGAATACCTTTAACTGTCCAGTTATGGTATTAGGTCAACGTTGCGTTGCATAAAAGTGCACGTCACTTCGGAGCACTTGGTCGCGTTGGTTCGTTGTAAACGACCGTATTGTCGATAATCTCGCTCGCGATTGTAAATCTCGTTTGGCGCGGCTACACCTACGCGTCAAATGGACGTCGATCACTAGGGGGCTGTTCTGTTAACATTCATCAAGCTGTCAGTACAGGGCAACGACTGGAAGATAGGACTTTAAGCGTGAAACCGTATAAAAGATTAGACTTTGAGGGGCCTTCGCGATATGGTGGTTCAGATTTTGTGTTATTTATGAGGTGGATGAACCCGTCTCGTGCACTTTTGTTACCCGCACCGTTTGCGATTGAGGACCTTGCAAGAAGAGTGGTGCAGCTTCATGTTTACCAACTTCGAGTAAATTAGAAAACACTGTTTATAGAATTATTGTTTTGATCTAACATTCTAAAAAGAACAGTAATTGAAAAATATATATTTTCATAGAATAAGTAGTAGGTAGTTATTGAGTTGATAAGTTTTTATTTCAATTTTTGGTGAATTTTTCAAATCTGGAGCATTCGTATTGCGCAAAACAGTAACTGGTGCAAATTCAAAATTTGCAATAAATCTAGGAGAAGTCTAGTTGAGTTAAATCCCAACAGCTGTCAAAAATGGAGCCGCACCCCTCTTGCTGCAAGGTCCTCAATCAGAATTGCGTGAAGACCAGCAACTACTAGTTGATGTTTGCGCAATTGGTGAAATATCATAAAAAAGCTATATCCCGAAAATCGTTACAATGATGGAAATATCGATGTTGCAGGAGCCTATGACAACCATGTTCTTGGCCCTCCAAGGTGGTAAATTCGATTACCCGAATCGACTGTTCTCATCGATCGCCTTGTCCTGGAAGAGCTGCCAACGGGATACATCCGATGTCAAGGTTCGTTTCGTTTTAACTTTCGACGGCTCGTGCTTATTAGTTACACCTGTACGAGCAACGGCTGCGTGCGCAGAACCCTTTTGTTATTCACGGGAGAATAAATTTCCTCCAGTACCATGTCTCGATGCGTTAGAGCCCGGACTGGTAATAAATTATTCGCCTTGTTAACAGGAGCTTATCCCTGAGTTCTTCTTCCTACCGGAAATGCTGGTGAACAGCAATCGTTACCGCTTGGGTAGGCAAGAAGATGGCAGCGCGGTTGGCGACGTTGAATTACCGCCCTGGGCATCGTCCCCGGAAGAATTTATAAGAATTAATCGAATGGTACGTGCAATGAGCGTAATTCGATAAAACAACGACTCAGCTTTAGCTGTGTTTGTGTGATTGGGCGAATACTGTTTCTCTCATGTCTTTAACTTCCACAGGCTCTGGAGTCGGAGTTCGTGTCTTGTCAATTGCATCAATGGATCGATTTGATATTTGGTTACAAGCAGAAAGGTGAGTCTCGTTGCAATGTCCATTTTTAGAGATAAATACGAAGCTATCGTATGTAAGTGTTAGGAAATTACCAAACAGTACTAGAAGTTATATAGAATTTCTAGAAAATGAGAAGCAGATCGTTACTGCCTTAGAAAGTTAGCCCCCATCAAACGTAATATCCTTCTTAATCGTTAGTCCACGTGAGAAATGTTACTCCACTTATAAATTGAGAGTATAAAGCCCCGAACAATGGCGCGAGCAGCATAGGAGCTGGAGCGAGTGTTGGGACACGCGCAGTCGAGTCAAATTAGGCTTCCAGCAATGGTAATTGTCAGTGGCGCCTCTATATCCGGCGCTTCCTCGAAGATGCTGGGTTCGAGGAGCCAGGGGGAGCAGGGTGGCTCCGCTGGCCGGGCGTATGGAAGGAATTAGTTTTTAGTTAGCTTCCTCCCGGTCTTGTCCCAAGCAATTAGGCACGTGTGGCGGGCGCGACAATGCGTGCCACCCCTAACACGTAACACGTTTACAGCCGGTTGCATGAAAGTACAGCCAACCGGAAATTCCGGCCACGAGCAATCGACAGAAGGTCTAGAAATCAGCTGAAAGGAAACGTCGGTGCTGCGCTGCGTCACTGCTGTTCAAGTCTATTTTGTGCTTAGAGAATGGAACATCAAACGTGTTCTTTAAATATCTATTAGGTGGACCACAAAATAAGTAGCTCGCAGTATAACTCAAGCTTTCTGGGAACGAGTAAACACTTGCTTTGTGGGAGCTGCTAGTGTATTAGTTAAAGTTAGGCAGTCAGGATGATCAGTGGCGCACTTAGGATTTAATCTTGGGGAAGTCGAGTTCAACGGATAAAAATATTCTTAACGCAAATTCAATAAAATTTATTAGGTGATTGTACAAATTTATTTATAAAATGAAATCCAGTTTTCTTTTCCTTTTACAAAGCTCTTGAATTACTTCAGTCGGGGTTACATTAATCTCCTTTTTCCCTTTTCTTTCGGGGGTGTCAGCCACCCACCCCTCTCCCCTCTGTGGGTGCGCCACTGAGAGTGATATTTACTCCATTACGAATCTGAATATTAATGTATTGAAATTGTTTAAACAAACTTGTCCCCTTTCTTAAGGTCCTGAAGCTGTTCGCGCAACAAACGTTTTCTATTACCTAACGTACGAGGGTAGCGTCGATCTGGACACGATAACAGATCCAGTAATGCGAGAAGCCATAGAGAACCAAATACGAAACTTTGGTCAAACGCCCTCGCAACTGCTGATGGAGCCACATCCTCCGAGAAGCTCGGCGATGCATTTGGTAAACGACGTTCGATTTACGGTATTGCATAATTTTACAAGTGAAATCAGTGTTTAGAGACTCGTAGAACTTTGTCACAAGAAGAGCGTGCAATGTATTGTAGGTATTTAGTCTGTGGAAGCGTGTTGGGGAGAGCATTGTTGTAAGGTAGAGGCTTAACAGTTTGATTGTTCTTAACGAAGGCATGAGCCAGCCCTTGCGAGTACTCCACTACTTTTAGAGTACATCACTCCTAGAGCTCAGTATAGAGATTACATCAGAGATTCATAGTCTCATAGTCGCACAGTAAAAATGGATCACCGTGCAGAATCTCTCTACATTTTAACTTCTAACCTTTACACATCTGAGTCAGCCACCCTTACGGTACACTCGTTAGTCCACCCAGTTAATAAGTCGTACTTATATACCTACATATACGTGCAATGCGCGCTTTTCTTTCTGTTCAATCGTTCCGAACGAGAAGAGTACCGCGAAGTTTGACAAGACGTTGCCACCCGTGTTGCAGTCACCGATGATGTTCTCGAGCATCCCGGACGACGTGTGCATGGCCATTAAATTCCCATCGAATTCGCCGATCTGTCACATATCGGCCAACACGTACCCTCAGCTGCCACTGCCATCGGTAGTTACGGTCACCACTGGGCAGCAGTTCGCTGTCAACAGATGGAACACCAACTACGCTGGTAAGCTTTCGCGGTCACGCAACTCTCGTTGCCAGTGAGATTCATTACCCTATTAACGGGGGGCCTGAATTACAGCGTCCGTTCAGTCGCCGAGCTACGCAGACACTCCGCAGGCTCAGGCCGCGAACCAACCGCTGTCCATGGATCCTGTTCTATGTAAGTAGAGCAACGAATCTTCAACCTTCGAGCTTATAGCAGCGATTTGATTGCGCGGGACTCGCGTGTTGCAGCGCAAGCGGCGAACAGCTCGAATCCCACGTTACGCCGGCACTTGGGCGACAATTTCAGCCAGAAGCTGAAGATTCGAAGCAACTGCTTCGTCACCACCGTGGACAGCCGTTTTTTGGTCGCCTGCGGCTTCTGGGATAATAGCTTCCGCGTCTTCTCCACCGAGACTGGTAATGATTTTCATCAAAAAGCAGATAGAGGGATAATTCGCTGATGGTGTAGGGGAGTGTGACAGGGGAAAGGGGGTGTAGAAAGGGGAAAGGAGTATTACAAAGTAGAAAGGGAGATAATTCCTTTTTTTCCAGCGAAAATCGTGCAGATAGTGTTTGGCCACTATGGTGTCGTGACGTGTTTGTCGCGTAGCGAGTGCAACATCACTTCCGACTGCTACATTGCGTCAGGAAGCGCCGACTGCACCGTTCTGCTGTGGCACTGGAATGCCAGGACGCAGACGATCGTCGGAGAGGGCGAAGCTCCAGCACCCAGGGCAACCCTTACGGGTCACGAGCAGCCGGTAACGGCTGTCGTTATATCAGCCGAGTTGGGCTTGGTCGTTTCTGGTTCTTACTGTACGTAATTACACATACTCTTCAAGATTTCGTGTCATCTAAGGTGAAGCTTTAACATTATGGAATAAGAGTGGTAGTTTATCGAATCGCTCCTCGTTTGTAGACGGTCCTGTTCTCGTGCATACGACTTTCGGCGATCTGCTGAGGTCGTTGGAACCTCCAAACGGGTTCTCCTCCCCTGAAAACATCGCGATGTCGCGGGAAGGTGTCATTGTGGTGAATTACGAGCGTGGACACATAGCAGCGTTTACCATAAATGGTAAACGCCTTCGCCACGAGTCGCATAACGATAATCTTCAGGTAACCAACCCATACAGTGGTTGCAGGATCACAGTCCCGACAGGAGTCCCGACAGGAGACTATCATTCGCGTTTTCTATTTCTTTCAGTGTCTGCTTCTCAGCAGAGATGGCGAGTACTTAATGACAGGTGGTGACAAACGTATCGTGGAAGTCTGGAGGACATTCAACCTCGCCCTCCTCTACGCGTTCCCAGCCTGCGAAAGCAGCGTTCGTTCGCTGGCCCTTTCTCACGATCAAAAGTAAATACGATTCAAATTACAAGTGCACTCTAAACTCCCGGGTCCGATTAATCGTCACGAAAGATTCGTTGTTCCGTCTACAATTTCAAAGCTCTTTTTGCAGGTTTCTCTTAGCTGGCCTGGCCAATGGGTCCATCGTGATATTCCACATCGACTTCAACCGATGGCATCACGAGTTCCAGCAACGTTACTGAGACTGTTTCGCGTACGTCTAGCAACATCGACCTCACCCAAACACACCCCAGTTGTTGCCCCATCTTTTTTCATAACACCGACTGGATTTCTCCCAAAGCATGAATGGGTCGCAACGGTGACAACCATAGAGCAATCTGACCACAACCTACGTGTACATCTTACGTTACAGCCGATCTACGATTCAACTAACCAGAGTAACGCGTCGCCCGATAAAGCGAGCATCGAACGAGACGTTCGTCGAGCTTGCGGCGCGACAACCGAGCGCAGCAACCCCGGCCCTGGCCGAGGTGTTCTACGGACAGGAGCAACGAGCAACGACGCTTTCGTAACCGTTTATTACAATCATGTAGAGGGCGCAGATACGTAGTCGCCGAGCAGCAGGTATTCACGATATTCAGCGTTTAGCAATAATTCGCTTACTCGCGACTCTAACAATTAAAGCAGTGCTTCCGTGGCGCGAGCGCGCGAATCGACGACGACGCGCAAGCGAACAGTAGAGGAAAGTGTGGACAGGAGGTGTCCAAGAACCGGGCCCTCTGGGCTCCAGGCCGCGACAGTGCGCGCGAAGAGATTCGGAGAGAAGAGAAAGCCGACCGAAGGCGCACGTCTCTCAAACGCTAGTCAATTACCAAGACTCGGATCTATCTGTACGCTTGCGAACATTCGAAAGGCCGATTCTCGACTCACCCGTTCGAGGGTAGCGCGCTGGTCAGACGTGAGGGATCCTCAGGACAGAAAGCCCGCGGCTGAATGACGAAATCGTGAGCAGTCTCTGGATAGCGAGGGCGCGTTACATTTCCCGCTAGGAAATGGCGCGTGGGTATGGCCCCCGATATCTCTAACGCTAGTTACGTCCCGTGTAAATACGATAATCTCTGCGGCATATATAAATATATATATACAAATATTATATATATATATATATACATACACACACACACACACACATACGCATTATTCTGTAATAGGGTGGCGAGCGAATGAGCGAAAAATGAGATAGGGAAACGTGTACCATTACAAAGGAGTGTCGTTTCCATTGTATTCTGCGCCGATGTCACAATTGCCGCCGGTGATATAAATACTTTTTGGCTAAGCACTTAGTGAGTTCAGTTTACGAGACATAGGAACAACAGCTACACCACATCGCCACACCCCATATCCGCAGATCTATCACACGTTAATACACGTCTATAAATACACAAAGGTACGCGTACACGTCTGCACAAGAAGCACTTCCGCGTGGGGGCGATCGATGCTTTTTCGCAAGCTCAGTGTACGCTGGATCGCCTCCCCTATCTCTCGAGGAACACACACCATTGCCGTCACAATCATAATCATCGCCACTGCCCCACCCCCCTTACCCCCACCATCACCTCCCAGCAACACATCCCAACCCCCGAGGTTCACGTCCTTCGGAAGAGATCCTAATTTTTATCAAAGCCGTCCAGCTTAACTTTTGCGAGGATATTTCTTGGTATTTTCGCACGCGAGGTATAATTAATCAGCAAGACAAGGTTATATAGGCTTAAAAACGAGGAATCGCATACCGAATTCATTCGCGGCGGTCCTCGTTCGCGTGGGGACCGACCGTTTCTTCGTGTGTGAGCGTGTCGCCCGTATGACGATTCGAATGGCGAGTTTTGTGGTGAAGGGAACCGTGCACGGAGCATAGCAAGTGAGAAAGATTGAAGGGATCGATGGGATGAGAGATGAAAGTTCGAAAGACAGAGGGGAGAGTAAAGGGAACGTTCGATAGCAAGATTAAGGGGAGGGAGCGGACTCGTTCGCGAATGATCGACATCTCGTCGTTTCGTTGTAGAACCGAACGCTAGTCACTCTTTCTTGGGGGATGTCGACGTTGGAGAGCGAGTACACGTAGGTAGAGTAATCATGTCGTGGCAGATGCGTGTGCATAGCTTCGATTTCTTTGCGTCTTGCGATTCGATCGGCGTGCGCAGCGTACGTCGTGTTTCGCTTGCCAAGTAGCTGGTAGCCATTTCTTCTGTCCGTCTACGAGATTGTTTTCACGCGCACGCTCCAGTCGTCGTAGATCTCGATGTGTTTTTCCTTTAGTGACGGATCAGTGACGTTTCAGGCCGGAGGGTCTTCGTATAAAAAAAAATGCAGGACAAAGATAGCGTGGGCGCGGAGAGGAGACAGTGTGAGAGAGACCCAGCGTAAATGAGAATAATTCGGAGCGAGCGCTTACGGCCGCCCCGGTGATCCTTGCGACGCATCCCCTTTGTATCGCGAGTCTACACGCGCACGATCGCGTTTTAAAGATAATTCGGTTGTAGAATCAAATTCGATAAACTAACGCAAACATACGATTGGATTAGAAACTCCGAACGGTTCCTGGATAACACTTTCAATTCTACACCCTGTGCATAGTCAATGCTGTACTTAAATGTAAAATACAACGCAGAGGGACTGAATAATTCGAAGGAGAGAAACTCGTGGAAATTGCAAGGCCAAAAGGATACACGAACGCGAACGTCTCAGGATGTACCTATCTAGTCAGGACTCGCGGCAAATGGCGTCGCGGATCACTGGCGGCCTCAATTCCTTAGATGTCGATACACTTAAATTATATACAGTACTTGGTCTACGTGGTAGATGTAAAGTAAGTGCATGGTGCCGTCGTTCTAGCGATCAATCACTCTTGAGCTTGCGGAGATCATGTAACGTAATTGTTAATAATTAGTGAACGCGGTTATTGTCGTGTACCCCGATCGTGGCCGACCGATCGACCGCGCGTTGCCGTACAATTCATACACGCATAGGACGGTGTTACGTGTGTGCAATGCGAAACGTGTTAAACAATGGTATATTATCGCTATATCGATATTGAGCGTGCTTATGCATGATTGTTCGTAATTGTTCCGTTGGCGAGTCTTGCGAGAGGGAGAGGATGCAACGACGAGCGTGCATGAGGAACGCTCGACAGCTGCGAGGAAGAAAGCTAGTGAGTGCTGAGAGAAAGAATTCGTGCACGCTTGCTATGTGTGCGTGAGGAAGAGGATCGTGCCTGGTGCTTCGGATATATGTAATGTTAATTTCTCGCGTGCACGCGCGCGCAACTGTTTACTTAATTGTACTTAACATGTACAGACGCGTACTATCGACACCTTATTTTCGCTACGATGGAAGAGAAAGGGGACGAGGAGGACGGTAAAAGCGGGGAAGAATATTAAAACGCAGTGGCACGCGCGACGTTCTAGCCGGGTTCCTTGCTTTTGGGCGATTCGCGCTGTGTCGTTTCCAATGCAACGATCCTGTTCGAGTCGCGAGGGAACTCGAAGGCTTCGACTCCTTGGGATCATATGATCTCCAGCGGGATATCTGCAGGCGACGAGCTGGGAGGGAGAAACTCGAATGTGCGCGCGATTCAGAAAGCAAAGAAATGGACGATATTGAATAGCAGGAAGTGCAAAAGCGCGCGCACAGGATCATTTGGCGAAGCAACGTGATCGGCGAGAATGTACCGCGTCGAGCGAAGCGAAATAAAATGAAAAGAAGAAACTAAAAAAAAAATTGAAAAAACGGGGCGAGAAAAGCTAAGAAAAAGATTTTAAAAACGAGGAGTTTTTATATTTGTTTATAGGTGTGTGAGAACGCTGCACTTTTCGAGCAAGTTGTTAGTGAATTCCCTCCATATTGCTATTATATATATAAATATATATAAAGAGAAGAAGAGGAAGTTAAAAGTCGATTTCTGTCCGTAACTCGAACTTCGGTACATCACGTAAGAGTAACGCTACTATTTTAAATAACGCTAAGTACAACGCTACAAACAAAAGGGTTTGCCTATAATTATTATCAAAACAACACTACACCTTATTCTCATGATTCTTATTAATATTATTATTACTATTATTATGAGTATGTAATTATTAGTGTTCTTATCTTACCCGATTGTGGTTTACATTTCGACGTACTTAAATATTAAAGTAACGAATCGCTGAGCGCGAACATACACACACATACACATACACAGAGATATTTGTATATTGGAGGAGATTTAGGGGTACTTACATCCGATTCCGGTTTCCGTGTCGAGCCAACTGTTTGCGTTGTTCACGTTGATTGTAAGAAAGCGCGAGGTAATGCTAATACACTGTGTAAACAGACAAACGACACAAAAAAGAGAAAATAGAAAGAGTGGATTAATGGTTCGTTTAGATACGGAGCTGCCCGTAGAAGTACTTACGTGTAGGTTAATCGAACGTTCAAACGTTTCTAAGCGTAATCACGGGCGGATGAAGGGGGAAGGACGCGTGAATGGTCGCCGGAATAACACTTACTCGGACGCTTAGTCGTTAGAATCGTAACTCGTTCAGTATTTAACAGCGACGTGGAAGAAGAGAATCGCGCTCGACGATGTAGAATCGATGGAAAACAGCGAGTCATCGCGACGAAGTTCGAAGTTCTTCGTTCTTCGCCGCGTGGTTCCTTCCCGGCGCCAAGTAATTTTCCAAATCAATCGATAAAAGTCAATATACGCGCGAGTTCGTAGAAAATGGGGCAACTAAATGAAGCAGAGTAACAAGAGGAAAGACGAATAGTAGACAGAGGGGATAATAACAAGATGTAGCAAAGTCACGTAGAGTTGCGATCGTTAAAATCAACATCATCGAGTTCATCTGCGTCGAAGTAGCGTTTTATAATCGTGAGTCCGTTTCTTATGATAAGCGATACGATAAATATTGTACAGCATTTGTAATGCTACACGAGCCATCCGCTCTCGATTAAGCTTAAGCCCATCCGATTTCACAAGACTCTATTATCGCTGCAGTTACATTTCTTCAAGACTGAACATCGTTCCGTGATACTCTATTCTCTATAACATTCATCGCCATGTTATCGTCACGACACTTTGATCGTTGTAATTTCGAGCCAGCACTTAGAACGCGTATTGAAATTTTTAATTAGCAGGGTGGAGAGAAATATGAAACGGGGGGGGGGGAATTGCGTAATACCAGGAGAATGCCGCGCGAGGAGCATAATATGGCCTAATTTTTTCACAATTCACTGCACGATGTAGAGTATTCTAGAGAGGAGACGCGAGAGAGAACGGGATCGATGTTCGATCGACGAACAAATGGCTGCAATCAGTTAACCTTCTAAAGAAAACCTCGATGCTTGTCTAAATATGATTTCTCACATAAAAAAAAAGAAAAGCCAAACTCGTAATCGCGCGACACCACGTCGGTCGGGTCTCGTTCGACGACACGGACGACGCAGGTTTATTCCCGGCACTTTTAAACGAGTACTATTTAAGTAGAAGGTACTTAAGTCGTTGCTACATACCAATATAAGCTCTATTGCTTATTTTATACTTAGTATTATCGTAACGTTTCCGATTAGAGGTAACATAATGGGAAAGTTGTATCTTAGCGTAAGGTAGACTAATCTGTAAAGATAAGTAGTCAAATAAATGAAAAGTACATTTGATGTTGCAGACCGTTTTCCTTTCATTTTTTCGTCCATGCTTCGCATCGTCTCCAACCATCTACTATATTTGTGTCTTACACAGAAAAGGTACAAGTTGCAGGGGCGAGATAGATGATAAGGTCCTCGGATGACGAATGGGACCTGCTATGTCATTTGCAATTAGAATAGTCAAGAATTAAACTGAATGTGATATCAGATATAAGAAAGAAGCTTTTCTTTTATGTTAAATATTTAATTCGCATGCACCTCTCGGGGGTTATTACCCTGCTGGAACTGCCAGTTAGAACCGCATTAAAAACTTTTCAATTCGGATTGATGCGGTTTTCATCCAGTAAATTGCAGATTGAACCAGATGAAATATTTTCTATCAGTTTCAAACCGGATATGCATGTAAAAATCTTGATGGTATTTATCTGTATTTCTTAGCACAATTTGTCATCGGTTCTGCTCTGATTTACAAGAAGTAACTCGCATATTACTAGGTATACAAGTAAACTTCTTGAGTAACTTTATTCATTTTCTAAGCTGATTCTATCTGGAAATCCAGACCCAAACCAAAATGGAATCTATTGGTCTTTTCAAATTATTTTGCTACCAGTTCTTACATAAATTTGCATATCGTAAATGCATGGTCAAACATACATATTTTTAGATGAAATCGACTCAAATTTTTAGTTGTTTCTAACTAGAATCTAGAAGTGTAGAACAAAATTCACATGATACTCATCAGTTTTTCCAAGCCATTTGAGTACCTGGTTTTATTTGTATTCGCGACACATTTATGGTCCCTCGACCGATTAAATCAGGTTATCAAGGAGGCGTCGAATAACCGTTACCGCTTATACCGCGAGCTAAGGTTTGATATCGATCGATTCGGACCTTCAGAAAATTGAGACGGCAGCCTTAAACCTACTATACCAAAAGCTTCCGCCGTATTAATCTTGCGTCGAAGTCTTGATCACGGAGCAAGCTGCCTCGTTAGTTCGCGGCGCCGATCTTATGGGCGGTATTCTCAGTCGTTGCTTATTCTTAAGTTTGTCTTAAGCATGCTGCATCCTCTACTAGTCAACGAGGTTAGTCTACTATTCTATCACAGTTCCGACACATTCTAACGCAATTTCAACATGGTTGCTACCACAATTCCAAACCGTTTCTCAATATTATTCCTACCCTATTCCCACAAATTATTCCTATCATCGACGAAGTGGTCTATGTTTCTACATCTTTTCCACGCGCAAAGTTGATTTCACCTATCGTATTTTCTATACGATACTACACAAGTCAGGTTATTAAAAATATTTTTCTTTATGTTATAGATGAAACTTGGGAATATTTCTCCGTCGACAGGAACTTGCAGTGGGACAAATGATGGAAAGCTGTTAACCTCAACAATGAACACAAGAAGACATTCTGAAAACAATGCTACATCCTCTACAATGTAGTCTACGAGGTTAGTTTACTATTCTATCACAGTTCCGACACATTCTAACGCAATTTCAACATGGTTGCTACCACAATTCCAAACCGTTTCTCAATATTATTCCTACCCTATTCCCACAACTTATTCCTATCATCGACGAAGTGGTTTATGTTTCTACATCTTTTCCACGCGCAAAGTTGATTTCACCTATCGTATTTTCTATACGATACTACACAAGTCAGGTTATTAAAAATATTTTTCTTTATGTTATAGATGAAACTTGGGAATATTTCTCCGTCGACAGGAACTTGCAGTGGGACAAATGATGGAAAGCTGTTAACCTCAACAATGAACACAAGAAGACATTCTGAAAACAATGCTACATCCTCTACAATGTAGTCTACGAGGTTAGTTTACTATTCAATCACAGTTCCCACATATTCTAACGCAATTTCAACATGGTTGCTATCTCAGTTCCAAACCGTTTCTCAATATTATTCCTACCCTATTCCCACAACTTATTCCTATCATCGACGAAGTGGTTTATGTTCCTACATCTTTTCCACGCACAAAGTTGATTTCACCTATCGTATTTTCTATAATACACAAGTCAGTTTATTAAAAATATTTTTCTTTATGTTATAGATAAAACTTGGGAATATTTCTCCGACGACAGGAACTTGCCGTGGGACAAATGATGGAAAGCTGCTAACCTCAACAATGAACATAAGAAGACAGTGATTTTATATATACAGTGAAGTGATTATATAGACTAGAGTGAAAATATATTTATTATTTATATACTTACATAAATAATCATTTGTACATGATTGTATCACTTCTTTGAAAAATTTTGAACATGCTTTAAAGAAAATAAAGAGAAAAATACTAAACAAAACTGTGTTATCATTGAAATAACCTTCTTCCCGCGAAAAAATGCACAAAATTGCAAAACTTGACATCTAACGAGAACGCACAAAGTTGCAAACCGAAATTTGGCTTCTCACGAAAAAGGCACAAAGTTGCAAAGGCCAAAATTTTTGCAACATTGTTGCAAATGAAATTGGGGTGTTCGAGAAATAAAATCCGGGTTTGCAACTTTGTGCGTTTTCGCGGGGAGCTCAACAAAGTTGATAACCGAAATTTGACTCCCCGCGAAAATGCAACAAAGTTGCAAACCGAGTTTTTTTCTTGCGAACTGGCGATTTTCGTTTCCAACATTGTTGCAAAAATTTTGACCCTTGCAACTTTGTTACATTTTCACGGGGCGTCCAAATCCGTTGAAATCGGAATAGTCTGAAGATAATGGAAGATTTTGGCGTTCAACAAAGTTGCTAACCGGAATCTGACTCCCCGCGAAACCTCAACAAAGTTGCAAACCGAGTTTTTTTCTTGCGAACTGGCGATTTTCGTTTCCAACATTGTTGCAAAAATTTTGACCCTTGCAACTTTGTTACATTTTCACGGGGCGTCCAAATCCGTTGAAATCGGAATAGTCTGAAGATAATAGAAGATTTTGGCGTTCAACAAAGTTGCTAACCGGAATCTGACTCCCCGCGAAACCTCAACAAAGTTGCAAACCGAGTTTTTTTCTTGCGAACTGGCGATTTTCGTTTCCAACATTGTTGCAAAAATTTTGACCCTTGCAACTTTGTTACATTTTCACGGGGCGTCCAAATCCGTTGAAATCGGAATAGTCTGAAGATAATGGAAGATTTTGGCGTTCAACAAAGTTGCTAACCGGAATCTGACTCCCCGCGAAACCTCAACAAAGTTGCAAACCGAGTTTTTTTCTTGCGAACTGGCGATTTTCGTTTCCAACATTGTTGCAAAAATTTTGACCCTTGCAACTTTGTTACATTTTCACGGGGCGTCCAAATCCGTTGAAATCGGAATAGTCTGAAGATAATGGAAGATTTTGGCGTTCAACAAAGTTGCTAACCGGAATCTGACTCCCTGCGAAACCTCAACAAAGTTGCAAACCGAGTTTTTTTCTTGCGAACTGGCGATTTTCGTTTCCAACATTGTTGCAAAAAATTTGACCCTTGCAACTTTGTTACATTTTCACGGGGCGTCCAAATCCGTTGAAATCGGAATAGTCTGAAGATAATGGAAGATTTTGGCGTTCAACAAAGTTGCTAACCGGAATCTGACTCCCCGCGAAAACTCAACAAAGTTGCAAACCGAGTTTTTTTCTTGCGAACAGGCCATTTTCATTTCCAACATTGTTGCAAAAATTTTGACCCTTGCAACTTTGTTATATTTTCGTGAGGCGTCCAAATCTGGTGAAATCGGAATACTCTGGAGATGATATTGGAACATTTTGGCGTTCAACAAAGTTGCTAACCGGAATCTGACTCCCCGCGAAAACTCAACAATGTTGCAATCCGGGTTTTTTTTCTCGCGAACAGGCCATTTTCATTTCCAACATTGTTGCAAAAATTTAGTCCTTGCAACTTTGTTGCATTTTCGCGGGGCGCTCAATAGCTTACCTGAATACTTACCATATTTTGCGTGATCATAAGGCGATTGGTTCTTAAGACTAGAGCAATGTAAAAGTAATGTGACGTGATGTGTTGAAGTCAATAAAGTTTGAAAGTAGGGAATGGCATGTTTAAAACAGTGCGTTAATGTAAAGATTTTTAAAAAGATTTTTTTGTGGCAAGATCATTTTAGGTGTTCTTTTTATCATGTCTTTTATATATGACTTGGAATCGGAAGGAGCAAGTAGTGGAAGGAAGGCTCGTTAAATAATAATAGTCGTTTATCACTTAACTGTATTTTATTGAAATAAGTGAAATGCGATACAATCAAATCTTACAAATGCGTTCGTAATACTATAGTAGATGCAATTATGTACTTCATAATTCGGGTAGATCCGAAATGCAGCAAAGTGATCGCCTTTAACGCCTTTTATTCCCCCAAATCCATGTTTCGGGTCAGATTGTGTCGGTATACAGCGCGCGGCATTACTCGTGTCTACCCCTGTAACATTTTTTCGGCATCGATTTTATGCATTAGAGTAAGAAGAATGTAAACTATTGTAAATAAAAAAGGGAGGGAAGCTTTACCGTAGAATTGAAACTCCCCGCTTGTTTCGCAAATTTCATCATTTTCCACAACGTTTTTCATCCGTTTAGCTTCTTGCATTCTGTGCTCCTGATTCCGAAGCAAAAACTATCAAGCGTTCACAATCAAAGTTGGTGGCCCAATAATTGAACGATCTCCTCTTCTTTCTATGTTTCTGTTAACTCAAACGTATTTCCTGATCAGAACAATCTTGGCGTTTTAGATTACAGTGGAGAATACCGCCTTATGTCTCGCGGCGCACATCGCTGCCGCGAGAGGAGTTACCAGTATGGCGTCCACCTAGCGGTGTTCGAACCAAATCAATTATTTCGAAGTGTTAGTTTCGTAAAACCGGAAGGAATCGCATTAATTTTCTATCAGCCGATTCATTGGAAACCGGGTAAAAATTTTTTCTTTGAACACCATATGCATCCCGTCAATTATTTTCTCTGCCAATCCGGATCGCGACAGACTCGAACGAGCTTGTGGCATTTCCAGATTGAATCCGTAAGTTCAGATACGAACCTTCCGGGTTTATACAAATGGCAAATTCCTGATAAAAACTGATCAATTTTGGACCTGAAAAATCCTGTTTCATCCATCGATCTGGATATCCGCATTGAATCGGATTCATTTTTGAACTGCCAAAAATCACTGCTTGAAAATCCAAGTAGCACCGTATTGAATCAGATAGATCCAGTTCAAAATTCAATGCGGTTCTAACTGACAGTTCCAGCAGGGTAGCAACTAAAGAAAGAAGTTGTTCTACATGGTACCGATTTATTTATTTCATCCACAATCACAAAGAGGCTACTGTGTGCCCGGATATACAGTACAGATACACATACTCGTTAGAAAATGCATATTATCACCGGCACCACCGAGTTTTCGCCTGCAGTTTGGTTAAATATACGATTATATCACTTTCATGATCAGAGTAGACTTTAAACGAGGTCTCGTTTCTGCTAGCTGCTTTTGTCGTCGCCCTCTCTCGGAATCTTTCGTCCAGTTAAGATTGATACTGCCTTGCACATTTGTTCGTATCGGTTGATATGTATCCACGTACACATAGATATACCGTTCACCGTTGATTCAGCAACGGCGCGTGTCTGTTCAGGAGAGGGTGTCGCGAGAGGTGTTGCTCGGATAGAACGAATCGATGCGAAGTCAACGTCGCGGGGTATCGATGGGCTTTGTCCAACAACATTAACCATAGAAAATAACGCGTTAACTGGGACATCGACGCTACGTACATCAAGAATACACGGGAATTAATACAAAAAACGCGAGACGAAATGAATCGGCACATCGATGAATAGAGGACAGTTTTTCACCACTTTCTTAGGTACATCGAATGTCTCCGAAGATTAATGCTTCTCGATATGTAAAGTAGTTCTTCCGTGTAGAAAAAACGCTTCCACTAAGCCCATTCAAACGACTACTCCGACTGGGAAGTGATTGGAACTGTTTCAGACGGGACACTCGGTGAATGATACAGAAATTACATCGAATAGAAAGAATATAACCAGATCAGATATCCACGTATTTGAAGATTGAAAGAAAAAAGCCTCGGCTCCTATTTCGCTTATATTCTGGGCATGATAATTGAAAGGTAATTAATTTCAAGCTTCCTTCTTATAGAATGTTCTATTGTACCTACCATCCAATTATTAAACAACACGAATAAATGTGGTTCGAACACCAACCATCACTCATCGAATCTGTCGTCTGAAAAAGCCCTTCCACCCCGTTAACATCGTTACGCCTGGATAGGTGAAGTTACTCGAGTAAACTCAGTCTGTAGTAGTGTTCTGTTCGTACGAAAAATACAGTTATCTTGTTTGTGTTTGTTCGTGCAGGGTGATGGACATCGCCGGAGCAATAGATGGAGCGAGAAGTCCGCGAGACTTTAAAAAGACGACCATTGGAGACTTCGCGGGCAGCCATGCTCAAATTGACAAAATACGTTTGGTTTGGTACAAGGACATTACAAATATACACTTGGAGGATCTACTACTGAAAGCCCACAATCTTGTGCACTACGTTTCCCTATACTACTCTACTACTACTTGCGTCTTGGCACATCTCCTGTTCTACTACTGCACTTATAGTATCTCCGTTTCTCGGGTACGCTGTCTGGTATCATCTTACGGCTGTAATCTGTTAACTGTTACGGGTATACTTTCATCTACTTGGAACACAGAGTATCGTCAGAACGTCAAAGGAATCGTCACTTAATCGTAATATACACCGGTGGCCGTGTCCGCCAATTCTTCTAGCTGCATCCATTGCCCATAGACGTCCACGCGTCTGGTACATTTCATCATCTGTAAATTCTATATCTCGCACTTGGGATCGAAGTGTCTGGTCGATCGTCAGCCAAAAACATAAAGCGAGCCGTCTGTCTGACTTCCTCGTGGTCGATCGAAGTACGGGTTGAAGTAGTACTCCCGCCTTGCACCCAGTGCTCTCGAATCTTAAACGTACGTGTACACATTTCCGCGATGCATCAGTGTCAGCTGTGCGCGCGCTGTGTTTCTCTTCTCTACGAGGCCCTTTGCACGGCACACACGCATTATTATCGAGCACACCATCGAGTCGATCCATCAGCCATCGACATGTGTTCCGCGCGTACATGTAGGTTGCGTGTGCGCGCGTGCAGTCGGACGCGTGTTATCACAAACGTGTGCCCTTCGGCGAGGTTTATATCTAAACACGTATCACGGTGAATGAGAACGTTTGCGCGAAAGTGGCGGAGGGAGCGTGAATTAGTAAACGTCGCGTCGCTATCTCTATTCCTCGTTTCGCACCTTTTGATTCTCGCCAACAACGATACAGCGGTATCATTAAGAATATTGCTATTTAAAGTCTAGAGGAAGGTCTACTCTCGGTACTCGGCTTATTGTCGTTAGAACGTACCTCCGGTGTCATGCGTGAAGGGGATCGACAGGAAGTGCTGTTCCGGAAGCACGAAGGAGAAGTCTGATCGCTGTGGGCTTACCATCAAGGATTCGCAAGGACCGCTCTATTGGAAACAATTCTGATGGATATCGTATCGCGGGTTTTCAAGCATACAAGTAATAGGCAATTACATAGTTTACGTATATTCGAGTTTATACAATTAAATCGCACCTTTACTGCATTTAACACGTTGGTGCACAGAGAAGTGACCTGAGATCGAGGCTATTTCTGCTAACTTTAAACCATGCAACCATGAGAATATCTGTTTTTATAGTAATGAAGGTTTCAAAATAACGAGCGATAGAAATAATGATCCTAAACGTGACGCAGAGCAGTGAAAGAATTTGGACATAAATCGTGCACGTTTCATAGGTCCTTTCAAAATTCCCCCTTCGTTCTCCGTATGAAAATTACTTCGAAGAGCCACGCATTCAACGAAAACTCTATTCTGGATACTCTCTACGCTCGACAGTGATTTTCCCATAAAATCTGTGAAAACTTCATGCATCCATCGAAATCTCTCTTATCGTCTGCTATCGCTAACTTCCATCAGAAAATAAGGCGCGCCGGGGCATCTTCTTTGCGACGTACGGACCGGAAGTTATCGAAGGTGGAACAGTTGACGCTTCTACAAGGGCCGTGTAAAAATTGATATCATTCACAACCATCGGTTAATTGTTCTCTCTCTCTCTTTTTTTCTCTCTCGCTGATAAAATATTGGCGAGTATAGTCAATGAACGATCCATATTTATGTTTATGCTTGAATACAGGACCAGCCTGGATTCATTCTTCAAAAATAAACTATTCTATCTTTATCTTTCTCTCCCTCCCATTCTCTCCCCCATTCTTTTCCTCGTTATTGTTCTCTTCTTCTACGTTTGATCATCGGAATAGTTTGAGCAACCTCGCCTCCCGTTCGTCTCTCTAACATACTACGCTTCCACAAACATTCTTCTACGTTCTATTAATTCGTTTACTATTCCACGCTCACCGCGGATGATTAAATTCCAAAGCACAGAGTGTTTATTATTTTTTCTTGTTTTTTCTTTTTTTTTTTTGGGTTTCTTTGTTTCTCCCGAGCCTGTTGAGATAGAAATTGTACTTAAGTCAGTCAAGCGGTGTGCATTAAATGACGACAGAAGGAAACAACGTCCAAGTCGACGTCTGACAAAAATTGCGAACCTTCCGCGATACTTATTTCAGCCGCGGTGTCTTCATCTGCAACGAAAAGTCGTGTTGCGTTCATCAAACCACCTGCCATTTGTACTCTCAAACGCGGTGTAATCAGATTTCTCAGCTGGTACCAATGATTGTCTGATTCTCCGTAGCCTTCGCCGTGCGATCAAACACTTGGTAAACTCTCAGCAGAGTAATCGATAGAAGTCACGACTCACCTACTATTCAAGCAACTCAGACTCACGGGAAGTGGCTCCGAATTCACGCACGGAATGTGACCAGCCACCGTTTCCATTAACGGATACCATTGCGCCACGGGTTTCCTTGGATTGTCCAGCATCTCTAGCCAATGGTCACGACCGATACCGATGAAACTGGAGCCAATCGCCGTGCAACCCATTAACTCGTTCGGTCCAATCCTGAAACGAGAATCGGATGAAATTGTCCGCGATCGTCTATGGGCCATTTCGTGACCATTCCGACGATTACTTTCGTTCTTTCGCTCACCTGTCGTAATCGATTACTTTTATTATTAGACTAACGTCCTCGATGTTAGATGCGGGCACGTCGAACACCAGAACCTCATTGTACACGGGGAACAGCGTGTTCTTCTTAACCGTGGTCTTCTTTTTCTTGATCCTTTTGCCTTGGCAGAGCAGGTAGACTTTCACATAGGGATCTGGAAATTAACATTTTCGTTGGATCGTTTCTTATTCATAACTACTTAGTGTCTTGATATGAAGAGTAGCGGTAGCTCATACCAGACAATCCTGTTATGTCCATGACTCTCAGGTTCCTGGCTTTGATTATGGTCACCGTCAGTCGACCAGCTGTCGGAAGATAGCAAAGCGACAGCATCAATTCTCCCAAGTCCACCTTCTCCTAAAACACCATGAAAATCGTCTCAGCCTTCGTTTTGCACCAGTGTCCAGGTGTTAAGTGGCTAACGAAGTCGTGCTACCTGCATGGCGCACAGAATGTTCATTGTGTACTCGATTTCTTGCTCGAGGTCGGTGCATTCGAGCAATCCTTTGAGTACAACCTGTCCGATCAGATCGGGCCGCGAGCATCGATCGAAATCGTATACCGAAAATTGGAGGTATCGTTCCCGCAGCTCTTCGTACGGTACACTGAGGTCACAGAGGTCCGATTTGTTAGTATATTTGACGAGGAGGGGCTGAGCGAACGTGTGGACTTTACAAACCTGAAGATGAATATCTCGTTGAACACGGGATTCAGATTCCTTCGATGTACTTTCGTTTGATGCTTCTTCTTTCTGTCTGGGAGAAGGTATATCTTTATGTAGGGGTCGCTGCTACCGGTCACGTCTTTCACTGGCAGTTCTTGAGCCTCTAGCACCTGAAATCGACATCATGGTCCGTTTAAGTAAAATACAAACAAGTAGCGAATGATATTAAAACGGAGAACAGTCAGTGATACCGCCAAGACTCGTGAAAAATCGCTGAACTGGTCTTCGCAAATCAGTAAAGTTCCACGGAGAATTCAAAGACTCGAGTTTCAGTGTTTCGCGAGAACAGCTCGGAAGTTGAGCCATTTTAATTTAAAAGTAACGCTTCACTGTCGTCACGACAGGCATCGTTAAAAGCAATATACTTCATTCTGATAAAACGGGGTGAGTTCGGCGAAGTGAATAGTACTTTTGAAGTAATTCAACTTTTAAGCCCTGCCAATAGTGAGGGCCCATCGTGGAGCACGGAAGAACTGTAGTTTTCCCTATGGTTGTACGCGGGCAATGAATAGACGAGTAACGAGAGCAGAAGTTCCAGGAACGATTCAAAGCGAAAGAATGCTTACTCTATGCGACGGCGAAGAGAAGGTAAATGTTACGTGGCACGCGGCAATTAATTCCTCCCTCAGTGAAGAAATAACCGCGAAGAAGAGTGTTTCTAATCTCTCGAGTCCTCGACGTGCCGCTACTTAATTCTGCATATCAGGGTAATTACACGGTCAGGGGAGAGAAATTCAGGTCTCCGTGGGCTGTCGTACGTCCACGTTCCTTCACCTTCGTGCTCAAGTAGAGTTATGAATGAACCGGATATGTACGTGGCACGCATGCAGCGTGCGCATTTATATTTATGTGTCACGAATCGTAGGTGTCGCCCTATTTACGACAAATTCAATCTCCATCAATTCCATTCCGCCGCAGGAATAATACATCAGCATCGTTACATCGCCCGCGCCGCGCTCGATCGCAATACAACCTGTGCGCGTGTCCGTCGTCGTGCACTTCATTATCGTTATCCAATAACTTGCGCTAAATATGTCCGCGTAATTAGACTGGCCGAGTGCAATCGTGAACTGAATTAGCCTACGCGCTGAAAGTGTTACGAAAACATTCCCGTCGACAAACAGTCGATACTGCGTGAGGCAACGGACGCCGAGGGAGTTCTGTTTTATTTTCAGTGATGAACGCACAGTGGTCGAGGTAAAGATAATAGCTAGCTATTACTAAATATTGAAAACATTTGGGGTGAAATTATGGTATTAAGGCCGTCGCGCGTTTTTGCGAAGCGCGGCGAAGAAATTAATAATAATTAATTAATTGTCGCTAGGCTTCGGGCATCAATTGTTTACAATGTTTCCTCTTCGTATCACCGCGCT
Source organism: Andrena dorsata (assembly GCA_929108735.1). Lineage (NCBI taxonomy): Eukaryota > Metazoa > Arthropoda > Insecta > Hymenoptera > Andrenidae > Andrena > Andrena dorsata. The sequence continues at coordinate 55,011,490 of OV815489.1, forward strand.
ACGCCGAAAAGCGCGACGGCCTTAAAAGTTCGAATAGTGTCGGAAGAAAATACAGAAAGCGCCAAGTAGATAATGCCGCGACTAGTCAGACAGGAGTTCTTGGGAGAACAGTGTGACTCCACGGCTCCAGTTGTTGCCTCTGCCCCAGTATTTGAGGGTCAATTATCACCGTGGAATTTACACACCGGATGTGGCCAGGAATTAGCGTGAATCAGTCGTTCTATAGCGTGGTAATACTAGCCGTGGAGGAAGAGCAAAGTCGTTCGCGTGATAAGGAATGTAGAATCGATTTCGTTGCACGGTGGAGCGAGCCCTGCCCCGTGGATTCGTTTCGTGTATTCTCGCCCACGGGAAAATCTTTCGCCATTCGAAATGGCGCAGCCTTGAGACTGGTCGCGGGTTAATCAATGCAGCTGCACGCGATCGAGTATATCATAAATTGAGACCGATATAATTCTGGGCAAACGTCGAAAGTGGAACGGGAATGTCGGTCATCGCTTGCAAGGAAAGAATTCTTCGCTTCCACTCTACATGCACGCGTGCGTGTGTGTATTGCACGTTGATTTCGCGCGTTACGTGCGCAGCTTAAGGAAAAAGCTCTGATGCAGCTTTGTCCGATAGACTCGGTTGTCTCGCGGGAATTGAGATGCTTGGCATTGTGCGTGACTCTATACGCGCCATATTAAACACAAATTCTACTCAGGGGAAGTTGAGAATGTGAGAATTCGAAGGATTAAATGATGAAAGTACATTAACATTCCCAGTTCATTCATCTTTTTGATTGACAAAAGTCTGTGTGCGATAACGGAGGCAATATTTTCAGCAATTTATAACAGCTTTTTTTCAGTCGTCACACTAGGAAGATCCCTTAACAGAATTTTTAATCTGGCTAACTTGTATTTCAATAAGATTTACTTCTTCTATGGACCCCCTTCTACTTTTAAAACCAGCTTCCAAAAAGCGGTAGTACCTATAATAACGATAGGTCTTGATATTTATACATAATTATTTCAGTTGGTTCATGTTTCTGTTCTGTTTTATTTTTCCTTGTAATGCTTGTCCCTACCATGTATGTATCGTTTACTCCTACTCTCTTTACTAAATGGGCCTTACTCGTGCAAGAGAAATAAATAAATAAAAATCCATTTTCTCGGAAATATTGGTTTATATAGAAAAGCCTCGTTTCACGTTTTTGCTTTATTTTCCCGGGAAGAATAAACCCCCTTTTTCATCGCGGAAGTACCCCTCAAATTTGCGCAGTTAAAGTTTAGAGTCGGGTACTCTACGATCATCATTCGTACTCAACAAATGGATATTAATTTACCAAATCATGGAACTCACTTTAACGACCAATCCCTCGATCTCTTTGTCGTAGCGCAGAGCGAAATGTAGCTTCCCAGCGTACTCCATCTCCGTGGTGCTGGAACTCTCCGCGCTCTCCTGTCTCACCAGCTCCTTCTTGTAAAGTTCCGGCTGCGGACGTGAACGTGCACGGTGAAAACTTTGGAAAACTAAATTTTCTTGTTTGCTTCGTTGTATGAACTGCGGTTGCAGCCGCGCGTCCGCGGGGAACTCTTTTTAGGAGCGGAAAGAAGCATTCTGCTCGCTTAATTGCTTAACGTGGGAAGTTAGCTGGACTGAAAGTATCGCGGGTAAAGGAATGGGTAAACCTGGACCACTCGCAAATATTCTCATCGATGTCTAAGATATTCCTCCATCCACATTATGCAGTTACAACTTTCTTATTTGAATTCGAGAAATTAAACAGCTGAATATGAACTACTTTTACTATTCAATTCTTCATTAACTGTACCTTGATTAAACCGAGACTGGAGTCGCTGCGATTCTCCAGGCTGCAGATGCTGAACTTGATGTTCGGTAGGTCGAGTCGGTGGGAGAGCTGTCGTTGAAAGCTCTGATGTCTCATCGGCACGATGGGCAAAGTTGTCTGGCGCAGTACCTGTAAAAAAGTCATGCCTTGATACGTTCATCCTGTCTGAATATTTAAAAAGCTCCATCCGGGGAAGTCGGCTGCTGGGAACCTTCGTCAGCCCCTTAACAACGAAGTTTCTTCCGCTAAAGTATCTCTCGCTACATGAAATTTTCATTTACCTCTCTTCGAAACTCCTACCCCTATGCATGAACTCTGGTCATCGGGGGTTATAAAGGAAAAATCGCGGTCTTGTACGCGGCTGACTTTTAAATTGACGTTTCCGCAGCAAGATATTTCTTAGGGTAAATCCAGGAGACGCGGTCGACCTAATATAAAATGGCTATTTAAACTAATATAGATATTACTTATTTTATCACAACAAACCTATATATTCAGAATTTTATGCGGATTCAGAAAAACTGGTCGATATTTGTTTTAAGACAATATTTACTGTAAGTCGGATTGAAAATTGAAGTCATGACATCTGACCACCTTTCCCGACGTGCCGGGAGAAATGGGTTTCGTCGTTGGCAGAGACCACTCACATAATTATTCATGGAAAAATAACAAAGAAGAAAGTAAAATTATTTATGAGTGAATACAACTATCGATTTATTGATATTTAATTTGTTTACGCTGAACAAGTAAAGAACTCGTCAAAGAGAAAATGAACTACGTACTGGTGATTAGCAAGGCAAATGAATGCAAACGAATGCAAAATGAATGCTAAATAAACAAAAATTATAATAATAATAAATAAAAAATAAAAAATAAACAAAAATAATAAAAAAATCATAACTCGACCATCTCTCCTTTCTGCAACGAGAGATAGTCTTCTCGTTAGTTTTAAGAGGAGGAGTTAATATGGACAAATACTTTGGCTGAATTGTCCCTCAATATCTCTACTATTTTATTATCCCCAACCGAAAATAAACTTAGAAATATATTTTAAACCCGATTCTGTACACCGCTATTTGACAAAAGAGGTTAAATGTAACCTCAATTTGCCTTTTATAGCTTATAAATCCAGAAAAACACCGGAGGAGGCGAAATGACGCTATTCATTCAACTATTTGACTTCTAGAAAAGTAATTGGTCTGCACTTTATCGCGTTTTTGCTTATAGAGTCTGAAATATAGCGACTCGACCAACTCTCCGGCCCGACCGCGTCTCCCGGATTTACCCTATCAAACAATTAACGAGGCCTATATAAACGTGTGAATGAATGTTGGTACCTTTTTGTTTTCCTTCTGCTCCTGAACATATTCGTGAGTGATGGGTTCCGATTGAAGATCTGGAAGGGAGTGACTGATACGTATGGTGTTCTGCTGGGACAAGTCGCTCTCAGTATCCTCTTCCTTCATGTGCCTCCTCACGTTCATTAACCATCGCCAGGTAGACGAACACTGGAAACTCACGGCGGCCAACAATAATAAAGCCATCAACGCCACTCCTGTTCCTATCATCAGCTGATAAGGGAACGTTTCCGTCCATTCTTCTGCGAACAAATTCACGGGAGGTTAACAGTCTCTGATAGAGAAGAATGCTCCTATGAATCGTTTTGAAAATTTAATTATTACACGATTCAGCGACTAATTGCTTGGCTCAGCCTCGCATTTCCTCTGCCAGGCTAATCCAGGAAACGCGAAGGAATCCCTCATTAATTACTCGCGATATCGTTCGAGGGCAGGCTGTTGCGCAATAATAAATCAATTTAGATAAGAGATAGCGGAGAGGGGGCCTACCGGAGGAAGAAAAATTTTAATCAAGAAGAGGAACGCCTTTTGTGCTTGGAAAAAACACACGTAAGGAAAGGAATGGATGGGAATTTGTATGCCATTGGAATTAAAGGGACGTGCCTACCTGTGAGGTCTCATAATTCCTTTATTTATTTACATATTGCATTGCAAATAATACTATAAGAACTATAAAACATATAGGGTAAGTCCGGGAGAGTTCGACCACCGGGAGAGTCCGGCCAGTGCAGATAGGTACTTTGAGACTGACGTAACATAGGGCACTGTGTGTCATTGACACAAAAGAAATGAAGGCGCTTGTTGTTTATCTTACATTGACCATTGTCACAAATCCATATTTGAATTATAAGATACAGTTATGACTTTATGCGAGGCTGAAAGTTTTTAAACCAACTTACAGTGGGGGCGATATTTGAAAAACAGGTAAGTATGCATATAACTACAGTGTAACACCAACAATACGTATATATTCGTTTTTCATTTTTTTTTTTGATAAGGTGGTCGATCATTACCTTAATTACTCGTAGTGGGTGGAAAGTCCACATGACGGTGAGACCCGCCAGTTGCAGTGCCAATGTTTTTGATTGAAAATGAAAATAATAATTTGAAATTATCGCACACTATAATTTATATATACCCTAAATTGTTTGGGCTTTGCTTTAATGTGCATAAAACGACAAAAATGTGAAGAACAACGATGCTACAATTTGTTTTCTAAAAAGTGGTCGAACTCTTCCGGACTTACAATACTTTCGAATACACAACCGTTTATTTAAAAACGTCTTGCAGTTTTTTTTTTTTAAAAATCGCGAAATGAAATAAACATTATCTAGTCCCATGATTGCGCAGTTTTGCACGCCACAATGTTTATCCTTAGCCATTAACCAAACCGTTATCTACCATGAATAAGTTCCTCCATTTCGTGAACCATGAAAAAAATACTTAATATTCCCAGCACATCCCAAAAACGTTTGTTCAATCGCAACAAGGACGCTCGTATCTCTGTAAAAAGTCACATTGTCCGTGCCTGTTGAGCGTACAATACGTCGCTGGGTGACTCATTCCATCTGGCGCAATGCCGTTTAACATCCAACAGCTAAAAATCGTGGACAGTTGCGCAAGCACCGCCGAGAGAAGACGATGCAAATGAAGTATAACGCTTCGGGTAAAGTACACGCACGCCTTAACGATTAATGTACGAATACTATGCAGCATTGTGCGCGGCCTACGAGCAAGAGAAAGCCGCGGATCCTCGGCCGAGCTGTTCGGAGCGAGCAGACAAACACCAACTACCGCGACGTTTTCTTTCGCGTGGCGTCACGTTTTGTCTCAGCCGCCTCCATTAACCGCGTCCTTAATGACAGGAACTTCTTGGAGCACGCTGGATCGTGCAACAATACATCGCCTGGCCCGAGAATAATGCAAATAAGGCGGGTTTCGAGTGACTAAGGACGCTTCGTTATTCATTCCCCTGTCCGTACGACGAATAATTATTTCCCTCGGCGTCCTCTCCAAGCTTCCACGCCCCTGCCTATCGGTTCCACGTTCCTTTCTGAGCCGAGCATCTCGTATGCTATCCTCTATGCCAGTAATTACGTTGTTTCGTCGTGACTCATCGACCGCCGGCATATTTATACGACACTAAATTGCATCCAGTCGATAAAATCCAATTTGTGTCCTCGCCCTCTCCAACAATATCGGGTTAAACTGCGCGTTGTTGAAATCCTTTGTGTTTTATTACAACACGCGGGCGTTTTATACCTATTTTTGCCTCTGCGGACACAGCCTTGTATTATGTTGGGACGTTGCGTTTGCCAATATTTGGAACGGCAATCACGATCTCGTCAATGATTATTGTTCCCTTGCATTCGCCCCGCAAACAATACCTTCGCCTTAATCTATTTACTCAGGACATACATATTCGGCGTGCTTATTGCCGCGACAGATGTCATCCGCTCGAATTATACGTGCTGCTATTATGGCTCTATTACTGTGCTGTTGACCGAAGCTTCTGCGACAGATTGGTAAATATGCTTGCGGTACGAAGGATATGGCCCGGCGATTTCTGAACTTAGAGTTGGGGAGTGAAATGCGTTGATATTACTGGCAGCAAGAGATCGGGTGATTCAAGTACTTCACCGGGATTAGAAGTTCGATTTTTCGTTTGTAGAATGTCTGCTCTAATTGATCGAGTTATGTAGGCCATCAACGGATTCATCTTCTCTGGGACAAATATTTGAATGTGGCCGATGGCTAGGGTAAAGGACCCAATTACTGTCACCTTAAGCTATTTTACTTAAAATAACGAATAAACAAACATTGTAAAGTGATACACAAAAAGAATTATGTATTTCAACTTATAATCTATACTATTGATTATATTCTATAGGTTGTTTATTCGTTATTTTAACTAAAATAGCTTAAGGTGACAGTAATTGGTTAGGTGTCAGTAATTGGGTCTTTTACCCTATAGTTTGATCAGCGTGTCAAGTAGGATGTTAATCACGCATGCAACTTGAAGCTGCACCAGGTGAATTCTACTTCTGGAGAGTACAGGTAAGAAGTCAAGGGATCGATTGAATTGTTGAATTGAGATGTGAGTCTCGACTTTTCCTAGACTTCGCTGTTTCTCTCTAAATCTAATATTCCAAGGTAGTTGCCGCCTATGCCTAAGATTTTTCACTGGCTCAGAGGCGCACGTTCACCTCCACTTCCGTTTTATCGCGTCGAGCCAATCAATTATCGTTAAACCGCATAGTGGAAGGTAGCAGAAAGTTCAAACATCAAGTTCTTCTCGGGGGCCTCATCATTTTTATCGTCGATGCAAACACCGTGCACAAAGTAGCAACCAATAATCGCGTGAGAGGGCCGATAGCAGGTAAAGGTTCGGGAGTAAATTCGATTTACGACTTTTAGTTCTTCGTCGTAACTCGTGTCGACGAGACGCTGCCTTCGGCGTACACACTTAAGTGATTGATGAGACACGCGAATTACGCTTTTACTACCATTACCGAGCCCTTAATATTCGTTTGCGACCGACCGACACGGACCACCTTGTATTTTTTAGTACCCCGTAATGCCTCGCAAGTGTTTTAAGGCCGGCTCGTTGTCACAAACCACTGGTAGGTACTTCGAAACTGTCGTGGGCTGGCACAGCGTGAGCTACGTCAAGCGGAAGTGAAACATCCCACCAAAGGGATAAAAAGGGAAACTGTTTCACTTTCTTCGTAATTGTAGGTGGCAGCTATTTCGGTGTTGTATGTATAATAGAAGAGTGAAGTTCGCGCTGAGTTGTGGTAGCTGAATCGGTAAGTGCTTCTATACTCGGGTGCTAACAGGAGTTTACACTCCTATCTCAACACCCAACTTCCATGTTTTTTCATTATCCTAAGTATCAAGATAGTATAGGACGTTCCAAAACGAATCCACGAAGCGAGTTTAATTTAGTGTGTGGTATACCCCAGCTTCCAATCGCGAATACGCAATTTTCTCCCCGACAACCCGTTCAATTATCGATTCCCCACGCTTTTTCATCTACCTCATGGGTCCCCCGCCAGCCTTGACCCTCGCTTCCCGTTGCTCGAGCGGTGAGGTCACAGGTTCGTGCGTTTCGTTGCTACGACTTTTTACGGCGCTGGTACGCGAGGCTTGAGTTTACGGACGGTCACGTAAACGGGGAGCCGTGGCCCGAGCCACTCTCGTCTGATGAGCGGTCAGCGCCGTGAAATCGGTCAATTAATCGATAAATTTTAGTTCCAGGTGCGGGTGGAGCCGAGCTGCTGCGAGCCACTCGCGATTGAATTTCATGGCCGCGCTGCTACGTGACGCAATGATCGCGGCGTGACGAAATATCCACGGCCCTGACCTTACCTCGCGCAGCACGTGGTGTAATCTCGCAGATGGTACCTTCGCTGTCACGTTTCATCTGCACTCCGAGTGATGGCTCGTCACCATTTTTGCTTATGTCGTTCTTGTTTTCTCTGTGAAGTCGCGCTAGCTAATTATTTCCACGTGTTCCTAATTTATACACCATTGCACTGTACAAGCTCAGCATCACCGCCATCGGCTTCTCTCGAATCGAACGGTATATTGGACGCGATAACGTGAACCACGCGCAGTGACGCGTGCAATTGAACTGTCTCAACTTCAGACACCATTGAAGTTCCACGCGAGATTCTCGGTATCGTAGTTTCTGTTATAAACGAACACCGGCGATGCCGCAGACCTCGGTGAGCTACCCGAACTCGCTGAACAATACAAATGTATCCTCGGCGAAGGAGGACCCTTTGCCCAGCCCAGCTGACGAAACCAGTTTCAAGCCCTGGCGCGTGTTTATCAATCACATCGACAGTTATCACGGGAAAGCCCTTGTCGACGTGAGTCTTACAATTAGATTAATGCCGGAAGGTGATGCTCTATTTTCCACCCTCTCGCACTCGCGTTCCGTTATAACGTTCCAATGCAGCGCCGGGCTATGAATAAATTACGACACAATGTCTAGGTTATCTGTGCGCCTTGCTGGCGGTATTAGCAGGGATAAAAAGGAACGAGTGCGTGTATCCGCAAGTATCGATTTCGAATTAGTTCCAGCGTCTCCCCTTTAACGTCCTACAGGTAGGATCTTTTTTTAAACAACCGCGCAACCGTGTGCTTTCTTAGGAGAGAGATGCATCGGGCAAGTTGTAGGTAAATTATATGATCGATAGGCAGTTCGTCGTTTTCGCCGATATATTGCTCGTTACGTCGGCAATTAAGGGTGTAGCGCGCGTGCAATTAGATGTGACACAGAGGCAAGAAGCACAGCGGCGTGCATAATTATTCGAAAGACAATGTACTCCGACTTTACCTCTACCGTATAATCAGTTTCTGAATTGCTAACTCTTTACCAGACGGAAATGAATTAAATGAGCTACAAAAGTGAGAAGGCTCTAAAATTACACGGTATATTACACGTTCATAATTGCGAATTCTTTCTGTGCGTAATTGAGATTATAGGTATAACGCGATTTTAATACAGTTTCCCATAATAGATGGTAGGTACTCTTTTCTAATTAAATTGCGCAACAGCACACAAAATGGCAGCAACAGTCAATAGACCATTATTCTCGAGTGCAGAGCAGCATTCCGTTCACTTAATTCATTACCTGCGTCATTATACAATCCGTCTGTAATGCAATCTGCCAAGAAATTTTACAAGGAAACATTGTTACTGCCCCCGCGATCCAGTTCTCCCTTCCGGGTTGGAAACACGGCAATTAGAACGTCACCGCAGTGACGCGACGCCAATTAGGTGGTTTAACAGTGGCACGTGAAGTATCTTTGCACGGTTAAATTTAATAACGGTGAAAATTCAATTGAGTCGCCACCTCGAGATTATAACTCGGGGCGCTTCGAGAGGGATTCGCGTTTCACGCCTCTTTATTCAAAAAGGAAAGATCACAAATGGGTGCTCGGCTCGACCGTTCCAATCAAGTTCTTCGATATCGAATTTCCGCGGTTCCTCGAAATTGAGATATCGACGTTTATCGGATAACTTGCTTTCCGTTTCAACGGACGGAGGGTTGCATTGAAAATTTCAGCTGCTGTCGGAGAGGGTGTTCGTTAATCCGCGAAGTGTCACCGACGAGGGAGAGGAAGAGGAGGAGGAGGAAGAAGAGGAGGACGATGAGAGGGTTGAAGAAGAGGAACGCGAGGACAGGAAGGTCGATGAAACGCTCGGCGAAACAGAAGATTCCCGGAGAGTCGAGGCTCCGAAAAAGTACGAGGTGATTGGTACGACTTCAGACCCCGAGGTAAATAATACTTGCAGCTCCCTTTTAGTCTGATTAACGCCTGCCTGCTTCCTACTAATCCACCGACTTCCGCCACCCCTCAGCCTCCCCGTGTTCCCCGAGCAAATTTATTTTCCAACGTGCCGCGTGGCGAATGGCAGCCAATTTAAGTCTGCTTATTTCTCAAAAGGGAAATCGAAGGAGAAGGAAACGACGTTGAGTGACGAATTTCGTAACATTCTGCTCTCTATTCTTGCCCGTATGAATTCAATGCCACCCTCGAGGCGCTCTGCGGTGGCTACCTACAAACACGCTCCTTTTCTCCTCGCTCTTTATCATCGTCGAATCCATTGTAGCCCTTGAAAGAGGTCCGGTGACCCTGGATACATCGATTCGCCTTTATCGCGCCTAATTTCATCGGATTGAAAATGATTTCTTTCATGGATCTCCTTTCTCTTTTAAAGCCATCGTGCGTAGAGCGATATCAACTGTAGGTAAATAGGACTAAAGTCATTATTATTATCTTTTATATTTTTTCCATTACTTTCTGTTTTTGTTTAGTGGTAACGCTTGTTCCTTTACTCTGTGTCTTTTCACTTTCTTCTATCACAAAATGGATCTTACCTGTTCACGAGAAAATAAGTTAATTTGCTTTTCTGTGTTAGTACCCTCAGCCGGAAGATGTGACGATGATTATAAGGGATGCGAGGAATCAGGAGTCCCTCTTGCAGGAGCTGATGGACTGTGGATTCGTAATTTACGATATCACGGGGGACAAGGGACAGGTGGAGGAAGCTCGTTGGGCATTGAAAGGTCAGTTGACACGCAACAATTTCGAGTCGTCTAACAAATTTTCCAAATGCGTGTACGATTTATCTGTAAGTTGTGTGTTTGTTTACTTTAAACCAACGAAAAGAGAGCCAGGCTTCTCTGACTACAGGTGCATGTTCGATCAAAGAAGTAAGGAACAACAAGGGATTAAAATGCAAACGAACGTGCTCGGGACGATCCACTGCAGGTGTATGGATTTTATGTTGCGTCGTTAATTAACGAGTATCGAACGTACAGCGTTCGCCATTTCAATCGCGTGGAAACGATGTCGTACAGTTTCCCGCTCGTAACGAGCAATTACTCCTCCGGAAAATTTGAATTCGCGTGTAATTTGAAACTGTGACCGGCGTCGTTGCTAATTATACAGAGTTTCGATAGGAGCGTGGTTTCGCCGTCGGAAAAGTTTGCCCCTTGTGGTAAATGAGCGATCCCCGGCGGGGGAAAACTCGAGCGCGTCCTTGAAAATATGAAAGAGCATCGCGGAGGGAAACTGTGGACTGTAATATCTCGTAAAAACAAAGGGGAATTAGCACGGTATCTCCGAGTCTTTAGGTGCGCGATGCTGTGTGCTGGAAACGCGGGTGCAATTGCTCCTTTAGCGAGCTTTATCCTTGAACTGAACGCTCTCGCGGAGATAGCGCGCTTTTTCCACTGAATTTCTGCACGTATCCTCTGTAACGTAACGCGAGGGCGTCTTTTCACACTTGGCATCGAAAAAATTGCAAGCACACTGTACCTACCCAACACTTTGCAAAAGAGTCCATAAGCCATGTTCCTTGCCGTTTAATAGGAAACGGTGGGTGGTCTCTTACGATATCTGGTGTCCAACTTAAATGAGCTCTGCTTTCCAGTTATTTTTTATCGCAATTCAAATGTACGACACGGTTCAATTTCTGAAACGTTAATGATCTCGCCGGACTCTCTGAAAAGTGTAATTGCGCTCTGCAGATGCATCCTTGTATTTGTCGAGAAAGTATCGCTGTGAAAAGTTACGTCTAGTTAATTAACTTCTTCTACAACCACTTTCCTGGATCTTCAACGAAAGAAGCTTCCCGACCCGTCTCAGGTGCGCGATTCCTTCTATTTATAAGCCCAAGAAATAGCCCTTGAGCAATTTTTCTAAGAATACAGGGCAATCTCACGGACCTACCGCATAAATTGCTAGAACTTCGAAACAAGGTAAATAGCACGTATGTTTGCGGGAACTTTTCTCATTGTTTTTGTGTCTGGAACCCTCAGACTACGCCCACGCGGTACAGTGCACCGAGCAAAGTTGTCAGATCCTCGCAGTAGATACATTACGCCCTCTTCAACAATATTTTGCAGCCATCATACGCGAGTTGGAAAAGACAGAGCAGAAAGCCCCGAAGGCTTTTAAACGCAACGACGAGGTGCGGTACTTTGTTTTGATATCCACGTTGATGACCTGGGCGCACACCAAGCCACTGAGTAAAGAGGAACCAGACTTGCCCTTCACTGAGGAGGACTACAGGAAGCGGAAGCCGCATCCCAACTATAAGGAGCACATTCAGGGCGAGAAGGAGGTGGTGGTAGTGAAGAAGAAGTTCAACTTGAAGGACAAATTGAAAACGCTCGTGATTAGCTGTGCTGCCACTTATGGCGACGCGCAAGGACCTTTGCACTATCTATTCAAAATGGCCTGGCACAACGCACCGTTCCTGCCTATCCTCGGAAAAGGCCACAACAAAATACCCCTGCTGCACGTACGCGACCTAAGCATGTGAGTGTGAGACCAATCGACTATCTGCATCAATGTCAGTGGCGCACACAGAGGGGGCCGAGGGGGCCTGGCATCACCCAAAGAAGGCTTTGTAAATAGAAAAGAAAACTGGGTTTTATTCTCTAAACAAATTTTTATAATCACATAATGAATTTTATTTGCATTAAAAATATTGTTATCCCTTCAACTTGGCTCCCCTCAAGATTAAATCCTGAGTGCGTCCTTGATTAATGTAATTTAAACTTTAAATTTTCTTTCGGCAAGTTGTCTGTGATTCCTGAATATTTTCAATATAACTTACTAGCAATAACGAAGGCGCATGATCCAAGAATCACTGTTCACGATACCGTTGGCAGCAGATTGATTTCGAGGCCTTCGTAACTCTTCTAATAGCCAATATTCTGTCGCACCTGATTCGTTCCGAATTTCGCGGACCGACGCGTTAATAGCTGGTCCGCTAGTTCCGGTTGAGCGTGGAACCGGAACCAGCTGTAACGCTTATACCGATTTAGCATCACTCCCGCAAGCCAAACCGCGTCATGGACATGTTCGCGCGGCTCGTTCATCATTGAATAATGCGATACGCGCGATCCAGTGGCCGTGTAAAAGCGTTTAACGAGCGTTCGTATCGATACGCAGGCTGGTGCTCGACGTGCTGCAGAATTGGCCTTCGCTGAGGTACCTAGTAGCTGCGGAGCAAGAGCTGATCACTCAGAGCACCATTGTCAAGGTAATACGGGTACGATGAAAAGATACCACGTCGCAGCGATCCATTTGTGATCATTCCTCTGAAGGCTTGCGGTCGGTTCGACGTTTGTCGTTCACCGATAAGCTCCTCGTAAACTCCTTTTGTTTTTCGACTCCCTCGTGACTTCCCTCTTTCATTACTGTAATACCGTGCACGGCCGGTTTTCCCTCTAACACCCCGTGTTCAATACGTTCAAAGTCCCTAGATTCGCAGGGCGCTCGTAAATATCGTCCCTCCCTTATACCTGAAATCTGGTTGGTTAAATTTGAGACAGTGGTGGGGTTTTTCGCATCCACTGTCCAATTTACGAGACGCTGTCCATCTTCATTCCTATTCTCTCTACGTTACCCTTCCCGTCAACTGACACGCACTGAGCCTTCAAGCTCACTACCTTCTCGATTCTATAGCCATATGAACAGTGACGCTGACAGCATACCAATTCAAGTCTGTGTGTCTGTCACAAGTTCTGTGATCGATAATCCATATCCTTTATTAATTCTTAAACGCTGATATATTATTAAGATCCCTTTGTAGTTCTTGATGGATTGTTGAAACTGTTTCAATTTATGCTCAATAATGGTTTCCAGTTATTACATTTTCACCTCCATGCCCTCTATTCCTTTCACCAGAAAATCAGTCGAGCGCTAAGCAATGGCAAGACGAAGAACATAGAGCAGGAGGAAGCTTTCTTATTGCCGGAAATCACGCAACAGACGTACGATCTGATGACAGCGAACTTGAACGTAGACCCAGAGTACATAGTCGATAGGATATCCTGGCACCTCGACATGCCGTTTGCCGATAGCATCGGTGTCATCGTGAAGGAGTACAAAGCCGCCAGGAATCTGCATCCGATGAAAGTGATCGTACTGGGACCTCCAGCTTCCGGCAAGACCAGAGTTGCCAGTTACCTCGCCAAGCATTACGACATACACTACGTTCACGTGAAGTCATTGATCGCAGACACGGTCCAGGCTCTGGTCAGTATTTTACCACATATAACCTTTCTCACCGGTGCTTTAAAAAAAAAAAACAAGCGTGTTATAGCCTGTTGCGCTAATACGCCCACCGAGCAGTAGATTCTGAAGGAAAACCCTGATTAACCGGCTTAATGGGTAGCGAGCTGTGTTGCATAAAATACCGGCCACCAGTGGATTTAGGATTTAATAAATTTCCAAGATATTTACGCAGTGGAAACTTTTGTTCACTGCTTTTGCATTTAAAAGCATTTGGTTATAAACAGACAGAGCGTTATCCTATGAAAGCTTTTGTCACTCGTCACTGGAATCGTCCAAAGAGTCCCCTAACAATTTTTATAACTCTTCGTGGTCACACGGGGTGCGATGCACCCCAGGCAAGCTTCTTTCCTTTGCCAATATTTCTATAAATTTTCAGACCTTAATATTAAAACTTGAAAATTATGGCGAGTTTTAACAAAAAATATCACTTTTTCCACAAGTATTTTTTCAACTATAAATTTCATCATATCAAAATTTACATTTTTACAAAAAGACTATTAGAGCAAAAGTTAAAAGATTGAACAATACGAAAATGGTAACCCAAAAATGACACTGGGGTGCAGTGAATCCCATGTGATAGGTTTGTGATTATAAGCAGGTGTGATCGCGACGGATTAATAGCCATTTCTAACAGTCGATCGAGATCGAGAACGCCACCGCTGAGCGAGAGAAACCCGACGAAACAGGGGCAGGTGACGCCGAGGCCGACGAAGAGGGCCCAGAGGAAGAGGAGGGAGCAACGAACGTTGAAGTCCTGCAGGAATTACTGGACGAAATCGAGGAAAACATGCAGAGTAGCAAGGGTCGTCTCGACGACGCTGTTCTGAACAAGTTAGTCGAGCGTTTCCCAGCGATCCCTGAACGTTGAACGTTGAACTTGAAAAGTAGTAATGGTCAAGAATACGGCGGACGCGTGTTAGGTATCGATCGGTTGCTCGCCACAGCCAGCCAGTGAATAAGGTAGTAAATGAATTGGACATTAAGCCAGCATTCGACAGCCTGCGGTCATTTAGCTAACCACCCCGTTCGCCCTTTGTCGCGACGTCCGCTGGCTCGCGCGCAATTTGATTTGTCGAGCGTGCCGCAGTGTAATCGCCCGACGGACCCGACCGACGAGGTTTGCTTTAAAAGCTGCGGTAGCTGTTGCTTGTTCTCGTCTCCCCACGCGTAAGAAATTTCATTTCAAGGGCTTTCTGTGTCCCACGCTCGCAGAACCACCCTATCGATCCGCTTTGCTTGGCCCGTTCGAACGAACCGCTAAAATTCTGAGCGACCAGCGATAAGTTTCTAAATGGGTGAGCAACGATACCCGCGTCCTTTCCACGAATTCGTTGGAAGAAGGCGGGGACAGGGTCGAGGGGATTAAGGGGAACAGGTTTTATTGATATCACGATGGCTAGCGATTTAATTCGTGGATGCTCGCTGGCCGATCAATCATATTCAAGTCGAATGAAAAAGGCGGCGCTCGGTGAAACCGTCACGATACAATCAGAAACGCGGCAACAGGAACGGAAGGCAGTCAAGGCTTTGTTGGGTTTTCAGAGACACAAAACACCGAGACGCGATGCGCAGAGTTGCGGAAGTCGATTGTGAGAGGGTTCGGCGTTAAAAGACCGCCACTTTGAAACAGACGGGGGAAATGAAATGAATGTAGGCGCTTCAGTAGCGAGAAAAGGCGCCTGTCTATTCTGCCGAGTGATCTGTACGAACTTATCGCTGGACCGTGAAATAAACTTGCATTCGGCGAGAAAATAGCGAGTCGATTGGACAGGTATTTCGCGAGGTGGAAAGCGTAGGTGGGCTCGAGCCACTGGATACCGGAACCACCGTAACGAGCATAATAATTGCGATCGATTCCTTTTACGAGCGTCGTGTTTCGTTGGATCGCATCTCGGAGAATGAACTTTTCCGTGCTATTATCGAGGCGTCTGAATAAGATCCACCAACCTCTCACCGCTTATAATCCCGTCGAAGATTGTTCCTGAGAAAGTTACGGTCCAAGGAGTGTCAGAATCAAGGGTACGTTATGGACGGATATCCGAAGACGTTGGGGCAAGCGAGAGAGCTGTTTGAAGGGGGAAATTTGAATGAAGAGGAGGAGGAGGAGGTGGTTGACGAAGAGGCTGTCGATGCGACAGACGTTGGTTACTCGATCATGCCCGAGTTGGTCGTGTCACTGGAGGCGAGCGATGAATTTCTCAAGGAACGAATTATTCATCGACCAGAGAGGGAGATCCAGGGCACTCATTACACCGAGGAACATATGATGCGACGTTTGAAGGAATTCAGGTAATGGAACGGAAGCTTGCCCATCAATTGTTCTTTCCCTGCCCAGTTAAGCGAAAGTACTCCGCGCGAGCAATAAAGGAAACAGGGGTTAATAAAATGGTAATTAAATTCGAGGCTGGTCGGGGCTACTGGTGCCTCGAAAAAAAAAACGTTGAAAATGCAGCGCAACACATTTCCTGTACGAAAATACTGGCGTAATTGAGCGGTTCGTGGGATATAATGTCCTACACGATTGCATAAAATCGTGGCTGACGTAACGCGCAGAATTTATGGTTGACATGTTTACCTGCCACGGTAAAAACTTAATTTCCATCGGCAGGCAGCTTGGATTCTTTTTACGAAGCAGCGCTATTAGCAAGCTAATTTGTATACCTCTGTAAAAACGCGAGCGTGACACGTAACCGCTGGTAAAAAATTGTTGATTTTCGAGCAGGTGTCTGGGCGCAACACGAACCGGGGACTGTGGAACGCGACACGATGGAAATTATCGGGTTACGAAGGGAAATATTTTTGAATAGGCAACAATATACAATGGGAAAATGTTATTAATTCGGAAGCACGTAACGGGACAATTCAATAGAGCTTCTCCTGCTGGCCCGTTGCATTATGTATCATAATGTGGCCGATAATTTGAAATATTTTGGAGGAGCGATGGAATAAAATCGTGGTTTCGCGTTACTCGAGTCTGCTGAACGAATCAATTTCAGGAGAAGAAATACCGATGACAACACGCCCCTGCAATTCTTCGATGAAATTGAAATTCACCCGCTGATCATCGACGTGGAGAGCGACATCTGCCCTGACATGTTCGCCACGGTTTATCAGTGTCTCGAGAGGCTCGGCCTGCCGAGGAATTACGGTGAGCAGCAACATACACTCGACGCTGGGAAAATCATCATTTATCATTTAGGCAGGACGAGCAATTCTTTTTGGTCGTGGAAGAGAGTGTACCGAAGCGACTATTTTCTATAACACTGTCCCCTCATATTCTCGGACTTAAATTGTTTCACAGATTGAAGAGAAAGAGCTTCTAGACCTCATGTAGTAGAAAATATGAAGTACACACGAGATAATTCTAGGCTAAGCTGCATAAAGGTTTTTAAAATCGCGGTACTACAGAGGCAAATTTTTTTAAGAGGTAAACTTTGAGCACAAAAAAGAAGGTTTTTTAGTAGTGATGATTGGAGAAGGAAATGAACTCAAAGAGGTATTTATATAGGTAGAAAATTAAGTTGTTTATCCATTTTGCATAAGAACTAAGCCAGCAGCAATCCATCACAAAGTATCTCTAGGTATTACCCCAGTTTTGTATTAGCACGGGAAAAATGATTGCATTAATAAATGTCAAATGGCGGTACCCGCGGCGCAGCGCGCGTTGCATGCATTTCTTCTTTATGTTCTTCTAACTCGGATAATGAATCTTGAGCATCCTATGTTTATGCAACAGGTTTTTTCTTGTCCCCTGCTGTAGAAAACATTCAATCCTTTGAAGTAAGGCCAGCTGTTTTGAGTCCAAGGGGCTTCCAATTTATTTCGTTTCATGTGTGCATACTTGAAACTCGTTTCTGTCCTCTTGTGTACATCATGAATCTGTACAGTGTTTTTCATCTGGTCAGGATTAACCGCTGAAGATGCGCGAAAGCGTGCAGAAGCGGAAACGCATGCAGCGGACACCGCCGCGAAACTGCAACAGGAGAACGAACGCTTGGAGCGGAAGAGGCAAAGGGAAGAAAAGATGGCTGAATGGGTTAGAGTTTTTTGGTTAAAATTCGCAGTGCTGCAAATTGGTTACTTGCCAAATATTGTACCTCAGAATTTTAGAGGCATTAATTCAGAATACCTTCGATTTTCAACGTCATTCAAGGATAACATCCAATGTTAAATAAAAATGTAGTAGGGTAAACCAACCAGTGAATGACCGAATTGTTAAATGAGAAGCCCAATAAATGACCGCATACTTTTAGTAAGAATTGTACTTATTAATGTTTGTTTAATACGCGTAACTAAAAATATGGGATATTAAAAGTGCAACTACACTCCATTTATAAATATATAATAATTTTTAAATTTATAATTGACATTTCTTTGCCTAATGGTCATTCACTGGTATGCGGTCAATTACTGGTTGGTTTACCCTATTTAAAAGAAGAATTTGGTCGTGGAGAGGAAAGGAATTTTTAAAAGTGTTTTTACAATGTATTACATTTAAAAGAAACTGCATTTCGATTGAAATAACATCGCTGGGCTACCTCGTTCGTCTTTGCACCGGTTTGCTCGATCTATTTATGAAACACACATCCCTGTATTATGGTAAAGGTCGGGAGATAGAATAATCACAGCAGCGCGGAAACGTAAAACGTATTCAATAATATCGAATGAAAATGACGAAACAAAAGACCGAGTATAATGAGAGTATTGTATTTATATCGAACAGTTAAGCTGCCTCTTTTTCCAGCAGGTACATTAATAAGGAATTATCGAGTTATATATTTGCAAGAATTGCAATCAGATTGTTAACAGTTATTTAACGATGATTTCATTTTACCGGTGAAAATTATCCTTTTCCACGTGGTTCTTGCTGTGAATGCGACACGAAGTTTTATTAACAAAAATTGGAATTCCATTAGATTCCCTTATATAGCGACTTTCCGTATCAGTTATTGGGAAATGCTAATCATCGATTTTCTATTATGTTAGAGTTAGACGAATATCGGAAATCGAAGGGGCATCTAATAGCGCAAGCAATTGAAACCGCACATAGAGTACCAGTTGAAATTCTTTCGCGGTGGCTATCGTTCTCCCGCGAAACTAATCAACAGAGATGCGTTCCACGCCGCGACGCGCAGAGTTTCTCGACTAAGATTAACGTGCGAGTGGCTGCGAAAGAAGAAACGATATTACGATAGGATTTCGTATTCGCAGACGAGCCTAATGGAGAAACTGAAGGAGGAGGAGGAGGAGAGGCTGTGCTTACTGGGGCAGCCTTTGCGACACTACCTCGTCAAGTATATCTTCCCAACGTTAACGCAAGGCCTCATCGAAGTCGCGAACCTACGACCAGACGACCCGATCGACTTTCTCGTAAGTCCATCGAAAGCTATACCTCCATTGTTCGATCCTAAGAACGCGTTTGATGCGGTAATTATCTGAGAATCTTACGCTCCTCTTACTTTCCCTTTGTTATCGCTCCGTTTCCCCTTCGATAGTCCTGAGAACGAGAAACGTTTGAAAAGTTACGCTATGAAAGTGCCTTTTGAGTTAGAAAATCTTCAAGGGGATCAGTCTTCTTCAGACTTTTCACCGACATCGAATTTCCACCACTAAAAGATCCTTCCAACTGCTTCTCTACCCATATTTAAGACAGTACATACCCATCTCGTTACCGAGCCTTATCGATAAGTCCAATTAAGAGACCCTCGCTGAAAAGCACAATTCCTTTTCTTTTTGCTTCTTTGCCTGCTCTATATATTGAATCTTCAAACGAGTAGTGAAAAATTGCTTTAGAGAGACCATCGGAGTCAGTATACGACGCACTCTGGTATATCAATTGGAATTCATCGGAAGCTTTTTAGAAAAGTGCATTTTCTGATTTTTCTAATTCACGTGAAAGCGACTCGACAGTCGTTGACCTCCCTCAGTGGCACAGCTTGGCGATAAAAAAAACGAACTTGAAAGCTGGGGCGCATCTAATGACGTTGTTACACAAATGGGACCGGCTCGAAATTTCATGAGCCGTGCAACTTTTTTGCGATGAATTTTTCGGCGTGCTCCGTGGAACGGTAACGATGTCAGAACTCTGTATTGGCAATCCCTGTTCCGTCCGATTTCTCGCGGAAATTCCGGAACAATCGGCAGGTCCTCCGCGTAGAGTGAAATTAATCAGCGGGGGGTGGGATTAAAGCCGATATTTTTTAGGCACTCGACCCCCGCTGTAAACCGAGATGGTGTGGCTCGTACGAGGGGGGTATTGAATTTCGTCTGACGGGGAAGTTGATGATATAACCGAGCTGTTCCGTCAAAGGGAAGAGAGAGCTTTGGTTTTTGGTTCCGGGCGCCGATCGATCGATGTATTTCCTGACAGAATTCGATAACGCCAGGGAAATTGCCTGACGATTAATCGAATCAATCGAATCAATCAAATCATTCGAACCCTCGTCCCTCGGTCACGATTTATGACATTGTTACCCGTGATAGCGACACTTTTATTCAGCAAGATGAACGCCTATTGGCGGTAATCTTCTTGCTATCGACGCGAATAGATCTGGTGCCCCTGATTAAAACGATCAATCGCAGCAGGCGGGGACATCGAACCGCCGATGGGAATCGGAGCATAACGAGTCCTCAGATTAGCTGTCAGTCGACTCCGTTAAATCCCTTTGTCCGCGTATCGATTCTCTTCCCGTTCCAAGAACTTTTTAAAGGCCCTCGACGAGTCTAGCAGATGCTTCTCCGCAAACTATTTTCCAACCGATGTTTGCATTGAGGCGGGTATCGATCACCGGTTTTATGTAAGACAAACTACTGTCGGGGGACGCGAGCCATCGAAGAAAAAGATGGGTGCATTATCGATGAGGTAAATTCCTTTTACCTTCGACATCTCCCGGCGGGTTCCGAGCAATTACCGTTTCATGCTTCCGCTCGCGGCCTGACCGTCCACGGAACGTCCTTCGTTTAGCAGCTGACTGTTTCGATGATACAAATCCACGATAGCACTTCGTTTCCCGAGGCTTCGTACTATCTGACCGTTTCATATTTTACAAGTATCAACGACGAAGGTCATTGTGGATTTGCCTTTTGTTCGATTCAGTTTCAAACTTTCCGACGAACCCCATCCCTTGCGAGCTACTTATTTTCTTGAAATCTTGAAACCTCATGTCAATCGTCACATTCGTTAAAAGTGTTACCTGGAATGTAAAGGTTCGCTTGTCCTTTAAACACGATTTCGTAGATATTGGTAGCTCGACCACTTTCCATGCGTCCTCTTTTCAACGAAATGGCATTCATGCTTCCCTTCAGTCGACCTTCGACAACAGTATTGCCTACTGAAAGGGCGAGCAATTCCACGCAACAAATCCACAACAGCATTCATTCCTCCGAAACGTTATGCAGCGCGTAATACGTCTCGCATTTTACGAGCGTGATCATCAAAGGCAGCTCTCGATTCGCCGTCTATTCATCCGCGTCCGACGTTTACTCGCCTTGAACTTCTATCGACCCTTCGAAGGTCGCGGCGAGACAACAGACGCGCCTCAATTTCGCCAGCAATTTCCCCGAGCGTATTTCAGGAAATAATTACGCGAATAAATACTCTCTCGTCGATGATGCTTCCATCCGCAGCTCCAATTACACAATACAACATCGTAAAACCGTTGCAGGAGTTGCTCTCGTCGATGTAACAAGCGCGGTTCAACGTACGAGTTGGAACACGGAATTTTACGATATCATCGGCCGTGGGTGTCCGTAACGGTGAAAGTTTCGCGTTAGTTTCGCCCTCGTGAATGTAACAGCGACGAGTGCTTTCGCGTTAACGACCCTGCCGCCTGTATCGCGAATATTCGCCGGGTTGGCGAGGTTATTGCGAATAATCAGCGCAGTATACGAGCGATATTACGTCGGGCATTTGTTATAATTTCCACGGAACGCTGCCTTTAGCTCCGGAGCATCAAAAATATTCGAACCCGCCGCCTGGCCCCGCGTAATTGTTTAGCGGGGGAATAAATGGAAGCCGTAGAACGTAAACACGCGAAGCTCCTTTGCCACGATTCCTTACCCGGGAGTTAAAGTGCAGCAGCCACAATTTGCCGCGACTTTTACCCGCCTGCTGCTAAACGTCCATCTGGGTAAAGAATATTGATGGTGGGTTTAAAAGGCTAAGCTAACGCGGTATTCGAATGCATTTTAAGCTTTGCAATTTTGAAAAGTTTATCTTAACACTGCGACGTTTAAATGGAAATCGATCTCTTTCCTGTATTCCACGAAAGGTATGGATAACGTTGAGAAAATCCCAGACATTTATCGCAAGAATTGAAATTCATTTCCATTTAAAACACAACAGGGGACCTGGACATCTTGACAAACTGATGCTACGAACAATTTCAATAACATTCGTCGCGAATAATTCTTATTAAAGTCGATATCCTCCGAGCAATTCCAGTTACGCGGAACTCCAGTTCCCCATCTTTTATTTCATCCCCCTTAGTTCTACCGGCATTATCTGTATCCTAAACGTGTTGCAGTTGAATCGGGGCTTATCGTTAAGACCTCGATATTTTAACGACAATTCTCAGCATCGAGTACGCGGAATACAAAGAAAAGTTGCTTGGAAATCTCCAGATCCGGCACAAATGATTCGATAAACAACGCGTCGCACGAACCGCCTCCCTTAGTCGCGCGCCGAATTACTGTAGCATAAATACACGTAACAGGAATTTCAGGAGCATTATCGTGAAACAATATTGGAGGGATGCATTCTGTGACAGCAGCGAGGTAGCGCACGCGATGTCGTAGAACGTAACGTGGGATCGTCGAGCTTTAATAACAAACTTTTCCCCTTTGTAGTTACGCTAAAGGCTCGTTTGTAAAGGAGGATGGAAATTAATGACGAGGCGGAGGTCGTGTGACTGAGGTACGAATTCAAATTGCGAACTGAACGTTGCAGCGCGACGACCGTTGAAAACGCCACATGTAAATCTCGCGCGAGGGCCCGTTACAGCTGAACGAGAATTGTATCATCGCATTGCTGGACAGTTGGAGGCGACAGTGTTTTCTGTTTTGCGCTTCAACATTACGTAAACGCTCGCAGTTATTTTCCAGCAGAGTTTCGAGCCGAGTAGACTACACTGCATGTCGGTATTACGTTAACCTAATTAACGTTCTCTGTCGCACTGGTAGAACTGTTACTCCACTGGGAGTAGTTTAAGTGGTAATAATAAGACCCAACTATTTTACCTGCGAAAGTAACAAAGCCCTTCGGATGGTGGATGTTATAATTAGCTTTTATCGGTAATTGCTTTCGATCGAGGAAGAGACTAGTGCAAGTAGAGGCGAGCTTTTATGATGAGCGGCGATTGGAATTATAGGACTCGAAGGAGCGTCCAAGGAACACCTCTTTATGGCAATTTGTCTCGTAGGGACAAGGAGCTTGCTTTGGCGTCGAGTTGCTTGGACGTGGATCACCTTTCGAAAGTAACAAGCGTTCACCGAACACGAGACAACTTCTGAAATCCTCTCGCAGCTTTGACGCTCCCTCTGTGATACACTGATGTTACCCACGGCTACTTTGAGCTGTCATATATTCAACCCCTTCTACATAACGCAGTTTGTGAAATATGAAGTGCCCTGAAATGGAGCACGATCTTCTTAGTGAACGGTACAAAGTAGGAGGGAATGTAACAGGGTTTCCCCTCGTCGCTCTTCATTAGGGATCTATTACTGCTAAATAAGTGATTCCTTTTTCATTTGTTAAAACAGATTTCTAAGTCCTTTCTAAACGCGATCTCTTTATGGCCTCTCAAAGACCCAATACCGAAACACGTCGACGCAAACCGTAATCGAAACCGTTGTCATGCTAATCTAGTTTGCACACCTAATCCTATGTACACTTAAGACTGTTTGAGTATGTCTAACGGCAGCGTGGCACTTTGCTGCATACTAGAACGCGTCGCCTCAAAACGGAATACGTTGAAATTCGAATTCAGCCACTTTGACACTAGCGCAGGATCCAAATCATTCCCTTCAATTGAGTTTACAGTTTCACTGTATATAATACGAAGGAACTGAAGTGAAACGTATAGGGAAACTCAGCGACAGTTTCCAGACTTTCAGCGAATTCATTCTCGTCGGAGCAGACTCGAACTCTTGTGATCTTATGTCAAGAGTTGAGAAACTATTACAGCTATCTCGATACCCGACTATCGAGAGCGCTTTTTTTTCTAATTCGGTCGATTCCAGTTCAGACACGTCGAATAACGGATATGCGTCGACGATCGTCGAAAGTCGTACATTGAGAAGCGAAAACAATGTAACGCGGTCGCGATTAGGGGGGAAAAAGTGGGTCAGAAACTTGGGAACCGTGACGCGACCCATTTTTAAATGGACCAGTACATGCGTGAAGGAGAACTGGATGCAGTGTATCGCGTTTATAAGAATATCGAGGGGTATTCCGTAATGAGTTTCGTCGATCGGCTATTCCGATCTCGTACAGCTGCGTCGCATCGAATGTTTTCACGTAGCTATATCGTTTTCGTCGCCTTGTTAACCGGTTAACTGTCAATGTATCATATATGATAAAAAAAATCTGGCCAATTCTGCTTATGTATCATATATTATCAAAATAAAATCTGGCCAATTCTGCCAAATCTGCCAATTCTGCATCATATATGATCAAATGGAATAACTTTGTGATTTACTTAATTTTTCGATGTTGCCAGTTTGGGCACTAGAGCTGTTCGAGTACTCGAAACAAGCGAGCCGGAACATACTCGGTTCGAATAACCGATCCGAGCCGAGCGACTCGATTAAAGCGAGCGGTTCGATTAAAAAGCGAGTAGATTGCATAGTGAACTGTGAAGGTAGCGATTGACGAACGAAACGTGTGGATCGTTCGAGCCATGCGATTGTTTCCAGCTGCTCGCTTCATTCGAGTACTCGGCTCGGCTCGGAAACCGAGTCCCGGCTCGACTCGAATAGTCGAGTACTCGAACAGCTCTATTGGGCACGAATAATAAAAAAAGCCATGCCAGTTAAACGGTTAATAATACCGCGACCGTTTTACTAGGAATAGAACAGGCTGACCGAGAATAAAATGAAAAGTGAATTGTACCTCATTCGTCGGACACGGCGTGGGAGTGCGAGTTAATTGGTATCCCAATCAAACGCAGACGACAAAAACTCTGACGAAAATAATGCGAAAAAGTGACACAGCTCGCCCCCACACGAATCCTCTTTCAGACAATTCCTTTTCAAACATCGCTGATTGCACACGCTATTGATAAGGCTGCCTCGCTGATTCCTCCAATATATTTGCACTATACTTGAACTTTATACGAAACGTACCCTTTCCCAGCACTTCAGGTCATGTCCACAGACTTTTATTTTCCACAGTCGCTTCATCTTTTCGAAATACAGAGTTCGTGGTGGGCGGTGTAGAGGGTACGGCAGCAGTTCTTTTACTAGGTGATGTATCACCTTCTTACGTGACCGTCGGTTCACGGAGAGTCTACGAAACCCGAATTTTCGCGTGACCAACGGAATGTATCTTAATCTACCCCAAACCTATCCACATTCCTTATACATTTTATTAACCGAGGTGAAATTTGCGCCAGTCGTAAATCAGAAATAAAGAAAGCACTTTTCCCTCAGTTTCTTTGATTTCAAGCTCGCAAAGATACTAGCGGTGGTAGAAGCAGTACGGAGACTGTTTCATCTAGCGGTTAAAAGCTCTGATATTCCCTCTCAGCCTCTATTCATTCCCGGTCCCTTTCTTTCAGGCCGAGTACTTGTTCAAGGAAAATCCAGAGGGTAAGATGTTCGAGCCCGATTACTCGCAAACGATGCACTCGGTCCTGGACGTGATTGAGAAGTTCCAAGACGATATTCTCCCGCCAGAGGAGCTGGGCGATAAAATAATGGAGGTCTTGAAGCAGGAGAGCAAGCAGTCTGATGTGGATGGCACAACGTCGTCGAGCGTTGAGATGGACGTTTGCACGAGCAGAAAAATCGCGGCTTGTGTCACCCCCTCCTTTGCCTACGACGACGCAGAAGCGTACGAGGACAGGGGCGAGACGGAGTCCGACACATCGGATTATTGCAAAGGGGACGTTTGATAAGCTTCATCCGTGACCGGCCACGAATCCTGGAGGACCTTCCAAGTTTGACCAAGCGACTGGCAATTAATCATCCTGCGCGTTCCGTAACAACAACAACAGGCATTTGCCTAATGAAATCCCAGGAATTTCTGTAATCTAATGAACCGTCCGTTGCATAGCCACTGATTGGCTGCGTTGAAAATTTTCATTGGTAACTCGTTCAATCATCTTTTTCTTGGACTTGAAACTGATGATGTTTTTTATAGAATAATGTATATGTTTTGCTTGACGGGTTCCTGGCTTGAATAAAGTGGCCTGTATGAAGTTGTTGATTCTATTTGCGTGGTAGTTTAGTAGTCTAGATATAGATTCTAAATGGAGCATCCTTTTACCAAGCTAGTTGAGCAGTGAAGACGTCTCTTTCAGAAAATTGTTTAAATGGCGGAAGAGATAGTAGGCGTTGGTATATACAGGATTAGTCATGCAGTCAGAACGAGCTGTATCCCCCGGCTTGATTAAAGATAAAAACAAGCGATGATGAAAAAGTCGTATGATATATACTCTTTCCACATCATCTCCGAAATAAAGGAGCACTCCTTTCTGTACTGTTTTCCAAATGCTACGGAGAAAGTGTGCAAGAGCATGTCTAAGTGATATTGCGGAAAGAATCGTCTGCATCTCGCTTCCACAGCAGCCATCAGCGTGGAACTAAACAGTCACCCTAATTATAAAATTATCGAATTTAATCTCGTTATGAGTTCCAAGCAGGGTGCAAAGGGTTCTCTAGAATTCGCTGTTAAATATGCATCGCAGGAGGCACAGGAATATTTGAAAGTCTCTCGTCCATTTGGCGGAAATATCAAGGACAGTATTAATCGCAGGTATACCTACTGGATGTGCGCATTCAGTCCTCCAACAGAATGTTACAGTTCTTGACCGTTCTGTGCTCGCCCATCGGAAGCTGCGAAAGCTACTTAGTTCGAAAATAACTCTGTCGTAAATGTACGTCAAAGGGCCAATTTAGTAGCATTGAAGCGCTCGCTGTTAGGGTGCTAACCTAGCGGGAAGCCAGTTACGAATTTTTGCATGAATAAACGCAACAGCCTCGAGATATCTACGCAAAGATTATGCTATTTAAAATTCAGTACTTAAAAAAAGCACAACAAAAGCAACAGAATCGCAAGGTACTCGACAGTCACGTTTCACCCCAACCCTATTGCATTATTTATAATCCGCTTTGTAGCTTCGACGAAACAATGAAACGGTCGTCGATTGGATTGACTTTTAAATGTATTACACAATAATATTACTTTCACGAATGCATGTTGTTCTCACGCTGCGAATAAAGCGCAATGACGCGTAATAAAATACTCGCGAGGTGAATGTACAGATGAATTTTTAACGAACTGGAAATACGAAGTTTTATATCAAGCTTTCACGGGGATAGGTAGAGAGGAACGTGTTTGTGCTTTGAATTCGGAGGCGGTTCAAATTTTAAGTGCACCAGAAGCACGGAGTTTTCTCGCGTTGCTTATTAGCATCCGCTACGCATTAATATTTCCCTGTGCTGGGAGCGCGCGCGCGCTTAAAATTTGCTGCTCCCAGAAGACTATGAGTTCCCTATCGAGCCGTAGACGCTCTTACGGGGCCAAGGACGATTGTACCACATTGTTCCCCGTCTTTAATATGACGCAGGTTTGCCTCTTTAGCCGGGAGCACTCGCATCGCGGTGTACCTTTTTCATGTTCTCTATGAAACTCATAAACGAACGGGGAAGTTGCATTGAAAAAGCAGGGGTGAGGGATCAGCGGATCGCCTACAGGCGAGCTTCGGCGTGATACCCTTCAAAGTTTGGCTGTATCGTTTTTGATAAGTTTACAAACATCGTGCCGCTACGCAACAGAACGTGGTCTATTTATAACGCACAGGGTACAATTTTTCTTCTCTTTTTTAGTTGCATCGCGCAATTATTTCTTTAACAACGGCATCGGATAATATTGATTCCACGTAAATATACATAGGATTGGTGCGTGCCACATTCAGAACAAACGCGACGTCCACGCGATTGCCGCTTTCGGATCGTCGTTTTGAAGTGGACGCGGTTAAATCGTGTCACGCGGACAGAAGCTTTGGTCAGATGCGATGTATCGCTATTGGCGGGCCAGCTGGACGTGAAAGTCGAGGAGTATTCCTCAAAGTGAGGACCGCGAGCATCGAAGGAGAGAAGAGCAGCATGGTTTAAGGGAAATATCCCGTGCTTGGTCAGACAAAGGAGTATCTCGTACACTGTTGCCTTCAACTTGGTTAGCAGCCTTTATGTCCCATGTTTCTATTCCTGAAGTACAAGGACTTCTGATTACAAGGTCTAGTGCGAGCCGCGCTATTATTATAACAAGACCTCGCTAAATGAGTCTGCTAATCAAATGTGTAGCACAATAAATAAGAGTCCCTATAAATAGAAGGGACCATCGGTAGGTTCTCTCATCTTTTCTCGCTTCGACATCCTAAAATACAAAATCTCGTGTTGCTTACCCTAAAGCAAAGGGATATTTTTGTGAACGAGAAATTATGAAATAGTTGTGGGTTAGCGACTACAAGTTCCACGGAGCCGAGTCTCCAGAACGTAAACATTTGCCCGGCAGACCCACGAGTCTCGCGTTCAATTAATTTTGAATCAAGGGTATCGATTGGCGATCGCGGTTGAAAATAAAGTCGCTCGTTTGGCTTGCAAGATTAATGCCCTCCCTGAAAGTATCTCAGCCGTCGGTCCCAAGGCCCCGAAAACCGCGAGCCACCACTCGAGCGTCTTAATTTCACCTCCGCGGCGGGTGTAGAAATCCTGAATAATTCCACGAGCAAAGTCTCCAGCCGGTTGGTACGCCGCCAGCAACGTACACAGAGGGAAGCGCAGCAGCCAGTATATCTGTATCTTCGAACACCTGTTAGCAGTGGCTCGTGTGGGCGGCTCACCACATCGCCTTTAAATTCTCGCCGCGATTAAGCCCGAAACCCGCTTCCTTTCAAAACACCAGCGAACGCAACGAAACGCGATCACGCGACAGTGGTACACATTTCGTCGATACCCGCGATTTCCGACGTATCCGGGGTGTACCTGATTACGCTTCACTGTACCGTGGCGGGTGCACGTTGAAACGAGGGAAGGGAAGAACTTACCGGCGTGACCTTGCAGGGTGTGTTTGGCCTCTTCGCTGGGTAGCACGGTTTCCTCGAGGATGTTCTCGGAGGCGGTCCTGACGACACCCATGTCTGGTGGAATCCTCGTCGGCTGGACGTGCTGCGTCAGGTTGCCGGTGGTGTACACGCTGGCAATGAGTAGTACGATCTGAGGTTGTTCCACGACGATTACCTCGGCTTGATCGTGCCGCGTTGTCTGCTGTCGCTGGAATGCTCGGCGCCGTTTCGCCAACTTATTGCGTCTGCGTTCGCGCCTGCGTCCGCCGTCGCTCCCTTGAGCCCTCTATCCTGCTCTTCCCTCCTTGACCCTCGCGTACATCCTACCCCCCCCCTGCTTCTTCCTACCCCGTCTCCTGTCCCTTGGCCAGCAGCAACACGTCACCTGCACGGGGAACCAAGGCAATCCCTAGGCTAGGGTGAACACAGTGGCTAGGATCGGCGAGGCGAGGCGGGGGTGGCGATGGCGATGGCGGTAGTGGTGGGCTAGCTGCCTCAGCGTGTCCGATCGCCACGATAGGGGGGTTGCTTCAGCCGCTACACTCGCGTTTTGCCGGTGCCGTGTAGCGGCGCAGAGCGGGGTGCGGCAAAGTATAACGCACAGGGGCAATGTCGACCAACTGGGTCTCGGTGAAGGTCTCGGCTAGCTACCCGTGCCCGATAATGCGTCCTTTTTGCTTCCCGTTTTTCCCTTTCGATCCTCGCCACCATTTCATTCTTCCCCGCCCCGTTCGCCGTCCCGGCCAACCTGCTACCCGGAATATTAATTACATCCGCTTGCTTCGGTATAACCAGCTTCTTTGCTCTCGCACAGTTTAGCCACCGGTCATTAGTGAGAGAACGGTGCCGATAAATTTTACTTTATGTGTCCTGCTATTATCGCGATACCGGGGGTATTATTTCTATTCAAACTGATTGTGAACCTGAAGTCCCCGAAGCTTCGAGTCGTAGGTATTGTTATTTAGATTTTAACCTCGCGTTCTACTGTTTCCCGCCTGTTCTCTCCGACGTGATTGTTTCGTTCTTTCGTAGAAGACGTTCTATTTGTCGCGTCGCGCTCATAAACAATTCGACACGATTCCAGCACCTGCGCGTCGTTCAAAGTATTCTGGTGTTGTTATCGCGGGTGAACGAACCAGACGTGTCTGAATTATGGCACTGTATTCATCACCAGACCCTTTGTCCTTTTCGGGACTCGAGTGGCGCGTCGTGAGCGACACGATTTGTATTTTCAGGCCCGAGAGTCGCTGAGGTACGTTGCGTGATGAAACATCGTACTTTATATAACGGGCACTGCACGCGAGTTTACGACATTAACGTAAGCGTGTAATGAGAAAGCCATGCACTTCCTAATCACGTCGGTGTTCAACAAGGGCGCAGCGGCTACTAATTTCCCCGATACGAGGCGAACTCACATCATTGCAGCGAAAGTACCGTAAAGCCGAGGGGTCTATCTATTTACGCTTTAATAATCGGAATCCTCGTTCGTATGGGAGACGTGGAACTTTTGTGCGTGTTACTCGAAGGACTGCCGCTGTCCTGTAACTAGAGTAGGTACGAGTGCCTACTTGTCGACTATTTTTATACGTCCATATTTATACGTGCAACGCCCTCGTCTCACGCATCCAAGCGTTTGAAAATGTCGCGACAGACTTGGACATTGTCACATGGACGCGTAATAACATCGAGACAATAAAGCATCCATTCTAATTCACCTACTCCATCATCCACCCGCCACTGGCTCCCTTAAATACACCAAGTTCCTACGAAGAGTGACGCGTACAATTCATTCCCACGGGCGAAGACAAGAAATGCCTACTCCCAGACCCTAACACAGGCTTCGCGATATTAATTTATCATAAAGCGACGGCTCCTCTATCCAACCGCCACAATGTGTACGCGACACCGGCAGCACAAAAATAGCTGTTCAAGGATGGAGAGACGGATTCATTAATCGGGACATATCTGGCGAGGCTTTGAGAGTCTTCCCTGCCCTCTTTCTTCCTTCCTTCCTTCCTTCCTCCGTGAAATCCCTCTGCGCGGCGTTCCAATCGTCGATCCCGGGCATTCCATCGTCATTATCTGCTCTCTCATTGAATTTCTTCTCTCCTCGGTTGGACGTCACGTGGCGCGAGGTCGCGCAACCACGCTCCGCCGTTGTAGTGTGAGCTCGGGCCGCGGGACTTGTTGCACGGGACGCCAGCGAAGGAGAGAAGCAAGCATTTTCTACGACGGCGACGCTTCGCTCTTACGTCTATACTGCCTCGGCGTCGTCGGACACGTGGCCGGGCTACCCGATAAGGATGCAAGGATTTCAAGGACCGCTTCGATCGAAGGGGGGGGGGGGGGCTCCAGCCAAGGTCGACCCGTTCCCACCCCGGGCCTGCGTTCGCCTCTTTACTCGCCCTCCCGCGAGAGAGGGTGGCGCGGCAGCGTTCCCCTCCGATTTTCGACACCGCCACCCACCGCCCGATCAGCCTCCCTTCGCTCCACTTTCCCTGTCCCACGGCCTTCCAGGCTAGGAGGCGGCGTCCTCCCCAGCGGCCCCGCTGCCGCTTTCTCGCGCCAGTAGTTAACATCGATCCAGTGATCTTGTCGCCGCGCCACTCTTGTGCCCAGATTTCAGCATGCGTATACCTACAGGCTACACGCGTGCATCGGCGCAACTGGTGTAGCCGACGATCGATTTGAGTTCATTGTATGCCGACGCGGTAGCGTTGCATCCGCCACTTTTTCCCTGGGTTGCCTGGGACTACGATCAATGTGCCTGCCTCTCTATTCCATGCATTCCTACGCCAGTATGCAGGCACGTGGCTCGGTCCCCTGCGAAACTTTAGAGATTCGTACGTGTGAAGATCTGATGCCCTGAAAACAATGGGGACTTGTACCATTTTTCGCAAGAATTAGATTCGAAATTTGTTAACATTTTCTGCTATCCTCGCGTCGTTCTAAATAATCGTTAACAACGACCTCCTAGCTCCTCGGAGTATTGACCTTCGACTTCAGTGCGCCGGCAGGGGAAATTTGGGCGGTTACACCATCTGTAGGTGCGTTTCCCAACAAATATGTGATACCTATGAGCATCGTTTCTGTATGATGATTAGCCGTTTCTAAATAACCTCATGCTACTTAACCGCATCTCGCAGGTACAATCAATGCTGCGCATTGTGAGCGAGCAGCGCATTTGAAGCAGCGCATTGTTCAGACTAATAATGTCTGTACTATAGATTTTCATATCTCTTGTGACCGAGATGCTTCACCACGCACTTCTATGCTTCCGGTCACTATTTCTATACCTATGTAACGGGGGAACAATAGAAACTCTGTAATTCAGTAATACACCACTGAACAGCCCTGACGGTTGGAAACCTCTTTGCAGCATCTTTGTTGCCATTGGAATATAATCTGGACGTAACTGTGCGGCTTCGCTTCGTAATTATTTATCGCGAAAGCACGCGCTCTCATTCTGTCCGCCGATGGGGGTTGAAATGGTAGTTCGTACTACTTAGTCGACGGTCACGGTTGTAACAGCTCTAAATGTCAGCGTAAACTCTCGGCAACGGGACCCGTTTCATAATGAGACCTATCAAGAGGGGTATTTCACGGGTTCCAACCCGTGCCATCGGTCACAGACGAAAGTTTTTAATGGAATCACCGCGAGGACCGCGTTCGCCTAATAGTTATTAACTATGCGGCCCGTCGCGCGGACAGAGCTGAAATTGTTTAATGGCCAGCTGTGGCAATCGATGCTAGTCATACGAGCAGTGCACGCATTAAGCGCGTGCAGCAGAGCTGGATGAAATTTTAGAGCCAACCCTGGGTGTATCGATTTCTCCAAGTAGTTCCGTGACGCGCGACACAAACAACGAAACTGGAACTTGACTGATCAACGACTCGAACGGCGCTCGCCTGCGATGCCACTTACGGCGGCGAGAAACAGGTTCGAGCTTTCGAAATAGATGGTCGCAGCTTATTTTTAAGCTTCACAGCTGCGGCTGCCACGAGTGAACGGATTGATTGTCCAGAAGGCGTCGTTCGCTTCGCGCACGCGACATTGTACGTGACGTTCTATTGACAACGCGAAGGCGTGCCAATATATCGAAGCACTCGATCTGACACTGTTAATAAACGGAATTTAAATAGAACCGTTGATCCGTCGCTAACGAACTTGCATAACTGGCACGGCCTCCAATGGCTCGTGTTCTTCTGCCGCGCTGACGATTTTCGTTTTAGTCATTGTATTATACCTTCCTCAAGCCTGCTGGCGAGTTACGTAAGCGACTTGTGACGGTGCGATTAACAAGTGATTTCTGAAACGAAGGAAATTCACGTTTTTGAAGAAACAGAGATCACGTGCGTTACAGTGCCCGCCTGTCAGCCCTGGGTATACATCCCCGTGTTCGATATTGCAATTCTTTCTGCCCGTACCGTTCGAAACAATCAGCAGATTGCGTTCCCAGGGAATTTCGAGATGAACCAGTGATTGGGGATGAAATACTGCGCATATAATACTGAGTCATTTCGAATATTTGGCTCCGAAAGATTTCTTTCGGGATCAGGATGGCTCAACTTTGATCGGGGAAGCTTGACAAACGGAAGATTTGTATCCGACTTCCGGCTCGGGAATCCAATCATTCCAATCAGTCGATTGTTTTTCTTCCCGCAAAGGTTTTTTTTCTGAATATCTGATGTAGATATCGCGTTGGAGACTTTATGGCTGCTTCCAATGGATATCTTAATGAGGAACATTTGCAGGGCTTGCTAGATTCTGGAAATTGGTACTCGGCTTTATCGTCAACGTCCAATCCCCGTTTCCCAGGGTGGTTTTCCATCGGTGAATCAAGTAAATGAGGTTTTATTGCGAGAGAAGCGCACGCTCGGTGGTAGGCTTCGTATTTTGCAATTCGAGCAGGCGCTGTATCGTAAATCAGAACGGTAACGACGGAAATGACAGCTAATTGCTCCCTATGCATTGTAAATGTAGTTTTTGGTCACCGCGGAAGCTCGGTATCGATTTAACTTATTGCATATGCAATCGAAGATGCTTTGATCGAGGTGACGCACGGACGCGTTTGATACAGCGTGTTGAACATTAAAACCATTAGAGGACTGTGCTGGTTTAATTAAAGCCTCGCATCGCCTTTGTTGGCGCAGAACAAATACATTGGGATACGCATATTCGTTGAGCCGTCGCCCATTTATGTTTGCTCCCCTGTAATTGGAAATATACATGCACTAGCACTGGCTGCAGTTTACATTCATCGGAATGCAGATTCTAAATGTCAAATTAGATTAATGGTGTCTGAAGGCGTTTCTTTTAAAGCTCTGAATCGTGGATGTTTGAACTTCGGAGTAACCGTGTCCCTGGCAAATAGGTATAATCTGCCACGTGCCATATTCGCGCGTAGGCAATTTTCTATTTTCCGGTATATACTCGAACCATCCTTGTAAAAGTGAGAATCCTTTGGGAGAAGATGTTCCCTGCTCCGTCTTGAGTATTCATACGCGAAAAGATTCCCACGCGTGGGAAAATCGTAAATAACTAACACGCCACTCCATTCCAAGTTCCGTAATTAAAAGTAGGAACGAACAGGAAGTACGTTTTTCCTGGACGTTAGCCGTGACAGTTCTCCGTGGAACGTGGCGGCCTATATTTTTTTTAGAACGCCTCGACAAAACCTACTTTATCCCGTGATTCAGGCTACGCAATTAAACGCGACCGAGTACGGAGGCTATTGTGCGGTCCTATCCTTACTAAAATAACCTTGGAAGCCTCCTGTTTCTTTATAAAACCAAGTGCGTAATCGCGGGCCAGATTGGTAGCTCCTTGTATGACGCAACGAGCATCGAATATATTCCGTGGTGAAACGAATTGCCAGTAGAGTATCTAGAGTGTGAAATGTTTGAGTAAAAGGATGATGCACATGCTCGATGAAAATTGGATTACGTTTAATTGGAGATAAACGATTTCACTGGAAATACAAATAAATTACACTTGACGGTTGCAGTTTGGACGTGACTAAAGAAGTAACGAGCTGCAAACAAATCATCGTAGCAAGAGTAATGGAAGCTGTATCGATTAAATAACTGCGCCACCGAGCTGCAGGCGGCACGAGGCGTAAAGTTTGCCAGTGATCGCGGATTAAGCGAGTTTGTAATCCACAGAACTTATGACGGGCGGTTTAGGCAGCTCAGAGCTGAGACTGTGACTGCAGGAGGCAGCATCAACTCCTGGTCGCTGCCAGATCAACGTTTCCGAGCGTTCGGTGGTTTAATTGGAATAAATTATCGCAACGGCGGATCGTTCGCGCGAGAGCAAGGATCCCGCGGGAAAATCGGACCGTAGGAAAGCTGTCTAATAAATCACTGGAGCGCGTAACACGTTCTCTGCATACAAGAAAGATTCGGATCTTGGCCTGTAACGAGTTAAACGCTCCTGCGTTAATTGCAAAGCTTCTTCGCGTAATCAGATCACGGTGCAAAGCGAAAGTGCGCTAATTATGCCGCATAACTCTTTGTGCTCCGATTACCGCGATCATTTAGCACGTTCGTTTAAAGAAACCGATCAACGTGTATTACATTTCTTTTGGAAATCGTATTCAAAGCGAGGAAAGGTATCCACCTCTTTCGATTTAGAGCTTCGCTCTTACAATTAGTGCCACGCGTTTATGATTCAGAGAAATGGGAACCATCTGTGACCAATCTGCGATTGGGAATTCGTAATTAAGCTGCAAATATAGGACACACTTCTATACTGCGTCCGGAACAAAGCTGAAATCATAGAACGTGAACTTGTTTCGTTGGCATGCGAGAATGCGGGGGAAGGAATTTGCTAGAAAAATAGACAATGGGACCAGTTGCATATTAAAAAACATTAGATAAGCTTTATTAGTCGATATCTTACAGTTGACGAGCGCGGCCGCGCAATGTGCGCCAGTGAATCGTGCCCAGTGGTCGAGGTCAAGCATGTGCGCGCCACTTTATCTCGGATACTCGAAATCGTACCCGGGCCAGCAGCTCCAGCAGCACGCCGGAGGAATGTCGAATGGTGAAAACACCGAAACTGTCCCATCGAAATGGGACGAAAGCGAGAGATCGGTGCCAGAGACGGCACGCTCGCACGGCTCGGCGGCGCGACCCAGAAATCTATTGCCCGCGCGATGCGACAGCGCGTGCTTCTTAACGTGTAATGCAATTATACTCTCGTAGCACCTTAGTCTTAAATAGAGGGAGGTGTGTGTGCCAGCGGCACGATCGCAATTTCAAGAATGACGATGATCTTTTGAGCACGTGCGCGTCGTTCCCCCTGGTTGGACGTCCTTCAGCAATGGGGACAGCGTATCAGACCGTTCACGTCGCACTTGGCGCACTTCAGGGCGACGAATTCCGCGGTGAAGTCGTTGCGATGCACGGACCTCTTGCTGCCGTTGCAGATCGGACACAACTGCCATTGATAACCGCCGCAGAAGAGGCACACGGTGCACGCATCGTCGCTCTGAAATGCAATAAGTCAGAAAATGTTAGAGAGGCTTCGGGTTCTTTCGCTCTGTTATCTGACGGGGTGGATTGTTCAAGGGGTTGTAAGACACGCGTGTCAATGTCGATACCACGTCGATTTACCAGCGCGTGCGGTCTGTTGGATGGTGTTGTGCAACCCGGCTTTCACTTCTGCTCGTTTTCAGCGGCATTCCTGGCGAAAAACCTACGCCAACACAGGGGAATGGTGGGAAACGAAATGGTTGTTTTGGCTTCCTCGGGTTTGACGTGTTCACGGTTTCGGGACATGACTCAACGCCGCTGCTCAGACGTTTTTGTTTCAGTGCGCTGAATGCCGTTCAATGGTCGATTAAATTTCTCGCGATTCTTCGAGGCGATAATACGCCGCGTAATGTAAGATCAGGATCTCGCGTTGGAATGAGTTTGAGCGCTACGAAATGCTCGTGAAGAATCAATGCCTCTGGCTAGAGTGTCTGCGCTTCTTCGGTAAAGGCTTTACTCCACAGTGGATGACGCGATGTGCTTGGCATTCAGCGCGTTAATGAAATAAATTATACACACTGCGCACAAACAGAGAATATGTGTTTACTGCGCGAAAGAAGATGAGAATAGCGATGATACGTTATGCAAGAATTGCGTAAAGATTCCCAGGGAAAGGATATGTCGTGGGCGTCGCTTAATTAAATATTTTTCCAACGTTGTAAACCTATCACATACCTATTTATCGTTCAGTAATGGGGAAAATGCCTTACCCGCTTTTCACGAACACTTTCTCAACCACTATCCTCGTTTTACCACCCACGAAGGGCTCAGCCAGCTAGCGACGTCTGGATTAACTATCTAAATGTTGCACTCGCAATAATACCTATTGACATCGGGTTACGTAACGGGCATTTCCTTCGACCATTCGATGGTTAATCGATACCCGACTTCGATCGATGAATTCTAACATTTGTCCCACCGCAAGCGCGGTTTCTGTCCGATGGAGAATGAAAATTCTACGCTCAGTGGACCAAGTGTAACAGAGTAATCAAGTCGACCGCATTCCCCATTCCACAGCCGCGCCAGAGTTCGAAGGACCGGCGTAGATTTATACGATCGAAAGGGAACAGCGTCCTTGCGTCGTCGGGAGTTCCAAAGGACGCCCGGGATGTCCGTAGGGTGGACAGGGCGGAAAGAATATCAGGGAAGTGACAGTGGTAGGAACAGTGTAAACGACCTTTACTCGCTCGCAAGGTAAACCTCAATCGCACGACATCGAAATTTATGATCGCGATGGAAAAGGAAGGTGGAGGCAGATATCGCCAGATAAAAGTGAAAGGATCTCGTACAACCTTGCGTTCGCGACGGATTACGGTGCACGGGCGCGTGCGCCCGCGAGCCCTGGAGTTTCCTTTGCGAGCTGGCCGTTGTACATGCCCGTCGCGGCTCCACCATTCTTCCACCAGGCATAAATATTCCGAAGACGTGGAACATTGTTGCATAGAGAATTCTCAGAATCGCCTGGGAAATTCCTAAACGGTCAAATAATTCTTGCGCAGGAGAAATATCGACAGGCATCTCGCGCTCTTTCGGAGGATTGCGAGGTGACAGGAACTTACAGCGAACCTGCGTGCCCGGCAAAGGCTCAACTTCTCCCGTGTCTCTGTATCTGAATAATATCGAATCGAATCTGCGACGTAGAAGATGTGTTCTTCTATCTATTCTTGCATAAACTGTACTGGAATGGGCGATACGATCGAGATAGAAAAATAAGTTGGTAACGGGAACGTGCTTTCACAGGACTTTCTACAGATAAATATCTTCATTTAGCTTCATGTTTGTGAGCATTGACAAGTAATGATTGATTCACACGCGCTATTAGCCTATAATTGTTTATTGGCATGGCGAGACGTGACAGATGAATTCTGCTTGCATTATTTGTACGTGACGCTGCGAGATGATTTATCAAGGTCCACTTAACGAGATCCACAAAGACAGGTTACACGGCACAATATCATTCCAAGTCCCGGGAGATGATTATCGAAGAACGAAACAGAAGGCGTTTAAAGGAGATCGAGAATTAAAGTGGAAGTTTTAATTACCTGGTAAGGCTTAAGCATATCTCTCAGTTCTCCAGACTCGTTGAGCCGCTCCACGGTGTCAAATCCCTGTAACAAGGAAATAACTTTTAATAACTCGACGACCACCGTAACGCCGTGTTAATAAAAGTGTGAGCAATGAACGGAGCAATAAAGACTTGATAGCTGTCACCCATTTCAACACCCTCTTCGGTTTTAAACGAATCTGTTTTATTCGTTTGCACATAGCGACCAAGTGGCTGGATTAATTATTGTGGGAAATATGCCACCATGATAATAATTATGGCGTATAATGTGATGGAAAATTTCGAGAGTAACGTATAAGCGTGTTGAAACGCGAGGAAAATCCAATGAAAATATTCATGTTGCCGGTGGCAGATATTATAATAACTTTGGCCTTTCCGCCAGGCAATTTCTCTGCCTCGCGGTATATTCTCGTTAATCATTTAGCGGTATCGTGTTGAACAACGTGACAATGGTCGCGCTAATGAACATTTTACGAAGCTTCACGGTTTAAATGATCGCGCATTTGAATGATTTCCAACCGTGCCCCCGTCTCCTCCATCCTTTCACTCTACAAAATTTCAAATCTACTTTTCACTCTGGTTTCCCAGCGGTAGCATGCGAGAGATAAAGCGAAGTTGCGTTCTAAAAACATTTCGATGTTCACTATTTTCATTTCTAAAAGTATTTGATAATTAAACTCTAAGATAAGTATCAACCTGAAAGATAATCAACGCGAGAGTTCCCAACCATGACTCAACGCTACCGACTTATCAAACACAACTCATTCGGCAAGCAGCTAATTACAGAATTAATTAGTTTCCAATGTAGAATGAGTTTCAATCTGACCTTCTTGGAACAAATGTTCCAATATCGAAGCCTCTGGATACGCGTTATGACGCTTTTGCCAGGGGACAGATTAATCAGTCATTGATCTGTTGTACTTGATCGACTCTATTAATAGTAAAATCAATTAGCCCTGTCTTTTGGAACGTATCAGGAGATACTCCTGCCTGTTAATATTAAATAATAACAAACGTCACACACTCGTCGAATGATTACCAGGCATGATCACCCCAGTCCCCGAATTCCGATGCTCCAGTGTCATCAATATCTCAGCCACAATTCCTGCTTGTTCTCAATGTCCCCGCGACGGGAATTCCAGCGAACGAAGGACACGCGGTGTGTCAAGAAAACTTCCAAAGCATTTTTCACGTCCGATGTTCGCGTAGCTGTCGCAACGCGTTACGAAAACGAACGATTGATGCCTTTCACCGAACACGATCCGCGTTTCTAATCCGTCAACGAGCCGACCGCAGCATAGAAGCGGGGAAAAGACCGCCGAGTGACGGAAACGACGGGAGATCACTCGGTGTCGGTGTGTAGGCTAGGTTTTCGAGCCTGGATTCGGACGATCGAGCGAATGGCGATCTCGCGGCGTGGTCGAGGGCTGGAATGCAGTTTGAGCACGGTCTTTCGTTTGCACACGCTCGCGGGAGACCACAGAGGGCCGTAATGCCGTGTAACGCAAGCAACTTCACCTTTCCGTCTCTTTTCCTCTCTCTCTCCCTCGTTTTCTGTCTCTGGCTCTCGGCCTTGGCTCGAGCAGCTTGACATTTCGCTGTGTGCACGCGCTTATTCGCCGCCGCGCCGCTGACAACTATCGCCCAGCCACCAAACGAAAGCAAAGATGCGCTGGGTGTAGCCTTGCTGTTCATTGTGTCGCTACGCCTCGAGAAATTGGGCAATTGCGGGAGCGATGATTGAACAGGTACAGTCTACGGTGTGTCGGTACGTGCTCGGGGAGCGAAATAAATTCGGTGAGATCTGGCGGAGCAGGGGCACGCGACGGCAAACACGGTGGAACGAGACAGAAATCGGGAAAACGGACCATTCAACGGTTGCAGAATCGCTGCTTCTCTCGCTGTAGCGAATATCTGGCGCGAAGGTATCCTGCGCAAGATAAATTAAATAAAGTGCAATACAGTGAGTCAGGGTTCTGTTAACGGAAACTCAGAAGTATTGTGAAAGCTACTATGTTGCCCATGTTTTCTTATCTCTGCCATCTGTATTCTTCATCTCTGACTATTGTTCAGTTCTTTTAGCTCTAATACGGCTACTGAAAACTGCTGGCATAATTTAGATGAGTGGATAGTCTTTCACGAGCTGGTTTCCGTTCGAAAGTGCGAGCCTACGTTCGCATACTACCTGTCGCTCCAAAAGAACGCTCATTAGAATTTTTATCCGCGCTGCTCGCTCGTAGATGAAAATGCAAAGGTGCAACCCAAACCCAACGCTGGCCACGTAGGGGGGAGGTGCCATAAAAGGGACAGGTTTTAAAAGGGACAAATTGAATTGCCAAAATTCTAAACGGATTACACATGCAAGTTATTTTCCTGTTTATAACAACACTAGTGCTCAGTCATTTGACGTAAACTTCACTTCGGTCTCACTTGCAACAGAGTAATAATCCGCGGTTGATGTTTTTCGGCAGTAAAAGTAAAATTTTCGTTGATTTTCTGTGTCGTTTTCTGAGAACAAGATATATACAAACTGTTGAATTATTATATCATTAAAACATCCTGTATTGAACTGAAAGGAAAATACTTAGTAAGTAAGCTTAATTGATTGTTTTCTTTGTTTTGAGGTTATATTATGTTAAACTCACTTATAGTCTTAAAAGGGACAGCATAACAAGTCTTAATTGGGACAACCGTTTCATGGCTGCCCCTTCCATACACATGTACTGCTGGACACCTGCCTATTTTAGTACAAT
The DNA here is from genome assembly GCA_929108735.1 of Andrena dorsata. Taxonomy (NCBI): domain Eukaryota; kingdom Metazoa; phylum Arthropoda; class Insecta; order Hymenoptera; family Andrenidae; genus Andrena; species Andrena dorsata. The sequence continues at coordinate 55,052,934 of OV815489.1, forward strand.
TAGTCTCATTTTTGTTCAAGTAGGATTTAATTTTAAACTATTTTATTATTTAAATATTATTTTATTATTTATTTTATTATTTTATAGATTTTTTATATACTTATATTTACTACTCGTGGGTATTCCTATGTTGAACTTAGTTTGTAAGACATAAATTTTATAAAAAATGTTCCTTTATAACTAAAAAAGCTGCTAAAGCTTTAACGATAAGTCACACTCTATAAAGATAGTCAAAAATATTCATGATTTATGTTACAAAGAGTTAATTTTTTCATAGATTCCATTGTTTTGAATCATTAAGATTTACAATTATAATTGTAATACTTAATAAGTTTATTTTTATTAACGTGTCCCTTTTATGACTTATGCTGTCCCATTTAAAACCACCTAGTCGTAAAAGGGACATTTGCTACTTATTTGAAAATCGAAGATTTTGTTATTTTCTATTATAATTGATGAGTTTTTATTATGCTTTTCTTGAAGGGGAATAAACATGCTTTCTATTGATGTACTTGTTTTTTAAGTTCCTATAACGACATTGTCAGAAATGGACGCTGAACAAAAGTGTCCCTTTTATAGCACCTCTCCCCTAATTGTGTCGCGTTTCCATTACGAAAGAATTTCATCGTGAATGAAATCGCGGGGGCGACTCGGCGGGAACCTGCTTTTTATGAATATTTTTAAATTATTAGCCGGTGGCAAGCGATCGCTGGAACGCCTTTCCGTTAACGTTTATTTCCATTGACCAACGCCGATGGCCGAGCGCTGGTCTAGCATTAATTAAACGAGCTCCTAATAGGAGGCGTCAATTGTGGCAAGGTAACGGCTGCGACTTCCCAACTCGATTATACGGTTGCATGGCTCCCGGCTTCTTTTTCGAAACCACTAAGCAATCCGATACCTTCAACTTTGCCCAGAGTTACGTAACTTTTCGACTGCTTCGATCGGGAACACTCGCAATTTCGTCGGAAACTCTCTCGGCTCTCTATGATGCAACTTATTAGCTGGAACACGGCGGTGTGTGTAATTGCACGCTGTAGATATCCAAGCACGCCCAGTAATTGCACGACATGATTCCAGGATTTTTCCCTTTAGCGAGTTGGTTTCGAGCTCGAGAAGCATCGAAGAAGACATGCCTATTTACGCGATTATCTCTAAAGGCGGGATTTCCTCGCCGCGATCGGTCGCGGCGGTCCCACTAGCGCAACGAAGACACAGATGCATACTTCTCCCTTGCACTAGTGGGACCGCCGCGGCCGATCGCGGCGAGGAAATCACACCTTAAGGCAGCGTGTAAATCGAAACACGCGTAGAACAGCTTTAACTTTGAACAGGGATCTGATGGTAGATCACATTGAGCTCTCAAGAAGATTCTTGTACACCTTCGCCTACTCTGCTTGGAGCACTTCACGTGCAAATTATATTTGACTCGTTGATGAATATTACTGATATGCGTCAGGATGCAAACCTGCTTTACAATGACAAAAAATTGGACGTAAAATCTTCTATGAAAAACTTTCAGTACCCATTCGGCCAAGCGAGTAAAAGTACCGTCGTAAACGTAGCAGAAAAGCAGCGTGCGACGCGTATAATAACAGCTCGCTACAGCAAAACGACTATATCGCAAATGCAGCGTAAGAAAACTAGCGAAACAAAATAATCTGTTCCGCTGAATGCAACACCGAAACTGAAAACCTAACTGTATCGCGGGCTCGCGTGCCTGTACCCATGATCTGGCGCTTGAAAAGAATTCTGTTACGGTTTTACTTTTGTTATCGCGAGCTGTGCGCCGGAATTGAATCCCGAAAGTACGTGCCCTAACTGTACATCTCGTCGCGAAATAATAATTTTTCGTTGCTGCTTCGTGTTTCCTGCTGTTATGCCATTTACTTCGCGCGACTATTCGATACCTTTGTTTATCGATCGAAAAGCTATAGCCGCGTTTCTTATTAACTCGAAGAAAACATCTGCATAAAATTCTGTTCTATTTTGCCTTTCACTCCTCGTTATACAATTTATTCCATCTGCTTGCAGACTTTCTTTTCTGAGGATTTCTTTTTCGCGAATATGTGCCTCGCTGTTAAGGACTTGAATTTGCATGTTGTACAATCAGCTGGGTTTTCTCTTTCGAATGGATACGCGAGTGTGGGTCAAATCTGACCCATTTCCATTCTCCTTGGGGTACTAAAACAGGTGCATTATTGTGGCATTTAATTTGACAGCTTAACGCACGATATCCCTCAGATTATACTGTCGATAACTGGCAGCATCGATCGAGCCCGCGTTATAACTCGAATCTCTCTTGCTAATCTTTTCCTCGTCCAAACACAGATCCTTTCCGAGGCCCCTATCAACGGCACAAACCATTGTGATTGCCACAAAAGTGTTCTGTAAAAAGCAACGGGTGGAGAAACCAATCGGGATTGCGAAATCATTGTAAATCGGTGAACTCGGCCCAAGCAAGAACAACGTAGCTGCTGGCAATGGAACGCCGAGACCTCTTGAAATACGATTGATCGATGAGAAGGCGGTAAACGCGTTCGCTGCATACAAAAGTATTTCTCGGCACGTATCGCCGCAATCAATTGTGCAACTGCCCACCCGGTTGCCGATTTCCGGTTACAAGATTATTCAAAACCACTCGGTCCTCGTTGCTCATCTTTGACATTTTGCTGTGGTTTCTCCGCCGCCGCGTCCTTTCGACTTTCTCGAGCGTTCAATATTCGCGCCGGATTGCGTAACGAGACACCGGCCTTGCGAGAAATTCGCGGCAGAAATTAATAAATGTACACTCGCGCGGATCAGATCGGAGGGATCAGCGGGCTAGAGTGCACGCGGCCGTGAAAGAGGTAGTTTATTTACAGGAATTACATTTTTCCGCAAGCGAGAGAATCGATATCGGCGGTTTGACGAGCGTCGAGTGCAGGTAGCCAGTCGGTCAGCAGCAGATGTTCACGTTTCATTATTCAACGTCTCCTCGTCTGATAACTGTAAACTCGACAGCGTTATCGTGACAGGACACGTGCCGGTAGAAAAAGGCTCCGACGATCTCCAGCGAATAAAGATTGAAATTTTATGTCCAGTGCTGCGTCTGAAGGGATAGACCATGCTGAGTCTATTTGGGCCTTTGAATCCAAGAAGGATCTGTAATTGCTGCATAACTTTGGAAATCACTTAAAACCGAGAACTTTGGAATAGTATCACTTTGAACCTGGAAATTAAGTGGCCGTTCAGAAATGGCAGAACAGTTCTCCAATTCAGTGCTCGTCGACATGTGAAACAGCGAAAAATCGGCACGTGGCTGGAGCGGTGAAAAATCGTGGAGTGTGATTTGATATCGTTGGATCGTCACCACGCCTGACCGCAGCCTGAAATTCCTGCCCCACGTTTTACGACCTTTTGCTTTCGAATTCATTCGCTTTACGCACGTTTCGCTTTGTGTCGCCTCCGCCTACAGCCCCCACAAATGAAATATTGCACAACCTGTTTGCACTCGTGATATATATCTAGAAATTGTATAGACGTGCTTCTGCGGGAGCAAAGAAATGTTCAATTTCAAGCATTTGCCCGTTTCCATCAGTTGAAGCCAATATACACGGGAGGAGAGGAATAAATTCTACTTGGAGGGGTTTAAGGGGTGGCCCGACGATTCGCAGAGCGCGTTTAATAAGAACCTGAGGCGTCGCGTACCGGGCATCACGTAGTCACGTACGAGAACATCGGTTACACGAGTGTGTGGCGGTGAAATGCGAGGGTCTCGGGCGCGCTACGAACCCACTTTGACTACACTATCAGAAATTTACATACCCCGATATGTTGCCCGTCGATGAACAGCTGTGGCAATTGAATCACCGTGGACCCCAGACGATCCCTCACCTCGGCCTGAAGCTCCGCGTCGCCGAAAAGGTCCAGTTCGTCGTACTTGACCATGTGCGTCCTCAGGATCTGCTTCACCTTCTTGCAATTGTAGAACGTCTTCCGGACGATGCCGGAGGTCGTCGTGTACACCACCACCTTGCCCAGCTCCTTCTTGATGTACGCCTGAAAGCAGACGCGGCAACGTCCATTAGAAATCATGACAAGGTGAAACGTGACCATAGGACACAGACACCGTGTCCCTTCGTTAGCTGCAACGTTCCAATTTTCCCACTCGTTAATCACACGCCGCGATTCACGGCTGCGCTGGTCGAAATTCCGGCCCGGATGGCAAGAGTCCTTGTAATTTAACACCGACTTGGACCGAGACTCCGCGCGGCTCGCAGCTTTCAACGGAATCACGTTCCCCGTGCAATCGAGAAAGCACCGTTTCAGCGGCTTCCTCCTGGGCGCGAAGGTACACGACGAATGGCGCAAAATTGCTGTTAAAGTGGACCTCCGTAAGATCGGAAGCGTTGCACGGTGGTTTGTCGAATGGAGGTGAGCAATCGCCCGCCTTAGAATAGGGTGCAACTGAGTGGCGTGTTTTCGCGGTGGATTCATTTGACGAAGAGAACGTCGCTAGGTGTACCGGGGAATATAATACAAGAGCCACTTTCTCGAGGAGATTGTGTCGGGCGGAAATGATTGGGGAAAGAAATCGCGAGACAATAAGTGTTACTCTGCATAGTAGCAGCGTTTTTACATTCAGCAACACGTCGACGAATACTTGTGTGCCCTCTATCAAGCGAGCCGATAATTCAGTTTCGTCGATTGATTAAAGGACTCCCGTAGCAGCGGTGTCGCACGCGCTGCAGGCCATTGAAACTTCGATCATCGTTTCGATTTGCATGGCGTTCACCGGCTGACGCTTTAAGGATATTCGCTGCCGCGCGGGCGGTCCATTCTATCGCGCAATCTGTTTCATTAACCCGTAAACGTTAACCGTTTACGCGATACGTTCTATAACCTTGCCTGTAATTGCGTGGCCACTCTATTTACATGCTGCATTCACGATACACGATCGAGTGAAGGTAATAGACTTCACGTAGGCAAACCATGAGCGTGGGTGTCGCTGGATAATCGGAACTAGCGATTCAACTACGAAGTACAAGCGTTACAGAAACTGGGTATTATCGGAGAGCAGGTGGATAATCCACGAAGCTATGGGAACAGTTGGTCCCGTAGAGTACGTGTACAGGAAGATTGCTGTAAGGTAATTGCAACTAAATCTTATTGATAATCATTTTACAGTGGATGTTACGTTTATGGAAATATATCTGTGCAGCTCGATTAATATTTCCGCTGATCGTGCGTGATATTATTAAATCCATTCAATGCGAAATCCCTACGTTAAATATCGCCCGTGAATTAGAGCGCGTCAGTTTTTATCGGATCGTTCAGTTTGCATTAGCAGCGCACGGCCAACCATTCCGCAATCTCGATCGCGGTTGAAGCTGCAGCTCCAGTGTGGCTCGGTCGGTCGCTGGAATTCGCGATGGATATTTTCAATATCGCCTCGTGAAAATATGCCAGTTTCCCATAACCGCCTAGCGGGACATTCATGTTGCAGTTACGTGCACTAGTTTTCGCGCGAAACAAGCCTGCAGTTTGTATTCACGGGTCGTGTCGCTTTCCGTGGCGAGTCGCTACGCCTACGACATCGTCACGGAGGAATCAAGATCGACACGCTCGCGACACGTCGCGAATCGCGGTGGAACGATAACTTAATTAGCCGCCGCGAGAGCGTGTAAACAACCGCCTCCTGCGCAACCCGCCTGTTTTTGTTGCTATGAAATAATCGAATCGGCGTTCTCACGTATGTTACTCGATCCACGAGCAACGAGATCACGGCTCGAGAATGTTATTATAGATCACCATGCGGCCACTTTCAACGGGACTGTTAATGAACAGGCTGGCTCGGTGTAAAACCGGATCCGTCGATCCAGGTGTATGATCGACGCGATAAAAGGAAACTATAATTGTCTAGGAATGCTCGGTAGGATCTTGAGGGTCGTTTTCTTCCCTTCGTTTGCCAGACACTCGATTCGTAATTCTCTAATTATATATGATTTAGCGCTGGAGGATCATTGCGATATGCGATGTGCTCGGTGCAAGTGCATGAAGATTGATTCTCTTTTTAAACTTATGGAGCGACTGAAGAGGCGTTACTCAGGTTTGCAAAGAGAGCGTTGTATTGTAGATTGCCCCATAATCTAACTGTAGGTTCTTCAGTTACTTGCTTTGAAGAATGTTCTTTATCAAGGAGAAGAGCAATTACATTGTCTTTAAATTAAATGCTGTAGTGTTGTGTGAAGCAGGCATTTTCTGATTTGTTTTACTTCTGTAGCAGCTACTTAATCACTTTCGCGCGATTCTGATTCGCTTATCTGAGAAGCATCGCTACACATATGAAGTGGTTTGCCAAAACGGCACGCTGCAAAGCTCGCAGTAGAATCAGATCGTTAGGATCAGACTAGCTCCGGTCTGACCAAATCGGTGTTTCCCTCAATAGTTTGTTCCATTCCACGAACTTTCGTCCTTCCATTTTTATCAAACGATTACTTGTAAACTTTGGATCTAATTTGTACCTTTCAGCCTACATATCGGTCTCCAAGTTTTTTCTTCGATCATCAGTCCTGCAGATTTACAGCAAATGTAGTGCGAACAAGTTTTCAAAGTCATTAGAGGAGTAACAGAAATCTCGCGTGTGACATTTAGACGACGCACGATACATCAAATATTAAACACACACTTCTTCAACGTATTTCGCGCTGCTCGAGTCGTGTGATCGATGAAAAAGTCACGAAAGTAGCGACTTGTCCAACATGTGAACTCTTGGTAATGTATGAGGTGTCCTGAACACGCGTTATTTAATGTGAAAACTTTTTTCGCGTCTCGTCTGTCGCTACGGAGAGTACATTGCTCAAACGGTTCGTAGAGGGTAGAACCTCGTATCTTTCAAAGTGAAAAAGCAACGCAACGATGGCATTGTATCGTTGAACAGTCTGCGATACTTCTGTTTGGCCAGATGCTTCGTCGTTATAATCGCGTCAACGTGAATGGGAAATTAGACAAAGCCTAATAGGTCAATATAAACGTTTCATTTCAAAACAGGTTCTGGAGGACTGAATAAAGTTTGTTTTTCTCTCGACACAGTCCAAAGATCACCATAAGCCGGCGATTAATTATGCAAGGAATGACTGCGGACGTTCCGCGGATAAATGACATCAGCGGCGATTTCTCTGTAAGTGGGATAATGCCTATTCGCAAGATCGAGTCACGCGGCGACTAGAGTTTTCTGCGAAGCGTGCGGATCCAACGGATTGAACTGGTCAGTGCATCGCTATGCTCAACACGCGGTCGACGGTTTTCATATTTTAGAAAGGCAAAAGTAAATAAGCTTCGTTCCCGTGAGTTGCGCCCAGTCAAAACCCCCACTGTACGTAAACTCCCTCCGCACGAAGATCGCGAGATTACGAATTCGCCATTTTTCATTTCAACAGCGCCCACGCGTGTTTCTATTCTTTTAATTGCATCACAATAAATCCACCAAACCGAGCAGGCCGCCGGTGCGTTCGAACTTTTAAGCCCGTTTGATTTCACCGAGCACAGAATTAAAAGTAAAGGCAAACTTTTCCACTTAGCGTGCGCATCTCCTTAATTTTAATGCACGCGATGAATATTCGATTCGAATGTATATTAAGACTTAGCTATTTAATAGAGAACAGCCGGTATGCTCTGAATAACCATGACGCAGAGTACCATAACCGTGCAGCATGCGCTCGGAGTACTGTCATTTCTCTAATAATAGTTTCGCGTCCAGCGTCTTCGACTTTCGCCTCATGAGACCGCGCAGAGAAAAAAATATTTCATTCGCAAAAGGATAAGAGTTGCCCGGCGATCAGGATCTCTGCCCGCTAAATAATTCATTCCCAAATCTTCGTTCTCTCCGAAAATTCCTTGGGCCTGATAATGCCGGAGGAATTCGGTGAAGGAGAAAGCGGGTGTGCCCGTTCGCCACAGGTGGACGGTAGTTAATCTAACGACAGCGATAAAAGAGGAACACCCCGCGTAGAAAACGACGAATTTCCCGGTTTTGCTGGCGCAGAAACGTGGAGGAATATTGAAGGACTGTACGATGGAGCGGAACACGCAAAGGCACAGGGAAATTGACGAAACGAAGCGCAAGGAGCGCCAAGGACATCGATTTCAACCAAGTCGTGCTTGCAATTTCCAGTTTTTCCCGTGGAAATGAAGTATCTACAGCTGGCTCGAATAATTTTTCACTCGAACTAGAATATTTTTCGAGATCTAGAGAATCCACGGCGAGACTGTTCACGACCTTGCTCCGTTCCTTACTCGCGCTACCAAATTTTCTATTCTCTCAAAATTAAGAAAGTTTACGTCGATATAGAATTAAATCTTGTTTAATTACATCGATATCAAAGCTCCAGTATTTAACTCTTTTAATTAAACTTTCCAATCAGTCCAGAGGTATCGCAATGCGAAGGCATTGCTCTCGCCTGATATTGATCGGCTGCCACATTCATGCAACATGGACTAGAATCGAAGACCGATTGGCAGCTATCGATAAACACCGTTGATAAATATCGTAGTTACTTAACCCAAATGAACGATATTTTGACAGGCCGTTCCGTGAAATTCAGTAGCTAAGTAGTTTCGCGTTTGGCGTTCTGATATCGAATAAAGGGTGTGTCCCGCCGAAAACCGCCCTGCGAAGGAGGCTGAGAGAAAGGCCTGCCAGGAAACATAAACGGCGTCTCACCATTCCGTTTAATCTGTTTGCTGATTGCGAGAAGGGGTTAGACGTTGGCTCGATGTAGATTAGTTTTTTCCCTGGTCTCCTGCGAAAGGACTTGTTCCCATCTTTCCCCGGCGTAGTTAGAAAGTTTCCAGACGTCGCAATAGCATGCATTCCTTTACGATTCATAAAAGCGGAGAATAGAGTGTCATTATCTCTATTCACGGACGAAGAATTTACATTTGACGCGGCGAACAATCGCGACATTACCACCTGTTCCCCTTCGCGTTTATTACTGTCGAATCAAACGATAAATTGAAATTTCACAAGAACAAGTGTAGCTTGAATAACTCCAAGTAACTCGCGCTTTCCTCCCAACAAGAATATAATTTCCCATGTAATAATTCTCCTTGAATTTTCACGAACGAATGCACCCAGGGCTGGCCACAGATTCTCCGTTGTTCTAGAATAAATTATCGGACGTTTCACGACCTGGTCTTCATCGATCTTCTGCAACTTACTTGATTAACGATTCCATCTGGCGCGATGGGTACTTCACTTACACGGTATTAATATTACATGAACCCGTTTTATTTTTCGAAGCGTTTAGCGAAGCCAGCTTTGTTTTGACGATCTTCCAACAGGCTTTCACTGTTCATTATTCTCGGCGTAGGTGCACCCGCGATCACCGTGCTAATCCCCGATCCAAATAGAACCATCGATTTCTTCGACCGTGCCATTCCGCTGCTTTAATTATAACGAAATTAACTTCAGCTGGCCCTGATCTTGCTAGTGAAGGCTAATTAACGGAGAGAATTGAGGGGAATGCTGCCTTTTCGCGACGGTTTTGCATTAAACTACCCGAGGCGATCAAGGGGACCGTTATTGATAACGAAAGGTCAATACCTGAGACGAGTGTTTGCTAGATAGATCCGACCTTAAAGTGTGGATTCCAATGAGCGACGTAAATTCTATAATATCGGCTGTTAATCGACTGCGGATTCAACCCGCAACTGGCGCACTCGCGGCGAGGTTTCGAAACGCTCGCGGATTCCCTCGAAGCCTGTTAATTGGACGGGGCTGCCACGGCGACGAGGGGAATGCCGAATTCGAAGAAGAAAGCGCGCTTTCATAAATGCAGCTTAATTATTTATGCACGATCGACAGTGGGCCGGCGTGCCGCAGAAATGTCAACGACGCCGTGAATGGAAAGTGCCAAGCGTCCTGCCATTGTCGGTGCACGAACACTGCCGTGGAATCTTTTCATTCTCACGGTGCCCCGTTCGTTTTCCATGCGCCGCGCACCTGTAATTGCCAGCCTCTCCTTCATACGCGAGACGCTCTGTCAAGGATGTCAGCTGGATGCAAACCAAGGAGAGACGCATTCCATCGATCCGGGAGCTTCCACGGGCCGCGATTTTTCCTTTCTTTCGTCCGAGCGCCCGTTACAATCGCGAGCCGTCTAGCCAGCCGGCCGATTACGCGCCGGTGATTGCCGCGAGAATCTTAATTAATCGCCCCGACGGATTTGCATTCACGGTAAAGTCACGGTCTCGTGGGAAGCGGCCGCGGGAACGCGGCATAGTTCCTAGAAATGACGTAAAGGTAATGATGTAGCGCGCGGCAGAAGCGCATCGTTAGCCGCGCGTTCAAAGAACCGCGAATCGCACTGCTTTTCTGGAAACATCCGACGATCGCTCAGAGTTCCAGCCCGGGGTAGCCGGAGCGCGTTTTCTTGCCGCGGATACGGTGCTTCTTCCACTGGCTTTCTCGCTCGAAAACGCACTGCTCTTTGGCGAAGAAAGGAAAACAGCTTCTCTGTTGAACGGTGTCGCGTGTTTGCGTCACGCTTCGTGGGTCCCCTTCGGATTTAACCGTACATGCGTTCAATCGGCACGAAGTGAAATACTGGATAGAGGCTCCCGAATTTGCGAGCCTCTGCGCGGCGTTCACCTGTATCTCCTCGCGAGATGTACACGCTCGCAGCCTGAGATCGCCGCCGTTCCCGTTACGACTTTTCGCAAATCCAGCGTTTCCGTTATAGATTTGATAAACCGGTTCCGAGGCCAACCAGATTCCCGAAATTTTGGGTTACTAGTGCGGGGACCCGCTTACACGAACACGCGCGTACAAGTGCGTTATGTAAAGCTCGTCATTGAATAACGGCACGCGGGGCCGTAGTCGTTGAAGCGGCTTACTTTCCGCCTGCACCTTTATCAGGACGTTTATCCAGGAGGTTTTCGCGCGGGGTCAGGGTCTGGGAATCCTGAATGCCGCGTGTGTAACCAAAAATCGCGGTCAAAGTGAGCGCAAACTTCGGTGGATAGATGCTGAGGATTGCGTACCGCGCGAGGCAGCGAAGGAAGAGGATGAAACGGGGAGTGCAGGAGAGGAGGTTGAACGAATCCAAGAGGAGGTTAAAGCTGCTGATCGCCGTCGCTGTCGCCACGGTGGCCTCTTTGACCCGCTTTCTCTTTTCCCACCCGATTTGTCTCGTGGACATGTTTACCGCGTTTTCTTTAACTGGGAAATTCATGATGCCGGTCTCGCCACCTGCCACCGTTCGCTCTCCACCGCTCGCCGATCCCCCGCAGCTAACGTCCTCCGCGGAGAGGAATTGCAAGAACGAAAAGGCGGAAGCCACCTGGGTAGAAGTGGGTCAGCTCTGTACCCGCCACGATTCCGATTATCGACTTGCCACTCGCGGTTCGTTCAACCTTCGCCGCGCGGTTACATCGCGGCGTGCACAGCACTTTCGAAAATCATTCCGTAAGAAACGCATCCAGCGGATGCGTAGACGCCGATGAATATGTGTCAATCGGTAGAGGAGTGGTTCTTTTGGCGAAATTAATATGAACAGGTTGAGTAGCGATGCTTTTGGTGATCGAGCTTCAATGTCGAGGGTTTCGTGAATCATTTCAGCAAATAAACAGAGCCCAATGGGAGACCATGCGAGAAGGGATTGTGAAAGATAAAGTGATTCGACCTTGATTAGAATCGTCGTTCTAGCAGGCTCGAGGCATGGAGAGCATGCGATCGAATGTTTATTCACTGGCAGACCAAATAAGCGTCTGAGGAGAAATAGAACATGAAGCGTGACACGCTGGCTGCCCATAAGCGTCGATTTCGAGCCGCTCGGAGCCAGAAAAGATCGGAAAGAAAGTTGGCGACGGCGGACGATGAAGTGGGTCGTGTTACTGCCGCGTTTATCATCGATCATTTCACCTTCTTCGCCGGGAGTCGAAGTGGGTTGCCCGAATAACCGGGTGAGTTAGCCTCACGAAAATTCGTGCTACGCGCAGGAAAGTAACGCCGATTAAATCGATGACATTAACGGGCCCGTGCATGCGTGCAACGCCTCGCGTCCATAACTTTCTTCGCGGAAGGCACACGAAACCCGTGGACTCCTTTTTTTTCTTCGCGAGTAAAAACCAGTGCTTGACCGGTCGATTAACGCGGACCACGCAGAAAGTTTTCGCCGCCGCCATCCCGCTCGACGGCGCAAAATTCACTCGGTTCGAAACTCCGATTTAATCGATAATTACCTACTCGTGAAATGCGCTCGGTTTAAAAGGGCACTGCTGCAGCTTATTCTGTCAATTACGCCGCGTTACAAATTACGTTTAATTGCCGCGCGTCCGCGACACGGCAGATACGATCGAGCGATTTTTAATGAAATTTTCCGTCGGCGAAACGGGCCGGCTCTACCAGTTTCGGGTTGCCTTAATTTAGCGCGCACATTCTGTAACTGGATTATTCGACTGCTAAGGCACCGACGTTTTAATTGCACGTGTAATACTATTTAATCGCCCACTGAGCCGCGAAACGGGCACGCGCACGTCCCACTCTGTGTACATTCTATCGCGTTGACGTGCCGCTACACATTTTACGTGTAATCCCCAATTGGCGGAGGGATATGCTAGTTACACAAGCAAGGGAGTTGGATCGATCTGACCCCGGGCAACAAACAGCATGGAAATTAAAGGAATAGGTAGATAACTATTTTAAAAAATCAATGCATTGCAGAAGCGCTTAGAATATTGAAAAGCAAATGTAATACCATAGACATCTATTTTCGTTGTGGTAAATAGCACGACTCGCGGATTCGTTCGAATCTAACTCGATCAAATAGGAAATCGGTGAAACCAATGGCGAATCTAAATTACTTCGGTCTCATTTTACGAACAGCAACTTTCCAGTTTCGACGCGTTTGCATGAAATTTAATGAAGATGATGGTTGCGCGCGTAACGCCAGGATTACATCAACGATAATACGCGATAACGCTCACGAGCAGTCTAGCAACCGAATAGGATCCCTTTCCTTCGACGCATCTTGAAGCATAATGCAGTTCGGTATACCAGGAAATTACGACATCACTTTCCGCCGGTATGTATTCTGTTATGTCAGCGGCATCGCGATATCTAACGTTAGTTTCATATTGTTAACGATGCGGAAGTAACCACGTGACTTCCTATCCAGCGTGTTCTCGTCGCGCAAAGGCTTTGCCTGGGTGCAGGTGGAATCTCAATGCTCCTGCTTTTATCTGGACCAATGAATACTTTGCAAAAACCGTTTAACGCTGGAAACTAACAATACAATTGTACCTAAGGAAAAAGTAATCAACTTAACTCGTGACTATGGTTATCGATCGAAGTCTAAGAGGGACAGCGAGGGGTCAAGAATTTTTACCTCCTGCAAAAACATGTGCCTTGAGTACGAGGCAAATAAAGTAAATTGCACACTTTTCGATCCCATTCTCTCCGCAACAAAAAGATAGTACAGTTACAGCGCAACAGCTACGGATTACCTTGCAAGCATTGCTCTAATCTCAGCCTCGCTGGAGATTCATTCGCGGCGCAGGTTGTGTCAGAACATTGACCGTAACGTCGTGTCCCCCTTTTTTCCACTTTAATGGAACGCGCTAAGAAACCAAGGAAAATTGTCGCTAAGTAAATGACACCCGTAAATGTACCTGTCGCGAGGAGGGTTTAAGAAACGCGTTGCGAAAGCAGTCATTACGCCACTTTACTGCCGAGCATTGTATAATCTGAATCCGTCTTTCGCGCGAAAGGTTCAAGTGTTTGCGCTCGTGTCCGCGGAGCTGCTGAATGGAGGAACGAAATTAATGGAAAAGCGATACTGACACCTGAATGTATAAGCATTCTGGCGTGTACAGTAACCTCGCCTAACGAATGCAATATTTGTTCCCACCGTTCCATCATCAAGAATTCATGCGCGTGGAAGATCAAGGACAGATAATCGATACTTGGACGAATGTCAGAGACCAGACGAACAGGTGAATATAGTGGCGAAGTGAAATAGGTCGCATTCTGGCCAGACCTACTGGGTGACCACGTCGTGGCACGGTCTAATAAAATTCCATCTCAAATGGACCGCGACAAGCCCGCTCGTTTTTGCTTACTCCGCAAAAGAAGCAGTAATAGCAGATTTCTCTGCCGTCCGGGGATCTCGAAACCTATCTCGCTGGCTAGCGCGTTGATCAAGCCAATACATCAAGTCCCTAGAGGGAGGCTGCAGTGAATCCGTGATTGCTGGAAGCGGCGGTTGCAAGGAGATGCGGGCTCCTCTCTGGGTCTGTAATTTTGCGAAATAGACCGCTTGACCACACATGCAACCAGAGGGGTGAAATATGGCGGCGGGGAGCAGAAGATGGGCCAGAAAGGAGATGTAAATGGGGCGGATGAAGGGAGTAAGACAGAAGGGAACAGAGGTGGAAGACCGGTTTGCGGAGAGCTAGGGACACAACGAGCACGCTCTTCGGCACGTTGCCGTAATATCGCTTTATCGGATCTACCGTTATGTCGATCCGTTCTGCATCGACGGTACGATTTCCTGGCACGTCCGCGAGCGATGGTCGCATGGCAACACCGGAAACCTTGCAGCAGGACCACATGGGACGGATCAACGTCATCGATCCACGCCACTCAACGTCAATCCGAGCTGCTCGCCGACGGAGAGGTGATCTAACAGTAAATCTAACGCTTTTCGCAGGTGCTCTTAGTCGTCAAGTGTATCGAACGCGCGAACGGTGCACCCTGGCGCGTCCGCGCTCGGCCGTACGATTCGTAACGCCCGTTCAGAACGATCCTCGCCGGCTGATTTGCATAACAAATCGACGCGGTCGTTTACGAGCCCTCGTACCAGGTCAGTGTTTAACTTTGTAACGCTACGTTTTATCTGACACGTTTACAGAAAGTCTATATACATATTTATGTATATCTTTATATGGCCTCGATCCAGAACCAGCTTGCTCGATATTATTTAGCTGCGACGGGTTCTTCCAGTTCTGATAACGACGGGGATTATTTTGATAATTGCGTGTTCTGGGGACTCGTAGAGAGAGCAGTGACGAATGAATTAAGAGAAATCAGTGGCGCACCCGGGGGGGGGGGGGCAAGGGCTCCAAAGAAGGAGCGTTGTAAGAAGAAAAGAAAATCGGGGTTTATTCTTTAAATAAATTTATATAATCACTTAATGAATTTTAATGAGTCCGCATTAAAAATATTTTTATCTGTTCAACTCGACTGTCCCTAAAATTAAATTCTAATTGCGCTACTGTGGAGAAATAAAGGTTGAAAATGTTGAACTTGGAGATGAGGTTGCACTTTCAAAAGTTATTGAAAGGAACGGAGAATGTCTTCTTTTGATACCAAATAATCTGCCATTGAAATTATTCGTTCTTATAGGCACCAGGCAGGAACGACATGTAAATTCCTATGCATTAACTGTATTTTTTTACTCAACGATGGGTTAACTCGCACCGTTCAATTAAGAGATTAATGCGTCGCAACCGTGCTCTGTTATTCGACGCGAAGGCAATCATGCGCGGAAAGCTTTTACCAGAGCTGTTGGCGTATTCGGTGAAATCTAGACCAGCGATTCGCAAATTTTTCGACACGGTGTCCTTCTGACCTTTGAGAACGCCTTTCACCACCCTCCTTCGACTTCACCACGATCCGTGGCTTTTTAACCCTTTGCATTTCTCGTTCCACTATTCTCGTTCCTTCCATACACTCTGTATTTCGATCAGCGTCTACTTAATACAAATTGCCGCGGGTTGAGTGAATGAGTGAAGGGTTAAAGTGCCTCACGCAAATCGAACAAGTGAAAAGAAGCGAGAGCGCGCGCGGCTACTTCTCGTCCTTTGAACCCCTTCTAATTACTTGCATTTTTTTCTCCCCCCAGCAACTCGCGGTTGCACGCGGGCACAGCGTTCCGCAAACTCCGCCTCGGACGGCCGATAAACATCGCTTAATTTAAAGTGTTCATCCGCTTCCCTGTACACCTATTTAGCATTCCGACGCACCGCGGATCGCCCGTTAATTGGCACGCAAGAGGAATTCCTCGAAGCCCGTGAACAGAAATGCGGGGGAAATACCAACCTGGGACGATGGTTTCTGAAGAAACGTCGCGATACCGGCGCGTACCCGGTTTTTGACACCGCGCACAGTTCCCTTGGCACTGCGTATGGCTTCCTTATCGAGGATCTTGTAACCGGCAAAACATTCGTCGGTGTCCTTATCCCCCAACACCACTCCCCGGCTCGTGTCCTTGTTGTTCCCCTTCAGTTCGTTCACGTGAAACTTGTAAAACCTGTCGTACTCGTAGAGGTACTTCTTCCCAGTCACGGGATTGATGCTCGTGTCAACGTCACCGGCCACGGACTCCTGCTCTAGCCTCTCCTGCTCTTGCTTCCTCTCCTCGTACGTGCATTCCTTCACCATCGGCGACGACGGCTTGCCATTCTGCTCGCTGGATAGGACCGGGCTCCTGATCCTCGGCGTGGAGGAGGCCTTCGACAAGGAAGAGGCCCCGGAAGGCGAGGGCGAGACGCTGGGGGAAGCTGTGGTCGAGCAGGAATTCGAGTCGACTTCCGGCGTGGCGGCAGCCGGCATCGATTTCTTGGTAGTCGCTTCCTCGTCATCGGTGCCATTCGTCAGGTCCAATCGTGTGAAATTCAACAGAGCCTCTCCAGCCTCCGGATGGCTCCCGACACCGTTTATCAGCTGCTCGGCCTCCGCGCGCTCTTGGAAATCTGGGGACGCACGATCGGCCTCGACGATGCTCCCGTTCGCGCTCTGTCCCGCTATTCTGTCGTTCAGGTCACCGGCGTTCAGAGAGTCGCAGCTGATGTTGCTCTCATTATCATCGCTGTCCACTTCCGCGCCGCTGCTGGTCAGGCTGCCGGTGCGATTGTGCTGATCGGTGGCCAGCATAACCGTGCTGGCGTTCTTCTTCTTGGGAAGCGGCGGCGGCGTGCCGTCGAGATCGCTGCAGGTACCGCTGTCCAAGGTGTCGCTGGGCGAGCATTGTCCGCTGGACATCACCATGCCGGTTAACGGGCTCTGGTACGAGTTGTAGTAGAAACAGGCGCTCGAACGGTTGTTGGACGGGGGGGAGTTGAGGGTGTCCGAGGTGTCCCGGTGAACCATGTTCTTCTCTGAGCCGCTGTTATTCCGATTACGCTTGTCCTCGTTATTGTTGTTGTTGTTGTTGTTGTTGTTGTTGTTGTTCCGCTCGAAGCCGTTGGTGCCGACACTGATCCTCACACAGCCCTCACTGGCACTTGCACAACGCTGCTCGTTCACCAGATTCGTCGCACTCACGACCACACCACCGTCACGCTTGCTCGAACGTTCGCACGCGATCCCGTTCTCCTTCTCGGCTTCGTCCTGGCCGGCGTGGCTCTCGTCCAGTGTCAAACGTACGGTCGATATCACCCTGCCGTTCTTCTCGCCGTTCGGATTGATCCTGATCTTCACCACGTGCGCTGCTTGCTGTTGCTGGTGAGGCTGATGATACCCAAGCGATGTCTGGCTCTGCGTGTGCTGCTGCGTGGCCGGCTTCACGCTGTTCTGCTTACCGTAGCCGTTCGCGGATTGCACTTCCGGGATTCTTCTCCTACAGGCTGGCGCGGAATCGACGCCAGGAGCGGTGAGCCCAACGAATACCGTTGCTCCGGCCCCTGTGCTCAGAGGAGTCGTGGGGGGATTGGAAACAGTCCGGATTGACACAGTCTGTCGGACGACCTGACTCGGGTCCCGGGCCTGGGCCTTCGCAGGCAGTGTCGGAGGAACGGTCATCCTGGCGACCTCGTCCATATACACATTCGACACCACTGTCACTTGTTCAGGGAACCACTACTACCACTACCTGGCCATTAATCGAACGATCTTTCTCTCTTTCCCTGTCCCCGTCTCTCTGTCTCTCTGTATTATCGGCAAAATATCGAGGTGTCTGCTTGTTAATTAGGATAGCTTTAGAGGTGGGTTCAGTTCATGGAAACGGTGCGAGAGGTTTTCGTACAATCAAGGCTTCATCGACCGCATATTCTGGAGCAAACGCCGATTTCTTTCCAGAGGTTGGTCGCTGTGAAAGTTAACGGCCCAACGTGAACGTTACAGCGATTGATACAGAGTCATATTTGCCAATTCTCCAAACAGGTTGGTACGAAGTTCATAAATGGATCTACTACGTGCAAACGCGTCGCGTATATAACAATCTGTCACGGCTCGAGACACGGGCTGCAATTCTTCGCGAAGAAACGCGCCGTTCAGCGCAACATATTGCAAGCACTGCAGACACTGCCCTCGGGGTACTCCAGAAACGGCAAGGAAATCAAGCCAGAATAACTTGGATCCCGATGGAAACTTCGCGCCGCGCACTTTTCTCCGGAGCCGTGTGCAACAACCAGAAGGTCTGCCGGCAATATCCGTAATTGAATTAGAAGTCGATCAGGAGGCGGAGTATACACTGGATCCCGCGGAGGATCGTTATCGCGGCAGTTGTTGCAGCGCTAAGATCAATCGGTCTACGACACTCGAGGGACGCCCTTTAAAGAGGCTCGTTCGCGCGGAATACAAAACACCTGCAAGCATCCGCGACCGTGCACGCGAGTCACAGAAAATCTGTCCCCGGGGACCGCAGTTGGAGAACACGGCGGCGGACAGGCACAACGGTGGAAGAGAGATGGAGAACGAGACCGGAGAAAGGAAGGCAGAGAAACAGAGAAAGGGAGCGAGATACAAGTGTACTGCCACTTACTAACTGGCATACGTTTATCAAGAGCGGCGCATGGTGAAACGAACACGACTCTATTCAGCGGCGACGGCGACGGAGACGGGCGACAACAGTCGACGACGGCGATCGTTCACGGTACGGGCCGTCAGTAACTGTACTGAGTGCCTCTGACACTTACTCATGCAGTTTCTTTGGCTAGGTGGGGACCAAGTTGGGCCTCAGGACGGGGCTCAGCGATAGAGGGAGTGGGAATGTCGACTTGTTCGCGTTAGAGTAGAGGGGGCCCATGGGACAGGACGGAGTACAGAGATTGGAAGGAGAAGAGGCGTTGCTCGATCGCGTGTGAAGAAGGGAGACAGGATGGGATCGTCGCGCCAGCGGGGCGCCGAGATCCAGTGAATGAGGGAACGAGTGAAAGAATCGGCGCGTGTGTGGGTAGGTAAATGAGCAGGCACGGGGACGTGCGAGTGAACAAGTGAACACGTTAGCGAGTGAAAGGGACGAGGTGCGCGAGCGTGTGGGGCCGATGAATAAGCGAGGACGACGCGGTGGGCAGCGAGGAGAGGGAAGGACGCGAGAACGGGTCTTGGAAATCGTCTGGGCACGTAAGCACTTGCCGAGGAGGACGTGGCGTCCTCTACCGAGCCAGGTAGAATCGACTATCCGGTTTCACATTTAAATACCTGTTCTTTACCGTTCACCGGCTTTCTCGCGTACACGGCCGCGCGGCATATGTGCCCCGCACGTACACGCCTACGGCAGATCCTGGGTACCTGTTCCACCGGGCACACCTGCCGAAAATTTCACCAACACACGCGGTGGAGCGTTCTCCTTCGGATCGGTCCCCCAGCGGCTTCTTCGTGGCCGTGAAAGCTGCGGAGACGCGCGCTCCCGTGCGCGTGTGAATGGCCCTGTGAATGGGGAAGCAGGGCGACAATAAGCTCGGGAACTAGCGAATTTTCCCTGCGCGCATGTAGCGCGAGGCGTTGCGCAACGTTTCCCTTTTATTTCCTATTATTCCGCCGCGCAACAGCCGTAATCGTTTCAAACCACCGTGTAATTACACGTGTGTGTGCGTGAAAGCAGAAGGCGTATAATTCTTTAATAAATACGGGATGAACCGAACTCAAGCTCCTGATTTATGATACTTATAATTCATTGATCGGTGGTTGACATGGAGGCCGTTGATTCGCTTTTTAATTCACGTGTACGTGGTAACTGAAGGCGCTGGGGTTGTGTGTATAGGAATTTGTAGATTGGATCATGTACAGAGCTATCGCGGGGCTGCGCCGGGGCTGGTTAATATTTAGTCAGGTGCCCACTTGGGAGACCCGCGTGCTGTTAGCAGCCCTAGCAATGTACCTTCCGAATCTGGATGGAAAAGGGAGAAGGTTCGAGGTCAGGTTCAGCAGGCTGCCACAGGAAAACTCTAACCTGCCCACCGACCCAGAGGAATAATTCTGCCTGAAACCTAATCTTCGCGGCAGCGATAGTGGCAACGGTGTTCTTTATCTAATACCTCCGGAGGACACGACCCCAAGCACATTTCATCTGTCCCACATCCTATTTTGCCAGATAAGCAATGCTCGCTTGAAAGCAAAAGAATGTCGCGGTAATTTGGCTGGCGTAGCTGTAAATGGACGTAGAGGCAGATATATGTATTGAAATGAGTAGAAATCGATCGTGGAGCTATCGCTTTTCAAGCAAGTACCTTCCTCCAACAGAAATGATCACGAATATCATCGCAGTCTCGGGAGAACCTCCAAGCATTCTATTCTGCTGGTAAATATCGACTGTCGATATTTAACCCTCGTTACGTGCATATTCTCATCCCCAATTTACCCTTAACGGTCGTAACTGCACGGTTTGTGTCGTCGTAGAAAGTTCACGGTGACCATGACTTCTCAGTGCAAGAACTGGCTAATGAAAAAAAGAAAGGGACGTTTGGTCCGTTCCCTAGAAAGTTCTGAATTCCATGGACGTCGCATTTTTCGATTCAAATTGGCGTTTCGCTGCTTCCCTGTTATTGGCATCGGTTGGTCAACGCTACAGGCTCGGATGTTTTTTTACTCTTTATTATTTGGCCTTATTTTTCACATACCTCACCCGGTAAACCAGTTGGGTAGTGTTCGCCTTTCTTTCCACGACACGAAACCTGTATTCAGCATACTACTTACCGCGGCATGCGATTGAATAAGCAACTTTATAAACAGTTAAAATAACACGCGACCAGCGTGTCTAGGAGATCATAATAAACTCCTGGGAATTCTCCATCTTTTCCTTACCATATGCGCGCGATATCGTATGAACATAGTTTAATACGAGGCACCAGCACGCGTGCGCAAGCAAAATATCAACGTACACCTTCCACCTACAATTAACTGCTGAAGTAAAAGTCCAAGGAAAATGAGACACTAGCTCTACTACCTGCGTCTAGCTTGCCGACATGGGACAATAATAATCGAGAGGAATGGAGTGACTTAACTGTTAAGTACGTTGCTTTATTAAAGGGCAGTCATGCAAGTGGAATCAAATTCCTCTTTCCAGATACTCCGATCCCAGCCCTACGAATTCCTTTACCCAAACGAGACAACACTTGCGCGCGATACATTGCCTATTTAGGTAATATCCTCGCTTGCAGAACTCTGCGACCAACCACTGTAATTCAACTGAAATTCATTAAAAACTTCCTCGAGACCGTTAATGACAAAGTAACTCATCAACGATCGACCTCTGCGTTTTGAACGTAGAATATTTACAAGGATTGATCGATCCTGCGTGTCTACCTCTTACGCCTCGTTCGCGAGAAGCAGGACAGGCAAGTAGGTCTAACGAGCGTGAATTATTACTCTCGCGTATTGAGATATACGCAGGCAGGATAGCAGGAAAAATGGTCGCTGGAATCTGTGCCGTATCGGCGATCGTGCACGAGGTTCGATGTATTGACCTTGCGACGTGCGTGGGACGTGTCGGGGAGTAGAACAGGTTCCGTTACACCTTCCAGCTTGGAGCATTCCATCGAGCTCCGTCTGGTCATGCACTGTCCTTTTTTTCTGCTTTTCTTTCTTATTTTTTTTTCACGCATAGCTGAGGTTATTTCACACCCGCGACGGCTTGTCCATCTCGGTGCAGCGTGGACGTGACGTAAACGGGGAGAAAAGTTCCACATACTTCTGGCCGACGCATGGTCGTATCACTGACACTTATATTTGATTGCCTCTTACATTTACAATTGGTAAACATGTCGCCAAGTCGGCGACCCAGACGTCGAGGTTCGTCTGCCTGGCGGACGTACGCGTGTAAGGAACCGCCTGGACGTGTGACTCGAGCTTTGGAGGACTTCCGGGCTTTAGAGTGGCCTTACGCAATGTTATAGTACTTATGCAACTAAACTCTGCATTGTTGGTTCAGCGAGATGGCAGAGTTTTCGGTTACCACTTAGGAAGACGTCAAACATAGATAAATTGTTATATAGTGATTAACGAACTCATAGGTAACGTGCTTGCCAATTAATTGCGCTGCTGTTATGGAAGCAGCTACACGATATATCAATCTTCTTCGCACAGAGTTAATTACTTAGGAAAATCGATTACGTCCTCACTTAAGACTGACAAATGCGCAACGCGAATAAATCTCTTTTGCCACTTGCTTCCTAGTTACGACGAACACGCAGAATTTAAATATAAGAAGCATAAGTTCTTGAAAGTTTTGAATCCTTAATAGTAAAGACAATGGAATGTATGCCTGCGTGAGAATTAAACGACCACAGATGTCGTGTCTAGCGGAAATAATTCTGCGATACTGTGGCTAAGACGTCTTCCACAGCTTGCGTTTCAAAGAGTGGTCATTTTAGAATTTTAGGACCGTAAAAACCTTATAACTTCTCTATACAACACGTTGAACGCACGAGGAGTAATTGTAGAATGTCAAAAATATCGTTGCGGTGATCGATTACGCGACCAGTTCCCTTTCTCTGGACAGGAACCAAACGTTCATGGGTTCCGTCTTGCCCTTCATGGTCACGGGTCCTCTGTACTCCAGTAGGAACTGCGGATCTTGGTTCTCAGGCATGCACAGGTACCTGCAACAGCAAGGTGACGATATCATTGCCTTGTTAGCTGGGAACATCTCCTTCGTGTTACTTCAAGTTATTCCATGACCCAAAACTTAAGGACCGCAGTCTATGGGCTCCAACTAACATTGAAGTGTTTGCATTAAAAGTACATTCGCTTAGAAAGTGCGCCATGCATTCGACAGGCTTAACAGCGAGAAATATCGCGCAATTTAGTACCGCGATCATGTTGTAAATTAGCTGGACACTGGAAATCGCTAATCGCCGAGACTCGAGGTTCCCGTTTAGTCGAGCCTGCCCATGCACCGTCTTGTGGGGATAAAATATTTACCGTGGAGTCACAGCCGGGCTCGCTGCAGCGCCCACGAAGGGGGCGAGCAAAGGAAGCCCTTGAAATACTTATTTAACATGTAATCGAATTAGTCCTCGCTAGTCTCCCCGGTTTTGTCTCGTGTAAGCTATCATTTGGTGGCGAACAATGGTGAAGGTGGTCCGCTGGCTCGTCCAGACGATCGTGTTACCGACGCGATATTAGTGCATGTCGCACGTCGAACATCACCATCCGACCCAGAAGAGATGGAGGTGCTGATAGACTGCTATTTCGACAGGCTGTTCGCTGAAATGGAGCGCAGCTGCCTTGCCTCCCGATACAAACGTCGCGAACTGGTCAGCTACTTCTCGGACGTGATAAATAGCTGCGCTGCAGGTAACAGTCTACCCTTACGACACCGTTCACGGTCCCGTACCCCCGTAGCGATCGAAATTACCCACGAAATTATCCATCGTCCAAGCAGACCCGGTGATTTACCGTAACAACTAACGGGGCCACGGAAGCGATCCTTTCGAATTCTATTATACTGCCGGACCGTTTCCACGCAGCTGCGTCGGATTTTTCCGATCCAGTGATCGCCAGGTTCGTCCAACGATCCGCTAGAAATTGTCTTGTGTGACCATGAAAGTGACTCGATCGCGAATGGCGGAAGGAAAGTGATCCCATGTAACATTAGACGCGGGAGAAACCTATGCATCGCCGTTTCGTACGATTTTACTTTCTTCGAAAAATTATGCAAAACGGCGCGCGGTTCGACGATCGAGGCTACTGGCTCGTGACAGAAGCAGTCGAGATCGATTTTATTGATTAACATCATCGAAACGCAGTACGACATCCGTTATCCAAATCCTCAAACCTTTCTCCCTTTTCCATCAAAACTGAATTCACTCGACACAAACCTAACGACATCTTGAAAACAATTTGCAGCCGAGAACCTAGACAAACAGGACGTCTGCGAGAGGATAGTGATGTCCGCCCTGCGTTACCACAACATCGCGATGATGGAGAACGGGTACGTGTGCATGCTCGGAAAGTTCCACAACGTCCTCTACGTGGCTGCGAAGCTCTGCTACGACTGGGATCTCCGCAACAACGAGATCGTCTCGCGCCTCCTCAACGACATATTCTACTGCGAGAAGACCTTCGAGCGCATCCTGGTGGGCGCGATCTTCGGCACTCGGGTGACGCACTTCCTGTCGGGCTGGAAGAGCGACTTCGAGGATCGCAAGGAGAACATGCGTGCACTGGTGTACTTCCTGCATCACGCCACCGTCGGTCGTCTCGAGTATCGGGTCGAGTCCGCGGCCGAAAAGAGGCGCTTCATCGACGTTCCCATGGAGTCCTACGGGCAGGCGTTGCCCTTGAGAGTGGCCATTCAAAACGGCTCGCCAGATATACTATTGATCATGCTCCGTTACGGGGCTTCGGTCGAACCAGACATGCTGGCTCCTTCGCCGTTGGAGATGCTCCTGACGAAGTTGAACGAGTACGACCCTCGGCCGGGCCAGGACCAAGCTGCTTATCCGGAACCGTTGCTCCTCTGCCTGAGGTTCGTGCTGAGAACTGTGACGACGGCGTTCGTGAAGACACCCACGCACATAGCCAAGCAGAGCGGGGTCTTCAGCGTGTCTTTGTACGAGCAGTACCCGGCTCTGATGGAACAGAAGCTGGTCCCACCTGAGAGGAGCGGCATGAGCCCTCCGGAGCTGAGGCACCTTTGCCGCTGCAAGATCAGGGAAACGCTGTTCGAGAATTGGGCCCTGCCGCACGGGATACAGAGTCTCCAGATACCGCAATCGTTGATGGATTACTTGGATCTTTCTCGTGACTGAGGTCCTGGTGTCGTTGGAGATGAATTTCATGAGTGGTTTCTAATTGGTTGCGCGCGAATGGTATTAGCAATGTGATTGCGTGAGGAGTTAATATGAGTCGATGATTTGGATGTTATCATATATTAATTGGGTTGATGATAAGCTAAATTCATTTACAAGTGTATCACTTTATATAATATTTTGATGCTACCGATACGTAATGTTCCAGAACGTTCTTCAGGTTCGATGGAAGTGTAATCGAAGCTGTCGTCGCTCGATGAATCGCTCTACGCGATCCTATGGAATCAAGTTTCGAAGTTTGACGCGCGAAATGCGTACGTACGCTGAAAGCATCGGCCAAAGCGCTGCAAAGTCGGCCACAACTTTCAATGCAATTTATTTTACCGACGAGAGCCCCATAAGCCGACCAACTTCCTGATCTAATCGGGACTAGACAATAACTGAATAACCATATAAATTTCGAGACAAGTGTAGGTATCGACTTTTCCAGATAGTTCCTGGAATCGTGGTCCACGAGACGAGTGAACATCCACGAGTAATTATATGATGTTACATTAAATGGCAGTAACATTCGAAAATAAAAATGGACGGGGAAAGTTTTGAAATAAGAGGTGATAAAATTATTTCGATGCGTGCGAAAATTCAAGAGAAATGTAAAATTCGAGTGTAGTTTTAGCGTTGATTGAAATGAAATGACATTTCTATGTGAATACAGTAGACTAGGGACGACTTGCGTTTTGTTAGGGGAAAGTCAGGTTCAATAGGTCCGCGATAATTGTACGCTGCCATATGCTTGGGGTTAACGAATCCTGGGAATCAGAGAAACTCTTTCTGAATCACGAACGTTCAGCAGGAATACTGAAGTGCTCGAGTTCTCACAGCGTGCCTTCCCTTTTCGCATAGTAATCGTGTCGGGAGTAAAAGTTTTATGAATCTCAAACTTCCACGAAGATGTAAATTTGTAACGCTATGTACGAGCTTAAGGTCCAAGCCTGAACTACGTTTTTTTATGAAATTTTCATCGTACAGCTACCGTTACCCTACGAAAGTATGCAATTATTACGAAATTCTGTGGTAAATTTAATCGAAATGGGCAAACAAGAACAGATCGCTGCACCCCAGCGTATAAATCCTACGAGACACTACGAGAGTGAGCAATAAATTTGACGTTCAATATTTTACACGATTCCCTGCAGACGTTTAACGAATTCCAGCTTCAATTCGATCTGCCAATCAGAGGCAATCGATCTCTCGGCGAAGAACGGTTATATTGAAATGCTCGGGAGATTAGCTGACAGGCATGATAATCGTTTCGACGTAACTACCGTTTTGCATTCAATTTCAGCCCCGTGTGTCAAATGAGTTTCCCAGGGGGGTGTCAAGTCGTGGCACTGCCTGGATTTTCCTGAGTTCGCTCGTGTAATTGGATTACCTTTCCTCTAAAGTCTAAACAATTCATCGTCACGTTAGCGACACCGGGCGTGATTAGCGATGGTTCGTTACGAATTCGAGACTCGTTTTAAATATTAAGGACGAATTAAAACTTTAATTCGAACATTTTCACGGCTTCGTACATTCCCCCACATGTTCAACTTTTCCAATTCAAAGTTCTGAACCTTAAAATAAGGCACCGTGTACGTAGGGTGTTGCCTTACTCGTGGAATCCACCTGATATCCCTTTCAGATTACAGCAATCTGTGTGCTGAATCCACTTTAATCCAATTATTTCTACACCGAGTGCTCTAAATATCCATCCTTCACTTTATAGCGCGAGAAAGTCTGACTATTGATCCCACAGTGCTCGAACTTTCCGGAGGAGTTAGTTGTAAACAGTTCAGCGGTTTGCCAAAAGGAATGCCGCAGACCAAAAATGGCTGTGACTTGAGAACAGGGTCAAACAAGTCGTACATTTGCATGGATTCATTTTCTTTCCCACAAACGCTGAATCCCGTAGTGGGATAAAGCTTGCCAATAAAGGAACACTCCATACTATCGTACGCGATTTTGTACGCGTTCCAAATCTCTCATCAGATCGGACTTTTATCCATGGACTATAAAAAAGAAACAACAACATATAATTCGTACCTGTACGCGTCTTCGGACACGTTTATTTTGCCAGGTTCTCCGGTGGTTTCCGTTCGACTGGTCAGATTCACCGTGTTTCCAAACAGACAGTAACGAGGCATACGGTGTCCAATTACTCCAGTTACGACTTCGCCGCTATGGATCCCGATGGTGATTTTCTGCGAAACGGTTCGAACAGTTTCGAGCAGATCTTCTTTGTAAGCGACAATGCGTATTCCCGCCACGTCGGTCGCGTTAACGCTAGCGGCGGAAGCTTTCGCGTAGGAACAGGAAGAGCGTGTTCAGGAAGAAGAACAAGACTCTTTTTACGGATAATCGAATGCGAGAGATCACCATTACTGCGTTCCACGGAACGCGATTGAAAAGTCTATTCGGAAGTGAAGGAAATATCGAATTCGTTGCATATTAGATTGAACTTTTCTATTTTGCTCGACAATTGCTATGGAAAATAATGGGAAAAAGATTTTCGAGGAGCTAAGTACAACTTCATTCATCGAGATTCTTCGCGAAAGTTTCACGCTGGCCATCGATCGTGGAAGACGTAAAATAATACGAGGACTTACCACAGGCTCGCCATCGATCTGCACCTCATCCGCAGCCAAATCCATCATATCTAACGCCAGGCGAGCAATGCACCGTGCATGGCAACGACATGGTTCCGGTAATCCGCTCACGGCCATGTATTTGTCACCAACAGTTTCGACCTAGTCCGACCAAAGTGGATCAGTACTAACAAGTCTTCCCGTAAATTCAAATATATATCCGCTGTCAGCTGTATAATGGATATTTCGAATTCTCGTTCGGCGCAATTGCAATGAATAATAATGATCACGTTGCGTGTTAAGAGAAGAGATAAAGGTGCCGCCCTAAACAGTGGACTTGCAGTATCATTAAGGGGACTAGGCAGTCAGAAACTCGATTTTTTTTTATTGCATTTTTCGAAAGTATCACCCTTCCCGAGTAAAACGCCGTTTGGTTTATGTTAAAATTCCCAAATTAAGGATTTTACAGCCGAAAAGGTCGAGCGCGCCATGGACCGTTCCTGCGCCCTTTCGAAACTTTAAACGCGTTTTTCTCGGAATCATATTTCCTCTTCGTTTTGCAGTGATTACGAAAAAACAGAGGTACACATCGATTTGAAAGAAATTCAGCATATATCAAACATGTCTAGTTACGACCTGAACCTACGCATAAGTCTTTGCAAACTCCAGTTTTGACAAAAAAAAAATAGAATGGCTCTTTTCCCTGGCGAAAAATAACGTTTCTTTAAAATTTGCCGTTTTGCAGCCACCATTTTTATAATTTTGACTTTTTTTCTTTTTCAATAGGTTCAGTGCAGAATGGGGGCCGGGGCAAAGTATAAATTTCAGAGGACATTTCACAATTCAATTTCTTACGGCCAGATTCACTGCAAAATTACAGCGGCTCCAGAAATAACGCCTACATATCAGACGACTGTAGCGCTGTCATATATTTGTATATAATATTCAAATATTTTTTTTACTGTTTATAGTATTAATAAACATTACCCAAAAGTACTAGTCACAATTTGTGTTCATCTCCTTGTAATTAATTTGCAAAAAATCCTTGATTTTCGAGCGATCTGACTGCCTAGTAATAAAAAATTACTATAACTTGGAGATAAAGTGAACTATTTAGGCACGTTAAATTTATAGAAATTTGTCGTTGCCTTCCGCGTCCACTCGCGTGTTGAAAAGCAAAGTTCCACGACGATCAACTATCGTATCGAACAAAAGAAACTCCTGGAAGGTACGAAAAGTTTCTCTTTCTTGCAAGCATTACTATTAAAGTAACCACTATCTATAACAACGGCGATCGTTCGCGTTTCTTCCGGGATTCGCTTTCAGCCATGCATTAACGTCCCCTAAATGTTACGCGTTACGAGCGCGAAACTTTCTTTCCCGTCGATCGAAAGTGTCTTCCAAAACCACGCGTCGCGGTACACCGTTTACGAAATACGCGTTGCATTCGCAATTTAAAGTGTCTATGCGGATGAATGCTCACCTTGTACACGTTGGGGTTTTTCTTCGGATCTGTGAGCACGTCGAAGGCAGTGTACAGCTGGTTGAGCATGTTGACGATCTTCATGGCGCCGCTTGAGTCAGTGTGAGCGGCGCAATAAGCGCCGAACCCGACAATCCCGGAGAACAAAAGTGTCACGCAATCGTACTTCTTCGCTGGGACTGGCCTCGAATGTCTAAGCTCGTTTGCCACGGAAATTGGCAGCACCGAGTACAGCAACCTGCGGCGCACAGGCAACTTTTAATGGAACTTCTTTTTTAATCACAGCCAGCCACGCTGCAACTCGCTAATTTCGTTTCCCCCCTTAAATCATGGAGCTGGTTAGAGGAATTACTTTAACGAGGAAACGAGTCGGACCTTCGCGCCCCTACACCTTTCTTTATTCAATGATATAGAGATGTTGCTAATGGTGAAACCACTTTGGGCACGAAATCGTTACTTAAGGACTACGAGACAGATTTGTACGCGAGTACGGCTTACTCGTGTATATATATATATATATATATACGCTTTAGTGCTCGAATGTTTTGCCGATGATCGTCCAAAGAGACGAAGTTTAAAGGTGACGCAGCCCCTCGACGAAAAAAAGGTACGATTTAATTTCCGGCGGGGAAGAATATCTTGTCAAGAATGAAATTTCAGAGGCGGGGGAGGGGTGTCGACTCGCCGCCTCTGGGAATCGCGTTGGGATAAATGGCAAACGAGGCCAATGGGGATTTCCTTAATCAGAAAATTACGCGGGCGGGGATCCTTACCTGTCGGTTTTCTGCTTCTCGCCGTCGAGCTCGCGATACGTCTGCTGCAATTTATCGGTAAGCAATTCCAAGTTCCTCGTTAATTTGTAATCAGCCTCGAACTGCTCTGACATCAGAACGAGGTCTCTGGTGGCGTCGTGAAGGGGGATGTCACTCAGATACAAGCCCCGCCTGACGATCAGAATCGGGGGAAAATGAAAAATGGCACGTCCGCCCCTATTGACGGATCGATTCGACGGAAAGAAATACGATGCCTGGTAAAAAATCGTGAAATGGAACGCTGGGGCTTCGTGCGCCGTCGAACCACCCCGATAATTCCAGATTTAATTTTCGACTGTTCACTGACCCCTTGTCCAAACCACCGAGCGTGCTCGACGCAGCTGTAGCTCTGCGATCTGACGCAGAATCGGTGGTTTGCACAACCGTTCATGGGTCACTGTTCTGGAGCGAGTCGTTTAACGTGTCGCGATATATTTATAGTCCTGCATCGAATATCATTGTCAAAGAATAGACAGCGATTTTTCCTCGGCGACGTAACTGCGTGTTGGTCGTCTGCATTTCCAATCCAACATTCAGTTATTCTTCATGCGTAATTCATGCTTCTCCTCTCTATCACTGACAGCGAAACGAAACTACGCAATAACGCGATGCAATAAATTTACGGGGCGCGAGCTCGGGCCTCGCGAATATGGAAAATGAAACACGCGCGCGCGCGGGGGATCAACGCTGCGAGAGCGGCAAGGAAATACGAAAAATATCGGCGCTGCGCGGGTGGGAAATTTATTTGACGTAGAATCGTATATTTCCAACGGCTCGCTACGAAGTAATCCGGCTATACATAACTTTAGCTGGCGCGTCTAATCTAATACTCGACGAGGGCATCGCGAGCCGCCTCGCGCTCATCACAAAAGAAACTTATCGCAGTAAACAGGTAGCGTAACCGGCAGCTATCTCGATGAGGCTTTAAATTTATCCCCTAACTAGCTCCGCGCTTCTTCGCGGATAAACCTCCGCCGACTCCATCTAGGGAGCAGGAATTATCTGGGCGTTAATCGTCGACCACGAAAGAGCGACGTACGCTTAAACGGCGAACGCTTAAGAACCGTCACCGCGTAACGTACCAGTTACACGGTCGAATTTTCCAGTGACAAAAACCGCCACGTATAACACTGATCGAGGGGAGTACGTGTCGGAATGTATGGGGCGACGCATCGGCCACGCGATGTTTAATGCATTCGGACGGTCGTCCAGGCGTAAACTGGAAAAAACGAATTCTAAGAGAAAGAGGGGCGGATGAAAATTACAACGAAAAGAAGAGGCAAGGAGGCGACGGAGGCTATTCGAACGAGGGCAATTCGGTGGCGTCGTGACGAGAATATACGCCCGTGCTGTACACTATTTAGGACCAGACGCAGGAATGGCTGCAATAATGCGAACCTTCGCTTCGGCGTCTATCGAACCACCGCTCCTGCCTTTATTTTATCGATGAGAAATATTTTCCCCGCCTAGGCATGTGCAACGATGGATTGATAGGGAGAGGCCTATTTATCAGCCACGAAACATGTTACGTCTACTCGCGATAACGACCTGCATGTTACAGTGCCCGTAAGTCAGCATTTCACTGTCTTGCATTTCGTTCCAACGCGTGTTTCTTGGCAATGGGCGGAATCGGATGGACTCCGTATTCACTACCGTGGTGCACGGGTTGACGCCCTTGTTAGTCTACAAAATGGTATACTATTTAGAGAAGGTACGTTGAGAGTGGATTAATTTGCAATTCAAACGCTACGCGGTGAAATATTCGGTAACCGCGAAGTGAGAGCGGTATGAAATGAAGAATTAACGATGGCAATTCGGTATGCCGTTATTGCGCATATAAATACGACAGTACACCGCGTATTGCAAAACTGTAACCTGTCGCGTTGCATTCTTCGGGATGCCCATTCGTTTCAGAGAGTTACGTTACCTCGTCGATGGTTTTACAGGTATCGTTGAATGAGAAATGCAGTGATCGATGCGTTAGTGAGCTGACTGATCGGAACGGTACGCGTGTGTTGTTTGGGTTGATAGAAATTCAATTTAGTAACTATTCGATAATTGCAACGCGGCGCAGGTTGAGGCTCGCCCGCATGTACATAGTAGCAGTAATCTATACGACGCAATTATTACGATACACGCGAGAGGGAATTTTCAATCGCGGATGGTTCAACGGGAAATCTATTTCATCGAGGTCGTTCTAGTGATTCAAGAAATGGGATGTCAACTTATTGAAATTATTTTACGAAAATATCCAATTTCACTAGACTTTTTTCGGATGGCTCGACTCTCAAGAGTTCTAATAATCATGATAGAACTTTTCACCAGACTCTGCAGTTAAATAATTAAATCCTTGGCTGCATTAAGCTGCATTAAACATAATTCTGTGTAATGTCTCACCTGGTTAAGTCATCCAGATTCATAACGCTGGGGTAACAGAGAAAGGTGACGAGATCTGGCTCGGGTATGTACAACATTTGCCCCTGGAAGAGTAATAAACTCGGCGGTGACAATGGAACGTGCTTATCCATTTACTGTAGAATTACGCGCCGGTCGAATATGTTTGCATTACAGAAGCTGTACCAACTTTCAAGCGTAGATACGAGTACTCCTCGGTGGCGTTCACTCGCATCACTCCTTTCTTCGTTTGCAGCACGTATACCGTGTTTATATGCGACAGTATGTTCTCGAACGTTAACTCTAAATGCGGCCTGATCTGCGGGATGACAAAGCTGAAGGTTTAGTCGAACGTGAAAGAAAACCGTCGTCAAGGAGATTTATCGTGCTCGGGATCCGCGAACGTCGTAATAATCGCCGGACGTGAAATCGAATTATACGTGCCAGCAGGTATGCAACGTTCTATCGCGACTTCTTGAGATCGACGGAATTTCAGCGATGACGGAGGAACAATAATGGGCAGATAATTGATTGCTCGGCCGCGGACGTCTGCGCGGGCGACTATGCAAATGAAGCTAAATGGTTCTGTTCCAGCGGTGCGTGTCACATCGTTTCAAACAAGCCGCATTTGAAAGATATATGATTACGCGCGTATGAATCCGCGTGAATTATAGCCGCTGGTGGCCACGACGTGCCGGACAATAGATAACGCAATTTCGTCCGCCGGGCTAACTAATGCAGCGTGACGGAAATAAAACGTGACATTGATCAGACGTTGCGAGGCGTATCGACGGGTCTTCTCTTTTGATTGAAATTAGATTGAAAGGAAAGTTACGTTTAAATGTATATCGATACTTCGGCGTTTAATTATTTCATGAGCTAATTAAACGACTGTGGTTGTGTAAACTTACAGTCACGAGGATGTCGTTCAGCTTGCAATTACCGGAGCACACTTGGGGTATGACTCGCGTTATAGTGCAGCCGGTTTGAACTATGATCAGATCCCGGTTGAACATCAAATGGAATGGAAAAACTCGGCAGAACGTCATGGGGCTCACTTTTGGTTCTGTGACATATTGGAAATCAATTTTTTTTTTCGTGACTATGAATCGGGACAGTTGAATGAGAGCTTAGACAATTTTAGAACTCGAGGTAAAAGTCTCCCTGTTATCCATGAATAGTTATTCCATTTTGCTTCGGAGTTTGTTGAAACGTCAGTTAGGATGGATTCTATTTAGTGCAGGATTAATACTGAGAAAATGCATCACTCACCCACAGATAGAGTCTCCAATTCGGCGATCATAGGATTCGAGACAACCCCGGGGCCAGATGTGTTCGTGATCAAGAATTGCACGTGATCGCACTCGTTTTTCGTCTTCAATATTCGCATCTCTATATCAGTGCCGTGGAGCTTCTTCGCCACGGTCTACGGGCATAAAAGTTATAACTCGCTTAGTCGCGGCTCGTTTCCGTCCGAACGAATTTGTTACGACGAAAACTAAATAGCGAGCACCGATCGATTTAACGGCCATTTAACATTAAAATACTGTTATACCAAGCAGTATACATTAACCGATCTAACAGAATAAAGATAATACCAACGTAGGTAATACTGCCTGAGTCTCTCTGAAATTAATTGCCCCCCTTCGAGATGAATTTCCTAGCTTCATCATTTTTCATCAACATTCTCGACCTTCCACTCGTGTTTCGCATTTTTCTCGAAATACCTTAACGATGCCAATGACAATATGCTCCAAACCGGGTCGATCGGAGTAATAATGCAATATGAGCGCCCCATCTTCTGGCCTTTCTGTGCATCGGAAAGAGGGTGCCCTCATTCCTGGATACAAAGTGCCTAAATGATCGTGAAGGGCGTCCAGATTCTGTAATTAAACGTCAACGGGGCCACCCTGAATTCATCGGTGCTTTAAACACGTCGGGAGATAAATATTTCGCCTGACGAGCACGGTATCGCGTTCCTCGTCCGCTTCCAACGATCGAATTTTACTTCTCGCTGGTTCCGAGCCATTAATTTCAATCGCGACACGCGCGATCGATGCATGAAACGTCAACGGCAAAAGTAGAAACATAAAGTCTCCTAGTTGAACGGGTATAGATACGAGGCAAGAACGAATCACCTGTACGTGACACTTAACTCGAGAGAGAACCGGAAATGAAAAGTCGCGAGGGAAAAACGCCACAATAATAATCTCGTTCCGCGACGGCATTCCACTGGCTAATCGTATTGCGCGCATTCATCGTGACAGAAGTTTCTTGCTGGCGGCGAGTATATTTTATTCAATTTTATTCTCCGGCCAGGATTACATATACGAAACAGACTCCATTATTCTAGCAAATACAGAGACCAGAGGGTTTCCATATAAAGATACACAGAGGTTTTTCGCGTTTATGGTACTTCCGTTCAAATGCCACGGGTAAAATTAGCTTCGATGCATATCAAAGAAACTATTTCGACGAGAGGCGGGATATTCTCCAAGGATACGTTCTGCACGAGTAACAGAGCGTTCAGGAGCAGGAGGGTCTAGCTGCGTTTTTGATTCCTTCAAATAACGCCGTTCATTTCGAGAAAAGGATTTTAGATAACGAATGACAGGGGATCCGGCGTGTGCAAGCTCGGTAGCAATTCCACGCAATAATTCATTCGTATTCCGGCCGCGTAAACGGGTTCACGCACTTTTTGTCCAATTACTCAGCCGTGGATTGCGGCAATCGAGGACTGGTGC
Organism: Andrena dorsata; assembly: GCA_929108735.1. Lineage (NCBI taxonomy): Eukaryota > Metazoa > Arthropoda > Insecta > Hymenoptera > Andrenidae > Andrena > Andrena dorsata. The sequence goes on from OV815489.1 coordinate 55,087,951, forward strand.
GGCGTGTTTCCCTGAAACGGCACGTATCCTGGGTTTAGAAATGCGTCGAAGGCGTTCGCGCGCGGTATTCGCGAATGAAAATTCCACGAGTGGCGAGTGGCTTGCACGTGTGCCTCGTTGGCTACTCGTAACAGCCGAGGGGACTAAACAGACCGAATGTGCTGGTACGTGATTCCATCGGGAACCGAACAGGCAACGATCTGCCTACGTGCCATCTTTTCAGAGAACTTTCACCCGGCCCGCGGTGGAAACGGAATCGCAGGAATCTCTCGCAGAGTCGGTCACCGCTTATTGCCCGAGGTAATCTTTATTTCACTCGGCACGAAAGTGAATGGTTCGAAGAGCGGGCCAGCCGCGATTTACCTGTAAAAAGTCTCTGGGCGTTGCACCCAGCACCTGCAGAATCTTGTCGTAGCCGGAGTCCTGGCAGAACTCGAAGAACATGCGGCCGAACAGCTCGAGGATTTCGTTGGCCGGTATGTCTGGAACAAGCGCGATTCCTCAGGTGTTTCTGGGCCACCCATGAGTCATCGATTCGATTAAAGTTAAACAGAATTAACGAGGGAACCGTTGAACAGCTGTCGCCCGATCGATCTACTAGGACTCTACAATTTTAATGAATATTGCGGGGCGGAGGTTGCTGGGTGAATTGAACCTGATGTGACTATGCAGGCTTTTTCTCAATTTCATTAGAACGATCGAAGGAGGAAAGCAAGGTCGATGAGAAAGAGTATCACGTTTCTGCCTTACAATGAGTATGCTATTCGTCTCATCAGCAAGGTTAGTGTTAGGACGTGGGGTCTATAGATAGCGCTAGGACAAAAGATTCTATTGAGATATCTCCGTCCGGGTCGCCACTTTGGCGGCTAATAGGAGCTGAAGGAAAGGTTGGAAAAAGTAAAAGAAAGGATGAGAAGAAAGAAACAGTTCCGGCTGGTGGACGTATTAGTAAGGATATCTTGCAGACCCGTGCCTCGAGCATTCAACGTCAGGACGAAGGATTTACTTGAAAGGATTGCAGGATTGCCGAGAACTTTCAAGGGCAGGCAGTCTTCTAGCGGGGAATGCGAATTATGCCGTCACAATAGACGAAGAAGAGATAAAATTATATTGTATTTAATTAAATATTTCTTATAGAGAATGAAATAAATGGGACAAAGGAGTACCGAGGAGCTTCGGTTCAAGAGCTGAATATTGCAGAAAATTCTGCTAAAAAGATGGCAAGCTTGTTTCCAGATAAGAATTCTTATTCAATTGTTACTCAACTTTAATCGAAAATTGGATAACGTTTATTCTCGCAACTACCCTGTTAAAGTTAGAAAGTTGTATTAATAAGAGGAAAGGTACGTACTGAGCCTATTGACAGCAGCTGATATAATGTTATAAGTGATTTCATCGTCGTAGATCTGGCGCACCAGAAACTGTCCGTCCATGTTAACCGCCGCATCTTTCCTATATTAACAAAATATCAGCTGAACAAAATTTTTACGCTTCGATCGTAGTACATTTCGTTCGAGGTAATTCGTAAGCACGCATGCAGGATGTGCATACCACTGTACGCGAATTTGGGGTCACGTATTACTTTCCGTACCTTCCATTGATAGTATAAAAGTGCTGGGATCTGAAAGCGTGATTATATAATGAGCGAAAAGACGTAGCAGAATTTCCCTCCGAGGCAGGCAGCCGTTGGATTTTAATTGCTCGATTGAATGCATCGAACAAAGTGAACACTCCTTACCAGCCAGAAGCAGGACAGTTGAACAGTTTGCTAATCACTGGCGGTGGTTTCCATGAAATTTACAAAGTAAAGATAAAAGCCACTTGAGCGTTTGATGTGGATATGAGCTGTCACTGCAAGCCGACCACAGAGTTTCCATGCAATTTTTCGAGGCCCCCACTGTATCACGATGCAAGCAGATGTTCCTTTTAAATGGACCGTGAAAATACTATTAGCACTTGTGTTCGCAAACTTCGTTCCACCTGCAACGATCGCGACAATTTTATAACTAATTATTCACGTGTTATCCTTTAATGATAGACGCTTTAATGATAGACTCTGTGCGTTAAAGGCTCTAGGGTAAATGACCCAATTACTGTCACCTTAAGCTGTTTTACGTAAAATAACGAATAAATCTTGTAAAATGATGCATAAAAAAAATTTAGCATACAATTCAAACTGTTATTTATACGATACAACAAACAGTACTTAATTTTTTCTTCGTTAATTTGGATAAAACGATAAAAAAATTTAAGCCGATATTAGGAGAGTGGAAACGATGACTTCCTTACTATCGAAAGAGAAAACAAGGCGTTAAAGAAAATGCTGTAATTGTAATATTTGAGCTATTGACATAACAAAATATAATGTTTTACATAATATAAGCATCGTAGAAAGTAATAAAGATTCGAATTCAACGATTCATTACGTCTTTTTATTTATTAATTGGGTGACAGTGATTGGTACAAGCGTTTCAAGCATTTTGGTATTACTGTCATAGCAGTAGTTGCCCATGTACAAGAGACGACATAACCTTAAAATGAGATAAACAGTATTAGGTTAGCTGGCAGTAATTGGGGTGTCAGTAATTCAGTCAAATACATTTGAAGGGTGTCAGTAATAGATCCCGAAATATATTTTTGAAATTAATGAATTTATACATGAAAATTGAAGTTTTAAGTTCCACCAAATTTTTTTCATCAAGTAAACATATTAAACAATAATAAATAACAAGATCAACATATACTTTTAGTCTATAAGTACAAAACTACAAGATAATGTCAGCGTCAACGCTTAATGTGTCAGTAATTGGGTCCTTTACCCTACTACTGCGACTGTATCATCAGAACGAAATGAATACGATGTCTGAAATTATATCGCAAAATTTGTAAACGCGGAGCCGAGCAGCGTGCTGTGATACGTCATTTAGAACGGCTCAAGTGACCTTTTTTACGCGAGCTTTAAGAGCCCTCGTCATATCTGGCTCTAACCCACATTTCCGTGCCACTCACGCGTGTTTCTCGCAAACAACGTTTCTCCCGTGAAACTTTGTCGTATGATATGCCAATTATCTCATTATGAATCTACATATTATACGAAACCATATGAAGCTAATAAAACTCATCAAGCCATCGTGCTATTTCCGCGTGTACCGCTGAAACTCTTTCGTTCCTATGACAGTGCGAAGCTGTGAGTAAACTCAGCCATAAATACCCACGCGTTAACGCGCTATCTGGGCTTTCAATTAAGCCTTCGCAAACCACGAAACGCGCGGTTTACCACCGAGCATTACAGCGGGGCGAACAATAATTCCCCACGTCGGTGAAAAACTGCTCGGTTCTCGAGTAAACGCGGAAACCAGGCGGAGTCGCTTAAGGATTCTGAATGACTTTCCTGACTTAAGTTCGCGCGCGAGCCCTGCTTTTCGTCCCCAGAAAGCGCGAGCTCTGGAAAAGAATCGTCTCTCTAGTACACGCGTTCCGCGATAATTTCGCGCGCTTTGCGGCGAACGGGCGACGGTGCATAAGACCGCGTTACAATTCAGGTGGACGAACACGTCGCCCCTGTTTCTTCTTCCCTTCTCGCTGGTTTTCAAATTCAAGGAGTGTCGCGAAATAGTTGCAATCATTGGGGAAACTCGAAAGCTCCATTGACGACCGACAAACACTGCGCTGCCGAGGTTTTCTGTATAAAAACAACGTGAAAGAGGAGTCCCCAGTGTGCCGTGGGCGTAAAAAGTTTCGTCCTCCAGCGAGTTGCCCTTTTTACGTGCCACTACCCGTTCGTAAGCATTCCAGCCGCCATTATTCGGTAGTTTCAAGGAAACCATTGTGATTCCATAAAAAGCAAGGTGCGTTACGTGATTCTCCCTGGAGGGGAGAAGGACTGGGTAGGTAAACAATAAAACATTTATGCAGCCCGTTCGATCTCGGATTTAAGGATTCGCGTGTGGACATGGGCAAACAGTAGAACGTGTGCCAATATTTTGTCGTCGTGTCGCTGAATCAATAGAATCGCTGGATCAAGTAAACAGTGGATTATTAGTTGAACTTGTTGATCCAATAAGGGGTCGAAGAAAAAATTTACCAAGGCTGGACTTATAATTGTTTTTCTAATTTCGGATCTTTTTTTAGTGTTGGTCTATTTAGTGTTGAGTTAGCGACAGGATTTGTGTCTGTGAGGAAACAGTGCGAGAATATTGAGATACAATTGTACGTTAGTTAAATGGAGGGAGCAATGAGCAATACACCATCGCGTGAACCTTCACAGTTTTACCTTTGACTAAAAGTGTATCTATTAAATAATTTGCTCCTCCTCAAATTCCTCAAATTCTAAAAAAACCTTCCTATCTTGGGTATCAAAGATAAACATTCGGATCCGCCCTAGATTTCAAATTTTCCGAATTTAATACGCCTTCGATCTAAACGCTCCGAGTCCATGAAACGTACGAATCGTTCAGATAAATCCAGCGCATCAGAGATTCAATCATTTCCTCGATTAGTATCGGGAAGCACGTTGGCCAGAAACTTCAATATAAATTCCGACTCTTATTACCAGAGCGAGGGAAAGTCCCGGACAAGGCCGCTGAAATTTCAATTAAAGAAGAGCGGGGATTCGGGTCACGGATGCGACGAACTTCGCTATATAGAGGCTGTGACACTACAGGAAAATAAAGGTAGCCGTGGTAGCGCGCCACGTGGCCTGGGCGAAGCGTACTCTCGCGATCAGCTCCTCTTCCGGAGCGCATGGCACAGAAAAAATAATCACGTCGTCGTGCATGGGGAATCGAACGAACGTACGCACGAGACGCAGTTTACGATCGCGCGAAAGAATGGAAGGCAAGGGATGGGGGTGGCATTAAACGATTCATGCAATACGGCAGGTAACAACAAAAGCCAGCAGCTCGGTACAGAGGATGAAAAGAGATGAAGGAGTCGGCGCGTCGCGATCCGCGAGTCACGCGCGCCCACCTTTTACCTACTTTATCGCCTCCCACGTCTCGCTGTCATAGGTCTTCACAACCAGCAGCTCGAGGGCGTAATTCACAAAACCGTACTGCACATAAGACAAAAAACGATGATATTGCTTTGCATACGAACGCGTGTGGATACCGGTTACGCGAACTTCGTCGTGACTGCGAGATACATATTATTATATAATCGTTCCGTCGTGCAAGGTGATTTATCACTGAGCCGCGATCAACCGGGGTATCCACCAACTGTCAGTTTGTCAGTTTGGTCCGGTCAGTCTCTCGTGTCACACGGTCCAAGTCCGTCGTCCATTTGTCGTCGCGGCCGAGGCGGTCGTTCGTTTATCGTTTCTCAGAAGCAACGTACCATGATGACTAGAGAGAAGCGAACTGGGAAGAGGCTTCTCCTCGTATCATTCCATTCTAATTGCCATAGGAGCCGTGTTTACCTCGTGCACACGAGCCGCGTACTGGAAACTCGGCCTGCCTTCCGTCACAGACGATAAGTATCGATTTTCTGCTCGCAGCTGCGCCACCTAGATACAACCCTGTTACCCGTCTTCGGGGCGCCCTCCATGCGGCCTCCTACACCCCCTTCCGCTACCAATCCGCTTTGCCGTGCGGTGCTGTTCTCTCCGCGTGGAATCGACAACCATATTACTCATCGGATGTATACCTATAAGAGCTTCGAGACTAACGAACAACGGGTGGCTCCATGTCGAGATTCCCAACCATGGCTGCGCGACACCGACATCGCGAATTTACTTCGAGGAAAGCAACCTCCATCGAGCGGACTCGATGTTTTTTTCGATCTAGTTGCCACTCGATCGTGCCACCATCGGTAGGTGAAATTTCTTTCGAGAGCTTCTTGGTTTGGAGATGCTTTTGGTAATCATTATTTCTCGATCTTGGATCAGGTTGGACTGGAAAATAATTTCGCTGCGTATTGACCGCCCTTTTGGGGTTTGCCCTTGTTAAATAATTCGGTGACATTCTTTTCTGAAGAATTCTAACGCCCGCTATACTTGGGAATAGTTTGAAACTTCCTGCTACAAAGGAGATGGTACCATGCATCTTAGGGGTTCTTATCTAGAAAGCTTGTCCCCGGAAACACCCTCGTATCGGTCGTTACGCGAGGAAAAAGGGATCGCCGGTGACTGGGAGTGAAGCTTCCTTGCAAGGACGAGTCGTATTTAGGGTTTGCGAGCCTCGGTAACAGGCTCCACTGGATTAATCTTGTATTAACGTAGAGCCCGAGAAACTGGAGCGCAATGATATTTCAGCGGGGGCGATCCAGCGTCTTGAAATCTCGACTTCGGAACGCGCGAGGGAATAAGCTCGGCTTAAATCGTAATTAGAAACGAAGGCAGAAATTGGTAACGTTTCAGATTCCGGAGGCAGGCTTCCATCTTTGAAGCTTCCGCGATTGGGGGAGAGCCTTTGCTTTCGCGACGCCCATTGTCATCTGACGCTGGAACGGAGAAACTGGGAATTGCTAGGCACCCCTCATGTAAATTACATGCATGCAGTTACGTATCGTGCCTTTGAGACCTGGAAGGAAATATTCGATACGAAGGTCGCGAGATTCATATGAACGTTTGCTCGATGCTTGTTACCACTGCACCAAACTTGCTGGAGGCGTTTCGTGTAACTTTTCTATTTCCAAGAATGAAGATCGTATATCGTATCTTGCCGCGGAAGCATTTATTCTGAGGTATCTGGAAAACCTTGGCAAAATTTCACAACAAATTATAACCAGGAAAAGGACCATAAAGGTATCTTGCTTTGAATCTACACAGCTTGGGGTAGTGACCCCAAACTTGCTTATTATACTGCACGCAATGCGCAAGGATGCTTATCGGCACCCTGCACGAAACGGAATTTAATTTATGCATAAAACATAAAATTTATTACAGTGCACCCCGAATCACACCGGAAAACGAAACACCTCGGTTACGAGAGTGAAATTTCTGTCGGCACACAATAGCAAGGTATGTACTCGAAACAGGAGATTACCGGCCAGCTAACTAATTACATAGCGCGCGATGCACATATACATATGTATGTTCTCTGGAAATCCTCTTATCCCTATGTTCTTAGTCAATTCACGCGAAACACCGTCGAGCGATTTACATCGAAATGCATTCGTCTCCCCGATGAGACGAAGAGTGGCTACCGAGTTCGCGTTCAAAGGAGACGGATGTCTGTCGAGGGCGCTTGTAACAGAAGGAACGAGGATCATTAAGGCGGTTAAAAGTTTAACGGCGCTCGGGCAATGGCGCTGGAGATTCCTTTTCCAATTTCCATTCTCGACGACGGAATTTTGAAAATTTTAGTGACCCTCCGGCTGGGACGCACAGGGGACATAAATATTTCAGATCCGCGGGATACAGCCGAACTCGTGCAAACTTGATGGCTTGGGCGTCGACTGTTTAAGGTTGACCCCTTTCCTTGCCCGCGATGCGCCACACCGAGAAACTTCATGGAACACATGCCACGGAAGGAAAGAGGATGGAAAAAGGGGCATCGAGCAACCATTCTCTCGGCACTCGTACGGTTGGCGATACGTTCGTTCCACACGAAAGTTTTACGCGCGAGTTCCTCTAATCCCTCCCGAAATCTCCTTGTTGTTCCGTCCCGGCCACCGAAATCATCCCCGCTCGCCGTCGTTAGGTCGTTAGTTCTATCGTCTTGTGACATGCACGACGTCGACACACTTTCCCGTGGCAGACGTCGCAGATGTTTACCTTCGCAGCTGTCGCGTAAATTCAAAGAATTCTGCTATATCAAACCGGCAATATCGGTATATAGGGCACCCGGAGGAATTGCACAGACCTCGTCCCCATTACGAAAGGCCAAAAGGGCACGGCGCGGCGCTGTTCCTGTAGGCACGTGATTACGCGCGAAAATTGAGAGGACGAAGCATAATCGACTCGCTATTCCATCGAAATACTCGGTCCGTGCCAATGCTTCTCCTATTCCTGAGGACCATTCGTTCTTGCAAGTGAAACGTTTAGTTTACATGCTACATCACCGGTTCCGCGAACTTCGTCCACGTTAACAGTCTCGTTTCTATTTCGCCAGACAATGTTATTCTTCTAGTCGTCGCGACGAGAATCGCGAAATTTTTTCCCATCACTTTTTGCGTGGTGGAGCCAGTGAATGCGTTCGCCCATGGGCCATAACGTCGTGTCTGCCGCGATTGCTCCCACCAAGCAGGAGCCACTGGTAATCGCCAGTCGAAGTAGACTATGGAATCGAAGCTGCCTGGAGATTTATGAATCCTACCACTGGTCGAGTTATGAGCTGAGATATAGTTTTGCCGGGGGGTAGGCGGGGCGGTATTTGCCCGTAAAACCATGGAAATAATGGGTGTTATATAATTGGCGGAGCATTTACGACTGTCGGTTTTACGAGCCGTTCCACTTGGAGACGAAGCAGTCATATCGGCTGTCAACTGAAACGCTCGACCGTCAGGATTAAATGGCCCCCGATGATTCAGGATAGCCACGGCTCGAAGGGGCCGATAATCAAGCGACCGACAACAATAACGAGTCCCACACTGCTCGCGCACGATGAAGAATCATTATTTGATCGGGGCAAAAAGGGCTGTAATTCGTCCCGATATTGGCTAATGACAAGGGGCGGTTAAATCCTAATTGGCGCAAAAAGTTCTTACGTGCACCGTCGATGGGTCGTGATATCGTTAAATGACCCAGTGCTACAGTTTTATTAGATAAAAAGTTCCCTTGTGGAGATGTAGGTAATATGTCACGACGTCTTGGAATCTGGATTCGAATCTTTATAATTAGAGGAGGCTTTCTTGATGTACATATGTATGTAATTACCCTGACATAAATATTTGATTAAGTAGTTCTGGAAGGGTGCCGTGGAAAGTTTTCAAGCGGATAATTAATATTCAAATATACCTACAGAAACACACTTAGTACGTCTTGGTATTATCAAACGTTAATTCAGGTGGCAGTAATCATTGGAGACCTGCTAACGATCCCGAGAAGCTTCTTGTACATAGCACGAATGTATATGCGAATGGATTGTTTTAATTAACCCGCCTGTTCGTCGTACCTCGCAACTAGGGCGAAATCACTGCATGCCGTAGCTTTTTGCGATCGCAGTTCGAGCGGAACGTTAACGGAATTATTAGGAACGAGATCCTCGTACGTGTCTGATACGGATCTGCTGTGCACCTGCTCCTTCTTCGTGCAAGTTGTGTTCGCGAAACGTAGGTCAAACAAGAGGAACGGATAAGCAGTTGTTCGGAGTGTTATCCCTCTTATAAACCATCGATGTGCAAATATTGGAAGAAGCGTGAAGCCCCACGCGACGCTGGTCCCCGATTCGTCACCCTCGTCCAGGGTGTGATTTATTTACAAAGGAATTTTCTTCGTGGTAAAAGGGTCGCTTGATGTTTCAGAAGTATCCCTTCATGTAAATTTGTTAGGTACTTTCCGAACGTATTACTTGCGGTAGTTTGGGGATATATGGTACATTACCGTTTTCTGTACACCTTGTAGTAGTTTCTAACTGAACGCTTTCGCTGCATTTTTCGACTGTAATCGAACGCCGCTACATTCCCGTTCGATGCGAATTTCGACTGTAGTCCACGCATTAAAAAATGTATTCTCTTGTACTGCGATGCCCAGCAATGTTCTCCGAAAAAAAATGAAAAACTGAAAATTAAAAACTTTGTTCTTGAGGTAAAATTGACACTTTTCAAGAAAATTTGTTAAACACAGCTGCAACATGTATTAATTGGGCGATATATATGCGTAAAAGGAGTATCCCCTTCGTTCAGAGCAAGGCATTGAAGCGAAGAGTGTGAACAATTCTGAAATTCCTGAATAAAGGGCCACTTTATGTACGCAGCACTTTTCACAAGGTGTGTAGTGCAGAAGGAGATACATCGGAAGAAATAAAAATGTATGACTGGCCCCATAAGTCTCCATAGTATGCGAGGGAACCGGGATACAAGAGAGTAAGGGGAAACGGTCGGTCTATTGTCAGACGCACTCCACAAATCAATATAACTGGACCTATATCTCCCTGTAACTTTCCATGTGTGCACTGTTTTGGAAAACAGTTCTAGTCGAGTTTATTCAGACCGGTGAAACCTATATTCTATTCCTTTAATGATACAGTGTCGCCGCTTAAACGTGTTTAAAAGCGGGCCCCTCCATCGCGAAACTAGTAACAGGATAATAAATAGAAACAGGACGCTCATTAAGTGGACATTACCTGAAAACTGCAGCAGGCCATGGGGCAGCGGTAACAAATTACAGTGCCACCGTGAGGGCACGAGCGGCAACTACTTTGCATCTTCCATCTGATATAAACTTAAAATTGGAAAGCCCTGGCGCGGCGCGGCGCTTTCATTAATCGATTCATTTCAAGTACGAAACAAAATTATCTGCCTCCTTGCCTTCCTCGAAATTAATTAGTCAAGGACGTCCTCGTAATTTGGATCCTCGGGGTGAGCCGCGCGATGATGAATAGCGTTCCGGAGTTAATTAAAAATACCGTCACGCATCGAATATCGATGATTGCCAGCGCCGTCCTCTCCTTTTCCTCCGCCTTTTCTCTCATCTCCACCATTCCCCGTCCACTTTTCTCCGGTTTCCATAGAAATGCGTACATCGAGAAAAGTACCGTAATGCTTCTGCCGCTGGTCATAACATAGAAATTACGTGACGTCATCGGATGCCTCAAGATATCCTCGCGCTATTGATTTTATATCGGCGAGCGCGGATTCCGGCCTGTCCCTCGTCAATTTTTATAATGAAACGGCACTCCATTGTCGGGACGTGGTCATGTTAGGGCATCCCAGGACGACCATCAATTTCCCTCTTCTATGATCTCGTCGGAGGGCGAAGATTAATGTCGACTTTCGCGGTTTTTTTCCTCCCCCTACCCCCGGCACCTCGTCGACGGCCGACGAACCGAGCATTCCCATTACGATGCTCCCCGTCCGATCGAGCCACGAGACATGATTAGACTCGCGACTCGATTGAAGTTCAGTGTAAGTGGGATCGATCGGCAGGGAATTAACGTTTCAGGAATGGAACGACTGGACACATCTGCTCCACGAGACCGAGCACCCGTCGTGTATTTTCTTAGGTGAAAGCAAGAATTTTGCATGCGTTCGCATAGGGGCGATCCCCATTGCTGGGGAGTTATAAAATAAACAACAGGGGAATAGCTGCGTCTTATTTCCATGGCAGCATCGGAAACACCATTGCGTAGTTTGACGAAGCGTGTAGCAGACTTCTTGATTGTGGTATATTGGAGGATATGAGTAAAAGCAATTTTAATTTATGTCGATATTGGAGCCGGAGAATCCAATGTTTAATATAGAACTGACAGAGCTTCGCGGAATATTTGTGATTGGCAATTCCCCTCGAAATTCCATGATTCCGAGAAGCCTGTAATTGTTACGAGCCTGAAAATACGAAACTTGCGTATCGGTGCTTTGGTAAGAGAGCAGGTTGGGGAATCGTGAACGCCGGATTCGAAGTTAATTAATAACTCGTAATATTAATTATCGCGCTGCGGGGGAGCGGTAAGCTCGGCACTTGTTCATTTACTATGTTCACTCGGCTGGACCGGGCGTCCTCGATTGGAATTGCAAAGGAATAAGCTTGGAATATTTTAATATATTTCATTAATGAAATGGAACAGAAAGAATGTATTGAGGCTCGGTCGAGAGAAGCACCAAGCTCGCTAGTATATATAAAAGCCAGGCGAAGTGTGTCGAGGTGAAAACTACTTTGTTCCGTTGCTGCGTGGCCGTAAAAACGCCGCTGCAACGCCTGTAACACGATAACAGAATGTGTAGCTTCTATAACTGTGGAAAAGTAACGACTAATAATTCTTTAAACTTTCGGCGACGGATAAGCGATGTTGCGGCAATTTTACAGGGCGAACAAGCGGAGATTTTACACGTTGCTTTATACTATCGTTTATCGTGGAAACGCCAACATACGTTTTGGTATCCCCGATAACATCCATCCACTTCTCCCTGATTTTAAAGAAGACGACACCGCGACGTTCAGAGATTTAATGATCGAAACACTGTCAACATCCACTAAAGCTTTCGCAAAGGAGCCAGGGATTACCTTTTCACGGGACATCGCACAATCGACGAAGCGAGTATCGCGCGATCTTGATCGATATTCGCCACAGAGCAAAATTGATACGATAAGAATGCAAAACGTGGCGTTATTTGCACGCGAGGAAATTGTTTCGCAAAATATGAAAGTCTAATGTGAAGAAAAATGTAGGCAGCTGCGCAGGTAGATGTTGCACGAGAATTTCTGCCGCGTAATATTTACTGTCCTACAAAGAACGGAATAATGTAAACACCGTGCTACGCGGGATCACTGCAAAAATCTGTGTATAATGTTTGGGCAGTGTGATTCACGCGCAACGTTACAATCTTTCTTTTTAGTAGGTACTTAAAAAATAAATAGAGTATTGTGTACATTTGCTGCGGAAATTCTTATTCAGAGGCGGCCCGCGTGGCATTTGTTTTCGTATTCGGGAATGTTTAAATCCGATCGAAATTGAATGCGAAGAAATAAGCTGTATGGCGTAGCGTGTATCCGTTTATCGAAAATGAATTTCAGTTGCAATATTTGATAACCATCGCGCCGATATTTTCAATAAAACGTTCACTGGAATTCATTACACAGTTTTGTTCCAATCTGGAGAATAGCGAGATTGAAAAATTCGAGTATATTTGATAAAACTGCTGGGCACCGGCGCCAACGTTTAAGTTTGCTGAAAATCGAGGACGATCGGTAGGTTCGCGCAACTTGTAACGTTTGCGTTAACGGCGATGTCGAAATGCAATTTCAGGAAGCTCGTTGATGGTAAGGGGAAATAAGTGCGCACGACAGCCTTTACTAAACCTTTGATATCCAATGGGAAATCTTGTGTGCTCTTCTATAAGTCTTTCTCATTTCTCCTCGGGGGAACATTTTTCAATACCAGCTCTTGCGACTACTTGCGCGATTTCTCAAGATAAAATGGACGCTAAGAAAAATATTCCGCGTGTCCCTTCTCGCACCATTCGTACATATCCATCAATACGTTATTGCCGTTTAAACACGCAGCTTTCTATCTAAAATGTGTATATCAGAACATCTACAGATTTCAAAGAATCTCATCGTATAAGCTTGCTGTACAGCGAATGGCATCTCAGGGGAGAAATCCCTCAAGTGCGCTTAATTGTCCTGCCAAGTTGCCTCGATCTAAACACGTGTGAACTAGGGTCGAACCAATCCCAGCATGGCGAAACCGATTTCAATATCCAAGACCCGCTTCCAACTCACAACTAACCGAAACATACGATCCCTTTGAATTTTCCGGATTAGGGGAAAGCGGGATATTTCCGGCCAGCAGGTAATTCCGGTCACTTCTATTTCTTTAAATAAAAACCGCGTAACTTGACTCTGTATGGTACTGCCACTTATTAATGATGCGGCGAGCTAATATTCGTGGTTTCTTGACGATAGCAGTCTTTTGATTCAAAAAAATCCGGGAATGTTCGTTTCGCACCGTAATCTTATAACAGTGGTCGATTGTTAAGCAAGGTAAGTTAGTACATGGAATAGATATGAATTATTAATATTAATCTCATTAAATAGAGGAATGTTTCCACTTTCAAACTCATATTTGGTTTTTGGTGATATGTAAATTCAATTCAGTGTATTACTTCAAATATCTGAACATGAGGTGTGGGGTAATACCGGCCAAAAGTGAGGGGTAATACCAGCCAGCTTTTAACATTGCTTTTCTTTCTGGCGTAGATGCCACGTACAATTCAGATATTTGTGACGAAAAAGTACAGCACGATATTCGCCCCTTTTGCAAGGAATTCGGAAAAGGTGATGAAATGTAGTTCCGGTGCACAGTATGTGGTTAATGAGCACACGAAGAATGTTCAGGATGGGATACCCCTGAAGAATATATTTGTGATATATGTACCTACTAATTAATTTTAAAATAAAAAATAATACAATTTTTTATTAATTTAACAGTTTTCCTAGCTCTTTTATAAAGAAAAATCATGACCGGAATTACCCCGCTAGTGGGGTAATTCCGGCCAAATGACTATTTTTGTGTTATTGCTCCCAATTTTGTTACAACTTAAATTTATGCTTTCTCGGCCATATTAATACAAAGTAGACCCTTCAAACTATCAATTAATATAAAAAAAATAACAAATGTGTAACTTGTTCAAATTTTACAGCATTTACTGCTTATGTGGCCGGAATTACCCCGCTTTCCCCTACTCATAACCCGCTCGCTCACGCCCTCACTCTCGTCACACTTTGTAATATCTGGTATGCTGTAAAACAACATCTATCCTATTCGCACTTGGCACACGCAATAACTCGTCACGAATTCATTTCGGCGTGCATCAACTTAATTAATTCGAACTACTCTCGGCTGGATTTGACCTATTGAAATAGTATTCAACGTGTCCTAAACATTCATCGAGGCGTATTGTGTTAGTTAGATTATAAATTTTGGTCACTCTTATATTTTGTTCAGTGTACAATTCCACTGGAGTGTGAATTTTCCTTCAATTGGCTTGGTAACGTCTAGAGTGGGAGCGCTTCCTCGTGCAGTATCTATTCGTTATTTGGAGCTTCTTTTGATTTGACGTAACGCGTTCCAACTTTCTCCCGCTTACAATGACATATAACGTCTTTTGTTGGCTAACTTTCGGAAAAGAAGCTCTCCAGATTGCCTGAGATTCTCTTCGATCTGACCAAGCGGTCGAACTTAACCGATCTTGACCCCCAGAAATGGCACAGAACGTGTAGAGACTTGGTGAAAAGTTATGACAGTGGGTGGAATTAGATTCCATACGGTCGAAGCGCGTTCAGGCGTACAGGAGCGACGAGGGTCCAGGCGGAGGTGATCGAGTTTGGTTCAGGTTTATCAGAGATCGGGTGGACAAGGTCGAAGCTAATCAGCCCAAGTTCCGGAAGTATAGGCACAGGTCGGGCCGATGGAAACTTGCCGGAACCGTTCCGGACGAATCCGGGGTGGGTCGAAATAGCTCGAGGCGTGTCCAGCAAAGTCAACGAGGGTCTAAGTCGATTGAGGACATTTAGATAAGTTGCGGGCGGGTATCTGCCCTAATACATAAACATGCGACTTAGCCGTGGAGTCTCGTGAAAATACGGGGGAATTTATCAGAAGTGGAGAAGCTATTCCTCGAATGAAACATTCACGACTTCGTTATTTAATTTGTATAGTGACAGTGGAGCTGCTCGTTTAACAAATACGTAGGGGGGGGGGGGGGGATGTAGGACAATACCACTTCGGGAATGGATTCAGCACCCACAGATAACAAGTTCGTACAAACATATGCCCTCCTAGACACAGGGAACTCTGTATCACAACGATACTATCCACAATCTAACCAACCTGAAGCGATTGCTTGTAAATGCTAAATATCCCACGTGCCCAGCATCGTACTTCCTTCTTTCCCCATTTTTCAAGAACGAAGGAAGCATCGCGGAAGCAAGAAGTCGGGAAATTGAATACCGCTGCTCCTCTGGAGCTTCGCCAGGAATTGTTCATTATTTAAGCCGTTCGCCTGGATTTTGCAGCGCGCCGATGGAATCAACACGGTCGAAAGCATCGATCCAGCCTTAAGTGAGCTTTGATTCATTGCCGGATGAAACTGTCGGCGAACTTGTATGGTACGAATCTCGATAACTGTACACGTGTAAAGGGAATACACGGGGCGGATAGTCGAGGGCCACTCTGCCGTACTTTCCTGGCACTGACGGGGAGGCAAAGTTTGAAACGCGCCTCGCAGACGATCAAATTCAAAGTTCCGACGCATTACGAATCAAACAAAGTACGCTGCAAGTTCCGTGCCCGTTGTTGACGAAGTTCTGGGTCAGGGCACTTAGACGAGACGCGTCAACAGCACCCCTGCTCGATGAAAGAACCGTGTCAGCTACCGGAAACAGAGCCTTTATTGCACGTGCCAGCTGGAAATGTAGCTGATTACAGTTTAAAGCTCTCTGCGCAGTCCAACGAGTTAATTATCTCGGGTGAAGCGATGAATTACGATTACAGGATTTCAGCCCGGAAAACAGCAACAGATCCCTATTTCGGGCGAAACTGTTTCCTCAGTTGTAAAATGTGTACACGCGTTTGCAAGAAGATAAGAATTTTTGTTAAGGTTAAAGCATGCCGTAAATATCGATCCGCTATAAAAGAAAGCAATCAAGGCGGACCAGTTTTATAGTCCGCCTCATAGATATAGCACCGAGTCGGAATTACGTTTTTCACCACACTGGGTGTCAAAGGTTTAAACTAGAACGGCATTTTATTGCTCTTCGTGACGATGGGTCCCAAGAGTGCGTGATAAAATGCAGAACTATCGTTAGGTTTTGCACTCTTGAGGACTGCTCCAGTTTGCAAGGATTTAGTGGTGGACGCTTTCAATATAGTTCGGGTAAGGCTTGATCTTATATCCTGAAGGGTATATATCTTTACAACACAGCCGCCTGGTCGTAAAATAACAGCATATAATGCAAGAACTGTTGAGAAAGCAGAACCTAGCATAGAATAGTAAGAAATATTAACTTCAATAACGATGATATTCTCACGATCGGTTAACATTTCTCGAATTCTAGTAACTGGCCGTTTATTCTATTGCATCTTTCATTCCGCAAGCGTACAACTACTTTCATTGGTTCAATGGCAGCGTTTACATCGAACTTCCAACGATCTTCGACCGTTGCTTCATCCGAACTTTCACAGAACATTTGCTTTCGGTACACCCATTCCTCCACGTCACGTCGCGGTCGAGTTTGAGGATTTGTGCAATGGCTAATAATTCTCTAGGGCCGGCGGTAGCTTTTGCTTCGTGTCGTTTGTCCCTCGAACTTCCAAGATTCCCAATGGAATTTCACAATTCCTTCTTTTATCGGCGTGAAAGTAGAACGATGCGCATTCGGAACGCTTTTCAAGTATTTCCACGGCAAACACGCGCCCCTCACTCTCTCCATACACGATATCCGGTATTTCGCGAACATCACTCTTGTTTATAGGTCCCATACAAAGGATTTCTATTACAGACTCGCGCGAAACGTGCAATTAAAGCCTGCTGCTCCTGTGTCGCTATTTAGTTGGCCGCAAATTTCTGCATTTACTAGACACTGGATGCGCCCCTACTCCGTTCCATTTTGCTGAGAGATTATTGTACCGGTCTGGCATTTACTGCGAGCAAGTACCGCCACCGACTTTGTAGTACGTCCATTCGCGCCGCTCACGAAGTATTAGTTCCTTAATTAAATTAATACCGAGCACTGTTTTCTATGCGCCGCGAGCCGTCGCTCCGCCGCGAAAAAAAATGAAACGTTTCGCTTCGGCTTTGTGCACGGAGCATTAAATTAATTCCCCGTCATTTGCAACGTGAGTATAAACGATGGAAAATGAATCGGGCCAAAGTTTCGATGTTTCAATAACCGAACGCCCGAATTGTATTTCACATCCGCGGCACTCAGCGTTATCCCGTTCAGATATCTGGTATTTTTCGCGAGTGAAAGATATACAGATTTCAGAGGAACAATATTGCAGGCATTAAGAGTATCGATCGCGCGCCGCTATTGTCTGCTTGCCTATCTAATGTCGCCCTGGAGAAGCGTAACAACCCATAAAAGCTGCACTTTGTTTTCTCAGTGTCATGCTGCTTTTCCTGTGCCGCCGATACGCAACTTCTTCTATCTGTGTGCTGCTTGCATCTGGCACGAAAGTCCTCCACTGGCTCCTAAACTTGCAGTTTCTTGGGAAAGAAAGAAGTTAGGTGCGCAGATTAGCAGTCGCTAATTAGGCTGCATCGATCTTCCTCTGCTTGCCGAAGCGCAAGTAGTACAAACATATATAGAGGCATACGTGCCAGAAAAGCGCGTCAGGAAAAGGACAAGGTTGTCTTTTGTACATCGATATTATGAAATAGCAGCAGTAATAGCCGCAGAACAATCAGGAATCATTTTAGACAGCTTTCTCCTATTTGAAAGTATATCTATGGCCACGAAAGAACAGCGCATGCACCACCGTTTGCAGAATTATGGACAATCATGGTACGTTATTATTCAGAATCTCTCATTTTCAAGAAACACACAATAAACAAAAGGAACTACATCAGCAGTGTCACTCGAATGGAAATTCATATTTATGCTTGAGCATGGTTGATTATTTGGCCTACAGTATCGCGTAAAGCGCGAACGCGTGTTTTAGCGAGTGAGAATACATGAATTTCGCCGTCATACGGCAAAATGCGCGGTAAAGCAATATGAGTTCGACGAAATCTATTACAAAATGTAATTTTTATCCATGTCTACCGTTCTTTGGAATTCCTGTTTTCCACAGTTTCAACGTTCTTGTTTTCACATAACTTTTCCAATATAATGCGTTCTATAGTGATATATTTTTCCATCTACCTCGCATCAACTCTCACAAATATCGTTCTAATTTTCAATCGGTACAGCTATCTGTTTAAACTTATCCGTAATTCCACCTTTTTTCCTTGTACAATATCAATTTAATATTCTGTTACATCACTTAAGCTCCATTTGCCAGCCACCCTCAATGTGTAGCTGATGGAGGTACACTGTAACTTTTAATTGGTTGCACATGTTTGTAATAATGTTATTCGCCCGTTTCAGCGCGCTCCGGATGCTTCTAAATTCTAAAGTACTCCTCTTAACAGTACCTACGTTACTAAAAGATTGTTTCGCGGAAAAAATGGAGTGGAACGTTGACGACTACCACGTAAATACAAGAATTTACAAGAATTGCAGATTGCAGCAGTATTAACGCAAACACCCCTTTGGCGTCGTTAATAGGTAATAATAGTGGAAATGCCCCGGTAGCGTCAGCGTGCACGCGACCCGTTACGCTTCACATTACTGAAAATTGTTTGACCATCGGAAGATTCCATTAGCAGGTCTGAAGCATTAGGTACACCCACATTGCGAGATATTTCATTCTCCCCGCTCGCAGGGGAGGCTCCCACGGCGATATTCAGAAATGTCCACGTCGATTGCAGGCTTCGAGGTATTCGTGTGAAATTAGCTGAAATTGCGATCCTCCCGGACGGCACAAAGAAATGGCGGCGCATTTTGATAAGGGGAAAGCCCCATCGAGGGGACGGCGGAGAAAAAAATAGGGGAAAGTAAGTGCACCGCTGGTAAAAGATCTCGTACGTTCCTTATTATTTTTCCTCTTTTTTCCCCTCCCTCGCCAGGACAAAAGAAAGATGAAGATTCGCTCGGCTAAAGACGGTGACGGAACAGAGTTATTAGAGTTGCAAAGAATCTGTCGTTTCAAGGCATTGCTTTCCAGCAAGGTGGAGTTCTTTGCCTCGCTCGGTATTAAATATGTACGGATGCAAAAGGAGCGTGTACGTTGGACGAGGAAGACGGAAACGGTGCTTCGATCCAGCACAAACTCTGAGATTCGAAGGAACGATGAGCGGAAGGACGAAAGTGTTATTATCTAGGACGAGCCGCGGTCGAAAGTTTAAAACATTCCGACGAACTTCCATGATCGATGATAGCCTGCGTTATTATTCTTGAAAAAAGGGGAGGGGGCGGTTCTTGCCGTGATGGAACGGGGTATCGGAGGCGCGGAGAGGAACGTATCGAAGAAAAGTTGCACAATGTGAAAATGGCAATCGTAAGGTGGATTTCTATATGTGGCTTGTTACGACTTCTTTGTACATCGCGGCTGCTTTGCGGATGTAGCCACTGCTTTTACCTCGTTGAAATGGAATTATGTATTTTTCTTTGCGGCACAATGGGGCCTCTTTGGAAGAATTAATAGAATAATACTGCACCACCATCTTTTAAACGAAATCATGTACCTTTTGACATTTTTGTAGCTCGTAACTGGTACCTTGATGGTCATCGTATGTTCTCCTTCTTTTTCAATATTGCGTTAAACCACACTAGCTTTGATCGAATGATTCGTTACATCCAACCAAGTCTTTTGTACGTGCTATCTTTAATTTCGATCAGTAGAAGACTACGAATTCTCGTGAAATTAAGTCTTTGAACGGTTCAGTTCGAAGGCAACTGCATACTCTGTGCAGGAGACACTTTGAGTCCCCCTTTCCGAGTCCATGACCTAGACCACCTATCGAGAACTTTCAACGATACCACAATAGTTTCAAAGACATCGTGGTAACGACAGTTGTCGCGCTACTTTGTACACGCGGCAAAGCTTTGTCGAAAGGAACAAGCATCCAGAACAGACCACGTGTGGAAGCAGGGTTTTCAGAGGATGGCGGAGCCGAATTCCGATCGACAGCCAGCTCGAGCTTGTCAATCGCCTCATTGAGCGAGCTCGGGCCGTCGGAACGGGGCCGAGGGACAAGAGCGGTACGGAAGGGCTTGTGTTTCTGTAAATTTCGCGCGAAACAAGCAGCGTTAGGGATGCGGAACGGGGGTAGGCGAGCAGAGACGAGCAGGCGGTAGGGCAGGCAAGTAGGGCAGAGCGAGCAGGTTTTCGTTTGCGGTTGAAAGAGCTGCAAGCAAAGAGAAAAAGCCGCCTCCTTTCTCTCTCCCTCTCCCGGTAGGTTGAGGGGGGGCTGAAAATTCGCGCAGGCGTTTCCACCACCGTCCATCGTGGCGCCTCGACGCTCCTCGAGCCCCCGAACACCCGCGCTCGTATCCACCTCCGCGTCTCTCTCACCCCGTGCACCCCCTTGCCGACGAAACGGCGACTCGGCGCTGCTCGCTGCGCCTCGGTCAATCCGCGACTAGTATGGCGCTACGCGCTCCGACACGGCATCGTACGTAGCGTGCTTGCCAATCGACGGCCGATCGTGCATCGCGATTACTACTTTGCTGGGGGAAAACCAGGGGAAAACACGCGCGTACCTATTTGCAAAACGCCGAGGACTGGTTGGTCGCGCGGCGGTGTTTGGACAGAGTCGGAGGAACGTCGTTCTGCCGCGCCAAGGCAAAAAGTAAACACGAAAGATAAAGGAGAAGAATCCTCGTCCCCGTTCAACATTGTTTTCTCAGTGGTACGCTCGTTCGAGCCGACGGGGCAGCAAGTGACAGAGGGCGGAGGGTGAGCGCGAGTTAGGGCCTAGAATGTAACCGCGTGCACCGCCGTTGACCCGGTGAGCTAATCGTGGAGAGGACGCCGGGCGGTAAGTGCTGATTGCATTGCGGTAACACGGACTGCGATAAGCGAGCGCGCGCCAGTAATAAGTGAAATGATAGCGTCGTTAGCCGCGGCCTGGGACACGAGGGTGAATAGTAGTTGCGGCAGGTGTCTGGTCCGGCACGGGCTCTGAGGCAACGATGCCAGAGGATCGGTTCGTGGCAAGAGGACCAGATAGGGCAGCGAGGAGCAAACGGGCCCGCACATACCGCTAAAGCCGATTGGCAGGGAAAGAAAGTGTGGCGTTAAAGAAGTGAGATAGGGCGAGCCAGAGAGAGAGAGAGAGAGAGAGAGAGAAAGGGAAAGAGAGAGAGAGAGGGGGAGAGAGAAAGGCTCTGTGTGTCAACTGCACAGCTGATCGCTGATAAACATGAGAGTGCCGCGTGACGCGTCCGTTCGCAATTAACCACCGCAACATTCGCACGACCTTCCCGCTGGTCATAGAACCGCGTGCACCCCAATCGCCGGCAGCAATCTCTTTGAGAGCTGACCACCATCAAAATGGCATGTCCTTTTTCACGGGAGCGATTCAAAACGAGCTGCGACGAGGGAAGCGGAAAGGAGGGCGACAGTCGGCCGAGAATCGGCAGATTCGGGCGGGACGACGGTGGAAAGTCCAGGCAAGCCTCCTTCGAAGTCACGTCGTTGCTGATGAGAGAGGAGACAGAGGACGCCGAGGACACGCAGACCCTCAACTTGAAGCACCTGAGGTCCGCCGTTCTCGTCCTGACGAATCCATCGGTATCGAACTCACGTTTCCATATTTTACACACTCTTTCACGACCTTACAACTGAGAACACGAACGAACACCTTGCACGTAGCCCGCGAGACAAAAGAATCATACGATTGGTTTCCCCGCTACCGACGAGAGCACGGCTCAAGAAACTTGGAACAGGGGCGAAGTTTCTTCTCCGGGGAAGGGAACAAAGAGTGGCAACTCGCGCCAGTTACTCTTCCCCAGTTTGTCATCTTTCTATCAATTTTTGTATAAAACTCTTCGACTCAATTCTCCCCTGTCCCTTTCTTTACGCACTCCGCGCATTTAATGCCGAGATGTACCCTGTCGCCATTACGAGTAAAAGCTGCATGGGGTATCACATCTTTTGTCCACTAGCTAGATCATATTTTAGGATTAAACGTATGAAAATAATGTTGTAAAACGTCGACCTAAATATACTTTACGAGAGTGTTGTAGCAAAAGTACAAACCGCGGTGTACACTTCTGCATTATGTACTTTTGTTACAGCTTCTCCGTAATGCATGTTTGCGTCTACGTTTACGAAACATTTCCTCCCTTCTAGTCTTTGTTTGACCGGGAAAACTGACAATAGACTATATAAGCGATGAAGTTACAGTCATCTTTGATACGCTCATCTTCGAAGATCCGTTTAGAGGTCCCTGAAAACAAGAATCAAGGGATATCCAGTGTCATCTCTTCGGATAGTGCCAATATCCAATTACCGCGTCTTTTATGCCAGTTATCGATCAACATCTGATTAAACAAAATAACAACCATTTCTCGGGAACCGAAATGTCACTTCTTGTAGAAGAATGGAGGTCCCCGTTCATACGTCAAGATCAGTCGGACGTGCTCAGAAGAGAAAAAAAAATGTATCGAGTCGCTCAATGTTTCGCATTCGCGAAATCATCTTCTCACGCAATGGAGCAGAACAGACAACGTGTTTCATGGCCGCCGTAGCCGTTTCGTTATTAAACGCGATAAGATCACCAGGCATCGTTCGCCGAGAAATACGAGTAACATTCTGCTTGTGATACAAATTAGAATTCTTTCATGGCGGAGAATAGGGTCGGAAATGTGCAATAAACGCGCGCGAATAATTGTTCCTGTTTCGTTCTTCCTCTCGCAGCAACGCGGTATCGAAAGTTCTTTCCACGCGGTTCGCCGGCCGGGCATCGATTTAACAACGGCAAAATAACGAACCCCTCTGCTTATAATAATACTTTGGCGAATCTTTTCACGCCGCAGCACAAAAAACTCCTGACAGCTTTACGCGCGTGCGAGTGCTCCAGAGATCAATGTCTCCGTGGCCGATACGTTTCACGGTTTTCCATTCTCGCCAGTCATCCTCTGTTTCAACGTCTACCGAGTGAAAGAAATAACCAAATACGTTGGAGTTACTTAGGTATTCCTCTGTAAACGATGTTCGAAAACCATTTCACGGTGTTCCCGTTGTATCCGAAAAACTTGCTGTCAACAAAGTTTTGATTATTTTTCGGTGAACGTCACGTATCTGGACTTTTTCCTCTCGTTTTGGGGAGTCGTGAAGGTTACCCTTATCTTCCCCTTTTCCAAGGGGAAATATATCACGTTTTCTTGTACAAGTTACTTGGCAGTAATTCAAAAGAATTCCAGGATGGAAGTCCACGAAATGAGGTGCAATCTTGTCGAAAAACAGTAAAAGTAGGTAAATGATAATATCGTTGCGCATCTGTGATTTAGTTCTATGGAATTGTGCTTCAAATTAACAATAAGTCTATTAAGCGTCTAACCATTCAAGCTGAGAAAAATGACCATTCCCGTCGTCTTAACATCATACGATCGGTAACTGTGCGCATTAGTTACCGCTGCCCGCATTTCATCCCAGGTAACACTGACGACTGAAAAATTTAATGGCGCCATCAAACGATCGTTCAAGCTTTATTCGGTATCCAGATAAATGACACTTTTTCGAATGGTAACGGCGAAGAAAACCGCGTGAAACTGACGAGGTAGTGCTCCACGTTTGTATACGAATTTATAAAGACTGTAATCCTCGCTAATGGTCGTACACGATTGACCTGGAATTAATGGTCGTCCACTGTTCCTCGCTCCTCGAAAGATCTGCCCTAAAACCGGCATGCTTTTAACGAGGACGTCGTTCAGACTCGAATAAAATCGCTAGCGATGAGAAAGAGAGAGAGAGAGAGAGAATAAGAGAGGGGGAAGAAAAAGGGTATTGTCGTTCGAACGGCGCGCACTTTTTCCCATCATGAAATTCCCATTAGTTTTGTATCAATCCGTCGTGTTCGCGAAGGGGGTCGGGGAGGGGAGGGTATCGATTTCGCACGAGGAAATCTCGAATAATGCTTCAGCATTTAACATTCGGGGAACGATAGCCCGTGTGTTTCGGCTTGCTCGTCTATTTGGCCGGGCAGAGTAACACGAGCTAACACGTAATATGAATTTCAAATTAGAAGCGCTCCGTTCGCTAAAATTGCGCATATTGCCCGGCGCGTTTCAGCAACCTGTACTTAATTCGAATTTGATACCTCGAACTTACCGACTCCCGTGTCGATTTACATTTCGAGCGTCCAACAACTTTTCGCGACGGGTTCCGGGGCTCGGCTGAGAAGAAGATTCATATTCATGCTAGTCCCGTGCAAATTGCGAACTCTGATATTCGTTGCATCTAAAATATCACGTACCTATTCAAATAGTCTGATCGCTCCATAACCGAAAACTCTTCGCCTCTTTTGTTCTGCGATCAATAGGCTAACCGGAATGTATAATTTCTGGCCGACCTCTCTCTCTTCTCGTGCTCTCAGTTAGAATTTCCACTACGGGTTTCCTTCTTGAGCTCGCTGTAACAGTTCTGAGGCTGCAAGTAGCGAGCGCTCTCACTGACCGAAGACGTTAACACTTTCTGATGGTAGATCAGAGGAAGCACAGTTGCCAGGGCGGTAACGTTATCTACAAATCCGCAAGGAGCCAATATTGCCAGCATTACCTTGCATATCCAGCCCCGAAGTGCAGTCCGTTCCCACCGCCAAGTGTTCCGCCGGCGGAGTCGCTTCAAGTAGGTCGATACAACTCAGAAGAAACAAAATTCCTCGCTGTTGGATGTTTAATAGCGATCCACAGGGGTAACCTGTTGAGTCGGCGAGATCTCATCGGCATAAACATCAATGGAATCGCGGCGTTGTTGATGAAGGCGACAGGCATCGTTGGCTTTCGTTTCGCATAGCCTTCCACTTCCTTTCAAAGCGAAGTGGTTCGATGCCGCGTTGTTTAATCGAACGGATAATACAGCTGTAGCGGGGTTTCCAGGGTTCGTGCGGTTAGACCCACCTCAGTTGGAATGACCGCAGCTCGAAGTAGCTGCCCCCCGATGCAAATCGATGTGTATCATAATTGCCGCGTGATTTTGTACACGATTGTCGTCCATTAGTCAATTGGCCCATTTGCGCTTTGAACGGCGCGTTTGGGAGGCGACAAAAGAGGCGAGCCGAAGAAACAAATCAAATATCGTTGGAGCATTGTCAATAGGTACTCGTCGATTGAAATGGAATTTTACACCTTTCGACGATAATAGTTTGAAGCTGAATGGTACATTTGTAAACCGATCGAAAGTGTAACATTAATCGTGCTTATGCTCCATGTATATGTGTCTGATCGCGTATTGGGCGTTTCTACTCGCTCGTGTTATGTGGTAACGGAACGCTATATTGTGTATCGCATTTGTTTTCAGAATTAATCCCACACTTCGTAAATGAAGCGAATTATATAAACATTACGCGCGATAATTCGAGCCGATAACATGACCGAGATTACTTCGCGGTCTATTCTTCAAGATCGAACAGCCCGAAAACGAAATCATTCGCTGCGTTTTGCTTTCGTTAATAGCACTATTCACGGTGTTATATTAAATTTTCGTCCTTCGCACGGCGGTTTCGTTTGGAATTCATGCAGAATGTGCATTTCGGTGTAGGATTCGCGCTCGGAATTGTTTGCGAGCGCAAACAGCACCGCAAGCGGAAAAAAAAGCGCGTGGCCAGTTTTCATTTGATTTCTGAGCATGCTAACCAAGCAATCTGCTATATTGTACGGTTTCAAATCTGGATGTGAATTTTTTTAAATTAGAGGACAAAGATGTCTGCTGATTTTTATTGTATATTTGATATAATACAACGAGGTGAGCAAATGCGCATGGAAAGCTTACCCTCTTTACATTCCGCGTGTTCTCCGCTGCATTCTCTCGTCAGTCTCTAAACGCTCGCTCTAAGCACTCCCTTAATGCTCTCTCTACTCGCCGGTCGCATTACGGTGCTATACGACTGCTCTCACAACGTACTGACCGCCCCTAAGATCCCTCTTACCTCCGAAGACGTACTTACTGCCACCATTTATTCAATTCTCCAGCACACACGCCTCTTGAATCTTTATTTTCTAAATATTTCCGCCATACTTGACGCCATAGAAACATTCTCGCACTCACACTGTCAGTACTACCCCCACTTAGGGGGTGAATTTATTTCTCGTGCTAGATTTAGAGGGGCCAGACGACAGATTATTCCTTTGAATCTATATGAACAGAGCCGTAAGACGACTGAACTTTGCCGTATGATCTTCCTCACATAAAGGTATAAAACGGACTTTAATTTCTAAATGGAGCCTCAGAATAGCTCATTCGCTGGAAGTGGATTGTAAAATCCTGTCTTGGAAGAAGCAGAATGGCGTTATTGAACACAATATGGACGATAAAAGATTGAACGTGTTCGATCGCACGCGTATCCGCAACAGCGTCACGGGGAACTGGTGATACATTGATTTCCTTTGACGAAATTCTTACGGCGAAGTGGCCTTATCGAACGCTTTTAAAGAGAAACGTGGAGCGGGTGGCTACGGCCGAAAAGGGTCGAGTGCAATTAACCTAGGAAGTGGCGCGGGGGTGACAAGCGATATTATTTTTGCGCTCCCTGGTTCCACTTTTAATTCCATCGCGCCAGAAAACGTCGTATTCTTTCCCACTTTGAACGTTTAATTCGCCGGATTTACGGCGCGTTAATTCAATCAGCCTTTACCGCGGCGAAAAATTACGACAAGCTTCTTCGTCATGGAACCCAGACCCATTATTCACCCATATTTTCGCCACCGTTTTTCCTCCGACTGCCGCGAACTTCGCACAACTATCGATCCTAAACGGCGAAATATTAAATCTGAGAGAATTCTATTGCTTTTCTTCGCTCAACAGCGAAAGGGAAAACTCTAAAATTCCTTTTGCCCCTGCATGCTTATTGTTCGCGCTTTAAGCTACGAAATGGTACGATCCTTTACGAAATTACATATTTCCCAAACGGAACCGTACCAATTTCGAATAACTCGAATTCTTAATGTACCGAACTTCTCAACAGTGCCCTGAAATTATTCGAACGCTTGGGATATCCTGGACTTTGGACCTGTCGAAGATCGTTTGGCGCAGTATTGTTCTGTCTTCGAACTCTAACCTCGGGGAACGAACTTGCAACGAGTTTGGTCGGAACCTAGCGCATTTGCAAAGCCAGTATAAAATCACGCTCGAACAAACTCCCCGAGTCACTGGATACAAAAGCTTTCAAATTGCATGGAAGCGTGAACTGTAATCCTTTGGGAAGCTCGATACGTTCAAGAGTGCTCGCGGGAGAGACCTCGACGATTGGAACTCGACGGTGAAATCTTTTTGCATATTCGGAGTGGTATGAAATTTTTAATGGTCGTTAACGCGGCGTGAAGACTAGAATCGAGGGGCACTTGCAATTGCATTTGCATCGGGAGGTATTAGCGATTACGCGGCGGAACGGAGCTCGCTAACGCTCGGCCCCGCTGCTGCGGAACTTGAGCTGGCAATGGGAAAGCTACTTGGTTTAATTTGCCGCGCTTTCGGGATTAGACCGCGTAATCCATTTAATTCCCGTTCACGGGGCACTCTTTTAAGTCCCGCACAAAGGAAGCAGCTCGCTTGAAAAAATTCACACAGTCCCCTTCTAAAAATACACACACAAAGCGAGCTATCGACAAGCCAATTTCTTCGGCTGCACTCTCCGATCGGTTCCATTACGTTTTTACTCAACGCCGTGTCCCCGCGATCCCTCGGCCGTGCTCGTTAATTTTTAACGTGTTCGATTCTCGCGGGAGCCGCGCAATAAATGCCGCCAAGCCCATGCTAACGCTGGCCTCTCATATTTTCTGCTCGTACTACTGCGGCGCGATGAACCGAGTGTGAAAATGTGAACGTCTCGTGCGAACCGTTTCGCCAAGTAGGTATAAGTTCACGAATAAAATCTGCATTACAAACCATTAATGAAGAAGCTCTATATCATTCAAAGAACAGAAAACTAAGCCAAGCAGATGATAGGTGATACTACAGATAAGCAGATTCCTTTATTTACGAGAGCAAATGTTTTATTCATCTTGAAAAAATATATTGAAAAATATTTGTTGAAACCAGATTTAAATTTAACGATCGTGACGCTCGGTTAACTGCTTCTGTTGAACGTGGAGTAGAAGGAAATAAAAGCTAATACGTAAGCTCGTGAAGCGATTTGTGCGAGCCGCGGTGTTTCCAGGGGAAAAACAAGCGAGAGCGTGTTGCATTGAAAACCATCGTCGCGTCGTTCATTTTCTCGTTGTTGTCGTCGATTCGAGGCGGCTCGAACAAGTTACCGTGCGGATTACGGGGGAAAAACGGGCTCGCGTTCAATTAATAAACGGCGAACGGATAAATAGAACGGCGGCATGAGATTCGACCATTAACGAGATATCCAGGGAAGGCGAAGGGCGGGTCGCGTGGATGAGAGTACCTCCTATTATCCGCGCCGCGATAAATTGAATTTTACAATCCATTTGATACGCACAAAAGAACAATGCCGCGCTAGGGAGAAAGGAGCAGTAACCTGCTGCTAATCACGAGCCAATCGAGTAGTCGACCACGCTTCTTTATCGTTGAATCATGGATATCTTGATATACGAACTAAATTTATTACGATACCTTAGTGATTTGAATCGTGGTATTTTTTTTACAATTGCACTCCCGCCGAAATATTCGCCAGAATTTTCACACGGATCGAAAGCAGCGACTATTTCGGTGAGAGTGGTTTAAGGCAGGGGAAAATATGAATAAGGTGATCGAAGATTCCTCGACTTTCAGGCGAGATACGAAAACGAGGTCCTAAGGCCGCCTTAAAGTATATAAACGGGGGTTTGCGCCGTGCCAGCGGTCTCTAAGTAGGTGCAAATGGAAAACACACACGATACTCTCTATCGATCGATACGTTTGCCTTTACAGTGCTTCCGCGTCTCGGAATAATCGCAGGGGTCGCGATGCGTTTTGAACCGGATGGCGGAGCAACCATTGCGGCCCCGCCACGAACACGTGAAAGCGTCATGATCGATTCGGTATTGCGGGTTATGGCAAGCACAAAGGAAGAATGCAGTCGACAAGCACATTAATATGCCAGCAAATACGTGACTTCAAATATACATAAAATAACGAACAACTGTTTGATGACTGTTGATAGGAAAATCTAGCGAGAAAGGAGTAAATATGCATTTAAAGAATCCCTGAATAGAAAGCTTTCGCTAATCCAAGAAGCTCCTGCTTCAAATGGCTTTCGAGATAATGCGCGAATCGAACGATACACAAGGAAAGTGCAAGTCAAATGATCGATCCGTACGACTGAAATGTAAAAGAGAAACAGTATACAACAGCAAGGGAAAAGGGTGCATCTGCTGTCAGACAATTCACAAACAGGCGCGATTGAAATTCTCCGCCTGCATCTTTATACACTTGCATTATTATACGAATTGTTTCAAAGAAAAGTTGCTCAAAGGACAAGAACCGTACAATATTGCTTTCTCCAGCCACTTCCAGATTTTTCTATGGTTACCATCTTCTCTAGCCTGCAACGAAATTATCTCGACAACTCGCCCCATCAGAGACAGCACGGAACCTAATTTCCCCGGTATGGACGTAAAATACGAACGCCGTGCCGCGGGCAGGGTGAATTTTTACATCACCACACTCATAATTCTCTCGGCGTCCGTTTCCGTCGTGCAACCGTAAACAGTAGACTGTATCGCGGAGAGATATGTACAAGTTTTATTGAGTCATGGGACGCAGGCCGCGTTCCCAACGCGCGACCCACCTACTGAACAGTATATACCCATTGTATCGCTCGCAGATAAAACCAGCGGAAAATCGAGCACGCCGGCGCGCAGCATCGCTGAAAGATCGTCCCAAGAACCGCGTTATTACGTTTTCCGTGCCTGCACGCGACAGAGCTCGTTACTTTGCGCCCGGTGTCGTTTCAATTACATTTATATCGCGGCGAACCCCTCCAGGCGATACTCCTATTTACCCGATAAACTTTTTACCCTTCGCGCTCCTCCGTGACTAATTTTTTTCCCCTCGTTGCTCAGCTACACCATCCAGCGAATAACGGGATATCGCGGCCCGTCGATAACTGGAAACTGAGCTTTAATATGCGGCAGAAAGGTCCGACGAACCGGCTGAACATGATCGCGCACATACTAGCGTGTAAAATAAAATCTCCGCTCGCTATAGGTGTGCGTCATTTGTCACGATTCTTTCGCCGTATCTCCACGTTATCGCCGACGACCAATGTAATTGCGCGGCGCGTCAAATGATATTGTTTAAACCGCATATGATTATCCCTGGCAACTGATATTGAAATAAATTGAATCCGGGCAGCACGTGGAACCCCCGATACAGGGTATTTGTGAATTAATCTTCGTGCCGAGACGGTTGGTCGCGTTCACCGCAGCCGCGTATTCTGGAATTTGTAATTGAGTGTGCGTTACACCGAGTAACGAGCTCGTTCGAATTCGAAACAGAGATGAGTTTCTGGGAGTATTGTTGTATAACAGCGATTTCTATAAAGGGATGAGCCGAATGAGTGACGTAAAGAATTGGGCGTCCGAGTTTGCCAGCAGAAAGAACGAAGGAATACACGAAAGGCTGGAAGGGGTTGCAGCATCCGACTGTGCATACCTACATTGCCCGCATGAATGTAACATCTATTGATATTCTGCTGGAAAGTTTAGTGCTTGTGGATCGTACAAGCTTCACGACGCCGACGGTTCCTTCATCCATTCGGCACAAGACGTGGAAAGAAGAGGAAGAGAAGAACCAACGGTCGAATAAATATGTATTATTCGAAGCGATGCACGAACGACATCCCTTCTCATCGTAATTCCATCATCTCGACCCGATTTCGATCGCCTTTCACTGATTTTCCACCGGTTCAACATCGGAGCGTAATCGCGTTGAAAATTTTTTCCAGTACGAAAGCCGTAATGGGCGACGATATTTCCACGGAAATGCATCGCTTTTGCTTGGGGAAAAAAATGAGACATCCGGAAAAATCTACTGTGTATTACACAGCCATCAAGGAATACAAACGAGACGATAAAATCGGCCATTCGTGCTCGTCCGTGCTCCAAGAAAAACGGCCCTCTTCATTATATCGCCCTCTTTAACTTTGAAACGAATCCTCGTTGCAGTTGAGCTCTAATAAACAACAGTACACACGGGACAATGCTTTTCCTGTAGGCGATTGTTGCCACATTGTCCTTTTATCATCGTCAACTCTTTTTTACGATTGTATAAGAGTTAACGTAGCTTTTGTTCGGGTGAAATTTAGTTTCAACGTTCCCTCTGTTTCTCGTTGCGTGTGTTAGAATTTGTCTGTTTGAAATTACACCAATATTCGCTATTTTATCGTAGAATAGGCGGTTATACAAAGCAAAATACGTAGGAGCCATTGTATGCAAGAGTTTCGTTCGTTAAACATTAACTTAACAAGCAATTATAATTCGTGGTACGTAATTAATTATAATTTAAAGGTAACGTTTGCTTCTTACCGTAAACATTCGTCTTTTCTTTTGACAGCATGAATTACTACCGATGATACGTCGAATACGCTTTCGAAAGTGACTATCGTCCTACAGTATTAAAGTATGTCACGCTAAATACAGAAAACGTTGCTAATGTTGAAACCTCCATTATGCCGCTACTTATCGATGCTTCCTTGTGAAACTCTAATAAACATCCACTCATAGGGTAAAAATAGATTCCACCGATCCTTTCTTCAGAAAACAAAGCTCTTTCTACACCTCCAGCGCTCCACTCGAGCACTCGTCACTTCCGAGTATTGTTCATCGACTATTGTTCGATGTCCAGGAAAACCTCGCTCCTTTTCAAAAAACCAATGGCCAATTGTTCCTGAAAATGCTGGGGGAAGAGTCTCTATTAAAAAGTGTCGCCGCATCGTGACACACCCTTAACCCTCTCCCAAAATTCACTGCGAGGCCGACAAAACGTCCGGCTCTCTTCGGCAAAAGAATGTAACTTGAGAGCCTGGAGTCGGATAAACCTTCATGAATCCTATATTTCGCTGCTCGTGCTAGGCAAATAAATCCAATACGTCTCTCGGTTCCAACTGCGTTATCGATAAGGAATAGAATTCCGTCGCTTTCCACGGCGAACCCTCGACCGTGCATAATGCCGTTTAGCGACGAGGCGGAATGCGTTTTCGGCGTGAATCACGCGGCGCGAGACCGATCCCGTAAGTGCACGGAGATGGAAAACTTGATTTCCGTCGATTTGACTAAGTAACGATGTTTCGGTCCCGTCCGTCCAATTCGACGAATGGAACAGAACCGGAGCCCGGTCAATTTACACATCGTCACCTCTATCCGCGGAGTGTTTCTGTCTTTGTGCCCGTCACCGACAGGGGACAATTAGTTTCCCGTTAACGTCGGGCACGTTCCTGGGATCCGCGACCGTCGGGCTTTTTTCGTGGCGACCCTAACGGCGACGCCGAAAAATTCAATCCCACAGCTGGCCACCGTGACACTTCAGAAGCCCCGGTGAAATTGCGTACGAATTGGAGAAAGTTGGCCCTCTCCGTCACGAATTCCATTGCTCGAGTGCAGCACCCTTTGTGACTTTCGACAGCTCCTCTTGATAATAATGCCCGTCGTGTTGGAATGAAATTACAGCGTAAGTGCACGCCGGAGGCAACGGTTTTAGAGACCGTCGCGGTTACGAGATCTGTATGCCTGAATTCTGAAGCGAATTACTGGTTCAAAAGATAGAATACCCCGAGTACTCGAAAAGCTGCGCCCGAGTTCAACTCCTCAAATATCTCATTACGCCTGCAGTCTCGTTTCGAAAAAACAAAATCGCCCTCGAAATGTTTGCGACGCCTTCATCTGCCAATTTTCTTTACAGAAACTTTAATCACCCCCTCGACCTTATTCACCCCGCGTATGTTCGCTTTTTGCGATTCAGCGTGCTTGCCGCGGTATGCCCCTCCATTTAGAGATTAAAATGGGACAGGCTGCGTATAAAAAAGCAAATGAATTACATTCCCTATATTGGCAGACGCCCCTTCCAAGCGTTCCTATAATGTTTTCGCAGTAATGGTTGTTATTCCTTGCCGGCTGACCGAGTTCGTATGCAGCGTGACGCAAGAATTTATGCCGCACGGCGTCTGGCATATTGGCGTACTTAAGGGTAGAAAGGATCCAAATATCCAACGCATGCTCACGTGCATTAAGTATACCCAGAATTTTACAGCTCCTTCAAAACTTGTGTAACGTGGCTCGAGCTTTCACCGCATTATGGCGGGCAGACTCCCCCGAGCACCGTCTCGTAAAAACGCATGTTTTCCCCAAATGGTTCGACCGACCTTCCACTATCATTCTAAAGAAACCCCTATCGATTTTGGCTCCAGTTGAAATACGGCTATCGCGACGTCGTGCGCTCCAACAAACCTTGCCCCAGCCAAATTCAATTTAACATCCTCTGCCCGGCTAATCGCACACTCCCGTGGAACGAAAATAATTTTTCAATCGCGCCACTAATTCACCGTATCCACAGGATCCAGATACTTATTGGTCTCTGGGAAGTCATTAAGGGCGTGTAACCGATTAGTTCGCCGATATCTTCGATTAATCGGCTTAAATCCCAATCGATAGAGTCTCAACGCGTAGCTAACTGCGCGATTAATTATGCAACTACAGTTCGCGATCGTGCAATTAATAACACATGCAGTTGTAAATCCATGAAAACCTTCTGATCGATTTCGCGACGCAGGTTGCGGAAAATCTATACAACGCCGCCATACGAACCGCCCTCATCAATCACCCGACACGGTCGCCGTTATGAAACAGCATAGAAAAACTGTCACGTGCCCGCGAAATTCTAAAAGATGACGATGGTCATGGAATGTGATGAATTCGGTAACCGGCCGACGTTTTAAGTTGACAGGCGAGCGAGTGGGATCGTTTTCGAGGAATGGAAATTCAGGGAAAAGGTATCCCTCCGACGGTTCCCTTTGGTAACGCGTAATCGTTTACCATTTCCGTTCCCCGGTATCCTTCAGGCCACGAATGCCGTGCCACGAAGAGCATCCCTATTCTCGAGCGAAAATTTCCTCGTGAAATTCTATTGCCTCGCTCGCCCTTCGTCACACGTTAAAACCAAAGGAACGAGGAAATAAAAATTTCACCCACTTGCCTTATTCTTCGACTGTTTACCCTGCATTTCAAAGTTTCTTGGGAATAAAGAAATTTAATCAACTCGACGTTAGCAAATAGCCTCTCATTCGCGTTCCTCTTAAGTGGTGGAACTTTTACGGGACCTGGTCGTTCTAAAGTCAAACAAAAGTCACCCTTTCAACGGACGATCATGATTATATTATCGATCGTGCCGTGAATATTTCTACTGTATCCCATCGTTCCTCATTCCGAGGGTAGAGGCCTGCGTTTAGTAGCGAGCTGATGCCAACGGGAAACGAACAGAGAGCAATCGATCTATCTTTACGAGACGACAGCGTCTGTGCGTGATCGTATGTTTTCACTCCGTCGCCCTTCCATCGTTGCGACTCCTTTCTTGTTTAGTTTCCTTGTAAAGTCACATGTATACGAACAAGGAGTGAACGTGACAGTGAACGAACAAATATGTGGATCGCTTGGTACGCCCTAGTCTGGGAAAGCAGCTCGCAGAAACGTAAAGTTTAATCGACTCTGAAACTGAAATTGTTTCTTCGCTATAACTCCTTCGTCATAAATCTGCAAAGAAAGTGTAAACAGCATTGAAGGTGATATATTTGATTAGAAAGCATTCCGCGAATTCTTTATTCTAACGAAGGCGTAGTTTACGACCCGATGGCTAACGAAGGCAAGGAGAGGACGAAATTAGGACTAGAATTCCGGTTCACAGCCGAGAACGGATAATGCAGATCGTAATTCAATCCGGCTCGACGCGAGAAACTGGTCAGAAAATGATTCCACGTTTAACCCCGGCGAGCACCGAAGGTCGCGTAGGCAAAGTAATGCCCCACATAACAGCCTCGGATAGGAATTCTCTGGAGAATAGTTGCCCATAGAGAAGCACCAAGTGGAACGATAAATTCCGCTGCAAAGCGCGGCCGCGTTATAATTTACGATTAAAAGCTAGAGCCGCTGCGAGTCGCCCCTATCAAATTATTCGACCGATTATTAATTTCGTCGCGCCTTAGCGTGGCTCGTAAAGTAAAAACACTCGCCGAGAGTTCGCGCCGACGTCGAACATTTCCATGTGAATAGAGGCGAAGGAAACTTCCTCAGCGCCCGTAGTTTTCGGCGACAGGTTTGGTTTATACGCTCCCGCGAGGCGTATTGGAAGGACATTTCTTACGCTTCGCGCTTCCCAGTGACAGATGCAATTTATTCACGCTTTTCCAAAAAATTCACGTCGCAAAGTGCACCTGCGAACTTGACGCGAAGGATGCCGCGACGATTCCCTTATACCGAGGTTACACAGATTGATAGAAATATGATTTTGCCTAGTGGATTACGCGGGGCCAATAAGCTGAGCAAGTTATTAAAGTAATTGGAAGCACTGTGGGAGATTATATCTTGCCGCGAGGTGGAATCTTCTTAGGATTCTTATTGATGACTGGGATCCATTGAGGGGATAGAAAATTATTTATATCCTATAATATATATGACTTAGTGGAGTGTGGGAACTTAGCCAGAAATTATATCCTTGCTAGAAAATCTTTTTGTATGTCGCCATGTACCTTAGGGCAAGTGCTAAAATTTTTCCACTCACCGCAATTCTTTACTGCAGTCGTGTCATAATTTGCGTGTGCATCCTGTACACAGAGCTGGCCTCAGCTCATCCACCAAAGATATCTTCCTCCTCCGCCGGTATACATGCTCGGCTTTCATTTTTATTACAGAACGAGGTTGTTGCCATGGCTCTAGGGGCCCTTTTGAGCAAAGGCGAGGAGCCACTCTCAACTGCGAGCTATCTGTAAGTATTTCTCCTTGTATATATATCATCCACTGTCTGTGATGTGGATGTTGCCTCCAGAGCAACGTAGCATCCTTCTATTTCTATTCGACTTCGTCCCTGCGGACGTTCGCGTATCCTTTTGAAATATTGTTAATAAGAAAACAGCGTAACAGCTACTAGGAAGATCATCCATCTCTAGCTTCATTCTGTCACTTTGTACCGTCGTGTGATCCACAAGAATATCGCCGATAAAATATTTTAATAGCCCGAACGAACGACGCAGCGAATTAGACGGCCGCTAAATGCTAATTAGATCACCGATAAAAACGACAGACTGTCGTTCCGCGAACGACTAATCCCACCTAATTGAATTGCACTGACATCGAATAGGACACGTCGCTCGTTCGTTCGAATTTTCGTAATGATTCATTCCCCCCCGTCCGAGAGGCGAGAACCAAAGAATCAATTCGTCGTTAAAGATGCACAACGAAAGTTATAATTGCAACTTCCGGCGCTAACCATAAACTGTTTTCCTCGATATTTCAGCGAGAAACTCCTGTACAACTTCGACGTCGAGGAGAACTATAACTTACTGGAGGACATTTACGAGACGCTAAATTATCACTGCGGTAAGACGTTATTCCTAGTCTGATGTCTCTGTGTGTATAATGGTAAACTTAGTTATCGCCGGAGCACTTCAAGTGAATCTCGAATTTGTTCATCAGCATCCAAGGTATTCGCTTATTCAGATCACATAGGTTTATTTATGTGGCACTAGAGTTCGGGAAACTAAATAACAGTCAGATATGAAAATAGAAGACGAACTAACAGAAGAAAATCAACACAGCAGTTTCCCGTAATGAATTTTCTCATGAATTTAAACGAACAAACTTGTGGCAGTTAAGTCAGCCGCACTCGGCATGACTCGTCGGCGTCTGATCGCATACTAGATCACTCCACTCGCTCGTCTTATCTGCCCCGGAAATGGCTTGGGGAAAAGAACCGAGAGAAATATATTTCCTACCTTATTACCTGCTATTTTTCTATTACAACCTCTGTCAGAGCCTCAAGCGTGGGTGTTCGGAATCATCTACTGACATTTTGAAAAACGAAGGTACCCTTTGTACGATCTGCACGCCTCCATCTAGAACGAAAAACGAGGATCCGAGATCTTTAGTTTTAGTTTTAGCTCACTCTCACAAGTTAATGGAGGTCGAATATCAATTTCACGTATGTGGAGAAAGTTGTGGGTCACTGTATTTACGGTTGTTTGAAGC
Source organism: Andrena dorsata (assembly GCA_929108735.1). NCBI lineage: Eukaryota > Metazoa > Arthropoda > Insecta > Hymenoptera > Andrenidae > Andrena > Andrena dorsata. The sequence goes on from OV815489.1 coordinate 55,125,491, forward strand.
AGTCGTCGCGGTAAATTAAGAACGCGCGATGACTATTGGCGTTTCGCCGTTTCCTGAAGCCATACCCGGTAAATCTTCCCTTGACCAGAGTTGAAAAGTTATCCGATACTTCGGAGGCTTCGCGTTCCACGTTTCGGAAACAGCAGGATAAAGTATTCTAGCGCGTAGATTGCTCTCGCTATTGCTTCAATCTTGGACCTCCGAAAACTATCGTTGCTCGTCACATTAATCATCCCCAAGTTTATTAAGCGTAAAAAATGTTCCTAGAAATCTGTTCCAACCTCGTGGAACCGAGTGTCGCGAATGAGACAACGAGATTCATGCGAAAATCAATTTCGCGCACGTTCTACAAAGAAAAACAGTTTACGATGCAGAGTTATGACGCGAGAAGCTCGTCGTAAAGTAAAATCGACGTTCCCTAGAGCAGAGAATTCCACAATGATGTTCACCGAGACATTTCATTGTATCAAGGGACGGCCTGCACAGATAGCAATTTGCGTATCTTTCGCAGCTTATTCAAAAGTATCTCCTGAATTGAATACGGCAATTGTTTTCCTCCTATGAAAGGTATTCTTTTCTGAGGCTTCCTAATAGGAGGGAAAAATTGGAACTGGATGAATGGAGTGTCGACGGTGTCTATTCATTCACGGAGCCCAGAGCTAATTTCGTTGAGCTTTTGTGCTTCCCCGCGATCCACCTTTAAGCGTCTTGGGCCGCTTTTGCACTTTTACATAGGCGTTGAGAGCGGGTGATTCGTTAATACAAGCTTGACCGAGTTTTTAATTGAATGACCGCGGAATAGCGCGAAAACGAATCGATATGCAAGCTCGCGAGTGTAAAATATTCAGGGCTGTTCCATCTCGGTAACAGGGGCACAATTCGTAATCTTCTTTTATCCGTTCCTCTCGTTTTCGCTCGTCATCATCGAGAGATCGATGGGCCTCGGCGAGGCCCGAGGAAACATGCCAGTTCCCCGGATCACGAGGACCAAATACGTCACGATGTCTCTTTTTAGCTGACTCCGCGTCTCGTCAAGAAAAACTGTGCATCGCGCGAGGAAGAATATTAAAAACGGTAATCTTGCGGGTAATTAAACGTCGAGCTAAAGAAAGGATCCGTACATCTGTCAAAGGAAGACACGGTTTTTTGCGAGGAAGTCGGACGGCAACGAGCGGTTAATTAATTTTTTCTTGAAATCTGAGACTTCGTACACCGCACGGGAAAATCGTAAGGCACCTCATTAATCTCCATGATGAAATTGCCTTCTTATTAATTCTCATCGTGATATTCCGCATTATTATGTTCTATTACAGATTTTAAAACTAATTTCTCGCATAAACGCATTAAAATCTTCAATTTGTAATTTATTTCCAAAGAGAAGCTGAACGTATTCCGTGCTTTACTCGAAGCAGAATCAAGCTCGCGCGTATTCAAGTCTGATACAATCGTAATCGTTTCTTGCTTCGCGTCGTCGCCGGGGAGTGCATGTAAACTAGTCGCCTTTGCCGAGAAACGAAGTTAAATGGTAGCTGAATTAATTTATTACTCCCCCGTTACGAAGTCACGGGGCCACCGTCGTTATGTCAGACGGGAATCGCGGGGTGCACGCGCACCGCAAGGCTTGAAAATTTCCTGCCACGAAATACGAAGTGTTGTTGCCTGCCTCCTAATTGCGCGGAGGAATGCAAATTCGCGATAACGCGAAAATACTGTGCTATGCGAGGCACGCGCGACGTTATCCCCACGATGCTGTTGTAACGAGATCGGCGATCGCGGGGCGTGCAACTTACGTTCATCGCGCGAAAGTTTTCGCGGTGCGGTAACAGGGAACGATACGTAATTTCTATAAGGTTAAGGATTAACGAAGTCGACGGAGCGGGGCCCAAGGAAATTGCATTTACCGGATCGCCATCTAACTATGTAACGTCGATCGTGTTTTTTGAAACTTGTTAAGGGCACGGTTATCGATTTACGTTTAAAGAAAAAACGGACAGCTGGACGCGCCACCCCTCTAATAGCATCCCCCGGCTTTCCCGGTGACTTCGAAAATCTCGCACGTGTATTCAGTTCTTGACACATTTCGCCGTGTCACTCGAGAAACATCTTCTCCCGTCGACCTTCCTGTCCTTCCTATCCGCGAAGAAAGTGCACCAAGCCGAGACTATGAATTCGACCGAGACCTCCATCTCCTTGGGGCGAAAAGTAGGACGAATGCGCGTCCGACGAAACTGAATATTTCATCGACGAAACATCGAAAGACACGGGCAGATAAGGACGGGGGAGTAAATCAAATCCAGCCGCGTTTATCATTCTCTTTATATTCCGCGCGTTCAAAGAAAGTGGTGGAAACGATAACGCGTTCTATAAATATCGCTGGATAAAAGAGAGACTGGATAAAGTCGCGGCGATGTTTTTGCGAACGTTTAAAGGATGAGGATATAAATACTACTGCGCGGTATCTTTTTCTTTATAACACGTGTACCAAACTTTTCCACCCGCTTGCAGTAACAGCAATTGCGTAATTGATGATTAACGAAGTGCATGATCCCTTTTTGCCGTCGTTTCATTTCCCAGTTTTACGCTCGCGAAAATGTTGGTCGTACGTAACGCATTGCGCGGTGATCTATAGGGACATTAATTAAAACGTTGCCACGGGTCGTTGTAAAACGAGCCAATACTGTTCGAGAGCACTACCAAAGCAGTTACTGCAATTATCTCTACCACTTACCCGTGATAGACATTTATTACATTGGAAGGTAGTTGTAAGTCGTGCCAACAAAACTGCTGGAAACATAACTCTGTAAATACAGAGCGTGCACTACAATCTAATTTACTGTTCGTATGTAAACCTATCATAGCACACCAGTCGTGATGGAATTTAACGCTGTAATGGAGTGCCCTTCTCGCTATTAATATTCGACGTTGGGCAATTACTCCGATACTGGAAATATTTTCAATACAGTGGACCTTCTGTTTCACAGACTTGCCCCGTAAACGCTCGCCACTACGGAGACAATGTAAAAAAAATCCTCAATGAAACGATGGTATTCTCCCAATAAAGCCATACCAACGATAATCAAAATCCAGCACCTAACGCATTAATATTCCTCATAAATGGATCTTAATGATCCGCCGTGTATTCCGACTAGCATGTTCGATGAGATGCAATATACGTAGTCAGGTGGTTCTGCTCGATCCTTCATCTTCGAGGGGCATGTTAACCTAATTTGCATTCCGTTGTCAAGTACTGTAGTTACAGTGGAGCATGCTCTGCGAACGTCCCATTAATCATCATGGACAATCAATATGCACGGTAACGTGTTCAGATTCGACTTCCCTGTCGGAACTTATCAACGATTTCCGTCAAGACCGTCCCACAGAATCGCGACGATAAAGACAACTCCTCGTGGCACCTGCGCAAGCTCACATTTGTTCTGCGGTCTAGACGGTAGCGTGCCAGAGAAATTCGACAATACGAATTTATTGCTCATTATCGTAACACACTGCGAGCTAATGTAATAACCCGGGTCGCTCCTTTGTACCCCTGCTGTGTCATGTGGCGTAGCCTTGCTTCCTCGCAATTAGATGGAACACCCCTTTGTACACCGTTAAAGATTCATCCCCGACCTGCTCTAATGACATTTCACGTTTAAACGTATTATTGTTGCATTACAAACTTCTGGGTCGCCCGTCAAACGGTTTTTCTCGTAAATACCCTGAAAGTTTCGAGTCTAGATAAACCCTATATACCTACTTTTAGCTAATGCTTAACCGTAACCTATCGATCTTCGTTCCCGATTGACAGTTACAACTCGGAAAAGTAGCGATATTTCTTTATCAAAAGCATTACTCTTCCATGGTCGTTGGAAATTTAAGCCTGACGAAGTTCAAGCTCCAGAGGGGTGTCTAATGGTCCCCAGAAGTCAAACTGAACTGTAATTAGCTCTATAGTGAAACTTATGTCAGAAACGGCTGACCATCGAGCATTCGGTACAAGTTTTCGTTAACGAACTTAAAAGATCGAGAAAGTGCATGTGCCCCCGCTGAACCTCGCCTTCCCTAGCGTGGTCATTCGACATTACCGATAACGACACGGAAGAAAAGTATGGTCGCGCAAAGGCAGCATGAGAGATCGTTCTTTGGGCTTGGTGAAGCGAAAAAAGGATTTCTCTTACGGTCGTGATGGAGCCCAGGAGAGTGCCTCGAGAGACTGCTTCGCCTTCGAAAAGGCGTCTTTCGTATTAGACCTTTCCTATTATTGACTGGCGCGCAGGCACTGCACACAATTCCGATACATCCAATATACTGTCCCAGGCCGAGGAAAAGGAAATACATCGGGGCAGAATGTCGCTGGTACGGGGGAGAACTTCCAAATTATATCCACCGTTCTCTGGTAATTTTGTCTCGCTAACAGCATCGCGGTTAGGCTCGTCGATGGGAAGGAGCATCGGCGTATGTAACAACGGGCAGAGGCGCGGTACGTCGCTTTTCCAAAGTGTTCCCTCTCGACGTATTGTCCCAATTCAATCAGCCGTGAATATCAACGTTCTCCCTCGAAGCGAAAGCACACAGGGTGGCTTCATCTAAAATGTTTCGCGAGTAGTCGCGCCAGAGAATCGTGCACCTGCTTCGTCGCGAGATGATCGAACGCCATTGACCTACGAGCGCGCGCCTGTATTTGCCAGAGATGTTTGCTTTTATCCAAGCTGCTTGGGTAATGTGTTTATTCGCGTCTTTTTAGAAGAACGTTGAATTCTGCTACTCTCTTCTGTTCTTTCAGTTTTAGAGTGTTAGGTGTGCAGCAGGAAGCTCGTTACATTACTCCCACTCAAGTTGCTCCTTCACAGGCAACAAATAGTTCGCCGTTGCTGCTGAGAAGCTGAGATTTCTGATATCATTCAGGCTCGCGAATGATTTTCCAGAAGACCATTAAACTTGGAACGAACTCGTTATCCGAACCGATACTTTAATCCCCTCCGACGACAGGCGACGATCGCCAGCTGCCAGAGGGCCGTCGATCCGTCAAGGTTTCCTGGATAATTTGGCAACCCGTCACAGAAGCATCACGCCGCGTTCCAGACGATTGGCCAAGCTGTATTATATAGCTGAATGCCAACCGCTATTGATTATCGCGTACTGGCAGTGACATTCGCTGGGAAATAATACGCGCGGACATTAGAACAACCCAGCCGGGTCCTCGTCGATTTCCGGATTTGCAAGGGAGCTAACCGCTGGTTTATCGCGATTGGAATCCTATCTACCGTTTATCGACCGCGCTCGAGGCTGTCCGCGTAAACTTTCGTCGCTGGTCGAAGCGTTTAGTGGGCGCAGTGCTGATTCCGACATCGAATCTAACTCTGGGCCGGGGAATGGGAGGGCAAGGTACGAGAAACACGACGATGGGAACGTCGTTCCAAGTGGAAATTGAATAACGCCGGCGAAAAGCAAAGCGAACGTCGCGTTTCCAAAGCCCGTGCGAGCGGAATCGCTCCAGATTAGAAACCCTTCTACGCGTGTAACTATAGAAATTTTCATCCATCTACCTCGTTTTTTTCCAGATTTTTTTTTATTCTTCTGGTGGATGAGGTAGGCAGATTCAGGTAATTCGTCGCTCGTTGCCCCGTCAGCAAAATTACGGTCGCATTCAGCGCGCCGCGACGAAAAATTGAGCCATATCATGACCGTGGTTTCTCTCCTATTGTTTTCCATGCTGACTGATATGAGGCAGATCCCCTGATTCCAGGGTATTGAATTCTCGTCCACTTGTGCCCGGAACGTTAGACTACGAAACACGCGTGGCCAAGATTTTCGGGGAGCCATGGCATTATTGAGTGTTTACAAGCCCGGTATGAAGGTGGAAAACGAGCAGCCAGAGCTGTAAACTAGGAAATCCAGACTTTGGGAGACTGTTACCGAAGGAACGACTTCGGGTAACTCATATCGGACGAAATCTGTTGTAAAACAGTTTCACGCGGCGAAGGAAAATATCATTGTGGAAGTTTACAAATAGTAAAAGATATGATACGTTTCCTCGCGCTTGCCTCCAAGGGATCAGGTTTGTTTGCTCGCTCATAAACGAACATCAGAAACCCTGTTCGAAGCTTGAAGGGCTGGTGAAGAAATACAGGAAGCCGTGGCGTGATAGTGTGTTAAAACTTGTAACGTTTGGATACTCCACTAAGCGCTAAAGTGATCTGAATACGCAACTCTCTGAAATCAATTTAATGACCTCGTAACGGGCAAGCTTCGACGCTTAATACCATCCTACTACCTTGCTCAGAAAAGTGCAATTTCTCTAAGTGCGCGAGGGAATGCAATTCTATGGGATCTACATCGTGGGGGGTGGAAGCTAATTCAGCGAAACTTTTTCAGACATCGACGTGAGCACGTTTTTCGATCACCTCGGTCAGGAGCTGATCCATACTGCTTGCGTGGGTCTTTTGGAGCGAGCACTCCGTTGCCTCGGGAACGATCTGACAGCCTTCCTGACCACTCTCGACGGCGTAAACGACGTTGTACAACACCAGTCCGGATCAGAGGCGGAGGCAGAGTTCGTATGCATCGCTACGCCAGAAGCGATAGAACTGCACTTTACAACTGACCACCCGTCTATCGCTTATTTGCTGGTTGGCAGCTTGAAGGGCATCGCCCGGCAGTTTTATAATGACAATGCGAACGTGTACATTCTACCTGACCCTTACAACACGAAGTTTTTTAGGTAAGGGAACGCTTGCGAAATTAAGGTAACGAAGGAGAAGGATACGAGTGTATGTAGACATCGTGTTACACGAAAGGAATTCAATTTACACGAGCAGAGAAAAAGTTCCGAGAATCGCGAGACTATAAAAGCGAGCAAATATTGATCGGCGATGTTTGCAGGCATTTGCATCCAAACACCGCTGACACTACCGATTTCCAGCATTTCGTTATACGCCAGTTTAGAAACGAATTCGTTAAAGTGCAAATTTCTCTCTATTTGCCTGAGCAAAGCACTGCTGCTGAAGCATCTCGGAGCAAGTTCCGTAATTGGTCTATGTCAGTTCAGTTCAATTAAAAGTTTCGGGAAAGAAAATCTAAATCGAGCGCGCATAATTCGTGCGAATCCAAGTAGCCTGTTTGCAGAGTTACCATGCCAGTCAAGAAAGTGAATAATATTGATGGTAACTTTACGCAGACTAATAGATAATTAGAGTAGCGGCATAATCGCGAAGATTGGGGCTTCGATTCCTCGGATACCATCGGTTCGATGCAAGGACCGGCAAGCACAATGATCTTTGATGAACTGTTTCGCAGGTATCGTATCACTCCAGAACGTTATAGCCAGCACTTGGTGGTCGATTCCGAGATCGATGATAATCTCGTGACGGTCACGTCTACTTTCCGTCCACTCTCCACCGAAGCCACGGACCTTCGTATGGGAGTAGCGAGCTTCTGCAAAGCGTTTCCATGGCATTTCGTCGTCGACCGACAATTGGAGCTGGTACAGCTTGGGGTCGGATTCATGAGGATTTTCGGACAACATCTAAACCGATTGGGGAGAGAAATATCGACGTACTTCGTTTTTACACGGCCGAGCGGGGTTACTCTGACCTTCCACGAGATATTGAAGCGTGCGAATACGCCTTTTGTGCTGACCCTACAACGGCCGGAGGGCGTCGATAAATATCCCGCGGAGGTACATGAATACATTATCATTCGTACGGGGAATATGAGTGCTGTAATGTTAGATGGGCAGCAAATGGGTAAACATGTATTTTTACGTGGTAGCTAATTGTTTAAGGAGTAATGCATTGAGTGGGTACTAATACTGTAGGGTAAACTCGAAAATACCATTTATAAATTACAATAAATATAACAATAAATAAAATACGATTAATTTTAGTGAAAGATGAAAATAAGGAATTGGAAGTGAAACGAATTAAATATTAAATATCACACAGCTGAAAAACCTCCCTCGAAAAAAATTGATGTAACTTTCATTTAGTCAAAATTATATTCCATTAGGCATATTTTGAAAATCCTTACTTGAGATGGTATCCAGAAAACCGTATACATTGTCTTTATCCGATAACGTTCCCCGAATCTTTGTATTGATAGGATTTCAATCATTCCAGGGCTTAGAGATGAAAGGTCAAATGGTCCATTGTCCCGAATCGGATTCCATCCTATTCGTGAGCTCGCCATTCCTGAACGGTCTGGAAGGGCTAACTGGCCGAGGACTTTTTATATCTGATATTCCATTACACGATGCCACAAGGGACGTGATTTTAGTGGGGGAGCAAGCCAGAGCGCAGGTATATTAAAATTTCCATTCCATCGTAATATTGTTACTTCGTTATTCATAAAATTCATATCAACTGTTTATTATACATCAAATTATTATATTAAAGCAGAAAGGAAAGAAATTTTTAAGTGAAACTTTTCAGTTCCTATTACATAATTCATTATTAAATCGCATGTATTAAAATATTCATTGATATTTTCAATCTGTTGAGCATCATGCATTTTTAAAAAATCCATCTACATTGCCGATGCTTGTCGCCGCGACATAGAGGGCACTAGCTTACAGAGACCATGTTCTAGATGGCACCACCGATCAGACTGGCGCGGTCTAAATCAAACGATCGAACTATAAGTCACAAGGTAATAGAAGTCATATTTTGTAATTCTGTATTTTTTATGCAGGATGGTTTAAGAAGGCGAATGGATAAATTAAAGAGCTCCATAGAAGAAGCAAACCTTGCTGTGTCCGCGGAAAGAGAAAAGAATGTCAGCTTGCTTCATCTTATATTCCCTCCAGATATAGCAAAACGCTTGTGGTTGGGTGAGTAATTCTAACACGATTGCAAAATGGACTACAATGTGGAACTATACACATACAATGCCCTGTTACATATTAATAATTTATTCTTTCAGGAGAAACTATAGAGGCGAAAACTTATCCCAAGGTGACAATGCTTTTCAGCGACATCGTTGGTTTCACGGAAATTTGTTCCACCGCGACACCAATGATGGTCATCAACATGCTTCAAAATCTTTACGAGCACTTCGACTCATTCTGTGGCCAGTTGGACGTTTATAAGGTGCGAATTAATAAAGACTGGGCTTATGAATCCTTACGTGCGCATATGAATTAATTCTTGTAAAGATTTCGAGGATAAGAAGATAATGAGATTTAACTGCATAATGCAAGTGTAAATTTACATACTCCGTGCATAGTGTTTCATTATGAAGTCAGAATGTGCAGTTAAAAAACTTAGTTATTACTTAATTACTTTCATCACGTACTCCATGAAGTACAGTTTCATGTCAGCAGTTTTAAACGAATTACAAAATGAATGATAACCTAAGATATAAATTGCTTATATGTACATGTATGAATTATGGATATAAAAATTACAGGTAGAAACAATCGGAGATGCATATTGCGTGGCATGTGGACTTCACCGTGATACTCACATACATGCACAACAAATAGCATGGATGGCCCTAAAAATGATACAAACATGTTCTCGCCACCTAACTCATAAGGGCAAACCAATAAGGGTAAGAAAATATCAGTTTTGTCTAAATGATTTAGCATTCGATCCTGTAGTGTTCAAAGTATGCGATATATTATTCCAAGCGTCGATATCTGAACTCAATACTTAATCAAGATATCCAAATACTACCGCAACTTTTCATGCACCCTACTTTGTGTTACTAGATGCGCATTGGCATTCACACTGGAATGGTGCTGGCAGGGGTTGTTGGAAAGAAGATGCCGAGGTATTGTCTGTTTGGGCACAACGTCACCTTAGCCAATAAATTCGAATCTTTAAGTGAGCCACTTCGTATTCACGTTAGTCCAACAACATACGAGTAAGTAATCAGACTCACTATATTCGATACTTACGGCAGAACAGAATAATCTTTGTAGCTACGACCATTGAGTCAAAATTCCCTTTTTGTCTCATAATCGAGTAAAGGGAAACTCAAGTGTATAGGCCAAAAAATGTAAAAGCTTGACTTGGCGCACCAGATATTTATACATTATCGTTTGTTTGTGGCAGCTTATTGAAATATCCCGTATCAGGATTCGACTTGGAACCACGAAGCAAAGAATTTTTACCAAAGGAGTTCCCAGCTAACATAGAAGGGCCGTCTTACTTCCTCAAGGGTTACAATCACAAGGACGTCGATGTAAATCTTCCTCTCGATCTTCACATTCAACACGCGATCAGGGAATATGAGCTCGGCGCCAGCATGTAGATACACTCTTAAATGAAACTATTCCAACGAATGTGCGTCGTTCGTGAATGGCGTCGCTGTACCAACGCCTACTGTCCGTAATCACGATAATTTCGGTAACATCCGGCTCTATGAATTAAAAAATTGGCACACCGTCTAACGACACTGATTCGACCAGCCTAACGGCCGTTCCGTCAGCCGGTAATATTTATACGCAGAGTTTTAGGTTACAATTATTATATACTTATGACCATATGAGCAAATAAATCTGTATAATAAAGTACACGGTTAGTTTATTCTATGACAAACCCGTTGTGTTATGTATTTTAACGGCAGTTGATTATTTTAAATGATTTTTTGGAATCCGAAAGAATGATATTGTGAATCGGGTGCAGAAAAGTTGTTACCAAACTAGGGGGAAAAGCTACATTCGCCAAACAAATATGGATTGCAAAATTATGCACTTGCAAGTGCCAATAATTTCACAAGTGAACATACAAAGGATTTGAGCCCATCATTATCGACAAATGGATGAAAATATTTTATGGCCCGACAAACAATGCCACTTGGAACTATGTTTATCTGATTTTCGTACCATGAGCGACACGAAACTACAGTTCTCTCCATAGGTTTATATAATTCCCTCTTTTAAACGGAGCATGAAGAACATCAATATCTTAAAATGGTTGCTACGAGTCTATGTAGAGTCATTCTTTCCCCAATTTCTCAGTTCCCTGCGTCCCCTTTGAAGGTGGCCGGTGGCTTTTATTTTTGATAAGGCTCGTTCCAGATTCGAATCCCATTCCACGTGGGTTTTTGTCCGGGAAATAATAGAACTATTTGTATTCTTTAGCGAGCCAGCCGGCTATCGGGTACGGTTTCTTGCGGGCGTAGTGTCCGGCTTGCTTTTTCTTCGTTTAGCAGCGCAGAAATGGAACTCCATCGGTGGAGCTACTTCGCGACTTTACTTATTTAATAGAGAACGTTACGTTCCCGTGAACACGCTCGTTCCGCTTTCCTCTTGCTACAGCAATTTCCCTTGATTTCTGCTATTTAGTCGTGACGTAGCGTCGTGCCACTCGGATACCGCTTCATTTGCGTAAGACGACCCGTGGAAGGAAAGAAAGAAAAGGAGCGAACGAAAGGGAAGTCGCATCAGCGGAGCAAAGTGCCTACACTTAGGCGGTCCATTGCGAAAAACTGTACAAATATTTCCTTCGCCTGTGCTCTATATTAGCTTCACTTTCTACGACTACATTTGGAACACCCTCTTGGTTTTGTAATCATACCTGAGCAATAACTCTCCATAAATCAAGCGAAAGAACTAAATCGGACAAATATATCTTACCACGTGCGTTCGAGTTTTAATTTTTTAGCTCTTCCAGAAAGTCTCCTTTCGTAAATACAGTTTTAACTGCGAGAGTACTGGGAGTACTCCATCCCAGTTAGTTCTTTCCTTGAAATTCAAAATATCCTTTCCTTTTCCCGTGGATATTAATTAAATAAGAAACTCGATATTACGAACCCCATCCACTTGAATATTCACATTATTGACCTACTAAATTAATGAGCTGCATTAGTGGACCGTCGGCAGCAATACCGTGTATCCGTACGTCTGATATTACTCTCCGCTTCCGTTTGATATTTTATTTATATTTTCTCTACTCGCCACCGCATTTAGGTACTTTCCACTCCCACCTGGACCATACTTCTGAACGTTGCCGCCGAGATATCCTAAGTGCTATTGAAATACTATTGTTACGCGTAACAATGATTTCTCGGTATCGCGAGTATGGCTGATTACAGCGTGCTCCGAAGGACTCAAATGCCGTAGCACCGCTGTGGCTTTCGGTGTTACCCCGGCGTGCGCCATTATTTTACCGTTGAGCACAAAAGGAAACAGGAGACTATTCGTAAAACTAAAAAAAAAAAAACGCCAGAGAAAGAAACTACAAAAGGCCAACACTGTTCCACGGGCAACGTGTATCTGTGCCGGCGCGCGCTCGCGTGCTTTCTCGCGTGTTTGCCTGTGTAAACCGTGCCTTCACTGTTTCTTATACATTGCCATTCATCGCGACGAGACCCGCGGCCGTGCAAAGAGAAAGAAATTAAACATTGGCCCTTCCGGCTACGCGGCGTAATCAAACGCCGGTGAAACTAACGAAGCAGCCGCGGAAAGAGGCCGACTCGCTGATATCAAAATACAAGAAGCAAGCCGGAAATGGGGAGACAGAGAGAGGACACCTCAGTAGGCATAGAAGAGTAATAACTTAGATGAAGTGCAACGAAAGGTACGTGAATTCGAAGTAGAGAGGAAGGCAGATGGAAAAAGCAGACACAACGTCTTCCTTTGCACTTTGTACTTGCCAGCAGAGATTAGCCTATTGATAGTACTATTGATATCTTATCGATAATGTACGCTGAACCATGAGCGTCAGTAAACAGAATTACGCCCAATGTAATCGTTACAAAGTGGAGGAAAGAGAACAAAAGGGTTGAAAAGCAGGGTAACCATATTGGGGGCGTTTATATGGAGAGGAGGTGAGGTCGAAGATAAAAAACTGCGGTGCCGTGGCCACTGAAGGGAAAATTACGTGGATTACGCTGATCGAGATGGCAATTTGGGTAATCTCTCCTCCAGGGCTTCGTCCGATGACACCCATTTAGAGCATCGACCGAGAAGTATTTGAGAAGCTACTTCCGGTTGTCTTAGCGATCGAAGCGATATCGAATAAAAAAAATATAGAGAAAATGTTACAAGCAAATATTCTTTTCGGTAATTGGTCATAAATCTCGAAGCACCATAGATACTTGATAAATAATCTAAATAAAATCAATAGAGGGGAAAGCTTGCAACGAATCCAGTAATCGTTATCTACACATGCGATAATTTCTTTCTTCCGCAACATGATTCCGGATAACACGAATTCGGTAAAGTGTGCAGCGATGTTTACAGTATCTCTGCTTTACACTCCAAATGAACGTTATTCCGTTTCAACGAGTGCATTGTTCGTACACCAGGAGCTCCTTGCAATAGATTGCCCGTTGTGCGCTAATGCACCGAGGCAAACCGATTCAAAGGTACTTCCATACATTTCGCGTATCGTCGAACGGTACGTATCGGACAATTAATTAGACCGAACTTCGGCTCCGTTTCTGTGCGCGGGATATTAAAAAAATTGGACACCAATGGGGATGCGAACTAAATCTGAATTAAATGAAATGCTTCGTTGAAATGAAGCATATTTGGAAGCGGTCAAAATATAAAAGAAACAGATGAAAAAGAAATCGATACCGCACACGTTCCTATTTAACGATAACAACTTTTTAGCCCTTTATTTTGCACATTAATAACCGTTTTTACTTCTGCAAATAATTTAGTGGTACGTGTGGATCGTTAAATACTAGCGGTGGATATTTCAAGTACCTCAAGCTTAATATGCTTGGCATTATCCACATTCTCCGCTTAATTACATTCCCTTAATAGTTTATAACAGTTCCAAGTGAGCCGGCGCGCCTGGCTTCACCGAAATTAAGAAATCACACTGATATTTAATCTTAATTGTTAACAATTAATTATTCGACCTTTCCTTTCTCTCTGTCCGTGAAAAATTAAAAACTTCAAGGCATCGCGTGATCCAAGTCGAGAGAGAATGCCGAGTATTCGTGGGGTAAGAAGCACGGTGCAGCGTGAGCAAAACGTTAGAAAGCACGAAAAAGTTGTGCATCACGGAGTTCTATACTCAGGTGAGTAGCAAGTAATGAGGGGAAACTTGGGTGGACACTGAAATTAATTGAAGTAATGAAAGTTTACCAACTGCGAGGAAAAATGCTTTCAGATACTTTGTTCATTTTTCATACTTTAAGGGATTAAGTAATCGCGTTGCAAATAATAATAGGGCGTAACCTGTCATAATTATAAAAAAGGAATATGTGTCTCTGAAACGAAAACTTTGTTCATAGCATATCAGGTTCCTATCTTCCTGTTTTATTTAAGAAATGTGGGAAGCTAGTGGAGAATAAAATACTAATTGTAGGTAGTAATAGAAGGCTGCTAGCGTGTCACGACAAAATGAGAGATTCGTGTACGATGTGGTGAAATGTGTGATGATTACGTAAATAGAGGAAACACGCGAAGCCGCGAAATAGAATCGGTTATTACGTTTCAATTACCACAGATTTTATTAGCAAGTTTCAATCTTGTATCGTGGTGTTCAGCCAGAGAATACAAATGTCTTTCACTCTTCGCGTTTCAGACCCAGGTCATCCTCTTTTCTCCGAGAACAGGACAAGTATGAGACAGGTCTGAAAAATTACCACGCTACTGTCCACCGCAAGGTTTCATTAACTAGCACCTCGTGATTTATTTTCCCACCTCCCTGGTGTTTTTTCTTTCCTTGAACGATGGTAATCAGAATCAAACAAGTATGTTGAGAGAATCTCTACAAAGAAAAACAGTTAATCACGGTTTTATGAAAAAAAAATGGTCGAGAATATTTGTAGAAGATAACGCCTACTTTAGAATTACAGAGCCGCCGATCTTTCTTTCCCCGTGAATGCAATTGTTTCCTCGCTTAAGTGAAATAACGTCGTATGAATGTTCTAAATCGAACAGTCCCCATTATCAATTAGAACATCTTAATCGAATGTCTTCGGTGGTATGTTCTGCACAATGTCGACTTCCGACTTACATCTCTGCCCATATGCATCCTCGATGTGAGCAGAAACGCATGGAGCAGAGATACTCTTGCATTCTTTGTGCCGTCCATCACATCGAGCCGTCCGTCTGGCTGATCGATCCGTTTATTCGATTACGCTGCAATGACGGACGCCAGCTTTTCGAAATAGACCAAATATTAAATATTTAACGCGGACCAGTGTGTAGCTACGTACGTATCAAAATGGCTGTCCCCGCTTTGACGATGAAAAACTGGGGGGAGGAAAATGAGAGGAGGGGACCAATCTCGAATGCGGGGGCTATTCCGCAGCAACGACACGCGCGCGTGTACGTTAAAGCTGTCAATATTACAAATGCAAAAATTTGTCACACTCGCGCGACTTTATGCCGCGCTGTAGTCGGCAAAAGCCAAATTCGAAAACATGAAATGCAAGTCGTTTCTGTTATTATAACTTTTCATTGCACGTAATTCGAAGGGCTCAACACGCTGTACCGCATACAAATACATCGTCACAAATATATCGAACGCTCGGAATACTAAAATATTTAGTTCCATTCTTTTTTTAGGGAGCATGCGAGATCGAGGTTGAATAGTGGTTGTGGAAGAAACGGCATTTGAGAGAAAAGAATTGACGAACAGGTATTGGAAGATGTGTGATTGTCGTAAACAGATATTGTTGCTATGAATGGGAAGAGGTTAAAGAACGCGGCGCACGAAACGCACGAACGATGGAGGGTTCGATGAATGAAACGTAATTCATTCAATTGGTTCTAATAAATGGTACACACTGAACCGTGGTAGGTACGCGTAACGAAAAATTTTGTCGCCACACCCTGCTATTCAAGAGAATGCCACGTAGAGACGTTGGGAATACTGATTTAAGCGGCAATCAATCCTAACTTCAATATCCCAACATTAACATTGGAGAATACCTACTCTAAACTGCGATGAATAATCTTTTCATATGCATAATTAACCATTCATTTCGACATATTGTTTTTGCTCGTTTATTCACCCTCTCTGCCTCCGGTAATTAATTTTTCGTATTTCCTGTCGAATATCACTGCATGTAGATTCAAGAGGTATAAAATGTGTATTAGATTATACGAATAACATTCTGACCTCCTTGAAAAATAGCGCAATCGAATTATGTGACCTACGTCCTACAGTTACACATACTTCACAGTCAATATCGGTTATAATACGAATGTAGGGCATACAGTGACGAACAAAATATAAAGTCTCTTCACTCTCAAAGTATTCTCAGTTTTACTCTTATTGATTGGTGTAGCGAACAATCAATATCATATTTATAGACTAATCAACACTGTTACAATTATTCAGAGGAGCTTCCCCTTTTTTATTTAATTACTTCAGCATTGAATATATGATGTTTCCTTCATCCCAGTAGGTTACGGTAATTAGGGATAAATATTACGAGAATGTCACAGACAGTGGTTAAATATTGGCATACCATAAAGTGAACGAATGAGTAGAAGACTTTTTTCTACCGGGACACTGTCGTGCCAGCGAGAAAGAACCCGAAGAAAAGAGAATTCCAAGAGTAGGTACGTTGGACACTAGAATTTTACACGCTCCAGGATAACGCGCCACGTGCGCACCAAATGCGTAAACGTGTGTATTCGAAGTTCGAAAGAAAATGTTTATCCTAGTGCAGAAGATGGTGTGAATGTCAACCATATTTGCCCAAGAAAGTTTCGAACTGTGTAGGTGAGAACGATAAACAAACTAAGCTACGCTGAGTGCTTACGTCCCAGTCTCGGCGAATACCAAAATAAACATGGCGAGTTGAAAGTGTACAAAATATAGTCGAAGATATTTGTACGAAACGTAAATATCATTTTGAGATAGAATTAAGTATTAACAATTGCATGAAGAGACAGAATATTAAATATACTATTCAAATATAAATATTCTATTCTTTCTCAACTATAGACCATACTCTTTTACAGTTACTTAGTATATAATTAAGTAATTTACATTGTTACTTTTGATCAAGATAATAGTCTTAAATCCCGATAATTTCATTTTCCTCCGTATAATTAGGATGAAACTTTTATGGAACCTGTATACGTGCACTGTAATCTATGCAATGCACGTCACTTATTCTTATGCTATGCAAGAGATTAGGATAGAGATAACCTCTTATCGTTAGTGACGTGTGAATGGTCAGCTGATTTCACTCCGATGGTAGATCAAGTTATAGGTAAGCTCCATTCAGTCTTTTATAAGAGCATTGACACAAATTAACTTTAGCTAATGAATAACTAACAATTGAAAGACAATCGTATTGTATACCTCACCGCAAAATCTTTGACTATGAATCGACTATTGGCCGATTTCTTCACCTCGAACTAAAATCCCAGTCAGTGAACGGCCAATCGTATGCTAGCATGTAACACTCATCGACCAGTTGGATGCTATCATGTGGCAGTTAAGTGGAACATAATTGGAAGATTAAGATAACTGAAGGTGAAGAAATTGGCCGTATATCAGCGTCATGCGCCATGACGACAAAGGGTTGGACATATCCCAGAGTATTTTTCAAATACCCGCGACGTTAGCTTTGCAGAAAAATCGGCTTCAATTAGTCAACCGTTGCAATTAACGTACCCAGAATCTTTTGTTTTTTAAAAATCCCATCAAACTCGCTCGATCCCGACATCCGGCTCCATTCATCGCAATGTCGCTTTATACATAAATCCCGGTAAGGTCTTTTGATACGTACCCAGCCTCGTTGCGTTCGCGAAAATCGAGATTGTTATTTCCGGATGGCATTTTCTGCATCGTCGAACCGAGCGGGATTTGATTTAGCATGTGCACGGGCCTGTACGCCGGCGAATGTATTACTCCAGTTTCTAAGGAATCGGAACACACGGGGAGAGAAAAAGAGAGAGACCAGGCAAAGACTAGCAAAGACGCGTGACGCGATAGGTGCGGGTATCGGCCGCCAGGAGCGCAGCAATCGCGCACGCTAGCCTCAAGACTTTCTCGCCGCTCAGTCTGCCGGAGTCTGCAGCGCGCGAAAGTTGTATCCGCGACGCGTAAACGTGGTGCCGATCTGATCGGGCTCCCGTCAAAGATTTCGTCGCGAGTTCAGAGTGAATCGGAACGGTCCCATCTTTGTGAAGTCACGCCGCGATCGGAGTTGCGCCCCACGGATAGCATTGATCTCGATCGATGTTCCACCGCGTTAATCGCAATAGTCGTAGTGACCCGCCACTTTCGATCCTCTCGCGGATCGAACGCGTTGCCACGTGATTTTTCTCTGTCAAGTTACGCGCGTCCCGCCAGCATCGATGGCGCGGTCTCGTTCAGTGTGTGTTGAATCAGATCTCTGAAGTGTGACACGATCGAGTCGTGTCGTGTCTCGTATCCGTTTCAAATGTACCATGTTCGCGCGTTACGGTGAAACGGAGGGAAAAAGAATTTGAACGGGAGTGGCGTTCCGTGAAGAGGTCCCGGCGCGGCGGATCGGCTGGTGCGAGCGGCGGCGTCCATCGCTCTCTCTCCATCGCGCGGATCACGGAGCGGAAGAGAGAACGAGAAGAAAGGGAATCGAGGTTGCTGCGGCTGCTAGGATTGACGGATACTCGAGCATCTCCTCGGAACCACCGACTTCAGCGGCGGTAAGTGTTGATATTATTATCTCCTCTTTTCCCCGCGGTCTCATTCTCCGCGGCGAGGGTCATTCGTTCGCGTCCCTCTCGGTATGACCTTCTTGGGATACACGCGAATAAGCGTAGTCGATCTTACCTTACCCCCCCTCTCCGTGGCACACGAGGTGGACAGGACACAGTTGAACACGCTCCTTTCTTCGAGTAACCTGGACTCGCTCGGAATGGAATCTTGCCTCGGGAACGGACCTCTGCACGAGGAGCTTGAACGTTCATCTCTCTCGGGATCTCGTTGTCTGAACTTTGCCAGCAACGACAAGAAAAGGTTGTTGCCAACCCTCCTGTCCGTTCCCCTTGTCGATCCGTAGATCCGTGACGGGACACTTCGGGCTTCGCTTCGGTACTTAAAACCTGCCAGCGTGAAGTTTGAATGATTCTTTGCGCGGCTGCGGGCCCCGAGCTCGTAGCGGCGACCTGCGGTTCGCAGGTATGTATTCGGGGGCAGGTCGGCCAACCAAAATCAACGCCCGATTCTCGACCGTTCCCCAGCCGTTGCGATGTATTCTTATTGTGTGCGAGGGCCTTTCAAACTTGCTCGCTCGTAACGTTCGCCTTTCGAAGGTAACGCCCGACGCTGGCGTCAGCGAGATGCGGTCAGGCCGTGATTTTCCTCGTGCACTGTCGAAAATATCTTTACGCTGACGCTATTGTGCTAGTCAATTTTCGTTTTGGTCGTGATCGTTCGTTATTTTTCGCGGCCTGTTTGGTACAGAATTTTTATGAGTTGCTTGGCTTCTGATTAGGGATACTGTTTCGGAGTATTTTATGTATAGAGAAGGAACTTTTCAAATACAAATATCGTTCGTTTTTAAAATCGATACGTCCACGAAGTGATCAGATTGACCATCAAGATTTTTTAATTATTAATTTGAGTCCAGTAATAAAGAAAAGTTTAAAGAAATATATGATGCACAGAAGGTTTAGTGCTCCTAAATTTCCTACCTCCTCATAAACATCACACCACCCGAAACATCAGTTCCTTTCCATAAACTTCCTTTTCAACGTCCGAAAATCGCAGATGAATGACCGCTTGCGCTCGTATATTGACCGCAAAAATTCCTCGCGTCGGCGATGTGTGTTTTCGGACGATGTGGCTCGGTTTCAGCGTGGAAATCTCTGCAAATCACACTGCCACTCCAAAAGCTATGCTCGCAACATAGAGTTACCAAGCTTCGGTAGGTACTTACCTCATTTCGCTTGAGCATGAGAAGAAATTATACGACTGTATATCTGGGAATATATACCCCAATCTTTCCTTTCTACATTAATGGCAAACCTTCGTGAAATTTCTGGAGAAGTGTTTGTAACTCAGAAAGAAATCAACATTGCAACATTTCTTAATCCTCAAGATGACTAACACAAGAAAAATTTAGCTACTTATTTCTGGAATTTCCTGTATGAGGACACGAAAGATACATGTACAATGTGGGTGACATTGAGAAAGACCCCAGGTGATATCATGCGCATGCATATGCGCGGTATGTGCAAGAACATTTTGGGTAACAGAGAGGGGACGAAATAAAGAATGGAAAAAAAAGGAAGACAAAGACAGTGGTAAACGAAAAACAGGTCGGAAAGCTGGTATACTGGCCTGGCATCCCCAGTTGCTGCTAGCCACGCACGTAAATCTGCCGTGGAGTCGTTAGTCATGCTTTATTTCGCTTTAGTTTTCCGTACACGCTGAAATAGCATCAACTTTCCAGGAAGGGGCTGACTCACGCGCTTTTGAAATCCATTCAGAAAGTGACGAATGCCCATGCATGCCACGCACTACCCACCGGCTGGCCGAGCGCCACATGTGTCTCTCAGCTAATGGCTCGTCTTTCGTTTTATTGGTGCATATGGTGACAATGAAATGTTCCATGGATTTTCTTTACGCCTGATTATCTCCCGAGCTCGGATATCCAATATCCATCGAAGGGACTCCGTTCGGGTTTTTCAAGTGGGCTATATTATCGCCCATATGTCTTGGGGTAGTCGCACTTTTATAAAGGTCCGGAAATGGTCATGCAGGATGGACTTCTTGTAACGTATTCAGCGATAGATAGGTATTCATTGTTTCCCTCTTTCTCCATCGGAATCTGTTTCACAGAATCTCTCTATAGATAGACACCTTTTAAAAGATACATTGAATACCTATCACTTGGGAATGTTTTGTTAAAGATTTTAGAGTGCCACACTCAGGATACGTTTAAACTTCGTTATAATTAATCATTTGTATATTATTCACAAGTCTTAAGTACATTATTCGGTATTTTGATCGTGAGCTTAACATTTCACCCAATTTTCACGTGATTGTTCCTGAAAAAGTTGAACACATATCGATCGAAAGAAGTTTATTTAGGGCCTTGAAGTGGAGCACTCAACTCGATGGGAGATTATAAGTACACTACGATGATATTAAACAGAAAGTAGACACGAAAGTATCGCTAATTATGTAAGAAACTGCGCGGTATAGCTAGTATTCCGGTGTACTCGGGAGCACTTATGCTTATTAAACCCATAGTCTCCGCGTGCGTCATGTGATAAGGGGTAATGAGACATAGAGAACAGAGAATAGCTTCTTGAATAGAATGGTCCAAGCATATAATGCTGGTTCCGTTCAGCTCTCGGAAATTAATTACAATATTCAACGGGCCAGTCTGGAACGATTTGATTGAGATTCAAATTAATTTGGTGGACGTTTCGATTCGACGAGTGTTAACCCGCAAATTGTGTGTCATTTCATTTTGTGTTAATATTCTCCACCAAATTCTCTCGCCTGCTTCAATTTCATGTAAAATGGAGCCGAGGCTCCGAAATTCGATATATCATACGTTAAAACTCCACCTTCGGTGTCCACTTATGATTTGAAATTATTTGTTCCTAAGCTAATGGTTTTCTAGAAGACGAAGAGGCAAAATGAAAAAATGGGCTCTCCCCTTTTCACTTATCTCATCTTAAAGAACCACTCCTTTCCTCTAGTACACACCATGAACCACGTCGCATCGATCGGATTTCTGGACCGGGTTTCAAATCCGGATCCCTTTCGTTTGCCAGACGACTGCTCCGACCAATCGAGCCATCCGTCGATCGACAGATGCTTTCTCCCCAAAGCTAATAAGGCTGTTCTCTCTAAGACTGTTTTGTAGAAAAATATTTATTTATCGTTGACGGACATTTCCCGTGATCTCCAACTAAACTATCTTGGTTCAGTGTGGTAGAAGGAGGCAGTGGACTTAATGTAAAATTTAAATGAAATTATGCAGTAACAACAATACTAAGCTGTTAAACCGAATTATCACTCTCTCCTACGATACTCGTTAAAACAATCTCTTTAGACTCACTTAAGCCTGTCCGAAAGCTCGCTAAACTTTCTAAACTTTCTTAACACTTTATCTGCTGCTTTTGCGTGTACCTAAGTCCACGACTTGGATTTATCATCGCGTGCAAGCCCAAGAATTCAATTCTACCTTATGCTTATCATTGGTAGAACTGTCTAATCCAAAGATCTTCATTTCATTTGCAAGATGCAGGTGTAATTGTCTTCCAGAACCAATGAATTGCACAGAAATTTTATAAGTGAACAGTGGTAATACTAGTATAAGCGTGTCATAGATCGTCTCTCTGAAAACACGCTACAAATTCCCTAAAATCTGACTAAAGACCCTCCGTAATCATATTCTGTGAAAGCACTAGAGAGTCTCTGTAACTATTTCCTGTGAAAACATTCTGGTAACTTAAAAAGACACTTTCGCCATGAATTAGTCATATAGAAGCTTATTCTCGTACAGGCGCAAACATGCGCCCTTACAATTGTTTCTCGGCTAAACTATTCTAAACAACGCATTGGCATTCACTGTTGAAAAACTCTGTGGCTCCCACGTGTTATTAATTTTGTTTGCTTAGAAGCAAAGCACCGTACTTGCCAGTGATCCTAATACCAGTTTAAAGAAGTGGCCGAGTGTGCCATTGTTCTTGCGAGAAACGTGCATACGCGACTCACATATTCCTGCATTCTGACTCGGCCAGGTAGAAAATGCACACGGTAATCTGATTTAAGGTCCGCTTTAAGTGTAGCAGTTCGTTGACTCTGGCATGGGACGTAAGTGTGGCACGCAACGGCGATCCACATGCTTGATAAAGGAAACTGGAAATTTTTCGTGACACGAAAAATGTATTATTTTCTTCGAGAAATTGCTCGAACTGTTTTCGTTAGATAAAGTCAAAGCCTGGTTCTCTCTCTCTCTCTCTCTCTCTCTCTCTCTCTCTCTCTCTCTCTCTCTCTCTCTCTCTCTCTCTCTCTCTCTCTCTCTCTCTTTGATACAACCGTGGCTCTGTTACACTTCCTTCCTTCCTCGATGTCGAAATTACACTGCACATATATTTCGTAGTAGATTCATCGTGATTGGATTGTCTTGTTAATAAAGCGCAAATAGATAAGGAAGCAACGTGGTATTCCTTGACAGAGTTTATCAACTAAACCTTCTCTCTCATGGTTCCCGCGGGCTATTTTTTTATTTGTTCTCCACCTGAACAAGCTTTATTAAAAGCTTCTCGCTGTGTAATCGGATGGGGGAGAAAGCTTCTTCCAAAGTCTCATCTTTTGACGACTGTAAAACTGTCGACCCGATAGGATCACCATGAATTTTCAATATCGTCACGTGCAAATCATTATGCCCTGTCAACACGATTTACACTTTTCCCCGTGCATGCGTAATACGATGAATTACGAGCACTCGCCGTGCCTTGCATAATAACGGGGCCGGCCTTATAAAAATGCAGGTGACTTCGGGGTTCCCTTTGAAATGGATTATAAATGATACTCGTCAAACAAAAAAATCGCAGTTCCGTGTGGGAATAATGGGCAAATTTATGTGTTTCCCGTGCGGAACGACGGTTCATCGTGGAGTAGAGTTCAATTGGTAGATATCATTCAAATATCATTCTGTCGGTGCCGCGGAGCGCGTAAAAATAATTTGGTCATTCCACCGTGTAACATGGACGAAAGATCCACTACATCCTTCAGTATCATTGTTCGATGCATTCATTTCAATGCAAAGCTCGACTTATTTATAGCCGCTGAAAAATATTATACGAGTAATAAATTCTTTTCTGTCAAATCGATATGAGTTCTATATGAACATTTCTCTCCATGTTTCGGAGTACTCTAAACCAGGAAATTGTTGGGATATTAAAGTATCATTAACGTTGATTATAATTGAACGTTGGTGATCCTTCGGGTCGCGTTTAATAGCCACTAACAATCTTGTTCGCTTAATGATATTTATCGCGTTTAAATGAAACATACCCACATAACGAGGACAAGGATCTATACTCTGTTTGGGTAAAGCGAAATTCATAGATTTCTATAAGTGAATTCAACCGAAGGTTGGTGGAGTTTGTGTAGACGGTGCGTAAATTTAGTTAGTCGAGTACATCAACAGGATTAAAACATTCCATACAAGAGCTAAATACCTGAAAGGGCCAGGAAGCAAATTGCCCCTCCGTTCATTCGGCAATTATTCCGCCGAGAAATTCTCTACAGTCCAATCATTTTCACTTTTATCCCCCATTTAATCGTCGAAGCGTCCACATACTTTGCCATATTTGTCCAGCAAACGCGTAGGGTTCACGGTGTCTGCCGCGAGCCAGCGTCAGACATCCTTCGCGCGCAATTCGATGCGCGGTCTCGGATAATACACGCGACCGTTCTCAATCAGTGTATCCCTGTGAATTTATAAAAGCAACACCATAGCGTGTGCGTGTCGTAGTAGGTCGACCGGTCTTCGTCTCAGGTTTTCCCACATATACTCTGGCCTTCGTGCAAGCAACAGCCTTTTATATCGATGGCCTTGCCGTCGAACGTGCGCTCGTAGCAAGTGCGTTGTCTGTTTATATCTCGGCAATCAGGACGCTTGCGAGTGCCCGTTTCCTTTTTCTCTCTTTTCTCGTTTTCCTTCGATACGCGCGCTACGTGGGTGGCTGTTACGAGTGCTCGTAATAATATATTCAACGTTACGATCGTGGTCACGGATTCGCGGTATCGCGGCGTTGTAGGTGAAAGAACGTGCGCCGCGCCGAGCAATTACAGGATCACGTTTCTGGATAATTCGCGGCTGTTCAGACGAATATCAGGGATGAAGGAAATTAACGTATTGTGGACTTGGATCTAAATTACCACTTGCACCTAAGCCTCATTCGATATGGCGTGATTACTTTGCGGAGAGACTGTAGACCTGCCAGATGTCGTGCGACTAATAAAGTTGCTCGAGTAGGTGATCCTTTAATTGTCCCGGGAATTGTCTTTTTTCTGCGCACGTTTGGCCAATAACTTGAGAACGTGAGCTAAGTTAATGATGTCTTTCGCTCAGCGAGTATATAGCTATTATACAGAAAGAAATAAAAAGTGTAATTCATACGAATCTGTGTAATAACAGCGAGGAAGCAGTTGCACGCAGACGGCGTCGCAAAGGTAAAGCACATTTCCATTTCTATGACACATCGTCGTGCTCACTATCCAGTTCTGCCGTGTAAAGAAATCCTTCGCGTGCTTTGTAATCCGATCTGTAACCCGTTTTTCTCGCGACAAGCATCCTCGATCAAGTTCAGAATACTATCTGATTACAGTCACCTTCAGCCACCTTTTCATACCTTTTAATTCCATTTCGGAGCAGCTGAATCCGTCCTCGGACGTTCCCTCGTGTCAGGGTGTTAAGCTGAATGAACATATTTTTATTAGAACGCAGAATCTACATATATATGTAGCGGTAGTAAATTCATTTTAAATCTTCCATGCTAACAAATGAGCCAGACATCTGCGGAATAAATCTCGTAAGAGGAAACGGAGCACCTTTAAATTAAGGAATTTAACGTATCTCGTAAAGCTTCATTTCTCGAGCAACTTAGTCTGCTACTTTACTACGCAGGATTCTGAAAAGAATCGACCTGCTGGCAGAAATACCTAGGTCTGTCTCACATTTAATTTATTCTCATCACGAGGGATTCGATGCTTTCGCAATCTTTGCCCATTTTGCCCCGCGCAATGTATCGCGCACGATTCGAGCAGAACAGCAGACATTACGTCTGGGTACATGCATTTTGTCGAGGTTGGCTGATCACGATTGCACGAAGCGCAGCCTCGTCGCCGGGTACACGGGTAACACGAAACTTTTCTTCGACCTCTGCTTCTCTCCGTCCTGCCACTGATATTGGAAATACATCGGGTGGCCACTTCGACAGCCTGTAATATGAAAATGATTAAAATATGGAGAAGTCTGCGGGAAAGTTAAATTAAAGATGAACCAAACTTGGGCAAAGCCCCCTCACGGCCCAACAGAAATTGCATTTTACCGTGTCTCGGCTATTTTGTCGACTGGCCGAGAGAGATACCTTGGCCTCGCGAAATTTATTGGCCGACCCTCCGCGAACTTTATTACCATTCGCCAGAATTTTGCTCCGTTTATTGGAACCCTTTATTCTTCGTTATACAACTCGGCAAACGGGACGATTGAGTAGTATCGTTAATTCGTATTTTTTAAATCATACAATATCTATCGATCTCTATTTAACGTTCGTGAATCGTTGTATCTATGTGTCGTTTACTGAGAGGACTAGGTATGTAAGTCGCTTACAGACGGAAATAAATCGAATCATCCGCGGCACGTCACAGCTCGCAGATGGAGCAAATTCAATTACGGAAAGCAGACGTTGCAATTCTTGCGCGAAATCAGACGTTCTTGCCCTTTGTGCCGGCCGAAAGATCGTCGACGACAATTTATAATAACGTCTATTCCGTTCTCGTTCCCCGCGCGTCTTCGTAATACAGCGAAATTCGCGCAGAAAAATGTCCTCCGTTTCGGACTCTTTGTGCGGCAACGAAATTACTATCGCGAAGACGAATGTCCCTCAGGCGACACGGGGAAACACATTAAACGTCTACCGTTCGTACACAGTTAGCCGTGATCCATTACGAGGAAGCAGAAGTGTGGTGCGACCCAGCCAGCACACATCTGTGAAATAAGCTTCATCGGATTAATATCAACGAATTAAAGCCACGAGTTCTCTTCTGCTCTCTGGTGCAAGCTGAAGATGGTTCCATCGAAAGTGCAGAGGGACGAACACCCCTCCAGCCAACCGGGGCACACCGACGTACGCCGGGCAAAAGGCGACGAGAGGGTGAAAAGGATGCGATTTACTTAACGAAAGGACGCGATGAAGAGGTACAAGCACGGGGAACGCTGGCAAACTCTGATTGAACGAAAGAGTTTTGGAGTGTTTGCTGGAAAATTAGATCGCCTTCCGACACACGGATTTTCTTCTTAGCTCGTTTATTAAATACTTTGATCTATATATCAATATCGTCTCGTTTAACGCACCGGCGACCAGGGAATAACGTCGGCTAACAAACTTACTTCTTTCCTTCCTCCTCTGACGCTTCCACGCCTCCGAGCCGCTGCGCTGCCCCCAAGCCACCCACTTATTATCCGCTCGAAACTTTGAATTCACGTAACAACACGGCCGAATGGGTGCAAGATTTCAAAGCTGAATTTCATTGGCATGGGAAAGTTGAGATACGAACGGGGTTTGGTTCACGTCTCTCCAATGGATCTTATAACGAATAGCTCTGAGCGGTTACTTCTTCTTAATTTTGTCAGAATTTTAATAAAGCTGCCGGATTACAATCCAGAAGACTGAGATCCCAAGCCCGCGTGAGATGATCTCATTTTCTTTCATAATCGTGTACTTCTTTCACGACGGTAATTAAATTTCATATTTCTCCCTTACTGTAGCCAGTTAACTGGGTCATTTCTCGACCAGAAACGGAAGTTCTTTCCAAAATCGTTCGCCTGGGTCGCGACCTACGAGAACACTCGTTCCCTCGCAAAGTCGTTTGCGCACTTTAACGAAAAGTCTTTGCAAGTTTCGCAGCGAAAAAAAGGGCGGCTTTAACTTGCCCGAGGCGAACAGTCCACGGTTAATTGAAAACCGAATAACCGTAATATCGACGGGGGTTAATTTGTCGCGGCTATATCGGTTCCGCCGGATATCGGTCGACTTTTAATATAAGGATTTACTTGAGCGAGCGATCCAGTTACGAAGATCGTTCCTCCGCGCGCTCGCGAATCCCAGTCACGTTCGCAATAATCGATTGACATCGAACTTCTGTTCCGCGCATATCCCGCCGCGTACTTTTTATTTTCTACAATCTGCTTTTATTTTAACCCCGGATGAGTTAGGGGTTAAAATAAGATCTCCGATTCCCTGGGGCGTTTTACACGGCAAAAATATCTACTATTACAGACGAATTATTTACGGGTTTACTGCTGGCAGAGAGCATTATTGAAACCTTAATAACACATGCCACGGGCGATGAAGAATTAATCATTTCCCAGAAATAACGCTATGCAGCTGCAGATCTGGATGAAATCATCACCGCTGCAGTCTTCCCGTCGCTTCATCCAAACAACACAGAATTAGAGACAATTATCCCTCCGTGGATTACTAACTTGCACGATAAACTGTTGCATCTTGTGCTAAAACTTCCGTGACAATAGCTAACGTGTCGACTTTTTCCAGCGAAATGCTCCCGCGTTCTCTCAGTTCCCTCAGTTCTCTCGCCCAGGCTAACACAGTGCGCTCAGTCGTCTGGCCCACAGAGGGGCTAAATCGAGCTTCTCTGGTCGGAGTTACGATCTGCATACGGACGGGTTAAGGCTACCGGGAGAATTATGAAGTGGCAACGATAAACATTTAACGCGGGGAAATGCAGGATTGCGCGGTCTAGGGGATCGCCACATCTGCTTGAAATTCAAGGCGATGTGTGCGCTCTCGCGGCTTCCGTGCCCGGCAAGAAAGACCTTTCGGGGCTTAACCCCATTTACGGTCGAACGTACGGGTTAATGGGTTAAAAGGGTACGTATACACGTGTAAGGGCGCTCTTCCGGTGCTAAATTTCTTTGTTATACAGCGTTAACGGGGATCGCGTGCGTTGGTCGGTCGATCGGAGGGCCGTTCCGTTGTTAAATGATTCAATTCTCTGTGGCATTTTTGGGTGGTAGTGGTCAGCATTCGCGAGAGATCCCTGCGAAGGAATTCCGGTTTGCTCGCAATTACGATTCCGGAGGAAATAACTCTGCCATTTGCTTGATTTCCATTTCCTGAGGACAGTTACGCGAATGAAGATTTAGCAATTCAGCCCCAGCATTGCATAAATTTGCCATCCTGCAATTGTAAATCAAACTGCACAGAATGGCATGCGAAATATGTATTTCGTAGCAGGTAGATGAAGCAATGGGAACTTTCTATTTTGTTTCATTTTAATGGGAACTCATTTAGGTATTTCGTGTGGTAGGATGTTAAATGTTAACGATGCACCGTGTAAAATATTTATCGATTATAAGAACGTCCGACGAGGTGCAGCTCGGTAGACTGCGGCTACTGGAAATCCACGTTAGATCCAGGATATCGAGGGGCATCCGTTGCAAATTCACGAGAGGACGAAGTTAATCTCGAGCATCGCCAAGTTTCGTGGCAGATCTGGTCCTGGTGTGATAACGATTTTGTGTGTACACCTTGCTCCCGGATATTCGCGCAGCAACCACTAAAAGGCAGAAACCTTCTATCCCAGTTCGCTGCAGGGCCCGAGTTGTTGAAACGTTCGGTTGTTCCCTCGGCTCATCGGGGTGCACTTGCAATTCTATCGCGCAGACGTGTAAACTTAGGTTGCCTGTGACTCTCTGGGACAAGTAATCTTCCCATTTCTGTTCTGTACTATATTCACTTCTGTTTAGAATTTGTATGCGCACGAACGTACACTTTCTATATCACCCACCATTTATCGAAACCATTAACAAATACCTCTTTAAATAATTGATGAATTTATCTGATCGCGTACACGAATCAGCGATCTTCCTTTTTCACGCGTGTACTCTATTCCCTCCAAATGAAAATTAATCGATACACCAGAGGTCACTTTTTCCACATAATTTGTATTTTATTGCGTTCCCCTTTGAGCGGTCGCAACCAGTCAGCAAATGTAATATTAAATTGAGTTATTTAGTCGGCACGTGGGTACTACTACATAGATACGTATGGCACTGAAAGTATCATTCGCGTCGTGTATCGATTCATTCAAACAGATATTTAAATCTGGCTTATTTGCTGTGAATCCACTCGCGAAATGTTCTCAACGGTGAAGATCCACTATCGAAGGGTTAATTTTATTGCAATACACATTCAATTGAAAGAATTGTAATTCGTTTACGGCACATCGTTGCAGAATAAGTGGCAGCAGCTTGAGGGTAATAACGCCCTGAGAAGGGACAGAGCGAAATCATGGGTACTCGAACCGCGACATATGGGAATTTTATTAGTTACATTGGAATTTCAAACGAGGGATCCGGGGAAAGGTTGCGTTTCCCTCGTCATTTTATTCTCTCTCCATCAGACAGAGTACCTACACATTTTATTACTCCCTTGTTGTACTTAGGGGCAAGGCTGTAACACAAAAAGATCGCTGCAAAGAACACTTTATACGACTATAATGAAATAAATCTCCTGTGGCCCGTGTACTGGCAGCAGGAACATATATTTTTCGGGTCACAATGACCGTTGATCGCATCAAATTTATTATACGCAGCGAATTTCGCTAATCGGAATACGATCGCAACCCGTAAATCACGGCGATACACGCATCATCGATTTGTCAAAGAATTTTACACGATCCCGATAAAATCTTTCGGAAAATTGTGACGAACAGCGGTTCCTGTATGCAGCTTCGATAAAATTAACAGTTCACGCACTGCTCACTTCATTCCGTGACCCGTGTAATTTCATTTGCATAGGTATTACAACGATTATCAGTGTCAGAGCACACCGGCTTTGTGTTTAATGTATTCTACAAGGAAGGTGAAGAATTGGGATTGTTAAAAATTGAAGCCTTGATGCATCGTCTGCGTTTCATCAACGCATACTCACCAGAATTTCACGTCGCTTTCACTCAAAGTACCTCGGCAGTCAAAATGTCAAGGTGGCCGTTAGATTGGCTGACCGGCGACGGATCTGATAAATGTAAAAAGTTCCGTGGAGGGACGCAACAATTCACCAGGTTCCCTCATTACGTGTTGCACGGGGACGCGCCATTTCAGGAATGCCAATATGACGAATTTCCCCAGGGACGTGCCCGGGACATCCTTGCTCCGTGTCGCGGAGACGCGTCCGAAGCCATCGACGCGATAGAGTCTTGTTCCATCGGTTAACGTTAACACACGCACACAGCGCTGGCAGGTTGCCTACGAACACGCGTCGAATTGGACGCTGTTGTTCGAGGTATTCACTTAATGCCAGCCTTTGGGACCCGTCTTGGTAAGCTCTGCGGCGACGCTCGCGGTGAACGACCCAGAAATTCGGTGCATCTATGCGCGCCGGCCTAGGTGACTGGGTGCATGCAGGTGACTGGCCGCGCGATGCTCGGCCATGCAATTTTGCCTTACCATGCAATCACCTGACACGAGGATTCGGAAAAAGGAGGAACAGGTTCCATAAGCTATTCCATTTCGATGGTTTCTCGCCTATAGCAACGAAAGTGCCAATAATATTCTGAATGGCCGATGCAATCATGCTGTGTATGTACGCTGCCCCGAATGCCTTCTTTGGATAGTTTCTGGCTTGCCTTTTTGTATTTAGTTATTGGTTTCCCACTGGTTGTGAGTATTTCATCGGATACCTACAACCTCTACGTTTTGGTAGCGTCGAATGGTGATTAAATAATAATCTGACTTCATTAAGTACGAAAAATATTACGCGTCTGTATTGTTGCGAGTTCCTTCAGTGAATAACTCTCGAGATGATAGAGTTAAACGAAGTGTCGAAGTAATCAGCTGTTGACGGCTATTATTCATGCAAAGCCCATTCGTGGAACGTGCATCCTTTATCGTGAATTCCCTTTATTGCGGGGTGCAAGCCTTGGGTTATTGCAGTGAATTTCTGTCTGCCACTGCGAACCCCCGTTACCGTGCAGTTATGTAACTTATTCATTCAATTTATTATACGCGCGGGACTGGCCGCGCAACTTTGGCAATGTAGATCAATTAGAACCATTGACCATTTTGAGACGTGTAATTCTCCAAATTCTGCGAGAGGATATTTTCGAGAATTGTTCCGCTCACTCAGCTACTAACGACAGAAATACTTATGTCGTACGATTTCTCGGGACCCGAGGACGTTATTCGAGAAGGAAGTCGCGACACGTAATCGCCCGCGTGGCGGCTATTTCGCGAGATCAGCGTAATTGATTAGTCATACGTGAATCAGACACTCGGCATTTAGACCGCAAATCACGACGTACAATGAATTTTCGAGCTGCAGCTGCATATCATTTGAGACTCGGCTTGTATTTTCAGATGCACCGCGTACTGTTCGCGTATGTGTAATTCCTCTCGCGTTTCAGCCGTATCATGTGTCAGAAGCCAGTAAACACGTGTTACGTTCCATTTATTTTTATCGTATTATATGTTTCGTTCAGGTAAACAAGAAATCCAGCCATTCTGCGAATTTTTCTCCCGTGGGAACGAGATTATACCTTGCTGTACTTGTAAGATGAGAGATACAAGGACGCGCCTGCGAATCTTACAGCGCTGGTTATGAATCAGGTCTTTTGGGATATAGGTAATTGATATTGCAGTGTAATAAAAACCGGGCGCTAGGATGCATACACGCGACGCGACTATCATAATTCTGCTGCCGTTGGACTACTTTCCTGTAATTAAAGGGACAATATCCATCGTCAATACATGTACAGTGATGGTCCTTTAAGTTTGGATGTTTTTTCTTTATTATTTAAGCTTCAATAGAAATCTTGATAGAGAGTTTCAAAGCTGCACACGAGATTTACAGAATGAGTTACAAATATCTATTTATGGTACACTACAGTAAGATACATGAAATTTTACAAACTATGCGTATATTTGTAACTTTATACTTTTAGGCCGTATTTTTTGAAAAATTTAAAGCAAGGTTCTACTATTTAGTGGTGGAAATAGGCTGAGCTTTCTCAATTTTTTCATTAAGTCCACAAGTTTGGATTTTGGAGCAGCGTTTCAGAACTGCAAGTGTATTGCATGTAGCAGCGATTCTCCGAAACGGATTACATTCGAGGCTGTAAACTAACGTAACATCAGCCGCAATGCCAGAGCACAAGGTCGTTTCCCTTCTTTTTGCTCTACTTTGCACTTTGCATGCATATCTTCGGTTTATTGCACCGCCAGTTCGATAGGACTACGGTGCTAATCGTCGCTCGTATTACCCAATTTCGTCGGGCCAATATTCTTTTATCGACTTTGCCCAGTCGAATATTTCGCCGGACGCATTTCAATACTCGTTAAAGTTTCCTTAATTCCCTCGGCCCCGGCTCTTATCGCTCACTCTACTGAATGTTTCCAGGACAACCATTCGTGAAATATTCTACGAAATCTTCAACGTTTCGGTGCCAGCCCGCTCGTTACACCTTATTTATGTAATACGTTGACACGTGCCGTGATGATACATGTAATGTTAATACACTTACAACGCACTCGGTTTAATTTTGTAATTACGACGCTCTTCCGCGAGTGGAGGTCGCAACGTTGATTCGTGTAGTTGATTATGCGAGGAACTATAACAGCATCAACCGTTACGAACGCAGGCATGTTGCAATTACATTTTCGGTTTCCCCGATATTCGAGTATGTCGATCGCAACGTGCATACCTGACAGAGTTTGCTGCGATCCCGCACCTGCACGTGTCGATAACAATCGTACAGGAAATGATCGTGTAGTATTTTGTTATGAAATTCAGTTGTGCCTTCGTTCAAACGATCCTACATATTTAGGGAATGTGACAGGAAATTGTCAATTCCCCTCCTGCGGGCGTTAAGACCCGTTTCACAAGTATTAGGCTTTATTTTCAGAAGCATCTCTACACAATATGCAACGTAATTTCCCTGTTGTTGCACCCTTGAAGTTTGTATATCGTTTGAATATTTAGATACACCAGCTTTCCGCGCACGAAGCAACAGCAGAAATTCGTAGCGCTGCGATTTATCGAAGCAGTAAATTGAGAGATAACAATGCGGCCCCGCGCACTTAAAATGCTCAAGGCGATTACGAGGTGCTATGATTTTATTTTCGCAATTACCTTGGCGAAAACTCGATATCGCGGGGTCAACGTGTGGGTGTGTTTTTTCCCTAACAAAGCTACGCCCCACGATGTACCCTATACGAAGTTTCCACAACGATATAAATCAATAAGTGAGTGCTACGAGCTTTCCAATAATCTACAAATATATCTTACCTGAACACCGTAGGGCTCGAACTAACGTAGGGATAGCTCGTGAACCCGATAATTGTTGCTTCTCCGATAGAGACCACGATTTATTAGAACGATTACTCAGAAGGCTGTTAGAACATTGCTCGGATATTGTGTATCACAATATCTATCTCATCGATCGAAGTTTTCTGTTTAATATCCGCAAAACTTTATCGGAGTATTTAAATAATTCATCTTGAGAAGGAGGGGGGGGGGGGATGCAGTTTGAAATCAATTGCTGCAAAGCGATAAATTATGCTTTTACATGCTGGAGAGTAAAATTATAGTTTATCCCAGTATAGGCTGACGTGAACGAGGCAACACTCGTAGTATTATAATTTATTCGGTCCTTTGAACCAGCATGCCTGGGAAATTCGTTTTGGGCAAAGCGCTTTGCTGATTCCACCCTTCATGCACGTCATTAAACTTTCCACAAGTTGTTACTTATTCCCTCGCGTGTGTGTATGCGTGCATGTGTGCAAGCAACTGGTTACGATTCTGTGTACCGAAACGTCGAATCTCCTTCGGCTCTTACTGGCTGGATAAACTTGCGGGAAACTTTCGAATCAGACACATGAATCCAGACGTAGGATATCCTCGAGGGAAGAAGTGCACGGTTAACTTTCCATTGCGAGAATTGCATGCGAACAGATTTTCTGGTCCCTTCCCGTCCTTTTTTTATTTACCGAAAGAATCCCCGGGATACAATTCCTTCGGTCTTGCACGGTCCGATCGAATACACGCTTGGCAACGATACAAATTAATCTTGCAACTGTTTGCTCGTTAGCGAGGAATTGATACGGGTTTCGCGAAGTTAAAATTGGAAAAACGTTTATCGTAATTAGGAGCACAGAAATATCTTACAAATAGACCTCTAAAAGGTTCGTGTACACATCTCCTTGACCGAATTCCTGAATGCTGAGAGTTAATAGAATATAAATAGACTGGAAGCAATGCGAATTATTTTCCGTAGAGATTGCAGCTCTGGAGCTCTGTAGATTTTTTCTTCGAGTTGTGTACATCCTTCGCCTGGACGCTCTGTCAATATTCTCGTAATGCGTTTCACGGAACAGAATGTTTCTTATTCGCGCCCTTGCGCGGAGCTCGCGAATTATTTTGAACCGTGACCTCGTCGAACTTCGCTCAACTAGATTTACGTGCAGATTAGCCCCGGCCTCTTTCATGAATTATTTACTGTAATATTTCCCGCATCGCGGCCCGAATAGGAATCCAAATTTTCTATAACTCCAACTTCTTGCAATCTGATTTTACATCGAACTATCGCGGGTCGATGTATTTATGGCGCTCTCGTGTATGCGCGCTCGGAACTCCTCGGTACGTGTCCTGCACTCCTATATACCCTCGATTCCATCTCAGCCGGAGAAACTTTCGCGAAACTAGTTTACCCGTGATCTGGATGTAACTTCCGCGGAGGTTATATTATGCAGTCGCTAAATCTTGCAACCAGACACACGCCAGGACCGATAGGCTGCGTGTCTCTGTCGTGGATACACAGATGTTGATTCCGACTGCCTTCGTTAAGGATCAAGCACTATTTAGTATTTATGCCTTGGGTTAAGAAGTTCAGTCGAGAGTTGCCGTATACACTCTGATTGCACGCGTTTGTGATTGGGTTTGTACGCCCGTGACGTTCGTACGCTTTCGAGCAAAATAATGGCCAACTTGGACGTCACTGTTGAGTTTCGATGAGACAGATCTGTGTCTGACCGTCGAGTTGCTTGTGTGAAAATGATAAGGTAACGTTTCTATTTCTTTCTACAAAAATAGAGTATGTAGTAGCTACCAAGGCTAAATCCGAATCGGGTTGACGAGACACTTTGCCGTAGGTCAAAAGCGGACCCAGCTCCTGCTGTCCTAGGATTAATCCTTTGCGGCGCAGATGTGCTCCGCTGGCGCGCACCGAGCTTTAGATTAATATTACCGTCCAGACCCTTGGGGATACAACCGCGTACAATTCAGGCAATTGGTAATAATGATGGCGGTATGATGAGTTGAAAGAAAATTTAATAGATTCACGTGATCGAAAGCGTGCTGCGTGAGTGATGTATCTTTGGTGTAGACTACCGAGTAAGAATTCTGGTTTCCCGTTTCACAGTAGAGTGTCAAGAGTCCGAGGCAAAGCCCAGTTTATTGCGCTTTCAGGCGATAGGTCCCGAGAGTTTGCGGCAAAATGCAGAATCTTACTTGGGTTATTCAATCTCGAAAGCCGCGTAAATTCGAATATTCACTTGCAAGAGTCTAAGTCGGTATGTCTATAAGCCTCTGCAGTAAATTGTAGGATATCACTTTGTTTAACCATGTTCCATCTTTTTGGAATATCAAAGCTCGCCTAATTCGAGCTCGCCAGATTTGTGAATTACGTTTTATCAATCTCTTGGAATAGATGAGCACCTTTATATACGATACGACCTTCTGACATACAGGAAGATACAAAGAAGCATTGGTTATTCGAATGCTCTCTCTGTATGAAATATTGAAAGAAGAGCCGGACAGGGACGTTGGTTCCACTACGTGTAGTATCCTTTGAACAATCTGTATGAACTTTTACGTCTGTTATCCCAATAAATAATGTATTTGAGCCCAGTTTCTTGGGGTGATGGATTCCAAACAGAGTAGGTATATGTTGCTCTCCCGTAAAGTGAGTAGTACATATTTACAAACCATCTGAAGGCAACTAATTCATCAAAATTACTCCAATTCATCGTATCGTGGCACACTGTACTCCAAAAGGAACTGGTCTTATCAATGTTTTGTTGCACGAGACAGAAGAACTGCGAAAGGAGTCCAAATTAAGTATCAAGTCAAAACCGCAATAGATTTACCAAATTGAAGATGATTTTTAACGCGTGCATAGATAGAGCGCGATATACATAAGCGATAGAGGGAGGGGGGGGGGGAGAGAAGAATGTCGTCCACGAGAGATAAGTAAACTGTAAGGTAAGTCGAACGCGAGCTAAATCCGATAAGTCCGTGGAATCAATTCGTTGCACGTAGGTGACCTGTGTATATTTATCTTTTCACGTATACCGGGTAATATGTACCCGACGCGATAAAAGCGCTGCCGCTCCTTTCGAACACACGCACGTGTATTTCTGGCGTGTGCATGTGGGTATGTGGGTGAATGATAAGAGACAGCTTTTCGCCCGAGAAACTTTCCTACGCGTCAATCAATAAGAACGCTTCAATCTCCGCGGGTAGTGTCATTCCGTTATAAAGGGAAACTCGTTAATGGTGATCGTAAATTAAACGACTATCTAGGCGTTGACTCTTCTTCGTCCAGACAGAATAATAATATCGCGACACACATTCTTCTAATCAGCAGGATGTTTTTCATATGATTCATTATTTATATCTGGACGAGCATCACGGTTGAATGCCCGGATTTGCAGAAATGTTTCTCTCCAAAATTAGTTATATTTACAGATAACATACGTTTCATTTCTCTTACCGAAGTAGTCGTATAAAACGCACTGGAGAGGTGCTTCTTGCGAAGCAATATTTCCTGTTATATTCTGCCTTCCGGTACCAAAAACTGCTGTAAGCGGCCGCGAACATGTTTCAACACAAAGGTAAATATATTTGCAAATTTATGGAACGAACAGCGTTCCTTTTTCTCCCAACCCCGGCGGAACATGTGGTGCAACAGTAGCTTAAAGTTTTGCGAAACAAAAATGAGAGACTTGCGCCAAAGCAAGCGCGGCGGTTTCTTTGAAGTATACTTAACAATGAAACGAGATTGCTTTGGATCGAACCGCGGAGTTGAATGAACAAAAGAGTACCAGATGAATTGAACTGGAAAAAAGAGGTAGCATTGTTCCTTTGCTCCATTGAAGACAATGACGTTGGTAAGATTTTAGGCTTAGCGGCGTTAAACCTTGATAACACCTACACGGCAGCAATATTTACAGTAGAATATATCATCGGAATTGTAAAGTTTAATAATTCTCCGGATGCCACCATTCTGAACTGTGCAATATTTTTCTGCACAGATCGCAATTAAAAATGAAGGTCTTCAGAATTATCGAAATCACCCCAACCGCGTGCCACGCCCTGTATTGGGTAATGGTAAAAGAACGTGGATCGTATTTTCCGTCACTCTGCTTCGAGGTGGACTTTTAAATTCTACAGGGTCGTAAAATAGGTCCTATCAGTCCTAGATATCTGAAAGAACGATGGCGCGAAAACTAAACTGGCGAAACCCTTTTGGCCGGAACAAGACAATGCACTTCCACCCTCGTTCCTCGCATTATCTTCTCGCCTCGTAAGTTTCCTCGCTATTATAGCGCTTACTAAATCGGTTTTGCATAATCCCGCTTGAAACTGCCGCTGCCTGCCGTCCCTATCCCTGGATGAATCGTACCTTCGAATTTACTTTTACACGCGCACGCGTACGTCTGTGTTTGTAGTCGAGTCAAGTTCCTCATATTCCGTATTCCTAAATTTGCAAGCATACTTAACGCTGAGATACAAATTTAGCGTAATTTTATTATTGTAATAATTTCTAGAATATCCACCGAATCCACCGTGTCCTTTGACTTGATCCGACGTTTCTTATCTCAGAATTGATACGTTTAAATTTCACATTAAGAACTGAGACGTGATTCCTATCAGTGGCGCACTCAGGATTTAATATTGGGTGGAGTCGAGTTAAAGGGATACAAATATTTTTAATACAAAATCAATAAAATTCATTGGATACCTAATTAAAAAAATTTATTTTCAAAAGAAAATTCAGTTTTCTTTTCTCTTCCGGGCCCTTTTGGCACCCGTCTGAGTGAGCCACTGAGTCTTACTGAAAATTAAACACGAGCATGCCACCGGAATCTCTATAAATACCACTCTCACTGAAAATAGAGATCCAAAACTATATTTGCCTCTTTCAATTCGACAATCTTTCTATATCCTCAACAATACGACAAAGAGCTGCCTGTGTATACACTCGAACCGGACGCACTGTATAACACGGTGACTACAATGATTTATTGTTTGTGCGAAACGAGCCACAGAAAAAGATACGGCAACGTCACTTGTAGAGAGAAGAGACAACGTAATAAATCAGCCCGGGGAAAACATTTGTTACGACCGGAGAGGAAATTACATGGACGGGCCTGTCAAAACGCTGTCAAGAGGCGCGAGCAGCCATGTAAGAAACATTGTCACACCGCGTGGAGTTCGATGTACCGAGTATTTAATGATTTATCCGTGTGTGCAACAATACAGCAAACGTGTTCAGTGAACGTTTGCGTATGCATCTCGGTACGTCAGTTTAAGCGTGCTGTACGTACATACGTATATCTCAGCAATAATCCGTAGAAACTAACGTCGTCATCGATGGCATTCGGTATTATGGGATTTGTAAACTGGTCACCGGTCACGATGGCCGTCTGCAAACTCATTGATGAGCTCCGACTACACCATGGACGTTACACCGCTTCCAGGCTCCTCTCTGTTTCGTCCCCGTTGTATCATAATCACAGCAGCGCCACTGAGGTGTGGATAGACACAGAGAGAAATTGTCACGGATATTCGAAATTCTGGTACGCCCAGGATCATCTCGTCTCCGTATAATTTGAATATTTCCCTGATTCGACGGGAGCCCAGGATCCAGTTGACTCTCCTCCACCTTTTGATTGACTTGATTTCGCGCCACGTTTCGGCCAGAAAAAAAGTACTTTCCTACCCATCGGAACGCAGTATACTGGAATGGCAGAATCGCCGTTGGTTTATTTTCCACGTTTTCCCTCGTTCGGCAAAGTTGTACGAAGGGTGCCGGGCGTGGGGGCTGAAGTCTCGTCATTTCTCCCTTAATTTACTCTCGGAACCATCTCCGTAACGACTCCGTGGAATTTTTACGGTTCGAAATGAATCCGGATCCGGGTGGCTCGTAGAAAGGTAGCCGACGGTGGGTTATCATTTCGCAGATGAATGTAACTAGGTCTGCTTCGGCCGTTACAATTTAATGCCGGGCCGAAAGTTTAATGAACGATCCGTGATTCACGGTATCGTGCCGGAGCGAGCATGGAAATTAAGGAAACGGAAGAGCTTCGTCTCTCTGTATAGAGCTAATTGGCTCGATCGAAGGAGCAGCCTCGGAAAAAAGGATCCCTGGTTACGCCTTCCGCGATCGTCGCGCGATCGGATGAGCCATCCTCGTCGTGGACTTTATGGGCCATAATACGAAAGCCCCCCTCGACTTATTCCTAATTGGCGGCGCGTATGGAATTTCAGTTGGGGGCGATGCAAGCCCCGAAGGCTGAAATTACATAGCGGCTCTTACGTTCGCGTGGTCGGGGCTTTATCGGCGAAGATTAGATACAGCGATCCGCGGCCGCAGCTGTGCGTATATAAAATTACGCTGCGAGTTACGTTCCTCGTTCAAGGCCGATTCCCTTTTTAACGTTTCATTTGCTCGAACGCGAACTTACAACTGAAAATTAAAAGTTATAATTTCCACATCCTGCGGCGAGGTTCCAGCGCGCCGAGCACACGAGCGTACAGAGGGGGACCTTCGTGCGACCGGGTACCTCGAGCACCTATTAAAGGATCGATACGGTTCGTGCTTTGTTCGGCAACTTCGGCTCTGCTCCGAATTCAGTGTGATCGCTGTGTTGAACATTGGGGAATTTATTGCCAGCTCACTGGGACATCATTATTACTGCACAAACTGCTTTTAAAGTATCTCCTACAGAGTTTCGTATAATTATCCTCGATATTTCAAGCCAGTTGGAAAAGGGGATGATTCTCTGTGTCAGGATTGGCCAATGAGGTAAACTGGAGTTCTTTTA
The DNA here is from genome assembly GCA_929108735.1 of Andrena dorsata. Lineage (NCBI taxonomy): Eukaryota > Metazoa > Arthropoda > Insecta > Hymenoptera > Andrenidae > Andrena > Andrena dorsata. The sequence goes on from OV815489.1 coordinate 55,166,228, forward strand.
TCTGTGGTTTAGAATTCAATAAAAATTCAATCTTTGGAAAGAAGAACAGACGGTTTCAATGCACTGTTCTGACACGCTAGTGTTACCTGCAGCTCGTCTGAAGGTGAACTCCATTTATGTTTACGTTTCCGCGGGAGAAGTTGAGAAGTTGCTCCCGTGTGATAACTCGGGCAGATTTACCGGCAAACTTCCGGACATCTGTGATTTGCGCCTGCAGTTATTTGGGCGATATCGGTTTACGCGCGGACTCGGTCCACTAGCGATTTCCCAAGCCGGTGCGAGCATCAGACTTCAGATGCCACCCAACTTCCTACAATTCCCCACCGACTCTGTACGATACTTTAGCATCGAGGGTGTCACATCGGTAGAACGATCGAATTCGTGGGGATGCCACCGACACACGGTCGCGACTCTACAAATTCTGGTAAAAAAAATTTACGATCCCTCGTACGTCGATGCCCCTTGCCGCTCGGGTCCCTTCTTCGTGGCGTTCGAATATCAAATCGAAAGATCGATAGTCCGTCGACCTCTTAGCTCATGGAACTTCCTATGTATTTTATGAACATGATACTTGTGTTCGAAAGGGGGGAGCCTGGCTCGCGTGTTGCGAATAATACATCGGGTTGGATTTCAGTATTTTGTAGATGCAAAGGAATTACGTCCACTTGATCCTGATTCATCGCCAGCACTCTGCGGTCGGGATCCTCGCGTGTGAACGCCGCGAAAAACTCTCCCTATCAGCTTTTTGCCGGACATTGAAGCACCCAGTGGCGCGTGGATGCTGCAGGGGTTGATCCTTGCATGTCGTGCCGCTGCTACACGATAGATTACTATCGCGAAGCCAGCTGAGGGCGCGGTGATCCTCAAGTGCAGGGAAAATCCGCGTGCTCCTTGCGACTTCGCAGTTTGTACACTCGTGATACGCACTGATTTAGAGAAACATACCTCCAATGTAACGGACTAACTGTCACAGTGTGGATACCTGTATTCTATTAGCTTTTGAATCTCCTGGAGCGGAACAGCGCCGTGTGTAAGGCATCGAGCCAAAGAGCGAGTATATCTCCCGATACACAGATGCTATCATCTTCCTTTAAGATATAGATTCAAAGGACCACTAAGGTCAACGCTGAAAATATATAGGCACGTAGACGTTTCAACCACAGTAGAGTCAGAAACCCCCCCGATGGAAGTCGTGATTTCGGAGGTTTGTAGAGGGGAAAACGCCTCCTCAATCTCCATTCTCTTGTGTCCCTTTCTCTCGTCCCTCGCATCTTTCTCTCCCCCCGTCTTTCTTTTACGGCTCGAAGCACACGCGAGGCACGTCCGAATCGGCGAGGGAAGACTGGCCTCGTGTACAGCGGGTGGTGGACGTGGGGCTGTGTGCCCGAGCAAATTGAAGAAACGGAAAGTATGTGCAATGGCCAAATGATCGCGCTGTGGCCGCAGCGGACTCGGAATCGCAACGTACGAGGTTACGCCGCGTTGCTCAAATTGAATACAGCCCAGGACCGGAGACGTTGCCAGGGGCTAACTTCGCGAACGTTCACGAGTCTCGAAGAGAAACAAGAAACGACGTTAACTCCGCGTTATTTCTACGGAACTCTTTGTTCCGGTGGGGAAATTGTTTTACAGTTATGGTGGGTGTTTAGTCTCGGAAATGTTTCGCTTTGGCTTTGTTTCGTGGAGCTTGCTATGTCGAGCTTGCACGTAGCGACGAGTGCAACACTAATACGGCAGTATCGATACGAAATACGAGGATAATGCGAACAATCCTTGTCGTATAACTTGTACAGTACAAATCGCCGTTCGAACGGTTTCGCGTGAAATTATACTTTATAATCCTTCTATATCATTCGAGATTGCCATTGTTCCATTCCAGAAACATGGCAAATTGTACATCTACTTATCAGCATATTTTCATTTTCTGGTTTCGATAAAAAAAATTGCCGCGCAACTGTCGTTCGCCGTGGCGTTTCATACCCGCGGTGCGGCGCACGTGGGGAAAGGTACGGTGTGAAAAACGGCGGGCGTAATCGACCACTCGCAATATCCTGTTTCGTGACTCGACACGCACCCGATAACAGACGATTTAACGTTCACTTATCGCTGGGCAAACCGAAGCTCGATAAGATACCCGAAGCCGAACGCCGCGATACAGCGATCAGGCTGCGTCGCGTCGCGATCTGACGGATTTAAACGCGAGCCTTAGTTTCGCACGCAGGACCAGGCTGAAATTGCCAATTAGTCGGCTATCCTGTCTTCGCGTTGGTCCGTGGCAACACGGCAAGCGCCTGCCGGATAAATAATTGGCAATTTCAGGTGGGAGTCGCTGGATGGTCAAGATACTCGTGGCAGGTCATTTTCTCCCATTTACGTGGACGCGGCTAGCAAGGTCCGGTCCAATGTACGTTCCGATGGTATTAGTAGGACACGAGTCTGTTAACGCAAAAGAGGGCCTCTGTGCGAGCTTTTTCGAGAAGGTTGTTTAATACTTTGAAGTTTTTCATTCAAACTTCTGCAGGATGTCAAATGATCTGGCAAGCCGCATTTGGTATCACGCGTCGCGACTGAAAACCACCAGGATTCGGACCTTGTAAACCTCGCGCGGTGCATTTCAAGGGTAAGGGGAAACGGGGAATGTCAGAAAACAGCTTTATCGTGAAAATTAAGTTTTGATATTTTAGTCCTCCAGTTAAGAAATAAGCTTCGATGCATTTATCTGTATTCTTCATAACATGAAGCTTATACCCTAATTAGGTATCAGAAAAAAATAAACAATAAAATAACCGTTTTACATTATTTTAATATTTTTTTCAAGTCCGAATAGAGCATAATCCTTTGTGATTTGACAGTTCTATAGTCCCAATCGCCACCAGCAATATTATACTACAAAGCAGAATGTGTACCGTATGTTTGTGTGTTTTTCTGTGGCCTAAGAACTTTCGAACGGTAAACTTTAAACACGAAATGGAACGTCAGTTCATTATGCCTGGCTAATCGAGATAAATAAGACTAGGACAAGCAGACCGAAATATTTACTTTTTGGCTGCAAATAAGATCGAAGCTTCTAACAACATTATTCTATGTTCTCAAAAGAAAACTGCAACGTGAAGTGTTGCGATAATGTAAACATTACCACGATAGCGCGACAGCAGGCACAAATTGCCAATATATTAATTAAAAAACTGATGTGATCATGTATCCCCGCTGATCAACTATCCCACCTTTCCCCTATTTTCAAAAAAACTAAAAAAATTTTTTCTTTTATTAAAGTCAGAATCTAAATTACGGGTGAAGCTGAGTAGTGAAGCTAGTATGATATAAATTGCATTTGGAATCCTTACCGTAGATTCTTTGTTCTTATTGTAACACCAAATGGAAAAGTGTTCCGTGCCTGTCGGCGTACCAACATTTTTCCGTATTTTGATACGTAGTGTTGGCACAGAAAGTTTGAAACCTGTATATCGTATTATGGGGGTTTCACTGAAAATTTCGCAGCACTGTCGAAAGCGGCTTAAAACGTACTCCGCTCGCGGCGCGTAGCTCGCGGACAAAATGTCTGGTTTGTTGAGCAGATAACGTGCGTGGGTCCGCGAAGCTTTGATATTTACACGCGGCCGCGTGTTTGAGCGCGAGTTTCGAGAACAAATAAAGAATAACGGGGGCGCGGTCGCGCTAAGCGCCCCTGGGAATATTACGCGTTTAAGCGGAATTCTCAGGAGGAAGGCTAAGTGGATTTCGCGGGGGTAATTGCGTAAAAATTTGCTAGCACTTACGCATTCCGTGTGCTCGTGCCCGCGAGTTAACGTTACAACTTACAACTAACAGCATGCTCCAAGCCACGTGTAACGCTTAAACTGTTTCCACCTCAGTGCGTTGGAAACGAGCCACAGTTTCAAGCAATAGACCCCATCTTTTCATTAGCAATGCTACTTGTGTCTGAATTTTCCTTGTCACTCATTCTTATATTTTCTTCTTTCTCTGTTCCAGGGTAAGCTTCTTCCTGACCCAGCGTACAAAACTCCGCTCAATCGACCGCCCTCAGACCGCGCCGGCTGATACCTACATACATGTAAGCAAAAGCACGCTTCATTTGCGTAATGGTAGCACAAAAGTTACACGACATTTGGATAGCTGTAGGAGAACAGAGTCTCGTTCAAAGGCTACAAAGATTGTAGATAGAAAGTTTTGGGATAAGAACGTGCTGACTGCCAGACGAAGCTCGAATATTCTTTGGATTTAATTTTAATCCCAATCTGACATCGCATTCGATGTCAAGCTTAATTCCACACCTATTTGTTATATTCTTCATTTTATATATTACACGTCTGTCGGTGTTTTTTAGTTGCTTTCTAAAGCTTCAATGCTCTAAATAAATTGACGGAAACAGAAAACCAATATATATTGTGAAGTTGTAGCTTAAAAAGAAGATTGGTAAACGCTGCAAGAGATAAATTTCTGCGGTATAAATGAGAAATCCATTTGCCATTAGAACTGAGCTAGCAAAACAGTGGTCACGACAAATTCCGGTTCCTTCCTCTTAATTGCTTCGCCGAAATTTAATTCAATTTCCGGGGTGTGTATTGATCATCGACGGGGTGCACGACCGCAGGTACATAACCTTCGGGGCTAGGTTCGTCTCACCTTGAGCCCCTCATTCGGTCGCGCTTATACAAGCCGATTTCAATTTAGTTTTCGCAGTCTCGCGAGAATTCCCAATCGTGTCGGTTGAATGGCCTGGTTCCGGCTCGGTCGTATTTACCTGATCAAGGGTACACTGACGCTGGCTCTCTCAAGCAATGTCTATTTTCGCCGTTGCCTCCTGTTATATGCTATATACTTCCAGCGTAGTATTGCCATCTATCCTCTTTGAATCTACATTCTTATTCCCCGCATCATAATTATATTTCGTATCATAATAGTATCAACTTGCGAGCCACTGCATTGTTTGCTACGTCAGGAGACCCCTTTTGTATAAAACCTGCTCCATTGCAGCGCCGTTCCTCTGCAGACTGGTGTGATCTGGCCAGTCATTTAGTACTACCCCCGCGTGGTGTTTTAAGGCTGTATCTACATTAGGATACGCTCGTAATAGCGTTGAGATGGTTCGGTAACCGCTAGGCTCCTCTTCCTCTTTCCTCCATCGCCTCTTTGGGCTGGAAGACGGGCAGGCGGCGCGGCGGCTTGTACGAAACGCTTCGCCCCATTGTTCCCGAATGCTGCAGCTGGTTCCTATATTCCCGCATATGCCCTTGTACATATTCCGTACGATTGCACGCGCATTGTACCCCACCAACATGCATCTCAGCCGACGGTGTCATGTCACGAGATATATACGACGCTGCTCGAGGGTATTAAGCGCTGCTTTGGCTCGCGATGAATGTAGTGCGTGAACGCGGTTAACCCCTAAAAAGGGATAGTGTGGAGAATCATGGGGGGGACAGATCGCTGGAACCGTAGGGGTTCGACACCGTAGCAGGGGTGCGTGTAAAGTTGTGTGATACTTTGATTTTCAAGAGGCAATTGTTGAACGTCAAGGGTGAAGGTGGCTGGCTTTATGACTCAATTTTGACACTCTCTTTTAAGAGTGTTCTGAGAGGAGAAGCAGTACTTATGCTTAGAATTGTGGTGGAATACTACTGAGACTTTCCTCGAAAGCCACATTGTGCGGAGCAGGATTCGATTGATTTTCCATCGGGTATTGTCTTCCTCTTGATTGTACCATGGATCGTGGAACATGCTGCATTTCTGCGAAACGAAACGAACCGTGTAATTTCGGATTCGATCGCATTACCATGGAAAATATCCGGAGCGGCTGAGTAATGAATCGTACACGACGGCATTGGATCTGAATCAGGGGAGCTATCTCATTAGATCGTTAGGGCCGAAGATCTCCTTTCGAGGATTTGCACGGCGCGGGTGGGCAGGGAAAAAAGAAATATTTCCATGGCTCGAGCGCGCGGTAGGTGGCCTTATTTCTTCGATTCGGGCCGCTGGTCGCAATCTGGCGTAAATTCGAAAAATTCCACGGCCACTAGAACTTCGGACCGCTATATACCTACAGAGCAAGATGGACGAAGATAATCAGCACTCGGTTTTATTGGAAAAGCGAATTGTGCAGGCGGAGTCGAAAGAAGCATTGTCCGCTGGAAGCACTCGGAGCTCGTTTGTTCGTTGCACAGCACTTTTACCGGTACTTTGCGAGGAATTTATGACATGCCCCAATAGATTGAAATATTATCTGGCTCCTATCTATCGAGACTGACCTACGAATACTTCGATTGAATTAAAGGGATATACCGAATCCCTGGCAAGTTATTTATGCCGCGCAAATCCACTGCCTCGATTCCCTAAACAGATTTAGGACTTGGTAGATTATCGTATTCTTTTTCGGCGCTTTGCATTTAATAACGTTAATGCGACGGTTCTATTTTTCACCCAGTACGTAGATTCTCACGTATTCGGAAAATGGGCGACGAAATTAAATGGGTTGTATGGAAACAATTTTGCAGCGCTCCTTCCGCTAGAGAAATTGTTGGAACACATTTTTCTATTTTTTTCTATTTCAGAATTTTCTTCTTTTTTTAAATTTTCTTTCTTTCTTTTCTTGGAGAGCGCTAGACAACCGCTAAATATTCAATAAATACCTTAAAAATCGAGGCGTACGGTTATCCAGCGGAAAAAATATTGCGTTCTCGTCACTTTTGTGCACGTGCTCCGCCGATACAACCAATTATTCCGCAGGAATGGAAAAACCACAAAAAGGACAAATTGATGCTCGATCTATTTCGCTTTCCGATCAATCAGTTGCGGGCGAACAGAGGACTCGGCAGAACGAATTGCCGTCCCGCCCATGTAAATATAATTCCAGATATAAATGGAGATATTTAGCATTCGAATGGCGGCCTGTTGTTGTTTACACGCGTGTTCCATTGTATGGCCGGTGGAAGCACGTCGAAACCATATTTAACTCTCGTTTCACCTATTGCTATGAGCATCGAATAATAATTGGAACATTAATACCGTTGTCGATGGGGAAAAAAGGCATCGATGTTTCCGTCTAATTTGCGATAAATACTGACCTCACTCAACATTTTCCATGTATATTCCACGCACTCGGCGCAGGATATAATTTTGATCGTTCCGCCTGCCCCGAATACATTTTCCCAGATATTTTTTATTCGGATGGTCGATTTCTGATAGCAGAAATTATATTACGTTGGCGATTTTTGAAAGCTTCCGCGCATTTCGGAACACGCCTCTCAATGAAATTACTGTACTGTTTATTCACGATTTTATTGATATTTGATTGTTCATTAACGTTTATATGTTGGAATATAATGGATTTCGGAAAAGTTACCCAAATCTCGCTCTGCTACACAGTAGGTATTCAGTTCAGAGGAATATAAGTCTGCATTCATTTGATTCCCCAGATGAGCATGACATGAATTTTTCCAACAGAATTATAACGAAATGAAAATATACACAGTGTGATTCTCCAGCAACGCTTGTCAAAGAGGTACCGCCTGGTACCCCGTGGTGAAGACAACTCCCCGCAGTGCCTCACCGAATTTTATGGCTGTCGACCCTCGAAAGGGTTGGAATACCATTAAGAAGTGAGAAATGTCCAAGAGGTCCGCATCTCTTTGACAGTAAGAGAGAATTACCCTGTACAGTCTTTCGTAGATACCTTAATTAAATCCCTGAGCATACGAATCACGCCGTTACTCCCCGCAGAATTCTGACCAGTCGAGTCTACCTCCAGGATTCCCACCTCCACCTTTCGCGGAATACCTTTTATCGTTTCATTCCAGAGACCGAGATAAATCTGCATCAACTTGCGTTCGTTCCCGTGCACTTTCCATTCGCTAGATTGTTATTTGTGCGCCGCGACGGGCGAGAATTCACTCGTTATTACTAAAGGTTCCACGGACGAAAACCGGCGGATCGCGACGTTAAATCAACGTTCAGAAATGATGGCGCGACGAGGACGACGGTCCGTTATATTTCCTCGTCGACACGAATGAATTTATGCGGTCCCCCACGTAAGGAAACATTCACGATTGTTTATAGCGGCTAGACATTCTTTTCCACGACTGATGTCTCCACCTCCTCCTCCACTGCGCGTACTCGTCGTGCCGTCTAAAATTACCATCCAGCATCTCTACGCACAAAAGGGGAGGCCATTGTTTATCGAGTTTATTTGTCGCATTTCCTCACGATGCAACCCTCACTCTCGGGGGAAATGGTTCGCTTTTTTTAAAGTCACGACTCCCGCCATGCGTAACAGCCATGCCGCGGCTCGCCCCGTAACTCGGCCGACCTGTGGAACAAAACCACCCAACTATCCCGCGGTGGAGTTATGATAAAAAGGCCTGTTCCCGTGGCTGTTTACGCGGTGTGCAAAGTATGAAAAAGCGCTGGGGACACGGCGATTATTAAAAACTGTGGGATTTCGCTGCGGACGGTTTCTCTATCTGGAAACGTGAAGAACAAGCACATCTCTAGCCGCGTTGAAATCTGTTGAGCCCGCGGTTGGTCACGGTTGTCCCGCGTTTAAAAGACTTCAAAATCCGCCCCGACTCTGCCACAATACAGCCGTGCGCGGGCTACAAAAGCGGTGCCGGAACACGTCGAAAAAGTTTGCAAATTATACCATAGTTAATACAGGATGGGGTCACGCAACTGGGACGGGCCGTATCTCGTTTTTCCCCCAGACTGGAGGTAAATAGTGGAGGAAACGGTTGAATGTGGTTCAACGGGGTGTAACTTTCTACAACCGTGTACGTCTTTCGCGAATGCAACGATGCAGCTGCGAAATGCAATTGCACTTGTGTTCCTGGACGGAACTTTTTCCAGGGATGAATATTTTGCCTTATATTTGCAATTTTTCTACTAGTACGCCCAGTAATCAGGGAAGTGAACGTAGTGGCTTGAAATCATTGCTTCGAGTTACTTATCTGATGCTTCTTGATACATTGCACCACCTTTCGTTGTTAATGGTAAATGTTACTTACCGATTTACACCTTATATAATAATATCATTCAAATTTCAAAAGCAGAATGTTGGATGAATTTGATGAACGTCTAGAATTCTTCCTCAGTAGATGCTATTTATTTAACAAGGTAAATCTACTCGCCGTCGCACAAGGGGAGCAATTTAATTTCATTGTCCTTAAAAATTATAAGGGGACACCGTCTGCCGAGAGCCTGGACTGACAAAAACACGGAACGGGTATTTGCCGAGCCATCAGTTCAAGTGACCAACAAAAGGACGTCAAAGGGGATCGTAGCTCTTAACGTTTTCAATTTTCTCTAGTTGATGTACATACAATTTGCTCTATAAAATTTTCTCAGTAGCAGCTCGCCGCTGCACGGCGAAACGCGAGCAAATATATTTTCCGAAGGAAACGGTGCGGCGAGGTGTAATTTTATTCTTGAAATGAACGTTCTCGTTTGCATTTCCCCAGCATTTAGTGCGTCAAATTTTATCGCCCACGATACGGAACGAGACCGTAATTCGTGGTGCGGCTGAAAGCCGGGCGGTTCCTTGTGGGGGAGTAAGCTGAAAGCGGGAAATAGAATGATAAATTATCCAGGTATGTATTAACCACGGATTAGTATAACCCAGAAAACTCAATTTTCCCGAAATGCGGACTGTAATACCGAAAACCTTAATGCCTCCTTCCCGACTTACATTTCCACGAGGCATCACATATCCTTTGGGGATTAGTCTCCATCCGATATATTCGGTGGCGAATAACGAAGCGACGCCATTCTTTTTACGTACTCCTTGTTACTTCCCACATCCATCATACTATCCCAGTGATCGTTCGGGAAATTGATTGATCGATGGCTCGGCTGTGTCCATCAGAACTTTGTCCTCGTCCTATTATCCGCCCTATATGGCCTCTTAACATAAACAGTAGGTGCGTGGCACGTTTACGAGGCGGCCGCGTGTACACGGGGCTACTTATATCGTCCTGGCGAGGCTCATCAAACCGAGTCTTCCGCCATCACGTGTTGGAAGGTATTTCCCATGATTTATTTGGTAGACGGCCACCCTCGGCCCCGTAACGCCCCGCGGCAACCTGGCATTATGCGAGGGCGTATATGACCCCGAAGTTTCACGAGGATTCCGATATTTACTGCCTCGCGTGCGCGATGGTCTTCTTTATGCCGATTTTACGCGGCAGCTGTTGTGTCGCCGTCCGCGACTGCCTATCCATCGTGCTTCTTGCCCTTCCCTCACCGAGAAAAATTGTGGAACACCGGCACGATCCCAACACCGACGAGCTTCTTGCGTCGCCTACGTCTGCGAGATCCCTCGGACGCTCTCGATCGTTTTTCTCGAAGAATCAAACGTATGAATTCATAGCCGCCAGAGGGTGTATCCAGTTTCTGGTAGAATCTCTGAGGATGAAGGTGAAATGTGGGCGGTTATAGTCAGACAGCGAAGAACAAATTTTTGGGCGTGCCCAACCATACGGTGAAAATGCTTTTCTCTTGCGTCAAGGGGCTCTTGAAGCACGGAAACGAAATTTAATAAACGGCGAGTTTATGCAAAATAGAGGGAGGGGAGGGGGCAGGTTCCGTCACGAATTCGGTGACTTCGTTGCGTCGGTTCGGACGAAGTCACGCTATCATTTTGCTCGTTCATCATACACGTTGTATTCGCGGGACAAAACCCGGTGGTCGTATTTACAGTGACATGGCAAATCCCGCGGAGGTAATTACTGTTACTTGCTGCTCGAAGAGATGCCCCCCCTCGATCGTCCCTGCGCTGCTAGTTATTTCCACGTAAATTCACTGACACGAACTTTTTTTTATCCGTGAACGACGGTTTTATATTCCTTCTGCCTCGTAGATTCGGGATTCATGCGGATTGGGACAACAAAATGACTCACCTATCGTTAATTACATAGTAGGTGCTTCATTAAGTCACTATTAAAAGCTTTCGTTAAAATTTCCGCCATCTTTCACGCACGTATGCAGAGTCACGTTGCAAACGAGCAGCCCCTGTTTCATTTTTCGAATTAATGGACGGGCGTTACTCGTTGCACGGATAATGGGCCCGAATGGGCGCGCATCATTAGGCGTTTGTAAATACCGTGAAAGCGCATCTTCGTCTCTCGCCCTGCCAGCAGCTAAGCGGTTGATTATAATTGGCGCTCGTCGATCGCGCGCACTCTCCTAGCAGCCGTCGCTTTCCTCCCTGCGCTCCCCCCCCCCCCCTCCGCGAGCTTTCGTTGTCACGTAGCGCGGTAAAAATGTGGAACGAGCGCGCTAACTTCATTGCACATAAGTGCCGGCGTGGGAAAGTGCCGGGCCGCTCTTTACGGCCCTACCAAGAACTTGGAATATCTTGGTGGAGAACGGGCCATTCCTGATGAGAATTACAGCCACCCTCCCCCGAGCTGTCTGCGACGAACCATTCGGCTGCTACCCTCCCGAGAAAGTCATTGTTCTAACGTGAATTTTCGTCAATTAATCGCCGCTTTCTCTTCCCACCACTTCGCACGAATGTGCCCATTCATTCGAATTACATCGAGACGGAATGGAAACCCATTTAACACCCGACCAAACGCTTCGTCCAGGCCGCTCGAACTAAACGACTCGCCGTTTCGCGGGTTCCGTGTCGCGGTCGCATTTACCAATGGGGTGGACCACGTGAATGGTGGTTTCGAGTACGAGAGAATGTTGTCACACGCGGAATATATTTAGGAGACAGTTGGAAATTAGAAGCCGAAGCCTTTTAGGAATTGAGTGCTTAATTCTTCACCAACAATAATTGCGAAACGAAATCGGGGAGAGTATTGTACCGGTACCGATTCCATAGAAAAGTCTCTGTCATTTTTCAAGCTTCCGCAATGTCAGAACGCGGGTGGTTTTGTTCGTCGGTGCGATGCATCAGACACTTGAACCCCTTAATGGGCTCTATATTCCCAGCGGGGCTATTTCGGAGTTTCAATATGGTTCACTCAAATTACGTAATTCAATTACACGGGGGGGGGGGGGGGTGGCCGGAGTCAAGCTTAAAGGGTTCTTATCCTTATCGACGTGCATTCAGATAAGCGATGTTTAAAATTTTAAACGTTATACTCAACATGCACTCTAGTACATTAACCAGGAGTAACGCTGGGCTAAAGATACCCACGCGCACGGCCTGAGTGTACGTAAGATGAAGCACACAACATTATCTACCCGAAATATCTCCATTGCTCTCGACCGTAGAAACAAAAACGTCCATAAGAAAAATTTGCTCGCGTCGAAGGTGTAAATGTGATCAGTGTCACGTTGCACAGCACAAATGCTTATGCTGGGGTATTGCTCCGGAGTACTCCAATTTAATCCGTCCATTAGTCGTTTACTTTCATTAGATAGTATCCGGGAACGTGAAATACTAAAGGTAGCTTCCACGTTTCCGAAAGCTCGCGAAACGATCACGCTATTATCATCGACGATCCATGAATTGATAGTTCCGCGTGGGGAGTTCCGTTCCGTGAGCCTTCGGTTTATCGCTTAGCCATTACAACCGGCATCATGTTCGAGCCATAAATCACAAGGCGGCTCTGTATTAGAAGCCAACGCTATTTTTCACGTGCATCTTCCATTACCACGAATCCCGGTGCATTCTGCACGCACTTTCAACGGATCTGTACCATGTGCGAAGCATCGAGGCACGTTCCCCTTTTTTCTTACTTTTACCGCTCCGAGCCACCAGCCACTATTTGCACAAGGGTGTATAGCCGGTGGGTGACGTAAACAGGCTCTCACTCGGCTGCACCTTTAATCTCTATGTAAAGAGTCACTAGCCAGCAGCGGGTGAATGCGCTCCGCAGAATGGGCCCCTGTGCCCGCCAATTTCTTCGATCTCGAGTGCTTAACCGCGGCCTTTTCTCGGGCAAAGTGGCCCGGCAATAACCGCTGTTGAACCGAATGGAACATGCTTCCCGTTTCTCTCGACTCGAGGCTGAACTCAGCTGGAGGATACGGGGCAAGCTGTTTACTGTATGTCGATGGGTTCGATGCACGGGCAATCGGCCATTCGCCGTTGTTTTTCGTTCACGATACGAATACCAGCGCGGCCAGCGAGCCGCAGATGGAAGCTGGCCGCGAAACACAGAGGGTGAGCGGGCGAAAGAACCAAGAGAGAGGGATGGCCAGGGGAAGGGGGAAAAAAAAGATTGCCGGACGCGCTTTGAAATTTTCAGCGAATCCGTTCACAGTGGCAGCGGGCACACGCGGCTGCCTCCACTAGCGCACTCGTTCCGCGAATTATAATTGCTAATCCAGAGCCACGATCGTTATTTGCGGGTCAGGATTGAATTCAGCCACCGCCTATTACCTTGGACCGACACGATTCAATCGACTTCCATTTCACTGCCCTTTCCTTCGTTTGTTGTCCGATTTTATGGCGTTTCGATCCGATGCTTGTGGAGGAGAAGCAGTTATAGTAAACGCGGGGGAACACGCGACGCTGGTCTTTGGTCAATTCTTTCTCCGCGGTGTTCCCTATAATTTCATCGTATGAAATCTACTTTACGTGCCACGGTGGTGCGAGGGAGTGATTCGTAACCGAAGTGCTTATCATTCGGCAATGTTCCCTGCTACATGTGACACAGTGACTTCCTTTACCACAGTCGCGCTGTGGTCGGGAGAAACTGGACCCAAGGGTTGCGAGTTCGCCAGGGCTATCGACTGGTCTGTCGTATCGTGGGTTTACGGTACCCTAGGCCCTAAGCCCTGCAGGCGTATCCAATCGTCAGAAATTGCAAGATTCCTCCCCTTCTCTATATATCACTTCTTCTCAAACCTCGATCCCTCGATGGATTGATATATGGTATTCTTCAAGGTACTTGTCAACTCTGAGAGCATTTTAGGTGTCCGTATCGCAAAACTCAATTCTAATGGAAACCTGGCGCTGTCTGACGTTGGCTGGCCTTGTCTGGAGCTGAACACGAATTCCATTAGAACTCTAAATATGGTGTTGGTGTATTCCGCGATAAAGCTCTGTGAAAGTAAATACGTTCGTAGCCATAAATGTGATGGGGGAGGGAGGGGCACGCGGACGGCGGTGCCTTTGAAGTAGAAAGCCCTTGAAGCAAATTGCGCCAGGTCGTGGCAACGTCAAAAGTTCGCCAGCATGTCCACACCGGTAGAGTAGCAGGAGCGTTGCTCGCAAGTGGAAACACCGAGTGTGGTCACGGCATTGCGGAACATTCGAGTGGAAACTGAACTTGATTCGATCGAGAAACGTGAAACAATGGCCCGCATGCTCGACAGTTGCGGTGGCTCCGGGGATCGAAGCTGCGCCCTGTCGATACCAAGTTACCACATTTTCAAATGTCCGCGAACGCATAATCCCAATTTACGACAATGTGGACCCGAGTGCGAACCGAGCGGGTCGTCTCGCCAGTTTAAGAGCTGGCGATTGCAGGCGGCCACTCGAATACGTCGCTTGAAAGTGGAAATGAACGTCACGTGCAATTAGCGATCTTCGACCTGCAGCTCTAACCCTCGAACACTGTACTCGGCTGTACTGTCCGTTCTTCTAGCGTCATTTAAAAAGCGACGTACGCATTATTCTTACCCAGGGGAGCGTGCAATCTTTCTCTTGTTAGAGCGTAATCGATCTGCGAGGATTTTCCGTGAATTCGAACATCGCCAATTTGGCGGTTCACTCGTTATCATTACGGAACGGAATAACAGTCCCGGCGTGCTTAATGCATAGAATAATCTTGGATAGATGCGCCTAATTAGCGAGATACAAATACCGATGTACCTACTTATTCGAATTGCCCGAAGGGGTCAAAGTCGATTTGTGTAGATGTGGATTGCTCCGGGCTTCCACTCGGCGTTGTTGGCGAGTACCGCTGCCAACTATCACATTGATAATCCGGTAATACCGAAGGAATAATTGAGTGATACCAGTGCACACAGAGCGCACGGTACAACTTCCTATCCGGCCTGTCGGTTCTGGTTTCGATGCGCGCCGAACGGTTAAGCTATGACGGTGTTCCGCGGTAGCCGGAGCCGCAGGCTTGATAGAATAACTAAGCATTGACTTTCAACGACAAACAGTTGCTCGGAAGTCAATTATTAGCCAGCATCGCGGTAATGTGACCTCCCATTTCCCCCGTCGCACACCCACTGTTCTCGCGTTCGCGGCACAGCGCGGCGGCGTGGCGCTACCGTGTTTTTCGAGCGGTTGGTCGCTGCTTTCTCGCGTGTTCCAGCATTCTGAAATTTTTAAATCCACGAAATTGTGGCCGGCACACCTGCATCTCGTGACCGCTATCACGATGTCCCTGTGCCGAGGTAATCGTACTCATTACACGGTAATGCTACATACGCCTCGTGTCGTTCGCCGCGGCGTCGCGTACGTTTTTATTCCCCCGGAAGGATAAGGTAATCGAAACAGACGTGTAATTAGGCGTACTCTTAGCAGATTAAATTCAATCGCGATTTACGATCGCGGACATGACGCGTGGTGCGTTTCATACCGCTTTTCATTTTCTTTTATTCGCGCACATTAAAACCGTCCTAGATGCTCGTTAGCGTTGTTTTTAATTACCGTAATTCGCGGCACTCGGTGCGAGCCACAGGAAAAAGTGTTGGTTCGGTTCGGAGAACGTCAGCGGTCCGAGCTAGCCTTTATTGTATTTGAAGCAGTGTATTTTGTGATTATTACGCGGAACATTATAAATTCGCCGCTCCAGATCCCTTCTCTAAACAAGCTACCACGAAACCGTGAATTTTCCGCGTTCCATTTCACGTTGATCCGCGACATGCAAACATTTTGGATCCAGGGGAGGAGACCTGATCCACAGGCGCGTATGTTCAGCAGGCGCTGACTGGTGTCGCTCCTGTTATCCTTTGCGTACCCGTGCCCTTTCAGACGGCCCCGATGAGCCCAATCGAATCGACATTTTGAGCGTAATCCAGCTTTATTGGCGAGGGGCGACAAAGCAAAGCTGGTTCCTATGCCCGCCTTAATCCCCACGGGCGTCAATCGCGTGAAAACTTCAACAGTTGGAGGCTGGTACCTCCGACGACGGCCACTCGATCTATGAGAGGGGCTCGCGGCCATTCAGTAGGCGCTTTTAACGTTGAAAGCACCCCTAAAGAAGAAAACCAGCCCCACCTCCCCCACCCAGTCGTCCGTGAAAGTGAGGCATGCTATCGGAAAGTGGACGGACACTTCTCCCAAAGGCTTCGAGAGCATCAAGCGTCAAAGTACTCGGACACATTTTAGGGACAAACCATCGGAAAATCTTTCATAGCGCATCGATTCGGTGTATAGTAATGGAATTGCACGGGAGTGGCTGTGTTCTTATCTGCTTCAATCGCCACTGGCTCCGTTTGATCTCCAATATTTCAATAGGTAGGGTAAAGTGGGGCTATAACTCCGGCGGGTAAAAAGTCCCGAATGCAAAATCTCCATTCGTACAATATTGCAGCATAACTATATTGATGGCAAGGGTAATGAGGGGGACTGCAGAGTCGCCAGTCATTTTTGGGCTTTTGTGAATTGTCATGTGACTCCTTTGTCATTATGTATATCAAGAAGCGTAGAAAGTACGCCTCTTTTGTTGTGTTATTCGAAGTAAACTACTGTTTGTAACTAGTGTTCCTGCTTTCTCGATATTTTCGGCATCTCGAGAAATGAGAAATCAGATTACATTTCTCGAGAAGGAACACTATTTTTTAACGTGTACGCGACATTGTTTATTTCTGAATGATAAGATTTTCGAACCTATATATCGGCGAAACTATAGAGGTACAATTGGGGCAAAAAGTCCCTTTCTTATATTTTAAATTTTTGTTAAAGAAGCCATGTTAAAATACTAAAAACAGTGGTTGTCTGTGTTGAAGCAAACCAATTAGTAAAGTCATAAATTATCTATCCTTTTCCTGTTTTTTTATATTAAAATAATTTGAGTTTAAGAAATAAGGCCAAAGTGTTTAAAAGAGAGTAATATCTTTATGTTTAGCCAAGATTATTGTGCGATATTTTGTTCACGCTGAATCTGTGCCCAGTATTTTCATTCTTTTGTTTAAAAAAAAGTTGCCATTGTAACTCTATTAGTTAGAGAACTGCACTTTGTTCAAAAGGTCGTTACTTCTAAAAACCTTATTTTTCATGTTTTTCTGAAAGTGGTCGACTACTGATACACGGTCGACTACTGGTGGCTTCACCCTAACAAAAAATTGTTTAATAAATATTTGTTTACTTTGTTATATTGTTATTATACTAAATTTTACATAGGTTTATCTGAAAAAAACGGGACTTTCAGCCCCACCCTACGCTACTATTCTCTATCTTCTCCATATTTCCTGACGGGTGGCTCTTGGTCACAGAAATTCCTTATCCTCCGAAACTCGGACATTATAGACCATTAATTAACGCTTGACGACACAGAGAAGCGAGCGAATTAACTTCTCTTTCACATAGACAGAAACGAACTGTTTTCCCGTTGAGGCACTATAGCTGGTTGCCTTTCGAAGCGCTGATAATTTTCTATTCTGAAAGTAATAGGGCGCCAAACGATCAGCACATTCAACCGAGCTCGTAAGCTCCTTTTCTCTGCAGCTTGCTCCCTAATCCTTCACCCTCTTCCTCCACATCCAGCCACCCCTTTCTCCTCGCGCTCTATTCAAGTTCCTCGAAATTCTTTCAGCCTGAGCCCGTGCTCCCCTTTATCTCTTTCGACGATGTGCTCGACGTTTAAATACTTGGAGCATAGTTCTCCCGTATGGAGGGGGCCTTGAAGCGTGACTCTTTATGCTCCTCTTGTTTCTCACGTAATGCTGTCTCTGTCGTGATTTTTAGTCGCGCCGAGTCGATACTCGCTGCGACACCTTATCGAGCGCGTAGTTCGCGCCTTTAATGGTTATCAAATCAACGAAGATTCCATTTCGGTAACGCGGCCTCTATCCTGGTCGGTGACGTCGGCCTGGCGCATCCCCTTTTTAAATCCTTTACCTTTTTCATGGGGAACTGTTGTTACGCGAGTTTACACTTTAAAATCTCCCCCGTGCCCTCGCTCGCTGCTGCGAAATTATTTTCAGAGCGTTACGGCTCCCTGGGATATAATACTTTCCCGTGGAAGTTTTACACAAGTCGCTTCTCACATTGCTTAAAATACAGGAGACACTTAAGGCGGTCAGAGTTACTCTTCGCCTTGTGATAAATTACGCGGTCGGTGCGGTGGGTGTAGCAAAGAATTTCGAATCACCAGTGTGTTATCAGACGCCTGTACCCGAGGGTAGATACCACGGAAGTTAACAAAGAACGCGTTATTTTCACGTTATCGGGGAGCGTTTCAATTGAAAAGCGGCGTTTCGTAAATGCAAGTCGTATTATCAACGAGTCTGTTCAAAGAGTGTTGATAATGCGACGCGGTATGTAGCGTAGCCCCATTTCGGTGCAGACGGTTGTAACGATTCTTTTCGGTGTTAAATTAAATCTTTCCATCCGCGTGCCTGAACGCTTGCCGGTCGATACGTTTGTTTAATTAGACTTATACGAAGATTCTCGATCTCTTTTAATTGGCTGGTCTTTTAGATGAAATCGTATAAAACACTGAGCAGGTGTTGCGCTCTATACGAGGTACAGTGAATGCGATTTCATTCGATTGTATAAAGTTTTACTAAGTAGTACTTTGCTTCTACCAACTCTAACAATAAAAGGGAACATCTCTCTTCAGCTGTTACATTCCCTAGAATTCACTTGTTCGTATCACCGCATGATCCTGCATAAGGCAGACTCCATTACGCGTACAAAGAGATTTGCCTGGCGTTAGTTTCTGACAGTTAGAAGTCCATCGAGAAAATGAAATGTCGGCCCAGCAAAAATGGCAGGAGCGGAAAAGACATCGGCGTGTGTGATGCCATTACTTTCCTCGCCGTAATTAATTGTCATCTCCCGACAGAAAAAAAAAGAAGTCCGCGCCACCTGTCGCGGGGAGACAAGGGGAGCTTTATATTTCCAATATTATCTCCCCCCGTAATTTCTCGCTACGACAGCCTTCCCGGCTTTTAATGTTCCCCCAACTTAATACTTTTCGTGGAATTATGATCCTCCCAGTTATATTTAACCGCGACCGATAGCCTTGTTCCAAAGCGAGCCGGCAATAGTTGCTAGGTGTAACTCATTTCGAGTTTATCAGCGGTTCGATCGCCACGACAGGGGATAAATCTGAGAATAAAGCCCAGAGTCGTAGCTGTTTCACGAGCCACCTCGGAAAATGATCGTAAAAGCTTTCGTTCCTTCCCCCTTGCTGTTCTTGGGATCACCAGGGCGACGTGTGTACTCGAGAAGGAACACACGGACAGGGATCGTAGCAGTCGTCACACGCTATCGTACTTTTACAGCGATCGATTAAAGAGACATGATCTACGGCGTGTTCACGTGCCCGTAGTATAAAGGTCGAACACGTGTAACAGTCATCAAAGTGAACGAAGAAGGGTTACTGGAGGGAGTAGACCTACTGGCGCTGCTCGTACTTGTTGAGTGGATAAAGTTCAGATGGAAAATGTTAGTAGCTCTGCTTCCTAGGTTCAGCTTTCTATAGTACACTCTAAAACATACATGAAGAAACGTAAGCCTATATCATATATATATATACATATATATATATACCTAACTGTTACATACCCAGAGACCAGCAGCAGTTACACCCGTGTGCCACGAATCTGTGAACACCCCCGTGGAAACGTAGCGCCCCGGGGTCGTCACCCCTAATCCCTCCTAGGTTTTTTTCTCGCCGATGCTCGTGTACAGGGGAATTTACGAAGCTGGCGGGCGAGCTGCCTGCCGGAGATCTTCTCCAAGTAATCCATCCTTAAAATAAGCCTGCACCAATAACAGCCGGGATGCGGCCGTACGTGCAGGCCTTTCCCTCCATCTCTCGCGAGAGGAGTACCTACATACACGGGTCTCGCTAGGAATGCCGGGGCCGCGTAACCCCATTCCTCCGTATCCAGCTGCCAGGCCTCGTGAGCATTAAAAATGGTAGACGCGCCCCGGGCTAAAAGCTGCTCGCGCGGCTCTATGCTCCATGACACTAAATTGGGATATTCACCGCGGCTTAACAGCCGACGATGGTGCAGCGCCTGTGCGCCCGTGCGTTTCGCGGCGTGCAGTGAACGGAATGAGGGAGGGACGGTGGACATAGAGCCAGTAAACGGGCGACGATGAGGGGAAGACGCTGCCAATTCCGCGAGACGTTTACACGAAGGGTGTGTGACGCGAGGGAGCCTAGGCATGACGAATGGACTGTCAGGTGGTTACTTGCTACCTACGCAAGCGACCAGGCCAGCAACGGGAATACACACTTGATACCTCGATTGTGCGCGTGCCTTTTGAGAGCGTGCCAAAAATGCACGCCACGACCCGCGGGGCCATGAATGAACGCTGGAATCGCTAGAAGTCCTTGCGCGCCGCAAGTGCAGCGAGCAGAGTCTTTTCAGATGGCACACTTCTGTGGCCTACGACTACTTAGTACTTCCTACATTTCCGTTTTCATTTTTTATTAAATGGGTCCCAAGTTCGTTTACTTGTTTCTGAGATACAGTGCATATTCGGAATACGATTGATTAGCTAGGATTAAAACGAGGTGCCTTGTATAATTCCCCTCGGGTTGACTGGCGATACTCTGAAAACGTGGAAGCTGCAACCCCGGGAGGTTCGCAATAAAAATTACACGATGGACGTATACGCACGGATGATACGCGAAAACGGGAATAAAAAGGTTTATTTGCAGCATGAACTCGGTAGAATAAACAGGCCGCGTTTTAATGCTTCCATGGCACCAACTGCCTTGGAATAACGAAAAATTTATTTCCACCAAAAATATTAGATCGCTGACATTTGCGTACGTTGGAACGTGAACGATATCGTTTCATTCGATCCGGGACTATGAAATATTGAACGCGTTTAATCTGGCATTTCTGGCGGAACGTTTTCAACATCGTCAATTATTAGGTATTTGTTTACAGGTAGTCCGGGTTCGTAAAATTCAGATTCATTAAAACGACGAGCCTGTCGAGGCGTGCCGTGTGTGTGTTGGACCTGTTTGCTGCACGTGATCCCTTTTCAACTTCTCATCTCGTTATTGATTACGATACATACGATTTTGCAAATATTTTTTGGAAACTTCGAGGTCTATACCAATTTTCATTTTTCTAACGAATCTTCATTTATAATATACGATCGTCACGCTTCCTACATCCAATTCCTTCATACAATTTTAATTCTGCAAAATTCCACGATATTGCGAAACAGTGCGGTGTCATATGTCGCAGAATGTTTACCGATGACACGAAACTCGTCGAAGGAGGCCGAGTCGGAAGTGGTCGATGCGGATAATAGTTTATAGAGCGTTCGTGGCTGAATCAGGCGTTAGTATTTGGTTGCAGGAGCGACGAAAATCACTCGAATGCGGATATCCGCTGGCCACTGACCGCTCGACGAGCCCCAATATTCTCCGCACGTACATCAGAGAGATACGATATTGTTAGGCGAATTCGTTTCTTTCCCCGTCTTCTGGCTCCCTCGACCAGGGCCCGGAGTTTCCTAGCCGTTTTCTATTCTCCCTGCCAATGGAGCAAATTGCACCAGGGACCTTACCGATGACGGGATACGCCGCTGAATTATTGCGTTCAATTCTTCCCGACTTCGCCCAGCAAATCAGGATTTCGCCGACGAGAAATGCCGGTCGAAATAAGTCAAGGATATACACTTGTATGTACTTGCTCGGACGTCCGAGATAACCTTCCAAGAGCGATGTCGATGATGTTCGACGCGTGCTCTTGGAGCTGTTCCGCGAATAGATTGAAGCGTTGTTATGGCCGTGTCGAATCACTAATTGATTATGTCCTTGTTCGACACGCGATTTGTCATCATTATCGGCTCCGCTGGTCACCGTCATCGATCGCTGTCACATATTTATTGTCAGCTCCACCGTTTCGCGGAAGACCCGATTCACTCGTTCAAAGACAACGATAGTCATCGCGCAACTGTTACTTTACCCAGAAACATAATTTTTTTGTTCAAGATCTTCAAAGCACTTATAATTCAGATTTTTACAATTCTAGCTGCTAGAGCTCCAGTATAATATTGAATCCATTACGAGTAGTAGCGAAGCAAACAAAAGATCCAACATGGAATTTCGCTCCATAAATTCGATCAGCCAGTCTCCCGTTTCACGCAGCACTTTGTTCGGACATTTAGCATTTTACGCTCCATTGCTACGTATTACATCTCTTTGTACTCTTTTAATGTCCCTTTCAATGTATCTTCTTTCTAACACAATGGCAGTAGCATGCCCTTCGCAAGACACAGCAACCGAGCCCCTATGAACTTTGATATTTCGCGAGGCGAATAATTCTCCTCGAATGGCGGCATTAATTTGTTAACAAGCCCATGGCGTGCTGGACGATAATGAATTTTCGCATTCTTAGAGAAGTCCGTGTTTATAATTTATATCCGTCGGTGGAGGCTGGTAAACGTTCGCGAGCGCATAATGACTGTGGCGGTTTTTACTTTCGACGTCGGCGTCGGTGGCGTTTATACCAACGCCGGCGGAGGAACGTTTGTAAATTGTTTGCGGTTTACCAAGCCGTATATAGGACGACCAATATCAACTCGGTACGCGATATTCCTTTTCCATGGCGACTGGTGCTCGCGCGCGCGTAAAGGAACCAATATCCACTGGTATGCACCGAAACTCCTTTTCGCATGTGCTATGCCATTTTCAACTTGAAATGCTAAAATGAATTTTTCTTTCACCTTTTTCAAAGGATTTTTCCCTCTTCCCTGGCGTTTCGCGATAGTGCCACCTCGTCGCACATGCACACGTTAACAGGCTCTGTCTCTTTCTCTTTTTCTGCGGGCCTCCACCGAATAACATCGAACTGCGAACGCGCACAGGGCCTACGTATAGGTAGCCGTGCGCGGACCATTCGGCGTTCACTTCCGATTCAAAGGTCAAAGTCGCTGCCAGCGTCGAGCTGTTTGCGGCAAGCAGGAAAGTCTCCTGAATATGTACTTGGTCCTTTTTGTCTGTGCTTATCCCTTCCCCGCGTTTCTTCCTCTTGCCTTTCATACAGCATGAAAACGAATTCGTGGTATCGGCGGGCGGTGGCAGTTCCTCGTGTTATTTTCATCCCGACTGAATAAGCGAAAGGTCGAAGTGAGTGTTGGCTGTGCGCCGGAGCATTTTCGTGAAGCTCAAAAGAACAAGGCGAGGAGCGACGAACCGTGCCTGTTACACGCGTCGTTGTACGCAGCTACGCGCTGCAATCGGGAAACACGCCAGGCATGCGAGCCGAAAGAAACGCTCGCGGTCGAATGCGCTCCGCGAGGGGCCCTCCGCGCGCGGATAGGCGCGTCGCGTTTTACAGCGCGTGTATTTATTCGAAATGTCGCGCGAGGAAACGCCGCGCGAGAGCCTGTCGTCGTGTGTATCGTACACCTCTGCCGTGCACTCTAGTTTATTACTTCGCCGCCGTAATTTACTTGCGCTCCCAGGCCCCGCGAAATCGAATCCCCTGTGTTCGCAGCGACGGGCTGGGAAACGAGAGCGCCGGTGTCAAGTGCCACGGGAGTAAATAACGCGAGTCTCATCCGTTCACCCTCCTCCTCCCCGGTTTTTTGTTTACAATTTTCCATTCGTTCTTGTGTTCCTGGTTTTGCCCGAAAATCACGCTACTTTCCTTCACGGCGATCCTCGAAGCGATGTGGTTATTGTTGTGAACAGGATCGGGGCAGTTTGCGCGGTCGAATCCAGTAAACAGCAATTGCTTTTGAGAGTCGATCCTTTATGAAGCATTTTCGTTGGAACGAGGTTTTATAAACGCGTTGACTCGCTCAGTTTCGTCGATACCTTCTCAACGAATTCGGAGCTCCATTATCAAGGCTTGGCAAAGCGAGAACTGACCACTCTAATAACCCGTCCATTTCTGCTATGACATCGCCCAGCGAAACTGTGCCCGCTAACACGCGCGAACGGATCCGGGGTGGGGGCTTCACAGCTTCCTCCTCGTAACCGTAAATGAAATCTCAGGGTTTTATCGCGGGAACGCGTCGAAGCGCGTTGGGGATTCGAGCGAGAGGCTAAACGAACTTCCCTCCCGACGAAAATTCCATTTTCGAGACGGCAGCCGCCGCGTCGTCGGGGTAAATCAGTCTGAAAGCATAGCCGTATTAACCGGTCGCTGGACCGCTGACATTTACCAGATGAGACAAGACACCGAGCGCAAGCGGATTTCGTTCAAAGGACACGCCGTGCGTCGGTGCCTCGTCTTTCATATCAACGCTGAATCGAACGGAATCGAACGGCCGTGCGAGCATTACGCTTATGAACTGACACGGCTCATCGAGTCTCGGACTCTACTTTCCAGCGGATTTTTCGAAACAGCGCGATGAATACACTGCCTTTCTCATGCTACGGTCGGAGGAGGAATAGAGACGAGTGTGGTGTAATATTGATTATTTTAGTATTGAAGAACCACGATAAATGATGGGAAACAGATACCAAAAAATATTGGAAAGAGCATGCGTCTAACCAACAAAACGATATCGTTGACGTTGATCTCTCTGAAAAGAAAGGGCTTGAGGGAGAAGAATGGTATGTTCAGAGTTCCATCGTTTCGAACTACAAATCTTGCCCTAAGCGGCCGTAAATCTTGACCTACACATCTTTTCGTATCTCCAAATCCAGGGGAGATGTTTAGGTGTTCCGTTCCACGTGACCTGTGTACCGGGTGTGCCACGTAACCTGTTATAAGCTGTTTCGTCGAGAATTATTAGGGGTGGCTGCGAAATTCCCTTTCGAAGCTTTAAGCTCCACTGTTGCACCTGGCTTTTGCGGAATTTGTTTTCCTCCTACCGCAGAAGGAAATGATGTATAAGCTTCTGCATTCTCTAACAGTTTTTCTAAATTTTATTTACAAACACTTAAAGCACGCTGTTGCAGCAAGGGCATCATTTTGTCATATAATCCCAGCTCTGCAGAATGAATATGCAGGTATCGACTTTCTCATTCTCTTATCACATATTTCTTCCCTCTGCCCCCATCGATCGATCAGCCGAAACGCTTCCTCTCTCTATTATTTCGTATAATCGACGTTCCGCCGCAGCAAAGAAAGATTTACGGGCGGCGCGAGGGTGAAAGTAGAGAACTCGGTAAGGGAAGAAGGTCTGGGGCGAAAAAGGGGGTTGGAACTTCAAAGAACTCCCCGTCATGTTCCCGTAGCGGGTAGCCCGTTAACATATTTTCAACTCAGCTCTCAGGAGTTTCCACAGTTCTTTTTTGACACGTGTCCCATCTGTTTTCGGTAATCTTCGTGAAATAGGGGCGAAGCTGGACCTTTGAAGGTATTCCAACCGTGGCAAGGGGCACCGCGAACGAGTCAAAGAGAGATGGGTAGAGGGAGATTGAGAGAGGACACATATATTCTAGATACGCGATTAAATGTTGTCAGAAATTCCTTTCTTTCGCTTACTTTAATTAAGTTCCAGGGGGGTAGGCGGGGAGATTGGAATTCGCCGTTGGCCAAGTTGGAGCGCATCTCTCGTTCAAGACAAATCGCGGTTTCAAAATTCTTTCGTACCCGTTCGGTTGCACGACGACGAACGCTTGCTTTAATTAATTCTTGATCGGCCTCGATGCTCCTCCAGTACTTGTTTACCCTGGATTAAAAGGATTCGAGCTTGGACCATGAGCATCGAGCGAACGTACTTCGCGAACAATTTAGTGATGGATGAGGGCAAGTTCTGGTTCCTCTTCACGATTTATTTCGGGTGCCCTGGAGTGCTTTGTAGAGCAACCGATGAAGAGGAATTCTTCGAGCAATTCGAGCTCGATTATCGGCGTCGAGCAACATCGACCTCGTTAAATTTAGTAATCTTCCAAGAGAGAGATCGTTGGCACGAGGCGACAAGGAGGAACCACTGCTAGGGCTCTCTGAGCGCGCAACTTCAATAGTTTTTCGCAGGCGAAGCGTAATATTTTCCAGCCGAAAAACGCTTCTCATAAAGAGAATCAAGTTCGAAATTTATTTCTCACAGGATAGAACTTATCTCGAGCGAAATCCTTCAAGCATCAGATAGGAGAATATCAGGGCGGCTTTTGGAACACGATTTCCAAAAGAGATTGCGTGCAGCTGCTTAAGCAGCTGCGCGATTTATGTAACGCTGCCGAACTAAGCGGGCCGATGTGCTGTTGCGATGTAAGCGAATTCTGCGATAGCTATTATATCGAAGCGCGAAAATGAAGGTGCTGCGTCTTCTGCCAAAGCGACGCTTCACAGACTTCAGCTCGAATGCATATTTCATGCCTGTTTAAATGGAAATTCGGGCCCCACCTGAACGCAGTGGAGCAATAAAGCTCTGAATTTGGATTTTATCGTAGTCCGTTGGGATTTTAGTTAAACATTGTCAGCAGGCAATTTGAATTTTACTATTACCCGTGATGACTTAAAAAATCCTCCTGTCGACTCGATTAAATATATTCAATCAGAAACACATCGTGAATACGATAGAAACTATTTCTAGGCTTCACCAGTTGTTTGCAACGCGTTCAAAATACAAGATTTTCGATTTTTTCCCAAGCTACCGTATGAAAATTTCATCCGCGCCCTGGACACGAAAGTGTACAGAGAAACGTGCAATTGCCATTTGACGGATGCAGGCGCAATTTACACGCGTCACAAGTGACAGTTTCCACGTGTAATGCTAATTGAATTCGCGTCGTTGCAGGGTCTTTTTGTTTGCCATATCTCTCGTAAAAGGTTGTCACGTACAATTCTTTGGGCGAATTTCGGGGAAAAATCGTTCGTTACAGGATTCCACTTTTCCTCGTTTTTCCCCCCCGCATTGTTCCGCTCGCTGTTTGCAGCGTAATGCTTGTTCTGTTTTCAACTTAAACCTCCCGAAACGATCGATCAACCGTTATTTTCCAGTTTGAAATTGGGTATTAAGCCAGGGGAAGTTCGCTGAATCTGTAATACGCTTAAATTGTGTAAGCGTTGCATGTGCTCGTGCAAAGTTCCTCCGTGGATCCACCACATAAGAAGCTGGGTCTTGACATATGCAGTTAGAAACTAATATTCGGTATCTGGTCCTTCATCTTCTCGTACCCTCATCCTCCTTCTCTCTCTTCTAATTACTACTGCCACGTATCCTTTCCAAGATACAGTTAATGTCCTGCTCGTCTAACGCGTTCGAGACACTTCATCGCAAACTAATGGAACTAATAATAAGGTGGGATGATGGAAGTGCGAATACACATCGCAGCTGTTGGCTAACTCGTAAATGTATAAGTGGATAAATGACTACAAATACCAAGGGTCGAGAGATCTCGTTGATTTTTCAACAAGATGCAAGGACCATTGCAACATTCTCCGTTCTTTTTAACGTTCGCATTTTACGCGCATATATAACCGGGGTATTTTCTTGGATGAAACGACCGACGTTGAACGAACCTAGAAATTCCACCGGAAGTTGGATCCCTGAAACTTCCAATATCATTGATCTCATCTATAAACCCGCACATTTTCCTCTCGCTATGCCCTGGCATACCTCCCCTTTACTGCAGCCAGATTTCACCCGGATACATTACTTCCTGTCGGAGATTATCCGTCGCCGCCTGCCACGACGTCTTTTACGCGGATCTACGGCGCGTCCTGGCGTCTGAAATAAAAGTAACGGGCCCGAGATCTTCCTGTCAGAGTTCATTTCTTCACGTTGATCGCGCCGAGTATAATTGCGTTCGCGGTGCCTCAGACGGTGACTTCCCGATATTTTGAAGCTACTACCGGGTATTTTCGGTGAAACGCTCATTAATCCACAGCTATTTTAGTTCGAGAATTTCAGCTATTCGACTTAAAAATTTACTGAGCTGGTACCCGAACCTTTGGAATTCCCTCGAGCTCGCTTCAAGAACGTATACAACTATGTTCTAACAGATTTCAAAGTTACCCCGTTGAAGCCTGGACTTCTCGCAAGAATCTACACACGATAAGGGCGGCCAGCTATTCGGAACAATTTGTTCCGGAGCTGTCGCGATCGGATCAGTCGCAGAGATTTTCACCCTCGGTTTACTCTCTCCGCGGACTTAGGAAGTTCCCTAGCCGGACGTATCTCGCGCCAACCGGATGTTACGCCGAGTGGAAAGTTTCAATAAGATTCGCGGTCCGCGCAAAAGTCGACGAAGCCTCTTCGCGCGGGATGCAGACGAGCGCGTAGCTGGTTTGTTCGCATTGGAAACTTACACGATCGCCGAATCGAATTTTCGATTTTCTGCGGCAGCCACGTCGCGACCCGTTAGTGGCATCGTGATCCAACTCCAACGTCACCGGCTGTCACCTTTACCAACACCTCTATTCCCCCGAGTCACGTCCGCCCCTAGCCATCTCCTAGATTTATAGGGTTTTCTATCCCCTCGTATATATCGATGTACTCGGCTGCGGTGGAAGCCCTGGAAGGGGCGGGAACGCGAGGAGGGGGTGGAGATGATCCCTCGCGCGAAAATAAGACGAGATCGTAGAATGAATTTTCTCCGTGCAGGGCTTTGTTCTCGGGAGAAACGATCTCCAAGATCCAGCGTGAAAAACCTGCAGATTTATGAAAGGAGCCGCTGATTTTTATGACCCCTTTCTCGGCAAATCTGCTCGAGTATGCGCGACGCTCGCAGAACGTGCTTAACGTTGAGACATTCGGTAAAATCGTGATCACGCAATATTATCAGAAAACTCCCTTACCAAAACACTCCGATCGACCTAAATTCTCACGTGCAGTAGGTACGCCTCCCCGTGCTCCACCCCCAGTTGCAAGGCGTACAGATCGAATCTTTCTCAAATCCGACCGAGTGCGTTAATCTTGTATATACCGCGCCTTCCGCGTCGTGTTCGGTGCTGAATAAAGCTATTACTGTTCCGAGTACGCATTGATCTATATAACAGCGGAACATTTTCTAGGGTAACGCTCCTGGGGATTCCAGCAGGCCACGGTAAGTGAAAAGAGCCGTGATAAACGACACGTCTGTTGTTTATCAATGTTATTCGATATTGGGCGTGCCGTGCGTTCCTTTTCGCGGCTAGATGACGAGCGGTTGCAATATGCGCACCGCCAACGGTGCACGGTAAAAGGAGTTATTGCGATCGTGCAGCCTCTAATTCTGCAATGGTAACGGATACATAATCCGCCCGTACGGTGCAATAATGGGGAGTCGTGTTCATGAAAAACATCGAAAGGTCAAGCCAATAGTAGCACCCGAGTAGGCGAAGAAGGTTATTGCGAAACCGTCTTTTGTGCGAGTGTACTTCCGCGTGCCACCTATGAGGGTGCCTCGTGAAAGGATTAACCTTACGTCGTTGGTGCGAAATATAAGGAAAATAAGTTTAATCTATAGATGTAGTAATTATTTCACTATTTCCTCGAGGAGACGTCTGAACAATGCAGTGTCATTTGTGGCAATGTTTTCAGAGGCTCGTAGCAAGACGTTATAGAATTGTGGGTATACACGAAACTTTAATGAGACGTTGAAATAGCAGCGTGGAATAAAGAATGCGGAGCATCTCGTCTGTTAGCGTCGTCGTTCCATCATGTATCGATTCTCTTCTTAGGTAATAACAGGACGTGTATTTCAATAGACAGACGAGCCGGTGACAACCTTGTATCTCTATTCGTGAATAACGAAGTAAAATTGTGATTAAAATTGAGTGGAACGCGTTTCATGTTCATAGTTGATCCGTACCATAGTCGCCAGTAACCTAACAATAGTAGAGAGAAATGATTGTATCTCACTAAGTGCTCTTGCCACGAATTTCTATTACGATCTCAATAGTAGCTGATCAACGGTACCAAACATTTCGTTCCTCGTTCGAAGCCCCGATATTCCCTGGAACGCAACGCTTCTCGGCTCTTTTATTTCAACCCTTTTAGGGATATGAGGCATACTAGCCAGCAACGAAGATCATTCCAGCGATTCCAACGGTGTACAGCTTAAAAGTTGGACCCTCCCTTCCGAGCGTATCACGAAGTTCGCGTTGCATGGGTTCAAGTAGGTACAGGACTTTAAAACGCACGGGGATCCGCGTGAGCGTTACCTGGATTTTTCAAGAGCCAGTAAGGAGCTCAGTCAATGTTCAGGAACGCTGTAATCCACGGTATGCGAGTTTTGTGATGCTTGAAACGAATGGGGAAATTTTCCATCAAAGGGGTTTCTCCGATAGTGTAATTCATCGACATGGTCCCTCGGGAAAATTAAGCACGCGCTGGAATAATACGAGATACCTCGGAAATTAATTTATTACCCGACTGCATTGTAACCTGGGACTCTCGGGCAACGGTATGCTGCGCGTTTGTTTGCTAACACTGTTCAGACTGGGTGTCCTTTAATCCGTTAGTCGTTGTATGCATAATTTCCAGAAATCCCCGGACAATTCTTACCGCTGTAGGAGTAGGGATAATGTAGGTATACGACGGCACATGTATTTGTCAATCGCTTACATTGCATCTTTCTGCGCCACGCCAGAAACCAGTTTACATTCATTACTGTCAAGTGTCCCATTACATTTTATACATATTTTCGCGTTGAATCCTCTTGATTCTCCCAACACGCTGGTCCAAAAGCGTTTCAATTAGACGTTACGGTTAATACCTCCTCCACGTATCAAGTTCATTATAACTCTCATTACGCCGCGTCCTATTTACAATTACGCCGCGCACTCCGCTCCAACCAGCCCTCACGACCTTCATTTACCGTAAGATCAGCCTGGCTGCATCGCGAGAAAGGATCGACGAACGGATTCATTCGCCACTCGGTGCCGCAACAACATGCATCCGCGAAAATAGACCAACACTCGCGGACGGGCGTTTAACGAGTACACACGTATTTAGCGCGTACCTTTTCACTTAGCTGCTTCTAAGCTGTTCGCCGTAGCCCCGGCTGCCACGCTCTCCTCTTTGCAACAGGCCCAGGCAAAGGCATGTTTCCTTTCAACCCCTCGGGACGACGAGGGGTGGGGCCAGGGGACGAAACGTAGGGGAGGAAAAAAGATGTTCAATTTATGACGGAGACTGAAAGGTGCACGCGAAAACTCGGGCCCCGAGTGTAGAGTCACATTCAGAATGGTAACTACACGCCGAAGAAGGCGAGCGTGAGCCCGTAAACCGAATCTTAAACGCGGCCGAGAGCTAGCAAGCGCGTCCGCGAATCAACGTCCGCGAAAAAGAGGCCGGGCTTCTGGCTCGTCTGCTCCGCAAGCCGTCCGCGTGCACGTTTTATCCTCCTTATAGAGATTAATTGGAAGGACAGCCTCAAAAGGTTAAGGAACACAGAGTATGTCGGCCAGTGAAATAAGGAAAAACGAGGAACAAGGATGAGAAGCTTAGTACAAGGGCGGAAGGGTGAGGACGAGGGATGGAGAGGGGTGGATAAAAGGAGAGAGAGAAAAGCGCCCGGGACAGACCACTGAACGAGGGCGTCATTAGAGGTCCGCGAATAAAGCGGAAAAGCCCGAGGAAGCAGAGACGCGGCGAGGACGCGGAGAAAAAGGAGCAGACGCGACGTCGAGCGAGCTAGAGCGGGTAAATAACAAAAAGGAGCAGGCCAAACTCCGTAAACTCTGGCGGCCGGTTTTTCGATTTGTCGTTAGTTTCGAACCATCCTCATTAGAGTGGTCCTCTATTTACATTGGATTAAACTCGCGGCTGAAAGCGGGGCATTGGCGCGGACCGCTTCTCTTCTCCCGCGTGTAAATAAAGTCGCGGGACGCGGCTACGGTAACTTCCGCCGCCGTTTTGATATCGCGTAATAATTGCTGGTCGAAGGATTGTCCTTTTTTCGGCTTTCGACGAGCCTCGAGTAATTAGCCGACTCCGTCTTCCAGTTTCTTCCACGATTCTTTATCTTTTCTGTCATCGTTTTCGGCTGGTAGAGGTGTATTTAGTTTACTTCTTCATGGATACAAGCTGTGTGTACAGTAACACAAGCACAAGATATTCATGGCTTTTGCACAAGCGCTGTCTATTTGAAAGAGAATTTTCCTGAGGTTATCGTCGCCACCGTAGGTAGCAGACTGCTTAATAGATAGAAGCTGCGCCTTCTAGGAAAAGGTGGGGATGAATCGCCATGAAACTGCCTAGTTGAGGGTTTCCAGTTGGACAAAGGTAACGATTGTTTTGCTTAGAAGCTCAATTAAGAGATACAGAAGAGCGGAGCGGGAAGAGTAACGCGACATCATTAAGCTTAATTGCATATCGCGCGGCCGTTGAAAGGAGGCTACTGGAGGCGTCGCGTCAATTTCATGGAGAAGCTATTTCATGGAAAAATCCGGCTCTTCGTCGTTAAATCGCGCGCCGATGGAACCGTCGAAGCCAACAACGCATGTTAAGCGCGCGTATTTATTAGCGCGTCGTCGTAATTCCCAAAAGGTAACAAAACCACCGAGTTTTACAGCCACTATTAATAACTCGCGGGATACGTCACCCATTACTTGCGACCTGTTTAATGCAATTTCAGGGGGAGGGGGGGGGGAACGCTCGCTGTTAATTGTGCGCAGAGATATGCGCTGGTGTGCGCTTTCGTTTATAAATTTGTTGCGCAGGCACGGCAAAATGATTGGGAAAAAGAGGGAATATCTCGTTTCTAGCCGCAATCACCGGTTTCGACGTTTGTGCACTCTCAGGAGCACAGAATCAATTGAACTCCTTTAAATGCGTCAAACGTGCAATTTCATGCTCCTCGCGCTCTTTGTGCTCCACCGTTCGCGCATTGTCAGGGAAAGAGGCAATAGTCGTAATTTGCATTCTCCACGGCTGCACGATGAAAGGCGAGGTGGAGAAAAAGGACGGGGCGCGAGTCATTTGATCGACGCGTCGAATTACGCTTCTCGATAATTTTATTGTAGCTACGACGTCGCGGAGATTGTTTTACTTCCGTCGCGTAAGTAGAAGAGTGCTTGACGCACCTTTGAGCAGCACTCCGCTGCAACGAAAATCGCGAGGATCGGTGAAATCACAATCTCAATACGTAAGGATAGAAGAAAGTAGAATAGATAAATAGGGACTTGAATTATTTTTTATTTATCCTCGCTATTGGTCGCGTTCTCCGTGTAAGGAGATGAAAAATCAGGGATTCGGTTCTGTGTCTAGCAGATAAGCGTGATAAATTTGTGACCCTTGAAACCCCAGTTTTTCCATGGGGGAACCCGACCCATTGACCTGTGTCACGTACTTTCCAAGTGTTTCCTAAGTGTTTTCTCGGCTGAATAGGGAAACAGCCGACAGTTACATGGTTTCGAACGGTTTTGGATATTTCAAAGCTCTCGCTGGTATCTCGATCTTTGAGTTGAAAGGGTTGGAGTATCGATTATCTTGCACGGCCGAGTGACGACAAATGGCACGGTACGTGACATATTGCACGAACCGCCGGCGCGTCACACAGCGCATCGTTTAAAATTCTACACCGAGCTCGTCGCGCGCCGCTAAATTCAAAGGGCACTGTTATAAATTGCGGGCTCGGCCCCCGTGCAGCCACTGGTCTGGCCGAGTTGCCGGTCGTCCAAAAAATATATCACCACTCCGAAATATTTCGGAACCGCTGAGTGCCAGCGGCCACGAACTGCCTCGTCAGGAACACTAGCTCTGCCCTTTGGGGTTGGCCTCGGTGAATTTGATTAGCGTGCAGGGTATACAGGTGTGCCATGGCCCCGATACGAAGATTCTACCCGTCCCCGACGAATATTCCCCCGCCATAGATGGTGATTATCCAAGCGGCCCTTCGCACCTCGAAACATGGGAGCGCAGGTAGACGGATTCTGCATTCTAACAAATGCTTTGTCCGCGGCTACGGCGCGCCGTGTTAACCACAACGGGGGTTACCATCATCTAGATTCTAGATAGAATATCCACGTTTCACGTGAGTTCCGCGCGTAATCATCGATCGTTTCAAATTGATCGCTTTGCTGATGCTCAATGTAGAGTCCCGCTTGTCTTCCCCAATGGTCGACTCCGGCGTGATAATGGTGACTGTGTGTAATGATGATGAATTTGCGGCGGCCACCACCCACGCACTCGCCACCAGAGGGCTTTTCCATCAATCCCTATTCCCGGCAGTTGCGCTCTAACCATCGATCCCGTCACGTGGATCGAGCCCTGTCCACGAGTGAAGCCCCTTGCGCCGTTTTGTCCCCCGTCATATGCCATCGCTAAGAGACAGGGGAGTCAATAGGTTTTAGGTGATCGGTGATCGTATTGATTCTGACACTTCTCATATATGTATACAGGGCTGCATCAGATACAATGAACGCATTGCGATGCTTTCCACCTGCAAGCTCGATGAATTACTAAACGTCTTGCAGCTTATTTTCCCTTTTGGTATATCTGTCCTTCAAACTCCGAGGTTTCGATTCATTAGGTGCCTCGTCTATTTTCCGCGAGTGTTTTCCGGTCGTCATAAATTTGTGATGTAGCGAACGACAGTCTATGACGTGGCGAAATCGTGGCGAGACGAGATGTTACAAAGCAGGTAGGATGCGTAATAGACGTTGAAAAGCAACTGCGGCTCTGTAATATTCCCACAGAGTATGCCACTGTAATCTACAGTTATTTATTACGTCCTCAAAACTTTGCCTTTAGCCTTGCTGTGTCGAGTTTTCATGTACCTTTCCCGGTGTGGCACCATGGAGACTTCTGATGTGTTTGCGCTCTTTGTCAGCTGTCGCTCCACTGTGTGTGATAATCCGCGAATGGATTACTACTGCGATCTACGCCAGTCATAACGTCGGTATTTAGTTGCACAAGCGCAGAAGAAGGGATTTAGGTTTTTCAAAATTCAACTGCTTTATACTGCTGCTCTCGGCAGCGAAACGAATGAAACCAGTGAAAAGCTAATTATTTGCC
Source organism: Andrena dorsata (assembly GCA_929108735.1). Lineage (NCBI taxonomy): Eukaryota > Metazoa > Arthropoda > Insecta > Hymenoptera > Andrenidae > Andrena > Andrena dorsata. Next base: position 55,201,146 of record OV815489.1, read on the forward strand.
TGTTCAACACACCGCCCAGCGATGTTAATTCCATGGATCATAAGAAATAGTTTCCTCAGAGCTACCTTCGTGCCCCGAACATTACTGTGAGTTACAACCCCTTCGCCCAAGGCACTAAGGTACGAACCTCCCAGGGATAGCTCTAGTCACGACTCCCCCGGCATACTACTCCAAACGAAATGCATATCTTTCCTTTTCATTCTGCCTATTTCCTCCCATTCTCCGACCAGCCAGCATTCCACTTACAACGGTCGATATCCTATCGCGCCGCCACACCGTGGCCACGTATTTAATCCCGGCAACGAGCGAGTTTCACGAGCGATCGACACACCGGGGGTTCGATATGCTCGGTGATCTCGAATCACAGCCAGTCTTTGACTCTTTCGCGGCTTTGTGTTATTTTCGCCCGCTTTCCTTTGCTGCAGCCACGAAAATAGGCTCATTGTGCACGCCCGTCCCCCTTTCTTTGGTGAAACGATGGGGGGACGCGCGATGATAACCCTTTGACCGTTTCAATTCACGCCTCTCTGGCATGCAGGCTTTCTTGACGGGGACAAGCAAATGATTGTGTCGCGTGAATAGGATTTCGTCGAGGCTGCCACGCGCTTCTGCTCTGTTTCGGCGGACACTCGAAATCGAGGAACGTGTTTACGCGCGATCCACCCTCGACGACGGAAACCTTGAAGCATTCGGTTCTACGGTACTCCAGTTTTCTAACCGAGAGCTGCAATTAAACAGGCTCGCGAACGCGCGCCCGCGAATGCCTATTTATTTTTGTGCTTCTAGTAAATTGAGAAAGTTTTTTCGGCCCGTTGTTGTCTGGTTTGGAAACAGGAGGCGCTTGGCCGAGCGCATTGTGGGTCGGGCTGGTGCACAGTGGTGTCGACAGTGGCTCCATATTGTGAAACTTATGACCGATCGTTATTGTTTAATGGAGATATTGTGGGGCAACGGTGATGGAATACGGAAAGTTGGAATGAGTGAATCAACCGGAAAAATGTGTAGGTTCAGTGATGATTTTAAATAATACCATACTTCTACCCACAATTTTTGCACGCTACTAATTTAGTACGTAGAAAGATATAATTCATTTTAAATGTCACGCGATAATCAACCGTATCAGTGTTGAGGTATAAATTATTCCGTTTGACGTAGTTACGAAATTGGATACGTGCGAATAATGAACAACCGGGAATCACGCCTTTGATACGATATTTTGTTTCGAAGGACACATCCAGGCACGCGCATTCCGTTATAAACGCAACTCCAATTTTTTATCTCACCATTTCTCCATTTCCCACGCATTCTTCTGTTACTATTTGTCACTTCTCGTTAGTCCTCTTCTTGTTGATTCTACACCTTCTGCTAACCATTGTTTAACAGTAAACATTATGAAACCAGTCCGCGTCGAACCGTGAGATTCGTAGGTAACGTTTGTTGAAAGTATTTCGCAACAAAACGATAATGGTGTTTCTCTTACTCCCAGTTTTTTGCACTGCATAAACAGAATTACTGCAGTGCGTTATTTTCGTCATATACATGCGAAAATTTCGTAGTTAATAGCAAATTCTGTGTGATGCCTCCCATTCCCGTGATTCCCAAGCTTTGCGAATTCCTTGGAGCTGGATTAAGCACGCTTATTAATTCGAAATGTGTACGAATTTTAGCGAGGACAGCAATCTTTTTCGCGGAGTAATTTGGCAGAAATATTTCTGCCTAAAACGGTCTGCGAATTAAGGTATTTTGGGAAAGACCCCCTCACTCTCCTCGAGTGCCTTAATTCAATGCATGCATTTCCCCTGTTATAATTGCAGCATTGAAGTTATTGTTAGATTGTCGGTCCATAGCGCAGTAAATGCCGCTGGCCTACATTCGTAAACACGATGAATGTTTTAACCCGTAAACTTGATATTTGCCAAAACTTGCTTGCGAATTCTACAATTTTCATTCTCCATGGCATTCTGGAACTTGCGAAAGCAAAAGCCGCGTAGCCCGGCACGATGTTTCTGAAACTGGAAATTACAGATGGAAATGCTCCGTTAATGGTTATCAATAAGATTGCGTTTGGTGCCGGATTGCCAAATGATAACGAGGTTGATAAACGCGCAATGAAAAACTCAATTAAAACCGAGCATTTCTGTTGCTGGCCTCGAAATACCACGCTTTTCCATACATGCCCTGCTTTAATAGTATCAATTGTTTCTGACATTTATAACCTTTTTATAGCGGCCACGGCGCGGTAATGCGCTCGATGTTGTCAGCACGATCGATATTACCAGTACACACCCTTGTGTGTGCACTCTGCACGTTCTAAGAAGCCGTCGGTTGTTTTTATAAACTTTATCGATTCGACGATGAAAAAACAATTTGGAGCGTGCATAATGGATTGCGTGAAAACCTGTGATCGATGCCATCGATGCCATCGATGTCATTGTGTCAGCCCGAAGGAACCAATAAATAAACAATGTGAAAGGATCGTTAAACAAATTTTAAACCGCATGAAAGGTGAATCGCCTTTACCTACGCCCCGATAAAACTTCAGCACTCGGGAGAGGGTGGAGTCAAACTAATCTTCTTTGTTCTTTGAAAGCATGACATTCTATTGATCATACTTATTAAAATTTCACGATGCCGACCACCAACGTTTACCCTATACAAGCAATTTCCCAATCACAAGCTCCACGCTTATTAAACTTGGTGGTACTGCAGTTGACCATATCGAAACGCATTTCTGACGCTGGATCCATTTTAGAACACTACAAAGTACGACGAATATTTAGGTAACCAAATCATGCGCTCCACCCTTCTGAATGGGGCACAAATTGACTTCACCCCGAGCAGCTGTATAATAAATATACCCTGCCCTCCGACATGGAGGGGTGAAAGTCGTTGTTGCAACGAGAAAGAGAGCAGAATTCAGGGGTGTCGTCGAACGGGCAGCGGACACGTCGATAGATCGAAGATCGACGTACTTTAGCCACGTACGCGCCAGCGCGCAACAAATCGTCTAATCAAGTAGATATATGACTGATGGGAGGGGGGTGAAATTGGTTCTTGGCCGCGAGTAAATCTCGCGCGCGCGTCAGGACGAGACGAGTATCGGAGGGGAAACTAGAAGAAGGAGAATCCGAGATCGATTTCCTTTGGGATTTATGCGTCTATTTTTTATCCTGATACCTCTGAAGCCGTCGACGTCACCCTAGGACCAGGATACCTGGCAAGGAGGCGGCTTTCTCTCGGGTCACTCTTTCATTTCGCGCTTCACTCGGAGCCAACGTGAAGATCCTTGGTTATTAATGTGCCCAGCGGCGTGGCTGAAAGTTCTCGCTAATTCATTCGGATGATTCTCTGGGAATCTTTCGTGCGTATAGATATACCTGTAACCATGGAGAGATTTCAGCTTATCTCGAGCACAGCTTCTTTCTGAATTAGGAATCAGTCCCTTGAAAACGGTGACCTCTTTGCTGCCACTTATACTTCCCTCTGTCGCCGGGACGACGGACTGAGTTAGTAATTCTGCTCCCCGTCTGCCCGTTTTTTCCCTTACCTTTTTAGATTTAAAATTTTGAAGACAGGTTGGATATCGTGTCCTCGAGAGGTGACCCGAAGTCTACTACGCTACGAATTCCCAATTCGATTATACCGCTAATTAGTCGTTTTCGTAGTCGACAGATTTTTTTGCACTGTAGGCAATATTCTACTGCAGCTGCAGAACGGAACACCTAAAAGGTGAAAGGTGTACTCCAATTGCTCACGTTTAGTCAAGGGCTGTTCTTCGAGCAAGTACTTTTTAGGTGAAACTCGATTCCAAGCGTAAGGACAGATGAACTCACAGAAATTCTACGCTATTAAGAATATCTAGTCAATTACACATGTTAGGGTTTCGGAGCTTCAAAGTAGAGGCCTTGACGAAAGGAATACAGAATTTATACTCAAGGCTAGTTATCCAAGGACCGATAATTCGGCGAAAAAGTTGATTTCCTCTGCCAATTGTGCGAGTGAAAAATTGATGGGCAAACCATAGTACATGACATATCGGAAAACGAAGGGTACGAAAGGTTGGCGCTCGTATTCTAGACTCTTCGTGCTCCTTTTCCCCCGACGTGCATTTTCAATATTGGACTGCGCGTCTCACCTCGCGTTCGTTTCCTCGTCTTACCTTCTTTCTTCGGCTGCTCCCGAATATAGCGTGTCCCGCATAAAGTTTACGAGCTGAGCTCTCCGAAACTATTAAAGGTATCGGGGAAATTTTGTTCCGTATTCGGGAGGACCTATCTTTACGTATCTCTGGCGCATCGCGAGATGCGGATGTTCGCTGATACGCGGAGAATATCGAGTGTCCTGCTGTTCTCCAAATTCCACCGCAGAAAGGATTCAGGGTTTAATCGTGGCCGGATGCGCGCCGAAGTTTGATGGAGTATCGGATGGCGCCTAACAAACGGCAAGTCGACGTTCAGGATCAGATATTATTTCGGATCGAATTCATGGCGGGCGGGATCGCGCGGGATGGGTCAAAGGGAGAAGATAGAACGGCGAGGGAGGGCGGCAGGCAGGCAGGCAGGCAGGAACGGAGGATGCGATTTATCACTGATGGGTGAAAACGAGCGTAACACCGGTGCCGTATAATTGCGCGTATATCGTTGACCCGTAGTTATCGCCGATAAGCGGGATATCATCGATCGTACGCACCCCTCATTTTCCGCACGATTTTCGATCACCATTCGACGCGTTTACGGGCTGTCAATAACCGCCACGGATCGCGATATGCATTCGAAGCCTGCCGGTTTGAGGAACGCGACGCGTTATTGCACCGATGGTCGGAACTTACGGTGCATGCGCAGCGCATGTATCGAGGTCATTTCATAGCAGACACTTTGGTGGCACTTGACTCCTGCTGGGAACATATTCAATTATTTACGATCTATGAATGACCGCGGCATGCTTTCTACTCGTTCAAGCTTTAGTTTCATTTGCAACCGGTGCGCCGAAGTGTTTACCGAAGATCCAACCCTGACAAGGGAATTGACTGGCAGCTTCGGGTATCGCTGTTCATCGAAAATTAAGCTGTACGTACTCGTGGTAACTCTCGGTCACAAATAACTGGAGCTGTACTGTTTGAAACCGACGATGAGTAAACACGAAACAAAGGCGAGAACTAGAATGTCGAAAGGAGTGTCTAAGTGTTCTGAAGCGTGTCTATCTGGTGTCTGAAGGTCCAGATCGCCTGAATCAGTGTCTACGTGGAACGAATCGTTGTATACCTCGCAAATAGAAGAGCGTATCCAAAGGACAGTGGCGTGGTTGACATAGGGCGTGAAATGTAGGTTGGTCGGGTATATAATTGACAAGTGAAAGTGGCTTTTAGCGGCGGTATACGTCGCTATTGTCACGAAGAGAATAAGACCTACCATTTACTTGCAATTATGGACCATATGCATCGTACGGAAGCGGAAATGTTTCAATCAAGGATCGAGAAAAGCTTCTAAAGAAGCGCACGGTTACTCCAGAAATTTATAGCCGTCCCCGGCGTAAAGCAGGTAAACCGCGCTAAAGTCAGCGCGTCGATACAGCGTGCAATCGGATTAATTCTAGCACCGAGCAGCAGGGAACGAGCCACGCGGCTCCGGTGTCCGCCTTGGACGCAAAATTCGCTCAGCGACGGGGAAATGAAAAATGTTTCATTCAAATTCCTGGCGTACCGGCGGCGAGAACGACGATAATTCGCACGCGGCGTTAATAGAAAGGGATCCAATTAAAGGGAGCGGAAACTTTTCCAGCCGGATATTCAGCAGCGTTCCCGTCGTTTGCTGTTAAGTGCGTTTTAAAATTCGACGCACGTAGCCTCGGGAACGTCCGTGGATCCTTATCGCCCGGCAGTATAATAAAAGGGAACCAGAAGTACCGTTCAATTCGCGAGGGAAAACAATTTTTCATTTAAGTCGGCCGGGCCACGCGGCCTTCCAGCCCGAAGATTACGCGTGGCCGCTCGTGTACCGTCGCGTAAAAGTCACTAGTAACGAACTCGCGAACGGCCAAGGAGAATCTCGAGGGTGGCAAGCTGGTAAGCTGGTTGCGCGATAACACAATCTTTCGCTAGGAATCATAAACTCGCGCCACGGCCGTGGGGATAGGGTAAAAAATGACGATGACTGGGGAACAAGGGCCCGGGCACGAGCGGCAGCTCGTAGCGGCGGTGCTTAAAGCGGCCGTAAAAACGAATATCGGACCGGACGGAGAATTTACACGAACGCCCTTGCGCGGTGCATAAAGTTTCGCGTCAAAAGCATGAAATCCAAGGGCGATTTCGGACCAGACACTTCGATTGCCACAGACATCCGAGACAGACGGGGGTAGCGATTCACGTCGTCGATCCACGCAGAGGACCAAGACGTGGAAGGTGGTTATCTATGAAACTGATGCATTTAAATCGATATTTTCTGCTCTCGTGTAGAAGCCTATGTACTAGGGAAGAAGCCCTTTGTCGGGGAAACATCCTGACGATCGAAGTTAAGTTACGCTGTACGCGATTAGTGCTTACATAGATGCTTACATAGCTGACTATTTAACAGCGTGTGTGTGAAGCCTACTTAGAGCCTCGCGTTTGATCACCAAAGTTGAGCTGCGTTGGGCACTTAGAGTCTGTACTTAGCGACACTGTTCCCCGTTATCGTGGATAGGATCCACCTAAAGCTGCAGCTCTTTCTCCGATCGATGCAGTAGTCGATAGTACTAGTCGGCTCAGCAAAGGGACGAGAGGAACGCTTGTGAAAGCTCAATTTGTAGATACGTATTCCGCCATAAACGTTTGCGCGAATACGGCGACACTGTTGCAAAGGTGTATTTGCTTTTATATATGAGTCCTTTGAGCTTTGAATTCGGGCACTCATTTGTTTTGCACTCGTATTCCTTTGTTCTCCAACTGATACTCTTTTTGCTCGTTGCTGTTAGCGTTGCTAATTTTGTCGCAGTGAAATACTTTGAAACGGGCGCGTGCGATCCCACAAAAGTGCTATTGCGTGGGAGTTTAATTAATGCCAAATATTTCGTCAGGGCAACGATGAGATTCCCTTTGTTCGTTATCCGGTAGTCATGGTAACATCGGCGAGCCGCGGGTGAACTTTTGCTCGACGGTGAAACGCACTCATTTCCCCATTATTATATTCATCCCCGCAGCCGAACGAAATCGGTTATTTTTCCGCTCGACGATATCTAATTGCCGTTAAATGATACGGATTTTTCCGGATTTCCGGCTTGCTAGGCGGCGAGAAAAAGCTGCGCAGCGACGGGGCAAAAATACCCTTTAACGGGTGTGCTCCACGCGTCACGGTCGCTATTGCCTGAATATTCCGCGAAAAAGTGGAATCTGATTTGTCGCGGGAACACATAACGATTGGTAATCGTGGATTCTTTTACCAGTAACGCGGTCGAGGTCAATTATCGATCAGCATATGTTTTATCCGCGAATACACATCGACGACGATCGGTTGAGTAAATACGCTCTAGTCGATTGAAACAACCCGTCTAAACGGTTCCAGGGGAGTTGCAATCCACGCGTTTACACACATGAAGTTGTAACTGTGTCAATATTTTATCTGATATTGATTGGGGTTCCGTGGGTGTGCGAAAAAAAAACTTTCACAATTTTAACGTAGATACCTACCTTTCGCGATGCCTTCGTTTTCTCCCTGCGACACGGTTTTCATCAACTGCCGCACGGTTTCATTTGATTTCCGTTACCATTAACATCCTATCAGCTTCGCTTCCCAGCCATGGATCGAAATCCATAACAGTTAATATTGTTCCCGTGGTAGGGAAAATTCGAGAATTAAATTATTGCTGACGAATTGAATTTTGCAGAGGGTTTCCAGTACGGTCAGGCTCTGCGCGCTATAAATTCCGTGCCGTTCGCTGGGGACAATCGTTAATGGCCACGGCGGATCAAATTTCGAGATGAGCACGGTCGTTCCGCGGGAGAAAAAAGCGCGCGGGGAAAGTTAATAGCGCGAGAGAGCGTGCGACCAACAGCGTCGGACAATTAAACGAGAGTACGCGGAGTACTTGAATGAAAACGACTCCCTTTTGTTCGTATCGGATACGCCTAATAGAAACGAATAGTGAAGCTTAATCAATTCAATTTCACCAACGTATGAACAATGCTCGCGTTTTTCGATTCTCCGTTTTAATGCCGCATTGCTCAAAACGAACACGGGACACCTAATTGCGGGAAGTATTTCTCCCATCTGCTATAAATGTTCTTCATTATCTTAATCGAGAAATGAGAATTTGATCCTGGTCGTTTTCAATGTCCACTTTCACGAATTCAAATCTTCTATCCCTATAGAATTTGATTTGAAAGAATCTATATAAATTGATTGGGAAAATTGAGAATACTATTACTGCAAGTCTTGGAGTTCAAAGGGTCTGATTCAGACCCAAAAATGAATGTCGCTACTACGTGTGTAACACTCTCGAAGAAAATTCGGTGCAACACTTTATGCGAGACATCCTGTGTATGAATAGAACATCAGTTACACCAGTTCCGTCACTTTCAGCACTAAATTTATCACCAGTATTATTCTCCTCCTTTTTGCTCACAGTTTCTATGCAGCATCCGCTTAACGACCATTTTATACATCGTTAAAGCAAAAATTACCACCCGCAACAAGTTCCTCGCGCGCAGCTTTGCACCTTTCGCAAGCAACATTGCAGCGATCGCGTGTACGAACGCACTTCGTGCGGTAAGATAAAAAAGCGCGATCCTTTTTCTCTCCTGCAACGAGTAATTTATAAAGGGCTTTAATCACCCTGGTGGTTGCGAAATTGTTTAACCGTTAGCGCCGCGGCAGGTAGTGTCCGCTTGCCGTTAGAGCTCATCATCCCATCACGGTATCCCCGTCGGGAAGTAATTGTTTCGCATTTACGCTGTTAGCCGCACTCCTGGCCGAAATAACGCGAGCAATTAAGTGCACGTCATTAACGTCTTCATAACGAAAGAATCTTTCAACCCCGAGAATTACGTAAACGCTGTAGCGCCTTCATTATTCACGGCCTGTAAAAATTTCCCCGTAATCCCCGTGGTCGCGTTGCCACGTCCCCCTATTTACCGTTTCCCTTTAAGTCACATCAAGGCCAGCTTTCTGTGTCAATAAAGTACACGATCCTCTTCCTCGCGCCGCGAGTCGCGCCAAAGTAAACCCCTTGAAGCGCCCTTTTCAATGTTTCAACTTTCAACGACCAAGCTGAGAGTTCCCATCCCCCCCCCGGCAGAAAGATTGATTAGCATCCCTGAAATCGGGACTGTTTGGTGCGAGACGGGATCATAGGCGCAATTAGTGGTGGCGAAATGGGATTCTAATTCCATTGGTCGGAGATGCCGTCGCGTTTGCACGTTCACAGGGGTTCCGTGAGGGTAACGCGTATTTGGTGAACTCCTCTCAGCGGGCGGACCTCCCCCCCCTTCGTTTGGCCAGCTTTCTGTGCTGGTGGAAAATTGGTTTTCAAGAAGAAGTAATCTCGTGCCCGAAAGAGGTCCGATGTCCCCGCGGAGGAGTACCTAATGAAGTGTACGTGAGAAACAAGTCATCACCGGGTAAGAAGACCCGCGGGAGGGCAAACAACAAGACCGCGGCCGAAAGCCTGTGGCGAGAGAATCTCCTCGGCCACAGCCGTTGGCAAAGAAGTTCGAAAAGTTTTTCCTGCTCCACCCTCCAATCTGTAGCTTCCTTTTCGCACGTGCTACCGCGAAACGACCTTCGGCATTCGAACGTTCTCCCTTTCTGGCGAATCATCGGCCACTTTTGTCGACCAACTTTCGCCAAGTTTATCTATCTTCTGAACGCGGTCGGAGGGGACACTTCTGGGGGATTTTATAAAGATTCGTTGATTGAGTTTCATTTAAGTAATGCACGGAGTGAATCACGTTTACGGGATCACCAAGTTCGGACACTCGTTTCTGATTCGATATTGCTACATCTTTAACGTCCTCGATTTTGCGGTTCTAAAGCCAGAAATATGCTTCTCGAAGTTTTAATTAGTAATATTCACCAGGTCGATGTATATACATATTTCTTGGCGCGAGCAATTAAGTAGCAAATATTTTAATATAATTCGTTGCACTCGTATCGACCGTAACGCGCGCCACGTTAACGAACTTCTAATTACCAGAGGTGGGCCCGCATCGAGATTGTCTGCAATCTCAGCGCCAGCGTAATTTTCATCGCAATTAATCCAGCGACCGGTCGGTGAGTCGGATTCTTGCTCGACCACGCGCCTACCTCTCGGCTGATCTCTTTTCCGTTCGCGTTTACGCTCGCGGCGGAACAAAGACGACCGAGCCGCCCACGACATTCAGCATTCGTTACCGGCCCACGGTGTCTTTGTTCGCCGACGAGTCCCTGTTCACGGCAACTTCCGGTTTGCAAAGTTTAGCTACGTGCGCGCAATAAAACCGACGGCGGGACAAAAAGCGCGCGCGCACAGCGAGGGGAGACGCCGGGGCGTCGCGATGAAAGCGATTTCAGGAGCCACGCGTTGCGCCCCGTTTGGAAAACATGCCCCCCAGAGCGCAACCGTGATAAATGCGCCGCCAGACGATTGGATGATTGCCGCCCTGTACGCAAGAGTTCGCAATAATTAACCTGCCGCACGCAATTCGCGCGTCAGCCTCTCTTCTGCATTGTTTCTCCTCGTTTGCTGCCAACTGGAGCATCTGGCGGGCGATGCTGGGTGGATTGCTGTTAAAAAGCCCGCGATTGGAGTCGCGAAGCTGGTGGGTCTGTTAGAAATCCTCCTGCGCCGAATAATCTAGGAACTGATGATAGTTTTTACCTCGAGGGATCTTTATTGGCCTTGAATGATTGAAGTAATGGAAGCACCGCGTAATCGCCCGATATAATTAAAGTGCTACTCTGTAGTAACTTTGAGAATCGTTTAATTGAAAGCTAACATCGTTGTTCCTCTCATTTTCAGGTCCGGAGGAAAATAAACGCCGACGCTCTGAAGGTAAGGAAAACCTCGTTAATGAATCTCCGCGTCCGTTGATGTACCTACTTACGTGGACTAATAAAAACGCTCCAGGGGAAAGGTGCTTCAACGCAATTCAGAGATAAAATCCAGTCGTTTCTGGTGTTTAAACAGAAAACGTCTGTTCACAAGTTTTCCCGGCAAAGCGTCACTCGCGTTTCCAGTTCGATTTTTCTCCCCGTGCCCAACATTTCGAATTTTACATGCAGGATAGTAGCTATTGCGCGAAAATCTACGGTATCTAGCAATTATCATCTCTGAAGGAATTAATTTTTCATTGCCCGTCGGACGGTAAAACGCTGATTATTCACAGTCGAAAGTACTGGAAATTAACGGCTTCTGTGCGCGAGTCGAGCTAATTTCGCTGTGCCGGTTTTACGGCAAATTAAAAACGAAAAAGCTACGTTAGAATGGACATCTCCGATTTCAAGCTTTTTGCATGACTCTTCCATGCCCGTTAAAGCGTACACCCACCCCGTAGATTCGTTTAAATTTATTAATCTTAACGAACCATTGTTGGTTACATAAAAAAGACAGTCTATTCTCCTGATATTTTTTTCGGAGTTTCTTCATTACCGAGTTGAGATCCTGCTTTTTTTCCTGATTTGTGTAATCATCAGTGTTTTTATACCAAACTCCGAAGGATCAACATGAAAACCCTCTACCCTGTCTGTCATTTGCACTCGCACTCTGCTAATTGCACGTTGAAAAACCTGAGAAATCACTCATAGGGAACTTCGTTATATAATTACTTAATTCGTGCAAATTCGCTTCTCACCGTTGCATGCATTTTTGTGCTCCTTTCAAAGTGTTGTCTCCTTCGTTGAAATAAATTGACAACTATAATACAATTTCTAATTATCACTTAGAACTTGCCACTGAGTTTCGTCGAGAATTTCAATTCGAATTGGACTCCAACTTGACACGTGGACCTGGTACGATTTCTAAGTGGTAAAAGTGACGGGGAATGGTACTCCTGAGTCTCGCATTCGTTCGCTTAGGTCCGCGCAAAAATCCGTCAAAATATTGTGTTCTCTTCGCTCGCTAATTGCCTCGTTTGTATGTTGTGCCGGAGTGGCGGATTACTCGGCGCTTGAAGGAGAAAATTTCAAATGAAGCCGTCTGTCTAGCTCGCAGAGAAATAAGCCACTCGGCCTTCAATCCGTTCCAGCTTACAAGAACTGCAATGTTTCCGCTCCCTTTATTAAATCGCCCTCCCGCCTGCTGGAAAAAGTACCGAAGAGGCGGGCGAACCAGGCTCTATCGCGTCCTGTTTCGTGAATTTGCCGAAGGTGTAGGGGAGGGCGCGGAAACGGGGCGAGAGTGCAACTCGTTTTGCTCACCTCCCGGCAAAGATCCGCCAAAAACCTTTCCTCTCTCCCCATCTCTCTCCCTTGCCTGCCATTATCATACAACACGACGAGCCTTGAAGTTTTAATGAATCGGAAAGAAAAAGTTTCGCAGGCCGGGGAAGGTTAATTTCATCCTGTTGAAACTGGGGGCGAGAGGGGGCGATGTAACGTCTTGAAGCATTTAATCGTGCCGCTGTTTGCCCCAGCCGGACTAGGTCTCCGCTTCGTTTTATTCGGATCACTTTGGAGCGAGTAATCTCCTTAAGCGCTTCCCTCGCGCGCCCCGGCAAAAACAGCCGATTTATTTTTCGAATTCAACGGTCGCTTGAAGGAAGGCTGACGCGTATTTCGTTTCGCGAAGAAAAACTCGGTCTTTATCCATGTGTATCGGTGAGAGAGGATTGAAGCAAGTCAGTATTAGTGGAGTGTGCAAATATTGTCGGTGCCCTCTACAGAGGGAAAGTAGGTACCCGTCGACGTAGTCAAACAAAATCGGTTACAAATGCATCAAGACGACGTCATTGTCCTTGGCTTCCTCATTCCGCCGAAAACAATCAGTCGGCAAAGGAAAAACCAGACCTCCAACTCCAGTTCTGCGAAGCTCCGCCGGCCGATACTCTTTCTCCTTCCGGTTAACGGACGGGTGGCTCGTAATCGGCAAAAGGAGGCACCGCGAAGTTCCGCGTATTATCGCGGACCAGGAAACTTGGTCTCGCCTTTCATCCGCGGATTAGTACTTTTATGGAGTTTCCGAATGGGGAAGTTCCAGGGCATGATTCAACGCGACACCACCGCACCGTGATCAAGTGACTTCAACGGCTCGCCACGTTTATGGAAATAAATTTAGACGGACTCGAGCGCCGCGCGGCGCGCGTATACACCGTTGTGCGGGCTAGTTGGAGCGGAAGTTGCGCCCATGGCACCGTGGTCCGCGAATTTCTGGTAATCCCCGAAGTAGGGAACCGTGTACAGAAGCCGCCGCACCGTACGTGCGCGCACGGGGCGCTCGCGTGCACGCGCCCGTGATTTATGAAACGCGGTGTAATTGACTTACATTACGATGCAAATTACCCGGCTCACGATACGATGTGAAATGCCTGTCTGATTCTTACGAAAACTTTCGTCCCCCTACCCTTGTCTTCCCTTTTCTTTCTCTTCTTCTTTCGTTCAACCGTGTACAATTAGTTAGAGGTTTCACGCTCGAGAGGTATTTGTACACGGTTGCGCGGCGCACGGTCGTTCGCCTTTTCTGTGACGCGACAACGTTGTCAATAATGCTTGAATCGCTGTCGCGTGCTCTAGCTTACATATATTTCTGCTCGTCGGGAATATTTTTAAACGTACACATAACCGGGACACGAGTGTTGCGCTACCATTTTTAAGCCCCGCCAGTTCCTTTACCCCGAAATACCGCGGCGATGTGTCAGCGAACGTCTGCCTCTTTCTCGTGGAACGAAGTTTGTTCACGTGCTGGCTTCACGAGCTGCTTACGAGTGCCTGGGACAGATTTATCGCGATCCAGATACGACGCACCTTTGGTGAAGACGAATCGAATCACTCCCAGGCCGTCATAGTTTCCTGTCTCGTGTCGAAAGGCGCAACCGTTCACCCTGGAATAGAAACGATCAAAAAATTTTCGGTAGCATAAAAAATGGCCCAGTTCCGGGAGATTTTAATTCGATCTGTACGCATTGGATTAGTTGCTGGCAAGAACGTGTTTAATTCAGCCAGCCCGGCGGGCGTACGAAATTTTACGAGCCCGGGGGCTGCTCAAGTTCCTTCCTTTGTTTCTACCCTGTCCGTCGAAGCGGGGGCACGTGACCCACCTGAAAATGAACTAGCCGTGCCCTCTGACGGAAAAATATCTGTACGCGCGCGAGCGCGCACGTGCACTTAGTAAGCCCCCAGCGTACATTTCCGTTCGCCCACCCACCCACACCGGACCCCCGCCGATACAATTAAAGAAGCGCAATAGATCCACCGTCCAAGTGGAAGAAATAAACTCTTTGACAGTAAATCGGTGAAGTCGCACGGGAGAGCTTCCTTATCCTTTGACTTCCAGTAACGCCGAGGCTCCTCGTCTCCACTTCGCCCTTCCCACCCCCACGAACCATAATCCCGCTTTATTGGCCGCGTATTAGAGACGTTATCGGCACCGATGAACGCGACCAGTGGCGGGTAAAATTAAATCCAGGGTGGGGCATTATACAAAGATCGTATTGATAGTCGGTGACGATAATACTGATAACTCGTTGTGAGATATTTTCGGAGATATCTTTCTCTGGATAAGCAAGCACGTAGGTACCTGTGTATCACTGTTGGAATTGAAGGCACAGAAGTGTGGGGGAATGTTTGATCGTTGCCACGAAAATGTATGTACCTACCTACACTATGCACGCACGAATCCAGTTACGAGCCCTCCTAGGCACAGCTGAAAAAATTACACTGGACGATTTATGCTCGTACGCGAGCCTCCACGAAGGGACGAGTCCCGTTGAGAAATCTTCACGAGCATAGTTGATTATTTGTGACTGTGCTCGTACCTCACTTTGGCCAGGATAAGTGCATATCCGTGTGAACGCGTTGTATCCTTTCTTGCGGTTATAAGGTATGCAATCAACGCGTACCAGCCATTTGGTATAACCGTGCACAGCCCCGCTAGGAAATCCGGCTGAAAATTGGCATGGATCTTATCCGCGAGCCGTATTCCCGGCTTCGTTCCGCCGCGCCCAGCTATTTTTCTGTTGCTCCCGCTAGATCAAACGGAATTAAATCCAGCCGTACAATTTCCTTGATATTTATTACATTGACGCCGGGTTGAATGGAGGGGTCGGGTGAATGTGATGAATGAGCGGAGCGCGCTGGAATGAAATTAGGTAAACGGGGGAGGAACCCCGCGCCTGTTAGAAAGTTGTAAATTTAAGCTCTCGTTCGTCCGTTCACTCATCCATTCAGAATGCTCGCTGGCTGCTTGTTATTTTCTTCCCGTATAATTCCGGCCGGATGTGGAATTCGCGGACACTGGGTCTTTAAGCTTCGTACCTTTGTATATTTTTAGACAAAGCCGCCGCTCCTAATGTACAATAATTCATCACCGTAGTTGCCACCGCGGCTTCCGTAAGTTTCCGCGTGAAACACAGCGCAACAAAAACTGCAACTTCACAACAGGGGAGCCCCGTACTAGAGAGTAGATGTCATCAAAAGTTTCACACAATAAGGGCACTAGGATTTTCCTCTACGTTTCAGATCCTTTTGTCTTCTTTGAAAAACGAATGCCAACATTCGGCCGACGTTGTAAATAACCACGTTGCGTGCTATTTGAATTACATACCATTCGTGGACCGGACCGTGCCGGTAGTCCGAAGTTGGTTGTATTATTCTTATCTTTATTAACAGATTATTTAACAAATTCGACGTTGGATGCACACACCAGAGGCCAGGCGTTGGAAGTTAAAAGGTATACAGGTTTAAAGGGCAATGCTCATTGCGACTTTAAAGCGCGAAAGTTTGATTAGTTTCCAGTCCGAATCCTCTGTTTAAAAGTTCAACCAATTCAGTTTCGACGTTGAAATAATTGCGATTTTAAAAACTCATCCCAAAACTTATCCCAGGTATACACTCCGATCCTCTTCTACTTGTTAATTTAGAAATTAGCGCAAGTCGTGGAAGTTAAAACGACCTATAAGTTTTCTGAAACTATAATACAATCTCGACAGAAGCAAACGGCTGTTTTCGATGCCGAGTAGCAGCCCTTCAAAATTTCCATGATCAGTGGTAGCTGGAGGGAATTCGGTAGAACAGATTTGTTCCCGATTGCGAAAGTGAATGCGAGGGATTGGTTGCGTTTAGAGGAAGGGGGTAGTCGCGTCGATAATGACACAAACGTGCGTTTGCGTAAAATTAGAATCGTCGGGCCCACCGGTCTGTAAGTGCAAACAAACCGAGGCGAATCATTTGCATGAGGGAGCAAGCGAAAATCTACAGATTCGTTGATTCCAGCATAATGCTCGTTCGAATAGCCAACTGGAAAGTGTTAATTGCCGTTCAACCGAATTTCAAATGGTTACGATTTCTCGTTATTGTTTAACGAGTCCATTCCAATTACTAGGGCGATTCTTGGACGCTTCGCGCCTGTGATGAGTGTAATGACCCGTTCCGTGCTGTTTTTGGACATCGTGGTGATTTAAATTTGGAAGGCGACGGAGTCTTGGACTTTGTGGCTCATCTGTGTTTATTCTTTACTTCAAGATAGTTTAGACTTTAGTGTAAAAACATTAATTACAGTGTACAAGATAAAATGCCAGTGTCCGTCTAAATTTATCACTCATCCAAGCATTTAGTTTCCTTTTTCCTCAATTTAAAGAGGACAATCAAAGCATTCCCATCTAATTACAAAAAATCCCAGCGTAATAATTATCCTACACCCCAATTATCTAGCGCATCGTTTCGTGAGTCGCGCACGCTTTCGATCTCCCCGTCGTTAGACGCTTTATCACAGGGGTGGACTGAAAATGCTCCGCTCCGAGGTATACCCTTCGTTCTATGGTTAACTTTTCTTTCCTGGCTGGTGCCTAAGTAACGATGCCGTGTCGCGTCCCATGAATATTGACGATCGAAAAGGTCGATTCATATTCTTGTTTCTAATCGAGCTCGCCGTGACTCTCCATTTTTCATCCCCTATCAGCGGAACAAAAAGTTCGCCATCCACCCTCTGCAACGCTGAGCACACCTCCACGTCCCTTCTCCCTAGGACGCTTTCCACGCGCGTCGATGGTAGTGCGATACCATCGCGATCAACCTTCCATCTATTTAACGGCACTTATACAGAGAACATTTCCCAGAAACGTTTTAAATTTCAAAATAAAGACGAATATCGCGGTAAATATTTCTAACGAATTTCCAGTCACCTGGATGGAGAAGTTCATTCAGGAGAGTCATGATCATTTCGTTCTTTACAACCTTTACAACCTTTACAAGTGCCGTTAGGGCCCTCCTAACGATCAAACGCATCAACCTATCTACTGTCAATGAACGTAACTGTGACAGATGCTCCTCGTTCCTTCCGGTTCGATCCTTCGCGATCGTCTTCGCCCCCCCGCGAGAAGGTCCGCGACACAATATTCCCAACACCCACACTCGTCCTTGCGATTAGCTCCCACCGCCTGTATCATCTTTATCATCCTATACTGCGGGACGTACGATAGCGGCGTATCGCCTGGGTTTCCGTGTGCTAGAATTCGATCAAAGGCCGTGGCAGCACGCGTTGCCGCTCCCCTTGCCGCGTTCTTGTGTGCTTGCCCGTGAAAGAATCGAGCTGAAAGGAACCTTTTGCGATGGTACCCTTTACGATACGCGCCCGTGCCCGTCCCTAAAGTGTCGTTCACGTCTCGCCTCCCCTCTTCCTCATCCATGCTTCGACTTACTCTCGCAGACCATTAGCGAGCTGAATGATTAATGGAGCATTCACGACGAGAGGAAGATCGTCGTCGCCCTCGAGGAGACACAACCGCTAGCCAGACAACGGAAGTCACCGGTTTAGGTCGATTATTTTTAGATCTGAATTCCTCGGCCGCGTCCCGCTGTCTCGTCGCCCTCTTACTTCGCATATTCCGTGGCTTTCCACGGTCTCGATCGACATCGGGAAAACTAGCATGTCCTCCTGCCGTTTGATGACAGAAATAACCTTACCACCGATTCGGTGGTAAGCTGCTGGTACGTTATTAGACCACCCACGAGCACGCGAATATTAAATCTATTCCCTTCTAGAAAGAGACCCCGCGTCGTGATAAATCGTCGCAGCGTCGTATCGCGGCGATAAAGAGCCACGAGATTGGTAACTGAAGGGCGTGTTGTCGGCGATACGATCGTTCCCCCGCCGTATTACCGAAGACGCACACGCATCGTAATCACGCGGATACACACTATTACGCGTGTCCAATATTCTGGCCAGACTGATTAGGCTTGATCTTTGTTGGCTGGTATACGCGTGTATCGACAATGCGATATAGGGGAGGACTAGTTTATTGTCTTCGGATCTTCGATTATCTTGCCCGTAGCATAGTGGTAAACACGACCTACCGAACATCTGCTAGTTTCTTGCTAGGCCGATACAATTTGACACGTATCCTTGATTGCTCCAGCCGCACGGGACGGCAATTAGGTAACGGATACACCGCGCACTGCTTAAAACATAAACCTTAAACCTGTGGGGAAAGAGTCACGAGGAAGGATTTTAATTATCACGCGCCAGGGTTTCCAAATTACGGTCGTGGATGGAAAAACGCTGCCACGTTGGACAGATAGCTGTCGGCGAAAAAATTTAATTATCCGAGCGCGCATTTAATAAATGGATCTTTCATTAGGATCCCTCCTTCGTGTCGACCACGATTGACAGTCGTTTCATCTGCATCTCCATCGTTCATCGGCCGTTTCGTTCGGGCTTCATACGGTCAGCGTAGCGTGCACACGATAGTCTCCCGGGTCCGTTGACTCGCCTCTAAACGAGTCCCTTTATGATCACATCGAGGCATGTCAAACTGGTCGGGCTAATTGTACGGATAATTTTGCGGCGCTCCGAGCGTGTAAAACAAAGGGCCGGTGAGTTACTGTCGAGGACGAAGCGCCGCCCGGCCGTTCCGATTCGTCTGACCTTCGCTCTGCCTTCATTTAGCCCCGGCAGTTAAGAACTTTCAGGGCAAGAGCACAGAGGGGATCGATGAAACGAGGTGGGTCACCCCTCGTTGCGCCGGGCGAAAGCTCCCGTTGTTGTTGTTACTGCGTTGGTAAATCGAGGCTTTCGCGGCCGACGAAAGCCACCGCGCTGGAGGCAACATTTAGCGCAATAATATGGGGTGTTTATTGATATTAATAGTCCACGGTAATAACCCGTTTCCACTTTGTTTAGGATCGCCCGCTTACGAACGTAAATATTCAGCGAATCGCAAGGGCGAGTGCCTTTGTCGCGATAAATTGCCTTTCCGTGTGCAAAAACTTGCCTCGAGTACAATGAAGTACAACAATAAAGCATCTTTATTGATATTAATAGTGCACAGTTAACGCGATTCGATTTTGTTTGGTGTTGGACGCCTGGAGAAATAAATACAGCGCACGAATTAAGAGAACTGTGGCCTTTTGTTGCGATAAATCGGGATTCCATGCGCAAACAGCCGCGCTGAGTGCAGTAATACATGGCCGCTTATTGATATGAATGGTTCGTCGAAATCACGCGGTTCGATTTTATTGGACGCCGGGTTTTTAGAAACCAAGTGCTGCGTGAATCATCGCTATGCGTAGAGTGCGGCGGTAACGACGGCGCAAACCGCGAATGGGGTCATTCTTTGTAATGGGTAAATCGAAATTGCAGAATAACATTTTCCAAACGAGGCTTCGCGTTTGTGAACTTCGCGCTTGGAAAATATTGGCATGAATAACAAGATTTAAAAAAGCGCTGCAAGCAATTGGTGGAGTAGGAGTAGGAAACCTTTTAACAGATTCTTCGGTTAAAATGCTAAATGCTCGTGTTCTGCACAGATTTCTAGATTACCGCTTGTAATATACAAAAGCACTGTAAATTAGATGGGTCAACGGTTTCACTCGAAATTTCCGAATCCTGAATCGAGTCTGAGCAGGTGAGTTACGATTATCGGCTGGTAGTGAATGCACTCAGGAAATGATCGTAAATGTAATTCGCAAATCCATTATCGTAAAAGTGCACAGCTTGTGCATGGACCCTCTAAGCGTTTGCTGGACGTTGATATAGCGAGGGCTTTTCTGTCTCCGTGGGTAGGGATCCCTGCCAAACAATAGCGAATGATTTACCACGAATCTTGGCTTCCTTGCTATCGTTGCGCGCAGGCACTCTGTTTAAGAAAGCTGGTCGAAAACGAAGCAGCTTGCGCGAAGCATATTTTCACGCTAGAATATCAGACGAGTGTAAAAACTCAGCCCACCTACGATACCGGTTCACTTAATCTGTTATTGTAATATATCTGAAACCCCTGCTGGCAATTGAAACTTGATTGATTGTCAGAAACTGTGCGGCGATTAAAGAAACCGTGATATATCGAATCGTGTTCCGCTACGTGGCTAAACACACGACAGAAATAGACACGTATCGCGGTGGTTCTCGTTAATGGTTCAAACTAACACCCTGCCCAAAGATAACACAAATGATAACAGCTGCTTCGTTGTAGACACAACTCACGGTTTCTAATAACAAGAGAACTTAGATTTCTCGGCTCGAGCGTGGACGCAGTTGGAGTAATGGCCTATGCACGTGTTATGTTTAAACAGCTGTCACGCGGCCGATTTTTTGTTGGCTTTTCCGATAAAGTAAACGTCCCTACAGTTTCGGTATCTAATCGTATTATCGACACTGGCGGCGTCAACGTCCACTCGGCTTTTATGGATCCTTTCGACATTCTCTCCAACGACATTTTCTGTGAACTCGCGTCGCAACGGTTTAACGTGACTCACAGACGATCTTGTTTAAGGTCAGCAAACAGCGAGTGTGAGATTCGAATCAGGACCCGTCGATTCATTTTTTCGTCCTCAAGCGTATGTACTTATCGAAGTTTTAGATTGTAAGTCTTACACAGATGGCAGGTCTTTGGGTGCGGTTCGACTAGGTCGATTGGCTGCATTGGGATCGTCCAATACTCGAAAGGCCCAAGATCTTTCCATGTCCGCGGATGAGATCTACTTTCCAATCTCTTCTGCAGAATAGGATACCTCGAGTACATTACAATATTGGGTTTCGTGCGTGAACGGGAACGATCACGCGATCAAGTTCACCGAGAAGCAACAACCATTCGACGACTCCGCTCGCGAAGAAAGGAATCTATCGATGACATAGATACCTCGATCGATTGAAATAGTCGCGCAAGGAAGCAAGCCCGACTCCTTTCTTCCTCGGGATTTAGAACGTGATTCTCCCTTTTTACCTGGCTGCAATTACTTGGAGCGTTCGGCGAGTGACGTCTCGTCGCCGGGTTTCTCTTCGCAATAAAAGTACAAGTGTTTCCGGGCGGAGCGGCGGCGATATTACGTGGCATCGCGGTGAAACTTGAACAGATTTCGTCCGAAATATCTCAGCTTAACTCGTTGTTGGCGTTATTATTATACGGTGTCGGGGGCAACCCTGACGTTGCACGGTTTGCAGCGCAGCTTTGGTTTCGGCTGCTCCGCGATATTCGAAAGCCAGATTCGTCGTCGCTTTCGTTCCTCCGCGGGATGAAAGGTTGTCTCGCTGTCGACGGCTGGCACTATCCGCGGAAATTCTGAGCGCTCTCGCCGCACGGATACGGAGCCAGAGTCACGACACCCTTGCTTCATCACCGAGGCCCGTGCTCCCAACCCACCGCGGTGTCGTGGATACGAGCCAATTTCATTCCTCCGTCTTTGTAACAAGGCGGAATGTTCATCGCCCGCAGTCACGTGCCCGCGACCTCGATCCATCGGAATGTACACGCGTTTCGGCGTCGAAGGATTCACTTATGCGCCTG
Organism: Andrena dorsata; assembly: GCA_929108735.1. Classification (NCBI taxonomy): domain Eukaryota; kingdom Metazoa; phylum Arthropoda; class Insecta; order Hymenoptera; family Andrenidae; genus Andrena; species Andrena dorsata. The sequence continues at coordinate 55,223,023 of OV815489.1, forward strand.
GCCTCCAGCATCCGCTCTTCTTGAAACCGAACAGACAGAGAAGCGCGTCTAAGAACGAGAAATTACGAAGCTGACGAAGATACTGAGAAACCGTAGATCACAGTCAGAAGAATAACTGGTACTGTGCAGGGTGTATCAGATATACGCGATCTTCCAGAATGTACTTCAATGACAGAAATTACATTGGCGCAAACCGAGATGCCTTTTCATCGCGATTCTTTTTAAGGTGACCCGATAAGAACGATTAAATGTTAGACAGACGAAGCACTGTGTCTTCATTGACTTTATTGGAGGCAACGTTACTTATGATTATGTCCGTTCCTCGAGCACGACACGTCCGACGACCACTCGCAATGGAATGAGCGCTATTTTAATAGGACTTCATCTTTCGGTTGCATCAGGGATTACCCACGGGTCAGTAAGTAGCAACGAAGGAACGTATTGCCTCCGTGCCAAGAATACCGATGACGCTCCATTCAGCATCGAACTCACTGAATCCGTAGCATCGATCACGCCTTCTGCTCGACGAGACAACTAATTGACAAAGTATCGCGACTCAGGCCCGTGCCCCCGTTATGCGGCTCGTAATTAATTTACGCCAGGTGGTTAATTTAGTTGAGCGCGGAATGATATTCGAACGCGAATTCGAGTAGGAAACTTGGAACTATCGAATCACCGGCAGAGGAACAGGGGAAACACAGAATCACGGCTAATTTCCGTATCGAGCGCCGGAGCAGGACGTGGCTGATAAAGTTACCGCATCTGAAGAAAAATCGTACCATCCATGGTGAACATCGCCGTGATTAACTTAACGTTCTGGTAACTATGTGGGAATTGGTGAACCTCGCGAAGAGTAAAAACATTTGTACGATAGGAAATGATATTCAAACCACATCAAGGCGAGCAGGCAGAAATACGCGAAATGCGGAAAGAGGAATTCGCTTCGTTGAATTCTAGCCGAAGTTCGACCAGTACCTCTTCAATTTTCCGTATTTTCTGTGGCCGCGAGCTCCTGCTCGGAAAACCATGAGCCGTGCTTCAAGGGAAAAGCAATAACGAGAAATTAAAAAACGTGACTCGTGATCATTCATATTCATATGGTCGAGAACGTTCAAGTAGAATAATAGTAGGTACTAATGGGTTTCACTTCTCATTATTAAACCATGGTACTTGGCGTTCCAACGCGCGTTCAGTATTTACCACTCAGCGGAACGCTACGCATGGATCGTGGGACGGCCGATATTTATTGCAGCTAAATAATTTGATCGGCCGTGATGATCGCCGGGGACGTGGATTCGCAGAAATATTAATAACGTTGCTCCGTGGTTTGAAATATTCCGATTTAAATCGCTTGAGTGGCCTGGGCACCAATGCCACGCCGCGGGCATTTTTCACGGGTAGGGAAAACGTCGAGTACGTGGAACTTTCAGTTTCCTCTCCCTTCGCGTTGATAGGTGCCTCAGGTCCCGCGGAAGTAACACTGCGGGATTAATTATAGCGACGTTCCATTATTTTTTCCTCTCCGCCTGTCTCTTTTATCTCGACGATGTAAATATTGAATGAAATCGACCATCGAGATTCACGGCACCGTGCGTTTATTTTTATGTTTACGGGTCGTTCTTGTCGGGTTGAAGTTGGCCGTGAATAATGTGTTTTTATCGCTGCAAAACGAGAGATGTATGGCGAGCGGAATCATACGAACGTGGAACAGAGTGAAACAGAAATTTGAATCCTTCATAAGTTTGAAGCTACAGTTTCACTGCCCCGCTACTGCACCAGTTCTACAAACAGATACCTCCGCGCGTTTACCTTATGTTTTTGAACTAATATTATCTCCGCCAAACAGAGACGGGCAAAATTTTTATTTAAATAGAATTTAAAATAACGGATAAAAGTTAAAAAAAAAAAAATGATTCGTCATGGGTCGAATGAAGTTGACTCGGCTTAACGGAAGAATGACGAATAATTTTTTTTAAATTTTATTCGTTATTCAACATTCTATTTAAATAAAAATTCTGCCCATCTCTGCCATGAAACTGTGCGAGGCAATGCTTGTTCCTCATTGCAAGTTGCAAGGACTACCTTTATAAACTATCCATCACGCAGAACGTGAACTGCAATGATATCGCCCCGATTAGTCTGTTATACACGCCACTCCCGCATATTATAAACCGCGAAACTCCGCGAGAGCTGGATCTTCCTCCGACAGGAGAGATTACGCTGAAGTTTTCTGGGGGTCAGCCGGGCTGGCCTGGCTCTGCCTGTGGCATTGTCGATCACCGGCATGAGACATTAGGGGACAGGGAAGTTTGTCGCCTAACCTAGAGGGCGGACGCGCGAAACTCGGCTCGGGTTAATCGAGGCGGCACGGTGTCTGAAAACGTTACAAATGTCATTCAGCGAACTCTGTCCGCGCTGGTACACGGCTGGTATCGAAAGTTCGCGCGCGACAGGGGTAGGTAGTTGGAGAAGCGACGTAAGTTGGCCGTCACTTGGCCGCTGGCGGAGGACGAGGCGCGGAAGGGCGTCCCGCGGCAGCGGGAACGCGCTCTCGCCCAATGGCTGTCCAGCAAAGTACAATATCTGGAGGGGAACGGCGGCCCATTTAGATATCGATTTGCAATTTCGCCCGACAATTACACGAGGCGCAGAATATGTTCGTATAGATTAGATCAGATTAAATGAATATTTACGAGGGCCCAGGCAGCCGCCACTGGCCGACACGCTGCGTGCGTGTAATCTGCCTTGCAAACAGGGCCCGGTACTTGCCGGCCTACGCCTGTTATTACGCATCGTCCTCGGCCGCCAGCCGGATACCACGAAACGCGTTCCTTACTCCAATAGACGTTCCACGGCCAGAAATGCGGGAAACGGAATAATCGTTTTCTTGCCCCCCCCCCCCGTCCCCTTCCCTCACCTCGTCCCCTGGCCGCGTTCTCCATTCGACGGGGGAGGGTAGAGGATTTTCTTTGTAAATTGGAAACGCGACGTAGACTCGGGGGGTAGGGGGAGGAACAGAACAAAGGGATCGAATTGGATATATGGTATTTAGTCACGACGTTCGAACTATCCTCCCCCTTGTTGCTTGGTGTTGGTTCGGACGTGTACAGGGTGTCTCGAAAGGGTCACCGTTTCAAAGAATCGTTAAACCACAGAGAGTCGAGTGATTTTTCTCTATCGACTTTTACATAGAACGTGGTATTGGGCGAAGAACAATTGTGGGGCAGTTTTCAAGCATAGGTACAATGGTGGAATGGATTCAGTTGACTTTGTGCACAGAGATCTGTGAATTGCGGCGGATCACAAAAGAGCTGGATTTATTTACGAATGAAACAAAAGGGTGAAACAGTTGATTTGTTCGGTAAAAGTGCACAGAGTCAACGTTTCACTGTGTCTCTGCGAAAGGAACACCCCATGTATAAGCTTAGCCAGACATTTTCGATCGTTTTGTTGCGTGGGTGGTGCGTGTCGGGTGAGGGCCGCCTGCGTTGTACACGGTGACCGGTGTAATGGATTTTAGCCAGGGTATCCACGTATCCCCCCCGTTCGAGCTTATAGTTGGCGCGTGTACCAAACTAATCTGCAATAAATTTTCAGGACCTCGCCGTTATACCGTTTACGATCGAGAAGATTTCGCCGAAGGACTTTTGATTGTCATAAAATATGCTACGCTGCCCGGTTGCCCCCGTCTCCCCTCCACCCCGCCTCTGTATCCCCTAAATCCCTCACAGAGGATAGATAGGCAAACGACCGATATTGGGCAAGCGTTTCGACGACATCGGGAAACGGGGCCCGGGATTTTCAATTTAATCTTCCAAATGATGCCTCGATAAACCCTTTTATTGGGTAGCTAGTAGCTAGGACCCAGGAGAGGCGGGAAGAGATAGGTTCGTTGTAATACCGCGCCGTAGTGTATCTGTCTCTCCTTGCTTCTTTTCTGGTTATTCCCCGAGGGATATAACTGGATAGCTCGATAATTAGATAGACCCGTGAAAGCTTCTATTAATCCCGAAGTAATTGCCTTCGATGCCATCCTTTTCGATCCCGGTACGAGCATTCCCAAGATCCAGCTGTAATTGTTTCGTCTGGAGATGGACAGGGTCCTCCCGTCGCGAAAAGGTCCTCGCGCTTAATGCTAACTCCTGGAATACCGTGACCGGCGGGACCGCGACCGCGCGGGGTGAATAAGCAACTAGGGGGGGGGGGGGGGAAGAGAATCCCTTGTTCCGGAAACGCGACGAACTTGAAGGTGGGGCGGGCGAGGCGTTGTTCGTGCTTCAATTAAAATTTACTTTCCGGCTAGTCGCGGTGCCGTGGGCACGTTTACCTGCGTGACTAGCCTCACTGATATCTAATGTCAATCCGGAGCGTTGTTTAGAATATCGTGCAGGCACGCTCTCGGACCCCGTGGGCGAGTGTGCAACCCTCTTTCGTCGGCAAGGGCGAGAACGGGTCGGAGAGTGGTGGGCATCGAGAGAACGAGAAAAGGGGGCACGTTTTACAGGCGCACCTGTGTACCGCACGCGGGGACGTGATTTGTACACGGGCCAGCGAAAGGGGGATCGATCGGCGCGCGGGCTCGTTTTCAAGGATCTTCTCGATTGGTATTCCAACGATTTTTATCCACTCGTGCTAACCGATCTGATCCATTCGCACAGCGGCCGCCGCAAATTAGCATTTTACGAGCCACCGTCACCCGAGAGGGACAATGGAGGCCCGCGTTAAATTCGCTGGAAGAAAGGTGGAGAGCCGGAGAATCCATTATCTGGATCGAGGAGAGCCTGATACTGGACCCGGCTGTTTTATGCAAAACAAGACGTGAAATGCCGGATGCAAATGTCAGGATTCGGTTCCCATCTGAAACGCGAACGGCAGGCCCACCTTTTCCGCGCTATCGAGAGATTAGTTTTATCCTGTCCCGCGTTAAATTAAACGAATAATCGCTTCGCCACTTCCCTGGTCAGTTTTTAATTTAATCGTTGTCCTTCCTCTTTTTGCCGTTAGCGCGAAAGTGTAGCCACGAAGCGCGCTGTGATTAAATTTCCTTCCTACTTGAATTTCCACATCGATTTCGGCGCGGCGGACGTTTTCAACGAAATTATCGGTTCATTTTGTATCGGCGACCACCTGCGTTTGACGGAATCCATTACCTCGGAAGGGCCACCCGGATTTTCGGCGCGGTACGATGTCAGCCGGTAAGGAAATTTACGTACCTACTTATCGTTTCGAGTGGGCATCGATGTCTAATGGCAATTAACGACTCCCGAATCGTCGCTACACGGTGTTGCTACTAACACTTAAAAAACATATGTGATAAAGTTAAATAAATGCGTAGTCGCACTCGTGTAAAATTCAGTACCTATACGACTATGCTCCATTGAATTTCGGCACTACGAGCAATATACTTGACGCTGGAGTCTGGTTACCATCACGCAGATAACTTTTTCGAAACCATTTTCCCGACGGTGTTCATCGGAGCTCACGTGGCAACCCGCGGTGCCTCGTTTCGCGCTGGCCGAGCTCCATTGTCGGCAAAAAGTTTCACAACCGGCCCGCGGTTCTCGAAACACTTATTTAATAACGTACAGCTCGCATCGGTATCCGATGAGGCAATATCGGCTTGTTGCTTCGGAGAGCGTAAACACGAAGAGACGTAAAAAAGAATCGGGGCGCGCGCGGTAGACGGAGACAGTCGTGTTTCCACGCGAAATTCGTTCCACCGAAGGCGTTTTGCAATTCCTTTTTTGCGTTCGCCTGCCCGTGGCGGTTCTCATATATACCGTTAATTCGCTTCGAACGATACGCGCGGGCGCGCGCACCCCCGCCACCCCCCACGATACACAGATATGGCCGCGTACACCGATAAAACTCCGAAGTTGTTGAAGCGTTGCATAGTCCCGTCACGAAACACTCTATTGCACGGAACCATCGAACGGGCTTCCGCACTTGAAGCGAGAAACGAATTGTTCGCCGCCTGTGTCGTTCGATCTCTCCTCGTTTCAACGGGTTCGATGAAAATTTCGCATGCTCCAACGGTCACGCGGCACTACTCCCGATATCTCCGCCGTGTTTCCATGGCGGACGAATTTATGACGCGTTACACGAAAGATTTATGCAAGTCGACCGTTCGCATCCGAATTCTCCGCGAGCAGTGGCTTCGTTCCTTCGCCAGTTTGACCGAGAATGCCGGCGCGCCGTGGCTCGTCGCGGAGTGTCGACACCCTTCCGGCTCGGTGGGCACAAACGTGTCTCACTTGTATGGACGGAACTTGTCATTTTTGTAACTCTTTGCTGCCTCCCATCGGAAGTTTTTACGGCCGCGCTGTTGACCGCGGTATCAATCACTTCCATCGAAATAACGTCTTGCTATGACAGGTTTAATCTTTTGCGGTCCGTCTGCCGCAATCGACAAGCTGACGGCCCGGGTTCGATTTATTCCGAGAAAGTACTCGATACTCGCTCGCAGCCCTTTGTAAGTTAACAGAACGGATAGAAGTAGATCACCTTTCTCGATTACCCGAGCTTCTTCGGCGTGCAATATTGAACAGGTGACTCTGTCAAATTATTCTTTGAGGAACACAGACTTCCGAGCTGGGCTTCTGCTTTCATGTCCAACACAATCAGACATTAAAGGGCACTAACCGGGTGTAATAAAGCACTTCGACGAATAATTTATTCCCGCACACAGTGTCCGGAATGAGCCCCGCAAAAAATGGTGCTCCGGGAAACGCGACGAGCAGAAGGCCAGGGCAAAAAGGTTCATCCAGCGAAAATAAAATCTTGAACAACGTCCACCTTTTAATAAATCACCGGTGGATGTATCTCTAGGAAACACTTCCAGCGAGGAGGGCTCTATTTCAGCGTCTGCAAAAAAAGTGGCATCGAGTTTGTCGTTTTAAGAACGTGCCAGTGCAACATCGATTATTGGAACGCGGGATGACGGTAACGACGTACGTTACTCCATAGGCGGTATCGCGATGTATGTATCTAATGCATGTAAGTGTCCACGTAACGAGGATAAGTACCTGCTAATCCAGCGGTTAGCGCGCCTTAATTCGTCCTTATATTATGATAATTACTGAGAACAATGCATGCGTACCAGCCCTTAATTTCTCGTCTGTTGAGAATTTATATTAATCGTTTACGTCGTTCCGCTTGATATACGCTTAATGGGTTACTGCCGTGTAACAATGGGTCGGGATCCATGGATTAGCGAATAAACCGATGATAGGAACGATTAAGAAGCAAATTGCTCATTAAGGTGCAGCTGTGTGCGATTGTTACATTGAATCTTCCACCGCATGCACGCTCGCATACGTTGAACCGGTGGTTCAGCTCCGTTTACGTCTTCCCGTGAACATGAACCGGTTGATCAGTCGATCAATGATCTCTTTAGGATAGAATATTAAATAGTGAATATTCCTGAAGCAACCAACGACGACTTTTTAATACGGTCAACGGTAAAGTTCACGTGAAATAGTCGAATCTCTTTTGGGGGCAACGATTATCCGACACGAATCTTCAATGAGAGGAAGAAGGCGCAGCTATTCCTCGAGTTAAATGTGCCATAAGTAATGCATCCCCGATGGATCGTGTATACTGGAAAAGGATTACTTCCACTTCCTATTCCCCGAGTTTTATTCGTCCCTCTGAATGCACAGAAGAGGTTCAGAAGTATCGCCCTGGATGTAGAAACCAAACGACAGTTCCGAGATCTTATTAGGATGAAATATGAGAGATCAACGTTTGAAGGAACAAGAGAAATTTAATGGACGCACGAATATTTCGTCTGATTTCAGAACGCTATTATCCGCGAGATGCGTAGCTGGAACGAGTAAAGAGTTCTTACATTTCCTTCTTTAACCGAGGCCATTGATACGAGTTTGAAGCCCAGCTTCACTTATATACAAATGTCCTAAAAAAGAATTTTTATGAAAAGGAGGGGCGCTCCGCATTGGAAAAAAAATACGGGACAAAGTCGACGTTCAAGATCGTAGTTTATGACAGAACATTTTGCAAATAGTGTTCGCAACATGTGCTTTAGATGAAAACTTTGGAAACAGTAAGTCCACACTTTCTCCGTATTTTGTATCCAAATTTGCATTTCACGGTTTCAAATTTATCATGGTGTAATTGCTTGGATGGGGGCCAGGTTTCCTCTCGCGAGTGTCACGGTAATAAATGGTTCCTCTTGTTTCACCTGGGGATTTACGATTCGAACACGCTAAACGATCTTTATGTCTCTCTTGAGGACGTTGCGAAATATAACGAGAAGTTTTGACCAATGAAATTATTGATCTTCATCATTCCTTATCTGTAAGTTGAATCGAACTGGACGTAAAACCGCAATTTCGAAGCTCATCGACTTGGAAATACTCGCATCATGGACGATGCTAATCGTATCCAATAAAATGCACGGTGCAAGTGCGATTGGATTTCCGGGTCTCTTATCTTACAAGAGCGACACGTGTGAGTCGAATTTTACGTTCGAGCCGTTACACCTGGCAGGATCTCATTTACCGCGTATCTACGGTTGAAGTAAACGGGACTGTCAAGAATCACATCGATTGGCCTCCGAAGCGCGATTTCGGCGGAGCCGTTCCCGGTCGTTAGTACTTTTCCCCGGGATTTAAACTGTTCCTCTCCTTAAGCTTTATTGAAATTGCACCATCAACCCTTCGCCCCACGGGCCGCCGCGTACATTTGTTAGAGCGTAGACACAGGCGGACGTGGAAAGTCAAAATAGTCCTCCATCTTCCCTGTCCCATAATGTTTCTCTTTTTTAGGGCCGACGGTGATTTATTAGTCCGAATAAAACGCCTCGTCCCCCGAACGGGGCTCCTTGAAAAAGCACGTTTAGCATCGTGCAACCAAAGCGGGAGAGAAAAGGAGAGGAAACAGGCTGTCAAGCAGCGATATACGAGCGCTATTGGATTCTGCTTCTGTAATAACGCAAAGTCGCGGGGAATATTTCCCGTCGCTACTTGACGCGCGATAGAATCGGGCAAAATGAAAAATTGCCACCCGTACAATGCGTAACACTGATACCCTTTCGACTCGATCGAATCGCAGCAACGAGACGGGCGCGGGCTAAAAAGCGACGGCTCGCGACGACGCGCGATGGAAAGTTAATTGCACGTGAAACGAACGAAACGGAGCACGGCACTCCACGTGCTCGTATAAGAAACACCGCGAACATTTCAATTTCGTGAAGCGAAGTTGCTATAGAACCGACCTAAAACTTTATGAACTCTCAACGCTCGCAGTATAGCCCTGGCTACTCTATTCTGCGACGCAACAACGAGCCCATAATATTCGAAATTGTTCTTATAAAGAGCATCCTTTTGGGTCATTTGACGTCAGATGATCGCCTGCCCCGAAGATCAACGTCTACTTCAAACGCCCACGTCTCGAAGATTCTCTGCAAGAAATTTTAGAGTTCTTCTCACAACGTGTTGTTTAAAAAAACCCTTTCATCTAGCATTTCTTTATTTCATCGCCCCTAGCCTCTGAAATCTGAGACGGAGGAAAAGCAGCAGGCGAAAAGGTTGAAGACGCTGAAACGCGAGACCGCGAATTCTATCGGAAGGGCAGCGCGTTTTAATACCAGCGTGTCCGCGTTCCAAGCGGCGGAACAAGGTTAAAGCGAAACGAGGAGGCAAAGTTCGTCAGAAAGGTTGGAAACGCTGTTTCGCGGCGATAACTTTCTGCCACGCTGGTTGCCCGCCAGCCTGTGTCCGTGGGGGTGTCTGCGCGAACCCCTGTGCCGCTCTCGTAAAAGTGGTCGTCGAGGAAACAAACACGCGAAAGCGACTTCTGCGCGCCGTGAATTGCGCGCGTTTTGTAACGATAATGCGAAAACTTGGCCGCGGAGAGAATAATTCCCGTACGAAAGCTGTGGGTCCCTCCATGTAGTACGTGTTACCCACCCTCGCCTCGCCCGCGCTGCCGCTCGCAGTTTGCATTTGTTGCTGAATTTATGAGACTGTCGGTGCCCTCGCCCAAGACGCTGCCTCGAATTGGATATTTCGTTTCGTCGATCGACCGTTCTTACACGAGGATTACGAGTCGTTAAGTCTCTCCTTTCCTTTACACCGCACCTCGCCGCCCCCCTTTGTCCTCCCGTTAGCGAGCGATCGTACGACGTTTAATTACTTTCATCCCGGTACCTCTGCGCGCGTTCTTCTCCGCTTCCCGGCCATTCGCTGGCAGGATTCTCAGTCGCGTTTTTCTTGGGAGTTACTCGGCCGTGCCCCGATACGAGATTCGACGAGTCGATACTCGTTCCGCTCCGTAAATTCTGTGCCACGTCGAGAGAACCTGCTTGCTTTCGAGATCGTGGCTTTTTATCGACATGCTTCACGAGTTTGGAAACTAATTGGTGATCTGTGATCCGGGAATTGTGATTCATGCGTGATCGTTTCTCCCGAGTCTTCCCCGGAAAGTTGAAAGATTTAACGAGTTCGAAAGCTGTCCATTCTCCGCAGGATGATTTCACCATATTTTATAACGCACGCAACAAATGCCTCCTTCCAAACCGCACCGTGCACCGTCTAAAATTTCCCGATGCCACGTTATCCCCCTGTTCCTGTTCCAAAGTCTATTAAAGCTGCCACACTGAAATCGTTGCTCTGGAAAATCGCGTTACACTTCCGAGTCCGTTATACCGTGGCGAGGTATATCAAGATGTAATAATAAATGGCCTGCCCCTATAAACTCTAACGTTTAGGGTGAGCTAACGAGAACACGAGGTGATACAGCCCCATCCTTGGCAAGGAGTGACGCCGAAGGCGGGGACCGTGGCGTGGGTGTACAGCGCGCTTTATTACAACTACGCGCTCAGTCTGTTTAGACGTCCTCCGCTGTGCTCGCTGTAAAAACCGTATGAAAAAGGGCGCGAGCGCGTAGACACCGAGAAGCTTCTTACGTTGGCTCGTAACAACTCCCCATTAACGTATCCCCTGGAACGATGGCGGAATTCTTGGGGGAAGGGACAAAGGAGTGTCGCAGAAATTGTTTCGTGAAAGAGACCCGAATGGCGTGCTAAAGCGCTTCTCCTAGCTTGGATGTTTGTATGGTAACGTTACCGCGTTGTGGAACGCCTCAGTGATTCTGAATAAAATCATTAGAGTCACAGCTGGTAGGAAGCTGCCAGATTACTTCTGCTTCGGCATAGAGTTTCGAACTTGCCTGCATCCCTGATTCGTTTACTGCAGGTAACGAGGGTAAGCTCCCATTCAGATCGCAATATGCTTGATAGTATAACCGGCAACGACCTGATTTCTGCTTCAAACGTAAGTCGAATTCGTAGAAATTGCAGCGCAGTTAACAACTCTCCCGATTGTAGAGCTCGCAATTAGGTAACTCGAGCATTGTCAAGGAGTGACCGTTGCTGGCCGATTCATTGCTAATAACGAAGAATCTTCTCCGCTCGATCCATCGTTCCTGGTAAATTCATCGAGTGGAAGTTGCATTGCGAGCTATCTCGTAGCGCAGGTTCTCACACCGGGGCGCATTTATGGCTCGGTATTCCCTTATTCACGAACGTTCAGATGCTAGGCCGACGTTCCCTTCTACGCGGAGATAAACGTGGCGTTACACGTTTCAAAGAAACCCGGAATTCCGGTTAGAATTCCGCGATGGCTCTGAAGATCATCGAACAAGCACGGAGGTAGGAGCGCAAATAATTCTCGCGGAAATTCGACAACGCCACTCGTTTTCCCATTCTACGGATCCCGTTCCGGGGATCCGCCGAGCTTTGTTGCCGGCTGCGGGCAGGAGTTTACGAAACAAAAATTGAAGCACTTGCCTGGCGAAATTCCGGGCGAAAAAATTAAAGGCGAAAAGGAGAAGAGTGAAGGAAAACCACCGCGGAAGTTGAACGCGCGGCGAAATTCTTCCCTTCTTTCCTGCTCCGCCGTGAAACTCCCGCCGCGCCGTGAGAATAAATTTATTCCGCGGGAGAAGTTAGCGTTTAATCTGCAATTTTGAAACAATATTACAAACCTATTACTGAGGGACTTTTGCTCCACGGAATTGTTTCCCCATCGGGACTGAGGCCACTTAAACGCGCCCCTTTTTGTCGTCCCATGAATGCATCTGAATTCGAGTACAAGTTTTTCGGTGCAACAACTCGAAACGGACAATCGTGACTAATGCAAAGACGGATGGTGTTCTCGAGCCCTTTCAGGGTCTTCGTCCCACGGATTATACGCGAAGAAGCTGGGGATCTGCGAAGGAGTCGGCGACTTGCTCGTTACAATGCATTCATCCCGAGGATCTCCGTGAGGTGTTCTTATCGGACACGTTGATTCGTAGGACGTGGATTAATTCGAGCATGTAATCATCCGCATCTTATACCTTTTACAGCAGTTGTTACGTTTAATTTCTAAGGGCATCGTGACCTGGTTTCCCGTTTTCCCATTTTCCTTCCTCTCTCTTTCTCTCTGCTCGTTATTACACCAGAGAAGAACGGTTGATCCACTCGACAGTTGGAGCAGCCGCAGCTGCAACGTCCTAGCACACCGTAGCTCTCTCTCTCTCTCTCTCTCCCTCTCTCCCTCTCCCTCTCCCTCTCCCTCTCCCTCTCTACCACCTCGGATGCAACTGCTGCTACTGCTGCTGTGGATCCGCGCCCTCGTTCATGAGAATTGTATATTTCCTCGGAGCACCTGACGCCGCCGATCGCCTTCAAATTTGCACAGTCGTTCATCTTTTATTCTATTCCGACCCCTCCCCGTCCCCGACCTTTCTTATTTCGCCTCGATCTTTTTCCTTCGACCCCGGTCCACCTTTGCAATATCCCGCGCACCTGATCTCCCTGTAACAACCTGCTACAATGGGGCTACGATATTTTGCGGCGAACATCCACGCCTTCTCTTAACAAGAAACTGATACTTTACGTCATTTGGGTCTGCCTCGACGTCCCTTTTTTCCAACCTTCCTCCGGTGCTTATACAGACTTAGAAAGGTATCATTTTCACACCCCCTTTTAACCACCACCGGCATATAGTCGTAATTTATACGAGCTAGGTACAGAAACCTTTCGACGCTTTCCTCTCTGCCCTGTGTACGGTTTTAACGATCGATAACAGAAACGGCGTATTCTTTTATTGTCCCTGTTAACGGGTGGGTTCGTGTCCCTGGGCGTGTACGGTCTGACATAATTCTCATGAATGCCATGTCTGTTCCGTGGCAGCGTGAACGCCAAGGAGCACGCGGCTTCTTGCAACGGTAGAATCGTAATTGAACAAGGGGAAGCGCATAAAGGTCGAGCATCGATACATTTCATATTCACGATCGCTTTTTCCGTCCCTTTGCTGCACGGGCAAGGCTACTCTGTACACAAGAGCTCATTTTTAACGTCGACCACCGTAGTCGCTCCCGATCGATAACCGATGCAGAAGGATCCTCGGCGAAGATCGTTCGGTCGAAGTGCGCCACTTACGTATTACAATCGAGTCACCGATGATACATGGGTCTCTTTCGGTCTCGCATCAACGTTACAGCCTTTTGGCGAGCTGCCCATCTCCGTGGCCTCTCCCATAAGTCTCCCAGTAGAGGACGAGGGAACCCGAGCCCCCGAACCCCTCGCGCCCAAGACATATGACTCCGGGCGTCGTGATTCTGAACATAACTCGCACCGAAATTTTTCAGCCCCCATCGAATTGGCATATAAATCGTTCCTCGTTTCAATGCGTGCTGCTTCTGAGTGTCCATCTGACGTTCCGATTAACCACGCTCGTACCAGCGATATGTTAGTAGAGGCACAGTCGAGTCGTCAGATCAGTCAGCTGTCGAAAAATTATCATATTCCGTAGGCGAGAAAAAACCACTCGTAGTCGTGGATTGGCCAGTTTAATGATTCGACCGAGGCAGAAAGAAGCATTCTTAGCGCCGTCTAGGACCTCTAGCTTCAAAGCTCTGTTTATCCTTCAATGGGATGAATGGAACGAGAGTGAGAGGTGGGAAAAGTGAGACGCATACTCGCATGTTTATTTTCCCACGTTTTTTTTCGACGTCCCTGTCTCAGAGCTGGAAACTTGTTTACTCTAACGCCTGGCTGATTCGGCCTTCTCGTATTTCGCTGACCACGCATGTAAAACGATTGGGGGGGAAATAGGGAAGTGGGTTAAACGCATTCTCGCGCCAAAGTAAACACGCTTCGAGCGTCCTAGCAAGGACGTTTGGGAAAAAACGTTGTGAAGGTGAGCCACCGAGTGTCGCTTAGGGTCGTAAAGAATATATATGTCAGCTTTCATTCACTTTCTGCTGCTCCCATTGACGAATACTCGAAACACTGGTATAGGACCATTTTCAGGAGCTGTCCGAGAGCTCTTTGATCAATTCGTCGAGGATCGTCGAATAGACAAGCGGGTTAAATAAAAACTGGACAAAATAGATATTGCTACACTCTGTGAGACTACCCTTTTCATGAAAGCTACTGAAATCTGTGCGTCTCTTTTTCCAATCCCGTTAAACTACCACGCAACACTTTTTCAAACTCTTTAACGACCATTAAAACTCGACTGACCTCTTGCACCCTTCGAATCACGCGCATCTCCTCGCGTCTCAAGATCCCAAGGATCCATTCACTCCGCTCGCAATCGATCCTTAAGTCTGAAGGGTACTTCGATCTCTTTCCCACTGCTCCAAACACTCCTCCAATTACCTTTCATAGCTACTCACGGTTGTGTACACTCTTCCGAGATCCAAGGTCCGTCGATGAGTAATCTGGTTACCCCTGAAGATTTAGTGGAATCTCTGGATTTCACGCGCAAAGTATCTTCATGAATTGCGAGGGAACTGAGCATCGACAATCAACGTGGACGTTTTACGAAGACGAAAGTACATGGCGCTTAATTCCCTTGTTCCGCCCAACGTTTACGGGCATGATGTAAAAATACCTCGTCAAAGACGTTCGTCCAACGTGCTCCCGCTGTTGTCTAAAGCGTTTTGCTAGACACTGCTCGAGGCGCGTTTACCTGGCAAGTGCATACTCGCACGTCGTACTAATCTAGACGAGGTAAAACGAGGCTTTTGTTGTGTTTTATAGAGAGGTCTTGTGGAAGATATTGTTGCATCCGGGGAGGACACGTCCCCCGTTGCTTCTCGAGAAATATTTTCGGTGTACGCGGGCTGCGCTCCTTGCGGTCCGATGAAACCGCCAAACGATAGATCGTCCAATGGAACACCAGCTTGCATTTTCCCCTCTTCTTGAATGCTTCCGAATCACCATATGATTTTTTTCTAAGTCCAGCGATTTGTAACGGTTAAATCCTTGTTATTCGTGATGTTAAAGGTCACCGACCTTTCCATTACTATTTCCCAATTAAGCTCCGCACCGAGTCCTTTGCTTTCCAGATAGAAGCCAGTAAAAAATACACAAAAGAGAGGCATCAACGCGGGCAATACCGACGGTGATGAACAAAATGAGGTAACCAGCCGTGCGTTATCAATTATGCAGAACGGAAAAACGTGTGCAATTAAACGAGTCGTGTAATTGCACGAGGGGATTCGCGTAATTCGCCAGCAATTAGTGTATCATCGATTTCCATGGAAATCCAAGTATTTCGTTGCAATTAGCAACTCGATTCTTTCTGTTGCAGGTATTTCAACGGGGACTCGAATGTATCAAAGGAGAAAGGAGGGAACCCGTACCACCCACGCCGGTTCACTTCGAAGCGATGTGTCGTAAAGTAAGTAACCGTACGCCGTGAAACTTGCCGCTTAAACTTGCCGACTTCTGAAACGCACCCCTTAAAATTATGCGCCGCTCTCGCGTGAAATGTCGTTCTATCGGCCACATCCAAGAGAATATCGATTTACAGGCGACCCGTTTAGCTTCAGCAATTAGCTCAACAAAATGTCCTGGGACATTCCCAAATGATCGATCGGTGGTAAGGCATATTTGCGCCTTTACTTATGGTTCGATTGCTCTGCGAAATAGTATCGCTACTTACACAACTTCTACGAGTCTATCAGTTAACTTTGAATAGAAGTATGTAAGTACCTACAAACTTAAGGAAAGGATTCCAAATGCGACTTTTCCAAGTAAATTCTATCGATTCTCCAAGTATCCACCTTCTGCACCCACACTATCCACAACGTGTGTCCTCCCATATCCTAAACGCATCCCGTGTGTTTCGTGTTCTGTTGCGCCAAGTTGAACTGAATTTACTGGTACCCAGCATTAACGATACATATTTCTTGACGCATATTCGATAACGTTATTGTTAGCAGAGCCACCAGCCGAGGAGACTGTGTTTGAGTAACGACGACACGATTTGTCAGTATAAGATGTGTACAACATCAGGGGCAGGTTCCCTCCGTACAGCTTTCATTTTCCAGTGCCGCGGAATAAATATTCCATTCGTGGACTCGACGAGACTCACTGTCAATTCCGTGGCCCCTCGAACAATATTTATTTAGCCGGTATCGATTTCGTTGGCATGATATTGGTTTCCCGTACCCGTCGCCTGTATTTTTCCTCTCGCTTGCTCGCCAAACCGTCCCCGTCCGTTTTCGGCCCCCGCCCCCCTTCCGCCGTCGTTTCTTGCACGCCGATTCAAAAATCGCTCCAACTTCCGGGCAAAGTCATTTATAAACGTTCCAAGAATAGAATCGTCGTAGTTTTTGCTCGGTCACCGTGGTTTTGTTACGTTTCCCGCGCGACCTTATTACCCCCTCAAGAGGGCGAGAATTTATCGTAAAAGAAAAGTGCGGCTTTCGAATGTTCGGAAGATCGAATGATTCGCCTGTGCGCGATAGAATCCCCGAGAAACACTCAACTTAGTACGTGTAACTGGATAATTCACTCTCCGTAAAGCGCACGTGTAAATCGAGATTACGATTGTCCAAAAATTCGTCCCCCTCGCTGTCTCAATTTTACTACCACTGTACTCTCCGTTGTCCCAGCGTTATCGCCGCTGGCACGCAAATAACGACGCGTATTCAAGGGAGGATGGCGGTTTTAATTAACGATATTAACGCACCGCGGCGCGAGTCAGGTGTACCGACGGCCGCAATACACGCGGCGTGGTGTGCGTAACGGTAAGGTTGAATTTTTGCGCGGACAACGAAAGCACGGTCTATTTCCACGTAACGGCGCGGCTCGTTCCGATTCGTGATCTAAAATTTCAGGAATTAACCTTGGGATCGCGCTGATAAGCGTCACGCAGAGTTACGAGCCACAGTAGTGAACCACTTTTTTACGTGCTCCATCTACAACACGTTACATCAGTTTGCGCTAATAACCCATGCCAGGCAGCGAAATGTCGTCCAGGCGAATCGCTCGAAAGTAATTCGGTTTATGGCGCGTCGATGGGGTATCCTCAAACGCGGCCTAACAATGGCGGCTCTAATAACATGAATAATAGGTGTCACACAGGATCGTCACGCGAACTTAATGGCATTATCGACACGGCGTATCGTGGAAACACTGTAGACATTCAGGCTGATTGTAATCTCATAACGAAATAGTGTCGTTCATCTTCGCTAATCACGATTCTGTGTAACTGTTTGAGGAATTCGCGTGCGAGACCGGGACTTTGACAAATCGTTAGCAAACCACTTGGGTCCCTGTAGTTGCACGATTCAATTGTAGGACAGTCAAGATTGGCTGTCAAATTATTTATCCATCGTCATTTATCAGCCACTTTTCAGGGACGTATTTACCCAAGCACGCCGTTCAATAGTAATAATTTCGCATCATCGTTTCGTTGGCTCCCTGATCGCTGGTGGTTACGGTGTTCTCTTCGAGCAGCCCTCGGTGATGCTGCCATGAAGCCACATACTCGATACCTGGCACGATGAAGCAATAGATTTGCATAACGATCGCTGCTATGGGAACTCGTAGTATGCATCGTACATAAATAGTCCACCTAGGACTGGTCCAGACAACGCGGTTATATCGCCAGTGTTAATGTTTCAATCTCTGGGACACGCGTGAATCCACTCGAAATGAATCGAGGCAGTCAGAGCAACAACGGACTAACCCACATTTTTTTCCGAAATTGAATCAGTAGCAAGAATGTGTTCGAATAGGCTCTACTAACCATATAAAATAGGAAAACAATTTTTTTTTTTTAACGTGGGTTGGTCCGTTGTTGCTCTGACTGCCTCAATTGTTGGTATCTACAATATTCTATGAGTTTTGATCTCGAATTGTAGCGTGCCAATTTAGATGCAGTTCGATCACTTGAACCGATGACCGTTTATGTCTCTTCCGACGGTGTTGGAGTAAATCCACAGCGATTCCTTAAGAAAGCCGTAATACCTCTACAAGAGAAGGCGACCCATGCCGATGGATTACTTCATCTTCGAAAGTGCTTCCGAGAAGGGAATTCGATTTATCGAAGGAAATCGTGGCGATGCGCCGGCCGTTCAATGGCCACCGCGTTAAACGTCACGCGTCGTTCTATCAATCGTGCTTCGTCAGTTCGATTATCCTCCGTGTCATACGATGCGATCTGCGAGCGTTTATGCGTCTGTCCGCCAGATAGGTTTCTCTCTCTCTGATTGGCTGTAAATAATCGCTCGCCCGTCACGGCGGGTCTTCGCTCGTACATCATTCCGTGGACATTCAAGATATTACATTGATTCGCGGGAGAGCGTCTACCAACTTTTCAGATAAATTATCTGCGCCGAGCTGACATTGACCCTCGACGAGCTTCGATAGCGCCGGACCAGACGCATTCCATTTAACTGTCGTCTTGGTTATCGGATTTAGGGACTATATAGCACTCTGAAGAGGACCACTCTACATAACCCCTGGCGCTCCAGCTCGCTTAAGCTCAAACCCCCCCCCAGTCCTTCGCACGATCTTCGGACATCCATCCTTTCCCATTCGCGTGACACGCGAAAACTGGACGGCAAATTGAATAGAGCAGCGCGCGGTGCCAGCATAACGATCATCGCGAACAACGAGCCGTTGTCGCGAGCTCAGCAGCGACCAGTCAGAGATAATTAAGCGTGTAACTGAATAGGAGCGTTCTCGGGGCCGTCGACGCGTGCACGTCCCCGATTCGCGTTCCGATTCAAGTGCCCCCGGCCAGCCACTTAGCCCCGTCTAATCCGGACGTAATTTCAAACGAAACAGTTTCCGCGAGCCAGCGACCTGCCCGCGTCGACGGGCAACAAGTGCAAATTGCGTAGCTCCGCCGCGGCGACGCCGCGACGCGACGACACGGCACAGTCGCTGACCCCGCGCTCGTACCAGTCCTACCAAATAATCCACGGCTGCTCGCTTCTCTCGCCGCCGCGCCCCCGCCGTTATCCGTCTATGTAGCACCTTGAGCGGCCACGGTTACGTACGAGTATGGGATTTTCATGTAGCTCGAGGACCGCGAGACGCCTGTCGTGCTCGTAGACGACGTGGAACCGCTGCTGGCGCAGCCACGGGGGTCCGGAGATGTTCGTGGGTCGACGGAGGGTAGCTACGCTCGTTGTCGGTTTCGTTCTCGGCTCTCCGCGCGAGCCGTGGAATAAATGGCGCGTTTTGGACGCCCTCATTCCTTCCCGCCTCTCTCGCCCCTTTACCCCTTTACCCCTTTACCCCTTTCCCCCTCCCTCCCTCCCCCACTTCCCCCCTTTGTCACCATAACGCCGTAAGGGACGCTGGGAACGAGGGGCGGCTTTATATCCGCGCGAAGATAAGAACGCTGCGCCGCGGAGATTTACATGGACAGCATGAAATGTAAGCGTGCCGGAATGTTGGGTACCGGCCCTCCCCGGAATGCTTGGCTTTTTTACTGGAACCGGATACAAGGGTCCGCGAGGCGCCGCCGCCGCACCGCGTCGTTCTGATGAGCTCTGTACGAGGCGAAAGGTGCTGCAAGGGAAATTTATCCTCGTTAACTTTCTAACGGCTAACGTTTCGCGTCGCCGCTACAGCTGCGTTCTTCACTTGGCTCTTTTCAGGCGTTCGATGAACTCGAGATGGACGGTTGAAATGGCTGACCTGGTGAATTATGGGTGGAGGGAATATAGTGTCATACGAGTTCTTTCGGTAATAAATATTACCAATAATTGTATACAAGTCCCTCAACATTGAACACAGCATCGAATCTAAATTAAGTAGATCTCGCTTTCATTAAACAGACACTGATCGTATTATGCATCAAAATTTCAGAGTTAATCCATAATATATGAGCGAAATACACTTGCTGCATACTGTTGAATAATTTTACATGACTGTAATTATTGTTACGTTGTTTCTACCCTAGCCAGATACACTTAATAACGTCCACCGACGGCGAAGGGAGCTTTTTAATTGAATGAAACTTATGCCCATAATATTTTATCGTTTTGAAGAATAATTCATATTAATTGCTGCAATATTGGCGAAACATTTCGCGTATTAATAATACCGTGAAAGCTGTCGAAATTATTCGTCCGTTGGAAATTGTCGTGACGCTTTTGAAATAGCACACACCCTCTGTGCTAACTTCATTAAATCGACTGGGGCGGACGTTTGCGCCTGGCTTACAAGAACTTGTTAGATTATTTATGACGAGGACAACGGGCGTTGTATCGGTCGTCGCGGAGAATCTCATTCGTGTCCGAAATTAGGAAAACAGTGGCTCCGTAATTTCCGGGCCTTGGCCAAACACGGATGCGCACAGACACTTCGCGCGGTTTCAATTTCGTTGCACGCTGTAAATGTCTTATACCGCTGCGGCCCCATATTATTTGCATAGAATTATCGTTATCCAAATTATTTTTGGTACGTACGTTTCTCTAATCCTTGCCCAGCTCTCTGCACATCCTCTCCTTTCTTCGCAAGAAACATTTCGTAAGTTTATCCGGCTCCCAAGAAATTGTGGTAGGTGCTTCTAGTATCTCCGGGGCAAGATAATTTTAGATTAGCCTAGCGGAACCCTTCCCCGCTCTAATATTGGCAAATATGAATAATTGCGTTCGCGCGTAATCCAGGGCTGGGAGAGGCGTTCGAGGATAAAAGAATAACGCTTTCAGAAAATTAACAGTCTACCCGGTAGTTTGCACATTAGAGAATTGCGTTTCCCTCCGCGAATAACATTATTCAGCGAGTAATGCTTTCGGTTCCGGGGGAACGTTGCAGGCATAATGCGCTACATCATTTGCCCGAATTCGGGGCGCATTTAGCGTCGCACGCGCGCGCACACGTCGCATTTCCAGCTTTTCACTGCGCTCGGCCAACTCCCAGACGGCTTTTAACGTTAAAAACCGTTCCCTTATTCCCCAAATCCAATGGCAATGAATTCGCCCTGGAATCGTGATTCGACGATTGCAATGTCGATACACGACCTCGATTTTAATCGACCCCTCTTAATTATCGCAAGTCCTTCCCTCGTTGAAGCGCAATGTGTCTGCCCATTCAACCACGTACCTGCAATCTATCCGGAGCCGTATCTCGCTATCTTATAGTCTTTCTCTTAGCAACGTATCCCGCTCAGTATCGATCGACATAACTGATAACTATATTCCGAACAATGGGGGTGGCGAATAGGTGCTCCCGTTGCGGAAACTGCCTCCATCGTCCAAGTCGATTCTTTCCCCCTGTCCAACGGCGGGGGTTAACGCCTTCGGGTTCCCAGATTTCTAGTCGTTAAGGGCTAAAGTATTTCGGGCCCGTGCCACTAATTTCATTCCACCTAACTCTTTCCGAGAATCGACGCGTCAGTCGCAGCTGCGCGCGGTTCGTGCTTAAAAGTAGCGAATTATTCAAGCCCGTTGCCTTCGCCGCGAGCCCCGAGGAGGAATAATGAATTCTTGCGTTGTTGCGTCTTACGTCGGAGGTTCGCTGCGGTCTCGTAGCTCTCTGAAACGCGGAACGTTCCTCGGATGCGAGTCCGCAGGATATTAACGTTAAAGAGAAGGTAGCGAGCGAGTTCTCCGGGAACATCGAGTGACCTTCATTAAGGATAACCTCTAATCTCGCGCAGGGCGGACGTTGGAAGCCCGGTCAATTCCCGTGGCGATGATATTTGCAAGGTAGCCACCGCGAGGTGGCAATTACCACGTGCTGCCGGTCGGTCGGATGGCGGAGAGCCGGCGGCTGCGCCTCCAAGTTAACCAAGCCGAAAGGGGACGAAATACTTCAGAAGTTGGCTCGCCCGGTTGGATTGCCGGCTAGCTTTCTCGGTGTAGTTACATACGAAGCTGTATTACAGAAGCTCTCCGCCGAATAACTGCGAAATTCTCGAAATACTTACCAGCTGCCACGGTCAAACGTCAAAGCGAGCTACCTCTCGCCTGACCTCCTCTCTCCCCCCCCCCCTCTTCGCCCCCCTCGTCCAAATGCCACCCTCTGCCGCCACCTCGGCTCTGTCGCGTTCAGAGACTTCCCTCTCACTGGTACACCGCGCATTAACGTTCCTGGGCATTAAAATTTTTACCATTTTCCCGCGGATAGATACTTTATAATTCTCCGTGGCCCTCCGGCCCGAGAGTTATCGTTAAATGCGGGCGCAGCGAGCTCGTTTCTGTTCGCTTTGAATTACGCTGTGTAATTAAGTTTCCTCGAATCTCTGACTACTCGTTCGCTAGATTTTCGGGGGCCGTGTCGCTGCGCTACACGACACTTCGCGGTAATGTATCGTGTGCCGGTGCCGCTAAACATGTAATAATTAATGTGATCGCCGTGCAGGTCGATGGGGGTACTTGATATTACTCGATAGGTTGCGAAGGAGTAAAGTAGACGTTGGAAATTTTCCACGGGTTTCCGGAAGTTCAGATGGCGGCTACTTAGCTTGGGTCAAGGGAATGGTTCCGAAGGACACTTCGGCTGTGCAGGGTTACTTCAGCGAGGAGAGTTTGGTAAACTGTACCCATTGTGTTAGTCCAGAAAATGGTCCAGGCAGATGGTATCAAGTATCCAGGGTTCTTTGATCCTGTCAAAGCAGATTTAAGTGTATTGGCACGATGTAGCTATAGAAAAGGGGCCAGGTGAATGGAGCTGAATGCGAAACAGGATGGAGCTCAGACGAACGTCAGAATTGCTAGCTACCAGAGACTTTGGTGAATGGCCGGGACAACTGAATAGAAACGACGACTAGTTCAGGGAAACGGTGGCTGCCTACTCAATCAAAGATGGGAAGAACGTATTATTAAGCAGGAAATTATTCAGATCGGTGGAACACCTTATTCCAGTAGAGAAAATAACATTATTTGGTTAAAGACTACGTACACTTGAATATGCTGCAGGCGCTGTGGAGGGCAATAAAAAATGCAAAAGATTCTGTCTACCTGTCGACTACTAAAGTCCTCATTTGACGAGTTTAATTATTAGACCGACGTAAAGCTTTCGTGACAGGGATTGGTTTTAAAATATGTAGCACGCTGCACATCCATGGAATTAAAAGATTCCTGGGAAATGAAATTCTGTTGGATTCCGGGCCGCCCAGTTTCTATAACAATAATGAAACAATCTTTGTCAGAGTGACCATTTCCTTCTCAACATATTGAAGTACAGCAAAAGGACCCCGTGTGTTCTAAGCATTAACACGTTATTAAGTTGTAACTACTTAAGCACGCAGAGAGGAGTCGACATACTACACGTCTGACATTGGAGACACGTTGTCTCGGTTGGCAGCGCGATGGCATAATCAAACCTCGTTAGCACTGCCGCCGAGTGCTTGAACACTGTCGTCACTGTTGCACTCGATGCACCATTAAGTTCGTCAACCTAATTCACGGTAGTTTACACTCGCCTCTGGCGTACATACAGGCTGCCGCTTTCAACGACTCTCGCTTGCATCTCCAGCCGCCAGATCGCATCTTAGGGACGGTCAAGGAAACTCCAATCTTTCTTAATTTACGGTAGAGTAGCGATTTATCGAAGCCATCCAACCCTCCGCCCCCGTACTGTAATAAATATCATTTACTTTGTTTCGCGAATCGACCGCCGCGTAATCCCCGCGCGAAACACGTTTTCATTTGAGAGGAGGATTAGGATGTCCCCTTGAATCGTTCGATCCAGGTTGAGTGGTCCTCCCGTGCGTGTTCCGGGCCAGGAATTTTTCCAGCCATTCGATTTCCCGTGCTCAATTTCGATGGCCGTCCTTTCCGTGGGTTATCGCGGCTGGCTCCTGCCGTTTCTTTGATATCTTTCGCTCTCGGCTTCCTCGCGCGGTCAATTTAAGCGAGCCGTGATTAAAGCTTATCCAATTTGAAGGAAGCTCGAACCAGGCAGACGTGTTAAATGACTCGCAGCCCGGCGAGCTTAATAAATTCCTGTTGGCCGTGCACCCTCGGATACGCCGCGGAACAATCTGGTAGGTAAACGGTGCCCGTTTGAAACACGCGAAATTATGTTTGGCGTGTCTGACGCGTTAGGTGTATTAGCGTGGATATTACGTGAATAATATCCAACCGTCAGCGGGGGCAGATGATCCGAACTTGTACGTTCAAACCAGCGTGCAGATTTTCCGGCTGGCGCCGCGGGTATCCGTCGTTCGAATATTCCGCCAGATATCCACCGCGAGACAGGTTCGGCTAACCGAGTTCCTTTACTCGTCAGTTCATCCCCTCTTTGATTATTCACGAAGAGGGTTTATCGTGCAATCTACCCGGATATATTTTACAGGCGCATTGTTCGCCGTTTCTTGCGCTCGGTAATGGTATACAGCCGCGATATTTAGCTTCTTTCAAGAAACTTCGTTGCGGAAGTTTCGCCGAGCCCAGCGGTGGAAAAGGGTAGAATTTCAGTGTAACGATGTCTGTAATTCCGGGACAGGCGAAACAAATCCTTGGAAGCTCTAGTACCATCACTATTCGTTGCGATACGAACGATCGTACTTTATGGCGAATGGAACGAGCAACGAGCTACGGAATGCTTTATGCACCGTTACGTGCAACTTCGTGTTGTAACAATAACGCGGATGCCTCTAATATCCGCCCCGGCCGGGTAACAGATCCACCATATTATCCGGATAACGCACAGATCCGCGCCTGTCTGCCTTGTCGGATTACGAATGTACGGGGATCCGCTGGTTACATTGATATTGTAATATGTACTTGGAGGTTGAGGCGCCTGAGATATCATTCGAGGCAGCTGGCAACGGTGGTTTCTTAGCGTCAAACGATCCAATGAAAATAATTCGCACAGATCTTCTCCATCTCGTCTTGCCATCGTTTAATCGAATTTCCCCGTTTTCCAGTGATCGTCACAAATAGCACAAAACGTACAGAGTTTCCAGACCAAATAAATGTTTCAACTGCCCCTCAAGTTCTTTCGCCCAGGGAAGAAGACTCCCTTAAATTTTGTCACAGGAAATTACGGCATAGGCCTCCGAGCTCTCAGCTGCCTCGTAAGAAATTCACCGACCTGTCGCCTGATCGCGCAATCACGTAACACAGGGACAGGGCAACGACAAGTCAGGGAAGAAGGTCTGGACCAGTCGCCCACGGAATATACAACGTTTCCCCGGCCCCATGAAGAATAGAATCCCAACGAAGCGAAGAGACCGGCTCGGTGACTGGACGGATCTCGATATTCCTCGGATATCTCTATTTATTGCGAGCCGACGGGAGTTCCTCCCGCGTCTGACCGTAACGTGTGGTTTTCGCTTTCTCCGCGGTAACGTTGCTGCAATATCGAAGATGGTAGTATATATCCAATCCCTTCTGGAAGCTCAAAATCATCCACTGCTCTGACACCTCGCTTCTCCGGGGCGTCTCTATTATATTGCTCTCACGGCTGTCTTTCACTGTAACGCTTTTCTGTCGTCCAATTTCGTCGTTTGATTGACAAAAATGTCCCGACAGCTGCGGCAACGGCGGTACGTAGTACGTCTCTACCTTCCGTTGTTGGTGTAACCCACTGTAGATCATCGATTGGCAACAGTTGCGAAGCAGTAGATAACGGCGTCGTAGAATGTGCCACGTTGTGCGATGACTGCGTTATTTCTGCAGTCTACTTTACAATATTTAAGCATCGCAGATTGACATACTACTTACGGTATGTACAAAGATTAAAATTCTTTTAGGGTAAATTGCTTGTACCGGGGTGGAACGTGCTAGGCAAAGAAACTTTGTTAAGTCACAAGACGCTTTTTAGGGGGCGAGTTTCGAATTCCTCGAATTGCAGCTGGTGTGAATTTCAGAGCGTTGTTCCCGTGTTATCCAGAAGGGAGAGTGTATAAACGCCCGTCGAAATCTAGGACAATGTTTAGCGGAAGATTTATACAAGTCTTCGCTGCAATTGTGTGGTATAGCTGGCTCTTCGTGGGAACATGGACGACAGGCACTAGTTTGCAATGGCTCTATACACTATTGTGAATTCGATCTATAGAACAATAAGCCCCGGTCCGATTTTGAACCGCCATTAGTCTAATAACCCATTATACGGACAATGCACACACTTGTATACGCTTTCGTATTTCTAAACGATACTCGGTGCACATTTCCTGACAATCACGCGAATGTAAAGGATGTTTATAATTAACAACTTGCATTGTTGCCTTTGCCGAAGCGTTGTAGACATATTATAGTTAGATTGGATGTGAAAATTCACGAACATTCTACGAAAGTATAATAGTTGAAGATTTATCCTAATTAGTTAACATTCCTCTTGACAGAAGCTCGCCCACTGTTTATACCAATCGTGGCACGTTCTTTTGTCCGAAATCTTTCCGCGAGGCTCAACACTGTTGTTAAAGGGCGACATTCCCACCTCACTCTCCGCGTTTGATGGTAGACATTTCATTATCACGCGAAAGAAGCAATTCTGCGAGCCCGGTGGTCCACGGTGCGTCGCAATCATTTTCCACGTCTGGCAGCGAGAAATCCATCCCGACAGTAATAAAGCTGCGGATTGCGAGTCAGGACGAGAAACGTCTGTCGCCGCTAACGATCATGCCGCGTGCATTATTCCAGTTTTATTCTTTATTCCGGGGGCCGGCCGCGGCAGTTTCCGCTCGGCCGCCGCCACCTTTTACGACTCCCATCCTCATTTTTATCCTTTAAATTCACCGATGTCTGCAATTCCGAGGAGTGATTTACCTCGGCCACTCGACGTCCCTGCGAGAGGTAGCCAGTCATGCGGTGGTAACGACTCGCCCGAGTATTTCTTTCCAATAATCTGCTACGGGTATATCGGCCCCGGTAACGTACAGCCGCGATTCGAGAAATCGACGCGCGTGCACACCTCCCACACTCTGCCGTCTCGTGGCAGGATTCGGTCGGAGTTACCTTCTCCCGATCGTATCTTTTATCGTTCTAAACGATATACAGGGTGGGTGGCGGTACGGCCAGGAAAAGGAAGTAATTTAGCGCGGAAATGTCGACCCGGAATTGTTGCTGAACCAAGCTTCTGCGTGGGCGGTTAAACGCAGGGAGGAAATTTGTTAAGCAATCTTGGTTTCTTGCTGTCGTGTCGATTCACCTTGCTGTCCATTATACTCTGATTACCGGTGCACAAGTGGGCGTCGTTCATTCGCCTGGATGGTAAGGTAAAGAGAGAATCATCGTCACTGCGACTGGCTTTCGAATGCCATCCTACGAAGACAGTCGCGAACGACGATCGTTACTTTGTTAGAGGCGTCGTCAATTCGGCGGTTATGAATTCGTTACGCTATATTTCGGGCAAGGTAGTACGGATGGGCGGGTGAAAGGGATGGACGGCGCTAGAGGAGGGGTGGAAGGGAAGAGGAGGAATGGTAACGCAAGCTCGTAAGCTCTAATCGTTCGGGCCAGGGTATTACTACCCGATTCTCGAGTATACGCTTGCCGCGAAAGCAGCGTAATCCCGATTTCATACTGTTGCGTGTTTAACCCGCGTGCAGTGTTTAACGATGCCATCGATCGGGATAACATAGTCCGTTAACGAAGAACACCCGTGTCGCGGGGCAGGGTAAAATGCAAACGATGCGTGTTCGAATAGGTCCGAAGGTTTCGTCGGTCGATTATCGCGTGGCTGTCATGATTTTTCGACTTGGCGGCCGTCGATGTATAAATAAACATGGGATTCGATGGACGATCGATGGTCGATCGATGCCGCTCTCCGATCTTTCACGTAAAGCGGATATTTCACTCGCTGTGACGGGATTAATTCGTAAAGCGTGGCAATTAACCTTCGACAGCCGATAACGAGCGTTCGCGCTCTATTTCGCGCTTGAAAGCTACACGTACCCGAAAAGAAGTTTCGAAAACCTCCGACATGTCTGAAATGCTTGTAGATAGAATGGTGGACGTTGAGTGACGAGTTTTGCAGGATGTAGGGGAGAAAAATGCACGTTCAGCAAAGAAGTCCCTCTCCGTAGTTATTACCTTCTGGACATTGAGCTCTTTTTACCTGTCTCTTACCATTCTAGTTCTCCGTTTCTTCGTGATTACATAGGAAGAAAAGCAAATGACCCAAGCGGCGTTTTCTGGGCCGTGGTTCGAACTTTAATCTTTCGCTCGCTGGACCGATGGCTTCGAATAACTGAGCTATCCAGGCCATCGATTAATCTTACCTTCTGGGGCTTGTATTTGAAAGAGATCTGTCGTCTGTAGGCGGTGCGCAACTTTTGAACCAGAAAATCAGAATAACTCGCTAAAGCAGTCTAATGTGAAGAATCGGACGAACGTCAGTACGGGCATAACAGCTGACTACGAAATCCTTCAACAAAGTGAAATGCTCCCTGCGAATGGGCCTTGCGCGGTGCACGTTGCACTTAGAGGAACAGTAGAGCCAGCAGAAATTAGGCCACGCTAAAGTACACAACTCGTCCCTCTACCACAAAAATGTCACGAAAGAAAAGGGGATGCGACCTGTGGCAGTCGCGTGATTCGCCCTGTATTTCGCCAGGAAAACAGATAACGCTTATTAGATACGCCCGGAGCTTCTCTTACGGTGGCGTTGCGCATTACGACGAAATCTCGTTAGCCGGATTACGTAAGACCGGGCCGAGAAGCCCGAGGAGTGAGAGTCAAAAACGCGAAATTAATAGCAAGATGGACCAGCGAGCGTAACCGGGTCGGTTGGTTAATGCCTCGCGGCCCAGTCGGCCCCCATGCCTTTCTAGGCTCGATAGAAGCGGATTTCAGCGCGGATAACCGCCGCGCTAATCTGGCGGTAAGCCAGACGCGATATTCCAGTTGTAACCACACCTCGGAGCCACGAGTATCAAGCCGAGCTAATCGAGACTTTCGGCGGTTAAGGCCAAAATTCCGTCGAACTAATCGGCCTATAATTTTATGGTCGGACGTTACGTCTCGCCTGGATGAATCGCGTTCTTCGCCCCTACTCGTGTCATGATTTACAGATCAGGGGAGCCGGAGAGAGCACCTCTGCGCGTGATATTGCAAAAAATGCAAGCTGCCATGAAAACGGGGGTGTATTATAATTTACGAATCGAGCAAATGACTCTGCTGGATACTCTGAATCTTGTATCGTATAGTTTGCTTTTATTCTTTCCAGTTGTTCCCTCGTTTTCTTTTCATACCTTTCCATTCATCTTCCGTGCTTCATATTGCTAGCGCTATTCCCAACGTTCGCCTTTTACTATTTACAAGAAACCGGAACTACTTAACTCTGTTTATAAACGAACGCATAAATAAACAATGCTGCTCTGGATCGATGCGGTACCTCTCCTCGTTGCCAGTTTTTCTCGAACGGCCCTCGTAAATGGCCCCGTGTAAAATTAACGAGCGGAACAACGCGAACCCCCTCTTTGGTCCACAAATTTCGCTAGATGCAGGATTGTTCTTGCAACGAAAGTTTCCTCGTACGGATGCGATTTACGACAGTATTAAGCAGCGCGATGCCCATTAAAAGAGCGCAGGGCCTGGATAGCCTTGGATAGGCAACGTCGTAGTTCCCGTGAAAGGTCCCTGGGAAAATAAATTTATCCGGTTAATCTGCCTGATCTCCCCCATAAAACAATTTTATATCGAATAAGGAGGGACGAATCTCGATATATATCACCCAGACATCGTCAGGCGTAGGTGAGTCGAGAGGAATACGAGCCAGTTAACGAAAAGTCAAGATATTGAATCAAAATCAGTTGAAATATTTATTATGCCACCAACGCAAAATAAACTATAACGTTTTGTTGGAAAAGTAATTTTGGCCCACATTGCCCGTAGGTTGGGGTAATGGAGGACCAAGCAAGTCTTCACACAGTAGACCTAAAAAAAGTAAAATCTCTTCTTCTCATACTAAAAGGATACCAATTATTAGAGATCCATAATATCCGCACAACAATCAAATTTAATGATTTGATTAATGTTTAACGAATTCCAATTAAATGGATACATTTAT
The DNA here is from genome assembly GCA_929108735.1 of Andrena dorsata. NCBI lineage: Eukaryota > Metazoa > Arthropoda > Insecta > Hymenoptera > Andrenidae > Andrena > Andrena dorsata. The sequence continues at coordinate 55,253,252 of OV815489.1, forward strand.
CACAACCTGTGCCAACCGTTTCCACGTTTTTGGCATTTGTTGCAAAAAGAGCTGTCTCTATTCAAAATTTTTGTTATTTTATTTCTATAAAAATAGCAGAATAACATTTGAAATAGACACAAAATTGAAGTTATCATAACGAAGCTTAACTATAGATCTTTCAAACAAGGCCTAAATAAAATATAATAGACGAAAGTTTTGTACAGACTATGTACTTCGATACAAATTTTTGGGTAATACGTGCTGAACAAACAACGTTCTCTGTCATCAGTACGAACGCGACTAGTGATACAAACAAATGCTCAGCAACATTGTCGGGGTGAGTAATACCTTCGGGCGGAAATATGACATCGTTCGTATTACAATACTGGTAAAATTATATTGGCTACTATTACCCACTGGCTCTCAGTTCTCCCGTCACCCCTACGATCCATGGGGCCAGGAGTCTCATGGCATGAATTTTACGTGGCCCTTTGAAGGTCTATCCGCCGATTCGACGGAATTCTAACTTCATTTTCGAAAGGAGAACGGATGTCTCGGTGGAAGATTGGATTTCCAGGTGGAATTCCTTAATTCGGGGTCACCTGAGCCCGGGGTGAGTGGAAAAATTGCTGGTCGGTCAGGATCCTTTTATTTCGTCGCGGATTTCACTCGACGGATCGCACGGTATTCACGGGACGGCGCACATCGTGCATCGGCAAGTGGAATGCCAGCCCCTAGCTCGCGGGCGTTTCCAGTTTCGAACAGAATCTAGACTTTCCCATCCAGTTTTTCGATTCAGAGTAAGTCGGAGTAGCTCTGGTGGGTGGGGGGTCGCGAAAATTCTGTGCTGCACGGCGAGTGGAAGTTTTCATTTTGTCGCAGACTCGGCGCGTTAAAACGCGTGATCCACGCCACTTGCTCGCCTCGCTCAGGCAATCTTAACTTTACTCGGGGGGGAGTCCGTGACTATTGGACAAAGTTAACATTCCGCTTGCTCTCTTCCCCCCTCCCCTCCTCCGGAGGATTGTTTAACAGTTTAACACGCTGCATCAACTTACCTGTTTTCTGCAACTCGTTTAGCTGGCGTAGCTACGTGGCTTGTTTCTTAACAACGCTGGCGTTAGCGTTTTCGAGGGCTTTGGAAGCGGTTTCATCTTTTGGGAATACAGATTTTGCGGAGGAAGGTTCGGGGAAGCGGTGTGGATGTATGTAACGCGTATTAAGGGTCGCTTTGCGTCGTGCACAACCCCTCTTAATATCAATCAGCTATGCCCTCGAACGTGGGAGCGAGAACGCTCTGATGATATACCGCACACGATTTTGATTATCCACAGGACCGTCGTTAGCAATTTCCGTTACTGCTTGCTACGACGGCATCGAATAACCACCAAGTACGGATGCCAGTGAGAGTTAAGCCGCTATCTCTCTGAATATAGGTACTTGCAATACCTCGAATTTAGATACGCGACGAAACTCGGGTAATTATTCAGAGTGCAAGGTGAATCGGATTTATCATCGCAACCGATTTCTCACATCTTTCCAGATAAAATGAAGCGACGATTCGGAGAGCGATGCAAATTTTTTCAAATGACAGTGTTTTAAAAGACAGTTATTTAAAAAATACTCGACGGGGGAGAAGCACCGCGCAGGCTTTGGTACACGTTGCGTGCTCAAGGTAAAAAGGTGCCACGGTCCGTTGAATATAGGTACCGACGATTCACTGAGAGTCTACGGCCCGTCCACGGTGCACGCTGGTAGAAGATATGGAATATCAGAAAATGCGGCGGTAGCACGCATAACAATGCTTCATACACCGATGCATCCCTCCCCGGCGCCTTTGTTTCGCGTAACGATGTTGCTGCGTGCAACGATGATCTTGAGACACGGGCTGAACATCAATCGTACGCCAACAAAAGCGTTTCCCTTCAGACCACTTTAGGAATCACTCGCCGAGGGATGAACCTCCGCTTAACTAATTAAAATTGAAACACATCCGTGTAATCTTTATTAGATCGGCGAGCGCTGAGGAGCTTCAGGATTCCTTAAATTTATGATAAACTAGAATAGACCAAGTCAGCTCGCAAGTTTGGCTATACATTCCTGGAACATCCTGTATAATTCAATGCGATTTTATATAGAACGGAGTGAACGGTTAAACTCCGCTGAGATTATTTAGCAGAGGAAACAGCGGCTTGGACGGGATCTCGACCCGATTGCTCTTCCGCGGAACAAATTAACGAGAGTTAAGCCCGAAAACTAAACGCCCCGAAGCATGCATTCGGTATTTAAACGCATACTGGATATAGACCAGCCAAAAAGTAGAAGCAGACTAACACATTGACAAGGCTAAAGGAAGTCCGTCTCAATTACCGATGGAAATACACCATATACAGCGTATAACCACTTTAGTTTGAGAACGACTCGCTAAATGTGTTGGAAATTCCCTCGGTTTCCTGCTGGGACACACCGTATACGTATTTCCGTGGAATTGATTTCCTTTCCCTAAACAGTTTTCCGCCGGGTGGCCGAGATTTCGGCTGTATCGCCTGCTCCGTTTCACGCGACGAGAGAAAAAAAATCGATGGGGCAGGTCTTTCGGTGGGACGCGTTACCCTCCGTTCCCTTATTCAAGATGTCCGGGACGCGTTAAGTTTTCACCGCACAGGGACGAATGACGACGCCGCATTAACGTCTCCTCCCGCGACCGTTCGTCCTGCAAGATCGTGAAAGTTTCAAGAAGATCGGTCCTACGTCCTGCGGCTCGTATTTTACGTTTCCTTTTACGACGCCTTACGGCGAAGTAATCGCATCCGAGAATTCGAATACATTGTTAACAGGAACTCGTTTAATCGCTTGCTATCTCCTTCCCTCCGCCCTGCGCTGTCTATTAACGTGTGTTAGTGCCGCTACGTGCCTCGGCAGCCGGTCGACGAGCAACAACGAAAACTTTTCGAGATAGCAATAGCGCCCCGTAATTCCATTGCCTTATCCCTAGCTAATATAATTACCGCCTTCTCTTGATTTCCAGATCGTGGAAATGGGGAATAGGGAACAGTTCTTCGCGAACCACCGCGCGTCCACGATTTCTTCCTCGTGTTTGGGGGGTCGAGGGGGTGGCAACGAACTTCTCACGCAATTGTTTCGAGAATATCGTTGCGATGTAATCGTTCACTCGAGTGTAATCTGCGATTACGCTGCTTCGAGTGCCGAATCAATGGAGGGAGATGATTCCACGCGAGAAAATTAATGAAAATGGTGGAATGGGATTTTTTGCGCGAGAAGTTGACATGGAAGAAATTGGATTTTGAAAATTCATAGATCGTGCAGGTACTATTGATCTAATAATACATCTCCAGTACAAGAACCTCTCTGATTTGACATATACAATGTAAAATGTCAGGGGTTAGATTATTTTACGATAACCTTCTTTAATTCTGTTACTTGGAAATTTGTCGGAAATGACATAGGGTGAAAGCACTAGTAGTCGACCACCCTCTAGTAGTCGACCACTTTTATTGTTTAGCTTAAAGAAATAAGTACTGAAATAAAGAATTTATTAAATGACAATTTGATATTATATTTTGAATTTCTAACTTTACAATACGACAAAAAACGCCCGTCATAGGTAAAAAAAATAAATGCTTTTAAAGTGATTTGTAAACTGATTTTGATTCTACATGTGCCACTGCTGTTTTCTAACACGAAGAGCATAAGTGTTCTTTGAATAGAAACGACAAATGTAATTCAGTTCTATACATTTTTTACTGGAAAATTATGCTATTTCACTAAAAAAGCATCAACAATTTGATATGCGCTTCAAAAATTAAAAAAAAATGGGATAATTTATTTATTTATGGGAGGTCGGTAACTGGATCATCATTCCCTCTCAATTTTCAATAGTCGACCACAGCGGTCGACTTCTGAAGCTAACTGCATTCACAATGAATGCTAAAAGTCGACCACGTATTAAACTATATAATTTTTCTTAATTTAACCTCAGAAACAAAATGACAGAAACGAAATTTAATTCACATTTGAACTATTCACATAACCTATTTTGAATTTTATATTAAAAGAAGGTGGTCGATTACTAGCTATCGGACCGGTCGACTTTTAGAGTTAAGCGGTCGAATATTAAAGCATTCGGACACTTTATTTTTAACGCTAATTATTTATTTTCTCCAAACTTTCCTACTAACACAAAATATTTAGCGATATATTAAATACATTTGAATTACTTCAATACATTTTTTATATTTTATAACATTGATTGTTTATTTTTTTTCAGAACTTTTCATTCGAGTTTAGCTTTAAGTGGTCGACTACTAGTGCTTTCACCCTATAATCGAGGATCTCTTCGGACTCGAATCTAGGTTTCCTGCTGTTCAAATTTTCACGAACTTTTCTTGTTATTAGCGAAAGCTCTTGTTAGCTTGCAACCCACGGAAGATAGAACCTTTGTTTATTGCATTAACGTTATTACTTTCGAAAATTGGACGCAGTTATAGTGGATGTCTATAGCGAGGTCCATTAAAGCCAATTTTAATCGAGGTAGCGCGCACCCAACGAATACCAATATCGATATACTCCAAAACTAAACCTGATACGAAGAAATTGTGTCTACCACATTTTCAACGTACTCTTCCGTGAGAATCAATTTTTACTCTATCTACTCTTGCGCTAATGTTCCTCATTCATGGAATTACCGAAATAAGAAAGTATTCCAAGAACGAGCGTGGCCAAAGTGTTTAGCAAGAAAGTTTCGAATGGTCGCTGCGCGCTTTTGGAATAGGTTTAGTTGTTCTTTGAAGAATTTTCAACGGCTCTTACCACAGCGAATCTTTCCAGAGTTATGTCTATTAAGGCACCAAAACCTCTGATGACCATTGTTTAATTTAATCGATCAATCCTGCCAGAAACGACGATTTGACACGGACGTAATAGAGTTTAAGTGTGCGACGATAATACCGCCTGTTAGACCATTAAGAGGCTTTCGAAAGAAGTTGAACGCTCGGATCTAATTTACCATCATTAATTACAATTGTCGCTGTGGTCGTGGGAACGGGTCAGGCCGGGGCGAACGTGACGAAAGCGCTTAGTAGACTAGCAACTTCTGTTGTTGGGAACACAATGGCCCGGGTCTTAAGTGCAGAGAGCCCACAATGTACCTACTTTTTAGGGGTACCGCCCCCAACGTACAGGAGGGAATAAGTGACCAGCCGTGTACGTAACGAAGTTAATTACTCGATGGATGCACGAATGATGATTCGAATTTACAGCGGGCGAGATTCCTTTTATACCTATCCTAAGATAAACTTACGAATCTTTTCGGGGTATTCCTACAATTCTTTTATACAATAATAGAATTGGCAACTATTTCAAGAAGCACGTCGGTTACATTTGGCAGTGAATTTTTATTAGAGTAGAACCTATTATTAGACCATGCACGATCGTAGCGTTCGAAATTCGGGACGATGCTCTAAAAAGAGAAAATGTAATTGATGTAAATGAAATGCAATAATTCATTCAGTCCCGTGGTTTAAATTTAGCACCAGACAGTGCAAAAATCCCTAAGTTTCGCGTTCGTATTCTGATGTTCTTTCCTACAAAAAATATCTGAGATCGTAGGAGTACCGATATATTGGAGCAACAGAATGAAGGTTTAAATTGTAATCTAATGTTCGTTGGAGTCAACTGAAAGGAAGATCGATTCGTGCTGGAGCACCATGGTTTCCAGCACGTTTCCATCGTCGCTATTAAATTCCCACGCGACGCGATCTTCAGAATCCAAGAAGCCGATAAAATAATTTTCTGCATACACACCCCTGCCCCGTGGAGTATTACCATGCTGCTTGCATTAATAATTCATAAGTCCCGCCGGGATAATCCGATACGCGTTTAGCTTAGTAACCGCGATTCAATTTCCATTTGTTATTCATTGTTTCGCGGGATTGTGTTACTTTGTACGCCCCGACAGATTTCGCCACCCCTCGGAGCCAAGTGGTTCGTCGCTGCCACGTTTTGACAGCGCCGTTTTCCGTCGCCCCCCATCCAAATCGCAGACGGCAACCGAAAAAGAAGTTCCGTCAACGTGCTTGCATTACCATTCTCCCGTTTATCCCTCCGCCGTTCCTTGCGTTTCCCCCTGCAGCCCGTAATCGCACGATCGCTGTTTAAGCAAATGCAAGAGCGCAGCGGGGTGAATTATTGCCGGCGACTCCTTAAATTCGAGCTACAGCCCCGGGAAAACGCAACAGTCGCGCTTTTTTGCTCCCCGCGCTCGCAGTACATAAAGGTGAAATACGTCGCTAATTTCGTATTCTTCTTCGATCGTACGACGCCATTCGTACGTATTCGTTGCCTAAACCCCTCCGTAGCAAGGTACAACAGAAGTTTCGGATAGATTCTCAGCTCCGTCCTCGCAGATATATCCCGCTTACGTTGCCCCGCAATTCTCCATCACCATTACCAAAGTTCCCCTCGCAGTGTCACACAAACACTCGTCCACCTATACTAACAGCATACACCTCCCACCTTTACGATCATGGAATCAATTATCAAACTTTAAACAGCGTGCCACAGCTTTGTCGCTCCCCGTTACTCTTTCTGAGCGATTGAAGGCGCATATGAGAACGCGCTGCGACGAAGGAAAGGGCGCGGAATTCGCGACGGCAGCTGAAAACGCTCAGCCGAATGGGGGTGGGTGGCGCCTGAAATTGTCAAGTCACTTTAACGCTCGGGGCTCGTGAAAAATACGCGTAGAATGCCAAATAGAGGGCAGGCTGACCCTCTGTGTGTGTGTGTGGGGGGGGGGGGGGGGCTGCGCGTGCATAGAAATTCTGTTCTGTCGCTTCGTAATTACTGTCCAAGCAAAGGCGAGGTGCTCGTCGTTGGCCGTCGCGTACCCTTTTCCAGCTGAGCCTGTACACGCGAGGCGGGCCACACGTTGCGCAGCTTGGCTGAAACGAATTCGTCCCGTTTTATCCTTCTCTGGCCGGCGTGCTACGCTCCAGCATCGGCGTGCGCGCTCTCTTTCTGCGCCACTTCCGGCGACTTTCCTCCGGGCCGCATTAAATTATGTAAGAAATAAACAGCACCACTCCGGAACGGCTCCTCGTGCACGCCCCCGTATCCGTTACGAAGCGTTCGCCAGACCCCGCAGTGTGATTAAACTGTGCTCCCGGTGTTTTGGCAGATTTTCAAGTGTCCACGTAGCACGCTCGTAAGCGGACTACGTAACGGGCCAGCGCTGAAAGAATCAGAAGGACGCGGCATGAAGCTTTACTTTAAATGAATTCGATCCCGTTAAGGTGGCTCTGGAACTAGCGGGATGAGGGAGAGTGTGCGACATTACCTCTTGATTTACTGAACCACATAATTGATAGAGACGAAATCGCATCTGGAATTAATAGCTTCCTCGGGTATCCTGCGATCGAGGAGAATTTAACTATCTACATGTCAGTCGTAATTTCAGAAGTGGGGCGTACATTAAAATTGTACTTGTGTTATAGAATATAGATAGTCAGACGAATTGAATGCTTAAAGAGAAAGATACAAGACTCTAGGGGTATATTTTTAATCACCTACACAGGCCATTCTGCCTTCGCCTTCGGTGATGAATAAAAGGTTCCGCGATCGATGAATTTTCTATTTCTATCTTTGGACCCTTCGAAAATACCAGATTCTTCTTTTTCTAGACGCTCTATTATCTCTACTAGTTTCTCCTGTTGGAGAAATATTTAAACCAACTATATTTGGAAAATTTCTTCTTCTAGAAAGCCAAATATAGCTTGACGCGCAGTCCAATGTGTACCGCGAATTTTGTTGTTGTTGTTAAGGTGCCCCGTGTTATTGTGATCGGTAACGGAACCGATCGAGAGTCAGTCGTGATTGAACACGGTGTACGGATAACCGCCGAAATATTTCCCAACCATTCTTTTATATTTCATATCATTATATTAAATGTCACTTCAATTCTATTTAGAGAAATGTAATTAATTTAAATGCCCACGACACTAATTGACTGGACAATAGATTTTCAATATCTCCAAAATAGAGATCTATCTTTTCGAATCTGGTGGAAATTTCGGTCCGCGGAAATTGAAACGTATTCAATAGCGTACGGTGTAAAGATAAAATCGTGGCAGTCTGCTAATGGTTCGAAAAATGTAGATTCCAGAATCTGCGCTGCCGGAATGGATCGAAAAAACAAGTCCATTGGACGCGAATACCACGCTAAAGTCCGATAACGTTTAGTTTCAATAACGATGGGAACAGATTGGGGTTTTATCCAAATGTAATCGAAACCTGGTGAAGAGAAACACGTATAGCGCTCTATATTATGTTGCAGTTGCACTCGTAGATAATGGACGAAGTTGTGCAAAGTAATTCGTAGTTCCAGAATAATTAAATCCATGCATAGGTTTTCGATGGATCCTATTACAAATCGATCTGTTGTACATCTCGACAAGATGTACGTAAACATCCACTGATTACTGTCCATTCGAGGCTGGAAATCGAGAGGGAAATACAAAATACAAAATTGAAGCGGGTAATGTGTTTTTCACGGGACATTGTACATTTTCGTGAAATGGTAAACGATGCTCTTGTTTATTTCTGAGGTGAGCAAATACAATTATTGTTCAGTGGTGCGTTTACGTGCTAAAGATTATCCTGTCGAGTTGTAATTGCCTTTAATTTATAGAGAACAGTATAGTTTCGTTCAAAATAATACTTACAACATTTTCTTGATAGATGACAAATCGATTTTACATCTTTTAGATTTAGGTTGTTTTGAATTTCAAGTTCCTGAATTCACGGGCTGCTAAGACGAGTGAAATGAGAAATGAGGGGGCGAAGACCACGTAGTAGTACAAGCGTTTAGATTGAAAAAAAGAAGGACGTATGAATTATTCTTCTGTCAACCTTAAAAGTGCATCTCTTTATAGTCGAAGACGTTCGATCTGAGTCGCTCTACCTCTGATTGCTGTTTACATTGCCCAAAGCCCCTCTTCCTCCGTGATTCCTGTTTGCAGAAGACGTACCGTTATTTTCAATTCGAGTATCCGTCTACCATAAATGTGAAACTCGTCCCGATCAAGCGGATAAACAGCGGGTCCGCATGTAGCCACTGTATAACCAACCATCGCGGCGGCATGTGCACGCGCATATGTGCACCAGGAGCAAGGATCAATTATAATTTCCTCAAGATTTAGACTAATAGCGGCAAACGTCTCTTTCCCTGTAAGCAGAGCCGACAACGTGTAGGTTCAGGCTCGTAAATAGAGAGAAGAACCGTGAGAAATTTTCTTCTACATCGTCACTTCAATTTACCGTGTTTAAAGCTGCTAGCGCGTTAACAGTTTATTCACGCCTGTCAGGCAATTCTCGCGAATCGAGCGATTCTGAACGTTCTGCTCGGTATGTGAGGTTCCTACGTAACGCGTGAGAAAACATACCACGTGTAACTTTTCGCACGCAGTCCGAATAATTGTAAACGATAATAAAATCCCCAAAAATGTGTTGCGCACGAAAATATTGAAACGGTTTAGAATTTCGGAATGTTTGATACTTTTGAAATAAAGCGCTTTCGATCAGTCGTTTTACAAATTTCATTCGAGTGACGAGATTGGGGACAGAGTTTCGATCGAAGAAAAAGCACGCACTCGCAGTGGGTGGTATTTGCGATACCAGGTCAAGATGCGGCCTCATTGTTCACGATCCACTAGAATCGGCTAATAATTGAAAGCGCGGGGGAGTGGATGCGTGGCGAAGCCCAACACCAGGCATCCGTTTTCGATGGATCGCGTATCAGACCGCAAAATCAACTAACGCGTTCCAGTGCGACGCGTCCAGCTAGAATGTAAATCCTGCCTTCGTGCAGAGGGCGTTTCGGTCGCTGGAAAATGGACACTGAAAGCTCGACAAATACAGGAAGTTAAAGGACAGATGCGAGCTACCAATTGCCCGGAAATCGACTGTCGTTGCGCATCTCGGAACTTGCTGCGCCCGTTTTATACGGAAACTGCGCGTCCCACGTTGCACCATGATGGAAGGGCCAGAAATCGCGTTATTTCGCTCGATTTCTTTTTTATCATTTCGCTGATGACCCGTCCTTCGTCGAGCACCGAACGTGCCGGCATTGATTTTTTTCTCACCGTTCAGCGATAGAAGCGGCCCGAGATTCGATTAACATTCGAGTTCGCAAATGGCCAGCCGGAGAGAGCGATAATTCGGTTATTGCTCCAAGTGGAATCTCCTCGAGGAATGAGCATGATAATGAAAAATAAATGGAAATTCAAGACGGAGGTCGCCGAGTCTAGTGCTTTTAAGCACACGAAATGCTGTTCCGCAAGCGTTACCGCAATTGCTAAAAATATCGAAGCGTATTTAAAAATTGTGCAATTAAATGGGGCCGTTTCTATAAACTGCTGAAACTGCGAGTAAACAGTTTTAACAATGGAGTGGCGCTATTACTGGCAAATTACAGAGTGCTTATTGTATTAAAATCCAATAGTATACTTCTTCCAAAATGAATAATTCAAGTAGAAACTGGTATTTTATATAAAGTAGATCTTATTTTAAGCTGTATCAAATACGTATCCAATACTTGCGGCTCGGAGTCTTCAGCCGCTAACGACTGCGTGCCAGAGATACCCGAGCGATCCCCCGAATATTCCGAGCAGCGGAATTGCATTAGGAAAAATCAGGAAATAGGGAGTGCAGCCGGCAACGAGGACCGCATGTGCGCAAGCCGTACAGCTATTTTTCCAGAATGGCGGGCTGCGTTTCGAGCTTGCGGTGTTCCCTTTTCTTTTTTCGTTCATCCCCACGGTCTCGCGAAAGAAATAGCACCGACGGCCGACCGACATCGTACCGCGGCAAAAATTTCATTAGCACCGTCCCACAGTATCCGCGGCTGGTTTTGCCTTGTCGATGCACGGAATATGAAAGGACCGGAGACTATTGTCATTCCGAAGCGGGCGATAAAAGGGAGGACGGCGGGAAAGAAGCTGGTGGAAAGCAGTGTCGCGAGAAACCTGGCCGAGAGGGTGCACGTCGGTGAAGTAATATAAACGAGAGGATTATCGGCGGAGCTGTAGCCTGTTTCTTGGTCCGCGAGCGTTAAACGCACCCTCTCCGCCCCTCCTTTTCTCGCTCTTCATCGTGCAACGCTCGTCCTTCTACCCTGCAGCTTATCTACCGGAGCTTCTTCTCGTAAACTTCCCCAGTCTTTTTCTTTTCCATTCTGTTTGTTTCGATGCAGCATTTTCCACTCTTTGTCCCCCCCCTCTCTCTCTCTCTCTCTCTCCCCCTCGTGTCCTCTATTTTCCTCTTTAGAAGCTAGCAATCTGAAGGAAAGGATTACTCGATATGCACCGCGATAACAGAAACACTCTCGGTTAGCTTCAAAAAAGCTGCGCTCGAGGTACTGGCGTCTTTTTGTTGGCTTGTCGTGGCTATACTTCAAGTCGGCGGGCTAAAGACAATTTAATGTCTGAGTGTAGCGAGATCCTCGTGTACGTGTAAATTATTCGGTTAGTGTAGAGATCCTTGTTTCTTATGAGGAATGTGGGAAAAGTTCACTGCTTCTAGTATCACGTTGGGAAAGTTATAGTTTGAACAGTGCAGGGTGCAGCTTGAAACCGAAACGACGTATCGATTCCTCGTCGCCATCTTCGATCGTATCCTAGACACGGAATTAATCTCGCTGCGTCGTGTCACGAACGTTTAGCGTTTCTTGGATTTACGGGCGAACCTGATGTCTATAAATTACGTCCGCACGCTCGTCTAGAGCTCTGGATAGTCTGTTTTTTTTTTCGTCCTGGTTGCTGCTGCCGCTTCAACGTCGTGCTTCCGTGTTTTCATTTTCCTGGATTATCGGGAATTGATCGGATGAGGAAGTTATGAAGGGCACAGGTGTTCGAGATTAGGGGGCTTCTCGCGTGGCTGTTGTGCGAACCCCTTCGTCGATCGGAAAGTTTTCGTCGATGGGTGCTGCAGCGGAAAAGCGCAACGGCGAAACGGCACCGGTGCAGCAAGGGGGAAATTGAGCGTCGCGTTTAAGTTCCGGTTAATTATTATCGCGGGGCACCGCATTGCCGTGTAATATTTCATGTGCTCGTTTTGCTGCCTACTTAGCCAGGCACGTGCGCTTCTCTGCGCTTTCATTCCGATGCACATTGTACCCGGAGCCAGGACCAATTAAAATTCCAAGATACTGTGAGGCTTTCATCCATCGATCGATACGCTTGAATACTCTGTGTGCCCTATCTTCGATCGGTGCGCGGGAAGTGCATCGCTAATCAACTAACTTGCTGACATTATACTGCGGTTATGCACGTGTTGCGCGCAAATGGCGGTGAACCCACAACTCGAAGTATTATTATAAAATCCGATTCCCCAGGTAAGCGTTATGCAAATCCCGTTTGTTTTCGCTGTGGCGTAGCGGGAAAAAGTGCATTACGTTTCATTTGCTCGTGTTAAAATTACCGCGGGAGAAATATCCCCGGGCATAGTCCTCGCCGAGACTCGTCTGCGTCCATTCGCGTCGAGGTGGAAGCAATTTTGGAACTTTTAAAAGGGGAGGAATTTCTTCTGCCTGAAAGCTGTAAGAGCCCTCCTGTAGCCGATCCCTTCGGGAAGTTCAAAATTCTCCCCCATTCTCCCACCGTTCCTGCGGCCTTTCGAAACGGATCGAGCTCTTAGACTGTCGGGCGACGTCCCATTTCCTTTTGTGCCGGCAGAAAAGATCGTGTCGCCACACTGTTTCTTCCAGCAAGTGGGTTTTTAATTCATTCCGGCAAAGCGTTCGCGGACGGACGAGGGCGTGAACGCGGCTCCATAATGCGAGGAAAATAAGGAGCACGTGCGAATGTGAAAGCATAGGGGGCAAGGGGCGAAGGAGAAAAGCTGAGAACGCCGGCATAACAGAACGCTACCAAGTGTCCTCGAGAAGGTTTTTATCATAATTTTTTTTCGAAAACTCGAGCATTCTCGTGGTAACCGGTGCTCCCCGGAACTTCCTCGAAATTACTTGAACAACGCGTTGTCGCAGCCAGCCGTTGACTCGCAAATGGTTATTGCCGACTTCCGTGTGCGAGGCTGAAGCTCGGAAACGTTCCCGCGGTGTCTAATTGTTCAATTCCATCGTCAAACGAAATTTTCGACCGCGCACGGCGTCCCGGAGCCGCGGTGAATTCGCAAAGCGGTACGTGCGCATATTTACACTTCAGACATGACATTTACATTTCGGAATTCGGTTACAGTCGGGCGTCATGCAGGTATTTCGTTAGTCAGTAATTTGCAGATTGACCTGCGAAGTAACTTCCGAGGGACGCATCAATTCTCAGTGCATATAATCCAACTTCAAAGTAACACTAACAGGAGCAACACGAATAATCCATTCTGTAATGAAATTTTGAGTAGTCAGCTCGATATTAAATTGACGTAGACTTGAAGGGAAGTAATGATCCCATAAATTGCATTGAAACCGATGGGAATGGAAATATGATCCAATTATCTCAACTAATTACGGATGGCTTCATTCTAATTACACCTCATTACGAGTTATTTTGTTCGTTTGAACCGAGGGGAGCGAAGCGATATCGCTTGAAGCGGCAGACATCGAAGAGATGATGATGTGCAAACGTTTGATGAAGCAAATTTAGTATTACCCCCTGTGAATCGCAACTCCGCGTCGTTCGCATATTAAATCACGGGAATTAGGTCATCCACGATCGGTTCCTGGAGGTTTCGTGCATTATTAATAACTGGCGAAAATTTTGCCCGCTTCTGTTGGTGCAAACGATATCAACGCCGAAGCCGGGGAGAGGAGCGCAAGGAGAATAAACTTTCCACGGCACCAGGGACCGAGGCGCGGGATCTTTGCGAACTTTCCTCGAACGTGTAGCGAGTAGTTGGAAAACTGTAAATTCGGCGCACTGTGTCGCGACATCGAAACAATGACGCGTAAACGGTGCTACGTGCGAAACGGAACACTCTTGTTAGTATAATCGCATTTCAGGAACATTTCACGTCACGATTTCTCCCAGCCCCGAGTTTATAGTTCAGTTTATGCAGCTGTTTTTGGAGGAAAGCTTTTCCCGATCCATCGGCAACGATCAAAGTTCGCGTGTGTGTTTCCGAAACATGCCGTGCGCGGCTGTATAAATTCCAAGGTGCGCCGTCCGTTTGCTTCGGTTACAATACATGCCAATTGGTAATGATTAAATAAACACGCGTCGCGATGCGCATCGCGAATGCCCCGCTAGCAGCGGCCGTTACCAACGTTCCGAAGTGATAATGAAGGTTTCTGTGTACCCCGTATATGCACACTCCAATTAGTTTCCATGGTAATAAGGCTGCAAGTGAGCGTTAATGAACGCGTCGCTGACATGAAACGGGAAGGAAAAAGCAAAAGAAAGGAAGAAATATCTGAACTCTCTCGGGCGAGCGGCAGAACCGGTGAAACTTGTCGCCTCTGATCCCTTCCGCTTTATACGGGGGAAACCGGGTCAAGAAAATGCAGCGGAAAAATTCGTCTCTGCCTACGTTAGACAGGGGGGATTTTCCTCGGGAAGGAGTAGAAACTGGGCCGGCCGCCTCGTTATCGAATACTCGCGTTCTATTTTCTTTTTCCGCTGTCGGTGGCACGGCGACCAGTAGCTGAAGAGATGAGAGAAGAGCGGCCGAATGAGGGTGAGCGAGAGAGAGACAGAGAGAGAGAGAGAGAGGGGGGGGGATGCCAAAGCAGAAGATCCTTGGAACGAAAAATATTCTCAGGGTCTCCTTTGAGCGCCCCTCAAGAAATTCGAGGAACGACGAAACGAAAGGACGAGGGCGAAGAGTGCAAAAGGGAAGAGGAGAGAAGAGAGGGGGAGGAGCCAGAATGCATGGGGAGGAAAGGAGCGAGGGAAGAGAATGGAAGGGGTGTAGTCTAACAAGACGTTGCGATTGGAGATAAGGCGGGCGGTTTGCTTATGCCGTGGCTCTCGTTGAGACCCTCACCTAACCCAACAGCTTCATCACGCGCTTGATAAACGAGGCGGCTCTGGCGCTGGGTTGGGGAGCATCTAACCGCTCTTCTATCCAGCCCAGACCAGCAGGAATCGGGCAACGTGCTAGCCTGGCATCGTGCTGGCGATGGTCAGTAAAGCTGGCGGAGCAAGAAGCCCGGGAACATCAGCAACAGTGTTGCATCAACGTTCCTTCAGGCTCGGTCCGCTCGATTCAGCCTCCCTTCGTTCAACCGTAAGCACACACGATTGCATGCGGTTGCACGTCGGGGTGCGTACTCGAACGAGTGAATGATGGATCGAACCGGGCTACCGTGAACCTAGCCCAGCCCCAGCTACCTTCGCAATGGCCATTCTATCGTTATCGCTGCAAAGATAACGATACAGCTTGAACCTCTGGCTTCCTGTGGCCTACGTCAGCTACTAGATAGAGCACACGCCCTCCTCGCCGTCCCTGTGGTCCCCCTGTCCCTCCCCGGTTCCCATCGACTTCATGTGTGCCCCTTCAGCCGCTGTTTCCTTTCTTCTCGTCACCTCCGTGGCACCGCCGCCACGGGGCCGAAGGTTCCTCGACGCGAGCCCGTCGATCGCCATTGTTATGGCCACGGGAATGCGCTTCTTTCGTCTCGAGTGAAAATCCATATCGCGTTCGTTTCCACGTAAGCACGTGGAACGGGGTTCGTTCGTCGGCTTATCGTTGCATCGCTCGCGTGGTTCGCATGGCCCGGAGGGAAAGACGCGGGCGTCCATTTCACGTCTTATCGCGGCTCCGGAGGCGAAGCAGATTCTACTTCGCCCCCTCTTTCCAACCGGCGCGGCCTACCTATTTCCGCGGCCTCCTCTCGTCTCACTT
Organism: Andrena dorsata; assembly: GCA_929108735.1. NCBI lineage: Eukaryota > Metazoa > Arthropoda > Insecta > Hymenoptera > Andrenidae > Andrena > Andrena dorsata. The sequence continues at coordinate 55,269,104 of OV815489.1, forward strand.
GAATCGACACCGTTCGCCGGGGACGAATCCCTCGCGTGTGCTCCACGCCCTTTGCTTTTTAATTCGTCTATGGGTGCTGGAGCCGCGATCGATGGCAGTATAGGTAGGTACTTCCCTATGTAGCTTCACGTCAAGTCTGCCTCATTTTTCTGACAGCTTGATCAAAGACCTACTTTATCCAACCATCACCGAAACTGTCATCCGCAGAGACTTGAATTTTCCACATTTTATAGAGAATTGTGTAGGGAAATGGGACAACGCTTGTTGATCGTTCGTCTCTTCCTATATTTATTTTCCACGTTTTCCATCACGGCGCTCTCGTTACAAAGTAATTGCCATCGAGTCACATGGAAATGTTTGTGTGTGAATCGCTAGGGTATGCATTAACAGTGATAAAAACACACATCGTCGACTCGGTACGATAAATTGGCGGCGAATCACACAAGAGGAATTCAAGCATCGAGTGCGGTAACCGGTTACGCAATGAGGAAACCCGTTACCGACTCCCCCTCCCGACACATTGCGAATTTAACCGTGCAATTACACGGCCGTAGCAGCATTACGCTCTCTTTTTTTTATAAATACAATCTGGACGCATTTATTTCATTAGAAAACCAGGTTACCGCACTTCTCCGATTATTTTCCGGATCAGTCGTTTTGCGGACCGCAATGGTTCAGTCAATTCAGAGTACCGTTTTATTTATGGATGCCAGATGTTCCAGAATTTAAATCCGAGTAGGGGAAACGAACGAATTAAAAAGTCTTTGCATTAGCAACTATTGGCTCCACGGTCCTATTACATTTTATCGGCGGCGTGGAAACGGTAGATTGGCGCAGCTAGTAGATGTAACCTGCCATTAGTCAGACACGAGAATAGTTGTTGGATAGCAACGCTCACGTACATATTCTGGCGCCGCAAACATACCTACTGTTTGCAACCGAACACAACGATCGTCGCCCTTCCCAAGTAAAAAATCCTTGCAACCTAATTAATTCACAATAGTAAAGTGACGAGCTTCGAATAGCAATCAAACCGTGCTCATTCGAACACACAGAACGCATTCAAGCCTCTTCTGAAGGGGGTAGGTTACCCTCAAAATTTTCGAAAATTAGTTTTTAGAATGTTTGCATATGAGCTTGGATAGCGATGTCCAACTTTAAACGCGATTTCCCAGAAACTACGTTTTCCAAAACGGTGAACATAAAATCTCGAAAATCGCTCCAACGATTTCAATGAAAATTTACAGCGAGCTGCAGGAAACTATTCCTCTCGATGTATTAGGAGCACATTTTCAATATAAATCGTTAAAAAAATATAAAAAATATTTTTCCTACAAAAAAAGATAAAATCAGAAACATCAACATAAAAATTGTATTAATTTGTTTATTAAAATTTTGCTTCCTGCACAAGATAGAGACTGTCGTACAGATTATAAAAATGCCTTTACTTGGAGTTGTAAGTGATTCACCTGTCCGGAATCGTGTTCACCATCAAGCGGTTCATCGCGTACACCCTCCCACATTTATATTTATAACTTTTTTTACTATAAATATATTTAAAATTTTCTTCTTGCGCATTAAAATCAATGAAATAACGCTTAAAAATATAAAAAAAAATATAAAATTGTTCATTTATTACTTCAGAATATGATTTTTGAGTGTTCAGGGCAACCTACCCCCTTAAGGGGGAACACCACTGTGACGGCCAGAAAAATGAGCCTATTTTTAAGATTTTTTTAAGGAATAACTTACAGTTTTATTATAAAATTGTTATTACCTATCTTTAGTACAATGTCTTAAGAGACTATAAAAAAGAAGTAATAGAAAACATGCATAGATTTCCATATACAGTTAATCTCCTACACCCCTCACAAGAAAACATAGGTCGCTTATCGAAACAATATCTTTGGAACGGCAACTCTGAAATCAATTTTTTTTTTAATATAATCGGTATGAGTGTAGTTTCCGTTGTACGTACCGATTTTTAAAAAAAATTATTTTTGTAAAAATGGTGCACTTGGGAAGAAAAAGTTTCGAAAATCCGCAAAAAAATGGATAGTTTTTCAAGCGTATTTAAAAAAATATGTTTTCGATCAAAAAATCGGTACGTACAACTGAAAATACTCTTGGTTTAAAGATCCTGTCAAAATTTCAAGTCGATTGGATAAAAATTGACAGACCTATTGATTCGATCAGTTAGAAAAATGTCGTTTCGAGAAAATCGTGTTTAAAGTTTGACTTCTAGTGCATTTGTAACCGTGACGCGTTTCACAAAATGCATTGTATCTTCGTAAATTCTTCGAATATCGACTTGAAATTTTCAGGGAGTATTTTTGAAGTATCAAACATTAAGAAAGTGAAGAGAAAAAAAATCGAAATTTTTTCAACTTTCACAGTGGTGTTCCCCCTTAAGAGGATGTTCCGGTCTAGAGCCCATAGAAACAGGTGATCTTTAGGAATTAATAGGAGGAAAACTGGTAGATACTAAACATTCTTTATGGGGGTAGTGGAAATATTTCAGCTTCAGAAAATCGATTACTGTTTTTTACTGATTTTGAAAGTCTTATCCTTTATGAAAATTTTAAACAAAATTTCATGCAGAAATTCAAATCATTGTCGAAGTTATAGCAGGGAACGTAATTCAGTGCACCGTCGAATAACGGCCTCGCAGAGCGGTATTGGCATAGGGCACCTTACTATAAAGCCGGTTTTCTCGAAACACCATTTTCAGAAACGGTGTACATCACAACTCTTAAACCAGTGAATATTAACCACTTAAAATTTTAACTGGAGCTGTAGAATTCCATTCTCTATCGTGTGGAAGTTCCGCATCATCATTGGATATTTATAAAACATTTTATAACTGATTAAAGACGACTTTTTCCCATAAAAATGTGGGGAAAAAATTGATTCGTGTGTAACTTCTACAATTTTTGTTTGAATTCATCGGCGACTTTCCACACTGTAGATATTTATGTATAGAATAATCATCTTAAAGCATTTTGCTTTCAGATGATTAGTTCACCTGAATTAATGTACACCACCTGCCGCGGCGCGCCGTACAGGACTATCTTCAACGATTAATAACTTCGACAATTTTATACATTCCAACGATTTTGTTTTTTGTAAATACTCGCAATCGTGCCCACAATAGATTGCCAAAAGCACGACTATAACGATTGTTTGGTATTGAAGTAATTTAGCGTCAAAGAAACTAACCATTTTACGTACCCAATAGTTCACTATCCCCTTAAGGTCCAACCCCCAGCATCCGCATTCCACACAGTCGGAGAAGCGATTCAACCTTGAAACGAACGAATTCCATCCAAGTTCTTAAGTCACTGCCCTGAGTGCCCACAGATTCGAAAATAAAAACCAATAATGGACCGCAAAGCCATCGACGTCGACCGTTTTAATGAAACTATTCTGGCGTTTCAGCCGCGCGGTTGGTTGGTTTGCCCCGCGATAAAGTAGCTGGCTGTGACACGTTACCATCGATCTACGGTGGTGGTTGAATTTCGTCGCTTCCAATAATCGTCTCATTAATTTGTCTCCCGTAGCAAATACGTATCCGCGTCGCGGTGTCGTTTCACGCGAACGTGTCGCGTCGTTACGCGTGAACGCGTCGCGGGATTGCTCGATACGAGCCTCACCGCGGTGTATTTTTCCCCTTCTGTCTCATTTTAACGGGGCATCGTCCGCGGCAAAGTGGTTCTCACTGATAAGCGATTAACGATTTCGACAATTACGAATCTTTATGTTTAAAATCGAATATGTAAAGAGCAGTGGAGCTCTGGATCACTGAGTGCATTACTTACAAGGGAACACCGCGAACCCGGACTCACTGATTGGAACGCAACTTTGTGGGTTTTTAGAGTGACTCAAAACAAGAACAACGGTGTGCTTCATTTGTGCCCTATCGGCCTTTAAGGGGGTGAAAACTAACCTCAAAGTCTAATTGCCACTTCCACTTTTTCACGTATAACTTTCAAAGTACAACAGACAGAAAAAACTGTTTCAAACAAAAGTTTAATGGTGCAATAAGCGCTACAAATTAACGGTAACCAAATTTTTGAAAAAATTTTTTTAGAAAAAAAAATTTTACCTCGCGTTATTTTTAACAATTATTCCATTTATATAATAACTAAAAATAAAGGGTGTTTTTTGTGAATTCAACCGTGTATATGAATTGTATAATGCACTATCGGCTTATGGAGTTACACGATGGCAAGTACACGGTTCGCACGGTTGCGCGCTCACAACACATAGTAAGTTGTATAATAAGACTCGTTCTATTTGCTGCAGGCCTTAATACATGGTGGTGACAAATGTGATAATATTCAAAGATGCTAAAGTGTATTATGTATAATTTATTCAGAGTTGGGCAATATGTAGGGTAAACCAACCAGTGAATGACCGAATTGTTAAATGAGAAGCCCAGTAAATGACCGCATACTTTTAATAAGAATTGTACTTATTAATGTTTGTTTAATACGCGTAACTAAAAATATGGGATATTAAAAGTGCAACTACAATCCATTTATAAAGATATAATAATTTTTAAATTTATAATTGACATTTCTTTGCCTAATGGTCATTCACTGGTATGCGGTCAATTACTGGTTGGTTTACCCTAATTTAATTAATAATCTTACAAATTACGATGAGACTGTAATTGTGTAGTTGGTAACACATTATTTTGTGTAATTGTTAATTTAGGTAGTTCACCATTTGGTTTCGTCAACTACCTAAATGAACGATTACAGAAAATAATGTGTTATCAACTACACAATTACAGTTTAATCGTAATTTGTAAGATGTAATTAAATTACATTTTGCCCAACTCTGAATAAATTATACATAATACACTTTAGCATCTTTGAATATTATCACATTTGTCACCACCATGTATTAAGGCCTGCAGCAAATAGAACGAGTCTTATAATGCAATTTTTTTTTCAAAAATTTTGTTACCGTTAATTTGTAGCGCTTATTGCACCATTAACTTTTGTTTGAAACAGTTTTTTCTGTATGTTGTACTTTGCAAGTTATACGTGAAAAAGTGGAAGTGGCAATTAGACTTTGAGGATAGTTTTCACTCGCTTAAAGGCCGATAGGGCACAAATGAAGCACACCGTTGTTCTTGTTTCGAGTCACTCTAAAAACCCACAAAGTTGCGTTCCAATCGGTGGGTCCGGGTTCGCGGTGTTCCCCTGTTAGCTATGGATAAAAATGTGTTTCGCGGAAAGATCTCATAATTTACAGCCAGGATAGAAGGGGAGTTGTCGCAAAAGAGTGTAAATATGAATGAAATTTATGGGCAACTGTGATTTCTGACGAGCGCACCAAACGCGGGTATTTTCTCATTTAGCCCATCTGGTCGAACTTCCTCAATGGATGTTATTAGTTATCCAGTTACTGCAGCTTTCGGTGTTCGCCCACCCGACACTTTTATTCCGGCGCGCTGTATTGCTTATTCATCGGTATCAATACGTATCCTCCTAATTCCCCGCCGCTTTCATTCCGGTTCTTTTTTTCGCCGTTAATTGGATTCTACGCGGGGCTCAGTCATTAAATTGTTAACGCTTGAATGGCGAGCGCTTGTAACTCGGCGGCGCAAACATTCACGGCCGCGGATAATATTTTCGCCGTGCCCGATTTCACGTGCAATTTCATTGGGAAAGTAATTTTCTACAAATAACGAGACGCCCAGTGCGCCGACGGAGGGAACAGCTCGAGATTAAATTATAATTAACTGTTATTAGCGTTGATTAACCCGCGCCGTTGTAAAGGTCGCGCCGATTCTCTAAGCGAGTTTCATTGTTTCGAGAGACAGACCCGGCGGTTCGGTTATTAAATATCCGCTGCGGTAATATTGCGTACTTTATTAAACATATTAAGCGTGTCCACGCGACCCTAACGCGGGGCATACCAGCGCGGAATGGATTCTGTGCACAGATATGCGTGTGTACCGTATTGCGCGGGTCGCTACAAATACGCGAGATGCCACGTCTAAGGCCACGCTACGGAGAATTCCTGGAAAACGTGTATATATATGTATATATGCCTATATATGTATATAAATGTCCCGGGGAAAATTCCACGGAAGGAAATCGTTTCATAACGTTTCGCGGCTCGTACCGGCTCGTATAAATACACATACGCCTGATCTCTCGCGAGGCTGCGCCTTTTTGGAAGAGGGGGATGCCCAAGCATTTGAATTAAAACAAATGGATGGAATTCTTTTTACTTGAAATCGTCGAAAAGGAATGTACATATCTGTATGATTAAGAATGTTTCTAATAAAATAGAATGGATATCACGACGCTACACGAAATCATTCACACTTGGTTGAAACGCGGGTCAGCGATTGCAGGGATCGCGCGAAACCGACCGAATCTTTAATTTCCCAGGCACCGAACGAAATTCCCCGAGCACGGGGCCAATAGGCGCGCTAATGGATCGTGGTTTACACACGGATTCCACTGCTCGTATCCCCGAAGCTTATCCGTCTGTGCTTTCACATATCAGCGGATTCCCTTCCTTCCTGTTCACGTTACTGGATTCGCGTCGAAGCTATCGGCTCTGCGGAAACGCGGCTGGCGTCGCTAGTCGCTGCGCGGCGATCATGAGCTTTTGCTGCTCGACGCCGATGGAACGCGGCGAAAGGGATGCGACGCGAGTTACGATCTGCAACTGCCAAAGCAGTGGAGACCACTGCTTTCAACCGTGGATCGTAATTAGGAATGCGCGAAAACTAGATCCCCATTGGTGTGCGGGAGTGCATGTGTGTGTGTGCTACAGCTAAATGGGCAGCAGGTGCACACGAACGATTTACTTGCGAGACTTTCCTTTGAAGCTGTCGAACCTGTAGTTTAGTGCGCGCTGATGTGTGCGCCAAAGTAAAACGATACTAGTCCGGATCGTCATTATTGGAAGGGGCACTGGCAATTTACGGCTTAAGTGTCAATCGTTGGGTGGATACCAGCGCTACAGCTAATTCGCTTTGATTCTTACCCTCGTGCGCGCCGCACCCCCCCCCCCCTCCCCCTCCTCTTTGCTCTAGGCCTTTCGTGTAACGAGCTCGGGGTATCGTGAAGTTCGTGGCCGGGAAAGAGCAATTGCGAGGGCCCTTTTCGAGCCACCACCACTCGTCGAGAACGGCTTTCGCTTGAAAACGTGGCTTGTGGGTTTTTATTCGCAACTTGAGACACTTTCGGCGGGGCATAACGGATAGTGTGGCCGATGAGATCGCTAAAACCTAAAGCGTTGGGTCTCCGGCTAAAGGCCTCGCGATAAACCTGAAACGCGCGAAAAGTGGCGAGCGTGGATAACGACTAAAGAGGGATTAAAACCGCTTTTTCAAAACTACACGCGTGACGTTCGATTTTATGTATTCACCTAATTCTTGGCATTCCAAATTAGGTAAACAGCAAACTGAGAACACACGTGCTCGTGTTCTATTTGCTGGTTCGTAAACGGGGGAAATTTGCGCATTGCCTTGAGCGCGGTAAATTAAAGAAAAACTATGTAGGCTCGAGGGCAAACGCGGTTCACAGTTGCAGAGTCACAGTAACCCTCCAAATTGAACTTTCACGCTCTCAAAAGCTTTCTTGATACAGACTGGCCGACTGCTCTTGATTAGCCTCGAATTACGCCTGCCTCTTTGGCAGTAAAACGTACCGATGGCCCACCAAGCTTCCATTTAAAGTAATAGCGTAGCTCGGCGGGATCAAAGTGCCCGAGATAAGTCACTAGAAAGGGAATACCAAATTATCTCCGTCTGCAGCATGCACATCGCTATTCTAATATCTAATTCTGTATGTTTCAGGTAAGAAGCTTTTCTGCTTAATATTTTACTACCTTCGTTGGAAGCTGTCCGACAGCCAGAATTCTGTAAGGACCAGCTACGCCGTACGTGTAAGTGAATTTCCGTAGCCATTATTCGCGTGCCCCAAGGTCGTCCCGGCATTGTGAAATATCATTCTATTCGGATCTAGACGAAACCGCCGAATAATTGTCCCTAAAACGGCGGTCATTTCCAGGAACGATTGACGGCCTCGCGTCTAATTCGAGCCGACTGTGTTCGTGCGAGGAAAATAGGCTGGATTTGAATAATAGTCCTCTTACGTCCGGTTCACACTAGGGAAGCGTGCACGGACATGCAAATTTTGAGTAACTGTTTTAGAATATGTACCGAGGCCCTCGCGGCGACGGCGGAACGTAAACCTCGCGTAGGTATATTCCCGCCGACACGTCGCTCTGCTTATACGTATAATATGTTAATGGCACATCATTAGATCCAGCCGCACGTAAACGATCTCCTAGGAATGCTTATCAGTTCTCGTCGGGCAAAGAGTTCGATTTGAAAGTAAAACAAGAAAAACGGAGTAGCTACCAGCCGCGAGGAAAGGCGAATTGCGGCGGGTTTAACGCTCCATTTAATGTTTCCGTAACCCAGAAAGAGGATGCACTTTGGTAAACTGTATGAAAATTTATGCACTTTTGTCTGCAAGCATATGGCTGGCTGGTGGATCCAGCATAATTCTGGCTTGATTCTGTCAAACTTTGTGCATCGTGAATGGAAGGGAATGTTCCCTGCTAAAGATCCCGCTGACGAGTTAGGAAGCACGCTGCAGGGTTGAATCGTGGAATACTGAATTTCCTTTCGGTTGAATCGATTGTAACATTCGTAAAGAATCCGCGCAAAGAATTTTGCACGTATTCAGGTCGTCCGCGGCAAACATCGTGACGCGTGTGGTTTGAAAGGGGGCGATTAATTAAAAGTATTTCCATCATTAAAACGCGGCTCGTTCTTTTCCGGTTCTTGTCATTCGACCCCGTTACTCCGTGAAAATACGACGCGTATAATTTACAATTACAAGAGAACGGGCATGCGAGAGAGTCACGTCGCGAGGGATTTTTATTCAACGGAAAAACGCGAGCGCGCCCTCCTCCGCTGGCGGACTTGTGAAAATTTCACGCGTGAAATTGTGAAAGTTTCACGGGCTCGCGCCGCGCCCCGAATTTCTCTGCGGCTGCAAGGTCTCCATTACGAATGCAAAAGCTCCCGCCGTTCCACGTATACGACCGACAATGGAGCCATTTTTATCGACGCGCCGCGTAATTTGGCAATCAGGCACATAAAGCATCGCGTTTCTGGGGATTCGCTGCGCGGAGTGCCGAAACGCGAGGCATCCATAGGATGTTTACTACTTAGCTCGCGGTAAAAATCTTGCATTTAGTACTCGCGGAAGCGCGAGGGAACCTGGATTACCGAATGAACCATTCCCCAGTCATAAACAAGTGCGAACAGATGCGAATCGATGTCACCCTTGTTCTCCTCGGAGAAGATTCATCTGCTGGGATCGCTGGGAGAACCGAAAGAGACTCGGTCGAGTAAATCGTAGGATTTCCAATATCTCTGGGAGTTAGTTGCAGCTCTCGCGACTCCTTTCACGGGTACACATTCCCCCTCGGTTATACCAGCGCGCGTTATGCGCGAGGGAAGTAAAAAGCGTCTCGAATCCCCGCGCTTCCGACGCCTCGACGCTCCGCTGGCGTCAATCCGGCGATGTTTGATTCCGCCCGTGGCGTCGAGGATTACAGGAAACCGGATGTACAGGAATATCCAGGCGCGCTCCGCAAATGAGAGCAGACGCCGGGAAACGGTTCTCGTCTCTGTTCCCCCACCCGGCGGAATTCGAAATCGGAAAGCGATATTTATTGTAGCCACTTTTATCGCGGCACTCGAGCGAAATTACCGCGATACGCTAGCCCAGCCAGTGGGACCGACGTCTGTTATTTTCCGTCCTTACAGGAAAGGGGATTCGTCGTGGTGGAAAATTTTTGAAGCCCGAGCCCTTATCGCCTCTGTCTGTCTCCGCGGGTCGCTCGATCGAGCACCCATGCGCTTTATCAAGTGCACGGCTCGATAACCGAGCGGGGTCACGTAATTCCCGTTGTCTCGGCGCGTCGCGTCGTCATCATCGCCGTCGACGTCGTGCCGTGTTACCCTTGCACGCGCGATTGAATCCAATCGTGGCGAAGTCGGTCGCGCTCCCCCGAAATTGGGTCAACGCGCACCGGGAGGAAATGTTAAACAGTCGAGAACCGTAGGGGGGGAACGTAACGCGATGTATCGAGCACTCAATTAAACAGGCGATGGTTAACTTCGGAAATTTCAGTAGCGAATCCAGCCTGCTGGTTTGCCCGCGCGCATGCCAGCCGGTTGTTTAATAATTCATGGTTCGATTGCCTCGGACAATGTCGAAGAGAGGCTTTCGATCTCACGGAACCAGAGTTGTGTTCTTACGGTTTCGATGCGCGGACGCGACGGGTTAATCGATATTTAATGCAATTTGCATGTAGGGACATTCGGTTTGCCCGGCTGCTCCGCTGTTCCTGCAATCGTTCCGTGATACGATAATAATTGGGGACGCGCAACTGTTATGCGATATCTCCAATGACGGGGGAATTGTTTCGCTGTAACAAGTGTGGAATGTTAGCGGGGGGCGGGGAATGGTTTCATTGTCAAATGTTTCCTTCAGAGGTAGCTTCGGTTTATATTAAACTTCGTTATGGCGCCCTGGCTTTTCCAACGCATTCCATCATAATTTGTCCTTGCTCTCCAATGTCCAGCTAATTTTCGCGACTACACGAACGACCGCAGATGGGTGTTATTATAAAATGATGGATGTATCTTATCGGATGGTTAGTCTTTTTCGCTTTTTCACCTTCGATCCGTTGAATCCAGATTCATGGGGTGCTATTAATTTCCATGGTGGATCCAGGCTGGCAGCCGCGCTCTCAGGTTTCATGCTACGTTGGGCAATCAATTGGTCCCAGTATGATTAGCTCGTAAACTTGTGTAACGTCGGTGGGATCGTACAGTAGCACCTTATCGCGGTGCCGCCGCCCTGCCTATACGTCTGAATACGTTTAACGCTCCACTGGCCGAGAGGTTTTGATGTAATAATTGAGCTATAGCCGCGCACGGATGTAGGTACATCCACGAGCCGAGGATAGGTCGATCGGGTATGTAATAGAATTCATTTGACCCTCGTTACCCGGCGTTTACCTTTCACCGGATTGTTCAACTAATTCTGCTATCGACTATTCGCCATTCATCGATACGTACTTCCACCAGAAACGGGCGTGAAGTACACTTCCCTACGTTTTACTTTGATCCCCACTTAATCTGGTATATAATAATTATCTATTTAACCCACCGATCGAGAATGACAAACGTGACAGCCACCTCAAAAATACTTTTTACGGATAAACGAGCTCCTGCTCAATTTCGCCGACTCTTTATTTACCGGGAATTCAAACGGAGAAAGCCTCGTAGATCAAATAACTGCTGGCGTAGCGGGTATAGATTGAAATTCACAGAAAGAGAGGCTGCGTCTCTCTTGATTCCCGGAGAGATCCGCGTGGAAAACGCGAAAATAGCGAACCGCCTAGCCTGTTTCATCGTGCGTGTCTTTCTGAATATTAAAACCGTTTATCGAGCCCGTTCCCCGTATAGTCGTCCTCGACGCGTAATAAGTGTCGAGACGCGAAAAGCAGAGGATCCCACTATATTTCCCTTGATTCTTTTTTTTCCCTCTCCCCCTCTGCCTGTTTCTCTCTCCCTGGAGTGAAGTCGAGAGTGGGCCCCAGTCCTGAAATTCAAAATTACGAACGCGAAAAATCTCGATTTACTAGGTGCATGCCCCGGAGAAAGAAAACCGGCCAGCCAATCTTCCTGTGTACGCTCGTTCCATCGCTCGCTCGCTCAGCACGAAGCAGATTGAAGCTAGCAAGCTGAACTCACATAGTTACCCGCCTCCCTCTATCCACTGCTGATTCTGAATTCACTTTCCCGACGAGTTCGCGAACCAATTCTTGAGTTGGCTATATCCTCGCTTTCTGAAATACTTAATCAAAGCAAAAGAGTGGAGGGACGAACAGGAAGAGAGCCGAGGGGGTAGGCAGAAGTTGGAGTAGGGAAACGTATCGTTCGACCCCGTCGAAGGCGATGATCGTGCACCGATAAACCGAACAACGTTCCCCGCTGCCCCGAGACCGGATCTATTATTCGGCAACCTAATTACTCTGCTCTTAAGAGCGTGGCAAAAAGAAACATTTATCTTGCGAAGCTGGAGGGATGTTCCAAAGCGGGAGTATTGATTTTACGCGTGCTTGAAGGAGATCCCTCGATTACTTGACGAAACTCGCCACTGCGGGGCTACTTCTTTGTCGCGCTGTACCCCAAAAAATTAGCTCCGGGTTTCCCAGTTTTCAATGAAAAATACTTGAAGCGAGCGTGGTGAAATTAAACATGCATTAACGCGTTGGAACATTCAACAGCCTGGAGGAAGCAAATGAAGCAACAAAGTAGAGCTCAGCGGTAACGCAGTCTCGATAATGAACTCCCCGCACGAACAGCTTTCCAGGAGCAAGAATAATTTTCCCCCGTCCGATACAATTTCCCCCGGGTACCGATTAAACTGTGCTCGACCTTCAGTTCTCAATTAGTTTTCTCAATCCGCTGTTATCGAACGATTCTTCCCCTCGGGGCTGCGGTTTTCGCCGGGCGAATCGGTGGCCAGAGGCGAGAATCAGAGGTGGCCGTAGCCCACGGTCAAGGTGGCGTCGATATTTATCGTATTTAATACCAGCTGCCGGGTTTACATTAATTGCATCGCTCGGCTGTTGCTGGGCGCAGTTACTACCAGCTTCTCTCCAGCCTGCGCTAGTAGAAGAGAGTCTCGACGCGTCTTAATCCTTTCCGCTATGGCACTGCATCGAACAGCGCCGCTTGTTCGACGTACAATTACCGGGCCGGAAGGCACGAGGGCCTGGGGTACCAACGACGTGGGTTCAGTTAACGGCTAAGCACCGTCTCGTTTAATATGTCTACTTACTGGCTTCTGCGAACGCGGAAGAACAAGGACGATCAATCCCAGTTCGACGTGCCGAGGTATGCGAGAAAGTGCTCGCGGAGGAGGCGAGCCTCGAGGACGGAGTTTGTCACGGAGCGGACAATTTTCGAGAAAGGAGCTGGAACACGTGGGGATGGCAAATTGGAAATCTATTCGTTTGCGGTGTTCTAGAACACCTGGCATCCTTCTTCCTTCGACTTCGGGGCAGGATGAACTTTGTTTCCGAGCAACTTCGCTTTGGCTTGGGCGTGAACCGTTCAGGGACGTCGTTAAACGGCGGGGGAGGATTTTTAAACGGAATAATGTGTCCTTACGGATACTTTATAGACAGCTGATCGTGTTGTTTAATCTTTAATTGCTGTAATCTGACAGGGGACATCGACAACGTAATTACGAAGGGAGGCGGCGGCGTAATGAAACGACCAAGAGGAGATGATTAAGTTCACGGTTAATATTTACGAAGCTTCTGCAAAAGCGTCGAACGGCCCCCATGTAACAACACCGAGGCTTCATGGCGTCTTCATTAACTGCATTGATTTTTGTGTACAGGACATAAGCGAATTTAATTTACTGGCAAATGCGTTCGGAATCAATTTCGCTTCAGCCCTGCAGGTGCTAGCGTTTTAATTAAGTCGTTAACGCTGAAATTTTCTGAAACGTGCGTTCAGTATGACTGTACTGTGTGGACCCAAATTAATTGGTCGCTTAAAACTGCACTTTCCAGGAAAGTTTTTATTGCCATGTGAAATTTTCGAGAGAATTTACTTGACAAAAAATGGACGAACGCGAGGTTTATGTGATCGATTAAATCACGAACCGTGGGGGGATTTGTACGCCATTGACCGGTAGTCAAGTTATCCGCCACCTCTAATCGAACTTTCATGCGCCTATCCCGACAAGTAGGTATTCTCCAGCGTTTAGCTCTAAAAGTAAATAAAAAATATACGATTCAGCCGCAAGCCAATTGAATTGCTCGTCGTCGACTATACCTCGCAAAGACGGTATATAAAACATAATCGCTCAACGATATATTTGGGAATACTGCTGGAAATACCGTGATTGAGTATTTCCTCCGTTCTTGTTTGTTTACAAATGCTCGTGCACAGTAAAGCAACGGACAAAAAGCTACATGCACTTTTATTTAGCATTGTGTTGTTGTTCATTCATGCCGAAATGCAAAACGATTATGTGTATTAACAGGGGAGCGCGTTACAATTAATTTTTACGCAAACACAAAGCTGTCTTCGTTTCTGTTCGACGGTTTATTTATCCTGGAAATTCTCGTGAATTTTGCATAGGAGAGCCTTTAACCAAACACGCCTTATTAAATTCAAGCTTTGCCTGCGCAGCGGAACGAGCGAATTGATATATCGTTGAAAATACATTTGTTTCTGTATTTAAAAAATTTTACCCTCCCAGCTAACGGACGAATAAATAGTGTAACAAATTGATATATTTCATTACAAACTAAATTTAGGAATCTCTACTGGAACAATAACTGGTTGTTTTTTAATAACAATCCCCACTTAGATATTCGCGTTGAGTAAAAGTAAAATCGATTTACGTTATTTAATTACCATATGCATGACTAAAAATCCTAAATAGTAATGCGTTTTTTACGCAACAAAAAAAATGGAGCCAGCGATATCGATATCTTGTGTTTAGCTAACGCTTTAATTTAAAAATGGACTCCTTGAATGTGGAAGTAGCTCGAGGTCAGCGTCACCCTCACGCCCTTGTTTCTGGCCACGAGATTTCGTGCGCCACAAAAGAAGCAGAAGCTATCCGCGTCAAAAGAAGTCGCTAAGAGCGGTGGACGGGGTGTAATTTAAGTGAAAACCATTTAGCGCGTTAAATCGTCTAGATATGCAATAAGGACCAGAGGAACTTGGAGCGTAAATTTTCCCTCGAGTCCGTGAAAACAACTCTCGTAAAACGACCATTTTACCAAAGCACTTTTAATTCCCTGTGCCACGTTATTTAAACGTGTTGGATATTAAGGCTGTGCTCATTTTTATCCTCGCGTCAATATCGCGTACAGGGTGTTCCAGTTGGCTGAGTTTCTTTCGCGGAAGTATTTGAAAATTTTTTGTTATCTGATGGCAAAGGTACTGACATAATGTGTACCTATAAATGTGGCTATTGACACAGGCCATCATTTTCCTCGTGTCTTGGAATTTATTGAAAAATTTTCGCGGCTGACTTGCTCGTTAATCGAAATTCTTCCGAAAGTAGTAAAATTCTAATTTCTCAATTTTCCGTGCACTTCTCTCGCGTGGAAAGTTAACTTCACGAGCCCTATTGCTGATGCAAAAACGCTGACTACCGGCCAACACGAACACCCTGTATACAGATTACGCGCAGTACTAATTAGGCGCTGCACATAATGCTAATACACAGCGTATGGTGTAGACTAATTAGCCGCGTCAATCCTGTACACAGCGGTGGAAATCTTGTCGACACATTATCAATACACCATTATATCTAGACCACCGAATGACATTCTTAAAAGTTGGATCCTTCCTTAATGAACTGCCAGAATATTAAGTTGCCTCTATAATTATCCTCTCGCCTCGCTCCTCGAGACATTTTCAATTGGAAAATGAAACAGTTCGTCGATAGACCGCGATCAAATACCTACAATTCCCGCTCGCAGTTAATTCGAATAACAGACGGCTCGACCTTGTTCCGACGAATTAACGGAACGTTTATTTAAGCTCTGGACTGATTTACAGTATTTCGCCCATCGGTTAACTAATAGGTACGATCGCATCTCAAACAAAGTTCTCTCCGAATATACACATCGGACCGTTTATGAAATAACGTTTCCCTGCGTATATTCCCCAGGTAACTCTCCACGTCTCACAGTGCGCGCATTAAACATTCACTTCACGAAATATGTCAGTCCTCCGTGAGCATTATTTCGTGTTTCAATGCTCCACGGAAATACAGGGTTTTTCCAAGACTGAGAGTCATTGAATTGCTTGGTGCGGAGGCTTTATTTTCAGTTGTTCCTTAGGGAATCTCCGGATAAGAGAGATATCAATAGTCCTTAGTGAGTTTCGAGAAAGAGTTTATTAGAGTTTAATGAATTTTTCGTGTCATAGGGGGTCTGCGGAGTTTTCTACGATGCTCGTTCGATTCCCGCCCTCTTCCATCCGCCTGCTTCGTTCTTATTCTGTTCACCCCGCTTCCTCTTCTTCGCCCTCCGTGTTTACGTGCGCAGTTCCAGACTCCAGCGAGCGTAGCCTTTTCGGATAAGTAACTTATACGCGGTGCTGAGCTTGATAAATTTAAAAGATTCACGGCTTGTCCCTCCGCGCGCCCCGTAAGAAAAATCGCCCCCAGTGATCCATCCTAAGTCTATATGTACGTACGCTTCTTATGCTTTCATGAGATTGCCCGGCGCGGCGAACACTCCCCCCGAATAGTATTATTCGCCCTCGCTACAGGAATTAATGCTCTCTCGTCACCATGGCGCGTGAATCCTCTATTCGAGGATTTAGAAATCCTGCGATTTTCTCAACTGATTGTGAGTTTCACCAAGAAATTAGAATCCCTCCGTCTCTGCGATGCACAGCACTGCAACCTGCTCTCGTTCCATTAATTCGTGACGGAGATAATGCACTTGCGACGTCCTAGCTACACCATAATGTCGATAAAAGCATTAGCCGTGTCACGCATCGCTACATTGCGGTGCTCGATGCACACACTTCCTCGATACCTGCCACAACCTTTATTAATTGATCGTAGAGTGCAATCGCTACATTGCTCGATAGAAATCTTCTTCAAACACCACCCCAAATCTTTCGTCGCTGGTGTACCCAGATAATCCTCTTCCCTTTGGCAGCAACCCCTCTTTATATCGTTCATCTGGAAACTGCGAAAGTTCCATGCGAATAACAGGGTCGTTAATTTCCCCAGCGCTAACGTTCCCATAAAAGTACAGGGGGAATTCCGCGCTCGCGCGATATGTTTTCACGAAAAGCGGGGAAATTCTATTTCGAGGCAGGGCGCACGGCGCCGCCTCGTATCGCACGCCTGAGATGCAAGCTCCTGAGCAAACTCGTGAATTAGAAATAACGTGAGTGCAGCTAAGCAAGCCTATGACAGCCGCGCGAGGATATTTCAGCCAGCCTCCATTCCCTGCCGCTGCACAGTGGATATCTCCACAGCCTCGAACGTGTAAGATTGTGGACTCCGAAATCTTTCGCAGAGGCGGGGCCGGGATTGATAAATTTTGAACGAGGCATCGGGACTTCGACGTCCAAGCCAATCTGGAACAATACTATCTCACCCCTACGCGAAGTGCATTCGATTCGAGGTAATCAGCCTTTTCGACTGGCTTTCTTTCTCGCACAAATTGATAAGTCGGATCCGGTGATCATCTAGTGCTGCGTGAAAACTCGGAGAAGGGCATCGCGGGCTATAAATGAACTTTGAAGCCATTCAGAGATCGAGCGATAGATTATGTGATATACTGGGCATTTTGGATGTGAAAAGTGTGGGCATGAATGCATCCCATTCGAAACCGCGATACAGAGCAGAGTTGTAGACTTAAATAGAGTAACTATCGGACAGTCGTTTAAAATGTTGATCTTCAAAATATAATCGACATAGATGTAACTTACTCTTCATGTAACTTACATTCTAAATACCAAAACACTATATAGCCCACTTAAAGTCAGTCGAAAATAAGATGAGAGTACTTAGAAACGGAATAAATTTAATAACTCGCTGAAGCGTACGCATTTCATCACGAATCTCTGTTGAATAACAGTTCAATATAGCGGAAAAAAATTGCCAAACGCGCGTGGGCTTCTTTCATTTATTTTCAGGAATAAGTATGGTACATATACGGTTTTCTACAGGTTTCCTCAACCTGTGGTTTGTCTAGGACTCTGCTATTACACACATTCTGCTCAAAGTTTTAGCTAATTACGCAAATGGGTAGTAAAATGGTAATTAGAGATGCGCATATCACCACGAATCGTTACTATTGCCCTGTGTATCAGTGCCATGGAGGCATGCCTCCGATATTAACGCCGCGCATAATGGTACGCGTGATCGACGTCTATTTGTCGGTATCAAATTGACGAGCATAGACGTGTGAAATCGGCCCCGGATAGGGAAATCAAAATTTACTTACCGGGAGGACGCGTCAAAGAGGTTTTAGCGTCGATTGAGCCAGTCGCACGAGGAATATTTGCGGATGGAGATTCGCGTAACGTTATCGCTTTTCGGCGACCGCGGCCCATGAATAAAAACGTCCCGCATCCGCCGAAATCTAAATTTTCATTTCGTTCGATTCACGGGCCAGCTGCGCGGAGTACTCCCGCCGCGTGTAATCGTAAAGGTAATTGATTTACTGGAATGTCAGCCGGCCGGCTTTCCACCGTTTGACGTAACTCAGCCAGAGAAAATAAAGAACGCGCAAGTTACACGCGAGTGCAATGTCGGCGCCGGCATAAAACGCATAACACTGGGTTTAATGGCACTCAGGACAAATTGCCCAAGATCTGGCACCCTTTATTTATTGTATCAGTCACATTGACGTGCAAACTACCTCGCGCGATAACCATTCCATGCGGGATATATTGGTCCATTATTAAAGTTCGTGCCGCGAGCCAGTCTTTCGAGTTCACGTACACGTGCGGGGCACACATAGAAAATGTGTCCTAATTTTCGCAGAAAATTGCAGAGGTTATTACTGCCGACTTATTGACGTTCTTCGGAAGTGTTGTAATTGACGCTGGACAGTCGGTTAATGCTCTTCGTAAGTTGAGACGGCCAAGTACCTCCGTCAGAGTACGTGTTAAGTTCCCCCGTAATCGTATTAGGATCGTTTAAAATCCCTGTTAAGCAGAATATTATGTCGCGTCGACTCGTCATAAGTTGCTTATTTCGACGCGGCTCGTACATGTACGGGTTTACAGAAGACTGCGAAAGAGCCTCTTGGAGTGTGAGTACGATTGAAGCATATTTTGTTTATAACTGGACGCTTGCATAATCCAAAGGAAATTCATGTGTCCTGGACGAAGGCTTGACTACTTTGAACCCAGACTAAGGATACGCTCATTTTCATCATTTTTCTCTGTCCCTGTCACCGTGTCACTTAGCATGGCACGCGTTAGACAAACTTTCAGAATGTTGTTAAAGTTGCAAAACTTTTCCAATATAAACTACCTCTCTACATTATGAAAAGTGGTAATAATTAATTCCACTTTCGAGTCTACTTCAGGCTGTATACATTATTAGCTTGCCGCAAACTAAATGTTCTCTTTGATCCAACTTCAAAGGGATGCGGCGTTCTCGAAACTTTCAATACTAAATCAAAGTAGTTCTGAACTAACTTCTTCCAGGTATCATCTACTAGATAAGCCCGTCTATCGTGGAACCTAAGTGAAGTCCTAGGAATTTCTTCAGATCACAAAGTGTCCGTTCGCTCTCGATACCAAAGACGCTTCACCCCCACCGATTGGCGCAACGAGGTCTCGGTAGCCGCAAAGTTCGTTCCCCAGCAGCGATGTACCGTCTACTTGTTCCTCGGGATGGCAGTTTCTTTTACGCGGGTTACGCTATAGCGGAATCGATCTGTTGCTCGAGGCTCGCGGACCAGCGGTGAGCCCCCCTCAACTCGCCTCGCTCTTCCTATCTTCGCCGATGCAGTGCTCGATGCAATTTACGTCTCTGCACTTTGCGTGGACGGATATTTTAGCAAAGTTCTTCCCCGGCTAGACCCGGCTATATACCCACTTTCTCCGCGTGTACATATAAAACTTTCAGACTTGGGGTGGATCCCGCCGACCGGATGCTTCATGCAGATATCTATACAATTTATCCTCTCGACCTTTTTCCACGGCCAGCTACTAGTTACACTGCTTTATACGCCTCCTGGGCTGAAAATGGAAAAACCACGCGGACGCATTTCCTACGGTGTGCTTGTTATTGAAAGTTTCGATTAAAGTAGAGTTCCCGGGGATCCTATATGCTTGTTAAAATGTTCCGTCAGTCTGAGAACTTTCAGTGCCTTGGTCTTAGTTTCTTGGACTTCGGGGAGATTAATATGTGGATACATTTAAACAAGCTTCCCAGATGTTGCTAGGAAATGGACAGAAATAAAGACTGATAGGGGTATAAAGAGTGAAGTGCCAGCGTGCAATGTGCTACACTAGCTTTACGAGGGTTGCTTAACAAGACAGTCCCATCTTCAAAGCTACTTCAGAGTTTGCATACTACATTTCCAGATTTCTTCTTTCAAGAGAATATGTTGAAGAATATCTGTCCAGATCAATGTATGTCTTTAATCTCCTTCTTGCTTAAACCTTCAGCCTGCCAAAAATAACCTCGCACAATCTACCTTTTATCTGAAACGACACTTGCAACAGACTTGTCAGATAACGAGCGAAATTCCTGCAATTTCTCTTTATCTTCGATGTGTAAAACCTCTTCATTGATTAACTTTCACTTAGTCACACATTATTAACTCGACACGTCAAGATCCTACGTCCGGCGTGTCAGTGAAGAATGTGGTGCAGTTTGTCGAAAATTGTGTGCGCGTCCTGAATACTGCCGCATCAAGACTGCAGATTCTTTCGGACCCGGCGCCATGAATTATCGTGCTTTGCGTGAGAGTAGAGGAGACGTCGAATAGGAAAAATACATTAGAACGAGGCCGGCCAAGTTTGCCAATTTCGCGGTGCGATTGAGCCCACGGATGCGCTTGGCAAGACGTGAGTAAGCCGCTTTATTACCGGCCGAGCGGAAGTTAGGTCTGCTTTTCAAACCCCCTCGAATCTTTCTTGAAGTATCGATTAACTTCTCGGCGGAGGGGTTTACAGCGCAGCCTTAAACAACGAGCACATGGTCGGTGGGATTTTTAAGAAGCCCGAGGGAGCCGGGGAATCCACGAATGTTCTGCGATTTCGAGAATCTTTTTAACCGTTTAGTCTCGGCAACTGTTTTCTATTTGGGGCCCTCTTCTGCGCGCAGATGCTTTCGTTGAACTTACCGAGCGCGAGATAAAGGCACCGGCGAGTTGGCCAGCCTTAAGTGCACTACCTAGTTTTAGTAAAAAGGATTCTCTGCACCGTTGGAGTTGACTCTGCTGCTCTTCGCGAAGAAACTCCGTTATCATCTGAAGCGTTCCACGAACTCGATAACTTTCGTTTTTTACCGCGCAATCGCTGGTGCGCGGAATACATACGCGTAGAGACTAATCAGGTCCGCGTGCACACGATGTATCATAAATAGATTAGTACCGCGAATGAATTAACTCGAGTGAAAGAACGAAAGCTATTTAACAGACGCGACGTTACGAAAGTGTAGTCCCTCCGTTTGCGCCGATTCGTTTCACCTTTGTTCCGCCCAGCGTGATTCGATCGAGCAATGAACCTACTCCGGCCGAACGCGCTGTTAATTAAACGACTGCCGCTCTCGACGATTCGCAATCGAGGCGCGCCGAACGAAATATAAGACAGGAATTGCGCGGTAAACGAGAATTCACGCCGAATGATTCGACGTTCAATGGACTCGCGTAGAAAAGGGCATATAAAAGCTGCACTCGACTTACTCTCCGAAGGGCCAAGATGTTCTACGGATAAGCAGAAAGGGGCGAGAGCAAGTGGCCAGAGGAAACCAGGGAACGGTGGTGGCCCGTAACAAGGGAAAAATAGAGGCCCGAGGGAAATACGAAATCCGGCGTACGTACGAAGGGCGCGTAATTTAAAGGCATCGCTTATTACGAGCCCGAGTGCTCGGTGGCGTGCACAGCGCCCCCAGTCTGAATGGCAACCGCGCGGCCACGAAGCGCTCCTCAAAGACGCGCGCGGATTAAAGCGCAGCAGAAACTTGGCCGGAAGATAACAATCGACGATTTCGATCCATAAACCGCGTGCCTCGTGCTCGTCCAAACAGTTTAACTTTAGCCGAAACTTCGGCCTGGAAACGCGCGTGATAAACGATCGAAGTTCGTCCTTTCATCGGGTGCCGTCGGTGGCCGTTCGACGAATACTCTGGATTCCGATGTGTCGTTGACGCCTCTCGCCTCCCGTTGTCGCTCCCCTTTCTGTCTTCCAGCTCTTCGTAAATTATTACATCGCCCTCGCCCGTCGATCCGTTCGCGCCGATCGATCGCAACTCCCTACCGGCTTCTGCTCCCCTGCCACCGAAATCACTATCCAAAATGCATGCTTCCTCCGAGCGTACCTCGCGATACACAGGCGCGTCAACCCTTTCGAATTCTTGCAACTGATTGGATGATTAAGAGCAAGGTATAAGGAACATTGGACTGAACACGTTTCAAAGGGTTGACAGGAGGGCACTTGTTAAATATTGCTTCGAAACTGTGGTAGATGATAGACACAGAGGCGTAATTAGTGGTAGGTTGGTTCGTTTTCGTGGAAATCGATTTTCGAGGTTCACGGGATGCACGTTACCATTGGGAACGACCTGGCTGCGTGTCTGTCTATTGCGCGCTAATTCTACTTACGCGGTGGGGACTGCAGGCGAGATACTTTCGTGGCTCGTGACTTGTGTTTCGGGCGTATGGAAACGCTTTCCATCCCTAGGTGTTTCTTCTATACCAATGCTGGTAATAGTTAATAATAGCGAAAGCTTCAAAATTTATTTGCGATTCATTGTTGCGCGACAGGTCAAGCTTTTCTCGATTACAGTATGAACTATTTAAGTTCAGACTAGATCGATATAATTTCAATAAGTCTTGCAGCGCTCTCTTTCAACAAACTGAGCTTTTGTTTGAAAAAAAGTGCTCTCCATTAACTTATACCGTCTCGTGACGCCGAACGATAAAGTTTTTTGTCCCAAGTTAATTTAGCGTAAAGGCGAACAACGCTCTATTTTTAGCTCTTTTCTCGAGCTCCTTAAGTGTTTCCTCGATGCTAATTAACCGTGTCGGCATTTGCATTGCTCCCCCATTGCCCCCCCCCCCCTTTCCCCCTTTGTGTCTTCCCGAAGAGTACCCGAGGTTCTCCAGGGATGTCTGTTTTTCCCTTTCCCTATTCGAGCTGCGCGCGTATTGGCGGGAATCGGGCTTCTCTCGCGAAAAACACAACTCCCTAGATATTCCTTGATACTGGAAGAAAAGAAATCTCGGCTTGTAGGTCGGAGTGATTAATCAAATCGCGGAACAGGTTGAAGTCGGCTCTGAATATTCAGCGGCCCGATATATCGCCTTATAAAAAGCAACGTGTGTTCGTTTAATCAGTTAATGACTTTCGCCACGCACGTGGGACGTCCTTTGCAAATTTTTCTCCTTTTCGCGACAGCGGTCATGAATCTGTGGAGGGCGGGTTGCACGATGAATCAATTTTGACGTTGGTCTTGAAAGGTAAATCAATTACTCGCTTCCCTACGCAAATTCGCTCCTTTGCTTATAAACTAGTGGGAGCATAATAATTAAAACGATCAAACATTCTCCTATTCTTTTTCTATTTATTTTGTAAATATAAAGTAACCTACAAAGTAAACTACGCCGGATGATCCCAAAGTAAGAAATATTAAGAGCTATTTAAACCAAAAGTTCTCGTGCACAATCATGTTCCCTTGCTATCCTAACATCACAGTGTCAGTTTGATTCGCTTTTACCATCTGTTCCATTTGTTTGTTCGTTCCCCGTTCGCGTTATACAAGGCAAACAGTACCTACTCGTCGATGCGTTTCGCGTTTCGTGTTTCGCGTTTCTCGTAAACCGATTCACCGCATAATAAGACCGCTGATAATCAAGGGCGGCGGATTGATACACCGCGCGTAAAATGCGGTTGCCTCGCAGCTGCGCGATCTTATATTTGCAATGAAACAGCATCCTATCCCTAGGCGGAATTATTACACACCCGGATCGATGTAACTTACATGCGTCTACAGCGCCCGGTACACGACATTACCACCAGCACGTTCACCAAATTGATAGCTAGCTTTCATAAGAGGACACGTTAGGATACACCCGCGAGATTAAAGTGTGGAGCCGTTTGGAGGTCGGAAGCTTATACTTCGCAAAGATTTTCTCTTAAGGGAGATAAAACGCAGCGTTAGAGCCCTTGCTGCTGGAGGGTAACATTATAGGCGTGATTTGCTCTCTATCGTACCATCGATCACGCGAAGATACCGTTTAGGGAGATCGTCCTTTAAAATCCATCTACCTATAGGTTGGTAAATCCCCGGGGTTGAGTTAGACTCGTTCGGAGTTTGTAAAAATTTGCAAATGATTGCCGACTACGAAGGACCACCCTCGTTAGGGAGAATTTCTTCGGATTTTCACAATATTTATTTGAACACAAACTTAACGAAATAAGATTAACATGTAACTATGATTACAATGTAAGTATGGAGTCCGTCTTACATAGTCTGAGTTTCGTGCGAAATGGTCTACGGTTCTAAACGTTCTGTCTCTCCGCTGGCCGTCGAGTCTCCTCGAAATCTCGCCGCCCTCCTTCCCGGGTTGGAAAAATGTGCCTTGCCCAATCAGACAGAACGAACGAACTTTCCCCGACGAAATATCACGATCGGGATGGTCTGGACAATGTGATAGTAAACATATATTAATTCGCTGGCCACGTAATTATTATTCCGGACTATTTGGCGATGTGGAACAAGGTGGAACGCTGATGGGTTGTTACTAATTATACGAATCGTCCTCAGGGAAAACGGACTGGACATCGGGTATCACAGGCAACACGAGCGAACATTCGCGGCCAAAGTGGATTGTTGCGGGCGCTGTTCGAAATAACACGCTCATCGTTTCGATCTTAATTACGTGACCTCGTATTTATCTTCGGTCGAGCGAGTCGCGCGAGATCCACGTGCTATCCGGTCGAGCAATTAAGCGGTGGCGAAGAACGGGCGAGAAGCTATTAACTCGGCCGGCCAGGGAGCACAGACGCGAGATTGTTGCTATACTTTGCCGATAATGGTGAATTAATACAGCAGCCGGGCGAGGTCCGTGCTGACTGGAAAAGTTCTCGATATCCGTTGCTCGTCGTCGCTCGTCGCCGTCCGTCGCCGTTCGTCGCCGCCGCGTGAACGTGGACCGCAACGACTGGTAGACGGTTAATTAAGGAAACCGTTAACTGGGGAAACCGACTTATCTGCGACGATTGGCTGCTAAGTTACCCAGCGGAGCAAATGTTTCAGAGTTTCAATCAGCTTCCCGAGCTTCCCCCCTCCCCTCGAATAGCTACTTTGCAGTCGTTGCCATAAGACGCTCTTGAATGCGATTATAATAAATTCTTCGCTGAAAGTTACCGAAGCACTCGAATCCGCTTTCGATGATAATGGGCGAGAGAGGGGCGGGGCGGAAGTAGCGCGAAGACGCCGAGAAGCGTTCTCGTCACCCCCTCTTTTAAACCTCCAACGGTGGGATTACGATTTACATGACAAACCTTAAAGCTCCTTGCCGCGGCGTTACTTAACGACTTTCCCTCGGTCATATCGAGACCCCGGGAACATTATACACCGCCCCCATCTTTTTCTCCCCCGCTAAATAGCCACGGCTAGCGTCAATTGTGTAGGTAAGCGTTTTGAAACGGGCGCGTGAATTAAAGAAGACAATACTCCTTTTGTGCGCGGGCCTAATGGGCCATCGTCGCATCGCGGATCCTTTACGGCCGTGTATTTACCCTCTCCTCTTGTTTTCTGTGTTGCAGATGGCTACTTAGGCTCCTTTCACGCAGTCTACATGCAGGTACGTGCGCCCGCTGGTTTATCCCCGAGTATGCTTGTGTCGTGCCCTGATTCAGGATCGCTAGCACCATTCAGGCGCCGGCGAGTTCACGGAGGAATGATACTTTTTAATTTGTCAGATCTCACGGCGTGAAATAGGGTGGCTTGTGTTCACGGTCCGCGACACGGCAAACGGTCAAATAATTCCCAAAGTAAGATTCGTAATGAATAACGTATGAAACCGGCCGATTTATTCCGCCTCGCGATAACACGGCTCAATGGAACGCCGCGCGTTATTCCACGCATCGCTGCAAACGAATTAAAACTCCCCCTCTGTCTCTCTCTGTATATATACATAGAGAGATGGCTAATGTAAAAATAATTGGGTCATAGAATGGTGAATCACGATTGAATCGGTGCCGTGAAAATTGGTCATTTCCAGCGATCCTTCGCGTACGCGTCAATGGACAGGACCGCGTCGTACCTACGTCACACAGGATCCCCATCGATTCGCGGGAATATTTCCGGTATTTTCCAAAATGCGATTTCCTTGCGGCGAGCGGCGTTTTTCGAGAAATACGATTCAACGTGAATTATTCAAATATCACTCTGGTGGCCGGCGTTTTTCGCCTCGCCCACTGGTAATGGGATATCCGGCGTAGTGCCGAAAGCTATCGGTATCCATTCAGCGGGAAAAAAAATTGCACGATAGGGGGCTAGAAAAAGAAGAAAATTATTTGCGGGCCGATTTGATATTGCAACGATGATGCTCGGGAGAGAGACAGAAACGGGGTCGTGGCCGCCGTATCCCTATTGAACTATGGCGTCAAAGTAGAAAAGGATTGTCTGTATCGTTGGGCTAACGATGCAGCCATCGCGGTCGTTCTATACCCCGTCGGGATTTACCAACGGGATATCTTCTCCGTGCTCGGTGGGGCGCAAATCGCCCCTTAAAAAAGAAGAGATAGTATTTTTAGCGAACATTGTTGTGAGCTATTGCGTCGCCTGTTTTTGGAGGTCGTAAATCTCCGACGGCGCAACGTCACTCTCTATGCGGTGTCTTACGACCACAAGAGATCACTGGAGAAGGTGTGATTGCAGGTTGTGTTTTAATGAAATGAGGCACCGCACATTTAACAATAACAATGAAACTGTATTTAAATGACTAGACTTGAACAAGATTGAATATGGCAATTAACAATGAAGTTACAGTATGTTGTGAGTCCCTCCAAGTTACTCTTGCGAGGTGTAAATTTGGACTGCCCCTTCGACTTTTGCTGACGACAAGACTACATCGAAGATGCCCTTTAGGGGTGGAGTTATACAAAACGCAGTGGTAGGAAACGCTATCTATTGGCGGAAATAATTTGGTTGTAGGTGGTACAGAACTAAGAAAGGGAAAACTGATCAAAGTGTTGGTGAATCCGTGTGCTGGTTGTCGCGAGGCCGTCTGTTTTCTGTCACGGCAATCCTGGGACCCTTGGCCCTGACTTGAGCTGATCGCCTGCGTTTCCAATGGTAAATTTATGTGTTTACAATGGTCCCAGGTCTACGAGGCGCGGACTGACAAACCAAGTGTCTGCCAGATGAGGTTTCAAAAATGCAAGGCGCCCTTGTGCGTCCTTGGTGGCCCGGCAACGAGCTAACGCTCAACAAACATATTTCTGCTCGGTTTAATTAATCTTTCGCCAAATTCGGTTAAGATATGCGCGAGGGCAATTGACTGTTAGCCCTGCTTCACACGTTCACGGCACGGTGCCGTTTATACGGCAAAAGGGTCGAAAATCATATGGGGATCTTTCACACTTGCCGTCGCCGCATAGACGGGAAATTTCTATAAGGTCGTCACATTTTTTTGCCGTGAGTGTGTGAAACGGGTCTTAGGGGATGAATCGTTCGCTAACATTTCACCTGTGTTCGTGACATTTTTTGACTTAGTGTTCGCAAGGCCAGGACAAATGTGTGTCAAGCGATACAAGTTTAATGAGCGGCGGGAGAGCCTTGAAATCCATCTTGAAAAGTGCTGTTGTTAAGACGCGGAACCTCGGAGGAATAATCCTTCGTATCAGGTTCTATCATTCACCAGATAGTTGGCACCCTAATTGAAGGTACTTTCGCTGACTATTTCCAAGTCCATCTCCAGTTACATCGGTTTCCACGAGACAAGACTCGGCACACCGCGTTCGATCGGCGCCCGTGGCTCGTACATCTCTGTCCCACGGTTTCTTATCTTCGCGAACTGTGCAACCTCGCGGTGGTAAACAATGCCTGGAGCGGTTTCACGGGTCAAGGAGCCGCGAACAGGCCAGGTGAGCACGTGCTCGAGGAAGTCACGTTTTCGCACATGGGGCCAACACATTCATCATAAAAAGCTCGTTACGGCACCACTTGTTGTCCGAGCCTCAAGCCTTTTGACGTGTCTGCCGTGCCAGGAGAGGCTCGTACCATCGCGTCGTTCTCTCTCCCTCTCGCTGGCAAATTGAGGATAAAATTGCCCGCGGTGGATCGCTATGTACCCCCGTTCCGTACCGTGTATCGTCCTAAACGCTGACAAACGGAGGTCCCCTCGTTTTTTCCTTGTCCCAGTTTCGTTACCTCTGCGTACCTACGTCAGCAGGGCGTAGCGTTCCAATCGGTGATCGATCGAGTGACCCGTGGGATAGTCGACAGATATTTCTAATCTCCCGTTGCCGACGAAATTCGACGATCAAATTCGCACGGTTTGGCGATCGCTTCCGGTCGGTTCGCTATACGTACGATCTAAAAAGGAACTTCCTTTCTGATGTAAAGCCGGATTCAGGATAATATCTCTGCAAGTTACGGTGGACCATTGCAATGTAAATCTCGGAGCGTTGATTCTGAATCGTGCTAGATTTCACGTTATATTGAAATTGAGATAATGATTAAGGGGAAAGGATATAGCCAGCGCCACTGTAGTTAAACTCGTGGCATTCGAGCGGAACACGGTGCACTGACTTTATCGCGCCAACTACAGATACCTATACCTATTTGCCACTGTACCTGTTCACCGACAAACGAGTTCGCGCGTTGATACATCCATCTCGAAAGGCTGACGGGAGTTTGGAATCGAGTTCGAAAGTTCATGCCACGAAGTGGCGGCTAGTGCAACGGTACACCGACCAGATCTGCTCGTTCGTGCGTGCGGTTTCGCGTGAGAATCGAATTTTTCCTGCGAAACGCGAAAATTAATCTCGCTCGCAAACAGGCTGTCGACACGCGACTCGATCATCTGGCTGAAACACTTTCGTCGATCGCCGCGCTACTCGCTTTTTCCGAGCGACCAGCGCGAAACAATCGGTTCGTAATTGGAATCGTTGCGAACGAAACGGCGTCCTTTGTCCTATCGAATTCGAGCATTCGTCGTCCAGCGGGTTGCATATTTATTAACGAGTTACGGTGGAACTTAAACATTTCTCGTTTATATTCCCTTCCCGAGTGTGCATGCCATCCGCCGTCCGTTTATTTGCTAACGATATTAATCCCTCTGATTACCGAGCAATATTGTATTTACCGAGCAGCGCTTTATTTACGCGGTTATATTTAATCAGCGGTATCGCCGTGTTGATCAGCTGGCCGTTTTTGGCAGGCAAGCCAGAGATATGGGCAATTCCAGCGAAAGATAGATTTAAAGGGTTGCCCGTTGACAGTGGTCGACAGATCGGCGATAGTCGACGGAAAAAAGAGCTTTATGGGCCGGATGCTTCTAGCGAGTCCGCGATCATCGCGGTGAAATCGGTGTTTCGCAGTCTGCAGCGCGGTAGGTGGCCGTGGCAGTGCACGTCGCAGACCCTGGCTGCCTTTTTTTATCATCCATTTTGTCAGCCCGACGGAACCGGGGTATAGCATGGCCTGTGTGCCGCGGAATTCCAGAGATGGATATAAAATGGGTAACGCCGCGGCTGGGAACGATAACACACACCCACGCCGCGTTCCATTTTGCCTGAATATCGAGTGGCGGGAGCAGGAGCAGTCGACTTCTCGATTGTGTGTTATTGGGTGCTTTCGACACCTCCGACTTTCACCAATGGGGGAGGAAAAAGCTTTTCCCTTTTCTATCGTTCTATTTTTCCGGGCGCAACGGGTGGCCCGAAACAGCCTGCTGGTCCATCTGGAAACAAACGGGAATAAGGGACAGTTTTGGAATTTGAAGTGCAAGGGAATGCTCGTTCGCTGCTCTTGAAGGTTATTCCGTTGGTTGCGCTGGGTCGCCCGGCGACTCTATTTTAATAATTCCCTTCAGTCGCTGGCCATTCAATCGGGCAAATTTTCGTATCTGATTTTCGGCAGATACAAAACACGACGACCCGTCTGTCTTTTCTGATAAACGAATGCGGTCCAAGAGACAGGAGCGACGACGGAACGGTGAAAAGCTGGGAGAACTGGACTGAATTAGGGGCGAATGGGACAGTTCACGTCAACGAGGGTCGAACAAAGTAAAGTGGAGCAGCGTTCCTCAGCCTTTCGCTCGTAAATTTTTATCGGTTCGACAAACTTTGACCCTTCGACTGTTCTCTTTCTCTGGAGGAGCTTGATTAACCCGGCTCCGATCGCGCTTTAAATAGTAACGTTGGCGATCCTCCACGTGGATTCGATCCTCCATCCAGCCAACTAAACGCCGTATATGCGCGCGGGCAAAAACATTCGAGGGCGGCAGCCACGACGAAAAACGATTAAATTACGTAATGAGAAAACTCGGGGGAGTTCTTGCAAACTTCTTTTTGCCTCTCAATCGAGAATACCAGACTTTTCAGTAGCATTCCTTGGGTTACGAACGTGTTTGTTGGTAAACTGCTGACCACGAATGCTTCACAAACACTTGCTTCGGGACATATTTTTGGCACGCAGGAGGCAGAAGATCAAGGCGCGCAGGCTCTCGGTGTGCTTCACTGGGGACTTTCATTACGCTCACCTACTCATTGCTCTATTTGCATAATTTTAATGGATCGCGACGGGGCATTGACACACCGCGATGATTCGCTGGTTGAGAAACAGTACGGCCGGAGAACTGGGACAAAACGGCGAATGAAATGTAGGCGGGTATACAGACGCGCCGAATTTCGGAACGAAAATGTAAATTTTTCATTTGTTCATTTTTCCCTATTCTTTCGCCCGGTCTCGTTGTCGCTGTGCACGCGAAGGTGGCAGTTTCGCGGATTAATCATTTACTCGGGATTATTATCGATTGCACCGCGCGAGCCGTCATCCCGTAGCTCGCGAATTAGAAACGGCTCCACGGGTAAGTCAAAGCGCTCCCGCCGCGAACTGTTCCGCTTTGATGGCACAGACTTATAATCCAATTAAGTAGATTCTCTCTCTGGTGAATACGGGAGCCGTGTGTACGCGCTGCACAGCCGAGAATTGGAAATTGCTAGCTCGATAACGATCCAATTGGAGCACAGTGACGTAAACTTTTTTCTCACCGGCTGGAGGACGGTTTTAAATGCGCGCTTCATGATTCGTCGCAGCTGCTTTAAATAAAATCGTGGAGCAGCCGCGAGAGCCTGTGCAGCAATTTGCTCGACGAATTATCGGGTACGAAATAACGAGATGCACGCTTCGAGAGCATCTTTGGGCCTCTTGGCGCGCGCGAGAGTTGCGCCTCACCAAATTACGTTCACTGTAGACGCGGAATTTCAAATGTGGTCGGACTTGCGAAACAGACACGGAGGGGGCGTGTTTTTTCCGAGGGTTCTTTAAAAAAAAAAGCATCATTGCACTCATCGCTTATTCAAGGGTCACGTTGTTTTCCATTTGCATTCAATCCTGTAACAGACGAGCGTATCTCGAAACTAGGTGTCACGAAGCACAGCATTGAAACGAATACTCTGGATCATACAGCCGTTCGTTGATACGCGACGGCGTGAAATGTACCGGGGAAGAAATGAGTGCAACGCATCGTTAGGTTTTCAGAAAGGAAAGTAACGAGAAAACTGGCGAGTTACGGAGCCGGGAAATTCGTGACTTCCCTTTCTATTTCGAGGGTGTTTCGCCCACAGTGTCACCCGTGGGGGTTGCACTCGCAGCTCCCCTTTATTTTGTCCGTGCAACACGCATCGACAGCGAACGTTCCCGTTGCTCTACATTCGAGAGCTTCGGCGCCGTTTAATTTGCATTTTATCGCTGTGCAGCGTATTGTTTTCTTCGCCCCCGATACGTTTCCTTTCAGACGCTACACGATCCTCGCGAATAACTTGTCGCCGGATTCCGTTCCCCTCGCCCCCCTCGTCGGCGTCGTCGCTCATTCGCGCGTATCTCTTTCGGCCATCGCCGGCGGTTCGATTAAACCGCGAATTTCTAGAATCCCGCTGGAACCCGGGTCATGGAAATTCCAGCTACTTCTGGCAGACCGTTCCGCTGATTACCGTGGAAATGAGCGTGGCCATGCTTTTCAGGGAGAAAAAAAAAGTGGCGCGCACACGATGCCTGTCTCGCGTTCGTTAGCCAGCCACGGTGCAAAAAGGCGACGCTGTTGCGCGCGTTGCTGGCGTATTCGCGTCCATTGCATTATTAATAAACTCCGTGTAACGTCGAAGACAAAGTCACACGCAAAATGCAAATTAGGCATTACTCATTCCTCCGTCGTGTGTAAATCCGTGGGTGGCGCGACGAAACACGCTGGGAGCAGAGAAACCGGGCCACGGGTGATGGAGAGAGGCAGCCGTCTGCGTCGGTTCGCCAGTAGAAAAGGACATTCACGTTCAGGCGCAGCGCCTGGTCGAAACGCGTGCACACGCGCGTCCTCTCGATTTTCCTTCGCTGGATCAGCATGGCCGAGCTGTGCGGCCGCGGCAAATTCAGAGGGGTTAATTTCAGAGTAAAAGTATTCAGAAAATCCAGGTATACAGTATTCATTTGCAAACCCTTTCTCTCATGCGCGCGTAAATTCTGCTTCACTTCTACCATGTTCCCTGTTATCTTGACTTTTCAACATTGGGGAAGCCTCTGCTTGTTAGAAACCTCTACTGCAACTTTAATCAGTCCACCCGTTAGAGTCGCGTGCCTCATTCCGCCGCATCACCTCTGTTGGTTCTCTCTTTCTTTCGGTTTACCGCTCTCAGCCGGCGTGATTTTCAACTGTACAGCCAGCGTTTAGCTTTTTCTAATCGAACCGTTCCGTTCTCCTTTGTGTTTCGTTGCGTGTGAGTTGTCGCGTGCGTGTCGCAATCGATATTGCAACGCGACGTGTACTTCGACCGTTTGGAATCGCTAATTTATGCCCCCCCGGCCAGAACGTCTTGGGTTTCGCTGCGTGAACTAACAGCTCGCTTTTGCGCGCATTGTTATCTGCCCCTGCGAAAGCCCGATAAGAATACTCGAGACCGAAAAGGTCTGCGGATTGGTGTCGGTTTTGTTAAGGGTCACGAACGGTGGTGTGCGCTAAGAACTTTCCTTTTAAAGAGGAGCACCACGAATAGTTCTTAGAATCGAAGTAATTAAACACCAGTTTCGTTATCATTTTTCTGGCAAGCCATAATAACGTAGCAGTAGGAAGGCTTGAACGGTCACTTCCTTGGCTTCCCCGCCCATCGCAATTTTCTTCGACAAGATGACTTTTTTCGGTCAGCTTGTGTCTCAATAATGTACGTTGTTCGAACGACGACGTAGCGTGTAATATTCAGCGACATAAGTGACGATGCTGTCACTTTTAGACAACTTGCTCGGTCTGCTTTCCTGGCGATTCGTGGATACTTTAAGTAGAATTCTGTAAGCAGAAGTGGATTACGCGTAACAAGAGTCCACGTTCGAAAGAACCTCACCTTTATCTACCGTAGAGCCTTGGCGGGGTCGCAGCAGACGGCTTTCCAGGACCGCTAGTTAGTTGGAGAAAATAAAGACCGCCTCAAGGGATTCCGATAGTCACTGAAACTCTCTTAGTGGCCGTTGATCCCATGTTTCCAAATACCCCCGTTCACGGAGCGGTTACTTATTTCACGCATCGGCTGACACAGCTCGCTGAATGCCCTCCGAGACGGCATTCGAACGCATTCAGACTCTAACCGCGACAATTTTACAGACAACGAGACATATTCGAGGATCTCTCAGGCGTGCGCTTGGTTCTTATCAATTGGGTTCCGGGTTCAGGCAGATTCGCGGGAAATGCCACGTAGAAAATCTAGCTTCACAGCGGCGCGCGAGTAAATACGTACTCGTAGTTGATGTAGGAATGCGGTAAATACACTCCATCTCCTATTTGAGTATTAAGGATCGCGTTCTATACAGTTATCAAAGCTTTGTGCAATAGTAAACAGATATTTTGGACCAATGTGCCCTCTAATAGGGGATAAAAGGCACATTTGACGGCTGGCACTGTCAGGGATTTCGCTTCACGCATCGCACAAACGTACCACACCTACTCGGTCCCAGTGCGGCTCTAACACAATTCAATTGCAATAGAGACAACGTAATCGTGTCACTGTACCCTGTTTGCCAACGTTTTCGACCAAATAGCCGGTAGCTCTCTCGCCTCTCTCGCGACAACCGACTGGAACCGGGTGGCGAACTGTACTCGAGACCGGAGGATGCCAGGCCGATTCCGTTTGTTCCTCCGTCGATGCTGGGCCCCGGTAATACACTTTTCCGTTCTCGCTTGTCCTTTTATACACGTCGATAAAACGTCTCCCCACGAACCGTTCTATATTTTCTTATATCTGCCGCGTTCTCGCCCCCCCCCCCAGCCCCCCTGTACCGCGCAGACCAAATTTTCCCCATCCTTATCCTCCAGTCGGACGGATATAAATCCAGAGATATATAGCAGTTTGTCACATTTCCCGACCGTTATCCCAGCCAGAGGCTGTAAAAGTATACTATCGTACTTCACTTTGCCGCGAATCCTATTTCTACGGAGTATTTGGGATCGCGACAGTTCGTTTACCGATTGATCCACGGGGTATCTAGGGCAGCGCGATGAAGGCGCGGGTAACGTTTCTGGGAGAGTCTCCTGCCAGCCTCGATCTTTCTTCTCGGTTGATCCCCGGTAACTCTTTGGAACTCGCGAACCGTGGCCTGATACAGGCATTAATCCACGTCGATCGAAGTTGGTGGACACCGTTCGCCCTTCAATCTCGGATCATTTATCTGGTCGCGGCGTCGCCATCCGCAGGCCGGATATTGGCTCCTCGCGAGGATCGCGCGTCGCGTTTCGAACGGTTTCGCGCGATCTCGCGGACAGGAAGATAGAGGTTCTTATATCATCGAGGTATACTGAAGTCGAACCGCCGATGCGGCTACACTGAGAGGAGAATCGGCGGTGTTGATTTTTCTTCGAAGGGAACTGTTTGAAATTGAATGTATCTGAGCGGGACTGCTGGAACAAGGCGTTTGATCGTTATGACAATACTGGCTCGTTTCTGTTACTATTTTGAAATCTCTACAGCTCGTAGCTCGTTTGAATTGTCACGTGTCGATTGCTGAAATCTCGCGTGCACTAGGAGCCTGTCGATTATGGCTGAACTAGTCGGCTGCAGTTCGGTCTAGCCCAATTTCGTATAAACTAGCCTAAACTTATCTAATCTAGTCTAGTCGGGTTTATTGTAACACAGACTAATTCACTGTATTCGAGTCCAGTTTAGTCCACAGTATTGTAAACTAGTTTATCGGTGACTAGTCCAGGCCATTTTAATCTACACCAGTCTAGGGCAGAGGTTACTGTCAAGATTTAACAATAGAGCTTCCACGAATCCGAAAGATTTGTATAATCGATGAAATTAATCTGTTATTATAGGTACACGTACTATAAGGAGGAGGCTTGAAAGTTAACAGTTGCTGAAAGCAATTGTCTTAATCCTCTAGGAGGCTTCCCGTGTTTACAATCCGTGGCAAATCGAATCCCCTGGGAGATTGCTGCTGAACGTTATAGGTAACGTATCGCCGGACGAAACTTTGAAACGAATTTCATTTTTAAAGGATATAAACTTCTCGCGGTTTATCCCTGCCCGCTGTGCTAGCTTCTCTTCGTCTCGAGCTGGTGCGTTCGTTTATCTCTTCCGCTTTTCTGGGGATTAATGGAGAACCTTCCGGTACAGTCGCGGATGTGAAACGGGGAAGATTAGCCGGCCTCGTTCGATCATTATCGAATAATTTCGTTTCAGGATTGGACTACGAAAACGCGGCCGTTAATTGGCTAATTAATCAATGCGCGGAAACAAAGTCAC
Source organism: Andrena dorsata (assembly GCA_929108735.1). Taxonomy (NCBI): domain Eukaryota; kingdom Metazoa; phylum Arthropoda; class Insecta; order Hymenoptera; family Andrenidae; genus Andrena; species Andrena dorsata. Next base: position 55,304,880 of record OV815489.1, read on the forward strand.
GGCAGACGGCACGCTGCGAGTTTTAATTTGATATAATAATAAACCAGTGATAATAACATCGCGCAGCGATTGATCAATTCTGCAAATATTAATTATTATACAGCCGAGATACATGCGTGAAAATATGGCGCTGATGGAAATGGAAACGCAATAATTAGTAACGCGTAGCAACCGAGTCGCCAGAAACAGGCATCTCTGAATCCACGGATTCTGGAGTATTGATTTCAAAGGATAATGGTGCTGAAATATCTTTCATTTTCCTTCGGAAAGCATCTTTGAAAGAGGATCGTCATCGGGGACGTTAGCTTCCGGTGAAACCGTCTTTAAACCCTTAAGTAGCATATCTAGGGCTTTGCGAGCGCCCTGATGTTCTACTGATCGATAAACTCGGGATCAAGAGAAAATTTCTGGACTAAAATGTGCGCGACAGGCACCGCGTCGCCCTTATCCTCATTATCACGTGGAAGCTGCCTCATCAACACGGCTTCATCATCGCGTGCGTTTCTCTGAGAGCTTAGGAGCTCGTTCTGCTCTTCCCTCCATAGGTACAGGATGCTTTATTTTTATCCTCGGAGCGACTCAACGGATTCCCCGCAGTTCCGTTAGAACGTAAACGCCTCGATGGAAGATAAACAGTGCCTCGGAGCGTCGTTTCATAAATTGATTGGCGTGTGCACGTTCAAGGGAAACAGGGCACGATGAGGAATAAAGCAAGAGAAAATACTACCCGGCGCTTTACATTGATTTGGACAAACACCGTCGCAGGGCTCTGGTGGCCAGTCTAGTCGTTGAGAATAAGAAGTCAAATGTACATATGTAATACGTATATACGTGTATCTGCCTTGGATTGGATCGCCTTGCGAACTTCGTACATTAGAATGAGTCTTTCTCTTTCGAGCATGTTTATCATTGGAATTACATCTGACAATGGTTTATCCTTCTCAAAAGAATTGCCACGAAACAGAATTGCCTTGTTATAAGATATAGCCTCCTCGAGTCATAAACTATTTATGGGTGGCCGCGTGCCAGCCCATTTTTCCACGAGTGCCACTTTGAGCGTCGTGGATTCTTCGATCTTCCTGTAAAACGCGGGCAAGTGACCAAGAAAGGAATTCCCCCTTTTTACGATCGGGAGCGGCTCGACTTTGAGAAAAAGACTTAAACAGGACCGTAAAGAGTATTTTATCGTTGACGGAGGCGCCACGTTTACACATCTAATAACAAAGGCGTTTTACCTCGCGCCCTGTGATCGTTCCTAGTTCGCGAGTTAAAAGTAGATGAATCTTTGCACGCACGTAGATGTCGGAGAGTTAAGTCGGAGTCTCGAGTATGACCGATCGAAAATCTGTCTTTGACATCTATTTCAATGGTCAAAGAAAAGTAGCTCTATTTCTAATGGGTATATTTTATTTCTTGTTATTGCTTAGAATGCTGTTTAATGGATTATTTAATAGTGATAAGTGTAATTAATATTATTTTAAATTTTCTGTAACTTTTGCTTTTTAAGCCCAAACTGGAACTATGTCTTAGTAGTTTTAGTAATTTATAATGTAATATAACAGTTGTTCTGTGGGTTGGTAATATTTTGCGAAATAAGGATCACAAAATTATGGAATCCGTACTGTATTTAATTAATTTTTTGCCAATCTGAGCAGCTTTCTGCATAACTACGCCCAATTGTGAATCACGAAACGAAACGATTATTTAACATGCATCATTATTTTCACTCTCCAGTCGTTTGCAACTCACGATGTGCATACGCGTGGATTTTTCATCGACGGAGCTTAGGGGAATCGTGCTAACAACGCGCAGAGGAACGATCGACGGGGTGAAAAGGAACGGGAAGCGTTTTGGAGGAACGTAGCGAGGAAAGGAGGGCTGATGGAAGAGTTGTGGTAGTATCTAAGCGAAACGAGCAAGAACAGAATTCACCTGCTCCCCGACCAACCATGTGCATCCTCTTTCTTTCCGATTTATCGTTCCCCTCCACCTTCAGTTTTCCAGGGAACTTTGAGTTGCACGTAGCTTCCATCTCTCGTATCGCAGTTTCGTCTTTGACGCTGGGAAGCCTGTAGTGCACGTGGAAAATTGAAGGGAATGGTGCCGTGGAAACTAAGAAGAGCGCCTAAATTATGCAAGGCGATTGAAATTACGCAAGCTGATAATTGACTGTCCTAGAATAAAGAATGAAGCCTCATTCGTTCCATTTACCGTCACTGATTCCAGTGTCTAGCCGAAAGCACCAGCTTTACGTGCCGGAAAATGTTGATACCTCGATATTGGAAAAGCAATCAGAGAAAGGGAGGTCGCAGGCTGGATAAGCGCTTTTTAAGCAGGATTGGACTTGTATTTAAATTTCTAGAGGCAATCATTATTGAACTTAGGAATTCGTGTATCTCAGATGAAAAGCAAACGTCCATTGAAAAAGTATTACCTTACTATTATAAAATAATTTCGAAGATTTGCATCGCAAACGCCATGAATCATACCGGCCTGTAAACGCGGTGCCGCTAACTATCACGTATGCTCGGCGATATTTCTTCAGCCGTCGATGAACACGTCCGTCCACGTGGCCAATCGTCACAATCGATACATCCCCGTTTCCCAGAGGCGGTCACGCCCGTCGACAGAGTACAGATGGTTACAAATAGCGAGAAGAAATTGCTGGTCGAATTATCGGGGCGTCGCGATCTCGGATGTTCCGGGGGTGTGCTTAGCGCCACTTATCTCCTGACGAGAGAGTGATATCGGTATGAGGATCTGCAGAAACGGGAAAGGGGACACGAGGGATGGTTCGGACCGCATTATCTTCACCGTTCGCGCCTCATCCGTCACCGGGTTTAATCCCGACTCTTCCAATTGCAACGGCGAACATTATCCTGGAGGATCGGCGGCCGCGTAAATCAAGTTGCTCCGGGGATGCCAGAAAAAGAGAAAGACAAACGACCGTCTGTACTATAAAGGAATAGACAACGGGGCGTCGAACGCGCCAGAAGTTCGGATGGGTACGGATAGTAGCTGGGGGAGGGAAGACAGAGCGAAGGGGAAGGTAGGTGGCTCTGGCTTGAGAATTTATTTATCCACTTGGGAAACAGCGCGGGACAGGGCACGCGGTAGTTAATCTGGGATACTGTCAAAGCCATTGGGAAGCTCCACTGGCGTTAAGATATTCGGGATGTCCAAGATTGTTCGATAGTTGCGAGAGCCTCGAATGCGACTGGAGACTCGCGTCAGATGTCCGAGGTGATTCAATGCGACTCGAGCTCATCGCTGGCAAAGAGCAAAGAAAGAGAGGGCGGAAAGTAGAAGGACGGGGCCAGAGACCAATTCGGTGCCGTGCATCGTGAAACGCAGCCAAGTGCATCGAGCCGAGTCGATATCGGCGCGTATCGATTTCGCCTCGGTTTGTACTATCGATAACGGAATCCGTACTGTCGCTCGTAACTCGTCATGCTTGTTCGCGCCATAAGAGCACACGGCAATCCCAGACGCGCTGCGCACCTCGCATAATTCAGCCGATCCACGGTGCGTTCCGGGTAGATCGCGGAATTAATTTATCAGCCTTCTTTTCTATTCGTCTCTGGATTCCTACGTGCTGACAGTCGGAGGATTGGCGTATCCGTGGATCGATCGCGATACTGGGAATTACTTCTGCCTTGGTGTAAGCCACTGAATAAGCGGATGGACCGTGCTTGATCCTTTCTCGAGAGGTACTGCCTGCTGTTGGGATAAAAAGCTATCGCAGGAGCTAATACGCACGCGGTGTTTTTCATGTAAAATCGATGGACGTCAAACAAAAGTTGGGAAACTTTATTTCATTGACACTCGGAGATCGGGAAGTATATGTGACTTAGACACCGAGACATTGAGACCTTGATTCAATACAGCACTTGATCTTGGACTCTTATTGATTTGAGATAGTATTGAAGGGGGTAGGAAATTCTAAAGACTATAGAGGAATTTTAAACGTGATTTAGGTGAATTCGAAAATATGTAAAACCTGTATTGTCGTTTGGACAGACAAGTCAAGAAACTCTGCAACTGAAATTGAGCTTCTCTTGAGGCGGAATATTACATTTTCAATCGTGTAGGGTGGCAGCCCCTTTTAGAAGGAGTTCAACAATCTATCACCCTATCTCCTCTTGCACCAGCTCTTCTCGTTTCTCTCGTGACATAGATTACACGGAAATCGATTCATCGCGCGGGAAAAATGACTTGGTCATATAGGGTGCACCGTGCTGGAAACCCGACGAGATATTCTATACGCGAGAGATTATCAGGAGTTTTTAATAATGCAGCATTTATAATGTAGTAGGATATCCCGATGCGTGTCGCGTGCTAAAAGCACTATGCGGTTTTAAAAAATTCAACATATTCCGCGCTTCTCATTTACAGCGCATTTGTTTTATCCCTCTAATCGATTCATCAGAGGTGATACGTTACCCCGATAAGCGCATTCTATCTTATAATTTCCAATATACTTTAATCGTTAATATCTCTAGGTACAGTCGCAGCGAAATCAACGGGCTGCTCGAAGCCATTACTTCGACTGTGAATCACGCCAGGTACGATTCTCGTTCCTCCGCTGCATTAGCTTTTTTGCTTCTTTGAGGGATGAAGATAACGTGGCGGTAGTTACCCAATTAAACGAACTGGTACGTTGGAGAGAGAAAGAACTATCCCGGTTGTACGCAGAAGTAAATTGTTCTCTGGTGGCCGTGCTCGAAGCGAAAGCTGCAGACTGGAGAAAGAAAGCACCACGTGAGAACCACTGAACCGTAATAGAACGTGCTCTCCTCCTCCCGAGGGCAGTGACCCGTGCTCACGGGACGCGAAGCAGCCTCCTTATCAATTGTGTCATTACGAAGTTAACGATCTTGCTCGCAACAATGGCCAGTCCGTATTGAAAGTCTCATAATCCTTCGCCATCTTCGACCGGATGTATCGTTCCCGTCGTTCGATTTCCCTTGGGCCGGAAGTCGCTGTCGCGATTGGAGCCCGCGGTTCCCCGGAGTGTAGCGTTTCAAAGCGTAATCAATTTTAAACCCATTCGAAGACAATGTCGCGGGGTGGCGGCGACGAATAAACTGTAAATAAGTCTTGGTCGGTTGGAAATAATGTACCTACAAGGGTTTACCGACATGCTTTGATGCATTCGACGTTTGAATATATCAGTTCCTCTCCTTTGTCCCACAACTACCTTGCGAACTAGACGAATTTTATTCAACCACAGAGTATTTCACTGAACTCTGTCACTAATTATATTATCCTCTTCCCTTATTGATGGACTTATCCTATTCCGTCGATGAGGATACGGTGCAATCGATTTCGTAAGCGCCCTTTGCTGTTCTTTCATCATTAAGTCTTTAATTATTCACACGCCTGCGTTTGCAAGTCTAGTTTTGATTAAGATTTATTTGAATTATTAACGAATAAATCATGCGTGGCCAGCACAGACAGTATCGATTTCTGTTTAACTCACGAACAAGATCTAACAACTGTAATTAAAAAGGGGTCGTTAAATGTGAGTAAATAAAAGCGCATAAAACCGTGTGCTTGCTTAATTGTAAGTAATAGGTACTGAATTATTATCGTGACCATAATCTTTTTCACAACCTCCGTCTCTTTGCTGTCTTCAATCGCCGCGCGATCCGTATTACTTAGAAGCAAATATCGTGCTTCGTCGTGTACACCGTGGTTCCAGTGAAAACGATGCTATACAGTCGCAGAACCTCGCCCCGCACCAAAGGGAACGGAACCTCAAACGTAATACCTCGCTAACTCCGCTTAGAATTATTCAGTCCAGTTTTGCGGATCCGAGAGCTAATTTTCGTGCTCCGGTCTCCTTTTATTCGCAATGGCAGCGCGGCTATAATTACTCGAAGCTCTATAATATCCGCTGGTCGCCTGATTGATTTCCTTGCACGTCGCTGGGCTACATCCTTCAGTATTATTCCATGCACAGGCTGGCTGCATTGGCTATCCTTTCACGATCTAAATTAAAGCTATACCTTTGCCCATCCATTGATTGAAAATCCTTGTTTCGCTTTTCGCTTCCTTTTGTGCAATGCAGTAATAACGACATTTTTTCAGATTGGCCATTTCGTGTCCACATATTGATACCCCCTCTGTGGGTCGTATTCGAGCTTTTTCGCGTACTCGTGTCCTCTTCATCGAATGCATCTAAACGAAGAGCACAAAGTAATAATGCTCACTGTACGGTATACTGATATAGCCGGTTTGTTTAAAAAAAACCTCCACTGCGGGACTTCTCAGGTCCTTGGAATCCTTCCTCCCGTGCAACATACAATTGCTCCAGAATCCAACAATAACGATTAACCCAATCCAGATCCACCGTAAATCATGCCACCACTCTCCCTCGAAACAGTCACCTCACTTTAAACTTCCATCCGTCGCCTGGCGCAGAGATGCAGCAGCGCTCTCGCGGTGATTTATGCGTGAACCGTCGGTCCTGTGACAGCGTTCGTTCACGATGAACATCTCGTTCTGCCAGAATCCAAGCCACAGGGAGCATCGGGGAGTACCCGTGGGTTCCAGTAGTTTCCCCCCCCCCCCCCCCCGACGGCAGCCGCCGATGTTCAGCGTCTGAGCGCAATCTGCCGGCAACGAGGCTGCGAGCACGTCTGTTTGACGGCCGCGATTTCGGCACGTATCCGCGGCTGCAAATTGCGTTTTGCAGGGTCGGACCGCGCGATTATATGCACGTGGCCAGCCCGTACAAAGGCGTATGCACCGACCGCGTTATGCGCCCCGCCGGCCGGTGCAGCCGGGAGTCGGCTTGCATCCGTCTCGGCAGCGTGTTGCAGCGACACGATGCACACCGCGTTTACGTGTCACGGCAGGCCGCACACCGTCGACACGGATACGCGCCGGCCTCCACTAGTGTTTCCGCGGTGCATCTGGGTCGAGGAGACGCGACGCGAATCGACCAGATTCCAAATGGACCCCTTGAAGAGACGTTCTTTCCCGCGAGGTCGCTCTGGGATTCGATACTTGTTGCTCTTTCTCTGCCGACCAGCCGCGTTTATTGCGTCAACGTATCCCTTCCGACGATGGCCAACCGGGTTACAGCCCTGTGAAATCCTTGCGCGGGTCGCCTCGGTTACCCCCGAGAATCCCAGCGACGCAGAATCACGCCGATATTGCGATATTAAGCTGGACGACTTCCGCCAAGTGCCACCCTGCAACGGACACCGTAGGAATGGCAATGGGCTAGCCTCCATTACCAGCCGGCCGAGACAAGTCGTTGCGCCTCCGCGAGCAACTTTTCAGTCTGGCAATGGTCCCTCGAAGAAGGCGCCAAGTGGACGATTACTCGGCCATCACATTCCACGCTGCTCCCCCTTTCGCGTTTGTGTGCTTTTGAATTAACCCAGCGGAGAGGTGTTGATTTCTATACCCAAAGATTCACTTGCCTTTCAGTAAACTATTCGTGGTACCTACGTATCCTTGCAGTTCTCATAAGAACTTCAGCATTCTTATACTACTCACTTAATACGATGTGTTACGTTCACTGTGAGAAAGGTTACTGTATCGAGGCAGTTGCTCGAGTAGGTCACTTGGAGTCCAGCAGTATCACGCTCCACTTCACGCTAAGGAAACAATACGACTTAACGACGGAAGCGGTAGCACCGTGCCGTGAGAATTTTACGTGGGCGTGATAGCGTGAAGACTCGACGCGAGGCACACGCGATACGCGCATACTTCAACTTCCGCGGAGCAAATGTTTGTGAATTATAAGCACTCCGCGCGGAGCGTGCGACGTAACCCACTCGAATTAAATATTTAAGCCGTCGGAGTGCTGAATGTCTGAGCAAAAACTCGCGGCCTCCGGAACATACGTAATGCGCTTCCGCGAGAGCAGATTCGAGGGAGAATAGCGAGCCCGCGAGCGTTGCCGCGCGCCCCAGCCGCGGTCCGACGCTCGCCGACGAATTTTTCTATCGATTTTCAATTCCCTGCACGGCGGATTTAAATCGGCACCATTCGGAAATCGTAATTTCGCTCGTCAAGCCCCGTTAAAACGTTTTATCTGTTTACCGAGCTCCATTCGCCGAACGAGCGGCTCCGAGCACGTAGGCGCGTTAAAGCAGCAGAAGTAACGGCAGGCAAGCTTACTTTTCCTTCATTCCCGTCCCACCGTATTTGCCATTTCCTACGGTCTAGGAACTGGCTGTTTACAACAACTTTAGTACCCGATATGATCACAGAATTATACTCCAGAATGTACAGGGTGCGCATAGCGGGGTTGAAAAACAGAATCTTTACTTGCGGAATCACTTAAAAGTTCCCTCTCGAAGACACGCGGACGCAATTGGAACATTCGAATCGTTCCAGTCTAACAGCCAAGCCTTTCGGTTTCGCGAGCGTATCGACGTCTACGTGGTTCCCAGGCCTTAATACCGTCATCGCACCCTTGTCGGGAAATGGAGTCGGTTGGAATATACCGTGGGCGAACGATCGGCCGTTGACGGGCGTTTTATATAAAATTCAGGCCCCGGAACACGGCTCGGAATGAACCGAAGGCAATATCGGCCTGGAACAAGTAACCGCGGCCGCAGAAATTGAAAATCCGCATTCTATCGCCGCGCCGCGCTGGGATAAACGTTCCTTATTCACTTATTCGCCGCCGTTGGAATACCTCGCACGTTGTCCGATCCTCGGCGGTGTGTTTGCCGAGAAACGAAAGTCCCCGTGAATTCGGGATGTTGCCAGCTTGCCAGCTTGCCAGCTTGCCAGTCAGCCAGCCAAGGCTCCCGGGGAAAATTCACCACGTAACTTCTCGCGGGGTCGCGCTCTGTCGTTGGCTTTGATCTCCGAGTATTTGCGAATATGTACGCCCGATACACGGCACAAACGCAAACGCCAGCTAGCAGACGCCGGTGGCTACACACGCGTTGCTGTATTCGTGGTCCTGGAAGATTACAGAATTCGCGGAATTAGGTGGCGGGCGCGGCGTACACGCGTGTTCCTGCAGGCTGCGCGACTTTGCGGGCTGCATGCACAATCGACCGACGACGAAGTCGGAGTTACGCGAGGCTAAAACGAAAGACCCCGGAGGAAGTGGGCCGAACTTTTGCGAGCTCTACTTCAACCACCCGCGGCCAACCAACTTTCGGCTGACTTCATGAGTAATGCAGTTTCTTTCTCTAGTACAGGGTGGAATGTGTTTTTAACTTTGTGGCTGTTCAGCCCGCGCAACGTATGGGCGGGATGGAAAGTGCCGGACCGTGTAGTGGCCCGATAAAGATATAGATAAGCCCTGTATAATATAATTCTATATAAAGGGAGCATGTCTTCGAAGTTTAGCTTATGACAGATTGATAGATTTCTTTTAGAATATTTGACTTTCGATGTGAAGTGTTAATTGTATCTACTTGATCGTTAATTTCCCTTCTGTTCACAGGTCAGTGCAGCATGGTTCGGACACGAGACCGGCCACGTGAAATCTGATAATTGGGTGAGCGAATTATATTTCAACGTGAGGCATTCGAATTCCGACTCGTTTTTTCGAAACTCGTTACTATTCCCTGTTAAATTAAATCGAACATTACACGATAAATCCTTCCGCTCGTTATTTCGTTATTTTTAATCATAAATACGTGGCCCGGGTTGACTTTATTTAATTTCTCGTTAAACACAATCAGCCGGGGGTTGTAAAGCATCGCGCGCGAGCATATTCGAGGTAGGGAACACTGTGACGTTTACAGTGTACGCAATTTATCCGAATATACGGTTAAAGCGAGTAGATTAATCTTACCAAAGGGAATTCGCTGTTCGCGGTGTAAATCATTTTTACCATCCCCGTAACAAGCTTTCAAATTAACTCAACGAAACACCGAGTTTCTGTTGCATTTTTATTGCCGCGGTTTCGCGCACGTTCGATGCCGGTAAAAATATTTCCTCGGCGAGAATCGCGCAGTGTGACAATCGTGTGTCAGACCCAATTAAGGCGGTAAACGGCGTCGTAATAACGCAACAAACGGACGAAAAATATCATTTCAAAAGTCCCCGGCAATGTGCATCGACGCGTTTGATTTAATTAAAATTCTACAAATTGCGGGTCTCCCGGCCGCGCGTTTATCAACACACGCAGGCTCGCCTTCTGCCCCCCCCCCCTCTGCGGATGAGCTAATTAAAACCAGACACAAATTAATTACGCCACCTTTTTCCGCCGATGGCTGCATCGATGGAACTCGTGTCTCGAGACCTCGGAGGCGCCTCGAATTTCGCTAAATTTGGCTCCACCCCTTCATCGATGACGTTCCTCCTCTGCATTCAAAGTATTTACTAGGCTGCGTTTATACCGTCGCGGTGAGTCACGTTGCACGGACGAAGCACGTGCTTCTTTCAAGCTTCTTCTCACAGCGAGGCGGGACACTTCTGCACCTGTTCTCATCGAAATCACCTCTTCGCGAGACTTTCAATTATATCCTGCGATAAAACGACGCCGCGCCGTGAGCACCGTTAAAGAAAACGGCAACACCTGTCTGACGATCGAGACCGTGCCCCTCTCCCCTCCGCGGGAGCGTCAAACGTTGTTCTCGACATTGACGAATTTCGTTATTGAATATTAATCCCTGCGCGAGGTCGTATCGGGGCGGCGGTTTTCACCGGGCCTCGGACAGGCTCGTTACTTTTGAAATATCGATTCGGCGAGGCACGTCGACGTGTCCGTATCGCGATCCTTTCCTTCGGGAAAACGGCGACCCCCGGGGGGGGGGGGATAGAGGAGAAACGCGCCGTGCCGGAGCGGAGGCGAGAGCGCGTGCAACAAGCGAACATATTAATGGATCGTTCGCAGCGTCGTTTTACTATTGCTCGCGACGGAAAAGCTGTCGCGGATGAATAATAGCCGCGCCTCCTTTCCTCCCTCCAGCGGGGGCTTCCACCATCCGCCATCCGAACCCCTCGCGAGGTAACGCGGATTAATCGATACCGGGCGAATGTTTTCCTTTATTCGCGGCAGCCTGGCGAATCTGCACGGTTACTCGATTTAATTGATCGTCGAGAGCGGCAAGAACACGCCCGCCACCTCCGCGAGATTGAACGTGTGCCTGCGAGGATCGACTCGATTCTGACGCTTTAACGCGCCCCGGAATTATTCATGTCACGTAGCCCGCGTTTTATGCGGCATTGGCGCCCCGCACACACCCCCTCGCGCCGCTCCCACCTTCCGCCAGCCTCCAGTTCCGCGAATCGCGCGGAGAAAGAAGACGCCCCGGCACTTCCGCGGAAAGGGGATCGCTAGGCTTTTATCCTGCCTGGTGGACGCGATTTCGATTTCACATTTTGCGTAATTAAGTTCCTCGCCGATGCGACGAACGGGTCTGTTGCGAGGGTTATCGTCGGGAATTGATTCGCGAAGATGACTTTGTTCGTCTGCCACAGCTTGGCCAGGAGCCGCGCTTAGGATTAAGATAGATGTTGGATCGAGATACGGTATTATACTCGGCTAAATTGAAATCGGATTGAACGTGAACTGGTACTGGCTTGATACCGTTGATGAATTAAGGATTGTTACTCACTGCGGGGGTACATTGTGTTCTAAGGACTTTTGGAGGAGGAAGCACGGTCAATGGAAATTGCAGAACGAAGTTGAAACTAATGCGCGGACACGCGCTCGTCACGCTATCCGCGCGAACAAATTGCGACAAAGGGGAATGTATGTTACGTTACGGGATTGTGCAACTTCTGCCGTACTTCCCTGCGTCAACTAATTGCGACATTCCAAGATATATAGATAGCGACGGTTGCAGGCTTTCCACGAACTCTCCAGCGCAGGTCCGCGAGCACTGCACACAGGGGCACGAACAACAGGAAAATATGGCGGCGCCGCGGCCTCGCTGGCTCATTTGAACGCGAACACACCTCGAAGTAATGCGTGCTCACGACACCTCGATAACGCTTGTCATCGGCGGCGGCTGGTTGTTTCAGTGAATCCTTGTGGAAACAACGATTTTCCGGCAGCGCGAAGGAAGTACCTACATATGTTGTTTCATATTAAAATCAGCAGAGATCGCTGCTCGATTGGCGAACGATCATTGACGCTGTTCATCCACACCTATTTGACCTTCGTTAAAATATTCACGAGCCAAGCAGCCTGAAAGTTTCATGTTCCAAGTGCCACAAGTTCTGCGAGACTGTCCAACAAGCAGAATTTTAAATCGCAATTCCTTCTCGGTTACAAATGCTTTTCCAGAATAAAAATTCTCATTATTCCTGCGCCGGCGGAGTAATCCTGGCGAGCTTAGGAGCTTTAAACCCCGTCCAGGGAAACATATTCTTTACAATGCACGCGTGGATACGTGTCTGGAGAAGTTTACTCGCGCGGATACTTCCTTCACGCGCTCCCGTTTACTTTACACGCGGTGGGCGGGAGAGAATAAGGGCCACGCTGAAACGAGATGTAATTTTTTCCCGGATTTCTGAAGTCCCCGGAAGCTTCGGCGACCATCTGTAAACTTACGAGAACCATCTTCCACTGCGCCGGGAAAAAGAAAGCAGAGAAAAGGGAGGAAACTCGTTATCATTTTGCTAATTCATTACATTTGTTTCAGTTTTCTGTGGCCATTAATTCAATGTTTATGTGCCGCGATGGGTCGCAGCACGAAACACTGTAATTAAACGAATTAACACGTTCCTTCATAAGACAACGAGCTCGCGCTTAATTTCAGTTAATTTCACCGTTTAAAAATGTTACACCGTTCTCGTTCCCGTTTAATCCGTCCTAATGTCCCGTCTTCCTCCACCCCAGAAAACCGAGGTTTTAATTAAAGTTTATTCTATCCATCATCTGTCTTTTTAAACCCGTCCCAGGACTTACTTTTATTTCCGTCCGGCGTTCGTCGCTTAATTTCTCTCCTTTTCCCTGGTCTTCGTGGCCACGATTCTTTCCACTTTACGTAGAGTGAAGATCGACCTGTTCGCTGCAAAACGGTCTCCCGTCCGAGAACACCATTTTCATGTCGGCCATGCTCTGTATTTCTACCGATGAGCCGCGGCTATTTTTCCAATTGCTTCAACGTTTCTTCAGGTAGTTCGGGTGATTAAATCCATTCATAATACTCGCAATACGGCTACGTGAAACGCAATTATCTGTGTGCGAATGGACCGTTCATAAATCGTTCCTGATATTTCGAGAACAGCACTTTTTCCGCACTCTCTCTGCGGCTAAAGCATATTTTTAAATTTCGATTGTTTTCCTTTAATCACGCGTGGGAACGTTGTAATCCAGGCAGCATTCTCGATCGGTATTTTAGTGCACGGTAGTCAAATATTAGGATAATGGAAGGCCGATTGGAGCTTCACTTTTTTTTATAGAACGTAACGTGTCCAGCATGAAAACAAGCTGCTGTGTGCTCGATCCAGTAGCTGGATTCTCGTTGTGAGCGTGTAATCGCTGGTTAAAATTGAATTGCCATTTTCGAGCAAAAATGTTTTCGGATCACAGCAGCGGAAACGAGAAAATTTTTGTTTTCCAACCTTTTGATTTTGCGAACGAACAACGTGCGCAATTATTGCCTTTATGGAGGCGTCCTTTTCAAGCTTTTAATTTAATACCTAGTCACAGCCTCGACAATTCTCCTGCCCTTTGCCTCATATTTAATAGTAGAATTCGGTTTCATGTTCGGTTATTTCACGGAACATGCTTGTACTTAATTGACATTTTGTACATGTATTCATTTTCTATCTTTCCTAAGTCTACAAAGGTCACCTAAAATGAGATACTTACGCAAAACGGTATGCCCTGTACAAACTTCCATCAGCAAGAATTCCATTCGAGGCCCCAGAAGAGAAACAAAATCTGCTACGCGACACGTTGAAATAACAATCTTCCTCGTCTCTTTTAGCGTTATCGTCGGGCTCTTATTAAATTGCGGTTGTGGTCACCCCCGTTGGCGAGCGGCAGTGTTCCTTTTTTAAAACGTGACGTCGGGACTGCGGAGATAATCGTTGTTGACCGTAACGGTAATTAAAAACAATTTAATGTCGACAACTTACGACCATTAATTCGCAGCGAGTATGTACATATTCCGCGCGCATCCTCCGGTTGATGTGGCCACCGAGGGGCGCGCGAACGCGTTAAAACCGGAAGCCATCCAAAGCGTTTTTAGCGGCGGTCAGCCGGGAACGTGGAAGAGAATGGTTCGACTAGAAGTAGCGGCATTGTTTTGAAAAATTACGGGACGCGGCCTGGAGCAGAAATCGGTACGCGCGTCACCAATACGTTCCTCTAAAACAATTACAGACAACAATGGAATCAGCAATCGGCAAAAATGAAATTAGAACGAAAGCATTGGCTCTGTGCACAATTGTTTTAATCTTCGCTCTGTCTGTGCAATATGGCGGAAAGCTTTTGCTGTGTTTCACGAGCACGCGTGCGATTGAAAATTGACGTTTCCGATTTGCGATCGATGGTTTTTTCACTAGAAGGTATTTTTTAAAGAAAACATTACACGGATCGTCGTAATGTTTTCTGTACACTACTTTATTCCATGGGAATAACTTTGCGTCAGCAATTACAGAATTCTTACGCACACCTCTATAGAAATTCGCGAAATCTGTGAAAATTGAGAATGTAGCTTGTTTTCATTTGTAATTCGAACGAACCCGGGAGCAAGTTTCATACTCTATTACGAGATGCAAAATCGCCTCATTATTTCAGTCTCGTTTCGTGAGATGGGAGACGGCGAAAGTCCGGCGCTGAATACTTTGTAGAATCACGACGCGAAAGATTAATATTCTCGTTTCATTGCGTCCCATCTCCGAGGACATTCAAAGATACCCAGGGTTCTCTGTCGGACTCGGCCACTCAATTAGAACTGGAGTAACTACAAGGGAGTTGGTACTTCGCATCTGGAGTCGTCACGGGATTCGTTCGCGGAATAAGTAATTACAATCTTAAGGACGTTGCACGATGGGCGTTGACAGAGTGTGGCGACCTGATCAATGAGATGATAGGTTAAAAGCCGATCTTCAAGGTAGGGGCACGCGTGGCTTCGGCTAATTGAATGCAAATTCGGTATACGTAACCCAATTAATCGAGCGACCGCCGCGATCATCAGCTGTTCGGCATAGTTGTCGGAAGACTTTGAATGGCTGGTAGCCGGGTAGTAGCGTTCCTAGCCATGGAAATTAGTCTCTGCGGCCGGCTACGCAGCTGATACCGCAGGGGACGTCCGGCTGAAAGAACGGCGCGCAGAAAGGAAATAGGCAAAAGGGAAAAAAGGGAAGGTAGAATAATGCAGAAAGGTGGCAACGGGCACACGTTCGAAACCTGCATAAAGATTCCCATTTGCGGCGGGGCAAACGTATTTCGAGCTCGTTTGAGCGCGAATAAACAATTACCGAGCTGTATGCCCCGGCGCTGAAGCATATTCGCGGACGCGTCGACTCATCGCGAGGAACGAACGCGTTCCCACGTTTGAACGGACGTGTTTTTCACTGGGAATTGCACGATTTCGCGGGAAAAACGCCCGTTCCAGGGTCAGCCGCGAGGAGAGGCGCGTCGAGGAGTGAGCAGAGCCCCAGGGGTAATAAATAGGTGGAGAAAAATTACAGTTTGGCCGATGATCGTGGACAATTGCTAAACCATAATAGCTGGACGCGCTTGTTGCGAGAGAGTTACGCGCCCGCGCCCGATAGCCCGTCACATTCATAAACGGCGAGTGTCGTGTAATGAAAAAAAAAGAGAGAGCCAGTGGGTGGATCCGCCGGTGGGTAACGGGCGAGCCGAAAAGAGCGTGCGAAATGAACCATGAAATTAACGAATGGCCCCGAATTCATATCCGCGAGTCCCATTTTGCCCGGCCAATTAATTATTTAAAACGCTCGCGCCGCTGGAAACAACACCGCTCTGCTGATACTCATATTCGCGTTTGCAAGATGGATGGCGGGGCGACCTCCGACCACCTCTCGCGCTCCTCTGTTCATCTACGCGCAGTTGCGAATCGACCATGGCTCCCATCGAAAGCGTGCATTAATGTGGTTTATGTTGTATAAAAGATTTCCGGGCGAGAGCCGCGAAGCTTTTGAAGGATAATTTCCACGGTTGAATGGAAGAGCAAGAAAATTTAAGACTCTCGCCAGGCAACATTGTTTTCACAGAACACAACTGAAACTCTCATTATTCAGAGTTTGGATTTTACTCGATGAGCCACGTACGCACCTGAAGCTCAGTTTCTGATCGAAAGTGGTCCCACAGGGAATAACCCAGCGGCGATTAATTAACTGCAATTATTCGTTCGAATTAATTCGATCGATTTCGACGTTCACCGTTGGCGATGCGTGTGAACGCTAGAAAATGGAAAATAGATTCGCGCAGCATGACTAATGGCTCTTATCGATCGAACCAAAATCTGACTCTAGATGATGACGTTCTTGTCCCATTACTTTCTCACATCTGAGATATCAGATTATACTTATTTTAAGATATTTTCACGCGGAAGGCTGGTAATCGCAGAAATCTCGCGTGGTCACTGCTCATTGGAAGCTCGCCGAACGAGCGGTCCGTGGACAACAAAGGGAGCCAAGATTTCGCGAATCGACAACAATAGACGCCAGCGGGCGGGACTACGTTCTGAAATCATCGATCGATTTAGCAATCTCGCAGCCGCGGAGTGGGGATAGTTGTAAAACAATATAAACGAAGCCAGCAATTTCGCGTCCGCGCGGACATTCTGTTTTCCATGATTCGAGGCTAACGAGCGACGGCTGCGACCCGACGCGCGGCCATTTCAGATATTCAGTCGTATTGCAATCGACATTGTCAACGCCCGCGATAATGCCCGATGGATAGGACGTGTCCAGTCAGCGTCCAATCCATTCCCAGCGAAATTACCGGCAGGCGAATTATTTCACCGTGAGGGGAAAGAAAAATTTGCGCGGCGACTGGGCGAAAAATCCAATGCGCCGTTCCGGTGACAATGGAAGGAGCCTGAATTTGAGGTTTTCCCATAGATTAACAGTGAATATTTCGATACGCCAACGCACACGTACGCTCTATGAATCCCTCTGGCTCTCTCGTTTCCTGCCTTTTGTCCCGTTCCATTTCGGTTACACGTAACCGGAGCGTGCGTCGCATTCGAGTGCAGTTTAGGCACACAGGACGTCTGTGTATGTATCGCGTGGATCGCTCGCAAAAGCGCGGGTCAAGATGAAAGCGCTAAATTAAAAGTAAGATTGATCGTGCTGCCGCATTCGTTAACGTTGCGTACGTCTGTTTTACGCTCGCCGACTGTTACCCCGCTGGAGCTCTGCCTGCTATATTGCCAACGCGCGCGGCTGTTCGCTTTCAGTTGTCCGGTGTTGGTTTTCAATTGAAACTGTTGCGTCGACGAATCGATTCGGGATCCTGAAAGCCGCTCGGAGCCTCTCTGTGATAGAGGCATCATTACGGGGTTACGTTCCAAATGCTCACTCGCTTATCTGTTCGCTGAAATTCCGATCGTGTGGTATTAAGGAAATTAGTCAATTTCCGTAATTTGATTACACGTAATGTGGAAAAAAATGCTGCCAAGAATTCTTGTATTAATAATAATAGTAAATAATAATAATAATAATAATTCTTTACTGCGCAACATACTTTACAAATGAAACCATATAAGAATGCGAGAAAGAGGAAAAAGAGAAGGAAAAAAATAATAGATTCGTATAGCACTTATAGCAGAAGAGGAGTGCAAACGGCGAGGTTCAGTTGTCAGCTGTTGTTAACCTGACCATTTAAAGTT
Source organism: Andrena dorsata (assembly GCA_929108735.1). Lineage (NCBI taxonomy): Eukaryota > Metazoa > Arthropoda > Insecta > Hymenoptera > Andrenidae > Andrena > Andrena dorsata. The sequence continues at coordinate 55,322,633 of OV815489.1, forward strand.
AAATTTAAAACTAACACTAATAGTGTACACGGAAAGTAAATGTAGACACACAATTAACGCAATGTAGAGTAAGAACAAACGACACATCTGTGTAGTTAAACAATAACAAGAGTAAATTATTGTTGATTAGCAAAAAATAATGTCGCTGCATGTTTAAAGGATGCGAAAGAGGTTACAGAGCGAATTTCAGATGGTAGGGAGTTATAGTAAAGGGCAGAACAATAGGAAAAGGAGCCGTAAAATTTAGAGGAGTGACAGGGAGGAACGGAAAGGTTATAATCATATCGGGTAGAGATGTATTCCTCTGTTCGTCGCTCGTGATTTGTAACAAGTAATTCACGCAAATACGGTGGTACACCAGTGGTTATCAATTTGTGTATGAGACAGCAGAGATGTACCATGTATCTCCGCTTCATATTAAGCCAACCAGACTGAATAAATGCCGGTGTAATGTGATCGAACTTGCTTCCTAGTATTGAAAAATGCATCTTACATCCTGAGAAATATTCCATTGAATATTCCACAGTGTCCCCACCATATTTCTTCCATCAAGCATAGAGATTTAGTCTTCCTGCACCGTGTGCGAGCGAACCGAAGCTTACCACACCTAATCCTAATATTCCACATGGCTGCCTACTGCAATCAAAACCTTCGATGTTCCGTGTCGCGCGTGAATCCCCAATTAATACGCGAAGCTTGTAACAGGCACGGCAACTGTTGGCCCGTAACTTCCCGTCACGTTTGTTACGTTCGCCGGGATTAATGCGATTTTTCGTCGAGGGCAAAACGCTAGTGGTATCAGAAGCCCCAACGACAATGGCTAGGCCAGCAAGAGCTCTTGGTTATTACCTCAGGGTCCGTCGTTCCCATTAATTCTGCCTATTCAACGTCGCATTCCTCTGCGTTCTCCACCCTCGAACGCACCGGGCCGCGCGTCATCCTCGGCGGAGCCTGCTCGATGGCTTTTGGGATCGCGGCCATGCCGTCACGGTTATCCATTCTCGTGAAAGATAACAAAAGGCTCGCACAAATAGCCGTTTCATCTCGAACTGTCACGGGATCGCGCTCTTGACCGATGCGATCCCACGATTACGACCAGACTTGATCCCTGATTCGACTCGAAGGAATCGTGTTCCTCGGTGCTACGTATTCGAATTATGGACTGATTGTATCTGCGTGACGTGAAGCATTACGCAAAGAATTGTTAGAGTAAATCTAATTGAGTTGACGTGAGTTAAAGGCTCGCGAAAAATGGACTGGGTACCATTTGAAACACTCAATCATGCCTATCTGGGGTTGATGTGTTGTCGGAGCTTTTGAAAAGTGTTTAATGGACAGAAGAGGGACATTTTGATTAGTATCTAATCAAAGCCGTCACTAATGAGCGTCAACGTTGATGCATTAAGTTTTCATACGATCGGCGGCGGGGACCACGGAAATCGCGAAAGTGGGGACTTGTAAATTCCGACACATTTGAAGGTTTTTTTTTGTCCGGGGGGAGCGTGGATAAATTTATTCCCAGACTCGCTCATTAATATTAATGTGCCCGCGTGCCAGTGAGGCTGAATCGGTCGGTAGATCTTCGGAAAGGGAAGCGTGAAAAGTTTTCCTGGGTGTTTTACGCGTGATTACACGCGAGAAGAGGGGAAGTGAACAAACGTTGAGTAATTTTGCATTCCAAATCCCCACTTGCGTGCTGAAAATCAGTCGAAAAGATAAATGTTCTATTCTTTGAAAAGGTCCTTGCCCGCGTAGCCACGTCTCCTCGTCTGTCCACATAATGGAGATTCTACTGCCGCGTTCCTCATTCTTCCACGTGCCCCAGTAGTATAACCACTGCACTCGAACCTCGTTACATCTTGTCTCCTCATTATCTCGGTCAAATTTTTTTGCTGGTCCTGCCTCCCATTTATTTCAGTACTTCACGCATCGATTCATTCTTCCAATTGATAAAACCCACGAACCTTTCTCTGACTTAGACTACCCACGTACAGAGATGGAAAAAAATTTTATATAATAAAATTTCGAATAACGAATAAAAGTTAAACAAATTATTATCTAAAGTTAAAGTAACTTTTATTTCATCCATTATTTAAATCATTTTTAATTTAGTGAATGCCCAACTCTGCCAACGTACACCCAGCCCAAAAGCCAATACATTAAACGTTCGACATACAAAGTTATCGCTGTAATCTACTTACGTAAAGTAGAGAAACGTCAAAAAGCAGATCACACGAATCCACTTACGAATATATAAGAAGCTTACACGGTTATGCGCTCAGCAGGCTATATAATATTATATACGTGCTAAATGCTATTGAATAACGTTTGAGAACAGAACGGTGCCTCGTTTGCTACACGCCCCTTTCAAAGCAATCTGAATGTTCCCTCCACATTATCATCCGGGACTTTCGATTGCCTTGTGCGATAGGTAAGTTATAGAACGACGTAGTCAGAGTAGATGAAAGACAACGCAAGGAGTATTCCTCGCCGATCCGCGCGGAATTCAGTTTCGTAGCAAAGGCTGGCGAGCAGGAAATATTTCTTTGTTTTCGTATACACCGCTGTCGAAAAGCATTGCCAGTGACGCCGGTAACAAAGAAAGATGAAGTTGAACGCACGGAAAGGCAGACAAAAGCAATAGGTTAAAGGCATTGCACAGTCTGCGATTTCGAATTGCTCGCAAAAAGGATAGTCGGAAATAGCTGTTATATACCGACGTGGGTGGTGATCGTCTACCGTATCGAGCTGTTCTGTATCATACACGATTTCCATTTGAAGCGGTAACAATTTAATCAGGCTAATTTCACGCAATTAATAGGCAAATGAAACTTTAAGCGGAAGGATCAAATTTTAATAGGGGCATAGAGTACGGCATTCCAGCAAATATCATAGTGGAAATCGTAACGGCGGTTTCCTCTACCGCAATATAGATTTTCGAACATATTTCAACTTGCAGCAGCATCACGGTTGGCACGGTGTACGAAAATCGTCGTGTTTAAAATTAATTCGGGAACCATGTTTTTTTTAGCCTCGTTGGAAAGCCGCGCAACCAGGCCTGAAATTTTCCCGCGGGAAGGGCAAGCAGAGTGTTTCGAGGTAATTTCCGCGCAATCAAAACTTTCGTCATCTAATAGAACGTAGTTAAACGATATGAATAGAGTTAAACAAATTCTACTGGTTTCACCGCGATACCTTTAATTCCGTGAAGCTCGGTATAAAAGGAACTCAATTAAACCGCGTGATTACAGTCTTCCGTAATTTGAGCAAGCGTAGCAAGAAGATTTCCAACGTAATCAACATCCGAAAATTGGGCGATGAAACAGGTATAATCGTAACGCTACTGCAAAGCACGTCCATAATTTTTTGCGACCTGATTCCCGGTCGGGGATCCGCCTTGTCGTTCCCCTGTCAAAAAATCTGTCTTCGACCATGAAATAAGGTCAACCTCGTTCGAACTAGGGACTCTCGAGGCGACCTTTTTTTCTGGCTGCCACGAATTCGACGTCGAAACGCGTCCACGATGCCAAACAATCCCAACATGTCGCTTTAATTACCGCTCGACCCCGTGGCATCGTCACGGGGCCCAGGTCGGAAATTAGACGTTCTAGTGAAAAGCGGCGCGGCTTGATTGTCTGGAAAGCCGGATCGATCCCTCGGACCGATTAAATTGCTTCCCCGCCATGAACCGGCGAACGATCTTGACAGTTCCGTATCTCCTTTGTCGAACGACAACCGGTGCCCCGTTAGTATCCCCACGAACCCAGCTCGCCACATAATCGCGGCGGAGCGTCACGCGTGAAAACCTAAGTGCAAACGCGCCATCGACCAGCTCCCGAGTCCACTAATATCAATTAGAACGTCAGCAGTTCCTGGGGGGGAAAAATTTGGCGTACTCTGGTAGATTGCCGAATGCAGATAAATAAATACGCTTTTAGGCGGCAGTCAGGGGGCTGCGCATAGTGCAGCCTGACAAATCGCTACATCAGCTCGACGGGAAAACTTCCAGCCTAGGAATATATGGAAGCAGCAGGGGCTCTCTGATCAATATGTAGACGATGTTGCATTTGTAGGTGCACGGTGTGTTCGCGGTATCGCTGGGCAACGTTATGGTTATTTCATACGCTGTCCATGGAGAGGGAGAGGCTCGTCGATCAACTCGGATGATCTACGCGAGGGTTCAACAGTTTTTTGTAGAGAAGGGTCGTTTGGGGTTACCCTAGGTTCTGCAGTCGAGTTATTCTTCGCTTAATGGTACCATGTAATCCCATGTGCAATGTTGAACTTTTTCAGTAGGTCACAGGAAACTCGGCTGGTGTACCACAATAGATCCCTGGATTATTTAGATACTAGATCGTCTCCGGTCTCTATTCTCGATTTACCCTCCACGTATTCGATCGATAAATAAGGGAATCTGAAGACAGACTGATCGAGTCCCGTCATTCATCGTCAAGCACAGCGGGTGTGAGGTTAGACTGGCGAGCGTTATCGATGCTAAGCTGATTGGTCGTTATTCGTGCTCCTCGGTAGAACCGCAGACCGTGTTGTCGCAGCATTGCGCAATAAAATCGATGACCGACGAATTGACGGATGGCCGACTTTCCGCAACCCGAAATCGGCATTTTATTTATTTATGTATTTCAATGATAAATGGGTGCACTCGTTTGGAACAGTACCGATGGGACGTCGCGTCGCGTCGCGATCTGTAATAACATTCTGTCACGTGAAATCAGTTGTATGCTTTGAATATAGTTTTCAATCACGAGCAACGGCTACGTGTCCCGTGAAATAATATCCGCGAGGAAATTCAATTTACCGAATCGAGATTATCCGGTAGGAAATATCGTTCTAAAGAAACCTATACTATTTTGCTGTATCGAAGAAAAATATCGTGGAAATTTTTCATCGACGGACAACAGGATGATCTTCGATGCAACTGAGTGCAGTGGTTATTCACAGTGGTGAAATATCGCGGTGCAAAATATGTTTTTTTTTCTGCTTCTTTTTAACCGCGCGCATAGAGGGCGAATGTGTAACGGTGTGCCAGCGGGGCGGGGACGGACGGTCGGAAGTCACACCGCATTTGTTATCTTTACGGATGAGATTCTTCCCAGTCCGTAATACTGCCAGCAACGTTCCTCGAAAAACAGTGATATATTACCGCGATGCTGGTAACCACCGTAAATCCGACGCATAAAATCGGGGTAAACAGAGGGGCCCGAATCTGAGCGTAACAGTTTTCACGGTTAATTAATTGATGGTTGATAGCAGGGTCCATAAATATGTGCGGGCACTAAACGTTAACGAAAACAGGAGAGGAAAAATGCTATAATTTATAAACGAATGACAGGGCAATGTTATTCGGGGAGTGGAGAATTGGCAAGAGCTTCGAAATGGCCGTACGCCCCCGAAAAATACAGAGAACTTTCGACAGGAGTTTCTACTATAATCTACCGCCGTTCGTGCCGATAATCTAAGAAGATTGGAAGCTTGGTAATTCAAGTTCTGCCGTGACGATGACACGACCAGATTTTACTATGGCAATAAATGCGTATCTGGAACTTGCAATTTCGGCAGTAGCCTATGGCCGAAACGACCTAAGGGTAGTTCGCGTTTACAGGCTAGTCGTTAATTACGTTTAACGTCGCCATCAGCGAGGCTGGCAGACGTACCGTTCTGATGGAACGTAAATTAACTAATCGACCTAGTAATTCGCGATATCCTCCGAATTCCCGTCCGATTCACCGTTACTGATTTCAGCAACGACACCGGGCAGATGTACACAGGACGTTAATTAAAGCAGAATTGATTTGACACATCGGAATAATGAAAAAGTGTCATGCTCGTATGTTCTACTCCAGTGATACTATGCCCTTAAGTCAATGAGTCCATAGAGCTTGTAAATTCGGGTACACGGAATAAGATATTTACATCAGCACGTCTCAGGCGGTGACCATCTGCACGCTTATCTACCCAGCTACTTCGAGGACGGTAACTACCCGAACAGTTGCGAACATCGGGGCCAAAGTTTCGGAGGGTTCCGTGATCCAGGGCCAGCGAGCCTCGTCTGCCCAACGCGACAAAGTAATTTTCGCAAAGGGGGAAAGTGGAATTAAAGGGAAGTTATAATTAAGCACGTATTCGAGCGTGTCCCGATACGTACCGCTCGTTCAGGGAATAACAATCGCCCCTCTCCAGCCTGCGGAGAGCTCGGTACTCTCGTCGAAGAGATCATCATCGGCCTTTGTGCGATTCAATGTTTTTCCGGGGCGTTTGTCGGTTCCTAAAGTTTCCGCCGACTTCGACCGTCTTATCTCTGACTCTTGGTCCCTTTCTCTTTTCCGGTTCATCCCTTTGTCCGCGTTTCTTTCTCCAGCCCTCAGAGCCTCTTTCTCTGTCCCTTATCTCATCGTCGTTGACTGTCCGCACCCTCTCCCCCGCCGTGTTTCCGTCTTCCAGCTATTCCAACCTCCCCTGGCAATTCCCTTTTCCGTCCCCCACGTTCCTTCTCTCCTCTCCCGCTCCTCTGCCCGTTCTATTGCTTTTCTTCCGCATCCAGCGAGCCTTTGTTCCTCGCCAGTCATCTTCCGCGCTTCTAGGCCTTAAAAGGTCTCCCCCCCCCCCCACGCGGGGATCGTCACGATCGCATAGTCGTGGAGTTTCGACCAGGAAGTTTCGGCAATTTAATTATTAATTACAAAGAGGGCCGCGTCTGTTCTCGCGACGGGCAAAGCTCGGCACGGAAAAGGGAACGGTGCAGGAGTAAAGGCGCGTTTTCAACGTGACAAGGAGTTTAATATTAATACCCTGTCTCGAAAAACGGAGACACGGGTAGATTTCTTCCTCTCGGAAGGACCAGATTACAAGACACTTCTCGAGTAGCTACTTGAGAAATATGGATTTCCGAGGAACGACAATTTATGTTCATCCGCTGCACTAATCTACTACCGCAACGCACAGGAAAGGAATGTATTTTTCAATATGCCGTGTCGTGGAACAGTTTTTACGCTTTAGTCAAGGACGAAGCTGTCACTGGATCGATGGGACCCGATTAATTTGCAGGTCTGCCAAAAATAAAGAGTTCAGTCGTGTTCGAACTCGAGCAGCCGAGATAACAGCGCAGAAGAATAGGGATATATTTTCGGCGGGCACGCGATCGAACAGTTTGTAATTAGACGAGCGGCCCCGTTGTCCATCCGAACGCTCGGAAAGTTGTTGCACGGCGTGCAGCGAAGGGTAAAACGGATTGTTCCGTGGGCCGCGTTACACGTTAATTCAGGAAGTAAGAGTCGGTCGGGTCGACAAAAGCCGCAGTTAAGGGCACAGAGCACGCTCAAAAGACCGTGGCCTGGGCTTTGGCCGATTGCCCGTGTCTTTAACCACCTCGACCTCTCGTTTTATCCGCGCCCGAAAGCGACGCGACGCCGACCACTCTCCGCTGGCGTCGTTCCTCAAGGGGGCGGAAGCTGCGATGCCACGTTTAGACGGAAGCGACGTGACGTTAAATGGGTACACCTAATATCCACGATCAGCCTGAATTATACGACAGTCCTTACCGCTAATTTAGTATTCCGCGAAGATAATTTCGCGCGGATCCATTAGGCACCGGGACCAGAGGCGTTAAGTTTCGTCCCCTATCCGCCCGGTTAACAAACGGATGTTGAAGTAGACGTGGACGATCGAGGGACGGAGACCAGCATCGTCGACTTGATCGGCGTCTTCCTTCGAGATAAAGCACCGATCCCCTTGTGACTTGTGAAGCAAATGGCTGTGGGAAATGGGCGTGGGAGGTTTCTGCATTGGAAGATGGAGTACAAGAAACGAGAGAATATAATTAGTGTCGTGAACATGCAAGTGAACATCCCTTTAGTGGAGAATTCTGCAGAGACTTCTTTATTAGATTTCAGTGCCTTCGAGGCGCAAATGTTGCATTTAATTTTCTAGACAGAAACATCTTTTCTCTCTACTTTTCTGATGGAGTAGGGTCATGCATGGTGTAACTGCAAGTTGGTGGTTTCCTAAGTTTTTTTTTAAATAGAACCTTGTTTTTAATAACGGCACGTGGGAGTTATTTATTCCAGCACCTGACGGTCACTCGTGCGCATGAATAAAAATTACGCCGGAAAGTTCGCCACGAGGTCGAAATTACCCGAATTTTCTACGTGCGCGTCCAACGTTTGCTTTCCACCCGTGCAGCACTCCGAAACAGAAAGTTCTACGGAATAGTAGTACCTTCTACATCCTAATGCCCTTTAGTTTCACAAACCAATTCGTGGCCGTTATATTGAACACGAACGTTAAAATCAGATGCAGCGTATTCGCGGCCTCGTTCCCCCGCACATCAACAGGTATCAAACAGACTGCATGCCAGCCGTACATGCTCCCCGCTCAAAAAAGAAGCGTCCCTTAATCGTCGACGCAGCAGTCCGTTTCACAAGCAGCGCGAGTACGTACGTATATCGCTCGGGTATTGAGCGCGCGCCCAGCTCCGCTCTTCGTTTCGTCCGCGTAGCCAACAGGACGCACGGCGCTGGGCAGATAAACGACATAAAGCCAGCTTATTGAAAGGACTGCAGAGCAACGGAAGGGCCTACGGTGGGACCGGAAGGGGAAGCTCGGAGGGAAGGGAGCGATAAGTTTTTCGTGACGTGTCCGCTGGCGTCTCACGCTTCCGCGGAGCCGAATGCGCATTAAACGGAGGGAGAATGCCGGAAACGGATTCGTTCTCCTGCTCTGGGTGCCGGCACAATGGGTGGAAAGGGCGAATAGATCGGACGTGGCCGGCGTGGCCCGTTCAATTACCGCGTTTTAACGCCGGAACATCCTCGGCCAGCCCGTCCAGGTACGGTTTAATCGCGGCCACGTGTCCAGAATCGAGAGGGCGAATCTGAATTCGCCGTGGCCGCGCGGGGGGGGGAAACTTTTCCGCGCGGCCAAATTGAATGTTTGCTCGCGAGAGCGATGGGGGCGGGTTTGATTAATGTACAAAAGCCGCCTCAGCCCTTTCAGTCGCGGCATTAAAAGTGATCCCGCGGCTTAATTCGTCGCTATCCTCTTCTTTCTCTTCCTCCCCGGAGCAGAGGAAGGTAACGCGCGAAACGGGGGGTCGTTAGTTTCGGGGTAGCTTTGGTAGATTCCGAGCGGATTCTCGCTGGGATTTCCAAGCGAATTGCTCGATCGTTGGTCCCGTGCACGGTGTTTTCTTTAGAATTTCCGTTTTCGTTTCCCACGCATTGCGGTATATAGTTGCAATCCGATCGTCGCTGGAATATCCGTCCCCGTGGCACGCTCGATTCGTCACATTTGGCGGAATAGACAAGCAAGGCGTTTATACCGACGTCTATGTAGCCTCGAAGACGATAATTCAATCGCCCTTCGGAAAAGTAATGCTGACTGGGACGTTGCTGAATTCAGCGGAAATCATTCCGGCGACCGATCGCTCCTCCTTCACCCCCACCTTTGCCCCGCCGGTTCGTTAGCATTCATAATTAGCATTAATTTGTATTCATGGTTCAAGAGCTTAACATTCATTATTCCCCGGTTAGGATGGCACACTACGGAGATTTTATTTCAGCCCGCCTATCGGAACTACCCCACGAAATGTTATTCGTGCAGCTAGCCAGCGTTCGCCGGATAAACGGCGGATTAATTCGCTCTCGCTCGAAGCGGATGGCCGCGAAGCTGAACCCTCGCATAGTATGCACGTAACCTATTAAACGGCCGGTCTGTTTGGGTGCCGCCGCGTGCACGTCTCGCCGGTGGTAATCGAATGACCAGCCGAAAAAATTTGCATAATCTGCTTTTGCAGTTAAGGGGCCGACCGCGGCGACGCTACGTGCAACTAGTTGTTCGCTGTGGCATGCCGCGGCGTACGGAAGCCCCCAGCAGTTCAAATAATAAATTTTCTGCGTCCCCAGCAACATCGTTCCTTTTTATATACAGATGCTGGAATAAAGGTTGAATATCCGTGTGCAGACCCGATTGTTATTTCCGTGCTAACCACGACACACGCAGGTGTGTTTAATTCCGTTAATGCAGTATCAATCCACTTAATGGTAAGAAGAGCATCGCGCCAATTGATGAATGTTCGAGGATCGTCGAAGGTACAAAGTTGGAATTTACGTTTTAACAGTGAAATCTATCTAGAAGCCGCCGTTGGAGTAACCCGGCTTTATGGAGTTACTCGAAAGCTGTCGTTTCGCTGTAAACCGTTTACTCGGGCTTTGTTTGCATTTTACAAGAAATTTTGCGTGGCTATATGGCGCGCCGTCGCCCGTAGACGTGGAAAAGTTACTCGATTGTAAAACTCGGGGCTGTACCGTTTTTACGACCTCTTCTCCGAACGTTACCCACGATATCGGAAGCGCGTGCAACCTGACGCGATTTATTCTCTTCCCTCGCGAAGATGAAATTTCCTTTCCCGGTGGAAGATCAATATTTTCCAATCGTTCCTGCCACTGTCGTTCAACGGGGCTAAAGGTATTAATTAAAAGATGTAAGCGCGCAGCAACGCGATGCGCGGGAACGCCATCATTGTGAAAATGGCCAGATCCTGTTTCCGATAACAGATTAACGAGATGCTATTATCGCTCGATGGATTTCTCCGGGCAAGGGTCTGGCAGTCAGTGCTCCTAGCCGGTCCCTCGTCGACTCGTCTCGTTGCCGAGTGTACATACGTGTTTTCGTTAAAGAGAATGCGCCGGTAGCGGGGGACAGATATGAAGGACGCTTGAGAATTCAAAGGAGCCTGATCTATTCGGCCGAGGAACGGTGGCGGAGAGATACTCGAGAGATAGGGAGGAAGAGGGATGGGCAGGGGCGATCGAAAGGGAAAACGACGGGATAGAGAAGCTGGGAGTGCGCAGGAAAGGGTGAAGGGAGAACGATATCACCGCGGGAGATTGTGGTGCACCGCGGGAAATGGAGTACGCCAATGAAGAAGAATGGCCGCCGAATTCTCGACAGGTTCTTTATTACTTCTTCGCCCTCGAGTTCCTGCTTCGAGTGCTTTCGAAAAAGAAACGGTAGCCGGGGAATCGATCCCGGCCAAATTTCTTCCGCTTGTCAGCTAGCCTAGAATCGCGAGAAATCTCTCAAAAGCGTCAGTCACCGAGTACACGGAACGAGCCAGACGAGTGAACGAGTTGGGTGTTCGGAGAGAGGCAGGTATAGGTTTCGGTTTCACCGATGCTGTGTCATTCCCTCCTTCCCTTGCCAGTGCGGGTTGTTTTATTAAATTTCGCTCATCTGCGCGCGCGCGCGCCTCCTTGTCGAAATGTGATCGAGAAAGTGTGCGCTCCGAGGGGTCATTTTGAAGTCTTGGGTAGACTCAACTACTTGGTATTTGGATTCTCATGTCCTTTAATAAGAGATTGAATCGCAAATGCAGCTATACTACATTGTTTTAAAAGTTCTACCTCTGGGAAGCAGGCTTCGAATATGGTTCTGTATAATAATATTTGTCGTTCCGAGTACTCGGTAGACTTTATATTGAACAGGTAGGCGGGCGACGTATGCTGGAACTCAAGGCTGTAGTTGTTACACCGACATCGCGCTATTTTCTTTTCTCCGTCATTATCTATGCATTCTGGCTGCCCCAACTAGCCGGCATGAATCAATAAAGGTTAACGCCGCGGGCAGAGCAGTTATACTTGGGCACAACGGAGCGGAGGCTGCAAGTCATCCCTCCAACGTTAACCCGCCATCCCCACTCTGAAGCAAAGCGAAGTTGCGCTTAATTACACGAGGACAATATTGTTTCTATGCGAACGCTCTTCCCTTTGCAGCGCGTAATATCGCTTTAAATAACCGCAGGCAGCTTTTCCTGACACTCGTTGCTGACTACAAGCCCTCCGCTGTCATTTTTCCATGACACTCGCTCGCGTTCCGCCGCCCAGACCCATCACCACTCTGACCGACTTTTTCGCGTCAGCGTGCACTCTGTCAAAATACACGGGCCTGTGAAATTTCTATCACCGCGGCCGGGTATTATTTATACACGTGCATCACGTTTATCTATAACTGCATGTTAATATTCTAAGAGCTAATATTGAGTCTGTTTTTTTCTGGAACATGACCAGGTTGTTCACGGTCTGACTTATTTCAGTATGTACTACTGCCAAAGCTTCTCTCCCACTTCTGACCGTAGTCTATTCTGTCTGAAGTCATCAAGTGGCAGGCTGGCTAAGTGTATATGTGTGAGAATGATGAATATGCAACTAACGTGGTCCTGTTCAAGTTGCTCCTGAGAGCAAAGCAGCTTTTCCCACTCTGTTTCCGCTAACCGTACTACACGGACGTTATACAGTCGGCGAGGTGTTACTCTGTTGATGAAAGGTTAATTCCTTATAAAGGCACAGAGGTCGGCAAGGATTCTTCGTGGTCCCATATCCATTTCGATATTCCCCCGTTATCTTGTCAGAGACGAGAGGTATTATACCTTACATGCTACAAATAGATTTCCCTCCGCCCTTTCGATCAGAATTCACTCCGGTTCTATCTTCAGCCTTCGTTCCCATTACTTTCGATCATGATATTAAAATAGCAATCACGTCAGGAGCATTCGTTTCCGAGAGAACGGATGCGGGCATTTTCGTAAATGCGCTCGCGGCCCAGACTCCCTCGTCCATTCGGTCGAAATAGAAGAGGCTAGGGGAACTTGGGGGAAAGAGTATCGTGACCCCTTAATGCCCATGCAAACGATCCCCGTGGTCTAACGACCGACCTGCGAAGCTTTCTTAACTATATATCGGGTGTTCCGATATTCATGCTACGACCGATAACGGAGTAATTTGTAAAGTTTACCTTTCGCGAATGAGCTTTCTGCTCTAAGAAAGCGAGTCTCTGTATAGCGGGTGACTCGTGTTTTCATAGCAGATATATAAGTGAGAGATATGCATAATATGCAAAATGCATCCCTGGTCTCCCGACACTTGGTACTCCACTGTGTTATCCTCTTCGCAATCTACTGCTTTCACCACCTCGCTAGATTTACCTCGACCACTCGAGCACGTCGTCTTCGCGTCGCGGCGACAACAATCCCGAAGAAGTAATCGCAGGTTAATTACCGGTGCTCGCATTTAGACACGCGTCGCTAATCAAGTGGAAGGGCACGAAACCAATTTCCGATAACCAGTTCACAAGTTGTCGACGGTAGTCGGTTGTCGAGATTGAATTAAACTCGCCGCCTGCCCCGACTGCACCTTGTAAGAAAGCGAGGGAGGATCGACAAGACTCTGCAGGGAGAGAGAGAAAGGGAGAAGAGTGCTAAACCCATGAGATATGAATATTAGAGGGACGAGAAACGACGAGAAACGACGAGAATCGACGAGAATCAACGAGACCCATAAACGATCTGAAGTCAGAAAATTTCCTAATGTTATTCGACGGTCCAAAATTATTGCACGAGAATCGCTGAACACAGAGCCAGCCAGCAACAGCGATCGTGGTGGATTCGTGCTATATATCAAGTCTCCTGTGACTAGGACTGGTATTCTGCTCTCGATTTAATCGGCTTTTGACCGGACGTTAATAATTCACGGACTAATGAAGATAATGAGCGTTATCGCGCGATCCCTACCGCGTCGAGGAGATTCAATACGCTTTGGACGCGTATCGATGGTTTTTTTTGCCGCAATTTCTACTTATGAATAGCTTGAATACGTTGGGTGGATTGATTCGATTAAGGGAATTATAAATAGGAGGTATGAATTGTCCCGTGCAAAGCTGTATTAAAAGTGTGGGTGCGCTGTTTTGTTTATGAGGTGTAGTATAATTGAGAGGCTTAGAACTTGCCACCACCTTTTACTTTCACTGTATTCTCACTATTGCCGTTGCGCGATAAAGATGATGGCGGCAATTATTGGCCAAGGTTGGCGACAGGGAAGCGTTTAGATTCTCATTAACGAATCAATGCTGCACTTATACGCAATCACTCGTTACGGCGTGTAGCGCAACACCTGCTACCAAGTTCATTGAACATTTCCCCGAGTTACTAATACCGCTACTTCCGCTTTATTGCCGCGATGAAGACGTCCTTACTTTACGAGGGCTGCGCGGCGAAGATTGAACCGGCTAGAAATTACTCGAATGCCACTTCGAGCGTTTAACGTCGGGGCGAATGTTGTGGCATAGTTTAGACGAGCTACAACTCGAAGTTTCGCGTTTCTCTATGGATAGGTACATTAATGACTTTATCAAAGTATTCGTCGGTCTTAGAATTATTGCTGCTTAGGTAAACGGTAACATAAAAAATCGCGGAACCACGGAGGAAATTCGAGCAGTGCTCTGGCCTCCAAACATTTCTAATCTTCTTCTAAATTGCATGTGTCGAAAAATCACGAAGAATCGTAGAATGTAAGTGGCAATCTAAGTCTAAGAAAACATTTCGACTATTATTAATGAGTACAATCTTGCGGAGCGGTAAGGGGAAAGGCCGTTATATTTCTTCAAGAGAAGTGTTCCCCAAAATAATCCATGTTTCTCTTCGAACAAAAGACGTGCCTGTCTTGTCAAAGATGATCGGTCCCGGGAGAAAACGATCCTCAAAGTGTCTCCCGTTGTAACGTCGCGTCGTTTCATTACGATATGCTTCTTCCGTTCGCTGTTTCTACTTCCCCGTCGGGGTGCCCCTTTTTCTAGTGGTGTGCTGGGGAAACTTCTACTGCAAACAATGGGGGACGGGTCCCTTTTTCTAGACGTCGCGCAAAGATGAAACCTCCCTCCTTTAACTCCGACTAAAGTCGTCCTACATCTGCGAGCTAGGAGGGACTCCTTTTGTTCTATAATTGCGCGCCCGATTATGGGGTAAAAGGACGTCAAACGAAGGAAGGTGTAGTTGGTTACGCTCGGGCTTCCTTCCTTGTCTTCTCCCGATCGCATTGCGAGAAACGAAGCCAGTTCAAAGATGGAGTAAAAGAGAGAGGGAGAGAAGTGGGGTGGCGAAATGTTCTCTGGCCATCCCCTTTCGCCTTATATTACTGGCTAAATGAAGCGAAAAAAATCGACGCGATTCGAGACGCTCGTAGAATGGAAATGAATTCTTATCGTTAGGGAAGGGAAAGGCGCGATTCGAGGACGCCATAACTCGGCCCGTTGCCTTCGTTATTTACGGAACGTCCACGAACCCGCTGAAATCTCCCTGCCACGTCGAAACTCTATTTCGTTTCGGGAGATTTATAGATCCCGATAAACTGGTTAGAACAACGGGTAAGACCGAGCTTTGACGGTCACGCCCACCACGACAACTTGCCGCACTGTTCGTGACAAGATATCTTAACGTATCGGGACGATAACTGGTCGGCCGAATTTCCGGTCACCTGGTACGTGAAACGTTATTTCAGACCCGGCCGCGGCAATAGTCGAACAATGGCCAGGCCGGCCTGAAAAAGATTGCACGAATCTCGTTGCAACGGTTCAAGGATTCTTTATTCCGCGTGGGACTTTGAGGGAAAAATCCTTACCTTTGAACGACAAAGGAGTTTGACTGAATTCGGGATAATCTCGGAATCCCCCAAGTGTATAACATGGAAATGGGATTGGAGGGACGGTAGGAAAAATATGGGCGGTACGCGGAAATATATCGATTCGTTGGACTCGTTGGATTCGTTGGATCCGTGGGATCGCCTGGTTTACGTGCCCCGCGAATTTGTCTCTCGTTATTCGAAGTGATTTGATCTTACAGGGAAATTCGTGGACAAAGTTAATCCGCTAAGTAGGTTGTGGGTACTTTATATTGATGGGAAACGTAACGGGGAACACTTGAGTGCTTCACTCATATACATATCTGACAGCGGTGATATTATAATCGGAAACCCTTTCGGTGCAATCCATATCAATTTCGTTAGTGCTTGCACATTTTTCTCCCGACCCTTCGCCACACCATACTTAATTTTGCACGCGATCCTTCACTTACACGTTACTCATCGTTCTTAGGAATCGTGAAAGGCCCTTAAATATTGAATGCCCCTGCGATATTTCTGTTCTCATTATTACTGCAATTTATGTCCTTCAACCCTTCTCGCAACTTCAGAAAGCACGACCTCACGCCGTCGGGAGTGATTGATAGTAAAACTGTGTGACAGAATGCAGAATAAAGGATTCTTAAGCAAAACTTCCATAACTTCTGTATTCTGAGATCACCGCGATTGTATGGTGCGCCATAATCGAACTTTTTGGTTCGTCGGTGTTTGTTCGAAGTGGCCGCGGAATATCCGACGGCGAAAGCACGCGCGAAGAAAAGTCGTATCGATCTTACTTTGCTTGAGCGCAAAAGGCAGCGTGCCCCGACGTCCGCGGTTAATTAATAAGCGTTCACCGGCACGGAACTAATTGCCGTGTCGTGTGTAAGGAGTCGTTGACAGGCTCGAAAGGCGTTGTCAGAGAGGGTGGAGGCTGGCGACTCCGTGGCACGTTCATCGAAAGAAGATTAGCCGCGGGGCTTCGTCAGGTGGCCTCCGCGAAAGCTAATACTTCCGAAGCCAAACGACCGCGAGCTATCAGTTAAGTTTAATTGTCTGCGATTAATTAGATCGACTGGATACGTGACTTCATCGAACGTGCGAGCCGTTGCACTCGTTCACGTTCATTCAATTCCCGTTGAAACGAGTTTCTTTGTGTGCGGCGGATATTCACGCGGTGAAATGATTTAATTACGCGGAGCACTTCGTTCCAACGATCAGCACTGCCGCCTGAAAGTCGTTGCGAGAAAGAAGACCTCCAAAGACAAAATTAGTATCAACGATGCTCTTTGAAAAGACCTCTTCGCGCGAAGATTGGTGGTTCTTCTGCTCATTAATGCGCGCCCGTGAATGAGCCCGCGCTTCCGTCTCTCGCCATCGCGAATTATTCCTCCTCCTATTTTTTGCACAACCGTTCAAACGCGGTTACATCGAACGAAGGCTTTCGAAGCAGTCGAAGAGCGCAGCAAAATGCTCGTAATTTCTCTTCCTCCGTGGAAGCTTTCCGCAGGTTGGACGGAAGAAAGGCGATCCTTAGCACATTTCTTTTATTATCACTGAATCTCGGGACACTTTGCAATCTCCCCTGCCGCGGTTGGCGACGTTCCTGTGAAGAATCGAGTCGCGACACCGGGCCGCTGCCTCTCTCGCGTCTGGAAATGCGGCTCCCTCGATTCTTCTTCGGTCCGTGTAGAAGTACAGGTCGGTGTATCCTCTCCTCGGGATGTTGAAGGCGTTGAAGGCATCAAAGGCGGTAAAAAGTCCCTTGGAAAGCTGCTAGAAGGCGATACGAAGAAAAATGTTTAAGCTTCTGAAAACTGATCAGAAGAAAATGTTAAAAGCGCACTGGTAAAGTGGAGAAACGAAGGCAGCGCAGAATTCGATCGCCCTATACTGGATCGCCTTCACGTTCGTTTTCCTCGGACTAGCATTAATGGGCGGGGGACACCGGGTCTGCGTTGTTTGGCCGCTGCAGGGCATAGTTAAATCACAAAACCATAAACTGGTTCGAGCTCTATTTGAAGTTGTTCCCGATTGGTTAAGCGCTGTTTGCCGAAGCATTGTTCTTATCACGTCGCGAAGGGTATCGACGTGGATTGTTCACCGTGCCCTATCACCGCGATGAGTTAAATGCTACTCGAGTAAAAATCCCGATAAGTCACGTTCCCCGTATATTAGATTTGGAATTTCCCTCTGTCTCCCCGGTGGATCTCATCGCGTGAAAATTGGAAAAGTTCAAAGCGGTCGGCCGGCATTGACGCCGAGGTTCGGGAACAGGAGTGGAGGAAGGGCGGGGAGGATGGATCGGACAGGCCAGAAGAGGTGAGAACGAACGATCGGGAAGGGAAAAAAGTGGGAAAGAGTTAAAGAGAATAGTGCGAGGGGTGGACAGAGAAAATAAGAGAAAGGGAGAAGGGGTTGGGGAGAAGAAAGGAGTGCCATTGTTCTTGGCGCCGAGGGGGGCACCGTTCGATTTCACGGAGTACGGAGACGCCTGTGGAACGAATCAATTGCGCGAAAGTGTGCGTCTCGTTTAATATGACGGTTTCACGGTGAATGCTGATACTCTGATGACTCTTATAAAGTGACCCAACTCGGAACCTTTGCCGGTGGGATCGCCTCTGAGGGGCCAAAAAACAATTTCATGCAACGAGTACCAACGAATCGAATCTTCCGCTTGTGCCGCGCAGCACCACCATGGATTGGAAATAATTAATCTTCACAGTGGTTGATTTTAAATCGTGGAAATTAAAGTCATATTTAATGCTAGCAAAATACCTGTGCTTCGCCACGGTATAAATTAGACTTCCCGTTCTCATTTAATTTAACATTTAATTTTAAAAGTAAACGTAGCGCCCATTGCACGCGGATTTTCGAACTATTCTCTCGTTAATGCAAAGATTCTTCTGGTATATGGTTCATCGAAATCGGTTTTGCAGTTTTTGAGTTTTGCGCTTTTGAATATGCATACATGGCGCGAACATTTTTATATAATCGTATAGATTGCGTTGAAGCACCTTCTATAATTTTTCCGTAACGCGTACTCGAACCTTGCAACGATAACGAAGAAACGGAAATAGGTACATACAGCGCAGCGAATCGTCAAACGGAAGAAATAAACCCGCCATAAATCTAATCGTTTGACTTGGTCCCCTTGACGGTCTAATAAATTATCGCGTTCCTGCCGTTTGCCCGACTGCGTAGTTAACAAATCGACTGTGGAATTTGAATAATTCAAACAGTTTACCAGAATTTCAAACAAAGCTCGTGTCACGCGTACTCGAATTTACCGGAGCAATAATTGCATCGGGAGGATTTGTTAATTGAATAGAACCGTCGCGCAGAAGGTACAAACGCGGGGCCGCGGTGTTTCGCGCGGGTTAATGCCCGCTTTCAAACGATTCCAGATCATTCGATATACTTGGGTTCCGCGTTCCCGGTGCTCGCGTTATTTAATTCGAGACCTCTTCGGGGGACGATTAAACGGGACGGAGAAGAAGAAATGGCTGCGTTACGAGCCCAGCCAACGTAGCCAGGGTGATGTTACGTAAACCGAACCTCTGTGTACCGTGCAAATACCATCGCGAATTATGCATTCGGCAACAATAAGCGCGCGCGCGCGTGTGTGTGTGTGTGGGCACGTACGTGCGCGCGCGCACACGTGTCTTTATCGCCGATATCGCTCGAAATCGTGCGTTTAATTACGCGAACACGTGACCCGCTAATCACGCGTCCACCACACGACTTTTATTAATGATCATCTTTTTTCACGTCGCGTCGGTGAAACGTGCCCTGGAACAATTATCAGGTTCATTATGGCGGGCTTTATTGAAAGGAAAATATACATCGTCACCGCAGAGCCGCGTCCCATTTCGATTCGCGCGCCGATATCTCGATGTCACTGTGCTCGTTTAAGGTAATTAACATGTTCCATGCAAAGTGGATTACCAGCCCGAATAGAAATGTTCACACAACTTTATTCGCATCATATGGGTTCTTATAACCCATAGGGCTGCCAGGGGCATAGAAACGACATATAGGCTGTGTGATACCCCATTGATCGAAGTGGACGAAGTATCTGACCTTGGAGTTACGATTACCAAAGGGCTAGATTTCCGTAACCATTATCGGAACATTTCTTCTAAGGCAATGAAAACCCTTGGGTTTATAGCTCGAGTTTCTAAACACCTTAGACAGATGAAAACTTTTAAGTTATTGTACGTTGCACTAGTCAGACCTCAGCTTGAGTATGCATCTGTAATTTGGAACCCTAGGCATGCCCAATAAGGCTCACCTCTCTTACCGATCGTCGTGTATGTTCCGATCTGCTCTTCCTTTACAAAGTGATCCGTGGTCATATTAACTGTATGGAGTTAGTATCTCTGATTCGTTATCATGCCCCCCAAAGGGCATTGCGTCCGCGACTTCTTTTTGTATCAAGGTTCCCTGTATACAGGCATTATACAGTGGATCCCATAAACCGCGCCATGGAGGAGTTAAATCTATTTGCTGAAGACATTGACTTGTTCAATATCTCGCACGATTCGTTCCGCGAGGGATGTGTTTAGTTGTATTGCAAGACTGTTTTGTTTATATTGTTCTTTACGGTTTTGTGTTTTATGTGTTTCTTTCCTTTTATTTTCTTCTTCGGTTTTATGTATATTGTATCTATTCCACATTGCCTAGTTATTTATGTTCTATTTGTTATACTTTTTGTACTAAAGGGTTTTCCCGTTTATCTAATAATAATAATAATAATAACGAAGAGGGAACTTGCGCGTGATCGATGAAACGAATTCGATCGGGTCTCAGGCAGAGAATTCGCAGCGAAGCTGCAACTTTTGAATCCGACGAGACGCTGGAAAAGTTCAACAAGCGTTCGAGTCTCTTCCTCGCTCGATTCTTCTTTATACCGATACCCGCGGATCATATCAACAGAGCGTATCATTTTATTAGACACCCTCATCCATCATCCTAAAAATGGCAAGCGAAACAAAACCTCTTTGGAAGCTACTGTCTATCCGTACTTGTCGCTCGACGAAACTCCTTTAACGGTGTTTTTACGCAGCCAGTTCCCATGGGAAGTTTTAACACATGGGGGTGGGAGCCGGTGAACTCGCGAAACTTGGGAAAACCAAAGTTGGAAAAACCGCAGGCCACCGGAGAACTTCGACCTATAAATGCTCACGTGCACCTAAACCCTTCGATTGTCCGCAATTCAGAAATAACGAGCAAGTTCCCTGCACTACTTGTTGATCATTGATTCGGTTAGAATTAAGAGTCGCCGAGTAATGCGATAATGTTCCTTGCACTTGCAGGTATGTAATACGTGGTCGAGCCATCTGAGTCTAATACAGAAGCATTATCTGATCTGAAATCGAACCTAAATCTAATCGACACTTAACCGTGCCTTAGCATATGCCAATTTATCAATTTAACTTAAACGAACCAACAGTCGATTCATCCCCCGACAGTTCGTTACATTAGAACCAACATGCAGCGAACAGAGGGCTACTTGTTGATCGCCGATCGGCTATTAAGACTTGCCCCAGTTGCGGTCGCGTTTTTCCGGCCATGCAGGCGGTACCGAGATCAAGCTGCCGACCGGAGTTCGATTCCTGGACAGCGGGCGTGTTCCCGTGGTTAACCTTGCGCGGTATTCACGGACGACAACTAGCACTGGGCCACGGGAATGAATAGGTTTATACGTGGACTGCGTACTCTCTGATTGAGTCGACTACTCGGCCGCCGCTGGCCCCAGTAACGGCGCACGTTCCCAAATACACGCGACGTATACAATTAAGCCGGGCCAATTATCGTGCATTCCATTGGCCAGGCCAATCGCGGCGAGTTCGAGGCAATTGTAGCGTTGTTCCTTCATAATCGACAAACGGGGGGTCTCCGTAGCCGAAGCGTGCGCGCGGTGTGCGTCGCCAAGCCCTTTATATTGCCGCACGGCATGCAAGCGGCCCCGAATCGAACTGCTAATCCCGCGGCCCGAGACGAGATTAAAGCATTATAAATAAAGCCCCTCCCGCGGGCTTTAATATTCATCGACACGAGCCGTCGTGGGGCAGGAGTCTATTATTCGGCAGGGCTTTACACGGATTCGGAAACAGTTCGGACCACCCCCGTCCGCCTTTCATCGGGAATCCTGGTCAATATACAGGGTGTTCCACCGCGAGCACAATGCCCAATTGTTTCCCATATTTCGGAACAATATGGAAATCTCTTTGTGGGATCATTTGGCTCGTCACAGAGGATGAATAATGTGCGGCGGAAGATTGTCGGTTCCGAAGGCAACGTATGAAAAACTTTCCCTTCGCTCTGTCAACTTTCCTGTGTTTCGTGTATAATTGCCGTCGTCCGCGTGGCGCGGCAGCAGTTACAGGGCACACCGTGTATGCATATGCATATGCATGGGCAGAGTGTAGAATATAAACCGCGCTTCTGTGTGTTTAATTTCGACGCTGGCTATCGGTGTATCAATGCCGGCCTTTAATGGCAGCCGCTCATAATTTAATAACTGTAATCGCAGCTCGCCGTGTACGATTAATTCCGCTAAAATGGCGCGCCGCTATCTCTCACCACAATAATCATCGAAATCGCGATTAGGGGCAGTTACCTACGCTTATGCGGACAATTATGTGCAACTTATTATTATGTGTAATAAAATGCTTTGCGTTTCATGCATGTCGCCGCGTGCCCGATGTGCGCGCTGAAAGAGGGAGGGCGCCCCTCGAAAGCTTGGGTATCTAAAAAATTCATACATCGATGGTATCGGTACTTTCTGACTCTGAATCGTTGATGCTACGGTACGCGAGACAAGTGTTCCATTTATACCGCTCAAATCTATTTGTATGCAGGTGAAGTTAACGAGGACGACAGGGCACGGTGGATAAAAATATAAGAAGCTGTATGCACAAGACCAGGAATAAAGAATCTTGGTGCAATCTTTTACTCGATACTGTTCTACTGTCTCCGATATTCTCTGTCTAATATGTGGCACGTTACCGTGGAGCCCGAGCCAGTTGCAGAGATCAAGAATCTCCATTCGTGGCGTGTAGCCGTTTTATCGGTTTACGTAGATACACCATTCTCTGTCTGGCCGTTGATTGATTTACGAGCGATCCCAGGCACCAGTCAGAATTCCATTTCAAGGAGTCGCGTTCGGCATCCTCTGGGGCTCGTGCAACTCGGGAGAGGGCGCCTCCACCGACTTTTCGGTAAATTTAAAGGGGTCCCGTCATTCTGACAAATTGTTCGCTTTGGTCGGGCGATCATAAAAAATGATTTAAGGCCGTCACACGCGAAGACGCCGCCACGGAGACGGAGACGCGATAAAAATATATTACCGCGGCTGGGAATCCTACGGCGAGAAGCCTCGAACGTTTTATATACGGGAACGTATCCGATTTCCGCGTGAACAGTGTCTGGTAAACTTTCCTCGCGTCAATCGAGATTAATGTTCCACTGGAGCGATGCTATTTGTCTTCCCAACGCGCCCGCTTTTGCATAACGTCTTGTTCGTGAACGCCGCCAGATTTTCTGGAGGCGGCAGTCTAGTCAATCTTTGCTCCCCCAACCTTTGAAATATCGCCCTCGTTTCTTTCGTGCCAGAACTTCTGATAGTTCTGGGTGAAGTATCACGTGTACGGTAAAACTCATTATCCTTTTCTCGCAGGAAATGCTGTTTCTAAATGTGAGCAGTTTTCTGGGAAAATGATCAGTGTAGGAAGATAATTATGAAAGTTAAAAATCAATTTGAATGTAGGATGTAGAATCTTGACATAGTTTAAACTTCGTTAAAATTGTAATCTGAAATTACAGAATTCACTTTCACCTTTTTCGCACTGAAACCACTAGCTCTATTAACTCCTCCTCCCTTGTTCCGCTCTGACACTTCCCGCTCTTTACTATTCGATCCTCCAACTTTGCTCTTTTCTTCTCAACTCCCGAACTCTAACTCTGGTCTTTACTCTTCGACTTTCCGCCTTCAACAGTGCTCCCCGACTTTCGGGCTACTACTGCGCTCTTTGATCACTTCTGACTCGGTTCCAATAACATGTGTATTCACACGCGTTCACTCGTCACCACAAAGTTTTATAGGTTTATTAACTCTGAAGCCTGTATATAAAAAATCAGCTTCAGATTCAGATTATCACAGGTAATATCTTCGACATTACAAAATACCGAATTCTTTTCGGAAGAACGCTTACTTAACGTTTTCGAGTTCCAGCGCTACCATAGAAAATTATTTATTTGTGTCGGGGTGTTTTGTTACATAGGCGGGGCGTTTTACATTACGCCCCACGTACTAAGGTTCAGAAAAATGATTATTTGCGGGTATTTGCTGTTATGTTCTGTTCACAATTACGGCGTAGTTGTGAAGAGTAATGAAGACATAAGGGGTCATACCTATACGTTTCTCGGCGCTAAAACGTGGTCCTGGTTTGGGAGTAATTCAGGGATAAACTATTAGTCCGATTGGTTTAATTCTTTTTGTGTTTTATAGGTATACGTTTATAGATTATAAAATTGGTATAAGAATTCCAAATTTTTTAAAAATGTGTCGTCCGCGGGCAGTGGCGTAGAACATGTTTTCTGGATCCGCCCAAAACGGTGGGTATGATTCAGCCTGTAGGAGTGGTCTGAAATAAAAATCACCGATTTTTTACAATCCGTGGGACCATAGTTATCGTGTGACGTCACCATTTTTTCGAAAAAAAAATTGCGGAAATGGTAGCACTTTGAAGAAAAGGGTCGTGATTTTGTTATCAATTTAATTGAAAAAGCTCGACGTCACACGATAACGAATCTTATGTAAAATATGTGTATAAATGATGAAGTTAATCGGATGAACGGTGAGGCAGTTATCATGCCCACCGTTTTGAAAAATGCTGTTTCGAGAAAAATCCACATTTTTTAAAAATTTCCAATTCTCATACCTGAGGTATATAACTATAGGTATATACACATATGCCTGTAAACACACAAAGAGAATGAAACCAATGGGATTAATAGTTTATCCCTGAATCACTCGCAAACATTGACTACGTTTCAGCGCTAAGAAACGTATATGACCCCTTAATGTGATTACAGAAAAAATTGAAAGAATTATTAAAAAATATTCGTTTTAAAGATGTTTCTTTAAAAGTGGGGCGTATTGTATAGTTTTACCTATGCACATCCAGATCTCTTCGCTGCGGTTTCTCTGGCCAGGAGCACCGCTAACACCTAACTCCTCGAACCGCTTATCGTCCACGCAACTCACGACGCCTCCCCTCTGTCGCGCAACAAGTACCCCCCATAAAATCTCGCCCTAGCTCGTGTCTCCTTATTTCTCCCTCAGTTGCGTTTAACCCGATATCTTTATCCCGACACGATCTACCTTCGTTCCGGTGGCTCGGGTTAAATTCACCCGCAGTATCGCCGCTGATCGTTGCAGTTCATCGCAGCCTACTGTCCTCCGTTCTGTCCTTCTGACCTTAATACCGATCCTCCTGGCCGGTTAGAAAAGGGGCCACTATCGCGGCTCGATACTCGAACGACCTCGGCCGACAATGGCAAGTGGAAGCGAGGCACGCGATTTACGCGATACACCGCGAAATTCAAAGGGTTGTGTGCAAGCTTCAGAGATTTCAACTGTACAGGACGAGCTAATTTAGCGCTCTGCGCTTTGAACAACTTTGTCGCCATTTGTTGCGCGGTTGCTTCCTATCTTACCTGATATCAAAGGTATCCCACACACAGCGACCTTCATTTATCCAATATTCTTCCCCGTTAAATCTCATGCAACAGATTTCAACCGATCCAAATGCGTGGATTTGCCTCTATGAACCGTGGTTACTGCCCTCTCCACGCTCCGTGCGTAATGGCCCAGATAAGGCTGTGAACAGAGTACGTACGCTTCTATGAGCTGCGCTGTCGCTGTGCTGTATATGGAAGCTCTGCCAAAGACGTTTATTCAGGACGAATAAGAGGAATAGGATTCGCCGATTCATCGAGGAGGGTGTATATAGAGGTGGTCGCTGGTAAAACGGGGGTGGACGCGAGAATGGGGACAACGCGGTTGCTATCAGCTGGCGGGAAATATCGTTGTGTGTGTTCGGATACGAGAGGAACTGTTCAGAGAAAAGAATTACAGATAAGCGTAAGAATGGTTGAACGTGGCACTCGCGCCTTCAAGCAGATACAGTGTTCGGGGATTCTTTCTTGCATAGCGGCAGTTTTAGCGGCGCCGCACGGCCAGATAACGACACTCGCCAGTAAATTCTATTTTCTTTGGCCGCTTTTAAGCACGCGGTCGGAATTTATTCGCGCTCGACTCGCGATTTTCGTATATATCGCCGGCGAAGCTGGTGCGAGGGACGACTCGGTCGGTGGGAGCGGGCACCAGCAGCCGTTCGGCTGTTTTTGTTCGAGTTTTGAATTACGAGCCACAGTCTGACCGGAAAAATCTGGCCCATCGATTGGCGAAAGAATGAATTACCTTTTTCGAGCACGTTCCCCCGTGATAAATAGCCGAAGGTGTTGCCTCTTTCGCTCGCTCGATGGGAAACCATTGTATCCACGACCGATTATTGGCGGTCCATTGAGAAATAAATGGTTTTGAATTATTGCGCCTGGTAATCTCGAGTTACGAACGGGCACGAGCTTCCTGCGATTGCCCGCGATGGTGCACACGAAGCATTGTCGATTCTTTTTAGTCGTGGAACGGTTTCACGCGTATGGGATGTTTCGTGAAAAGCTACCGCAATTTCAATGAAGGGAGAACCGAGCAAATTGTGATAGTAAAATCTGATTCAGTCTCCAATATGTAGAGCCACGTTTATTTTCTCAGCGGTTTTTCTAATGTTCACGCGAATATTAAGCAATAACTAGAAACCGCAGGAAACCAAAGGCGCATCGAAATCGGAATTATGTTTCCATGTAACGTACTGCATTCATCCAAAATGTTGTCCCCGCATGTCACGATACATCCTGTGTAAGCAAATTCGTCTGTCCCGGCAACGATTCGATAGTTGACGCAAGCTTTCATAGATATTCGTGGCGCGCACGAGGGAAAGCACCCTGTTGTCCCAACAGCCCGGAATCTCCAAGTGTATGTGGCTGCAGTCGCACTTTTCTCGCGATACAGTAACAGCCCGTGAAAGGTACACAGAACCCTACAGTTACGAGAAATCACGGTGGATTGTGTTGCGTCGATGGCACAGGAAGATCGAGGCGTGCAAACGAAAGGCGCTGAACGCCTGCGGTAATCGAAGATTGAATCACACCGCTTGAAAGAGAAATCGAATTGTGGTTTTGCGGCTTGCCGTTTCGTTCCATAAATAGGATGCTTAAAACAGATAGCATTTCATTAGATTTCGCACATCACTTTACACGCACTACTAACACGAACGGCGTGCAAGTATAATGGTTGCAAGGGTTAAATTAAAAAATCCATGTAATATGAACGTGTTATCGGACAGCAGGCTTCAAGAGTTTAATTGTAACCGGGAAATTCTCCGAACCTCTAGCCTCTCCTCATGAACAAAGGATCTTCTACTTAATAACGGTCCGAGGGGGCATAATTCTTAATTACCCTCCGATCAGGCAGGCCCCCCTTAAATGGAAGCAACAAATGAAAAATGGAAGTTTATTCAGGTCAACGACGTGGTCGGCGATTCGCAGATCCGCGGTGACGCCGAAGATCGGCGATTGGTCGAAAACTTTCGACGTCTTCGTCGTGAGAAGGCCACTTTTCTGACCCAGTGAAGCTGAATTAATAGTCAGTCACTCGGCCGGTTTCTTTTGTTGATTGTTCTTGCCCGCTTGGCTCTTCCTTTCCACAAGGGTTCGTAGCTCCCTTCTAGTGACTCTATACTCTTCCAATCTTAAATCACTCTTCCCGCCGAAAGTCTCATTTATTCCCCAATTATCTACCAGCGACAAATACGGTTCCAGAAACGAGCACCCAGATTATTCGTTCTTCTGATTCCCCCTGATTTAGGGAAGTTCGCCTCTCCTCATGTTTTTCGACCCGTCGAGGGAACTCGCGCAATCCCGTTTGCAAATGTTACGCGTTTAATTTTTGCTCCTCTGGCTGGCACGCTCTCGCCTTCGTTAAGCTCTCGCAGACGGAGTGCCTGAGACTCGTAAAAAGCGCAGACGGATCCAGGGGTGTGCGGTATAAAGCCAACGTAGTTTACTGAAACTACTATAATGGGTATCGCGTAAAAGTTAACACCGTGGATCGTTGTAAGAGGTTTTAGGGTGATAACAGACGGTAAGGTTTAGAAAAATATCTGATGAGTTTTGAATGTGATAAGAAAACTTTCTCCCAGCTTAGATGGATGTATTAAAGTTAAGTGACGAGGTTGAACCCACTCGACACGCTGGTCTGCGATAACTATCGCGGCCCGCAAATTTGCACCTCCATGTTGTTTCTTGCGGCTATACACTGCGGTTCAATAGCGGTGTTCCCTGACGCTCGATAGCGGTGCTCCAGATAACGGATGGCCGTGAACCTTGTTGCGCCAGGTTGTATCTTATCCCATACCAGCTCGAATACAAAGCGAACTTCGTTTATCGCTGTACGGTGGACAGTGCTCACTAAAAGTTATCGCTTGCGCGTCAATTGTTTTGGCTAGTTTCGGCCCGATATGAATGGCGAGTGCATTCGAACGACGGTGAGATAGGAGGTAGAGTAACTCGGAGATTCATTTCACGACCTTTGGAATGACCGGCAGTTGGAAGCATTAATGTGTCGCCTTTGAACGATGAATAATTCTTTTTCAGTATTTCATAAGTTTTTAAATAAATCGTGGGCAAAAGATTTGCGGTATTCAATACCGCGATTATTGAATTTTGATCGGATATGATGTTTGTAGAATTTCCCAAAAGGCTTGCGATTGTAGAAAAAGTGTCATGCTTTCTCTAGAAATGAAACATGAGAGTGTGAGAGTCTCAACTTCGAAAAATTGCAGGTCGCAAAAAATAATGAACTAAAGCGGGAAGGAAAAGTTCAGGGAGAAGTTCGCGAAAGTTCGTTCGAAAATTAACTAGCTTCAGCCACTGATTATAATGGTTCACGTAACGTAGTGCTTCGGGACCGGAACTTTTTGGTTCCCCAGTGTCCCTAACATCGTTTGCATGAAACTTTTCTCTGTCAAAAATTGCAAATTATCGCAACGCCATTTATGTGGCGTTAAACGTGTGCGGTGCATTAAAAGCAGGGAGAATGCAAAAATATACATAGTTACTACCAATGAGTGTCTTATTATTGTGTTTGTTAATGTAGTTTTTTATTCTTTTACCTTCTTTTCTATTAATAGATACCTCTATCAGTTCCTATTCCCACAAAAATATATCATTTGTCCGTTTCTTCTCAGTCACCACTTACAAATGCTTCCACCCGACCAATGTCTCAGACTATCTAAGGTATTCGATAATACTGCACGCCCAAACGAGATGAAAAAAAAAATTTTAAAAAGTAGTAGAGGTAAGGGGATTCTAACTCAGGTCCTCTGAGGGGAGCGCGGGGGCGGGGGGAAGTGAGGGCGCGCGGGGGAGCGCGGCGGAGGGAAACATGGACGCGGGGCCTGCGGGGAGTGGAAGGTCGGTTGCGCGCGCACGAGCCGCGGAGTGGGGGAAGCCGCGATCGTAGAGGGGATCAGTCCGGGCCGAGCGGCCGCGGAGACCTCTCCAGACCGGACCCACCGCCGGAAATTTCCACGGAGGTGAATGACCCCCAAAAAATCTCTTTCAGACCTCGGCCCACCCCAAAATTTTTTTTATACCTAACCGAGGGAGGGGACGACCCCCAAATAATTTTCCAAACCATTATGCGATGGAATTGTTTAATACATTATCAGAAATTGTTTCGGACAATGTTGGGAAAGATTGGTGTTTTCACACCGCGTCTTCGGAGGGAAAGAGACAGAGCATTACCTTTAAAGCTAAAATTTTGGAAGAGGGAAAGAGACAACACTACTTGGCGATACAATCGCACGCATTCTAAAGCTAACAGTTTTTAAAGCTAACAGTATTCTAAAGCGTTCCGATTTATAAATCTTAGCGTCGCGCACGATCGTGCATAATTCGAAACCTCCGGAGCAGCCGTGCAGGGTGACATCATTTAACAGCGCGAAGAACGAAATAGAATTATGTGGCGTCAGCAAATCTTAAAATTAGGTGACAAGGAGGAAGACTGGTGAATAAAATGGTACTCTGAAATACGTTTAAGAATATATATTGTTACAAAAAAAACTATTAAAGATAAAAAAAGAGAAAAAACAAAAATAAAAGAGAAAAAACAAAAATAAAAAAATAAATTATGGCCACGCGATGGGGGCGATGGCGGCGGCGGTGGTGGTGAGGACGGTGGCGAAGACGGTGAGGACGACGTCGGCGGCGGCGAGGACGGCTGTGAGGACGGCGTCGGCGATGGGGGCGACAGCGGCGAGGACGGCGATGGGGGCGAGGATGGTGTCGACGCATTTCCATGAATCACCTGCACAAAGATACAAACGTTGATATAATACTCACACATCAAAATGCATAAATCAGTGTAAAGTAGTATTACATACCACCGGAGGCGGTGATGGTGATGGCGATGGCAATGGCGACGATGATGATTGGGATGGAGTTATCAATCCCACTGGTCAACATCATCGTTGAATATAGCATCATCAATATCGTTCGTAAAGAATGCATTGTTGATGATTTCAGTAAATAAATCATCATCAGTAAAAAATATATCAACTTGCGATGGCGTACTCGTATTAAAATCAGACTCGTTAACCTGAACTGCAATGTCACGAACTTCAATCCCCGATATTGCATTGCGATTAATTGCGATTTCGTCGATTTGTCCCGCATTGATACATTTCCGCCATACAACAGATTGTAGGGCCTTCTCCCAGCTCGACGGAGCCACATCATCCGGATCATCTTCACCAATGATGAATGAAGTTTGCCTATGCATATCTAGCCAAAAATGCATACACCCATATTCACTACGCGGTAAATAGTTGTTTTCACAGTCACCATTGTAGAACACCTTCAAATAAACCTCCTCCTCATCATCATCATCCTCATCCTCATCCTCATCGTAAAAATCTTCTGCCTTGTGAAATTCATCACCTCGAATTTCTTCGCATTGCACAGCAACATTCTGACACGCTACATATATTTTGGGATGGGATGCGCGACTGGGGATCACAGCAGCAACTTTCCAATACAAATCCATGGGTATAGACATAATCTAAAATCGATTTTTTTCATATAATTCTCAAAGTTACTAACACAACGATTCACTAAAAATATGGTAATGGAAACTTACGGTATTATTCGATTGTATCTTCTATGCGTTGGATGGTGAATGATATCCTTCAAAGCAGTTTCACAAGTGTTTCAAAAAACTGTTCCAGTTCAACTGTTAGTACTATGACGGAGTGTATTGAATGGAAGCAGTTAATAATTGTACTGGCACGAACGTATGCGACTATTGAGCGATTGATTGAATGGTATCCGAGAGACAGGCCTAAATAGAGGTGCAATTGCTTCTCCCACCGCCGAATTTTATTCTAAAGCAATCAATTTTTCCATAATGTGCTGAAATCTGAACGTCGTAGCATATGTAATTTGAGTCCCCAAGGATAAAAGTCTCGGACACGTGTTGAACGTAATATAATATTTCTGGGAACGTCGAATCTTTGAATTATGCACCGTTAGCAGAAACGCCATATCTTAAAATTAGGTGGCGAGGAGGAAGACGAGTAAATGAAATTGACAAATAATATGTGTTTAAGAAATTTATTTAAAATTAAAAGAATATAATTTTAACATTTTTTCCTACGAGCATCAGCTAGAATATCATTGATGGCACATGCTACCAGTTCGCAATCTACATAATAATCCTCGCAGTAATGTTCACTTTCACGTATGATTTTAGCAGCACGACGCGCATCTAATGTTTCGCAGGCAAGATCGCTTTGCTGTAGCACTTTAACAAAAGTTTCAAATTTTATCCTAACATCTCTCACATTTTGATACAGCCGCGCATACACATAGTCTATACATGGTTCAAGATTTAATAAAAATGTTACCGTATTCGGTTTGAAATACAGCGACTTATTATTATTATGTAGTGCCATCCTTACAATCGGGGAATTATAGATTTCACAAAAATCCACAGTTAATTGATCCATTTGCATCGAAGGTGATTCAGGTAATCGTGCACGTTCTTCAATGGTTGTACGACTGCCGCATAGCAAACCCCATGTATCCCATGATAACGTGAGAAACATCCCACGATTGTCGCCGAGAACCATTTCTACATCAATCGTAGGCCATACTCTGATCCCAATTTCCAAGTATTTGCTGCCCGTGGATGTTAATGCATATCTTCTAACCATGATACGCGATGTTCGGCGCGAGCTAAGAGAACAATCAAAGCTATGAAATTGCTCGCGCGTATTAGGAATAAACATAAAAATTTTAAGATGTGAAAATTAACCCTTACCAAACAACTGTATCCTCCCCGCATTGAGCCACGCCGTCATCTCGCACGATCGGAACGTAATAATTCATGCGTTCAACGTTTCCTTCGGCACTGGTACTGCACATTTTTGTTTTCAGAGCACAATTTGTTCCGTCGAAAGGCACTGAGACTATTGAGCGATTGATTGAATGACATCCGAGAGACTTGCTTAAATAGAGGTGCAATTGCTTCCCCCCCGCCACCACATTTTATTATAAAGCTACCAATTTTTCCATAATGTGCCGAAATCTCAACGTCGTAGCATATGTAATTTGAGTCCCATCCTCAAGGATAAAAAGTCTCGACACGTGCCGAACGTAATATAATATTTCTGGGAACGTCGAGTCTTAGAATTATGCTGTATCAGCAGAAACTATGTCGGATGATCATGCCCGCTAATTCCTCATACGCGTGAATCGTAGAAAGAATTATGCTGTATCAGCAGAA
Source organism: Andrena dorsata (assembly GCA_929108735.1). Classification (NCBI taxonomy): domain Eukaryota; kingdom Metazoa; phylum Arthropoda; class Insecta; order Hymenoptera; family Andrenidae; genus Andrena; species Andrena dorsata. Next base: position 55,355,066 of record OV815489.1, read on the forward strand.
ACTAATGCATTTGGGGAGGGGTACGCCAAAAAAAAGAATGAATTATACAGTATTAGCTGAAACTAATGCATTCGAGGGAGGGGGTGCGCTAAAAGAGTTAGACAGAGATACCAAATCATGATGAGGATATAAATATATGCTCTAAACTGTACAAAGCCGTAAATCGTTGCAACGTATTGCGTGGAAAAGTCACATTATATTTACGACCATGGAAGAATTCGCGCAAGTAGAACGCCAATTGTTGGATCAATCCACGCGATTGATTTCTCGGGAAGAGTACCTCGCGTGGGAAGAACGGTGCAACGAGTGCATCGAATCGTTGGAAGAACAAAGTCGCGTGAAACGCCCACGATTATCGATCGGTGTTCGGCAATCGCTGATTGCTCGAATCGCACGTCTCGAAGGACTGAAACATTCGTTGCGCGGACGTTTCGTGCGCGAAGGTGCCGGTCATTCGAGTACGGGACTTTTGTGGCACGAAATAGACACTGCGTTCGATAGCCGCGTATTAACTGGTGCCGTGCTAAATTCGAATTACATCGAGCCGCGCAACTTCCTTCAGGATGCGGGGACCATCGTGCTGGAGCATGTGCAGGATGCTTTGAGGAAACAGCGAAACCTCAAAGTGAACACTGTGTTCAACGGCGAATTTGTGGCGGGTGACAAGCATGCTTGTAAAAGCATCAACACCCGAAACTGCGAACTCTTCCACACATCCGATCTACAGGAGTGGTACCAACGATGCGTCATCGAACCCACCCTGGCATCGCTGGAAGAGTTCCAGGAACGCGACAGCGGATGGGCATTGACGAGAATCATGAATCTAACCGTCAATGTCAACAAGTACAATCCGCTGCGCGCGGGATGTTACGTCAAGTTGCCGCGTATATTGTCTTTGAAGAAAGCCACAATTAGCGTGCAATCCCCGGACAATGCGTGTTTCGCGTGGGCAGTGGTCGCCGCTCTCCATCCTGTCGAAAGAAATGCCGATCGCCCAAGTTCGTACCCGCCTTATGCTTCCGTGCTAAATCTCCAGGGCATTGAGTTCCCAATGTCCCTGGAGCAAATAGGGAAGTTTGAGCGACAGAACGAAATCTCCGTCAACGTCTACACCTTCGACGAGGAGAAAGGGTCGACGGTCTTTCCGCTGCGTCTCACCAGCAACAAGAGGGATCAACACGTCAACCTGCTCTACACACCGAATCAAGAGCACGGTGATGTAGGGCACTTTGTACTTATCAAGAACTTGTCCCGGCTGGTGAGCATGCAGCTGAGCAGGCACAAGGAAAAGAAATTCATCTGCGATCGGTATGTACAGAAAACTTGTGAAATATTGAAATGTCTCACGAAACAAATTAAATAAAAATATTTATGGTTACAGATGCATGCACTATTTCGGATCTGTCGAGAAGTTGGAGATCCATTCGCTGGACTGCGACAAGATGAACGACTGCGCCATCCTGCTGCCCAGCGAAGGAAAAAATCTCCTAAGCTTCGAGAACCACTGCAGGAAGGAGCGGCTCCCCTTCGTGGTGTATGCAGATCTGGAGTGCATCATCGAGAAAACAGAGGACAATCGCGTGGGTGATCTAGATAATAAGTTACATACATATCAGCACCATAAAGTGCATAGCATTGCATATTATATGCATTGTTCCTACGACACATCGCTATCGACGTATCGATGTCGCCGCGACGCGGATTGTGTTTCATGGTTCGTATACGAACTGAAAAAATTTGCAAACTTCGCCAAACCCATCTTGAACAGTAATGTTCCCATGCTTGATTTAACCAGCGAACAGTTGACGATATTTCACGATGCAACAGACTGTCATATTTGCGAAAAACCATTCAAGGCTAACGATGTACGAGTTCGCGATCATTGTCATCTATCCGGACGGTTTAGAGGCCCGGCACATTCGGAGTGCAATTTAAATTATAAAAACGCGTTTTACATCCCCATAGTTTTCCATAATTTATCCGGCTACGATTCACATTTCATTATCGAGGAAATAGCTACCGCTTTCGACGGTCACGTTGATGTATTGCCCATAACCAAAGAAAAGTATATTTCGTTCACAAAAAATGTCGAAGATACGGCTGAATCAGACTCGCGAAATTATATTAAATTACGATTCATCGATTCGTACAAATTTCTCAATACCAGTCTCGACAAATTAGCATCTTTTCTTAGCATAGATCAATTAAAAATTTTACGATCCAAATTTGAAACATTATCCACCGAAGATTTCAATTTATTGACGCGAAAAGGTGTCTTTCCGTACGAATACCTTGATTGCGCGAACAAGCTGCAGGATCCATGCTTACCGCCGCGCGAGTCATTCTACAGTTCGTTAACGGGTGAGACTGTATCCGAGAGCGATTACGCGCACGCTGAGACTATCTGGCAGCGTTTCGGGATTAGAACCTTGGGCGAATACAGCGACTTGTATTTGAAAACTGATGTCTTGTTATTGGCTGATATTTTTGAAAATTTTCGCGAAAGTTGTATCAAAAGTTATGGATTAGATTCGGCGCATTATTATACTCTACCCGGTTTCACGTGGGATGCCATGCTAAAGCATACCAAAATTGAATTCGAATTGCTCACCGACGTTGATATGGTCATGTTTATCGAACGCGGCATACGTGGTGGTTTAAGCCAATGTTCCGGAAGATATGCACATGCCAATAACAAGTACATGCCATCTTACGACGCATCGGAAGAGTCATCGTACTTGATGTACTTTGATGTGAATAATTTGTATGGGTGGGCAATGTGTCAGCCCCTACCATACGCTAAATTTCAATGGGTCGAAGATGTCGCAAAGTTTGATGTATCATCAATCAAAGTCGATTCGCTCATAGGGTACATTCTCGAGGTAGATCTGGAATATCCGCAACGTCTGCACAACGCTCATGCCGATCTACCGTTCTGCCCGACGCGTGCCAAACCACCTGGCAGCAGGCAGGACAAATTACTCGCGACGGTATACGATAAGCAGCGTTACGTTATCCATTACCGTAACCTGCAGCAGTGCACGCGTCACGGTCTTCGTATTACAAAGATACACCGCGTGCTTCAATTCGCTCAATCTCCCTGGCTCCGCGATTACATCGAACTCAATACACGGTTCAGAACAAGCGCGACAAACGACTTTGAAAAAAATTTGTACAAATTGATGAACAACGCGGTATTTGGCAAAACTATGGAAAATGTACGAAATCACGTGGATGTAAAACTGTTAACACATTGGGAAGGGCGATATGGCGCGGAGGCAATGATCGCGAAACCGAATTTCCATAGCAGAAGTGTTTTTTCGGAAAATTTAATAGCTGTTGAATTGCGAAAACTCGAGGTGAAATTCAACAAACCGATATACGTGGGTATGTGCATTCTGGACATATCAAAAATTTGTTTGTATGAATTTCATCACGAGTACATGTCGCCCAAGCATGGGGAAAATTGTAAAATTCTATACACAGACACAGACAGCCTCATTTACCATATTCGATGCGACGATATCTACGAGACCATGAAGCACAATATCGATAGATTCGACACAAGCGATTATCCTATCGACAATGCATATAATATGCCACGTGTAAATAAGAAGGTTCCAGGGCTGATGAAGGATGAAAATAACGGTGTGATAATGACCGAATTCGTAGGTCTTAGAGCGAAAATGTATGCACTTCGCGTAGATGGTAAAAAAGATACGAAAAAGGCGAAAGGCGTCAAGACCAACGTCATAGCCAGAACGATAACTTTCGACGATTACGCGCAGTGTTTGCAAAGGGAGATCGAAATGGTTCGCAGACAATCATGTATACGGTCTAAGCATCATAAAGTGTACACCATTTCGGAATCTAAAATCGCTCTAAGTCCATATGATGACAAGCGGCATATCGTACCCGATTCGACCGACACTCTGCCCTGGGGACATTATAATATCCCATTGTAAAATAGAAATTATTGTATTATAAATAGTGGAATTATTGTATTATAAATAGTGGAATTATTGTATTATAAATAGTGGGATTAATGTGTTAAAATAAAAAAATTGTTTACACATTTACACATATGTATCATTGTATTTATTGAATTATTAATTTTACAATATATTATTTTTATTGATCCAAGAATTGTGTGATTTATCAAACCCCAGCCACTTGACGTACACCTTATCCCCCTTTCTACGCAACATTTTTTCCACTAGATGCACATCAGGATCGGCGACACGTTGCAGCTCATGTTCATAGAATCCACCGGCAACGGGTTTTCCACAGGAATCGACGAGCAGATACGTTGCAGGATTAGTTGCCTGTACTTTGGCTATCTTGAACACCTCCGTTGTCCAATTCGGCGTATAGCCTTTATCGAAGATGGTTTTAAATTTGCTCACGCGCACAAACTCGCCCAACTTGAATCTCGCTGGAGCAGCGATCTTTATGTTGCTGTATACGGTGGCTAGCAGCCTGTCGGCGATCACAGGGGTAACATCGCAAGGACGCATTCTGATGGTTCTATGTTTTCGTGCGTTATACTCTGCAAGCAGACGCGGTAGCACATCGATCCATCTATAGGTTCCATTGAGCGTAAACAATTTCCACATATTGTTCTTCAAAGTTCGATTGAAACGTTCTACGACGGAGGCCTTCATCACCGAATACGTCGAATAATGATTAATATCGTGCTTTGTCAAGAGTTTCTGCATATCGGCGTTGTAAAATTCTTTTCCTTGATCGGTTTGCAAATTTTTCGGATATCGATCTCTAAATATCTTTGCGAACGCTTTAGTCACCTCAGCGCCACTTTTAGTCTTGAGCGGCACCGCCCATGCATACTTGCTCAACACATCGATGACGGTAAGTATGTAGTGGCGACCTTGGTTGAAACGCGAGTATGGACGCATTTCTACAATGTCAGCTTGCCACAAATCATCGTATCCCTGCACTACGACGCGTCTCCGCGGGAAATGTCTTCGAGCTGGAGCGTGCAATTCCTCAACGAGTTGTAGCTTCTTGTAGCCATGGTTTTCTTCTTTACTCTTGGATTTCGATAATGGTTGCATGTTTGATCGCAGAGGTGTCTTGGACACGAATGATGCGATAATTATCGCGTACATTTATTATGTGCTTCTCGTCGGTCCGAGGAAATTCTGGACAAGTTGCTGCTCCGTAGCAAAAGCGGTTATAGCCTCTTTAACTTTACGAGTTTCGCTGTCGGGCTGCGGGATAGAATTGAACGCCTCCGATATCTTTTGAACGCTGTTTTGCAACGTCAGCATATCTTTCTGAAACACAACCAGCTTCCTCTCTAATTCTTCCTGCTGCTCTCTCAAAAGTTTAATGTTCTTTTCCACGTATAGTTTATTGACGACATCGGTGTCGGCCACCGGCTGAGCTACACGTCGTATCTTGCGTGATTTCGCATCAAAGTCGACACCAACCATGCAAAGGGTGTTATCTCGCATGTAATTTCGAAGCAAACCGCTCCATTTGTAATAGTCCATTGTAGCTGCTCCACTCTTCTCGAGCGATACCCCAAATTTGTTGATCGACATCTCGATGCATACAGCGCACATCATCGGCATGCGGTTTAATTTATAATGAGGCCTACCTCGCGGAGTTCCTCGATAATCGATAGAATTTCGGGATCGTGAGAGTTGTTACCCGCCTGACGCGACGCTTCAAGCAAACGCATTCGATCCACCAGCTCGTTGGGATCGTTCCAGTGTACGTAATCGATCTTGTTATCGTTTACCACCATAGCGCGCGGTACCGTTAGACCTTTCCCTGCCCTACTAGCTGATGCGCGAGGGAGTAGCGGTGCAATTACATATTTGTACTTGTGTCCCTTGTTGCTCAATATGGGATTTTTAGCACCATGACCGCGTCTGTGGGCGTTCGTCGCCAGCAGTATACTTTTATATTTTTGTTTATCGACATCGGTGTATAGAGCATCATCGGGAATTCTCTTGAAAATCAGTTCGTAAAGACCGGGTGTTCCTCTGTATTTTACACCATCTATGATTATATTATCATCCTTGTCTATATCGAAAGCCTTATCTCCAAGCATCGTTCCACTATTGCCAAAGTATACGCCGTACACATAGTCCATTGTTGTATCCTTATCACCACTTAGGATCGCGCTCATGTATTTTTGCCCCAGCGGGCCGAAATGATTGCGAAACGTCTCTTGTCCCTCGGATGTTTGGAATTGCTGTCTAATAGATGTTACAAACGACTCATTGGGACTAGTTTCGAAAACATCATCATCAATGGTTGAGAGTGATTGCACATTGGGAAATGTACTTATTGGTGTGGGTGGAGTCGGAGAATCGTTTGATCTGGCATTCTGTCGGTTCCGCTTCGCTTGAACTGGTGTCGAGGTTATGGGTGAATATTCCGCCGACATGTGTTGTTTCCTCTTTGCCTTGCGCGATGTGTTTCCTTTCAGAAGGATTTTTTTAGGCGTTAATGTTTCATTCCCCTCAACGTCTGTGCTCATCAGCGGCGATGTGTCAGCTTCCGTCGCTGCGGTATTTTCCGCAATATGTTTTAGTGGTTCGACGATAGGTTTAAAGTATTTCTCCAACGCGATATCTTCCTCCATCTTGCCAGTCTTCAAAGCCTGATGTTTCTGACGAATGGCTTCGCTGGTTTTTGCAATTTCCTTCGCTATTCTCTCGCGATCCTTAATCTCCAGACTATCGATATCGATCATCGCTGTACCGCAGACGTTGCTTTCCCACCGACGTGTTGACGACAATTGACCATCTCATGGTATGGCAAACTCGTTAAATCCCTTTCTATAACGTCCATTGGACATTGCACTATCCTTGTCTATCACCACGAAACCATACTCCCGTTGCCAACAATTACGACACAAAGCGCAGAAATCCTCGTAAGGCATGTCGGTGTTTACGTGATCGTTGTACACATGTTTCAAGTTGGTACCATCCTGCTTAAACAGAATCAACAGATTCGCATTGTCGCGTATTAGATGTTTGGGAATCTTTGCATACGTCTGACAGAGATAGAAGCAGTCAACGTTCGAGTGGCGCCCCATTGCAAAGTACTCTCGTATCGTATCTTGCTTGTCGCATGCCACGTCATCAAAGATAAAAATGGAATTCGGAAGCGATTCGCTCGGTGGGATGACGTCACTGTTATTCGAAAACGTAAAGTAGCCAATTTCATCTATCGGAGCCAATAAATTCTCCAAGTACTGATATTTCGGCTGTTGCAACGACTTGGAATACACGTACACGTTCTCGAAGCGGACGCCGTGAGGACTTTCCAACAAGCTGACCAGCACGTTGGTCTTTCCACAATTTGATGGACCACAAATGAGGCAGCGGATAGTGTTTGGTAGCATGCTACCATGTCTGCGTCCTGTTTTCGAAGCCATCACTCGCGATTTATCGTCAAAATTTGTCACGCGTATGGTTACAGGTTGTCGCACGAATCGCATCCTCCCCGCGAACCGTGAAAAATGATTTTGAATACGTCGAGGCGGTGATGCACCCTATTTATAGGTCCGCGCTGAAACATGATGGCTCAGTATTCAAAATGCTTCTGATCCTGTCGGATAATTATGATATTCGAGACCTAACCTCTGAGCAATTGAAATATATACCAAAGATTATTCTACTGCGAGACTTTGGCAGGAACATTGATCGGTTGTGGGACAGGCTCCCCGAGCATATAAAAGCCAATTCCGAGGTTCAGCAGTATCGCCGGTGCTTGGAACATTATAATCGCCCTTGGCAGCGAACGCATATCGACGGTCCAACACCACTGATTAAAAACTGTAGCGAATGTCACCGACGAGAGTAAAGAAAGGTTGTGGTTTGTTAAATCGAGCTATAAACGCGCTACCTATCGAATTACACATCCCGGGATATCAGTTTTGCGGTCCAGGAACTCATCTTGCAAAACGATTGGCTAGAGGGGATCGAGGTATCAATCCGTTGGACGCAGCGTGTCGCGAACACGATATTGCATATTCGCGTAGCAACGACCTCGGCGAAAGGCACGCGGCAGATAACGTTCTCGCTGACAAAGCGCGAAAACGCATCGTTGCGCGAGACTCGACTCTGGGTGAAAGAGGTGCTGCTACAGCTGTTTGGGCTGCTATGAAGGCCAAGACGAAGATCGGAATGGGGATGAAAACAAAAACTCGCAAAAGGACTCCAAAGAGAGCATCGCAAAAGCGGATTCTTCCGGTGGCAAAACGGGGTGGTATATTACCACTTTTACCGCTGTTGGGTGTTCTCGGATCATTGGCTGGTGGAGCGGCGGGGATCGCCAAGGCGGTAAACGATAATAAGGCGGCGCAACGTCAGCTGCAGGAAATGCAACGCCATAATCGCTCCATGGAAGGTCGCGGACTTTATCTCGCGCCGTACAAGCGCGGACAGGGAATATCTAAACGAAAAAAAAAAACGTCGAAAAGAAAATAAAAATGCCTGCGGGCGTAACTACCGATGTGCAATTGGAGGAGTTGGCAAAACGTATGCGTATTCCATTCTTTAGAGGTGTTTTTATGCGCAACGCGTTACCAGCTGGTGGAGTACGTCGAAACGAGAGCGGTATCGTAAATTTGGACAATGCCGAGGGGCCGGGGACTCATTGGGTGGCGTATGCGAAGAGAGGGTGTCGAGCTATATATTTCGACAGCTTTGGGAATCTTCGACCACCTATGGAATTGGTAAAATATCTGGATAAGGATGCTGTGAAAATTGAATACAATCGAACGTCCTATCAGAAGTACGATCAGAGCAATTGCGGACAACTATGTCTACGCTTTCTACAAACGATCGGCGCCAAATTTAAGGATTGACTTCCCACCACTCTGATTCAGTACTGGTTGAGCAGTTCGGGCAGAATATGTCGTTAACATTCACTCTAACCGGCAAGAGTAGCACCCTCGCGGCGAGCTACTTTCCACCCATAGATTTGAGCGATGACGATTACGAGCTTGGTCTAACAACCTTTGAAACTTATCACACAATACCGAACATCGACTCGAGCAACGATAAATTCTACTTCATCGTAAACAACAGTGCCGACACCGCTTATGAATACATTACGATTCCCCACGGCTCCTACGAACTAGACGCCATTGCCAAGTACCTGAAGCAACGATTACTCGAACGGTATCCTAAAAATCTTGGTGACACCGATGGCGATGGGGATGACGGGGACAACGATGTGTATCCTATAGTGTTGCGTCCCAATAACAATACCATGAAAAGCGAGCTGTACTGTCGGTTCACCGTAGACTTTACAAAGCCCAACAACATTGGATCGCTACTGGGATTCTCCACGAATCGGGTATTAGCACCAGAACGATGGCACGAATCGGACGATCCAATTAATATCATGAACGTGAACATTATTCGCATAGAATGTAGCGTGACCGCTGGGGCGTACAACAATGGGAGGCGCGTACATACGATACATGAATTTTCTCCGAGAGTTCCACCAGGATATAAGATATCGGAAACGCCCGCGCAGATCATTTACCTTCCAATCACCGCACGAGTCATTACGGATCTGACGATACGCGTTGTGGATCAAGACGGACGGTTGCTTGATTTTCGAGGTGAAGAGATTACAATCAGACTGCACGTGCGACGACGACTACGATAATACGTGTGGTGCGAAAGAAATGCTTGTATTGAACGACTCCAGAAACCCGTTTCTTCCAAGTGAAATTGTTTACAACACCAACAGCTCTGATCACGCTAAAAAGAAGAGGCTCAGTGCTGCGAACATTGCATTTTTGAAATCTTTGGGATTCATTGTGCGCATTTAAGTTGGAAAAAAAAAATGGCTGATATTCTAAGCATTGGAGGGAAGCCGACGTTTGATGATCGCATCGTCAAGCTTGAGACTCACACATACAACCCATACGTAAACACAACGTTTGGATACAGCGATGAGATAAGAATACCGATACAGCAGCAGGATTTATACACATTGCCGTGTGAAAGTTTCCTCTATGTGGAGGGGAAATTGAAGATAAATAAGCCAAATGATGCGTTAACGGTGATGTTGGGAAATAATTGTGTGGCGTTCTTATTCGATGAGATTCGATATGAGCTGAATGGCGTGGAGATTGATCGCAACAGAAACGTTGGAATAACTAGCACGCTTAAAAACTATGTATCGCTGACATCGGACGAAGACAAAAATATGGAGAATGCCGGATGGGGCTTGAAACGACGCGATGGGTCAATAGTCAAAAATCATTTCAATTTTTGCATCCCACTCAAATATTTGCTAGGATTTTGCGAGAACTACAAACACATGATTATTAATGCGCGTCACGAATTGATTTTAATACGGTCGCGCAACGACAACAATGCTCTGATAGGATCATCGGTGTTGGAACCAGAAATTAAATTATTTAAACTACAATGGCGGATGCCTCATGTGACGCTGAACGACATTAATAAGCTATCGTTGCTACGTACTTTGGAAAGTGGGCAAAACCTGAGCATTTGTTTTCAATCGTGGGATCTGTACGAGTATCCTATGTTGCAAAACACAAACAAGCATTCGTGGGCTGTGAAGGCATCCGCACAGCTAGAGAAGCCACGATGCGTGATCCTTGCTCTACAGACTGGTCGAAAGAATGTGACGAGCGAAGACGTTACTAAGTTCAACAACTGTAAATTGACTAATGTCAAACTTTTTCTCAACTCGGAATTTTACCCATACGATGATATGAACTTGGACTTTGACAAGAATAAGCATGCCATCTTGTATCACATGTATACGCAATTCGGTAAATCGTATTATGGGCATAGTTGCAACGAGGCATTATTCACCGTGGCTGAATTTTTACAATTTGGTCCCATCGTGGTGATTGATTGCTCGCGACAAAATGAGTCCATCAAGAATGGCACCGTGGACGTGCGTATAGAATTCGAGTGTAAAGAGAATGTACCGGCAAATACTACAGCCTACTGTCTGATTCTGCACGATCGGGTGGTTGAATACAATCCACTGACAAACGTAGTGCGCAAAATGAATTAAATTGCCACGCTACTTGCGCGCCCTCTCCTGTGTCAAATTCATACAAAATTTCATCGTGAAAATCGAGATGCTTTATGAGAAAAACTGCATTCTCCTGTCTGTCTTGAAAGCGAGCGGACCTCTAAATTGTACCGATAATGGCTGTACCAACATTCGTTGACCTGCAAGGGTTCATCGTCGATGGAAGATTTGTCGCGAAGGAAGTAGCTGTCCTACGCAAGGGGACAATTCTCGCACACTATATTTTTGGGAGTCCTATGCCACAATTTCTTCTTACAAAATCGGACAAATCAAGCATTCGGTGGTTGGTGGCAAAACATCACGGACTACGGTGGGAAGATGGAGACGTTCCGTACAGTATGGCTAAACGGCTAATTACGAAAGCTGTAGCTGATGCGATCGACGAAGAAGACGATACATCTCATATAGTATACGTTAAAGGGCTACAGAAACGCGACTGGCTTGCGGATTTCCTCGATGAAAATACGAGAGCGGACGTGATCATCGAGACGCTGGACATTGACTACGAGGATATCAAATCTCTAAATAAGCTAAATGTAGTTGATACTCTGCGATGTGGTAGACATGCAAAGCACTGTGCCTTGCAAAATGTATTTAAAATATTCAACTGGTGGTCTAAACACCAGAGGGAAATGCTTAAATAAAATATAACCAATTTTTAATACATAAATGTTTTTTTTCTTCACCCTCCCCAACCTCTTGCATGTACGCTAGATTAAGACGATAGTTTTAATTATTATGTAGAAACCGTTCGATATCCGTTCAAAAACCGTTCGATACCCGTTTTGATTCGCGTTCAAAACCGTTCAAAGTGATATGGTCTAGCTGAATGATACGTCAAAGAAGAAGGGAAAGAAGACGCGTGTGAAAAAGGAGAGGATGGGCAGTGATGAAGATAAGTGCTGGAGGATAATCAGCGAAAAAAAATGTAGGTGGGAGAACATAGCTTTTGCAAAGCTAAGCACTTCTCGATTTCGAGTTATGAGTTTAGATGCGAGAGCCTGGAGACGCAGCGAGACCAGTTGCATTCAAAACTTCGTTAGGCAAAGTTTCGGTTTTTTGTGCAAGAAATATTTAAAAAAAAAAAAATGGGAATAAACCGCATCGCGCCGGAGTGGGACGAGGAGCCATGCTCCGACGTCTTTGAGGTATGTACTTTAAAATATTTTTTTAACATTTATCGCGTTTAACCGTTGAAATCGAGCGAGATCAAATCAGACGGCTGTTGTGTTATATCGTGGGTTCTATTTTCCAGAACTCGCCACCGCCGACGCCGACGCCGTCGCCATCGCCATCGCCATCGCCATCGCCATCGCCATCGCCATCGCCATCGCCATCGCCATCGCCGCCGCCTCCAATGGTATGTAATACTTTGTATTTTTTTCTTTTTTTCTTTTTTTCTTTTTTTTTTTTTATCCGTTTTGAAGTATTAATATTATATCGACGTTTGTGTGTATGTTCTAGAACAACGACTTCCTCATGAGGCAGTTGGGGATGTTGGCGCGGAGACTGGAGGACATTGCATCTGCAGCCCCTAATCAGGAGGAGATGCGGCGACGGGCGGGATTGGCGGTCGGTCCTGCCATGGTCGAAAGGCTGAGGCAACCGTGGGTGCCATACAGGCAGGTGGGGCCCCTGCGGCGACCGCGGCCTCCATCACCACAAGAGACTGGGTGGATTGATGTCAGCAGGCCGCAGTCGCTGCAGGGGTGGGTGATGACGCCCCCGGAGTCAGCATCGCCACCATCCGTGATGTGGACGCCTCCGGGGTCGTCGTCGTCCACACCACCCTGGTGGCCTCCGTCGACGCCATCGACGCCGTCCTCGCCGCTGACGCCGTCCTCGCCGCTGACGCCGTCCTCGCCGCTGACGCCGTCCTCGCCGCTGACGCCGTCCTCGCCGCTGACGCCGTCCTCGCCGCTGACACCGTCCTCGCAGCCGTCCTCGCCGCCGTCGCCCCCATCGCCACCGCCCGAGTGGGCGGAGGGTGAATTTACGCCGCCGCCGTCGCCCCCATCGCCACCGCCCGAGTGGGCGGAGGGCGAATTTACGCCGCCGCCGTCACCCCAATCGCCACCAAGGCCATAATTTTTTCAATTTTTTTTATTTTTTGTTTTTTTATTTTTTATTGTTAGCTTTAAAAAAACTGTTTTTGTAACAATATATATTCTTAAACGTATTTCAGAGTACCATTTTATTCACCAGTCTTCCTCCTTGTCACCTAATTTTAAGATTTGCTGACGATCTAATGTTAAGATTCATTAAATATTTGGGGAAAAAAATCTCTGGGGTGGATCTTCGATGGTGGGTCGATGCAATAAATTGAGGGAAAAATTTTCTTGGGTGGAAATTTCCGGCGGTGGGTCCGGTGTGGAGAGGTCTCCGCGGCCGCTCGGCCCGGACTGATCCCCTCCACGATCGCGGCTTCCCCCTCTCCGCGGCACGTGCGCGCGCAACCTGTCTTCCACTCCGCACAGGCCCCGCGTCCATGTTTCCCTCCGCCGCGCTCCCCCGCGCGCCCTCACTTCCCCCCGCCCCCGCGCTCCCCTCAGAGGACCTGAGTTAGAATCCCCTTACCTCTACTACTTTAAAAAAAGAAAGAAGGGTACAAAACGAAAAAAGAAAGCCGTCGGTGCAGCACTAACAATAAGATTATTGGCTTCGGCACAATCCAGACTAATTTACCGGCGAACGAGGACACTTTCATTCGGCCTCCTGGCATGCATCGTCGATTGTGCCGTAATGTTCCATTGTATTCGCGCGACGCGGTCGTCGACGAGTCTGAAAACACGCGAACGCATCGCCACACAATCAGCGAAAGAGTAAGATGGCTCGAGCCAGCAGTCGGTGCTATGGTTGTGTAAACAGTGTCGGTGGGAGAACTGGAGTGTGGTGTGGCGGAGAAAAAAAAGGGGCATATTCCAAGGAAGTCGATGCATAACTTACGAACACAGCGAAGGTGTACGTGTCTCCATCGCGTTGCGGATGTGTGCGTAGGCGTCACCTTCGCGACGCCGAAGAACCACCCTTTTAAGCTCTCTCCTCCCCCTTCCTGTCGCGCATTTAGACAACGACCGCACGCATACACGCGCATACGAGCACGGTTCAATCTAACGTCACCCTCACGGCCCGTTGTCATCGAGCACTTTGAATTTCGACCAGTCAGAAACCAACAAATCTCCCTCCACCCCTGTTCTCTCCTGCTCTCACCTTCCACCTTCCACCATCCGTGCGTTTCGAAGCCCTCCGTCTTGTTTCTGACGGCCAGATAGCGCGAGCAAATTGAAACGACCGTGAAGCAAGAGCGTGTTCGGTGCCATTCACTGGAGGGGCGCACGTATGTCGAGGCACCATCTCGCGTACATTTCGACGGACGTGAAACGAGATTCGAACGTCCGTGCACCGGCCGCGCAAAGAGACACGGCATTAGGTGGCGATGCCACGAAACGTTTTTGCCGTTATCTTTAATCCTGAGACTCGACGTGCCTGGACTCCCGTCGTCGACAAAAACCCACCCCTCCAGGGATGGCGCGCGAGGATCAACTCGCTTATGATACCCTTGCAGCGATTCGGAACATTCGTATACGCGAGGGTATATCGATCGAAACTTCTATCGTTTTCCTGGTGACATAGCCTAGCTTCAAGCGCAACGTTGGTTGGGCGCACTTACGGTATCGACTGCTGATGTGTCTGACCGCGCACTGGGCGCCACTACTTGCTGTCTTACTACCAAGGTGACCAGAAAGGAATTATGTAATTCTCTTCTACTTATGACTTCTTTTTTCATCGTGGCTATGGTGTAATCTTGGCGCACTTTTCTTTAACAAATGAACTTATCAAATTAACTTGTCACAGTTGCTCAATGGCGACGGGAATGTGAAACAGCGGCGAATCATTTCCACGCTTGCGTTTGTTCCACTACCGCGTCTTAGATTAATATTAAAAGCGCACCCGCTGCGCGTTATCGCGTATGCACTCCTGAAAACTTTAATCACATAGCGCGTACCCTTCGGACCAGCCAGCGAGCAGATTCCGCGCCACGTTTGCCCCCGGCCCCGAAAATTAGTCTGGCATGATTAAAACTGCACGCGTTACGCCGTACAATTAAAACTACTGTGAAAAATGTAGGCGTGGCGCGTTAGTTGCCGTTCGAGTTAGTCCGTATCCGGAATTTAATAATACGCTCACGTTGAACGTAACGAAAAAGCCAATCCTGCTATCGACCGCCACCATGAACCCACCGAGCCAGGTGATTTAGTGAATAACCATCAATCTTGACTGTTTCAGTGTCACGCGTACCTGGAGGCCGCTGCTACTCACAACGACGACGAGGAATCTTCGAGTCAGCAATCAGGAGCGACGCATTGATGCGCCGGCGATCGATCCGCGGCGGAAGTGACGAGGCACCGACGACGGGCCGCCACGGAAATCTCGATAGACGTGAGTAAATCCATTCTACAATGTGTGCGAAGTCGGAGCCACGTCCATTGTTCGGCGTGCGCGATGAAATACTGGGTGTCCGGTGGAATCTCTTCGCCGGAGGATCGGGTTGATGTAACCTTGGCTGTTTCGAGCAATAACTGGTCGAACGGGTGGTAACGAGATAGACATGGAAGTGATGCGCGGGAAGAATGCAGAAAGTAGAGGAAAATAGGAGCGGATAGTCAGAGGAACTTTAATTTCGGAGTGAAACTGAGAAGACGTACGGGACATCTGGAGTAAAGTACTTCCTAAAGACTGACTTACGAATCTAATTACGTTTGAGTCACTGTAACCTCGTAAGAATTCCAGGGTTACGTTCTAAAGGTGTGTTCGACTCTCCAACACTCTGTTCATCTACGTTTCCTATAAACGCTCGGAGATTCTCTGAACTTTTAAAAATTGCTCGCACACACGAGTAGAAACGGGGAAGCTGAAATCTACTGTGTGTTTCGAGGCAGGTTCCTTCGCGGTACAGTGACTCGTTGGCCGTTCTTGCCCGACGAAACGGCGAGAGAAAGGGTCTGTTAAGGGTTGATGATATTACCAGCGATATGTATATACACAGTCGGAGAGACCCAAATTACCGGGGCAAGTGTGCGGTGCACCGCGGCGCATTCTCGTTCGCGCTCGCATTCGGATTCATAACTGCTACGACCGCCAGTTTCAGCGAAATGGAGGGCGCTTAACGAATGCCGGAATTACCGGAAAGGTAGAATTATACCGGGGGTGCTATCGAGGGCTCCAGGTCCCGGGAGAACGATACTTGTATTTCTAGTGCCCATCGATACGTCCTGTCGCGGCAAGGAGGAGCAGGGCGAATTTAAATTTCTAAAAGAGGAACGTATCTGCTTGGATTATTTGTGCTGGGGGTAGGGGGGTCTCTAGTTTTTTTCCCTAGCCGTTTTCGATTGTGTCTATTTTAAAATTTGTATTGCAACTCGATTCGAGGCCCGGATCACCTCGCTCTCTGTTATCTTCGAATCAGGGACCCGGAACGAAACAGAAACGAAAAAAACGAAATATTTTTCCGGAACAGAAACAGAAACAGAAACGAAATTCTTAACCCTGTTGCAGGAGTGAAAACGATATAACCGAAATAAAAATTTCGATTAATAACGTTCTGTACACTTCAGGTTAAAAAATTTAAATTGAGCGCGCCCCTTATATTTTTCATGTACAAAAATGCAATAAAATTGTTAAAATAAGCATACACGAGTTTTTTTATAAATGAAATAACCGGTTCGGAACAAAATTTGTTTTTCGTTCTGATGGGAACGAAATATTTGTTCAGCAGGAACGATATTAACCGAAACGAAATTATTATTATCGGAGCTGAACCGAAACGAAACGAAAAAACATTTCGTTCCAGGTCCCTGCTTCGAATCACGGATGAACGTTTCGATGATATTCCTTCCTCGACTGGTCGTCTCAAGGTGTCTTCGTAGTGTGACGGGTGAAAAAATTTAATTTTTTCGGGAATTAAAAAATCTTCTAAAAATCTAAACAATTTTTTCAGCCGTCACACTAGGAGGACCTCTTAAAGAGCTACAACTAGAACGAAACATATTTGCAGACCTATATGCATATAGACGATCTTCCTATGCCGATCACTTCTGACACATGGTAAGGAATATACCATGCGTATCCTTGTGAATCTAAATTCCGAGAGCGATGCAATAGTATCCCATGCCCCTCCATATGAGCCAATGTTCTCGTGGCATAAGTGAAAAGGTCGCGACGCACACACGCCCGCACATATATAGGGGAGACCGGGGCAAGTTGATACGTTTTTCATTTTTGTTTGAATCAATTACTTAATAACAAATATGCTAAAATATACTTTGGTCCTTCCTCTTTAATATATAGTAAGCGAAAACTTGAGAAAGTACATACAAAATGAATGAAAAAATGTTATTTGGACGAAGGCAAAGTGTATCAATTTACCCCACTGAGGGGCAAGTTGATACATCTTTAAAATATCTGTTTAATGAGTAACTATTAAATTTGAAAAATATAATTTCAATCTAAATATCTTTCCAACAGTCAAAAGTTCAAAGATCAAACAGATTTTTATACAAACATACCTAGAAAAACATTTTTATATTTATTTTTTTCTATCTCTGAAATATCCCACTTTAACATGAGGTGTCTTATTCTTTTTGTTACTATATCTTAACCCTCTAGGGACGAGTGGGACTCCAGAGTCCCATTCAGATTAACACATTTTTATTTACGTTCCATCAATAAGATCGAGATTTGATTGGTATAGTGACCTTTAGTAGGCAGAGAAGAAACTGTTGTACCATCAGAACCCGAAATTAAACTTTTTTTGTTGTAAACAAAAAATAAAAAAATTAACGAGTAGTTTCGAAATCCGAAGTATAAAATAGACTATTTTATCGCTCAAAAAAATTCTACGTTAAGTTTAAAACATCCCCGTCCCTAGAGGGTTAATGAACTCATTGTGTCATGATTGTATATTTTTGTGCATGTTCGGCCATGATGCGACTTTGGTAGAGGTCTTTGCTTGTTAACGTTCCTCGAGAAGTTTTCTAGGTACTGGGTTAATTGTAGCTGGATAAGTTAATCCAGGAATCGAGATATCGCGATTAAAGATTCACCATGGCACCTTAAACTAGTTCACGTCCGATCACGATCACGTTTCAGATATAAAGTTACCATCTAATGGTATTTACGTATTTAGGAGTTCGCGATTTGTTTGGGAAATATGGCACGAAGATTGCTATTGGAGTCTTTTTTTTAATATTATTGGAGAAATAAAATGTAATTGTAGGAGCAATATTTAGAATCGTATCTGGACGGATAGAATAGAGATTAACGAAGATAGATGATCGCAGCAAATCGGCTAGTTTTACTTGTCACGTAATTAATAATTCTGTTACAATGTTACTTGTGATACGATTTGTAATTACGCTCCAAATAATACAGATTGCCCAGGTCTCACCACGTGGAGGCGCTGCGAGTGGAGACCCACCCTAACCGCGGCCCATCCGCCCTCCTTTATGCAAAATTTTATTTTCATTTTCATAAATCCCCCTGATGCACGATTGCAAAACGATCCTCGATCGCTCCACAAGCGGGCAACAGAAGGAGTCCTTCTGTAAAAAGCTACCGCGATGAAGCTAAGCAGAATTGAAAACATTTCTTTGTTTCATTCATTAAAAATTTTATGAACTTTCTGGAATGTTTCTACCATGATAGTTATTCACTACATAATTGGGAATGAACCAAAGAAATAATATTTTCTATTCATTAATAGGAAATATGCCAGTGCATATTTGCTATGTCTACTTAAATACTAATAATTCCTACGTATACGAGCGCTCGTATTTAATAATTGCTACTTATATTTAGTTACACACTGCAGTGTACATATACCTTTTTTCTTAAAAACTACATAATTCTATGTGACCACTAAACACGTCTTACCTAACCATATACATATCTACTTAAATTTGAATAATGACCGGTGTTGCAGCCGAAATCAGTGCAACAGCTGATCGGCGGGTTTAAACGTGCGTGCGAGAGCATGTATACACTGTGACACACCATCCGGTAAGACGGTTGGCCTACGTCACGCGTTTTTGCCGGATTCGAGCGTTGCGCTCTTCCGAGAATCCGGCAGTGAGTTCGAAGAACACCTCTGACGACAACAACACGCTCTCGCACGCACGACTTTTACCGAATCTCCTTGTCGCCCAGTGACCCAAGGATTTTTGAATCTCCGCAAAACGGCCCTTCGAGCCATTCGCGCCCAGCGCTTATTGTACATAGCTCTGTACATAGTTTCCGTTGAGTGTCCGTCGTGTTGTGTCGAGTCTTGTTGTGTGAGTGTTCGTCATCTGTGTGGAGTGTTCGACCGTCCGTTCTGTAACGACGCCCACGTTCGGCGAAATAAACGTGCCGTTCCACAACCGTGAAGTCTCCTGTTGGAGTGCATCCCTTCCCTGGCCGTTACCAGTGGCGATCCACACCGCCTTACCAGGCAATCGTTTAAACAACCGGCCTAATGAAAATCTGAAATTGTCATGTGTTTCTTACTTCCCTCGATGGACCCACGATGTTACCTGCAACATTCTCAAAAGTATTAATAAAAATTCCTTGAGGTTTGATTTTTCATGGATGATGAACCTGAAATCCTCTTGTTGCAATATTCTTCACACATAATATTTCTGCAACAGAAACTTTCTCAGTGGCTTAATACCTACAATCTATCTCGATTAAGTAATGCAATTTCAACAGATATAATCCTTTCATTGAATCACTATTGCCCAAATATTGAAATATCACACAATTTGTATCTAACCAGTTCCAAAAAATTTCCTTTAAATTCCAGGCAGCCGCATGGAGCGCCACGGAATTCGGCATTCAGAAAAATTTCGAGCAGCCGCATTCGGCGCTTAATGATTCTGAACATTGATAGATAAGAGGAGTGGCCCCTTTGGGCGTGTAATACTTTTCAATTTTAATGAGAAAAGAAACGGCAGCCTCTATGGACGCTTAACGATTCTCAAGACTGATAGAAAGAAGGAGTGGCCCCTTTGGGAGTCTTATAGGGTAGATGTCCCTATTACTGCCAGTATCCCTATTACTGCCACTTTATTTATTTTGCTTAATAAAAATGTAATGTGACCGTTCTTATTATTATTAAAATTATTGTTAATTATACACTATTCTTTATACGTTACATTTTTATAAAGCAAAGTAAATAAAGTGGCAGTAATAAGGACACTGACAGTAATAGGGACATCTACCCTACTTCTCAATTTTAACGAAAAAAGAAACGGCAGTCACTATGGGCGCTTAAGTACGCCTAATTACAAGACGGAAGAACAGTAGCCGCTTTGGGCGCATAATAATTCCGAATTTGAATGTGAAAAAATCAGCCTACAAAGCAATACCTACTACTAAAATACAAATGGGGGATCACTGTTATAAACTTAAGGCAACGATTTTCCACCACGGTAAAAGTATTACCGATGGTCATTACACGAGTATGGTAAGGGGTAAGGGCACCACGTGGGTATCCGTTGATGATTTACGAGTAGACAAACAAGCTTGGCCACGAAATGCTAAAAAAGCATACATATTATTCTTCGAAAAGTGTTAATAATTGTGGTTGTGAATACAGTTCAATGTTAAATACGTTCAGCGCCAAAGGCTGCTTTCAACGCTATAAGCTGCTTCGCGCACCATGTACTGTACACAAAGTACTATACATATATAATATATACATACTTTGTAAAAAGAAGTGAGATCCCCATAAAAAAAACTTCAAAAAAGTAAAAAATACGCCAAGTACATGATAAAATCGACGACGGAAAAGAGTAAACACAAAAAAAATAGAAGAAAATATACATTGTAAAAAAAGATATGAAATCAAAATGAGCTGCAAGTACATAATAAAGGTGCTTTCCACCTGTGCTTAAGATGACACAACTACAGATACACAGCTAAAATGTTGTGTTCATACATTCCATTACTCATATCGCCGACATTTTAATAATGTGAAGATAAAATGTAACATCTAGACATTTGCCTAGATGTCCACGGCCTGGAAGTCTTGGCGTGGCCAGGCAAAGTCAAGGTGTCGATGAATAAGAATTATTTAAAACGTAAAATAATGAAAGTGTACTCACATTTGTCAGAGTTTTAAATTGACAAATTATCTGAAACCTTATGAAAGGAAAGGTATCGGTATCGATGAATGATCTTGGAATTATTTTAAAACGCAATATAATGAAAATGCACTCATATTGTCTAAGTTTTAAATGGGCAAATTATCTGAAATCCTGCGAGGGGGAAGGTATGGGTATTGATGATCTGAGAATACTATGCCTGGCTACGCCAAGTATTTGACTTCCAGGCGGCGGACATCTAGGCAAATGTCTAGATGTTACATTTTATCTTCACATTATTAATATGTCGGCGGTATGAGTAATGGAATGTATGAACACAACATTTTAGCTGTGTATATGTAGTTGTGTCATCTTAAGCGCAAGTGGAAAGCACCTTTATTATGTACTTGCAGCTCATTTTGATATCACATCTTTTTTTACAATTTATATTTTTTTCTATTTTTTTGTGTTTACTCTTTTCCGTCCTCGATTTTATCACGTACTTGGCGTATTTTTTTACTTTTTTTAAGTATTTTTATGGGTTGCACTTTACTGCGCAGTAATCAAAGTTACTTTCATGCAGAAAGTAGCAACAACGAGCACGCGTTAATATTGCAAATTTACTATCAATATAAAGTGCCAAATTGCATTTACCTACTTTTTCAGTGCAAATTTCGTTTCAACATCATCAAATTAAGCAACAATCGCGGATGAATTTTGATCAATGCCAAAGAATATTGAAAATTTATAAGAATAAAAACTACATTTCTTATCAATCTGAAAATAATATGTACAACGAAAACATTTGTCGGGTGGGTAGGTGCTGGTAGTAGAAGGAGGATGGTGCAGCCACTTAGGGCTGCTAGAAAAAATGATCAGTAGCCAGAACAGCTGATCATTGTCCACTCATTAATGCAAGAAAACCGTGAGTGGACCGTTTCTTTCTTTCGCAACGCTAACTTATTACAGCCTAAAATCACCTCCCGAGCATAGTCACTAGGACTTTGGACTACTCGCAGCACTAATTTCTCAAACAACTTCAAAACTCCCGGATGGTGCTTCATTACAGAAAATTCTACTATACTCAATACAAATCCCGAATAGCAAACGAAGAAGCTCCCAAGGAGCTACATTACTTTAACAAATATAAAAAGCTACCGAGAACCACCACGTGGGTGGTTTCATTTTTCGCAACACTAATAAAAATTGAGTGCACCTGTGTCTCGCAATACGCAACTCTAACTTTAATTCGCTGCAGCCTTCCTGAAGGCTGTGTGGGGTCCCATGTGCAGCAAAGCCAGCTGCTGGGGACTCCTTTTTCCCAGGAACATGTCTTCGGACATGTCCCAGGATAGTTTCGGGGCATTGGGGTCGTAACTCTAATTACAAACGCGATCAGTCATCATCGCAACACTAACTCACAAATTTATTAAGTATCAAACTAGTACGAGTAATTAAAAAAACGCGATCAGTCGCATCGTAACTCTAGTAAAAAGAATACCACAAATCAAAAGTAATGCAATGAATCAAACTCTAGTAACTCCAATTCAAAATACAAGAACAATCTCAAACATAATCGCGACTCTTTTTTCGGAACACTACAAGCAACCACGCTCGACATTCATTCGCAACGCTATGCTGGAACCAAACGCGGGGAATATTTGATTCGCAACGCTAATTCAAACCGTAATCACAATTTAATCGGAACACTAACTAACCCCGTAATGTTCTTCGCAACCCTAATTGAAAACGCGATGTGCTAAGATTCAGGGAGGGGGTGTCGATGGGTCAGCCTATAGCCAACCAAACTACTACTACTACAACTACCGGCGAGCATAATGGCAAAGTAATACCTACGAAGAATGACCCTGCATCCGAGAATACAGGGCCATTCTTGGCTTAGCCCACATGATGTGGCCATTTTCTGGCCGGGCTATCTGCGTCTCTTTGGCCACTTCTTGCTTCAGGCGGTCAGTCCTTCTGAAAATTAATAGCGTGCCCAGGCCCGTCCTGCCGACCGCGACCAGCGACAATGTGCAATGTCTCACTGGCGTCAAAAAGTCGACATAGCGAGGCTAGAAGCGAGGGCATACCCCACTCGCGCTAGTCAGGCCGTCGACTTTTCTCACAAATTTCCTGAAAGCAGGTCATCGCGCGGGGGAATATTGCGCGGGGGGAACATGAGAGAATACGACGACCTGCCCCGGCCCTACCTACTTATATTTAAGTCACACATTCGTACCAGAAGGCAAGTTACCTATCCTACACAACACCTATATTTAAAAAATGGCAAAACAGTCTCTCAAACACAATCATCAGTCAACCCACTCCACGATACTCAAGCATTTCCGCCCGGGTGCAAAAGCCTACACTAGAGAGACCGTCCCGGGACGACTCCGTCACCCGAGCTTGGCCACAATCACACTCTAATAAGTACGTACCAGTTTTCACTGAAATCGGCTGGCAAAGGCCTTGACCATTGCGTGTATGTATGATTTACATAGCAATTAATTATTTTCAATTTTAAACAATGGATTACTTGATGATGCGCATTGTACGTATTAGGTACATACATCAATCGTTATTACTTTTCCGTTTGATTGTACGAGATTGATTAAGTTTCATATTCCAAGATTATTTACTAGAATGATCATCGTGTGCAACAAGGAATATGATACAATGGTATCCTTATTACCACGAATAATAATATAATGTTATAGTTTCGTTAACATGGCCTTTGATGAAAATTTTTCACCGACGCAAATTCCACCGCCTAACCACACAAACACACACAGGTGGAAAATGCGACGTGCACGATACACTAACGCAATGCCAGCCGCCAAAATGTAATTATTTAGTAAAGAAAGTCATCGTGCCCTATTGCTTTCACCCACCCAAGTAGCGCCTGGGCACGTGGATGAGTTAAAAGGCAATAGGTACGGAAAGATATCCTGAAAATCCTCAACTAGAAACTATGATTAGTCTGTATAATGTCTAGCTAGTATTCTTTCATTTTATAGTATTAAGGAAAGTGACTCGACTTTCAACTTGTGAATAGTTTAAAGTTTGATAAATAAAAAAGGACTGTACTTTAGATTGCATCATTAAGAAAAATCACTCTACTCGACATTTAATTACCAAGAGAAAAGACTCTAAAATAGAATTATTTAAGAAAATTATTCTAAATCATCAAGAATTTACTTTAAGAATTTAAAACGAGCGATTCCATCTTCAAAGTAAATTTCAAAAATCAAGAATGTATGTTCTCATGCTAATTACTTTGAATCTGAAATTTGCCCACCCTTAATTGTCTTCTTGCACATGGAAATTAATTATTCCATTGTGTATGCAAACGAGTGACCTTTATAAGAAAGGAATTACACTTTTATGTCTATTATCATCATTTAGAAATCAAGTTACTTTTGAACACGTAGTATCAGAAAAATAAAAGAAATTCAAGTCATTATAATCGTCGCAATGACGAAATCGGAGGGCATCCGATTTTCCTCTACATATTAAATAAAAATGATCGTAGCTGTGGAGTTTGAAAGTATCAAACTTTTTCACTACATAAAAATTAGCATTCAGCCGTATTGATATTCATACCAATACCTTCTGAGCTGCTATGCACCTTTATGTGCATTATTTAATAAATATCTACATCAATGTATGATCAATAAACATTCCCGTTAGGAACCGTTTATCTTGGAAATTTGGATTATAATTTGACTCTATTGAAAAGGCGCGGTGTACAAGAAGACCCTAGCCCTCGTCTAATAAATACATATACAGCCAAAATGTTACAATTCACGGGCATGGTTACCATACCCGCGGTCATTATGCTCGCCAAAGCACGTATACAACCGGTCACTCGTGTCGATTCGGACCAAACGTCCTGCAACATGATTGAGTGACCAGAGGAACCATAATGCATGCGCACTCACATTTCGCTGTGCCCCAGTGACGGAGACGCCAACACCCCTGCTACTGATCAGGGGAAGTTATCGAGCTCCTCAGAAGTCAGGCTGCTCAGCTGCGTCCAGACTGGAACGAAGGAACAGAACACGATTACAATTTGTTTCCACAATTACGATTGTTTGAACTCTGATGAAGAATCGCGAAGCAATTCAAAACTAACGAAATTTTTTATAATTTAGACATTTTAAGAAAAAATTAACAAAATTTTTTTCTTAAAATGTCTAAATGATAAAATGTTTCGTTAGTTTTGAATTGCTTGGTGAGTCTATTCTAAAAATTAATTTTTCTAAATTTTTTTAACTTTTTTCGTTTTAAAATATTGAAGAATGAACTCTACTTAAAAGCAATTTAATAAAATGCATACTTACATCTTTCCAGTAAAATTCAGCACACACATCTCCTCTTCAGCTGACGGACTGGCTTTAATTTCCGCTAACGAGTTTCGCTTTCAAAAGTAAAAAAAAAAAGAAATAGTAGACCACCAACGCGCCCGAAAGATTCTGGTCTCGCGATTCGAAGATGAGAGCCGCGACGCTCGTGATAGAATACAAATTGCGTAAAAAACACTGACTCTACCCTCGCGTATCCCGAAATTGTTAACGACGCTCTACTATGAGCAACGGTGCTCTTCAAAACGAAAAACATCGTACGTCATAAACACTGACTCTATTTGGCCGCATTGCACGCGGTCACAATCTCTGAAAAATAAATAAATAAAAATTCGTTAATTATTCATGTCTTCAATAGCATGTCATTGATCAACTACGCAGTTTCTGTACATAAAGAACAAAACTTGCATCCAAAACCGAAGGTAAATGCAATTATAACAGCTTCATAGAGCTAGATTCTTAAAAATCATTGAAATATCGTTGAATTTTACGTAAACGCGACCGAAATGCAATAGAATTCGATCATTCCAATATTTCGTAAACATCTACCGACGCCATTTTAAAAATTTGAAACAAATCTGATTAACCCTCGGTTGTCACACTGGGTCACATTGACCCTGCGTTTTATTAAGCACAAAAATCCTTTTGTCGAAACTCTTATTGCTTTAAAAAAAATTTATGCATGATGACACTTTAAATGTCAACTTTCAACGATGGGTATATATTCTACAATGTTCAAACATTATCTCAGGATTTTTGACACTTAATTTAACAAATAGTTTTTAAATAACAACTGATTGAAAATTGACAGGGTCAAATTGGCCCAGTGTGACAACGACGTTCGAAAAAGTAGGTGTGACAACCGAAGGTTAAAATTATTCAATTTATCATAATTCAATCTTTTCTCATTTCATCCCGATATTAAGCAAAGTTACCCATCACCCTCACAACCAACAATGGTCTGGCGCGTGGCACGTCAATCACGTCTGAACGTGGCAGGACAAGTTTAGACCTGCACTCCAGACGCGCGTGCCGGGAACGCGCGATCGTCCTTTATCACGTTGGAGACTTTACAAGTGCAGTTTTGGAGCGCACGCCTAGATAGAGTGTACGCTCCAAAACTGTGAGAAAAACTGTCCGTCTAAAGCCGGGTATTGATTCAATAAAATAACAAGAATAATACGTTTACCACACGTATTGCCATCTCATTTTTCCAAGGAATGAAACCAGACGCCATCCAAGCACCGTTCAAATTAACCAGCAAGTGTCATGGCGTTGCCTGCCCTTGGCTTTCGAC
Source organism: Andrena dorsata (assembly GCA_929108735.1). Lineage (NCBI taxonomy): Eukaryota > Metazoa > Arthropoda > Insecta > Hymenoptera > Andrenidae > Andrena > Andrena dorsata. The sequence goes on from OV815489.1 coordinate 55,381,927, forward strand.
TCCCGCCTCAACGCCTGTAACCTAACGATGCAACAAGTTTGAAAGAAAAGCATTAAAACATTCGTAAGACAATTAAACAACAAATAAACTTGAAATATGCCCGGAAAGGCATGTAATTAAATACCGAGACACGATATGTGTGCACTAAATGTGCAGAAATATCGGTAAGGCAACGAAGGGAATACGCGACGAACATCTAACGGTTTTCTCGCGATATTTAATCAATTTCGGGACGAAACTGTATTAACAGGAGCAGCAAGTGACGATAGAAAGTAAACAAGAAGACAAATAATAACTGGAAGTAATTATATGAGGGTAGATAATGTACGCGTACCATTTAAATACGCAGCTACCTATCGAAGCGTCTTAACTTAACGACGTCCACGGAACGAATGACCCCCGCGCCGCGTCGCTGTACCACGCGAGTCGCGAATATTAGCTTTGGTGGGGGGAGAGCAGGCAGGCGGCAGGACTCGCGAGGCAATACACGCGTACGTATTTACGAAGTGTTGGGATATCGTCACCGAGCCGTGTAAACAGAGGTGACTTCCAAAGGTAGCATTGTTCAGTCATAACAAAAATCGTTTCTACACACACGTTCTGCTAACAGTAAAATAGAAATATTACGCGTGATACATTTCCTTCGTTTATAAAATATCTAGCATCTACATACAGGAGTGTACTTTAATTAAGCTTGTGAAACTTAACACAGATGGCTTAGAAAGTATATATTCGAAAATTACATGTGTGATATACACTTTCTTATTGCAAAACTTTTTACAAGTTTCGCGATACATTCGAGAATGTCGCGATACCAATACTATGTTAGCCTTGGTACATAAAATGAATATTTATTCTGTATACAGTGAGCCACGAGAGTATTCGAACGCTCGCTATTAAAACTGTAAACAATAAAAATATACATGTTAGACTAAAGTTCTAAATGTAATGTTGTAACTACTATAAGACGTTAGTATCGAGATTGTATATACCAAATTTGAAATGAATCTGTGAAATGAATGGATAATATTTGTAGAAGTTATGAAACATTTATTGCAAAGATGGACTGCAACAGAGTCACAAAAATATTCGAATCGCATTAATTATATGCACCATATTTTAGATTAATATTCATTTAGGCTACTTTTGGCTCCAATTACGCTTTTCAGACGTTGCCGCATGCTGTGCACTAGTTTCTCAATTATTTTAGAATGCCGTTCGAATACTTTTGTGACCCTGTTTCAGTACATCTTTGCAATAAATGTTTCATAACTTCTACAAATATTATCCGATTCATTTCAAATTTGGTATTATAATATACAATCTCGATACTTGTGTCCCGTCACAAGGGAAAGCCGCGATAGATATTATATAAAAAAAGATATTTTGGCATTAAACAATCGAAGCGATAGTGGAAAAATCCGTAGCACAAATAGGTATCGCTGCTTTCCGTTGTCATCTTTCCGCACCAACCACTCTCCAGACGCATTAATTATTCTAAGTAAGAGCCGCGGTGCTTTGCAAAATATGTAGATAGATGCGAAAAAACAGGGACTCTACGATCGCATTACGCGCGATCAAAAAGGATCTTGCAGATTGCTGGGGAGACTGGGGTTCCACTTGGATTCTTTTCAAATTTTTCGCGGCGACTCTATTCGACTCGATCGATTCGATTATTTTACGAATTATTAATCGGAATTGTACAAATCGCGAGCAACTGTTATATTGATTTAATTTACTGGCCCTCATTTTTAGGGCTTCTTTAGGGCTAGAATCTCCTTGGCAAGTTAAAGCTGAAAATTGAAGTTAAGCGAAAATTTGACTCTACTTCCGCGTTAAAAAAGCAATTGGAGCACCGGTGCTCTGGACGAATTTTATATGCGCAAAAATTGGCTCTAGTTTCGCGAAGAAAATTGAATTATCGCGAAATAAGCACTGACTCTACAAGCGCATTGCACACGATTATAAAAGCACTTCATGCTTTTAAACATCTCTCAACAGTGGGAAGATGTGTTCGGACTCGAGTAAAGTGTCCACAGAGTCCAGTAATCAATGGAATTAATGCAGCAATCGCGAAATCACGAAATAACATCCACTGTGAATGCACAGATATTCAGTGATCCGATCACCGTCGCGGACGAAGTCGAACTGTTAGGGCACACCGTTCGGCAATGTAGTGACTTTGGTAGAGGTTGTTGATGTTTTGGTCGCGTTCGGCCAACTCCCAACTAGCTTGAAATTCGTCAAGGCCAGAAATAATATTATGTCCATTACAATATATTCACTTTTCACAACTACAGTCGTGCACCCCGCACATTCTACACGTATTTTTATCACTGCGTCTTCTAGATGATAGGTATATTCCAGTGAAATGTTGTTAAACGGTCTTCTATTTAATCCAGTAGTCGAACGAATTGATGTAGGAATTGAGAAATCAGGAAATAATATGCACTGAAATATTCGCAGATATTCACTGATCCGATCACTATCGGGAAATTAAAAACCACCCCAGGACACTCATGTGTCATGCAACTTTCTGCGAGGCTTATAAGAATTAGATTTTACTGTAAATTTCAATGTCGGCGGTGAATTAATACTCAGGGGCAAATAAAATCCAATTATTATTACTTCACTAGAATGATTAAGTTGGTACTGCACGACTCTCCCCTACATACAAAATGAATGAAAAAATGTTATTTGGACGAAGGCAAAGTGTATCAATTTACCCCACTGCGGGGCAAGTTGATACATCTTTAAAATATCTGTTTAATGAGTAACTAATTTTGAAAAATATAATTTCAATCTAAATACCTTTCCAACAGTCAAAAGTTCAAAGATCAAACAGATTTTTAAAGAAACATACCTAGAAAAACATTTTTATTTTTATTTTTTTTTATGTCTGGAATATCCCACTTTAACATGAGGTGTCTTCTTGTTTTTGTTACTATATTTTAATAAACTCATTGTGTCATGATTGTATATTTTTGTGCATGGCCTTAATAATATTGAGTCTATTTCTATTTCGGCACACGCTTTTTCCAAAACATCCTACGATATTTCGCCACGATTTGTCTTTTTGATGTAATTTCAAACCATTTTCCAACGAATATAAAGAAAAAATTAAATTAAAAGTAGTCGGGGAAAATTAGTATACTGTATCAACATGCCCCAGAAAAACCGTATCAACTTACCCCACAGGAAGTCATTATGTATAAACATGTCCACACAAAAATGTAGAGCATATAAACATAATTACAAAACGTAATTACCTTACCTTCAAAAAACTCAATATGATGCCAAATTACTTCGGGTTATAAAATTCCTTATATAGTCTCAAGACGGATTGGAAAGTGAACACAACTATTTACTTTTTCTTTATATAAACGAAAACAGTTAAAAAACGATTGCTAACGTCAAGGTACACCCACGTACGCTGGATCGTAGGAAAGAATTTATCAACAATCTTCACATATCCCGTTGAAATGAAGCTACATATATACGGTGTCGAGATAATTGGTCTGTATCAACCTGCCTCTGTATCAACTAGCCCCGGTCTCCCCTACACGTAGCCATGCGTGCATACCTCGCAACAGATTGTCCGCGAGACGAGATCTGGCGCGTGTCACTCACAGTTTGCGACACATCGAACGGCCAGGCTCGCGTTTATTTTTCCGTTATTATTATTACGATCCGTTGCATTATCGGCGGCCGCGCCTAAAGCCGACACAGCATCTGGTCGTCCCAAAGGCACATGTGCGTATCGCGAGCCATTTATTCAATTTGGATTCTGTAAATCCCGCCTGCAACGCGTCCTCGCAAGCCACGCTATCCGTTCGTCGTATCTCCTCCGCAGTGCCATGTAATATTCCTCTGGATCGTGTTGCACGGGCGCAAAGGACACCGGTTTCCGGTATCGGGGCAAGCGTATCGACGCGAAGTAAAATTACTCATCGTCGATGGAAATTGGATGCGCCCAGAGCTAAGGGAAATGGCCACAGCCGACGTTATTTACAACCCTTATGTGGCTGCGCGTGTGCGCGCCTACCTACACGCCGGCACGCCAGACTTCAGTTCCTTTTCGAATGCCGGCCAATTTGTCGGGACACAGACAGGCGGTCCTGGAATCAAGAAAATGGGAGCAGAGTAGGTGTACTGGCCCGTTGATCATGAAATAGAAACCGTATCAGAAAGGATGAAAGGGAACAACCGGTGACCCTGTTTCCTCACCTTTTCATACGCACCGGCCGCAGCGCGGCGTGACTGAAACGAAAGTGGGATACGCCCGCGCTGGATAAATGAGCGTTAGGATTACCGTGGAAAAACGTACGACTGCTGCGAAATCGAAGTTATGACCGGTCGATGGAGTCGGCTAATCGCGATTACATCGCGCTACCACCGCTCCCCGTATCGACCTACCAGTTAGCTTATAACCCCGGCTAATTGCGATTACTTCGTGCCCCTACCGATCATCGACGTCCTGGTTAGTTGATAGCCGCGGATAATAGCGATTACGTACCGCTACGTGTCCGCTATCGATCGCAATTTCTTTCGAGTCGTTCGCCAGGCAAGGCGCAACCGGCAGCGAAACTTGCCTATGAAAGTTGTAGCTGCGGTTTATACGTCGTGTGACCAAGCCCGCTTTACTCAACACTTTAGGGCAATAACTTCGGAGCGATGACTTTACTTTGGAGCAATAACGCGAATACTAACATTGCTGTTTACTTTAGCGATAGCGTAACGATCGCCTTCGGGGCGAATCCGCGGTGTGCTAGCTGGTACACCTACCCCCGTAACGAGCGGAGATTAGTCGGACGTGTTGGCGAAAGTTAATCCGTACGAGAGCGCAAGTTCCTAACGAAATCTCTCGGACGAGCGAGTTCAAGTGTTTCTGAAAAATGAAGTTTCCACGTTTGACCCGCGAAGGTACTGGAAAAGTTGCGCGTCCCTTTGAAGCGCGCCGGGCGCACTAAATTCTTTACGAACCCTTAGCGCAACCGGTAACAGTTATCTCGTCTGTCCTTTATCCCACTTTCCTTTGTTCGGAATTACATTTTCCACCGTGGAAACGGCCAGACAGGATTTGCCCCTTCTCGAACATCGACCGATGTTTTTCTTTCTCGCTGCTCCCGGCCGGGTATGTACCTGTCCGCTTTAGATCGAGCTGAAGAGGCTACTAAACCCTAACCAATTTTACAGCCGCTCGTCGATATATAAACTCGTAAAAGCGAAATTCAATACAGCTCGCGCGGGACCGGCCCGTCTAACAATAAAATATTTATACGCGACAATGATGCTTCAAAGACCCCTGCCGCTCCTCTCTTATTTATTTCCCGTAAATATAAAATTGAACGCTCGATTTACGCGCGGGCGGGCACGCTGACGCGAGTACAACGCCCGTTCTTTTCTGGAAATCTGTAATAAAACGAGCCCCGGGACGCGCCGCCCTGTTCCCCTTCTGGACAGTTCATACTCGAACGCATCTTCGTCGACAGATTGCATTTGAGATTCTGGCGGGCAACGGGGAAATGTCACCGATCCTTTTGTTTATGGCGTACCCGGCCATCCCGCGATGCATGAATCTCCGGTTCTCGAGACAGTCACTGAGCCTGCATGCACCCTGTCGCTCGCGTGAAAAAGTCACGTCCGCCCGCGTAAATCTTCGTTGAACGGCGGGCTGAGCCTGGAGCCAGACAAGACACGGCGGGTAATCAACGATGCCGATGCGGACAACAACTTTGCCATTATCGGGGCCGAAATCATGACCAGGGGAACCGCACCAACATCGTGCCGCGTATGGTAGATAACAGTCTGTCGGTCAAATAATAGTCGGGGATGCGCGTACACGTTGCCACGTTTAACAACAAACTCGGCTGAATTTGTGCGTCAGGGATGTTACAGTTAAATAAATAGAACCTTTCGTGCCGATCGTATATCATTTATGACAGGAGTGTCAGTCGCCCGTTGGAATAAATTTAAATTTATCTCGTGCTTCCTTTCCCCGTTTTACTTGTCAGCGTCATAGAGCTGTACAGGGACGCCCATATATGGAGAATTGCTGTTTACGCTAGACTCTAGAGCAAGGTGACGGGAAGAGTATTGAAGGAATGCAAAGCGTGAATGTTGACAAAGAGAGAATAGCAATGTTTTTATAGCAAAGCATTGCCGTCGATAGCTGCGCGTTCGCTTCTCCACCCCCTCGTGCATTCCAAGGGAACTCCGCTGGTAGATGAATTAAGATGAATCGCCCAGTATATCGCTGTGTGTTTTTAATGCCGAATTAACTCGTCCCTGAAAGTTTAATCGTTTCCATTCGGCTCATTGTCGGGGAGGAGCAAACACAGGCGTCCCGACTCGTCCAGACAACAGGGCAGATGCCTAGGCCGGCAGCTGTTACAAATTCTAACAAGCAGAGACGCAATCTCACGCTAGATCGACGCGCTTATCTCGAGTATACAGAAGCAAGCGTGCGGCGCCGTAATTTTTAGCAATCAGCCCACCCTCCCCTCCACCCAGCCCATTTCCCGGCTCTGCCTTATTCGTTTTCTTCGCGTAATCACGTCCACTCGGGCGAACTTCTTTGCCCGCCGCTTCGGCAAACAACTCGTAACTCCTTCCCCCCCCCTCGTATCCTCGAGGAAAAAGTTCTCCGCCTTGGAATACGTATTCGAGCGATCCTTCCGCGCGGGAAGGAACGAGACGGGCAGGGAAGGGAGCGCGATCGATTACTGGAATCGATAGTAACAGCCAGCGGAACACGCGCTAGATTAAAGCGAGGTAGTTTCGTTCGCGAGCCAGTTGTAAATAGAGACTTTTATCTTAGGCTAATTCATGTGTTTCTAGCTGTGCAATAGCCACCGTTGCGCGTCGCAAAGCAACAGTAAAGCGTGTCGCGGTGAAATCTTGCGCTGCCCGCGTTTATCGGTGTAACCTGAAAAAATAGCAGTCGATAAGCTGAAGTTTTCTCCCACTTTGTTGACAGCGCACAACCACTTTTCATACGTCCCCATCCGGCGAAGACGGTCGTTAAGCTCAGCTGGGGTGTCTCACTTTCGAGGCCGCTTACATTCGACCGGTGGAAACACAGCGATATCCCAGCGCAATTAGCGCAATAAAACTTCTGCCGGGAGACGTTGCGTTTAAACGCCTATTAAAAGCCTAGAGTGGAGCGTTAAGTCGTCGCGGCGATTTTAATCGGCCGAGACGTAAACGGCTTCTTCCTCGCGTTTCCTTGCAACTTTATTGTGGGTGGAAGGAATGAGGTGAGTCACCTGAAGCCTCCCCTAGTGGTCTGCAAGATGATACCCCTTGGAGCTATAAGCCATCTAACCTATTTCTTTCACGCTCATTATAGGCTAAACATCCTTGTCCCTAATGTGCTGTAGCTAAAAAATAATATAAGAAGCTCGTGCCACGATCTATCATTCCTACGCCTACCTACTTATATTCGTCAAAGAAATTAGCCTGCTTCCAGTAATCCCTCGATTGTTCCTCGCTGCCTGAGCACCAATCGATCATCCGACGCGCACGATTCGTGCCCCTTCCTCTGGACTCGTCCGCGCCAGGACATCACCATGATTTTTAGCCTTTTCACGACGGTACGCAGATTCATCTCAATTAGAGCGCGTTATTACGCCGGAACTGGATTCGTCTCGTGTTACAAACTACAGCGTGGAGCAGGAAATGACGGACCGGGGGCAAGTTAGTTTCCGTGAACGGTAGGGGGGGGGGGGAGTGCTGGCAGGGCGAGGGATGGTGCATTTGCCTGCATATAGCTCGGCAAGATAAGGGCGAAATTTCAGGGTTGCCGAATGGGCTGCGAAGCCCAGGCCATGGCCTACATTCCTCGCCTGACGATAATAATTCCATGCCTGGGCTCTGTGTGCTCCTGTGCGCGCGCGCGTTTATGCGCGTGTACGCCTAAGTAACGCGGCCGACCATCATTCGGAAGATGGAAGTTGGTATGAACCGTTGGCGTCTCGATGGAGTTCATTAATTATGAACACAAAAGCGTGTTCCAGCGCAATTTTCGACCCTCCAGCATCTATTGTAACTCGCAGATAATACATCATTATTATTTCGTTCCATAATGGCCGTTGGTGGTGAGCTGCAACCCCTCCGGGTAACCAAAAATAGCTGGAATGAAATTCAAAACGGGCAAATTGAATGCTGACAATGATGGAGAATTGTAAATGGCGAATGTTATTAGAACTCGGTCGATACGTAGGTAACCCACGATTCACGCTGTGTATCCAGTTTCCGACGTGTCAATTTAAAAAAAAAAGGGATCCGTCTCGTGTTTCAATACTAAATTGCGAGTATCTGGTGCTATGTACTCTCGAAATGGAGGAACTCTCTTTTCAATTGCATACTGTCCTGGAGAGCATCGATACGAGCTACTCGGGTGGATTATTTGCGTTCAAAGGATAATGTAAACATGCCTCCTTTGGTGTACTCTTCTTTACGATTGAGTATAGAATGTGATTATAGTCTCTAGAATATTCATTCTGCTTTGAATATCTCTCGTTATACTCTCAAATATCAAGCTCGTTTTTTCCCATCAAAGTCATTCTGTCGCTTCAGTTGCATCTCAATTTTTCGGGACCATCATCTCTATCAAGGGAAGTTAGGGTTAGTTATCCAGTGCAGTAGTCCATAATAACTCATTGTCAGTCTTCGAATGGCGTGGAGCAAAAGAATCTCATGTAAACGAGGATAAAGTAATTTTGAGTGAAAGATATTAGAACTAGGGCTGGGACTATTTGTCGAATTTTTCGGTATTCGAATATTCGAATACTTCAGTTGCTCAATTATTTGGCGAATATAATTCGAATATCCAAGTATTCGAATACTATTCGATTGTTAAATTATTCGAATACTATTCGATTATTAAATTATTTGAATAGTCCCAGCCGTAATTAGAACAGCGTGTAGTGGCCCGATTAATATTTCTTCACCCATATAATCCTGGTATCCCGAGGCGCTAATATTCGTATCAATACTGTGCTATACGCGTTCGGCTCTTATTCGGTCGCTTTTATCTGTTTACCTAGCACGGACGGCCACGAAAATTTGAGCCGTGCCACGAAACAGCACGATGCAGCTGCGCAGCGTACAACACGAAATGTGTCGGCAGTAATTGCCGTGGTTATTACGGTACGTCAGGTCGTCGACCACTGTGTCTGTGTGATGCGAGTCTAAACGCGACTTCCTGCGTGCATTCCGCAACGCCGATACCATGGACTTCTTTCGCTAAAAGCTGGAAAGCCAGTCACGATGCCTTGAAAATCCTGACACGAGAGCTCATTATACTCTCGTTCCATTTTCGCTAATTAATTTTCTACCTACTTATATTATTTGCAAGAACAATGTTAATTTTTTGCACTCTATTGCAGAGAACGTGGGGAAGTAGACGGAGGGTGAAGATTTACAATCATTTTCGTAATTTAACGCTGACAATCGTCTCGTTTCTCCCTCTTTCTCTCTCGCTCTCATTCCACGAGGAATGAGAACGCTTCGATAAGATTGCTGGAGGAAAAACTTAGATTCCCAATACAGGGAAACGTCGATTATCTGTAATGGAGTTCCTGATCATTGAAGACTGCGCTGTCTCAAATAAAATGGGGCCCCTGATAATCGGAAATCGAATAATCCAAACTCCATTGCAAATAATTTAACTTCCTCCCTGCTTTTTCTGGCTCGCTTCGATTGCGCAGGATTTAAATAACTCATCGGGCCTTATTAACCCATATCGGAAATTGTCTGGCGAAAACGAGGTGGATCGTTCGGTGCTTAAGCCTTGAGAATCGATCAGCGCCGATTCGATGAACCCTCGGGCTTAATCTCAATGTGAAATCGTTAAACGTAGGAAAGTTAGACGGGAACCATCCAGCTTTAATACTTGGTGCGTGCCTTTAACCGTGAATTTCTTAGGGAATTCGAAATTCCAATGTCAACGCACCAGACGATAATAAATTGAAAATTGTGTACAAATGATTAGTAAACGAAATTATGCTGTCCGTGCTTAAAATTATCTTGAATGCCATGAAACTTTAATATTTTACCTGTACATATCTCAAACGAGCAATTCATTTGAATAGGGCGTAACACCGATGTCTGACTTTCCATAGTTTGTACTACTTAATTCTCGGAAGCCGCGTCATTAGTTTCAACTGGTACCTTTCAGTATCGATTTTTCTTGAAGTTCTCCACAATTTCCATAAACAGTGGCCTCATAAAACATTCTAAATACCTCGGAGGACCAAACAGAATATTTTAATAGTCAAATTTCACTGAGATTCTGAACCGTATTTTACTTGTTTCAACTCGTTCGTATCGGTACAGACATTTTTCTAAAATTTCGGCGATTAAACGCCACCAGTCAACGAAACGACCTACATACCATGGAGGAACGGCGTGGAATGTCCGAGGCGTTCGTTAATTAATCAGCCTGAGCGATAATTTCCCCGTGGCCTGTAGCCACGCACTCGTTTTACGCACTCGGTTTTGTTTATTGCTCCGGGACACCGTAACGTTAAAACAAATCGCCTGCAGTCCGTGTATACTGGTGTGCCACTAAATCATTGGCGTCGTTACTATCGGGGCTGAGTCTCGCACGTGCGTGAATATGAATTATACCTACTATCTGGTCGATCGCTATTAACGCGCGTAAGCGCCTCGAATGATGACGCGAGTAATTGCGGGTCTCCAAAAAAACGTGATCGTGAAAGCCTAATGAACTCGCATCTCCGCGTGCCTAGCGCGATAAGCTTTTGAAATCTCGAATCTTAGCTGACGCAGGCCACCTTTAATATAATTGACGAGTCCTTGTAGAAAACACTGTAAGTGCCAAAATGAAATATTTTGCTTTTTTTATCGGGAAATCTTCTACGCGCCAATGGTAATACTATAGTATAGAAATTGATTTTGGGCACTTACAGTGTTTTCTAGTTTTTCTACACGGACTCCTTAATTCATTCAAAAACACCTTTTCCATTTCACTCTCATCGATTTCAACATTTTTCAGCGACGAGCTAATTAAACAGATTTCCTTTTTACCCGATAAATCAACAGGTTTTTCAAGTATCCAAACGTGATCGCAAATCGATTACCTGTCTCTAGCTCGCGCCCGTTTCTCAATCTAACTCGCTCCTTATCCTGACACTATCATAATTACCTCAATCGTAATTAGTCCAGCTTGGATCCCCGAGTAAAACGCGCCGGACAAAAACGTTGACACATCGATCTCGAGAAAACGTCGCCCCAGTGTTTTACCACGCGACAGTATTATTCTCTGTTCTGGTATTAAACGACCGCAATTACTTAGTTCCTTTGGAACACCTCCATGTGGTCCCTACCGCGTCACCTTTATCAGTGGCCCTTCCAAAACTCTAACGCTGTGCAAATGTTTCGCGGCGATGCCGCTTGGTTTGATGGTTGAACGATTAATTTGCGCTAGAGCGTCGATGGGCGGCATTGAAGCGTCGACTTGGCGCGCGATCTCCAGCGTAAAGTAATTCGCGAGTTTCAGCCGATGGTTCCAGGCGTGTTCATGCGCCTGTATATACCCTGTTCGTCCTGCCATGTGCAGTAGAATCGAGTAGAAGCGGGCGGCGGCGCCCCGTTTTCAACGGGAAGCTTGATGTGTCGAAGCCTCAATTGCCACCCTCGCATGCAGCACCACGATCCGATCCTCTTCCTTGGCTCTAACCGGCGTAGGAGCCTACAGAGGGCCACGCGTTTCGCCGATCCGCCGGCTTATCGTTCGATACATCGTTCGAGGTCTCGCATACGTTAAGGCGATCCACTCCAGACCCGTTGATCACGGTTATTCGCTGGTCTAGTCCGTTGGATGTGGGTGTCGGGCTGCGGATTGAAATCGTGGGGATTTGGATGTCGCGAAATGGGGAAACACCGTACTGCATCGGGTTCATCGAGGCCGACGACACGGCAAAGAGAATCGTCTCTATATCGCCTGCACTCTGCAAGAGGTAGAAGCACGCGGTTCTATTCATAAAATTTATAGGCATGCGGCAAACAGAATTGCTTTCCAGAGGGAAAAAGTTAACATTGTCGGAAAAATGAACATCATTTTTACATGAAAAAGGCATACATGTAAATGCATCGTTTCCGTTCATCGCGGAGGCGAAAACTTTCGTAATAAAACACAGCGCCACGCGGTGCCACTCATATCCGTTAAACTTTTTTCAATATTAAAATCGTTACGGCAGACACGATATTACTGTCACTATATTTCGCAACAGCGTATCCACTTTGTCTTTGGCTACTGGATTTATGCAGGAAGACCTCGTGGACGGCCCTAAATAGTTGGATCGGTGCGATTGTGTGACAAATGAGAGGAGATTTCGGATATTCTTCCCTTCCATTTACGAACATTCTTTTATTCGTATAATTCATAGCATGCTACTGCTTTCCGCTATTCCAGAGATTTGTGTGGTAATGGTCGTTATATTTGATGGAGCCCATGACCCAGGGAGGAAGATCGATGGACTTATCGATCCAGCTTTGGCCACACCGTAGAACAATGGCAGCGTATTCTTATACCGCTCTCTGCTCGCTTTTTAATTCCACGAGGTAGGATTGCAACGGGAAAATATACTCCTTGCCCTCGGAAAGAATTTGCTCCGAATCTCTCTGCCACTATGAAATGCGCAACAAATCTGACATTCCTCGGCTACTGTTCCAATATTGGTAGAGAGACTGTCGGAGTTAAATAGTAATATTCCCTCCGTTCGAGGCGACGCTTTAAAGGCAGGGCGCCGCCTTTCAGTTTCCTCAATTATTTCTTCCGACCCAGTTTAGAATAATTCACGGTCGATGATTAACCCTCGAACGAATTGTCAAGGGACGAATTAAACCTGACATCGCCCGAGGGTTCTGGGTATTTAATAAAATCACGCGACGTCCACCGAGGTCGTGCTCGCCGGGCGAACAAAATTAATCACTCTGAGTTATCGCGCTTCAAAATCGTAATAGCAATAATTTTCCAGCGCGGCGGGGAACTTCGCCGTTTCAGCTGCTGTTAAATTCGCCACTTACGTTCTAATATCCCGATACAGAGCGTTATTAATTATCGCGTCGTGTCGTACCGCTGCGACGATCGTGAGTCTTCGTTATTATGCATTATCGGCCGTGTTTCCGTGCCAGTTCCGTAATTACGATTTCATGTCATTCATCCTGTTGTCGGTACGTGTATCGCTATCCGGATATTATTATTGAGCGATATTGGCAATCACGGGAGAAGTGGGAGTGGATGGGGGGTGCAAAGTACGTATAATTGCGTTCTGTGAGATTCAGTGTGATCGGATGCAGCTCACAAGAGGATCAACTGCACGGCGAGCCGATAAAATTCAAGGATTATTCAATATACAAGAAAACGATTGTTCGCGACGTCCAATATGTTCTTTGAATATCTCATGAAACGAGATAAAGACACAGGTGATACTTATCAAATGCCCCGAGTCTCGATACACTCGAACCGAAAAGGTCACTGAAACTTCTAACAATTGTTTACACTTGAGAATACATTCCGCGCATACCAGCTTCACGCCATCACTCACGATTCAACCCCCGCATAACTGCGAGGATTCTACCGAGATGCAGACGGTGTTCCGTGAAAATTCGTACGGTCGAGTCTGGAGGTATGCTGGGTACCACCGAAAACGATCGTGCATCGCGCTATTAACCGCGATGAAGTCGCGGAACGCGAGCCATCGGTTGTGAACGAGCCAGGCACGACGCAGCATTGTATGCGGGGTGTATAAGGGATATGCATATCGTCTCTCGCCGAGCATCGTACAAGAGATCCATCAGGAGTTACTGGTGAACGTTGGAGCAGGCTGGTGAGTTGTAAAAGCATCGATACCACCCCGCCTTCTACGTAAATTCTTTCGAACGATAATACGCGCGTGGTGGTGCCGCACGAATATTCTTTAAATAACGGCCGCGTTTCCGCGTAAGAAGATATTCGAAGTAATGACGGGAGCGAGTATCCGTCATGTCGTAGATCCCATTCACGTGTTGCACGGCTGCGGAACAAAGGAGAACGTTTTTCCTCCATCCATGCACGCTCATTGTCTTTGCGTGCCTACACTGAGCGAGTATCGATACTCGAGGTTCACAATACGTCTGAAAGTTCTATGCAGGGGTAGGTCGACAAACTTCGTCGTCTGAGAAAGCCCGCGATGTTTTCATTTTTAATCTTGTTGTAGTAAAACGAGCCACAATCTTTAATTCTTACAAACAGCTGGTGTCGCACTCGTGCCTCGCGAGGTATAATAACACTGTCACGTCACAAAAGGAATTAGCAGCGACTTGTTATTCTCAGAGTTTCACAGGCAAGATTCCACCTCCGTGCTGGTAGCAGAGGATAGGAACAAATGGAAATCTTTCATGCCCAGAAACATTCCATTCCTCTGTTGGTTCAGCAAACGGATTGTACACGCCCGCAAGAAGGCATCTCTTATAATCACTTTGTGCTCCCGCACCGCGCGGTCGTAAACATGCTAACCGAGTGGTTTTGTCAGACATAAAGAAACGCAGCGTTTATGAAGCACTTGCTCCTCGAGCATCCCCAGTTGCCCGTAATAACCGCCCAGGGCGTAATAGTTTCAATTTCCCAGCCTCCTTTTAACGCGCCGCCTCGAACGAATGAAAAATGCTTGTTGGTACGAACGTCGGATCGCGGGGTGCGTCCAGTCTTGCGCTCGTCCCTATTCAACGCCTTTCTCTCGTTTGTGCGATGGAATATAATCACGGTGAACGCGATTACACGGTTTGGCACGTTCGGTAGGAGGATCGCGTGACGTCTCACGCTCCAAGCGGCCACGGTGAATAAGATTAATGGGAATAAATATGAAATTTGCATTCAGACGCTCTGCACGCCGGAATTCTTCGCGGAGAACAACCGCATAATGGAAACACTGAAAGGCGAGGGGATGAATGGCGTTCGCGTTATTTCCGAATCGCGCGAGTAATAAGACAATTTAAAATTCAGGCTTTTTCTTCTTCTATACAATTCTATCCCGTAATGATACTTTTACACGTCCTGAAATCACGTGCAATACTAAGTGGTATCCAAATCGATTCAAAACCTAAATCCTCAATCACAACACAGTTCACACACACCTACATATTTACATACAAGCATAAGATAAAATCAGCGAGTTCAACCACATATACAGACACCGTCGTTATACAGCTACTCCTTCTATTCCCGCGGCAATACAAATCAGCAATGAACGCAATGACCGCGTTAAGATAAGCGATCCGCGCGGCGCGAAAGCGTAAACGAGTTTCCTCCGTGCAACATCCTCTCCTATCCCTTTCTGCGCGGTCTGTAAATAGAGGCTGCAGTGCAATCAAGTCGTTATTCGATTCAGTCGTCGTTCTCCTCCACTAAAACGGAGCAATAACGTTTCCCGTGGACGTCGAAGCGCTCTAGCCGCGGCGCAATTCTATAGTCGGTTTATTTAGTCGCCGGGCACGTTTATGTCGCCCACGCTCACGCAACGCGCCGAGAAACGGAGAAAAGTCGCGTGCCGCGCACGTGTTCTCGTGCGACGCGGAACAACACCGCACGCTTGACTTTAACGCGCGAGTTATACGGCTCGTGGCGGTCAGAGTCCCGCGGGCGTCCACGTTCCTACGAGCTCGCTTTCCTATTTTACCCTACGCCCGTTTTAATCCGTGTTTGCTTTAACGATATTAAAACGCACACTCGCGCCGACGTTGTTTGCGCTCTGGATAACGAGCAACCTGCCTCTGAATGGATCCGTAGTTCTTTATACCGTGAAAAAATACATTCACGTGAACCGTACACGTTTCAATTTTCGTTCGGTGATTCGCCACGTTTATCTGTTTGTTTCTTCGTCTCGAAACGGACGACCTTTCTGCTCGTTTTTCGGTTGGCATTCACGGTCGCTGGTTATTAATCTGTGCGTTTGCCCGCGAGGTGGATGTGGGCAGTCATTTCAGAGTATTTGGGGATTTTTCGTTGGAACAGGATTCGTCGTTATCTAGCTTGAAGCTCTGAAGCGAGGATGGGAAGGCGGATTCACGCGGAAACTGTTTGTTATACGATAAGGGTGCTGTTGTTGTTCCTACATACATTTTAAGCAGTTTCTCGCGTTTACCCCACTATTATTTTCATGCTTATTATGCGATGTGGCATCACATCTGTACAAGAATCTCTAAGTTTCCTTTCACCATAATTACCAGCAATAATGTGAAAGATCAGAGTATTCTCTGCAACGAAAATTAACTTATAATCGCCTTGTCGCGAAGCTGGCTGAGGAGAACTGCTAGGAGAAAGCTTTCATCGCAAGTTGGCGAAAGTATGATTAGTGTACATTAGAGGAACTATAAAGCAAGAATTCTAATTCCTCGAAAATTTAAACTACCTACTTAACACTGAGCCACGAATAATTGGCGTACTTGAAATATACCTACTTAAAGAACAATTACTTATTTCTTTTTATCGCTTCACTGGAGAACCTTTCACCCTTACGCACCGAATCAATTTTTCTCCCGAACCACTTTTTATTCACCGCAATTTCCCGTTGAATTACGTTTCACTTTGTGCAGCGATTATGAGTCCTTCAACAAGCGCATACTTCTGCCACCGTAAAATGTTCGACGATCGCACATTCTCCTTTCCACAACAGTGTGAATTTCTGCCACTGGTCCAGGCATTACCGGCGACGCAGTTAATGCGAATTGCGAATCGAGCGATTCGCATTCACCTTCGCCCGATCGCGAATGGCACTCGTGCCGATGCAGCGGCAATTTCGAAAAGCAACCAGAGACGGAGCTCGTGGCTGGTGTCGTAATTTTGCGGGAACCCCGTGCGGCGTAATAAAGGCACTTACGCGGACGGTAGGGCACAAGATATCGCGCCGTGTATCATCGTTCTGCATCTGTGCCAGGAAATGGCCTCGAACGATGCACACGCGTTCGTACAGAGTGCAGACACTTTTTCAGAATAGAAGACTCTCCTCTTGGTAATCGCTGCCTATTATTTGCCACTTATTAACCATTCGCGCGATGCGAAACCTCCACCTTTCGGAGTAGCTACAGCAGAAACTTTGTCAAGGACTATGAAAATTTAAATAGTAACGTGAGATGCACACTTTATGTTCATTTGCACAAGTAATTATTAAAGCTGGATTCGGCATGAGATTACACATTGGAAATATATGTATGCAATGGACATTCGGCAAACAAATTCATCCATTGTGACGAATCGAATAGGATTTTGTGAAATTACGGTCAGTGCGAAAGTCGATTGAAGAATACCATAAATCAAATTTACTCCCGTGGTATACTACATCTGAAATTGAGCCCACAATCGCTGGACCGTGAAATTTCACGATATTATTACCCGATATCCCCGCGTATATTTCGAAATTGTTTTGCCACAAGCGTAAACGATTCTAATAAAGCCCATTTGCGTATAATGACAACGAACTTTCTATTCGTCACACGAACCTGGTTACAGTAAACAATTTATCGCGTCGCCGTCCCCCTCCTCCCCACTTTGTCGATATTACGGATATATTATTTACATTTGGCCCCCTACAATTTACACTATTATGATATACCTATACAGTCGTTAAACCCCGCCAGCTAATACCAATTATCGTTTCGCGATTCGGCCAGCGGCCGATAATTTATTTAATTCGCCTGCCACCGGCTCCCGCGGTGTCGTTATATCGGGATACCGTGTTCGTCGAAAAGCGTAATAATTTCGTTGCTTAGCGTTCGCTATCTCATCCAACCATCCACTGTAACCCGGAGCTGTCGGTTTCCAATTAGAAGAATGCGTGATGCCGTTTCAACGGTAAGGTATTTTAACCAGACTGAGGAAAACAGTAGGTACATATTACGTGAAATGGAATGGCCCATCCTGTTCCCCACCAAATACCAAACGAATGTCTAGCGAATTGAGGTTAATTGCCCGATAAAAATCCGCCGCGGACGGTGACTCCGAGGCCCTATATCTAGTCGCTATCACATGATATTCCATCGAGCACGTCCGTGATCCTCGACTCGAAAGCGAAACGCTTTCGTGATACGGGGGCGTTAGGGAGTCTCGCGTTCCCCGCGAGGCAGAAGCCGAGCCTGCGAGTCGGCTAAGCGGCCTCGAAAACGGGAAAGGCCGCGTCCCAACCGCAGAGACCGTGATTGACATCGTCATTAAGCTCAACTTCAAGCGCACCCACTATGCCCGAGTCCGTAGGCGGCTCTGATGCATATACTGCGCGCAGTGCATCTCCCAGCCCGTGCATGTGCATGATCGGTGACCGGTGCTGGCTAGGGTTGAACGAGCTTAAGCGGCGGAAAGGAGAGGGTGGCGGCCAGAGGAGACTCGAAGGGGTGGGCGTGAGGGAGAGGCAAGGGTGTTCTCGATATGATTAATGCTTAGCATGCGTGCTCGTATGCGGAGGACAGCTGTGAGTGACTTGCACTCCGCCCAAACGACGTCCATTCGGCCGATACTCCTCTGTGTGGACTCGTACGTGAGCTTACGTACGCTTACCCAGCCAGCCCCGCGATACTGTGGCCTGTGGATGCATCGTGTGGGACGTGTTCGACACGTATTAACTCGTATTACATCTATGACGCCGGAACCACGACGGATCCTCTTCCTTTACACTTGCACGGTGTGCCGCACACCCGCCACCCATCGTATCGTTTTTGCCGGGCATCCATCCGTTAGTCGGTGGGGATCATGCGCCAGTATAGCGGCTGGAAGAAATCTAGTGTGGCCGTGACCCTAGAGACACGTTTAACCCCTCAACTACCGACCCCTGAAATGAAAAACTGACCGTGAGGCCCGGGCCCTCGGAACGAAAACCTCCACTGTTTCCCGGGTGGTATAGGAGATATGGCTTTAGGGTCCGTACGAGATACGGAGGCGAGCCACCAGTGGAAAACGGAGGGTCCGTACCAGATACTGAGGTGGTAGCCGAGGGGTTAAATATTCCCGGGCAGTACGAAGTTAAATGCCCGTTTACTCAATTTTACGGGCCGCAGGCACTCTTGCGCGAAAACGCGACCACGATAGAAGGAGCTAATGGAAGAACAAACACAGCCCATGTGTTTCAATTATCATAACGTAGCTACAAGCTGCGACGCGTTAATCCCTCGCCGTCGAACGCGCAAACTGTCCCACTTTTCTCCTCCCCCTGGCGGCCTACCCCCGTTACTTGGTATTTCGCGTCGTGTGCTCGTCGTTGCATCCATAAATTACACGAAACGAACGCGGAGCCGCGGCGTTGAAGGAAGCTCGCGTAAAGTATTAATCGATATTCCATTTGCATCGACTTCGGGACACGCGTCTCCCGCTGCTTCAAAACAACCCTCCGAGAGATTTGCTTTTTCCCTGAGCCGCGAACAATCCACCGTCATGCATTTCCTGCCCACCGCCCAGCGAACTTGTTCTGCTCCACGCGCCGCATCGCGTCTTGAGACGGAATGAATTCTGGCTCGTAATTACATCGACGCTTGTTTTAAAATGCGCTGCGACAAAATGAGAGGGGCAGGGCGCGCGCAACGGCAAGAAATAGTATCGATCGTAATTCAAGAGAGTACACGGGCCGCTCGTTAACCGATACAAAGGAACGATTTAACGGCTGTCGGGTTATTACTTTTTTCTCGTCTTTACGGCTACGCGCCATTAGAAGGCAATTTGAATACGTCTGAGTTACGCTGGTTAAATGAAAAGGTGTTACGGGTCACAGGGACGGCGATGTTATGGAGGACGGAGAGTGTTTTGAATAGGATCAGCTCAGCACCAAATCCGTGCGTGAAATGAACACGTTGATTTTACATTTTTATGTTTCAATTTTACGAAATACGTTGGCCTCCGTCAGAGCACAATAATTGTGTTATATGCGCTGTTTTTATAAAAACTCACATAACTTCGTCGCTCCTGCTGGTGTTTGCGAATATTAATGCATTTCTGGTATTATTTGGACATTTTATACGCAATTTGCCAAGCTTACAACAGGATGCAAGCTTTTACCTGACTTTTATATTATATCCTCATCAATTTTTTTTTAAATATGCCGTGCGTCATTTCCGGCTGAAATACTACATCGACCTGATTTTCGTCGTCGTAGGTATATAAGCAAGCATTTGCACACTTTTTATCGGACGTGTCGGAGGACGCAGTAGGGGAAAGCGGGGTAATTCCGGCCAGCGGGTAATTCCGGTCACTTCTATTTCTTTAAATAAAAACCGCGTAACTTGACTCTGTATGGTACTGCCACTTATTAATGATACGGCGAGCTAATATTCATGGTTTCTTGACGATAGCAGTCTTTTGATTAAAAAAATCCGGAAATGTTCATTTCGCACCGTAATCTTATAACAGTGGTCGATTGTTAAGCAAGGTAAGTGAAATAGATATGAATTATTAATATTAATCTCATTAAATAGAGGAATGTTTCCACTTTCGAACTCATATTTGGTTTTTGGTGATATGTAAATTCAATTCAGTGTATTACTTCAAATATCTGAACATGAGGTGTGGGGTAATACCGGCCAAAAGTGAGGGGTAATACCAGCCAGCTTTTAACATGGCTTTTCTTTCTGGCGTAGATGCCACGTACAATTCAGATATTTGTGACGAAAAAGTAGAGCATGATATTCGCCCCTTTTGCAAGGAATTCGGAAAAGGTGATGAAATGTCGTTCCGGTACGCAGTATGTGGTTAATGAGCACACGAAGAATGTTCAGGATGGGATACCCCTGAAGAATATATTTGTGATATATGTACTAATTAATTTTAAAATAAAAAATAATACAATTTTTTATTAATTTAACAGTTTTCCTAGCTCTTTTATAACGAAAAATCATGACTATTTTTGTGTTATTGCTCCCAATTTTGTTACAACTTAAATTTATGCTTTCTCGGCCACATTAATACAAATTAGACACTTCAAACTATCAATTAAGATAAAAAAAATAACAAATGTGTAACTTGTTCAAATTTTACAGCAGTTACTGCTTATGTGGCCGGAATTACCCCGCTTTCCCCTAAACTGACCGTGGATCGATCGCCGAGCGACGAATGAAACGGTAATGATTTTCAATGCAGCACAAATCTTTGAATACTTTCAGGCAGGCTGGTCTCGCGGATAGGAAAATGAAAGTGCACGGGAGTACAATTCCGTGCTATGTCCATTGTTCCATTGCGGTGGGCCTGGCGCGGTTATCTGTAAGAATTATGCCATTAGCGCGGTGAAGTAGGCCATCTTTTTAAACCGGAGCATCCTCGAAACGGGCCACCAGCCAGCGCCCACAGCCGCGACCATAAAATACACACGAAATCCGTTGAAGCGGGGTCGCGGAAAAAGTTATTCGCGAGAACGGAACGAGCCTTTGACAAACGCGGCGCACAAACAGGCCCGCTCCGATACCACAATGCGTCCAAGAATAATTAAAAAGTAAATGAAATCCATTCTTCCATTCCGCACTCGAATGGCCATTGTCCCCTTCGTTTACCACGGAAATTGACGCGGAAAGATTTATAATCCCACGTATTTGGGATCGCCGCTCCGTGCGAGCGGAACGGCGATGCACAATCGTTGTACGAGGGTGTTCGTGGTAGCCCGGGTAAACGAAAACCGAGCCCCAGAAACTTTGAATGGGGACTCGCGAGGATTCGTGCAACCAGGAACGTTATTACTTCAAAACCTGCCGCTCGGAGTTACTGCACTAGTTTGTTTTGTTATTAGAAATGTCTTCGCAGAAGTTTTCCACTCCGCGGGCGGGATCGATGGAAAGGATTTCGCGAAGCTGGCTCATTTCGCGCATGTTTATTCGTGCAAACTTTTCTTCTTCCTTTTTTTTTTTGTCAAGGATAGAGATTGAACGACGACGGAGTCTCTTGTATGCGGGCGCGAGGGGAACGACGGGAATAAAAACGCGAACCGCGCGAGAAACTTCGCCTGGGCGGTAACGACGATGCACGCCAAGTTTAATTAATCGTGCTACGGCGTAATTGCTCTCGTCACTACTTAAACAAACCTTACTTGAGACGATTGGTTCGAAAGAATCCATCTGCACGCGAACCGGGAGTCTGTGCTTGGTGCCTCTCCGTCGCTGTGCTCCAACATTTTGTGGCTTCGGTACGTTCAATCGCGGCTTCGCGCGCCAACACTACCGAGAACACTACCTAAACCATTCAGCGGATCGCGGCAAGCTAACAAGCGAATTGGCGAGGACATTGCGCTAGCCGAATTCAAGCGGCGAAGAATGTGTAGAAGAAGGCAACTGGATTTCGAAAGGCCTGCTACCTGTTTATGACGGCGACCTTATCGCGAGCAGGTATAAGCGGTAACCGATCAATTAAGCGAACCGTCTTCTCCTTCTTCGCCAGAGTCCTCGCAATGGGTTTTCCCACTTCTTAGGCAGCCTGGGAAATTCGTTAGTTCCAGTTCAGTAGACGAGTTGAGAGCTTCGGTATGCCTCTACTTGCTGTGCGAAGATTTTCAATTGTCTGTTGCACTATGACTAATAAGATAGTAATAATGAATATAATGCTACACACGTAGTGAAATTTTTAAGTAATGTGTGCGGCAACAAAATTTCAGTCGTTTGCTACGTTTGAATGTGTAAATTGCGTGGTGTTCGTGATGAGTGCACACTTTCGATGGAGCTACGTGTGACGCAAATGCGATTGCAGACGCTGGAACAACAGCCAATGAGACGCGCGTGAAAGGTACGATAATGCTCTAAAAAGAATTATCCATTATTTAACAGTCTGATTATAAAACAGGGAAATTACTGGAGAGAAGAAACGGTATATATGAAAGTACGCTGAAAATATGATCTTAAGGTCATGAGATTGGTCGACGAAACTACCCTAAATTACTGTGGATCCTGAGACGAGACGGGAGCTCTTCTTTATTTCAGTGATCTTCAAATAGCAGTCCACATACAGAAATTTATCTGGCGTCTACCCTTTCGACAGTGGAACTTTTGAAATTTTCCTTTAATTTATAACTTTATGCAACCTACTTAAATAGTTTCCTTCTCGTTTAAAAAGAAGTCTAGTAGCCATTTAAATTGCGCGACGATAGATTGTCATTGAACGGTCATTAAAATAAATTGTGTCCCGCATGCGACTAAATCCCTTCGAAGTGAGCAAGACAGAGAGAGAGAGAGAGAGAGAGAGAGAGAGAGAGAGAGAGAGAGAGAGAGAGAGAGAGAGAGCAGGAGACCGGAGGATTACGTTGAATCGGGGATATCGCGGCAATCGAATTCGATTTGCAAAGTATAGAAAACCGGGTTGAGAGTGGCTCGATTGAAAATAGTTCGGTCTCAATCTCGCCGGTCTCAGTCAGTCGACTTCTCGAGTGCTCCTGAATAAACACTGACTTTCCCCGCGTCTATGCGGCTGGAATCAATTCTACGGAACAAGTGAGGTGTTAAGGTGGCTCAAGGCGATAGTGGCGGACTTAGGCAGCCCGTGGGGATAAGAAGATATGGGGCAAAAATTTGAACAGAAGAAGTCTGTCGGACCGCGAGCGAGAACTGTCGACAGTCCTTGACTTCTCTCTACCCGCCTGAATAAAAAGCTACCGGAGAAAAGGAAGACGGGGGACGGGGCAGGCAAACGAGATGGAAACTTACTATTTCCTACGTCCATGCTCGCTTTCAATCGAATTCCAGTTTCAACGGGGGAACCGTGGAAATATTGTCACACGTACTGTCGGTAATGCTTGCCTCGGAAAGGCGACTCGCCGAGGTAAGAGGTTCTGCGCGGCTTCGAGAGTTGACCTCCGAATAAACTCGCGCGTAATAATAGTTGTTGGCAAAACAGTAATGATGCCATAATTGTGTTCTATGCTTTCCTTTAGCGCAGGTTTTTTTTTGCGCGTGGTTATTAGCTAGTGATCAATGGCAACGCTCTCGGCGAGCTAACTTCCTTCCGTTTCGTTTTCGCCGGGAAAGTAGACGAAACGAAAGACCACGAAGGTACAAACCCCTCTGCTGGCTCGTTCGCGGGCAATACGCTAATTTAATGACGGAAGAAGTGGGCTAATAAAACAAAAAGAAAAACGTATAAAACGAGTTGTACGGCGTATTGTTCAGTATCTGGTCGCGAGGCGGGCGGCGCCATTAAAACGCGTTGTGTTTCGGCTCTGGCAAATATTTGCCGGCGCGAAACAGGAAGACTGACGTGCACACTGGGACACAATGGGAGAACTACCAGCTTCGCGATATAGGATCGATATAGCGTTTCTGTTATTTATGTACATACCTACGTACTCGCTGGTCGATCTCTCGCGCGATTCGCTATACCTCTGTAATATAGATACATCGATGGGTAAATAGTTGACAAGGATCTTTGTGAAATTCGAAAAATGGTTGCCGTTCTGTAGATACCTTTCATTGAAAGCAAGCGTGTATCAAAAGAATTTAAACATCATATTATCAACAGTATTCTATTAAAGAGTTTAACGTATTTAGGTACTGTTTGTTTTTTTAATTATTGCCAACGCGTTTATCCGTATACATACACGGCTGTTCTCGAAAATGTACAAGGATACGCGACAACCTCGGTGTATTTACACGGCTGCGAGTTCAAAGCGAGGGAAAATCGTGTTCGGCGGGACAGAGAGGAAAAATGGAACGCGATACTCGCTGAAAATCCCATCAATTATCGTATCAGCGCAGGGACAATATTGTGTCAGGAAATTATCGCCGACACTGGGAGAGAAAAAGGGACAAATGTACGCGTGGAAAAGGGGAATTTTCGCAAACACGCGAGATTTTCATTGCCCCCGCTTTCACCCTCTGGCCGAGAGGAGAAGTGTGCAACTGGAGGAGTTACTTTCGTGCAAACGCTTACAATCCCCGTTCACTCTGATTCCATTAGAGCGCGGGAATCTCCGAGTTAAAAGATCGGAGCTTTGTTCCTGTCACTTGTTATCACTTTAATCAGTGTTACCTTGTCCCTACGTGATAGACTTACTTGAAATGATTATCTTCGACATAAGAAGAGTGTCAGTCATGTTTCTTACTCGCGACGTTCCTCACTCTTAATTACGTTCTATTTCTACGTTTATCCGGCAGACTCCGCCACTGGAATATATCTGCAATCTGACAAGCAGCATCCGTTAGTAATTTAATAGCATGTAAAATCGATGTGCTCTATGCCACGTCAACAGAGGCTTGCTAGACGTAATAAAACGCGAATTACAGGGCGATATCTCGAAAGAGCGCAAGCCACGATGTGCAGTGGAACACGCTCGGATACGAAACATCTCGGTTTCGCCTGGCGCATAACTAAACAGCGAGGAAGCTCTTTTTCCTCCTCGCTCCCTGATGGTTATGGCCGCTCATGAAACATCCCGCCGCGCATGAGTATGCAGCTTCTGCAGCTTATTACACGTATAAAGTATCCGATTTAACGCGCCGCTTTATCTTCCTTTCGTTTCTTCCTTTCTGTCTTCCGGCTCGTTCGCGCCGTTCCGCACCGCCATCGCCAGCCGTCGCCGTCGCCTGAAAACCGCTACAAGCGGCATTTTCCATCCTCGCCGCGCCGCGTTTTGCCGCTATATTCCTCCTTTGTTCCACGGAGTGCTCCTCCTGACCTCTTTTCCAGCGTTTCTCGTCTCAGAACTAATTTAATTCGTATTATGCCGGTTACGAAGCCAAGAAGGGCCCCGCTGCTCGCCCAACATGTAGATGTTTCGCATTTGAAATCGAGGCATGAAGGAGAAGGAATTCGCCCGGTGGCCGGGGCTCTTTTCACGCGGCGGAAAAAACAGCCGCGGAAAAGGGCGATTCGCATTTCTTTTACAAAGGAACGTTCGCGCAATTGGTACAGCAACGAAGGGGAAGAAGCCGAGTCGTGAAAAACTAAGTAAGAAATGGGGGATAAGGTTCGTTGTACTCGGGCTTTCCATTTCAGGAAAGTCGAGTGTCATTGTGGGTATGAGTACCAAGGGTACAGTGCATTTCTTGTAAAATTTCATTTTCAATCATTCGATTCAATATTTTCGACCTGGATATGCTGTCATCTGTTACTTCCTTCTCTGTTTTATGTTTCAACCTTTCGAAAATCTGTCTGTATTTTTATTTTCTCATTTAGAAACTGTATCCTATTCATCGACTCACTAAAGGGGATGAAGTAGAGGAGTTAATTAACCGACCTGCCAAATTACTTTTCGATAGTCTTGTACCTCGCCGGACGTTCCGTGAAAGATCGTCAGAAAACCGGCGTTTAATATCGCGCCGCGGCGGGAGTAATGAATTCACTTGAAATTGATCCAGTTTAAGGGACGATCGGCGCCGAAATTACCGAAACTACGTTATAGCTCGCTTCGCTTCAATGACAGCCATTATGAGTTCTTCGTTAATAAGTCACGGTAATTAATTATCAAGTCACCGTGAAGCCTGTGCTCGCTACAAAGGGAGGTCGTCCGCGTGCTCGTGGCTCGACTTCTCTGCGCCATGGCTGGGCCTAAAGTAATATTTAACCGAAATATTATATCAAACTGTCCTTTCGATAGATATATGCCCCATTTTCACCTTTAAATTCAGCGTATATTTGGAATGAAATAATTCCTATCAACAGATGATTACGTGTGCGCGCATTGATCGAGTAACCACTCTGGATAAACGAGAACGATTAAGAAATTAACGAAGCTTCCGCGAAAGTTGTTGAAGTATGAATAATTAATGAATTCCGGTAAAGTTCCCTCCTCACTCATACAATATCGAATCGATAGTACTTATACGTTGTATTATATGTACACAGTTCACGATCGTGAACCGGGCGAACATAGCTTTAACAGCGTAGAGATTACATTCTGCTTTCCGGATTTAATCACGTACGCGTGCATAAGTACGATTAAAGATTCTGGGTAAGCTGAAGGTCCGGTAATTGGGTCGTTTAAGGGGTTACACACCTTTGGCAGATCGGAAAATAAGGTCATTTTAATGATATTTTTATTCGTATAAAGAAACGTGATATTTAAAAATCAAGATATATACATTGTTGTGTATAAGTTAAGCTGTATTTTCTTCAAAAAAGAAATTTGATATCTTAAGGGACTTAAGGTCATGCCTAGTTGGCAGGCATGATTTTCGGGAATTTTTTGTGGAAAATCTAATGTATATTTTTTATAACTATTCGCTTATTTTCAAAGTACATATATTCAGCAACTCTCAGTAATTTTATTATAGAAAAATATTAAAAAAATAATGAATAACAGCCACTATCCCGGAAGCTATTTTTTGCGGTGAGCACGATTTCTCAGAGCCGAATTATCTGAAATCGAAAAGTGAAGAAGATTCTGTTAGGATAGGAGTTTATCTACGTAGTTCGTGAACGAAGGATTTCTAAAAAAAATGATTTCAGACAAAATCGCGGCCGTTTAACATAAAATCATGATTTTTCGATGTCTGAATTGTTCGTTTTTCGTGAATTAAAAATACAGTTTTCAATAAAAACAAAAATCCTTCGTTCACGAACTAGATAAACTCCTATTATAACAGAATCTTATTCACTTTTCGATTCCAGATAATTTGGTTCTGAGAAATCGTGCTCACCGCAAAAAATAGCTTCCGGGAGAGTGGCTGTTATTCGTTAATATTTTAATATTTTTCTATAACAAAATTACTGAGAGTTGCTGAATATATGTACTTTGAAAATAAGCAAATAGTTGTAACAAATATACGTTAGATTTTCCACAAAAAATTCCCGAAAATCACGCCTGCCAACTAGGCATGACCCGTTAAGAAATGGTGCCACAGCAACCCGCGAAGTCAACTGTCTCAGCAGTGTGTGAAACATCGGAGGAACATTTGACCGACTTGCTGAGAATTGAATGGAAACGGTTACCCCTGGTTTAACGAAAGAAACTCCTTACAACTTCGATTCACTAACCCGATGAAGAAGCGAGAAGTTTTCCACAGTTTTGCGGCAATCGAGTTACGGAAGGTGTGTGCAAGATTTATCGAAAATGACGAGCTGCTTCCCAACGGATTAGATTACACTCGAGGGAATGAGGTAAACCGTATTTACGTCAACGCCCCGCGGAACACCTACGAGGAAACGTCCGAAACTTTTATCGCTTGAAGAATTGCCCATAAAAGATGCAGGGCGCGCACTTCCCTTCGTCGACTGTTTTCTCGTTTAAGAAGTTACAGAGTCACTACATATTGCCCCAGTCCTTTGGTACAGATTCAAGGGGATGCAGGTTGGCAACTCTGTTGGAATTAAATCAAATAAATTCTGTCCTTACACACTTACAGCCATATTTCTCCCTATATGAGTTACCTGGAACCGCACAATATTGAGGGACACGAAAGATCTACGAGGAATAAAGAAACTCTTTCGACATCAAGCAATTTGATTTGTTAATAGACAAACTATGAAACATAGTAATGTAATTTCTTTCCACTTGAAAGTGTTTCTGAAACTAATCTCGTCATGACTTTGAGAGATTAATTACACAGAATACATGGAAAAATAGCCTAACGTCGTGCTCAGGAAAAATTGCCTCTTCCCAGTGTCCAGGGACGAATAAAGCGGATGGGAAGCCATAATAAGACAGAAGTAATTGGGGTGTCCGAGATGGGCGGTGTAAACCATGTGCAACCGTACGTCTTCGGAATAATTAAACACTTGGGTGGATACGCGTGCCTCCGTGTTGGAACGCGGCTAGATTACCCTCGTAAAATCTGTCTCCCCCAGCGTTTCGGTTTGCTTAATAAATGAATGCCTGGCATTCACCGAAAACAGTCTATCGTTCGCATGTCTAGAGAGAGAGAGAGAAAGAGAGAGAGAGAGAGAGAGAGAGAGAGAGAGAGAGAGAAATCAAATTTAGCGCGGATGAGATCCTTGAAAGGCCTCAGGCCATTACGTGCTCGCATTCAATCAGTCTAGATCTATAACCTTTATACCGTATTCGATTAATATACTCGTGAAACTCGGAGTTGATACTGCACGTGCAATGTCTATGACTGTTCGATCGCGTATATTGATCGAAGTAAGCCGAAGGGGGTTTACAGCCTTAAGTAAAAATCACAAATCAAGGAATAAGATGCGTGAAAGGAAGCTATTCCCCACCCACGTTGCGTGAACACAAAGTTTCCATCGCAGTCGAACGTGGTTTCGCTTCCTTATCTTCTTTCCCGCCGCACAGCAGCAACACTCGAACTTCCGTTCACTCCAAGTTTCGCAGGGTGTCTTGGTTCCGTTCCAATTCCTAAGACAAATGACTCCTCTATTCTACGTACGTACACACAATTTCACCAATCCCGCTTCGCGAGTCGCGTGCAGAGAAGTTACGCGATACCGATCGCGAAAAAGTTGAACCCGCCGAGGTGCAGCGGACGCACTCGAATCGAATTCGGATCCAGACGTGATCGCTCGAAAGCAGCCGTGCCTGGTGGTTCGATGTAATCGTAGCTGCGTCGACGACGAGCCCTCCCGCGGCCGAGCGTTATCGCGATTTTTTTTCGCAAATATTCGATGCGCCGCGACGTGAAATTGAAAACGAGCCGCCGCGAAAATCCGCTTACGCGACGCATAACTGGCGAATAGATTCCAGTCGGCGGCCCCTTTGTTCCCCTTAATAGGAAAGTTTTTTGTTTCGCTGTTTGCTGAGCTGTGC
This sequence comes from Andrena dorsata, assembly GCA_929108735.1. Taxonomy (NCBI): domain Eukaryota; kingdom Metazoa; phylum Arthropoda; class Insecta; order Hymenoptera; family Andrenidae; genus Andrena; species Andrena dorsata. The sequence goes on from OV815489.1 coordinate 55,411,587, forward strand.
AACATAGAAAACCGCGTATCGTCCCAGTTTTCCCGTCCCTTCGGTCTCATAACCGTAACGGCAGGGTAGAAAGGGCTTCTCTCTTTGTCCCTGCGCGCATTTTTATGACGGCTGTTTGCCCAGCGAAATAGAATTCGCGAAACGCGTCCGCCGCATTGAATCAATTGCCCGGATCCCGGGCTAAAAGTAACCGAAGGATGAGTCCTGCCCTTGTTTGCGCGCCAATCTTTCCCCTGCGATCAATGAAGTCGAGGCGATCAACACTTCTTTTCTTTTGTTTCAGAACATTCCCTTGGCAAAGTGACGCTCAGGGCAGTCACCGATTTCTCGCTCCTCTCTAAATTAAGGGTAAGCATGTATTTAGATTTTACTTTAGTGCTATTCTCGCCCATACCCTTTGCAATTCACTTTGAATGTACAATCCTTTGGCATGTACCATCATGGTCGTAATCGAAGCTAATTGTAACTTAGGTGGGTGCACAAAGGTGGCTTTGTAAAAAGAAAAAAAATTTTATTCTTGATTTTATTCTTGATTTGATTTGATGAATTTTATCGAATTCTCAAATATTTTTATCCGATCAACTCAGTTCCCACAAAATTAAATCCTGCACCACTGCCTCTCACCGATGTAAACGAATACAACCATAGAGGTCGCGGCAACAATTTGCTAGTTAAGCGAAACGCTCACCGTGACCCCTACGCGACTGAAAATCCAAAGATGAAATATGGAATATCCAAAGACTGCTATCCATGCAGTGAATTTCGCAGCGGAGCGCCTGGGAAACGTAGGAGGCCATACCGTATCTTAACTTTCCTGGGAAATACTACGACGCGAACGGTAAAAGAGCATCCCACCAGCTACATTTCGATTTACCCTCGTCACAGGAACGACGCCCCAGTATCGTCGGTAAAAGTAATCCGAGAAATAATTTTGTCCCGAGCGATATTTCAATTAGACGGCGGTCACGATACACATTGCCGTGATTTCTGAATATTTCAAGGGATCGGAAGTTTCTCATTTGCGCGGGCGTTGCCTGGTAGATCGACGTCGCGACATCAAAGAGGGATCGCGGGCAGAAAAAGGAGCTCTGCCTCTGGGAGCCTTTGAAAAAGCAAATTTTTCTTCTAGCCGGTCATTATGGAAAATAACAAACGTCCCTTTAAGACGTGGCTCGGGCTTTATCATGCCGCACGCGGTTCAGAGGAAAATAATTAAAGCGTTTGAAATTAAATTCAGGAAAATCGTGGAAAATTGTTGCGATGAGTTCGCGAAGTCGATACAAATATCTGATTGGAATTTTGTTACGGGATACATGTACGTATGGTTGAAAAACACTGTCCATTTTCGCAAATGTAATCGGAGTTGTGGATTTAAAAAAGTCAGCGTAAAGACCTCAGTAGGTAGGTACATATATTCCGAAATCTCATTTTCACAGAAAATGTACGGGAGCCTTTCGTCTCCGGAAATTCTAGTAAATTTAGTCTCGGGTCAATTTAAAATCCTATCAGTTACGTCAATCACTGACATCTCTCCCTTTTAATTCCATCCACGATTCGACTCGTAATATTGACAGAGGATAATCTCGTCCAGAATGAAAGATTCAAGGGAGAGAACCGTCGAATCGGCAGTAAAAGTTTCGAGAATTAATCTCGCTCACCACGCCGGAGAATATCTTTAACGAGCTTCCGATTGGCATACCTGTGACGTGAATTTCATCGTATTGTACGTTCTGTGGCGAATGATTTAGGTACTAGATCGTCCAAGTTATTTGAAAAGTTTACGCAATTTCGCGGTCGCGACGCGCGGCCTGTAAATATCCAGGGAACTGCGAACTTCCAAGGAACAAGGTAGTCGCCGGTACACCGGAAGTCGCGGAAACTTGCGCTATTACGTGCGTTTCGACATCGGGCGGAACGTAAACTACACACTTTGCAAACTGATACGTTTCTCTTGCCCGAGTCGGCACATATTTTGTGAGCAATGCACAGTGGAGCACAATACATTTCAGAGCATCAAAATCTGACGCACATTCGTTGGCAGAAGATTTGTAATCGTTAGAATCGGAGATAACGTGAAAAGAAACGAGGGAGCCGCTGACGTTACAAGCGCAAACGAGTATGATACTTGAAGATTATTAAAATGTGGCTTTCTGGAGCGCATAAAGCTCTGGGATTTCATTGTCGAACATTGCAGAATGAACTGTCAACCGTGGGCTCCTCTGAAAAGAGACAGAACCGAAGAAAACGCGGGTTAAAATGGACTTCCGCTTGATTAAAGATAGGCGATCCGATAAGGAATTACATTTCGCGACAAAGAACAGTGCCGTCACCACGGGTAACGATTTCCAATAGAATTTTAACGAGATCGAGAGTTACGGGGATGTTCTATCGCGCCACGCGGTCCGGCGCCAGATGCTTGTTATCCGCGACGTTGTTGGCCGCGTCGTTTCTTTTTCCATTTGCATTCATAATCGTTGGTAGAGAAGAAACACACAAAGGCCGCTAATCATCCGACAAACCAGATCTATCGCGGCGACCGGGCATTAAGGAGAGTAGATTTCGCGGTTAGATTAAAAGGAATTCCGTTGTCCGCCTTCATTTTCTCGTTTCTTGGTGATCGCTCACTTCCCCGTGGGGCGAAGTTGCTCAGGGAAGGGGGAGAAAATGAGAGAGAAATATCGTTGATAATTACATGCTGGAAAAAAAGTGCTTTCTGTCTTTTCTGGCTACGTGCTTTCCCGGTTTCGGTGCGCGAGTGAACATCCCAAGCGCCACTAAAAGAAAATTACCAGGCACCATTCCATCTTCCATCGCGGACGCTTTATCCCGCATCCCCCGTCGTATAAATGACCCACCAACCAAAGATTTACGCTGTCTTTCTCATTATCTGCTCCGTTACCATAACACGCTCATTATCGTTTCTCTGTAATTTTTTCTGTTAACCAGCCTCTCCCACCCACTCTCCCCCCTGGGGCGAACTTTCTTTTCCATTAATCGCGTCGGGTTCGCTGAACTCCCCTCGCCGGCGCGAGACTCGTCTCTTACGAACCGCGATAGCGTGAAGGTCGATGGTTTTCTAAAATCTTAGATCTAAAAGATTCTCAACGGAAGATTAAGAATTTATGAATCACTCTTCGTGATTGGGAGCTTGTCTTTAAGATGTATAAGGTGTCTAGGAACTTAGCACTCCGTGAAAGTTGAATTCAAAGCATCGAGTAGCGTGAGCGATAGTTCATTGAAATTCATCAGCGTTCTCCTTCGTTTTTGCAATAAACTTGGTGAATACTCTCCTCCTTTATTGCGCTGCACTCGTTTCGATGGTGCAGACGAAGTTGCTCTCGAGGGATATGCCATTAGCTGACTCGTCCGCGTAATCTTAGGGATCCGATGATAAAATATGAGCATCCTACCGGGCACAACTGCGTCTCCTTTGACATCTGTGCACTTTATTGTATCTCGTCTGTGTTTATAGATAGATTGAACGGGGAATTATTGCCGCACGTTTCAATCGCACCCGCGCGAATAACAAAGCGCTCAGCTATTCTTAGTTTCGCGAGCCTGCTCGTAGCGAGCGCAAGTGTATCTTCGGACGGGAACGATTCTTTGCGAGCGGCGGAGAGCAATCGATATTGCAGCGCGTGCTGCGCGGAGCGAAATGGTGCGCGTTTAATCATGAACGTTAGATATTCGGTAACGCGAATCGGTGATTCTGAAATGACATCGCTGGAATTGCACGTCTTCAATAATTTTAATGGGATGTGGAGGCAGGCGGGCGTATTTCAGGACGAGGGAGCGATACCGTATGTTGCGCACGTGAAAATTAACGAACAGAACGTGCATCAAACTTCTGTTGTAATTTTAATATTCCCCGGCGGTTCCGTTTTTCCTCAGTTTCGCGCTTCATTATGACGTCCCTGCGATATGTAATTAGAGCGCTGGGAACTGTAGCACCGTGTCGATCAAATATATCTACGAGCGTGCTTGAAAACGGGATCTCACAGGAGGACTGCGTAATTTCCCTGGCGTAAGTGTACCCTACAAATCACATACATCTTTCGGATATAGATACCGTAATAAGCCCTTTCAATGTAACGGGAAATATTTCATCATTTGATTTCAAGCATCAACCTCCAATTCGTTCTCTTTCAAAACTCTTCTTTTTTAGGAGGCTAAAAGCAGTGAAAGCTCATTACGGCTAAAGAGGAATAAGTGCGGCACTAATCACCGGTGATTGTAACTTGCTACTTTCGAGATTTAGATTCTGACTTCATTTCTGGTGTCATAATGCCGCGTTCCGTGTTAATTATAAAACTATACATTTTCATAGCCTCAAATTAACTTTCTGTGCTGAAGCTTTAATGGGGGCTATTTAGCTGGATGGGGACATCGGGCCCCGACATTTCATGACACTGACCTACTCAGGAAGTAATTACCGTTCTTCAGGTAGCTATTCTCACTGAAAGTTTCTAATTTCTATACACTTCTTCGTATTCCTATTCGCTGTTCCCAGTCGTTTCGAATATTAGGCATAGAAAGAATGAAGTTTTCGAGAAACTGAATGGTTCTGCTCGAATCCCCTCGCAATCATTTGATGGATAAATTATCCTTTCAAACAGTTGTCCAACCTTAAATACTAGGAGCTTAGACTACGCACAGATGACTCTGGTTGAAAATACTGATTCTTCGTCTATATAAAGAATCTTGTATATTATTTGAAGCTTCTAAACGCCTTGCTCGTCACGTCACGTCCAACTGTTCAGCGTTACCAAATCCGACACCCTTTTCCTCTATCCACGACACGAGCAACCGCCATTTAGGCGGCTCGGGGAACACGCGGAAGGGACAGAAGCCCCAGGAAGGACAAGCAGTGGCACATATGATCCTCGTTGTAGCCACGTACGTGTAGCTTCCCTCGGCGTGACATCGTTCTTCCTTACGGACCTCCCCGGAGACAGTTGTATCTCGTAATCACGAGTGGTATTCTCCTGTTTCTCTGTGTGCACGCGAAACGACGTTGCGTACGTGCAGCTGGATAGACGATGAGAGGTTTAGTTACATAAAGGGTGTCATCCCTAGAGGGGAAGGCAGCAGGTGTATATCGACTCCGCACCCATATTAATATCTTGGTGACTGAGTCTTCCGGAGCAACGCCTCGGTTTACCCCGTATAGTTGTCACGTCACGGCTACACGAGGGTGTAACTGTAGGGTCACTGTACCTAATATCGCCAGGCAAAAGTTAAATCGCTGTCAATTGAATAATAATTGCTATTTTTACGTGTAGTTCGTTTCAAAGTAAAGAGAAATTATTCATCTTTCATGTAGCATAAGTTAGAATCGTTGAAACCTACAAATTTTTAATTAGGATTCAAAAAACGTAAGACATGCAAAAATCGGGACCTGAAAGAAGTGTACCTAATATCGCCAACTCAAGAAATATTGATTAATTCCTGTATATATGAGTTTTTAAATTTCTTGTACTATAAATGTATTTTTATCCATACTTGGATTTCATTTTTATTAGAAAAATATAGTTGTTTAAAAAATTATAACAAAAATTCAAACAGTCTTCAGCACAGTCTTCAACAGCCTCTGTGGTAAATTTTACACAGTAGCGCATCCCGCCGAGTTAAGTACATCATTAACACTATTCGTACCAGATCGGGCAATTTCACCGGTTTCAAACTTTGTGCGTACAATTTCCCACATACAACGTTATCACATCGCTATTTATCTTTACGACTTTTCTTGAAATATGCATACAATGAATCATTTATTATTTAATTCTGTACCAAATTGACTACTATCTACGTTCAATTGTATAAAATACAATCCTTCTTCGAGGATCGGTCATTCGACCGGTCACGGTAGGAATAGGTATATATGAAGTGTCGGTACGAATAGTGTTAATTAAGCATTTCTAGTATATATTCTTGCATTCACGGAATTATTAGACTTGCCTTCTCCAACTGGGATGTAAAATTGTGGCAGTCCAATGAATTTTTACACTATTAAGATTCTCTAAAATACTTCCCTTTCTGTAATTGTTGATCACATGACGCTGCAATTTCAGTATGTCTTCCTACATACGTTTCGGTACTAATTGAGTGCGTAACCGATAAATTTTAGTGCTTACTTTGCGAGACATAGGTAGCGGGTGACGATATTGAGAACAGTGGCGATATTAGGTACAGCCACTCTAAGCTGCTCTCCCGTTATTAGCGAATATAGGTTTTTGACTGTCGATCGATCGGCTTTCTTCTTTTGGTTCCCAGCCACCTGCGCAGAGTTGCTGATGGAGAACGTTAAGCCACGATTCAATGGCATTTCCCATTGCAAGCCGTCATTAATATCTAACCCCGTGTATTCTCCTTCTCGTAGAAACCCACGGCAGCCAGATCATTTTCTTCTTCCTCGTTTCCAATCACAATGGAGATGGTCCGCCTCCTCGATAACGGTCACTGTCAGTCAAGACACATTCGCGATCAATACCGAAACCACCACGTAAAGCACGCTTTTTCAACGTGTTGAGCATCGCGATCGCGTTCGATAGGGAGCAGCGCGGAAACCCATCGCTGGATCGATCGTCTTTTCCCTTTCAAAGGAGCGTTGGTATTGGTTCGGGGAAATTTGTCGCGCTCATGCAGATGGAAAATACGGGAATAATTGCGGAAGCGTTCGCAGTCGGGGGTCGCGCGCAGCTCGCTCGGAATTGTGTTATCGGCTCCACTATTATTCGAACAGCCGGCGACGGTATCGATATTCATTGGTAATTAAGTATTAACGGCTTATCGAGGAAAAGTGACCCCTCTGCCGAGAGTTCAGGCCACCCTCTGGCACCCGTCGTTTCTCGTTTATAATTAGAAAGTCGATTACCCAGACGCCTTTTCGCTCCCAACCCCCCCGCACAGACGCAATAAACGCGGTTCGCACTTTGATAATTTCGAAAAACTCTGACTTTTCTCCTCGGCTATGATCATGCTTTTCGCAAGACGCGACCAATCGAAAATTCAGCAAATTATGGAATGGCATCCCCCGCGTCTCTCGCTCCAAAGCCTCTTTCATTCATTACACTCGTTCATTGTTCGATACACTCACGCCTAATGTACAGGAACATCCATCATTGGGCAAATAAAGTATCTTTCGGCGTTAATATACAACGGACCATTAATTTCTGTTGGGATACTACAATCACCAACCGCGGAAAGCTTTTCGATTTTTAACAAAACGCTCGAGTGCGAACCCAGCGATATTCACCCCGTAGCACGAGCGATCAATGGAGAAACATTAAAACGGGGAAAATGGAAAATTTTCGTTAGCTGGAACACGGTGACTCTTGCAATATTCGAATCCATCCCTCTGCCCCCGAATAGCTATTTAACAGCGCCGCTATTTTTCAAATCCCGCGAAAGTCATAAGCCCCGGTTCGTGTTTCAGAACGAACGTATTATTTTCCTGTTAAGCTGACACACGGTTATCGAGTTTCAACTGAACAGTGTTAATCATTGCGCTGTACAGTGTTCAATTATCTGAATAGCATAGAACTTAACGATTGTACGGGTAATCTTACAGAACTGAAGTTCAAAGAAAATTAAACAGTTTAATGGCTCACGATCGATGGCAGGGATAATAAATAAATTTGGACATTATGGACGATATCAATGATTCGTTTAAGGCTAACAAATAGCTGAGCGAGCAGCATTTCTTACGCGATTACTGCTTACATTTCGTAGTATGTACAGAGTCTGAGAAGGAAATGTAGGGGAAACGAACGGGGCAGGAAAATTCAACGAGATAATATAATTACTTGAGGGAAACAGAAACTCGGTGTTTATGCGGTTTGCTTCGACCACGCCGACGATTTGTACTTCGACCGACCAATTTAGCGAAAACTTTTCCACCCCCTCCGCGCCTTTTCGTTATTACGCCCTGGCCGCTCCACTTTGAAACTGAATCTTCGAGGAAGTTTCTATGGTAACTGGAATATAATGTACCGTATATAGACGACGCTGCCTCCAGGAGGATCCTAATGCCGGATCTCTGCTTTCCCTCTTCTGCAGTGGCAGCAAATCGATTCCACTTCGAAGACGCTCGGACTGCGAATAATTATCCAAACTTCTCCGTGAATCTCCAAGTCGTCGGGGCTTCGATTGCGGCAGTATAAAAATATTCCCGGTCCAGGGAGAGGAACTTCCGCCTAATAGGGAGCAAACGTCCTCGACTGAATGACACTCGTCTGGTTTCTTCTTTCCTTCACCCTAGCTGTGGATCGAAATGTTCGAGCATTAAAAATAAAAAATTGGTTGAAGGATTGTACTAATATGTAGGTATCCAATAGAAAACTATTACTATCAGAAATGAAGGAATTAAATTGAATTTAAAAGAGGAGCATCCTCGATGAAAGAGTGCCCGATCAATTTCGTCTTATCCCACGCGGAACGTAAATTAAAAAGGATATTGCGGGGGCGTCGGAGAGCCATGAATTTCCGAGGCGTTTTAAATTTCGTTTCGTAGAGTGGAAAAGAAGTACGTGTCGCGATGGTTCTCGAGTACATGCGCTTCGAGGAAAGTGGATTCTCCTTTCGCAACGCCAGTTTCGGCGAAACGACTCGATTGTTGTGAATATTAGAAAAGTCTCGGACGCAACGCGTTCGTCGATCGAAGGAGGTGTATCCGATCGACTTCGCCGAGCACAACACGTTTGCTACATCATTCGAAACTCCGTGGTCCATGTGGGTGCATATGCAACGAGACATTTCCACGGACGGTTAAACTTAAAAAGGCCCTCGAATGCACCCTCTGCAGGGAACGTATAAACGAAAAACGAGGTCACATCGTGAGAAAGGAACGTGAGTGTATAAGTTCTCTTGAAATTGATTTGAGTTAAGCGTCGTTCTCGATACACCCGCCGATCGCGGATAACAGGTTTCCGGGTCTCCATTTAATTAACATATCGTATAATTATATCATTGAAACAGCTTCGATCGGCCCATGGTTGTGTACACTAAACGTGACGTTCATCGTTCGGACCATATCCGTGGCAGTTAGAGGGGACTGATAGGATTTATAATGGTCGGGCAAACCGACGATCACCGCCATAATTCATTGGGCTCGCGCTTCGACGATTACTCTCGAAATAGCGGATATTAATCGAGAGTCTCGTTCAACGGAGGGTCGATGGGAGGAGCAATCCTTTTTGCATATGAAAAGACACGTTAATCAGCGCGCCGGGGATTGGGAAGCACGAGAAATCCCGAGAGCGAGCGTTTGAATCGCAATCATGATCGGGACTGTAACGAGTCACAATTTATTACAAAAAGGAAACAGAGTTTTAAACTTTGAAAAGTGACATAAAACGAACGACGAGATTCTGGAAAAGGGGGAACAGCATCGATCTGAGCCTGCCGGTTCTCGGCGGATCGGGTTCAGTGGAATAACGACGCTCGTGAACACCGCAATGCGAACTTCAGAGATTGAAAATTCAATTTAAAAAGACCCCTGTAAATAAAATCGCCGGCTTTCAGATTCCCCTCTCCGATGGGAAACCCATTCGTCCCGAACGCGACGGACGATAATCCCGCTAACGCGCGTTTATCCAGAAACGATTTCCACTTCTTAAACGCGGGGCTCTATCGCCGACGATAAGTGCGCCCTTCAATTTTTTAAAACCAATGCCTCAATTTGCGCGTCGAGTAGCAGTGATCTGAGCGCCGCCCGCGGGTTTCGCGGGATGCGAAGCGTGTCGCGCCCGTTATCGCCAAGTTGAAGCGAGTAAAAAGGAAAAAGGGGAGGAGGGGCGAGAGATAATAATCTTGCTGGTCGCGGGCAGCGTGATCGATGAAGTTTTTATGAAAACACCACCGGACGGTGACCGTTGCGACCGGATGATTTTGATGGATAGAGGGTGGCCGAATTTGAAATTCCGCCCGAGCGAGAAAAACACGGCCTCCCTCGTTATCTGACCTTTTTCCTAACTATGCTAACCACCGGCAATTTGGACCTGCACGCACGCACACTCGCGTAGGGACGTATGTCCACGTCAAACTCCTTCCGACCGTGCACGTCCTGGAACAAGGCACGTAGAAGGTCCCTTCCGGGTCGTGCTTCCAAAGGACACTGCTTCCAGTTCGCCCTCTCTGATCACCGGTTCACCTCTATGAAACACACCACTTAGGTGGCTCAGCCTCTGCACAGGGTGTCCACTTTAACGTCATCACTGTAAACACGGGGTGTACAGAGGAATCGGGGAGCAGTATAGCGTGTGAGGAAAGAATTTGATGTATATTTTCGGCGTGAGTGATGAGTATTTAGGGAAAGAGAGCACGTCACGTGCATTCCGGAGCTATGCTCTCCGCGTGTGCCGTAGGAACTATTCCACATTCGGTCACAGTTGTAATCCTGATATACGGCCCACCCTGTGCGCATACGTAGAGAGACAGAGAAGGTACGTAAACTCTTTACTTTCGCCTTATGCATATCTAATGTCCTGGTTGCCCGGATATTTACAAGTCAAATGCGATCGATCGATGAAGCGTTAGAACGATCGGGTGAAACCCTTGGGGGCTTGAAAAGGGGAGAAAAAGCCAGCAGTAGGAATGTGTTGAGCCCCTGAAAAAAAAAGAGCAGCGAGGTAAAGCCCGGAAAAGGAAGTGGAGGAACGAGGGAGAAGCGAAGAAATGCGGTAGGATGTAAAACGATGTAACGAGAAAAATGGAACGCACAATGAAGCCCCCCGGTCTGTATTTATTTTGTCTTGGAGCGGTTCACCGCGCACTCGCGCACAAAAGAATCGTACCCCCTGCTCTTCTGACGATAAACTCTTAGGTGAAGTGCGCGGAGCCACGAGTTCGCTCCGTTGCGGGCGGGGACTTCAGGAAGTTCCCCGTTCCGGGAAGAATGCTCGTGCGAGACACGCATGTATAGAAAGTTCCCTCACGGTCCATCGAAGAACTCTCGATTCCCTGGTGAAATAAATTTCCACCGCCCAGCCCATTTATTTCTTCTTCGACGACACGTTTGCTTCTCCTCGCGAGCGAAATTTAATCGATTCTATGAGACTCCCTTCGAGACCCTCGCCATCCTCACTCTTTTCCTGGGTGGCTCGCTATTACTTTCTTAGGAATGTTTCGAGGGTAACTGGGGTCCGGAGATTTTGCTGTTGAAAGTCTTACAGAACACGTGCTGGCACTCGTAATGATGTGCACGCTGGGTTTAAATACATTTACTGGCCAGATAAGAGCTCGGGCTACCTGTACTCCTGCACGTATAAGGGCACTTTTACTACCACTTGCCTGTAATTGATTTTCGTCGCACGTTTCCACTGCGACGGGATTTGATCGGTATACACGGGATTATTGCGCGTTGCTGCGTCGCTGCACAACGGGGATTTGCATTATCTTCGAATCGTGTTATTTATTGTGTCCGGGCGCCCTGTTGTCCGATGGTGAATACAAAAACTCGCGAAATACAATCTTAATTGACAGCGAATGGCGTTAGGCGATAATCGGTTCACGAGCGGAATTGAAAGAATTACGTTGTCATCGGGATGCAATGGTCGGAATGAGCGATCATCTCGTCTGTCACTAAACGATGCGATTTTCTACGCGCGTTAGCAAGGAACAATGTATGTGTTTTAAAATCGATCGTATAACGTTGATAGAGAAAAACCAGTCCCTTTTTCGCGGGAGAAGTCTGTTTGTCATATCGCAGTTGCCAGGAAAATGCAGTATGTATTTGCCACTCCTGTTGCTGTTCACTTTCGATTCCCTGAAAACGCCTGTAGGCTCAAGTAAACCAGTTAACGCGCCACGTCGCCCAATGTTGCCCCCGTTATAAATATTTGATAACGTTGAGCCGAAAGTGATTTAAGCCGCAGCGTGGCGTCTCCCGCACTTGATAAACGCAGTTTGCCGATGGTGTACACGCGTCAACGGTAATTGAATTTGTGTAACGTTCGGTTATATCGAGCCCGCGAGGATTGACATTATTATAATGTTGGAGGGCCCTCGAGGAGGATGGGCTGGAGAATCGATTTACCCGCGTATATTCGCCGTTACCTCCCTCCCTTCTTTCGATTTTTCGTCACACACCCACCAGAAGGAAAATACGAGCCGGGGCTGTCTACCTCCCGGCGTTCTTCCTTCCCCTCGGAGTTTTCGAATAAATTGAAATAGTGTAAGGACGTGGTCGTAGCCGTAGCCGTACCCGTCGGTGTACGGCCGTTTCCTCGACCTCTTCTTCTGGGTTCTATCCCGGTGGGAGGCACAAAATGAATTGTACCCACCGCCTCCCAGCGGAAAGAGTAATTTGATGCACAACCTCGGACTCCACGGGCCCCGGCGATAATAAAAGGGGTAAAGTGTGCTCGGCGTCGTGTTGTATTAATTTAACTTGAGCAACGCGCCGGCCGACCGACGACAGGGGGACACCAAAACGATATTAAGTTAAATTGCCAACGGTCGGCGCGCTTAAGGTGGCCTCCCGCTTCGAGATTAACGAAACAGGCTAAGAAATATAAAGGGAACCGGCTGGCTGTAGCGACGTAAAAACACGAAAAAGGAGGAAGCGGAGGGAAGAAGACGGGGATGGAGAAGGAGCGGAACGAAAACGGAGATGCCCACGGCTCCGCAAGTATTCTACTGCACCCGCTCTCTGGGGCTTCCTCTGATAACAGGGAAAGTTGAGTTTCCTCTTGTTGATCGTATTGCCCAGGCCTTACAACTATCCACCGCCTGCAAGTACAAGGTTTTTCGTAAAACCTTTGCTAGTTAAAAATGTTTTTAATTAAAGTCCGGCGCTGAATGCTTCGCAGATCTGCCGACTGATTACAGGGAATTTTGTTCGATAACAAGCACACCCATGCAGAAATATGACAAGAACTCGCTGCCCAGGAACGCGATTGTACGGATCACGTTACGGCGGCTGAACTTGCTATTTTTTCTCTACTTTACTACTCGCTACTCATTATGTACGAAAGCCACACTTGTTACGCAAAGGTACCCGTTTTGTTATTCACCTTTTCCTGTCGCGGTGATCGCCGTTCCAGGCTTTAATTGATATCTGTTGTTGATTATAGTCCAATGTCTGATATTACCCTACCGTTTGTCACTCGTTGGAACAGAAATTCCCAAGAACCCTGATCTATTTAATCTTACAGTGAATCGAACGGTAACGTACATGACGTAAGACTCCGGACTTGTACCAAAGTGGGTTACATCCTCAAATATGTCCGACCATTTTCTGGTCAGGTGCTGGTACACATCGGTACATGCTCGAAACTTGTTCTAATCTCCTCGGTCGTGTTTCTCTTGTTAACAGAAATCCTCGGGATGGAGCTAAGAACAGCGAAACTGTTACTTTACTCGACGCTGGTGGTCGTCGTGTGCTGGTGCCAGGAAGATTGGACGGCGCAGTGCTCGTCCTCGTGCAAGTGCAGATGGGTATCCGGCAAGAAGACCGCCGAATGCGTGAAGCAGAACCTCACGCAGATACCCGGCAGCCTGTCGTCCGAGATCCAGAACTTCGATCTCACGGAGAACCGTATCACTCACCTGATGCACAATTCGTTCAGCCGCGTCTACCTGGTGAACCTGCACAAGCTGGTGCTGCGGAAATGCGAGATCGAGTCGATCCACACGGACGCGTTCAACGGCCTGAAGATCGTGATCGAGATAGACCTGTCGGCGAACAACATCAGGACCCTTTACCCGGGCACGTTCGAGGAGACGCAACGGCTAAGGGTGCTGTTGCTGAACGAGAACAAACTGAAGGTACTGGAGAACGGGCTATTCCGCGATCTCGTTTACCTGCAGAAGGTGATGCTGTCAAACAACAAGCTGGAGCGCATCGAAGAGAAGGCCTTTCGCAATTTGCCGGGGCTGCAGTTGTTGACCTTGGACAACAACAATCTAAGCTCGTTGAAGGTGCCGAGCTTCGAATCCCTGCCGAAGCTCGGCAGCCTCGAGCTTCGCCAGAATCCATGGAACTGCAATTGCCTTCTCAAGAGATTTCGCGATTGGACGATCGAGCGTAAGCTCTACACACAACCGACCACGTGCGAGCAACCGGCCAGCCTGGCAAAAAAAATGTGGGACGAGATTACCAGCGACAAGTTCGCCTGCAGACCGGAGATCCACACGATCGGGCCAATGGTGAAGATCGATGCTGGCAACGGGAACGTCACCTTCTGGTGCAAGGCGACTGGGATCCCGCGGCCCCAGGTAACTATAACTTTTTCTTACCGAAAGGGGGATGGAAACGGGGGTTAAAAGCTACGGTAGAGTGGAATGGAAGAGGGGAGGCGGGTTAAAGTATTGCGAAGGGAAGCGCGGCAAAGCGGAAGAACGTTGACTGCGGTAATCCACAGTAACTTGCAAGCAATTTGGTGTACAATCTAGCACCGCGCGGGGGGTTAGGTCCGTTGAAAAGATTGCGCCGGTTAAATCCGCGTTCGGGCAACTTAGCTTCGAAACTTCTAAATGTTCGTACCTGAGGAACATTCTTCTCTGATCTTCGAATAGAAGATGTTTACCCGCCGTAGATATAGTGTTATCATTCTCGTTCTTGTTTCATCTTCGCTACATTTTCATTGGAAAAGTTTTCGTTGAAAAACTTAACTTTGAGAAAACTTAATATCCACGTCCTGAATGTAGCACGCAGTTATTAAATGATAGTAGAAGAAAGAAACTCGTTGTTACCCTAGCTTTTCCGTCTAATGGCGAGGTTCTTTCGGATTATTCTCGGCACGAGGCCGAAAAATTGAGAACACCCTTTGAATTCTTTGTAACGCCTTGGAATTGACAGACAGAGCATGTTTCTCAAAGTTAAGTCCCCCTGCACAATAGGTTGAAACGTGCCTGGACGGCTCACGCGACTCGAACCTTCCTTCTCGATTTCAGCTGTTCTGGACCCACCGGTCGAGGACCCTGAACAATCACACGAAACGGCACAACGGCGAGAGAAGCTACATCCTGAAGTCGAGCCACGACTGGCTGAACCTCACGATCCCGGACGTCACGCCCTCCGACAAGGGTGATTACGTCTGCGTGGCGAAAAATCCAGGCGGAAATACGGAGAAAAACGTGACCCTGGCTATCGCCGGGGACGCTATAGGTGGCAAGGACAATATAATCAGCCTGCCACTCGCCCTTGGTCTGGGCCTAACTGCGTTCGTGCTGCTGATCGTCACCGTCTCCCTTTGCGTGTGCTACTGCCGTCGCCGTCAGACAAGGCACGACGAGAAGAGCCTCGAGGCCGCGTCGATGGAGCACCACGGACTCGGCGAGCAGGAGAAATCGCTGATCACGACCATAAATCCCGTGGTGAAGCCGCCCAGACGGTACGAGGCGCCGTCCGTGACGTCGCACGGCACCGAGATGACGGAGCTGAACCGTACATTGCTCGACAACGACTCGGTGTTCGGTCAGTACACTGCCTACATTACTAAACAGTGCGTGGCCAGGTGCTAGCTACTAACTATTTGTTACTTCCGCCGGCCGATCAAGGCGGAACGTGCGGAACGTGGAACGCCCGCGGGACGGCCGACGTCGACGTTCGCTCAGGTTCGATGGTGTATCCTGTTGAGACGCGCGCGCGCGTGTACTAAGGGGTAGCAAGGAAATCGATGGGACGGCTTTCGTCGTTGATCTTTTAACGCTAGGTCGCATAGATTAATTCAGGACCATTCAACAACCATCGCCACTGTCGAAATTTCAGGACTAACGGCGCGCGCGCACCAAATTGAAATTCAATTTAGGTGTTGCTAACGGGACGGCCATTAATCTTCCGATTTCCTTGGGAAAACGTAGGGTTCGTTTTACATCGGTGGACCGGTATTGTCGCTAATTAAGGGGATAGAGTAGATTAATTGAATCGTAAGCGACGAATGTATTTAAGTTTAAGACACAGAGAGTCGCATTAGCGTGGATGCCGGCTGGGGTTCGGTAATTCCAGCGGGCAGATAAACGAGGCGCCATCGATCCTGGGCTAACAAGTATCGGCCAAGACTGTTGCAAGATTAATGAGAGCGTGCAACGCGTAATGATAGGAGAGGAGAAAGGCGTTCGTCATTTGCGTCTGGTTGCCCCTGCGATAGCGTTTTTCTCGGCGAGCAACCTCGTTTCCCGCGAAGGAAAACGCCCCGCCCGGCCGCGTCTGTGTCGGACGTCGAACGTCGGCTCGTCGCTAATTAAACGCGGCGTATCTAATCGTCGCGCTCCACGGACACGTCACTTTGCGGGATAATTATTTTGATAGAGATGTAAATACGTAACGCGGCATGCCAGGCAGTAAATTATACGTCGGCGCGGAACGCTCAAGAGAATCCAAGTATTTTTGTCGTGCGATCATCGCCACTGTACATAAACATTAGTCTTGTTACGGAAAACAACGATGACGATAAATAATGACGATCAGAGATAGCTAGTCGAATATGCGCGTGTAGGGACGTTAAGGATGAGCAGAATGGTGAACAACGAGGGAGTCGAAGAGCGCGAGAGACAAGAACCGGGGCAAAGGCGCCGTTAATTGGGACGTTACTTGCTTCCTACCGTTAGTAATGAAAATGCGGAGAAAACAAAAGCGGAGGCGGGTTACACTCGCTCTGGGATTGTACGCATAAAGCGGTGATTAAAGTGATATGGGGTAAGGGGAGGGCGCGCCGCGCGGTATTCGGGTTAGAGCCGTACAAAAGGAGAGTAATAATCGTTACGGTGTTCTCGGTCTGAATTAGCAAGTTGGCGGTTTATTGGGAACGATACGGGCGATTCTTTCGTGTACGTACATAGTCCACGAGTCTTTGTCTATCCGCTCTCAGAGATGGTAATTGAAACTGTCGAGGATCTCGCGTACCATCCGAACAGCTACCTGCGTTCCGCATCTCAACTACCCTTGGGACGCGCGGCGATCCCTTTGTGTCTATCAGGCAGGCTAATTCGCGCAACCCTTTTCCCTGTCCCCATTTCCTCTGTCCGTTAGCCATCCAGCAGGACTACAAATATCGAAAGAAAAAATGGGAACGCCACGGTAAAAGTTCCTCGGCACTCGTTTACCTGCCACCGACACCTGTAAAGATTTTACGCGAGCACGGGACGAAGGGCTCCGCGCCGAGAAAATTGCGAGACCCGCCGTGCCTTTGACTGCTACCGAGACGCGATAAAAACGAGCGGGTGCATCGACATCGGCCTGTATTTCATTTCTTTGACAGACTCGTTACGACTACTCGCGCCCCCGTCGTTTAAATTATAACTCGAACGTGCATTTCACGAAGCACGGCAGAAGTCGACCCACTTTTCTCTCCCCTCGATGAAACTTTATCTCGCGGGCCGCGATCGATCTACGTGTCTTCGTGATATAACCCCTGCCAGGTCTTGTACATTATACATATAACGTTTTCTGATACCGCTGTGTGGTATCTGACGTGAGTATCATGGTTGCTGCATAAAGGAGTATCGCCAGGATGTTCTTGTCATAATGACGCCCCTTATCGTCGAGTTTCAAACACGCCCCCGACTACGTGCAAAATGCAAAACGTGTACAGGGACCGCTTTCGCCAATCCGAGAAGTCTTGCTTGAATAAGGACGTCGATATTCCAAGCACCCGTAAATTCAAAATCAGTGAACTCGAAAATAGCGGAATTCACGAGCGTGTATCCCTGGTCCCGTACGCCCGAATCTCCACGCAGCACCGATTTAGTTACCCAAGGCGATTGAGATCCATCCAGGATGCCTCGATCCGCGCTTCTTCTCATTTTTGTCTTCCTTTCTCATCGCGCGTCTGTCGCTTTTCGTTTCTTTAACGTTCGTCCTTCTTTTTTGTTCATGTACTGGCAGCTGACGGTATCGGTGGCGGTGTCGGCAGCGGAGTGATCGGAGGGGTCGGCGACGACGAGAGGGAGGAACGAGCGACACCGGAACTCGAGAGCGGTACCGGCACCCTGTGCCGCGGCGGGGGTGGCAGCTACCGCCAGTATCCGCCCGATCTTCTGGCCTTCTCCGGAGGTCGAGGCGCCTCGCCGACCAGCCAGGCATCCACGGCGCCCGACAACACGCGTCTTCCGAGCCAGCACGCTACGCCCACGACTGCCGCGTACGGCTCACCCTCGAACCAATATCCTGCAGCATTCAAGACCCTGCCCCACAACCGAAGCGTCACGCCGTACGGTGTCGCGAGCTCCACGATCGCGCCCGTGATGCCCCGCCACGGGTACGTCACGATCCCCAGAAGACCCAGGGCGCCCAGCTGGAGCAGCGGTCCACCCACGTCGCCCACGGACGGATTGGAGCCGGTCTACGATAACCTGGGCCTCCGCACCACCGCGGACGGCAGCTCTGTCCTCTCGCTGAACAAAAGCCCCGAGCCGTTGTCCACGATGAGGAGTCGGCCACTGCCAGGGACGCCTGGCTCCCACTACGGCACCATACAACGAAGCACACCGAACATACTGACCAGCAGCCCTCTAGATAGAGCCGCCCCGGAAGGCGCGGCGGAATGGCCGACGAAAGTCGCGGACGAATCGACGGATAGCAACCACGTCCTCGGCCAGCAACAGCCGCAGCAGCAACAGTCGGGCAGCAATACGCTCGGCAGGAAAGTGCCGCCCAGGCCGCCGCCGAAGCCTAAGAAGAAATCGACCAACGGGCCGCTGTACGAGGACGAGGGCGAGGACGGTACGGAGGTATGATCGACGTACGTCGGTCGACGGAGATGAGGCCGCGAGGTCGTGGCCGTGCTGAGGAGAAGAGACGCATGACCGCAGTCACAATAAACCGGTAGTGCCTTTCGAGAAAAGACGAGCCCGCGCTGCTGCGGCTCGAGGATTGGTTCGAAGCGCGATAAGTTTGCCCGTCGGGAGTGCTGACGAACGAGCGTGTGCGGGGGGGCTTCCACATCCGGTGAGACAGGTCGTCGTCGGTTGAACCCGCTGACTCGCTGTGAGAAGCGACCAACTTTTCAGACGCAACGCCCTCACTGGTCACGTTCTTTCTGTTGCACCTCCCCCCACCGTTTTCTCCCCCTGTGTTTGCTAATTTATTTATCCTCGCGCTATGCCAGGGTTTACCGCTGTGACTCGCCAGATCGAGAACGTTTGCCGCGTGACCCCGATTCGCGGGAACACGAGGGGATCGAACCCCGAGTCCGTTCCTCGAGGAACTGGTACGGTGGACGCGGCCGAACGTTGTACCCGTGCTGTTTCTTGGTCCACGAAGAAGTTGACAGACGAGATCATACGTGGATCGCGCAAGATGCAGCGTAACGAGACACTAGTATTAAGGATAACGTCCCTCCCCAGGGGTCGTTCGTCTTATTTATTGACGTGCTTGTCGCATGCCTAATGAAGATCACGTTGAAGCCAAGACACTGCGGAAACAATAACGTTTTATACGATCTCCTCGTAAAAGCGGTAGTGCGATCGGGCACATCCGACTCTTATTTTCTTTTTTTATTTGGACTTTTACGCTCGCCCCGGCGTGTGTATTAGCCGGGAATAATTTTTACGGGATACTTGAAGTTTAGTGGTGTTTTATCCTCGCGCGTCGCCGGGCACATCCTTCGGGGTGACTGCCAGGCGACGCTTTATTTTTCTTTTACCGTTACTTTTACCGTAGGTTCGTCTTCCCTTTCTTCTTCTTTTTTTATTGTAATCGCGCATTACATTGGATACTTGACTGCATCGAGCAAGTAATCGTTGTAACGACGTTGTAAATCGGGGTTAAGAGTAAATAATAGCCATGCGTATGGTTCATCAGTATGTAAGGACAAACGTATTAAATAACAGAGGTGTTAGAGTATCTACTTCTAGTAATTTTAAAGAACGAGTATGTAAAAAAAAAGAGCTATCTCCCGATCGTATTTGTTCTTCATGCTAATAACGCGAAGATGTTCCAATTAAAGTTCTTGCGAGATCCTAATCGGTTCTGGGCTTTCGAAGAGCGCGATCGCGTTCCTTCTTGTCGTGATGATTGACACACCACGGCACCGTGACCAAAACGTATTTCGTCGCGTACTCTCTCGTCCTCTGAAGCATAGCACTCCGGGAAATATTTTACTATTCGCGCAGATCACGAAATGTTGCGTGCCACTTCATTTCTAGGAGCAGGGATCTTAAAGCGCGTTTGGACTGACTGACGAGTGTATTGTAAAAAAAAAAGAAACGAAACTTATAGCTTGTATATACTGTGTATTATATCTAAGAAATAGTTCGCCTGTCTTCTGCCAACTCGATCAGACCACACTTTAACGAAACCAGTGGTTTTACATGACAGAGGGGTATAGAAGCATGGTAATAAAACAGGATGAGTCTATCTACGGGCTAGAGACGCTACTGTGCGAACGAACAGCTGGCCAATTTGTAATAATGAGGACGCTGTATTGTATACGTAACACGTAGGTACAATTTTTTCGCGATCCGAAATTAGGGTGCGATCTGCGTTTAATTGAGAATTCAATTCGAACGTTTCGTACAACGATCTCTGACAGAAATGCGTCAATGTTTAAGGCGATTATTTTTTAATTGAATTTTACTCTTAATTCCATCCTTTTTGTGGAGACACGATCCATAGTTTTCTGGTGTGAATTTACGAAGTTTTGATCACATGTTTTTTATGGAATAGCCACTTCTTTTCGCGATGATTTTTATAACGCCTTCGGCGATCGGTATCACGTCGCGGGAGTGAAATTCATTGAACAAAAGGGAAATATACGCGGTCAACTCGATTCCGCCGAGTAGGTACCAGGTAAGGAAGGATCATTCTTGAACCAGAAATTTATCGCTCGTAAGCTACAAACTTGCTATACTTCCGGTACGCTTTATCCGGAGCTTAACGTTGCGTCCCTGCCTTTAGCGGGGATTTCGGGATCGATCGCCTGACAACTTGTTGCGAACTCAAGCGGGTCCTTCCTCTGCAACGTTATTTCGGGACAAGCATTCTACTGAAAATCTGCGAAATTTCATCCCTTCCGTTTCGCGAATACATACTAATCAGAATCATTAGAAGCTGCCGTATATTCGCGAGAAATACAAGACGAGTTAAGAAATAATTTCAAGCATTCGCATATCTCCTTTCCTTAAAGGTAGAAAAAGGTTCAGCGGCGTAACAGTATTCCCTCCTATGACTTCACTTTTTGTACGAGTGCAAGTATATACCCGCAAGCTGCAACTGCACATCTTTATTATAAATTTAGAACAGAAGGAATTATACTTCGCGAGAACAGACTTATGAAAAATGAGGTTTCATAAAATCATGAACCCCTTATCTTCTTCCCCTGTAACCTGCTTCCCTCTCCAACTAAAAGGAGATAGAACTCGTTCCGTTATGTCATTCATCTCTGATGCCCTCGTGTTCAGGAGAAAAGATCCTGCTATCCTTCAAAATCAACTACGCGCCAGCTGGAAATAATTAATAGTAGCAACGATTGACGAACTGGTCGATTCAATGACTACGAGATGACTTCCCCGTTTATCGTGACGCACCTAACAGTATTACGGGAAGAGACTCGAGGACGATGACGCGGTGCTGGTGAGAGGACGCGGAGAAAATCGCGACGCGCTTGTGTGGCTTCGTTTTCTCGGCTACGTCCAATATTATAGCGATTATATTAGCGTAATTACCAACGGGAAATATGGTGAGAGAGTACGCGAGTCGGAGGAGCATTGAGCCAAGGGTGGTTGTTCAGGGGGCAATTGGATCCGCGAAACAGGTGCCAATCGGCAGCGTTCTCCATTGTCCAATCCCAGGGGGTGGTGGATCGAGTACACCTCGGTAATCGGACGGAGAAAGCTGCCACTGTAATCAACGGGCTTAGAATCGAGGCTACACGAGCGGTAATCGTCGTGAATTATTTTAAGCGGCCTAGCAGAGTCGCGGCTCGTCCGATCCAATCGTTGTGCTGCGCCCTGTACATACACACAGACCTAATCGCACGTTATACTCACGGACGTTTGTTTATAATGTAAATGTGGAAGATACGCACGTTAAACGCAGCGCGGCACGACCGGTTGGTACGGCGCCACGAGTATATTTTTGTAATTTTGTATTTTGACGGGTTCTCCGGCGACACGTCCAGGCCCACTGCAACCGCGCGGGGAAGACAGGCTCGTTTTCATCCCTCGGAGATCAGTGACACCAGCTCCCGAGGAATCGATTAAACCTGCCGCGCATCCTGCGTCGCACGCGGCACGAGCAGTAAAACATAATTGAACGGTCGTTAGGTTTCTACGATTAATCGTGGCTGCGATCGCCTCTCAGAACTCGGTTCCTCGCGCGCTCTCCACGCTGCTTTCCTCCATCCGCGTTAGCATTTGCACGTGTATACCGCGGGATTATGGTGCGCTCCAAATTAAAAGGCATCAAGTAGGAAACTGAGGGTAGTACGTGACTGCTCTACGGTTTTGGGCACGTGCGTTAATGAGAATAAATTCGTATACACTGATGTCGCGGAGTAAAATTAACATAGAACATTACAAGAAGCGGGGACTTCTAAATGTCCTTTGACGACTGGTCATCCACTTTTACCGTTGATTGCTGCTGTCTGCAGCTTCGAGATTCTCATCTTCGATCAAGTCATTTCGACGACCATGATGCACCCTGTCTTGGCAATTACTTTTCCTATTATCTAAAGTTCTTCCTATTAATTCTCAAAAGTCCAAACTTTTTCCATTCAACTTCCCTCGCAGAGGGTCGCGGGATCGCAACTCGTCCCTTGTGATGCACAGGAGCTTCTATTCGGTGATAGCAGGACAAGTATACAGGAAAATAGAACCCGCGCAAGCCCCACAATTACAGGGCTTGGGAGGGATGAGAGCCGTGTGTTCTATGCACTATTAGCCGAGGCATGTTTACCAGGGCTCGCACATGACGAGCCACCAGTCAGCGTGCAATTATTATCGCGAGATACTTTGTGCGCGTGGTTAGGCTTTAATGAGACCTCTCTCTTTGACACACCAACGCCGCAATAACATAGTTTACGGGCGCCCGGACCCCGGGAGGCTCCTCCACCCTCGCGGCGATCCTGCTCAGAATCGATAGACGCCAGCCCGCGATGCTTCGATCCTCCGTGTCTAGCGTCATCTCTTCTTCTAATGACTCTGCGTGTCTGCCTGTCGGGTATACATCCGCTTGAGGTCATTACGACGGAAGTCAAAGGAGGATCGAGGGGGATGGGGCGAAGCTCGTGCAGTTGCGAATGTTGGACACGTTTCACTTAGTATTTTTAATGAGACACACACGCGACCGCCTCTGTCGAGATTTCTTCGCACGAACGAAACGAAAGATGGGAATCAAAAGGGGGACAGCCGCGATTCGCAACGAACGGGCGGTTCAAGACGTCGACGGGGACGTTGGTAGAGAACGACGTTGATAGGCTGGTATTGTCGATGGGATTTATCGCCGGATTACGGTTGGAACGTAGATTGTTTGACGAA
Source organism: Andrena dorsata (assembly GCA_929108735.1). Classification (NCBI taxonomy): domain Eukaryota; kingdom Metazoa; phylum Arthropoda; class Insecta; order Hymenoptera; family Andrenidae; genus Andrena; species Andrena dorsata. The sequence continues at coordinate 55,435,005 of OV815489.1, forward strand.
TTGCCAGTCAGAAGAGCCAGATTTGCACCGTTTTCAAAGATTATCAGAAATTCGTAACCACGCCAGAATAGCACATATTGACAAGCTTGAAACCCGGGAGGAGACGGGAAATTGAAAAAGGAATATCGATGTCAACAGAAATAGCGTGTTCGCGCATAAAAAGCCCAACATAAATTTTTTAAACCGAACGGACAATTCGGACGTGAATTTCAGGAGATACGACCGTAAAATCGTCAATCAGGCGACACACGTTGGCATGCAAAGCGGGACACGTAACTGGAACCATTCCGATAACTCTGTAAATATTGATTTCAACAAAAATCCCCTCTGACAAATTTTCCATAGTCCAAAGAGGCTTATACGATGCACTGTTAACAATCGTGTTACCCCAAAGTCACCCGCCCTTTGAAATAACGAACAAGCTTATTACACAGCTACAAGATTGAATCAGAAAAAAAACTAAATAATCGTTTGCATTTATGCTAATGAAGCAGTGATTTATTAAGTCGCTCCGTTTAAAGACGTACTTAAGAATCGTATTATTCTTCCGTTCATTTTAATCTCAAAGACACCATAAATATGCCCTACTTATTGTTTTTACTAAGCTCGAAAACTTCAACGGCATTTCCTAGATAATTTCTCAGACCCCGACACTGAATTATTGGCACGAAGTTCTCGACCGCATCTGTGAGAGCGTGCAAATGAAAGTACCGTCCAATACACCGATCCGACCATAACCATCTGGATGTCACGCGTGTGTAATTAATCTAATTCAACGAAGGACTGAATTATCTCGAGGAGCTCGACATTCCTCGACGATTCTAATCATCTTTACGACGATCTCTGTACGACGCTTTTTATCTACTAGGTACCAATCCTAGACGCTTCGTTCGCGGTAACCGATAATACGATTGGTAAAAATACAAGAAATTGATTCTTTAATTCTGGACTATGTACTCGATCGACAGACATCTACGGGAAATGCAATTTCGTGCCACGTTGTTCATACACATTCCAGAAAACATGATAGTAATTTGATGCCCCATTGTTTCCGTTCAAGAGCATTTCCCTGATGCACAATGCAGAGTATGAATGTTTAAAATCTGATTTCCGAGCATCCGCCGTGTGCTACGACGGCGGCGATGTTGATATTTAAATTGTATAGAGTTCGGAACGCTGTGGATTAATTGGCACGCCCGTTCCTTTGCGTACTAAATCGCGTACAATCTCGTAAAGCTCGTACAATCTCAGCGTCCGTTCACTCGCCCCCGAAATCGTAGCCGCTCTTCGAAGACTGATATTTTCGAAACTCCAGACGACGTAATTTCGTTTGATGCGTTAGAGTTATTGATCCAAAGGAATTGCGCTCCTAATAGAATGGACAAACGTGGTTCAGCAATGTAATAGGCAACTATAAAGAGACTGTGCCGAAAAGATCCCGCGAGAAAAATAGTTTTCGCGTGTAGAGTGTTGGAAGAAAATCAAGCGAAAGCGTAAAAGTAGGATGCGATCGAAATACAAGTTCTGAAGAAGAACGATCGTGTGACCAGAAATAATGTCCGTAGCGAATGTATCGACACGTACAGATCTTGGCGGGGCATGGAAGATGCAAGATCGAATGGATCTGGAACGAAATTGTGTTATACCTAACGATCGCTCGGATCGTGTCCTAATCGTCGTTGAGATTGCCTAATAATAATTCATTCCATTCACGCCAGGTCTGTAAAGAATGCTAAAGGGACTTTACTTTTCCGTGTGTATACTATAACGTGTTATAATAATACGGTGCAGAAAACGCGAACCGTGTTCCTGACGAGGGGTTGTTAAGCGAAGGTGTTGTGGGGGGTGGACGTGGTTTCTGTGGATCAGGCCAGCGTCCGACTTTCTTGTACTTGATGAATGTGTGCAGACTTATGGGGCTGAGTCATGAATAATTGACGTTTACACGTTAACATATTTTCGTATCTCGTACAGCTCTCGTTGTACAGGATAAAAACGCTTTCAAGTGTTTTTATCGTAATAAGGGATTATTATAGGTGTAAAGGAACTATGTTTGCGTGTCACGATATTAGGCGTAAGGGAACCTTCTTAGGGGACGTAGCGTCGTTCGGATTTTCTTTTACTTATAGCTCCTAGATGACATAGGAACGTTAAGGATGGATAATCGGCGTAAAAAAACTGTTTCGAAACGTTGATCATGTCTTATTTTCATGTTTTTTTATTATACACTTTTCTTTTTTATTAATGCTCGTGTTATCATGCTATTATTATCATCGCTGTGGTTAATATTTAATATTCCTATCGACTATTCGATTTATTGCGGTTACGTTGCGCTGTTATTATCATTGTGCTCCGTTGATGGTCACAATTATTTTTCTACGAACGTTTGTACCGCGAAAGATGCGACTCGCCTCGTACGACAGGACTTAAGTTTGTTCGGTGTAACGTTCTGGCCGAGTTATAATTTATACATGCCATGTCAATGTACTATCATTGTAAATATTATACATATTTTATAAATGAAACTATCTAGCGTGACTGTAACATTAAGAGAATGTACTGAAAGCACCACTCTGTACACTCCACTACGATGATTAAATTTTAATAAATATTTCCCAACCCCATCGCGGCGTTCCGATCGAACTCTACCTAATGGAGGATATAAGAATATGAAGGGCCGAAGGGTTCCTGTGATCTTTCATGACAGTTTTTATTCGGAAAAATAGCATTAATATTAGCATCTTTACAGTTTCTCAAAATATAAATATAATCTGGTTCGTTTGGTTCAAACAGACTTTATTATTTTCTCTTCTTTGGTTACTTTCTTCAATTTTAATAGAGCACTCTCGCCGTATTTCGTCACCAGCTCTTCGACAAAGTCATCCTTCAACTTCTTCAGACATCTAAAAGTGAAATTGCAAGAGAAAAGCAGATTAGTTTAATTCGGGGAAATGCCGTTATCGTTTACTGGAGTACACAACGGGACGAAACCTCCAACGCGCTATACGGGGTGTCTATCTCCCCAAGGTGTTAAATCCATAAATTGTTTTGAACGCATTTAATGGTACTTTACCTCCTATAAATAGAGTCAGTTCTGAACTTGCCGATGTCGAGACTAGGGGCATGAGGTCGGTGGATAATGAACGTATCCGGCAAGACAATGTACCTATATAAATCTTCAATTTATGGTATTGCGCTATAGTGCCCGATGCTGTAAAAATTATTTTAAAAAAAGAAGATAGTCACGAATCATCTCTTACTTGTAGTCTAGTACCGTCAAATGCGTTAGATAGGAAACTTTGTTCCAACCGAAGCCGATGAATCTGGTGTCATATCGAGGCGCCAATCTCGAGACTACGATGTACGGCTCGAAATCTGGCTCCCAAGAAACCTATGAATAATGTTAGCTAAATTGTCTCTCCATTAAAGAAACGATCGAGGTCTTCAGTGAACATACTTCGTACGGCTCCATCGTGTTTCGCCAGTAACTGTAATTCGTGGCAGCGTGGCCCTGCGTCCAAACATGGTAGCGAAATGTGTACAAAACGCCGCGCTTCAAGAACTTCAATAACTCTTCCTTGTTAGCCGGGAAAGTGAACCTACAAAACGCATATCGTGCACGCAAAAATATCGCAAGTTTTCGACGGTGGGATTATACCTGTATCGTTCTGTTTCAAACGCGGGGACGATCAAAGCTGCTTTGTCGGACTCGCTGATATTTAATTTAGCGATGTAGCCCATGAGGCTCTCGTGTAGCCCGTATTGCGGCAGAAAATCAACATCCAGTTGAAAAATAAATGGAGTCGACACGTATGACATCGCTGTGTTCCTCAAATAATTGATTGGATACAACTCCTGAATAAAACATACCCTCGTGTAATTAAATATGCGCGTATTACGTTAAACTGATTGGATATCTGCGGCTAACAAACAATTCCTTCCTATTGTCGGTTGTAGACGTAAACGAAACACACCCCATCTTTGTACACCACGTGGTACGCAATATTCTTCCTATTTCGTAGCTCGACGGAACCACGCACGAACTCGAGGAAGTTCTGGACTTCGGCATCGGTGAGGTATAATGCGACGCTTATTGTCCCTGACCAGTGTTTCGATAGGTCTTCCAGCAACGGTATTCTTTCCACGCTACACTGAATTACCAGAGCGACGTCCGCCGAGGCGTACACGTTGTATTCGTACTCGAGAAGAAACGGATGGGTGCGATACAACATGGTGGCACCCCGCGTGAAATCTCGGCACGGGCTCGACTCGTTGTACTAGAAATTGGCAATCCCAATTTTCACGGTATACAGCGATGGTTCGGAGAAAGTTTACGATTAAAGCAAAGACGGTAACAATGATAGTAAGTGCAGTTGGCAAGCAGAGTTGGCACATAGAGCGAGGAGATTCGCCAAAATATAGATACTAAATAACAGTAGCAACGCGTTAAAGTTACTTGATTCGAAGGAAGAAAGGTAGTGTTTCAACAGTTACACCAGTATACAGGTTTTTCTTACTTGGGACACAGTTTCGTGTTTATCACAACCGAATATGCGTCTGCGTAGCAGGTTACCATCCATTTCGAGGAAGACCTTGTGCAACTTACGGAACTCATTGATGTGCTTATTATATACATCTTGCTTTCGAGGAGAATTCCAATGAACGATCTAAAAGAAGCCGTAGGACAGTTGTGCAAAACCTCTTGGAGCGAAGAAAGGAATAAGTATTACCAATGAAGGGAGGACTTTACGTACACTAATGCGATCAGCGTCGCGGTAACAGAGATCGCTGATCGTGTGGTCGCTCAACTGAATATTCCACGTGCACTCTATTTTGTACACGACAGAGGGATGCTCTTTAATAACAGCATTAATCACGTCCTGATCGGCTAAGCTAGTCTCCGGTATAAGGGCCAGCACGCGCTTCGTAACAGTTTCCCACAGGCTCGTAAATTTTCTGTTACGTAGTTGCTGCAAGTGCATTAGCATCACACCGGTGTTGAAGCCCCGTCCCAGAGCCGGCCACGGCCGTTGACCGTAAGACAACGCCTTTATGTACCAGTGGCTCTGATTCTCCGTCAGGCCGAGGGCCTGCTCGTTCGAGAACTTCTCGAACATCCTCCAGAGCAAGCTAACGTCGTTCAGGACGGTCACGTCCGTGTCGAATACGAGCACTTTGTCCTCCCGCATCGCATCCGGCAGGATTAATTTCAGAAGCCCGTAAACGCCGGAGTAGTGCTTGTTCGGTATCCAGGACACCATCGGCACCCATCCCTCGGCCTTGTAATACGTCAAGTTCACTGGAACGAGCGAACGAGGAAAAAATTGTCGACGACAGAAACTCGCGCGGCGTTCGCCAGCTCCCATCCGTTCCTTGGGAAACGCCACACCCCGAGGTTAATTGGTCGTTCAAATTTAGTTCAACCGGTGACCAGCGCGCTTAATTCTTACAATCGGACCAACAACGCGAGTTTAGACATTTTTTCAGGGCACGTTCGTTGCTAAAGGCGATGGAAGTGTAAGGCTCTTGAATTAAGATCGATGGAAAACGTGCAGGACTTTTCGTTTCAATTTATAAGTGGATATGTGTACGTAGGACCCAGTGGCGCACGCAGGAGTTAACCTTGGGGGAGCCGAGTTGAACGGATAAAAGTAGTTTTAATACAAATTCAATAAAATTCATTAGGTGATTATACAAAAATCTATTTAAAGAATAAAATCCAGCTTTCTTTTCTTTAATAAAGCTCTTGACTTACTTCAGCCGTGGTTACATTAATCTCCTTTTCCCTTTTTCTTCGGGTGCGCCACTACGTAGGAATATACGACAGTTGAAGGAGATGGATTTCAGATTAATTCGTCCATTTGATGGACCCTAAGGAACAGATGAGAACGGCAATCACGGCGGCGGTTTACTAACCATGTGGTAGATCCCATGTTTGAAACAGGGTCGTCAGTGTTCTCTTTGCGATCTCGTCGACGAGCAAGTGAAAGTGCAGAGGTTTAGTACGGTAGAATAAAACGGATTTTACTACTGTCACCAAAGCGAACGTCGAATTGTAGCCAGCGCACACCATCGCGATGTGTATGGTCTCGCATTTTGCCTTAAAAGAGAACGACGTTCACGGTCTATCGCTGATCTTCAACGTTTCAATCTTTATGTTCATTTTTTAATAGGATAGTTAGCCTTTTCAATTCTGTATGATACATACAGGGTGGTTCTCAAGTGCGTGTCACCTCTATTTAAGTTGTTGATTGACCTCATAAATTCAGGAGAAATAAAATAGTGGAACAATTGATTTGTTGGCTTGGAATTCGACGACTACCGTTTAATTCTACAGTCAAGATAACAAAACGACTAAATGTGAAGGCGAGATGAAACTCGGCTCTTCAAACTTCCAAGTTCTTTACAAGGGAAAGAATCAAGCGGGATTACAGGAAATCGATCGATTGAATTACGGAATTGGGATTTAAAAGCCGGATCTTTCATTTGAACCGAATTACTGTTTGAACCAATTGAGCTACCCAGACCACTGATAGTCTCTTTCACCGCAAGCGTAATATTCGATAATGCCTACCACTTACTAATTTTTTACACACAATTAAGAATCACCTTGCAGCAATTTTTTATTCCTATAGACTGAAATCCCCGGTATGTTTCAACTCCGAAAGCTTCGAAGACTAAAAATCGAGGTACTAAACAGATAAATGTGCGAAAACTATGCTTTTTACCTCGATACGATCATTTTCTGATCGTAAATTCTCGAGGGCGGGCTGTTTCACGTAGAAATTCGCTTTTTCCACGTCCACGGACGAGCCCGATTTCTCATCGAGTTTGAAGGAACCGATTTCAGCGGAGGGAACTACAATAACACGCGCTATGTCAATAAGAAGATCCGGCGAAGCAATAACGCAGATATTACCATTCAACAATAAATACAGGTAAAAGACTGTCGACGGTACTAAAACGCCCAACAAACATCCTAGCCATGATCGAGCCATTGTAATATGATAGACATATTTCCCAACTCGTAGAATGATTAGTGAGTAAATTTTATCGTACGAGTGCCAAGATCTACAAACAAAAACGCGGAATTAATACAGCGATCGAACACACCGGTACACATACTTTTGTGTAGTTTCACGTTTCTTGCTTTAAAAACCTTTATACACTACAACGCTTATAAGTCCGCAACGGAAATCAACAGAGCGTGGGCGGCGGACGCCTATAGGCGTTCAGCGAATATGGTTAACAAATAGGATTATAAGATTTCAGCACGTAACGTGTGCTAAGTACGCGAATCCTAGCTTCAAGTCAGGGAAAAAAGTTATATATACGCTATTATTTGCGTTACATTGAACGCGGCTTTACTTATAACTCGTAACATTTAAAAAAACTTTATAATCTATTTCACCTCTATCGAAAGTCATTGCGCAGGTACAACGCGAGTCAAGTACATATGCAGATATGACATGTGCAAATGCGACACGGTGCAAACAAATGAGAAAGGTTAATTTACGTGTTTGTTGTCCCAACAATGGACTTATTAAAAACAGCAACAGTATCGATAAACGCTATTCGAATGAAACGTAAATTTCCTCAGACACATACCTCCGGTACCGCGACTTTTTTCCCCGACTGTCATCCAATTAAATCCATCGCTCTGAAACTACTGTACGTACGGGGCTCCACGGACGATTAAGAATCTTGTACGTGAATTTCTACACACAAAACTTCGCCGAGCACCGGTGCCCGTCGATGCGTCAACGAATAGCAGTTATATCTACGTGCGTTCACTGTAAACCGCGTAAATTCACGTAATTGCAGTTACTCGGGAGTAAGGTCGGAACAACACGCATCCTAAACACTCGAAGCAGGAAGTCTAAAGTAAATAGTTTAATCACTGGATAACGCAGTCCTAGAATTACAACTCTGTCCGAGCAACGGGACGCGAGACGACGAACAGTCGGTACGTGGTGAGGTAGTTATTCGCTTTCATTACGAGGGGGCGTTGTGTACCCTACGGTCTGAAATTAGCCGCGAGTGCCGCAGCAGCGGTCGAGAGCTCTTTTCAAAGTGCGTTCGACGGATCAGGTCAAAAGTTCGCGGTGGATATTGCAGCGTGCAATACGTAAAATTTTTCCGAGATATAACTAGCAGACAGTGCTTGTAATAAATACAGTTCTGCTCATAACGCTTTAACGAGTACGCGAATACAATCTCATTTGAGGGCATCGGAAATATGTTAGTTATATGAACGTTAGAAGTGCCATGCCGAACGTAGCACCCAGAGACAGAGCGGCAAACCCGAAAATGGAAGACCGTCGTGAGTACAAAAAGCCTCCGATAACTTAAACTGCTATTCGAACATTGGTCTTTGTGGAAATTTTAGAAACATGTATTTTGCAGTCTATTCTGCTATCTTATGAGAGTACAAAATTACAATGAAGTTCAATGTATACTGAATTTCACACTATTTATCAGTTCACGTATATACGTAATAAATACACTACAATTCATGTCATAGAATATAATTCATGTTATAGATTATAGTTCAGGTAAGAAGGATGTATTTCTACTCTTAATGAAATGTTTGGTCCTACAATATTTATGTTTATGCTAACTATCAAACTAGTTGAAACTAGAGTAGGAAAGTTTCGAATACCACAGATACGTTTCTAGAATATGATTGTGCCTTGAAATGAGAAATACAATGTACGATGGTGTGATGCAAGTTATAAAAAAAGATTCTTTCAAAAAATACATATACTATTTAGTTGATGACCGTTGCTTTACTTGGGTATTTACTTGGTTCGTCATCGTCGTCTCCAATTTTCTTTAATGCGAGTAGTTCTGCGCTTCTTGCCCTGCGCAAAAGGTTCACGGTATATTAGTGTCCGGTTAATCAGAATCTAAAGAGATATGGTCATGATTTGCATTCATTGTAATACCTATCACGCGCTTCATCCTGCTCTCGTTCTTCTTTTCGTTTCTTTAGAAGTCTCACTGCCACGCAAACTATTACAAGTATAATTGGAATTAGGCAACCAAGTATTATGCCACTCGTAATACCAGCTTGACGCGAACTATACTCCTGTTGACCTGTGGTTTCCAATGAAATTTATAGCATTAATGGGAGACAGATATAGCAATGTTTCTGATAGTCAATGCAATGGTAAAGATATTCAGGAATAGTCATAATACAGCTTTGAATCATTATTGAGCACCTGAGTAAAAAAGGGACGAAGGTAGAAGGATGGAAGTAACAAAAATGATTACAATCATTTCGGTGGAAATTTCCATTCCACTGTAGGGATTCTAAACAGTTTTCTCTAGATATTTTGGGAAATTCTTAGTAAGTGCATGTGGAATAGAAATTTCCTGAATATTTGAAGGTATAAAAAAGTTTATTGAACCGTATTTTTACATTAATTATCAAGCGTTTTATACAATCACGCTACATTGAATTTTATTATTGAATTAACAATATTTATTACTGCATTTTAATGCAATCAAAATTATTATGCATTATGCTTTATACAAGTATATGATGCTTATTTCTGATTCAACAATACGATATAATATTCAGCGTATTACTCAATGAACAGAATTCTGTAAATGGAGAACATTTCTATTCCACAGCAAAGCAGATTTCCGGCCGAGCAGAATAAATTCTTTCGTTAATGTTCGATCCGAAATGTATATACCCGTTGTCAAGTGGGGTGAACTCTTAATGCAAATGATACTTAATTATACTATCGTGCGCCATTTACCATGGAATCATTTCAAAAATATAAATGCAAATAGTTACGAACAAGGAATAAAATTGTTTACGATTATTTGTCATGGAAGAGATGCTTCCAAAGATTTGATATATACCTAGATGATGAAATTCTGGAATGTCGACCGTGTCATGAAAATTATATTTTTCAAACGTTTAACAATATTTGCTCAACCATTTCATACGTCGCTCTCTTTGGTGGGACTTCCAGCTTTCCTAATAGAATCTGGCATACTCTTTTCCGAATCAGTGGGGGAATTGGGCTCTTTCAGGTCCCAATCTTTGTCCTCGAAATCGACATCCGGTCTGTTCGGCAAGGGTTCGTGGGTGCGATAGACTTTGTCATAGCTATGGGGCTTTTTGATAGTGCTCGTTGCGGTACTAGAGTCGCTAGCAGGTGAAATTGGCCTGTCGTATGTTTTTAACGGTACGGTGCGCGTCAACAATGTAGACTCATTATCGACGCCGGACCCCCGTTCAGAATAACGCCATGATTTTACGGAACCTCCTCGCGATTGATTCTTTCTTATGTAAAGAAAGGCGGCCGCGACCAATGCCGTTACAGGAATTAAAACGGCACAAATAATGCCCATTGTCGTCCACGCCGTACGCTGAGCATACTCGACCTGACCTATATTCACGTAATAGCAAACAATTTTTATTCTCCTGTCTGCAGCGTTCTCGGTGCGTGGAATGTGATTGTGGAATTCGGGATGGGCCTCGAACGGTGTGAAGAATAGTAGAGGGTGAGAAAGTAGGCTGTGATAGATATTGCTGAAATACTTACGTAGACATTCTGTGTATCCATATTCCGGTATGTCCCAGTGTCCATCCTCCATGCAAATGCGTCGTTGATCACCAACTAATATAAAATCTTGATTACACTCGAAAGTGACTTTCGTGCCGGGCGTGAAGAAGAAGTTGCTCTTGCGTCCGAAACGCGGGGTCTCCAATATGCCGCATGATCTCACTGAAACGAGTAGTGTAAATTGTGGAAGGCACAATTAGCGATGGCACAAATAGATTCATATATCTCACCTGGATCACCCGAGTTCAGGTCTCTAATTGCAGTGTACGTGCTGTAGTAATTGAGCGTAAAGTGAGCTAAATCTCGATTAAGTGACATCGCGTAGTCGTATTGGCATTGATACACCTCTCCGCAGAGATCGCTAGCTCGTTCTATATCGTACGACCTGCGACAGAACACGATAAGCAATCTTCCAACGATAATTCTGTATTTATCCAAAGGTGCCAAACAAACCGATAGTCACCTGTTAGGCGGCAGTATATCCGCAGGCATTTTCCTCCATTCGGGCTCGAAAGTTCTATTGGCGTAGTAACTCGCGGTCCTACCGAATTCTCTGGTGAACAGAGCACCCCCTCTTAATTCATCTTCTTTATCTTCCAACATCCATTGCACCGCGAAGTCTTTATGAATAGCCTCGAAGTGGTTCAAATTGGTCGTGGGCGCTCGTTGTCCGTCTGGGTTCGTCAGATCATCCGATATGTCGAAGTTCCAATTACCGAAAAGTCCTGTGGTCTTGTTCTAGAATCAATCGAATACGATAGTAACGATTTCCGTTCATTTCAAATTCAACACTACACAGAATAATCTCAAGTCGTACCATGTAGGACCAAGGTAAATATACTCTAGCCGACATGTATCCCTCGTTTTCGACCACTTCCACGCCGGCACCGGTGTCGAACATAATAATCACTTCGCTCTGATTTAGAATGTACGTGGGGGTGTAAACCACCACGCCGGGGAAGTGTTGGAACTTGAGGGATGGCCTGTCGAAGTATACTCGACGATTATCCGCGAAGACATCGAGCCTATACCTCCACTGTGCGTGTTTAGGCCTCAGGCGAACTTCTATAGTAAAGCTGTCGTTCCCTTTCGCTGTGGGGCAAATTAGAGGGATGGATCTATTAAAGTGATCCGGGGAAAAACAGTCGGGCTCCAATCATCGTGTCAGTTACCTGCTACAGACGTCAACTGTGTAGCTTTAACTCCGCCGTACATGTTGTCTGGTAATTGCTCGAATCTGCCTTGAACGTTCAGCTTATCTTTCGCGCGGTTTACACGCAGCAGAACGAATTCTCCCTTCCCGTTGAACGTGTAGGGTAGATTATCGAACGTGATGATATGGGGATCACCGAATACCGTCGCCACCGCTGGCGACTGATAAGCAACGCAATCTTGGCTCGGTCGTCTCTCGTATCTGAACGTTTCGCAACCGACTGCATGTTCCTCTTGCCACAGACAGCACATGTAGAACGGAAGTATGTCGTGGTACCAGTGGGACAGGGTTGGCACTTTGTTCGCCTCGTCCCACGGGTAATATCCTAAGTTGTGAGAGCGGTGTGGCCTGGAGCCCCACTGCTGATCGTACGTCAGCATTAAGTAGCCGTTCTTGTCGTAGCAACATTGCTGCTCGGAACCGTCCATGCTACAAACGAAACGTTAACACTAAAATCCTCTTCGCACGTAGCGTGGTACCATAGGTCTCCATAATGGTACTACATTGGACTCTGATGTCACGGAAAAGAAAGATACTCACTTCGGCGCACCTGTCCTCACGCAGTGATGCGCGTGTTGGTTGTACATGCAGTCCAAATTCGAGTCTTTATCGCAGTCGTAATCCGGAAGGTATCGTCCTTTGTCGGATAACGCGAACTTCTCGGTACACGGACACAGGGATACGTCCGCAGCGAAGTTCTTCAAGTACCTGTCGTTCATGATCCATTTGTCGCAAAGACGTTGGGGCCATTTCGATCCGTATAATCGTTCCCATTGAGGACTGAAATACCATCCTAATGGGACGGGCCTACTCCATAGGTTCCTATAAAGATTTCTCGGCTTGTTACTCACCTGCCAAATTCTGGGGATGATTCCTTACTTATAATTTACGTACGGTGTGACATTAAGGCCGAAGTATTGCTGAGGTTCCGTCACGTTAAGTTGAATAAATCCAAAGGACATATCTTGCTGGTAGGGCTTGTACTCGTCCCGGTATTTGGCTGGCCTGATGATGTAGTAGCCAATATTCGTGTACGCTTTCTAAAATTTTATCAACGATATACACGTGTATAATATTCTTCATCGTTGTACATGAGTTCTTCTGGTACCAACCTCTAAACTAGTGATGTACTCGAACTCCGGGGTGGTTTTCGTTTCACGGTAACCCCACAAAGATATCTGCACGCCCGCGTTCAAATTACTGGTCAAGTTATAACTATTCCACGTGATCTTTATTTCTGCCGGCTCACGCTCGCGAACGGTATTTCCAACGAAGATCTTCTCGGTCGCTGTAGCTGGGGTTTCTGAACAGTGCCGATACAGTTAATATTCTTCCTATTATTCAGTTAACGATTAATAGGTCGATAGAATAAATTTTACCGATGAAATATTTCCCTCTCCAGTTGTAAACTTTGCTTTCACCAATGCTGATCGCGAATCGGATGTACCCCTGTGCCTTCACGAACGGCTGGACGCAAATGGCGCGATTCCTGTCGATCACGATACCCTCCACGACCTCGGTCTCGAACCTACATCGAATTTTCTCGGTCTCGTTGAAACACGGCCCTGTGATGTTAACGATCGTACCGCCCAACATGTTTCCGCTTTCGGGTGCGTACACGAGTGGCAAATTCGTTCCAGCTGTAACGTACGCGATCGTGTCAAGTCTCAGAGTCTTAGGTCCTCCAATTTCTCTCGCAATGTCGTTCTTCGACCTTACCGATATCCTTGTTGCAAGTTCCCAGCATGATCCTTTCGTCTATTCTGAAGATGTGACGTCCTGGGAAACGGTTCGCCCATCCTCTTCCGGTCAAGTCGCGAATAGTCGACATTTGGGAGTAGGGCTTGTATTCGTAGCTCTGGGTGCCGTTTCCGGCGTTGAAGCCAACCTTCGCGCAATTTGTGATGAGAAATTAGATTGCAATAGCGAATGATAGGAAGAGTTGCGCGTGTACTTCAATTACTTCCCCTGGTATCGCTTCCGTAATCGAATCAAGGAATGCGCTGGTATATTTGATGAAAATTTTGCTCGCGATAAGTACCGTGCGTTACCGGTGACTCACGTGGCGCGGAACGTGTTGAATTGATAAATGTTTTATTGAAAAAGGGAACTGAAGTTACTACCCCGGATCCAACGCTTGGAAGACTTAGTAGATTAAGTCTAGTAGTAGTAAATTCAAAACTTACGTATGCTGGAACACCTCCTTCTCCCCCAGTGGTATCACCACCAGCTTCCGTGTGACTGGTCCACTGAATGTCCAGATAATTAAACATCGCGTAGGTTATCACCTCGTCGGTGACCAAGACCATTTGGAACGTGTTTGTCTTGTAAAGGGAGTTGTCGATACCACCGGCAAATGACATGTTCTTCCACGTGACTATAGCAGCGTGTTTTGGTTCGAAGCTGTCTGAACCAACGATGGCTTCGCGGATGTCCCATTTGATACGCTCTCGCATTTCCACGCCAAATTGATCCTTCCTCCTCTCCAAATCTCTTTCGAGCCTGGCATGCATTTTCACAAGTCAAAAAATTAAACATGACTATCATGATTCTGTGGAATATTTGTAGAGTATGCAGCCTTCACCCACCTAAAGTACACGCCTGGCCTCCTGCGATCAATGTCGGTTCTCCTCAACTTTCCTATTCGACATTTGCTGAAGAATATTCCTATGAAACTAGGGTCGTTCTTTTTCGGCCAGTCCTTGACTGGGAATACGAGGGGGTAGGTGTAGTGCACAGGGGGGTCGCTGAATTCCAAGAATCCATTCATGGATACCTAGAAGGTGATGGAGTTTCTTAGACGATGATTAAAAGTCTTGTGAGGCTAGTCTATTGGAATCCAATTTGGTGAATTAAGTATTATGTATTGTGTTGCAGGATAACGTACTCTGGTGTAATTAAATCTAAAGCCGTAGAAAGGCAGCTGAAAGTTGAAATTCTTGTGTATTTGAGGTGTGGACGATTGTATGTCGGTTTGATAATCGCCGTGATCGTTGTCACCACCCTTGTCGAAGAACCAGTACAGGAACTTAGATCGGATGTCCGCCAATCTCTCTTCTGTTAAGACGTAGTCGGGGACTGAATCGTCTGGACGAGGCGCGTATCTGTCCGCTTCCGGTGAATCCGAATCTACAAAAACACGCGAATCCAGATGTTTTATATTATCTTCGATTCTCCTCGGATACTTTCTTCTACTCGAGAATTAAAAATTCCATATTTTTGATTCTGCTTCTCTTAATAAAAGCAGGATCTTAAAGAAATATTTTGAGTTATATTTAAACGTGAACGGAGGACTGAAGTACTCGGTACTCATTACGAAAACCATGACGACATAAATCCAGTGATTCATCTGCGATTCACGTTAGAGTGAGTAACTGATAAAGAAGATAAGATCTGATTCGTTAGTTGGACTATATAACAAATGATACCGCTATACTATAGCGTACGTATTTCGAGAATGTTGATAGTAGAAAAGGAAAAGTATGTACGCTTCTCTCAATGAATATAATATTTCTAATAACTTCAATTAGTGAATTTACGCGAAAGAATGACTCCACGCACAAGAAAATAGATGATATAGTGGTCACGCCCATTCGATATCGAAAGACTTACCGTATCTCACATACTTCCCGGTCTTCTCCTCAGCTATTCTACCGGAAATTGTTACTTCTGCCTTTAGTTCGTTCTTTGGCTTTTTATCGGTATCAGGTGGAACTTCCTCCTTCGTTTCTTCTTCATGATTACTTTCACCCTCGATAAGGTCTTCAATTTCTGAAGGGGCGCCCGCTTCCTTCTCCGACAAATCTGCGTGATTCCCATTGCTTTCCGTGTAAAGGGATTCCTTATTCTCCGTAAATTCGGACTCGATCAATCCAAATGCACTCTCAAATGTTTCGTTGTCGACTTGGGCCGATATCCGTGTTGTCAATAAAAACAGAAGGCAACAGGACACGACGATACATCTCGAGGATCGAAAAACGCGGTCGAGGCGAAACTCGTTCCGCATTTTTAATAAAACAGGATAAATGAACCGATTTGTCTAGCACGCTCGAAGATACTGAGTTTCGTTTCAGGCAACGAATCCTGATAACGGTACTGATATCAGTTATATTGTGATAACGCACGTTTATCTCTTTACTACAGGTGGATAAACTGACGTAAAAAGTTGAACGAATGGAACGGCCAAAGGGCCAGTGTCCTACTTTTCGGAGGCGTGAATGCCCTTCAAATAATTCTGTGTAATCCCTTAATTTAAGTAATCACACGCTGCACACATCTCAATATTCTTTCTGGTGTTTTTTTTTTGTTGAAGTCAGTAAAAAGCAACATAGTTTTTTTTTAAGTAAGATGTTTATTGTATCTCTGGAACGACGTGTTATTTACAAAGGAAATGTGTTTTCTTGCGTGATTGTTCGCAACGTGTGGCGAAAGACTGTTCCTGCATTTAGTCTCATAGCTAATGCGTATTACAATAAAACATTCATGGTATGTACGGGGAACACTGCGCGGGGAGTAATTTTAGAAAATAATTCTGCTGTTTATAGAGATACCGAAAATCATTCGAGAGGAATTAGTCAAATGAACGATAGGATTTTTTTTAATGCTACATGTTAATGCTTTCTTCGGTCGATCTGAATTTGCACAAAACGTGATTTTGACAGCTATTTATTAAAATGCTAAATATAAGAAATTGCCCGGCTTAAAATGTAATGATCTATAAATGCATTGTATGATAAATGTACATATGAACACTGATCGATGTACTTAAACAATGCAATATTGCATTTTGCTTTTTTTTTTCAATTTTTTCCCCACAATGCTTTTCTAATCTCCCATCCCAACAGTCAAGAGACTTTTTGAAAAATCTTAAAAGTAGATTTGTTTTCTATTTTCCCCTCTTTTGTACTGCGATTGTATCTTGTATACCAATATTGTCGTAAATGTTTCGTAAAGAAATTATATTACATATCTTATCTTGCATAATATTGTAAGTATTTTCGATTAATAGCATGTATCACAGAAGAAACCTATGAAAGACTCAAATTCGAGGATACAAAGAAAAAATGCGCGCATATGAAAAAATGTCCCTACAGTTTCATTTTCTTCGATTGATGATAGTCGTGATCTACGGTGGTGATTTGAATGTAATATTGTGGATATGAACTATACGCTTGATCATTAAGTGAAACATTATTTATAACATTTTATTTGTAATGAAATAATCTGTTCCGACTGGGGCGTGATAGATTTTTTTAACATTACGAGGACGAAGAATTGTCTCCATTACTGTCTAGATATCCTCCTGAACCATTCACTACGAATGATGTTCCCAAACCGTATAAGTGACCACAATATTTCGCGTCGTCAATGTTGTCTTCGAAGAACATCTGGAACAGAATTTTCCCAATTTTATTCTCAAAACGCTACACAAATAATACTTGTAGGCATCTTCGAACATTCCATTTACCTCCCGCATTTTAAAGAAAACCATTCCCGTAAGTAACGAATCAGATCCAGCTTGATGTTGCGGTCCCACTCTTTGAATTTCTAATTGTTCTGCTACCTCTTGTAGGCCTCCTTTCAAATTTTTGCAAGATTTCATTAAATACTGCGTACAAAAAAATTGCGTATTAGAATTATAGTGGAAAACACAGTTTTCATGTATTCCGAACAATTGCTCGCGCAAACTTACTTTTACGTCATATATCGTTGGAAAATATATCCTAAGAAGTTCGAAGAATTCGCTTTCTTCCTGTGGTAAATTTTGGTCTGTTAGGAGTTTCAGTAAATAACCAAAGTCGTAGCCAGAATGGAAAGATAGCCATTTTATGTCGTCAACAAGAACGATTCCCGATGTCATTAAAAGTTCAGCAAAGTCTAATGGATCGATACCTTCTTCCTCGTGTTTTTTGAATTGTATACCACTGTTTTGCAGCATGTCTATACTGTCCTGTGCATACATATCTTCCCTATTGAATAAAATATCGTACAATACTATCGTCTTTCACCTCGCTTTATAGCTCGGATAATACATTATACATATTTGAAACCTACTGTAAGTTAAATTTGAAATTAAATTGCCATGTCGTGTAACTACCCCCAGGCGTGTTTCCTGATTCGTCGAGAAACGTAAGACCGAGTTGAATTATTCGTAAAAGATCTACGTTACATCGCAACAACTGATACTGGTAATCGGCACTAGTTCTGAATTCACCTATGCCAAAAATATTGAATTAGATCGTTTTAACGATTATTGTACAGTGAAATAATCATGTTATTATTTCCATATATATTTTACCAATAGGTCTAGCTACTACTCCGGGAAATTCAGTGTCCATTGCAATGTACTGATATTGTTGTACGACTTGCCGAATTGTGCGAAATTCTTCCTCGAGATTGTGTCCCCAAACATCTCGAATCCCGCATTCTTCATTACTGGGCATAGTCGCCCCACCCTTCTGCTGCCCTATAGGGTTGTTTCCTCCTGAAAAATTATGTAAAATACCAACATTATTCAGCAGGGACTAACAGACAATAACACGACAGAAACCAGCGCGCGATTTCTATCGCACATTTTCGAATAATATATCAGTGTCCGTTTTCTCGGACTCTAACATTTTATAGCTTTTGCTAACATCTCTAATTTCATCTCATACGAGACCTTTCCATATCATACGTTACTATCACTGCTGATATTACTTCTTTAAGTAACATAAATATAAATTTTGTAATCTCTCTATAAAAAAAAATAGCGGGAGCGTGGGTAGTGGATTGTTTGTTCTTATTCGTTACTTTGAAAAATCTTATTTTATTCGGAATGAAATGTACAAATAATTAGCATCTAACAGAGCCCATATAATGGCTCATAAAACTGCACCTTCTAGCATCTGTGCATTCTTCTGAAATTCTCTGAAAGCGCACACCTTTTCTTGCAGCAACAGAGACTGTATATTTCTTGGGAACTTCATTGCATGTTCTAATATATTCTACTACTTTCAAACAGGACTTCAATTACGTAGCTCTTCTGGAAGGACGCTTCCTCCTAACTTCATCCACATAAATCCAAAGTACTCTATCTATATTGCTTCACAGTTCCTGTAATAAGTATGTGCCACATGCATTATTTTAGAGGTCACGCATACGTGTTTCACCTTCGGTATCTATTATACGATCAATTGTCGTTTAACTTAAACAAACGAATGTCAAGTTCAACGCTTCCCAGGGCCTGATCTAACGAACTGCTTCGCAACTTCTACCGATATAGCTTCTAAACCTCGTATGAAAATTGTACGCTAAGGAGTATCCTGATACAGAAAGCAAATACATATGAAAAGTACAGGATGCTCGGTACGTACCGGTAGCCGAGGGCATAAGGTTAGATATTCCTGTCGTCACCGGGGCTATTTTTATGTTTGATTCCCACTGTCACAGCTTTACCTCCTTCATATCACTGCAAGTATACATATAAATATTACCACTGGCCAAACGATTCTCAGTGCACAATGCGTGCGTACGATATTATAAACAGAATTGCTACGGGTTTAATCGAGAAACGACGTGGAAATTGGAATTAAATAGCTGCCAAATAAACATAGCTTAAAGGTTAGAAGTCCGCGCAAACTAGCATCGCTTGTCAAAACAAATACACAGTGGATAAAAAAGACAGACATGCAACGGCGACGTAAGACGCAACGGAGGAGAGTAAATGAAACGATAATAGGCCGTCTCCTGCAACGTTAGTTTTCGAAATAAACGTTCAAAGTAAAAATAGGTTATGTATTTCAGATAAACAAAAACGGTTTGCTCGGGTAAATATGAGAGGAATAAGTATCGCGATGTACCTCTTTGTGCGCTCGTTCCCTCGCACGACGTGTTTACTGTTTATCCACCGAAACGGGAGTTTATCAAACACTTATTACACCTTCGAATCTTCTGTCATACACTACGGGACAGGTTAAACGAGTTTCCAAACTCGAAACAGCAACTCCCTCTATGTAAAGCCTGAAGTTAGGGCGCCAAAATCGCTAGAGTGGATTTCTTCATGGTCCGTGACGTTGCCAGGATCATCAACGAAGTATAGGATAGTCCTATCACCTTATGGATGAGCGTGTCGCCACCCAAACCGTGTTACCGACCCATAATTTCAGGACTGAATTTAGCGGCCTCTACTCATGCACAGCGTCCAACTCAGCAACTACTCTGAAATGGTGAGAAATGCTGAAGAGTGTGTTGGGTGCTTTTATACGTGTGATTAGTTTAAAGTGTGAGTTTGACATAGGCTTTCGCTACGCTACGCTTTGACTCGATTTGTCAACGACTCATGCGGATTTCTCTCCGAAAATGCATTTCGGGGATCAAGACACTACGGCGCTCAAAAATGATATTCCTTCAAAGCTCGTGCAAGCTATAAATTGCAAGATGACAAATTGTTTTGTTAGTACTTTGAGCGTAGTAGAACCCTTTCACGTATCGTACGCCGAAAAGTATTACAAATTGACGCTGTTACTGACATTCCCGCAAAGTTTCTAATGCACTGTTTAATCATTCTAGCGAAGTAATAGTAATTGGATTCTATTTGCCCCGAGTATTAGTTCACCGCCGACATTGAAATTTACAGTAAAATCTAATTCTTATATCTAAGCCTCGCAGAAAGTGGCATGAGTGTCGTGGGGTGCATGGATGCAACTGCAAATCGAGTATTCTTTAATTTCACAATCATACGGGATCCTCAATGTGTCGAATACGAGTTACATTTCTGAAGTTGAACTCTTTCGTGTAAGATTTTTCCAATCTTTTCTCTTAACAGTAATTACATTCGAGTCATTAGATTCTTTTAATATGGCGCGTATAGAAGGCATTAATTTGGTATAATAACTAACAATGACAATCATTGTTGGTACTACCTGCTCACAATAATATCGCAGAAATGTTTCTAAAACGAATGCCAATTATATGAAACGGGCCACTAACCGCCGTGCATATGTGTTGGAAAGAGCAGAATCCAATGAGCTGACTATACAAGGTAATCGTAGATAGGGTGACGTGCATGTGTTTGTCTTAAAATCAGAAAATTAAATCGATACAACATTTGCTCGCGATTTTTACAATTCTGATTAATAATTCGAGTCGAGTAGAGTCACTGCGAAAAATTTGAAAAAGGTTCCAAGTGCAACCAGTCTTCGTAGCAATCTTGCAGTCTAGCAACATCCTTTTTGATCGCGCGTAACGCGATCGTAGAGTCCCCGCTTTTTTCGCGTCCATCTACAAATTTTGCGGACCACCGCGGCTCTTACTTAGAGTAATTATACCGCGAAATAATTAATGGGTCTGGAAAGTGGTTGGCGCGGAAAGATGACAACGGAAAGCAGTGATACCTATTTGTGCTACGGATTTTTCCACTATCGCTTCGGTTGTTTAATGCCAAAATATCTTTTTTTATTAATATTTCGGAAACTGTTGAATGTTGAATACATATATGTAGGATGTGGTGGGTCGTGATAGGGCGAATAATTGGTGTATTTACATAAAAGAGGTTTAATGATAAAAGAAAAGATATAAAATAAGTAAAGATGTGTAAATCTTAACGTTCGCACCGCGTGGCTTATGACGACTGACTGTTGTCCCCTCTCGCAGTTCTCCCCACGCTCGCTCGCTTCGCGCTATCTCCCTTTCACTCGCCTCGCACACTCCCGGCACTACGCACGTTACCGGCGGCACGCATCCCTTCCATCATATATGAGATTCATCAAAATCTGTAGCACATATACCTATCGCGGCTTTCCCTTGTGATGGGACACAAGTATCGAGATTATATATTATAATACCAAATTTGAAATGAATCGGATAATATTTGTAGAAGTTATGAAACATTTATTGCAAAGATGTACTGAAACAGGGTCACAAAAGTATTCGAACGGCATTCTAAAATAATTGAAAAACTAGTGCACAACGTCTGAAAAGCGTAATTGAAGCCAAAGGTAGCCTAAATGAATATTAATCTAAAATATGCTGCATATAATTAATGCGGTTCGAATATTTTTGTGACTTTGTTGCAGTACATCTTTGCAATAAATGTTTCATAACTTCTACAAATATTATCCGATTCATTTCAAATATGGTATATACAATCTCGATACTAACGTCTTATAGTAGTTACAACATTACTTTTAGAACTTTAGTCTAACATGTATATTTTTATTGTTTACAGTTTTAATAGCGAGCGTTCGAATACTCTCGTGGCTCACTGTATACAGAATAAATATTCATTTTATGTACCAAGGCTAACACAGTATTGGTATCGCGACATTCTCGAATGTATCGCGAAACTTGTAAAAAGTTTGCAATAAGAAAGTGTATATCACGCATGTAATTTTCGAATATATACTTTCTAAGCCATCTGTGTTAAGTTTCACAAGCTTAATTAAAGTACACTCCTGTATGTAGATGCTAGATATTTTATAAACGAAGGAAATGTATCACGCGTAATATTTCTATTTTACTGTTAGCAGAACGTGTGTGTAGAAACGACTTTTGTTATGACTGAACGATGCTACCTTTGGAAGTCACCTCTGTTTACACGGTTCGGTGACGATATCCCAACACATCGTAAATACGTACGCGTGTATTGCCTCGCGAGTCCTGCCGCCTGCCTGCTCTCCCCCCACCAAAGCTAATATTCGCGACTCGCGTGGTACAGCGACGCGGCGCGGGGGTCATTCGTTCCGTGGACGTCGTTAAGTTAAGACGCTTCGATAGGTAGCTGCGTATTTAAATGGTACGCGTACATTATCTATCCTCATATAATTACTTCCAGTTATTATTTGTCTTCTTCTTTACTCTCTATCGTCACTTGTTGCTCCTGTTAATACAGTTTCATCCCGAAATGGATTAAATATCGCGAGAAAACGGTTAGATGTTCGTCGCGTATTCCCTTCGTTGCCTTACCGATATTTCTGCATATTTAGTGCACACATATCGTGTCTCGGTATTCAATTACATCCTTTTCCGCGCATATTTCAAGTTTATTTGTTGTTTAATTGCCTTACGAATGTTTTAATGCTTTTCTTTCAAACTTGTTGCATCGTTAGGTTACAGACGTTGAGGCGGGAGTCGAAAGCCAAGGGCAGGCAACGCCATGACACTTGCTGGTTAATTTGAACGGTGCTTGGATGGCGTCTGGTTTCATTCCTTGGAAAAATGAGATGGCAATACGTGTGGTAAACGTATTATTCTTGTTATTTTGTTGAATCAATACCCGGCTTTAGACGGACAGTTTTTCTCACAGTTTTGGAGCGTACACTCTATCTAGGCGTGCGCTCCAAAACTGCACTTGTAAAGTCTCCAACGTGATAAAGGACGATCGCGCGTTCCCGGCACGCGCGTCTGGAGTGCAGGTCTAAACTTGTCCTGCCACGTTCAGACATGATTGACGTGCCACGCGCCAGATCATTGTTGGCTGTGAGGGTGATGGGCAACTTTGCAGTCGGTTAATATCGGGATGAAATGGGAAAAGATTGAATTATGATAAATTGAATAATTTTAATCAGATTTGTTTAAAAATTTTAAAATGGCGTCGGTAGATGTTTACGAAATATTGGAATGATCGAATTCTATTGCATTTCGGTCGCGTTTACGTAAAATTCAACGATATTTCAATGATTTTTAAGAATCTAGCTCTATGAAGCTGTTACAATTGCATTTACCTTCGGTTTTGGATGCAAGTTTTGTTCTTTATGTACAGAAACTGCGTAGTTGATCAATGACATGCTATTGAAGACATGAATAATTAACGAATTTTTATTTATTTATTTTTCAGAGATTGTGACCGCGTGCAATGCGGCCAAACAGAGTCAGTGTTTATGGCGTACGAAGTTTTTCGTTTTGAAGAGCACCGTTGCTCATAGTAGAGCGTCGTTAACAATTTCGGGATACGCGAGGGTAGAGTCAGTGTTTTTTACGCAATTTGTATTCTATCACTCTCATCTTCGAATCGCGAGACTCGAATCTTTCGGGCGTGTTGGTAGTCTACTATTTCTTTTTTTTTTACTTTTGAAAGCGAAAGTCATTGTCGGAAATTAGAGTCAGTCCGTCACCTGAAGAGAAGATTTGTGCGCTGAATTTTAATGGAAAGATGTAAGTATGCATTTTATTAAATTGCTTTTAAGTAGAGTTCATTCTTCAATATTTTAGAAAGAAAAAAGTTAAAAAAATTTAGAAAAATTAATTTTTAGAATAGACTCACCAAGCAATTCAAAACTAACGAAACATCTTATAATTTAGACATTTTAAGAAAAAAATTTGTTAATTTTTTTCTTAAAATGTCTAAATTATAAAAAATTTCGTTAGTTTTGAATTGCTTCGCGATTCTTCATCAAAGTTATTCAAACAATCGTAACTTTGGAATCAAATTGTAATCGTGTTCTGTTCCTTCGTTCCAGTCTGGGCGCAGCTGAGCAGCCTGACGACTTCTTCTGAGCAGCTTGATGACTTCTGAGGAGCTCGATGACTTCCCCTGACCACTAGCAGGGGTGTTTGCGTCTCCGTCACCGGGGCTCAGCGAAATGTGAGTGCGCATGCATTATGGTTCCTCTGGTCACTCAATCATGTCGTAGGACGTTTGGTCCGAATCGACACGAGTGACCGGTTGTATACGTGCTTTGGCGAGCATAATGACTGCGGGTATGGTAACCATGCCCGTGAATTGTAACATTTTGGCTGTGTATGTATTTATTAGACGAGGGCTAGGGTCTTCTTGTACACCGCGTCTTTTCAATAGAATCAAATTATAATCATAATTTCCAAGATAAACGGTTCCTAACGCGAATGTTTATTGATTATATATCGATGTAGATATTTATTAAATAATGCACATAAAGGTGCATAGCAGCTCAGAAGGTATTGGTATGAATATCAATACGGCTGAATGCTAATTTTTATGGAGCGAAGAAGTTTGATACTCTCAGACTCCACAGCTACGATCATTTTTATTTAATATGTAGAGGAAAAATCCGATGCCCTCCGATTTCGTCATTGCGACGATTATAATGCCTTGAATTTCTTTTAGTTTTCTGATACTACGTGTTCAAAAGTAACTTGATTTCTAAATGATGATAATAGACATAAAAGTGTAATTCCTTTCTTATAAAGGTCACTCGTTTGCATACACAATAGAATAATTAATTTCCATGTGCAAGAGGACAATTGAGGGTGGGCAAATTTCAGATTCAAAGTAATAAGCATGAGAACATACTTTCTTGATTTATGAAATTTACTTTGAAGATGGAATCGCTCGTTTTAAATTCTTAAAGTAAATTCTTTATGATTAAAATAATTTTCTTAAATAATTCTATTTTAGAGTCTTTTTTCTTGCTAATTAATTGTCGAGTAGAGTAATTCTTCTTAATGATGCAATCTAAAGTAGAGTTCTTTTTTATTTATCAAACTTTAAACTATTCACAAGTTAAAAGTCGAGTCACTTTCCCTAATACTATAAAATGAAAGAATACTAGCTAGACACTATATAGACTAATCATATTTTCTAGTTAAGGATTTTCAGGATATCTTTCCGTACCTATTGCCTTGTAACTCATCCACGTGCTCAGGCGCTACTTGGGTGGGTGAAAGCAATAGGGCACGATGACTTTCTTTACTAAATAATTACATTTTGGCGGCTGGCATTGCGTTAGTGTATCGTGCACGTCGCATTTTCCACCTGTGTGTGTTTGTGTGGTTAGGCGGTGGAATTTGCGTCGGTGAAAAATTTTCATCAAAGGCCATGTTAATGAAACTATAACATTATATTATTATTCGTGGTAATAAGGATACCATTGTATCATATTCCTTGTTGCACACGATGATCATTCTAGTAAATAATCTTGGAATATGAAACTTAATCAATCTCGTACAATCAAACGGGAAAGTAATAACGATTGATGTATGTACCTAATACGTACAATGCGCATCATCAAGTAATCCATTGTTTAAAATTGAAAATAATTAATTGCTATGTAAATCATACATACACGCAATGGTCACGGCCTTTGCCAGCCGATTTCAGTGAAAACTGGTACGTACTTATTAGAGTGTGATTGTGGCCAAACTCGGGTGACGGAGTCGTCCCGGGACGGTCTCTCTAGTGTAGGCTTTTGCAGCCGGGCGGAAATGCTCGAATATCGTGGAGTGGGTTGACTGATGATTGTGTTTGAGAGTCTGTTTTGCCATTTTTTAAATATAGGTGTTGCGTAGGATAGGTAACTTACCTTCTGGTACGAATGTGTGACTTAAATATAAGTAGGTAGGGCCGGGGCAGGTCGTCGTATTCTCTGATGTTCCCCCGCGCAATATTCCCCCGCGCGATGACCTGCTTTCAGGAAATTTGTGAGAAAAGTCGACGGCCTGACTAGCGCGAGTGGGGTATGCCCTCGCTTCTAGCCTCGCTATGTCGACTTTTTGACGCCAGTGAGACATTGCACATTGTCGCTGGTCGCGGTCGGCAGGACGGGCCTGGGCACGCTATTAACTTTCAGAAGTGCTGACCGCCTGAAGCAAGAAGTGGCCAAAGAGACGCAGATAGCCCGGCCAGAAAAAGGCCACATCATGTGGGCTAGGCCAAGAATGGCCCTGTATTCTCGGATGCAGGGTCATTCTTCGTAGGTATTACTTTGCCATTATGCTCGCCGGTAGTTGTAGTAGTAGTAGTTTGGTTGGCTATAGGCTGACCCATCGACACCCCCTCCCTGAATTTTAGCACACCGCGTTTTCAATTAGAGTTGCGAAGAACATTACGGGATCAAGTAGTGTTCCGACTAAATTGTGATTACGGTTTGAATTAGCGTTGCGAATCAAATATTCCCCGCGTTTGGTTCCAGCATAGCGTTGCGAATGAATGTCGAGCGTGGTTGCTTGTAGTGTTCCGAAAAAAGAGTCGCGATTATGTTTGAGATTGTTCTTGTATTTTGAATTGGAGTTACTAGAGTTTGATTCATTGCATTACTTTTGATTTGTGGTATTCTTTTTACTAGAGTTACGATGCGACTGATCGCGTTTTTTTAATTACTCGTCCTAGTTTGATACTTAATACTTTTTTTAGTTAGTGTTGCGATGATGACTGATCGCGTTTGTAATTAGAGTTACGACCCCAATGCCCCGAAACTGTCCTGGGACATGTCCGAAGACATGTTCCTGGGAAAAAGGAGTCCCAAGCAGCTGGCTTTGCTGCACATGGGACCCCACACAGCCTTCAGGAAGGCTGCAGCGAATTAAAGTTAGAGTTGCGTATTGCGAGACACAGGGGCACTGAATTTTTATTAGTGTTGCGAAAAATGAAACCACCTACGTGGTGGTTCTCGGTAGCTTTTTATATTTGTTAA
Source organism: Andrena dorsata (assembly GCA_929108735.1). NCBI lineage: Eukaryota > Metazoa > Arthropoda > Insecta > Hymenoptera > Andrenidae > Andrena > Andrena dorsata. The sequence continues at coordinate 55,462,172 of OV815489.1, forward strand.
AGTAATGTAGCTCCTTGGGAGCTTCTTCGTTTGCTATTCGGGATTTGTATTGAGTATAGTAGAATTTTCTGTAATGAAGCACCATCCGGGAATTATGAAGTTGTTTGAGAAATTAGTGCTGCGAGTAGTCCAAAGTCCTAGTGACTATGCTCGGGAGTTGATTTTAATCTGTAATAAGTTAGCGTTGCGAAAGAAAGAATCGGTTCACTCACGGTTTTCTTGCATTAATGAGTGGACAATGATCAGCTGTCCTTCTGGCTACTGATCATTTTTTCTAGCTGCCCTAAGTGGCTGCACCATCCTCCTTCTACTACGACCACCTACCCACCCGACAAATGTTTTCTTTGTACATATTATTTTCAGATTGATAAGAAATGTAGTTTTTACTTTTATAAATTTCCAATATTCTTTGGCATTGATCAAAATTCATCCGCGATTGTTGCTTAATTTGATGATGTTGACACGAAATTTGCACTGAAAAAGTAGGTAAATGCAATTCGGCACTTTATATTGATAGTAAATTTGCAATATTAACGCGTTCTCGTTGTTGCTACTTTCTGCATGAAAGTAACTTCGATTACTGCGCAGTAAAGTGCAACCCATAAAAATACTTAAAAAAAAAGTAAAAAAAATACGCCAAGTACCTGATAAAATCGAGGACGGAAAAGAGTAAACACAAAAAAATAGAAGAAAATATAAATTGTAAAAAAAGATGTGATATCAAAATGAGCTACAAGTACATAATAAAGGTGCTTTCCACCTGCGCTTAAGATGACACAACTACATATAGGGGAAAGCGGGGTAATTCCGGCCACATAAGCAGTAAATGCTGTAAAATTTGAACAAGTTACACATTTGTTATGTTTTTTATATTAATTGCTAGTTTGAAGTGTCTACTTTGTATTAATATGGCCGAGAAAGCATAAATTTAAGTTGTAACAACATTTGGAGCAATAACACAAAAATAGTCATTTGGCCGGAATTACCCCGCTAGTGGGGGTAATTCCGGTCACGATTTTTCTTTATAAAAGAGCTAGGAAAACTGTTAAATTAATAAAAAATTGTATTATTTTTTATTTTAAAATTAATTAGTACATACATCACAAATATATTCTTCAGGGGTATTCCATCCTGAACGTGTGCTCATTAACCACATACTGTGCACCGGAACGAAATTTCATCACCTTTTCCGAATTCCTTGCAAAAGGGGAGAATATCGTGCTGTACTTTTTCGTCACAAATATTTGAATTGTACGTGGCATCTACGCCAGAAAGAAAAGCAATGTTAAAAGCTGGCTGGTATTACCCCTCACTTTTGGGCGGTATTACCCCACACCTCATGTTCAGATATTTGAAGTAATACACTGAATTGAATTTACATATCACCAAAAACCAAATATGAGTTTGAAAGTGGAAACATTCCTCTATTTAATAAGATTAATATGAATAATTCATATCTATTCCATGTACTAACTTACCTTGCTTAACAATCGACCACTGTTATAAGATTACGGTGCGAAATGAACATTGCCGGATTTTTTTGAATCAAAAGACTGCTATCGTCAAGAAACCATGAATATTAGCTAGTCGCATCATTAATAAGTGGCAGTAACATACAGAGTCAAGTTACGCGGTTTTTATTTAAAGAAATAGAAGTGACCGGAATTGCAGTGTGTAACTAAATATAAGTAGCAATTATTAAATACGAGCGCTCGTATACGTAGGAATTATTAGTATTTAAGTAGACATAGCAAATATGCACTAGCATATTTCCTAATAATGAATAGGAAATATTATTTCTTTGGTTCATTCCCAATTATGTAGTGAATAATTATCATGGTAGAAATATACCAGAGAGTTCATAAAATTTTAAATGAATGAAACAAAGAAATGTTTTCAATTCTGCTTAGCTTCATCGCGGTAGCTTTTTACAGAAGGACTCCTTCTGTTGCCCGCTTGTGGAGCGATCGAGGATCGTTTTGCAACCGTGCATCAGGGGGATCTATGGAAATGTAAATAAAATTTTGCATAAAGGAGGGCGGATGGGCCGCGGCTAGGGTGGGGTCTCCACTCGCAGCGCCTCCACGTGGTGAGACCTCGGCAATCTGTATTATTTGAAGCGTAATTACTAATCGTATCACAAGTAACATTGTAATAGAATTATTAATTACGTGACAAGTAAAACTAGCCGATTGGCTGTGATCATCTATCTTCGTTAATCTCTATTCTATCTATTTGCTCCTACAATTACATTTTATTTCTCCAATAATATTAAAAAAAAGACTCCAATAGCAATCTTCGTGCCATATTTCCCAAACAAATCGCGAACTCCTAAATACGTAGATACCATTAGATGGTAACTTTATATCTGAAACGCGATCGTGATCGGACGTGAATTAGTTTAAAGTGCCGTGGTGAATCTTAAATCGCGATATCTCGATTCCTGGATTAATTTACCCAGCTACAATTAACCCAGTACCTAGAAAACTTCTCGAGGAACGTTAACAAGTAAAGACCTCTACCAAAGTCGCACCATGGTCGAACAATGTACCTGCCAGTCCAACTTTATTCGCGATCGCGATCGAACCTCAGTGAACGCGTGAGCATATTATTTCGTGATATTTCGATTGCCGCATTAATTTCATCGATTTCTGGACCATGTGGGAGGTCGCTTAACAAGGTTAAGCAATTCATCCAGTATGTAGAAGACTTTTTGATCCACTGCTTAGGGACATTTAAAAACGTGCAGTGCTTTATATTTAAAAACATGAGATGCCTATGCGTGTTAGTAGTATCATACGCGAGTGTAGAGTCAGTGTTTTTACGCATCTTGAACTATATAAGAGTCTTTTGATTCGAGCTTTTTGATCGTGAAATTAAAGTGACATATTTGTGTGTGTGATACATTCTATTCGGTACTACTGTCCTTGACTACTGTGAACCTGCCGAAGGAGCTTCCTGTCTGCATAGATAGCTGTAGCGAGCACAGAGACCATGAATACATACTAGTAGTTCTCGTGAACAGTAACATTAAGGCGGGTGCTTCCAAATGTTTAATACACACAAAAGCAATAAATAAATTTCAAATTCGAGGTCAAAGTTCTAATATCGCGTTTTAAATATTCCAAATAATTTTTCTTGAATTTTATAATCAAAGCTTGATACTTTGAATACGAGTTACAATTCTCAAGTTTAATTACATTCGAGTCATTAGATTCTCTTAATAAAACGAGACTGGAAAGCATTATAATCCATGCCATTAGCGCCTAAACGAGGCTGCTTTTTTCACATTAAAATTCGGAATTATTATGCGCCCATAGCGGCTGCTGTTCTTCCGTCTTGTAATTAGGCATCCTTGAGCGCCCATAGTGACTGCCGTTTCTTTTTTCGTTAAAATTGAGAAGTATAAGACTCCCAAAGGGGCCACTCCTTCTTTCTATCCAGGGCCACCTTTACCAATGGGCTAACTGGGCTATAGTCCAGGGGTGCCTGTGTTCCAAGGGCGCCTAAGAATCAAATACGTTGAAATGCTTTTTTTCTCTTCAATATCGGAGATAAAAATTTCTATCTGGAGAAATTGCACCCTCGGGGGCTAGGGCGCCAAAAATGTTTAGCCCAGGGCGCCCAAATTTGTTAAGACGGCCCTGTTTCTATCAGTCTTGAGAATCGTTAGGCGTCCATAGAGGCTGCAGTTTCTTTTCTCATTAAAATTGAAAAGTATTAGACGCCCAAAGGGGCCACTCCTATTTTCTATCAATGTTCAGAATCATTAAGCGCCCAATGCGGCTGCTCGAAATTTTTCTGAATGTCCGAATTCCGTGGCGCTCGATTTGTAAATTGCGGAATTCAAATGATCTCTGTTTTACCCGTGTTGAATTCTAATTCCTACCACGTGTAGCGTTACAATCTTATTTTAGACTGAATCGATAACGTTGGGTGTGACATAAAGATGGTAAGGGGGCTCGCGAGCCCCCCGAGCGTGTGACACAAAATTACATTGCGTGATGGGTCTATCTTATACTTCGTCTATGATGGTGCCAGGATGCTCATTCACGAATCGACAGTACCAAAATCGTAGAGGGCGCGACGAGCATTATCCAGTGGTATTACCATTCGAGTAAAAGGCAACAAGGGGACATAAAGGTGAACGGTTTCGTCGCAACGTGCAACGATCGAGCTCTGAACTTGGGCGCATTTTATGAAAAAATGGTCACCTAATCTATAATCCGAAGCCTATATGTTGCTGTGTGCTATATACAATCAAATAGAAGGAACGTGGAGCAACTTAGTGCTGATATCACTAGACCCAATGTAAGTAGAATTTTAGGTACGAAATAGATTCCAATACTGAAGATGTTTACCAGTTTAAGATATTGATTCTGTTATCTGTTTTTGCAATGTTCGCTACATTATAAATCCCGTTATCATGCAAACAATCCGCGTAATCTGGATCCGACTTTGGTCAAGCAGAACCTCTGCCTTGTCTCTGATAAAATTAAAATTTCCTTTATCCAAGAATATAAGCGATAGCAACGGATGATTGCGGGAATGGCTGCGCTGCAGAAGATAATTCATAATTGCATTACGCTTTGCTAAACAGAGTGTGCGTAACGTAGCTATGCAGTGAATGCGAGAGCATCTTGAATGGTTCGCGTACTAAGCCTCAATTTGAAGCAGTTAAACACAATTCAAGAATCCTTGTAGAAAACACTGTAAGTGCCAAAATTAAAAAAATTTCCGGAAAATGTTCTACATGCCAATGGTAATACTAAAGTATAGAATTATAATGCAATTTCCCGTTGAAAATAAATTAGTAATAGTGCTGAAAGGTGGTAGATACCGTTGGTACGTCCAACGTCACTTCTGTAGAAAATAACGTAAGAGCCAATTAAGCGATAGGCAAACAGAATTGGCACTTGCAGTGCTTGCAAATTTAAATGAGTGACACATTCACTTTTCCTTATAACTAAGCGGTGGCTTTTCTACAAATTCAGTTCTTTTTTTCCACGAATTTGGACTATATTAATGCAAAAAAAAACAGATTTTTTTTATGTATTTGGGTTATCGAATACCTACTTAAGGGGTTATGCCTAGTTAGCAGACGTGATTTTCGGCAAATTTTGTGAAAACTCTAATACATATTTTTTACAATTATTTGCTTATTTTAAAAGTATATATATTCAGCAACTATCAGTAATTTTTTTTATAGAAAAATATTAAAAAATGAACGAATAACAGCCACTCTCCCGGAAACTATTTTTTTTTGCGGTGTGCACGATTTCTCAAAGCCGGATCATTTGAAATCGAAAAGTGGAGAAGATTCTGTTAGTATATGAGTTTATCTAGTTCGTGAACGAAGGATTTTTATTTTTAATGAAAACTCTATTTTTAATTCACGAAAAACGAAAAATCATGATATTACGTTAAACGGCTGCCATTTTGTCTGAAATCATTTTTTTTAGTAATCCTTCGTTCACGAACTAGATAAACTCATATCCTAACAGAATCTTCTTCACTTTTCGATTTCAGATAATTCGGCTCTGCGAAATCGTGCTCACCGCAAAAAAAAAATAGTTTTCGGGAGAGTGGTTGTTATTCGTTCATTTTTTAATATTTTTCTATAAAAAAATTACTCAGAGTTGCTGAATATATGTACTTTTAAAATAAGCAAATAATTGTAAAAAATATCCATTAGATTTTTCACAAAAAATTCCCGAAAGTCACGTCTGCCAACCAGGCATAACCCCGTAAGCACATTTAGCATTGAAAGCAAATCAAATTTGATTTTTGACACAGTGTTTTCTACAAGGACTCTTCAATTGTGAATAGGAAAATTGCATGTGCACAGAGTTAGGATCTATTAACTTTGCTCAGCTGTATAAAACTCGAAAGGTTATCTTCAAATAATAATAAGTGGAAACCAGATAGATAAACGCCATATCTATCCGCACGAATCGTCAATCATCATCGTTACACGGCATCGCGAAATAGTACAAGTAAATGCAACGATGCACCAGGCAGGAGACCGAAGTGTAATCGTTCCCAAGGGACATTCCCGATAATTTCTATTAGCCTGTATTTTTCTTGATCTCGAATACACCTAATGCATTCAGCTGCAATAATGGAAGTACCTACATATAAACGTGTTTGTATGTGTGTTCTGTAAATATACACAGCGATAATATGATTAAGCGTTCTATCGTACATTCATCTTCACGAATGTCCCCTACCAGCCCTCGCGCGATCTATATAAAGCATGCTCAATAATCTAAAACGGCGTAGTTTCCGAACGAAGTGACAACACGGAATTGCGTTTCAACTAGTAAACCTCGACGACACTGCACTAAAATGAAGGGGAGAACTGTCTGTTTGTTCTTGGTCGTTCTGTGCTGTGTCTTGGCGTACGAAGTGTCAGCTGGAGTGGGTCCACGTATGTAACTTTAGTCACTATTATATTTTCGAAATAGCTTTAAAATATTAAAACCAATGCCGGATTTAAAGAAAAAGGCCCAGGTGGCAAACGTTCTGGGACATCGTGTATACATAACAGAATTACAAATAAATTTACGCGTGTGTGGTATGAAAATTACCGGAAACAAAAAAAAATTAGTTTTTGGATAAAATCATAATTTTTTGGGGACGATGGGGGGCCTTCTGGGCTGTGACCCAGGTGGCAATTGTTCATCGGCTGCCCGTTAAATCCGCTACTGATTAAAACTTGATTGACCAGTGATTTCATTGTAACATAATTTTCCCGCCATTTTATGCAACATACAACAATAACTTTCCTTTATTCACAGAGTGTCTTTTGCCACTCGAGCACGGTCCGTGTAAAGCGCTGATGATAAAGTATGCATACAATCCGATCACGGATCGATGCGAGGAATTCACGTACGGAGGCTGCCAAGGAAATGGCAACAATTTCGATTCGCTGGAATCATGTCAGCAAGTCTGTTCGTGAATGAACGACAACTGTCACCCCGTGCACGGAGTGTAGTAATAAGAACTAAATCAGTTATGGGTATAATACTCTTGTAAATATAGGGTACCAATTAGAACTAAGTATATTAGCATTATATCAGATCAAATAGCTTTCTCTGCTTTCTACTATTTTCAACTTGCAATGATCGAGCTATATTTCAACCCCGACATTGTTAGTTCTTCGTTCACAGTCATGTGTATGACAGCAGGGAATTTATAGAGATGATTTAATAAAATAATTCTTCTTTGTAAGCATAATCTGTTTTCTGACGCAACCTTCCCACAAAGCTTCCCTGTTCTATTGTAAAATATTTGAGTAAAAGTGTTCTAAGTATTCTAGCAGAATCGAGGCCAGTATCGATAGCACCTTGCCGTCAGTAGAAATTCTCGAGCAATCCATAAAAAAGCAGTTAAAGATAACGCGGCCATTTAGATAACTCATTCAAATGCGGTCAGCGAAGAAAAACATCGATTAGAGGCGATAAATGCGCCGATGCTTGTCGATCGCAAATCCCCAGGGAACAGTAGTAAACAACTTCATCGGCTCGATGAAACCCAGCCGCTGGGATTACTTTATCGTGATTCAATATCAAGAGATCATTAACATTGGATTAGAACAAGGTCTCCAAACTGTTCAATCCACTCACCTGTTACAATGTTACATAAAGAGAAAATCTGTAGGGATTGATGAATTGAGGATAGTAATTAATTTGCCCTATGTGTTCCTATCAAAATGGAGCTGATTATTTCGTAGATATATAAGGCAAAGAATCATGGATCTAAGGATCTACTACGTTGATACTGAAACGATATGCAGACGTAGAAGTAGGCCCATCCGCCGTAAAAAGAAAATAACACTATTGAAAGGTGTACCTATGCACCAGTCATGGTGTCCCCCCGTAGTTATTTTGACTGACAGTTCTCGACGTGTAACGGTGCGCTGTAAATCGAACGGTGGAAAGTTTTAGACCGGCGCTCGAAGGGAATCGAGTCGCAAAGTGCATGGCGTGTAATGTTCCCGGGCTATTATGCGTGTTCTGTTTGTTGAACTGGAACCGTACGTGTCGCCCGTGATCTCAACAGTTCCACTCATGCTTAAAATTGTCCAATTTCTCTGTTATACCGTCGTGCACGCAGACGTCTAGGTATACGTGCGTGCGTGCACGGGAACGCTTATTATTGGCCACACCTCGCGGAAGAAAATATCTTAACGATCGCACCCGACTACTTCGCCGCTGTCCACTTTAGTGCCGAATAATAGTGATTCTGCATCATCGTTTATCGCCTGTTTTCCTTGCCTCGTACGCGCGTTCTTAACGTTGCTTAGTTATCTGGCACGCTAACATAGGCTATCGGTTTTCCCCATCGGCCAGAATATTCAGTGGTTTTTCTCGTTGACAACAGCACTCGCCGTCGGTCGCGAATAGTGGAAATACGTTTCCGAAGATATCGGGCGCAATAAGTAGTGCTTGAAATTCAATGATAACGAAATCGACGTGGGCGCACGATCGAGGTACACGATCTTTAATCTTTGGATTATATCAGTGCGGTGAAATAATCTTACATGCGCTGAATTCCAAGAAATCTCGAATATAGGATGGTTGGGGAAGCGGAGTTCTCGAATGATTGAGGTTTTACCGTACCAAGAATTCGCCGAATTAGTAGGTACTGAAAGGTACTAGTAACGATCTCGGACGTTGCCATCCCGTGCCTTTTTCGAGCGCGTAACCGTACACGGAGAGAAGTCCCGCTAACGATTAGATTGAATTAGGTTGGAAGTGAGATCCATTACTGTTACGTTGCCTTATACATTTACCAGGGATAGCTTGGCTGTTTAACGTTAAAAGGGAAAGATCGACGATACCGCGGTATTTGGTAGTCGGACGACTCACTTGTCTTCTTCCCCGCGTCGAATTTACGTGTGTCACATCCCGTAAAAGCCGAGGCGCAGCGTGTTCACCGCGATTCGGGGCGAAATGTGTGCTTTATGAAATTAACCCGCGAAAGGACTTGACGAACGTTATGGCGGCATGTAACGTCACCGACGGCCATTGTGTTACCCTGCCTCCATTTAGCGATCTTATCCAACGGCGCGCGGCGTTACAACTGTAACACGTTTCTCTCATTTCAGATTTTATTGGCGCTTTATTTGCGGCCCCGGTCGGCAGCTTTGACTCCCTTCTGGGAAATCTGGGTAAACGCGAGGGAGAACAAGTTGGCAAGTGATAACGGCACATCGAATGGTGAGCGTAACTTCCTCTTTATTTGTTGAAACTCCACACGATGAATTTCTTCATCAGGATTTCGCGATTTCTTTTCCGCGAATAAGATAGACGATCCGTTTATAAAATAATTGGATGCTAACGAAGAACTGTTCACCGTGTTTTGCTTTTCCCGTCGGGGGATGTTTCATTTGAAATCAACGCCGCGGCATTTTTTGCGCCGCGCGCATTTCAATGAGCGCAGGTTGGATGGCTCGACAAACACGAAGTTGTCGATACGTTTTTCCTTGGCCGGGGATAGTGTTTGTTCTCGTCTCGGAGCGGTTCGGCCGCATTTCACTTTCAAATTAAACGTTTCCTTAACGCGTATCCTGAAAATAAACATACCGCGCCAAATTCGGTCCGGCGAAATCTATTTCGAAAGGATGACGGCGGAGCCGAACCGTCTCGAACGATCTATCTCCGCCAGGAGCAGTGATTTACATACAACAAGGCACCGCAATGATTGCCTTCGGAATACATTAAGCTCGCATGCTCCGGATACAAGGGAACCAGCAAACAAAGTACACACGGCCTCGATTGTACTTGCATCGAAGACATCGAAAGAGTAGCGATCAAATTCAAGTCGTTGCGAGGTTTAAGATTCTCGTTCGAGGACGGCGCCCTGTTGTCGACACAGGTCCCTTACGTGACGTCTTACTAACGCAATAGTCGCTCGCATATAAAACTTTCTACACAAAACTCGCCTTGTTCCATAATCCACTGTCTCACGGATTGAATATCCCCACTTTGTATCGACAAAATTCTTTACCAGACACAACTTCTTTCTCCATTCAGCTCCTCCCTAACTCCACAATTTTCTCTCCTCCGCCCCCCTCTAACTATACTTTCCCTTTCACCTCCTCTGCTTTATGCGCAGCGGGAGAAACAGAGTTCGTTTAATCGTTGATAATCGCGCAAGCATAAAGACCGAGTTTCCTCTCGTTAGTAACGATTTCCCCGCGGTCGTGAAACAATGTTCGGAAAAACCCTGCACCTACGTAGCGCTGATAAAAATATTCATCGTTTCACCGCGCACGTTCATGTACGTACGTAACGTGACTAACTTCCCGCGACCGTAGATTAAGTTACGAGCCGGCCTGCCTGGCCTATCGCGGCCCTATTAGAATTACTTTCAAGTACCCATTGTGATCTGCTCGTTTCCATAGATCGCTGACACAAAAGAAATATAGCGTAGGACACGGCGATAGAGCCTTCGGCTATTGCCACACACGTGGCTGATAACCTCGTACGATCTTCCCCGAGCGAACATGCTGTAATTGCATGGGTTCCGCATTTTTCCACCCACATACAGAGACCCGGCCTCTATCGCTGTCCCTTTTTCCTCCACGAGCTTCGTGCTTCCATACTCCGTGCCGGCTATAGCAGCCAGCGCGCGGAACTCGCGTTCACCGAGCACAGAGCGTCTCAAACTAGTTATCTGTACCAGCTCCAGGCGTACCTGGCTGAACCTTGAATCTCCTTGCCACTCATTCACTCTTCGACCCCTCGTTATCGTCGGAAGCAGCTCGCTTATAGTTCAGTCGAGGGCGATTTGGCTGGTTATCGGTAACCACTGACGAGTGATATCATGTAGGAACATGGAACAGTCTTGATATATCATTTAGCATAGTTTTGGAACAGGTTTCTTAACTGTTCGTATATTTAAGGGTTGAGTTTCAAATCTACGTTGATTATTCCATACTACTCTCACCAAGTATACCACGTGTCACTAAAGTCTGTTAATTTTAGCACTCCAAAAGCCGACACGAATTTCCCAAGGATGCCTATTAGTTCGAGTTTCCGTGACGATCGTGTTTTTGTCAATCGAATCTTGAGTGCGCGAAAGAAAGGACGACGATGAAGTAATAAGGAAAGCAGGACGGGTCCCGCTGATACGACGAGCCCCCGTTTGGATGCAAATCAGTTAGCAACTCGCCAACTTTCGCATGCCCTACCTCTTTCTCTCCCGCGCGCGCTAATAGTTGTACCTTTGCCACCCACTAATTATGGAAATTCCGGGCGAAATGCGCGTGTGCCGCTCCCCACTTTCGGCGATCCGCCGAAACTCGGATTACAGGCTACCACTTTAATGCGTTCCAGAAACTTTAACAAGCTGCTTTTTCCCTATGGCCCCTCAGTGGCCCGATAACTTTTGCTGCGCGAGCAGCGGCCTGTGCACGCGCGATACCTGCCGTCCGGGCGGAACATTTAATAAAGGAAAATTGGCAATGGTTACGGATGCCTTCTCGACTTAGGCAGGGCGAGCCTGGGACTCGGCGAAACTCGTTAACCGCGGTCACGCGATATCTTGCGCGGAGGATCGGTGACCGGCGATGATAAACGAATTTTCACTTAATACTCGGTCTCGTGAGGAGGCCAGATAAGGAAGCTTATTTTCACTGATTCGAACACAATGCCCGTGGACTACGCCGCGGGGCAAGCTCCGTATAATATTACCGTAAAATACCCGTTAGCCGTGCACCACCGGCCCCGACGTCCATTAAATCATGGAGGTATCGAGCAGCCGATACACAACCGTGTCACTGCATTATCGCTGTACTATTTGTATCCGTTTAGACGACAAAATTGCTTCCATTACACGATTCCCTCACGATTCTGGCCGACTCTCGCGACTGTGCGCCGCGGCCCCGTGACAAGCTTGCGCTCCCTCGTTTTATCGGTAATAATGCTTCCAGTTTTATAGCGACACGGTGCTTTATACTTTTCGTGACTCGTAAATTTCACGGGCAGCTTTATCGTTAATATCGCTTCGTGAATCTTCGAGGAGGAAGAGGACGCGAACCCTCGTGCCCTCGTGGCTCCCGTAGCGATTTATCAATTGGCAAAGGCTTGAAACTCCTTCGATACAGTTCGTAGATTCGAACGGTTGACGCGGGGCATCACATATCTTGAGCGAAGCTTGAGCACTCTCTTCCTGCGAAGATGCTTTTCCTGTTTTAATTGAAAGCATTTTCTTAGTTAGCTCGCTCCTGACGGACGAAGGGCTCCGTGGAGAAAGACGAGAAATGAAACTGTGGCGGTAGATATATCTTTCCCCTTTCGAGTTTCTTATCAATTGAATTTCAATCGTGATAAATCGCGGAAATGGGGTTATTTGGATTTTGTTTATTTTATCCGTATAACGGGTAATACCTTGAGCATGTATTTCCTTGCTGAGCGAATTAATCGGAGATTGTTCCTGAATATTCTCATCAACGTTATGCACTGGTGTTCGTCCCGTACAGTCCCCGACGTTAAATTCATACGTGTTTCGTTCGCGCGAACGGTACCTGTTAATCGTTTCGTGGATCCCATTTGACGGTTGACTAGTTGCCGCGTTTATGGAATATGATTTACGCGAGGAACGCCCGAGGAAATTATGGCGTCTTGGGTTTCCATAATGCCGAGATTTGCTTCTCTCGGAGCCACCTAATCCAGTGGCATGCAAGAAGATCCTCTTATCTTGAAGACACGTCCCCTCGGTAAGTAAGACGATTATCTTCGAAACCTCGCATGAAAAGACGCCAACGCTGCCGCAGCAAAATGCGACCGACGGTTATTTTCGTTTACTCCCCTGCCCTGCCCCCTTGCCGGGGGATTTCGCTTTTAATTACGATCTCGCACCCGAATCACGATATTGACACGATACATCGAGCCACGGGGAGAGGACGGACGTATCGGAGACGGGAGTATTAGCGATATCGTGTTATTCCACGCTTCTACGCGCCGCTGTCTGGCGCTCCGTAGGGACGAGCGGAAGATTGCAGGTGCTCGGAAACCATAACATCGAAAATCATACCGTTGGGTAATTTCGAAGATTGCCGGACGAGTGGGATTCGTCGTTCTCGTGATTTCGGGTGGAAACGAAAGTTCACCGCGACTCCAGGGTATACGCGTTCAAGGTGAACCGGCGGCCACCTGTTCCCATTATAATTTCGACTCCGGTAATCTGAGAATCTATCGCTTTCACGGGCCAGAACACGACCGAATGTATCGTTCGTCGAATCGATCCTCGAAAAAAGAGGAACCAATTGGCCGAGCGATAATTCCACACCGGCCAAAGAATTAGGAGATTCTGGATAATTTTGTGAGTGAAGAAAAGGAGCCAGTTTTCTCCAAAGAGGAAGTTTTAGAGAAGCATTCCACGTAGTGCGTGTTAATGTAAAACTTGACAGGATGAAGCAGAATATTTTGAAATGTTTACTCATTCGTTCACGTATACCAGAAGCATCTGCATGAAATTGAAGACCGAATGTCAAAAATGCTCCACCCTTCAACCCTTCTCAGGGACTGTCGAGTCAGACACCGAACGAGATCGTTTTACCATCGAGAAATTATTTTCCTGCTCCGCCGGGCAGGCATCGATCTGCGGATTTAATTGCACAGGAGCAGGGTATCTTAGCGGTTTATACCAGAAGGTTAGATCCTGATCCTTCTTAATCCCTCTTCAAACTGGTAACCTGAGATGTTTCGGTGTCTTACGGGATAAGTTCCTTGGTCATCGGAGAACCCTTTCGAATTTACGTTTGTTTACCTATATAGCTTGCTGGGTATGCTATCGATTACCGTTGAAGATCAACGAACCGAAAGCGGAACTTTAAGAAAGAGCGCAGGTATTATAGTTGAACTTGTGCGGAAAGACGTAGACTAAACCTCGTCGGTACCGACTCCAATTCAGTGCAGCAACGATAGTGCAGATATTAAAACGGTCGCAGTACAGGGTTACAGATATACAGTGAAATTCCTGAGACACCAAGTCAGTTCCCAGATATGTACGCGTCGCAACAGATTTCGAGCAAAGGCGGACAAAGGATCGATTGCAGACTGCGATGTGCATAAGCGGCCAGTCTTTAGAGACTGCGCCAGTTGATTTACAGCTTCCTCTCGCATTGATCCCGCAGCAGCAGAAGCAGTAGCAGCAGCGGGGCCAGCGATGGCAGGTGTAGTAACGGAGGCAGCACCAGGCGTCTCCTCTCGGTGCACAGAATTGTGCTGAGTTCGTGCTGGCAAGGCGACGTACGAGTGATTTGCATCGAGCCCGCAGCCCGCGGGAGGAGCATAACGGGCCGGTTAAGCCACTCGACGCCGTTTCGTGTCTGCCACTTGGTCACCGGTAATTAACAGACACCGTAAAGCACCGTATGAATCGAGTGGCAGCGCGGGGTATGCCTCCGGAGACCGTGTCAAGATGCTCCCCAACCTGAGATGCGGTTTGGCTTTTCTTAGCTCTTCGGCTACCTGCTATTCACGACGATTAATTGTCACGGAAACGTTGTTGTTTCAACGGACCTCCACCCTCCGCCCGACCCTCTGTGTCGTACACCTCTGTCAGCGTAATTTGTAGCCTTTGCCGGCGAGTTTCGGCTTCGAATCACGGTGACGCGGAATGTCTGTCGCCGGCCAGCCCCGATTACCCGGCAAACTAACTTCCCGATGTCGACCTTTGGCTCGAACGTAAAACTGTCTCGTCTGAACGGGCTTTGATTCTGGTAGCCACCGAGTAGACAGAGCCGTAGGTCGCCAGGCCTAGCGTAGCTGAAACCTAAAAGCTGGCGTGAGTCCTTCATACGCGTAAAACTGTTTGACTATGATCCGCTGTATCTACTGAACGCTCTCTAAGCTTATCGATGTGACATTTTGCGGTTTCAATAACTGTCAGGAAGTTAACAACACCACGTTTGTACTAGAGACTTACAAATTGTCGCGACGCTCAAGAGCTACCTACTTGCAGTTTCAAAGAGCATCCGCAGCGTCTTTGTGACTCCGCCTAGAATGCGATTCTGGCTGCGGTGTCGCCGGGAAGAAGCCTTCCGCGGCAGATACCCGGCTATCTTCGCGTACCATCCACGGTATTGTGCTCCTCTCGCGAAACCCATTTGCTCTCTGTTAGAGAGTCCTGCAACGGCGAGAAGAAGAGGACAGCCAGGTAGGAGAGGCCGCGGAGGAGGCTGGAGTGCGGCGTTCTATTTAATTAAGTTTGCATTGTATCGGAGCGCATGCTGCAGGAAAAGATCGTTATCGAACTTTCGCGAGATATGACGTTGGCTGGCCCACCACAGTTATCAGGGACGATCTGCCGGAGCAAATGAACGGCCGTTCGAAGGCACACTCCTAACAAGATCGAGAACTGTGCCGCGGCGCACGTTCTTCCTTCAGCCGCTCCGAGAATGAATGTCTCTGCACTGCCACGCGGAATTTCTACGTCTATAGACGAATATCGGTTCGGTGGTAATAGCAACGTCCGAGGGGTGGTTTAATGCAGGATGTTGAAATCATTATGGTTATAGTTGAGATTCTAGTTTATGAGATGGCAGAAAGGTCACTTCTCGGCTTCTTAATTGGTATTCATTTGTTCATTTCGTCTGTTGCTCGCTACCTTACGAAACTCCAGTTCAGTTTCGATTACCTGGATACGCGAGGTAATAGTAATTAACGTTTCTCGCGACTCCAGGCGTCACGCTAGAGAATTTCGAATCCTAGAATAAACGTAGCTCGCCGCGAGGTCTGGCATGGATATACTGCGCTGAATACGATAGATACAAAGGGGGGGACGATAAAGTGGGCCGGCGAAGTTGCGGGAAATGTGACAATCGCCTCGACCGCGCCGTCGGAACAAGCGAGAACGGAAGAGGAAGATTGGCAAGAAGTAGAATCATCCTGGGGTTCGTCCTCTTTAAGAAGAATTCGCGGTGACGGGCAGGTCCCATAAGCCAAGATGGAGCTCGAGGAATTAAAATAGGGAATTCGTTCGGCACTTTCCGATCAAAATGTCGAGAAACGTGGAACGCATCTGTGCCGCGGGGATTTTCGACCCGATTTCGACATTCGAGGTACGTGATGCTTACGGAATGCAACTCGATCACGTACATTATATCAAAAAGGCTCTCGGCAATACGTGTCACCTTTTCGGTGATGCGTATTATTACGAGTTATTAGTTCGAAGCGTGTCACGTTCGTGGCGTATTCGTGGGGGGGGGGGGGGGAATGGCGGATTATTATTTGCATTCGAAAGCGCGACGTACACGCACGCGGGAAAAAAGTCACCCGTTTCCCGGTAGAATCGTCGCGGAATATTCCGGGAATGCGACGCATACTTCATCCTACGCAGCGCGCATCGCGACGAGCGATATCTGTTCGAAAAATCTCTATACAGGTAATTAAAGTTGCCCGGGTATGCGAGGAGGGAGAGGGGGGAGGGGGCGAGGCATAATGGAATGCGCACAATTCCACGGGTAAACCTGAATCGGTGCTGGAACGTGTTTGAATTTCTGAATCAATTCATGAGATATGAAAATATACCGTTACCGAAAAATACCGAAGACAAAAGCTTCCGTTGATTTGTTTTTGGGGCTGAAGCAGTACGAAATGAACTTCTGCGCGGTATTCTATTCACGCATCAATTGCATGACTCTTTGATATTACACTGCTTGAAGCCTACGCGGCTACAAGACGAAATGAGCAGTATTCAATTAACAGGAGTGCAAAAATCAAAGCTCTCGAAGTAATATATGTATATTTCTAAAGCTTACAATGGCACTTGATTCGCCACGCATCGGTTATCTCATGGAGATATTGGCAAACGATTATATCCGAACGTTCGCGCAACGTGGTATCAATTAACCCCTCGGCCAGTCGTTTACAACGCGATAGTGTTAGTCACGAAATCTACAAATCGATGAGGTCACCGACCACTATTTTCGCGCGATGCACACACGTATCGTTAATCTATTATAATATATGCATCAATTTGCTGTCAAACGCATTCTGCCGAAAACGCGGCCGGCCAGGAACGAGGTACGGAGGCGTGGCGACGGGCTCCCGTTGAATTCCAATTTTCGCTCTGCAATATTTATGGACTACATTTATATCCTGCAAAAATAGAACGTCGAAAGCGGCGAATTTCTCCGCTCTGCGGTTAGGTAACGCTGTTTCCGACGGGGAACGAACGTGATCACTTTTAAGGTGACGTTCTTATGCACACGCTCGCTGCGTTAGGTAAATAGAGAGTGTACCTTTGACAGCAAGCGTCAAGAGTTATACATAGAAATTAGATTAAGAAGAGATCCGGTCGTGTGGTGAGGACGCGGGGAATAGCGCGCGGTTACTTTCGTCGAGGGTAACGCGGTAGCTTGCAAAGATCATCTGCTGTCGTCATACCTGCGCGTATAAATGCCTGCCCGATAGCGGTAATGAATTTCTTCAAAGATTAATATGAAAGTTTTCATGCGTCACGCGATTTAACGAGGGCCCGGTGACATGTGTTTCAGTTTCGGCTGGGCGCAGCGTACGTACGTACATACGTACACCGGTCGTACTTTATCTGCCATTCGAATCGTAAAAAATACGCTCTAATGAACGGACCCAGCGTCGTTAAGGTAGCCCTTCAAAGATTCAGCAATGATAAATCATCGTGATCACCTGTCAAGATACCTGCGCCTCTTTTTCCTCCGGCAATCCTCGATAGGTACAAATTAAGAGTACGTAATCTCCTCACCGGCGCCGTTAATTAAGATACGTTTACGCCATTATCAAAATTCTACGTTCCGAACCGCTTTCCCCTTTAATGGTCCAAGCGACTTCCGTGTTTACCAATATTCGCTCTCGATTACCCGTATCGCATTCTTTCGCCCCCTTGATTTATAACACAATCGAGGCTCCCTGCGAATCCTCGACGTTCTCGCGCGGAAGAGGCGCGGACTGTAAAATCCGAGAAAAAGGAAAACACGCGAGTTCCCAGGGAACGTTTAACGATCGTCGTAAAGCTAGCGAGTCTCGGGTTATATCGCTAACGAATTATCCGGTTGCAGTAAGTTGCGAGTCTCCGAGGAAATCGATGCGGCCGGCTCGACGCGATAGTCTTTCCGCTTTTACGCGGGTCCCGCGCGTAAATACGCGAACTGACCGTTTCGACGGGATGTATCGCGCGTCTCTTCAGGGGCACCGCTACCAGCACTCCAATAACTTCCGTCTCGAATCGCGCGAACGAAAGGAAACGAGACGTGCGCGATTCACGCGGCGAGACTGGGCAACATTTAATTGTATTTACGCAATGTCACTGCGGAGAGAGTGGGCATCGCGTTCGTAAGTAACGGCTACCGCGTTTCCACCGGAATACCTTCTACCCAGGGTCGACTAAATTCTACCAAAACTGCTGTGCGTAGGTAATTACCAATCGGCGTTAATCGCCTGTTCGTTTCCAATCCGTCTATCGATTCTGAGAGAAGCCAGAGAAGTCTCAAAGGGATTTAAAGAAGTCCCTAATGACAGCAGAAGTCAGATTCGCCTGAAGTCACTTTAGGCTTGATGGGAACAAGTTATTCCACCACGAAACTTTCGATTACGGCGCGACAGTGCTCAGAGCCGACTTACGGAAGTGTAGCGAGTTCTTCGAACGGCCATCGATCCGGGTTACTGGACCACGGCGGAAGAACGGCCCAGTTCCGGTTGAGCAGCGGCCGAGCCCGATCTCGGCGGGTTTAAGTAATTTGTCGTAGCCGATGGGTTAATGTTATCCATCACTAAGAGGGAATTTACGATGTAATAAGGGCACGGACCGACTTCTACGATCTATCTCGAGCGTCTCTTCTCGAGCCCCCTCGCTTTCGCTGCGTCTTCCTTCGACTCGTTCCTCTTCCACTGCCCTTTATCGTAGTTCCCATCGACTTCCGTGGCTTCCCTCGCCCGGAGGTGCGTTAGAACTCCTCCTGGAGCCGGATTTCTTGCCCGGGCTTTACGCTCGGCCCCGGCGATTAATTAATATGATCGGGTTATGGGGCGAGCAGCCAGAGACCAGAAAGATATTGCACGGTTATCGAACCGTGGCCTCCTCTTGTTCACCGTGCGTCGAAGAACCGCATACTTCTTGCGACG
Organism: Andrena dorsata; assembly: GCA_929108735.1. Classification (NCBI taxonomy): domain Eukaryota; kingdom Metazoa; phylum Arthropoda; class Insecta; order Hymenoptera; family Andrenidae; genus Andrena; species Andrena dorsata. The sequence goes on from OV815489.1 coordinate 55,481,287, forward strand.
ATCCCGAATTACGATCTAATGGGAGATTCTTTTCCCGTGGTATCCACGTACTAGACGTTAATGTTAGGTAGGTATATCTATACGATATTATTGAGTTGGAGGCTGTGGCTTCAAATCGTGAGAGGGGGATGAAGACGCCCGAAGAATTTAGCTGCGAAATTAAAAAGGACTTGATGAATACTGCGTTAGCTTAGTTTCATTTTATCGATCATTAATTGCTTCTGATTTAATTTAGTTTTTCTACTATTCTGCGGTCTCATTCGATACACTCGAGAGTGCTTCGATTTGATTGTGGGAATTTGAAGTTTATCGAATCGATAAGTAATTAGAGGAAAGGAAATGGGTGCTTGTGAATCCTCGACTGATCCTCCAAGTTTCGAGCAGCTTGGAGCTTGAAGTAAGAAAACTAACAGAGGGGTTGCAAAATATCGGTGGAACTCGGTGAAAAATGGTCAGAGGAGACAGTTTCGTCACTTTACGTAAAGTTACTCGAAGGAGATACAGGGCTTCTTCTCGATGGTGGACTGCGATGGCGATTCTCGCTTCTTCTTCCGCTAAAGTTTATCGAATCTTAACTTGGACTCCCTTAAGCATCGTCAAGCGTCGAATCGAGAACATGAGGAATGCTCTTCTGACCTGTTTGTCGCGGAGAAAAACGGAAAAGTTAATTTCAGTCGAAGAAGAAGGTCGAAGACGCTCGGCGGGACAAAGATTCTTTATTAAACTACCATGCGATGAAGGAAATGAGATTTATATTCTTACTCATTAGTACATACTCAGTATGCAAGCAGCAATGACTTCTATGCTGAAGATATTTATCGAGAATGTGCTATAGACAAGCAAGTTTTATCGTAAATTCTGCGTGTCAAGTGTCTTAATTCCACCGGTACATGAAAACAAATGTATCAGCGAAGATAAGGTCAATCGCCACTGCATCTTGCGGGGATAATTTAAAAATCCCCTTTTATCAGCAGGACATTATGCGAACACAACAACGTAGAAGTGGATGATTGTCCGATAACCGTGCTATCATTTGGAACGTACTTCTTGATACTGGTCATCAATATGCATAGAAAAATACTTATAAAGAAGATATATCTTTAGTGGCGCCGTAATTATCACTTCATCAGTGCTTGTAATCCACCCTGTTTATTATACCACAAAGAATCTTCGGGCGGTAAGCTCGCAAAGATAAAAGTTCTCCCTCCTTAAAGCAGTATAAAAGGATCTTTGCACCCATCGATAGAGAAAATTGATTCCACCCCTCACAGGCTCGATACCACGGCATCCTCCAAGCCCCAATCTCTTTCTGAAGCACATTGTATATACCCAACGAATATAGAAATCCTACTTGCCGTGAAAATGGTAGAAAAAGAAGGACGTGTCGCGTCCGTAAATATCGAGTGCGTTGCAGCTCCTAATCCGACGACGATCAGGTGGACCCTCGTTAAGTACGTCGTCGTAGTTTCAGCTCGCTGCGCCAAGCCAGGTCCGAGCTGGTTTGCGCTCGGCGCGGCGCGGCGGCGTGGCGCGCGTACACGCGTGCAAGCGTGCACATATAACGCGGTCGCGTGATGATACCACAATTAATTGGAGCCTCCAGGAAGGCGAGCTGGCATCTGTTGCCGAGGGTACGGCGTGCAGGAGCGCGTTACGAGTACGATAGCTCGTTAGTCGTCCTATTCCGCGTGCCACGTGATACGGAAAACGCGCGGCCAACGTGGACGGAATAAAAGAAAATCGTCCTACCGATGCGGGACGATGTTCACGTGTGTACATTCGGGGCGGGACACGATGAACACGGGCGCATAGGATTCCTCCTTTTTCTTACACGCCGGGAATAGTCACATTTCAGGTTTAAACCTGCTGGCGATAAATACAGAGTTTGCTACGGGCAAAACGAATTAATTTCCCTTTGATCACTTCTAAATATACAGAGGGATTTTCCGAGAAACAGCTCGGCCAGTGAAAAGGAATGGGGAATTGGGGAACAAGAAATCAAGTCTGCTACTCGATGAATTCAATTTTTACATCATTTGTTCATAAAAACTTCGATATCTCAATTGAACGCGCCAAACGGTCGTTGCTTTTTCTCATTGCAGTGGGCACGGAATATCCTCTTGCGAGAGTTATCCCCGCTTCCCTCCATCGGAAAGAAGACTCGGTCTCGTGGATATTCAAGAACGCGTACAGGAAACCGCGCGGAGCAGCCAACCAGCCGCGCTGTCGTCATTATTAAGATTTCATGGCGCCTCATCCTGTAGCAGCGGTGGCCCAGGTAGGCCGGTCTAGTATTTACACTGGCTGTAATTCATTTCGGTGCCGATAAATAACTCTAATGACAGTTGAATGGCGAGGAAGGCGGGAATCACGGCCAACAAGGGCTCAGGTTGCAGGAACTCACCGGGTTCCTGCCTCCTGTCTACTAACGGTCGATCCTCGTGAAAGCGATGCGAATCACGCTTACACGTACCTGCGAACGCGCCCGGCCTCCTCACTCCGGATCATTAAACACGGATTTATAGAATTGATTATTCTAGAAATGGAAACGATACGCGCACGTCAACCGGAAAATATGCAGATATCCGGCGGGAAAAGAGGGATTTACGAAGTCGCTTGAATAGCTGGACGTAATGGTATCTTATCGGGTTATTTACTTATCGTAACGGGTATTCCATGAACGCCGGCATAGATCTTTCTACGTGATCGAGCGGAATTCTCCGTGTCGCGGTCAGCGCTTGTCGATGGTCCTTTTAGATCTTCTGATGATTTTATTAATGCCGATGTATGAATCTTTTCAATGTTCACTGTACATTCTGCACTATCCGCGCATTCACGATTTTGTTCTATCGTTCATATCTGGATAATAATTCTTTCTCTATATTTTTTTTTTTTTGTATCGTGACCAAAGTTGATACAGTTCAGTGGCTTGCAATAAATCGTTGAAGTATTCCCACGGATTAACGTGAAATCTGAATCCCTGAAACGGCGTGTAAAATTGCTACTTTCCTCTCGGGCAGCGGACAATAAAATGCCTATTCATGTACCGCCAGCGTGACAATAGCGATGGTAATTTCACGGGGGAGTTCTTATTAGCCAGAGACAGTTATGTGACATTGCGCCCGGCACGTGGGCGTGCAAGGATCAGCAGAGATGGCCTCCTAGAGCGGCGTTACACGGTGACCATCACTTCTATATTATCAATTACTGCTTTTACGCGTGCTAGACAACGTCGCGCGCCACCCGTTCCGGCCATAAAGTCACCCCCGCGTCCAAGGGTCGGCGACATGTGTAACAATGGCAATAACAGTAGCTACCACGATCCAGGCAATGATTTCAAATTGTTTTACAGCGACAATAAATGTCAATCGATAGGGAACGCGTAGCTGGGCGCGATAGTACCTTTTCTCTTCTCTTCCCTCCCTACTAAGTCGCTCGTAAAAAGCTCCGCCCGTGTCGCAGCGGAGAACTTCCAGGGAAAGTTTTGCGCGTCGATTGACTCGCTGCCCCGCGCTCCTTCTAACTGAGAATCTTTTTCTCTTGTAATAATGGAAATAGAGGATAAAACGCTACATCGTTTGCGAAGGCAGATGGCTTAGAAAGTAACAGCTCCGCGAAGAAACCTACAATCTCCTGTTTGTTAAGAGTTTAGTGTAGGTATACCTACGCTAAGTACACTTTGAGATCAGTAATACGAGAGAAACGACGGTAATACCATGCAAAAGGCACAGTAATCTGGGAAATTTGTGTTCTGTCTGCCCGCATACTTGTGAGCAACTACAATAACTCATTTTCGTTGAGGTTCACAAGTAGTTGTTGGCATTGTGTTCGAAATACCTGAGCTGTAGTTAGAACCACAGAACCAATCCCCCGAGGGGTTAAAAATGATTAAAACAATGAGTGCAGCGTAGCATGTAGAGCCATTATGCTTGCCCGACTGGTAATAAAAATCATATTTACCGCCGCCGTGTCCGCCGCCAATAGTTGACACAGTTGCACGAGTTAAAATGTTCTAATGGAACCCGTTGGATCTATTATTAGCCCATTAGTTATAGATTTAGATTTCCTAGTAATCATCGATCACTTTTGAGACTGCGAAGCTTGTCCGTGACCAAGCGCAATCTTCTAAGCCAACGATGGGAATCAGAAAAAAAACACAGCTTATCTTTCATCGGTTAATCATTGTATTCGATTAAATTCTGCTGTTTGGATCGGTCCCTCGATCATTCCAACGACAAAGTGGATTATTGTTTCGCTACTATGAATTACCATCGACAGCGTCAACTGTTCCGTGCACGAACCTATTAGCTCGCTCACTTGGCTGGCACACGATCGGTTCGGCTCTATTGGAAACTGATTCGATGCCTCAACAGCATCGAGATATATCCCCCCGCCATTTGCCAGTGTTTTGCTCATTCCTTGCGCTCTGGCACGATTAACACCGTACAAAATGCAGCCACTTAGCGAACACGAAAAACGCATTTGCGTTTCCGCCATTTTCATCGTTATCTTTCGTCATCGAAAGGCCGCGCGATGACATTTATTCGCAATGCTCGTTTCGCGCCATTTGCCGTTTAAACGCTGGGGAAATATACTTCACGGTAAAACCAGACGGGGTTTATTTTATATTCACATTTCACTCGCGATTTTTACGACACTCGAAACATTTGTTCCTCGTTGGACCTCGAGTAACTTAACGCAACAACAATGCCAGCTTCCTTTGTTCGTATTCAATAATCAATTTCGGGATTACAGCACGATAATCGCGGAGTGCTTTTATTTTCAAACGAAAACTGGCAGTTTCTCTTTTCCAATGGCGCATAATGGTGGAATATTTGGGACAATGGGCCCACGTTGTAACAAAAGTAAAGTGGTTTATCCGAAACAGATTACTTAAGTCATTGAAATCGCTCGATATACTTGTCGATTACAGGACGAAAGGAGGGGGAGCGTACTTTTCATTAACGCGCGAACTTATTCAGCCGTTCTATCGCGAAGTCGAAGTTCTTTTTCGGGGCGAAGAACCCTCGCGTAATTTAGAGCAGAAGGAGGAAGCAAAGTTTGGTGTTATCTGCCGGGCAATAGAATACATCATTCCATTCTATGCGATTATCCGAGTTAAAAAGGATTATGCAAAAGAAACGGGCGGCGCGCCTCCTAATATTTTTACGCAATAAAAATTATACTTATTCAAATTTATTCATAAGCTTTTTCTATCTCGCGGACATAATTGATGCGGGGCGGAGGGTGAGCCGGCTGGAATTAAATTTATCGACGAGGGGAAGAGTTTTGGCGAGGCTTCCTAAAAAAAGATTGCGTGTCAAAACGAAACGGGGAAAACGCGATCTGTCTGAAATTTTTCTACACTTCGAACAGCAATCGCGCGCATTCTTTTCATTCGACTATTCGTTATAGAAGGGAATGAAAGTAATTACTGCATAATGAAAAAGGTGTGAAACGAGTATGCCCATGGCACATGGAAAGTTCCACCCAGCAGGTAATTAGTGACGATATTACTGGTGAATTTTCAACGCAGTTGCGACCAAATATCGTTTTCGCCAATCCCTTTGTTCGTAATCGTAAATCGATATCTGTGCGCATGAAATCCCGGGCGTGAGAATATATGCAATGCGTTTACTGCTGGAATTACAATGAAACAAAAATACAATACATGCGCCGCGTCGATACTTTCGGGACCAGACTATCGTAAAGCGGAGGAATTTATTTGAAAATTGTGTCAGTTCGCGTGGGTATCGACCTAGCTTCCACGGCTGAAAATATTGAAAGCGACAAATAGACGGATTTTTTTCTCACCGTCTATCATACATTTACAGCTTTATCATACATTTCATTCTATAAATTCGAAACCCATCCCGCGTCGAAGTTAGGATTGATACGAAAATATCGATATAGCCCGTGAAAATGTCCGGGCGCGCATATTTCACGATAATTTCAAACGATATTGCTGTTTCGAAAGCGTGCGCTGTGTTTCGGATAATGGATCCCGCCGCGTATGCTTGCATGTCAATCGATGGCGGAAGAGCCGGGCGGTTCAATACCTGGGAAAGTAATTTAAGTTGTTCAATTTATTGGGGAATGTGTCGGGTGTTCTTAACTTTCGTTACGGCGAGTTGCAAGTTCCATCGGCGATACTGGATCTCCTCGAACAGTTTAATTGAAATCCGGAAATAATCGGCGAATCGTGCGTGGAGTTGAAGCGGGCGCTCCTCCTTGGCGCACTTTCTGCAATTTATCGAATCTGCAAAAATTCGTGGAAAATCGGCCGATCTGCTCCCAAGAGATTCACATTTACCTTGCCCGTAATTCTTTCCTCTTCTCGATGGGAAGTTGTCGAGAGTGGCTGCGCGGGTAGAGGCGCTCTACGGCCTGATAATCCTGTGGGAAGAATCGATTCGTCCGTAAGTATCGACATGTGTAACGAGGAAAGGAGGACACCACGTTATTACGCGAAACCACGTTACCCTGATTGAAGTCTGTACGGCGTTACGCCCGAATCGATCCCGACGACACACTTCCACGTGTTCGCCAATTGTCGGCTGGGGTACAATCGCCATATCTGCATACGCCGATCCGTCAAATTCTGGCTGATTTGCCCACTTGCTTTGATTACACTGTCAATCTGCGCCGCGACGATATGTTCATTTGCCGACAGTGCTGCAGGAATATTGAGGTGATACGGCGGAGTCCGTTAAAATCGAGCATATCTGCATGGCATTGTCAGCCATAGCAATTATTCCTCTGAACTTCATTTCCAATAAATTCTACAATATTTCCCATACTTCATTAATGTCCGTTCTTTCACTTCGTCTGCAGAGATCGTCTTTCTAGAATCTACCTATAGAACCGGAGACTTCTGTATTATCCAAATAGTACGAATACTTCCACTGAAAATTCGAATATTGGCGTGCTCCATCCAGTTGAGTGAGAAATTCTTGAGAACGAAGAGATTGTTATGTCCTGAAGGGACAGCTGTGAACCACCCCGAGCGGTTAGGGTGATCCACGGGGTTCGTTGCTCCGTCAAGGTGCTAAAGCACGCCTTGACTATACTCGCGGGGGAATGAGGAAGGTGAACAGGGGTTGAATCAAAGTGTACACGGGAATACGGGAATAAAACAATGGCAAAATATATTGTTACAAGAATAATACGGTGGAGTCCTACCTTGAGACGGCGCTCCGTCTCAGCTGTCGCTCGCTGTGTTGTTCAAATATCGCACGGCACGCCTGCCGTCTAGCGTTTCTGTCGCTCGCGGAGTCGCTGACCCAAGGGTGGGTCGTGGTCGCTCGCTGTGCTCTCGGATAGCACTCGGAAGTCGGTCACCTGAAGACCATCGAATCACACTGTCTCGAATCGTCTGTTACTCTACGCGTTCCTACGTCGAACACGAGTGACGCGCAAGGGCACTCCCGGCCACGGTGTAATAGACAGGTGTACCGACTCTATACCTTTAACCCCAACGATTTTGTGTGCCGATTTCTGCATAGTTCCCCTGGCCGTCGCGAGAGGCGTCATGACTTAAAAGGCATACATATACATATGTATTAATGAGACTGTAGTAGTAGAGATTTTAGTGGTATTAGTGGGCTTGCCAGAAACAACAGGCCATGCTGTAAATGCCTTTACGATATCGACGAAATCTGCCGGCCGGCAGAAGAACTAGGACGAAAAAGTCACACATTCTGACACAGTCGTAACACCTGTCTATTACACCGTGCTTCCGGCGAGGCTGTTTCTCTGTATATCGGACAGAGTTACCCTTACACGATTTATTATCGGCCGTACGTATTTCGCGGACTTGACGCTATGACGTGGTCGCGGCTTCTTCCTACTTCGAGCTTCCGAACAAGATTGCTTTTTCCGCGGTTCACGATCGCGGACCGAACCTCGAACGATCCCCCCGAATGGGGGAAACTGCCCCGTCGGCAGCTGCCGCTTGCTTCACTAATTCCCCGATTATTGAGAAATAATCGGGGCCCGGGCCGAGCGCGGTCGTTGTCCCTAACGCTGTTGCCACGGGCTCAGCACAACGCGATTTCTACACGCGGGGCGATTCCGCTGAATCGCCTTTGCGAAATAAAACGGCGCGAGGACAGCAACCACGGGATGGACCTGAAGGGCCCATGTAACAAGATCAGTGATAAAAGGAGGAGTGAGCAGAAAATCTCATTAAACATTTGACATGGAGAGGAAGTGTGGTGTCGCGATACACCCGATAGCCGAACGCGCAATGACCCTTTGTTGGGTACGCGTACGGATCGGCGTTGAACCGTCTTTGTCCCCGTCCCTTGGCCGGCCGCGCGACGTTCACCGCGTAAAATTATTGCCCTCCACCTACGAGTAACTGGATCTCGTGCCTTCCGAGTGGAACAAAGGGCGCGGAGAGCGGAAGGCGGGCGCAGGGGTTAGCTGCAGAATGCGGCGCAACACCGTGAAACACATTACGCTGGGAGCACCACCTTTGTAACCTCGTGCACGGTGAACCACGGTATCGAGGCTGGCTCTTTCTTTCTCTTATTCTCCTCCTGGGCAAACACCGTGTCTCGTTCGCCGCGGAAATGCTTGATATTTCCTGAACGTCCCGCAGATTACGACTGCTCGGCTTTTACGAGTGGATCCGACGCGTCTGCCATTTGCAGAGACTCCCTTTAGGATGATCGAGCGCACGTCCAGAAAGAGCTTAACTTATGCCGCGAGGCGGCCTGCGCTGTAAATCTTCAAAATAAATATATCCCGTGTTACTAGCAATTACGTCTTTATTTATCGAACACCCCTCGTGCAACGGTGTGCCGAACAGAGTAATACAATCGGGAGAGGCTTTAATATTGATTAATTGAACGTGGAATTATTGGTTAACTGTGCACGAAATTTATTGCAAGTGAAATTGACCCTGCGGCGACGTTCGGGGATTAATGAGACGCGTAATTTGTCTTCGATGTCCCGACGACCGTGCGATATCCTCGTCACGATAGAGTTGCTTCCACGAAATAAAAAATACACGGCGTCGGGGCTCGATATTTCACGCGTAACGTTAAATGCGAGGTGAATTTCAATGTAGATAATAATAATACAGTCGTTTCGCTCCCCTTATACCCCAGACCCTCCACGCTATTGGAATATAGATTGCTGGTACGTTGACGTTCCCGACAAAAGGAAAATAATCCAGAAAAATGTTCGGCTCGAGAGGGCTCGAAAGTTCCGAGCCACGGTGTAACAATCGCCGGGCGAGCCCGATCGTGTTCTCACCTTTCGCGAACGAATATTTCACGGTAACTCCTCTTGGCGCGACGAAGACGCCTCCTCTCCGATAATTAATTAAGTGATCGCGTCTAAGATTCACCGATTCGAAATGACCGATGTTCTTTAAATTATGGTCATCGAGGCGCATCGAATTATCGACTCGGATACTCGATTCCAGGCAATCGCATGCATTTGAAAAATTCGAAGTAGGTACTTTCTCTATCTGATTCGCGTAGCTCCACTGAAATATGGAAAGTGTGAAGAATGATACAGAAACGATTTCAATGGAATACATCAAGCTTGGGAGAGATTAAGCGTATTTCATTCTTCTCGCGGAGAGGAAGAATACCTATAAAGGATACCTAGGAGACGAGAACTCTAGCCGCGCGTGTGTGTGCAATTCAGAAAGAAAACAGCAGCTCGGAGGATTCTCCTTTCGATCGAATCCGAGGAGTCTCGGCTCCCGATGGGTGGCCGTTAATTAGATCGCCTAGCGACTCGCCCTGACTGCACTTGGCAATCGGAATATCGGCTTAAGTATTCAAGGTGGCGTAATCTCTTCGCTATATGCGTATGGGTCGGAGGAGCCAGAACCCCGTGCGCGGTTGGGCTGGCTAAAATAATTCAGCATATTACACGCATAGTTTAACACACGAGCCAACGTCTGGCGTGGTAACCACCGACCTTCTTCGCCGTCCTCCTCCTTCCGTACCCCCTTTCCATCTTCCGTCGATTTCTACTCTGTCTTCCTACTCCCACCGTACCGCTCTTTCGCCAGCTTCCTTTTTCCTCTTCCCGAGCTTTCTCCGCGAATCCTGTTCACTGATGCACGCGCGCTGCCTCCGCCGGCCAGAAGATCGTCCAGAAGTTTTCATGGCGATCGAGCATCGGATTTCGTGTTACACGCCGATTCCGGCCTCGCGAGCATCCGCGAGCGCCGTTCTCTCGCCTATTAGGTATCCCTAATGGGCGTTCCTATTCGATCGTATAAACGTTTATTGCCGTTTCGATCCTTCGATTCGAAAGAAAACACGGCTGCGCACCCGTCCTGGCCGTGTACGGTCGCGTTTACAACCTCGTTCCACGCTCGCGTTCCACGAGATCGTAGCGGTGCTCGTTGCATGGCCCACAGCTCCCTTTGAAAAATTAAACGTCCAGGAAGTAATAAGAATTTCAACGGCATTAATGCGAGAATATCGCCGAACCCGATCAATCGGACGCATAAATTCTACGCTCGAATTCGTGGCGCGGCGGTGCTGCGCGCCGCTCCAATCGTGTACCTAAGTAAGTACACGAATTGCGCAACACGCGTTCCTGCCGGGAAAGACGGCCGCGCGATTGCCAGAACGGTGGGCCTCGCCCGCGGTTGATACGCGCCACGTACACGCGAGTATTTAATAATGTGCATTAAAAAATAATTGCGCATTCCGCGGAAAGAAGGCTTTTAAGCCGGGGCATACATTACCGGGCCAGGCGGACGGATTCACAAAGGGCGCCCGGCACCACGGGAATTTTTCATGAAAGTTAAACTCCCCGTCTGAAATTACTTATTCGTTCTGCCTGTTTCGCTCGAATAAATATGCTTTGAAGTGTTGCTCTGACCGCGTCGCTCTATTCCGAGAGCGCGGGTGTCTGTCGCCGCGTCCGCGTCGGTTCGGCCGAGTGCCGAACGGTCAGACAAAACGCGAGCGAAAAGGACAATGTTTAACCATAGAATGGCATTTCGTATCCCTATGCATACCTATACCTTTGAAGAGGCTCCATCAAAAAGAATGGTATGGTAACAGTCTCATCCTGAAAATCAAGTTCGGCCACTTAGTTTCCTGATAAAACAGACCAGTCTCCCTTCCAGCTGGACCCCACTGTTTTCCCTCGTACGTGCATCGCGGCGGAATAGATATGAAAGTGCACGTAGTCACGATTCGCGGTGTAAAGAGCAGAAAACGATTGTCAATGGGCGGTCGTTTCGTTGTCGGTCATTATAATTACCGCAAAACCATAAGCAGCGCTGCGAAGTCATAACTAAGATTTAGGTTGCGGGCAATGGATACGCGGAGGGCGTTGCGAGCCGTATAATAAAGCCAGACCATGATATTGCGCCGAATGGTCCATTCGTATTCTCACGGAGATCTCGTCGTTCAGAGACGTCGCTCGTTGCATTGCGGTCGCAGCTCCCTTACCGCTGAATTTGATTCGCGTCCCGCCGCGGAACCAACCGCCGCGTCGCGATTCCGATGCGTGACAACTTTTTTCTTCTTAATACTCGAAGACGAGGGAACGCGGCTGGCCGAGTATCGAGTGTCCTGTTCGTCGATGTTCTTTTAAAAACCGCGGTGTGCAAATAAAAATTCGAAAATGCTCCCGGTCACCTTGCCGAAAGGGGTTCGTTCACCCTCTCGGTACAAGTGGATCCACATTTTTTAGGACCTTGTTCTCCGTTCGGGACGTAGGATATACGATCAGATTCTGTGATACCCCTGTGACCGTTCCTAGGATCAGGAAGAGTCGAAAAGTTTCAATGTTCAACAGTTTATTCCACGAGTGTGAAAACAAATGACTTCACGAGCGAAACCTCCTTGCAGGGGTTTGCAAGTATTCCGCCAAAGACGGGTAAAGGGATCGCCTCATTTCTTTCATTATCTCGCGGCGGCATGGCAGTTCGACGGTGTCGGTTCTCTTTCGTTCATATCGAGAAATTAATAATCCCGTCGCGGCGCGACTTTTGAGTGTTGCCCGCGGAATCCGGCGAGCTCCGTATCAAGCAAGTCCCGATACTTCGTGTCGGGTTAACTGGAGCCTTGCTCGAAAAAAGGGGGCTTCAACGCCGCTAACGATACCTCGTCCGCTTGAAAAATGGCCACGGGATAATGCCGACCGGCTAAGTACCTCTGGCCGCGCTGTCGACTATTCGTCATAATCTGTTCGCGTTCCCGGATCTGTTCGCTGGCGAGGAACGTCAAGGTGAGTCGTCGCGGGTCAGCAGCGAAACCTATCACGGCATCTTTTTGACGCTCGAGGAAAGTGCGCTTCCGGTTTCTTCCCCTGGTTGCCGCTTTTCTCCGCCGAGGGTGGAGTGGAAGCTCGGAAAAAGTTTACGAGCCGTTGAGTAAAAGTTAAATGCACAATGAATGTTCCAACGAGGATGCTTGTGCTGCTAACGAGTAGGTACCTCGTTTCAAACGATGAACATTTTCGGGGGGGCTTTCAATTATTTTCGAGTAGCAACCGCTTGTTCCGCGCTGTTGTACTCCCGAGCGTCAACTAGTCGATTTCACGTTAACCCTTTCGGGGTGTGATTTCGTTTATACGTCTGTTACTAGCTAGTACGATTGAATTTGTGTGTCACAGTTTAACAATTAAATTCCCCGCTTCTTTCCAATACGGGCACTTTAAATCGCGGAATTTTATAAAAAGTGTTATTCACTGTTGAACGAATGTATTTACTAATGGAATATCTGTAGCCCAAAATGAAGTGTATCGTTATTGATGTGCACACGGTGTGGACTACTGATTCAGTACGTCTGATCGCACACGGGCCTTTTCTACTTGAGCGTTTTCTCCGACGGGGATACAATTAAACAGAATAGTAGAAGGAACGTTTGGTAACGGAGTGGCGACTTGTTCAGCCCGAATTTTAACATTAATTTCGATTAAGAACACGTGTATTACATCGCGTCGCGGTTTATTGCAAGGCTCCTATGGTTGAGCGCGCTACGCCGTGCCGGTTTCCGTCCGATGAGAGCCCACGTACAGGGGAAATGTGTAGAAGGCAGATTCCGCAAATTGCTCGCGCGACACGTTTCTTCTCGGTCGATCCGTGCCGACCCAATTATACGATCGTAATACCGGGACATCCTGACGATTTATTCTCGCTACGAGGATCCAGCGACCCTCGCCTCCGCGCAAGAAGATTTAATTAGTGTGCTTTCTAATTTCTGACACTGGCCGCGTTAGTAGGACGCCCCGTTCTCATAATTCGCCCAAATATTATCATAATCAATACTGCGATTTCCTGGGTAGGGCGCCAGGAGGAAGGCATAAATTTCCAGCCTTGTCCATGCGCGTTTAATGATACACTGATGAAACTAGATTGATTTCTCGGGTGTGGACCTTTCGCAGTGCTTATCTTCCACGAATAGCCGCGAGAGAACCGGATAAGATAGAATGTAAAGTAATAACGATCGTCGTTTCAAGGGATCGTCCGCGTTTATTTCACGCCCGAAGTAACCGTAATCGAAGCGAAGCTTTCCCGACTGGCCGGTGCCTCCTTTTTAAAAACTGTTTTCGTGCCTCCACTTCAGCGGTTTAATGAATGTAATTACCGCAAAACCCGGATGAGTTTAATCTTCTCATTTCTGTTATTCCTCTCTACTAAATTCTGCACGGGCCTCGAGAGTTTTCTACTGTGTCTTCCCTCTTCTTTTTCGAAACCGCGCTGCGCGGAAATTTGAGGGGAAATAATCCGGCGGGCGAAGTACCGCGGCCGCGATTAAAGGAAGACGAACAGCGGACTAAATTAGAAAGTACACTTCGTTACGCGGGTATTTAGTGCGAGCAACTTTTTCGCAATTTTCGGGTCGTTCACATCGGGGAAAATAATAAAACGCGTGAGCTGATCACTCCGCGGGGTCAGTGACTCTGGAAATTAGAAGAACGAGACCGCTACTGTGTATTCAATGCATCGTCGGCTTAAAATATCAAGCTTAATAACTTAATTGCAAAAAATTGCAAAATTACAGGCGGGCAATCTGTAATCTGCTGGCGCCTGACTACTGCGCGTAAAACGATTCCCAAGAGATGCAACGTCCAGCAACAAGTGCACGTTGCAACGTTTTCTTCGCTTAAAGATGATTATTATTATCGATTCAAATGTCAGAGATCGTTTTGCATAAGCGAGCGTTGCAGCTGCATCGGTAAAAACGAGGGGAAACAGTGTACGCGAGGGCACAAGTTTCTAGATGCCTCTTTCGATGGAGCCTTTTGCACGCCAGCAAGCTAGTGAACGTTTCAGACGACGGTGGGGCACAAAGGATCTTATTTTTCAATTTCTTCGGCTTTGAATCCACTTCGGAATTGCTTTTCTACGGTTCCTCTCTGTCTCCGCCAACTCTTTGTTCCCGTCAGAAGAATTTTACAATCAAATCGGATGTGATTCTGTATGAAAAAATAAGTCGAAAATATGCAATATCGTATGCCTTCGCGAGCCTTTAGTTTCGAGAACACTGAATTTAAAGATACGCGAAAGACTCGACTTATAATTAAATTGCTCCTCAAAACTAAAGTTCGGATGAGAAACATTTATTTTACATTTCTCTTCGGGCAGAGTTAGCTCCCTTTCGGGCGCGGCGCGTTCCACCCGATTTTTCGAGATAATGATCGCAGAAATACGACGCACAAGGTTGCCGCAAAATATTGGTGTTTTCGGGGGCATACGCGTGTACTGAATTTAATTTTAATTCCGTGGCGTACCGAGAGCAGCGTCAATTAAACATTCTTTGTCGAAATTTTGCAGACGGCTCGCAATTTCCGAGGTAACGAACCGAAAGGGAAACCGCCTGTAACGAGGAAACCGGCGGCATTGCGAGCAGACTGCATGAACTCACAGTTGCTCTCGCTCGTGTATACAAATTTCGTGGGGCGGAATGCACGGCAGATTCTTTCCCCGTAAAAAAGATATTTCCGCTATGGGGAGCATCGTAGAATATAAGTCATTCCCTTGTTCTCTGAAATATTGAATGCCAGTTGGAAAAATATTTGAACCAGGCAGTTGTCCGTCTCACGAAACATTGCTTTTATTCAACTTTTCGCTAAACGAGATTGATGTTTCCTCGAAACATATAAGGTGTTAAAAAAGTGTTCGAAAATATTCGGACCAATATTCTTCAGCTCCATTTCTAAATAAGCCTCGTGGAACACGCACGCGATTGAAGAAAACGGGAAAGGGACCACTTCCGTTTATTCGGTCAGGAATATTGAAAATCGTTTCCGATTCGAAAGGCGCGGAAATTGTCGCATATTCGAATATACGTAGATCCTTTGTGTGGATAAAACACAATTTTGCATCGCGGATAAAGTCATTTCAATAAACTTCACAATTTCTTCGTTCGATCTACATTCCCAGATGTAGGTACCGATATCCAAATCAAAGGACTCGATAAATTCCATTGAAGCAGAAGAATCTTTCGCGTGAAATGATGGCTGTTCGATAAAAGACTTAGCCCGGCTTGATTGAAAGACGGTTACCCGAGAATGGGCGATTTAATTATTTTATCATTGAGGGGAACTCAGCTGTTACTCGTGGAGGGATCTGGTTCGATGCAAAAACAGCGGATACAATTAGACGAGACGTTTCTTGAACGGTGCAGCTCGTCTATCCAAGACTATGTCGGACTGTTATTCTTCCACTGACGTATCCATCAATCACTGTTACCGGAGCCCGTCGGTTCTTCCCCCCCGCGACGTAAGAACTTTATTGTTTTAATTAACCCGCCTTTCTTTGCTGGCAGCGGTGCGCGTTTCTTCGCCGAGCTCCGTGCAGTTGCGCACGACTGGCTTCCCTATTATCGCGAGCCTCTGATCGTTTCGCCGAAGATTACCACGATCCGAAAATACACGGCATTCCCCGGGCGAAGCCAGACCAAATGACGCTGTCCTCGATACTGCGAGTTTAATGGCAGGATGCTTTTTCAAGGCAATTCCCGGTAACTTTTGTGGAACGTAGAAAATGAAACAGGAACGTCACAATTTTGACAAATACGGGGTGAAAATTGCCTGCAATCACACAGTGTAGATCTGTCCAAATATTGACATTTCGGAATACATTTAATAAAAGAATAAAAGGCGATGGCATATTATTATCAGAACGGACGGAATAATGGCAAGCACGGCACTGGCGATAAAAAAACAGATTTTCGAATGGCACGGATCGATTGAAACACGCGATAAGCTTGTATCGTCGGCCGTATACCGCATTAAACGATTCCCCCATAAAAATGATCGAATTTCACGGTTAATTATCCGGCCGACGTTTATCCATGATAAATACGTTAATTGAATACGCGCGGGAGAGCAGATAGAATCGCGCCCCGAACACGTATTCTGTAATAAATATTTATTCATGGCAATAATCACGAAACGGTCTCGCCACGGCTAATAAACCGATTTCGAATGTGTTTACCATCTGCCGAACGTCATTAAGAATATTATGCGCGGGTGGCGCGCACGCACTGTTTCCATGTGTGCACGATAAACATTTATATCGCGAGCAAATCCGGGCCCGTGGAAACAATGAAGGCGAAAATAAACAATACGACCGCGTTACAAATTTCAGTCCTTTGTCGTCACGCGTCCGTGCTCGCGCCCGCCGAAATGTGGAGCACCCGTGGCTAACGATCAACTCGACAATAAGTGACGTTTCCAGTTGTTTGTTTCGTTTTTTCTGGAACAATTCGCCCGCCGCTCTATTCGAGCCAACGAATCCGGAGAAAGTGGCGTCGTCTAGCAGTTCGCTTGGAAATTTAACGGGTGTTAAACGGCAGACACTCCGCTGCCGTGAAGATACCAATTACGAGATGGATGTAGCGTCGAAAGCGTGAAATAATGCTACAAAAGGGAAGTTAACGGGCGACATTTATGGTACGCTAAACTTTCGTGACGATCGGCCTGCAGATAGAACCGTAACGACGGAATCGTTCTCGCTACTTAGCTTCGTAACTATTCTCGAGGAGCGTCGCAACCTGGAAAATGTCACCCGTTGTTTGCGATTTGTCACGTTCCAACGCTGCCAGCCAACTTTCGCAGCACCCCCTTCGGAACAGTCGAATGTTTCTCGATACTTATTGGTTCCCTTAAAACCTCCAATGGAATATCCATTATACGGACTATTACACAGACATGACTTGTCGGATAACGTAACACTCGCTTCCTCCTACGTCGAGCACTCTTGAACAGTGCTAAGGTTTCCGAATGGCAACGTGGGTATGCTTTTAAAGATCCGCGTTTGCGTTCTGCTTCGCGACAATTAGAATGACTGACGGAACTAAATTTCGTGGAGAAAAGTCCGCGGGTATTTTAAAGCCGCGGATAGTTATCTGGTCGGGTTACGATGATCCTTCTTTCCAAGCAACGCCACTCGTGCCTCCATTACGCAGCGTGCTATTCACCGAATGAATAGCACATATCTTTTTCGCGACTCCTATTAACGGATCGCAAACATAACGGTGGACTTGTACCCCCTTGAAGTAGACTCGCTTTGCCAGAGATGGGATATGAAATTAAATTATCGTTCCTCCATCTATGTTTCCATAAGCTTTTTAGCTACTAGAACGTCATTAAAATTCTCAGTAGAGACTCGGCTCGCTAGAGACCTTAAAAGGATGCGCCCCGTATCAAAGCCACCGGGAGCGGGATCGCATCCAGGGTTTTCGTTCACATCTCGCACGCGTTACACTTTCATCGATTCCGGGGGAAAGTTCTTTCCTACACTCGTTGACGATTACGATCACAGGGAATACCGGATGCAGCCGGTTCAACTACTGGTACGTCTGTACCAGTAATAATTGATCTCGTGTCACAGCCGCTTGGAATTCTATTAACAGGCGGACGCCTTTTGCTTGTAGCAGAGGTGCGGTACAGGCAGTGAGCAGCAATCCGATCATTTATAACGAGCCGTGCAATTAGTAACTGTATCTGGCTTCTTTTACGCAATCAACATTACTTTTTGTACTTTAAATATACATTACACGGTTGTAAGTTTATACCGCCCGTACTCATAAATGCCCAGTGTAATTTAAACTTCTTCCCCTTAATGCCCCGAAGTTCGTAAATCCTGTCCTTCTCAAGCACACCCTCAACGGTCCCAGTTTTTAGAGCAGAAATTTTGCAAGCTGTACAGCGTATATGATCGAAAGAGGAGCATCGAGACGTTTAACAGGCAACCGGCACGGTATCGAACCAGCGCGATTCCACTCGGAATGTCTGGTTCCCTCGCCGCGTGTCCGTGTTCACCGAAATTCCTCTAACTGTTTCCAATCGTGACAAGCGTGGAAATAAGGAGATCCGCGCTGCGCTGGGGGTAATTTATTGCATCGACCTGCACCGTGTAGTCAATGTTTCGAGTTTTCGAACGTGTCCGATGCCAACTATTACCGAGGCGGGCGCAAAGAATGCGAGAAGTGGTACACCGTGCGCCGTGTGCATGGCCATTGCAAATCGTCGTCGACGTCGTCGTCGTTCCTTTACACACCGCACACGTACATAAACACACAGATAGACACGCACACACACAGACGTGCAAACGCGTCGTCGTAAATCTCGTTACGGACTTATAATTTCGTTCTAAGAGAAATTAGGCGCAACGCTTAGGAGCGCGCTCCTCGCAAATTCAATTTGCATAACATATCCGCCGATCACCGCTCGACGCCGTCTACAGACTAGTGTAACGCTAAGCGCCGTCTACACGTCCGTTCTGCCACGGTGCAAAATAGGTCGTCAGACGGATCCTGGTGCATCAGTACACCGCTGATGCCTTTGCTGCAATCAACCGAACGCGTTATCTTCCCGTCTGCGGCGTCCCGTTACGCGAGCAAACGCTCGCGACGCGACCATAGAAAATTTCGCGAGCTACACACGGGGCTCGATGTTCGAATAGCAAGGCTTTATTTGCATTTTGACCGGGAACCCGGTCTCCCCTGTCTCCACCGCGGTATTCGGCGCTGATAGTGTGAGCAAATATTGATATAGTTTACGCGCACCGCATCTCCCGCCTTTTAACCAAACCCGTAGTTATATATGCATGGAGCCGTCCGGCGCGCGCGCGACATTTTGCCAACCCGCTTACGTATGTACGTACCTCGGCGCGATTGAATGGAATCGGAGATTGCTCCTCGAACGATGCGTCTCCGGCGCGTTTTCCCGTAATCGAAGGCGCCAACGATGTATGTACATTCGACGGTCCGTGGCAACTTGTTATTCAAATAAGGAGCAGCAAAAATATTCACGGATGAAGGATTACGCGTTGCAGTAGCCGGAGCCTGTCGACGCCTACTCCATTGGGAGGCACCAGGCACCGCGTGGCCCTCGATATATGTATGTAGGTATGACGACCATCGGCGCCACATGGAGAGATCAAATTGTAACGAACCAGTGGTAAAAGAACAATGAGCGTTGGCAAACTGGCGAGTGAAAGGCGGAGAAAGGTAATTCGAGAAATGCTGAGCATGCTGGGTCATAAACGGTATATGCAGGTTATCAATTATTCGCCACGATAAGAGTACTACGCATATTCCTGAATTGTCGTTAACGGTCCTTGCCTTCGATGCATTGTATTCAGATCGTAAAGATCTTGTTCTTTCTCGCAACATTCTCGAATAAGAGGACAGTTTATGGCCGACTAATCCGTAAAATATTACGCGGGCGGCTCAATTGTCGCGTTCCTGAACGGGGACTCGTCAAGAACTCAAGACTGGCTGAGAGGCGTAAGGGGAAGCGGAGAGGACACGGCGCGGCGTTTTCTTTATTTCGACTTCCCCGGCGACAATCTCTATACTACACATGTCGCCGTGAAGTTTCGCGAAGTATCGATTGGGAACTCGCCTTATCAAGTGGAAGGCTATACCGCTCGTAAAAGGATATGAGGCAGCCTGTCCGGAATGTCAAGTGCCCATATAGCCGCCGCCACCGCCGCGCGCAACTCGCTTACCCACCCCCGAAACTTTTAAGACTTTCATTCTCCGCCCTTCGGAAAATGCAGTTGCAGGTGCACGGTTATGCGGAACAGAAGTTCATAGAGTAGACGGCAAGATTTAGTATCCGTCCCGTCAGCGTTTCGTGGGGAACGCACGGATGGGGATTATGAGGACGTCATCCGCAGCGGCCTTCGCCGCCGGGCTGATTAATTATTCAATTAATGCGCCGGTATTTTGCTACGACATTGTCTCGAAGAATCATGTAACTCGTTTACTATAGACTGCATGAACTTTACTTCCAATATAATAGATTGTGCAATAGGTACGTTTCTAAAGAGGCAATGCACCGATACCACCCAGCTCGCTACAATTCCAATTCGCAGTTCAGTTGTCTAATTGTAAGTTACCTGTGCTTAGTCAGACGTGAACTTTTGCACAGTCAGTGTAATATTAATGGAGGTACTCGAGTTTACACGAGACTTTTCTATCATGATAGAAAAATCTCACAATCAGAAACACCTCAATGTAAATAATGGAAATAATTGCGAGAGATGAGATTTTTGAACACGAAACTTGTCGCGTCAGAGGCTAATTTCATGAAATTAATGACAAAAGAATTTAAAGCTAATAAAATAATGAAATAATTGTCTCGTGAGATTAAAGTCTCGCGCGAGACACGATATTTACGTCTCATAGTGGATTTGGAAGAGGCAGGACGGCGCAACGAGGCCTTAAAATTCCTCCCTCACGAATAAGGATATTAGCTGGTCTGTGGTACAAGTTATAACGACCGTAACGTCGCTATCTCCTTTTAATGCAGCATCGCCGAGACGACGACGTTAGGAGACGATTAAGAATCGCGGCCCCGCGACGAGAATGGATGAAACTGGTAACAGCTAATGTTCACATAACGTAATGTGACACTACAGATATACGTCCGAGACCTGTTTGCGGACACGTCGCCGTGTGTGCCGTTGGAAACTCTCACAATCAGAGGGACCCCTGGGACACGTGGAAGAAGGAGGGAAAGAAAGGACGAACCTCTCTGGTTCTGTAACGGCAGTCAGCCTCCAGACGCCTATTAGAACCAATTATCCATTGCTCCGCAACACTGAGAGAATACGCTCCGTCCCACCTCTCGTCAGTCTTGTCTTCGTTAATGTCTATCATATAGGTCACCGCTAGGAGGTACTAGTTCTTCGCCTCTCTGTGCATATACGGAAGCGAACGCCGTCACGGATTTCGACCTTCCTTTCTAACCAAATACCTCGGACGACGTCTATGAATATTCTCGATGCCGGCCTGCATCCATCGATACGATAGGAAACCAATTAACCGATAAACCCAAAGAATCGGAAAGGTGGAAATGATCGATCGCGATATACCCTCGAATATTTTCGTCTCTTCCAATTGTAGAAGAAAACGAAGCCTGTGGTGAGGATGTCCCGTTATCAGGGGTGCATGACACGGTATAGTGCTTCTCTGTAAGAAAGAGGCGAAAGATTCCTCCAAGCTGATCTCTATAGTTCCAGGGCCATTCTTCGCGTTGCCCCGAATAAGCGAAACATTTGAAGGGAACGAAGTTATCGCTACACTTTCGTAGCGCTGCAACTTTATAGAAATGAATTGATAACCCCATTCTCCGACGGTCGAATGTTTTCCATTTATCGGTGCTTTTCGTTTGGGAGTAGGGCTGGGACTATTTGTCGAATTATTCGATATTCGAATATTCGAATAGTATGGTGTGAATTATAAACCAAGTTCTTTAGGTTCATTTGTCATGGTGAAATCTTGTAAGCTAATTTTAACCCACTTCATACCATACTATTCGAATAATAACATTCGAATACTCAAATATTCGAAGTTTATTCGTAGCATTCGAATACTTGTAAAATATTCGAATATTAAATTATTCGAATAGTCCCAGCCCTATTTGGGAGAATGGTTACGGCGAGGCGCGGCAACTTCTTTCGCGGAAATTCTCCTGGCGCGCGCGCTCTCTCGCAAAACCTACACGCGCAAGTCGCTGTATACATAGTTTGCCTTCCCTTTACTTATGCATAGCCGCTACTTTCGTATGTATTCATTCGCAAACAACGCGCAGTCTTACTTTTAGCAGGGTAAACAAGTTTATCCAGTCGCGTCGGCGAGTTCCCCTCCCGAACTTCGCCCCTACTTTTACATTATAACTTCGCGGGGCTCGTGTTTCGTATTAAAATGCGAGAAGTACAGAGGTCGAAACAAGCCGTTCCCTAGTCCTCGAACTTGCTCAGGCGTCTGTTGGCGGGATTCGATGGGAAAACTCGTGGCAAGCGAAACATTCAGATTTGATTCTCGCTCCACGGTCTATCTATTCAATGGAATCGAAATTAATACCTTCTCTCGTTGCGGAAGACAATAGTAATCTCGATGGGAACCTAATTCCTAATACCTTCCTCCTCCTTGTTCAAGAACAGTGACACGAGTTGTAATAATATGGATAAATACTTTGAACGCGCAGTCTGTTTGTAAATCCCGTTAATCAATCTCGCTCGCCACTGATTCGTTTCATTGCGTGCGCCGCATGGAAGCCGATGAGAGGCATTTCTAATTGAAAGTCCCTGATCGCTGATTACTTTCACGACCCCGTGGTACACGTACCAAGGATACAATATTACCAGCCTTAATGAAGTTTACGAGACCGATGTCATTAGGAGCGACATAGTTGCGTCCCCTTTGAATCTTTCCCTGCATTCTTCTGCACGAGCGACAACCAATGAAACCCGAGTAGACCGCGCGACCCAGCTTTCTTCCCCAACTTTCTTTTGCTTTATGGAAAAAGTTCGTGGGATCGAATTAATCAACAGATAAACTCGCAATTTGTTAGCTGGTGATTGAATACCGGTGGTCCAGGCAGTTCCAGCTCGGTCTACAGCCAGCCAACTAAATTACAATCACATTTCACGCGAACGCGGACCCTTCTGTGCAGAAAATGTGTCCCGCACTTTCGAGGATATTTTTTCCCACGGAATTACTCGACTCTCGCACGTTCCGTATTTTCTGGCTGCAATAAGAATGATCGAACTTACAAAGCGCTACTCCTCGTGTATTCAAATTAATACCCCCTTTTTTTTTAAACCCTCGCAAGATATTACCCTCGTATAAATTCACGAGCGATCATCATACACGAGCGCTCCTTTTACGATCGATAGATCCTTCGTTTTCATGATTTCATAAAAACAGGGTGGAGGAGGGCTTCCAATATAACCACCGGGAGGAAATTTGCAAGTCCATCGCGGTAAGGTATCATCCTTCAAAGCGTTTCGCTGTTTGACCTGAATCTTTCCGAGCCTGATGGTACACCTTCGCAGTTCCGCACATCTTGACGGAAATTCTGCTCGCCCAATGATGGATTTCATGGTACACGAGTCGATTATTGACAGAAGAGGAGATCTTTTGTTATTAGCGGAGCACTGGTCAGGGTGGCTGGTAACACGTCCGCGGAGCGAGGCTGCGAAATTAGTTCCGTCGAAAGGCACCGGATACACTGTCCGAAACCGTAATTCGCGATACAGCTAATTAATTCGCGCGGCGTTCGAGTGAACGGAGGGACCTTGCCGGGTTCATCCAATAAATCGAATTCACCGATCGAATCCACGGACGCCCGTCGTTTCACTTAGCTCGACGAGGACGTTTCTAGTTTAGGCTGCCAGCCGGAGAACGTTCTACACGGGGGGCAATCACGGAATTGAAAATTTATCGAAGCTTCGAGATAAACTCCTCTCCCAAGTGCTGTGCCTTTGTGGCCTGTCGGCCGTCGAGCGCGTTGCCATGACGCGAGGCGAGGGCCCTTGAGCCGTTTCGCATGGACATTTCATTTTCTCCACAATAACAATGCAATCGATCGTTGCTGACGCCACGTATGCCCATTCGTCCACTCCACGCAAGAGTTCTCCTGTTTTTTACCATCCGGAAGGTTGTTTTGAACGTTAAACGTTCGTCACCATCGGGCACTCGAATTTTTTTTCTCCCTTACACGGCTGCGCTAAATTAGCCTGCCGAACAAAGATATGGCGAATCGAAAAGCGAAATGACGCGCTGATTCCTTGGCCTTGGCGAGCGTCCGTGAAATATTAATAATGAGACATTACTCGGAGTTAAGAATAGAAGGTAAACGTTTTGACGGGCATAATCATACGTTACAGTCGCTATCGGTCCATTAATCGATTTATTGTAATTACTAGAGCAGCGGAGCCGTAATGAGTGGCGGCGAGGTTCGTGTACACGCTCGCCAAGATAACATCTGTTCCAGGCATGGAAATTTACATGGAGACTTTTCAAACAGTTACAGAGAAACGCCCACCGTTATTACTTAGGATTCGTTTATCGGACTTTTACCGGGCACGATAGTTTCCGTCCCCCGATTCCCATTCGCGGCGCCATTCATTTATTTCACCACGCTCGTTGCATCATAATTACCGTTGGAACCTTCGTTCGTATCTTAAGTAGCATCACGTAATCGCGGTAGCTATCGATCTTCCTAGCTCGCCCCGTGCATGATCCCCGACGCGCCGGTAACTCAGCCTCGATTAATTTCACCTGGACGCGGCGTCGCCGAGGCTGTTCTCCAGATTGCAAACAGCGCGAGCGCTATTAAGACGAGCATAAAACGAAATGCAACAGTGGATATACAAAGTCATCGCATGTACCGGATAATCTAAGAGAGGATCGGAGAATTTAAGATCGTATAACACTCAAAAATAGTTGCAGGCTGGTAGATATCAGAAATGGGATCTTCGCGAGACGCGGAGCAGCTGAAGTAGATATTCCAGACTGCAGGAGCTTTCGGAAAATTTACAGAGAATCGTCCTGCTCTGAACTGAACGGCGAGTTGAAGGAGTGTTGGGTGCAGAGACTGGCGCTGGAAATGTCGCCTCGCAACGAAATCTCGATAACGCGCGATTCAAGAGAACAGCGTCGGTGGAACATCTCGATCCCCTTAGTCACTCTCTAGACGACTTTATACGCTGTTCCTTCAGCCAGGAGATCCCGAGTACAAGCTTTCGTAACACCCGCGGTGTCCAGGGTCGCGCGCGCGGAGATCGGACAAAGAGGTATAGCGGCACGGGGCGCGTCGCCTTGCGTCGCGTCGTGACGCGCGGAAAAGCGATTAAAAGCCAAGGAGACATCCCACCGCGCGCTGTTGCCCGATACGAAATCATCCAAGGGAACGGGTCGCGAAGGGAAAGTAATGCTGTGCTCGGGGTGAGAGAGACCGAGATGGTGTTCGCGGAAAGTGCAGGCCCGCGCGGGAGAAGGAAAGAATTTCGCAGATGGAAGAGAGTATACCGTGGAGGAGCGGCGCACAGTTCTCATTATCCGGGACCGTTTTAATCTTCGCCGGTGGCGGCGAGAGTTATAAACAGAACCGGTGAACTCGCATTACGCGACCGGGCAAAGAAATGAAATGAAAGAATAAATTATTTGCCTGGCCGGGGCTGTTTGCACCCGATCCCTTAGTTTTTATTTCCGCGCTGCGCCCATTCATAATTAGCATGGTAAAGGGAACGGGAATTATTCAGCCGCGACGTGATATCGCGCCAAGATTCCAACCTCTGGCTGTTGCCTCGCGTCCACGTCGACCTGGCGGTTTTTCCATACCTCCCCACTCCCCGAGCCACTGCGTGTTTTCCATTTTTAATCGCGATTTCCGCGACGATAACTCCCGAACGGACGCGACCGGTATCGTTGAATAATGCTGCAACGAGACGAGGTACGCCTAATGCTTAATAATACGAGTAATTGCCACTCTGGCAGGTTCTCTTCGAGTGGAACGTTAACGTATCGTGTACCGTGGACTCTTACAAATTCTCTTGTAATATGTTTCTATTTTAATATTCTATTCTCATTATTTTAGAAGGGTTTCAACTCGCAAACATGCGAAGGTAATTTTCCATTTTGATGCCGGGAAGCTTCAGTAGTTCGATACTAGCCACCCACATTGGGTAACAGGGTTGTTTAAGTGTTGAAGGTATTGACACGAGTCAGATTGATGAATGGTGGCGATACTCGGATGACACTTTGTTCTCCACCACCCACGCCTGTTTAATTTGTCGCGCGGAAGTTTTTGATTTATCCAGATGGAAATAATGACGCGTTATCGATAACCCGCGGCGGGCATAGCGGGCGAGTTTCGATTCAACTCGACATTTTCCGCGATTTTGATGCTTTGATGTATTTCGCCTCTCTTGTTAGCGCGAGCAACCGCTCGAAATAGTTGGCTGCCGCACGAAAAGCGAAAAGGGGACAGGATCTCGCATTATTTCCACTTACGGCGCATTCTCGCCCCCTCTCGTTCCTCCGATGCAGGCATCCCGGTGCAGAGGATTCTCAAGTTCGTCCTACAGCCATGAAAGCCCGGTATTCTGGCGCACGGGAAATAAGGAGCTAGATAGGGGTCCAATTTTATCACTAAAAAAGTCCTTTAGCAAAATTAAGTTCCTCTTTCACGAAGAAGCTAAAGTCCATTTCGGTTGTGATACACTGAGGTTTCAAACAATCCTATCTATTCGCGCTCAAAGTACAAGTCATATCCGTAAAACATGTCAATGCACAGGACGCACGTGTCACTGAATAAGTGTTAATTATACGAAAAGTATTGCCGCCGAGAGTTCCGCGGAATATTAGACCCCCGTGGCTATAGGTGTACGCGATAACACCGCGATATTTTATCATTCCGTGTACGTGTCTATAAATAAATTCGTTTTGAGTAGAGATTAGTACCTACTTATTCACCGACGTCCTTAGAAAAAAAAAAACGCGACGCGTTCGATGGGAATCCTCGAGGTATAATAAAAATTTATGCCCCCGTGGTAACTGTATTTCATCTTAGGAGGATTTCGTATTCCCCCCGCTGTGCCGCGAGGAAAACAATTTATCCCAGAACGAGGAACTTGGAAGCAAACTTGCCTGGCGTCTTGGCATGGACGGAAAAAAAGGGGAAGGGCGCGAACCAATAGAACGTGGACATTTGTGTTTTTTTACATGCTCCAAAATTGATAGCCGAAGGCACGCGGCGTACGCATACTTTTATCGATGACAGACGATGCTGTAAAACTGTAACCTTCCGGCACGTTACGGCGCCCAGTTACGACGAACTTTATAGCAGAAGGTTTAATAATACGCGTTGCAAGTTTCAACAAACGCGCAGTGCTAAAATATCCTCTGTCGGTGCTTGCGCAACAGAAAAATTGCACGAGTTACGCGTATTCGTAATACTGGGTCGTGGCTCACCTCCGCGGCCTGTAATCCTTCAAGATTTCTAACATTACGCTACAGAGGAGTTCAGGGGAATATATAAATCGGCCGAGGGGAACTAGAATGACGTCTGATGCGAGAAATATGTGTTATCTCGTTTTATAAAGCTGAAACATGAAATGGAAACCGTTCAACATTGAGAACACGTCGAAGCGTACTACAGACACACGATGGAAGATATGTGGACATTGTTTCTGTTGGACAGGTCGAAGGAACGCCTGGTAAACGAGCGGAGCGAAACGCACAAACGTATCGCGGTTAATTACTCGATAAATATAGAAAACGTGAGTGCAAAGTTTCACGGTAGCCGCGCACGGTGAGAAAGCAGACTGCGAGCAAGGTAAAACGAGCGATTGTTAGCGATTGTTACGCTGATTGACAGGGGTATCGAATAATACATACGAACGGTACGTTGGCACAGGTATAATTAGGTACACTCGTTCCAGAAACACGATTGAAAAGTCTCTGTATCGACGCTGTCATGGGTGATTAGTACGCAGATTAAATCTTGAAAATTATCTTTCATTGCAAAGCGACGATTACAGGAGCCGAACGGCGAATCTTACAGAATCATCTCGTTTCAATTTGTATCTCGTTGGTCTGCAGCAAACAAGTAGTGTTTAAGGAAACTCGTGACAGAGAATTTACATTACGATAAGCACGTAATTCGTTAGCAGTCGCGATTTGTATCGTATCGTATTTCACCTGTGCATCGAAGGTTATTAATTAATACACTCAATCCCATTGTTCCCTTTTTCAAAAAATTACTTTAATGATACATTACGCGAAGGAGGTGTATATTACGGAGGAACACAGGTGGGGATCGGGCGTTAATTAAAAGCAGACGTCGTGGAATTTCAAGTAGGCCCCAGATGTGGAGGCTCGATAGGTAGAAAATTAATAATAACTTTGGCGAAGTCCAGGGATTCTTCGCGAGCACGATATGGCGGCGCCGGGAATGCGGCCTGTAACCAGTTAGACCGATAATTATTAGATCGGGTGAAACTTTTTTATCGCGCTTTCGTAAAAGTACCACGAAGGATAACGGCGGAGCCTAAATTACGACCGCGTCGCGTTAATTCGTCGCGGGAATCACGTGTCGAGTAAAAGTAGCCCGCGTAAAAACGAACAAATCTATTTCAAGGGGCGGAGAAAAAACGGATTTTAATTAACGACTGACCGATTTTCGAGTGTTTTTGTCCTCTCCCGGATAGCACACACGTGAACTGTCTTCGTGCGCGATAAATAAAGCCGGCCTCTACGGCTCCCGTGGGATTCATTTGTTAATTTGCTCTAATGCAGCGTACGCGGACTACACGGGAACCTATTATTAATTAAATTATCGGACACACTATGAATCAATACCTGTTTCCGGCTTGCAGCGCGTGCTTACGTTTTCTTAAGCGTAACCTTGCCTACAGCGTTAGTTACGCGAGTGTCTTCGCATTTAGAAATCCTAACGCAGGATTCACACGTATCAAGTTACGATACAACGTGTGACACACTTGTACACATCGCTATTCAAGAATGTCGTCGTAGACATTACCTAAAAATTCCTGTGCCATTAATAACCAGGACAAATGCGAACGTCTGGAAACACGAAACCTTTCTTGCCCACCCGCTGAAAGAAATACAACTTCATTTGGGTGATAGAACAGGAGTGGTCGCCCAACAGCAGTGGCTCTTCTCAGTGTCGCTCCGAGAGCACCCACAACTCTTTAAATCCAATGTCCAGCGTAGGTACACAGATTTTTCTTCCTTGCAGCTGAGGGTGAAACAGTCGCGGCAGCAGACGAGCGGGGAGGTGGGGGAGCTGGGCGGGCAGAAGTTTCGTCGGACGGTGGAAAATGTGGTACAGCGGGAGTACATGCATTGTCACGCATAGGGTACACAAGGATGCACTTCGCGGCCGGAAACGACAAACTGTCGACCGGAAAACCTTTTTCTGCTTTACCAGAGGCAAGGGTGAACTGTTAATCTTTATTTGTTCGTGCAACGCTGGATGAGCTAATTTTCGGAATAAGGCTCGAGCAACGATGGAAGACGTTTCGACGGAGTTATTCGCCAACTTTCAGCAACGGAAGTTAACGTATCACGTTATTCTGCAAAGTTAATTAAACGCAGAGGATGGTCTTGAAATACAGAACGCCAGAGTTTGCAAATGGGAACAGTGTTGGACTCGCGACTGCTTGGATTTCGCTTCGATATGTATTCGTTCTTCGTGCAAACGGAAGTCGGGGGAAGGTAAAGTATCATCGCTCGTTCTAGCGTCTCTCATAATTTCATATATTCGGCTGCGCGTGCACTTCTCAAATTATTCCCCTACCTAGGCGATCTTCCATTCGACCGATATGGCACCAGACCTGTGCATGCTCGCTGCAAAATGATTATAACGGAATTATATGTATATCGTTTCGTTTCGACATGTAGTATCTACTAGAAACACTCCGTTTTCAAACAATCTGAAACGTTATTCTATGAAGCGGAGTATGATTTCAAGAGATATCGTCTTCCTCTGGTCTCTCCTTGATATCTGTCTTCGATATTATTACTACAGTGACAGTAAGAGGTTTTTGTTTTCGGGCACGGTGTTTTAGACCCTTGACAAC
This sequence comes from Andrena dorsata, assembly GCA_929108735.1. NCBI lineage: Eukaryota > Metazoa > Arthropoda > Insecta > Hymenoptera > Andrenidae > Andrena > Andrena dorsata. The sequence continues at coordinate 55,511,135 of OV815489.1, forward strand.
GAAGATGCTGAAACAGAAAGAGGAGGGTACGAAGTGAATGTGCATTGGCCGCGTCTCTGCGCGTGAAGGTAATTAATTGTTGTCACCGACACACGCCTTATCCTCCATAAATTAACGCCTTTCCTCTCCTGTTTTCTTTCCATTGACTCTCCAGCACTACATAGTTTTCATTCAACGACGTTAGCACGCGAATCCACTGCTCCCGGCAGTTCCACAGAACCGCATTTTCATCATCAATAGAGCCCCTCTGAATAAATATAGAATTGCATTCAACTGTGCTTAAATTATTCATAAACAAGTAAAATATTCCGCGGAACATTTAGCCGGGAGACAAATAATTCAATCCCCTTTACCGGTTTCGAACTTTCATTAAACATATCCGATCGCGATTGGGATTAACTCCACTCGCGTTACATTTGCAGAATCGATTACATTAGTTTCATTACTTCTGGCAACGTTACCCCAAATCGAATGCATCAGAGTCCCGACAGATTGCCCCGGCATCCGTTTAAAACACCGAACGTCTGACGCAGGCCGTGTGGAATAAAAGCCTGTGTCTGGAAAGCCAGGATTACTCGCGAATCCTCGGAGAGGAGCAACAACGTTCCGCCTCGATATCGTCAGATTAAAAAACAGAGCTGCCCCGGGGTTCGATTTTTCAATATCGACAGCGGACGCGTTCCTCCGAGGCTTGCGTGCTCGAACAATCCGAACACAAACAATATATATCCTAACCTCGTTGAAAGTCGAACAAGGCGCCATTAAAGGCTGATTAAACGATGCGACTGAAGCGATAATTAAAAAGGCGCATAAAATATAGCGGGAGGTGGAGGTTTCTCGTGAGAGAACTTTTATATCTTTAAGACCCCGGGGCTAGTGGGTCAGCGATACGGTCGCACTCGATGGACGATCGATCGAAAAGGAATTCGAAAGAAATACAATTTAGGACTGGAATGGAGGCAGAAATAAAACGATTCCCTGCCCTCCCTTTTGTGGAGCGTCGAAGTGATTTGGAACTGGAGATAGGTGCGCCTGAAAATCGCGGGACGAAACGTTGACCGTGCGAACCTAGCCAGCTCCGAGTCGAAGCGTATTGTCTAAGCGAATTTCTCCGTTCGAATTTTATCGACTCATCGGGACTTTATTCCCGGGGAAAACGAGAAGGAGCAGAGAGAACGGGGGCGCCCCGAAAGCGGGCGCGAATACGAAATTACGAGCAGGGGAACGTGTCCCACGGCTGTTCTCCGACTTCCGTTGATAGTGCTTTTCGAGCGGTTCGCAGCGGCGCCAATATCCTTAGGGTGCCGAAAGTCACATCTTCGTGCCGGTAAACGTTCCGGCGAACTTCCGTTTGCTGTGCAGGCCAATCTGGATCTCGTGATTCCACCGTTCGGCTCCCTTCCTCACGTCGAAGCCTGTTCTCGTCCCGTAATAAGGCGACGCAGCTTCATAAACACGACTCTCTCAAAAGAAACCCTCGCCACGCGAGAACGTACGTAGCAAGTTCTTTGGGCAGCCCGTGCAATAAAACGCCCCCTTAAACGGAGCATTAAGCAGGGAAATAGGTTGCGAGTCCATAATCGGTTATTCAATGACTCGTTAAAGTCACCGCGCACGAGAGGTGCATTTCTTCGACCAGGAGGGACAACGATCATCTCAGGCCGAGGATAAGTTTAAGAGACTTAACTGAAACTGTGCACGATGAGCTTCTTCAGCTTTCCAAGATTAACAACTTGCCACGTATTTTAGGATGCTAACGACGCCGTTCGGTTCGGAACGTATCGTGTTCCACGAAATATTAATATAATCGCGATGTCTCTCGTTAAAATCCTCGAACGTGTAAAATGATACGCGGAAGTGCTCGGCTCGCGGGGAATTAACAGTCATTACATTTAATCATCGACACCCGTTCTGCCGTAGTTACATATAACCCGCGTTTTTCTTTATATTACACTGCCTAATGCGGTCTAGAATAATTTATGTAAGCTTTTGTACTGTCCAGTTTCATACACGGGCAATTTATCTGAGTTGCAATTTCAGCTGTATCACGTTACAACGCAGTCGGGCTGGTTAACATTTCCAAATTCTGTGGCTGCTACTTTTTGAATATTATGAATATAATAATGATAATAATAATAATAATAATAATAATAATAATTATAATGTATACCAGCAAATGATAATAACGCAACCAAATTCCAAGTAATATGTTGAACACGACTACCTGTAAAATTATTTTGTTTTGCGGTTCAAACAGTGCGCTCGTGGAATCGAAAGAAATGCAAGAAAACGATGATAACGATTACGTGTATTCGTTATTACATTTCAACAGAATTTCGCGGATTATTTACGGACCACTGATCCGCGTAAAGTAAGTTTAAAACCGCGCCGGTGGCTTTCTAAAACGAATGTTCACTGACAGGTGTCCCCGCGCGATTGTTAAATAAATACTCGGATTGGATTATCGCAGGACATGCGTTACACTGTCTAGAGCGCGGAATGGGACTGTCGCGAAAGGGAAAGCTTCAATTATCCAGGAGTTCTCGGGAATCAGCATGCGGTGCGTGAGGAATTAAGGACTTTGATCAGGCTGGGATCAGTATAGCCCCCCAAGAATGCCAATTTATGAGATTGCCATGTAATAAAGCGCTCTTCGATTGCTGCTGCCTTCTTGGCCTCGAATGCTTAATTTACGCCGTAACGGTAGCATTGATATTCAAAATCTTATGAGCATAAATCATATCCTTTTACCGTTGACCTACTTTATGGACGTGCTCGTTATTTAACGACTTCTTTACGAAACAGCACATCTTTGTATCAGATCTATGGCGAAATTGCCCGTAAAATAAAGATCTCCTTATTCTGAAAATCTGATTGCAACTCCCTTGCAAGCATCATAGCCATCCTTAAACTGCACCTCGCCAATAAAGTAGCGCCCCGTCCCCCGGGGATCGTGTGTAATAAAATCATCCGCGGCCGCGAGACTGGAAAGTCGCGTAAAGCGACGGTAGAACGGTGTTAATAAATTTCAGGCTGGGCCCGGAGTGCCGCGCGGAACGATACTCGCAATTTGTATCGATGAAACCGTGCGCCACGCGAAGAAATTACCCCTGTCGCCGCAGACATTCCCGCGATATCGCGGCGTGGCTTGCCGTTCGCGGCTTCAAGATTAACGCCCGCTGGTATTGCGCTTTTGTTCGGCCAAAAAAGCCATAACGTCGCCCCTCAGTTTCCCTGCAAGTAAAAGTCGGCGGGCCGGGCCGAGGCACCCGAAGACAAGAAGTTACAAGGCAAGCCTCGTTATCCCTGACCCTGCGCGCGTTTACCATACGCTCCCGCGCAAAGGTTTCCTCGGGGTTAAACGTGCGTACAGTTTCGCAGGGCGGGGTAATATACGGGACGAGATCCTCCGGAGATCGTCCGGACCCGCGCGGAGACGGTGTCTGGCAAAACGCGCACGTTCCCTGTTTGTTTTAGAGGCCGTTATGGGGAACGCGTATAAGAATCGCCGACTTCGCTTAATGGCTCATCCGCCGATTTATCGCTCGCCGTTCAGACGCACGCCTTTATGGATCGTAAAGAGTCCAAGTTTCGACGGCAGTCCAATTACTCCGACAATAACGCCGAATCGCGGTTGCATTGTTGCGCACCTACATTTCGGTGGCTGTTAAAAGCCCATCCAGGCGAGGTTTTAAGTTGGTGCTTGCAGTTAGAGAGCTTGCGAGTTCTGGCCCCGCAGATGACTAGATTATTTATACCTTACTTTGCTCCGTTTAATTGTTACGCATACCTGCGATAGGGGAGACCGGGGCAGATTCTAACAAAAAAGTTTACACAGTTTTTCCTCGAAAGTGTTTTCCTCAATCAGGAAATAATTTGCGTGATTTACTACTTGGGTGCATATGTGGTGAACTGATTGCGTGAAAGTACGTGACAAAATATTGGACTGTTAACATCTGGCTTCATCTTAAACAAATCTGAATCTTTGTTACCTACAATGTGCCCCAGTCCTGGGGTAAATTGTAACATATCTGTTTTACTTATTTAAATACAAATATGAACACAAATAAGCGTTTCTAAAAGATATAAATGAAAACACAGATCATTATTAAACATTTGATATACACGAGTTAAACAATCATTGCTTATTCATCTGATTCTATCAAAATCTTCTTCTTCGCTTTCTTTACTTTATCCTTTATACTTTTTCTACTTTTTGGATTCTCGATTGTTCTGTTGTTCGTCTAGAGCATCTTTTTCCGTTGTATCAGCAAATAGTTTGCTTTATCACCATTTGGAGTGGAGTAAGTATAGTAACATGTTACAATTTACCCCGAGGTCGAATTTTTGCGTTTTATCTCAGCAAACGAGAAACTAAACATCAAATCACTAAAATGCGTATACATTATTATAAACCAATGTGTACTGATTCGTTTGCGATAAAGAAGCAAAAATTCAAACGGTTTCTAATGCCGGTTAATTGAAATAAAAGTGCTGATACAACATTTACTTACGTAACCTAAAAACTAAAATTCTGGGCTATAACCACAAAATGAATACATAACGCTCGTTTGTGTCACTAAAACCGACGGTGCTAATATTGTCAAGCAGCTCTCGAATGCTGTAGGTTACCAGATTTGTCGTTCAAAAGATTTTACTTATGTTACAATTTTCCCCTACGTTATATGCTGGTAAGAAGGTACCTGTTAATTATGAAACGTCATTCTGGTGAAATCTTCCCTTTTCTTTCTACTGGAAATTCAACCAATTGAAACTTGATAAAATTGGAGACTGGGAGGGGGGGTCTCGAATGATCCCAGAATTGAAACTCGGCCGAAGTCGTTGCAGGGTTAATAAGCGTTCCGAACCGTCCTCCTTCCACGGCGGAGGGAAATTGGCGGCAAAAGTTCCCTGTTCAACGTCGCAAAGCGATAACTTTTTGCTGAGATACGCGAGGATACTTGTTTAATCCGCTGTGCTCGGCCGATAATACACCGGGGAGTGAGTTTGCGCGAGGGAGAAAAAGAAAGTAAAGCGTCTGGAGCGTTGGAGACGCGCGGGCTATACAAATATTTCCGAGCGGCAGAGCGGCCAGATTGAATGCAATTTATTATCCGCCATTACATAAAGGCTGCGGCTCGCCCGGCACGAGCCCTCATATTTTATGATAAATAACAGGTTGACCCCTCGACACACTGGATATATGATGAATTAATGGTCCCCGTTTGGGTAAAAGTACATACGTCCGGTGGATTAAAATTATTAGCGGTGGCCGCGAGTCGAATAACTCAATGCACGGAATGCCTCCTTTTTTTCCCCTCTCTTTCCCCATCCTCGCCAGGGGTTCTCAAAATCTCGTATTCCCCGGGGGAGGCTCCTCCGCCCCCCCCCCCCTTTCCCCTCGATTTCGAGGGGCCGATTCGCGAAACGCATTTTTCTCGCAGGCAACCGGTCCTCGTCGATAAATCAGCCGCCGCGGCTCGTCGATAAGCGACTCTCCTTCTCGAACGATCCCCCCGCGATCATCGAAATTAAGAAACAAACCACGAGGCGGGAAGGGAGGGACGCAACTATGCGCACACACGTCGCGTACGCGCGATAAATCACGCGGACCTTCCGGAATCTCTGATTAACAGTTACGCGACGAGGGAGGGGCGACGAATCGTCCGTGGATCTGCAGATTTTCCGGCGGTGATAGGCCGACCTCGAAGCTGGACAAAATTTTGTAATAGAGACGAACACGCGAGAAAACCGTGGTACGCGTAAAATTTCCGCGATAAACGAATGGGCACGCTGAACGCACGCGGCGAAAGAGAGAAATGGGAGGTGGGCGAAAGGGAAGGTATTGCAAGGGTGGCGTGGACACGGTAATATCATGTTCATGATTTAATTAACTCATTACTGCTGCTATTAATACATGTATAGGACGTGCAATCTATTTTTCATCCGGGCAACGAGGATGTTGAGGGAATTGTATGCATACGCTTTTACCACGAGCTTGTTAACATTAACCGTTAGTAGCGCTGTAATTATACATTGACTTTAGATATACCGCGTAGATAGACGAAGGAGGGGAAAAAAAACGGAAAAAGAGAGCAACAAAACGAAGAGAAAGGGGAACAGGATGAAAAGGCAGACAAGCAAGTGGAAACAGGCCGATAGAGCCAGACAGAAAGGAGAAAACAGAGTAAAGACCGGGAATAAGCCAAAGATAAGGGGCAAGGCGAGAGAGGTGAGTGCGAAAGAGAAGGGTAAGAGTCATAGAAGTGTACGCAATGAATAATTACGGATAGCCGCGGCGGTGCAAGTAACGAATGATGGATCGTCCGTTGCTGCGGGCGGGGAAATGCGAATTCGAAATTCTCCAGGTCCCCGGTAAAAATAATGTTCCACCTCTGAGGAATTTCCACCGACATATATCTGCATATCTATATATCTGCGGCGCACGTACACGTATAGAGAGATATAGGTACATGTCATGGGGCGCAAAGTGGCGGGCATAGGCGCGCGAGAATAACTGTACATAATGTGTACCGAAGTGCAGGAACGCGCGAGATAACGCGAATGAATGATTGTCTGAACGCGTGTCAGAGTACTGAATAGGGTGCGATAACCGATCGTAGGATGCGTAGTGAATATCGAGTCTAATCAGCGGGGAGCTTGGATGCTGAACATCCATTTCGGAACCGAAATATTCCAATGCGTCGCGTTGGAAGACACCGGAGGACACCATAACGGAATACAAAGGGACTGAAAAGAGAATAAAAGAAATCTTCATCGAATAGGTACAATAGGAACTAAGTTCGAAGGATTCCTCGCCCCCTGATTTCTATTTGCCAAAGCTGCGGCCCCTCGTGATGATCGTGAATGAGAGCCAGTTGGCCGCGCCGCGGCGCACCCCGAGCGGATTCATTCCGATCTCAGTCACGTTTCCCGATCGAAACTTTCTGCCGCTTTTATATATGGTATTATGGGGATCATTAAGGAGGCAGCTTTCGCCCAAAGTGGATCACTTTGAATTTTAATCAATTCCGCGGCGTCTTTAACAGCTCGGCGAAAAAATGTGACGGGCATCCTGTAACGAGACGCCTCGCCCCAGGGACACACGGAAAATTCGTTACGGGGCCCCGAGCTACGGTGAACCAAGGCGACGCGGACGGACCTCTAATAGCGGCGGTAAGATCACGCGAGAATGATACTTCGGTCCGGTTACAAACTGCCGAGCTTGATTGCTCGCTGGTAATTAAGCTTCCTCCGGCGTCGCACAGTCTATTATGGATCTCCCAGCCCCGATTCGCAGCTGAATATCTCCGGCGATCGGGAGTTTCATTAGTCCCGAGCAAGAAAGACGTCCGAATTCGAGATGCAGGTACGGTGGCACACTTACCGGCGGCTGGGACGTCACGTTTCGTTTGCTCGGTAAATCTAAGTACCCGTGGTTATGGCCGCGATAAAGCTGTTCCTGGGACCAACTTACGAGGCCCTTCGTGACCTATGCAAACTGGTACGCTCGTCACATTCGCAAACACACGGCAGGGCCGAGTGTTGCGGATTTTCGTTGGCCTGGCGTCCCGGCCCGGCGCGGCCGAGTTACGTGGACGACCGTGGGCCATGTTTCTTAGCTAGGCGAGTTCTAGAGTTTCAGAGCCTTCATCGCCATCCACTTCTAGGTGAAGAAGAAGTAAATGTATTCACGCGCAATATGTTCACCTCCGAGTAACCCTGGCCGGGAAGAGCTGGTACTGATACGGGAAAGCAGGCAGGTAACAGATTTATCACTATCAGCGCGAGTAAATTTTCTTTAGCTTCAAAAGAGATGTTCGGAGCTATCACCGTTAACTTCGCCGGGTTTCTGGATGCTATAAACGGTTACATTACGCTTTTAACTGTTTCTGCGATACCAGTACACACGCTCGGGCTAACAATTTTCTCTAGCACCGCCGCGAGTTCCTCTTATTCAGGGTCACTCCTGAGTCGACGTCACGCATCCGTATATAATTATTTATTTCAACGGACGCGTTGAACAGCCACAGAGCACTGTGCTGTCGTTAAAGTACTTTTTAGAAAACTTGAAGTTGGTTATCTATCCCTTCCCTTATTATCCAACAGCTGCGCACGCGACAGAAGCAATTTCTCGCTACAAAGATACGTACGTACATCGCTTAGAACACGCGGCCTTTGCATGCCGCTAATAAATGAACGTTATTTCGAACTTTGCCACTGGCAACGTTCATTTCAAGCTCCCTCGCTCGAACTTCCGCGACAACGACGTCCGTGGAAATTAGATTTATCCCGATACGACCCGAGCTTGTAAAATTATATCCGCGTAAATTGTACACGCGCTGCGGAGACGGCACGCGTTTACATACGGGTGTGTATGTCTCGCGGTGTCCCGCGTGGACGGCTGCAGCCGAGCTTTTTCCCTCGACCGAGGCACCCGTTGCGCGAATCGTTCGAGCCAGTTCGGTACCTAACTTCGTCAAAAAACGACAAGTTAATTACCGTTAGCAGCTTACGCAAGCCGACGTGTACCAGCACGCGGCGAATCGTGTTGAGAATTTACTGGCAGGGTCACTGTCGTTAAACGCGTCGTGGGGACGTTGGTTTTATGGGTTACCATGGAACGTTGGTGGCAGTGGGAAATATTCTGCTCTCGACGATACGCTCGAGACGTAACAGCAATAGAAACTAGTGGTTTCCTCCGTTTAGGGGCTGGCGTGAAACGGCTACCACCGCTGTAGGATCGATTAACCACTTCGAACTATGCATTGAATGTGATCCTGTGGATGTAGATTGTAGAGGGACATCGGCGTAGTTGGAGTAAAGTCAATCGTCCAGTTAAGATCTTCCTGCACCGCTTCGTCCCCTAATGCTTCGTGCACACCTGGAAGCACAGATTAGAGAAAACCCAAGTGATGAGTTCAGTAATAAGTTGTCACCGAAACGCGGGCATATGATATTACGTCATGTACTTTATTTTATGTAACCAAAGGGTAACAACCTGTTAAATAGCAATAATAATACTGCTTATAACAATAATTGCATTTATAAAGCAGAATATCGCGCGGATAAATGCACTTTACGAACATCCACTCGACTCGCCGTGTGTCTAACGATCGCAATAACGACGGCCGATCTACATTTTTGCCGAGAAATTACATTTGCCGCCTGCGAGGGGAATGTGAATTTCATATTCGCCGGAATACAGTCTGTGGAATTCAAGAAGACAAGTGGCCCCGTATTGCGCGGCACGGTGTAATTTATGCGCCACCGTGTATCATTACCGTTTCAACTTGGAGCACCACTCGCGGGTCTATTTAAACGATGATACGGGGAATCGATCACGCATGTATTTATGTATCCTCGGCACCGAGCACGGCTAATCCGCGGAATCAACGTTCACGGACAGTGCTTTAAAATATCTGGGTATAAACGTGTGGCAACGGTGGTGGCGATTTCAAATAAAATGGTGCTCTTAAAAATGTTCATAAATTCGTACAAACAGCAGCCGGGGGAAGCTGTATTTTACGTAATCCCCTAGGGACATCCGGTTGAAAATGAATGGATGCTAAAGCTAAAGCATTCGGGCGAGCAACGTTCTCCCCGCACCTACGCGAATCGAACGAAATCCTAGGACCGGAAGAACTAGCACGATTTAATAAAGGGCATCCGACGCATAGCCGCGCGTGGGTATAAATTCACGTGTGCCTGCCCTATTCGTGTGTCGCACGAAGAGCAGGATATCCTTTGACTGGGCGATCGCGCCGCTGACAACGAGCCGCGGGCCCGTCGCTATTAATTAACATATTATAAAGTCGAAGGGGCGTACCGGGAATTATCATAATTCCTCAATTACGTCTTAATTTGGATTATAGGTACTCCCTGCCCGTTATCTCAATTATCAATCTATTTACCGCCCATTTCCTGTACTATCAATAAGCAGGCCATCCTGCGTGATTTAACTGTTCTTGGTTATCAATTAACACAGACGGATCGACGCGGTATCGCGTGCCTCTATGGAACACTCCCATGACCATAGAAGTCAGGCGAACTGAATAAATTGAATTACGGTTCGGAATCTTCGTGTTTCGAAGGGAGCCGAAAGATTAAGAGAAAGCCGCGGTCGCGGAAGAAATGTAAATTTACAGAAACGCTGTGCTCATAATATTACGTTGCACTGGGTATTTGCAAACGGGCCAGCCAGTGTTCTCCACTTTGTGGATACGCGGATGGAACGTGGGAACCTCGGCGACTCGTGGTTTCCGTTCGATTCGCTTCGCGAAAGTGCAGCCGGTGGACATTTTGGAATACTAGGTTCGAAGAGTAGGATCCTGCTGACAGTCTAGTTACTTATCAGGTCCACCTTCGAAGCTTTGCAGGTGAAACAGACAGATTTAACAATCAGAAGTTCCTACTTCCACCCCTGCCACTGCAATTCTGTTTCCAGGGCCCGATTCCGCTTTTCCGTCGGTCAGGGCAAAAATAATTTCTGCCGTCTTTTATATTTAATTATAAATAATTATTTTAAAATATAATTTTTGACAGTGAGTGAAGGTTTTCTTTTCACGAAAGCCTATTGTAACGATCTTTAATACCTATAGGTACGCACCTTTCCATACTTAGTATATAAGAATTATATCGGTGATTTAAAAACAATTTATAAGTGTGATACTAAACTCAAACATGTATTACCTACTTTTTTACCGGTTTTTATTGATTGTAATTCTCTCTGTCTAACAATTTTGCCGCCCCCAAATTAGCCACTCTGTGCAGTTGCTGTACTACTTGCACCCCCCTAGATCGGGCACCGTCTGTTTCCATGGAAAAAATAAATTTCCCATGGCTCGTGGTGTTGCACGCCCAGTTCGCCGCGTTGTCGGTCACGTCGGCTCGACCTCTTCCTATAAAAAAACAATATTGAAAGAAGGTACGATCTATGTTTAGCCGAGAGAAATTGACCTTTTCTTCCGTTTGAACGGAAACGTCTGCGTTGCCGCGCGCCAGCTCGCCACGAATTCGCGTAGTCGTGGCTAGCAGATAATAACCGTGAACTTCCAGTTGCATATCTCCGCGGCTGGTTAAAGAACAATCGGCCGATGGGAACTTTCTAGCAATCACGGGGCCCCGTGCCGCTTTCACGAAGGTTCGGCCGCGAATACGCGCCGATGCGTTTCATTAAACGCCGATAGTTTTCGTTCGATCCGCAACGAGGAAATTATAGATCTCGGGAGGGACGTGCTATCGGCGCTGGTGATCAGGGTACGAGCGCGCACGCTGCCTCGCGCCGATACCTTCATCGTTTTAATATTGATGGGCAGGTTACGTTACACGTAGCCGCTTGTATTCTCCTGTTTCGCTGTTATCCCCAGGTAATGTTTACTCTGTAACATCAATGTACGCGGAATCGGTAATGGAAATATCGACGGAAGAAATTTAAAAGCGTGTACACAAAGCGCGCCCGGAGTTTGCGTTCATCCTCGATCATCGGGGTCGAATAATAGCGTAGGGAATTTCATTTTGTTATTTTTCGAAAAGCCCCGCTCGCCCCCCGCTCCTCTATGCTGCAGCTTATATTCCACGTTGGACGTATACTGCTCGCGGAGTACCTACCTTTGATATCGAGTACTGGCATCCCTTTGCAATGCTGTATTTATGAGCCAGTTTTCAGTGCGCGAACTAGTTGCTACATATTAATATCTTATGCCAGAGAAAACGCCATTACAAAGTAGGCACCATCGTAGCTAATTATTCAGCTCTTTGAGAGCAATGTGACGAAGAACAGCATCGTGTCATGAATTTAATTTACATCGCTTGATTGACAGAGTATCGTAACTTGGGTGTAATTGAAATTGTTGCGTAAAGATGTGGAGGACAGGAGCACGAAAATTGATGAAATGTTTTCGGGTCCACGAACTTTCGCGAGCTGCATGGGGGGCTGTTGGGTCACTCGCGACTACCTCCGTTACGAGGTCGCGCTCCTTTTTTCTGCAGCTCGTAAAAGGACTTTTACGACCGTTATGGATTATGCAGTCGTTCCCCCTTTTGTGAACCGCAAACTGTAAGTCCGGACTAGGTTGTCAAGTTCTCCATTAACCCGCTTTGTATCTTCGAGCGTTAAACCGCCGCTGATTCTTAACTCACGGCACGCCGTCACGTATGTACACCGAGAGAACGTTAACACGCCGCATTCACCGTTTCACCTGTTCTCCAATTCGTTGAAGTACAAATTTGGTAGAGAAATGGATCTAGGCACGTGAAATAGCGAATGCCTAGTTCCTTTTTCCCCCGTTAGACAAAAAAGAAAGGCGCTAGAGAAATATGTATTTATCCTCTCAGAGGCCCCGCGCGGGCGGAAACGTTGTCTATGCCGCGGCGCGGGCGAGCGAGAAATAAAATTTCCGACGGAGCGGAGCAATTTAAAATTCATCGCGGTGGAAATGAAATTTCCATCGGCGTTGCCCCGACGTTATAATTACTCCTGTAGCGCTACATTTGTAACGCGTTTCCGCGAATTCCCCGGATGATAACGCGCCAACGAAATAATAACATCGCTGACACGCCAGGGGGCTGTAGGTTGTAGCTGGAAGTAATAAATTCGTTCGGGTTTTGAAGATGCATACGATTCCAGGGAGGCAATACCTCTGGGAGTATCTCGGCAAAAATGCAGTCCCTGGTAAGTATTTCCGCAGCGTCTCCCACGATTCTTATTCACATAGCGAGGGACATATTTGCCGGGTAGCAAAGTTGAACCGCGATCAGTTGTAATATCCGTGTTTCCAGTGGCACTTCAGTAACGTCTGGCATTTGTTTAGCAGCTTAAATCACCTGGGTGTCTGTGAAAAAAACGTATGCACGCCCCCATTCAGTTCCGCTAATTGTTCGCCGTCCGCGTGTTGAACGTAACGTTCCCCGTTCGTCATGAATGAGACGCGCCGTTTATTCTCGTTTTCCTGTTAAACAATTTAATTAGCGGCTAGTCGTCGACAGAGCTTCCGGCCTGACGTTCCTCCGAAGGCGGGATGCAGGCTCGGTGGAAGTTCTAATTGCCTACGGGAGGTCGCGTTAACAAGCGAAGGCATCCCTGTAGAAAACGCTGATGGATGGCGAGCGGAGATGTAGCTCTGAAAGCTACGCGACGATCGAATCGTTAAGCTCGTCCGTACACTCTTAGTCCCAGCGTTAGACTGTGCTTCAGCAATACGTGCGTTTATAGTGTCGAAAGTAAAGTCGGAGGGAACGAAGCCTGTCGCCGCTGCAGTTGCTCCTTTGCCGGAGACTGAAGAGTCTCCTTAATTGAATTGTTCGCAAATTGATTAGTAGACTCCCGATAGTATAGTTTGGTCTAGCTGCAATATAGTTTTAGTCGCGTTCTCGAGTTGCCCTACTGTATTTCTGGCCTAGTTTTGGACCAGTCCTTGTTTCGGGTAGATTTATTACGTCTTAGTTCAGTTTAAAGATTCTGACATACTTTCCTGATTGTTTATGAGGGAGCGTTTGATCGAAGGGAAGGTTCTCCTCAACAAGGCGATCCAACCGTACGATAAATCAAGCGAATTCGGGTATTCGATAATTCTATGTTGCATACAGAACAGCAATTATGCACATCCAATTTACACGAATGAGTGTCCCACGCGACATCGATTTCGCGGATCTTAGATTTCGCGCGCGTCGCGATCCAGAGTAACGCGTGGAGTTTGTTACTGATGCCATTTCCGCGAGGCACGTAGCCGGAAACGTGGCACGCGATAACAAACATTGTCGTTTTCGTCGTACGTAGTTTGATGCCGCTGTAACGGAACTCGGGAACTACCCTCCGCGGTTGCTGGAAGACGCCTCCCTTGTATGGTAGATTAAGTTTTCGCGATTGTTACAATTGGGTCGAGCAACCTCTCTTCAGGGAGATAACTATCTTTCGCGAGTAGGAAATCGACTAAAACATTTTGATATACAGTGAATCACAAAAATATTCGGACAAAACAATAACTATTTTAAAATGATCCAAACGACTTGAGTCCAAAGCGGCCATCACTATTTTCTTCGCTATTCCGACCAAGAAATTTTTTGAAAGCGAAGAAAGATGTTACCTAGCAAACTAATCCTCCTAGATTCTCAAAAAAACCTCAAGTCGTTCGGAACAATTTAAAAAAAAGTTATTCTATTTCAAAGAGAGTCCGAATATGTTTATAACTGTACGTGTGTGTTGCTACACACTTACCAAGGGTTTTATTATTATTAGCGTTTCCATGCACTGCTCTGAGAAATCATGAATATCATCCTTCTATTATTTCGGGATGTATACACAGGGCTTCTGTTTTCGCGGATTCCAATAACACCTCCGCAATTCAATGCAATCATGTCCATAACAACGCGGCATGTCCGGCTCTCGCCGCTTCGTTCTGCAATGTTTAGCTGCCGTGGCGATCCTTCTCTGTACGCCAGCTTTGTCGGCGGGAATATTGAAAAGACAAACTCGCATTTCCGTTTCTACCACGAGGCGATCGTCGTTGATACACCATTCCCGTGGACACGGTGGAGGGATTTCATCGAACGTGCCTGTTGGGGGGGGCAACAATGGTTGATCCCTGCGAACGGTATTTTTATAGTTTCGGGTTCCGCGCGCCACGGTCCAGATGGGCGAGCGGGTCTGTGTATACGTTTCGGCACAAAAGCGCGGGCAGATTGATGCGCGATTGCTCTCAAGCGAGAGCTTGAAACTTTTCAGACAGCAAAATAGCTTTCTCGTAAAAACGACCAGCGCTTTCGGCGTGTCGCTCGCGCGTATAAGCGGGACTCGTCCGCCGAATATTCCCAGTTGTTCGAGGTGAAAAGGAACGAACAGGATAAGCGGAGGGAAAAAAAAAATGAAAAATGTGCAGGCAGGAGGTCGGGGATCGTAAAAAATAGCTGGTAGTAGATGCTCCGGTTGGTTCATCGGTATCGAGGGCGGGAGGTGTATCGGCTTTAAACGGCTCTTGGATGCAGCATCGCGGGCCAACGGTGGCTACATCAGCTGGGGAGACTCGCTGTAAGTGCTGAGAGTTACCACTGAGCCGGAGAAACCCTTTTTAGGTTAATGCGGAATGGTATAGTGCACTCGAGCGCAGGAGTGTCCCAGCGGCACTTAAATTACACCGATGCCCCTGCAAAAGCCGGGTCCGTGCAGGATAGATGTAACTAGAAGTACCCAGCGAGGCACAATAACAAGGTCAGCGTTTTTATGTCGCCTATAAATTTCCTTAGCAAACGTACGGGGCTGTGTAATTACGCATGGGCGTTTGTCGTAAAAATTCTTTCGCTATACTCGCTCTGTAGCGTTTGTCAAGTAGTTACATAAATACACCGAGAAACGGATCTGAAATTCGGTAATTCCTCGAAGAATGGGTTGAAAAATGTATCGAAGTTTCGTTTCGAGAGCTCGCGCGGCATGTCGGTTAATTGAAGAAAGGATCCCGTGGCCTGCGTGACGACTCGTTGGTCGACATCGACGACGTTGACGACGTTGGTGGCAAGCAGCGACGATGAAAAACGGGTTTAGTCGAGACATCGTTAGCTCGTTTATTGCCGATTAAAGACTTGGAGAGAAACGCGTGCGGAATCGGCGTATTTGGCAGTTGATTGCGACGCCGGACGGTAATTATAAATTACGCGCTCGTTATGTTTTATTGTGACAGGTTACGGTTCTTTTCCTTCGCGCCGTAATGAAAATCGATGGTACCTGCTACTTTGTTCGCCGGGTGTCTGCTGCGTTTGTTGGTCAGGGTGCCAGAGACAGTTACCTGAAACTAGAACTATTCCACGCGAAAGAGCGTCGTACTAAACCATCCGATTGCGGGGGGAATTTATCTATCAATTTACGTATCCCTTTAGTGCATAAGAAATGATGTAGGGAGCACGTATCTGACAGTAACGGCATAGGCTACTTATGAAAGTAGTATTTTAGATAACGCCCGATTAAGTGCTGCAGGCGACCGAACTGAGTTTGTTTTATTGACGTGTAAGTATAGTTAGGGTTATCGAAGATGAGATTAGCAAGATCATAATCGTAGATGCAGTAATTCCTGAAGAAGCGATGTGTTTTATTATCGTTCACGCAACAGATCATGTGAAACGTTAGAGTGTATCACTGAGCAGAGAATTTTAAGTAAAAGCATGGCACCAAGAAATATGGCTCGCGTGTCTACTTGATTTAGATAATTCGAATGCTCAGATACCTTTAAGAAACTCGGGTACAGAATGGCCGCCGAGCATGCTGCTTCGCAAGAATAAGAGCTTCAATAAAATGTAAAATACATGGTTTTTAATGGCAGCCGCGGCAGCACTAAGTTGCTTTTAACTTCCCTTCGGAGGTGGCTTTTCCTCGGATATTCCTCCAAACAAATCCCACCGCAATTTAGTGGAAGTTGAACGGTAAGTACTTTTAAAAGCTTCGCGATGCGGCTTTGCGTTAAATAAAACATTCTTCATACGTCCTTTCCATTATTGCTCTACATTCGAATTAATCTACATTCGCCAGTCAAAATTCCGCGTACATCTCCCGATAAAACTTGTTGCGAACGGAGCCAGTGGGATCGCGTCCCGATCGCGCAATTTCTCTGTGTCGAGAAACCGTCTCGACGGATCTCGCAACTCGAGAGCTAAGTAGTATCGGTGCCGCGCATATTCCGCCCGGGCGTTCCAACCGAGTAAGTACCTACGCGTGTCTGCCAAGAAGACGATTTCGAATGTTCGCGTTTCAATATCGAGAAGCGTCCTAATTCACTGCTCGCCGCTGGATTATACGGCGAAGGCACGATAAGTATAGGTAGACGTAGCATGGCTAACGGTGGATTTATCCGGCTTAATTCTAGTAAACTCCCTCGAGATAGTCCTCCTCTTGTATCATCCTCGACTAGCACGAGTGGCCGCGAGACCAGCCTGAACTCGCTATTATTTAATGGGCGCAATAATCCGCGGGCTTTTTCTCACCCGGTGACGACACCGGCTCCTTCTTTTTCCTTCCTCGGCCGGCCTCGTCCGACACCCTGCCTCGCCCTCCTTATCGCGCGAAGAATGCGCTGCAAGTTAATTAATTTCCTGCTTGTCGGACGGAACGTACATATGCTCCCCCACCTTTTGCAGAATGCGGCAAAAAGGCATTGTGCTGCCCGCGAAACTTGGAGGATTACGCGGCTACGTTAATTAATTTCGCCAGAATGATGTCGCTCGATGACACACGGACGTCGTCCTTTAACGAATCGCGGTGAAGTTTGCTTCGCGGTGGCACGCCTTCGGATTCGTCTAGAGACGAATTTCTGCCTGGCCAGTTCTTTCTCTAAAGTAGACTTTAAACGACCGTGTTTACCGAGAGCCAGGAAGTGGCACCGTTTTACTACACAATTTAAAAGTAAACTCTCTATCTCTGCCTCCGCGTTCTCGTCCAACTTCTGCCGTCTACTTATCGTTCCCTTATCGCCGTCACGCTCCAAAACAAGAATATTTCGCTAATGAACCTCTGTCTCAGCATCTTACCGTGTAATCTAAATCGAAATTCCGCGCATATGTAATTCCGTGATCCGACAATGGTAGATGCAAGTGACTGCGGAGAAACAGCATACGGCGATGAGGGAGCGTTTGGGATAAACGCGGAATATGAATTTTTCGGTATTTGGACTGTGTGATTTCGATTAATCATTGTCGTTAATTGGCCATGCACGTTGATTCTTGATCGAGATTATATTAGAATCCCTAGCTCGTACTCAGTCTTCATTTCGAATTAGTAGAATAATTAGTCCCCCAAAGAAAAGGGGAAAAAAGTGATTGATGTAATCACGAGTGAAATAATTCAAGAGCTTTGCAAGAAAGAATAGAAAATTGGATTTTATTCTTTAAGTAGATTTTTAAAATCACCTGATGAATTTGATTGAATTTGCATTGAAAATATTCTTATCCCTTCAACTCGGCTCCCTCAAGGTTATATCCTGAATGCGCCACGACCTTTTGCTCCTGAAGCATCTAACGTCACTCGATTCTGCTCCTTGACCCTCATATAACTCGTTGGCAACCCCTCAGTGGCCATTAATGAGACATTGACCACCCCGAATTGCTTTGCCTGTTTGATCATTAACATTCTTTCTCGATTCTTCCACAGCATCCTGGTGGATTCGAATTACTGCTCATCGACCGAAGAGATCGCAGGTATCAGGGGACTTTAAACGTCACACACAAGCATGATCACCGAATGGACATTTCGTACGATATAATCTAATGCGTCTTGCGTCTCTCGTACTTCAAATCGCGCGGATAATTATATGTCGCGTGTCTGGCTGCGGGGAAAAACGAAAGGATAGTCGAGATAAACCGCAACAAACGCGAGCGACAGCCGCGTCGAAGCGTGTCATAAATCTCGCGGGGTGTACGGCGTAGCGCGACATAATTACCGCCCCCATTCGCCACCCCGCGAGATATATCGCGGCTCTTTCGTCGGTGGGCAATCACGTTTGTTTGTACTTCGTTCGCGGTTTCTTATTTACGACGGTCACGATCATTCATAATAAATATCTTCGCCACAACAAGATAATGAATGACTTCCCTCGCGCCACAGAGAGAAAGAGGGTAAACGCGTATACGTACGTGCGCAAGCGGCCGATAAAACCAGAGAAAAAGTCTACTCGCGCAGCGGAAGGGGAGTGACTGACGCAGGCACGGTTAGTGACGGCAGCTCGAATATCTGACTCGGAAATTATCGAACCGTTTAATCAGTATTAATAGTACGAGCAGTCATCTGGACAAACTTGTCCTGCATCGACTGATAAAAGATTCCTGAAGGCTTTCAAGATTTATTGAGACCGCAAATTTGAATGATAATCGATGTGATTCGAAGCACCTCGATGCTCATCGTTACTTGAGCCCATCGCTAGCCACAGGTTACCAGTGAAAGAAGGAGCAGCAAACGGGGAACAGCGAGAAAGAGGAGGGTGAAAAAACGCGAGGCGGAGATCGCCGCAGGCTTCGCGCGGGTAGGTACGCCGTTTTTACTTGATTTATATAGCGCCGGCCGAGCGTGTAAAGTTGCTAGAACATAGATATTCTAGTTAAGAACCGACGGTCGCGGTGATCCTCAAGAAAATTGCTCCGAGTTTCAAAGTTGGAGGAGGCGAGCGCGTGCGGCACGAGCCTACGAGGGCCCTAGCACCGACGAGGTATAGAATTGGGAAGTGACATCCGTCACCATGACATCTGGTGGCAAAAGTAGAAGCGCTCGTTGGGTACACATTGGTACACATCAATCCATCGAAATACACGTTCACCTTCTATGAAATTCCTCCGGGCAGGATTTAAACCTGCCCAATCACATATACTTTGCATAGAAAGGAACATTTTCGCAAATAACTACAATAACGCATAAATTTTGTACCCATATCGGCGGCATCTCGGCTAGGCCCCGCCCCCATGTCACTTCCCAATAGACCTAACATCTTATGTACTTTCGCGGTCCAAATCTAGTTCTTCAAAGTCTTGCGCAAAATTAATGCGAAACTGTTTATTCGATCGAATAAAGGTATGTATAATAATTGCTCGAGCCCTTATATGCCTTATACACTCTTCCTAACAGCAAAGGGAATTAATTAAAATTCCACACATCATCGTCTACAGAAAGCAAATTCTTCGCCTAAATGTTTCTTCCATACATATATTCCAGCACGTATTCATTTACGCGCATTCCAACTAAAAACTATTTATATTAATTTTAACATTAACATTTTTCGAACGTTTAAACACCGAGAATAGAATAAAATTTATTCGGCGTAGAAAATCATTTCTTAGTCCAAGTTCAAATGTTACTAATTGCTTGACATTTCAAGTTGTACCGATCATAATTAATAATAATTTATACTTACCAACAAGCGTTGGAACTGATGAGGCGTTGAATATTTCCAAAGTCCTCTGTGCTTCAGCACCTTACTAAAATATATCTACTTACCAACTGCAAATTCCTCGGCGATGCGTTCCAAGTTACATTTATCGAGACGGAGCAGGATTTCATAAACCCGGGACAGAAAAATGCATCGGAAATTCGGCTTATTCGATACCTCGTCTGTAGCCCTACGCTCGCGATGATAAATCGCGCGTTCGAGCGGTCGCGCCGCGTCGAAATTTATACGGGGGTGGGCGCGCGATCGTTCTCCGCGGCGCGCGGCCAGAAACGAATATCGCTTCGGTTTATACGCTGCAGCTGAAAGCTTAATAATTCTTCGTTATTAATTTCGGCGCTGGCTATCCCATTCGCGTAGAGACACGTTCGAGCAACGCGCTCGTTCCAAGGATATACAACCCCTAATTGTTAACGATAAAAAGACCAACGCGGGCACGGCAAGTAGCGTAATTTGTCGCGGGCGCGTTCGCCGGGACGCGATAGGTGAGCAGGTGAGTTACGCGAGCGGTAATGCCCGGGGAAATTGCTACTTGATGGAGTCGCGGATAAGGCGCGCGATCGTTTCGAAATATTTAATCGCCTCGCGATAATCGATGAAAGGGAAACGTCGGTGAACGAGCGTGTCGTATCGGTTTCCCATAATTATCCTACCGCTTGCACCTGCGTTTTCTTCGCCACGGCAATAATACTCTTCCTAATTCTTTTGTTAAATTTCATTCCAACGATCGCGACACGGTCGCCGTTATCTAATTCTACGCGGAAACGATCCAGCGAGGACAAGATTTCTCGCGTTGCGATACGTTACGATACTATCTCGAAATCGGTAGGTAGTTTCTCCGCAACGAAGTTCGAATGAAATTCCCTGCGAAGTAGGTGCACCGTGATACTATGATTCATCTCAAGTCGTATTTCTATACGGTGACACTCGCTGTGCCAATTTTCCGTCCTCCGCGATCCTGTTCTGCCCTGCTGTGAAAAGGTGCAATCATCATTACAGGGTTATCGAGCGCGGGAGGTCGCTGAACGTAAATTAGTCCCGAACTGGTTTAGCTGAATGTGTTAATTGCATCACTCTCGGTCTTGATTCGCGGAGCGGCGATTATACGGTTGATTCGAGGCTATAGAGCCGGCAACAATTACCTCGCGAGTTGGTCGACTCTACGTACGTGAGCCTCGGCACACAGGCCGAAGGGTCTGCCCGATCTATCGCTGGCTCCTCTGCTAGGTAGGTGGATGTGGAGTGACCCCCGGACGAGCCGCGAGAATTGGACTCCGTGGAACAAGGCCGTTCCGATATTATTTCCCGCTGCTCGTACGAGATGCTGCTTCCCGCGTGTCTTAACCCTCCATTAAGCTAAGTATCTCGGGGGGTAGCGATTGCCCCGCTCCGTACGGAAAATAAAGAACGTGGGAGAAAAGGAAAAGGGAAGGGAACAGAGGAAAACGCTTGGCGTACCGTGCAGCAAATACCAGCTCGAGAACGATTTCTTCCACCATCGTTCCTTCGACACTTATCGGTAGAACCCGAGGAGCTTATGCAGAGGCAGCTTCATTATGTGGAGTAATAAAAGATCGACGGATCTGGGCGCGTAGCTTCGGGACACGAGACAAACGAACGAATGGAACGTTGCGTAAACGTCGGTGCTCTGATGCTAGGATAAGGTTCCCTTATGAGTAGCGTGTGGATAGCGTTCTCTTATCGGTTCGTTCAGGAAAAGAGGGTGGAACGATGGAAGCTCCACTGGACACGAAGGAGAAACAGTATGGTTATGTCACGGGGAGAATAATGGAGGCATAAAGAACAGAGATGCGTGTACGTACCTTTCGTCCAGAATGTTACTGGTAGGTACTGGAACAAACCGACGTTAACTGTGGCTTCGTTTCCGTGGTAATTAAAAAGGAAACGGGCTCTTCTTTCTCCGGCACGGTCATCATTCCGTTCACCCGTGTAAAACAATATATGTACTTTCGTTCGCGTCACGTACAGCCTCATCAACTTTTTCCCCGGGATCGCCGGGTAATTTTGAAATTTCGTAATTTATATCAGCCCGTTAACGAGAACACGATGCCAGCCAGATTATTTCCTCCGCGCCCCCCCCCCCTCTCTCTCTCTCTCTCTCTCTTTCTCCCTCTATCTCTCTCTATCTCTCTTTCTCTTGATAATGCACGAGCTGGAATCAAAAGGCGAGCGATGGAAATAAATTTGCTAATTGATGCTTCCGTATGGAATTTATTATCTGGATCAATTACGCCGGCACGGAATAATTCTCGAATAATTCCCGCCGCTGCGCGGAGAGACAGCTTCTTTCGAAGGCCGTAAAGCGTCGAATAAAGTGACAGAATGTAAAAGTGAAAATAAATATTAAATTATACGAATGAAGAGTCGAAGCCACCGAGCGAAATGATCGCACGGCATCGTAAAGAGCTTGAGTTACTCTTTGTGTCTTTCGATCTGCAATTTCTGTTCCTTTATGCTTCTCGAGTTCTCGTGTTTAGGATGCAGTGTATATACTCTTTGATACAAATGCGTCAGAAAAATTATTTTTTGTAATGAAATCAAAATTGAATTATCCTTCCATCCTGCATTCACTCCTGAAATGCTGTTCACCTTATTCCAACCGTATAAGTACACAAATATTCCCAATTGCACATTATCGTAGAACATGTCAGTTCGTTATTGTTTATACAATAACGTCCCTGAGTACACAGGGACGGGGCAATGGTCGATTCGCAGCCACGGGGCCCGCCGTTTTTAACGGCGCTTTTTATGGGACTGCCGGCAGGAATCGAGAAGGCGAAATATTAAATTACCCGAAGGCCAAGGAGCGTCCTGACTGGCAGAATTTATGCAGCGCGCCGAAAACTGCGGCCGCGAAGCGACGCGCGTCGCTCGCGATAAATCCTCCGCCTCGAACTCGTCGTGCTGCGACTCGAATCGACCCGCAACGACAACGAAATTGTCGGGCTTGTGATTCCCGCGCGATTAAAAGTTTCCGGGAAATTAATGCTCGATCTGTCTGGAGCAGGGTCGAATTTTGTACAGCAAATTTGTTGGAGGGCTCGCGTGTCGCTTTGAGTGGCAGATATATCGAATTTGTAAGCGTACAGCGCTGGATGAATCGTGGTACAGCAGCGAAGATCATTCATCGCGATAAAATAGCGCTTTTCCCGCGCCCGGTCCCCTCGCTATTGTTTTTATTTCAAAATTGTTAACGTTTAATATTTTGAAAAGCATTCGAGGCAGGAGCTTGGAATTTTATGCGAGATAATTTCACGGTATTGTCGATATGACGTGCAATGGCTGGCGCGTGGAGTGAGCGCAAATGGAAGTTGAATGCCCGTGCTCAGCGAGACAGAGGCACGCACGGTTACGTGCGAATTTTTGTTTCGCAAACGTCCGGCACAGTTTCCGAACTTCCTATCTGACACAATTATATTGAGAGAAGTTTAGATAGTTCTGCCGACTGAGTCGGGAAATTGCCGCGTTCTGGTTTCGCTTGCAATATAAGGAAATGTTGGGCGCCCCGGTAACAATGGTATACGGATGCTTTATCATCCTGTATTGTGCCAATTGTGCCTGAAAACGTTTTTACGAAATAAGAAGCGAGATCTATTCTCTTTAGCTAAGAGTTCCGTTTCGGCGACCATTCCTTTACAATAATTTTACGGTAATTTAATGTGCACGAGACTATACATATAGGTACAGCGTAGAGCTGATACAATGAACAATGATTATCATATAGTATTGCATAATTCAATATGGGTAATGGTTCCTCTTGATAAGTCGGAGAGTTTATAAAGGAACTACGAAGAGATCCGCCTTCTGATAGTAAATATTCGATATCCCAGTTATAAGATCTGTATCTCCAACTCTTAAGGTAATTGTTCTGGTTTGAAAGGAGGAGAGTTTCTTGATTATTCGAGACGGTGCGTTCAAGTTGAAATTCTTAAGGACTTTTCCAGCTCTGTTAATTCTTTCAAAGACTCCGTCCGGGGGATTATTAGAGCAAGAGGATCGGCTACCTATTATACCATTACAACCTCCGATATCGTATTACAATTTTTATTACCGTTTTAATCCCGAATTATACACACCCATGCAGAATTCCCTGAACGTTCGCGATAATAAGAAGACGCATTCGTAAATGAGCTGGAATTACGATATCGAGATTGAAATTTCCTTACACATTAACTTTGTCATATTAACTTCAATGTAATCCTTTCACATGCAAGGTTAGAGCTACATGTTCCCGTGTACTCCTCGCCGCGCGAAAGAAACACGGAATCGATGTGCTGGTTAATACGAAATTATCGACGTTATCAGGGATTTACTTCGCGCTAAGTCGGGCGCGAGCCTACCACATTTGGAGCAGAAGTTTTTGCCAGCACGGCGGAGCTAAGCTCCCCTCGGCTTCCTCTCTTTTCAATCGACCTCTTATTAATTTTTATTTCCCCCGCCAATTAAGGTCTTCGCGAGATCGAGCGTTGCTCACGTACGATATTACCTGTCTAGGCGAACCGCGGTCGGGTAAAGATGCCTACAAAAGATTTATCAAACCAGTTCCGCCGCGATTATCGGCCAAATGAATTACGACCGTTCGCTTGCAATCTCTTTAAATCTCGTCTGGCTCATCACGGCGTTATCGCTGTCCAATACGTTTTCCACTTTCAAACAGTTTACATCTATTTGCCCGCTATAATTTAATGATTCGGCCGGGCCGATGCCGACGCGATAAAACGTCGCGCGGGGGTACGGGCGAATAAATTAGAACGGCGTGTAACACGCTCGTATAAATTATCCCCCGTATACATACCGCGACACCCTGTTACATTATTATATTATTAATAACCGCAATTTGTTCGGGGGAACTAATACTTCGTCGCGAATACGCGTGCCGGTATCGTCGACCGTGGCACCGGGAAACGTCACGGAGCTCCAACCCGGCGACAGGCCATGAAATATTCGTCCCCGTGTCGAATCCGTGACCACTTCGATTCAAATCCGATCCAACCTCGCTAATTGACGATCTGCTCCCGGCGGGCTTTGGGGACCGATCGACAGTCCGTGTTCCCCAAAAGGGAACGGAGACGTTTCCCTGACAGGGTTCATCAGGGTCTCTCGTTACAGCCGCGAGTGTCACGGAGAGGCGCTTCAGTTAGTTCGCACTTGTTTTAATCCGCTCCAATCACGACTCAGCCGAAACTACTAAGTGACGCTTTTCACCGGTCCCAGGGAATGAGAAACTTTCCCCCAACGATTCTCCTAACTCCGCGCAGAAAGCCCTCTGGCCTTTCTGCCACCCTGGCTGCCAGAACGGAGCCAGATTTCAAGCTTCCGGTTACCTCGGGAGATTCTGCCCGACGCCTTCTTACCTTCATGACCGAACAGTGTCCCTTGCGCTTCGTCGCGAAGCTTTCACCTCCTCGTCTCCCCTTTGTATCGATACTGGAAGCTCGGCTAGTCGACTTTCAAAGGCTGTTTAAGAAAGTTTCGCAGCGTACGGTCACGCCGTCGCCGAGGCTGCCGGATCCTCCTGGCAGCAGGACAATGGACAGTCCAGGCGGTTGTATTTTTTCCTTCGCGCACGCTCGAGGTGAACGCGAGCGATTTTATCCGTTAGAAGGGGCGCTCGTTAAATCCGTTCCTCGACCCCGTTCTTCTTGTCCCCTTTCCTCGGAGGGCGCATTGTGCGTCGACTTTCATTCAGGCAAATCGGTCGTAGCTTCTAAACGAATCGATACTGTACTCACGTCGAAAGCTTTCCTACAAGTCACGTCCCTTCCAAATTTCGCCCAGCTCCGTTTTACCCTTTCGATGTTACACTCGAAGTTACTGGTAACAGGCAGGATGGTATACGGTCTATCGCTATGATGTCTCAATGCTCGACGATTACTCGCAGTTTCGCCAAGAACAGCTTTTACGCTGAACGAGAATCGTGCTTTATACCCGGTCGCTATCCTCCATTTGCGCCTTTACCGCCTTATTCGCGGAACGATTATGTTCGGCTTGAAATTCATTTAATTGCACATTGTAAAGCGATATTGCCGGTAAAAGTTGCCGGTAATCACGTTAGATGCTCTCACCCGGATGAGCTTCGACGGGGAAGATAAGCGGTACTCCTCCAAAATTGAAGCTCTCGCGTCCGGCTTTACGATCCCGTTGTTCTTTTCCGTCTATAAACCGGTTCCACGTATCAGATCGAGAAAGAGGGAAAACGGGGCTGGCTCCGCTACGAGCGCAAAGCCATCGCAACCGCTGCAGCGGCGCATCCTCTCTCTCGCCGAGGAATGAAACGTTGCATCTTCGGGCGAGAACTCGCGCGCGCCGAGGCTGAGAGAGGTGTCGATATCGTATTCTCTTTGAAATCCAGCGTAAAAGCTGTAACGCCGTAAGGAGCCCCGACTGGTTGCCTGAAATACTTGTTACATGGCTGGCGGTGCAAGAACAATTTCGAGGCGATGGGAAAAAGGTGCTTGAAGCCCGGTCGCGATGACGTACGAGTAAACGATTCCGAAGGGAACACGTGGAAGATGGTTTATGCACCTACCGCTATAAAGCTTGTCAAAACTGAGATGTATCGAATCGAGGTGCGAATTCCTGTGAACGGATGGTACACGGGATAGATGACGAACCACTCCCTACGGTTTATTTTCTCATTTGTCAACAGTCTTTTGTACACCGTGCCACGTGTACGCGCGGCGCATTGTTCTAAACGGCGGCGTCGCAGGTACTTGATTGCTGTGCTCCCATTCCTCCGGGTCTTCCGTCATTCTGACTACGCTTAATTGCATTCGTAACGGCCCCATATAGGCGTTGACAATTAGTTCGTACCAATCAATCGCGCGGGTTTATGCGGGCCATGAAATTTACGACTGCTGATATGCATCTAAACACACACAAGTTGATCCATATCTAACCGGAGGCTGGAGAAGGTATTAAGATCTAAATCGGTGGGTTAAGTATTCAGAGTTACGGTTAAATTCTACCTAATGCTTTGCCGCAAGTTTTGCTAACTCCAATTTCTTTCCTCTTTACTGTTAATGCCTCTATGCAAAGATTTCAACGTGGGTAATTTGCCTTAATCGAGTGGCTTCTTGCCAAACTTTGTCCAGGAAGAGTTTCCATTCTTTATAATATTACGAGGTCTTTTGTAATTTCATACATTGTAGAGTAGACTGTGTGGTGCTTCCTTTCAACTGTCTACCGCGTTGAAAATGGTTATATGTGGCCGCAATGAGGCACATTTCGACTAAATATAACGCAATTACGGAGGAGTCGTTATTAGAGAGGCCAGGCAGACTTTCCCCGGCTGGATTTATGCTACCTGGATGAATGGTGGCCGCGTTTCGACCTGAGAGGCGATACACCGCGACCCGAGCAGCTCGGGCTTCGATTCCCTCGCGGCCGAACTTGCTTCGAGTCCGCTTGAATCACGAGAAATCGAAGCGCGGACGGGTCGGGACGCGTTCCGACGAATCGGAGCTGGCTAGAGAAAGCCGGGCGCAGGTTTAAGGGATCAAACGATGGTCGATATTTTATATTAGGAGCTTAAGTCGGTGTCTGCCGGGGAAATCAGATTTCACGAAGAGAAGGTAATGCGCGTAATTGTTCGGTCTTATTGCGCCGGGCCCTAACGTAGCTGTTACTTTAATGGCGAGCGTAATCCAGAATAGGAATCAATCGGCGATATTCCACCGTGCTGGAGATCTGTTTTCCGTTTCAATCGACGCTCGAATCACGTTACTGCTTCCCGATTGAATAAGTAACTAGCCAGAAAATGGGATGATCGCTCTTTATCAGTGGACCGTGACCGCCTTTGCTCCTTCTTTTCCTTCGGATGGAATGTTGCCGCTCGCTGTCGGCGACTTATTGCAGCAGGAAAGGATTCCAGATTTAAAAATAAGTAAGATAATGTGAGCCGTTATAGCGGCCAGGTAGAGCCTCAGCTAATTGTGCTTAGAGATTCAAGATCCCAAGGTCCCAAAGCCTCGAGTACCTAAATGTATCCAAAGTACCCAAGTGTTTCCAGCGTACGCAGACCTGGCGCTCTCGAAAGCCACGCAGATCTAAATACCCAGGTAACGGCGTAGGCGTAATACAAAAGTAAAAGTGTGCAATTTCGTTGGAATGGGACGCTGCGCGAGTCTCGAGCGAGCGAAGATTTGCACGGTTGAGCGCGTGGTCAGCGTCAGCGTGACGGGATATTTTTCACTCTTAACCCAATTCCAGTTCGGGACGATATTTTAGCAGAGACGTGCTTCGACGTTGGAGAGTTAATGGGCATCTTAATAGGCACCTTCGACTCGGCGAAGATACGGGCACCATTACCCGCGCCTCGGGTATTGAGCGCCACTGAAAACAATTCAACGTAACGGAATAAGACGAAGGCGCACCTGTACGGAACGATTGTTCTCTATTCACTACGACCGGGCTCGATGCTATCTCCCACGGCATCTGCCTCATAATCATTTCTCTCGATACGGCCCAGGCAACAGCTGCATCACCAGGCGTTTGCGAAAACATTTCTCAAGATGACAGTCGATTAGCTCGATGAGCTTTCCACAGGCAAGCCTCCTGTACGCCGCCGTTCTTTTTACGCAGACTTTCTCGGTACGTCAATATTTGTTTAATGTAAGCTTATCGAGACGAGCGATCATCGTCTATTCATTCGTTGCACGGATCAGATAGCATGAGATTACAAAACGTAACCCAAGCGAAAGAAGGAAGCAATGGGTGAAGAGAAAGCAATTGATAATTGCAGGTCTAACAACTGTTAGAATTCTAAAGTATCGTAGGGGAAACGTGTCTAAAACGATCCCTCGGGGTAAAATGATTCCTGGCTGTTCTGCGGCTATTAGTGCCGCTGTTTCTTAATATCGATGTGCAAAAGTTCAGGCTGTACGTCGTCGAGTGTCGCGCGAAGTGCCATGTAAATATCAGAGCTATGTGTGTTATATCTGCCTTTTATCTAAGATAACGTCTTTTGCTCTATACCGAAACATTGAGAGAACAGGTATGACGAGGGTACGTTCAGTCACATCGATTGTCTCGATGACTTATCAGCGTTTCACACGACGAAGAAAAACAAGCATCAGAGCGGGAACTGAAAGACGCGTCGAAAGAATCGTCGAGGCGTGCTCCAACCAGCCAGAGGGCGGAGTTGTTTGTGTGAAGAACGTCCTCCGCAGTTGAATACCGCAGAAGTATCACTCCGAAATCTACTGGCGCGCTTCAGAACATTTGAGGACGGCACTGTACTTCGTTAGTATAACCGCAGAAGTGGAACGTGATCCAATCGTCCCTCTCTTGTTGCCGTGACTGCAGACGATGCGGTGCATCGGGCGTTGCATTTCGAAACACAATATCTCGCGGCGCGTATTATACGCGCCTGCATACGTCAAATGGCGCGAGGGAATTGCTGACGTTCTCCTTGACGCGAGTCATCGAAAACGTATACCGTGAAACGTTCGCATGCACCACCGTAGGAATTCCTTCTCTTTAATCGCCTCCGAGCAAGCAGCTCATTTTCTAACGTTAAAGAAGCTTCCCGCAACCTTCGACAAGTTTTCTTTAGCTGTGCTGGATGCATCTGTCGCCTTGTTCCAGATATGGCGAAGTGGAAATTCGTAGAAGCTGGAGGATTTAAATCTCAGAATAAATACTTTTGTCTTTACGCTTTATGCCAATTTATGCGCTTCATTTCTAAGGCGTCTTTGCGCGTTCGAAATCATCATTTCAGAGGAGATACAGAAACTTCGAATTAAGCGAGTTGTTGCTACTCCATCGCGAGGGGAACGGACAATGCATAAAACAGTGCCTCTCGTTTCACGATGCACAGAGAGCTGCAGTATAGAGGTTGTACTAGTTTTGGCTTTTCGTTTAACGCTGTCGCTTGCGCTCGCAGCCATTATACCACTTGCTTTGCTACTTATTAACTTCGCTTGTCACTCTTAATTACCGTGCACGAGCTCCTGGAGGATTTAAACGGCGCATCTGCATTTAATTGACGTAATGCTGCGTCGAGGAATAATTCTTCAAACGAAGGAGAGCATAGAGGAGACTGTTGAACCAAGGGATCGTAGCTTTACTCCATTCCATTCAGATTGCACTGTCTAACGCGAGCTTTTCCCTATTCACTTTACACAATCCTTACTGCAAAACGTATTACCCACTTTCCTACATCGAAAAAAAAAACCAAACCCCGCGCGGTCGCGTCTCCTTCGACGGAGATACCTGCTCCCTGGCTCGGAATCAGCTGAAAAATCATTCTCGCCGAGCCGCGAGAGCGTGTCCATCGCGTGCTTAAAATTTCTTCGCGAAGACGGAATTCAGGGTCGCCGGAGGAAGAATGGCTGGTGGCAAAAACGAGGAGGCGTTTCCTCCGCGGAGCTCGCGGCCTCATGAGAAATCGTATACGGAGTTATCGTTGAAATTTCAGCCTGGCCCATTTATCAGCCGGCTCCGCGGCCTCCTTAGTCCTGGAGTCCGTGGCGTATCGCGGCGAGCCGACCAGAGACGAGAGAGAGAGAGAGAGAGAGAGAGAGGGTGGAGGGAAACGGGAGAACGAGCGTCCGTTCGGTCGCCAGAGGAACGTTACGTCGGGGCGCGGACGTTGCCCGGCCCGATAACGATCTCGCGCAGGGAATTCTCGGTAACATTATAACTTCTCCAGCTTTGAATAGCTCGGGCATTTTATAGATTCCGTGAACGGTGGGCTCGTGCTACTCCAGGAGCTGTCGGCGCGGGTCCCGCGCCCTCTCGGGTTTCGCCGCGAGCCAGAATAAAAGGGGGTGGCGAGAGCGCCATTTCCTCGCGGCCCGTTGTCCTTTCGGATCCACGCTACTTCCGTCGGAGATTCCTCGAGTTCTCCGCGCAGACGAGATGCGAGAACGATTTATGCAGCTGCCGCGTAATTTCTGGCTGTCTTAATTACCGCAATGATGAAACCGTCGTGGATCTTGTAGTAAACCTAAACGTTCGTCATCTCGGAGGATGCTCGACTCGTCGCGTGTGTATCGCTACCTAATGTTCATTTTCTATTCAGTTTCTAGTCAGTTGGTCGTTCGGAATGAATATTTTAATTTAGAAGAAGGCTCTGGTCCACGGTATTCTTTGTCCCAGTAAGCTTCACCTGGATTACCTTGAGCCCAAGCTCTTATTCCAGAACATTATTTGTACTTGGAAATGATTCTCTCGTGACAGCCTCCTTTCTTAAAGCTTACCTTTTCCAACCGAAATTTTCCCATTAATTACACGGGAAAGCAACACTTCGGCGGTCCTCGCCGAGCAATCCATTAGACGTTCATTAAGTTAATTCGAAAGTCTTACAAACGCGGCGGCACAGTTGCTCAGCCGCAGAGACGCCGTGCATCCTCGAACGTTACCTTCGCTTATTGATTTAAACTGGGACAATTGGACTCGCTGAAAGTGCCGCGAAATCCACCCATATCGGCCAATGGCGGACATTTGGCTTACATTTTCATTACAATAATAGATATGATTTCGGCGCACAGGTTCGGTCAATTTAAAACATTAAAATCAAGCTATTTTGCAATTAATTATATAAGTTTCCGACGTTTCGATCTTGGTTTAGATCATCTTCAAGGAAAGTTAAGAATATATATAAAATACTGTTTTTGCTATTGAAAATAAGTCACAGTGCTCTGGCACTACGTGTGACCCGCGAGTCGGGGATTATAGGAACATAAAAGAAATATTTTTTTATCTCCCCTACAACACACTGCTTTAACCAAGCATTCGTTGGAGTTTGATCATAGGTTTGATTTTGACAATGTTAACTAATTTAAATCAGAGAATTCTTTTGGAGACAATTCACATGATTAAACAGCCTAGCGTAAATCTTAGGTATGAAACACCTAAAATACAAGAATATTACGCAACATTACTAAAGAAGTAATGTCTTATGATGTTTTTGCTCCATAGAATTTCATATGAACTAACTAATTTCTACATATCAGTTGATTGGTATGTAATTGTTTATTTGCTCGTTAACACCTTTTAGAGTGTATATAACACACCATATTAGCAAGAATGTTTGGTTACTGTAAACTGTATATCCTTTAATTTTAAATTTCAGGGATTTTAAATATGTTTACAACTGTCAACGGTATTCACCCTGTTTCACCTTCTCTGCCAGAGCACTGTGACGTATTTTCAATAGCAAAAGCAGTATTTTATATATATTCTTAACTTTCCTTGAAGATGATCTAAACCAAGATCGAAACGTCGGAAACTTCATTGCAATAAGTAGGGGAATGGCGAGTGACCCTCGCGCTGACACACGATTCTTTATATTTGTGGCTGCACGGTGACGCTGAGTGGCTTATTAGCATCGCAATGGATGAATTCCAATGCCAATTTACTAACTGTGCCTTTCTCGAAAATTGATCAACACTCGACAACCTGGGCGTTGAATTTCGAAGTGACGGAACGCGTTAAATCAGATAGAAGACAAATACAGAATGTATCGAATGATGCGAGCACAGCGCTTGTGAGACTGAAAGATTTGGAAATGCATTTACTGTGCGCTACGCTGTATGCGCAGTGCACCCTACCTGCACCACGCACCATATTCTATTCATCATGCACGATGCACCATCCACAACGCACCATGCACCGTGTACCATGCGTTATCCAGTATGCATCATGCACTATGCACGCCGCACACTGCCGCTGCACTGTGAGGGTTGACAGATGATGCGCCGCGGTCTGACTAATGTGCCTCTACTCGGCGCTTACTTATTGATCCCGTGCTTCTAAAGTGATTGATTACGAGGACCTTCGATCGGCTTACAGAAATTACTAATTCCAGATTTCTCTCAGTCCGCCACTCCTGCGAACCAGTAAATCGCGGTCGCGTTGCGTGGATCCGACTCGACGGTTCGCTGCGGCATCGGCTTATCGAGGGCCAGCCGCTTAATGAAGCGTGCCGTGATAATTTAACGAGTCCGCCAGCAGATTGGCCGCGTTCCACGGCGCGGGGCGGTGCCATTAATTAAGCGGCAGCGTTTCGGGCGTCCACCGGCCGGACGATAGACGTAAGGCGTTATAATTCAAACCCGCGCCGCGACTCGATGAAGATTCACTGGGCGCTCGCGCTCGGCTGACTTCAAAGGGGCACGTTATCCGCTCACGATGCATCTAAGCTACGATTTACACTGTTTGCACTCAGACGGCCCCGAATAGGTTCCCGCGGCAGCGCGCTCAGACCCCGTTATAAGGCCATTCTGGCTTTAATATCGCATCGCGCGGAGACGCAAAGCCGCTTTCATTTTCCTCGCGAGCGCAATATTCGACGTACTAGATCGCGCATATTTCACCATGCATGTGACTATGTTAAAAATAATTCAATCTGTTACGATTGAACCCTCGTGCTCCGATTAGTGGTGTAATAAATGCGACACTGTGGAAATTGATACGATTTCTTCCCTCAATATTTTTCTTCGCACGAAGGATACCTATTTGCCTTCGAACGCATCCTGGAAATGCATCTGCCTTGCATCCTTTCACTCCTTTCCTGACCCTCGGTGCACGCATAAGTGGAGCAAGCTTCTACGATGTCTGCGTTCAAACAATTTGCACGCATTCATATCAGCCGAACGCTTCAAGTTGCCAGTCATTATTCGACAGGTAGCCAAAGAGGCTACGTTTCAACTTTCCTCTCGTCCCGGCAATTCGACACGCGCTATCGTTACCAGTGCACCGGGCGCAACTAATTAACTTTTTGGGGCAATTAATCGGCCCGCAATAACACGACTTGCACGAGTTGCCCTCGGTAGCCCATCCAGGCCCATCGCGGCCATAAAACCAAAGACGTCGGAAGCGTTTCGCCTCGTCATACGGCGATAATTAATTCGACGCATCGGCAACGATCGGGGCAGGAGCGCTATTAATCACTTCGCGGAGAGTACGTCGAACCGTTGATCGGCGAAAAAGCCAGTAGTCCCGCGGGATCGTTTACGCGGCGTCCAAATATTAGTCACCATCTTCCAGCCGCCGTAGCTACAATCGATTAACGCGTCGATTCTTCCCTCTTTTTACCGTCATTTTAGAAATCTATGACGTTACCCGAGCCACACAGACATTATAATACAAGTGCATCCGCGGACGCGCGATGGACAAAGTCTGAAAGTTGATTTTCTAGAAAGAGCAGCGTCTCGCTCGGGAAAAGTGGATACGAAAAATTTCGATAAATCTTTGGACAATCGGCCCGAAGCGGCTCTAATAATTTACGCTCGCGGCACGTCCGACGCTGGAGGAAGCAGCGTTTAATTTCGCGTCGGTTGCGCAACGCTCATTTACCGAGCTCAATGATTTCGCAAAGGGAGGCAAGCGATAAAATCTGTTCCCCCCGACCGTTCACGAAGACTCTGTCATTGAGGCGAATCTCTTGCCGGCGCAGCTGCGCCGCCGGATAAAATGTTTACGAGCGGATCACCGCGCGTACCGGGGCACGTACCGCGGCAACACGTGTTTGCGTAACTTGACGAAATTGCCCGCCGCGATCGCGCGAATACGTAACGATATCTGCGCAATGATCTCGCGTGGACGGGCCGACACGGAGCGCACCGAACGATTTACAACGGCGCGAATACCGGCAGCAAAGGTCGCGGAATCGAGAGTGTTCGTGGCTGGGAGCGTTGTAAACGTTGCGTGTAATTAGCCGCGATAACGAGCCCCGCGCTGCACGGTGATTTAGTCGCAACTGACCGAGTGGGGGGGAAACGGGGCGAATATTAGGCGTGGCGAAGTGTTCCATTGTGTTTTTAGTAATGTCGGTCGTGCCGATAACGCAGTGCATTTAACTCAATCTTTGTCATCGCTGTTAAGATAACGTTACGCCTTCATAACGTCGCAAGCATGCACCGAGACGTTTCGCAATCGCGCGTTCTCGCGGCTCAGGCCTGAAACGAGCAGCGTCCCTGACGCGCGTAGCTTGCGTCAGGGTGATTTAGAGACTCGATTTCGGTGCCATTAAATACGGCGAAATCTTCGAGTCGCGAGCAATTACAATTACGAGAGCCAGGGACAAGGGGGGTCGGCGACGTCGCAGCAAAGAAGCGTGCTTGTCCTGGCTCGAGGATGGATCGTTTTACGAGTGGTTGTCGCGTCTCGTTTCGCGGGGCGCAACGGCCAACCGTAAAGCCAGCAGGATATTAGAGGTACGCTTCCGACATCCACGGCTCTAATGACTATTTAAGTAATCCAGAAACCAGCTACTTCGAGTTAACCTAATTGACGTAACTGCCAGTTAACAGATCTATTACGCGGGGCGTGCTTAAGCGGCGGGTTAACAGTACCGAACTTTGCCCCGGAGGCACAGTTTTGCAACGTCCACGGTGGCGTGCGTGTGCACGCCTCGATGGCGAAACGTTTTGTCCAGTATCGATTCCGAAACGAGGGCAAACAGAAGCGTGCCCTTAGCGTGCGCGCCCCCTTGGCGGAGCCGATCTCCCGTTGCACGCGACGCAACCGATTCGAAAATTCGCGTGATTTAATTAACCGAGTCGTCCGAGTGTTCTTTCTCTTCTCGAATCGAGACCGTGAGAGCAAGCGTACGTGAGCGTCGCGTCGTTTAATTCGATAAGAATCGAGAGTTTCGCCGGCGATCGCAAAGTTCGGGACCAGATCCCGCGGGTCCTGGAAAGCGAGACGAGGCTGCGGGCCCGCGGCCCGGGACGCTTTTAAATTGAACAAATAATTAAGGGAGATGAGAAACGCAGGTACGAGACGAAAGTTTGAAAATTAGCGCGAAACGTAATGGCTGGCCCGATATAAACGCGGCGGCACATGTTCTTTATGCTTATGCGCGCCGACATTAATTACGTGTCGCGCTTGTGATATCAACGCAACACGCGCCCCGCGCTTTATTTATCGCCCGGGGCGCATAATATTCCTATGCGCGCAGCTTCCAGCGCGGTTAGCCTGCGCTCAATAAAAAATTACAAACGACGACGTTAATGCAACAAACGCTCTGCTTACAAGTTTTATTCGTAATTTCTCCGCTGTCCATTGGGGGGCCCTCTCGCTTGCTCTCTCTTTTTCATTAACCGGCAATTTATCGTAATGTATTCGGAAGTTTTAAGCGAGTGCGAGGCGCGTTCACGCCTATGTACCCGGTGGCGCTGCTTCTTTCTTCCGACGGGGAGAACGCATTTATTTCGGACAATACTCTCTTTCATTAACATTCTCACCTCCGGCGCGGTTAAATTGCCTCTTGGTTTCGTAATAATTACCTTTACGATTAATGGAAGCGCGCGGACCTCTCAGCGCGGACAGAAGCTCCCGATGAGAAGCAGAAAACTTATAATGGTGCGGGGCCCTCCTTTAAATTCCGCCCACGAGGTTGCAGTTGGCGCGATGGTCTCCGAGGGTCGAAACCGTCTCTTGGCAATCTGCCGGACGGCCGTGGAGCGTCCTTCTGCGCTTTACGTCCGTCCACCTTTTTACTCTTCCCCTCGTTACTCCGAAACATCTTTCCAGCGGACGGGAAATCCACTCGTTATACATCTTAGAACGTGATCCTTGGCCTGGAGAAAGAGATATGGGTACACGGAACGGGGGCATTTTCAGGCTTCCCTCGCGACGGATAAGCTGATGGAATTAAGCTTCCACCCCTGTTGGTAGGTGGATTACCGGGCCGGAAATAGGCGGCGCGTTGTACATCATATCGCGATACGCGGGTGACGCGTCGACTGTTAGTCTACACTTGGCATAAACTTTGCCTAGTGGGGGTGTTTCAGGCTGGGGTGGTAATATGTAGATCTCTTACTCCTAGCGAGGAGCGATTTCTTTTTAATGATAATGTTGGGCGTACCTTCGGTAAAGGAGAAAGACTCGAGTAAGTGGAATAGTCCAGTCTCTAAATAGACGAAACAAGTAAACTTTGCTGTTTCAGGTTGCACGTGATTGATACGCTAGCAGCGATCCAGTAATTCACCGCGATCTCGGTTATACTTATTCATAAATTCATCGTTGACGTTGAAAAGCATCATTTAAAACTAATGCGTCGCGATATCATAATTCATGGTACGCGTATCGCGCGCAGTCGTATATTTTGAAACCGGTATGCTCACGTAGTGTTAGCTCGCCCCCGCAGCAAATTTAATGTTGATTTAATCGTTGAATTCTGAACGGGGAGGTCGCGTTTAAAATAAATGGAACGCGTGCGGGCACTAAATTTTGAATCTCGATACTGTCGTCGCTATCAATTAGCTTTTTCGTTTCGCAGAATCTTCGTTAAACGGCGATTAATATGCGCGATGCCGAGCGTCCTACTCGCACGGTTCTGTTGTAGAATTCGTGGGGAGCTTGGGCACACAGAGATGTGAAAAATAAATAACAGAGATTAAAACTCATTTCGGGCTCGTTTGGCTCCGAGACCGCGTTGAACGTTTGTATAAACTTTCAGGGAAGATGAATTTAGCAGAACGCTCGATTATCGTGGTCCCCGCGATATACAAATATCTCTGCAGCGAAGTTGCAAGAAGTTGTAGCAAGCAATTACGAGGCAGCTCAGAGCACCGTTGCCCTTTCGTACGTTTCACCATGATGCGGTTAACCTCCTAGCAAATACGACTTCCTCATCGCGGGCACCACGAAATTCCTGTATGTCTATTTGCTCCGAACCAAATTATAAAATTTACCGCGGTCACCCGTAATGGCTCGTCAGGACAATGGGGTCGATTGTTCTCGTGGGGAGCACTATAATGTGAATCAAGTTTACGAGACCCGTAGAAAATAGAATTCGCGAATAAAAATACGCGATATGGCGAAACCATGAGATTTCCTCGTGATAATTAAACGGGGAGAGCTGGCGGTACAAAATATCAGCTAACAAACGATGGCCCACACATTTCGTCTATTTCCGAAGTTTAATAGAGAACATGCTCTTCTCCGAAACATCGTCCAATTTACGACTGCTCACCGTATGTGTTTCTATCACGAAATTCTGTTTGAATATGGGTACAGCGTGTGTATATATATATAATATACATTCCTACACAAATATTACGTGCTATTACATACAATTTGCGCTGTGAAACAGATACAAGAAGGTAGCGATGTGTGTCGCCGCTAAAGCACTAGAGCATTCTTCTTAAATCGCTGCCTGAAAATGATCGATGGCCACACGGCAAAGAACAACACGACCAAAGTTTGCAGGCTGCTTCAGAATTCTGTCACGATCGGTACATTATGTATTAGAGGGGCTACTATCCGTGCCTACGCATTAATTTTAGGAGCAAGCACCTTTGAAAGCTCTGATTCGAAAGCGTGATTCCTCGTGGCCGAGTGCTCCCACTGAAAAGTGTCCTCAAGCTAATTATACATGCTCGTGGCGATTACACCTTGCTGGTAGATGCAGATGTAATAGCTGTATGCATTAGCTGCACGTGCCGGGCATGAATGTTTAACACTTTCCCCTGAATATTGATAAGTGATAGGGAATTCGATAACAGGTTGACATAGAAAAATAGAAGGATCCGTTGAACACACTTCCTTATTCTTGTCGATTTTAGAAATGTTGGGGAGTTCGTAACTGGAACAAGCCACAAGGAAACGGACATCCTCGCGGAATCTACAATCTAGATACAGATGGCTCGAAGATATATTTCGCAATAATTGCCATCTCAACTCGGCGATGCCGCAAGAGAGAATTTTTTGTATCTTGATAATGCATAAGTAAGGGGCCGCGATATGATCTTTACGTCGCGCCCTAAAAACGCGCCGCATTGCTTGTTTTATATGACAAGAAGAGCACTTTATCGCGAGATCCTCCTCTTGATACGCAGCATCCTCTGCGAACGTGTCAAGAATGAAGAAGGGTGAAAAAAAGTAGATTTCACGAGCGGTTGTTTCTGTCTATTTAAAAGTGATTACAGCTTCCTACCGCCATAATTAATAGGATTAAAGGAGTGCCTCGTCATACAGTGGACCAACGATCCGTCACCTCGAAAAGCCATCTGCATTAAAGAAATATTTTGCACGCGAAATTGATTGTCTTCGCGGAGCCAAGAGAAATTACGCGAACTTTCGCCTTTATTGCGCGCGTAAATCCCTGCGCGCAATTTCCATCGAGAACGTCAGCCTTCAACGATCCAAGGTTTTTTTAAACAAAGCGCACGGCACGCTGAATATTTTTTTGCAGCTCAGGCCCGGTCACAACGCGACCGATGTAAACCTTAACGATGCAGCGTAAACATTTTACCGATACCCGGGCCGATCGGGCCGGCCGATTGTGCGCCGTGAAAGTAGACACGGTGTAGTTATTTGCCAGCGATCATACGTCTCAATCTCTATCTAATCTTGCAGAACACCTTCGCCCGATCGATACCACACCTACTGCTCGCATTATTCCCCTATCTCCGACCGATACCGACGGACCAGCTTTTTCCTTTATTTTAAATGAAAATGCATGCAAATCTGCATCGAAAATGGACGATCCTTTCTCGTTCCACCCGTGGCTTATCGGCCCCGCTCCCTTTCATATTAATTTTCACGAAAGATCTCGTCCCAACCGAAGACTCGGATCCATTACTTTGCATACGAATCGGCCATAGGTAGCGGCGGAGAATTTCATTATACGCGTGCAACCTCCCTTTTCGCGCACAAACACCACGAGCTTCTAATTATTCTTATCTGGCGCGTACTGGTCTGTCGTTCGCGTCGATCCCGTATAAAATTTGGAAGATCGAGGTACTTTCGGATCGCAAACGAGGGGACCTCGTCCATTTTCGTGGGCGATTGTATTGGAAATTGGGTAGAAGTTTCGAGAACTCTTTTAGGAACGTGTATAACGGACGAGAGATATCTTTTTTTAGCAGCGAAACTGACTTTATCTCGTAAAAAGTTCGTGACAAGTTGGGAAGTTGCCCTGCCGGGAACGTGGCAGCGCAACGATCTCGAGTGGCCAGTAATTCGCGAGTTTACTAACTGTCTGGCCAAAAAGGTGGCAAGCAATTAAACATGCAAACAGAATTACTGGCAATACCGAAATGCGTGTCTGTCTATGGAAGACAGAACTGCCCCGGGGAGTAAACACTTAACTGGAATCCTTCCAGGCGATAAATTCGGCTGGGCGAATTGAGAATTTGTATGTGGGCGGAGTGAGCACGAATGTCAATGACACATTAACTAGGAGCTGAAGATCGATAATAAAGATAATTAGCGCTGTAGCAAGGAATGCCTGTCCGTTGAATAACGACGACTACTTGGCTAGAATGGAAAGCAGCCGAACTGCAAAGTGATCGATATTTCGACGCGACTTAACGGCCCTCGAAATCGAGTTAGCAATAGGACGATCGATGCAGCTAATGCGATTAAATGGTTCGTTCGTCAACCCCGAGCTATTTATTTCTTTAATTAGTTAAGATTACTCGTTCGTCGGACAGTGGAGGGTATTTGTGAGCCTTCCTCCTCCTCTCCTCATCGGCGATCTTCTCTGTAATATCTGAGAACGAGTCAATCAGTTTCCACGAAAGATGATTTACTCGTTAGAAGAGTGGTTTGTTATCGAGCGGTATCGACTGATTTCATCTTAGCCATCGCGCTCAATTTCGCTACGTCCGTAACCTATCGCTACCTATTATCTCGCGCACCATTGCTTTCATCGCTTTTTGTCTTCCCCCCGGAGCGTAAAAGGCGAGCGAAGCACTCCGTGGAAAACTAATTTTTACCTCGTACCGGATGGTTACCATCAAATTACCGCTTCGATCGTTCCGGCGAACGAAAATGCACGGCGGAAGGAGAAACGGTCCCCCCTCGGTTTTTAACGCGGGTACGTATGTTTGCGGCCGTGCTCACGCTGAAATTTTATTTCACCGAGTATCGCTGGTAAACGCGTTAACTTTGATTTAACTCGCTACCTAGAGAAAACGTTCCCCTCGTTCCCTGACGCGTAAACGTTGCGATATAATCTAGAATTCTAGAGTCTGCCGTTGCTAGCCTCCACGGAGGAACGTTCTACCTTTGAAACAGAGACGTTGCGACGAAATACGTTTAAGCGCCGGCCTGAATCGGACGTGACCGGAATTCCGTCTATTCGAGTGCACACGTTCGAAAATTTTTCCATCAATACCGCGTGTCTGACTGATGAACACGGTGCTCGAGCGTCGTGCCACCGAGGGAACCTCCTTTTCTATCCACCTCGCGTTCGCTGCTGATTTCTCCTTCGTGCACGGATATACGACAGGGTACGGAAGAGAGGAGAGCACGAGGAACGCTGAAAAAAGTTGGGAGGGCCGCTTCATCCGGCGCAGTCGAGCGGGAAATAGCTAATATTCTAAGACATCGGCGACATCGGCGACATCGTGCTCGAGATGAGTTTCAGCCGGCAGTCTCTGTGTATTTTGGCGAACAACTACCCCTAACTATTCATCCCGCTGGAGCCCAGAAATTTACCGGCGACAAAAGACGGCCCCGCCACGCTCCAGGAGCTTTGCTAACATTTCAGTTAGTCCCCGGGGCACGAAATTCGGGAAAAGTATTATCGACGGACTGGACCGAGCGCGGGTGTTTCCACTGGGGCATTTCAAATTCGTTTATTATTAAAAGGACTTTACGTTGGGATGCATTATAAATTAGCTTGAATATATTTCCCTATAGGGTAAGTCCGGCAGAGTCCGACCACTTTTTGGAAAAGAAATTGTAGCATCGTTGTTTTTCACATTTTTGGCGTTTTGGGCACATTAAAGCAAAGTCCAAGCAATTTAGGATATATATATATAAATTATAGTGTGCGATAATTTCAAATATTTATTTTCATTTTCAACCAAAAACATTGGCACTGCAACTGGTCGGTCTCACCCGCATGTCGGGGTTAGACCGTCCACCCACTACGGGTGAGACCGACCTTGAAAAATAACAAAAAGTACCTTACAAAAAATATAATACCCGAAGAAGTTAATTGATATGTTACTTCTTCTTCACTTCTTCATGCAAATCGCAAGCATTCTTGTACTTGGAGCATCTAGTATCATGAAACCAACGACTTCAGTGCACGCATTTAATCCAATCGTCACTTTTCCAGATTTCGAAATAGTTTTCTCCGCATCCCACGCATTCGTTTTCGTCCCAGTCTTTTAACGACATATCACTATCCTGTAGAATGGAATTTTCGCTCCCTGAATCTGAAGATGGGTTTACAGGAAGAAAAACACATGTGGTCGGACTATCCCATAATCAAGGGAGTGATCGACCACATTGTCAAAATAAATTAAAAACAAATACATACGTATTGTTGGGTTGACACTATAGTTTTATGCATATTATATCCCCCAATATCGGTGTAGTGTAAATAAACTTACCGATCTTTCAAATATCACTAGCACTGTAACTTGGTTTAAAAACTTTCAGACACGCATAAAGTCGTAAGTGTTTCCTATAATTTAAATATGGATTTGTGACAATGGTCAATGCAAGATTAACAACAAGCGCATTCATTTCTTTTGTGTCAATGACACACAGTGCCCTATCTTGCGTCAGTCTTAAAATATCACCACTGGCCGGACTCTCTCGGTGGTCGAACTCTCCCGGACTTACCCTAAATAATGGCTTTGGTTAAAAATTTATCCAATATTTTGTTTGTATCTATTTACACAAAGGATTCTCTCGTTTATAAATAAATAGTATAATTTCTGTCACGCGGAATGCACGAACGAATAATCTCTTCGAGTTTCAACCGTGATCGTACGTGAAACAGGCGAGTAATTCAGTAGATATTCTTTCAGAGAGTGACATTTCCTTGAACGTTAAATGCGAACCTACGTTTCCAATCCTTGTTTCGTGCTTATCGAGGCATTGCGAGTGTGAAAATGCGAAACTGTTACGAGCTCCAATTGCGGATGATCTATATTGAATGCGAACGTTGCGCAGCATGTAGGAAGTTCTGCGGCGACGTCCAATTACGCGTCTCCGGATATAAATCATCGGAAATACGAGACCCACTGACGCAGTCTGTCCATTGATGCACTTTTACTACTGCGAGAGTAACCGCTCACTTGTACAGGGAAAAAAAGGTAAAGTTCCAAAATAGGTATCGACAGACAAGTGCAGGTATCGCACATTGCACGATTGAAATGAAGTTGAGAATCTCACCAAACCCTTCCCCCATAATTATTTACATTTTAATAGAGTAATCCTCCGATTCAAATATAACAGAAGGAAAAAATAAAATATCAGCACAGATTCAGCTTCAAACCTTGAATGAAAAGAATTATGAAACTTATTCGAACGAAAGGAAAAGGAAAGGAAAAGAGGTCAATGTAACAACGTGACGTTAGACTGCGGTAACGTGAAAAGTCTGTCCAGTGGTTTGTCGGACCTCTGGCCGAGTGGAGCCGTCGACAATCCGCCAAAGTGGTCGATTCGCGCGGTTAATAGCCGCTCGATAACCAGCGACGCAACGAGAGTGGCCCTTTTTCCCCGTGTTTATCGGGCGGCGATTGGTTTAAATCGTGATCCATCGCGCGGCGAGTAACACTCGGGACCGCGTGGATGGCGTCGCTGGCGGCCTGCAAATTACAGACTTCGTTAGAATCCCCGTTATCTCGACACCCCATCTCCTTCGCGGATGGGGGGGGGGGGGGTGAATTATAAAAACAATTCAGATTTATACCTTACGGCTTATCACGCGGGTGAAAGTTATCTATACGTGCGCGCGGGCGCGAGCGTGGTTAGTACGTTGCGCGGACAGCGGCCGA
The DNA here is from genome assembly GCA_929108735.1 of Andrena dorsata. Lineage (NCBI taxonomy): Eukaryota > Metazoa > Arthropoda > Insecta > Hymenoptera > Andrenidae > Andrena > Andrena dorsata. The sequence continues at coordinate 55,554,768 of OV815489.1, forward strand.
TAAATCTCCGCCGGGGAAAGGTTTTGTTTCCACTAAAGATTACAGGCGTTCGATAAAAACTCATTGTGCCGGGGAGAAGCGTGCTCGAGGCCTACGGATTATCGTGAGAATGCAACTGGAGGGATCACCGGTGCCTTACCGGGCTCCGGTAGACCCTGGCTTTCAATCAAATCCACGAGGGATGGGATTCCGAGCTATGCAGTTCAATGATAGCTCCATAATGTGGGGAGATTGTTTTACCTCGATTCTTTCATTCGATTCGATGGAATTCCACGAATATTGTGAATTCTTGCGAAAGAGGAATAGAAGGAATGGAGTTGGAACAAATGATCTCTGATTTAACAGAAATAATTCCTCTTGAAATAAAGGATGAACAAACTCCCCTTATACCGCGGGAATCTCTGCCGCCTAGGAACGAAACAGAAGTAAAACGATCCCACGACTGCACGCTTACACCTTCCCTCGTCACGGTGAACTGGAATTAATAAACCTTTCATAACGAGGCGAACGTTACCGTATAACTAGCCGCGGTACAAGGGTCCCCGTCGCGCCCGCAAAAATACAGCCGCGTGCGAAATTTACGCATGCCACGGCGCATAAACTGACCGCCGTGTCATCCCCTCGAGCCGGTGGATACGTTGCCGGTGCTGCTGCCTCGCTTCCTTTACTTCCTCGTTACCAAATGGAGATCGAACCGCGATGCTCGTCTCTCCATGCCCCCGCGAGAATCGAGAACCGCGGCTGGCCGGCGCGGCGCCCGAGATTTATACCGGTGCATACGCATTATGGCGTTGTTAATATGCAGGCCGATGAGTCGAAAGTGCAGGCGTGTGTGTGTGCGCGCGCGGCAACGAGCGATCGCGCGAAAGGAAGAAGGTACGAGGCTCAGCGAGCGCGGCGGAGGCGAACGAGGAAGAGGAGTAAGAGAAGTAAGAGAAAGAGCGGGAGAGTCTCGTACTTTCGTAATTTATTTAGCTGCCGTCCCGTAATCCGAGATATTCATCCGGGTAATGGGTAATCGTAGACGCACTCGCAACCGTGCCTCGGAATCGCGGCAATTATAACTGTACGTACACCGCCGGAGATCCTCGTGTGCAAGGGTCGCGGTTGTAGCACACGCGAGCGCGCCACGTCTCGCTCGATCTTGCGCCACAAATCCCGCGTCGTTCCTCGTATTACTCGGGAATGTCTGCTAACGAGTGGTTAAGCCGGAGTTTTGCTGCTCTCGCGGATCGAGTCGCGGTGACTTTTATCGATCCCCGGGGCTCGTTAATACGGGCGGAAGCGAGACGGGATGCGAGGACGGGGCGCGAACCTGACAGAGAGGTACTCGCCCGGTACACCTGTTCGACAAGGCGCGCATGTCGTTACGTTCCGCCGAAAACTTTCCCGTAAATCTGCCGAGATTTATAACGCTAATCCTGTAAGCCATTTCGGGCAATAAACAGTGAAATACACTGGCGACGGCATCACGCGGAGATTTAGACCGAGATTAAAATTTTAAGTATCGCGGAAAAGCGGGCGAAGCGTTCCCGGTGTCCGGTGATTCATGGACGGTTCATGCTGTTCGCGGCGGTTGCCCGCGATTAAAACGGAGTTTCTCGGAATGTTCTAACGCGAGTGTAACTGGTTTACTGGCGCGTTTACAGCGGGGACGATTGTTGGTAGGGGAGGCGGCGAGATAAACTGAATGGTCGGACTGCTGGCCAGGGATATCCACCTGCCCACGTCTATGATACGGGACGCGAGCGATCAAACTATGTAGGTGCATACACGGTGCTCCGTAACTGCCGCTGCAACAGCTGAGTAGCTCGTCGTACCTCACTGTATAAATTCCACCCTCGGTGCCTGTTGATTTTAATATTAACCATCGGCTTGTACGAACAAGATTCTTCGAGCAGACATTTATCGACGAAATTAAACCTGTTCTCGGGAAGAGGAACTAAAGGGAACGGCGGGGGTTAAAAAAGCCATCGAAAGGTCACCTTATCGGAACACGTGGGAACCATTGATCTAAGTAATACGTACATACACGCGAAGTCGAAAACATTGTGCAGGCCGGTGACCGGCTACGGGGAGGAGGCAGAGGACGAAGAAGATGAAGAAGAAGGAGGAGGAGAAGAAGAAGAAGAAGAAGAAGAAGACGACGACCCACGCGCCTCAATAACGATCACGATGCGGTCGCGGCACTAGCCCGGAGCGGGCTACGAAGACAATGGTCGTAAATACTGGACACGAGATGCTCGTCATCGTACAGGGAAGCGAGGCATAATTCACAATAGGTATATCTCTTTAAATCGCGCGAAAGCGTAAAAGCTCGTCGCGGAGCGGCGCGTTCGCTCGGCGAGACCGCGCTGCACCGGCTATGATATATTATCGCGGCTGAACTTTGCACGTTCCACTGGCTGCGATCGAACGTGACTTTTCCGCGGGCGATTGAACGCCGTTTCACGCGCGGACAGGCGACGGGGACGAGCCGGGAGTGATCCCTGACACCGCTGCACGGCGACAGGAAACTGGGACGAAGGTTGATCGATTAATCCCCACGCCTAAGTTAACGTCAGCAGCTTGATCCTTCCCAGGCGAGAGACGCTTCGAGTGCCTCGGCTTTTATGGCCCTCGCATTCTCCGGCGTCCTTTAAAGAAGGGCCCTTCCTTCCACGCGCTACGTAAAAATGTCGCACGATAACTCTTTACGATTTGCTACTCTGCAAAGTACACCCTAGGCGATGCTCGTCAACCGAACTCGCTTCTTGGCGGTTTTCTTGTACAGGAAGCGTCCCATGATGACGGGAGAAGCGAGGACGTTAGACTTCTTCGTAACAACGTTGAAACGAAAAAGAATGTGGCTTTTCACGCACACCGACTTTATGTGTCGTTCCTCGATCTGTGTTCCCGCGGACAGGCGAATATCAGAACGCTCACTTCAATGCAGCAACAGTTATATAGTATCACGTGTTATATTTTAGTTTCAAATCAGGCAACGGCATTGTTTCTAGCTTTCCGTTGCGTCTGAATGACGTCGCGACGCGGCGCCGCAACGGTTAAACAAAGTGCCGGCGCGACGGAAAACAGATAGCCGGCGAGTTCAATAGCTTCAGCAAATGCGACTTTCGACAATGTCGGTATTCAGCTGGACGGGCGACGCTTGTTCCTGAGGCGGTCGATTCAGTTGACGCGTTCTTTTCAACATGATAATCGTTTCCCGCCGAAACGCGCATTCGCCTGTCACCGTCCATGGAACGGGGCGCCGGGCTTTGAAGCGGGCTTTGGAGCTGGATGAATCGGTGCCTTGAAAACGTTGCCGCGGCCGCCACAAAAACGGAGTCGTTAAATCAAAACCAGCGGCTCCTGAATACGCGATTTCTCTCGGCGGGCTTCTTGCATAACGCGCGGAACAAGGTGAATTGAACGCACCGGCAGATTTTTATCCTTATGCGATGCATCAACCGCGTTTTATCGCAGTTAAATATTTCTCCTAAAAGAGGAATACTTCCATCCACTCTAAACCCTTCCTGTCTTCCGAACCAGACGTCTCACTCGAATTCGATTCAATTCCAGTTCAGACTCGATTCACAAAGCAAGTTAGGCAACCCGGAAATTCAGAGAATTATGCAACGTTAGAGGAAGTGCAGTATATTTGGCATATCAGTTTGTTTAAGACGAACAAAAAATTACGACAGAGAATGGGAACAAATTAAACTACATAGTATCATCGGGAAACTAATAATCTTTCATATTTCTTAGTGTCAGTAAAAATAAAAACAAAAAGTAACTGAAACATTGGTTTGAATGAAAAATGACAAGAAGTAACGATTTCGTTAAGGTGCAGGTAATTTGGAATACCAGTATTCAGCTTCACTTTATAAACTTAAACAAAACATGCAGATAATAAAATTAGTTTATTTTATGACATAATCAGGCTAAGAAATCACAATTAAGGAACAATTTTATGTAAATATAAATTAAAAATCTTGAAATTTACTTGCAGTAATCACAGATATCATTTCCTGTGCCATACCCAGCGCATTCACAGTGTACTCACTTTTCGCATAAGAAACAGTGTACCCACTTTTCTCCTGTCTTGTCTCCGCTGTAATTTCTATTGCAGAAGAGGCACACAACGTTCTTCTCAGCACGTTTTCGTTTAGCGTAAAATATTTACACAAATGCTAAAAAAGGTTATTTAGGTAACAGACGAAACTGACGCGGTGATAGCCATTACGCGTGAAACAAAAGCATGGCTTTAGAATATTCCAAATTACCGTCACCTTCGGTATTCCGAATTAGCAACATGACATTGAAACCTAAAATTTCATGTCACACTTTGTATTCTCGAAATTATCGCAAAACTGGCACGGAACCATAGAAGGAACATGCAAATGAGTCGATTTAGTGTTTAACACTAAAGTTTTGACATATTTTAACCATGATTGGAACGATTGAATACGCGCTGAAAAAGTTTTGCAGATTGACGTTTGCTTCCTCTGCAGATTACGTCGAAAATGTAAAAATTGCGGTTCATCCACAAATGTCATTAGTGAACAGGTCATTAGCCCCTATAATCTACGACGTTACAAATTAAATAGCGTTAGTAGTTTATTAGATACTTTGGTATTCCAAATTACCAACAGTATTCCAAATCTGCTGCACTTCCTCTAATAATTATCGGAAATCCGCACTTTTCAAGTTACCTCCCCCACCAATCCTTAATTCGATAATCACTTTTACGCAGTAAATGTTTATAGATATAGAAAAAAGATGCAACTTTTCTATAAACTTCTTTCCAGTATCTGACACCGTTCTCGAGATATTCCAGGAAAAAGAAAATTCTGCATTATTTTCAAAGGGCGATATCATCCACTGAAACTGCACAATGGTACCAATGAAAAATAGGTTCGTCTTGCGCATGGACTACTCTACTCGCCCCCGAAGTTGCATAATTTTCTGAATTTCCGGGTTGCCCAACTTCCCTTGTCAGTACAAGTTCCAACTTTTCAATGGTCCTGCACTCAGCTCTGTAACACTAGACTATCAGCTGCCACGACGTCTCACGACGATATATCATCAGCGACAACACGTTTAACTAATTGAGATAATAAACGAATGCGATTCACGAAGCACTTTTCGCTCTGTTCGATGCTCCTTGCGATCCGTTATCCGCGACGCCATTGAACTGCACCCCGATTATAAGTCGAAGCTTAAGACATCAAACCCATACTCGCGGGTGCTCGCGTCGTACGTCATCCTCCATTGAATTCATTCGTCATTCCGCGGGGGCATAATACCGACGCGTATACAGAGACAAACGGGGCCCCATCAATTCCATTAAAAATGACGTCGACGCGAATTCGAGACAAGATGGTGATTCGCGTGCGCGGGGCTGTAAGGTGGAAGTCGAAAGATGGAAAGTAACGCTTCGATGTGCTCGTTGCAAGATACTCGCGCTGTAAGTGTTCGCCGGATGCTTTAGAAAGTTTAAATTCTCCGGAGTTACCGGGAGGGCGGCGATACGTGTAATGGCGGCGCGGAAGAAATATAGCGGAAAAATAGCATCGCGGTGAATAAGCAGTTCTAAGTAGGAGCCGCGATAAAAATTCGATGTTACGAGGCTCGTAAAGTTATGAATTTCATCGTGGTGGTTCCCCAAGAGAGAATTGTGAATGAAATTCGGGCGGAACGCGCGGAAATAAAAGAAGAACCGTGGACCTAGAAAGAGCTTAATAACGTGTCCAGAGAAAACTGATGTTCGATAATAGGAACTAAATCGAGTTTCTACACATCGATGTCTTCATTATGCAAGAGATGGAAGCACGGTAAATACGTCCATGCATAATTTGCGCGGACGTATTTATATCCCCGTTTGTTAACAAACTGCCGCCAGGTGTTTGAGTCGTTCTTGTAAATTGTCCACGGTTCACCGATCGCGATGACACCCCGGAGTATACTCGATATCTCTCCGTTACGGGATAATTTAAAGACGAGGCGTATTATTCCCTCGCTACTGGAGCACCGAATTAATTGCCGCGGAACAAATGAGGCTTGACAAGTGAAAGTGTGCGAGGAAATTATACGACGCTAAATTAAAGTTTATTAAACTTCGATACGCGCTGCGAGGACGCTCAAAGAGCAATCGAACGGGGCGCTTCGTTATCGAGGCTTTCACGACGGCTGGCTATTGAAAATTCCGCCGGGAACGTCCGTGGGAACACGGGCGAGGCGAAGAATATATAATGGCCGATAAAAACGTTGGAGCTGCAAATTAGCAGAAAGTGAAAAACGAAAGGGGCGACGTTGGATCGCGAGCGGATATCTCGCGTCGGGCAAAACAGAGGAATGGTTCGCGCGTTTTTCCTCTCGCGGGGCGAAGCCTCGCGAACATCGGCCGTTCATAATTCACGCTCTCGCCCAGCGTATCGCGATAAGAAAGTATATTGAGGCGCGAGCACAAAGCACCGCGGTTCGAACGGCTCGTGCATTATAAATGTCCCCAATCAACCCCCGGCGGAAAGGGACGTTAAAGCACGTCACGGGGAACTTGTCTAATCGACGTGCATTCGTTGCGATAAAAGATTCAACGGGTCGGCCTGCCTAGGAGGAGGGCTGTCGGCGATCCTACACGATGCCACTGTCTACGGAAGACTAACGACTATCTGGGAATAAACAGCTGCCGCGTACACGCTTCGAATTGCTTAACCCCTTAAGCGGCCAGCGTGCTTCTTCCTCTTGAAGGTAAGATATCAATCGGAACCGTCGATCACCGTAGGTGTTACCAAACTCGGGAAGAAGCTCTGCCGCCGTGCACACGCGTGATTATTGTCTCGATTGGCGCGGACGATCATTAGCCAGCCACCGACGCGACCTAGTTCCTCGGCCAGCGAATCGCTTGTTCCCTCGGCCGTTTTATACGCCGCCAGTAAACCAGAGAATTTCTCCTCTGGGCTAACCTGGCTAACGGTAAATTAACAACGAGTAAACACCGCGATTGGAGGGACCAGCCTGGCGCGGATCATATACGCTGGACTTTCTTTGCGGGCAGGAGTACGCGCAACGGTGTCTCAGCCCTCTCGGGAGTCTCGGGGCGCGGCTACGAATCCGCTTACCACCCAGGAGTAATTTCGCCGGAGCGTAAAACCTTTTTACGATGCCTTAATCGTCCCCGTGGCCCCCTTCGTTCCCACTGTGTCACGGCTGCCCGGTCGCGGGTCCAAAGATCGTACCGTTTCGCGGCTACCGAACCAGCGTGCCCGTGCGTAACTGATGACGAAATGCACGTGCCGTTAAAATCCCGACTTTTTTGCCGGGACACCGATGTCCATACGGGACACGGCTACGCCTTCGGCTTAATTTCATTATAATTCTGGACGACTATGGGCGGGATTAATTGCCGTCGTAGACCGCTTTCACTTCCGCTGGGGCCTGGACCTTCTCTCGCGGGCACAATGACCGTTTTTAATTGCCGTCGTATAAATGTCTCTCCGGCGACTACGTCCACCCCTCGGGATATTAGGAGCAGCGTGACGTTCCTTTGTGAAGAAACGAGGAGAGCATTGGTAATAACAACTCTGCTAAACGGTGTATTATGCCGGAGTACAAGGGACGATTTAAAGTCCGGCCCCGGGGACGGGCGATCCCGGTAATCCGCGCGTGATCGTTATTGCGTATACAGATCGTGGGATGAAACGAACGTTGTTCATTTCGGCTGTGACGTTTCTCGTTCCAACGGCACGGCGAAGAGGCGAAGTCCAATAAAGAGAGAGGTGAACGCACGGCCGCTTGTGTATCCGATCGGGTTGCAACATGAGCGTAACGTGACTGATACTCATTTATGTTTACACATAAAAGAAGAGGAAGAAGGGTTTTAAAGGTGGGTATGCAACAGCACCGCTCGAGTCCTCAAAGCTTACGGAGGTTGAATACCCTCGACAGCCGAATGGAGGACTCGTTCGACGCTTCGATAGTCTGGGCCAAGAGCAACGGCTACGCGACGCTCCTCGAATCGTTTCGTTTATCTCGAGCATCGTCGTTTCGCGATGAATAAACAGCGACGGGGGGTTCTTCGAAACAATTTAATCTACATAAGCTAACAGCTACCTGTCTGCTCTCGTCGCCCTACGGGGAGATTTCAAGCCCTCGGCGGAATGTAGCCCTGGCGCAGTGCAACAGTGCAGTGTGTACTCCACCATAATTGCTTGAATTAATCCAAGCCTTGAGAGGACCGAGGATCACGTTCAAATAGAAGAATACCTTCTGTCATTAAGAAGAGCAAAAAATCTGATTGGCTTCTTACACAGGCTCCGTGGCAGTTTGTATTTTCTGCGACATAAATCTATCAGGCAAACTGCGTTCATCTATCGGGCTCATGAATCTGTCAGCTCAAGAAATAATTACGTACGGCACCGTACGCCTGAATGGCATTGTGCTCCGCCACGAGGCTCGAAGCACAGAAGCGAGGGAAACGCTACAAGCGAAGGGGGGCAGGTAGGAGTGGAGATGGAGAGGCAAGAAGAGAGTGTTTCTGAAATCTACGGTGCCACAAATAAGAGATAAAGCTGGCCTGGCACCTCCGTATCTAGGATCTGGCCCTCGTATCACCGAGGCTCGAGGGATAAGACGGAGCGGAGCGGCCCTCCTCCTACTGGGATCGTAGACCTTAGATTGAATTATCGGCTAGATCGATTCCAAATTCAACCTCCAGTTTCCGTGCCGCCGCCGGTGTCGTAGCCATCGTCGACGCGATCGTCGGCGGAGTTAAAACTGACGGACCATCAACGAGCCGGGCAATTAATCCGCCCGGCGCGGCGGTCACGGTACAGCGGGGCGCGGCACTGTCGGAGTCACGCGCCCGATATTAAAATATAGATCGTGCGTCGTTACGACACGAACGATCTTTAAGATTGTTATTCACGCGAGTGAAATATCAGCCGGAATCTCGTTCGCTGCCCCGCGGCGGCGACGAATGCGGTTTCCAATGGGCTAATTGAAATAACACACACGACCGGAACGATTTCCACGGGGGCGCATTAATCACCGGGCCACGATTAATTAGGGGCGAGAACGGCTCTTTGATAATGAAACGTCGAAGCTCGTTAGCGTTCTTCGACGGCCGTTCGTCACACTCGAGTGTCGCGAGAAAAAGTGTTAACCAACGCGGCCGGTCTCAGTGACAAAAGTTACGACAAAACGACGAAGGTGTTTCGCCCCGATATGGATCTTCGTTTGTTAACGTAGGGGAAAGGTGGGATAGTTGATCACAGTTTTGCTATTTTATTAAAATAATAATAATGGCTTGCTTCGTTTCTATTTAATTACTTAAGTTGTGATTCTTAGAGGATTCTCAATATACTTGTGCAAATTTGAGAGTTGAAAACTAATTTTAATGACTGAATTTAAACATTTTCCGACAGTGACGTTATGCACAAGTATCCCTCACTAAAGGGAAGACTTGATCAAAAGGTTAGGGAGACTTGATCAGTGAATTTTATGAGTAAATAACACATTAATTTCCCAAAAAATATTTATTATCTTAGTCAATAACGTGAAATAAAGGGACTATCATGAATGGAAAGTAAACTATAATTAACTTGAAAGAATTACTGAAAAAATCAATCCGAGGAATGACATAAAACAAGATAAATGCATTCTTAACGAACATTTCACTTAGATATCATCTGATTCAGATGATGATAAAAAAAAGATTTTCCTTCTCACTTTCTTTGCCGTATTTTTCTGTTTCATTTGCCGTTCTTTGGTTTTTTCCGAGGTCTTTTCAGCTGTTCAAGTATCCCACCTCACATACTGATCAAGTATCCCTCAATGCACTCGATTTGGAAAAGGTGAAAAACTAAACTTACCCTAAATATTTAGATGAATCAATAAATAGCATTGATAGTCAGAAACTGCTGTGTTTACTTAATATATTTTAAACCGTTGAAAGTGCAACATTCGGTCGAAAAGGAGGAAGAACAAGGTGACCGAAATATTTACTTTTTGGCTGCAAATAAGATCGAAGCTTCTAACTACATTATTCTATGCTCCCGAAAGAAAACTGCAGCATGAAGTGTTGCGATAATGTAAACATTACCACGATAACGTGACAGCAGGCACAAATTGTCAATATATTAATTAAAAAACTGATGTGATCATATAACCCCGATGATCAACTATCCCATCTTTCCCCTATTCATTAAAATCTGGCGAGCATATATTTCCAATAGACCCAATTTATTCCCCCATTTGCTGCGAGGCTGGTGGTGAGATACCATTGTTGATACACCACCGTGCCCGCGTGCCCGAATTCGCAGGCAGGTCAAACGCGATGAACGGTATAATATTTTAGCCCCCGTCTGCTGTGGGAGTCGTTATAGTACCTTTGCCTGAACAAGGTTGACCCAAGGTAGCCAGAATCGAAGGAAGCATCGAAGTGACGAAGGAACAAAGGCGTTGAAATTATCGTGCCGATCCGCATCGAGTTCTCTCATCTTCTCAGTGCTCACATCGAGATGTCCGAACTCATCATAATCCGCCCCGAAATCGTTTCAGCATACACTGTCGCGTCACTTAAAACCTGTTCGGACACAGCACGACCCGCATCACCGTGGCGGGACCCGTTTGCATTCACACGAAATTGACTTAGGCCTTTTCTTTGATCCGTGCAACTGATTCAACTAACCCGAACCTCGCCCGGTCCAGTTTGGACAGCCCGTTTTTCTACGAATAGAATCGAGAGGCCAATCTCCAGATATTCTGTAAAGGAATCCATTCGATCGGGCCAGGTGCACGGTGCGTTCGAGACGTACCCGAGGCGAATGTATCGCAACAAACGAAAGCGAAACACAGGCGATGATAAACTATTCGGGAGATCGGTAGATACGTACTTACCTACTTTCGTTGGTCGGCGGTAAACGTTAGCAGGCCGACTAGCGCGGAATTTATCTCCCATTGAACGGGTCCTGCCATAAAATTTAATTAGAATTGGATTCCCATTGAGCGGCACACGATGCTCCTAATAGTTAAGCGACGGGACAAGAATTTCGTAGCCGCAACGTGTAATAACAGGATACCGAGAAACGTATGTGTGTACGTACATAAGAGAACGCCCGTTTTTCTCCGTTTTCTCCGCGTGGCCGCGGGTTTCAGGGTGGCTTCGAACAGCCAGCAGGGGTCTTTAATTAGCGGACTATTTAGCTTTTATCTTATCGCCGTTGAGGATCGGATAAGTTACGTGTGCCCGCGCGTAGCTTTCTATCTGGGGATACGTACGTCGTCCACGGGGGGGGGGGGGGGGGGGGAGATAGAGGCTTCCTTCGGTGGACGACCTTTTAACTCCGCCGTTGAGGAATACGCCGGCGAAAGAGGACGCGAGAAGTGAGAAGAGGAGCCGAACGGTAGGATGCAACCCGCGTGGTACTTACCTTAACAACCCGACAGATTTGTGAAGACCGCCTTGATAAAAACGCACAATTACCGGGGCCGTCTCGGGACATACGTTAAGCCTGGCCGAGCCTTCAGCATTTTTACCGGGTCGTTTGCTTTATGCGCGATGGCCGGCATTATTTCGAGTTTCCTGCGCCGCCGTAAACGCGAACCCCTCCTGAAAAAGAAAATCACGGGTATTCATAGGTCGTCTTCGAACGGACCGGCGTTTTTGCCTCGGACGAGGATCGTTAGGAACCGAAATACGGTTGTTGCGTGAAGAATATCTCCTTTCTTTTTTGTGTATTAATTGGATCAGATTTCAGAAGAACTGTGCCGATAAAAAAGACATTTCTTAGTTCTTGGATTTAAAACGATGCATGGTTATTCAATGCAGTCCATAAACGACATTTGTTACGCAACGATTTAACCTACTAACGCCCAGTAAAAATGGATTATCTCTGGGAAACCTCTAGGCGTTAATGGGTTAACGGTTTTGCATCGCGCGTAATGCGAATGGTGGACGAAGGGTTCGGTGGAAAGCGGCGGCGATTAAAGTGCGATCAAGTGCAATTATTTTTAAACCGTTGATTACGCGATAGGCGAAAAATTATGAAAATTTCATCTCGGCCCATGCAAATGTTAACGATCGGTAAGAGTATCAGGAGTTCGTATTATTGCGTGCAGTCGGTCGGTAATTAGAGCCCACTAATGGATTCTAAACTGTCAATTACGAGTCTCCGGCATCACGAATGTACGCCGCGATACCGCATATATTTTCATAGCGCATAACGATCGCCGGTACATGGGATACTCGTCCATTTGCGGCGTGTAACTGTTATTTAGCATCCCACGTGATTCGTAACTCGACCGAGACAAGATCGTTCGGACATTTCCCGCGAAAACCGGGATACTTTAACCGCGACAACATTTTAGCACGATTGACATTTACATAAAGACTTATCTGCTGCCCCGGGATTCGATTTTTTTTAACGAGCTTTGTTAACATAAATAAATCGCTACTTATCGCCGATACTTTTCCCTGGCGAATTTCAATAATGTTGAAATCCCGGATCGTAAATATTAATAGACCCGCGGTGCGACCGTGTACTTTTGCATTAGGCTTGCGTAATTCGTCGACCCTCGAACCGCGTCGCCAGCTAGCTGCCAGTGATTATTGCCAACAGGCGACAAATTAAATTGCAACGGGTATCCCGGCCGCGAGCCGCTCAAAGATGTGATTAAATACACGGAGGATAAGCATTAGACCCAATTCCGGCCCCTGTTGACCGCTGAAGCCAGACAACGTATGTAGTTTTCCATGCCCGCGCTTTGCCCGGCAATTTCGTCCGCAATCATAGAGACAAATGTGAATTGCCGAGTGACATTAGCACTGATTACGGACAGGATTGCTAATCTATTTATAATTGTGCTGCCGCTCGGTGTCCCTAAATGCGATACCAATTAACGTGCAATCGTTTGTGCACGCATCAAGGATGGTCTATAGACACGATAAACGGCAAACAACCGCCCGGATCGCGAGCTGCCAAAAATTAGCTCGCGTACACATGATCGAGGATGCAATTATCATTCTGCCATTTATTCACCTGTCAAACGGTGAATGATCGATCCCAAAGAAACCGCTACGTTTACAGATAGACGTATCGCGTGGTACACGCGTGTACCTACGAAGCATTTCTCATCCAAGAACAAGGAATTCGTCAACGTTTGCCTAAATCAAATTCGTTTAGTCATCGAAGTTTCAGCGTACCGATGTCACGGAGGATTCTAAAAATATGCGAGTAAAGTGATTCTGCGTAACACTCGTTCGTGATTATTGGTGAATTGATTAGAGTAAATAGGCGTGCTCGGGCTTTCACGCTGTATGAAGCAATTATCGAACGGCCGCCACGTTTAACGAGAAAGTACGGTTAGGGGCGTCACGAATTCGTTCTGGAATGAAATCCGTCGTTCCTGGGAGCGTCATTAATTCTTCCGTAGTTTCTTGTCGGGCGAACTTGAACGAGGCCTCTGTAAGATTAGCGCAACGTTCTGAGGTCCTCTGGTGTCACCGCAAAAAAGGATTCCCCTAACAAGAAATTGTTGTACTTAGAAGTCGCGGTCGGTTGAACGGTTACTGGCAAGATTGCCGGGGCTGTTCTTTAATGCCTGTGACCATGACACGAGGAATGCCGAGGGAACAGTTTCCAGTACTCGCCTTAGAATGCAGTGCAATAAATCTTTCACCGGTGTTTAACACGTTGGTCCCCAAAACAGTTTTCCCTGATCTTTCCCAGGTACCCGATAATGACTGAACAATGCCTTCAGGAACAATGGAATATTTGTGGATCGCGTTAAGTAGAAGTTACAGCGTTGTATAAGTTATTTTTAGCTCGATGAAGACAACCTACTACTCGGCGGTGCGAAAATTTTGAGGGCCACGAGCTTTATCCTATAATAATCTACGTATAAGCTGGAAAGGTATTGGAAGGACAAAAGAACCCTTTGAAGAGGACACGGGGGAGGTTCTCTGTTAAATGTGTAAGAAGGATGCGAAGTGGATTGCCCCTTTAATAAAACAGCCGGTAGGGTAAAGTATCCAATTACTGTGCCCTGTTGTTGGACTTCCGGAGTTTTCGCTAGTAAAAATAACTTTAGTAATGAAATTGAATTGTCTTAGGAATTTAAAGATAAATTTCAATGTTTCTTTTATCGATATAAATTTTTCCATGAAACAAATATCACATCTTCTTTGGATATTATTAAACATAAAAAAAGAAGTTCTGGAGTCAGTTACTGTGTGCCTAAAATTTCCAAAGATCAGTTAATGTGCCTCAGTTACTGTGCTCCTCCCTGAATATTGTGCTGCAATTACTGTGCTTCCTACCTGAATACTGTGCTGCAATTACTGTTATTTCCCTGAATACTGTGCCCCAATAACTGTGCACGATAAAAATGTAATAGGTAACATATTTTAATAAATTTTAGTAGTAATAATATTAATAATAACTTGATTTTAAGAAATAAATGTGAACAAACGATTTAATTATAATTTAATTAATATTTTATTGAAACAAAAATATCAGTTACATCCTACGTTTTTTATTCGCTACAATCATTTATAACTTAAATTTTTCTGTAATAAAAATAAAATATAATAATAAGTCACTTAAAAGTTCACAATAGAGATGACCACTTTAATAAGTTGTTCGTATTTACCGTGCTTTTCTTTCAAAATATAACCGGAGGTGCGTTACAGGTTAGAAATACTTAATACGCGCGGCAGTGCAAGCGACACAGTAACTAACGCAACGTGCGAAAACTGATCCAGTTATTGTACACAGTAAATGGCGCTACTTCCAAATTCGTTTCAGTTACTGAATTTGTTGGAAATAAATACAGAAATTCAAATAGATAATCGCTGTTTTGATTTTCCGTAATCTAAATATGTTTTACTAATATAATTAACGTTGTGAATCTTACCTAGACCGATTTATTTTACTGAATATTGACCTTCATTCGTTCAGTATTTTCTTAACCTTTCTCATAAGTTTTACAGGAAATTTTGCGAATTCGTTATCAAGAAAGAAAAATAATTTTTTTTAGTATTTTAAGAACTTTTGTGTGTGACATGTTTAATTTTAACAAATAAATAATTAACTGAATTTAAATAAAACAATTTAATATCTTTTATTTGATAAATATAAAGTTAATTATGCTTAATGATAAAGTAGAGACACAGTAATTGGGTACCCCACAGTAATTGGATACTTTACCCTACAGGAAGCGACTCGTGCTCGCTGTAGTAAGAAATCAAGACTAATAATTTTGATTTAATAGCCACGGAATGAAATAACTTTGGCCATGATGACCCATAACAATTAAAACTTGGCGCATTATCTGCTACGACTTACCTCCCACCTTAGACCGCGAACCACTCGGCACCCTGGTGAACTTTGTATTATGATCCACGGTTATGGGGCCGTTTTCATGGGATTACGATGGTACTACCCTTTTTCATCTCCCCGGCGAAGGATGTCTTATTGAATCTCGATAAAGAGACTCAGTCCTTCGCCTGCACAAAGAAGCCGGAGTTTTCTATGATACACATTCATAGCTAGGTACGCGCGGAAAGTTGAAGTTCGTAAAAGCTGATGGCTTGTAAAATAGATAAACTACCCTCTATTCAAAACGCCACTATACTGTTTTATATGTTTTATGGGAATCTGAGAGCGTAGAGTAAGTACTTACAGAAGTGCCATTTTCAGTTTTCATACCATACATGAATTATTTCTCTTTATTCGCCAAATGGCCCGCCTTCACTCTCCTGAATAGATACTGTGCACCTCTGAATCCTCGCGGACAACCTTGCACCTTGCTATAAAACCAAAAGGTTTCATTCATAGCGGACTCCTCCATTTACAGTAATTCTCATTGCTGTTTCATAGACTTGAAAAAAGCAGTAATTGTCCATTCAGTGAAATACCAGGCGTTGTAAAATAAGAACTAAACAAGTCCCGGACCATTCAGATAAACGAATCACATTAAATTACATGTTTCCCGTGGTTCGCGCTATTGTTCGTCAAAACGTTACATGCGGCAATGAAGTAAGACGCCGTTCGCGTAGAGGACAACTAATAAATTCGTATTAAGCTTTGTGAAAGTACTGCGGGGCGATATCGTATTTCGTGATACCACGCACCGGTAGTTTTATTGCTTACGCTTTGCAGTAGTAAATACATTTCCGACCTCCCCTTCCCTTTCAAAACCGCGTGCCTCGTAAACCGGATTTTATTGAAACACTTATCTCATCAGAGGTATCGGGCGTAAAAGTCTTACGATCCTGCGAATTTATCGTAAATCGCCGCTTACTCGTTTTGTTATCCGGTGTAGAACGCGCCAACAGAATGCGCGCTATTTAATTACACCGTTTAGCCAGTGCAGCGGCTTTAAACGATGCATCGACGTTAGCCGCGCTTTATGTAACGCGAGAAGCGCACAGAGTTCACCCGTCTGGGCGCGAGCGAGAGTTACGCGAGTGCCAATGGTCGGCGCATAAATAATTAAAAATTTAACGCCGACAGAAAATTGGCAATTCTCGAGATTACGCTGAAATATTGCCCATTCGGTGTCGTGGAAACGATTATGGGATAAATTTCGAGATAACGCCCGTAATGGATCAGCATTTAATAACATTCCCGCGATTCGTCGAGTAGGTATCTCTGACAAATCTTACAGGCGAAACGGTATGCGCGGAATCGAGGAGTTTCCCCGGATTTTCTTTGCCACTCGCGAGATTTCCTCGGCCCACTGACGCTAAGCCCCTCCCAGGGTCTTAATGTCCGAGGATAAAGTTTTTCACCGCAATTACGGCGGAATTTCGCAAACAAGAGTGTATCCCCGCTGCTTAAACATCGCAGTTCTTCACGATTAAGAGGACTACGCAAACTAACTGTAGGATGCACGTGCGTGGCGTCGCGAAATTACGGCTTAAACTACGGGCAAAGACAATGAATAAAACAGACTCCACTGGCTTTTCGGCAGGTAAGCTCTTGCCTCTTCTCTCGGAACGTTCGCGGACGAGCGTCGCGTATGAATGAGTTAAACAAACGTCGAAGTAGGTGACATGAAAACGTCAGAGGGCTACGTATCGTTCTCAGATGCTTGGAGCTACTTAGAATTGTTTCAGAACTTTATGTAATAAATGGTTAACTGATGATTAATAATAAATTATGATAATAATTTAAATTGCTACACGCATGTTATGTAAGAGAATCGCAAGGTTTTACAGCAAAATTTTCACCTCTAACACAGTCGCACCGAGTTTCGCTGTGCACAGTGTGGGCGTAACTTGATATCAGAATACCATGCGCGGAAGTAGAACGTAAAGGCGCCTCGTTTAGTATGAACGTTGCATCACAGACACGATAGCGCTGCATAATGCCATGGATGAGAATACTTTGAGTGTAACGCAGAAATGCACGGAGCATTCGTGCGTTATTCCGTCGTATTTTATTAGCGACTGCCCCCTTGAAATGTAGAGCCCGCTCGTTTATCATCATCAAACAGCAACCATTCCGTAATATCATCCCTTGTAATACTTTAAATTATGGCCACGTATACAGAGCGTGGATGCTACAAGATAAGATGCAGCGTGCACGAACGTTTCCCCGTTTCTAAAAAACTTCTGAAACACTCTATAATGTATAGAGCAATAAAAACGTGTCGATAAGCATCCATTCTACATATACGGCCGCCCTTATCCATTCATGTCCGACACTCGGTGATTTGAACGACCAGGCACGCGATAGAGATGTTCCTTCACAGCTGCACCCTCGCGTTCCGGCAATTACGCGCGTTCAATAATTAACCACCCCCTCTAGCAGGCAGGCGTAGGTGTTTCACGGTTCGCGTTCGGGGATGGCAGAACGGCGACGTTTGCTTACCCGTGGACGGAAGTAGGATGTCGTTTAGCACAAGCGCTGCGTCGTAGCAATGATAGCGCCACGTAATACTACGGATGAGACTATCTGCAGAGCGTAATGCAGCAGTAAGAGGGGGAGTGTGCAGAGAGGGGGGGGGGAGGGGGTCAGGAGCATGGGAAGTCGAATGAGTGGGGTGCGAATATAGGATGATTATGTCACGGTATGATGTATGTGGGTTGGCAAGCAGCCACGCGGTCACCCAGCCGCAGCATAACGCTCTCCCCGTGTATCTCTGTCCCTCCTCCGTCTTCTCCTCTTTGTACCGTGAACGTTTATCCACGAGCATCTTCCTTCCAGCACACTCGCGCGGAAGTTCAATCTGATTTCGACTCGTCAGTCTCCTCCCCTGTGTCGTAATGAGAAATTATTATCGTCCGGCCTTATCGGATCTGAATTTTAACGAGGACGTTGACGAATAGATCGATACATTTTGTTAGCGGGCATCCGTGCCGGAGAACACAGGGGAGAGATATTAATATTGCGTGTATGGGCCGTTCTCGAAACTGTTCGCCGAAACATTCGCCGGCAGTTGGAGCTCCCGGAAACTAATTCGTGAGAATTGAATTAAGATTTATACGTACGAGGCGAACACGCCGTGTCCTCCGCAGTAAACCGAAAGCACCGGGCGATATTGGGGTATTCGCGATTTAATATCTTCTCAAGGAACCACTTTCGAAATATGTAATTTCCGTGTGGTTTAGAGCTGTTCCGCCGCAGTTATGACATCGCGTTAGGGTTACGGCATGGGCTCGCACCTCGGTGGATTGCGAGTAACCGTTCTTTAGGGACGAGCCCCCGCGCGCTATTACACTGTTTTAATATGCCCGCGCGAGATTCGGCTTATGAGGCATATATACATACGTATGCCGGTTCGTATATAAATGTTACACGTATGGCGGAACGGGAATAGGGTATAATGTCGCTTTAGCCGCAACACGACAGTGCACGTGAAACCAATTTCTCGTAGGAAGCAAGCTTTCTGAACATTGTCGCCATCTGTTCCGGAATTAATCGTTCGTTCGCGTATTATGACAACGTTGCATATAGAATTTATGTAAATTTAAACGCGCCAGAAATTTAATCTACACGGCATCACACGCTGGTTGCATTAATGCGTGCACTTTCCTACACGGCTCACCAATTAATGTGTCTACGAATAAATATCGATCTTCCCATTCGCTGCCCTCGAAACCAGTCTCGCATTTAAGTTTTACATCGTTGGAATCATTTCCTTCTTCAGTACAGGGTGTCCCTTTAATGGTGCAGCCTACATCCAGTTGGATGGATCGTTTTTCGAATTGTTCCAAAATGGTGCGCGATGCGATTCAAAATCACTGTTACGTAAGTTCCCAACCCTTGTGGCTCCGTTATCCAAACATCGACCCGGCAATCGAAACGAATCGTAATCAGCGCTCGGTTCAACTTTGGAAATTTCGCTCGATGAATACGGGGCGCACGGTTTTCGGGCTCATTTCAGCCCATCCTCCCGCGATCATCTTGATTTTGCGGTGTACCGCCCCCTCCCCCCCCCCCCCCGGCGAGCGAGCCGCCTAAAGGGAAGAGTCCGTTGATTCTGCGCCGCTGGTCCTCAAAGGAAATTCGGCGAACCCGCCCGATGTCGCTTGAAAACTTTCGCAACGAGTTGCCACGCGGTTCGTGCGTTTGTCGCGGAGGAGGGCGAGAGTCGCGGCAAGTTGGATCGCGTTGGTGCACACCATCGGTGGTTTACGGGTGCAGATAAGACACCGGGGGTAAGGGAATCCACGCTTACTTCTTTCTTTTCCCCTTATCGCACGCGCATCCTGCCTGCATTCAATTTAATCGAACCGATGTTCCGTTAGCCCGCTAAAATACGGCGCGCTCCTTCGAATTCATTCGGTATACAGCATCAGCGCCCGCTTCTTCGTCGCCTTCTGCGCTTCCCCGGGCCGTATTTATGCGCCTTGTCGCGGAGTTATACGCGTGCATAAACGCGTGTACGCATCGGGCCCCGAAGGAACGGGAAGAGGAAAAAAAAGTGGCGGCTCCAGTGGGAGAAAGAGGACCACGCGTGCCGTAACGCAACAACGCCGCGCACCGCTCTCTGTGGACAGTTAGACCCCTTGCCTGCCGGTTGGCATGCGCATTTATTACTTAATGCTCACAGCCGTACATAAACGCGCCTTCGTGACTACACGTTATTACACAGTCCGTTGCAAGCCTCCAGATTGGACTATTCAAAACCCTCCGGCGAGCTCGAATCGCTTCGCTGACAGGCAATTCGGATAATTTAATTGGTCGCCAGCGCACCAGGCGTCTCGGATAAGAAAACGGGCTTCATCGAGTTACGCGGATCTTGCGAATTGAACGCGGTAAATCAGATTCAATTCACATTCCTCGCCTGGTGGATAAATCCTTCCTTTCAAGACCACTCTCAACGGCACCTTCCACTATGGTCAACTCGAGCTCCAAGGGTAGTAGTTTACACATTACCTGGCATAAATCCAGTAATAGTCTTTGGGAATAGCCAGAATAAGAAAGAGCCAGACGAATGCAATCGAGGTGTCGTAGCAATGCGTGCATATACCTACATACATAAGTACACTCGTCGCAGAGCGCGATGCTCTTTTGAATTCCGCGAATCAAGGAGTACCTGGAACCGGGCGAAGCGCGAAGGGGCTCAGGTGGCTTTTTCGCGATCGACGTGTTAATTACACGCACGGCGGCGAGGCCGCGCTTAATCGAAGGAGGTCGATCGTCTCGTCCAGGTCGTAAACCGCGCACCGGCCAGTTCGGTGGATCGGGACAAGGCGACGATCCTCATCAGGGGGATCGCGGTGGTTTAAGGCAGAAAACGGATACAGGTTCCGTGGAGCGCGTAGTATAAGCCGGCACACATATCGGCCACGGCCAATAGTATTCAGAAGCAAAGTATTCGAGGCCCGGAGTGGATGGGTCTACGTGATCGGAGTTCCCGATACTGTGGTCAGACTTATGGTGAGCCCTCGCGAATCGCATCCCGTGCAATAAATGTTGTAACGTATACCGGGGTCCCGGTATACATGCTCTCAGGCACCGGCCGCCGCGCTGATACCGGCACGGACTTTATTTAATTAATGTAACCGATACGTACGGCCGTGTAAATGCAACCGCCCGGCCGCTCGTTTCAATCGTTCATTTGTATCACGCGCCTACTGGCGGCCGTGCGAATTCGAGCAACCGCTCCGCCGCGCCGGTTGTACGTTCCGTTTGATGGCCGAACGTGGTTAAATACGTGTACTCCCGGGGTATCGGATTGTTATCGAGCAACGCCGCGCGGGAGCTTCTGAAAAAGAGAAAGCTAAGCGATCCCGGGGCGAGCACGGCCGAATACAGCCTCGATTTACGCCGTAACGAGGTTTCGGTGTAGCGATACGATTTATAATTTCGCTTCACCTTCTTCGCGAATTATTAAGTTCAGTTTTCAAGGACCTCCTTTGCGCCCCCCCCCCCCTCCCCCTTCCAGCAGGAAGCTGCGAATTCCCTGGAAAGTCGTCCACGATCCCCGCCGACTGGAGGCCGCCGGCGCGTTGGTCAGCATAAATGCATATTTCGTGTACGACACGCGGCGAAGAATTCGCCACTTATCTCGCGCGAACTTCGAGTGCTTTAGACCGCCGCGCCGCACCGATTACCGTGGCAACAGTTGGTTTCGCCCCGCCACGGGAGGAGCCCGTATTTATAGTCGATGATACATTACATCCGCGACTTTTTTATTCATCCGTTCCCTTTGCACGAGATAAACCCTTTATATACGAGTTCGCCTATACGCTGCATTTGAATGTCTGCAAGCCGGGGGCGAGAAATAGGCACTGGTTATTAAAGGAATCTCAGTGGTCCAAGCAATGAGCCTTGATACAAACGAAATACCGTTTTTATCGTTGTTCTCGCGGGAATGGGCTTCAGCTCTCGCATCGCCGCCGGAGCTCGCGAAATGGCATTCCTCAGCGTTTTCGTATTAACCCCCCCGAGATTTCGGACGTTAATTGGGCTCCTACGCACAAAAGGCTACCAAATTCGGCGTGTAATCAGATACTCGGTGCAGGGCACGCCACGGGTTTCTATGAGGACCGGTCGCGGCACGCTGCACGACCGGTTGAGTCATCCCACTGGACTCCACGCGGCCCTCGGGGTAGAAGCTGCTACGACGCGACGCCCGCGATCCCGAACCGCGAACTCCCCGTGCTCGTAGTCTGCGACCGTTTTTCCCCGATCCCACGGCCGTGGGACAAGAATTCCTAGGACCCCGTGATCGTTCGCGAGAATTCACGGTGGCGTTTAAGCTTTAACCGACACCGACAGCCCCCTTTTTTTCGCAGGAATTTGCCATTGACTGGACCGCGCGAGGCGCATACCTCGTCGAAGCCTTACGGCGAACGGGCCGCGTCTTTTTCTCTGGTTACTAGGAAATTTTACTAACGAAGTAAGGTTGCTCATATAACAGCTTACGAGTGCAAATGAATTGTTGCCCGGGTGTACCACGAACACGTCTCTTCGGACGTCCATTTACTGGGTCGTCCTCGTTACGCCCGTCGGCAACGACCGGCCGCGAAGAATACCCACTTTCGAAAATAGCCGGACTCGCAACGCTGCCCGGGAAAACTGCTATTTGCTTAGCGAATACTCGCTGATTATCGATAGGCGGCCGCGCGAACCCGCTACGATACAGAATCAAGAGAAACGCCACGATGGACGGTCGAAGGGGGACGCAGAGGGGGCGAGGGACGGTGAAATAAGAAGGAGAAAGAGCCGTACGATTGAAACAGCGTTCGTGCTGCCTCACAGGTTGATATAAACACTCGTCGTTTCCGCAGGATACGATCCGCAACTCGCGAATAACCGTTATAGGGTATTGCCGGGGCTCGTATCGGGCAACGTTCAATTTCACAGTCCCGGCGGCGAAGTAATGGTACCCCACGGGTGCGTCTACGAGGCCGAGGGAGCCACGTCGATGCATCGTCATTCCCGCATACCGACGTCTAATTATTCACCGCGGAACATTGATTCTGGAACGGCAGGGTTCGCGCGAAACGAGTGCTAAAGCGTGCCAGGTAATCTCGCGCCGGTCGGATACCGAACGCGATTAAACGAACGTGTCGAGTGACGACGCACCGAGACAGAGTTAATCACACGCTCCGCGGCGTTATTAAAATCTCCTGGATTTACAGCAGTCGCCTATCAACGTATTATTAGCCGCGTTAAGCGAAATTTTTATGGTACAGTGAACCGCTCGACGCTTCTGTCTCATTCATCGCGATAATTGCCGCTCATTGCGCCGTGTTATCGGGGGGGGGGGGGGGAGAGGCTGCCGCGACAGAAAACGAAATAGATTAAAGTTGATGCGTAATGGTCTCGACAGGGCTGGGCGGTTAATGAGAAAAGTAGCTGGATCCCCGGTGGAAAACGTACAATCTGTCTCGCGCGCCGTTGGCTTCTTGTTTGGCCGTGAAGGCGACGGGATGTCGGCCATGGGCGGGCAACATTTTTATTACGGCCCTCGAATCGCCCGTTAAAAATTAAGGCGTCGACACGGCGAACCGATGTCGCTCTGAAAAATAATTCAAAGCGCGGACGGCGGTATCAAAGAGCGTTTAAGACCGCTTAATTCGCGT
Source organism: Andrena dorsata (assembly GCA_929108735.1). Classification (NCBI taxonomy): domain Eukaryota; kingdom Metazoa; phylum Arthropoda; class Insecta; order Hymenoptera; family Andrenidae; genus Andrena; species Andrena dorsata. The sequence goes on from OV815489.1 coordinate 55,578,298, forward strand.
TGCTTCGAAGCAGTAACGGCAGCTGCCGCGGCAGGTTGAGCAGGAGACGTTGACAACCCCTTACTAATGTCCGTAATTCCTTATTCCCCGGGGACCATTTATAAAACGCCACCGGCTGCTTGTCCCGCCGAGATCCCCGGGATAATTTGTTTGAAATTTGGTCCGCGGATTACAGAAAGTGTAACACCTTGATTAATATCGCAACTAACTTCGAGAGGTGAATCGAGCAGTTGGCTTGCGAGACGCGCACGTAAAACGCCCGCCGCACGCCTTTGATTTGTGTGTTTCTCTGCTTTCACTGCCGTTACGCGCTCTTCTTAATACAACACCGCCAACCCCGCCCACGCTCGTTATTATTGTTGTCGCGCACTTTTCTTGACGCGTTTAAAATCGAATCGGAGCGAATTCTTGACGCGCGCGATTAATTGTTTTTCGCTCCGATAACGAAAAAAAAAGACAATTATGCGCGATTGTCGCCTCGTGTCGCAACATTGAGAATGTTTAGGTATTTTGTTATTCGATAAAACCGTTTGAACGTTTTCTCCAATTAAAACTGTGCAATTAAAGATTAACTAAATCCCTACCTCAAAGTTATGATACATGAAACGAATATAAAATAACGTAGTTGATGATAGCTTTAGTCGATTACTATTTCCTGCGAGCAGCGACTCCGAGGCAGCCATTTATAACGTTGGCTAGCCGTTTTACGGGATTCTGTGCGTTACGATGAATGTTACGATTCAATTATTTATGGCTGTATCGTGGAATATCGCTATGCTAATAAGGAGATAAACGTGAATATCAGTGGGATGTATATTTAATTGCGTTTAGGAAATCTTTCAGCGTGTACGGGAGAGACAAGCTCGGTGGAACAGCGAATAATAAACAACTTCTTTCATCCTACTTCGGGACTTGAAACTACTTATCGTTAGACGTACGCGAACGTGAGCACACATACTCTGCGGAGATTTTACAACAGCGTCGGTAAATCGTAAGCGAACGAACCACTGAAAATTAGCCGTAGTTTCCCGGTTCTTCGCTACTCCACTCAACGCCAATGTGTCGGAGACACTGTATGGCGAGAATGTTGCTTCGAGTATCGCCGTACCAGAGGAAGGGCAAGTGCTGTTCACCTTAACCGCCTGTCGCGAAAAGTTACAATAATTTCAAACATGAGGGTAATTCGCTGGGCACCTCGAACGTAGGTATATACTTTTGACGAAAGCCTTTGGGGGAAGAAGGATCGATGGTGCGTCGCCTTGATTTGTACGCCGATCATTCACTGGCCTCTGGATTCCACTTCGTAAAAGGGGGGCGAAAGAGTGAAGGGCGAGGGGGGGAGGGGGGCGACGTGCGTTCGCGATAGGAATGCACGCCATGGCAAACGCGTGATATACGATGGAAATGATAGGAGGGTGAGCAAGGCTGGACGGGGCAAGGTCGTCCCATGAGCCACTATACTGGCGTGTATTGAAATATTTGCTATGGAATTCCCATAAAACGTAGGTAGGATACGAACGAATGAATGGGCGGACGACCGGTTTGCGCTCGCACCCACGGCCCATGCACCGTTGGGATTCATAATTCTTGCAAGAAACTTTTTATCGGTATTTTCCACCTGTACGCACCCCGAGACATAGGGGCTCATTCTCGGCGTATATCTAACCGGGCCCAAATCTTTTTCCAGACTTTTCTTCATCGCTCGTTTCCCTCCATTTATCTCAAAAGGTACAGTTGTTTGTCACGAACCAAGTATCGGCTAAGGAATTCTCTCGGAAGTGTACGTAATTCAACTGAAATAAGTAGAAAGCGTAGAATAAGTACAACTTTTTTCGTGTACACTTAGCGAGGCGCAAATTTACTCAACGACTCTTCAGGACCGGAAGTTTTATTGCACGCTCCGCAGTTGTCTTTGCATAGGGAATTATCCCCAGCTTCGGCTCCTTCGGTTCTACCACAGATTGACTATATTTTTAGCACAAAAGCTGCAGCTCAATAGAATGCAGCAGGGAGCAAAGCCAATAATTTTCCTATTACCATGTGAAGGGACAGCAATTCTCGTTTTTCCGTACGATAAACGTACCTACTGGTCGGAATAAATTTCAATAATCAGACCGCGAGCAAATTATCGTCGGCATAAACACGATGAGTTCATGACAAGACTATTCTCGAAGGATCGTCGACCATGCATATAATTGTACCAGTTACGAATCCAGGGGGAGGGGGTTGGAAAACGCGAAAGGTGCATCGGGAGAAAGTTACATCGTACCAATTTCTTTCGATGGTACGATCGGTAAATCTTCATAAAGTGCTTCCGTTTGGTCGGAGCTACGGCCGCCGACCATTTATTCTACGTGACCATCGGAGACAGAGCGGTGTTTCGGCTTTTATCGAATTCTGCGGTCGCGCTCAATAATTGCAGGTTTAATCAACGTTCAGCGGGGCTCGTTTCGTTATCTCTCAGTGAAACGTTACGATCCCACCGCGATAATCGCGCTGATTGTTTGCGGACCCTTACCGGCAGAAACTAATTCGATCCGGGATCCAGTTGTCGAATTGCATGCCAAAAGAGGAAAGGGCTGGTTCCTAAAAAATCGGCGATAATAAAGAATGAACGTGTTTCAGCGAAGATCGAAAATTCGAAACACCTGTTGTATTCTTCACTTTATTAACTTTGAATTAGTTGATAATGTCGCTTGCTTCTGCCACTATTTACGGGACACACTGTGCTCAAGTCGATCGATCTTTTCGTGACAACGGAACGAGCACTGCGGTGTTCCAAAAGATCCTCGAATGTCGAGGTGGATGATTATGAATGAAGTTGCTACAACTTTCTCGAAAGGTACGTATTTACCTTGCGTGGAATGGAATCGATGGTCTTAATGGGGTAATCTTTGGGGGCTTTGCCTGTAACCAACGAGGAAACTGTTTCGTATGCCTCCACGGCGAATATTCCCTTATACACCGACGAGTAATTCTCTCATCACGCAAGCTTGCGATGTAATTTCCCCGAATGATTTATGACGGCTATAATGACCGAACGAAGGTCACGATCCCGACGAAGATCTTCTGGAATCGATCGAAGATCGAGCCATGCCGAGCGAGCCGCACTGTTGCGCGCAAACCAGAAAACTATACTTATTACCGCTTTTCTGCGGTGAATTCGTTTCTGATAAAATCGTATTTAAGAACCTTGTAGAAATTAATTTCAACAGCCCGCGTCGGTAATCCTGCGATAAATTGATGGGGACCGTACGATTCTTGAACTGCTTATATTCAAATTACCGTGAATCCGTGTATGTATCGTACTTTTTATCTCGCGATATATCGATACCTGTACCTATTCGTAACTGTCTAAGAAGTCTATCACGAGAAAAAGGCGTGTTGTACCAGGCTTGGAGATGAGCCTGGAATCGGACTCGATCTTCTACTGTTTTCTTCGGTTTGTCTTGCCCGACTAGTTTTTATAATCGAGCATGACTCATTGTGAGCCAGCGATGAACCTGTTAGCGCCACCCTCTGCGTCGGACCGGTGTATCTCGCCACCATCTTAGGCGACTGATAAATCATAAAAAGAAGGGTGCAGGGGAAAAAAGAGACCTGGACATCCGAGGTTCAACCTCGAAAAGTCTGTCAATACCAATAATAGATCGACCCTGTTTAGCTAATCGCCATCGATCGATAAAATACTTTAATCAACTCTATGAGAACCGATAAACGGCATGCTGGCGTATCGTGCACGTATGTATCTGCATATCCGAGGGCCGCGCGTCCCTGCACGGCGATAAAAATTCTCGCGATGCAATCAGCCGGCCAGCTTAGGACCGCAAAATTGCGGGCAGCGAGGGTAAAATAGCGCGGAATGGGCATGACCCTTTTATACGTGTAGCCCACGGACAAGCTCGCACACATCGACAGCGGGCAGTTAATGGAAGCTTAGAGGTTGATAGCCTTGAGTACGTACCGCGGCTGGCCGTGCCATGGCCGACCGATTCTTGGACTCTCTCCGACTCTCGTCCAGACTTGACCGCGCTTTACCTCTGGAAATCCTGTCGGCTCTCTTACCCTCCATCCCTATCCATCCCCTTCCATCGAACACGTCTCTGTCTCGCTCCTTTTCCAGGCCAACTTGCTCGTTCCCCGCTACGGACGTTGTTGCTACAGGGACGTAAACAGCGAGAAGGTTTGCGCTTGCCAAATTAGTTGGGTAACGAGCCGCTCGAGAGGGATGCTGGACGCGTCGACTTCCGAGGACGGTCCCACGCCCATCCCCCTAATAAACGTTTCATTTTCCACCTACGGCGATATCTCGCTCTCTTCAGTACCATTTCTTTTTTATCAACCGCGCGATCACCCTGCCAAATTACGGTTTTACGTCGCGGCGTATGTCAGCGGCGAAATCATTAAAACTGCCGGGGCGAGGAGCCGAAGGTGTTATGGCTTTCAGCGCGTTGGGATTAATGGAAATTTGCTGGAAGAAACGCTTATTCAAATGGCTGTAGAAAACTTGACGGTGGCCAGCCGAGTAATAGTGTTCGAACACAATTTCAAGCGATGAGAGAAGATAGTTTAGAAGCAGAGGAAGAGGGAGCGCGAGAAATATATAGTGGTCTTTGATCTGTACACCCTTCCTGCAAGTTCCTGGTACATGGCTGGTCCGTTACTCTAGGCACTACCAACTACTGGAGTAAATAGTACTGCGGTCACGTGTTTGTTCGGATCCGGACGCAATTTACCATCGTTGGTGGTGTCTATAACTGGCACACGGTAGGTGTTGCGACGACCAGTGTAAAGGGCAGAGCGAAAGGAAGCGTTTGGAAACTTGAGATCGAAACCGCGAATGTGTCTTCGCGAGTAGATGGAAACGTATATTATACGGACGTTAAGAATGGACTAGTGCACGCTTGCCCCACAATTGGTATCGGAGCAGATGTCGAATGATTTGCAGAATTATACAGATTAATGAAACTTATATTTCGTGTACTTTGGTACGAATTGAAACAAAATAAAGAAACAGAGAATAAGCCTTAAGCATTTCGTTAAGGAAACGGTGTTCCGCCTTCAGAATTGGTCCCGTCGAAATCCCAAATGCTCATTTGATTACATTCAAAGACCTTCGTTCTGCTCAAGTTGCGCGGGAGCTTTCCGAAAATCGCTTTCGACTCGGTTGAAAACTGAATCAAGTAATTACCAAGTTCCTTGAAGATCGTTACACGTATACCGTGCAAATTGGCGTGAAAACATAAATCTTGTACATCGTAGAGAAGATTTCGTATGATGAAGTACGATGCACGATTCATACTTCAGCTGTTAATTTGGCTCCGCGTTGCTTTACGTGTCACTTTCACAATGTTAACGTAATGATAGTTGTTCGTTTATGAAACTCCGCGCCGTGAACAATGTGGCGATCGGTGAATCGCGTGACAATAGTTAATACGATAACTTGGTTGTAAGGGAGTTTTAACGAGGCAGTAAATAAGAGGAAACCGAGAAAACACGGGTCAGTAAGAAAAAGAAAATCGAGGCTATAAATAATGGTTATGAGAGAAGCAGGCCTTGGCTAATTCTGGAGATCCTTCGCTTACAAATTGGCTTGCCCAAAAAACAAGCGAAGAGTGTAAAACCGATCCTAGAGGCTCTCGCCTGGCTCTGGAATGCCTCGGGGTAAGAGACACTTGAAAAACTTTCTTCGCCGTGCACGGAAAGCATTGCAAAAAACTCCGCCGTGATTTTATAAACAAGATTTTTGCTTGGAGTAGCTTTCGCAAAGGAACTGTTTATTTAAAGCATCAGTTACTCCGGCTTTCAATTAGCATACATATTAGTTCGTTATGCTTTCGCATCGGTACGTTTAAAAAGTCAATACTGAATGTACGCTATGCAATTGCGCTATGCAAATGAAGTTTTAAATAACAGAATTAATATACGAGGTGCTCAGCAAATAAAGAATAAGAGAAATAAGTAGAAGATACAGAACAATCTTCCCTTGTTGGTCATATAGGTTTAGGAGAAATATTGCAAAGAAAAATTCACATTGATATTTTTATCCATATCTACGACTGATTTTACTTTTTATACGCAACACAAGGGGACTATTATGATGTCAGGAGCAGGTGTTAGTCATCGGAGATTTCTCGAAACGGTAAGATACAGTAATCGTAGACACATTGGTATGTGGCTCTGCACTACGAAGAAGTGTATCTTATGGCGCCATCCTGATAGATAAGAGATTTTTAAAACTTGTAATACCGTTATAAACCGCTCGTTTCGACATCACAATATCACCATAGTGAAAAGCAGACATCGAGTTCACGTGACACCATGTGCGCTAGATTTCCTAACAGTCAAAGTCATTTGTCCCAAAAAACGAAAATTGAAAGTTTCCGCTTCTAGCATTTTATTCGTTCAATCATCACAACGTATTCATTAAAGATCATCCATAAATCACGTAATGATTTACATATTGAACACTCATATGGCTATCAGCCACTTTAGAAATTCACTTACGATCGCGAAAGAAAATTTTCAGTGGACTTGAACACACATCGGAAATTAGGGAAATCCACAACGGTCGTCATGACCGTGTGAATCGTCCCCAACACGGCTACCGAGAACAAGAGGTTAGTAAACACTTTAAACGCGCGTTTACCTTGGACGACTGTGGCTCGATTTGAGAAACGCCCACCGGCACGTCCCGGGTGCTGCGGCGGGTCGCGTGAATCATTCGGATCTAGGCCGACTCGAATTCTCCGGTGCACATAATACCCACAGACCTCGTCCATTCATCAAAGCCCCGAAATATCGCGCGACGATCGTCCGCGAGGGTGGCGGTTACCGAACGGGAGAAAGAGAGAGAGAGAGAGAGAGAGAGAGAGCGCGTCGCTGCCGAAGTTGCGTGCACCGGTGCATAACGCGGCGAACTTCTCCCAAGTGGGGGAGAGCGAAAGAGCACGGGGTACACACACGGTGCGGGTAGACACATTCGTATAGCAGGACTAGAGGGACTCGCTCCGGCTGGAAAAGGGACCGGGGGTTGGCTGGTCTATGTAAGAGATCGTTCGTGGAGAAGGGATCGTCGTCGGCCGCTGGAGCAGCACAGAAGGGGAAGGGATTGCACGTCGGCCCGTAGAGGGGAGCAGGGCTCGCTAGTGTAGAGACAGAGAGACCGGGACAGAGATGGGGGTACCGCGAAAGGTAGAGGGAGAAAGTGCCGGCATGCGAGAGAGAGGGAAGAGAGGCCTGCTAGGCTCGCCTTCGTCAGCTGCCGCGCGGCGCGCTAGTTTCGGCTTGCCGCTCCGACGTGACGGACGCTCTTTTCCAGTGGTCGCCGGCTTCCACGTGGAGGCGACCTTCCCCCGGTTGTGTTGCTAGTTTCTCTTTGTTTTGATCGCGTGTGATCGGGTGCGCGTCTCTCGACGTACAGTGGGAAGGAAATTCGGTGTGACAGTGAATACGCGGCCGCATTAAATATATATTTTTCGTGGTCGTGTTGTTTCCGTTTCGTTTCGCGAATGAATGCACTTGGGTGAGTTCAGTGGCACGGAGGCACGCGAGGGAACGCGTGTTGGCGCTAACACTCGAACACGGTGTTCAGTTGGGAATCCACGGCACAGCTACCTGCACACTTTTGGATTACCTGAATCTAAAGCACGGACGCCGGGACCTGGGGCTGTCTCGAGCAGCAAGGGGAAACGGAGCGGAGCTCGACGATAGAAAAGGTGCGTGGTCTTTTATACTCACCACAAGTGTCTCGACGCCAGCCTCCTTCGAGCGTGGAAACGGCCAGGGACTGTCGTGTATACCTGCACGCTTCCTGCGAACGATTTACGAACATATTCAGTTTCAATTTAAACAGCATTATATTTACTATTCGCTGCTAAATACTCATCTGCCAAGTTGTATTTCATTGCACCTTGCATCGATGCTTCGTCTTAAACGTTTCTTTCGTGCTCGTCTTATCGACCTGAACGTTCGATCGCGTGCACAGCACAAAATGGCGTCGTCGATCAGCGATCCGGTGGTTTGACGACGCGCCAAAGGAAGACTCGGATTTTCAAATCGCTCGAACATAGCTCTCCATTTCTGTCACATATGCGCGTTTCTTATCGCGTGCATTTCGTTACCCTTCCCACAATGATATAATACAAGAACCGTTATCACCGAGGGAGAGGTTCGATATTTGAATTGCCCGAGTAACTGTTTTTCTTGTATCATCGAGCAAACTCGAGTGACCAATCAGGTGGATGCATACATGTGCCATCGACTGAATTCGTTTCTTCTGAAAACATGGACTCTGCCCAACCTCACATCGCGGGAATGTAAATCGAATCCGTGTACGGTACGGAGTAACGGAGCGTATTATTTCTATCTTGAAATCAAGAGATTAGTTTATTATCCTGACAAAAAACTCCCCCGCCACGTCACTGTGCAGATGGTGCCCTGGGGATTCGGGGAATTTTAGATTTAAAGGGACACCTAAACCACCCGTTTGTTTGGCTGTTTAACTTGACGAGCCTTAGCGGCACGATGTTTTCGCCGAGTGTATCGGGTGTATTGCTCGTCTCGCAGTGTCAACAAACCTGCCTTTCGTTCGTTTTCTCGTTTCGTTGCTTTGCGGTGTCTAGCAGCTCGCAGAGAAAGGAAAGCCATAACAGTATTATTCAATGCTTTGTTGACCATGTGTTTTCGGAGCCATTTCATTTTTATAAATATTTGAATTAGCAAGAATCGAAGTATGTCCTAAACATACGGGCTCGAACCTACAGTTGTGAAGCGCACTGTGCTTTAATAACGTGGAATTGGAGATGTCTGAATAATGCATTCGGAATAGACGCGTTCCAGGGAATTTTAAATAAATTTTAGCGGAATGTTATACTGTTATTTCACGAAGCTTGTTGCTTTATCGTTGGGAATATTATTTTTCCGTTGAAAGGTGGAGGATGCAGGCGTTGGGGGAGGGGGGAATGATAGATGCGATATTTATTCGCATTAAATTAACACGACGAGGCTATCGCGAGAGTCAACGAGCGTGTTCCTTTCCACGGACGCTGAAATCCTTCGGGGCCCCACTCTATTATGTCGGGGACACGTTTCTTAGTTCCAAAACCAGTTCCCGAAATGTTTTTTCCTCCGTGGAAACGTAGGTCGCCTGGAGGAAGAAGCATTGGAATCCGTCAGGCGACGGGCGAACTTCTCTTTCGGACCCGAGACGCGAGGTTAAAGTGGATAGACCCAAGTCGATTGAAAGAATGCCATTTTTCATTGCCCTTTAACCCGAAGCCCGCAGAAACGGGATGCTGGGAAATATTCGTGTCACGGCACATTTGCATCCTCGATTCGTGCAGTATTTTGATATCTGTAGTTTGCCATTTCAGCGTATTCCGAATTCACGTGCAAATGCGTCGTCAGAGCAATTGTAAAATGTTATTTTAACGGATATTTACACGATTCGGCGTAGAGTTTGTGCGGTGGTCCGCTGGAAATGGGTCATCTCAATATTGTCATTGTAATCTGGTTGGCATTGATAAGGTAGACTGATGATTTCGTGATCTCTTTCGTAAATTAAGATCGCAACCTTTTCGCTGCAATGAAATTATGTGGAACGAAGATAAATCACATGCTCTGGCAGATTGATATAGTCCCCTCTACTTCCTCTCGCTCATCCTTTACCGCGAACATTATTTGTTGCTCTTGGCGCGATCCGCATTTTGTTTCATTTTCATGCTCTTTAGTTTCATGATAAATAGTTGATAGCTCCAAATCTCATTGGAAGAGTAGGTATATACGAGAAATCGCCTCTGTTTGCCGACCGCTTCAAAATGCAACAGCAAACGAAATTGTTCAAATATCATATTTTAAAGCGGAATGATTTAACGCAACGCGCGGACCACTACAACAGCTTCTGCAAAAAGGTTCACCGTATTTATTGAAAAATGGCTAAAGCATAACATTTGGAATACATGAAAAATAAATCATTCAAATATTCATTATTTATACACATCGCTTAGCTGTACATTTTCCTGTGGCGTTTCGCTTTTCATGGTTGCTCGGTCGATTTCCTTGCGTGCGCTTAAGGGACCACCCCAAATTTGTCCACCGATAAGATTAACGTACTAAAAGCGTGCGATCAGTGGCCGTGGTATTTCTCACAGTCCCCGTCGAACTATTACCGAGCAGCCAGTCGCAGTACGCTGTTAAAGGCTATGTGCACGTAGTTTCCGCGGGTTCTTTGACCCCTTGTCTTAGACCGCATGTTAACGAGCCTTCGTTAATTACACCTTGTGAGATTACGACAGGGACAGGTGGCCAACGATTATCCATTATCCGTCCTAGAAACGTCGCTCGAACCAATACCACCGAGCATCGTAGATAAGTACTGATTGATCCACTCCGTGGATGAAATCAGTGTAACCTGACTGTACCACCTGTCCCGAATCCTCTCGAAGGAAAGCAAAAAAGGAAAGGAAGAATCTGAAACGAAGAGTTCCTAAGGCACGATTACCTACACTGAAAATTTTCGAAGAATCTGTTTCTTCTGGTTCTCGAAACCTGTTCTCGGGCCAAATTGTCCTCTCGAGAGGCGGAGAAGGGAAAGAGAAAGTGAGGCGATTGAATTTCAGCAGTTAAAGGCACGGAAAAGCATTAGACTCGTAAAATCGCCGGTGTCCATGGCGCGGGTACCGTAAACTCGAGCACGGCAATAAATACGCTGGTAAAAGGTTGTCCGTCGCATAAAGGCGACGACGATGGGTCAGCTAATACTGTGGAGCAGCTGCCGCGTCTTCGAGTCAGGCCTCTCGAGAGCACGAGATCCTCGTCACAAAGGCTAATTTCACCGAGGAACGAGAACCGAAGTGGCGATGGCTTCTGTGCTCCTACGCGACTTCATTCTTTCCATCTTAATCCGAAGATAGCGATTTTTATTGAGGCGGTAGATTCCTTGAAGAGGATAATAGTATCGGCTATCGTCGTTATCGTTGTCATGTTTTCCCGTCGTCTCCGTTTCCCGGTCCCGCCCCCCTTTTCGTTACGCATTCAGTGGACTCTTCACGGCCCCAACGTGATGCTTCCAGAGAGATATAGTAGCTTAGCCTCGTCTTTTTTTTTACTGTTTCCACGGGTATTCGCCCCGCGAAATTCTAAATCACAAGCCGTAGTTCGCGCACACGTACGGGGCACACAGCTGAAATGTCACCGGCGTTTTAAACGCTTGTAAGACTGCGGTGCAATCTGAAGTAAACTCGCCTCCACTCGTATCGTAACCAGAGCATGAAAAAGGCGAGGACCAAGCAACACGTGCAGCCGCGAAATTTTTTTTGCAAATATGCGCTAGACGCGCGGGGAGAGCGAGATAAATGTCCGACGTACGTGAGCCCTGACCTAGCGTCCAGTTCCTCAAATTGTTGCGACGTTCATTGAATGTCCTTTAACGAGATTTCCCTTCACATTTCACGAGCTTTCACAGTTCGACGATTTTGACCGCGCTACCTCGCATTTGTTGTAGAACGTGCTTTATTCGAATTAATAGGGAACGATGGCGACCATTTCCTTGCGTTGATCGTTATATATTTTACGTGAAATAAAGTGGAGGAATAGAGGTGCTTAGGTAGGTAACACAACTCGTTCTTTCCATTGATTTGTAGTTATTTAGAAAGGAACAATAAATACTTGGCATTGTACTAGACTAACTTATCGCGAGCGAGAAGAATGCCGGAAATGAAATGTCCCTTGGTATATCGCAGGTTTTAATGGCGCGGCGAGAAACGTGGAAACTCATGATATGCAGTGTGACGATTATATGCATGATTTCGCTGAAAGAAAGTCTTCGCCATTCTCGTTAGCCTTCTCGTAAAGCATCCTGCATTAGCAGAAATCTTTGCCATTGCGATAACCTGTTACAGTTGCCCTTTTATAAAGCCAGCCGTAATATTTGCTTCAATTATACACTAACTTATGATTCCACGAACGAGAAATCTGCGATCTCTGAGAACGGCTGGAAAAGAATCTTATTCGCGTGTACCAAATTAGTCTCAGCAGCCTGATTTAAAAATTTGAATTGGTGCTGTGGTTTCCTTTTCTATTTCAAAATATCCTCTGCGAAGAATCGAGTGTCTTTTATCGAGTAGGGGAGAGCGGGGACAAACGTAACACTTTTTACATTTGGCCTAGCTGCCAATTACCTCTTACAGATATAAAAACGAAAATTATGCCTTAAGATAGTGTGTTTCTTGGTCTATCATCTCACCACAAATTCAGCTTTCCATGATAAGTAGTTAAAGAGTTATGGCAATTTTCCGCAGTGACTGTCAGTGTTACTTTTGTCCTGCAGGGGTAGGACGAAAGTAACATACCATGAGGATGAAAGTAACACTAATTATTTTGAGGAGAATTAAGTAAAAACACTTCTTTCTAAGCAAAATGGGTTTTTCTTATTATCAGAAACGATAGAAACAAACATTTAAATAAACATATTTTAAGTAAATAACGATAAAAAAGCATAACAAGCTTCAAATATTTCTTTGATACTGTGTATTTGATTTAATGTGGAATCTCGTGTAGCGGCCCCAAAAGTAACTAATATTTATGATTTTTTTTGAAAACTATTGTTTATATTGGATTCAACTCTTTGGGGATATATGGAGGCATCTTTAAACGTATAGAAACTTTTTTTGTGTTGATCCTTCTTATTATTTATTCATTATTGTGGAATCTTGTTAACATTTTCTACGATATAACTCCTGTTGGCGTGAGTGTTCCACCTGTAACATGTTACTTTCGTCCCCGTAGTGACGTGTTACTTTTGTCCCCAGTCATGTTTTTCAGCATAGAACTGTCATAACGTACAAACTATACAAGACTTATTGAAATCAAATACAGGAACTTATAAAGACATTATCTAAGAACGCTCTAACAAATAATTGGATTAATGTCTATAGTTTAACTATGAATATTAACAAAAAAACCAACAGAGGAGACACTAACCTAAATGTTCGAAATAACGAAATCAGCTTGCCCACGATACACGAATCGTCGTATTGTTCTGCGTCACATCGTGAATCAAAAGAAACACTAAACACGCGTAACTATGTAAAGCAAACGTTTTGGAAACTTTTGTGGAAGGCGGGAGAAGGCGTGTTACTTTCATGACGCCGTTGCGTTTGTCCCCGCTCTTCCCTATTCGCTTTTACAACAGATATTTGGTTTTTCATACAAGTTTCAGAAGTCCTTTGACGACGAGCAGGGATTTATTACTTTCTCGTCTCAAGAAAACCACAGTTTTTTAAGAATCCATCGAAAATCAGAGGGGAAAAGGACATCGAGATGACTGATATATGAAATCATTTTCTACCGCATCCTTCTCGCAACACATCCGTACAAATTGAAACACGAGACGAGATATTTTTATCATACATGCATTTTGGAGCATCCACGCATTATGCAGCGCAAAGCTACGCTGTTGCAACCACTTCAAGCATATTGTAACGCGAAATGTGGGTATATTTCTCTACGAGATGCATCCACGATGCAGACAAATAGATCCCTTCCTGGCGCAATTAATTTGTAGCAACGATTCAATATAAATTTCCATTCTCGTGTCTGGAAAACTCGCGGTGGCATTAATTACGGAATAAGAATTCCTTTTATGCAAAGTACCGCTGATTGTTTCATACATTCTAATTAACTTCCGCGTTATTCATAGGACTGTATAAAAACGCATCATGGAACGGTGCAATTAATTGTGACACACCGTAAATTGTGGAAAATCGTTGCCACGTAATTGAATGTTCATTACGTTAATTGATTCATCATTCGCAACGCGAAAGTAAATATTAATGGAAGCTCGCATGGAACGAGTAGAAAATATTCGTGACTGCGACTGATATACATAAATGCAGCCAGTTTTCTTTAATTAATACCGGCGATGACTTTGCTTCGAGCGGGTTTGCAGCAGCGCAAAGTATTGCCGCGTAAGCAGCCTTGCAAAGAAAGCTTATTGTCGTGTCGTGAAGTGCACACGATTCATCCCGCGTTTTTTGCCTCTCCTCGTTCTTCGCAATTGAGCGCAACAACAGTCACAAAGCCGACTGGTAGATCATTTAGCCTACCAACTAATTCCCTAGCTCCCCCGAGAAAGCACGCCTTCCTAAGGGTATTTTGTAAAAGTAAGTTCAGATAAATGTTGAAGTACTTAAAGTAATCTGAGCTTCTTGCGCGGCTTTGCGATTATTAAGCAAAGTCCCCTGGATGTGCGACGAAACGAGCGCAAATGGGAATGCGCTAGAGCCCTGGGCGGATTAATAACGTGGAAATTACGTGGACCTGCCTCGCCGTCTCTCTCCTTCCATTATCTGTCCCTCCCCTTCTTTGCTTATCTTCCTCCGACTCGCATCTTCCCTCGACCTCTAGTTTCTCCCTTTCCCTCTTGGCGTTCTTCTTACCCGCTCGCAACAAAATCAGATCGCTGAAAATTGGCCTGCAACGAGCGCGAACAGAACAGAGAGGGAGGGTAGCGCGCCATGGATGGACCAATTGAGTTCCATGGTAGAGGCGACGGTAATCACGCCGTAAAAAGAAAAGGAAGAAGGGAAATAATAGCTCGACCAGTTTCGTGTTGACTGCCCTATTACCCGGTACTCGTGAGATCGCTTTTACTTGGTAACGAACAGGAACGCTGCTTTTCTCTCACGTCTCGTATCTGACAATCGTTGCCACGGTGAATATTTTAAACACGCTGCCCCGCAAATACCACAGTATTCGTGTCTATTCAACGATCCTTATTGTCATTCCAGCGGTACGCACAGGCTAGTAGAAATTCGTGTGCTTTCGAGATCGCTAATCTTTCGTGGTCGACTTACGTGCAGGCGTATTTAGGTTTCCGTTGCTTTCGGTAGTAGGTGTTGGTCCTCAATTCACATGGCAATTCATCTCCACCCAACAACATCACCCATTCTGTTCCTCTTTACAGTAGAATACCCCAACATTTCGTATTACCTTTCCACGATTCCTGTTGCTCCTCATCTGATAGGAAGTGGATTGGCGCTCCGATCATCCCGCAACAGGTAAAACGGATTAATAAACCCAGAAATGTTCGGGTAACGGTGATTAACGATAGGATAGGAGTGGCAAGCAAGTGCTTTACGGTTCATTATCCGTTTGATCCAGCGTGGACGGATTTGCCGTTTGCCGTCCACGCTGGGCCCCGTCTTCCGAAGCCGTCAGGGCAGCGAGACAGAGTCGTTGACCGACATGCTAAGAAGCCCACGCGTATTCTGCACGCATAGCTAACCCTATGGTAACCCACGTAACCTCGTTCCGAAGTACGAACGAGGAAACGAACGTAAGAACGTTTGAATGAACGAATACGGCTGCGTGCCGCAGTGGCGTCTAATTTCTGCCCGGCGTGACAGGAAATCGTCGGTTTAAATTAGAAACAATAACCATCCCGGCGAGTGGTTCGCCTCGGCGAGGCTTTGTTATGCACAGGGTGGGTCGAAATATGCGCTACGGCCGAGAAGGAAGTGGTCCCGCGCCTTAAAATAAGTGGGAATGATTCTATAAATGTTTCTCGAGCCGAGCTTGCTTCGCGAGAGCGAGGAATTTGAAGATCAATTGGTGCACCCGTGCACTTGACTGCGATTCAACGTAATGGATTATTTCCCTGCAGCTCGGTACAAGAAAAGCTTCATTTCGGCGGACTTCGAGAAGTGGAATCTCTTCAGTGGTGCTCTTCGTATTTCAAGCCACTCTGTATGCTATCTACGTCCACACCGATGGAAAGCGTAGCAGAGGATTATAGTGCACAGCTGCAGCCACGGTAATAAGCTCCTCCTCTAATTCGGTACACACTTGGGATATCACTAATCCCTGGTACCTTCGGTCGTTTTTATACCAGGAGATCGCCTTACGTAAACGAACCGCACCGCGGTGCCGGAACGTCGGCGTTCTTTCGTAAAACAGGCGCGATGCTCGTCGCTTTGCAATCCCGTTTTTCCCCCCCCATGCTTTCATGACGAAAAGTCACCGCATTGCTTACGATCGTTCGTAATTCGTTCCGCGGAACTTCTTTTTTTTTATAGGAAATCTCAATACTAATACACAATAGTAATGGACTCTAGGCCGAAGAAATGAGGATGAGATAAGCCGAAGCTGGAGCATAGATAAGTGAAAATGTGGAATAGAATTTATACATATTACGCTTGGTGTTTGAGAAACGTGAGCTTGAACGCGCAGCAATGGATAATGTATCAGACACGAAGCGTGGACGGTTATCAGCGATGGTTCGTTCCGAAACAGTTCTAGACCTGCATGAACGAACGTAAACCGTAATCTTTACGCGACCTCGTCGCAGTCTCACGACCGCGTACGTCAAAATATTCTGGAGAAATCGGCGTGGCTTGCTCAGGTGAAATCCGCTTTATCGGTTTCTTTGAAGCACTCTCGTCGTGTCCGCTTTTGTTTGTCGAGGCAGCTCGCGAATTTTATCGCCGGCCATAAAGCGCCGGTATAAAACCGAAAGGGTATGGGTGTAACGATACTAAGAGGGGGAAAGAAGGAAAGGCCGCGTGCTCGCTACTCTGCTCTCGCTCACGCGTGTACGCGCGAGTACACGCGAGGCTGTCGCTGGATAGGCGCGCATACGCGCGAATACGCGCGTGCACGGTCTGAGAACAGGCGCCGCCAGACTTGGCTGCATTGTTCCCCAGTAGTCGAGTTACATGTTTCGCGAAGAAGTTTGGCGTTATTTCTGGAATACACGCGATTCATGTCCCGTGCTGGAGTAGCACGCGTGATACCGCCTCGCGTGTGCTCCTTCCAGCAACTTGCACGTACGCAGACAGCCGTGCGAGCTGCGGAATCACTCTCGCGCCCGCTGTGAAACTTCGCCGGGATCATCGTTTACGTAATTACGTTATCGTGAAATTAATGGGGAATGCTCGAGGGAAAGGGAGTTATTCGGATTATTTTTACGTAATCTCGGAAGTGCCGTTGGGTCTTTAGCGCTTCGTGTGCAATGAAAATCGGAGTTTCTTGTACTTCTTTGTTTCATAACAGCAATTGCAATTCGTTCGAGTTGTGTAAATACACGGCCAGACCTTTTGCTTTGTGGTTAATTTTAGTAAATTGCACGTCCAAATCCTGAACTCCGTAACGATTCAAGTGTTCAAGATATACACCTCCAGTACCGATACGCGAAAATAATCCTATCCACGCGATCTTATAATGCTCGCGAAGCTGAAATATTTTACTGTTGCATTATCAATAACGATTCTTTGAAACGGCGCGGCGGTCGGCGCTCTTTGATACCTACTCTCGACGTTGTCTGCCGCGAATCGATTTTTTTTTGCAATATTCTTTAGTTTTATCAAAGATAACGAGTCTCGGTTTCCTTGCTAGGTGCCTTTATCTCCTGTACCTTCATTCCCTCTCTCCCGCCCCCCCCCCGTCCTCTCTAGTTTTTCCTCACTACGTTACTCGTTTGATCTTCGGGGTTTTCTTATCGGCCATCAGAACGTCTCCACTCCGAAGTCCATCAATATCGTTCTAAGATGCTGCCCACCCCTCGCTCCTTGTCCCATTACCGCTTCTGCTCCTGAAACAATTTCTTTGATAATTTTTACACGGATCCCTCTATCTTCCATTGGAGAAGAGAGGATGCTCCTGTGGCACTGGTAATTGGTTCGAGAGGAAAGGACTATTCACGATCTCTCATAGCACCAGTTATTCATGTTCGTGCTGCCGTTCGATGAACATGATTAATGGTCCCGTACATTCCTGCGCGAGCCTTCGATTCCGCGTTTGCCCCGTGTCCACGCGGAGCCTCCGCCGAAAATTATTTCAAACCATTACCCAGTAGGTAGGTACCAGTTGCTTCCACTTCTTCCATCGCGGTAGTAAAATTTCACATCTAAAGCATGCTGTAACCAGAAAGCATTCCCAACAATAAGGTCCAGAGCGTACAATACATACCTAAAGGGGGGGGGGGGGGAAGAAGAATCGGTCGGTCGGATTACCCGTGAGGGTTCTGAAGCTTGCAGGGATGGGCAGGTACCAGAACCCTAAATCAGGAAGTGTAGGGTGTCTTTGTAGGAACTGTGAATCGATCATTTCTTGACCCGAGGTAAGGCTCCTCGGTTACTTGAAATATTAGGATAACCGAATACCTCTAGGAATCGGGTCGGTTGTTTCACTGCACCGGACGTTCGTTGAATTCTGCACTTTAGATTCACCAGACACGTATTCGATCTGTGTTAACCATCCGTTATCCCTTAAGGCTCGCCCAAATCGTCCAGCTTCCTCAGCTGTGTTACGAATTACGCAACGCCCCATGCAATCTATGGCGGAAGCTCGCCCCACTGCTAAGGTTTTGCCAATATACATATTGGTTGATATAGCGGCGTGCTCGAGCTCGAGAGCCTCTAGTCGTGACAACGGCAACGTGGAATCCGACGGGCTGACCGTTCGCTTGTTCCGACTGCAATCTACCGTCATTACCGACATCACAGAGAGCTCGTTAGTCTCATTTATATTCACGTTGCTCGAGTACAACTTATGTTGCGAAGGAGACGAGGAAGCTTGCCTGGACTGTCCTGCCGTTGCTGCACAGAGCGCTGCTCTCCTTCTCCCTCCCGTCGCCCTCTAGAGCTGACAAAGTGCTCCGAGTTCCGGTCTTCCGTATGTTCTTCACGTTCCGTATAAACTTTCTACCCGGGTGGTAATGCTCCTTTTAACGAAACAACCTCGTTGCCGTTCCCGTTGTCGTTGGCATCGTCCCGCTCGTCGAGATTGTTTCTCTGAAACGTCTTAATTGTACGAGCGATGGGCCCGCTTTACCGCCCCTTGAACGCCGGCCCCCGGCGCTTCTTTGAAATTCGATTTCGTCTGATTCGAGACGCAAGTGAAACGAGACGCCGCCCGCGACACCGTGGCACGTGCACGCGTCGATACTCACGTTACACGTTTCCAAGCCGCGCTAAATAGCTCCGGTTATCCCGTAATCTTTCCACTTAGCTGCAGGCTCGCACGACTTCTTACGCTTAATATTCATAACTAAACTGGACCGTGTACACGCGTACGTATCGACGTTTTCGCGCTGGCCGCGTCACGCAATTGGCAACGCGAAGTAGCAACGAGGGTTCACGCACGCACGACTTTGATTATTCCGCGTTCCAGGGTGTGCACATGTGGCAATCGCTCTGCCGTCCTCTTCGTTCCTCTCCGCTCGGATTTCCCCAGGGCCTGATGCAACTGTAATTGGTAGAACGTGCCTGGATACCGATTTCGGCGAACACTTTGGCGGCGTAATGTAAACACGATGGAATTAATAAGCCTGTGAAATTTCGCGACGATTTCGCGAATAGTTCGGATAGCCAATGCCTGCCGTTGAAATCCGTCGACGAGACGAATATCTATGTATTTCGTAGGCGAGCTACCCGGCGAGACGTCCCTCTGTCTCTCTCTCTCTCTCTCTCTCTCTCTTGCCGAGCACCCGTTGCCGCATGACTTCACGGCGCAGCCGTGCAAGCAATTTAATGGCTGCAGGAATCCGCGCGCGTGTAACGCAGCGATACAATTTAGCGCGACGAGGCTCTCGTTTGTTCCCGTCGCGGTAAGATTTCACGTTACGACGGCAGTTCGTCACTGTGTAGTCGACACACGAGCCGCGGGTACCACCCTCGTAACTTTAGAGTTAGAGGAGCCTAGACTTACGACCCCTAAACGAGGGTGCTCCTCGTACGTTCGTTTATTGTCTCCGAAATGTGCCGGACCTCGCCGAGCCCGTGTTTATCACCCGTGCACCCTTCACGAAACGACGTATCTTGTTAAGGGGGCCCGACCCCCGGGGACGATGATTCATTCCTGCATCCCCTGCCTGTCGAAAAGGAGGGTAGTAGCGTGAGTATGCAGCCCCGGCAGCTCGCCCCCCGATACGGAACATAACGAAAGGAAATTGCCATCGAGATCTCCCTTCGGTACCTTGCAGTTGATTTCTATGCTATTCTATTGACCTCCTTTTTTTCTGCTTTCCACGTAGCGAAATTCACGAAAATGTTGCGCCTGGTACCGAGGCCGGAAGAAGAATAGGTCGATCGAGTTGCTGGGCCAGATTGCTTCGCTAATTGAGCTATCTAGGTTGCAGGGAGATCCTTTCTCTTTGAGCCTGAATAACGGCCGGATTAAACTCGATGCCACGAGCCGAACTTTTTATACCGAATTCATTGTTTCGATTCGACCGGAGCATGAACCGGCGTCGAGCGTGTCATAGCTTTTACCTTTAATGAATACTGCTCGCGCGCTTTCTACCACGAATTCGTGAACGTCCTATGCAGAACTGGTGCACGCTGAAGCGATTAGCTCCGACGTTTAGATATTTCCGTCGCTGGTTAACAGTAGTAACAGTGAACTCACCGTTGAAGTAATAACTAATAACCCGAGGATCGAAGATTGCGAAGTTACACCGGCGAGACGTGGCATACGTTGCAGCAATGTGACTCTTCTGAATGGCATATGGTTTCCGGTTTATATACTTTGCGGTTGCTGAACCGCCTCGTGGCTGCGCTCTCGTTCCCTCATTTCGCCCTGCTTCCCCGCCCTTACGCATGCACATCGCGTTACACTATGCAGCGTTTGTCCGGCTTTGTCCAACGGCCGCGACAAAGGCTCGTTTTGTTCGTGCCAGCCCCGTGACCCCCGCCTCGTACGGCCACTTTATTATAATACGCTCGCGCGCATTCCTTTCCCTGCTTTTCGCTGCTTTTCACTGCGTTCGGGAGGCGACAGATGCGTTCACGGCACCGTCTGCGAGGAATAAAGCCGGGCGCACCGTGACACTCGTCAATGATTTATGTGGGCGATGATGTTGCACCCGCTGCTTCGGATATCTCCAGGGAGGACGAGGTCGGCGCGCCTCGTCAGAAAATACTGCCTTGGTCCACGAGTTAATCGCGAGCTTGCGTTAGGATTTCTCTGGGAAATGGGTCGAATTGAAGGGATAGTCTCCGGGAGTAATGGCACGTGGACTTCAAACACGATTGAATATTGACGATAGCCTTTGGGCATAGAATACCTCGGGTGCTTCTTTGAGAGGGGCTACGTCGTATTTCATCGGCAGTTGATAACCGACAGGCCTTTTACCAGCACACTTAGCTTCAACTGGTTCGGCATCGTCAATCAGCGCGGGGTATCTCTCCTCTGAAGTATATACGTTATTAAACCCCTTCCTAGATACAAATAATCGGCCAGTTTCTCATTAAAACGACCGCGTATATCTTAACGGAGTGCACGAGGGCATGAATGGAGCTTGGTGAGCAACTGTGTTGACACGAGTAGATTAGAAATTGAAGGAAGCTGCTTCGGAAAGCCGCGATCGTAATTCTGTATAGCCGCAGGCATTAATATCGAAAGATAGCTGAGTTTCGCGACATCCATCTCCGGTGCCAATGGATTTACAAAATTGCCAGGGATTTTACGGATTTCACCGTGACATATGCTCGCGGAAATTGCCCGTTACCTTCCAGCAGCGAATGCACCAGATGAAGAACGGTGTACATCATTTTTCTCCGACACTTGAAACGGTATGGGCTATCCTCCGGGAAGATCGAAAATATCTGAAACAGTGGCTGAGAGGGAATTGGCTGTATGCCAGGCAGGAGCCCGGAAACGCAGTTAAATTAATTGATATCGACGTGCCAGAAATTCGCGAGGATGGCGCCGTTGCTTCCGATTTAGCCGTGCCTCTTCCAGCTCTACTCTTTGCATAGGAATACCGAATTGGATGGGTTGTTTGGTAACGAGTAGCTGCAGCCGTCTGACATCTCCGGCAAAGAATTAAGAGCAAAGTTGCTCGATCTCTTCCTAATTCAATTAAATGGAAACAGGACCGCTCAAACAATTGAGTTGATCAAGTTTTCAAGCAAGCGCATTCACATCGCCGACGAATCCTTTTTCGGACTCGTTTATCACAGTTCACGTCTGCAATCTGTCGACGAAAACGATCCGCGATCAATACACGGCGCATCGATTCGAAGCTCGGGCGAAACGTGTATTAACTGATAAATACATCTCACGCGACTCTTATCGGTGATCGCCCGTGTTTCTCTCTCTTTTATTAGCTATTGTGTATATTACCGTGCATGCTTCATTAGCTAATCGCAGCTGACTTTTCTTCGAAGCGATACCATACTCGTCCGCGCCGTATCGGGTTTCGCTTATCACTCGGAGCTCTGTTACTCTTTCTGATCCTCTCATAACGCGCGGACTAATTTTACGTCTCGCATTCAAGGCGGCACAAAGACGATAGCAAAGATCCCGCGAGTCCGACCGTGCACTTTCGTGCAAATCCGCGTACGATTTCGCGCAAGGTGCATGACTTTGACTTTTAAGCACCGTGCGCAGAGATTGTTTCGCCATTGCACTTTGCCGTTTTATCTGCGCCTTCGTGTCGGCCATTCCGTGCTCGAGACACGCCTATTCGCGGGTGACTCGTAAATTTTATTCGCAAGATCTCGACCCCCGATGTTGCCTTTAGTCCCCTATCGCGGCCGAAAGTCCGAAACTTCTAATGATTTTGATAAAGCCGCCGCGGCGACGAATCTCACGCGCTCCTGAAAGCCACTCAGAATAAGCTAGGAAATAATCGTTGCACGAGATTTACGCGGTCGCCGTCTGCGAACTCGTCCCTTGTAAGTGCAGCACACAGAGCAAGAGGAGACCACAGCCGCCTCGCTCGTGTTCTGCATTTCTCAGATTTTGTCGCGCAACGGGTTCCAGGGAACGTCTTTGATAAGAGTATCGTGCGCCAGTACCTGGGCTGTATCATTTCACAGAGGGCTGCCTCGTCTCTCACCGAATCCGAGCAGACGGTCTCTCGGGTGCTGTGTACGTATGCATGCGGCGCCCAAGGTATCGGGTTTCGATGGTCACGGCGGGACTTAATAGAGGAATATTACTATTGTCGCGCAATGCCCCGGCGTTAATGATCCGTGCGCGTTTTCCTCTGGACAACGTCACGTCCAACGTCGTTTCTCGTAAAACGTGCCCGTGCCGATGATAAGAACGTCAGGTGTGTAAATCGCGGTTAATTACCGTGCCTGGATAACGCGTCTCGAGATGACTGGCCGATACTATGACATAATGGGGACTAACGGTGGTGCGTGGTTTATGGTTATAGAGAGAATCATATGAAATTACGAATTTCCTGGTGTTCCCAAATGGTTTCTAACGGAGCGCGGTAGGGGAGAGTGGGGTAATCACGAACACCTAAGCGAGAAAGCTAACAGAACGAAAACTATGTGAGATACGAATTTGTATTTTATTTATAAACATACTCAAACTAGTCCTCTATAAACTACTCTAACGAATTTTGCAAAAATTTTAATAAAAATCAACTTTATACTGAAAAAGAAAAACCCGACTTGCCGTGGGGTAATCCCGAACAGAGTGCTAAATATCGGAGAAGTCGCACAGAAAGCGCGATTTCAATGGTCAATCCATAGAAAATGTTGCTACAACCCATATCTAATGTATTTTTGAAACTCCTCTTTTTATGCGTTACAAAAAATTGCAATTGGTCGGAATATCGGAAAAAAATAGTAAAGGTCATTTTTAAACTTTTTTTCTGAGCCTGTAATGTAAATTCAAAAATCCCTTTTGTACATTTAAATAAGTTTTATACATGCTGAAAATTTCATCAAAATCGGTTAACATTGCTCTGAGTTACAACGCGCTTAAAGATGTCTTCGTCATTACCCCACGACATCAAAAATTAAAAAGGAATTTATTTCAGGGGTTAGAATCATGATTCAAGCCACGCCTTGGTCACAAAATGTTGGTAAAAAATTGCTTTATTTCAACTTAAAAAAATCCCAATTGTGTCATTAATTCAACAGTAATTACATGCAATTGAAAATGGACAAAATACAGTACTGTCTCTCAAATGGCACGCGTTTTCGGATTCTCTATAATCGCGAAGCTATCCCCACTACTTCATTTGTAGTCGCCGCGCCGCGACATCGTGTATCGGATGTCAAAGAGAAAATCGGTTCCGCCGAGCGACGAGTAAAAAATCCAGTTCTCGCTGCCCCATCCGCCTTGAGCGCTTGAGCGTGAAATCAACGAAAGTCGAATAGACTACTCGTCTCTCAAATGGCGCGCGCCCGGTCCCGCCACACGCGACTATAGGGAGACAATACTGTATTACTTGAAACATGATCAAAATAATAAATTGTGTTTATCTTAGCTAGCATGAGCGTTCTGTATTTATTACTTTCTGCCCGACGTTGGATACGTCCTAAACTATTAGTTAGTGGAGAGGAAACATCGTTTTTATTTATTAAAATCCTGTAATTATTGCGTTCGGAATTACCCCGCGTTCGTGATTCTCGTGACTCTCCCCTAAGTTCTCGCTTGAACGAGATTCCATGGACGGATCCTTTTTCATCGAATTAATTAAGCAGGTATTCGCGACCATCGTTTGGCTGCGCCGTAATAGATGAAACTACTGATGCCCATTGAACGTTCTCTTTGCAGCGCGCGTTGCTGTTATATGGAGAATTCAGTCATTCCAGGCGGATGTACCGGCGTATTTACAAAGGCAATGCGCGTGGTGGTCGAATAGTGATTAATATTAACGCTCGACCATGGCGCGAGTCGGCGGTCGAATTTGGCGGAATAACGGGTTTCCTATCGGTGTTTTGGGTCCCTTTTCCTCTGCGAGCACGCCCACGGTTCACTGATTTGCTGTTTGCTAATTTAGTTAATTTTGGTTTTAAATTAGACCGACCGGTATGCGCTGGCGCGTGCGCGTAATTAGCAAATGTTTACCCAAAGAATCATCGCGCGTATGCATTGTACTATTAATTATTCCTATAAAATGTGCAATTATGTGGCGATTCGAGGATGTATTATCGATAGCCTAATATGGTTCTGTCGTTCGCCAATACTACCGTTGCCAGCTAGTTCACATAATTTCTATGACTGGTGAAGGGGCCGTCTGCGATGGAGTTTAGCGCAGGAACGTCGAAGATCCTCGGTTGCCACTTTAGTTGGCACTCGCAACTTATGTCATAATGAAGGGATTCGCTTCCATTTGTTCAGCGGCAAAGCCCAACTACGGGTCGGCTAGGAGTGTGCTGCAAGCTTCCAGTGTACTTGGAGCGAACTCTGTCCAAATATGACTTCACGGGCCAAAGTCGGCGAACGACCACTTCATTAAGAAATTCTGCGTGGGCAGTTCCGAATACGAGCGCGCGGCTCGTAACTGGGCTCGGAGTAGGAGTAGCTGGAGCGGAACTAACTAATATTTCTTGAAATACAGAACGGAAGTACTGAATGTAATCTTCAGAATCGCTGTTATCCACTTGACGGAGGTGGAGTAATATAGTGCACGATATCATCTATGCTTAATCCGAAACACCTCCAATTATGAAGAAATCCCTTCGTTTGATACCATCTATGACACCGCGGATGTTTCTATGAATCGATTAAAATGGAATATCCTGTACTCCGTTTATATCTCGCTAACAAGACTCTTACCCCCCCCGTTCAAAAGTGTCTCGCATACTTATGCGAGAAATTAGTCTAGCCGAGGCTTGAAAAAGCTTCTGGAGAGGAGCGAGACGGAGAATTGTTAGCTAGCGAGACACCGATTTAATGTCTGGTTGAACTACTACGGTCTCATTAAGCCTCGCCGCCGTACGTATTCTCTTGGCCTACGGCAGATAAGGGAACAGGAAAAGGAGACGGAAAAACGTTTCTTGGGAAAGTGCGCGCAACTGCCGCGTACTTTCGTTCCTCGAGAGCAGGAAACAGAGAGATAGTAATCGCCGTCGTCGTTTCCCGCGATCCTCTTCCCCCTCCTCCTCCCTTAACGACGGAAAACACTCGATGCTGTTCCAGGAGATTCATTCCGAGGTGTTCTTCGCCCTCTTAATAATACCTGCCCGCTCTGTTACCCCGGGGTAAATAAAAATTTCGCCTTCAGGCAGCCGGAGAACCTCTGTAATCGTACTTGCAAGAAAATTAATACCGTTTAAGTAGATAAGATTTGCGACGCGCGTGGAATTCCTTGGGGCGTGCGAGTCCGTAATTCCTCCTTGCATAATTAAACGCCGCTCGGAGTTGTAATACTTTTTCCGGCGATGATTTGAAACTGGTTTGCACTTTGTTCAGCTTGTCTCACCGAATAAACGGAACGAATTGCGTTACTAGAAAGACACTGCAGCAAGCTGTGTGAAGTTCGAACCGAAGAACATTTGATGTAGCAAAGGGGGATGATAAAACGCTAAGAATGACCCTGCATGGGCTTAGAACGCTGCATTTATAGAAATTTCCATTCAGTGTGCACATGTTTTCTGAATTTACCCGTCGATTTTTCCGGAGAGATTACAGAGAGGGAGTAAGAATCAAGGAAATCGATTACCACTATAATCCTCGGGGTGGAAACATGTCAATATCTGCTCGATGCGGTGGCCAGCGAGCAATCGTATGTCTATTGAGCTAAGGAATAATGGAGACACCGCAACTGCAAACATCCTGATTACAGCGCAATTACTTATGCGTTTTATCGCACGTCGCGATAAATATATCGGCCATAACTCGGTCTTGATAATTGAGAAATGCGCTCGTTCCTCGACGTTGCTGCATTAAACGGCCGGGAACAAAGCGGGGACCTCTTTTTCTGTTTGGGGAGAATTAAAAATCCCGGGAAAACAGGGGGTTGGTTTCGCGAAAAAGAAATTACACGACACGCTTTTTCCCTCCTCGCCCGTTATTCCTCGCGAGTTCCGTAGCGCGCGTTTAAATTAAGTGTGAGGGGACTGGTGTCCGTGTGTTAGAGGGACCCCGGTTTGGGTTAGTTATATTACATATTAAAGCGGGAAAATTATGTTGCTCGTTGGTACCGCGAACGAAATTTACAGGCTACGGTTTGTTTTCGTGTCTCCTTTTCGTATCTTTTTCTACCGTCACTGTGCGTTCTTCCAAAGCGGACCTCTATTTTGAAAATCCCAATACCCATTCTACAAATTTTCCGCGTATTTGCACCGATTCGTTTTCATCTCAATTTCCTCGTGGCGCTATGTAGTGTAGTTGCGGCTTAAACTTGAAAGTCGATAGTTTATTGCGAGGTTCTCCTCATTTGTTCGTGCTTTACTTAACCCTCGGTTGTCACACCTACTTTTTCGAACGTCGTTGTCACACTGGGTCAATTTGACCCTGTCAATTTTCAATCAGTTGTTATTTAAAAACTATTTGTTAAATTAAGTCTCAAAAATTCTGAGATAATGTTTGAACATTGTAGAATATATGCCCATCGTTGAAAATTGACGTTTAAAGTGATCATGCATAAAAAAAATTTGAAGCAATAAGAGTTTCGACAAAAAGGTTTTTTGCTTAAAAAAACGCAGGGTCAATTTGACCCAGTGTGACAACCGAGGGTTAACATATACTCTCTAGAGTCGGTTCGATGGAACGAATGGCGACAAAGCGGCAGCACGGTCGCACGCGCAATTGTCTTTCGCCGCTTATTGACAACGAACGAAATTGCCAGAATGTCTGTTGCGGCGTTCTTGATTAAGTCGGATCCTCGAGCGTCGGGGGTACGTCGGGTCGGTCATTGTTCTTGCGAAAACCCGGATAATCCGTGCGCTCAAAACGATGCCCAATTATCGAACCAATTACCTAACCAGATTCCGTGTTCCAGTTGTTCCCCTTCATGAAAGATACAGAATCGGCTGCGCGGCGATAGCGGGCGTTAATTAAACGAGAGAGGCCGAGGGTCGCCGCGCGAATTCGGCTGCGAATCCACCGACAAATTCCCATGAAAACAGCGCCAGCGGCGTCGATCGTTTGACACTAACAACGTCCCTCTGACCCCGATGTACAAATGCTTCGCAAACTGCGATGCGTGTGTGGATACTTACCCCGGAGTTACCGTGACCAAGCGAGTAACAGAAAGGGTTAACTAATCGATTAGCGATGTTTATTAAAGGAATCTATCTGCAAATCGAATTGTGCGTTGTCTTTTGCTGGTAGAAGTGGTTTATCTATTAAATTATTCAAGGAAATATGAGCGGTGACGATCGTGCGTATGCGAGTACACGCAGAGAACGTCCCACCGCTGCGCGCAGGTGGAACGCAGGCGAACTCGTACTTACTTAGGTGGATATCTGGCCGTGCTGGTAGTTAAGTAGATAGATATAGGCTGCCGCGACACGGCGTGACCCACGTGTATTACGTATGTGGTGGCAGCGTGCAGTATCCCGATATTCTTCTCCGTGGGCAACCCCCGTGTAACGTGCGCATGCACGCTCCGCCGGGTCGCCGATATAATAGAGGCTGACGTGAACGGATCTCCAGGGGTTCTCTGACCTTCCCCTTCGTAGGGTCGCATGACGAGCCTCGGCAACCGTGTTCTTCTAAGCTTTATATCGTGCACCGCCGTCGTTCTCCTATGACCTCGTTGGAAACATTATCAGAGCGTGTGCTGTTCTGCATTCGTTGCATTTGCTTTTTGCCCGCGTACTTCCCTGGCCCGCGCGCGGCCCAGCACTGCCGAGCGTGCGGCTCGCCTTAACGGTCCAGTTGAGAGCTTCACGGGTGTTTAGACTCCACGACAAATATTTGAGCTGGACCCGGCTTTGATTTATCCAGGACTCCGCCAGGACGTAACACGAAACCCCTCGACCCATCTCGTCCGCGCCGGACCGGGCTCTCTCGCATAGACCTACCTATTTGAATTCGTTCCGATCCGCCTACAGACTCGCTGCGGCCACCCTCGATTCGTTTCGGATCCCTTTAGGTTCGCCAGCGTCGACCTCGCAACCGTTGAGGAGGGTCAAGCGAGATTGGGACGAGCGAAGGGGAGAAATGGAGAGGAGTCGAGCATGCTACGCGGTGGTTATTTGTAAACCACCCACCGATCGGTTCCATTGCCCGGAAGACAATTTTTTTTCCAACTACTTTTGATTATTTCAGTGGAGTAATCGATGGAAAGGTTGTTGGGTAATTTATTTTCCGTCTAGTTTTTCTAATATCTGTGTCAAGAACATCATCCGCTCTAATAATAGGTTCTCGGGTAAGACGATAAGTTATTCCCACTCGCAAGCAGCTCAGCATTAGAGTCTTCTCGAATTCGCTTATCACGGGACATAGAGAATCTCAGCGTACCTAGCGCTACATAAATTGATTCATTTCCGTCTATTCAAGGCATGACTCGTACATGCGTCCCTCGGCAGACCCCGAATCAAGCCAAGCACACGATTAAGTCTTGAAGTGTCGTGACACGTGATTTCTCTACACAGCGGCAACTCTTCAATAGAGGCGCCCGGGTTCATAATCTAATGGCGTGTAACGCACTGTGCTCTTGACATTCACAAGCGGCGCCGTTTCAGCTGTAGGCACGAACCTTGCAGTTACCTTTGCCAAGTGTAGTACATAATTCTATCTCGTCACAGACCACTTGCTCTACATGTCATCTTAATGCTCCGCAATAACTATTCCAACGGCCTACTCTGATCTACCTTATTCGACGTAACTGCTTCTAAGCTCACATGTGTTTCGCGCGCCATGCTGCTGCAGCAGAAACTAATGAGCAAGATGACTGCAAATTTTTCCCACCGTGACGTCACCAGCATACATTCACATTTATACATTCCACAAATGAAAAATTCGCGCGCGCGCAATTCACACATACGCAATCAGGCACATCCATAATACTTGCGCTAGTGGTGCCATCTGCGCCGAGCTTTGCGCCATCTTCCCCATTGGTGCTGTACAATCTAGGCTTTGCACGGAATTTGCGAAAACGCTTTTTGGGGCAATGTACACTGATCGCTGTCGACTCTAATTCAATATAATCTTGTTGAGCGTGAAAATTGTCAGGTTAAACTCGAGGCGTATCTTGGAGGTCTGTGTTTTGTCAATTCGCACGTGGCAGGCACTTGGGCTCTCCGCTCGGGCCTAGCGTTTTGGGATACCGTGATTTACTAGCGGTGTCAAGGAAAAGGACTGTTAGGCCGAGTCGCGACCGTGTATTTCGGATTTCCAGTAAATAAATAGACAGAGTCGCGTCAAGAGGTTCCATTTTCGTGGGAACCAACTTTCTCTTTCCGATGCGTGTCCGTCACCTAATACAGACGTCAGTAACGACCAATAGTCCACCCCTGCAAAGACTTCGAAGGCTTGGCAGCAGGGCAGAGCAGAAAAAGATTTTTAGACACAACCAAAACCTTGTACCGTCAACATCGACGGAAGTCTGGAACCTTTTAAGCATTATAAGCGCGTCGTAAAACTATCGCATTTCACTTCGATACACATATTTTCTTCATTATTAGTGTTATTTGTTACGTGCTGTAGTGTCTTAATGCAATTTGTTACCCTTGCACATATCTCCATCATCCTAAAGTAGTGAACTCTTGCGGGTTTAAACATCTGCAAGGAGAGTGACAGGGTGTCGTCGGAGACTTACACCCTCCAATAAAAAAAGGCGATACCGTGGCCACAACAAATCTTGATAAGAGCGCCCTTTAGAAACTCCTCGATCCGAATTGCCCCTGTCGACCAAAAATGTATCCTACAGTCCTCGAATTTAAATCCTCCCCAGTAGCCAGGGCCTCGTGGCGCGAATACATTAGGCGACTCTTTCGATGCTTTTCCTCGGTAAGTATGCATCGGCGGTTTCCTACGAGAAAAGGAGACCGCCACGACTCTGGCCACTTTTTAACCCTAGACTGGTTGTAAGCGTAGGAACAAAGGAGGTTTAGGCATGCATGCACACACAGTGGCAAAGGGTAGGTGGGCAGATAGATCGGCTGTTCCGTTGCTTGTTACGCGGTATGTCTGGGACAATATATGCGTGCACACAAGTACATGTACACACGGTACTTGCCCCGTACTTATACGGCATTACCATTGCAGGTAATCCTGACGATAGCGTACCGTATCTTGCGCGCGGTCGCTGCCTGTGTTCGGCATTATGAGCCGAGGACTAATACGGCGCGGCGAAGATATTGCGCTCCCAGAAACACACTATAGAAATCCGAATCTCCCGACGGCGGATGCCAGATATTTCATAAATAATTCGCGCTGCGTAACGCCGCGTGAGAACTCTGGGGACGAGTTTCAGGGCTTCCTGTACGGCAGGACGCGTTGGATCTCAGTGCCACACTTTTCCTTTCCCTCGTAACGCTCCCGGCCAGCCACGATTTTTGATAATGGCTCCGATAACGCGGCCAACTGTTACGATTACGTGCCACGAGAGGCGTCCTCTTGCTTGGCCACCGGCTGCGGGTGAAATCTTTTCAAACCTTCCGTAGATACCATGCCACACGGTTGCCTCTTGTAACTGTTGTCCATTGAAAATCTCGCAACGGCACCTTCGAGGACCTCCTGACCGTTTCTTCAAGCATTTCCCGCTCGTAAATCTTTGTCCCTTCTTCCGACTACCTACCGCTGTAGCACATAGGAAATTCTGTCCATTGAAATTTCAACTTTCCGCAGATACCTACAACTTCCACCTTTTGTCGATGGGGAAGTTGCTATCGTGACTCGGACAGCGGAGACAAGGGTTCCTTTTCGTTCGCTTGAAATCGAGAGTCGTTCGATCAAATTCTTATTACCTCTGGTATGGATGGTAGTTGGACAGAATTAGTGGTAGAGGGAAAAGTTGGAATTTTTCCGTCCCCTTGCTGCTATGTCCATCGGTCGTGCACTCGTGATTAGCGTCAGTGGTCGTTCGGTACCAGGTAGTCACGCTCGACCGAGCGAAGAAATGCAAGCGCCCCATTGATTTATTTATTGTCGAACGCGCGAGCTCGCCATACGAGGGCCTTATTCCGAGAATTTTAATTGCTTCGATAGGACAGTAACGTGCTGCGCGCTCGTACACTTGCCTGGTTCATGATAGCGAAGGAGAAATGACTCGAACCGGGAACCGTATCGTTTTATCCTGTCTTCGTACCGTGCTTCCTTATTCTGCCGAATCAATACGGGGTAATAAATATGAGCAGCCTATAAGCAAGAGGAACCCAATGTCGGGACGATTATTAAATTTACTGGAACATCCAAGAATCCGGCCAATTCACCGTACTTTCGCGAAGTTGTTGGCTCTTTACTCGCAGTCACGTATTTCGAGGGATTTGCCACGGTCGTTGCCGAAACGGCAAAGTAAGACAGTAAAAGTTCACCGTTCGTCGTTGCACCTCCCTCTGTTTTCCATTCGCTTCGATTTCGCCAGCGATCGATGGAACTCTAGCGATTCCCCCGATCGGACTTTGGATAGATTTGCGACCGGGACCCGAGCGTTGCATGATTAACGAGCGTCCAGCGAAATCTTGGAATAATTGTTACGTCCACCGCGTTCTCATCGGTTGATGGGAATTTGATTTTAAGTGGGGGAAATTAATTAAGCACGTGCGGCGCAATTATCAATCGGAATTGCGATAAAACCTACTCCGACTTGCAAAAGCGTGGCTCACTTTTCATACAATGCCGCAGAGGTAGCCGATGGGCTACGTAATTAGAAAGTATTAGCCATCGTTAATTGACGCAATCAATTAGCGATAATTCCGTTCTCCCCATTCCCGTGGCAACTTTCTCTCGTTCCACCATCTCTATAACTGTCTGTGCAATAAAGTGGTACCCATCTAACGCTTCTGTTGTTAATATTGTTTTAAATTAATTCTCGAATGCTGCATGCACATCGCACGCTCGGGGAGAATACTCGGTGACTATAAATTTCATTTAATGAAGATACTTTATAATTTCACCAATTAACGTTCAATTACCATTCCGCGCTTTTATCGATATACATAGAGGCTTTATTCGTGGTTCTTTATAACAGATGTCAAAAAATCCACACCTGAGTTCGTTCAGAGAGCGTGCTTCTCCAGATCTCATAAAAACTTGTCTCTTTAACTAACAACAAGCTCGCTGCTATCATTGACCATATTACCGATGTCCGAGTGCAGTTTGTTTGAAAGGTAATCCCGAGAGGAATTTTTCGAGATGTCAGGTTGCACAGTGATCGTGATGGCTCGTCAGTGCGGCCAAACTGGGACGGCATTGCCTGTCGGCGTCGTTGACGCGTTTATATCTAGCTCCCTTGACATTGCCATTGCGTTTTGTAACGCATCGGAGTGCTTGTCCCCCGCGTGCACCGGCTTGCTGGCCTGCCATTCACGCGTGCATGCGATGCGCCACGGTTATAGCAGAGAGATAGTAGTCGTGATCTCTGCGGTATTCTATTTCTGATGCGTCACGGTGGACGCGGGGTTTGTCGAGCACTTTGCATGCAAGACTGCGAATGTGCAATGTGCACATCTCTGGCACCGCTGCGCAGATGGAGACGATTCTGGCAGCGTGCTGGCATGCTTCTCCGTAACCTATGAAATAGAGTAACAAGCAATCGCTCGTTAAATAAAATTGGATTGATTTCGTCCTGTATAGAGTATAGAGACACGAACAGCTAGGAAGAAAAGTAAGCAAACTCCTTCTGGGACAAACGACGGGACTTTCAGATCGACTTTGCGGGGGAAAATCGGGGGCAAAAATGTTTAGGTATCGTTGCCGGGAACAGCGTCATTTGCTCGGAATAAAATAGAGTTTGAATATTGTTCGCGGAACCCATTCCCTCTTTCTGCCGGTGAAAAGTTTCCCCGGGAGTCGGAGATTGCCGCGAAGTTGCAACTAAAGAAGAGCCCGCGTAACGCTGCTGGCAGAAGAATGAAAGGCGGTGTAACACTCTCGATCGTGGTAACACAGGGTCGTTTCATTTATTAAACCTCACTTGCAGCTCTCCACCCTGCTTTTCCCGTCAGCCCCCATTCGTCGCTAATAGCGGACGAATTCATAAGACTCCGCGCCACGATCATTCCAATGGAATTTAAATGGGATGCTAGCATATCGAAACGCGCCTTATGTAACATCACTTTTCTGTCAAATATAGGGCAGATGCTTGTCTCCCTATCCCCCGGTAATCATTCTTGTTTTCGCTCAAACAATTCTCCCCGTCGAGATAATACGCCCCGACAGGCAATTCGAACGTACACGTACTCGCAAGCCGGAGGTAGCGAAACGAACGTCTCGGGCGTTTTAAGCAGAAAAGTGTCAAACGCAGAGCAGCTTAGCCGCCGACCGCCAGGCGCAGCCTCGGTTTTGGTTACGTTGAAAAACAGCCCCCGCTTGTCAATATCATAGCCGATTGCCAGCTGAAAGAGAATCGAAAAACATCGCGCAGCCACTTTGCGGGAGATCGACGTATCGAATCGCGACCATGCACTTGGCGTAACGCGATAGCAGATAGTGGACGTTGCATCTGGGAATCTGTGTAGGCGTGCGGGGGCTCGCGATAATTGTGGCTTTTTACCGATTCGGGCTAGAGTGACTACATAGACGACACGTGGCAGAAAGATCGCGTGTGCAAGCCAGGGCTCGATAAGTCCCGTGTTGTGGGTACTGGGTGGTTAAACCGCGAAGAACCATTATTGCTTACCATTGATTGGAGTGGAAACGTTATACCATGCATTATCCTTTCAATGGACGAGCACGCGGTCACGTCATAGCCGATCGTAATCACATTAATCGTAAAACACGGCTGCCTCCGCGATAGAGTCCCTCGAATCCGATCGATCCTCGCGCCTCACGGTAGTTTAATCAAGAAGCGTGGTCTTGATCGGCGAAAGTCGTGAGCCAGTCCTCTTTCTACACCGCGCGCAGAGACAGTCGGTTTAATTTTCTCCCGACGAATCGGAGTGGATCGCTCGGACATAATGAATTCCATCTCTCTGTCTCGTAGTGCGTACGCGATACCGTATCTGATCCTACGATCGCAGATTTATCGACCCGACGTTGTTCGAAGGAGTACGCAGAAAATCAATTCCGCGCGAACCGGGCCTCAATCTCGATTTCTCGGGGAGACCGAGTTTAATACGGTCGCGGTGAGTAGTGGGCCGTCGGTAATCGCGACGAGGTCATTAATCTGGCGAGCATTGGGCATGTTGCTGGTATCGGAGTCCTCGATATTGATCCCTCGGCCCCGGTCGTCTTGGGCCGGTGGATTTTCCTGGTTCCGTTTCCACTCGCTTCCTCGCTGGGCTTCCTGTGTCTATAGGACGCGTGTGTAGGTACATATACCTACGTAACGGTATGCACGTTTTCGAATCGCCGCACGGAGCCGAGCAGAAGGAGAAAAGAAAAGAGGAGAACACTGTAACCGCGACGCAATCTCCCGCCGTAGGGTCCCCGTGGTACTTAAGATTGGATCAGCGATTTGAATGGGGAATGAGTTTCATCGAAGAATGAGCGTGTACGGCGGGGACCACGAGATGGAGGCTACAAACGATCGAATCATAATTTCCGTAATTACCCGCGCTGCGGAGGAAGAGCCTCTTATCTTAACAATAAACGTATTTAAAAGGGAGGTTAAGAATAATACAGCAGGGGGTACCGCCCGTAACAGCACGCAGCCAGCTAGAACGAGTTCCGAGTAATAGGGTAACTCGATAAAACTTGGACCAGCCGGGGGTGTTACCCAAAATTCCTATTTCAGTAGTTTCGGCTCACGATAATGTAAGATTACACTCCGAGAACTCTTTCTCGAGTTCCGCTTCCACCTCGATCTGCTCCTCTCCTTTTTCCGTCCCTGTCCCTTTTAACCATCGTCGGAGCCTCGTACTTTGCGTAACAAAGCGATAAACCGCTTTGGTTAATCGCGCCAGATATCTGGGACTTTTCGCGAGCGAGCAAAAGTTTCGGTTAGGTTTCCCGCCGTACTCTACCGCGCTCGAGATGTTCTGGCATCGAAGTTTCCGGCGCGCGGTTGAAAAGTTTCGATAGGGTCTCTGTCTCGATGCAGAGCCGCTACTAACGGTTATTCGCGAGATATGGGGGGGAATGGATTTAAGATTTAAGAAACGAAGGTTATAAAACGCGGTATGCATCTCGTTTCCCCGTCTAGGCTGGTGTTTCTCGAGGCTGAGAGTTCCTTTGAGTTTGTTCCAGCCGTGATACATAAACAGAACCGTAGATCGCATTCTCTATCACCAAAACTCTAAATATCCATGTATATCGCCCAGGTTTGCCTTGCGCCAGCACCTATGCGATACATCGCAACGACCTGGGCGTAAGAATGTCAAATAAACATCTGAAATTGACTGTTATACTCTGGAATCGCGAATGTCGCGTCCCGTATGTAGGCTATGCCCCTCGATTCGCGATTCCGCCCAGTTCTCGTCGAGGCAGTAGCGCGCTTACACTTTGCTCCGATTATCCAAGAACGAACGACGAATGAAATGCTGCTTTGACCCACGTTGCCGGAGCAACAGAGCGTAAAGTGTAATGAGCCGTCATCCACGGTAATGCACGTGTACACGTGTAAACGTGTACATACGTACGTACAGTACGTATGCCCGAGTTCGCGTTCGATAATCACGCGTTTACTTTGACGAGACGCGTGTAATAATCAATGGATCCCTCTCTTTTTTTTTTGTTGCAGGTGAGACTGACAAAGGGCTCATTGAAATTAATGAAACGTCCGGTGGTTATTGTGCTCGAGGCATAAAAGGGCCTCTCACGCAGGTAGACGAATCTTTCGCTGTCTCTTTCCTCGCACCTTTTGTGCTCCTCAAGCGTTCCTCTCGTGACCGCTATTGTACGAAATGCATCCACCCCGATCGGAGAGTGACGCGCGATCTTTGGGGGTTAATCGAAACATCAACGAGTGATAGCGAGGCTATAATTATCGTTACCCTGACGCGTGAGTGGTGGAATCGAACTGAATCGAATCCCTTGAGTTGTTGCCAGGGCTAAAATTTAACTGAACGGAGCTTGACGCCTGGTAATTTCAATGGTAGGTATATCGATACGGAAAGATCAGTTTGTGCAGCATGAGTGAAGGTAAAAGGGTTGCACGTCGGTAATGGAAGGAATATGTTATACGAATCTGTTAAATCTGACAGTCGGAAATATGTTTCTTGCACTTGATCGAAAGAGAACTTACCCAGTTGAAGTGTCCATTTCGAAACTGACAGAGAATTCGAAGAAGAACGTGATAGGAAACACGTGCGATACCGGCTCACAGTTACTAAAAGGGTAACTTAATTTTCCGTGAATGCACTTCTTGCAGTTCCCCTGTGATGTCAATGGAACTGACATGCCGTTTCGTACCGCTCACTGCTGCGACAATTAATCAGCGCGTATCCTCATTAATAATTCAAACCGCGTCAGCTACGAAACCGAACCACTCTATAGAATTCTAAACCGTTTATACGACAGCGCCGCCGGCGCTCCGGTTATTATCGAATAACAACTCCACTTAATAATCAGACCAAAGAAACGCCGCAATTGCGCGTTTCCCTCTTAGTTCTCCCCGACGAAAGGAAAGCATCGTTCCTTTGCATTTTTCCTCATACTCGCGGCAGGCTTACGCGGGCATCAGCATACAATGCCACGAATATCGACGGTTCCCGTTGACGTTTACGGTGCTTTACCATCGGGTAGGTACCGCGGAGAACCATCTGTTCTTCGTGTCGCTGGCGGAGGTTTCGCCGAGGGGGAGCCGTATATCTGAAAAATCAACATACTTCCTGCGTGCGTGGAACACAGGACGCGGGTACGCCGCGCGCGACGTCTGTCAAAGCGATCTATGTTAATGCGGACGTGTATTCTAATCTACATTTTATGCGGCCCGAGGATTTGCGATTATAATCCCCGGAGATACATAGCCTTCGGCGCAACCTTGTCCGCGGTTTCTTCTCGTGTCCTGGTGGCTCGCACACCCACATCTTCGAGAGGGGCCTTCTCTTCCGCTCGCTCTCCAGCCGATCACGACACACGAGTCGCGAATAATACACGAGGCGACGGGCGAGCAACCCAGGCACCCACCACCGTTTCTTCTCTCCCATTTCGGATTCCAGCCGCGGCGGCGTCGACGACGGGGCCTCGTACGTCGACGAAACGGTGACTAAGCTGTTCGCGGAAAACATTAAATTTACCGGGTATTCGACATTCTTGAATCGATTAACGCTTTCTCGAGTGCGCCTGCTGTAACCACCGACGACACCGACTACTTCTTGCAACCAGCGAGGCTGTCGCGGACGTGAACGGAATGACACGCTCGGTTTCTTTCTCGACTCGCCGAGCTTGTCGTCGAGACGTCTTCGGGAACAATGAGCCACGAGGCTGAGAAAATCACGATCTTCTTCCGATTAAGTACCTACTCTATCGAATCGCAGATACATTTACGTTAGGCAGTCTTCCCGCGAGTCTTAGCAGGCTCTGATAAAGTTGTTTTATGGTAGAACAGTGAATTCCTTCCATGCCACGTAATCTCTATTCACGAAAGTGAAATCAAGTTGGTTCAGGTGGAAACAGGTCAGGCGCTGTTCGGTTGTTAATTCTTCAGTGTAAATGCTATGCTATCGAAGCATGCTGTATCGTGATAATTACATGAGATGATAAAGCGTCGTTGCAGGGACGCAACGATGCTGCGTCGATTCGTAATTAGCAGACCGTCACCAAGGCTAGTTATTTCGCAGAGTTACTTAGCATTCGCGTTCGCTAATTGATTCTCGCTCGCTCTCGTATCAGAGTGACTGCAACGTTGTCGCAGCCAACCGGTATTTCAAGAATTTCTCCACGCATACTGCGACACTGCAGCGAGCCGCATATAATGCCAGCGAAGTGCATTTGCATCATAAAAGTGCTATCAGTGTCACTCACGAATAAGAGAGAGATATTATCTAAAGTATCTCGTGGTTTCATGGAACTGGAACCTTAATACGTATCTCTGGTCACGGATCGTCCTTGCATCCGTCCATCGAACGCACGCCAGCGCACTGGCAATCTATTCAGGCAAATCGAATGCCTCGCGCGTTCCCGACTTTAACGCAAGGGAGAAGAATCGAATTCCTTAAAGAGTCGATACTCTCCAGTGGCCGGTTCACGGTCGGCGTTAAAACGGCCAAGCCTCGACGGGAATTATTCGACTAGCGCGGATTTAATTGCCGTTTCCTTCGCAACTTCTGCACTTACCATTCTCAGAGAGGCGTCCCAGTGACCATTAAGGACAGTTCAGTAATTGCAACCGTCCTCGTTACTCCTCCGCGCTTCTCCGTGCGCGACGAACGCCGTTAGAATGCCACGGTCCCGATTACAACGCGTTGTATTTCATTTCCCCCGATTCACCTGTGCCTGCAAACGTCCCGCGGGTTTTATTTGGCCGCACCCCGTTGCCAGAATTATCCCCGCCGCCTCTCCGTCTTCGCCACAGGCTTCGTCGGGCTGTTTGCTCGTGGGATATGCCTGAGCCGACTTTCATTATGGAATCTCGCGGTTATGCGCGAAACCCTCCCGCATAAATTTCTTTTGTCACGCGTTCAGCCCTTGGCGCGCAGCTGGAGGACGCGCGTTTCGCCCGCGGACGCTGCATCGCGGCCGCGTGCATCCGCGCGTAGATCATTTGTCTTGTCACGATAATGCCTCGGGTAACACATCCTGGTTAGGCCCGTAGGAGCCGACGCGATGCTTGGTTGCAGGTGTCACGATGCGGTTTTACATGATTTTCCGTCTCCCTCCGCCTCTGCCCTCTTCCCTTTCGCTCGTGACTCTTTCTTTCACCCGCACGCGCGGGCCCACCCCCCCTCCGTGCCCCCTCTTCCCCCTCGGCCCTTTCTCTTTTGCTCTCTCACGCGAAATCCACGCCAGCCGCCGTGACACGGCCGCGTGGGCGTGAGGCGAGCGATATTAATGCATTTATTCATGGGTGTAATTAAAATTAGCGCGGGACAGAGAGCACGCCGTGCACAACGCGCAACCAGACGTGATCGTTATCGCGATCGCGATCGCGATCGGGAAGAATTATCGCGCGTGCTGTTGGCTCGCGCCACAGCCTCTTTAAAGACTAAAGAACGATCTCCCATCGGCCAACGCTTTTTCTACGGGACAGGGCTGGAATCTTTGGGGGTTGACAGGCGTCAAGAAGCTGTGTAGGATATAAGGAAAGTAACCGTCTTCTGCAATGTGCTAGAAACTAGAATGTAGAAGGAGAAGAGACGCTTCGGCGCCTGTAGAAAACCTCTCGTTTCCCAGTTACCATTCGTCTCGTAATTTCGACGCCCGTACGGCCGGGCGGCCGCGTGGGCATATTGGGAAAAATGTGTACGCTCGCAGGTGCGCGTGTTTCCGGCACTCGGGGAAAAATTGAAGGTTGTATACGGAAGCGAAGGATCAGGGAATGGGAACACAGCGATGTTTTATTAATACCGAAATGTCGATAAAAATACTGCAACGATCCCGCGAATAAAGAGATGGAATATTAGAATATCTGTACCTTCGATATTGCGTCCAGCTTCATTTTGACTTTGAGATCTCTGTGTTGCGAGAGGAACAGCCGCAAACGAAACGGGACGCTCGGGTGTACGCAATTATGACAGAAACTGGAATTACCGTGGCGGGTGGGTGGAAGAAAAGTTGTATGCGGAAGATCCTCGGGCAGGAAACTTTTTGGTTATCTCCCTTTTCTCACGCCTCATTCCCGGGGACTGATTCGCCGGGACACGAGCTCGAAGATTGGTCTTGTCACGAAACTTTTAATGAAAGTTCAGCCAGCTAGCTCCGCCGTCAAATCTTAACTGGCTAATTCACCGTCTAGCCTCGCATCGAACTAGTTCTTAGAAAGTAGAAAAGTGCACTTTCGACGCGGCTTACGAGGAGAAGACGCAACTTGCGAGCCAACATTGGGCAAATATTAATTCCTTCAAACTTCTCGCAATTATCTCGCTGCATACCGCCACCATTCAACCCCTAGCATCGACCAGTCGCAAAAGAATTCATCCCCTGATTTACGCGGCACCGAAATTGCACTCTCCATTCCGTGTCGCGTTCATTAAAAACAAATCAAACGGAACGCGTTTGTTCAGTCGACAAGCGAGCACGCGAATACGGCAATCGTGCGCTAGCCGAATATCAAGGAACGTACATTGATTTTCATATTTGTGACAGAATTCGGCAGGCTGTTTATATTTTCAGTTTTTCTTGGCCGTGGCAATTAGCCCGACCAGAACGTTGTAAAATAGGCGTTGAACGCGCGTGCTCGTTTTCTCAGTTAATTGAACGGTAACAAAGGTAGAAGAGAGGCTGTGCGTCGTGTCACGCGCGTCGCCTGCCACGGGGAAAACGATTCGGTGTAATAGAAGCGCGACAAAGTGCGCGTTGTGCACGCGTGCACGCGTCCGCAAACACGCGCGCCCGTGCATTCGCATGCAATCCCGGTGTCTGCAGGCCAATGCAAACATCGAGAGACGGGGGACACTTTAAAAAATTACACGGACGTCGTCTCGTCAACCTGACAAACGTAATTTCTGCGTACTTTTCCGCGCTCTCACGCTAATTTTCCGTTACCTGCAAACGTTTGACGGCGTGTTTGTCGACGCGGCTTGCTGGGGGAAACGCGCCGATGATTCTTGTGTTTAATATCGCGCTTCTACTGTGTTTAACTTTTTCTTCTAGAGAAGAAGGGAACGCGGGATGGCGCAAATTGGTTAAATATTGCTTGTGGTGTATTTGTTGAGCGACTATTTGGTCACGTATTCCATTTTCTTTGCAAACGAAGGGATTCTGGGACGGCGGAGTACCCAGAGTTGATGAACTACTAGTATCCGTATAATTATCCAGTGTCTGACTGCGATTCTCGAAAGCACTGTCTTCTCTTTATGATGTTGTTCCGGAGAAAATGGCCGTTTTTAAGCTGAAATCGACTTTCACCAAAAAATATGGTGAAAGTGTAGTTTATACGTCGTATCACGAGAAATTCGATGACTTGGCGTATACACGCGGATCTTAGAATTCTTCAGCTCGCAGTATGCCCTCTTTCGCTTAATTAGATCTGCGATTGCAATTAGTTCGATCGTACCTAAGCCTTACGTTGTAAATTGAATCGAGTGGCGGCGTGACTGGACGCGCCTTATTAGCGAGCTGCTTTCTCTCGTTGAACTTCGTGTACGGTTACACCTAGTCGTACCTTTATTAGTTCCTCGGTGCCGCTGAAATGTATGAATTAAACTATTGACTGAAGCATATCACGATTTCGACAATAAAGGCAACGTTTCAGGCTTCAGCCTTTCGATTCGTTACCTCCATTGCTCCTTTAATACCAAAAAGTTTTTCCGCGGCCACGAGCCGTTGCGCGGGGCGCACAATGCAAATACGCCGGTGAAAGAAGCGAGCATCGCAAGGGCTCTAATTTAATAAAACGGGTCAACTTTCTCCCGGTACGAGCTGAAAGCGGGCGCGGAAATGGAATAGCTCGTAAAAGCCATAAGTTGCGGCTACAGTTATTTTATAAGAGAGCTTACGTCGTAATAACGTAATAAAGTGTCCCCCACCTTGTGACGTAGCTTAGCCGCGTTGAGAGAGCGCACTCTGGCCAGAAACTCTTACAGAAGGCGGCTTTAAAAGCATAGGCACCGTATCGCTTTGCACAAACGCACGATTATCGTACGTGTATCGTCACCCTCGTTCTCCGTTACACTTTTAACCTTATTATCATCTCTATTAAGCGAGGTTAACCGCTCGTTAACGCCGCCTCAAATATTACTTCACGCGGGCGAAGTCACGAGAAGCCTTAGTCCACTGGCTAGAAAACACTGGACAATTGGCAATCTTTCCAAAAGGATGGTCAATTACGACAATTACCTTAAAAGATGACGAGACGTGACCCCATTCTACTGGCGAGGGTCAAAAGCTGCGCGGCAGATTTGCTGGTTGATCGGGACGACGGGCGACCGGCTAATGAACCAGCAAATTTGTCGCCGTTGATAGATCACCGGGTAGACGGAGCGTATCGATGATCTTGATTTTGACAGCGAGACAGCGGATGGGCCTTACGAGCAATAAAGCCATTATCGAGGGTAGCCGCCAGCGCGGCTCGGCTCGGCTCGGCGTCTATTAACGGCGGTCCTCGCATGCAGTGGCGAGCGGCCGCGGCGATGCAAAACAGCCGTCTCGCAGATATATCGACGTTCCTCGTGCGGTTCTGTCGTCGGTGCCGTAAGTTTGCGAGCGTGTCGTTGCACCGACACTGGAGAAAATCTAGTCTCGTGCGGCTGGCGGCGCGATTAGGCTCGGCGTCGCGTCGGGGCGGGTGTATGCGTGGCGGACGGCGGCGGACGGCCGACTCCGCGCATAAATCCTTTGTAAACGGAATGGATGTCCGCCGCATCGAATTAGCATCGGATTAGCCGAGTTAGTAGTTTGTTCCAGCGGCGCGGAGAGGATATGGTGGAAAGGCGAGCCGTGGACGGGACGGGAGATTGTAAATTTATGCTTTGCACGTAGGTACCTACGCGAGGCCGGTTTCGGTGCTCGTACGCGGGCAAAAATCGCGGCCCGCTTTGATACGCTGCTCGTCGTACTTTTAATTAGCATACGATCGATTCCAGTGACCCTCCGGCTCGGCTCGACGTTTCGCAACGGTACCACTCGTGTCGTCGCGGCCTGGCATTTGCGAGCCGTGCGAACCGATGCGAGCTGATGCGAGAGCCTCTTGAATGTACCTTCTATCGAGCACATCCCCCTCGGATGCGAGGGCCTCGCCGGCGTCATTCATGCCGTTCGAACTGTGAATGCGGCCCGAGCCAGATCGCGGATAATTAAAGGCATCGGGTAGCGTTACGAAAGTGTCTTCTATCTATGCACGCTCGTTCGCAGCGACGAGCCGACGACGACGCTGCGGTGCGCCTAAGCAGTTTCGCTGTTACGTCAACGATTCAAAATCTCCACACCGCTCCACTGTTTATCGAAGCACAAGCGGAACGCGATAAGGGAACACTCTTCGTCGATGTTGGGGGTTAGTGCAAAGAAAAAATCACTGATCTTGCAAATATTTATAAAATCGTCTAGAAGCAACACCTTCTGGCACTGCTATATACATGCTTAGGTCTTTTCTGACACCCTATAAAATTAATCTCCGCGGTCCCCGATCCTCGAATGCCAAACAAATAATACTCTCGACTCGATAACCCGTGTCTGGCGCCTCGCTGGCATAAACACTCGGAAAGATCTCGCGACACGTGATTAAGATCCGACAGCAGTGTCGATGATAAAGCCTCGTAATGTAGACGAAGCTGAGCGAGGTCAGCGATACCTTTGAGCAGTGGTGTTTTGTCTCGATTTCCTGAACAGCGCGTAACCGGTAGATCCACCGAGACCGGGTCGATTGTGGATGCAAAATGTGGCCGTCCAAGCGTCCGCGGAACAGGTGTGCGGGCTGTATGCAGCCAGTCGATCAGACGGGTGTCCAGAGAGCATGTCGGCTAGCGTGGAATTGTACAGGAATCGTGTGCGTACCGTGACACACGGACAGTAGTCTCGAGCACGTACAGCAGTCTAGCACCGGCACGGCATGCCCTGCTCTGTAATATCCCACACACGCACGCACGCGAGCGCAGGAATAGGTGGTAGCAAGTACGAGGAAGCTGGGAGCGGAGAAGCATGGGATTGAGCATAACCAGTTTCTGTTACTCGCCGACCAGTCGTGTGGCGTAACGTGGCCAATTGGTCAATCAGGCTCCCTCCGATATATGTACGCTCCCGACGTTCAGTTCCAGGCCGCTCGATTTTCTCGAAGAATCGGCCACAGCGCAGAAAACCGATCCTCCCCCTTTCGACCGATAAAAAACACCCCGGGACACAATCATTTCGCGCTGATCGCAGTTGCTTGGGCAATTACCGCGCCCCGTTCATCCGCGTCTCGGTCTCGCAACTGACGAGATCACGGTTATTCCTCCCCGCGGAAGAAATCGAATCGCACGGTTCCACGAAACTTGCGGATCGTACAGTTTCCAAGTCTGATAAGCCGCTCCAGACAATTAGTTTCTCTCCACTTTTTCCGAGCTCGTTCAGGTATTTCAGATCGCCCAGCCTCTCCTTGCCTTTCATCTATCAATGGAGTACGAGGTATTGCTCAGAAGTCACTCCATT
The DNA here is from genome assembly GCA_929108735.1 of Andrena dorsata. Classification (NCBI taxonomy): domain Eukaryota; kingdom Metazoa; phylum Arthropoda; class Insecta; order Hymenoptera; family Andrenidae; genus Andrena; species Andrena dorsata. The sequence goes on from OV815489.1 coordinate 55,623,268, forward strand.
ACAAAGCACCAGCTCCGCGCGTTTTGTCCCCGGCACAAACGCCGGCGGGACTCCGTGCCGTTTTTGGCGCGAGTGCCGATAAGTCCGACAGGCCTCCTACAGCGTCTCGCGCGCAGATAGAGGAGCCGCAGCGACGGTGCAGGTGTTTTCCATACTTGGATTCAAATGGCTTATCTCGGCCGAAACGTCATGCGAGGGAGGCTAATGTACCTAGGTATCCAGGCTCGTTGGAACTGAAATAACATGGACGGATGATGTCACAGCCCTGTCGTGCGCTTTATACCGCCAGGCAATGAAACACACTGTTTGCTTATGTTAAAGCATGCAGCATCGCGACAGCAGTAATCTAGACGCTTAATGAATCTCTTTGCTCCCCCTCCACCAGCACCATCCGATATTCTGTCTTTGGACGATGACGATACCACGTCTTACGTCATCCGCGAACGTTGTCGCGACACAGGTGCGCGCCTTTGTGCCGCGGACTGTCCCACATTTGCATATGAATGAGATTTCGCGGTGCCGCCTTCCCTCCCCGACGGATTTCTTGATCTTGTGTAGAAGTCATGGGCGTATTCAGCGTCGTCAACATGGATGCGAAGAGGGGGACACTGTCGAATACTTGTTGCTCCCTCGTTTTTCCTTCGAGGGTATGCTAGGCGCGGATTGCATTTTTAGTGGAGATGCGAGTCGTTCGCGACCGTGTTACGTTTGTCGAGAATATTTCCTTGGCGATGTTAGATGGAAAAGCCTAATTTCGAAGAGCGTGATGTTGTCAGAGTAGACGTTGAGGTCTCCATGCCCTGATCACTCGTTGAGAAATAATTTGTAGGGTATTACGACCTACCCCCGCGCTGAAACGTGAAATGGATGAGGCGTAGGGTATCGAACGCCTCGGCGTTAGAAATAGGCCAGGGGGAAAGAGGGCTCAGGGATTCACGCTCGGACTTGTGTGGGTACATAGCTGTGTGTGTAGGTTTCATTCTTAAGTGGAAAATTTTCAGTGCAAGTTGATCCAAATTTGATTTGGATCAAGAATTTGGAGCAAGAATTTTTCAGGGGAAATGTAACTAACGGACAATTATAATGAACGGTGTACGAATCAGTGACCAGTTTAATTCCCTCACGATGCACACGGTGGCTATGTAGTCATCCGGCATATTGCGAATTCACCGAGTTATCAGAGGTTGTAAAGGGAGCTCGGTCGGTGGCTTGACTAGGTTCAGAAAGCATGAAGCGCATTGCACGTTGAAATCCATTCGTGCATCTCTGCACGGACTGAATAGCCGCCGTGGCAACTCTCGACTTTTGCAATCGCACCTCGCGGCATTTCCTAGTTCTAGCGCGCTCGATCCTGCGGGCATTTATTCGAATGCGACCGATACAATTCATTTAGCGGGATTTCTATGCCGCGTGAAATTCTCTGCCGCTCGGTGTTCCCCTGCTTTAACTTTCATGGGTAGTTTTATCGCGTTGTTCGGCTGCGCCCAAGTTTCCTCCGCAGATTCATAGAAACCGGGGACAACGTTGATTTTTAAATTACCTACCGGCGCGTCTCCATACATATGCATTAAAATAATTCGTCGCCACTGTCGAGTAAACCGCAGGCCGATCTCTACGTAAATCTCCGAATTACTCGTTACGCTCGTCACAGTTTCCATAGAATTATATTTTAATTATTTCGAGCCGGACAAAAGGGAATCTCGCGTGGCCGCGTTCCGCGCACCCGTTGCTCCCCTGTAAATTTGATCCTGTATTTTCGTGTTTCGCGTTTGTCTCGATTTTTACCATGGAAATATCAATAGCCGCGATCAACCGTTGCTGATACATACGGTTTCAGTTGCGGTTGTGTGTGCACTTGCAGCTGCAAACTCATACTGTCGTTTCGTACGCGCTCTGCGTTTCGTCAATCAATTTATTAGAAACGAAAACAGGCTGCGCGGAATTCAATACGCGCCCCTGGAAACACCGCTGCACCGAGCTACTACTCTTTATAGGGACAAATTTTCGTCGGTATTCCGCGATCGGTTTTTCGCGTATTTTCGTACGCGGTACCTCATCGACAGGAACCGCTGAAACATCGACTCGGTAAGCATTTGACGCGCTGCTTTTATTTCTGTTGTTCGTGCGTACCTACCGTACAAATGTTTTCTAAAATCATACATCTCGCTTGCCAAATTGAATTTTCCAACAGCGTTCTACGGCCGTTGCAATATGGTCATGCTCGATCTATATCAGTCGCCTAGTCAATCAAGCTTCAAGAATCAATCGCTACCGCCACTCCACCTCCGTTACCATGGCGCAGAAGCTATGTCAATTATATTATTGCATGCCTACGAGATGCATAGCTTGTTAGCTAATTACTCTCCATATACAGATCGCAAATAGTACTCTCCGGGTATAGAAATTCTCCTCGCAGAAATCATACAGGCTTCATTGCACATTATGATGTAGCATGCGTTCGTGTTCCCCGGTCGATGACGACACGAAGGAACAACCGTCTGCCGGTGAATTGTGCCAGCAGGCGGGAAAGGGAGCAATTCGCAACTAACGCTGCCTAAAAGCAATCTCCGTTCCAAAGTAAATCGCTTTCGTTTTTGAGGCGTCGTGGCTGCACGTCCCGCATACATCCGCCGCGCGAGCACAAGCTTTAAGTTTCGCGTGCCCGAAGGCGCAGGCTATGCTGTTCAACAGTGTGTCGCCCGCGTGTATGCTCTCGCATTGAGGATGCAGATAGGCGGCGCGAGGAGGTTGTTAGCAGTTGGCCGCTCTCTTGGCTCACCTCCAGAATCGATCCTCCCTCAACTGATGAATGAATAAAGAAAAAACGAGACAAAAAACAACGACGGCCGCGCCTCAGCCTTAACCGCGTAGCGCGGTTTACGTAGGCGTCGCCGCCGCCATTGACCGTCGCGACGGTTAAGCTACCATCAGCTTAAAACAGCTGCTGTGTACGTAAGCTTTTGGAGGCGCGAATATAGACGCCCGACGTGATAATCTCTGGCCGTGGCTCGCTGCTGAAAACGCGACCTCTGGCCGTGTTGCTGGCTGACCCTGTGCCGCGGTCAGCAAACATAATTCGTGGCTGGAAAAATGAGGGAAGCGGAGGATTTCATTGTGGTCGTGGCATGGCTGCGGTAACTAGGGTAGTCCTTATTTTTAACATGCGATTTCTTTTGCCCTCACTCCCTAGTATGGTTGCATTTCAGAAACTTAAAAAAAATAGTCCATGAAAAAGATTGTATTGCGATCGGACAACAGGAAAGGGTGCCGACCATGCGTTAAAGCTTAGAAGTCATTAATGGTTTGAATTTAAAGAATTTCTAAAAAATCGTAAGCCCTATCGAAATTTTGTTCAAATAATATTTAAAGAGCTAATCAATTTTCTACAATTACCGTATATATAATTTGTTCGTGCTTGCAACCATCTTTTCGATAATAGCGTTTGAATATAGAGAGAGCAAAGAAATACGAAAATACATCGACATGTATAAATAAGATCCACTCCACCGTGGTACGCACAGAATCGTGTTTTTAAGAATTGATCGATGAGTGCATTCCAGAGTAAATGAAATAGTAAAATGTGTTCGTTACTCCGATTTATCTCCGAGTAATTGACATGAAATTTTCAATTCTGCCAATGCTCATCTCGCATTAACAGCGACAATGCGCTCTAATGCGTTTGTAATTCGAATGAACGTGGCAACCTTCGTCGATCGCACGGAACTCCATCCTTCCCTCGAACTTGATTTACGGTGTATCGGCGATAATTAATAGCTACACCGTGTTTGCTCGGAGCACACTTTTATCGCGATCCACCGTCATTATTAGACGCGAATATGATTTAATGCGATTCCCCCCGTTGGAATGCGAAATTAAAAGCCACTCACACCGTTACCCAGACACACGTTCATTATCCTTTCGCCTCGTCCGGGCTCGGCCCCACTCCACCGAATTTTAACGCGATATCGGCGTTTTACACCGCGATACGACGCGATCGGGAAGTTTTCGCGCAGTTTTATCGCGCTCATCGTCACGGGCATTCGAAGCCGGCGGCGTTTTATCGAAACAATTACGCGTTTTGAATGGCGTCCACGGTTCCCGGTACATCGTGCCCGGGTTTATCTGCTCTCTCGCCCTTCGGGAGCCGCCGCGCACGAAATCTATTTCGCGCGGCCGAAATCATGCACGCGTTTTATCCCTACCTGTTAATTGCTAATCACTCTACCGCGATTAATAAGGCTGGCCACTGTCGCGCGCCGCGCTGATATCGTCGAATACGCACCGATGATCATATTATCGCCGCCGGAATGTATCGCGGCGGAGGGGCGAGTCCAAAAGGTACAGCTGCGATCGAACGCCATTCCCGTGGCCGCGTCGCGGTCTCGTTGCCGATAAATCGGATAAACCGCTCACTTATTCGTTCCTCTCGCGGAACCACGTGGCTGGACTTTCTCACGGCATGTTTCTTCTCTTATCAGCGGCGTTACGTGCACTCCGCACACTCCCCCGTTGATTCATAACTCCGATAGGCCAGCGAAATGAATCTCGACGACGTACCCTCGCGCTTATTAAACGCCGTTTATGTACTTTTACGATACGCTCGCGGACTCGCTTGACCTCGTTACTCTTTGTCCTTTTTTATTCCTGCCGTAACTACAACGATCTGGGAGAGGTCGGCATGTAAATTCTAATCGGTGAACCGCTCGTGAGCGCGAACAGGGTCGAGAGGATCAGGGAGGCAGGTGGGAGCGCCTGTAAAGTCAACTCCGTCGAATTTATGCTGCTAATTACGTAGTTGGTATATTTCTAATATATCGAGAGGGGTTCGCAAAGCTCGCACCACAGGCACAGAGACCAATAGGTCGTGTGTAATTGACTAACGCCGATTGGCAAACATTTTCACGCAGCCGGGGTGGGTCACTATTCCGCGATGCTACGGAGCGTATACCGGGCCTCGAAGTGTAATATTCCTCGTGTTGATACCTAGCATCGATGGCTGAGGCGGAGTGCAACGCCGAGAAGTTACGAGGGCACCTGAGAGTTTGGTAGTCGTGCGGTGGTTGTTCCTCGAGATATTAGTGGCAATATTACACCGTTTGTAGTCTGCCGCGCTTCCCCGTACAGCAAACTCCGATTAACCGACTACAGGTCGGCGTCGCGTTTCCGCCCTTCCCTCTGTCAGTGACGGATAGTCGTTCTTTACTAGCGGGCCGTTGATTTAGTTCGCAGCTTTCGCGCTTGTCTTCGACTCGAATTGGAACGCCGTCGTTAACGGTGAGATCGATTCGACTTCGTAATTAATCCGTCGGGGTCGAGTTCATTGTGTATCAGCCAGTGCGCCCGAAATAGTTCCATCAATCTTCTAGCACCGGTAATAATGAATGAGATACAGTCGCGTGATTCATCCGTTTGCGACCCCTTAATTTCTCGAGGGGGCATGCAAACGAGGGGACGCGAATAAACGCGCGCCAAGGATAACTCTTGTCCCCATCGGTCGAGCAAGATTTTACTGTCGCGGTATCATGTAAATGGCGGACGTAAGCACGGTGCAACAGCGTGTCCCGTCTCCCACACACGGCGGAGCGAACTATCCGTTTTAGCGGGACATTACTCTTGCCGTAGTCGTAAGATTGTGTACCGATTGCAGGATGCCTCGTTATACGCTCGATGCACCTTTACGGTCGCATCAACCGGTAACGTAACGCCGCGTCCCTGCCCCCGCGCGATGGGATAATATCGTTAGGTAGCGGCCGATGCCTATTTAGACGCGACGCCTATACATCCCGGCCGGGCGGCGCCGCCCTCTACGCCACGTTTGTCTCCAGAAGTGTCATAAATACAATCGCTTAAACGTTACATCTATCTCTCGGCGGTTGCCGTAACCTATCCGTCTTGTCGATCCGCGTTTCACCCCGATGCAGGCCTCCGTCAGAGGGTGGGTATCAAAGTTCTCGCGGGCACCAGACACGCGCACGCGCTCACTTGATGTATGTACGACTAGGAGCGCGTTCCCTCGCGCTGGGCAGCATTGTCGTTGCCCTTTGACGCGTAATAACGTTGGCTGGCCGTGCACCGACAGAACGTGTCGTTGCACAATGCTGATGTTAACTCGTTCGGTCAAAGGCCCGAGGTCCCACTGTCTACTGCGAATCTGGATCGACCAGCGTGGCACGTTAAGAGGATTCTAGCGATTCTATTCCACGGGATAATCGGCACCCAGTACGCGACGCGTCCGCCAGCGAGCGGGCGTAGCTACCTTCGCTTTTTGGCAGAACAGGAGAGTATCCAACTGCGAATTTATCGGGGCGCATTGTCTCCGTAATGCTGTTAAGCCACTCGCAGCGGAGGCCGCGCTAGCGAGTTTCTGGCTCCTTTTGGGAAACGCTGCGGGATTTCTTGACGCTGTATATCAACGATGCTGTATTCCTCTTGGGAGAAGTTTTAGTGCCCGATGCAGATGAGTTAGCGTGCTTTTAACATCCCTGCACAGGGGTCTTCGAAGGTTCTCGGAGTGCGAAGGAGGGTGACAAGTCCCAGCGAAGTTTTGGAAATTGTTTCTCTCTGCGTGTGAGCCGGGATTCGTCGCGCGCACGCTGGGAAACATGTCCATTATAGAAAAATACTCGGACAGACTGGGTTATCCAGCGAGTTATTGATTAATCACGCGATTACATATTGAACGGTGCAGCGTGTCGCGCTGGACACCCCGCTTCATTTAATTGGTCATCGATTCGGGTTCGCACCTTGCTCCCCATTGTGGCCCGCCATGGGAGCATTAACGATTCATGCGCGAATCGTGTTACACCGCGTGGCGGTCATTGTCTTGGCCAGTCGATTGAATTCGCCCGGCGAAAGGAAGAGCTTTGTTATGCAGACAAACGGCGCGCGGAATCTCGTGGGCGTCGCAGTTCCTAGCCAGCGAACGAACGAACTTGTCGTCTAACGGGCACGGTAATTCGCTTAACCATCGTGAAGTCGCGAAGTCGTCCCCGTCTGCGGCAGGCCGGCGCGCGGCGTAATGAAATTCCGTTCGACGCGCCGCGAATCCGCGGGGCGTTTTAGTCATGGTTTAAAATCAAAGGAGCACGGCAACACCGGCCCCGCCTGGAGACAATAAACTCGAAACTCGAGCGAAACGTCCCCGCTTTAACTGTTCCGCGCAGACAATGCGCGAGGTTGTTCCAAGACGCCCAAGAGACACGCAAACGAAATATGTAAATTCCTGTGTTTCCCTCTCTTAAAGCGCCCTGGATCTAGCTTCCTCTGGTGCCTTTGCTTTGGCGCGAGTAACGTTATTCGCTTACAAGCGCGCTCCCTCTCGCCGCTAAATCATGCCCGCTACGCTTCAAAACGTTATCCGCGCCGTGCCCAGGGTGCTTTATACATTCATATGTAGGTGACGCGAAAGGCACCTGGTTGAGATGCGAGGCGAATTTTTTAGCTTCTCGCGACTGAAAAGTCGGCGAAGCGTCGCTCCTCGTTCTTCACGCTTCTATCGGACAACAGGGACAGAAAACATCTAGCTTGACAATAAAGGAAACATCCTGCTGCATTGCTATCTTAAAATGGCAGCGAGGAATTGCTTCTGGAAGCAATTGGAGCGTGATCCTGGGTTCGTTTACGAATCCTTTGTTTGGAGCCGGGGCGCATAAATCCCTGTAGACTCCATGGGGGAGGTTGACGTATTGAAAAGCATCGCTAAAAGTAATATCGAGAGAAGAGGTCCCCGTTTGAATTATAGCCGCTGTAGAATCGGAAGGAGGGGGGGGGGCGGGCGGGCGACGACGACGATCGTTTTAATAAAACGCTGTTTCGCGATCCGACATGTTAGCCGAGTTTTTAAAGGGGATGAAACGGATAAAAAGAGCGACGCTCAGGAGTGGGAAAGGAAGAGGGGGGAAAAAGCCCGTATAACCGCGGGCCATGCACGCGAAAAAGAAAGCAAGCAAATAAGGGAACGGGGTGGAAAAAGTTGGAGAAAAGAGGAGAAGCGGGACTGGCGGGGCAGGGAGAGAAACGGAGAGTACGATGAAAGGGGGCCAGGCCAAGCTCACTAACTTGAACAATATCTCTCAAGATGCCGCCGCGCCGCCCGGAGATCTAGGCTCGAAACTTCCTGGGTGCACGCCTCCTCGCTCCAGCACGCGGAGAAAGAGAGGCCCGAGTTTTCTACGTCAGAGAAACTTTCACATATTCCATTCACGACGAGCGTTTTAGATCGGTGCTTAAAGAAGACTGCCTGCGGGTAGAGAGGGGGCGGTAGGTGGTAAAAGGAGAAAGAGGGGGGGGTCGGAAACATTTCCGAGAGAGTCATCCCCGCGACTACTCCGACGTTTTCAAACTTTCCGTTCCTCCGCTACGTCCCGAACCGCGTAAACGCATTCGAGGAACAGCGGAATAGTGGGGGACGCTTCGAATGCCAGCGAATTACCGATTCGAGACGCGAGAAAACGCCCGCTTTCGACCCTTTAAATTTTTAACGCTCGTCGAAGCTCCCGGCTCGACGCGCGCGGCTACTTTCGCAACCCCTTCGGACCGTTTGGACCCGCGAGGAGTGGCGACCCCCCTCAGACGAACTCGGCAAATGTAATCCGCTTGGGCTGTCCGTAAAATTTTAAATCACTGGCGATGCAGCGGCGCGCGAGCTCAATGACGTCCACAAAGGGCGCGATTTATTTAGCGCTTCGAGGTGCCGGTATGAATTGTAAAACACGCGAACGAGCAACGTAACCGGGCCACTGACGTTCGTCTTTTACGCTGCAGACATCGTGACCTAAGAGTGTAACTGCTCTTGATGGGACCAATGTGAATGCGGAATGTCCTGCACGGCAGAGTGTTTTTTTTTATGGTTTCCGGAATGCGTGTGTTACTAGCTGTTTTGTTTTTTCATTTTTATGTTTGCTGGTAGGTATAAACGTTTTTAAGACCTTCGAAGCTTTAGGTTTTTGTGTTGTTGATACGTACTACTCGTTGCTTCGCAAACGAGGATCCTGAGAATTTACATTATCCCCGACAGAGTACGGCGGATTTTCAGGCGCAGAGGTCTACATATTTGTAGGTTTCAAATTGAGTTCCCGCAGCGTGTTCGGAAAGTTTTCTGCTTGAAAAGCTAGGAAAGTCCCTTTATTACCTCCCTACTTTTCCTCCACATCCTCCTGTGCCATCTTTCTTGCCTCGCATCGGGGTGCTTGACTTGAAGACGCCCTCCACAGCCGACGGAGTTTCGTATTACTCCATACGCTTTCCTCGCGCTTTCATAAAAGCCCGCTCCGAAACGCGCAAATCTAGTGAATAAATCCTGCAATCGTGTTCCCAGCTAGAGACAAAAAATTCTTCCAACAGGTATTATCGCACCCCTTCTCTGCTGGGCTTTGAAGCTTTCACCCCAGAAACATTTTACTGTTTTAAGTACACTAAAGCTTTAATCATCGCCTGCATATAATAAATCCTGTTGCGTTAGAATTCGTTTCATTTCGAGGCAGCTTTGGAAAAAGTTGGAAACACGAAGAATTCCGCGGCAGAAGAATCCAGAGTACATTGTCAGGCATCCAGAAACCCAATAGACATAGGCATTTGCTTCATCATAAATGTAACGTATTCAAACAACCAACAAAGCCCCGCCCGAATTCAATTGCCGGGCAAACTTTTGTCATTTCCGCGTGAAGTTCGCCGAGTAATAGCTCGCGGGGAACACGTCGTATTTAAAGGAATCGGATTTACAATCCATTATCTTGGCAGCGCCGAAAGTGGCGTTGGAACGAGGTTCTCAAGGAGGTCTCTCGATTCATAACTGGTCCTAGGCCGCGGATACACAACAGCCTCCCCGACGTTCCCGCCGCTTGTCGGAGCTTTCTGCCGCTTTTAGCCCGAAAGTTGAGGGTGAAGTTAAGCAAGCAAGCGAGCGCGCGGCATTATTGAAATTTCATCTCGGAGCGTGACACGAACCGCTCTCAACTCTTCCGTGATCTCTTGCAGCCCGTAGGCAACTCGCGAGTAGTCTCGCGCTAGATTAACTCCTCTTCTTCGTCGTCTCTGGCTGCATTCGCGAGTGTTAGGCATCGGAACGCGACCGGGGATGTGTATAGAGTTGGGGCAAAATGAAGTGGCTGCTCAAGAGTACTGACAAGCGAACCGTCCAACGCGATTCCTCCAACCTTCGATCCGTCGCTTCTGCTGGATCCCACTAATTTCGATCGGACTGTGCATCGTGCTAGAACATGGATGCAGGCTCGCTCGCGGACGCTGCGACAACGCGAGCACGGCCGACAACACGAGCCCGGCCGACAACACACGTGGATCACCCACGCTCTCGCGCACAAGGACAGCCACCGGGTGTAAACTGGCATCACGTTGGCCCGTTCGTTCTCGAGATCGTTAAGTCCGACCCCCCGGCGAGCGAACGTTAGCCACGGTGAAAGAGAACGAGCCTCGAGGATGAGAACTACCGGACGTGCAGGTCTCGAGCGACGTCGTTAGCGATAGCTAGCTAACGTTCGTAGCGAGAGAGTCAGGCTTCCCGCAAGGCACGCGATCGCTGCCGGTTTCGTGGACGCCGATATCGCCGTGCTGCTTGCTTTCCGGTGGACTTTTGTTTTTGTGTCTTTGCGCCTGGAGAGGCTTGTACATTTTATTGGAAGCCCCGTGGTACCTTATTGAGGCAGTAAACACGTAGGGAAGCAATCCCTTTCTTTTACTCACCATTAAAGTTTATTCGACGCAAAGAAGTACGTCCCCGGGAAGGTTTATAGACAAGAAAAATCGCCGGATGATAGATGGTTATGCATGGGCGTTTTCTCATACGCGAGGGTGAGCTCGATGTATCTCAGAATTCTAGTCCAACTAGGAATCTCGAAACCTCGTGGCTTAAAAGCCCTCAGCTTCAATTTGATTTAACCGACTCAACGCCTTGGAACCTCGCGAGCCAGGATGCTGTTCGATAGGATTCTTTCGAGTTGGACCGAGATTGCTCGAAGAAAGCTTCCCTGCCTGGTGGGTCTGGAAGGGAGGTGAACTTCCGTTAGTCGAGCAAGCAAGCTGACTGCGCCAAGAACGGCCTCCACGGCCCCGGAGCGTATCCTCCATCCTATCAACGGCTCCGTCGAACGTACCTTCGAGTTACCTAAACTCATCCAACGCAACACGCTACCAGATTCTCCACGGTATTGAATGTTTTGGCATTCTTCGGGCGGCTTGCTTGGCGGCCGACGAAACTCTCGGAAAGATAATGCTCCGCGGCCGTTAGACGCGGAATACATTAGCCGTTAACAAAGGGTTAGTGGATGAGAGGACAGCGCGGACGAGACAGCTCGCGAGAGAGCACAATCAATGCGTTCGTTGTGACGGAACGAAACATTATGCGCGTCTGTCAAGCCTGGTGCTCCGCCTCGACCCTTCAACCGCTCCAGATGTATATTTACTGGCAAACTTTTCTCATTGGCCGCCCTCTCGAAAGGTACTCCCGCGTCACTGAATAAATACACAGCTCGCTTACCCCGTCCTCCCTCATATTTATCCAGCGACGAATATCGGATAGGAGATACACACGGACTTAGCGTTTCTCGTGTCGAATCGATAACACGCTATTGCCTGTGCATAACGAAGAGGTCAGGGGTCCACGTAAACACATTGTAATCTATACTTATTAGGCGGGAAGCTGTAATTGCGCTTGACGAACTATCTGACGCGAGCAAATTGTTCCCTGGCTGCTCGCTGCTCTAGGGAGGCCGTTAATAGATCACTTCGCATTCGATGCGCCATGGAAACGTAACGAGCTATAGGCGAGACAACGGAACTACTTAGTTTCACTCGGAGCAATCCGCGGGTCTCGACGCGAACACGGGTGCAATTCCGCGCGGCTGCTCCAGGCGGTGGGAAGGAAGAGAGCAAGCAGCAGGTTCGCGACGCCGACGCGGCGACGGTACGGTCTCTCGTGCGAGCATCGCGCGCCACGATAACGTAGACTAAATAAATAATTGAACGTCCGGCCGTTAGCCAGCCGCGGGTTAGAGCGTTGATAACCCCAGGGTGAAGCCGGCTCTCGCTCCTCCTGCGACTTTATCTCGAATCTGTCCAACATGCACCGCTCGGGATGTCCCAGTTTATGGTCGCCGCCGAGCCGCTTCGACTACCCAAAAATTAGAGCCACTGTTTTCGGCCGGGTCATTCCGGCTATAAAGACAGACGAGCTTGGTTCTGTATTCCTGGGAATAATCGGGAATACGAGGCGATGCGAAACACATAATTGTGGGGGGACCAGGCAATCAGGTTCCAGTCCAGTAAACGCGTCTGAGTACTTTGGTTTGGTGATGTACGTTCCCGGGGAATATTTGAATGAATTTGGGGAATTTAAGGAGATTGGTCAAGTATTGTGGCTCGTATAATTTCGATGGATCATTGGAGCACCAGTAAAACTTTTCGAGGCGAATGATCGTTAAACGCCTGGACTAGCTTGCGGTTTTATTGGACGATCGTTAAGAGTTTATGATGGTCCTCGAGGTAATATACGAGAGAAATAAGTGACTCTTCGAGATGTTTAAAATAGACTCCTCATGCCTTATGGTTTAATCGACTCACTGCTGACTGATGTAGATGAGCCCTGGGAAAGGTCTCGATTCAACCTCACCTCCATTGTGTTATCGTACTATCATCGTCGATATATGGTCACCCTCTTTACCACCATGCATTGCTGTATGATTAAGAAAGACCCAGATAAGTGTGTCTATCGTTTCATTTCACTTGAACTTGGTCGCCCTATGAGCGACTTGTGGCACTGCTACATCTTAATTCGCTTTCATCACGCTAGGGACGAGGATCTAGGTTAACGATCTCGTGTATCTTTTTAAATTATCAGTTGCTGTTGAGGTCTCTCGTGGAACAGATAACTTTCGTGGACAGATAAATGACCTAGCTACTATCACTCTGTTATCCTCGGCACCCTAAAAATGTTTCTCGCCCTTTGTGTCTGAACCCTGGCGGAAAAGGCTGACACAGAAGAAAGGCGTTCGTCGAAATGAAATTCCTCCTAGCACCACAAAAGTCCCTGGGCTGTCTCTTAATTTCTCGCGATACTAGGAACGCGAACCGTTCGCGGTCCGCGTATTTGCATTCCCGTTCTACTTGGTCGGTCGGTCGGCGAGGCTCTGAGCAAGAAAACCGTGGCCTCGCCTCGCAAATATCACGGTGCACGAATTTAAAGGCACTGCCCTCGTTGGCAGTACACGTGCGACTTAGCTTTACGATCGCGCGACATTCGATCGAGGCGATCACGCGTGCATTGGCTTGACTGATCGATGGCGCACGGGAGATCGATTACGGACCCATAATCGCAATTATCCGCGACGGGTCTGCTCTCTGAATTAATTCTCCATGATCGAGGGAGGGCTGAAGGGGCGAGAGGATGGGGCTCGGTGTACCGAGTTTCCTTCGACACGCAAGAATTCACGGGCGTGTTGAATTAATTTTCTGCCGGACCCATCGGCGAGCATCGATTATGATCGATTACAACGGAAGGGAAGCGCGAGATCGAGACGCGGAGGCATTCACCGAGGCGACGCGACTTTCATAACATTTAAATACGCTTCGACACCGATGGCGCGATCAATCGCGATCGATCTCGTGGTCCACGTTGTATCGTCCATTTTTATTTTACCCGTTACAACGCCTGTAGGCTTTTGGAGTTCTCTTTTCACGGGACACCTTTGTACCTCGCGTGATAATGTCCAAGATATATTCAATTAGCGAAGCACGGTAGCTTCGACGGCAAGCCACTTGAGTATGAAATAGGCTTTTCAGGTTTATCGATAACTTTCCCATCCACGCAATTACTTTGCGCCCCGGCCGAATTGATTCGAACATCGGGCTTCCATCGACACGCGAGCAACTCCGTGTCTGGTGTAATTAATATTATGCGTTGAATTATGATGCCACCGCACGGGGTATCTGCGATGAAGATCGCTCGGAACGGCGAGGAAATTGAGGCAGCCTCGTACAACGGATCTCTGATTATTCCTCGATAGTCCCTATCGCGCTCGGGGGGCCCGTATCGATGGTTGTTTAAATAATAACGATAACAGCTGGGGACTTCTTGAGCGTGCAGGTGCATCGCGTTGTTACCACGCGTTGTGGCGCCGCGACGAATCGCGGCTGGTTTTAATGAACGGCGCGCGCGTTGTATGTCATTTTCGGTATCGTCCGCAATCTCCGCGGCCGTTGTATCAGTTTCGTAATTGCGATCACTTGCCCGATAGTCGGCTCGAATTAATTTTCACACGGCGCGCCGGTTTATCAAACTCGCGTTTCCATCGACACGCGAGGATCCGTGTACACCGTAATTAATCTTAATGCTAGGAGTGCCGAGCACGGCCCGGCTATCGTTGATTCGGATTGCACCGGGACGAGCCAGCGCCGCCGCGCCGATCGAAATCGATTTACGAACAGCCGCGTCGAGTGTTCGCGCGTACATCATAACGCGCAGCGGTTCATGCTAATCTCTTATACTCATTGATACGAATCTCGCGGGTGCGATCGTTGCTTGTTAACGCTCGCAGCCCGGACCACTGTCGCGGTGCGCTCCATTCTTCCATGAAGCTTATAGAAATTTGTCGCCAATCAATTTCACGTTCCCTATACACAGGGTTCCTTTGATTCTCGGAGACCAGCCGCACTCACACGGCGAAACAGCCGATCTCTCCTTCGCACCCTGTGCGAGGAAGATGTAGGGAACACCTAGGAGAGCTAAGCTCTTTCACTGTGTGAGTGCGGCCCGTGTCCGAGAATCAAATGCATAAACTCGATTTAATTCTGTGCTCGTTCTGTTCCCAGGTACGGATAATGGGTATCTAAAGGGCGGCCTATTTAAACGAGCCAGGGACGCGGACGCCCATCAATGGCCAGCGACAGAGCACCGGTATCGCGGCTGCCGGCGATAAACGATAAGTAAGGATAAACGTAAATCACAGAGATTGACTGTGCGTCGCGTAGCGCGGTTCGGTGCCCGTATCGATGCGTGCAGCGTTATTCAAATGTATATGACTCTGGGACGTGCACACGCCGCGCGATGGAAGTGCATCGTAATGGATGCGATGCACGATACGTCGCTAACGTCCTGCAGAATCTTCGTGCATCCCGCTTCATAAATCCCTGGAAAACTGCGTGTCGTGGCCCACCTGAAACGTCCATCGGATTTATCGCGTTCGACGCTAGCCCGGGGATTATAGCGCGTGACGTTCTTCAAGTATCCCGTTTAATTGCGCCCTGTTCGAGTTAAACGCCGTGGAACGAGGGAAATTGCCAGTCGATGTTGTCCAGTCACTTTAGCTTCGATTAATTGGCCGATGTTCGAGTGGTTTGATGACCCTCGTTTCCCTCCGCTCTGGCTCCTCGAAGCAACGCGAGCATTGAGATTACGCTGCGGTCGATTGTTTTGTTTTAGAAATATAGGCAAGCTCTCAGTGTGCTTCGGACCTTCCAATTGCTGTGGAATTAAATAGAGATCAATGGAAAGAGTCACCGATCCGTGATTCCGTGTTATCGCCAAGATACTTGCCGTCATTAATCCCCCCCCCCCCCTCCGCGAGCGCAACGCTCCGATATCGCGTTGCAGGCCTCGCTAAGCGCGGCATCACGCGACGCAGTGTCTTCTCCTTTTCCACGCTGGAATTTAGATTCCGGTTGAAATTCTATCGCTGCCACGGGAAGCGGCTCGTTAACCGATCGAATCTGCTCGTGATGACCGATCGGCGCCGCTGCTCGCGATGTATTCCGCTGTCTTGCGTCAGGGTTCAAGAAGAGGATGAGATGGGCGGTTGAGATAGTGGCTGGTGGATCGATTCGACTTCCACGCGTTATATCGACTGGCTGCTTCAGAACATATTCACACTGTGGTACTAGTTGTTTGCTGTTGGAATGTACCAGACATATCTTTGAGGCTGCTACAGTATGCTGCGAACTTTGCCGGAACATCGTGCTGCGTCAGTCGTATCAAAACGTCGAATATTGAATCATCCAGCAATACAATCAGTTTCGATAAAAAAAAAAACGTCCTGAGTCAGGTAAAATCAGCCTGCTGGCTGAAAAATTTCAAGATCGTCAGCGCGATGCAGAGGCTCGATACGACGATAAAAATAATCGCTAACGAACTGATCCTCCCCCCCCCCTCAACCTCTCTTTCCCCCCTTCTTTTCCATTCATCTTTGAGGTGAATTGCTGACGCGTGAGAGGATACCCGAGCACGGTTCACCGATTACTTGGTTTGGGGGGGATGGAGTTCTGGCCTTTAGGCGCGAGAGGGAAGCTTCCCGTCGAACGAGGGTGAAGCGCGTGCACTCGCTATACTCTGTTAAGCACTTAAAAATGAATTCAGGTCAACCCGAGAACCGCCTCTGTCGTGTTACAAAATAATACGCCAAAATCAAGCTGCATCTGCGAAATTTACGATCCGTGGATAGATCCACATCTTTAGCGTGAAAGAGTTTCTGCGCTTTTAATCGTGACAAAGATATTTAGAAAATCAGGTCACGACGAGTGCTCGCGACGAGTACATTTCAGAGGTGAATTCGGCACATCGAAGTATTAGACAAGATTCACACAAACGCTTGTGCTGCAAAATCTTGTTTACCGGTTGCCATCGTTTTTACGTCATGTACTGCATACATTAGGACGACGGATTAAATTGACTTACACCACGCTATAAATGTGTCCAGGAGCAGCAAGCTATTGCATTAAATGAGAAGGACTGCCTGTAAATAATTTTTCGTACGCTGAACTTTCCTCTGCAGTTACGACAACGTTTTATACGACCTCCTGTAGTATAACGTATTCAAATAAACGCTTTTACCGTCCCGATGCAAAACCGTCGGCATAGAATTCGCCTAAAAATATTTTCTGCATTACGATCAACCGCTCGGACACGAAGGCGCGGTTTATTATCAGCCCTGTCATTTTTCCGTGTAATACATTTTGACAGTTGGACGCGGTACGAGCCGTTACACGCGCCGGCGCTTGTTACGCGAGCGTACCCCTTCGTCATCGAGCAGCACAGAAATACAGGGGAATTAAATTTTATGGTGAAATATGTACGGTGTATCAGAGCATGTCTAACAGCGAAAGATTAAATTCCATTTGTTTCGATATACGGCCAGACAAGACGATAGAGGCACGCCAGACCGTGCTCGAATCTGGGTTTCACTTCTATAGGATTTGCACGTCTGTTAGCAATAAAGAAAACAATGAGAGGGAAATACATGATTGACACTAGCTCAGGGTTGCCAACTTTTTTCTGAAGAATGGGCTTTACTATAGGCCAAATGTGATAAAAAATACAGTACATTGTGAAAAAATATAGTACTTTTCAGAGGAAAGTGGTACAAACTCAAACTACGTTAAAATCTAGTATTAAAATTAGTGGCTTTTTACAAATATGTGAAAGGTTGGTTGTACTGACTGTCCAAATTAACGTATATAAAGAGGTAATTTCTTATTAGAGATAGCTCAGTTTTCTGGCTCTGTTTCTCCCTTCCAGTCGCTTCATATTCATTATAGAAAAAATCCTCTCTATTAAAGTTGAAAAATTTTAATATCCACGCAAAGGTACTCTTTGTGAATCGTCACTCAAAGGTTTCCCACCATCATCGCGCATTCCTATTAGCTTCGATACCGCCTAGCAACGTAAGAACCAAGCAATCGGAGATCTTCGAACAGCATCTCTCGTCGCGATGAAATTGCCTTCGCCAGCACGCGCGTTCGCGTGCGTGTATCTCGGCGAGGGAGCCGTATCCTCGCGCTTCCTCTGTCGCATATTCAAGGGTTTCGAAGCAGAGCACGGTCTTTTTCGTCGGGCTCCTTTTTTCCCTCCGTCCCGCGGCGTATCTGGAACTAGAATCGATGGAGTTTCTGCTACCGCTCTAAGGGCATCTAACGGTCCCTCGAGCTCTGGTATCAATGCAGCCTCGTACCCGGTTCGCCTGGAATTTCCTGTCCGCGAGTTGACTGTGTAACAACGCTTGCTATTGCCCGGTCCGCGACGGGGATGACTCCGCGCGGGTTTTTCCGCGATAAATCGTGGGTGAAACGATGTTCCGGCCAGGCGAAGAGCCGCGCGGTAATACGAATTAAAACGAAGCGGGCTCGAGGAGCCCACGACGCGGCGGAATACTCGCGAAATCCTGATTAATAGCTGGATAATATTGTGCAAACACCGTGCAGTATCCCCGTCGTTCGTCTTCGGCTGGACGCGCAGCGGAAATAGCTTTGATACGCTAGCGTACTCTTCGCCCGAGCCTTCCGCAAATTATCCACGAGCGGCGCCGTAAGTGAATTTAATCGGCTGCAACCTCTTCGCCTGGCTACGTTCGCGTTCCCGTGACAGCCGGATGGAAACATCGTGAAACGGGCAAGTATTTATATTATCGGCGCAATTAATACGAAGGTATGGACTTGCATTTCAGTTCGTAGTAGAATTTGTAGGAATAGGAGTAGAACTATACTCTGGTTGCAGGCATTCTGAATGTTTTCGATAGCATCCACGATCATTCGTCTCATGGGAATTTTGATAAACACTTTCTATCATAGTTCGAGGGGGCAAAGTGGTTGCCGGAAAGATCGCATCGTAAAACGAGCAGTTTATAAATAAACTTTTAACTTGAAACTCACTTGCAGCTTATTAAGGCTTGAGTAAAGCACTCCATCTCCGCGAACGTTAATAAAGTAACTACTGTGGAATATATTAATATTTCAACACGTGCTCAATAATCAGCCCAGTTTAACGTAGCTTCCTCGGTGTCTCATGAACGATATTAAATCCCAAGTTTTCGCACTTTGAGCCATTTATACGGCAATATGAATATTAAGATCGCAAAGTTTCTCATCCCCGGCGTAATCTCAGTGTCACTCAGACGGCAGTGGGCTACTTTTAACCTTCGTTTTAAGCAGGGTAGAAGCGTCTTCGCCACCCGCCGAAGTTTATAAAGGTTTCATGCTCGCCCCCGGTACGCTATCTAGCCAGCGCAGCACAGTCTTTCACCTTTAACCCGAGATCTTGCTTCTTTAAAACTCGCCCCGGATCCATTAAACCTCACTCGCGTGCTCGAGTTTTGACGTAGCACGCGATTAATCAACGCGACATTAATCACCGGAAGCGAAACACCCGCGCGCAGCCCTTGGCATCTCTGTGGCTCGGCGCGGTTTTACGGTGAATCGTCTTTGGATCGTGGGCCTTTTTTTCATACCGTGGGAATGGGGTGACAAAGTTGCTGAACTGGCGATACACCAGGTTGAAGTTCGTTGCGCGCAGCTCGATCTCAACCGAAGCGACGCTTCCCGGATGATTGTATTGCGCCGTAAAAATTCCCAGATTCCGGCAACGGTGATCCTCTTTTTATTTTACGTTTTCTCGGCCTCGAAGCGGCGCGGCGCTTTCGCCCACTCAGTTTGAAGGATCGTCGATGCGAAGCTCTCAGAAGCGGAAACTTGCGCTCTCCTGCGGG
The DNA here is from genome assembly GCA_929108735.1 of Andrena dorsata. Lineage (NCBI taxonomy): Eukaryota > Metazoa > Arthropoda > Insecta > Hymenoptera > Andrenidae > Andrena > Andrena dorsata. The sequence goes on from OV815489.1 coordinate 55,642,749, forward strand.
TGAATTAAAGCGGTCTCGGACTTTCACGTGGGTCGTGGGTCTGGCCGCGTACACCATCCTTCTCCATTTTCACGGGTAACCTTAATATTCGCTACGTAACAATGGTCCACTAACCTGGATGCGCTGGTGAACGTTGCTATGATTCACCATCCTGCTCGTCTTTCTTCACCGTGCGCTCGTGTGGACACACGTTTGTCCCGGCCGTTTCGAGGCCGGGCCGTGTGTACCTCCCGCTCCAGTATCCATCCGCGACGGGTCAAGAGTGTTCCTCCTAGAATCTCGTAAAAGGACCGGGAGATTTCTTTGGCAGATAATATCAATGAGAAAGCCTTTCATCTTCCCCCGGGGCACCGGCTACCTCGCGACTAGCCTCGTGAATAGAGGCTGACTGAGCAGCGCCTTTGCTTTGTGCACGGCCGTTTATGAGCGCTCGAGCGCGTAGCTTCGTGCGGTGTAACGAGGTAACACTTGCCCCTTGAAATGGACTAAAAATTTCATTGTAATTGAGTGACGCACGGAGGGCGTCGCGGGTCGGGGTGTTAATACACTCTTCATTGAAGCGCGTTTACTTCGTTACCGAGGAAAACAAGTTCTCGGGAAGATGGAGTTCCATGACACCGGACAATTGCCTCGTACAATTCCCTTGATTAGAGACAAATGTGCAAATAATTGCCTCGTGAACAAGCATTCTACTCCGCAGAGGAGCATCGCTAAAGCTCGGCGAATCCCGTTCATCAATTTGAATGCGTTTACAAATGATCCCCGGAGGGTATTAAAATCATTCACGCGACCACGCAACGGGTTGTAAATGTTAATAACATTTCTAGATAGAAGCCCGGTCCCCGGAAAAGCCAGCCTTTCCGAGTTAAATCAATCCGCGCTTCGATAATTCCGCGGAATGTATCGTCATTCGTTACACGATAATTTCGCCGGTATGAAAATATCCGTGCTTTCTTCGGCGTATTGCGTGTCGAGAGTATTAATGTCGTCGCATAGGTGCGCCGATGCGCGTTAATCCTCTTACAAAATCACGCTGCGATGATCGATCGTGCGCGATTTATCCTTGGAGGCTCATCGGGGAAACCAATTAGCCGCGTGGTGGTGTGCTGAAAACACAGGGATGCATGGTTGGAGAATCGCGGGGTTGCGGAACGGGGTGATAGAGAAAGACAGACAGAGAAAGAGAGAGAAAGAGAGAGAGAAAGAGAGGAAGGAGACGCGTTGTAACGCATTGGGAATGCACGGTGAACAATGCATCTTGGTCTGCCGGGTGATTAGATACAAGCGTAACGATAACGGGCACGGTCGTCGGAGCAACCGGTCACAATTTGCTGTTAGGAGCCGAGCTACGCGCTTCCAGCCACGGTGGCTAAGAAATGATACCGCCTCGGGCCACGGCAGCGCGCAAGACGCGCCGAGCCGAGCCGACACGTTGCAAATTTGCGGTTGTATGCACGCGCAACACTCGAACCGAGCGCATCGGTTAATGCGCGGATCCGTGGCCACGGGAAAAGAGAGCGATGGCTGTGGAAGCTCGCGGATTCCGCGCCGGCTGGGATGGCAAAGACGTGCCTTCGACCATTATTATTATTCACGGCCGTGCACAGGAAAAGTCACTCCGCGGCGCATTATTCCGCGCGTGTTTCTATGCAGTTAGGCGAGTTCGGTGACTAGCGGCACGCACACCCGCGACACCGTCAACAGTCGTGAATCACTGCGTATTCTTCACCCTTCTCAAGTCATTCGAACAAGCCGGTCGCGATTCGCGTTGGCGCTTCATACAACGTAATTCCTTCGAATCCGTGGATCGAGGCCAGGTTATTTGTCTCGTGCCCGTTAGCTGAATCATTGAGGAATTAACGCTCGTGACTTTTGTCGGTGGTTTTGTATGGTTTCTCCCCAGGTCCCGATCGCTAGATTATCGTTAGACTGCTCGTGCGCTGCGTCGGACTTTTTGCACCCTCGTGCCATCGCTGGATGGAGAATTTAGTGGAAACCGACGCGAGCGCTGCGATCCCTGACCTTTCGGGGTCTCGCGCACTTTGATTCCACGGTGCCTCGTCGAGGTGGTCTTGGAGGAACTTTCTCTGCGGCGCGGGCGCACGAATTACAGGCTCCAAGGTGTTTCTGACGTTCGTGCCACGTGCGTCACGTTGATCTGCTACAGAGTCGTGTACCTATATTCTAATATTGTGTGTGCAGCGTTCGCTCGTAGCGAATTCACGCGCCACGAAGGCGCTCGAAGGAAGGGAGCAGAAATGATCATTAACCTTTAACGAGCGCTCGAGGTGTATCTGGAAATCCATTAAGGGGAGTGTAAAACACCTGCCCGTATACGATATTCAATGAGCCAAGATGGAATGGATTATTTCGTGAAAATACAGTGGCGGGCTTTGGATCCTTTGGGATCCAATAACAGTTGGCTGCAATCTAACTGTGCTGCACACTTCTATTATTCGAACCTACATACATATATGTCCTCGAAGCTTCCTCGTTCCCATTCGATTCCATTCGTTACTTAATACTGGCTTAAGTTTCATCGCAACAGTCGATGGTGAACCTCGACCACTCCTTGCCCAGTCTACTTTTTGCTAGCATCAGTAATTGTATTATTAACGTTATCCAGATTACGCTACAGAAAAATTGAAGCGATGAATTTGCAACCGGAGCACGCAATCAACTTTCGAATCGTTCAATCAGAAATTTGCTTTAGTAATTCAGGACAAAGATTAATTTACGAGTTCTTCTACCGGCCAGATGGATCCCGAGCACATACGGTGTATCGATTTTCCTTACCCGTATCGAAATAGGAACGAGCCGACTGGTCGTCGATCTTACAATTAATCCACGATTTGTAACAGCCCCGGAAGGCAGGCGGACGAGCAATCACGGGGAGGAAATACTTTCCACTCGTTCGTTTCCATAATTGCGACCGGCGTTCGATTTGGCGCGAGCGGTAAATCAGTCACCGACTCGCGCGTACCTGCTCGTATCTCGGCGCGAGGATCGGCGTCGTTTGTATTGATATCGCGGCACGAACGGTCGCGCTCGATCCCTTAAAGCGTGATTAACGCGCGACTAATAGGCGTCATTAACTTTCCCTGTGCCACGATAATCAGCGAGTCCGCGCTCGCGTAGCGTTGGCCGCGTGTCTGACGCGTGTGAAAGGTGGCTGGACGGACACACAAGCGGCGGAGGATGCGTCCGAGCCGGAGGGAGCGGGTAATGAAAGACAGATGTCTTCGTAATTATCGGTTCCTCGCTGGGAAACGTTGTTCATCCGATGCAACGGGGTTTTTCTGACGCCGTAGCAATATGGGATTTATCAAAGCGGAGAAAACGAACAGTCATCGTGGCTGTATAACTGTGCACAGCTATTTGCGGGACACTATTTTGCAACGTTTTCTAGTTTCTTCCAATGATTGCTCGTTACTTTCGAGAGGCACCTGCGAGAAGGATTAATGCGGTGTATTGATCATATTTCAGCAAGAGGATTAGAGGAGCAAGAACTATTTCATTTACATCCTAGGTACTTCTAGAGCAGTGATGAGCAACCTTTGGCCTGTAATGGGTCGCAATATTATATACTTAAATATACTAATCAAAGAATTTTAATTTATACGGTAAGTTTGTTATTTCTGACATAGATTTGTAATTGAAACAATTGCGGGCCGCAGATCAGTGGCTGGAGGGCCAAACGCCATCACTGTTCTAGAGGCTTTACTAAATCTGCCCTCAAGGACAGCACAACGAGTAGCCTACTACAACGTCGCAGCAACCCAGTCGAGTTCAGTGTTCTCCAACAGTGGCGGGGATTGGATAGCGTTGAGTAAGCATGCCCGAATCTGAACACAACGGGCATGAGTCGGACTTTTAAAAAAACCTGTTCGGGACAGCTATATCCTGGCTGGTCGACGACACCAGTGTTCGTGAATGGCGATGGTAATATTTGTAACAACGATGGCTGATCCTCGTGTCGATGAGAGAGGTCCTGCCCGCCGAGGCAGACGGTTGGGTCGCTTGGTAGTGGTGGATCCGGTGCAAAAGTCCGAGACTCTTGGCCAAACGCGAGACGTCCTACCGAGTAACTGGACGAGGAGCCCCGCCACCCGTCAAACCAGTTTTATCTGCTACTTCCTTCAGGATGAGTCGAACAGGTAGAACGATATTCACCTTTAACCACGGCACCCACCTTGCGCCCGTGTCGTCTCACCGACTATAATGCGCCCTCCGTGATGGTCCCTTTTCAGGAAAAAATTACGTGCACTGCCTGGATCACGGGCAGCCGTTCAGGGAAAACGTGAACGCCGTTGTCCCTTTTCATGGGAAGCCCTCGGAACGTTCCCGAGGTTCGAAAGATTCCTTGGTATTGTTGGCCGTTGGAGCAGGCGATTCGGTGTGCACGGAGTCAACGCGTGATGGTCTCACGGTTCAGTCTGTGGTTGTCGGTTTGGAGCATTGGGATTCGCTGAGTGGAAGTCGAAGTCGTTCTTTCGACCGTAGACACGGTTGCGTAATACCGAAAACAGCCATCCCGCAGCGGATGTCGTAGGTCCTCCGTGGAAGCGCTTGAAATCTTCCCGGGGCAACTCCTCGTCGGAGAACCGGTCAGGGGTCAAGAATGTCGACACTTTTCCCGGCCAGCGGACGTTTCGCCACGCGGCGCGATAATTAACGATCGACGGGAGCGTAAATAGAAACTGCGGTAACCGGATAGACAGCCGAACGGGAAATAGGAGTGTCGAATAAGCGCTCGGTGCGGCGAGGCTCGGCCAAGCGCCATGGGGATTATCAATTATGAGCTACTGTGACGAAACGTGATATACGTGCACGCTTATGCGTCGGTACGCGGTTGTATTTATGCGCGCGCGTGGATTATGTGCACGTGCACGCGCTGCCCAATTGAAACGGGCCTGTCTGGGTGCACCGCCCGTATGAATGATTATTTGGCACGCACTGTTACGCGTAGCTGATTGAATAAGTAGGCTCGATGACCACGCTGCGATAATCGATACACAGGGGCCGGCGCTCACCTCGGCCGCCTGGCACTTTTAAACGGCCGCTACCCGCGGATGGAAAGCTGTTGCCTTAAGTGGAGGTCGATTAAATCTTTCGATCACTCTTGTTGACGCGACAGCCACGAGGCTTTCTCGGGCGAGTGTATTTCGCGTGGGCGCTTGTCCAACGAAAGCGAGATGAGCCGAGAGTGCAATTCGGTACACGCTGGGTATTCTTACAGGATCTTCTCGTCGAAGCTTCCCCCTTCTCGAAAAGTATCGCGGAGTTCTCAGACCCCGTAACGGCCTCTCCAGAAACGATATCTCGGCAAATTGCAACTGGATGTTGATGCCTTGACTTTGCAAGTTTTATTCGCATCCTCGTGGCAACGCGGCCCTTACGATCCCTCAGACTCGCTCGAGTTATTCCGTGTGTACCGTTTCAAGGGTTCTTCTCGATGTAACGCGCTCTGAACCTGTTCCCAGCGAAACAGTCGGGGGATATGAAACGAGCCTCTGTCGCGGCAGACGTCCGTCCATCTCCTCGTCTTGTTCTATCTTCAACCCGCGGAATGTACAATTGCCCAAGAAGTCGGCGACTCGAGAATCCCCCGGATGTCTGGTCGATGACTCATTGTTAGCGAACGAACAGATCCAGACCGGTTTCGCGGGTTTGCTTGTGAACCGTGCAAGAAGCACCGATCAAGGTCGAAAATGTCTTTTCCATCGTTTCCCCCGTAGCTGCAGATTGTCACGATCAATCAAATCTGAACGAGGGTAATTCCTGGTTGCTCCAAAGTCCGCAGTTTCGGATAATATATACTTAAACGGGACTGAAGATCGTAGAAGCTAGCTTGAATTCTACTTCCTCGATTTGGTTGACTGCTTCGTTTCAAGAAGAAGTTCTTCTTGTTACAGTTAAGGTGCAATTCCGTACAAATGAAAGAAGACTACATCTTCTTTAAGCCCAAAGTTTAACTTAAAAGAGGATAGAGTTAGAGGTTGTAGTTTATAGTGAATAGGTTTAAGGAAATGGAAGTTTTTTTCTCTGTAAAAGCCAGTCTACGGAATGAGTACCGTAACAAGATGCACGGCAGTTTCGTGTACCAATTTACGGGCATCCGCAGTTATTTCCCCGCTCGCTGATCAAACAGCCGCGTAATAAATTTAACCGTCTTTGCGCCAGGCAAGCTTGTAAATAGCGTACGAGGCTAAAACGTCTAGCGCCGAAACTTCGCCAAACTTCATCCCCCTCTTTGACCCCAAAAACAGTTTAACTTTCTAATTAAAGGCTAAACCTGCTGGCAAGTTGGTGCGCGTGCACGCTTACCGAAAAAGCCTGATAGGCCTTTGCATCTAGCTCGCGCGGGTCAACAACAGGAGAGGAAAGAGTGTGAAACGAGTACATAGGTACTGGTCGACTCGTAAATCCTTAATCTCGATCTCGACGCGAGTTATCTTGGCCGCTATTAACGTGGCTGACCACGAATTTATCGAAACCCCGATAGCCCGGCGATTTTTCTACACCAGGTCGGCTTTTTCTCGCGACGCATGCCACACGTTTCCGCGGATTTCTTTTCTGTTCGCCGGCAGAACGTCGCCGTGTTCCGTTCGTTTACTTTTCCATTGTTTTAACCTGGCAACACTGGTGACCTCATTTTATTACGTTACATGCGTTTGAAAATGATCAATGGCGAATTAACTCATTTCGCCCACGTTAAATGCCGCGCATTGCCATAGCAAGTGGTAAGTACATCGAATGGCTCTTATCAAAGGCGAACTGGCACCGTTATGGATCGCGAGTTTCTATCTGTTCGGTTATTAATCTGGGTGAATTGGTCGTGTTCCGTGCATACTTTTGCCAATTTTTCTATGCTTTACGACCACGGGAGCATAATAACTCCTTTTTATCCGCGACTGTGTCGGGTATGTATAGGCTTTTGCCTGAAATAAAATATTCTGCGTGAGACAGGTCGTGGAACGCGGCCGGCGCTGCCTGATATAAACCCACGTCATTAAAATGTGTACCGTAACGAGAGAAAATTTAGGAAATCGCGACCTCAATGTCGGAGTTTCTTCACACGATTTTCGTCGTTTTGGTTCCACTGTTGCTTCGTTATTCGGTGGACTCGGTCTCGTTAATTCTCAGTTGAAGTAAACTGCTCGATTGGTATACTGGTTCATTCAGTAATTAATGCTACCTGAATATCCCTGAAGCTGTTGGAGTTTGAGGGTAGCCTGTTTTAAGGAAGGCTGAATGAAACTTTTAATCTTTTCACTGTTTTATTTGGAAAGGCTATACTCGGTTCCATTTCGCAGAATCACCTTGTGCCTCACCGAGCTGTTAGTTGACTCACTCTCAACTCCTACAGCGAACGGAGAAATTCACCAGGCGGCTTGTCTCGTTCGGGCCGACTTTCCTAATTTGCCCGAACGTTGCGAAGACGGCGATCCTCGTTACCACGCACCGCGCGAGGATACAAATGTAAACTAGTCGCGACAAAAATAGAGCTCACGCTCCCGGCGTGGTCTGAAAGATAAATCATCCAGAATCCGATGAATTTCTCGCTCAACACTCCGACACTGTCAGTCATTGCTTATTAGTTGAAGGTCCGCTCGTCCCACCGCTAATTTGACTTAACGAGCGTTTCATGCCGGTCGCGGATGTTTCGTGGAAGACCCGGCCAATAAGGCGCCCCGTTCACGTGGCGTTCGACTATTATTCCATTGGTATTTTCGCGTGCTTATGCCCAACAATTTCTGCACCGCTCGGTAGCCACGAGAGTCGAGCGCAACGCGGTGAATTACGATAATTAGTTGGGATTGCGTGCTTTCGAAAATCTCGCGGTTACGTTCTGTCTCGTTACATTTCCAAGCGAGCCCGTCGCTAGCTGTACGAGCCGACGACACCACGTTATTTACGTAATCCTTCGCGTTTACCCGAGAATTTTTTCGAGCAAAGTTCCGTTCCTTCGAGCACACGCTTGCGCAACGGTCAATATTTGCTTAGTTTATTATCTAGAAAGGCGTCCACCACTTCCCAGGCGCGTTGCTCCGTTACACCGAACGGCTGGCGTTGGACGCCACTTCGTAAACCTTCCATTTAATCCGGCGAGGCGCCTGAAAATTATTCCTCGTGCACGCTGCTCCCACTTGTGTGTTTTGCCGAACGGAACCGTGCCACGTGGTATGATTCCAGAAGAAGTAAACGCGGCGCATAGGTGCAGCAGAACGTGCTGAAACTCGGTGGCGTTCCGCGTAACGTTCACGTTGGGCGTAATAACATTCGTGGCGGCGTGTTGACAGCGCCCGGCATCGTCGCGCGGTGCGAAATTCAATCGAGCCGTGCCCGTAATAAAGCGATATGTAAATTCGGGCGGGGAGTCGCGCGGCAGTCGCGACGCGAGCTTTGAATTTGACATTGTTCGCCCACAGCAAGCGGCGCGGCGCGGCGGGGGAGTTGCCTCTCCGAGACCTACCCCTAAAGAGCTTTAATTGGAACCCTGTCGCTTCAAATTACTGTCACTAGAGATGCTCCAGTTCCTCCTTTCGACGTTCTCGGCCGCCTCTGTCGCCGGTTTTCCGCGACGGGAAAGAGGCCGGCGACTATTTTAACAGGAAGTAGGTTTATGGGTCGTCCTTGTCTCTAGTGGCACGCGTTTACCTTCTCTTCCCGCGGCCGGAGCAGCCGCGCTCTCGTCCAAAGCTCTCGTTTCGGATTCCGCTTGTGCCTTCGTTATTTTCCTCCTTTTTCCTTGGCCTTGGCGCCGGCACGGCCTCCCGGAGACCGAGGGAGCGCTTTAATTCGACGACGAGGAGACAGCGCCAGGCGACCTGCCTCTCCGCGTGACTTCTATCCACCAGCCGGCAGATTTCCGCGTGGCGCGCGCTCAAAGCCGCGTACACTCCGCTCGTAATAATTCAGGAGGACGGCTCAAGTAGCTTCCCTAACAAGCTCGATAATTGCAATTGATTAATGATGCTGCTCGGAGGCGGACCAAGGTGCTGCGCTAACTTTCGTGGCCTTCAATTTCCCATCAACCTTTCGATATTTCTAACTGCAGAGTGCAGACACGTGGTCGATAGATAAATATATTCCATGCTGCTTTGCACACCGAACAATCAATTTCAGGGTGTACCCGGTCAGATATGCTTTCCTCAAAATGAATGATATTAAAAGTAGTTAAGAGTGAAACGCAACCTCACGATACCAGGCGTCTTCAACTTTCTACACCCGAAAAAACCACCGCAGAAGACAAAATACCCGAGAGTCTGCGCCTCGTCGCCGACGCATCTTTCCATCTGCCAAATTACCCGAACACGATCGTCTCGCGTGTAATTCGAGCGTTTTGCGTGTCTGCCCCGGCTGGCAGAAAAATCCGCCGAAGCTTCGGCACAGCTGTCGCCGCGTTTTTCGGCGGGGCGACGGGGAATTTCGCGTCGACGTACGCGGCATTGAAACGGGCGCGTTCGCGTTTTTATCCTCTTCCCTCCACGGCGGGCACGATATTTTTATCGGCGACGATTCAAATTCGACGTCGTCGCGGCAGTTTTCGTCGACTGCGCGAAACGACGCGACGCCCGGCTCGCGCCACCCACTCGTTAGAATGCCATCCGCGGGACAGGATTCCGCGCCTAGTGCTTTTTGCCGGGCGTCGTTTGTCATGTTTCCGTTTCGAGAGGCTCTTGTTTCGCGACTAGCGAGGGGTGGAGGGGGGGGCGCCGCCCTTGTAAAGTGCTCCGTAACTCCGGAAATTCATTTTTATACTTTGCTGCCGGGAACACGGCGTATCCGGCGTCGTTTCTTTGACGACGCCCCGCGGTCCCCGTTTCTACCGTCGCGGTGTCTTTCGTCGGGCGCAAACTTCGTTCCGTGGCCTGCGGAATTTTCCAGATAAATCAGAGGGACGCTCGATACCTATCCCTTTGACTCGGAGAAACAACGAGTTTGCCTGTGAAGTTTAAAAGGGGAACGGACGTGGAAGCTTTGCCGCGAAGTTTTAGAGTCTCGACCTCGACGAAGTCTCTAAGATATTTGGCGCGACGAACAAATGCACACAGAGAATGATACAAAAAATGCATTAAGGTAAATGTCCCCATTACTGACCGCGTCCCCATTAGTGACCAAGTATTCATTTATTATTGTTTATTGCAATACAGAAAGCGAAATATCAACCAGAAGGTTAAGAAATTATAATTAAACGTGTGTAATTTATTGTTTCATCTTTAAGTAAATTCACATATAAATTAGGAGTTGTCATTAACGCGAAAGTTGACAGATTCTAATAACGTGAGGTTATACTACAGATATCATTAAACTCGCAAATTTTACAATAAAAATACATGGATCCATGCAGTAACTTACTCAAATTAACTACAAATATACAGAATTATAAAATAAAAAGAAAATGTTCATTTTCTTTTATTATTGTAGTAGAAAATCGAAAACGGTACAAGTTGGTCAATAAAGGGGACATCAGGTCCAATATAATTTTCACCATAATTTTGTGTATATAGTCAAATATCACTCTAAAACTAATTTGATTAAGAAACTAGATACTTAACCTTCCGGCGGGCGCGTTCGTGTACAAAGTACACGAGAATTCGTCAATCTGAAAAGATGAATAACTTTCCTTTTCATTCTTCAATTTTTATACGATACTTTGGAACAATTATTATTGAAATAAATCATTGATAAGCTTTCAATTATCATAAACTTTCTCCGCATAATGTTTATTTTATAATAATAAGTCTTATTCTTTCACGGTGTACTTCGTACACGACGTGCCCCCTCCCGTTATGAAAAAGGGCGCGCCCGCCGGAAGGTTAAAAAAATACAATGATCCATAGTTTACACAAACATTGTCGTATATTAGTAGAGAAATTACTATTTCGAACCAGTCACACTCTTAAGCGGTCGCTAATGGGGACATTTACCTTATTTATTTTATATATGAACGCAGCAATGTAGAAAAAGTATGGGGCGATGCGATAATACACGTGCGTGCCTCTCGCATATCAATTTCCCTTCACGACCGTGATTCACACCTTTCCCTTCCTATTTCACTTGTACCTTTCCTTTTCACTGTTTGGTTAGGCCAGACGCGCCGTGGTACGCCCGGCTCAAGTTCTTTATCTTCCGGGATCGGTGATAAACGCCGTCTAGGAGGAAGGAGGGAGCGTCTTAACCGAGAGGTTTGTCGACGCGATAACGACCAGGTGAAACGTATTCGGTCGGCCGACGCGATAAAGGAATCGCCGGATCAGCCGGCTGCGACTCCGAAGGAGTCCGGATCGATTCTTCGTCCGTTGGTTCCCTCCATCGACCGCCCACCGTCCTATTGATTTACCGTGCAGCGCCGCGATCCAATCGATCGGCCGATAAAATTAATCATAATTGCGCTTGGCACTTGGAATGCCGCACGGGTTGTGCAACGGCCGAGAGCCCCGCGCGCGGCTGTCGAGCAGATAGCGCGCGCGATAGGTAGCGATATTAATTAATCGTTAATAACACGTTAGCGATCTGACCGCGCGGTTTTCCACGGTTTCCAAGAATCACGACCGCGCAGTCGACTTTCGCGAGTGGCGGGGTCGTGCCGCGGAACGATGCTGACAAACACTGCACGGTCGGTGGGTCGAGGAGCGGGTAACGGGTAACGGAAACAGACAGGGAGCCCGGTGTACGCGCGAGTTTACAAATTTATCGGGCGGCATTCGGATTACGGCGTCGGGATAATTGAGAAACGATCCAAGTTTCGCGGCAGCCCTCGACGATTATTTAATTGAACGGGTCGAGAGTCGCGGGAGCGGGTTCGCGTAACGAGACGGTCGTTGCTCTGTAATGCGGTTGCATCCGGCTACTACGTTTGCCGTCGCCACTTTCTTTACGCTGCACCGCCCATGTGTAAACTTTGATTTACGCGCTCCATGGTAGCCAACACTGTCAATGTTAAGACAGAATTGGGCCGCGGGACGTTCACCAATACCCCCAGCGAAACAAAGCGTTGCTGGTACCGTGGCGCGCAGCCATCGATTTAAAGTTTGATCAAATTGCTTCGGCGAGATCGAGATATATTCCCCGTGGCACCGTCACACAGCCAATGTAAACTGCGTAGAACGGTGCAGTTTGCAGTTGACGCGAGGGACCGATGACTCCGCAAATCGAAGCCGGTTTTACGCTGGTCAGGCGGGCGTGTGGGTGTCGCCGCTATGCAAAGAGAAAGTAGTGTGCCGTTAATTTATGTAATGCTGATTTATGCCCATCCAGGATGATCTTTTTTAATCGAGCGACCGGTGACGCGTGCAGCCTTTGTGCGACGCCATCGTCGCGCTCGAATTACGTTCATCGCTGTCGCCGCCCTCTCAACGAACAGTTAAACCTAAATCAAGGATTTGTCGCGTCCACTGTGTTACCGAAATGCTTCTTATCGCTAGTCTCTCACGATCGAAATCATCGTCAGGCTGTTTTTCAATTGGAGCTTCGGCTGAACGCAAGTAGAGGCTCTGCACCTTTGTTGCCTCCGATTGCGCAATGGTTGCACTAGGAAGCTCGACTTGTTTCCATTGCATTGTAACCTCGGTTGCTTGGAGCACGACTATGTAGATGAATTTGAGCTAGCGCCCGAAGCAGGCCCTCGAAGTGCAGGTACTCGGGATATGAAAGTAGGTTGAATTGGTTAATTAGGTACGAGATACGTAGGTTTAAGACTCGGGGTAGATTCAATACGATAGGTTGATAGAGCAGAACGAGATTTTGGTCTTCGAAGAGTGAGTCAGACGTAGGTTCTGATGTGGGCGGGGGTAAATTATATGTGGAGGACCGTTCGCTAAGTTTATCAGAGATTCGTGTCGAGCCATCCTTCTCACAATCAGTTGCACCGTCAGAACCGCGACAACGTCTGCATGTTTCGATGGCCACGTGAAACGCTGTGAGGAATAACGAAGTATAGCCTGTCGATAAGAAACGATACTATAAAAATGGAAGACGAAAGATGGTTATGAGAGGCTATTACTAATCTATGCCGAAGGAAACTGCAGGAGGAATTGAAATAGCAGGTTCCGCGATCCGTAGGCCAATCCAAGTCTCCATGGTTAAAGCGAGGCAATTCAGGGAGGCAATTTTCGGGGAAGCGTCGAAGCATTCGCGCGGCATCCAGGATAGAAAATCCATTCTTCTCGAGGGCCGAGACGCGGATCGAAATCCGGTCGTAAGTCGACGATCCAAGCGCAATTATGGGAATCCGCATCCTCATAACGTTGCATCCCCTCGCGGTTTGCCCGTTGCACCTGCCGCTCCAGCCAGGCTGGTTCTCCTCCGACCACACTCCGCCATTCTTCTTCTTCTTCTTCTTCTTCTTTATCTCTTGCTATCCTGCCCTCTCGCTTGCCTGCTCCTTCCTCCCTTTCGCTCTTCCTTTTTGCCTATCATCTTCTCGCTCTGCGTCTTCCTTTCGCCTGTTGCCCTTGGTGCACCGGCTCCTCGTGGAGAACGAGAGAGCCTCCGCTCCTCTCCTCTCCTCTCCTCTCCTCTTCTTGCCCCTGAGGCAATGCACCTCGGAAGAACGTTGACCTCGTCTCTACGGCTGTTCGTGCGGTTCCCTGGCGCGAGCAGGGCCCTTCTTCCTCTACTACCGCTGCCTCTTCTCTCTCTTCCCCTTCGTCCCCTCGTTCGTGCCCTCCTCTACTTCTATTTCTTCGTCTTCGTTGTGTTCACCACCGCCGCCGCCGCCGCCGCCACCGCCGCCAGGAATAAACCAACCTCGACGGGAACAGGCGAGCATGCGAGCGAGGGCTCTCTCGCTCCAGGCCATCGTCGAAGAATCTCGATAAGCCGCGCGCGCGGAGAAATTAATTGGCCGGCCTCGAAAGCGAGCGCGCATCTTCTCCCGAAAGACGGACAACCGCTGCCCGCCCTACGAATCGGCGGATCCTGGGCCCCGCTATCGCGATACCCATAGGGAACGCGCGTTATGCCCCCAACGATGTCCGAGGGAGGCAAATTAAATTGCACGCCACCGATGGCTCCAGCCTTTTATCCTGTATGCCGGCCCCTCCAAACGAAACACGACCATAGAGTTCTTTTTCCTCCGAAGAATAATTAGTCGAGATAATACTTTGAGTGATCACGATGCACGGACCACCCTGCGCAGTGCGTTCTCTCAAGTATAAACATCGCGTAACACGAAGATATTCTTGGTTAATGGCGCCAGTATTTGCGAGGACACCGGTGGCGATTTTAGAGATTATACGCGCCGGTCGACTAATAATTGCCAAGCGATTAGATTCGCGGGTAACCTGTTGCCGAGCGGCACAAACGTTCCGCGCCGAAACCGTGAATGCAAACAAGCGTTACAACGCAGGGAATATCACCTAATCACGGAAGCCAATTCATATTTCTCGGTCCGCGCGGCGCATTATTCCGCCATCGGGTCACGTGCACGCGCGCCACGCGTTTGCCGTGATCACCGAAATATCGCGTTCGCGGCGACGGAAACGAGTGGATGCACTGATCGATCGACAGAGTCACGAAGCCGCCCGTGCCCCCTCGTTGTTCCCAGTGACACGAATCGAGCCGTCCCTACGACTTCACCCTACGCGACGACGTGTAACCAATCCGCGGAACCCCGCATCGTCGCTCATCGAGCGTGCGGAATTTCGGGAGAAAAGAGGCTCCCGTCTGTCGGTTGCCAAACGAACGGATCGACAAACAGATGGAGAGATAGAGGCGCGTGTCCTCGGCCTTTGATACGACGGGAGCGCGATTTCCCTGATCGACGTGGAGAGCAGACACCTCTTCAATACTCCTGACGTGTAAACGGAACCCGTCAAGGACTCTCCGAGAAGCGTCATCCGCAATTAATGGCCCGCCTCTGTCGACCACGCTGTGCTGGATCGCTCGATTTCGGGAGACGCTCGAAGACAAGTGCTGGCGAAGCCTCGGTTATCGCGACGCCGAATCTCCTTTTCTCCATACACCGTCAGGTTCTCTAAAACCCTCCTTTGATCATCCAGCGCGTAACGACCATCGTCGCTGGTCGCACTGCTAATCAGCAGAAAAACGTTCAACGGCAGAGCACACTCTGTTACCTCTTAGCGTGCTCGTTTCGCGAGGCCCTTGTTCTGGATTTCGCCAACGCCCCCGTCGGCGCCTGTAGCGCAATCATCGACCTCCTCTTTCTGCCCATTGGCGCTCGCCTCGAAGACGGAGCTCGCCGGCTGTCTTTCCGACAAGCTCGCCCGTTCGGCTGCTCACGTACTCACGGACGAGGTTAATCGCTATTTGACCCAATTTTATTCTAGCGCCTTAAACCGCGGCGACACCAGGGAACAATGGGGAACTTTATCGTCATTTCTGGCCGCCTACCGGGATTAATTCTCCTTGCGGCCCGTTTCCTAATGCCTCGCCCGATTCACGGATTTCAGGATAATGAGCGCGCGAATGACAATTACGGATTGTCTTTGGTCTCCACCTTCTGGTTGTACTTCCTCCGTTTCCCGGAGATGCTCTTAATTGCAATTAGCCCACCCTCCACGCGGGGGACAGGGAGGGACGGCAGCGTCCTCGGCTCAAATTTCAAAGGCAAAGCAGACCTCGCTACCCGGCTGCATGAATGTAACGCACGCTTGCTAGAGTCAGAGTAATTGCGATCTGCTGTTCTAGGTTTTTCCCTTGCTAGGATTTTCATTGGGCGTATCTTTCCCACAGAATGACAAAGATGTTATTGATATACCTGTTTGTTTCAAAACGATGAAGTAACATAGTCAAACACCCGTTCCCTCCCTCGACTCGATGGAAGAAGTTGGTGCAGATCAACGATATAATTAATTATTGTGTCCTCTGACAATGAGTGTAGGTATTTAACCACCACGACAAACACTGTTAGTATCGAGTACCTTTACTTGGATTCAGCCTGAGTATTCCCTAGCCACAATGTATGAGACGACTAGCGTTGAAGAAAGGAGAACGAAGGTAAACGGGGACATAAATTACGCGGCCTTCAAAGCGTCCGGGCAATCTACTTTCCAATGCTAACCAGACGCGTTTTCGTTCACCCCTTTGATCACTCGCGTTCGCTCTTATCGTCAGAGGCTGGAAACTTTCGTTGCGGGTGAAAACGCGACAGTGGGGGCGCGTTACGCGGATTGCAGTCACGTCATAACAAATGGAGAACAATGCAGCGCGCCGTGTACGCGGATGGATAATCTTTCACAGTTTTGCGTACAATAGCGTCACGTCCCGGCACGACGTATCCCTCGGCCGTTTTTGTTGGCCAGAGCTTCGCGTGGCAGAAGTGATGTACGATCGTGAAAAGTCAGCGTGCCTCAGCGAGACGCCAGTTTTACCCGCAGAGCCCGTTCCTGGCTACCGTTCGAACCCGTCCACCTCTCTCTGCAATGCCACTTGACGAAGAGGGGGAGAAACGTTGGGAATCCAGCGCTCGTTTGCTCTATCGCGTTATCCACCTTGAACTGTTGCGTGCTTTTCAATTATCAAAAATATTGCACCGTCGCGTCGCTCGGAAGCTTGTACCGTTCAATCACTGGAATCGTTGCGCTGTTGCACGAAAGCTTTGCATCCAACTGCGCTGCGATATTGAGCGGGGAGTTCAGTGTGTAGCAATGGAAGGGATTTTATAGTCATGAGTTTTTAAATTCAGTACACTATTTGCTTATCTACTGACCCGTCACCAAACGCGAGTACAGAGAATGGTAAATCATTGTGGCAGCGTTTGTCGAAGGAACGAATACCTACTTTGAGTAAAAACGAAGTGACACATAGTGGAATAAATATTCATAAAAAATAACATGCAAATGTACCGCCTATCTACATGACCGCATAAAACATGTATGGCTCCCAGACAGCCACGGTGTCGGGTCGGGTATGAAAAATTTACGAACTTTTCTGATAGCAAAACGTGATCCCTGAGCTTTTGAGCGTACGCCTGGCTTTCTTTGAAATTCCAACGGCGAGCCGCGCAATGAGTTTCAAAAGTGTCGCCTCCATCACGAACGCGTACGCCAGTCTAAAGATGTCATTAACCCCCCTGGCAATTGCATGTCGCGGCAATGGCGACACGCGATTGTTATCGCTTGACTCGTGAGTCGCGTATGCGATGACACCGGGTCGTTGCGATTTCACTTGTCATTGAAATGACGGCGGAAACTGTCCTTTGTACAGCCAGAGGTGCGAGCCATTGATTCATCTACATTCCACGCGTGCGAATACACAGAGGCGCGGCGACGTGGAAAAACGAGTAGAAATTACTCTGCATGGAAAGGATTTAATCAAATCTCACACTATTCGTAGCTTCCACTTTTATTTCTAATCTGTGATGTGTACAGTAAGCGTCTCGCGATTGAATTGCTCAGCAATCACGGGACAACTCCATCGTCAAAGGATGAGGAACTATGGTCGAAACGAGCTGGCTCGCTTCGATTCAACGGGAGCCTTCGAGTTCCAATTGCGCCACAGCTGTCCGTACACCCGATTCCCGTATTTTTCCCCCGATTCGTTGGCAAGCGGATTGCCGTTATACCAAAAGGGCCGCGCGATTGTACGGCCAAACGGCGCGGATTTAAAGGTGAGGCTATTTTTTTTTTTACAGCGATTTCTCTGATGCCGCGCGTGCACGCCGCACGGGATTTCTTCTGTGGTAGTCGCGCGCGATCACGGGCGCGTTTCATCGTGCAGAAAAAAAAGGAGGAAGATATTCGGGGCCGTGGCTGGTAATTACCAGCCGCGAAATGAGACGCCTTTGTGCCGTGCCGACGCGAGGAATTCGCGAGAAGCAGCGAGTTTCGAAGGACAGGGTAGATAATGTGATAGCGAGCGAGACGCGTCCGCAGAGGAAGACGAATTTCTGAGCGGTTTCCTGCGGACACTCTGTGCCCCGCGCAGCGTGTTTTCGCCCGGCAGAGAGATAGAGAGAAGAGGAGGGCACGGCGCATCCCGTGGCCATCAGGCTGGTCGAGGGAGGGTGGGAACGCGGTGGGAAAAAAAGAAAGAGGGAACGAAAGGGCAGGGGAAAAGCAACAGCAACGTAGCGCCGCCGGCCAAAAACTGTCGCGATAATGAGATTTATGGGGCCCAAAAACGTGGTCGCGATTACCGCGGATAAGCTGAAAGTTCGCGCCGCCCTTGCACCATCTCGTGTTCCTCGCTTTCTACGAAAGATTTTAATTTCGTGCGGCGGTCCGAGGGCCGCGAGAACGCCTTCCGAGAATCAATCGGTTTTCACGCGAGGCCTCGCGATTCTATCTGCATTTCGTTCGTGCCTCGTGTTTCGCCAACTTGAACGTCACTGGGAAAGGAATAACGCTCCAGAATGTAGCGATATCTCTGACCAAAGGCTCGCTAATTGAGAGGATTCGCGGAGCCCCGGCATTCCGGAATGCTAAATAAACGAATCCCCCTTGAAATTGGTCTATCTATGTCCGAGACCGGTCGGGCGGATAGAGTCGAGCAATTCATCGTTCACCGTACTCGCTCATCTCCCAGTCGTCAGCCTAATACGTACGTACGAGTGTACCTGTTAATATCGCTGCCACGGGCTCGCGCTCGAATGAATAATTATTCCGTTGGACAACGTTGAGCCGCGCGCAGATGATATCATCGGGCAGCGAGCGTTGCGTTTTTGCTCGTTGGTGCTCGTGACAGGACGGTTTAATCGTTTTTCTTAGCTCTAACGGTGGGTACGTCTACGCAATGGGGCCCATTGTCTGCTCTAATGGGATGTGCAATAATTCATCGGAAGGTACGAGACGCCGCGCCGTGCCGCGCCACGAGGCTTTACTTGTAACGGAGGAGGAACAGAGTGAAAGAGGGGTAACCTCGAGCTTGTAAGGGTAACGTGGCATTTGCTCGCGAACCGACGCCAGAGAAAAAGATCAATTGACATTTCTCGGTGCACGAGAGAGGCGTCCGGTATTGATTTCATCGATTGCGCAACGATAGTCGTGACTGCGCTAGAAGGGTGCGAAAATATTTCACCGCGCTCCGATCCGACACAATCCTCTTTTCCCGCGGAATCTTTCCCAACCGTTTCGCAATCTATGCTCACCTGCGCCAGGTACATCCCGACAAGTGCTCGCCTCAGAGGTATCCGCAAAGGCTACGCCGTTAATTAATCCTGAACGTACGAGCTCGATTTTCTAACAAACGTGCGCCTCCCAATCCGAAGGAAACGGCGAAATAGTCACCGAAGGCTGCTTCCAACCGCTCGAAGCGTGTTTCGTTCTAATTCGGGGTACAGAGGCTGATTTTATGATAATTATACGTCAGTCAAGGAGCTGCGGTCTCGGAACGCGGCGAGTATTTGAAAGGCAAGGCCAATAGCGTTAGCCTTCGCGGTGTTAGCGATTCGCGGAACGCGATCTATAATTTGCACAGCCACGTTCTTCGATCGTGCCGTACAAAGACAGAAATGATCTGTCTGTTAATTTTTCAATTCTCCCTCGCTTCCTTGTCCTGAAATATAGAAATTCCAGCACATTCCCCGATAGCCTCCCCGAGTGCAGTGGCACCGCAAAAGAAGGGGCTTCAAATAAATCTTTATAATCACCTAATGAATTTCATTGAATTTGCATTAAAAATATTTGTATCCCTTCAACTCGGCTCCAGTGCGTCTGTTGCTCCACGTCTGCCATTTATGTACCCACCGCGCACTTAAGAAGAAGCCATGAAAACGTAGGTACCAGTCGTGGCCATTACCGTGTTTGCTTAGCTCGCGGATAAAAGATGGTTCGGGGGTGAAAAATGTCAACGCCCGGGACCTAATAGCGGCCATTTCCAGCACTCGACAATGGCCGCGTAGTAGTATACATGCAGGTGTAGTGATTCGGTGTCGCTGCGGTTAGCAAGGCGGAACGGAGCCCCGGCGTCAATAGGCGCATTGAGAATAACCAGATCGTATATCAAAACGGTTTACGCGTCCCGGATCTCTGGAGATCTTGCTCCGCGAGCCCTTTCACCTCGTGACCAAGGTTGCGGGGCAACATTGCCCAGCCGAGGCTCGTTGATTTGTGCACCGACTTCGCGGTCTTCCATTCGGCTGCCCTTTCAGCCGTTCAAAGGTCTGACTCGACGGTTGCCGTGTCTTCTCCGCGGGATCCTCGCACCTCGTGAAACCCCATTCGCGATTGACCTGAAACTTAAGCCCCCAATGAAACGGCTGGATAAAATAAGTGAACCGTATTTCACGCTGGGCGCAGGTCCACTGCACCGCACAGGATTTTGGCTTTTAAGGCATCAGTGCGTGGTTAGAGGCTTAACGGATGGGAACAGTGCGCTAATCTGTTGGACCAGTTTTCCAATGATTATCCGACATCCTATTTTAAAATCGCATACAGCTTTAATTCTATCTAACGTGCCTAGATGCGCCAAAGTGCAACGCCCTGTACACATTGCAGCAGATTTCACGGGTAATTTATGGAAGCCGTTCGACGTTGAAAGCTCGAAGGACGAGCGGTTTTAAGGAGCAAGCAGAACTGGCAAGGAATCCCCTCGTTCCACCCCGTCAGACGGTACATCTTACCTTGACGTTTCTTCGTGCACTGCCCTCTGGGTAATACCGTCTTGCCGGGTGCCAGCGAGGAGAGAACCAGGCCTCGACCCGGCCATCCTCGTGTCCCCTTTTTTATCCCCCTCCACCGAGCTCTGATCAAAAGTCCCAATCAAGATTGATTGCTCGAGATGAAACGGAATCTATTTCGCGTTGGACGAGATTACGGGGTGACGCACGCCGGGCTGAATGCTAAATCGCCGCCGGTACTGGCAAGTTGACGTTCACGGAAAGGTCGAGAAATGCTAACGAGCTGCGTCAGTCGGTCCGACAGCGCCCTCAAAGCTCTAAATCCACGATCCACCGTTGCCTTGCGCACCCGTCCGCCGATTCCTTTTCCTTCCACCACGGCCTCCTTCCGGTGAACGATCGTTTGCCGGTCGTTCCCCTGAAATTCGCTGCCGTCATCCTCGTGGCTACAAGACGCTAAGCCGGTTAGGGACAAAGATCCCCCCCCTCGATTCGATGAACCTACTCTCGGGGAGGCTATCGGCCGGAATGGAACAAAGGGTCGTGGGCTCGCGACCATTCTGGGCATCCGTTCTCGATCTGGAAATGGGATTCGAAGATATCTGGTCATCGCTAGGCAGGCTCGAGGCGCACTGGTGGCGCGTGGTTGCCGAGCTTGATCATTGCACCCCCCCGCCCCCTCAGGCGCGCTCAGTTAATCCAACTTTGGAGAAATTACAGCACGGGTGTATCCCGCAACATGTCCGTAGTGTGTGCACCGTGACATGGCTGTTTTGCTGCTGCGATCGCTCGTTATTGTCTCTTTATCCAGCGGGAGATTGGTAAGTCACGGGTGGAAGCGTGTCGAGATTCGAGCGATCGGAGCAGGCGGAACGAAGTGGCACTTGCTCCGTTCGATTAATCCGGCTGGAAAGATCGCTGGCTTGCAGCGACGCAATTTCCCATAAAATATGAATTACACCGGGATTATCAGTTATTTACGAGGCTCGTCGAGGAGTTCTGAGTACCCTCTCTGGGTAAATTCCTAGAGCTTCGGCCGTGAGACGGTGTCCCTCATCTTTTTCCGCTGCCCGGACTTCCGTAAGCGATTTTCTCGTGAATTATTCGTCCGCCAGGGCGGCACGCGTAACGAGCGTTCCATCGGGGGAAACGGGAAATTAGATCTTAATATACCGAGCAACAAGTACCCGGATATATGGAAACACAGTACCGCGATGCAATTACTTAAGGGTTTTCTTACGACCATTGGAAAGAAAAGGAAGATCCTCCAGTTCAGTAAAATTGAATTCCCGAAACCACTTCGTAGATTCGCCACAGTAGACTCGTTGAATCAACAGATCTATCCTTTCACCCTTTCGACGTGAGAATATTCATTCGCAATACATGTACAACTCGAAGGTTCTTCCCTTTACAGGGTCTGCAATAATTTATGAATTCCTCTCATGGGCAGATGCATCCAAAATTTCGGACGCTTATGTATCGATATCCGTCTCATCGATCCCGGAAACTAATTCGAAAGGGTCGATTCGAGTACCTACCTGGCTTCCGTGAAAAACCGTGCTCCAGGGTGTTCTGCATTATTCGAGCTATCTGGGCGATAAATATCGGCCGGTGCAGTGGCAAGCCCTTGGCGAAGTGCATGGTACCCTGCACTACCGGCCCTGGCACAGGAATATTTAAACGGCGATTCGATTTATCGCGCGCCGGTCTCTCTCTCGCTCTCCCTCTCTCCCGCTCCCTTTCCTCTCTTGCCGCCAATATTGAAATATATTTGCCGCAAAGCCGGCGGATTTTATTGTCCAATTCCATTGGACTTCATCCTTCGGCGCGCGATGCACGTCGGTCGCACGTAAACGCACCGACGAGAGCAGGAGCCGCTGCGAATGCAACAGTGGTACGACGAGGCGACACATGCATCCTTTCCTGGATTTGCAAAACGATTCGACTGGTTTTCGACCGTGCGCGGGGCCCAGGATTTGCCGCTTGCCTCGCTCCCTTGCAGCTTCAATATTTTGTCGGTGCATTCTTTGTAACGCACGTGCCGGGATATAAGTGTGTACTCGGGGGATGAAGCTCGAGAGTTGGATAAACTCCGCGTCTCCCTCGATCTTTCTCTGCGAATTTTCTACGGTTCGTACACAATGATATTCTATATATATGTGTCGGGGGAAATGCTGCGATCGTATTGTATTTCCAGCTTTTAGACTTAACTGACTGATATTATAGCTGAGCTATGTACCCACATATTAAATATGCTCCCACCAATGCGATAGAACGCGCACAAAGGCGGGCGTGACGATTAATCGTCAGAATATTGGAGGAAGGGTTCGATCGTGCTCGTTCTAAACTTGGGGGCCTTAAATTACGTAAGGGTAAGTTTGGCGATTTTTTACCCCCTCCCTCCTCAAGTATAAGAATTCGTAAGACTTTATATTCCACTCCCCCTACCCCCTTCCCTTCAATTCTTTCTCACATTGCATTTTGTCAGTTATTGAAATTCTTATAAAGTTTTATCTAATTCAATTAACTCGGTTTCGGGAAATTTAAACTAAAATTACTTTTCTGACACATTAATGATAGAAGCTGAATTTATTGAGAATTAGGTTAAAAGATATTACAGTCTTTCATATTGAAGTCTTTCTGGCTTCATGGGGATGGCTCGTTGACACGTCCCCGCAATGTTATACCGTGCACAGAGCCTCGACACCGCGGCAGAAGATACTTGGACGAAAAGGCGACGCCAGGCGAGAGAAACACGCCGCATTCATATTTGCTGTCGCGTCGACAAAGCTGCCGCGGTCCCTGACTGCATTCGGTGATCAATGGATACGCCTCAACAATGCACGTCCTTGCGGTATTGCGTTATTATGTATTACGCTGCGTCGCTTACGGAAAGCCTGTATGAATATGAGACTCCGCGGTGGCTTCCATGGCGCGAGAACACCGCTTTCGGTTGGACGCGGATGAATGGTCGCCCGCGCTTGTCTCGCGGATTTCGGTGCACCTCGCTACGGAATTATACGAAAAGCCGCGTATAAACAACTCTAACGGATGCTTGATGAGTTTGGACTTATTCTCCTCTGTCGTCCGAATACATTACGAAATAACCTCGTTCTTTATGAAATAAGTTATTTGAATAGAGCCGTGATTGGGGATATGCTTCCGATGTCGCGTTAATGGGAAAGTTGTCGAAGCGATGCTGTCCGTGCCGCGAGCGCGGAAAGTCACCGCATGCACGTGTGCAGCGCGTGAATGCAGCAGCCCGTGGCGCGCACGTCACCTCGAAACAAAACGCGTCGCCGTCGAACTCCAGCCGTGAAATGCACGCCACCACTGCAGCTTACGTCCACCCGGTAGCTCGTTGTGGATTATAAACACGCGTATGAATTGAGAGTTGAACAATGCTCGCCGCGCTTTGTACACCGGCGAAACAAAGATATATTCACGGGAGAAACGCGGCCGATTTTGTTTGAAGCCGGAGCTTAAATGCAAACTGGGGGCTGTCGAAGTCCGGGTCTCGGAGTCACGCGGGTAGCGCGTATTCTTGAACGTCGATCGACTCTTTCACTCTACAGTCTCTCGTAGATGGAATAATCGAGGCACGCTCAGCAGCTTTATGTTCAAACGCGTGCCCGAATGGACGGGAATCTGATACACTTCACGCCTGTAACATTTGTTATCTACGTCTGCGTGGGACGATGAAAACGTGACGGAGGAGCACAATCGTGGAAATAATTGAATTGAAAAGCGTCTGCCCAGACGCTCCGTTTCCTTTGCATTGATCGATTGTCTCGGTGAACGCGCTCGCGAGGCTGGTATGTATACAACGGGCGACATCGCGGGGAAGAAGCGGGAGTATTGATGGCGAGGAAGAATCTACTAGGTACACCGCGCATTGTGTACGCCGCGTACAAAGGGCCCGCGATAAACAATTCTGGTTACACCGGCACGCGAGCACACATTTTCCGCGTTCAGGTAACTCGCGTCGTTCCGGCGTAAGCAACAATAAGGCGGACCAAGTAGCGCGACGCCCAGCCATCTATTCAGGATTCACGTGCCGTGTACACGGGCTTTTACATTTTAATACTTACGGTGTTCGCGGGCAAATGAATTTCCACGTTTACGCCAGCTTCAACGAATTAAATTACACGACCCACCGCCGCGCCCGGGCAATCCTTCCGCCGCGCGATTACAGACGTTCAGCGAGATGTTTCGTACGGTGTTTGCGAAAACGTGATGCTCCTGCATTCCGCTGAATTTTATTTCGGATTGTTTGGACAGAACTTGCGAAACTTTGCGAAATGCGAAACTGTTAGGAATGTAGGTACATATCTGCGTCAACGAGGGAATATAAACAGAGATTTACTTTGTCCTCCCGGTGAATAACGTTGTCTTATGATTTTATCGTAGAATGTGAATATACTTGGATAAAAGTAATCATGTATATTTTGTTCTCTGTTGCAGGTGGGCATGCTACATTAGAAGGGAGTAACGTTCCGTCGAAGGAAGCGCTCAATAGGTAATGTGTCAGTTCGAAAGCCAATCCTCTATCGATTGTGCATGGTACGCGACTCGAATCTACGGATTTCCTCTGTAACAGCATCTTGATTCCGCCAGTAGAGTCCCGATCGTGGATGCGCAAACGTGCTCTCTGTAGATACGATTTACACGCGACAAGGCGAATCCTCCTCTGTGAGAATGGGATCCAATAGTTGACCAAGTCTTTGATTCCGTTCCCTGAATATACTCGGACCTGTTTACCTCCATAATGAATACCAGCCCCAAATGTCCAAGTGTCCCAGTTTCGCATAGGTACTGTGACAGTGTACGCACTGTAAGCAATCAATTCATTTTCCAGCGTCGGTATCGATATAGGTAATCGTAGCTTACTTTGGGTGGAGAGTAATGGAGTTCGGTAAGGTTCTGCTTGGAACACTGTCAACGTTGTGGCTACCGTCGATACGAACCGTAGCCTGATGATTAAATGGGTTCACGAAGTCGTACCGACGTGGAGATTTTTGGAGACTTCCAGGAAGTCTTGAGCGCCTGCCTCGCGGACGAACATTAGTCTAACTCGTTGGTAGCACGGTTCAGGAACTTTGCTTTTAGCCCGACTCGACTTTCATTGGACGCACACTCGACTTACCGGGGAAAACTCGAAACACTTTCTTGATAAGTGGATGTCGCTTCGAGGAGTAAAGTTTAATCAGCAAAGATAAGCAGCGCAATTACTATCTGCGAGTTTCGAACGGCAAATTACGCTAGCAATACAGACGTAGCTTGTTAACGGATTATATTGTGTTACTTAGAACGTCCCATCTTGCGTGAAGTCTTCTCGCTGTGTAGGTATCAAGAAATTACGTCACACGGAGATGGTATCGCTGGTAAATCGAAACCGAAAGGAGCTGCGAGTAATGAAACCACCTTTCCTATCCGCGGGAAGCGAACGAAAACATTTTCGCAACACTTTCAATTCAATTGAACGTTCCCTCTTAGCGGTTGCATAAGAAATGCGGCGGAGCTTCTCGTGTAGGGGAAACCTGTCCAAAACCGTATATTTAAGGTTGCAGGTCCATCACTTTTTAAGTTATAAAACAAATTCGATAATAAAAACGGTATTTATTAAATGCTTTCGTAAACAACACATAATAACAAATATATAATTGAAAAGTCTAAACAGGCTACTTAATATACCAATAAAATAAAACCTGTTCTTTTTCCGATTTTGACCCATAGAGTGGGCAAAACCGAATGCACGATACGATTTTGCCCTCGTTCTAAAGTAACAACAATAGTATGTATTCAGTTCTATCCACGACGTAATGAACCCCTTGGAACTAAACAACTTTAGTCTCAAACATTTCTTCCTATCACAGAAATGATAGAAGTTATTCAGGTGGCTTGTCTCAGATGGCTCATCATGTATACACAAAAATTAGTTTCAACGTTATTTTCTCTACGTTTCTTTGGTTCGCATTTTTTGAATTTATCGATTGTTCTATATTCAAAGTAGGCGTTTTCTTCTTGTTGTTTGAAACAGCGGGGTCCGCACCTACATTTTTGGATACAGCTAAATATGAAAATGACAACAATCGGTCACGATCTACAAAATATAATAGAAATAGATGCTGTTAATAGATACCTTCATGTAAATTGCATTCTAATTACCAAAACACTATATAGTCCACTTAAAGACAATTGAAAATAAGATCAGAGCACTTAGAAACAGAATAAATTGAATAATTCGCTGGAGCGTACGTATTTCGTCGCGAATCTCTGTTGACTTACAGTTCAATATGGCGTAAAATAATTGCCAAACGCGCGTAGGCTTCTTTCATTTATTTTCAGGAATAAATATGGTATAGGGGAGAGTCGTGCAGTACCGACCGCTCTAAGTTTTTTGGTTATATCTTCGGCTAGAGTCGATAAAAATCAAAAATTCAAAAACGTGTTTGTAGTATAGATGGAACTTAATAAGAGGAGGAAAATTATTTTCGTGAAATTTAATAATTTGTAATTCGCAAAAGTAAAAAAGTTGTAATTTCTAGGAAACGAAAAAGTGTCGTCCAGTACCGACCAACGGTTAAATTAGTAGATTTTTAAGTCTAAATGACTAACCATGTTAATAAAAAGACATTTAATTGTTACAATAGAAATTTTTTTCACATTTTATTAGTACAAACATCGCAAGTAAAATAATTAATATTTTTTTGATCTGTGCATTCGACGTGTGCGCAACCTTCACATTCGATACACTCCACCCAATTTTCGTCAAATGATTCCTGGCACATAACACAGTGGGTAACTTCTTTATTAATTTCTAGCTTCCTGTTTGGTCGGTTATCACACCTATCCTTATTTACTTTATCTCCTAATTTTCTTCTTTTCAAGTTTTTTTGGGGTTTCCTTAATTGTCTTTTAGCTTTTCTTTTCTCTGCTTCTTTTACACTTTTGTTTCTTTCGCTTTTCTTTAATTCTCTTTTAGCTTTCTTGGTTGGTACTGCACGACAGTCGGGTGGTCGGTACTGTACGATTAACATGTAGGAACATTTTAGATCATGGTATATTATGTTCCAAAAAATATTGAAAAACTGGGGCCTTTTATTAAACTTAATAGGTTAGAGACAGTACACATCATAGAACATAATCATTTACGTACCTGAGAAACAAAAAATCGGCTTTACAAAATAACTTTTAACCTATTCAATATCAACGAATACGTTTAATGTCTCATGACATCAAGCGCAATGGAGTGAACGATATGACCCCGAAATTGGTTATACAGAATTGTGATTTTTATTTGTTTATTCAAGTAAAACACTCATATCTGGTAGAAGAAGCGAGATCTAGCTTTGGTCGGTACTTGCACGACTCTCCCCTACTGTTTTGCCCTGGTATACAGTTTTCTTTACAGGTTTCCCCTACTCTTTCGATATCTTGATCCTCAAAAGAAAAGTTCTTCTGTCAAAGAAATATTATTAGCTTCAGCACGGTACAATATACTTAAGAGGGTATCACTCTCCGTCCGTGATTATTATAACAGCGTGGCTATATCATCCCGGGAATCGATGACAAAATTCTAGATGCTCCGTGTGCGTGCCTTCTCGGGTCATCGGGTTCCATTCCCGTAACGAGGAGCTGACCGCTTTCCTAACGAACCGGTGTACCTCTGAAAACTCGAAAATTCTTCGCGTTGGTGCTTAATTGGATGCCCCTTTAATGTGGAATCGGCGGCGCGGACTCGAGAGGTTGTTCCGCGTTAATGGATGTTCCGCTCCGGAGGAGCGATGCCGGTCCACCGCTGAAGAAATCGCAAATTAGCGAGATATCGTATTATCCTCCGAGTGGCCACTTGTTTATTCGCTTCGGATTCGTTTCAGTGTATTTCCGTCTTCGCGTTACGCAAGCCTGCGCTCGAACCTCCTCGGTTGGATTTATTAAAATAACGCGACGGCAACTTTTACTTTAAGGATTTATTAGTGCCGGGCGTCTTCGTCATTTACATAACGAAGCGGATGGCGGCATCCGGACACCCGGCTGTTTATTCCCGCAACATTGAATATTAATTCTGTAACTAGCAATTCAAACTTCCTGCCTCTCTGCTTCTTGTATCACGATCTTCTCCAGCAACCGTCCTCTATGCCGTCCTCGGTATATAAATACGTTCAGAGTCCACCCAAAACTCTTGATCCCAGTCTAGTGGCCCATAGTGCTCGATGTCGGTTAACACCAAGAAACAAACGCGCGATTGTCCCAGCAGCAGCGGCGACAGCTATCGTAGCCCGTTGAAGGGGACCGAACAGCAAGCGGGGTGGTTTGAAACCCCTGCAGGAGCCAGTGAAAGGGTGGGGGACGAATGTTGATTAAATATGGGCCCCGCTCAGGCCAATTCGTTGGCAGGGGGCGAATGCCGCCGGTCGCGCTCCCCATTCAAAACGCGATCCGTACGATTGTGTGGGGGCCTTAAGCGGGTTAAATATTCACGGCACGCGGCAGCTGCTGCCATTCGTGTGCTGCACGTATGCCGTCCGTCTTATCGTATCCCCCAAAAACAACTCGTCCGATGGGACGGCCGGCTACCCGCGGTCTGGTGGCTTCGCCCCGCGGAATTCTTTGCGGTCACGTCCGCGCTCGGCTGTATCGAAATTTATGCTAAACCGACGGACACGGAAGTTCGGGCGCCCGCCGGCCCCGACCACCCTGCGGTCCCGGGCAAACATTTGTCGCGCGTGATAGAGTCGATTGCACGGCATTAAGACGTTAATGCGCCTAAGCCTGCCCCCGGATCCTCCCCATCTGCTGCGCAAGCAAGGATGCATTTATGGTAATCGACGCAAGTACTTTAATTCCACGGGGCTTAGTTTCCTATTAGACGGGCCGGTCCACGTAAGAACCAGCTAACAAGATCGGTCATTACGGCGATGAAAGATGCAGGTAATAACGTCGTAAGTGGCGGTACGTTGGAGCTTTTCCGATGGAGTAAACGGGACCAGGGGAAAAAGGAAAAGGAACGGGGGTATTGTAACTTTATAGGGATCGCGATGCGCATTGTACGGGTTTTTAAACTCGTTCTGGAGTTACCTACTCGGGGGATTCGTGGGGTTTCCGTGAAACTCGACGCGGCCACGTTTCACTCTTTACACACAATTTGGTATCGAAAGAGCTCCGAGCACCTTTGGACGTTTACGCGCGTGTTCCAGGCAACAGTGGGACAGTTAGAATGCCCCGGGTCTCGGGTTACGGTGGAAACGTCTGAAATATAGCGTGGCGTGGCACACCGTGGCCGGGAGGTTTAAAAGATCGATTGAAAAGGAAGAAAAGGGTGAGGGATATTAATTCCGAAGGCGAGCCGGCGCAGCGTGCATACATTTTTGACGAAGCAGAAACACGTGGGCGGCTCTTCGATTCGGTATCTGCTGCTGGTACCTACACACCTGGCCATCGAGATGCAGAGGAATAAAAGTTGCTGCTCCTCTGGGCAAATGCTCCGGAAGTGGTGAAACTTTCCTCGGCATTCCAATGAAGTGTTTTCGGGCTCTCTGATCAGAATGCAAAGCCTCTCGGGGAGCGTGGAATGGAGTCGATAGTGTGGCAGTTTCGAGAGCATTTCTGCGCCGGGACAAACGTGTGAATTAGGCAGTGCTTTTCTTCGCGTTGCTCTTCTCGACTTTCACTGTACGCATTTGATGATGGGGACGTGAGACAAATATCTAGAGCACTCTAGAGTCTCTAGATGCTCCAATTTCGCACCGTGTATCGGAAGATTAAATAGCCGTGGATGGCTTCAGATTCCTCCTAATGAGTAGATACACTTACGCGAACGAGTGGTGAGACAATGATCGCGCGCCATTAAAAATGCTCTCGGATACATGTGCTCGGTAGCTCGCATTCCTACGTGTCCCTAATAACGTCGTCAGACGACGATCTCGTTGCATAACCGCCTTCACAGGTGAATAGGTTCGGGCGGTCGATGAAGAGCCGATTAACATAACAAGCTACCGTTTGTTCAGGTTCTAACGGAGCACGGTATTATCGGGGCCATCGTGATAAAGCGAGGGTACTTGTTCTCTCGGGGTGGAAGTATCGGTTTCCTCTAGCTACTAACTTAACCAAGACACAAAGCTACCGGATAAAGAAGCCAACCAACGAAAATTCTAGTCTTACCTTCTTCCCTACCCTCGCAGAAACTACAACCTTCGAGACAGTCAATTGACTTTGGAACAGTCTTACCAATAACAGAACCACAGTTCAATCTGTATTCTGTTCAATTCGTATTCTGCACCAATGGCCCTGAAAGATCGCGTGCACTCCGCGGACCTCTGTTGATCTTTAAACACACAGCCTCGCAGCTTCATCGAAACCAACAGCCGCGTCTTTGCACAATATAAAATTGCAGATCGAAGTTATGATGAAATACGAATAATTCCCCTTATTTGTGCAATCTCATATCGAGCAATGTTGGCATCCACTCGACTGTCGAATACACGAACCGCAGCTTCGTTCCCCGCAGTAGGTATTTGAAGCAGGAAAGAACGGAATATGAAAAGCGTAGCGAGCGAAACATTTCCCCTTTACTTCTCTGGTAAGTTTTTCAGAATACACCGAGGGCAGATTCCATTTCATTAGACGCGGAACTTTTAGAGTTTCGCGTTGGAGGGAGCGGCATGGTATCCAGCAACGTTCCCCTGTAATGTAATTACGCGGTTATTTATTACTTACATTCTAAACAGCGCACGGTCGCCGTCGGAGATGAGCGTCCCACAATCTGCGCGAGACATTGCCACGTTGCTTGACCGGGATTAATTCAAAGAGTAGGTGCACCGCGGGGGTTGAAGATGAAAAAGACTTCATCCACTACAATGTCCTAGCCTGGAATAATCAAAAGTTTTATCCGTCACATCGGCCTACAATCCCCGACGATTTCGATCATGCAGCGCTGTGTACACTGCACACGTATTTAACTTGAATTACGTCAACGACAAACACGCTCGCTACCCCTATAATCACTCGCCGTGCCCCGGCCGTGTATTGATTCACGCGTACAGAATCACGAAACAGAGGGGGAAAAAAATACGAGAGAAATGTTGCACAATGCCTGGACATCGGCGAGGATTTTCCACGCTTCGTACATATCGCCGCAGGTGGCTGGGCGCTCGTTTTTATATTAGCCCCGGTCGCGATGGTGTGTGAGAACGGGCCAAAATGCGGATTAAATGCATCGTACACACTTCGGCGCCAACACTTCGTGATCGTCGATTAAATCCGCTTTATCGAAGAATAATTGCGACCGAGAATATTGGCTGTGTTGGATTACGAATGGCCGCAGAGCCGACAAAATCCACCCGCCGCCCGACCTTCCGACCTATTTATTGCGGGGAAAATAGTTCCGTCCTTCATGCCGCGATTTTTCGATAATATATCTGTCTGGATGGTTATCTCGGTTCTTTTTTAATAATAAACCCGACCGACTAAACCCTTCTTGCGTGAACAAGTACAATTGCGGTTTATTTATTGTCCGATCGTGCGCCGCAGCTCTAAAAGGGACTAACAGAGAGAAAAGCGATTCCATGTTCCCAAATTATTTTCAAACTTTTTCCAAATTAAGTACTGTGCCATTTCATTCGTACTCTGCATATGTCAGTGGTTGCCAACCAGAGATCACGAGGTGTTTTCTGGGCGGTCGCCACCGTTTGTGGCACTTTTTTAAAAAATATTATTAAGTTAGAGTTATATTCTGAAATACCTATTTTTAATGCGTTTTCCTTGCCTTATTAAATTTACCTTACCTTATGTGGGGGTTGTCGGAACTCAGAAAAGGTTGGGAAACACTGAAATATGTACTCTGTACGCCCGGGAGACGCTCACAGAATCTTCTGTAGATCGTTCTGAATAAGCAGAATGCCAAGAAACCTCTTAGAAAATGCAATGTAATGTAAGAAATTCAATATTTAAATCTTGTTACTTAACACTGCAACCGTGTTTACCCAACGTGCGAGCTGTGTTGAGTGGAGAGGTTGCATCGTGCCACCCCTCTATATTAGCCGATCACGACCGGTTTCCGGTTCGGCTGTGATAGGTTATTAAATTGAAACCCGGTAAAAATAATATTCATCGTTCCTAATTCGGTTCGGGCGCGCGGCCATCGAAATTACGGTGCAGCTGCCGCGCCGTAAATACATGTAATTGTGATCACGTAAATGGTCCGCGGCCGGAAGTAATGACCGGTGCCCGGCTTTGTTAATAATCTTTCCTCAACGCCTCGCGTCTTTCTTCGCCCGTTGAAATGCCGGGGTACGCAGGACCGGCTCTTAGGACATCTCTCTCTTTCCCTTCCTTCTCCTTTCACCATCGCGAGTGCAACGAGGGCCTGTGAATGCGTGCACGTTAATTCGAGCTGAAAGTTCTTCGAAGGCTACCACATTCGCTTTTGATTATTGAGTAATTCAGGAAAGCTCTGTTCGATTCGGTTAAACTGAATTTCCTTTTATCTCTAACTATTTTTGGCCTGTCTATTTATTCCAGCACTTTTAGATATCTCATCTACTCCTTCTCTTCTTACTGAAAAGCCGCGCTTCAAGCAGTACTTGCGCTCGAGCTTACCTCTATTGAACGCGCCCCAGTGGCACGTGGGCGGCCGCAATAACGCGTGCGCTTCGAATTACGTTAAATTCTATCCCGTCGAAAGGCGAATTGAAAAATGATGGACGCGCTCTCCGAGGGCGGAAGTTCGGGGCGGAGGAATTTAATATCCACGAGACGCTGCGCCCTTCTGGTACAAGCTTTCCCCGTGTACGTAATGTCGAAGGCCCCGCCTAACACGGAGCGACGACGGTGTCGTCATCAAATTTATATTTCACCGGTTGGCAGAGGATCGGCAGCAGGTGCGATCGCGCTACTATCCCGCTCGGTGATAGTGGGATCGGAGTCTAGCCCGAGCGCAAGATACGGTAATCATTATAAATAACTTAGCCGAACAGGCGACGTCAGTGGGGCACAATGAGGGTTTTACTCGCGAGGGGGAAACGGCGGCGATAAATAACCCTCGGTAATAATAAAAAGGCCGCGAGCAATGCTGGGGTAAAGATCAGAGGAATGGAACGAATCGAGTAATACCGGGGATACGAACAATGCGTCGGGGAAAATCGAACTGCATGTCCCGCGAAGCCCGGCCGATATTAAGCGCTGCAAGTCGTTCGGAAAATCGGGGGCGAATCGTGCATCGGCGAAACAATGACTCATCCCGCGACTAATTGGATTTAAAAATGTGGGTTGGAATCCGAGGGCTGCGGGGTCGGATAGGGGATTTTTTAATATCCTAGCTTGAATCATAAATCCGAAGAGATGTTTTTAAAAATATCGTTCTACCGTGGGAGAGCTACCCGTTGTTCCATTGATTTGGAATTCTTCTCCATTAAGGAGAGTGCTACGGACGACACGTGGTCTTTTCTTAGGCAGCCTGCGAATGGGAATTAGCAATCCGCATTTAGCGTTTCGTTACTCCGTTGCCGGTGCAGCGCTCGGCGTGGATCAAGTTTACTCGCGAATTTCCATCCGATCGAAATAGTGCCTGTTGCGTGCGAACACTTCCCATCTGCGTAACAAACATATTCACATTTTGCTCTTACTCATTTTCAAGGACTTCTTTCTCGAAGCCGGATAATAAACTCGTAAGGTTAACAGGCATCGCAGCACTTTGACCCTCTAGCCGTTGTAAATCTTGAGCTTTACCCCTTATTAACAAAATTTCTTACAGTCACCAAATGTTCCCAAGGTCTAAGGACTTTATGAGTTTATTACCCGCGCGTGGCCCGGAAATCTCCCGCCGACCGTGAAAATGCAAGGGCTAACGGTTAGGCTCTTCACTCTGGAGAGTGTCCGCTGTGCATTGTAGGCGGCCACTCGTTGTCATCCCCGTTTTTCCTCCAACTTACCAATAGCACCGACTAATTTGAACTCGCCCAATAAGCTTGCATTTTTTCTCTACCGACTCTGTCTATCCCTCCACCGAAAAGATTTGTATGAAGGATGGTACGAAGGAGGCGTTTTAGTCTAGCTAGAATACTCAACATCTTAACATCCCGTCTTAAATATCTTAGTTATTTTTTGTATTTAGTATAATATATTTGTTTGTTATGATAAAAAAGTTTGACTAACATTCTCTACCCTACATCAAATAATAGGTCTTACACCATTAAGTTGTCGTAAGACATCCGGACGCGTAGTGTCGTGATCATCAGCAACGGAAGTTACACCCGTTAACGAGATCAAAATCCGAACACGCGAGACGGAACATTTTGGTCCTTCGAGCCGGAGTTTTTAATACTTACTGTGGAGTGATTAAAGTTACCAGTGATCTGTGAAATTCCACACTTATAAGTTTCGCGATATACATCATCGTCATGTCAAATTTAAAAGAACTTGTTAAGCGACGCGCAGTGATCAAGTGCCATCTCACACAATTCAAGAACTATCTCTCAGAATATGAGGTGACTCAAGATACAATTAAATTAAGCATGAAATTAGGCAGATTGAGAGAGGTGTTTGCTCCTTTCGATAATCTTCAAACACAAATTGAGGAATTACAAGACACGGCGGAGCAACTTGCGGAACGAGAAACGGTTGAGAATACTTACATTGACATGCTTACAATGGCGGAGAGGTTGTTACGGAAAACGAAACAAAATGAAGCTTCTATGGAACCCACAGAAACACGGTCATCCCCTTTTTCTCCAACCAGCAACATCGGTGGAGTGAAGCTGCCTAAGGCGGAGCTACCAAGGTTTGATGGCAAGGTCGAACTTTGGTTATCATTTAAAAGTCAGTTTGCATCTGTAATTGACAGTCAGGTAACTTTGTCAAATGTTCAAAAATTACAATATTTAAGATCAGCACTGTCTGGTGACGCTGCGAAAGTCATAGAATCGTTGGAGACAATAGACGATAGTTATGCACACGCTTGGGAATTGCTCACTAAAAATTACGCAAATAAACGGCTCATAGCAATGCGTCATGGTGAATTATTATTGCAGACACCGTCTGTAGAGAAAAATTCGGCGTCATCACTGCGACAATTTACCAACCACATACAACAACATTTGAGATCACTTAAATCATTGGGTGTACCTGTAGATTCATGGGATATTTTACTTATTTTAACCATATTGCCTAAACTAGACAGGGACACATGCATGGACTATGAAAAGTCCTTAAAATCTGATGATTTACCAAAACTAGACGACCTATTAACCTTTCTCACTGATAAAATCCGATGTCTTGAAGTAGCAAATCAATATTCTTCCCGAAACACATCCGCTTCTAAACCAATGGCTAAACCTACTTTTTCTGATATGACTAAGATAGCACGTCAGAAACCTAACCAGGCCTTTGTAACGTCAACCATACCTGGGTGTCCGATTTGTAAAGACAACTCCCATCGCATTTACGAATGTGAAACATTTCATGGTATGTCAATTACGGATCGAATCAAAACGGTAAAACAAATCGGTCTTTGTTCTAACTGTTTGCGGAGAGGACACGACACATTGCAATGCAGATCACCTGTCCGATGTCGAACTTGTCAGGAGTCACACCACACATTAATTCATACCATTATTTCCGAATCTCAAGTGCCCATATCATTGGAGCGCTCTCAAGCATGACAAAAGCAATCTGAATTAATGCATCATACATCCCTCACGGCCAACATTACAAACAACGAGTTGATGACAACTGCAGTTTTAAAGGTACACACCAAGACCGGAAGAAAACTTACTTGTCGCACTTTGTTAGACACCTGTTCTACTGCAAACTTCATTACCGAAGAATTTGCAAGGACTTTACAATTACCTCGCAAACATTGCTCCATTCCGATCACGGGTTTGAATTCGCTATCTACTACATGCAAATCTATGACTACTGCCACCATTCAGGGGCGACACAACAGCCTTGAAAAAACACTCAACTTCCTCATCATACCTCACATTTCAAGCGCTGTACCGAACGAATCCTTCAATCGCAAAGCAATCAAAATACCTTCCAACATCAAGCTCGCAGATCCGAACTTTCACAAATCAACGCCAGTTCAAATGTTACTCGGAGCAGGACCCACGCTCTCTTTACTCAGTATCGGACAGATAAATTTATCACAATCACCTGGACCAGATCTTATTTTGCAAAAAACATTGCTCGGATGGATTATAGGCGGTGAATTATCGACTCAGCATCGGACACATACTTGTTACAATACTCAAGTACATTTCGAAATGGTCAAATTTTGGAATTTAGAAGAACCACCATCGGAACTACATCTTTCACCCGAAGAAGCCGCGTGCGAAAATCATTTTAAAACCCATACCACACGTACCCCGGATGGCAGGTATGTTGTTGCATTACCCTTCAAGGATAACTGTCCACCGTTGGGTGAATCATACTCTCGAGCATTCAAGCGATTTCAAACCCTCGAACGTACGCTCAATCTGAATCCTACATTAAAAGAACAATACAGTAATGTCATTCAAGAGTATTTGAAGTTGGGACATATGTCCCAAGTAAATATTCCTAACAATACAACGGGATTTTACTTGCCTCATCATGCCGTCTTAAAGGAATCAAGCCAAACAACCAAGGTTCGTGTTGTTTTCGATGGATCTGCCAAAACGACCACTGGTGTATCACTGAACGATACATTAATGGTCGGTCCCACCATTCAAGACGACATCATATCATTGTTACTTCGCTTTCGGTTGCATAATTACGTCATCACAGGAGACATCGAGAAAATGTATCGACAGTTTCTCCTCCGTAAACAAGATCGTACATTCCAAAAAATCTTATGGAGAGATCACCAGGGCAATCTAACTACGTACGAATTAAATACTGTTACATTTGGTTTATCTGCAGCTCCATTTCTCGCTATCCGATGCATACACCAATTAGCCGAAGACGAATCTTTAAATTTCCCAACAGCTGCTAAAGTCTTACAGCGTGACCTTTATGTCGACGATTTAATTACTGGCACAAAAACTGTGGATGAAGCTCGAAGATTACGAGACGAGATCATTGAGCTCCTGCAAAATGGTGGAATTCACATTCGTCAATGGGCCTCGAACGTACCGGAATTGTTGGATGGTTTACCAGAAGGCAGTATCAACAAATCTTTACTATCAGACGAAGACAACACTTTGAAAACGTTAGGTGTTTCGTGGAATTCCCGAAAGGATTTGATAGTATATTCTGTCAAATCTCTATCCATCAATAGCACAGTTACCAAACGAACTATTCTTTCTGATATCGCAAGGATCTTTGATCCTTTAGGTTTGCTTGGACCAGTCATTGTTCTTGCAAAAATTTTATTACAACAACTATGGCTCCTCAAGTTAGATTGGGATGAATCAGTACCATCAAGTATTCATACTACGTGGATGACATACTGTGAACAGTTAAGTTTACTTGACGACATGACATTCCCTCGAAAGTTAGTGCTGATCGACGCACTTGATATTCAACTTCATGGTTTCTGCGATGCAAGTGAAAAGGCATACGGAGCCTGTATCTATTTGCGAACTACAGACAGCCAGCAACGAGTTCAGTGTCATTTATTTTGCGCGAAATCTCGTGTTGCTCCACTTAAAGTCGTGTCGTTACCGCGTCTAGAACTGTGCGGCGCATTATTATTATCCAAACTATATCAATCGGTGATCCGGGCAACCAACCTTGAAGTCAATAAAACGGTTTTTTGGACTGACTCTACAATAACTTTACATTGGATTAATACTCAACCTTTCCTTCTGAAAACATTCGTGGCGAATCGAGTTGCAGAGATCAGAAACAAGACAGATCCAAGTTTTTGGAAACACGTACCTTCCGCAGACAACCCAGCTGATATATTATCAAGAGGTCAGTTGCCGGTAGATTTCATTCAGCAAACCATTTGGAAAACTGGACCAGCATGGATTACAGACGAAGAGATGCAATGGCCGTGCCTTGAAATCAGACAGCCGGAAGAAATTCCAGAAATCAAAAAGAGGACTTGTTTAATCACTAACACAGTTAAAAATTTCATCATTCATCGGTACTCTAACTTTTCAAAACTCATACGTATTGTTTCTTACTGCCTTCGTTTCAGACAACCTCATAAATTCAAAGGGATTTTACAGCCAGAAGAATTAGAAAACGCACACACCTGTGTCATTAGATTAGTTCAGGGGGAATCTTTTATACAGGAAGTCAAAGAGCTTAAAAATAATGCCCACGTTAGTCGGAAAAGTAAATTAATTACATTGAATCCGTTTCTTGACGACAATGGCATTATACGTGTTGGAGGCCGTTTAAAGAATTCCACACTTGATTATTCTCAAAAACACCCTATAGCACTTCCGCGATCTCATTATATCACCACTCTCATCATTAAACAATACCATATGCGTCATTTACATACTGGAGTTCTATCTACATTAAATGCAATCCGACAAAGGTACTGGCCATTAAATGGCCGAAATCAAGTTCGAAAAGTTGTTAGAGAATGTATCAGATGTTTCCGCACGAATCCACCAATACCCAACTACATCATGGCAGATTTACCCTCAACACGTATTACCGAAGCACGACCATTCAGCACAGTTGGTATCGACTATTGTGGACCTTTCTTTATTAAAGAGAAGAAATTTCGAAATCGGAAAACCATCAAGGTATACGTTGCGGTGTTTATTTGTCTTGTTATAAAAGCTATTCATCTGGAAGTGGTCAGCGATATGACTACCGAAGGTTTTCTTGGAGCCTTGCGGCGATTCATTGCAAGAAGAGGGAAGTGTGACTGCATATATTCCGACAATGGTTCAAATTTCGTAGGTGCAAATAATGAACTAAAGGAACTATCTGAACTGTTAACGTCCAAGACACATCACGATCAAATTAATTCTTATGCAGCTGATGAAGGTATAAAATGGACCTTTATTCCGCCACTTTCTCCAAACTTTGGTGGATTATGGGAAGCAGCCGTGAAATTATTCAAGCATCATTTGAAGAGAGTTGTTGGCAATGAACTTTTCACATTTGAACAATTTAACACATGTATTATTC
Source organism: Andrena dorsata (assembly GCA_929108735.1). Classification (NCBI taxonomy): domain Eukaryota; kingdom Metazoa; phylum Arthropoda; class Insecta; order Hymenoptera; family Andrenidae; genus Andrena; species Andrena dorsata. The sequence continues at coordinate 55,682,353 of OV815489.1, forward strand.
AAATCGAAGCTGTCCTTAATTCTAGACCACTCACAGCCATTTCTTCGGATCCCAATGATTTAACCGCGTTAACACCAGGTCATTTTTTAATTGGTAGTCCAATTACGGCTTTACCAGAACTTGATTTCAGAGACATTCCATGCAATCGGTTGTCGGTATGGCAACATATTCAAAAGATACGACGCGATTTTTGGGTCCGATGGCATAAGGAATATCTAAATGAATTGACAATCCGTCAAAAGTGGACCCACGGAGCTCACCAGATCAAGGAAGGAACATTGGTTGTTCTCCGTGAAGACAATCTCCCACCACTCCAATGGAAGCTGGGGAGAATCATCCAAACTCACCCTGGCAGTGATGGTATCACTCGAACCGTTACTGTCAAAACAGTAAATTCTACCGTTCTTCGTAATGTTAGGAAACTGTCACCACTACCCTTCGACGATAAGATTTAGCATATTTCTTATTTAATCTCTAACATTTATTTTTCTTTAAGTTATCTATAGAATTCAAATGTTTTTTTTCGTAATACCCTTTTATCGGTTGAACCAGCTGGTTCAACGGGGGCCGGTATGTTGCGTGCGAACACTTCCCATCTGCGTAACAAACATATTCACATTTTGCTCTTACTCATTTTCAAGGACTTCTTTCTCGAAGCCGGATAATAAACTCGTAAGGTTAACAGGCATCGCAGCACTTTGACCCTCTAGCCGTTGTAAATCTTGAGCTTTACCCCTTATTAACAAAATTTCTTACAGTCACCAAATGTTCCCAAGGTCTAAGGACTTTATGAGTTTATTACCCGCGCGTGGCCCGGAAATCTCCCGCCGACCGTGAAAATGCAAGGGCTAACGGTTAGGCTCTTCACTCTGGAGAGTGTCCGCTGTGCATTGTAGGCGGCCACTCGTTGTCATCCCCGTTTTTCCTCCAACTTACCAATAGCACCGACTAATTTGAACTCGCCCAATAAGCTTGCATTTTTTCTCTACCGACTCTGTCTATCCCTCCACCGAAAAGATTTGTATGAAGGATGGTACGAAGGAGGCGTTTTAGTCTAGCTAGAATACTCAACATCTTAACATCCCGTCTTAAATATCTTAGTTATTTTTTGTATTTAGTATAATATATTTGTTTGTTATGATAAAAAAGTTTGACTAACATTCTCTACCCTACATCAAATAATAGGTCTTACACCATTAAGTTGTCGTAAGACATCCGGACGCGTAGTGTCGTGATCATCAGCAACGGAAGTTACACCCGTTAACGAGATCAAAATCCGAACACGCGAGACGGAACAGTGCCGAGCACCTTTCAAGCTTGTCGCTATGTTTATCCCCGATATCGAATTTACTGCAGGCAAGGGGTCGGTATTGGGTTCGTTTCCCCCGCACAAAGCGAGCCGACGCCGAATTTAATTATTCTCTACCAAGCTAATGAACTTGCGGGAGTTAATTGACTCGCTATTTAAACGGTATAACGGGAGGGGGGGGGGAGGAGGTGAAAATAGTTGGGTGGTAACTTGCAACGGAATATAATTGCTGCTCGCGCTGCATACTTACGAGTTATATTCAGAATCGAAACGGTCGACTTGACGGTAACGAGTTCGTTTTAAGTTCATCAGCGCGCCCGCTTCTAATTACGTCCCCGCGGGTGGATGGTGGGGGGTTGGAGGAGAAGTAATTGAATATGCATCGTCGATGTTTCCAGTCTTAATTAAGCAAATCTGATCGGCGCTCGTTCGACTCGAAACGTATTCGTCTCGTGTAAATTTAGCTCCTGAACCGCTGCAAATGCTTCCATTTTCTTCTCCGTCTTCGCTCAACAGCCGTGAAAAGCGTTCGCGCGGACGAGCGAGTCTTCGACTTAAATCTTTTTTCATTAGAGGCCGCGGGAAAATCATGCGGGCGGAGCAGAACGCCAGCCGAAAGAGACGCGTTGGGTTTATTCTGACAAAAGACCAGCCACGGATGACAAAGAGCCGTCCAGGCCGCGTGTAGGTATGCACGCTCCGCTCTGCCGGTGCACCACGGCTGCACACCTGTATTTACCTGCGCACACTCCGATCCGCAGGTATCCATCTACGCGAGAATACACGCCTGGAAACCGAGACTCTACCAACCTCTTTGCCACTTAAAGCGGAACGCTCCAGAGAATCATATCCTCCGTTCGCTCCGCATCTTTAATAAAATCTAGGATCCTTTTGGAGTCATCATCGCTGCGGCTCGAGTTTCATGAGAATCAGAATTTCAGAATTAAGCAAGCTCTCCTGAAAGGCAACACAGGGTAGTTCTTCGAAAACCATGTTCCTTAGCAACCTTCCTGTTCGTTGTCTTAGGTAGCGACTAGAACAGAACGGGAAGCAGGAAACAGGAGACGGGAACCCGAAGATCCGCGATGGACCTCGATGATTACATCGATCGAGGCTATCGGTCCCTTAGGTCTGCTACCGATTGTCGAAATGGAAGAGCGCCCTTTTTCAATTCCGTCTCCCGGGCCGAGCGGAATGACGTAGACGGGCAGCTGGCCGGGAAATACTCTTCGATTTACGTGCAAATTACAGCTCGTTGTTCTCAGCGGGGCTCGCAACGGGCTTTCCAATCGCGCGTACGCCCGAGAACAGCTTCGCGGCCGAAACCTCGTCCCGGAAATTGCAATGTATCCGGCCCGACCAACTTGGCGAACGCGCTTGTGTGCAGGCCGCGCGAAAGTAATTAAAGCTTTCGTGCTTCCGGGCCATCGCCGCGCAAATTTGTTGCGTCGCGTCAGAATGGCTACGCCACGGGCTCGTTGCGGGATACAGAGCCGAGCGTCCGGCTCGCGGCGGCAAGAAACTACCTTTTGTTCCCTGGGGGAAGGGGCGGAGGCTGCGTCCCGAGGATCGATTAGGGCAGGTAGATCGCGGGAGAACGCGGCTGCTGGGAAATGAAAAGCTGGAAAGTTTCGTAAGGGAATTCTTCGAGAGGATCGCTGCTTCATTGAATACGTGATTGTGTTTTCGGGCGGTTCGGTATGCGGTGCGTGCTTTCCCACTGAGCGTGTATAGTTTTCGGCATTGTTGATTCAGGGGGAGCCTGTGGATTATCACAACCGGAATGGCTGTTCTTGCTTACATTCGTGGAGCGGCGGGTGTGCACAGTTTTTCGGTGGCAAGGCAGAGGCTACCACCAAGCGATCATCCACGCGTGGAATTGAAGTGATTCGGTACCGAGGTATGTGTGCCGAGCATTGTTGGATGTTGTTCCACGAAATATTGGATCGATGTAATTCCGTTGGGCGGGCTTGTTTAACTTCACGGAACAATAGGCCCGCAACATTTTTTCGTTCACCAGCGAAATAGGTCCTTTCGCGAATCCATGGATGATCGACAGCGCAAAGAGTGCCAACCATCGATGAAACTTGATTTTCATCCGCTACGCTGAAAATATTCGCGAAAGCTGATCCCTACAGTTCTTAATTAAGCCAAAAGCCTTTCTCGCCTAGTCAGAAGTTTCAAAATAGGGTGGATATACCAGTAAATGAACACGTACCAGAGAATGAATATTTTTTATTAAAACGAGTAGAATATGTTATTAAAATATGAAAGTATTTAATTGGAGACTTCTTTTAATTTTTTGCTTCATATCAAAACAATTTTGTAATATTGTTCATTCATTACCCCCAAGTGTTTATTGGTGCGTTTACCCTATCTATCGCAAGCAGCGACGCAATTTTTCCGATGACTGTATTCCTACGGAATACAGGACTCGTTTGCACAATCGTCCAGAGTCTGCGGTGTTTTATTTCTCCCCGATTTGTATAGCCACGATGGGAATAAAAAACATCGAAGCGACCGCGAACTATCGATTTAACGGGTCTCGAACCCGGAGAATGTAGACGCGAAGCCAGACACGTCTGCCCGCCCTCGCCCCTGGTATCGTTTAAACTGGAGTGAAGCCCCTCGCCGCTGTCTTAACTGGAATTTGGTCGCATAGAAGAAGGCGAACAACCTCCAGGCTCGCCTTCATTTATATCACTCGTACGTGCACCACGTGCCCGTCCGCGTCGTTCGAGGATTCGTCTGCGGGAAAATAAAATAAAGGTTGACAAATACCCTTAGCCTACTCGACATTCGAGGAGACTCTTCGCGGAGGATAGATTGGTCCCCCGGATTGTTTCATGGCGACCAGAATAAAAGAGCGTCCCCGGCGGACCCTTAAACGTAGCGCGCGTTGCAGGATTACTTCTTCCTGGGACTGCCAGTGTCTTGCCTGCAGCGGACGGTTATATTCTTTGGATGTGTCTTGCTTCAGCTACCGAATTGATAAAGACTCTTTTAAATAGTTCCAACCAGAGTGTAGAATCTGTGAAAATATTTCTTCACAAAACATTTGAGGTAGAAGTAATAGATTCTTTTCTGACAAGAGACACACGGATTTCGGGTACGACTTTTCCAAACACGATAATTGAAACAGGTATCCCTCGAAATCCTTTGTATCTGCTTTCTCAGCAAATCTGGGTACTCGTGGATACTTGTTCTACAGAGATCGCCGTAACGAGGCGAATAAAGCATGGGAATTCCTCGAGCGAATATGAAAGATGAATCTTCAAAGCTGTGCTGCAACATAGGAAGTATTATAACGAAATCTTGTGCAAAGGTAGTCAGTGAGATCCTCATAATTTAAATTCCCCTTCGTTCACACTTTAGACGCTCGAATTCTAACAGATTGCATTTCCCACTGATCCCGTCGAAAGCAAGGGTAAATAGAGTCCATGGAGCCGTGTTAAATTACGTGAAATTGGAGGAAAGCTGCAAGAAAGCCCGTTTTTGCCTGCACCCAGCGAGCACCGTCAAAGGGATCTCATGGCTTCGCGGAGCTTTTAGGTACAATCTGTCTCATTAGGACCATTGGAAGACCATATTAACACCGACACACACGCTTGTAATCCTCGGGAACTGGCCTTCATGTACTTTAAAGCGCCGCCGTTTCGTTTCGATCCGAATTACCGTGGAGGAGGAAAAAATTTTGGTCGCGGCCGAGCAGAGACCGCCAACCAATTATCTCTATTAACTCCGCGCTTCCTGCCTCGACGATTCCACTCGTTCTCGTTTCTTCCATCCTCCGGGCGAAATGAATCGTCGATTTTAATACGGCGGGCCGCATTTCGAATCGCGGGACGAGCAATAAATTTGATGTGCACCGCGTAAGGATCGGAAATAAATTACCCGGCGTATAACGTCCCGATCGATAACAATGAATATTCACCGTTTAATGAAACGAGGCAAGGTATCGTTTAAAAAAAAAACATCGTTATTTCGCCGGAACAAAAAAGTTCTCCGGGTCGTTGGCCCTGTCTGCCAGGCCTTTCAAGCCCGCAAACGTTATTTTTCAAAATAGTCGCGCGGTTTCTAAATGAAACACCGAGGGAAGAAAAGTTGTTCCATTACTCAGCATCGACCGCTCCAGTTTCAGTGACGGGAGAAAGTCACGGTGCATTGGAAGCGGGGCGAGGAAGAAACGTTACCCGCGGAATGATCCTGGATGCGTAAAAGCTTCCCGCCTTCGTGGCTGTTTCGAGTCTCGTTAGGTGTCCGCCGCAACGTGCAATTAAGTCCCAAGAAAAGCGTTTATATGCCTCGTCGATCGATGTCAGTCACTGATTCGAACGCCCACTGTCCCGCTAATTACCCGGCAACCGAAGCCCCAAGGTTAAATAGAATGGCGCTTTCGACGTTTTATGATCGGCAACCCCCTGTCCCGGGTACATTAAAGCGACAGCATAAAAGGAGCGAGGCTATCAAGGGAAAATCCAGAATTCCATCTGGAGTGGATCGCGCGCGGCCTAGCGCTGACATTATCGTTGGGAAAGGAACTCGGAGTCCTTCGGTCGGTCTCTTCCCGCGAGTGCGCGATTAACAGAAAGACCGCTCGAGCTCGTTTTAGTGTAATTACCGGCCTCGAAGAAGGCATAACCGGTTAATCGATCGAATCGGCCGAGCCGCTGAAATCGCGGATGAAACGAGTGGAACGTTCGTCGGGTCCGGAGGCGATCTAATAGCGGGGCGACCTCTCGATCGATTAACAGTTTAATAGATTGCATTCGCGGAGCCGGCGATAATTGAAAAGCGGATGAAAGGCTGGAGGTAACGGCAGCTGCCGCAGATTTCCATAAAATTGATAATAGCGTCGTAGGGAGCGTAAATAGCGTACAATGCCGCGTCACTGCTGGCAGGAGGTGTACGTTCTGGGATTTAATCGTTAGTGGTCATTTGTCAAGGGCGACGATAGAATGCGGGTGGGCTCTCTGCTTCCGGTACCTCTTCCCTTGGAACGCGGCCTGACTTCTATCCCGGGGAGGCGGACTCGATTAGGCTACTTACAGCTCGTTTGTCAGTGCGATTGTTCCTCAACAGGAGGGTACTTCGAACTCTTGCCACTGGGCCTTTCAAGCTGCTCCGCGGGGGAATTAAAAACAGTATAGCATGTCGCTAAGCATGTGTCGCGTTAAATTTTATTAAACTATGACGGTAGCTTGTGTTTCACTGGAGATCTGAGCAAGTGTTCCACTCGTTCTTCTCATCTATTTATCTCGTGCTCGATCAGCACTCGTTCACACCTCGGTGCCGCTTCAAGTCGGATTCCTTCGACGTGGAATTGAAATTTGGTTTTGCTGCCTCGTTGTCTAACCGTCTCCTCGTTAACGCGAATGAACTCCCCCGTCAAGCCGCTGCAGTAGAAAGCAGGGGAAATTTACGCGCTCTTAGTTGACGTTACGGAAGCAACAGACGACGGTTACTGGTGCCGAGCCTTCACGATTCCCGGATAACGAGGTGTATAACGTGTCAGGTGTTTAAACTGACGTCAATTTCCGCACTGCGATAAAGCCTCGACGCGCCCTATAGCCACGCAGAGAAGACACCGCAACCGAACGATCATAAACGAACCGAGTCTCGGCGAGGACTGCGAGAAGAAGAAACCCCCCACCCTGGGGCGGGCAAAAATTTGCACGGCGAATGCCGAAGGAACGCAAGAAAATCGGCGACGGTTGGCCGTTGAATTTGCATTACTCGATTACTCGCCGTTCGAAGGTGGCTGCTGTTAGAACGCCTGCGTTGCTTCTTCTCCAGGCCACTCCACCACTTCTGTTTTTCGCCAGGGAAGATGGTATGGTAATGATCGCGTTTCTCCGCGATCGTGTGCCCTCTCCACCTCCTCAACTTTTTCCCCAGCTTCTGCTTCGCGTTGTGACCCATTAAAACCAAGCTGTCGTTCCGAGTTCGATCAAGTACGTACGTAAAGTGGTTGCGCCGATTCGCGTGGCCCGACCGGGAACCTATTTCGGATTCATGTGCCGATTGAATTACCCGGGCGATTAGCGGATTCCTCCTCCCCCTGGGCGCGATATTCCGAATAAACGATCTGTAGAATATTCCTTCTGCGCGGAGAATCAAAGTAACCGATGACATCGTTGGAAGAAACGATTTCCATTGGAATCTTTCACCGCGGATGCCTAAGTCCGATTGATCAGCGTCCACTGAGCCGATTCGTTCAGAAAGGATTCACAGCGGAAGTCTCCGTGTTCCCTGGCTTCGGTGCATTATGCATTTACTCGGTGCGTGGAGACGTTTGCCGCGGCTATGCAATATCCCAGCCGTCACGTTCGAAACGTTACCGCGGGCGAGATAAACTAGCACAATGCATTCGACGGCGCACGGAGACGATTGTTCCAGGTTGCTCGGGGATTGGAAGGAGGTCAGGCTGTTCCGTTTAATTATCCAGCCAGGCAGTCGCGCGTCGATGGAAATACAGAAAATATCGTCGTCTGCCGGGGCCTTCAGACGCGACAGCCGGATCGAAGTGTCGCCGGCAAAGCGTCCGGGAAAATGAAAATGCGCCTCTCGATAACGCGTCTACCCGATGTACTGGAAAGTTTGCGCGTCAGAACGCGAGCGACGTCCGCGTAGTAATCTCCCGCATGTTGGCAACTTCTAACGAATCGATGCCAACCCCGTTAATGCCGGGATCCACGGCAAGCGAAATGGGAAAAGTTCCACGCTTATTTTCGCGTTTCACGCTCGTCCAGCGATCGATTTTTTGGGAGAGACTTGCCCGAGGTACCATATTATCCAGTGGCGGGCCCATATGCAGTGATCAATCAGCGAAGCGTCAAACACTTGTCGTCTCTATTATATCCCTGACTTCATCAACGTAACAGCATCGCCCATACCCCACGCACTGGGACGTAGAATCGATCTTGTACAAATCAAAGCACAGTGGCACGTCGACTGCAGCACGAAGCACCTGCCAACCGCGTGAAATCGATATCGGGGCTCATTAAACCGGGCCCAGGGATCTGAAAGGTCACGTGGCGCGCAGTCGGCAGCCAGGTAGCAAGCGTGGGAACAGGTCAGAAGTGGATCGCGGAGCGTTACGTTGTCATCCTTGAGAGGGAGAGGCTCTCCTCGCGTTCCTCTACTCAACTCTACCGACAAGCCGGCGTACTTGCGTTTATTTCGGTGCGCCCTTGAAACGATAATCACGAGCCAGAGCCGCGCCAGCCCGCCCCGCGTGCCTACATATACACGCGCGATCTCCACCGAGAGATAGTCTGATAAAAAGCAGCCTCGGGCTCGCCTCTCTGCTGCAGGATACAAAAGGAGCCGGTGTCGCGGCGCAGCGAATTCATAAAGAGCATTTATGCTCCGCGGAAATCCGAGGCGGCGTATGGGCGAGAAAGTTAGTCAAACGGCAGCGCAGACAGTTGGCGAAATAATGGCTTTTCCGAGCGGGCAAGCGGGAGGAGCCCCGCCGCAACCACGCCGAGATAAAAGGGACTCACGCGGCTGCCGCTTTAATAAAAACGCACGCGTGCGATTATTAAACGCGGGCAACGATTTCTTTGGCGAAAGGAGAAGAATAAACAGCCACGATCCACGACGAGTGAAGGCGTCTCCCGTGCTCGCGGCCTTTCTTGCGGCCATCTCGAGCCGCGGATGCTTTTTTAACGGCGCTATTCTTGGACGGAGGAGCGACAGGAAATAGGTCGCTGCGCTCTCGAGGAAGATCCTTCCGAGACAACGAAAGCGCGACGCTTTTGTCGGACCCCCGCCTTAACGCCAGTTTTCAGCTGAACGGTGGTTCTCTGTGTCTGCCTATCCTACCGTGAAACGGCGCGAGCTTCTGCTACCAGACTGTCGCGTCGAATATCGAAAGCGTCGGCGCGCTAATCCGACAGCGTCACCGTGCCCACCGACAGCAAGATATACCGGCGCTCACCTGTTAATCCGATTTACCTTGAATCATGAGCGTGGCTCGCGAAAAAGCGACAATATCGACGGGAGGGATGCCTCGCATACCGAGATATCAGCGTTATCCGTTTCACGCTCGCGAGATCGCGGCCCCAGAAAAAGTTGGTCGCGACAACGATGGACGACGGCGCTCTCGTCGTTGGAACTGGAAAAATTAATTCCACCGTCCTTCGTCCCCTTCCCGCTGCCACGGTCGTTCCGCAAACGAATGCGATCGCTCGTATTGTCTGGCTAAAATACCGACGGCTATTCTGGCTTGCATCGTTTTCACTCGTTTTCATTCGTTTTCATTCGTTTTCATCCGTTCTCATCCGTCCTCAGCGACGCGACCTGGACGATTCTTCGTGACGAATTCTCGTCATTTCTCCCGCGATTCCTTTTGTCTTTCGTCTACCTATCACTGAAAAGGTTTCCCTGTTCTGTAAGTCAACATGAGGGGAGTTTTTAGTCACTTTCCCGTCTTTCTAGCAACGTTGATCAAGGCGTTTTCGTCCCTGGTCCAAGGTTCTCCCGTGACGCTTGTTGTTCCACCGATTTTACCTCGTAGCCAGCAGTTCCGTGCTTTACCTTCCGCTGGACCAGAGGACATCGTTGATGTACCGAAACCGGTTGCACGTTTCTGCTCCTTTTCTACACCGTGACACGGAAATTTATTTCACGGCCCTGTGTCCCGCGGGACTGGTTCCGAAACTGTTAATTTTTCAATCTGACCGCGACAAAGCCTCGCGGCGAAACCTGATAGATGTTGCTTGAATAATATAGCCGAAGCTTAAACCAAGGTAGCTAACAGTAGTAAAACTTAGGAACACTCCGTGTTGCTTCCAATTAAGAGACATAACGCGACTCGCGATCGTCGAAGCTAACATTACGTCGCAGCAGCGTTTCGAAACACGCTGCCAGGTGTGGAAAACGTCCAAGCAAGGTTGTCTGGGAAGGTTAGCTCAAGGTTAACCGCGAAGGACTCGCCTTGGCAGCGACGAAACGCGAATGTTCCGTGGCGCCAACCTGGCGCACCGACCAGCGTGTCTTGCTTCACTCGCGCGCGTTCCTCCGTTCGCATTACGCGCCGGCACGGTGTTATCGGCGCGGAAACTGCGGCGAACCTGAAAATACACCGTCGTTCATACGGTCTTTTATTGGCGACGACTCTGCTCGCCGCGGACGGGTTCGTTTCCTCCTCGGCTTCCTCTTGGAGGGTAGCGAATCGCTGCGGGTGTTTAGCTCGTTACCAGGCCTAAAAATCGACCAGCAGCGCACAGTGGAACGCGACGCTGTTTGTCGTAATAACTGCGACTATAACCTCGGCGATTTTACGCCGAGCGTAAGAAACACCGTCGAGGAAGGAACGAGGAAAACGCTTCGCGATAATTAGCCAGTTTGTCTTGAGCGCTTTTTCCGCGACGATGCCGAGCACGCGGTCAGCGGCTCCGATTCTCGGGATGGAGATAGGCGAGCGCTCGAGACGCGAGGCTAGTTAGTGGTAGGAACACCTGTTAAAGAAACGAACGAGACGGCGGCGTCTTTCGAACTGCTCTCGGCGTTGCCCGCGAGCTGTTAAGTCCGCGCTTCTGCGACCGTGGAATTGCTTCTGGTCGGGCTGAAATTATCAGATGCCCAGGCATTCGCTGCGAACTAGTGGTCTTGAAATTTGTTACAGGGATTCCGTTGGAATGAGAGAGGCAGAGGTTTCATTCCTTTTTGCTGCTTTTGTTCTGAAGGATTGAGGGACCTTTGGATTATGCTCGAAAATCTGAGAGTGGGATTAGTTGCTGACAAATATATTCTACTTTTTCCATGGTGTCTTAAACTTTGGAAGGAACAAATTCAAGCACCTTCATCTCCAATTCTCCGCGCGTAATTTACTGTTCACTCGTTGGACAGCTCCCCCGTGGAGTGGCGCAGGACACGCGAGTCCACTTGCCTTGTTTGGATTCGAAATCGGGCGCATTGCACGGCTTTCCCGCCGATCGATGCGTCGATACCGCATCCAGGAAGCTCCATCGTCGGCGAACACACATCGATCCGCTAGATCGACGCCAGCGATCGGTTGGCAACGATGGCGAAGGGACTCGAGATTGGAGAGCTCGAGTACCGGTCGAGAGGGTAGTCGTGGGCGCTCGAAGATAGGCAAAATCGCGGTACCCGTTATCGGATCCAGTGTTTCGTGCTGTTATCAGACTCCGCCACTGAAACTGTCACGGTCGAAATGATCGTTGGACCGAGCTGGATGCAGCGGCTGCAACTAGCCCTCTCGCAAATAACGTTGCACTTTGGTCCAGACTGCCGGGATCGAAATTTAGAGCTCACGCGAGCCTATCATCGGTTAATCTCTCTCGCGGAACGAAGCGTCGTGGATCTCGTGACCTCCCCGCAGTCACGTGCATTTGTCACGTCCCTTCTCTCTATAAAACGGGCGACTCGGTATCAAATGAAAACGTTGGGAGAGATTAAAGCGGAGTTAATAACGTGGATGACGAGTCGAGCCGCGAAAGATTGTTGGCGGGCAATTAAACGCGATCGCGTATCGATTCCGCGCAGCAGATTTACTTTTCGCGGGGCTTAATAGCCGCGGATATCGCTCGTTCGGATATCGACGTTATTTTCTGCGCGTTTAACAATATTCGTTCCAGATGCGTTTCCGATTGATATCAATTATCCGCCGGGCATCGAATTTGTAAATTTCATTGGACCTGGTCCGCGCGTACGAAGAATTATCGCCCTGCGAAATTCGCGCGTACATTAATAAAAGTGAAACGAGACCGCATCGAGGTATCTGTGAGATTAGAGTAGGGGAAAGATTTAGGGGGGTCTTCTAGTGTAACGAGTCAAAAAAAATGATTTTCTTTTTTTTTATTTTTCTACAAGTATATGTTATGGAAAATATGTGTGCAAAAGGATTTTGTCCAAGTCATAATACTCATAAAGTTATAGGCTTTGAAGGATAGGTATCGGTTTACTGTGCATACTGTATACAAATCTTTAAACACGTTTTTCTGGAAACCATGTTTTTCGAAATGGTGTCCACGATATCTCAAGATTGACTTGACCAATTAAGGTCAACTTCTGCATACATCTTCAGCACACGTGTGGCTATCGCCCCTACCGCAATTGTGTGAAAATGTTTATTTCTTTTTCATTCTGACAGCCCCAAAAAGTCGAAAAAATGTGTGAAAATCGAAACTTAATCTTCAAAGTATTTAAATTTTCAATATTTTTCGTCCATTCTGGTATCGGCTATAGCCAAGGACATACAAATAAGGAATCCCTTTGAATTTTTTGATTCTGATGATCAGAAACCGTCCAATAGTGGACACCGTATGGGCACCGCTTTTTTTCAAAAAGCAACTACAAAGTGGTCCACTTGAGTTAACTTGAATCTTTTCGTGCTAAAAAAAATTGAAAATTTAATCGAAATATAGATAAGTGTGTACAAATAAACCGGGTAGCGATAAGTTTTACAAGCTCCTCATAAAAAATTCCGAAAAAACGCAAAAAAATGCTTCGTTACACTAGAAGACCCCCTTAAATGATCTGCGTAGGGTTTTCATCGAGGGTTAAACAGTTTTTCATTCTAGTCTCCCCATTCTTATTTACGATACCTATTTAGTATAACTGATGTTCCGAACAATGAGCTATTAGAAACTGATGAATTCGTACCGATGCAATATCTGTTTCTATTATTTCCTTATTTAGAGAAACGTAACAACATTGACGTAAGTCAAGATGATAGCTCGGAGCGGTTCTCCCTGTACAGGCTCCCTATCTCTCTAGAGCCTCTTATACCCTTGGCTGTCAATAGCCCTTCCTTAACCCCTTCGGGTAAACCGTCTACTCATCATGCTCGATCGAGCGGAAGGCAGTGGCTGTCGTCAAGGATAACCCGGATTTAGCTCTACAAGCTCCCACTTCATCCAGCTTTTCCGAATCGATCGGGCCGGTTAACGGTTAAGGGAAGAGAACTCGCTCGGGCTGACTCGCATTTCTCTTGTATGTTTTCAGACGCTGGTGGGACGAGCGCAAACGGGAACGGGAAGCGCTAGGTACGGTGCCCCTTCGTCTTGCCGGGGAAACGACGGCTTCACCTCGCAAAAACCGCTGACGATGAGCTAGCGACACGATGCGGAGGATGAAGCAGCGCGTGCTGCTCGCCTGGCCATGGTTGTGGCTGTGGCTGTTCGCGGCCACAGCGGGTTCCCCGTCTTCCGACACTTTGGCGGCGACCACGTTCACCTCGTCAGCCAGCAGCAGCTCGGTCACCAAGCCGTTCTCACCCACGTCGCCAACATCAGCGTCCACGTCGCTCGCCGAAGACTTCCCCTTCCTGCCTAATCAGGAGTTCCGTTTCACCCAGCAGCTGTACAATGTTTCCATCCCGGAGAACTCTATCGGGAAGACGTACGTGGTGCCCGAGGAGAGGATGGGCATAAAGCTCGCGTCCCCGGGTGACGACAATTTCGACATCCGGTTCCGCATAATGAGCGGGGACCGCGACAAGTTCTTCAAAGCGGAGGAGCGCACCGTCGGTGATTTCTGTTTCCTTCTGATTCGGACTCGAACCGGGAACGTGGACGTGTTGAACCGCGAGCGAAAGGATCGTTACGTGCTGGAAGTGCGCGCCACCGCGGGCAAGACCGACGGCAAGCACAGGCCGGCCGTCCTCGAGGCGGACACGACCGTGGTCGTCACCATCCTCGACACCAACGATCTGAACCCGCTCTTCTATCCGACCGAGTACGAAACAACCATAACGGAGGACACGCCTCTGCATCGCAGCATACTCAGGGTAATAGCCGAGGACGCCGATCTCGGCAGGAACGGGGAGATTTATTACAGCTTCGCCGAGGAGACCGATCAGTTCGCCGTTCACCCGGTCAGTGGGGTAATAACGCTCACCAGGCCGCTCAGGTAGGTCCAAGTAATAGAATTCTCGTGTTTCGTCTGACGATCATCGCGGTAGAGAAGGCTCCTGCCTCCGGGACCTAACGCTAAACGTTTACGACGAACTGGAGATCTCCGGGTAGATCCCCAAGCAATTTGTCGGGGCCTCGTGCCGCCCTTTTTTTTTTCCAATCTTTATCTTGATGCATAGCGTGACGCGGTACGGCCTGTTAACGCTCCAATAGCTCAGCTAACGATCCCTCTGATTTTTCCGCGCGTATGACAGACTCGCGGAGTTTTTGCTTGCTTTGACATAGAATTCTCTAGATTAGCATAGTTTCTAGAGTTGCCAGAGTCGCGTATGGGAGTAGCTTCGAAAATAAAGACTTAATCTAAGCGTCGTGTCTTCCTTGACTCGTGAATCCTAAAGTCGATGAAAACCGAGTGTGTTGAATTTTTCTGCAGGTATTCCGAACGAGCGCTCCACGAGCTGGTGGTACTAGCCAAGGACCGCGGCGCCTTGTTCCGAAGCGGGGGCGGCAGCAGAGCTAGCACGGCAAAAGTGACGATCAGAGTGCGACAGGTGAACTTGCACGCGCCTGTGATCGAAGTGCATCGTCTACCAGACATAGTCGAGCATTCGAACGCTGACATCTACGCGATCGTGCGGGTGGACGACAAGGACGAGGGTGTTCACGGGCAGATCGCAAGCCTTGAAATCGTGGGCGGAGACCCAGCTGGTCACTTCAGGGTGCGACCAGCCGGCAGCCAGTCGGAATCTAATCCGCACTCTCGCGAGTACAACATCGAGGTGCTGCACTTGCTGGACCGGGAGACGGCGGTGCAAGGGTACAACTTGACGTTGCGCGCGATGGATCGCGGGGTGCCGCAGCGTTTTAGCTACAAATTCGTGCCCGTCCACCTGGCCGACCTGAACGACAACGCGCCGGTGTTCAGCCGGGAGATCTACGAGGTGAAAGTACCCGAGACCGCTCCCGTCAACACGCCGGTGATCAGGCTGAAAGTGACGGACGCGGACGAAGGGAGGAATGCGCTGATGTTCTTGGAGATCGTGGGCGGCAACGAAGGCGGAGAGTTTCACGTGAACGCTGAGACAGGCATGCTGTACACCGCCGCGAACCTGGACGCCGAGAAGAAAGCGTTCTACACGCTGACGGTGTCCGCCGTCGACCAGGGGAACGCCGGCACCAGGAAGCAGTCCTCGGCCAAGGTGAAGATCAACGTGGTCGACACGAACGACAACGATCCGACGTTCGAGCTGTCCAAGATGGAGGTGTGGATCGACGAGAACGAGCCGGCTGGCACCTCGGTGGTGAAGGTCGTCGCGAAGGACCGTGACTCCGGCGAGAACGCTTACATATCCTACAGCATCGACAATATCAAGAAGGTGCCATTCGAGATAGACCACTTCTCCGGGATCGTCAGGACCAAGCAGGTGCTCGACTACGAGACCATGAAGAGGGAGTACCTGCTGCATGTGCGGGTCAGCGACTGGGGCCTGCCTTACCGGCGACAGGCGGAGATGCAGCTGCACGTGAAAGTGAGGGACGTGAACGATAACAGGCCGCAGTTCGAGAGGATCGATTGCACCGGCCACGTGCCAAGGTACGTGCCCATCGGCTCGGAAGTCATCACGGTGTCAGCCATCGATTTCGACGCCGGCAACATCATCAGCTATCGCATTGTTTCCGGCAACGAGGACGGTTGCTTCGCCCTCGACTCCGCGAGCGGTGTCCTGTCGGTCACTTGCGATCTCTCCGACGTCAAGGTGACCGAAAGGATAGTGAACGTCACGGCAACCGATGGCACGCACTTCGCGGACGTGAACGCCGTGCATATGCACCTGGTGAACGCTAGGAGGAACCTGGGATCTCAGGGTAGGCTCGTGTCCGAACAGAGCGGAGCCTTCGAGTGCCGCGACACGGGGGTCGCCCGGCGGCTCACGGAGGCCATCGCGGCCGCGGAAAAGAACAACGTGCCGTCGAAGGACGACGAGGTCGCCCTGACGCCCAGTAGATACGGCGAGAACATGCACACTCCAGAGTTCATCGATTTCCCCAGCGAGATCAAGGTGAACGAATCCGCTAAGGCCGGGACGACGCTGGTGAAAATACGGGCCAGAGACAAGGACTTGGACTACAACGGGAAACTGGTGTTCTGTATATCGAGCGGTGACCGTGACTCCGTGTTCGGCGTGGATCCCGACACCGGGGATCTGAACGTGATAGGCTACCTGGACCGCGAAAGGGAGAGCGAGTATTTCTTGAACATCAGCGTGTACGACCTGGGCAGGCCTCAGAAGTCCGCCTCGAAGATGCTGCCAGTCACTGTGCTGGACGTGAACGACAATGCGCCGCGATTCGAGAAGTCCCTGGCGAGCTTCCGGATCTCGGAGACCGCTTTGAACGGCACTAACGTGTGGCGGGCGAACGCCACCGACGCTGATCTCGGCGAGAACGCGCGCGTCACTTACTCCCTGGTGACCGAGACCAACGATTTCCGGGTGGATCCCGTGACAGGTGTGCTGAGCGTGTTCGGTAGGTTGGACAGGGAGCGGCAGGAGATCTACGAGCTGAGAATACGAGCCCAAGATAACGGCGGTAAAGGGACGGATATGCCATCGTTGTACTCGGACGCTTTGGTCCGCGTGACGGTGGACGACGTGAACGACAACGCGCCGACCTTCGCGTTATCCAGCTACACGGTGAAGATACGGGAGGACGTACCGATTTGGACGGTGGTGGCGGTTGTGGATGCCACTGATCCGGACGAGGGTGCGGGCGGCGATATCCAGTACTTCCTGTCCGACGCCATGGAGAGCGAGGGCTTCTTCAAAGTCGATAACGTGTCCGGGACCATCAGGACTACTCAGAACTTGGACTTCGAGGAGCGGCAGGTGCACACGTTGACGATAGTGGCCAAGGACAGGGGGGAACCGTCCCTGTCCTCCGAAACGATGGTCATAATCGAAGTGGTCGACGTCAACGAGAATCTACACACACCGGTTTTCGACGACTTCGTCGTGTCCGCGAGTGTGTTCGAGAACCAACCAGTTGGTACGTTGGTGACGACCGTTCGAGCAAAAGACGCGGACCCTCTCGGTGGCGACTCCAGGATTGGATACACTATTCGAGGCGGCGATGGAATCGGTATCTTCTCCATCGACAACGAAGGTGAGTTTTCCAATTGTTCTGTTGCTATCAGCTTTCCGGGTTGGTTGACTCGCAGTCCAAACCGAGGGTAAACTGTCAGATATTCTTGTAACCTAGAAGGCATCTACAAATATGACTGTTTTACTGTCCTGGATTCTGTTGACGCATCCCCCAGATTCCATCAGGTCGACATGTTCCCGTTTCCACTCGTCTTCGTCGCGATCAACGTCATTTTGCAAAAGCCGATCGCGGCATTAACGTCAATCCATTTTTCCGAGAGGCTTCGAATCTCGACGCGCTTGGGTCTGGTACATTTATCGATTGATCTTAGCGAGTGGGGTTTCTAGGTTCGTGCTTCGTCTGCTTCAATAAAGTATCCGCGTATAGAGGCCACGTACCTCGCTATTCTATGAAATATCTGTTAATGAGGAGCTTGAATTTTAAACCATGCCGCACTCAATGGGTGCACCGATGCGAACGTTTATTTAAATCTGACAAGCATCGTGAGGTGCGTTAACATCCAGCTCCTGCCCACGCGATTTGCATATTACCCTTTTTAAGAGGAAGCTTTGCTCGCTGATGCTTCTCGTTGGTCTGTAATTTAAATTCGTTTCTTCCAGACCCTCAAATTTCACGCGCGATGTTCTGCGTTCGCTCTACGAACTGGGGCAACGGAATTCTACGAATATTTCTATCATTTTTTAAACGAAAAGGTGATTGAGTCACTGGAAACCATTTTATTGTCGATAATTCGGTTGAAGGGAATTGTGTGGCTTGGCGCGAAAAAAGCGCGCGACAACCAAAGCTTTCGCGATTTCCGCGGGTAGCCTCCCTTTCGAGCTCGGGCAGAAGGCGAATCGACCGTAACAATAACTTTAAAAATTGCTCGTGCCAGCGGCAAACAGCTCCAATTTCCAGAGCCGCGTCTCTTTTCCGCTTTGGTTGCTCGTCCCTTTCGTTGCTTTCTGGCCGTTGCTATTGATCGATCAAAGGAAACACGAGGCAGATAAAAGCGAAATACGCGCAGCTCGCACGAGACATGGATTTTTTCATCCGACAGCCGGGGCCGATGGTGCGGTGGCACCGGTCCAAAACGAAGTTACAACGTCGCGGCCCATTAAATACCGATGCAACGGGTTTAATTGAATTATGGTACTCGCGAGGGGTCCCTTTTTTCGAGTCCACCGCGGCGCATTAAATTTCTCCCGCGGTCTCCTTTCACCGCGAAAACGACTCGAGAAATCGCTCGTCATCCCGTTTAATAGTTAACCCAGGAACGTGCGCCGCATCGTTTGGGCCGATTAAGCGCAGCACGAGCTGCCATTTCCTGGAGCCAGTCTCGGCGATACAGACACTCGGAATACAGTTATTTCTCCGGCATGCGAAACGAAAAGTACCTATCGATTATCTTATCCGGAGCCGCGAGAAGCTTGAAAACGAAAGACAAAGGCACCCCATCCGATGCAACTTCCATCGTCGTGCTCGAAGAGGCTAATCCAAGATTCCTCCCCGATCCCCCTTATTTTTAATTTCCATCTTAAACGAGCTAGTTCCCCGAGCGATCTCGCAGAGAGCTCCACGCCAGTCGTGATTACTCGAACGCGACCAGTCGAGGATATCTCCTAAAATCTCGCCGCGTCGACTCGCCTCGCCGCGCCTCGTCGTCCTTCGTCCCGACAGCGGCTTAATTAATATAAACGCGATGCTAATGACGCGGCGTGGCGATGAATATCGCTCCAGCGGACCGGCTTTTTTCTTACTTTCTCCCCCTCTTTTTCTCTCCGACGATCTATTTACTAATGACCAGTAATCCTCGGTAGAACGAGGGAGAAACGACGCGGCGCCCCGGCGGGTACGCGACCATAAATCGCGACGACTGACGTTTCGACTCCACTCGAGCCATTTCGCGCCGATAAAACGGGAGGGGGTTAACAAATAAAAAAATAAAAACACGTAGCCGGCATCGTGCACGCTTCAGTCACGTTCGACGAGTTTCCATCGTTCACCGGAACAGAACGCGGTCGTATGCGCCGTGCTAGTTGCACCCCTGGTGCACAGTTATGTGCGCCGTGTACACTACTTATGTAGCTCGCGCGAGCTGTATTGGGCGGCGGTGGGTGGGCAAGGTTCGTGCGCGCTGCCCGAATGTGTGCCGCCCGAGCGCGGGGGTTATATCGATCTTCCGTCGAGCAAAAATAATACATTGTCAGTGGTGTATGCATATTCAAACGGTGTAAATATTCATAAGTTGCTGGGTGTATTGCCTTCGTGTTTGGTGCACGACCGGTGGTAACTTGGCTCTTGGTGTTGGTTTCGGTGCTGCACCGACGGACACGCCGATTATTATACTTGCGAGACAGTGCACCATTCGCGGGATTCTTCCGCGATTTCATCACGAGCAATAGGCTCAGGCTCTCTTCTCCATTTCTCAGATGCTTACGACGATGTGATCTCGCGATCTCTGTCAGTTCAATCTAGCTCCCCATCGATTGATTGCATTCCTCGTCGAAATGGCCCAGTTCATTCTCTCGTGCGACTTGCTCGATGGCTTAACGTTTAAATGGTCGCGTGTGAATCTACAAGTCGCGATGACAGTGTTTGATGGAAATTATTCTACTAATTAGCATTTGATTTGGCCAAAGAGATTTGTTGCATAGAGTGAGCGATCGCGTGGAAGGTACGCGGCCTGGGAGAGAGTGGGTCGTGGGTGATGGTGCACGTGCAGGCTCGTTAGCCAGCCCGCGTTCGTTGGTTCGTTGCGAGCAAACGACGTCGCCGGGCGATCGACTAAATTCGCTATGACGCGGTTCACCCGGTCGCCACCGCGAGGAAAATGCAGTTAAACTCTGATCACCATAGAAAACTGCCACGCCTAGTTTGCAAGGCCGAGGACCAGCGCGGCACCGGGCACGTTTTCCGGTAAACGAGCTAACGCGTTATTCCGCGCGGCACTGTCCACTTTGTCGGCCGCCGGTGTCGCGTTAGTCCATTAATAAAGCACCGCACACGTGTACACGGTCTACGTATATCCATATTACGGCAGCGCGGCCCGAAAGCTCGTTCGAGCTTGATCGTGCGCGAAACGAAGGAAACGGCTCGCCCGTTCCAGCTGACCCGCGTAATTTCAAGCAGATGTATCGGTATCCGGAAATGCTTGACCTCTCCGACTCCGAATCCGGCGTCCAGCAGCAGATTCGTTCTGTTTTTCTCCCCGACAGTGGCGACTTACCGCCTCGGAGTCGAAAGGTCCGCCGCGAATCGCAAGACTCACGGCGATAAGCCTGGTGATCCATTACCGCGGCCATTCGAGGAATTCCCGTGGACAGAGGTTCTGGAACGCGGGCCATAAGGTCGGCTGACGCGCTCGATGTCACTGTAAAAGTTCACCTTTTACGTGGGACCGCGAAGACTTCTAAAAAAGCTTCTGATAGGTACATAGATTGAAAGTTCTCTTCAGATGAGTCGTGTAAGTCAGTAGTAACTCGTGAAGCGTATTTAAGAGGCAAAGAAAAAAAAGGGGTCTCATTTAGAGACGACAGGCTGGTAAGCGCGCGTGCACATCCCGTTAACGAGTGGCAAGGCGGTAGGCATGGTCGTTAGCCTTTAACGAATTAATTAAATCCCACCAAGTAATTATCGAACTCGTCGATACCTCGATGCAAGACGGGGGCCACGACGACGACGACGAGGGACGGGTTCTCCTGGCGGACGGATTGGACAGGGAAGGTGGTCTCTCCCCATCGACGCGGCAAAAATCCAATTTGGCCCCGACGAGTGCCGTATGAGCCGGTATATTCGAACAGCTCGTGAATTATACCGGGCATAACGATCGCGAACGCCCGCACCTCCGCTCTAAATTACCTCTATCGACAAACGCGATGTTTTTATTCCCCTCGAAAGTCGTTTCGCCTGCTTCCCCCTGGGCTGTGCCCCGCGTTCTGCGATATTGGATGGTGGTATCGATCCCAGCTCCAAGACGGACGGCTTACGCAACGGCTGATATTTAATTTACACCGTTGTTTTTCCGCCGCTTGTTGTTCCGATCAATAGAAAGATTGCATTTGCACGGGCGCGGGATACATGAGAGGATAAGAAGGCAATCAGGCTGAAAGGCAGGGGTCGCTCGACGGGGTTGCTGATTTCAAATAACTTTCCGTTTTTGGGAATGCAGAACGAAAATTAGTGGGTATGTGATAAGTGCCACTTATCCATATCATTTACAGTGCATTTTGGTGTGGCTCCACTGAATTTTCAGGAAATTCCAGTCATATAGTTTTCGTTTTAATTTAGTTAGGTACATTACTTCCAAGCCACACTGTGTAGAATATGTGGATCAACGTCGTTGCTATCAGTCACGTCAATAAGCGATGTAACCCAGGTCGTTCTTGTCGTTTCTCGAATGACGACCGACCGACAGCATCCGCTGCAGCGCGGTATTGTGTCGTTGAAATTTCTGGTATAGTGGCCGAAGTTTCACCGGCCTTTTTCCTCTCCGCCAGGTGGGAAGAACAATCCAGGCGACTTTTTGCTCGGTACAGTTTCCTTTCCCTCCTTTTGCCTCTTTGCTTCCCCAGCCAAGAGACATACACGACTGTCTTTTACGACCAGCAACTGCATAAGCAACAAACGAATGGAACGCGTGAATGCTGTTTTATAACAGAGCACAGACACTTTGCTAAATGTCCCAACGATTCTCGGAGGAAATATTCAGGTTGTATGATTGGAGGGAAGTTCTTTATCGGGGCATCCAACTTTTCCAATACTGCGAAATGAATGTGAAATGTTTTATCTCGTATTCAGGGCGTTGCATGTAGAGTTTCTGTAGTTCTGGAGTTAATTACCCCTTCTCGTACTTCTAATACTGCCTCCAGCATCGCAGTCTGAGAATTGAGGGACTCAGTCGAAAACAGGCACATGTCACGTATGCATAAATCTTCGTTTCTTAAGAATCCATACCATTTTTCAACAAGAATTATACATGTTTTTGATAACTTTTTATTTCATAAAAATTCATGAACATTAAACTATAAACTGTGATATTTTTAATAATATATGAAAACAACGAATACGAAAATTTCTAGGTAAAAAAAAATCATAAGAAAAATCATAAAACGGTAGCACGTGCTTGTTTTCCACTGGACCCCTCAATTTCAAACTGATATTAGTAAAATTATAGGCGTTCAAGAAACATCTCCCCTAACCAGATTTTATCAAGGGGAGATTACTTAATTTCAAGTAAAAATACCACTAGAAAACGGAATCAAATTAGCAAAGTTATCAAAACAACTCACCGTTGAACACTAACGAGTAAGCCGGACAGATTTGTCTGTTCGTGATCGTGGTATGTTGTACAAGATTCCCCTGGGTTGATGTGTGTGCTCAATGGTTATGAACCTCTGCTTAAATATTGTGCTAGAATTAACAGGGGCGTGTCGGCCTCTAACGAACCAGGGGAAAGCAAGCGAGCGCAGCCATGACGAACAAAGCACTTACAACCAACAATACGCTCGCAAAGTTAAAAGGCTACACGTTGCCATAAGTAATTACGGGAATGTTTACTTAAAACGTAGTTGTTATTGCCACGCGATCGAAGTTACCGCGCGTGTAGGATATTTGGGACAGCTTAGCAATGTTGGTAATTTGCACAAGTTGCGCGTGACTACACCACGCTTGCCTAACACTCGCGAAACACACGTACCTACATCTTTCAATTTCGAATGTAGGTCAAGAATTTTTCCAATACAGAAGCAAAACAGTTTCCCGCTAAGTACACGAACTTATCCTGCCGTGTACTGTTTATACTGGCGATATTCAATAAGTCGAGAATAACACTGCAATTACTTACCTACTGTGGTCGTCGAGTTTTTATTAATATTTTGTCAAGGCAAACAGACGCACAGGACACCGAAGAGCACTCGGAATTGCAGGGTTAAACGTTTGTTGCAACGTACCTATTCCGGGCAACGTTTGCTCTTCTTTACGAATTTCCAGCACGTTGCAAAAGCGAACGCGAAATTACTGGATCCCCGATAGTATCGGTCAGTAAAAGCGGGCGTTATAGTCGTGGAACGCGAACCGCCAGGATCGAAAGTTACAAAGGACTTCTTTCGGAGTCCATAAACATAATTATTTACAGGAAGCACTGCAGTAGCGGCGGAGTGGCCCGTTCCGCGGTGAAATTGCTAGAGAAAACACTCGGGTGCTTCCGCTACGTGTGCCGTGTATTTTGAGAACATCAAAGCGCGAAATAAATTATTTCCCCCTCATTCTTTATTATTGCCGCAGCCGGTGTCGCTCCTCGTCGCCACGTTTTTAATTACGTCCGCGTTAATATTTCGCCAGTTTCTGCGTTACATTTAGTTTCGTTATTCTCGCGACATTAAAAATTGCCCCGGTTACAGGAGATCGAAATACCGGCGCGCGCAACGTCAAATGATAGCCCAATTTACATTCGAATTCTCGGGGGACGGTGGAATTTCTGTCGGAGCCATAAGTGACACCACGGGCCAATGACGTGCTGTCACATTCGGCATATAATTACAGGTCACGTAGCGCAGCCCAACAAGATACCGGGCGAGGATTGCGACGCTGTAAAACATGTTTCGGACGGGGCAACGTTCACGCGTGCCGCGCGTACGAATTTCCGTCATGAATCCTTAATGCCCGTGGACAGGCCTCGCCCTCTCGCATCGGCGTGTTCCAGTCATTAAGTCGCTCGTCTTCGTAAATTACACGCGGCGCAACCACCCTCGAGCCGCGACTTGGATAAAGCATGGGCCACCTGTGCCCTTCGCAAAGGAGACCCCAAATCCAGCGTCACCGACGCGTGTAATTATCGCGTCTCGAACGCAAACGTTGGCGCTAACGCGTGCAGGCGCGTGCAGCAATCGGCTGAGCTGTACAAATTTAACGAGGGGTTGCAACCCAGGTGGGAGTTCAAACGGTTCGGCTCGAGGAAAGAAGATGGATTCTCGCGGGCACGTTCCACTTGGCACCCTTGGACGCGAATGCCACTCGCTGTGGAGAGATTATTAGTAACATTAGGGATGCAAAGGTGCGAATAAGGGATCAGACACTTTGATGTGGTTCTCAGAAAAATAGAGAGTGCTCGTCCGTCTACACCGGCACGAGAAACATCGGGTCTCTGTAATAATACTAATAGCGTTCCGACCAACGGTACGTTAACTCCCGTGACAGATCAATTTGGAGGTTATTATTATTAACTGCTCGGGCAGCTTCAAGGGGTTGAATATTTAATTTCAGCCCCGCTGCTAGACAAGCCAACTGTCTGTTAACTGCTGCATCCTTTGTGCGCCGTTTTCCGCGTCGACTGTTTCAGATGATGAAGTGCAATTCGCTCGGAGCATATAAAGGAATGCCTTTACTTCCGTTCTCAAAGCAGGTACTCGGTTTTCATTTGATTCCTCTGCTGAAACGCGGGGAGCGAGCTCGTCTGCGCCGTCGAGATAGATTGTGCGCATTGTTTCTCGCAAACTGTCCATCCCGGCTGGGGGAGAGAAGGAGGGTATCTTCCAGCATGGACTCGCGATGACTTCACAGCCTTGTCCCATCAACGAGATTATATTTTTTGCTTCCCGCTCGTCGCCTTTCAACTTCTTGACGATTTGTCCCATCGAGTCGATTTTATTACGCGCCCCGGTATTGTATCCGACACAGGAGCCTCCCGCCCCGAGCGTATCTTTGCTGGTAAGTTCCCGGGAAATGAAGTCTCCCGACCTGCGGAACAGCGCGACTCACATTCCTGCCGTGAATTTCATAATCGATTAAACATCTGCTAACTTGTAAGTATGAGACAAAGGCTCCGCAAGAGACAAAGGGGCATGTGATATACCTAGATCACCTTTCGGATCTCTGATGAATGACTAAAAGGAACTTCGCTGGTAAAGCGTTCGTAAGTGACTTCTGAAACGAAAGGAAAGAAACAGGGGAGGGACAGATAGAAGGAAGTTTTATTTAGAGAACAACTTGGATCAGACACCCTCGAGTCATCCACGCTTTTCCTAATCACAGTCGGTGGAAACGTATCATTTCGAAACTCGTGTGACCCGAGCGATCGCGTCTCGACTGTTTCGAGGCGACCCCGGAAGACCCTCTCTTTGGAAGTTCGCGCGAGTAGCTTTTGGAGAACACAAGACGGGCCCCGGTGGGGGGCAGAGGGGAGGGCAGGATGGGTCATTGTCTCTTGAGAGGCTATACGGCGCGATGTGCGCGTGTGGCCCCCTATGTGACGTCACTTCCGCCGCCCTCAGCCTCTGCCTCCTTGAAAACCGGTATTATCGTCGTCTTTTCCCTTCCCTCGATCCTCTATCTCTCTTCGCCCCTTTCCCCCCTCTCTCTCCCTCTCTCTCGGGATCAGAGCGTGGCCGTTCGCGAGAAAATCTCGCGATGCATCGCGCGGCTCGCGTGGGCGGCGTTTCAGCGCTTCGGGGATTAGATTCACGAAGAAGCGCATACCGGTCATGCTCTCCTCACCCTTATCCGCCGCATTACGAGCACGTAAGTGCTCAGCTCTCGTTTCCTGGAACATGCACCGCCGCGCCGGCTGACCGCGCTGAAAAGACCGACGATTTATTCCTGTACACGACCCCGTAAGTATATCGAATCGCGGCGCCCCAGCCTATGCCGCTTCTTTTCAAAGGTGCCTCGATTTTTTTCCCTTTTCATGACCCCCGCCGACTCGGACCAGCCTCATTTCGTTCCGCCTCCTCCGCGGCGGAGTATCTCGCGGAACATCGTCACCGTGGGATATCGTGAAACGGTTAATGCAAACGCAAGCGGAGACGCAATGCTTCATTGCGGGTTAATCCGGGCAGGCCGATAAATTACGTCGGAACGACTCTTTCGGACAATTAATGGTATCGACCCCGTGGATGCATTACGCGCGCGTTACGGCGATACCTGCGCGCTGATAAACGGTGCACGGGTACGATCAATTTCGCTGGTCCGTCGAGACGCGTCGCGGGCCTGTTCCTTTGGGTGTTGAAAGCTCCCGTAGCGTGGGAAGATGGATTTTCTTAGGGACACGTATCGCGTGAAGATCCCGCTAATTGCCGTAGAAATCTTTGTTAACTCACTCTCGTTGGATCACTGCCATTTCACGGGGAAGTATAACCTGGTATCAGTGAAACATGTGCGTAGCAACTTCCATGCAACTCAGTGTCCAGCGAGAGTCGACAGAGGATCAGCTGCAACGAAACACAACATCGAATTCACGTCGACAGAGGAGCGCCAGGGGTTAATCCCTTGTGCCCAAGTCGTGACTCTGTACTATGGGAATCGTATCAGTTGCTACGGACACGGTTTAACCAATTTTTTCCCATTCTTCTTCCCCGACACACCGTCCCTGGGGGTCCTCGGGGAATCTCGAGCCCCTGTATTTCGCTTTCTTTGGAATGTATACGGCGAAGCTACTTCTACACCCACGGGTCAGCCGTTGCAAGGAAAACCCACACCCCTCTACGATGCATTTTGCCCTTCTTTCCCTTCTTCGGGGCATCGGATGCGGCCAAGCGTGAATCACGTATGAAAACGAACAAAGGAACGTTACGGGATTTCGGATCTCGCGGGAACACGAACCTTAGCTATGCGTGGGTATCGTAAGAAATGATGGATGCACGAGTGTATGCACCGGAGATCGGGTACGTGGAAATGCATGGTTCAATGAAAATTACACGCTCTGGTGGCTATGGGCCAGCAGCGGTATCCTGCACCCTTCATTGCTTATCACTTCGGTTCGATAACCGGCGAACCGTGGAGAAATCTTCCGGCCCGATTCGAAAACCGTCAATTTTCGGATGGTACGGCTTTGGTACACATGCGCACATACTGTGCAGGTCACTTAAAATATCAAAGCTGTAGAGGACTTAAGAGGATTTCCCTCATTTCGGGTTGCTGCAAATACGATTTCAACCTTTATGTCAACGCTGCTTATGAATGAACCTCTGTAAGCGAGTTTCTCTGACTGCATATACTATAGGGTAATTCCGGGAGACGCAGCCGGGCTGAAGAGTTGGTCGAAACAGTTGATTTCTAGAGAATTAATTGTTCTGAACCTTAACACATTTTTACATATACATAGATGTAGAGTCTGAATATAGCAACTCGACCAACTCTCCAGCCCGGCCGCGTCTCCCGGAATTACCCTACATAATTAACTCTGATATATAATAACGAGGAATTGAGTTGAAATCTCCAGAAGCTTAAGAATATAACGTGGACATTACAGTTGAAATAAATTAGTACTCGTGTACCAGCTTCTTCCTAGCCCATCTTAGTCGAATTACGTGAGATGAGGCAATATTTCTCGATAATCCGTGGTAGGAGCCACTTGTCCCTTTACCGAATGGCTGTAACGGCTCATTTAAATCTCGCGCGGTGAAGAATTCCTATCGGAACAATTCTTATCGCATGCCAGTGGGGTCCCAGTTCTGAGTCGCGATGGCCACTTTCCTTAATCTCCCTCCAGCCCACGGATCGTGTAGGTACGACTAATTTGTAGACGTTTGACTTTCTACTTCCATTATTAGATAACGCGATACTCGACGGGTTTTTACGGTGGACCGAGCATTAGCGTAGTCGTCACAGTGTTTTAGATCCAATGGCACATAATTCAATCAGAAAAACAGGTGTAGGATTATAATTCATTCCCGGTAGCTATATGAAAACCTTTGCTTTGAGACCCGTTCGAATCTCGATTCTCACGGTTACAGTCATAAACGCGGAGCTGTCTGTTCGCGGCCTATAAAAGAAAATTCAAGGCGCGCTTACGAGGTTAGGCCACGTTGGGCGAAGTTATAAAGTTATAGTCTTTTTCGACAATTTTTTGAAGGAGATAATGAAATAAACGGAAAATTCAATATGAAGCACTTATTTAGTTTTAGGCATGTAGAAAATAATTCTCTTTGATTTATTGTTCTAAATCAAACGGTATAGTCATGAGATTAAACATCGTGGAAAACCGCATTCGGCCAAATTTTGCGTATCACGACCCTGTCGCCGTCATTTTGTACCAAAAAAATACAACTTTTTCCGTCGTAAGTTGTCCAATAAAAGGCTTCATATAGAATTTTCCATTTATTTCATTATCTCCTTTAAAAAAATTCCCGAAAATGGCTATAACTTTGCTTCGTCCAAGGTGCCGTAACCCCTCAAAACATCAGAGCAAAGACCAATTTTAATGGTGCCGAATCACCGCTAACTCCAATCTCAATTCCCAGCATTATCGTTGCAGATATTAAGACTCCCCATCAACCTCGGTATTATGCGCCATTAGTATGGTCAATTAAGCCATAAACTTTTATGCAAGCGTTTACGGGTTAACCGAACGACCAAGCGGTCGAAATCCACTGTTGAAATCCGAAATTTTAGGGGCGGCTTCGTCGAGATCGTCGGCACCCCGGGGATAAACGATCCGCCGATCGCGGGGATGAAGCGATCGATGACGTCTCGTGGCTTCTCCATAGCGCGGCTCGTGTTGAGCATGCTTCACGAGCCCTTCCCTGCTACTTGCGCAAATGGTATACATCTAACGATTAGTCTGCAGAACGATTAACCTAAATTCGCTGCGGGCGCACCTGCACGCGTAGCACGGTTAAGCCGGTCTTTTGTGGTGTAACGATACACGGTATCTTGCAGGGTACCCGGCTGGGCTCGTTCACTTGTTAACATTTGCCGGCTTTGGTTCAGCACACCGGCAGGAAGAACGGAAAATTTGGTTAGCCGGTGATCGCGCGCCCCACTGCATCCTCGGTCGAGCTAAGCTGGGTATTATTCCGTCTTATTATCAATTCGGGAATTAATCTCGCGGAACATCCCGTGGAACGGGTCCCAGTATAGAAATTGCGAGAGCAGTTGCGGGGGACGTCGGGTCATTGAGGGACTTGAATCGCGCTAGACGATATCGTTGACTCGTACTACTGGAACGAATGTTTCACTCTGGCGAGAGTTGTGCAACCGTCGTCGTCATCGTTTTATGGGTCGTATATTTTTGTTACTTTAATTTAGAATTGTTTGTGCAGAGATTGCGTGGGAGTACTTTCTGTAATAGTACGACAAGATAGTTTCTCTTTGCGATTTCTTAGTGTAAGGTGCATGGAACCAATTGACCAATTACATACATGGTTCAGACCACCTTGGTTCTAAAATATTCCAGACGATCGTGTTACTGTATCTCAAGTTTCGCTGGGAATTGGGGACGCAGACTATGGAAGAAGGTATTCATCGGGCGCAGAAACCCATTTCTCCAAGGTATAATGCTTACCGCAACATTAGCTCCCGCTATAAATTAATCCGCGCCCAGTACCCCCGGTTTTATAAATTTCCGGCGTAACCGACGGGGCAAGAGCGCCGAGACAATGAGGGATTATAATTTTCTCGAGCATGACTGCTTGAGCCACTGTAAACATTTATTATTGAACGCGACTTCTCGTTCTACGGAATGTCTAATGCTGCCAAGAGCACCCAAACCTACAGTGTATAAAACACTATCGTAGGAATAGAGTTTCCGAATTCAGCAAGCCTTTTTCGCCGCAAAGTTAATGCGATCCTCGCGAAACCCGTCGCGCACACCGAATTTCACTACATTTTTCGCTATTTTCTCAACCAAAGTCAATATTAATCCATTTGTTCCGCGTTTTACCCATTACAAACTACGAATGGAAGTTAATATTTCACACAGATGCATTCACGCGCATCCAATTCTATATCTACCCCGCACTATTTTTGTTTCCGACTGCATTCTATGTGCATCGAAATTCGATTTACAACGCCGAGCTGTACAAAATTGTTGGTGAAATATTTTTCCCATCGTAAACTTCAGAATGTTAGAAATCCAGTTAATTCGTTCGCGAGCTATTCGCGTCATTCACGATTGTGCGAAAATTGAACATCAAATAGTGAAGCTTTTGTTGAAACATCCACGTAGAAAATTTCTATAAACCCTTTATTACAGGCATGTCGATACCCGCGGGGTATTGCAATATCCATGGAGGCATCAATTTTTCGCTATACGAGGAAAACAGATTGCATCCGAATTTCGGAGTTCCCAGTTGTAATAGTCGCACAATTTAATGCCCTCCGCTGCTGCATCTTTCACAAGCCTTCTTAAACCTACAGTAAAGCCTGATTACGGCTATTTCGTCGTATGCAATGGGCAGTCGACAATGTAGCCACGCTAACTCGGTGGAAAAGTTTCGGGTCCGCCTTCCTCTCGAATGTCCCTTAAAAAGCTGGAGAATCGTCGGGGTACAGTTTATTCGGTCTGCTGTAGTCGCCTTGGCCCGCGTCGCGACGCTGAACTTCGCTTTAACTGTCCTCGTTTAGAGGTTTTACGCGTTGCCTCGCTCGCTCGCGAAGCCGAATTTTTTCGTCCACCCGATTTATACAACGCCATCCCGCCCCAGAGCCATGAGAGTCTTCGACAGCCTCCGTCAGGGCAATTTAAAAGAGACTCGTTCGCGGGTATTTCGTGGAACGTCAGCCCGACGTTCGGGCGTTAAAAAGTTGATAGTTGACTGATCTGCGCTCTGGGAACGGCGTCACGTATGGGGCGGAGCGCGGCGAAGCTAATGCTCGCGATAAAACCGCGCGTCGAGTGGTGCACGCTTCCGACTTACGGAGCCTCGAAAAATACGTGATGCATGCCGACGATCAGCCTCGGTGATGGATGGCGTCTCCCGGTAACCGTACGTCAGCCTCGCCTCCGGAGAAACTTCCTCCCGGTGTACCGTTCGGCTCGATTTTCTATAAAACTGTTTCGTCGGCAGGGAAATTTTGCTTGATCCCACTGCGAATCCCGTAAGATCCATGGCGGGAAAGTCAGAAGCCCGCTTGCTCGCAGGAACGTCGGTAAAAGATTGATATTGTTCTCCTCAGTCGCAGGAAGATCAAGCGTCCAAAAATCTGCAGTAGAGAGTCCGGTACCGTAACCGTTCCCCTCGCGATCGCGATGAGCAGTCGCGGAAGGTACGCGCGCAGTGGAAGGTGAAGCGCGGATTGGACACGTCGCAATTCCGTTCGTTGCTCGGTAAAAGGCAAGTTCGGCAGAGGCGATAATACGATGATGCATGCTCGACCCGCAGCCCTACCTACGGACGCGCCTAACACCTAAAATATGGCGTAGGTAAGCGCGAGTCCGGTCCAACCCACATCCGCGCGCGACTTGCGGAAGTCGGTGCTTCCAACTGCAACCGGCGGCAGGAAAGAAGCCTGCAGTCGCCGGTGGAGGAGGAGAAGGCTCTCGCGCACACGTACACGTGATGGGAGGGAGAAGAAGCAGAAGACGACGAAGGTGAAGAAGAGGAGGAAGAAGAAGAAGAAGAAGAAGAAGGCGGAGATGGAGTCGTGTGGGTACCCGGATCCGATGGCGCATGCGGTTCGTGGAACCGATCGGGAGAACCGGTTTCAGGACGTGTTTCGCGCCGTATATGCAGCCAGGATCGTCGATAATGGACGGAAGAGCTGTCCGCCGACGGTGCCTCTCGTCTCTTTTTTTTTCCAGCCCCGGCGTAGGGACTCGTAATAATCCGCAGACGCGGCGAGAATTCGATCTCCCGTGAGCTTCGACTCCTGTCTCGTCCAGTTCCTGTCCGCTCGTCCGGCTCTACGGCTCGCCATACCGATCACGATGACTCATCGCAGCCCCCATTTCGCGTCTAGTTGCGTAGGATCGAGGCGGTATATGCCTGTGGTCGTTGGTCGCTCACTGGGATCTCGTCTGCTCCGTTTAAGTCCTATGGAGGAAGACAGTCATTATGAGAGTTTAATTGGGACTCGGAGGATTTGGAGCTGCTTTCTGTATCTCATTAGGTTCCGCATAGTAATGCCGGTGTAGGGTCTGGATATCCGCGACAAAAGATTGCGTGCGCGCTCTTTTTTCCACCTCAACGCCTCGGCAACCCTCCACGACGCCCGACTCGACCGCGTGCTTAAATTTCACGTTTAATTACGTCCCTCCGTCGAAATTTCCATCCAAGTCTCTCTCTCTCTCTTTCTCCCCTCTCCGCTCGCTCTCTCTCCATTCCGATGCGATAGTTAATTAAAAATAATAATTACCGGGGGGATAGAAAAGTTTACAGATAAACTCAAGTTTATAGCTAATTTCCCGGCCCATGGTACTTTAAAGTGGAAGTTAACTACCTCGAACTCGTGGTAAATTACACGCCGGACATTAAGTGCCAAAGAACGTTTGCCGCAGTTTTATCGTCCTTCTATATTTTCCTCCGTTTATCTGGTTAGATATTAATTTTTCCCGGACGCGGTCTAATGCTCGCCCAGTAGCAGCGGACAATTTCGTTTAAATGAAATTTCCTGATTCCAGAGCGAGTGCGTAAATTGGAAATCTAAGCCGTCTGTAATTGAAGAGAAACGAATTAACTTGTGGCGAATGTACCAAGTCCTAATTAGGATCCTAGAATCTGCCTGGCTATACTCGTCGGTGCTTCCTTCCCTTTTTAATCCATGAAGAAATTATGTCGACGATCGAAATCGACCGATTAAGATCTCAAGACCCCCCCCCCCCCGACAGGCCCCAAGGCGGAAACATCGAACGGGATATCGAAGAGTCGTCGATTTTTACTTCTCCCTGATGTTCCTTCGGCGCGAAACGCCTCGGCGGGACACGTTCCCCGTTTACGGTCCCGCGGACGAAGCTTTCCCGAAAACTGCTAACACGTATACCCGAAGGAAACGTGGACGCGCGGCTCGCATATGAAACGTGGCCCGGACACGTGAAACTCTAATTCAACGCACGTGTCACCTCCCTCTGGCTGTCGCGACACGTGCAACTTCTTCCGTGGCCGGCGCATGTAAGCTAACTAATTGTAAACGATACGCGATAAATTTCGCCGCGAATTGTCGCGTTACGTGCAAGCCCCAGTGGGGACTTAAGCGTTGACGCGCCAACTTGGATCTAGGTCCAAGTCGTTCGAAAGCGACGGCCAACTCCGTCCGAACTGTACAATTACGGTTAATAAGCGTCCAAGCGCTTTGGAGGGTGCACCGACGGAGGCAACAGCGAAATTGATAAGCACGTAATGATACGATGCCGCATCGGGCGCGATCGCGCGCCTGTAATTAGCGATAACACCCTCGCGCGCTCGGTGTCGATTCGTCACGCGAAAGTATCGCTGTTCACGGCCGTCCATCTCGAGGACGTTCTCCTTTACTTTTATCCCCGTTGCCTTGCGCGATCTCTTAGCTCTTGCAGAGAAGCTATAGTCAAATGCGTAATTTGTACAAAACTGAGGCTCAGGGGAACAGGATTGTAAACCCGGCAAAAATGTTTATTGCTATGTGTTTCGATGAACTAGCGCGTGTATTTTGTCTACGGCTGGCGTATCCTCGATATGGAATTCATGTCTCTTCTTGGTCTAAAGCAGCGTTCTCGGGGATAGACATTGTCCAGAGAGGAATGGTGGCGCGAGGAAAATATCGAATATGGGTTCGGTTTGGTAAACTGTGGCTCCGGCTCGTTCCTCCCGCTTTGCCGCATGAACGCGTGAGAAAAGTCCGCAGTATTCAGAACTCTACGGGAGTTATATATCATCTGTGGATGATAGCGTCGTGCCGTGAAAGCTATTCGTTTCAATGCGTACATTCATAGCCGCGGCTAAAAGCTTTGCATATTCCGCCTCCTTTTTCTACCCTTCGCCAGCAAGTTGCCGACGCGCCTGACTTCCAACGCGGAGTCGTCCTGCGGATCTTGACCGTGCATCCTGAACTTTTTCCTAGATATTTCGCCGAAATTAGACACTTAGGAACTTGGGAGCTTTAAAATAGAAATATTTTAGCGACAATCGTTTTCGATTACTAGGCAGATCTAGAATCTAGATGAAGTGAAATTCCATTCGCTATCGAACGAGAATTTATTCTTTATTAATTTAACGCTGTTTTCTAATTTCTTCGCCCCTCACGGCTCTCATACTGAAAATTGCGACCAGCGAGCTGAAGCGTTTCATCGCCGGGGGAACGTCTCTCGCGTGATTTATGATTTTCTTTCTCCCCCGTCCTTCCTTTATCAACCGTGAATAACTTTAATGGAAGTTGATCATCATCTCGTGATACACTACACCGCGCCAGGATGGCTTATAATCGGATATATCGGATCGAAAGTCGCGGCACGTTTTCCAACCGGATTCCCACCGAGCTATTTCGATCGCGGTGATCGAGGTAGACACGGCCAACAACGACACTATCCACGTTTTATCTATAAGGAAACAAGACTTCTGGCGTTCAGCAATGCAAAAGCCGCGACACCCTCGCTTTTGCGAATCGTCGACGCGATCCAGCGAGAAAGCACGTCGAGCCTCGACGTTTAATACGATCGCAGTAGATATAATTGCAATTAAATCTTGGACCTCCAGCTGAATCACTGGATGTTACAGCTTATAAATAATTCCCGTCCGTTCGCGTAAAGCAGTGGCGTTTTACTCGCCTTTGTCGCAATTAATTCCCTACGTTCGCCAAGAAATCACGCAATCCCATCAGCGAGCGGCCTCCCGGGGCAAAATTCAATTCGCTAAAGGAACTTTCATTAAGACGGGAATTAAAGGCGAATCCAATAAAGCCCGATTAACTATGAAATTTTTCATTCGACTATTTGCCTGGAGCTCGAAAGGGCGAGGCCCTCCGCTTCATTCTTGTTCGGACAGCGTTCGTTTTAACGATGGCGAGATGGAACTGGCGGGCTTCGATTTTAGTTTAAGTGGCTCGATAAATTTCATCCCGGTGTACGCGCGCCAGCCGAATCCGAGGGATTATTTGTTTCCGGGCATGTTCCCCGTCGATTGCGACCGCCCGATATTCCCAACGCGACGACACCACAGATCGTATTTAATATCTGCGCTCGTGTGCGCTGGTCGACGCTGACCGACTGTTAGATAAGATCGCTGAATTGTCCCGGCAAATTGCGAGTCTATTGATCGAAACTACACCGGAGGCTCGCACAATACTCGTATCATGAGACGTACTTCCGTTCCTATAGATTATAGAACAAGAGTTCGTTGCGTACGTCACCGAAGGTAGCTTGGTCACAAGTTGCGTTTCTCGTTTCAAATTGGGTTACTGGTCAATGTAGATTGCGCCAGGAGCGGATTGAGCTTTGGAATACGACGAGGAGCTATTCTTAAGGAAATCAGCAACGGAAGAACGGCCTCAGGACATTCAAGCCCTTATTGCATGAAACACTCTTTCTATATTTCTCCATTTTATGCAAGGAGGACCTGAGAGGGCAATAATTAAAATTAATCTCACTGATTAATTTATTACATAATTCCGATTGTAGTAATACAACTATAAAGGAGATCTATCATTTTTTTTCTCAATATTATAGACAGTTTTACAACAACATCACTAAGTATAAAAAATAAGTAGGGTAGATGTACCGTTTGTGGCCATTGCACTGTTTTTGGCCATGTGCACAATTATCTTAATTTTAAATTGCTTGCAGATCATTATTATGTGGAGAATTTCGCATCATAAATATTTTGTTTAGTATACTGCTAGAAAGGTTACGTTTATAGCTTACAAGGAAAAATATTATATTTTTTAAGAAATGGCCAAAACTGGTACAATACCTTCAAGTGGCCAGAAATGGTGCATCCACCCTAACTTATCTAAGTTCTAATAAATAATCTAATTTCGTAACGTTTACAGATACTTTTCTCAAAACTGACTTTTGGCAATAAGGCCCTTCTTGCATCCGACAGCACAATTTAGCTGATACACCTGATCGATTAAATCTCGACGGAGCGGCGCAAAACAGTAGTTAATCAGGCGAGCGAGCACGTTTATCGCGCGTTTAATTCACCGATAGGTTGATTAATACTAACGTAGCACCGGTGCCAGCAAACGGCTGAACTTTTAAATCGGCGAGCCAAAGGAAAAGTTATAAAACGCGCCCCAGCGTCCTCCAGGCTGGCAATACGTCTGGCAGATAACGTAACGCGCGCGTGTTTCCAAAGTTTTCCTAATTAACTGCAGTCGTCGGAACGACCGCGCCGTTTACTCGCGAACATTTTTCGCCTTGCAAAGGCGAGCGAGTTTTGTAAACAGAATTCCTGGCGACGGGAGTCGACGCCGTTGCTTGTTAAGCCTTCGATGGAACTCTGGCTCAAAGAGGCGCGCATTGCTTCAAAGTGCTGCCCACTGGTAATTCTTTCCGCGGCGCTGGGAAATAACAAATCATAGCTCCATTGTGAACCCCTCGCCGGGTACGTATACATTATCGGTAATAATTTCTCTTACAAGATACAAGTTACTGGTTCAACATACAAGTTACAAGACTGAGTTCGAAGTTCTGCCGGCCAAGTTTCAGCCGGCGCGCAAGCAATTCTCAAACGAGAGTTCGACGCTCGAGGGAAAATGGAGTCCGAGAATCAATGGAAACGGTGGAGAATTTTCAATCTGCGGTACGAATTAGTCGGTACCGGAAGTTTGTCGAGCGCTCGACAACGCTCGGACAGAGAGCTGTCGCTTTGCCATCGACCTGTAAACTATGCAACGTGATTAGCCTGAACTTTGGGCGACTGTGATTGTTCCCCCGGCGCCTTCGGCTAGCACACTTCTCAGCCTTTACCCTAAACGGGACTATGGTCATTAATTAGCGTCCGCCAAGCTGATGTGCCCGACGCGACGTAACGGAGAAACACAGCCCGCTCAGTCCTTCTACTCCAGCGAACTTTTCGGATTAAATCGAATGCGCGAGTATTATCGGCCGAACTCCGTGATATCCCGCATTTGATAAAAACTTCGGACTCGCTGGCCAAGCTCTATTGACGCGAGAACTGCGAACTGTGTCGGATAAATCGAGAGTTCGCAGAATCTCAACACGTCTCGGATGGAACTGGGCCACAGCGTCGAAATGGTTTGAAATGTAATCTGATAGTTTCTGTGAACTATCAAACTCCGGTAAGGTTTCATGGAAGAAAGAAATCGTGGTTCCTCGTTCTGAAACAAAAGACGCAGTTGTTGGTAGGTGCATTTTTGAAAGTCGATCATTCCTGTTTAACGTTAGCCGGCTAATCTGCTTATCGCCGTTAACCACCGAGCGGAGTTTGCAAAACAGCGAATGCCGCGGCTCGCTAATAATTAATTAGGAGACGCTTGGGCGACGATGATTGGACCCGATGATCGCGTTATCGCTATCGCGGCGTAATCGTCCGGGAGCATTAGGCGCGATGCGAACGAACGCGATGCGGCATTATCCAGGCTAATGGGAATAAAATTGTTGTTCCTGTGGGTAGACCGATCATCCTAGCGAACGACGAATCCCGCGAGGTTCTGCCCTGACTGCTGACAGAGCCGCGGGTTTATGCGCTTTGCACTCGCGTCTTCCGGGATAAACAATCGGCGCGATAATAGAAATGTTCTTTGTTCGACTCCGAACACGATTTTCGGCTTGAATCCTCGGGGCTTGGTGCTTTCGGATAATAGGGGTTTGCTCTTGGATCAATTGGAAACACGCTTTTCGGTTTCAATCCTGGGACTCTGATGCTTCCGCGTGGGATCAGTGCTCGTTGCGAATCCTGGTGGATTTGCGCACGCGAGTCTCGTTCAGCGGTAACCCCGTGAATGTATATTGTTTCTGGTTGAAAAATGACCCAGTTAACATGTGAACATGGAACGTTCTACATTTTATATATTATAATTCAAAGTTCCCCGCGAAAATGATTGTGTTTAAACGAATGTCACCGTGATTGAATTGCGAAACACGATATTATCTGGAGCTCCCTCTGTTTTCCAGATACCTACCTGCATCACAACTGCATTATCACGTAACAAAGGTGTACGAAACTTCAGCTGGTTCCCTCGGCTGCCCCTCGAGGGGACGGATTCAACTTGTGGATCCGCGACTACGTTTTCGGCGCGTAGACTATGCGGTCGCCCCGTCGGTTTATAAATTATTCCGAGCGGCTCGTTAAATTGCGGATGGCAGTTAATTCCGCGGCGTTGCGGCGCGAGGATCGAGCGTTATATATTATTGAATTAAAGGAACAGTTTCTCGCGGCTGGCAAGAATATCACTGGCGTTCCCAATTAAATTTTCGACGGCCGACTACGACTAATCCGACGCGATCGATCATTGGATAAGACGAGCCTCGACCCCGGATCGGCCATTACGGGCTGCGTTGGCTCTTTTTTCGCCTTTCCCATTTAACAGGCTCGGGGAAGAAGAACCGCCACGGATTCCGCGAGATAGGGAACGAGGAGCGCGGTATATCATTCGAAATGGCGCGAAGACCGCCGGATTTTTAGATAAAAATTCGATTAACCCTGGCAAGACTTCCCGGGTCTTGACCGACCCGACGTATTTCTGGATTATTTGTAACTTAGGCTCCTTTCTTTACCGTCTTATGCTGGCTTACTTATGCTGTGACTTATGTCTCGCGGAAATCTGAGAGTCGAAATACGCGATATAACCGAGGAGAAGACTTTACGCTTTAAAACAAGTCGAAATGATAATAATCCTAGCGGCGAAACGTAACAAAAGTCAGCCTGGGGTTGCGATGAACCCTGAACCAGTGAACACATTGTTCACAAAAGTTCACGTTGACTGGGTCCTTTGACGAAGGACAGGCTAACGCGCGGCGCTTCGAAATAAAAGCTTGTCGCGGGCGTAACGATCGAATCGGAGGATAAAAGACACGGTGCGACAATTATTGTTCTAGTTCACTGTCCTCCCCCTTTTATCCCCAGTTTTCGTTTTGTCGCGCCTGGCGCGGGAATTTCCGCGGGAGCTTTAATTATTTCGATGACTTTTTCTTCCCGCGCGAGTCAAACTGTTTTTACGCGACAATTAAAATTTCATTGTCCGACGATGGGGTCGAGTTACCAGACCGTTTTACGACGCCATTGTCCGCGATTTTTTACTTTACTTTCCGCATAGCTGCGATCGGGAACGCGTTTCTGTTACTTGCAGCGTTTTTTGCAAACGCGTTTTCCCTCCGCGAT
The DNA here is from genome assembly GCA_929108735.1 of Andrena dorsata. Classification (NCBI taxonomy): domain Eukaryota; kingdom Metazoa; phylum Arthropoda; class Insecta; order Hymenoptera; family Andrenidae; genus Andrena; species Andrena dorsata. The sequence continues at coordinate 55,721,658 of OV815489.1, forward strand.
GAGGAGACCATGGCGCGCGAGGGCCGCGCGTAAAAATTAACGATACGATTCGGGGGCAATCGAAACGTTTCGTACTCGACGGAAAGGTTTATTCGATTGGGCGTTACACTCTTTCGTGAATTAAAACGGTTCCGAGCGCCAACGTATAAATCAAACGGGTCGCTTGCCGATCGACCTGCACGATTGATTTCCCCTCCTAAATCCACGGTAAATGTTCATCTTGTTACAGAGGAATGAATATCGTTTCTACAGGGAGGATTTATCGATGAGCCGGGGTTAGACTGTCGATATTCTAGAGAAAATTCTGCTGGAGGGTTAGACAGAAACGGAACTTAAATGGTCCACGAAAGAGCGCTACCGAACATACGGCTGTGACCAGTTTCCACCCTCGAAATGAGTACAATAAGCGTCAGCCCTCTGTATAACGTTCCACGACCATTAGTCTGATCGATATTCTTCGCTCCGGGAAGTCTAAAGAACGTTTACGTCGGAATGAACGTCGTTTTAGAAATTCAACCCCTTCGCCGAGTCGTTAAAATCGAAACAGAGGTAGGGGGAAATATAGCACTCGACGGAATTCCTCTTCAATTCACCGGGGGCCGCCTTCCCGCGCGTAAATCGCGCGTGCAATCGCGTGGGGGAGCGGAAGAATTTGCGCGTCACAAAGCCGAAACTTTCACCCTTATTTTCGCCGGAGAAATAGCTGTTTCCTTTGCCTTTCGTACAGCCGAAGGTACGAGTGGAGAAAATTGTTTCTCCGATTGTCGGTGTTGAATTCGACTCGGCCTCTGACTACCCGAGCCGATGAGGGAACCGAGGCTGGATGCCTACGCTTCGAAACTCCTCGAGTAACTCGGCGCAAGGGTGGAATTTGCGACGTGCCTTTGCGCCTTCGATACCTTTGAAGGGCTGTGATTCCTTCTTCTCTCGCTCGCGCGGCCGAACCATCCGCGAAACGCAAGCACCGCGTCGCCGTTTCATTGCATGTATCAGCCGAGTTCATAAATCTATATTTTTCATAGCATTTTTCTCTGAGCTTTCCTTCCGTTAGCTTCGAAGACGTGAGATATGCATACTTTAACCTTACACTAGTTTTCAGTTTCACGTCAATCGCAGAGAAACACTTGTTTAAACTTTATATGTTACGACGGAGTTCATTCGTGAATATTCAACTAACAGACGGTGAAAAAACATCAGGACGATGAATCACATTTGACAACAGGATAGGAGATACATCTTCCCAGTCAATGAAATCCCCATATTTTTCCCTAGCGTCATAATTCAATTTTTCATGCGGCAGAGGCACAGGGCAATACGAGAGACCGCTATGTAACGTAGGCTGCAATGTGTGATAGTGGGATTGGGTGCATTCCTGTCGGCCGAATCGGCAAACCAATAATTTCAGTTCGCGTAAATGTTTACGAACGTGGATAGGTAAGCTGCATTAAATCGTAGCCGGCCTGGTGCGGTAACCCGCGAGTGTGACGTTGCATCCGGTGCCAGATAATTCGTTGGTGGTACATCGAGCGCTACGGGTCGTGGATTACGGTGTACAGAGCACCGATGCCATTGAACTTGAGGAATTTGGAAATTGGGGTTGCTCCAGATATATCAGAGCCTGCATAATTCGGGGATAGTAGGTACATTTCAGATATAGAAGCAATCTTATCTTAAATATATGTACTGCATACGTAGTATGAATACTTAAATCGGGACAAATCCATATTCGATATAATTCCTCGCACCTGGTGGTAATCCTAAAATATGCATAGCACCGATAGAAGGACTTCACAGTCTCCAAGAGAAGCTTCCCATCTATAAATGACTTGGAAGCCCGGTTCAAAATTATCCGTTCCTTCGAGTCATAGGCGAAACGAATGAACTGCGGCAGATACCGGCGTTCGGCTGCTGTCAGAATGGATCCCGGGTTAAATAAAAACATCCAGAGAGACCGGCGCAAAACGACGAACACGCTGACCCGTTGCGTCAGGTGTTAGGAGATTCATGACCGCCCGTTCGCCCACAAATTACGTCGTTACATAAGTACACCCTTGGCAGGCCCACTTCAGAGGATGAAAGACACCCTTCAGCATCTTGAGGTAATGGGTGTAATCATTCTATAAAGTCATTTGAATTTTTGCCCCTTGGGAAATTGCCTTCCCGATACTGCCAACGATCCATCGTTCCACATGTACGCGAATAAAAATTTCCCAGTTACATCAAATTTTCCATATTACTTTTCTCGTCGCACAGGTGCCTACTCGGAAACGGTAAGTACGTGTGCATTGGTTTCCAACGAATTTTTGTACGAGTACACAGCAAACACATGCCGGAACAATACGAGACCTTTGATTTGACATTTTCAAAATCGTTTAAAAACAATATGAACGTAGCAGAGAAATGCGCACGTTTGTTCAGCCTCAACAAGTGGAAATTTCCATGAAAATATTTCTCATTAAATGGTGGACGGTAGATTGGATGGAATTGATTAAACTTCCGGGGATGAAATTACCGTTGTTGGGCGTTTCGGTTTGCCGAACGTTATCAGTCGCGATAACTTTGGACAGGGAGCTCGACAAGTCCGTGAAAAGGATTCAATGCGCTTAAGCTTTCATCTTCTTTAATGGTCCCTTTTGCTTGCCTGCCTGATGGCTCGCTGCTCGTGTCGAAGCTCGTCGTTGTGCGGAAGAACGACGCTCTCTCGGATACTCTCTGACACGTGCTCCGGGTTGATGAAGGCAACCGGAGCTCGCCAGGATCGAAAGTTATCTTGGCTATTCCGCCCGCGCATTCTTCCACAGAGTGGACCGACCTCATTTGGTCTAGCGGATAAGATCCAACGGATCTCGCGAGATGCGCCTTTATTGGAGGTTTAAAATATTTGTGGGACGTCGAATCCTCGCGATCAAAGAGAAATCCAGGCAATAACTGCATTTTTCGAATCGCAGTCCAACGTCGCTGGTAATATCTTGGTTTAAAACTTTTCCTCCGTTTCGTTTATTTCGAATTCTTTAAAGAACATAGCTTAGCTTAGCATAATGAAAAATCTCGTCACCTCGCACATCACTTCTTCATTATCCATGTTCCCGTACCTCTGAAATTAACAGAGATAAGTATACATAATCAGGTGCGTCTTGTTTGACAGCTTCACCATCGATCTTTGAAGTCCCATTGTCCGAGGTGACTGTTTTCACGTAATTAGACGGTGATCGCTAGAAACTTGGCGACATCGCCGTGCAAAGTAGAAGACATTGAGAATGCTCAGACCCGTTGCGCGCTCTTTATTCCTTATCCTGCTTCGATCTGTGCCTGCTCTCGAGGCGTCTGTTTCGAGACGCGCGGAGAGAAACGGATGTCGGGAAACATTTTCATGAAAATAAATTTGTTTTTGCTATTTTTCCCGGATTGAAAAGTCGTCTCCCGGGAGGAAGAAGGCTTTTGGACCGTGAATTGGATCCCAACCAACTTTGATCCTCTCAGACCCATCTCGAACTCCCTCCAGAAATCATGCCTCCCCCTCGCCCCCGTGAAAAGTAACGCCCCACCAGCTACTCCTCCCTCTTCCGACGTCATTTATTAATTCCCTTCCGACAACTTCCACTCTTCTCCTCCACCCATCGCTCTTTCCTGCCCAGGGAGTCCCAAGACTTGTATTAATTTAGTCAATAGACCCTCCCGGGGATGAGGAGGCTCGGTCTTCGTTGTCCCCGTTAATAGATCGAGATAGGATCAAAGCGTCGACGGTAAACAATGTCCTGGGCGGTCACTTTACAAAGTATCGAAGGTGCGGTGGCTTTTTCCCTGGCCACAAGTTGTCCACCGCAGCCGGAGCTTCCAAGTTTTCGGATTAGCGGCAGGGGAGAAGCTTTATTTGGTGCTTAACAGGGCAAATCCGGGCCGTTGCTCCTAACACGTTCGAGTTTCAGTTGGTCGGAGGCTAGAGGCGGTTCCTGATATACTCGGCTGGGAATAGTCTCGGAAAATCTGCGGGGGAAGTTAACTCGCAGAAGCCTGGAAGAACTGGGGTAGCAATTTCGACGGAAGAGTGACACAATGGCGGACAATCAGCAGTGACAAACAATGCTTAGCTATCGTAGAGCGTATAATGACGAAATCTCAAGCGGGTGAACTGTATACCTGTAGCCTGCGTTCTCTTCTAGCATTACGAATCCTTGAGCGTCGCTGGTCAACAGCATTCAGAATCTCTTTGTACATCAAACAAGACAATTTCCGACCGTGGCCGCAGCCGTGAATCCCCCTAAGCGCCGCGATAACAGGCGATGCTTACGTTTTTACAGCTCCACTTGCTATCAGGTTCAGTCTATTAGGAGTAAGAAGCGAATTAAGGATTCGCCGATGCGATGTCTTCGGTTCACTCCACTTTTCTTTCCTATTCTTCTGTATATCTCCCTGCGTCGTACACTTAACGCTTATTCACTTTCGAACTCGATTTTAACTTTGAATGCGGAACACCCCCGACCTGTGTGCAATTCGGAAATAATATCCCAGACCAGGCCAGGAGAGGATATCACCGTGGGCATCAAGTTTGTCAGATTGTCGAGGAAAGTTCGGTCCCGAGAGCAACTCTGTAACGGATCCACCGAGTTCTATAAATAATTCTTATTCGGATTTATGGGCGTTATGTACGCGCCAACTTTCCAGATCGACTTTTCGTACGAGCGTGCCGGCTCGCGAACTTCTTAACGAGACACAGTGTTTTTGAAAAGCACGTATATGCATACCCGCGGCAACCAGGAGCTCTTGTCGCGCCTCACTGTTCTCGCGGACGCCAACTTAGCTGCTTCCTTCGTATCATAAGACACCCTGCGCACAATGTAATCTCCGTGAGAAATACCTGCGATGTACGCCAAGGATCGTTGGCTCTCAGCGAAACAGCAGTCGGGGTCTAGACACCGCGTAGAAGGATAATAACTGATTTCGCTCATTCCGCTCGACGGAGTGGCAAAGTCTTAACGCGCCGCGGAGATGCGAATATTTTCGCTGCTAGCAACGGCGGGTACACCTTGCTAGGTAAAATTAAGGCAGCCAGGTTGAAGACGAGTAGCCAGGAGGATTGAATCATACTCGGTCAGGCGATGTTGTTCTGCATTATCCTCGACATTTTTCCGCGCGGAAATCAAGCCGACAAGGAGACGGGAAAGAAAGAAGTAGAGGGTGGGGGAGGCGAAGCTTGAACGAAAGTCGCCGAGATGGTAACCGAAGCGTACCTGGAGAAAGCCTCTTCCGACCCCTTTTCCCGTTAAAAGATCCGTCCGAATTAAAGCCACGTTTCGACCGTTGAGGGTCCCGACAGCCAAGAACCGGAGCTTCGAGCCTCTTGCCAGAGGAATCAGTGCAACGGCACCGCGACGCTGGGCGAGATGTTTCGGCGAGCTTTTTAACCATAGCCTCCGAGACCCGTCGAGACAATTGTTGATCGGTGCCATTATTCGAGAACGAAGGATTTCACAGTAGAATCTGTGTACAAGTCGCACCAGCCGCAGCTACCTTTTACAGCTGCGAGCGCCAGCTCCGTTGCTCTAACAGCGACAACCTCGATTGGTCGACGAACAATCATGCTCACGGTTTTCAATCTCCTGATGCTGCCGGGGCGTCCTCCGTGCTCGTCCCTATCGGAGGACCAGGCGAGAGGAAACACCGTTTCCTCGCTGAGATTCCATCTAATTAATTTTCCCCAGTCATCGTGGCCAATTCGAGGCGACGGCGAATGGGCGTGGCCGTTCCGTAGCGACTGTTTCCCGGATTTCCGTCGTCGCCGGTTGAGCGCGAGAGGTGCGGTGGGGGGGGGGGGGGGGGGAGAGAGGACAGGGCTAGCAGAACGAGAGGGAGGAAGATCGTAAGTGTAAAAGGGGAGATCCCGGTGAGCGGTTCGGTATTTGTGTATTCCGGGCTAACCTGTGTACATACGACCTTTCTCCTCCCTCGCTACCTCTCTTTCAACGGGCATTTAAATTCAATCTTAGCCGGGGCGAGCCTCTTTCCTCCGTTCGCGTCGGCTATCGAGCCGGGGGACGGCGGAGATCGGTTACGCCGTCGTCCTCGCCGACTGAGAAATCCTCTCGAGAGTACCCTCTCGGATGTATCCAACGAGAGGTACGACGGCTATCGGCGCGAAAGGTGTCGGGCTGCGCCTTGGCCTGACCGAGAGGTCGAGTATGCAAATGAAAGAGGGAGCAGGGAAGGTGCATTGATATGCAGGTGAGGCGCCATCGACGGGCGGCCGTCGAGGCAGCTGAATGCTCGTTGCATTTCGCAAGAGAACGAGAACCATTAACGCGCTTCCTGACTCCTCTCCTTTGCTCTCTCTCTCTCTCTCTCTCTCGCCTCCCTCTCCGTCGCCCTCTCTCGTCCGCCCTCGACCCGCGCGTTACCGCTCTACGTGTCGTGCCACGCTTTGATTGACTAATAGCCGTTTCCATCGAATTACCAGTGGTTACCCCTCCGCTTGTCCTACGTAGATCCCTTCCAAACCTCGCGTTACCTTCGATTCCTGTGGCTTTACCCGGCATCCCTCGTGTCGCGTCCTCCCAGACTCGCTACTGTCTGCAGTTTTATCTCCATAGAGCCCCGGTAACATAAATATACGCGGATTTACAGCGACTATTACTCCTTCTGCTTCTCTCGGAATAGAAATAGACCATGCCGCGTTGTTTGCTACCTGTACGGTTCGCCACGTCGCGCTCCGTTCGACTCGAAATCCTCGGCTCTCCCGTGGCTCCGGAGAGGAGGAACGATCCTGGCAAAGGGAACGTAAGAACGAGCTACGACGCTATTGGCCGCCGGCGCGATTTATCACGGAGCCAGCGATAGAAACGGGAAACGAATCGTTCCCCAAGGGGCACCGGACCAATAGCACTTCCGTTTCTTGTCCCGTCGACACTTAACCACGAAGCGTATTGGTATCCGCGCAAAAAGCGCGCAAAAACAATTTCGGCCGAACGGCAATCGCGGTCGCTCTCACCACCATCATCTCGTCTTCTGCCCTCCGCGCGTTCGTCCCGAGCAGGGACGGGCCGACGGGAGTCGCGACGGCCGGATTGCCGCGCTAACCGGGGGATCATTCGATCCTGGCAGAGTGGAAGATTGATACCCTGGCTGGTTGCTGGTGGAAACGTATCATTTACGTGGAATCCAGACGCTCCACTCTTTTGTGCTTCTATAAGGATTTCGGTATTCATTGTTCGCTGGCTTGGCAACCGTTTCCTGCTGTCTCTTTGGAATTCTATTGTCGCTCGATCGAGGATGATGACGTATGTGGTGTAAACACGTGTCCCTCTTGTTTCGTAACGCTGCTGGGTGAAAGTCCGTGTCGAAGCTGTGTAACTCTAAGAAACCCATTATACTTTTCCAATCAATGGGGGTTCAAGTGCTCCTCGGCGTATACGAGTATCCGAGATCTAGCCGAAGCAGATAGAAGTTGTCCGAAGACCGCTCAACTTCCTGCTTCGATCCGACGCGCAACGATCCCAGGCGAACGTAATTTCGTAGCCGGATCCGCTTACGTGGATCGATGGCCAGCCGACTCCGCTGGTAATTTGAATACAAAGGTCCCGCGAATCGGCGATAGGATCGATGCCAGAGGCTTCCCGTTTCTAACGTTCCAATCAGACCCGGGCAGCACGGAATTCGAAGCTTAGCCGCGAAAATGTCGCCGCGGTTCGAACGAAATTCCGCGGATAAGCCGTGATCGGAACGAGACCGCGGAGTTATGGTGCCGTAGATCAACCGGTTTGCGATCGCGTTTTGAAATATGTAATCAGCGGCTAGTGATTTATCGTCTTGCCCTGATTACTATCCTTGGCGTTCCGCTGGCCCGTCTGATCCGCGGCGCGGCGCGCGCGATATCGCTCGTTACCGGAAGCGGGTCGCGGCCCAGCTCTTTCGTCTCTCAGCCCCGTGAACGTTACGGGTCATTGGGCACAGATCATCGGCGTTCTGGCTGGCGCCGATTCGGGAACACGGGAGCTTCGGTGCCTCGTTCATTCGGCGACCTGTCTTATTCGGTATCGATCGCGACAGGGGAACGTGTCAGGTCTAACGGGATAAAGCGCAGAGAGAGAGAGGGGATTGTGGCAGTGCGCGGTTGTGATTGTGAATTTCAAAATATTTCAAAAGGCTGAACAGAATTAGATGAGAAGCGTTTGCTACCATGGTCCCTGATTACAGTTATGGAGCCCCAAAGAGCGCGTATACCGGCGGAATTGCTTGCAAACGAAAACTACATTAACATTCGTGTTGGATTGATACCGAGAGTAACCAGACAGTATTCCGATTTGCCGAATGAATGGGGGAATTTCGCGGAGGGCTCCCGTGGAAATCACACCGCGCTTATGCCTGTCGGGCGGATGTAATAGCTGTCCTGTCCCCCCGCGATAGTAATTAAACAGAGTCACGGCATAAATGCGCGTCTGATTAAGCGGTTAACGCCTGAATCGGCTCGTTAATTTGACATTCGTCGAACGCACAGTCAGATCTCTGTTCCCCTGCGCCCGCTGTGTTTGTTATTTTCGAGCGATGGCTCACATATTGGACGCGTTGATTACCTCATTGCCGCCGATGATAACCGAGCCCACCGGTTTGTCGAGGGCGTTAAAGAATCCCGTCCGCGCAACCGTCCCTTTTCGAGCCGCGCCATTCTAACGAGACGTTTGTCCCGTGATTAATCGGCCTTGATCTCGATTCAGCGATCGCGAGCGATTTACACGGGCTCGCGGGGCCGCGATGAACGACGCTTCTCGAATAATAGAATAGTTAAATGTCACGGTGAACCGGGATGACAGTGCTCTTCCGTTCAGCCACTTTGCGATATGCGCGTGAATTCGAATGCAATTTCGTGCCGCTGGTCGCGCCGATTGACTCCATTCGATGATATAAGAGGCACTGGCGGCTCGTTGTTTCGAGCGCTCGAAACGGCCATTTAGAGCCATCAAACAGAAACGATCGGGCCCCCTCTCTCGGTTTTTTTTTATCGTGCTTTGGTACTTTTGGTACAATAGCTCTGTTCACGCTGCCCAGCAAACTGTCGACCGATTTCGGTCGGCGTCACCAGATAAGCCTGTGCGCGCGTTATTATCGCGCGATGATAGGGTAAAGGGCTCAAATTTCGTCCCCCATTTGTATTCGACCCTGTAGAGGGTGTATAAAATGTTAGAATGAGTTGGCACTTGGCCATGAATTTTCTTTGGAAGTTTCTCTATGTATCCACAAATCGAAAATGTAATTATGTCATGTCCAGACGAGATAACAAACAAAATGTGAGATCTGAAAACAGTGTTCCTAATTTCGTCCCCCAAGAAAATGTTTTTAAAACAGCTAAAAAATTGAAAAATTAATTTTTTTATTGATACAAGTTATCTTACAGTTTATATATGCAAGCAATCATAGCAAATTAACATCTTCTTTTTGCATGGACTCCTTATTCCATGGAACTTGGTGGGATCGCTGGCAATGGGTAGACAAATGGGAAATCAACACTGACGTTCTGCAAACGACTTTCCACAAATATAGACCTGTTTTGTGCAAATACAAATGTCCAATATTTAAAAATCGGCATTGTTATTCATACACACCGATAAATGAATGTATGTAAGTGCAAACGCGGATCCGTACAGTATTCTGGGGAAAATATTCTCTTTGTCAGGGACCTTCGACTCAGACCTCTCGCGATCGGATTCGTGGAAACAATCCGAAACACCGCTCGGAGGGAGATTGAATCTCTCACGAGGGATTTGGTATTTGTTTCTTATCGAATTCTCTGTGTCACGTGGAGATCGGACGTGTATATTTAAACTACGTGCTATTGGAATACACTAGTAGCGAATTACTGTGCCATTGGAGTGAAATTGTTCGTCCAATTAGACGATTATATCGACATCAATTCGAAACCCAATGCTAAATTTATAAAACAGTATGTATCGTGAAATAATCTGTAGCGTTCATTGAAAACGGCAGAAAACGGCGAAGCGTCGGTGGCTGCCAATAACCATAGACGCACTCGACAGTCCCGGTCGTACGTGATCTATAAATTGGAGAACAAAGCGATCCCGTAGCCTGGACCGCGTTCGTTTCGCGATGTTTGTACACCAAACAAGCGTGGTACCATTTCGCAGCGGACAGCACCGTATCGAGTGCCATTATCGACGGGCATACCCGTAAATAAACGGTCATTTTTTTAGCGAGCTTGACCTCGTGGAACCCGATCAATTTAATAAATCGCGGGCGAGAGGCTCGAAAATCGGGCGACGACCCTCGACGATTGCGTTCCAGGGAAACTTCCTAGCCATTCCTCCAATCATATTCGAGCACAGAATTAGTAAGGGCCTTCTTGTTTTCTGTTCTCCTTCCGCTGATCAAATACGTACTCAGGATTTAATCTTTGGAGGAGAGGGGGCCAAGTTGAACGAATAAAAATATTAAAGAGAAAATCCATGTTTTTTTCTTTGCCCCATTGCTGCTGATGTATTACTATCTCGCTGACAAAACTGAAATGTCTACGAGATCGTGGTCAATGTGAAACGACAAGTAAAAGTATCGATGCGTCAGATAGAGGGAAACGTTCGACAAGATACACAGACACAACAAGCGTTTTCTGAAAGGCGACAAGTGGCGATCTGGTCGCGTGAAATGGCGACGCCCCGAACGGGGAATAAAAGACGACGTCCCCCTCGGGGGCGGCTTTCGTCGGGGGTAACCGCGTGTTTGACATGCCAGATTTAAGGTATCCGCGCGCGACACCCACGGAATAATAAGGTTCACGTGGAAGTGAGCGACGAGGTATACGTGTCTCCTTACCGATTCCTGAACGCGGATCCGCTACACGTACGATCGCGCGTCGACACCGCCGGCACATATTGAATCGCTCAGCGACGATTTTCGAATTTTCTCCGCTTCCGTTTCACGTACTGCGCCACGCCAGTGGCGCTGTTCGTATACAAACGATCGAAGACATTCGAGCAGAGTCGCCCCTCGACGGTGTCCCATCGCCGTGGATGGAAAATTAATGATGTATCTCATCCCGCGGGGTAAATGCAACGCAGAGTGACACAACCCAGCATTTTTATGAGACACTTGCTAAATCAGGGACCTGTGTTTCAACGGACCATCGTGCCTCGCTCGAAGGATCTGGCTTGGAGGGAAAAAATGGGAGGAGAAATCGCTTAGCGCGGTTGGATTCTGTCGAGTGGTGACCGAGGCTGCCGTTTAAGCGAGTCAGAGCTTCCGTTTTAATGACAGGTCGAAGGAAATTCGATGTAAAGTGGTTCCCGCGGTGGAAATCAGTGTCTTCGCGATACCCAAAGCTCTGGAGTGTTCGATGTGCTTTATTATGCGAGATTGCGGGCAAAGTCGATGGTGTAAAATTCAATAAAACGTTGTTAACTCCCGTCGCGCGAAATCTTCCTCTCGTAACGAGTGACCGAGTTTCCGAATGTACCGATTGAACTCGCGCCTTTCGCTTTTGTCGCTCATCCTCCTCCGCTCGACGCCGTGATTCACCAGGCCCCAAAGAAACCGTGGAGATCCGCGAACCGTAAGAGTTACGCCCTTCAAACGAATGACGACGGGAGCAAGCTTTTTCGTGGTCTCGCGTGACCGATTTTCCTCGGCGCATTCACTGTGTCGAAAGTCGAAGTTTGTTACGTATGAAAACGATAACTGCTCTGAATGATGAGGAATGATGGTTCTTCGTTGAGTTTTTCGCTGCGTTAAATTAATGAGGCGCTGTAGCGAGATGGAATGTTCGAGTTGTTCGACGTGCTCGTTGTGAGACAGGATTGCAGCTTACAGCTGGTTTGGGGTTCGAATTTTAAGAAAATGGTCCTTCTATTCGAAGGTCAAGAGAACTTTTGGGAAATACTGGTGCGCGATGAATATACTGCATTTATGAACCGAAATTATTACCTTCGTTCATGGTCAAAAGATATCTCAGTTCTCATACAATAGTCTAACTTATATTAAATCGTTTAATTACTCAGCGTCTGCTAAATATAACTATCAAAGGACGGCTCTCAACAGTCGCTAGTACGGCACTCGGCATCGACGGAATTGTACACCCGATTTGGTTATAGAAACGTACCGAGTGGTCCAAACGAAGCAGTATGTTCGCATTTCCGAGCAACAAGACGCGTCGCTCGCGTGGAAAATTCATTAATTAATAGCCCGAAATTCTGTGGTCGCGTTAATTCTGCCCAACAAATACCACGAACTAGGTTAAACATGGGCATCGCTGGATGAAATTGGAAAAAGGGAAAGCCGTGCCCCCTCTCGATACACTTTTCCTCCTCGATGGTATAATTAGTCGGTGGAGTTTCCAGGATCCCCAATGGGCGAACGATAAGAACGAGACTAATTAAAAAAAGCATCTGACAACCAGATGCTCTTCTTATTTTTCGACGAGTTGAAGAAGTGTTCCCCTTACTTCAAACAGTAACCCCGAGTGGTTCTTTGATCCCATGCTCGTTGTTCGATAAGCGAACGCTGTTTCCTGGTAACATTGTCCCCACTCCCCACCGAACCGAAATATCTCTATCAGAAACGGTATTCGGACCGTTCGAAAGTTTCCGTTGTCACGGGTTTCAATTAAAACGTCGCTGAAACGGAAAAAATGTTGATACCTCGTCATTGCGTCCGATGGCAATTACGGCGTGGGGCGGTGCGACACAAGGGTGGCGGAAAGGGTAGGAAGGAAATAAAAATATGTTCCCCGTATGGCGCGCTTTTAGCTCTCGGTCGAGTAGAAAATTATATTTTTCCAAGCTTCCATCGCTCCACACCGTTCACCCGAGTGATGTACTAAAAATTACGATTTAATAACGAAATGCCTGCTGTCCAGGCAAAGCTCTGGCGATTTCATTCCAGTCTCTATCGGAGCGATTTATGGATCGTCACTGGAAGCGACCGTTTACTAATAGCTACCTCTCATTTTATCCCTCGTTACATTAGCCCAAATGTATAAGTATTAATTAGAAATCCGTTTCATGAAGAAACTGTAGTTGACTTTGAAATTTTCGAAACTGCAATACAAACGACAAAAGCATCACAGTAGGGGAAAGGTGGGATAGTTGATCACAGTTTTTCTTTTTTATTAAAATAATAATAATGGTTTGCTTTGTTTGTATTTAATTATTTAAGTTGTGATATAAACTTATGTGAACATGAATCCCCGCTGATCAACTATCCCACCTTTCCCCTACTTATTCAGGGTATCGTCGAAACACGCTTAATAATGATAATAATAGATCCCCAAAACGTGAGTATTCATTCCCTATTTCAGGCGCGATATAACAAAATCTCGTCGCAATAGGTTCAGCCGCTACACACGGTTAAAGTGAAATTTCAGTCGGCGTTAGAATCGATTCAACTGCGAGCGGCGGGGCGGCGTGGTCCGTCGAGCAAGGGTTAAATACGCGACAGGTTTGAAAACGACACGGTAAAATGGTCGTGGTCGCTGAAAAATGTTAAACGAACAAGTAAAAAAAAAAGGAAAAGCGAGAAAAAGGCTGAAAATAAAACGCGAATCCCGTCCCCGTGGCAATACGCTTCGTAATTGCACCGCGTTTCTCTGCTTTCTCCTTTCCCCGTGCACGGCCGCAGCCAGTTCAAAAAGGAGCTGGAGTATTCGGTCGCGGCGCATGCTTGACCTTTCGTACGCGTACGTACACGCCGCTAGATAATTTGTAACGCGGTTTTGCCGGTCGGCCTCGACGGAAAGCAACCCCCACAGCGAGAACGAGAGAAAGAAGCAGGAGAGAGAGAGAGAGAGAGAGAGAGAGAGAGAGAGGGAGGGAGAGAGAGCGAGAGAGAGGACGGCAGCCACGTTTTTATTCAGTTCGACCGGCTCCGCCTGTACAGGAAAGCTTGCGGCAGGTTGCTTCCACGACACACCAGCTACACCTCCGCTTTATCGTCGTCTACTTTACTCCTTCAGTATCGTAAACTTATTTAGCGGGTGGCCTCGGGCTCTCCAGACACGTTTAGTTTCAGTTTCCTTCGGTCTTAAGCGTAGCCTTATCCGTGTAGGTTTTTCCGCGACACCTAGGGAGTAGGTATGTATGTGTTTGAAATGAATGCGTGGATGATACAATCCACGAAGCAGCGTCGAGCACCCCACTATTTACAATCAACGCCTCGTATCTTAACGACAAACACTTTGCAACGCATTAATTCGCCAGGAATAACTCGATTAAGAGGCTTGTGTCCAAGTGCAAAATCACTTCCAGCAGCTTTTTCTAGTAACTTCGCGTGGTCCGTCTCCGAATACACGTGCACGTACGGTGAAGAGAATCGATGCGAAAATACTGTGTGGAAATCGCCCGATAGTTGCTCGAGCTCGAACTCGAGGCTGACGAACGGATCGAAACTGCATTAGTGGCGGGTAGTCGGTAATTTGACCGATCAATTTTGGCCCGAACTTCCCGCATGTACCTTTCGAAAACGCTCGCGGCCGTTTTCGATTTTACGAGGGCCCCGGCAAGAAAAACAGGCTATTGTTTCGTCGACGCTCGCTCCCGGCATTTATGTTCCTCTCGACGGGGTCGGTGAAATATTTTCGGCAACGATATTGCAGCCACCCGTACCGGATGCGGCAGTTCCTCTCGCCCGGAGTCGCTGGTTTACTTTGCAACTTGTTATGCGATTCGAATTCAAGCCGCGTATGAACTTGCATTTGCATTTCGTACTCTGCTCCGGTGTTCGTGGAAAATGTTCCCGATGAACGAACGACACCGCGCGATTTACGTGATTATTCACACCGCTTTCGACAAGTCCAGAGTGGGCGTGTATCGATTTCTAAAGGACTGGTAAACCCGCTCAGTCGTCGTTGCGTTTGGTGCAATATTACACAAACGTCGTTCGCGGAGAATCAGTGGCAACTTGGCAAGTACTCGAAGTAATTTCCTTGTCTCGCCAAAAGGGTGGTTCCCAGCGATGCACCGCGATTCGCGTAATGGACGGATCGTAGAACATTCGCATTTCCTGCAGGCATCGCGTGTACACGCCCTAACAAGGAATTCTGATTTCGTGGAATCTGAAATTTTACGTTCGAAGGTTCTTTTTGCATGGGGGATCCAGCACGCCAATCCTCGTTCATCGTGCAACACGCTCGTTCAACTTCTTTCGGAAGTTAGTTGCGTGACTTCGCTCAACGCATCCCTCGTGCATTACGTAGGTACCTACGTTCGAGGCTCCTCTAAATCAGAGTGATTCGCGAACGCTGGCTCCGTAATTTGCTATGTCCGTTGCAGTCACTCCTCCACTTAAAGTAGGGTCTTCGAGGTCCTCCCCTAAAATAAAATTTCAGCAACAAAAATTGACCATTCTAGAAAACTCGGTGAAGAAAAATTGTTCCCAGGGAAAGCCTGCTAATTATTTGGGAACAAAATCTGCCAGGTATCATTCGTTAGGTGAAGTCGAATTCGCTGAACACTGAATTTGCGCGAGCAAAGGTCAGGAAACTGATGGGTTACTCAAGCCGAGCCAGCTGGATGAAAAATCGACGCGAATCCCTGCCGGAGGGTAGAAAGAAGCAAATCGTCCAGGTTCGACTCGCGTTCCTCGTGACTCGACGCTTTTGCCGTGCTGACCGCGAGACGATATTGAAATTATGCGCGCAATGCCCGAAGCGGCACGGCACAAAAGGCCCCGGTCTTCTCGGGCATAAATCGCCAGGTCGAAATTCCTCAGGGGAACGGCTGCTCGCCGATACACGCCTCGGAGTCGTGGAAACGCGCGGAGGACTCCCGAGGTTTGCGGCTTCCAGCGGAGATCGCGGCACGGCCAGCGAGAAGGTCGGGCCGAATCAAGATTACAAATTTATGGTTAAACCTCTTAGCGGTGCTCCTCGTTTTCCCTCGGACCGCTGATGCTTCACCACCAGGCACGCTACCATTTGGCGAAACAGCTGCCGAAGATCCAGATCCGACATCTGCCAGCCGCGTCCCTGGATAGAACAATCCGGCGCCCCGCGCTTTGTAATTTCTTTTCTCCGCTGACCTAATGGCGGGGAAAATTGTAGGCCCTCGAGCGGTGAATGGCATCCGCGCGAGTGTTACAAGCGTATCGCACCTACGGCTGGCACCTATTGTGCGCCGACGACCGAATGATGGATGGGAGTCAGTAATTTTGTTAAACGCTCGGTATATTCGGCCGGTGACGTATGCACACACATACGGGAAGATAGCTAAATAGACCTGCTGGATTCACCCGCGTACACTGCACTCACTTTTGGACACTGCTTTTGAGAGAGTTCCAAATTGTTGTTTTACACGCGAAAACTAATAGACGTCGAACGTTCCTAATGCCACGATACCGTGTCCGTTGTTTTCGTTCAGAAAACACCCATTTCATAGCGACTGGGGCATAAACGGTTCCCTTCGTTCCCACCCATTCGTAGTTGAGTGAAATCCCAAAACCGGAAGCAATTAAAACAGTTCTCGCCGTCACGCGAACTTTCACCGTTTTAGTGGCGTCGAAGCGGTGTCCGACGCTCGTCCCGTGTACCTCTATTTACATACTGTTTGCAGTACACGGGAATATTTCGAGTTATCTCCCGGTCCGCGCGATAATCCGTGAACAATTACCCACCCGGTCAACATTCGTGGCCGCGATAAGTTGCAGAGTAAACGCCCTGGATGCGGAGGTGAAATAAGGCCGCAGATTTCGATAGACTATCTGGTTGCGCTGTGATTTACGGAACACGCCTCTGCTCCGCGGCTGGAATTAATTATTGTCGCGTGGGAATCTAAGGAGAGCGCGCGCAACGAGCAGAAGCAAAGACTGGAGACGTGTTACGTCAGTAGCCGCGTCGAAGTATAAAACTCTGATAAATCTAATTTAAAACATATCGGAATCCTACCCGCTATCTCCGATTTATTCCTTCGATCCAGCTCCCCGTTCTCCACCGCCATCGCCCCACGATATTGCGAGCCGATCGATTCGGTGGCTCGAATTCAACGGGAGAGCCCAGCCCCCAGCTCCCCGTCGAGCCGGACCCAGCACGTTGCGCGGAGCGGATCCCCCGACGGAATAAGGAAAGCCGAGAAAGAGCGAAACCTTAGACCGCTACGTCACCGGAGAACAGAATCCATATTGAATTCGAAGGAAGCCGGGCGTCTGGCGTCCGTGTCCGGGCCGCGTTGGATAGAGTTACTCTGGAAACAGTGCCTCTGTAACGATAATAAAGCTCCTCCTCCATGAATAATTCATGATTTTTCCGCATCCCCGACGAGCAGCCACCCGCGGGGAGGGCGGCGACGGGGTCTCGTTCAAAAATTCATAAACTGATCGCCGCGGTCACACAGGGGATTTGTTTTTTCATACAACGACCCGAATTCCGCGATGGATGGGGGGAGATTCGAGGAACAACGTCGTCGGATCGTGAAACTTTTCTCGACGATCCACGGACAGCTGACACGGCGAGCGGCTAGCATCGAGTTTGTCGCTCGCCCGAGTCGACCAGCACGTACGTCGTTTGGCGCTATGCTTACTCACGTCGTTACACGCCGCTCCTGTCACGAGGATTCTTTTCTGTTTGCTTTATCTTTGACCCCGGTGGCGGGCTAACAAGACCCCGGCTGATCCCCCGGGCCCTCGTACAAGACAGCGGCCGATTCCGCCGGAGCCTTCGATTCGCCCAGTCATTACAACTATTACAACGGGACCTTTAATTTGACCCCTCCGGTAGATTAACGACTTCATCTTGCCTGACGGGAACGCTCTGTCGCGTACATACGTGTACGACTTCGGCTCGCCTCCACGGCCACCCATCAGCCGCGATTGTTCGCCGATTCATGGGTTCGCGCTGTCACGGACCGCGTGCTATGCGCGCATTTTTACGAGCTTGGTATTGTGCGCTCCGAACGGTGAGTCGCGATTTATCGTGCCCACTGTGATTTATTCTAAACCTTGCTTCCGATGGAATACCGCGGGGACACTCGAGGGTTCGAGGGTAAACAAATTAATATGGGCGCTAGAGATGTATATGCGCAACGAAGTCTGAACATCGGAAGGGCGTTAAAACGAGCGAATTCCGAGCGATGAGGTAAGCTGCTCGGAGTCGTGAGTAAAGTGGCAGCTCGATCGAAGCAGTAAGGCACATTCGTAGCGCCGTTAGGGACGTCCCGCTTTAAAGTTCTGTCTATCCTTCAATGGGAGGAATGGGGGCAGAGGGGGAGGAGCGACGAGCGAGACGCGTGCTGCTTACGACCCCAACTGAGGATCGGGTTTCTATTTTCCCCACGTTTTTTTCCTCGCCCTTGTCTCGACGCTGGGAACTTGTTTACGTTAACGCCTGCAGGATTTCGCTAACTCTGCTAGTTCTCGTCCACTGGACGCACGTGTTTACTCGGCGATAGGAATATAGGTGAGGGGGTCAAACGCGTCCAGTCGTAAAAGTAAACACGCTTCGAGCGTCCCAGCGAGGACGCTGGGCACGAACTACGAAAACAACGTGCCGAGCCACACTTTCGGGGGTCCTATCTCCCCTCCTCTTCATTTAGCATTTAGCACTGTTTCCGCGGAGCAACACGCGCTGCACGCCGAAGTCCTTAACTTGAGTTCCTCGTTTCTCGAGATCGGAGTTTCATATCGCGATACGGCAAGGGACTTGTTCGTTTTGGCATGCAGGAAAATGGAGATTAATGTAACCACGACTGAAGTCATTCAAGAGTTTTGTAAAAAGGAAAAAATTGATTGTATTCTTTAAATCAATTTTATAATCACGTAATGAGTTTTATTCAATTTACATTCAAAATATTTTTATCCGTGCAACTCTGCTCTCTCCAATATTAAATCCTGAGTGCGTCACTGGTGGACATGAAATCGTAGTTCCGCGTGGAGAAGTTGAAATGAAAATATTTTTTGCTTTTTAACTATATTTATTATTTTACTTTTTTATTCCCGTGACGTTTTGCGAGCCGTAAGCCAGCGTTAGCAATTGTTATCGTATACCCACCATAAACAACGGCACTTTTACGCTTTCCGCGATCGGAAAATTTCATAGACATTAACCCAATAAATGTTTCCTGAACACTCCTAGTTATTATACGAAACGATATTTGGTGTTGTAAACACTCAGAGTTAATAAAAAGTTAGATCTTCAATACTATCGACCAGCAATATTTGCAGTTCGATATTGCTAATTGGCACATCGACACTGGCAAATAAATTGCCGAATTTAGTCCTCCATCGATTGTTTGACTTTTTCTGTTTATTCTGCAAAGTATTTGCCCGATTTTTCGCCCGTTCTCGTATTTCTATCGCGCATTTCGACTCGCCGGTGTTTATTTGAAGTTATTCGAATGCATAACGCGAATAACATTTCAAACGCAGCTTCACCGCATCGCGAATTTTAGAAGGGCCGTCGGAATTCGTTTTACCCAAGCGTTACAACGCGACACGACCCGATGTCAGTGTCCATTAGAACGTGCAAAACAAACTGACTAAAATGGCGTTTAACGAGCACGGCAATGATACTGCTACGAAAAATGCTTCATTCCAGTTTCCCGATGCAAAAGCGTCGTTGAAAATTCAAAAGAAATTAGGGCTAATGAGTGCGTGCTTAGGTGAGAGTGGCTGAGTGGCACTGTGCACATGTGTCGTTAAGGGCAGTAAGCGTGTGATAAGGGTGAAATTCGGAACGAAAGTTGAGGGGGAATAGAGAAGTTCAGAGAGTTCGGAGCAGAGAGTGTGTTTTGAATACGACAGTGCAAAGGGAGAGCAGTTCTATCTGTAATTTAAAAACTTTCTAGCTACCGTTATCCAAGAAGCAATTACTTTTCACGATCGTAGCGGTCACGGGAATCGTAACTCTGATTTACACAGAAAGAATAAGCCATCGTCGGCCCCGTAGTTAACAAGTAGGAAGGCAGTGGGGGTAAAAAAGAGGTACATCGTTTCGATATTCCGTACCGATAAATCATACTTTCCGATATAAACGCTCGTTCGCGTTACCCGCGAGCGACGTAACGCGGCTTTACGCTGAAAAATTGCTCGCTCTTAATTCCCGTCGACATTTAAAGGAACCCACTTAATTTCTCGTAATGGCCAATCATGGTTATTTATATGCACATTTATGTATGAACCTTCCCCATGGAGAAGTCATAAATGACCGTCGTACGCCGCGATGAATGGCGAACGGTACGAAATTTTCGTCGACTCTCCAGCCAGCCGCGCTCACCTCCGCCCGATCGATAGTTAATATAAATGCTCGGTAATGAATAAAACTGGCTTGGCCGCGACCGGGGAGAGGCGAGTCGTTCAGTCACACTGACTAATTAACCATTTTGGCGTAGGCACGTCTACGATGATACGCGATGGACGTAATTAACCGTCGGCGGTGTGTCTTGAGCATCGTCTAGGGTGTCCCATTCTTAATTGTAACGATTTCATTACTTAAAAATAAACGGGCGCGCCCGAAGGCGAGTCCGGGGCTAAACTTCGTTAGGCTAATTGGCGGAAGCCGAATTTAGTTACTAAGTAGGTTGTCGCCTGACGTGGTAGATCCAGGGGAACACTGGCAAGTGTTCAAGTACGCTTGTAAGTACAGAGAAACTGACTTTTATAGCTGTCGAATGAAATTAACTCCAGAGATTAAGCCGACTTTTTAGTCTTCAAGAGATGTGTAATAAATGCCATTAATCAGATTTTCTATTGAGTTCATCATATAATAGATAAAATTGCTAAATAAACCTATGATTTTCCTGCCTCCCGTAAGAAAAGAGGCTTTTTCAACTACTGATCAGAGATTCGAAATTGAATCTTTCAGTCCAAGCATGCCCATTCATCGAGCTACATGAAATCGTCGATAAAATCTTTCATCAGAGAAAAACGATCGTTCACCGCAACCAAGGAGCCAACAGAGTGGTGTGACATCGACACCTTTCGAAATTGAATCGACAGCAACGCGTGCCGCTGGAATTTTTTCACGCAATCTCGTGGAACAGGCTAATGGCAAATGAAATGCCTCCGGGCATTACGTTTAATTCCCTGTTACCATACCGACCCTACCGAACACCGTTACTCCGAATGCGCGTGCGTTTCCAGTTTCTGTTCAATTTCCATTTTTCATGTCGCCGTGCGGATCACCGGCCGAAACGAGGATCGCCGGTGGTAAGAGATTCGATATCGAAGCGGCTGTGTTTGGTAATGAAAGAACGGTACTCGCCCGTACGGGTTCAGGGGTCAGCGGTAAGTGGCATTGCAACGGGCCAGAGAAAAACAGGCCGAATATGTAATTATTGGGATCGTGGGTAAGCAGTCGGTAATAAATGTCGATGAGATCGCCCTTCTACCCCGAGCGCAGAGCACCGTTTGTCACGCGATATCTCAGCTTTTAACGGTACGCAGGCTGCGGGATGCAACTGCCGCGCCGATTCGCCCCCGGAAAGGAAACTCTGCAAGTACACCGACGTTGAATCGATACCTTTAGCTTCTTGCTCGAACAGATTAGAAGAAACAAATACGAAGGCTCCATTTATAATTTGTACGCTTGACGTCTTGATTTCCCGCTTGATTCTGTGGTACAAAGGTCTTCAAAATCTGCCGTTACGATATTATTCTCTGTAAAGGTGAACTCTCCTTTTCGTCTTTTCAGTTTTCGATCCATCTTTATCTCGTCATCATTCATATTCTCTGTTGTGCAAAGTACTCCCGAGCGGAGCCTTCCCGTTACATTTTTCAAGCTCGAAACTGATTGTATCGGGAAAGTCAGCTGCCCGTTTTTGCGCCGGAAAAATGCGACGCCTGTCGTTCCACGTACTCGCTCCGTCCTGCAGGCTTGTCAATCATAATGCTAGCACGATGCAATATGGCATGAGCTGGCGGAAAAAGTTTCTTGGCTTTGGACACGGTAACTTCATTGAAGTTCTCGGTGGAGGGAGGTTCCGCGTTGTAAGAGAAGCTTGTAGGCAAACTTGCTTCGGACTTATGCTGATCCTATTTTATACCCACTTTGAGGAGTGGCTACTGTTAGGTGCAAGTTCATTCTTCTCATTTCCCTCGGAATTAATATGCAATTTGAACGCACGGCAATGAATGTACCGAGTTCTGAGAGGGTATCGTCTATCTGCCCGGACTAAACGTTACCTTGTAATGAAGCGAGGGGCGCTTTGCTAATCGGGAGTATGACCATAGGATCGCGCGGATCCCGTGGAAAATCCAGAGAATAATCTCCACTTAAGTTGGCCAGCGACCTAGGTGTCGAGGTATTCCCATCGGTGGTCTCTGGTCTCGTGGCCAATTATTATCTCCCCTGGGCCGGATGCCAGCCAAAAGAAAACCACTTACGTGACACGCTAATAATAGGCCCTTGCGCACCGGATTACGCGGAGCTTTTGTTCATTAGCGTACCATTTCGGTTTAATTGACACCTCTGACCCCGGCCCACTGGCTTATGGGCAAGTAATGGATATCCTCATCACTTTGTGAACGCCGACGGTCAGCGGTCTGCGCCAAAACCGATCAACCAGATATGCGATTCCCCCTCCCTAACCGCGGACATTGTGCTTTCAGGCTTTTTGCCACTTTCGATAGGATAGATATTGGATTCGCCACAGAATGGTGGCTCGTTAGCGACGATTAGAAGCCAACGGTAACGAATCTTATTAAAAGTCTATCGATTGGAAGATTTATCCAGAGCGGGGTACATTTCTTTGTTCGACTATTAGATGTCTAGATGTAGCTCAGTTTTCGGGATCGTGCAAAGCTTTCATTACACTATCAGTAAATTAATAATATTTTTAACAGCACTAATCAAAGTTTAATTTTTTTTGTTACAGGTAAGCGTACTGTGGATTATGTCTAAGCAGATTCGCGGGTAAGCCCAAGTCTCTTTAAGAATCGTTTAATTTACGACCATTGTTTTCAAGTCTGAAAAAGTAAATCGGTTTGAGGATCCATTAATGAAGAATTGTTATAACACGTGATTGTACACTGAGTAACAAGTGGCGTCAGAAACATTTGCCGAGAACAGTGATTGGGTATCGGAGTAACGCCACCCAGGTGTCTTTTCGAGTAGTTTCGCCACTCTGTTCGATCCATTAACGAATTAATGTAGAGAAATCTGGTAATATATTCGTAAGTCGATTTTTTTTCACCATCGCCGACTGGTTCCTTTGTGAGCACATTTCAAGCGAGATCGCACACCGACTCAGGCTTAATCACCGTAATCGCTTCCCAAGATTATTAACCCCCTCCGAGGAGGAGGCGCATTACGGGCTGGCATGCCGCAAAAAGCAGTCTACTTTCTCGTCCACCTTTTCATCTGCGGTTCTTGTGCGCAGAAATCGATCGATTCCTCGGGCCCTTGCACTCGAAACCGATTGTGTATACCAGTGATCTCGACCGGCCACTATGCCTCGGCGGTCGACCCGTTCCTTTTTTCACCGGCGAAAAAAATAACGAGGCAATTTTGTATCCGTTCGGCACGCCGTTGACGCAACGCGGACCGCATCGTCTCGGGTCGAATTTTAATCGCTTTCACTCTTGTTCGACCGTGTCCCAGTTTTTTCATCCCGGGCGAAAGTCTAGCGGGAAATAATGAGGGGCGACACAAAGGAGCAGCCCGAAGAAAATGAGTAACACCGTTTTCTTTTTTTCAATGAAATCACGTTGCAATCTCAACTTTGCTGTGTTGTGCGTTCACGTTCTACAGGGTGTACCGTAATTCACGTAGAAATGAATAAAACTCCAACGAATGTCGAGAGTATCTCCGTTAGACCCTGAACGTTCACGAAATCACACGATATCTAACATCTCGTTCCTTTCAAATGTATGCGCGGAAGAATTAGGAAAGAATCGTGATCGACGCGAGCTCCGTCATCTCCAAATTCGTCGAAATTCTTTGGTTATCATGACGGAACGTCGGTGTAGGTGTGCGCACGGGAGAATTGGGAGGGCTCGGCTTTATTACCGTGACATGCTCGCGATTCTTTTGTTTCGCCGCGAAATTGCCTCGGCGTACGTGTGCAGCCCGCATTCGGCTTCCGCCTGGATGCGATTCCACAGGATGCGGCACAGGAAGAGACACGTGGCCGTCCAGGCGATTCGTTTTCGAGTTGATGAGAAAATGTCCTTTCCCGCGGACGAGCTTATCTCCTGCTTGCCAGAGCCACTTTGAGGGGAGGGGGGGGGGGGGGGGTGAAATAACCCTGTCGCGGGCCCTTGAAGCGGCATCCCGCGACAGCAAGATAGTGCATCCGAGAACGAGTGCGCTGCAATCAAGAGACGCGACTTCGTATCGAGTACATACGATAGTGAGCATGTTCAGGCCAGGATTTTAATCTTCTTTGCATATTAGCTGGTAGTGATAGGGTGTAGATGAAGAATTAATAGCGCTGTTATGCGTGGAAACTTCGACTTAATATCCCCTGCGAGAATATAGCTCTATGAATGTGAATAACACTGTTAATGGATATTGACACGTTAGACTGTTTTCTGAAAGCGAAAATGAAGGATTACATGGTACAGCTTCTAGGAACTTTCGAAGGCATCTTAATGCAAAGCTTGTAAACTAATGGAGTATCTCTGTCGAAACGTCAGAAAGGAAACAAAGGTCGCAACCGTAGAACTTTCATCTCGCGTCTAGCTGACTTTCGGAATCACGATGTAATATTTTGATCATCAGTCACGTAGATGGAACGAACCCCTGGGAAATCCAAGTCAAACATCACGAGGCGTTACCAGTCCCGTTGAGGAGACAGTAATGGTGGCCTAGGAGTACAACAAATCCCACTTTGCGAAGTTTCAAAAGTTTTATAACGACGCTTATATATTTCACGGAATATCTCGCGGCAGCGTAGGATTGAAGATGGGAATCTGCTTCTCGTCAGACGTCATTGAAGATTCGCACTCTCGGTGATCAGTGGGCAAACGGGTAACATTTCCAAAACGTCATTACGCATTCGTCGTATTTACATAAAGGGGATTAGCATGCATATAGTGGGAGGGTAATTGACGTGGCCATAGCACGAGTAGCACTAATAAATGGCCAAACTTGATCTAATTATCCACCGTCGCGGCGTATTGACGTGTGTGCATCGAAACGCCCCTCGCTAATTTCAATTCTCCACCCCCGCCGCGTAATTGCACCTATTTGCTTATGCTCGATTGTCCCGCGGCGTTCGACACAATCGTTCGTTCATTCCTTTCGTCCGTTTGTCCCCCGGAGCGCGTGAAATCCCGCGCGTATCCATCGCTGTAGATTCGCGCCGCATTTTTCATCGCTGTATCCTCTAGGCCAGGCCTGTTCAAGGGTTTGCTCGCACGAGCAGCCGCGAGTTGCTCTTCGCTCTTGGAGCCACGGAGCCAGACCCAGGAGCGATAGGTCCTCCTGGTGTTCTTGCCTTCGCTCGCAACCACCCGCGCCTGCTCTTCGAGGGCAAGAGCAGAAGTTGGACGGGCCTGCTCTAGGCTAATCAGTTTTATTCAGTGAACGATAGTGTCTACGGTGGACTTTGGGTATTGCGAAATTTAGTGTATCCAGCTCGCCAACATCGATTGTCACGCTCATTGGAGCGTGTGCACGAATAGCTCGTCTATTTTTCATCCCGCTGTTTTATATTATTAACGCGATGTAATTAGCTTCCCCGTCGGCGATTAATTCGCGTGAGATATTGCAAATATGTAAATGTATTCACGCGTTACTATACAAATCTGACGCAACGTTCGATAATGATCGTAAATATTTAAACGCAAATATTTAACCCGTTTCACAATGATTCGGTTAGTCTCCCTAGGTCGGTTGTGAGAAAATAATTATCGCGTTTGCATCGTCCGCCATCGCCTACTCCCGCGATACGGTATTATGTGAAATTTCCACAACGAGTTCCCGCTTGCGAGGAACCTTAGGTAGAGGAATCCTGCTTTCCCCTAAATGTTTAAGGAACCGGAAACAGAAATCCTCGGACGATGCTACGGGAAATTTTCTCAGCGTCCTGATTCGTTAAAAAATGTATGTAGAAGAGGTCTGGCTACTTTAAGATTGTTTTACTAAATCCACGTTCTAACAAGTACTGACCTGAGCCACTCAGCTCTCAATAATTAGATGAAAAGAAAATCAATCGGTGTCAATTTAGAGTTGAAGATGGAAAGGTATTTGGCAGAATCTTTAATGGTTGGAGATGACCAGCGGAAGATTGGTCATCCAACAGTTCAGTGGATCGAGGGGCAGCGAAGGTGAAATTTCCTCGAGGCTCTCTCGCCCCTTTGTCGGCGGGACGAAAATGTTCGTTCGTGCTTTAGTGGATCGCGATTGACCGTAGACCGTCCAGGAACCATTACGTTCGCGGAGTCACGATAACATCGACGAGTTATCGTCCCGTGGTTCCTCAAAGCCGCTTGGAACACGATAACGCTACCATCGCGAGGAACACGGCTCTTGTTGCCGGGTTTATGTATCACCCCGTAACTGCGCCGCTAAGAGGGCCATTCCAGGCTGCATTACTTTTTGAAACTACACCGCTCTTCCACCGCGCGAAAAGCTCGTTCCAGGCGGTGTTCCTACGCCAAGATGTTATCGTTGTGTACGACCCGCCCTTATTATCGTGTTGCTTTATCGACCCGATTACTGGCAAGGGCGCGAAGTCGATTTCACCTGTCGCCCGGTAGCTCTTGGGATGCTAATGCGGGCATTGTGCACGATTTAGTGGGCGTACGAGAGCAGTTTGTCAAAGGTGTTCTGTATTTGTGGATGGTAACCATGACGGAGTGCTTCACTTACGCTGGAGCTACTTTTAATCATCTCCATAACAATTGGTCTTTGCTTCGATGCACATATTAATCAGGTTTGCATGAGGATTTTAATCCCATCGTTGCTTTTCCCCATGTATTTACCTCTCCCAACGATGCACGATATACTTATTCTAGAATTTTATATCCATAACGCCTCCGTACACGTTTCACCCCCTATATTTCTCCCCTGGGTGGATGAGCTTCGGTAAACATCATCCCTCCAAGGTTGATGCTCGAATTTACTCGTAAGTAAATCTGCCTCGCATACTGACTTAATTAAGACGACTAGAAGAGAACGAAAATGGCAAACAGGAATAAATGGAAATGCAGGGAAATTCACGGGGGTGGTGCTTCCCCGCTCGCGCTCGAGTTCCTACGGCACTTCACCCCCTACCAATCCTCTCCGCTTCGATAGTTTCACGACGCCTCCACGGCCTCTTATTTTCCCGTATAACGAGCGTCTCAAGCGAATCGTTCTAATTGCTTATCCGATTATGGCTCGATTATGCCGCCAATTTAACCCCGGACACACACGCTCGCGAACAAGTCTGCACACGGTCGCGGATGGTTCGTTTGTTTTGCCACCTGCCAGCGCGCTGCCATTATGCTGACAAGGCCGCGTGACGATGTGAACGCTGATTACGTTTTCTCGAGGGTCGACGTAATTAACGTTGTTTCGCGCCTCTGAATCGCCCAATTTCACTCGTCGGGGCCGCTGCTTCGTCAGAGCTCCCCGGGGGCGGGCGAATTCGTTAACGTCGGGATTCCTGGAGCGACGGGAATTCAGAGGGAGCACCAAAAGAAGAAGCGCGCCACTTCCCGTCTAAATCGCGGGAGCTGAGACTTGCACGATGAATGAGAGCAAGAGGTGTTTCGTCTCGCTTTAACAATTATTTAGGTAATTTACCTTAAGTAAGTGCAGCTATTAATAATAGGGTAAGTCCGGGAGAGTCCGACCACTTTTTGGAAAAGAAATTGTAGCATCGTTGTTTTTCACATTTTTGTCGTTTTAGGCACATTAAAGCAAAGCCCAAGCAATTTAGGATATATATAAATTATAGTGTGCGATAATATCAAATATTTATTTTCATTTTCAACCAAAAACATTGGCACTGCAACTGGTCGGTCTCACCCGCATGTCGGGGTTAGACCGTCCACCCACTACGGGTGAGACCGACCTTGAAAAATAACAAACAGTACCTTACAAAAAATATAATACCCGAAGAAGTTAGTTGATATGTTACTTCTTCTTCAGTTCTCCATACAAATCGCAAACATTCTTGTACTTGGAGCATCTAGTATCATGAAACCAACGGCTTCAGTACACACATTTAATCCAATCGTCAGTTTCCCAGATTTCGAAATAGTTTTCTCCGCATCCCACGCATTCGTTTTCGTCCCAGTCTTTTAACGACATATCACTATCTTGTAGAATGGAATTTTCGCTCCCTCAATCTGAAGATGGGTTTACAGTAAGAAAAACACATGTGATCCGACTATCCCATAATCAAGGGAGTGATCGACCACCTTGTCAAAATAATTTAAAAACAAATACATACGTATCGTTGGGTTGACACTATAGTTTTATGCATATTATATCCCCCCATATCGGTGTAGTGTAAATAAACTTACCTGTCTTTCAAATATCTCTAGCACTGTAACTGGGTCTAAAAACTTTCAGACACGCATAAAGTCGTAAGTGTTTCCTATAATTTAAATATGGATTTGTGACAATGGTCAATGCAAGATTAACAACAAGCGCATTCATTTCTTTTGTGTTAATGACACACAGTGCCCTATCTTGCGTCAGTCTTAAAATATCAACACTGGCCGGACTCTCCCGGTGGTCGAACTCTCCCTAACTTACCCTAATAAAGAACCGTGGAAATAAGTATGATCTCAAAGTTGAAAGTCGACCCTCGATCAACAAAACCGAGCAGGTATCCACGCGCGCTTACACTTCCCTGTCACCCATTCACGACGGGACTTTTATTCGTCCGCTCGAAAAGCCCCGGCGGTCCATCGAACGGTCGAAACTCGATTACGAGCCTTCACAGAAGACACCGTTGAAAAGCGTGGATCGGCTCGATGCCCGTTGGCCCGTGAAAGCGGGCACGTTTCCCCGAAACGGCGAAACGGCCGCCGCGAGAATACACTGGTACCTGACGAGTGCTGGAACGCTGGACGGTACAAGCGAAAGAAGATTTAATTGAAACGGCCCGGGTCCGCGTTACGTCGAACCGCGCACACCCTCGACAAATCTATCGATTGACCGCGCACACAGCCAGCGCGTTCTGTCGCGCGCCAACTTTTTTAATTAATTTCCACGGCCGGAGCGTTTCGAAGGCCCGTTTCATCTCTTTGGCCTTTTCCCAGCGGTGTTTCACGGCGGCGGGCGAGCCCGCGAATCCGTGCTCAATCATGTTCGATAATTACTCGGTAATCGGGCCGCCCGTTACGGGGGCGCATGGTCGCGATCCCTCTATTCGGTTAAGTGGGATAATTTGGCGACGCGACGTCATCGAAAGCCCGATAATTAAATTCGTTCGCTCGCGTTGCACGCTCGTTTCGCGCTCGCCTCGCGCTTCTCACCGTTTGTTCATCGGGCGCGCTTTATCGGTGGAGATTTAGGGAGCAATTAGGTGGGCGCGATAGCCGGGGCCTCGTTGTTGGCGAAGAAACGTCACTGTTCCTTCCATTCGATTCGTGTAGCGCGGTTTCAGCCTCGACGCCCCGTTACGCTCGAGCGTCGCCACCAGCATGTTTTTCCTGTCCCGTCCAAGTTTACCCATCCGCCGAGCGGAAAAAGAGAGCACCGGGTTCAGCTTCCATCGTCTTGGTGATTCGCCCTTTTCTCGAGTGCTTGTAAACATCGCTGGGGGGATTGTTTTTTCTCCTTGCCAGTGGAAAGTTTCGGACGACGGGGCGATGTCGAAGAGGTTAGTAATTCGAGATCGATCGGTGATGTGTCGTTTGACCTGTAAACGATAGGATCCAGTTACAAAAATTAATTCATCCTCCACCTATGTTGGAGGAAAGCACGCGATCACCGAGGGATGTTGAAATAGGAACCACTTCCATTCGATTCGAATCGCACACGGGAGAACGAATTCAAGAGCACTCACTACCCACTCCGCAGAAGTACGTGTAATCGTCGGGTATGCGTGTCCCGTTCCCCGTCACCCAGTTATTATCGATTGCCGCGAGAAAGTTGGCCACGCGTGCCGCTGAATGCACGCATAATGAGGGGGCGCGAGTCACCGGGGCCGCGAGTGGCGCGCGCGAAAAAGCCATTCGGTGTCGTCTTTCAGCCGGTTATGGATCACTTTTGCCGCGCGTCGATTTTCCGCGACATAATAGAGAGAGAGAGAGAGAGAAAGAGAGAGGGAGGAGGAGGGGAGGGGGTCCAGGCGGTGGGCGCGCGCGTCCATGATTGAATGCCACCGACGAAAAATAAACCAGGTCGACGGGTATAAAACTGTGCAACGTGACACCATTGTCCACCGAATGGAGGAGCATCGCCGTCCATCCCCGCCCGGCCACGCGGCCTGGGGTGTCGTCCCGTGAAAAATGCTCCCCGTTGACGCAAATAAACTTCCTCAACGGGGGTAATGGATATACCCGCGGCACGTTTCTCCCGGTGTCGACCCAAATAATAACCGCTTCGTCCTGGCTGGCAGCGGTGTGTTCCATCCTCCGCTGCCCCGCCGCACCGGCCGGGATCCTTCTTCGTCTATCCGCGCGACGGCGGCCCAGACGCATCGTTCCTTATTAATGGTCAGACCGCCTGGCCGCGACTCGTCTCTCTGTTTTACAGCCCTTAATCATCCGCGTAGGTGCGCTGGAAAATCTAAACTTGCCGGCTGCAATGTGTCAGCGAGACGCGCGCCGTGTAATTGGGCCTTGTTAAGTGCTTCGCTGGGAATCGTATATTATCGCCGGCGATCTCGCTGATCCTGGGACAATTTGCTCGCGACCGAATCAGGGAGACTTCTCAAAGTTATTGGCTAGCAAGTTGTCGGTGCTGGATGTCGGCTGATACCGTTGGAATACCAGCGAGAAGCCTTGGAGTTACTGCATTAGTGTACGGTAGTATATCTTGGCGATAGTTTTTGATAAAGCATGAGTAACTGCGGGAGTCGTTAAATCGTGTTGACGGGAACACGAACAAGGCGCTTTGCAGAAATGAATTAAATACGTGACGCGTTGAATTGATGAGGGAAATGCGTGAGATTTGGTTCGCCGATTTCAAGGATTCATGACCATGAGGAAAGAATCGAGCAAAGTTTCGCGCGGACTACTGTAATTTTAATTCTCAAATGGACCTAACGATTGGTCAGTGAAATTGGCGTTCAGAGAGTAGAGGAAAATGCCTTCTCAGCCTGCTATACATTAAGTTTCATATTCGGAATGGGGTGGGGGGTGGGGGTGGAGATATTCGCCCTGGTTTCTTCGGTTTCGCCAGATTTCGGTGACTTATCTAACTGAAGAAATAGTTCGCCCGCGGGTTTCTCAATCCTGGAACTCTGCCATAAACTCGGTTCACCGAGCCCTGTTTCCAGTTTCACGGGATATCGGTAAATCACCTGCCTGCGAAAATCATTCATTCGCGAATATCTCGATTCTCGGATCTCCCTTTCTAAAGTCGATCGCCGCGCTCTCGTCGTGGCCCATAAACTTCTCGTAAAACCTACGCGATTACCCAAGCCCTGGCCAATCTCTGCTCCCCCGGCGATCCTGTATTAATACGAATTGTCATCCGTCCGCGGAAAAATCCGTGCGGAGTGGCCCCAGCGCGAGACCGAAAGCGTATGTATGCAAAGGAGTGCGACACTCGGGGCCTCTCCTCGCCCCTTGCCAGCCGTCGAAACGATACAGCCGTGCTCGCGCGCTGAACTTTAAAACCCCTCGGCGAGCAGAATGGAATCGTTGGAGCGTGGTGTAAAATATATTCTCACTGGCTAATAACACGCACGATATGATCGGCTGGTCGCTCGCGGGAATGTAACGGTGTCAAGAGTCGGCGGCGTGGCTATGAAGTAGAACGAAACGCTTCCAATATTCCGTCCTTTATGCGCGACAGCGATAATAGCGTGTCGCAAAGCGGAATCGAATTTATACCGGGCGAAACAGGAGGACATAATCGGCGCGAGGACTCCAAGATTGATTTCCACTTGGCCGCTGCCGTGGCATAATATCTTGGGTCAGAGACACGCAGCCATAAGTGAGTGGAAAGCTTCTATAGGGTCTGACTTATGCGCTGACGTTTACGGTCTGTACAGTGTAATTGTTCAGATTTAAGATGGCGGAGTTAAAGCTGGTGGATTGCAAGAAATTGAGGATTAACTTTCCTTCTTTCACAGCCGGCAAGTGGCTATATAGCAGCGACGTGTCATCAGTATTGTAATTCATTGCTATTCACGGCTCCATCTTCGTTCGAACGTTTATTAATGGCGCTTCAAGAGAACCCGGACCTTTTATAAGTTAATTCCGTCAGCCGGGTGTCCGTAATCGAACGAAGGAGCGGAGGGAAGGAACAGGGACGAAATAACCCATCAGTCGAAGGAATGTTTTTACGAGGGCACAATAAAGCTCGGCGCGAACAGGCCAGCCGATTTGCGAGCGTACCAAGATCCGGCGCTCGCAGTAAATAAAGCGCGCAAAGTGTCGGCTTTGCTCGTCGCTTTTCGCCCGTCCGCTCCCCTCCGCTTCACCCGTGACCAGCGCCGACAATGAATCCCTGCCGACCTCGGGGTTGCACCGGCGGGCAAAGAGAAAAACGGGGACGAGAAAAAATACGGCGGGTCTCCAAGTTCATTTAACGGCGCCGAGAACTTCATCCGCTGGCCGTCTTCCTCTCTCCTACGCTCTTCCGTCCCCCTTC
Source organism: Andrena dorsata (assembly GCA_929108735.1). Classification (NCBI taxonomy): domain Eukaryota; kingdom Metazoa; phylum Arthropoda; class Insecta; order Hymenoptera; family Andrenidae; genus Andrena; species Andrena dorsata. Next base: position 55,754,284 of record OV815489.1, read on the forward strand.
TTTCTTCTTATTGCGTCTGGCTGGCCGTATCTGGCCGTGTCTCCCGCACCTATTTCGCTGCTTCTGCCTCGGGAAGGGCGGCGACTAATTTCCGGCCGACAGGCCGATTCCTTTTCCACTTGGCGCGCGATTTACCGCGCCGCGTAACCGCGCGAACTGTCTTCGCCGACGTAAATCCTCCGCCTCGATAAAACCCATCGCCGATATCGCATTGTTTAGCAGGGGATACAGCGTGCACGCGATTCCACGGGAATGCTAGTGTTTTGTGATTGATAGTTACGGGCCAGAGTAGAGGCAATAAATACATTAGTGGATGTACAGGCATCCTGTACAGTGTTTGAAGAAAAAGCGCTGTTATGGTATCGTGCAAGAAGGGTGGCAGGAGCCTTGGAGGGCTCGTGCGCGCTTGTTTGACAGCTGATGGATTAAAGGGCGGGAACGCAACGAAAGAGGGAAGAAGGGTCGGAACTCGTGGAACAAACGGCGCGCCGCCGGTGTGAATGACCTTGCCGCTTATTGCTCGCCAGTCCAACGGGTTGACAGCGGATATGCAAATACCCGTTCATAGCCTGTCAGAGGCTGCCCTTCCGTCCCGCTCCCTCGCACCTTTTCTTTGCCCGCCCCGGTGCTATTTGCCTCTCGGAACCCGTTTCTTCGGCCTGGCTATGTATTCCGCGAAAACGGGACTCGCACAATGCCTCTGTATCCTACTGCTCTTCATCCGCGATAACGTCGAGTAACCTGAATAACGTTATTGTGCCAGGCGACGACGTTCAGTTGGAGTTGACAGTTGCTTCCAGGCGATGGGAAATAATTAGTTTCTATTATACGGAGAAAATCATGATCTTCCTTTGATTCTAATAGTTTCTGATCTACGGAGTACTGCTCTCGAAAATCACCCAAAACGGACAAAGTGTTGGTAAAAGACTTCAACGACCCATTTCTATCAAAAACGACCGATCACCCATCAAGATTCACACCATCCAAAAGATAGACTGCTGTTTTTAGGGAAAAAGACGATGTACACTCGTCAGTCGGCGACATTCCGCGATTCTTTTCCCGGATTCGAAACCGAAAGCCAGCGACGATTGCCGCGAGCGTATCTTCGTTCGAAAGCCTCACGCACACGCCGCGGGTCAGACCCACGCAGGCGCGTTTTCATTCACGTGCGTTGCTTCTCGTGAATGGCACGAGAAAAGCGTGGGCGGACGTTGGAACGCGCACAGGCCCTCTCTCTCTCTCTCTCTCTCTCGCGCGCGCTTCCCTCGCCTAGAGCCCGCTGCTTCTTTTCCATGAATGAATTTACGCCGTGTGCGCGTCGCTTCTTCCTCGACCGTGCTTCTCCGATTTTACTTTTATCTCGCTACAGTCTTCGCTTCTCGTCCCCCAGGTTTTCCCTGTTTCGCCCCCGTCCTCCGCATCGCCTGTTCGCGGCTCTCTCGGTGATTTGTTCGAGCCGCTCGAACAGCCCGGATTGGATTCTTGTCTCCGGGGTCGCGTACGTTCTCCTTTCTCTCGAAACTTGCTGCCGCTTTGCGGTGTTTTATGGAAAACGCGGGCCTGAAGATGGGCGGCTCGGTATAGTGGCTCGGGAGGCGGCGCCCTTAAACAATCTGCCCGCGATGTATCTATCGCGGAAGTTTCGATGGAAACGCCGCGGAACTTCTATCCAATTTCGTCCACGGAGCTCGGTGCATCCAGTTATCGTCCCGTCGGCGCTCCCACTGTGTCGTCGATCATTTGTTCATTGTAGCGAACCTCTAGAAGCTATCTTGCTAGTAAACCTGTGTTTCGGGAAATAATAAACGTACGAGTGCACCTAATATCCTTTGCCCAGAGGCACACAGATAATTGCAGCTGAATCCTAGCTCTAAAGTGTCTGCTTTCAGCGCTTTGACTCGAGGGTACCATTCTGCTATCCGTTTCCACGACTCCCAGCCTCATCAAGGCTATCTGCAACGTGCCAGTAGCTCTCGAGTCACCACATTCGATCGACGGCCACGACAGTCGACTCCGATACGGTTACGTCTTCAAATTTCAATCAGAATATCCAACCTTCTGCTCCCGCTTCCGATCTATTCTTACGTGTGGAGACTCGACAACGAACCTCGGCTGGCATTTCCGCGGGCAAACTCCCCTGTTTTCATCCCCTACCGCCCCCCCCCCCCTCCGTAGGCATTCACCGAGACCCCTCCGCCCGGTCGTTTCCGTTCTCGTTGCTCGCGAAAGATCCGGATGATCCGATCCCAGGGGGGTCACCGGTGTTTCCCCTTCGAACGCTAGGCCGAGAACAGGGTGGGCGGCTTATCGACTTTACGTAACGTCGTCGAGGCGGTAATGACGAACTGCTCCGTCGAGGGATACTTAGCTAGAAGATCAACATACCCTACCCCGTCGTTTCGCGGCGCCCGGGGGATGGGTAATGTTTCCCTGTCTCGTCCCCGGGGGGAGGCCGGCGCTTCGGAGATGGCTGCGAAAGGGTGGCTGCCTCCTCGGCTAAAGAGGTCCAGACTACCGTCATCATCGCACAATGTCCTGTTTGCGCTGGCAAACCAGCCGTGTAATGAAAGCTCGCGGGACACACGGGCCGGGCGTGTGCGTAACGTGGGATCGCTGATGGCGGGGGCGAGTCGCACGGGCGCAGCGCGCTGTCACGGCACACGTGTCAAAGCGTAATTGCAATTTGCAGTTTAGTTCGGCGCACTCGGAGACTTTGGTAATTAAGGGTACCCATGCCCCTTGCACAGGGCCGACTGAGCCCCGAAAGGGCAGAGGCGGAGTAAATCGTTTCGCCGCGGCAAGTAGGTACGAAGACGCGGGGGTTAATTCTCGGGTAAGCTGAGCGTGTAATGAAAACTGCGGACCCCTAGCAACCTGGCAGCCTCGAATCGCGACACACAGAGCGGCGCCCTGAGAGGAAAAATCAAAACCACCGGATGGGTTTTCGGTTCTCTTTCCCTTGAAGAGAGAGCTGTTGTTGCATTTCTGTTGCGGATGAAATCTACAGTGTGCAAATCATACGAAGATGGAAACGGTTCACCACAAGCATCGGGTAACACGCGGTTCTCATAATTTTCAACCTAACAGCCTTGTTTCCAACGATCATCAGCAACGTCATCGCGCTATTCCTTATTCATCCCCGCGAAAAGAAATCGCGACTACTTAGATGCGTATCCCAGCGAGAGGTCGCCGTTCTTATCGAAGCGAGAAACGCAGCTAGGGAAACTAACGTTCGCCGTGCACTCTCTGCGGTCAACCGAGTGGCGAGCAACTATTTTGCCGACTGTTTACCACGGTTGCTCCACTCGTTTCTCATGTTTTTCCTCTTCCTTTTTACACCCGCCGGCGACAGCCTCGCGGCGAGATTCTATCCACCGTGGAATACACGATCCCGGGCGAGAGAACGCTGCCAACGCGCGGAAATTCTTTATTTTACAGACGAGCACTCGCGTCCCTCAGCCGAGGGATCCACTGGGTCTTTCTCCCCGCGAGATTTATGAAAAATAATATTTCCACTGCTTTTTCTTTTGACAGTCCCCGTTTTCGGCGTTAAAATGATATGGCTTCCATTCTGTATTGAATTAATTTCAATTGCACATGCTCGGGACGATCGATTGTCTTCCTCTCCTCCCCCTACTTGATATCATTCGGCGAATCGCGCACTTAATAAAACTCTGTCCCCAGTGTTGGCTGCTCTGTTTGTGGCATTTTGAAGAAAATTCAACAACGGTGGTTTTAACGACACATTTCGTTGATTCAATTTTGTGCTGCTAAGTAATCAGAGTAGAGTACGGCGGGGTATTCTGGGACACACTTTTATTTTGGCTAAAAAGTCACATAAAAATCATTTTTTCTTGAAATTTCAACGCATGGTTTTGTAGTACGAAGAATAACCTTTCTTTTGATACCAGTGGCTTGATCCAATTCCATCAAATTGTACAAGTTATTTGCATCAAATTGTACAAGTTTGCGCAGTTGGCGCAAAAAACTAATTTGCGCGATTTTGAAAAATCTCGGGGAATTGTGGGACATCTTTTAAATCGAATAAAAAATGAAAGTTATCGAAGGAAAACGCGTATTTATTATTGTATACGAAATAATAATTCATAATTGATATCAAAAAAAGAAAAATGGCGAACAGAATCATTCCGAATCGCAGTGAACACACGTGTAAGTGTTTGGGTTGGAAGCAGCGCATCTTATGTGGACGCCACGATCACAAACGGTGCAATATGCAGTGTTTCGGCGGTTCCCTTTCTTCGGCATATTTTTTTTGCACACTGTGCAGAAGTCTAGGTCTTGTGCTGTGTTGAAACAATGCATGGAAAATCACTTATACGCATCAAAAACACGAGTTTAGCTTGTCAAACGTAAAAAACTGACTATCCCGTAATTCCCCGAACAAAGCGTGCCACAATTCCCCAGACGCTTATCTTTACAATATTGCGGCGTAAGTAACACAATGCAAACTTCGTGCATAATTTCTTTTGTGGTTCGAAGGTTTAAGGTAACACGAATATTATAAACATATTTACCTGAACTGGTTTGCGGGAAAACACAAAAATAAATAAACCAAACGCACACTGGCAATACAATTTTGAAAGGTATAACAATTAACTCGATATCAGAGCGAGGTAACGGAGCGTGTGAACAAGTCGAGTGCTCAATAGAAAACGAGTTTAGCATGAGACGAAGCGATGACACCCGTTTGCAGCTGTCAAGTATTACTAGGGAAAAGAATATGGCGCTGTCCCACAATTTTCCGTGTCCCAGAATACCCCGCCGTACTCTACTATAAAAGCAGAGAGCGTCACAGGACTTGTTTATCCAAGACTCATCCGTCGCTTCTAATTATCCAGCTTAATCTCGTCTCATCCTTTAATTTCATGGTGTTGCTACCGCGGACCGTCCCTGGCAGACCCATTCGCTTAAGAAAACCGATTGCTCGCAAATTATCCGTCGCTCGTTTCCCATCTTTACGATCGTGAGAGACGTTTTGACACTAACCCGCTTACCGCCTACCGCTTCTGTGTTGCCACTTCATTCGGCCGGACGTTTAACGCGTGTAACCTCTTACGGAAGCTGCTGTATCGACGCTCGACTCGAGCTGTCACGTGTCGCGCGAGCTTTTCGACTCGACGCTGCTCGACTCTCCTCTGACGGCGAACGGAATCGAGATATTCTATCGCGAATCCCATTCAGCGGCCGTATTGTAGGAATGTTGGGCAGCCGGACAGGTTCAGTGAAGAATCTGTTTATTGAACGCCGGGCAAAGAAGTCCTACTCCAATCGAATTGACCGCTGCTGTTCACCGTCGTCGTCCTGGTTATTGGCCCCCATTTTCCCGCGCTGGGAATCGTCTTAATTGGAATTCCTTAGTGACCAGGAAGCAGTAAACGAGACGTTAACGCGTCACGATTCGCGTTAGACCAGGCGCATGCATTTCCCCGCGCCATTCGCCTCGTTCGAGTCTCACCTGCTACCAACAGTGTACTCAACTTGATTGTCAATGACCCTAAATTAACGTAGTTGCCAGCGCCTCGGATTAGCCGTCCGTCGTTGCGATGAGCCAACGACGACGCAGCCGTTGCTCGGCTCTTCCGCCATTCCTGTCCTCGGGCTCGCTGTTAATTCACCGTCGACCCGGTTGAATGCATGAAACGTGCCAGAAAATTTTCCAGCGAGCTCCAAGCTGGTCGTTCCAGGAATTAGCGCCTATTTAATTGCGTCCGATTCGTTGGCGAATCCTTGGAACGTATTTCTGCCGTTCTGGCACGCTTGACACTTCAGTAGGGGCGAGTTTCGATATCTCTGACTGAATCTGATTGTGAGTGAATAAGACTTTGTTGAGATCAATTTTGATCGACGAGATCTGCGATATTTAATGTTCTGAAAAGGGCACACGAGCTGTTATGCTTCTCGAGAAAGGCCGGTGAACTGTCGGCTGTTCGGGGTTAATATATTTCGTACCCCCTGCAGGATTTAGAGGGAAGAAGGCAGAAGCTAGATTTATGAAGTAGAACGCGAAACGATTCTTCTCCATTCTCTTGGCAACGCATCGTCCTACTTCCTCCTTTACATTCATCAAGGGACTCGGCAACTCTGACGATCTTGCAGCAACCCCGTTGCCGATAGTTGTTGGCGTGCTGATGTTTAACGAAGGCACATATAACGGGGAGAGCGCGTGGTTATGCAAGTGCACGGGCGCAATGCTGGATATGCACTTAGCCCCGGCGAAAATTAAGGGCATCATCGTTTTAATTAAAATCCTCCGGTTACGAACCGCCATCAGTTTATGTAAATCGCGCTGATAAATGGCTCGGCTTGATGTACGATGAAGTTGCCTGGTTATCTCGATTTCCGTGACCGGACTGGCCACACTTTTAAACGTCCGTTTACATTTTACAGCTCACTCCGATCCCATTCAACATAGTGCTTTAATTTCTGTTTAACGTGTTTATCACGAGCTTATTTCAACCCCGCTACACACATCCACTGTGCATTTATACCACGGACTTCTAACACTGCCTTATCCTCCCCTGACGAACATTTTGAACAGACAACTATGTTCCACTCCACATAACTAAGTATCCTCGTTCCATAGATAAAACAATTTCACAGCGGAATTACAGACGTCTAGCGTAAAACGATGAAACATTCCGTTAGTAGACCTTGAAAACAATGAACCCACGTGCGCCACAAAAAAACAGCAGATAACAAATGACGATGACCATGGGCCTCCTTTGCTTCGTCACTCGAGTAGAATGCGAAAGCGACTGTGCAGCAACGGGATTGGAAAAAGATAAACTTACCGTCCGTTCGATATCGTAAGTGCGACGACTAAAAGCGCGTGTTCCTGTTCACGTGTCCGCGAGCATAAGTTTCTGATAGGACCTATCGGGGGCCGCTTCAAGGTTCCCTTGCAGTTGGCGTACGTCGCGGCGCGGCGCCGCCGTGGTATGCAGATCTCGTGTACCTGGCTGGCTTTAAGTGCCGCGTAATTCAGTCGAGGAACCCCTGACCCTTTTGCATCCCATCCTGACCGTCTCGCGTCCCCGTTCCCCCCCTTTCGCTACCCCATTCCCGCGAGCGCCCTTTCCATTGGGTTTCCCCATTTCCGCGGCGTACACGCGTCTTCCTGCTAACCGTGGAAAATGGAGGCACGTTTACGTAACCTCTTATAAAGTGGTTCACTAGCCCCTACGTGGTCGCTCGTCCGTTTCTACGAAGCTACAATTTGTCTACCGCGAAACATTTTTCTCCCGTCCGTTTGATCGACCGATCGATAAACGTAACGCTGCAAGATTCGCTCTGGATAACGTACTGGCCATCGTGTACTGCATGCGGAATGATTTATCGCGGCTACGTGGCGGTTAAGACTGATCGATGCCCTTTTTCGGATAGGTTTCGGGGAGGAACTGATTGTGCGGCCTGATTTTTCGTATTGTAAGCAATTTTGGGGGTAACGAAGGAACGGGAGCTCGCGAATGAGTCTTCTCTCGCCAGCGGCGCAGTTGAAGGGATGAAAATATTTCTAATGCCAATTCAGTAAAATTCATTAGGTGATTATTAAATTTTTTTTTAAGGAATAAAACCTAGCTTTCTTTTTATAAATCCCCTTCTTTGGGGAGTGCCAGGGTCCTTGGCCACCTTTGGGTGTGCCACTGTCTTTCCTACAAATTCTACCCTTTAGAATCACTGTTGCCCCGCTGTTTTAGAAATTGAAACATTTGATTTTTGCCACCCATGTGCGTACTGTTCACGTGAACATTGATCTATTATCTATTTACACGTAGCCTTATCTCCGAGAAATATGAATTTCGCGATTAGAAGTAACTCGATGACAACTGGTACAGCCTAATTTCCCGAGGGAGAGAAGGGTGTCCGAATCGCCGCGCGCACAATTTCAAATGCAAAGCGTACATTGAAAAAACTGGTTCCCCGCGTGGTACAACATGGTTGCACTTATAATTACACGCATGATATATCGCCGGCGCGGTAGCAGGGACTCGTTATCGATGTGTCTGACTTTCGGTACACGGGCCCCGAGTAATTGTACCGTGTTACCCGATTTCGTAATTTCTCGCTGGCCGGTCGCTTCGGCGATTTTTATTGATCGAACATGCAACGGGCAGGCTCTAGACGAATTAAGCAGCGCCCGGCAGATAGACACCTCCGGTTCGTATTATCAATCATTACCGATCATACTCGAGCATCGGCGGAGGAGGGAGGGGAAGAAATTGCGCTTTATTGAAGAAGCAATCTCGCGTCGAGGCAGCGTTCTTCATTTCGCCGCGTGTAGGACGCCGGGGAACGAGTTGAGATGCAAAGGACACCATCCGTGTTCCGGTGGTCCTGAATTATTCATAGGTTTTAATACAAAAGCGTCTTCGTTTCGTCGATTTCCATTAAATTGCGATACGTTCGTTTCGTTTCATTAACCGCTTAAACCGTCTTCGCCAGGGCTGCTTTCTTGCGGTTCCGATCGTCCCAGATACGTCTCCTAACTTCCTGTAATTGAGAAATTTCTTATTGGAGCCGGCCACGAGGTGCGCTCGGCGCTCCGAGAACTCCCACGAAAATTAAACGGTGCCTGGAAATCTCCGTTGAAAAGATGTGTTAAGGTTCACCGTCTCAGCGATGGTAGCGCCTGAAAGTTATCCTTAAATTAAGGATCTCTTCTTAAGCCAACTACAGAGCCAAGTGATCACAATACCCACTGTCTAAATGTGGTGAATTACCAACAAGTACCCAAGTCTTAGTGTACTCGTAACGCGACCCAGTCCCTCGATAGAGGAGCGTCCAATTTTTCCACATGTAGCTCTCGAACGGCCAGCTAACCAATGGCAGGTTCATCTTACCAGGTTTCAAAGGCGAAAAGACCTAGTGTATACCTTGCGTGCAGCTTGTAACGCGAGCAGAGCCCTGAAAGATCGTCCGATTAAGAGTAGCAAGCTACGATCGGACGCCATGATACTTCAAGTGTACGGGATATAAGGTGTGGGAAACACACACTCGTACAGATCCACCAGCGTGTTGTGTCAGGTATTCCAATCCCCCGGATTAACGATCGAGTGACAAATAAAATTTACTGGCAGATTTTATTTGGCTCGCGTGATGCTCAAAGGAGGCAAATGAGCGTGAAAGGCTGCCATTGCTCGCGATACGCATGAATTAACGCAGGCATCTGCGACTAACGCGCTTAATCACGAACTCCAGTCCACATTCCTAGCGAAAATTGGCGGTTCGAAGATACCTACGTTCGCAACCGAGGGCTGTGGATATAATCCTTTTACGTTGCCCGCGTGCTGCATGCAGAGAGCCAACGTGTACGGTGCAAAAATCGGCAGCTTCTGTATAAAAATAAAAATAGCGTTTCATCCGCGGTTTCTGGAAACAAGAGACCATGATAAAATTTTTTGGTATCTTGCACTCGCCCACATTCTGCCCACGTGCAGCGCGTATTCACGGGCTTTCACTGTTTCGCGAAACACGCGCGAGAAAATGAAAATACGTGGAGAATAATCCCTTTGTTCTGTTTTCCATGAATATTCCGTAGCTGCGTTCCCTGGAAAAACTTTCCATCTACAGCAGAGCCTCAATTATCGGAGCACCGCTTGTCCGAATTTCCAATTATTCGGAAATCTGTTACCTGAAGTATCGATAATCCGAAACACCGAGCACTGTATAGATCTGCGCGGCACGGAATATCTGCACGTACACGCGAGCTATTAAAGTGTCATCGACCAACTAACGAACCTGTATGTACAGCTCTGCGTGCACACTTCTCTTTTCACAAGCGTATCCTTGGGACGACAATGAACTATAGTAAACAAAGCTCAGACCACTTTTCTTCTATCGATAAAAGTTGCTCAATTTTGATCGGCAGAAACGCCGTCACGGGGATCATCGCGAAACACAGCGATCGCGCTTACGTATCCCTGACGGAAAGTTGGCAAAAAGTGCTTCCACCCCCGCCGATGTTGACACATCGGTGGCGAGAAGGTTTATTCGCTCGCGTAGGGTTCGCGGATCTTAAGATCGTAGAATCGACAACTCGCTCTTTATCGTCTTTTGTATGTAAAAATACACGGGGCACAATGACGCCCGGTTACACGGTAACGCATCGGTTCTCGAAACCCGTGTTCCCGTTTCACATTGTTCGTCATTGTGGCCCGCGGCTGTGTGGGTCCCTTTCAAGACAGTCTCGGCTCCTTATTATGTGCAGCGGGCCGCGCGAGAGTAGCTTTATCTCAAAAAGCCACGCTTGAATAAAGCTTTTCACGATACGTCGAACTCGGCTCTCGCGCGGGCCCGATAATGCGAGAGGCTTAGAATTTGACGCCGTGGTTTGGATCCTTTGCAAACAGCCATCGGGAAGAAGCATCCTATCGACTGGGCGAATCAAGTTGTTCGCGTCGGGTCAGCCATGATTGATACGGATTACCCTATCGACCGTTCTATCTCTATTATCCCGCGCCCTTTCCGCCACGCGTCACTCCCCCACGGCATTGTTGTCGCTCTTTCTCCGGCTGCTCTCCTCAGCTTTCAAGAATTCAACGCTCCCGCCTATTCTAAATTATCCCCCCTTTGTCGAGTCGTCGATATTAGCTATAATGGTTTTTGGTCGGGAATTAAAGTTTCTATTCTAGATCGGAAGAAGAAACGGCAGTTTCGAAGGATGGAATTATTATATAATGATATCCAGTACGACGCAGACGCTGTGCAATCTGGCAGCACCGCGTTCAGGCGCAAAGAGCAGGTGACCCTTTTCTCTGGCTAGTAATGTAGAGGGTGAATGCGAAATGAATTACATCTGGGTGTGTATCGTAAGCACACGTGGTGTGCTTCACCTGCCTGAAAAGGACCAGGCTGCTCTCTTTCTTTCACTCTCGCTTCGCTTGCCTAAAGAATTGCTAATTAGCCGAGGGTTGCCCTTTTTCGCTCGTCCATGTCTCTACGTGTACGCCATTCACTCTCTCTCTTTCTCTTTGGCCTCTCTTCCTCGCTTTGACGCCAATTTCATCTCCTTTTCGCTCTTTAGCCGCGGCGGGCGCCGCGCCGCCTCTCCTTATTTCCACGGAGATCTTTCACAGCACCTTCAGGGGGCAGCTTTTTTTTGGACACAGCCTGGAGGGCGGACTAGCGAGAAACCTGGAAGGCAAATAGCCTTTCCTGCTCGTTCGCGTCTGGAGGAACCACTTTCGAAAAAATTAATACCCCCGTCTCTTTCAAGTGCCAGGACAAAGGAAACGTTAAATGCAACGGGCCGTGGAGATCGTTCGTGACGAAAATCTGGCTCGCCCGGCTTGGTTAAACCCTTTTAACCGCGATCGATTGCGTGCAATACGCATTCGCGGGGGCTTGATTAAATAGCGCTCAAGCATCCGTGAAGGATCCCATTCCTCGCGCTTTCACTGAGATAATATCAACGATTTCTCCGGTAGGTGGTTAATTCGCGGATAGACAGTGATCGGTCTTCCATCTTCCGCCGATTAACTACAAGTGTATATTTCCCTCGTTTACGGTGCGATAGGAGTACGATGATAAATCTTCACGATTGTGTAGAATTCTGACACGGATCACGAAGTCAAACTGACTCGGTTGCATTAAGAGGTTCCGCGAGGGAGTGGCAAGCAACTACTCGTGGTGTTTAATCGCGATGCTGGGTATCGGGTGCTAATATTGCAAAAGAGTTTTCTACTTGGCAACTTCAAGTAACTTAGCAACCGTTCGTTCTATATGTGAATTGGTATAACAATCGGTAAGCGATGACAGATGCAGAATTGCTGCGGGGTAGTGGAGAAAAGGCGTTACCGGAAATATAGAGTGGAAGTTTCGATAACTTAGAGTCCACGAGCTGCTAGCAGACATAAACTGTGGAAGTTATGCGTTGGATAGTGGCACGATGGATTAACGATCTTGGAGCCAGCGTAAGAAGAACTTTTAATTTATACCGAAACGGGCCGTCCCGCGCAGAAGACTCTCTACTTGTGCGGTATCGCTGCCGCTGCTGGTCCCACCTATCTTCCAGGCTGCCATCTCGGATGTGGGACTTTGTCCTTCCAGCTCCGTCTTTATATCTCCCGAGCAAACGTCAAACGATGCGGAAACTGAGATACCGTTCCTATCGAACATTCTTTTTTTCCAACGAACTGGTGATAATGGACACGCTGCTGCATCCCTGGCGCTTCGAGAAGCCATGATTTCGAGTTTCGGCGATCCTTCGCTATTCTTCAACGGCCTGTAGCGTTCTAGAGCGTTCCACGTGTGTGATTCGAGAGTGATGCTATGCAGGCTAATGAGAAACGATGCCGTGAATCAGAAGCGTGAACTTCTGAACGGAGTGAAGCTTAAAATTAGGTAAACGTGCCCTCGTTGACTATTCCCTTCGCGATGGTCTACCACCGTCTCTCGAATTCCATCAAACAAAAGGCAAAAGTTCGCTGCTAAAGTTTTCCGAGAACTCTTCTCTACCTCTTCCAGCACGATCGAGCGCGTTTCATAATGGGCACAGCCGCCATTCAACGACACATTCCGTTCCCCCGTGTCAACCGTGTTACACGACTGTCCTAGTGCCATGTTCGTATTGCGTTAAGTAGACAGGGCTCGAAGATATGATAGATCAGAGTCTCTGGTGCCGCGCGGCGATGAAACAATCATTAGAGCCGTTTTCGATACGTTGTCTTCGTATTTTCTGATGCAGTGCGACGCCCGGGCCGTATCGTAATGTATTCGCGGGTCGTATCAGAATGAGCAATATTTCAACGGAGGCAGAGATAGCGTGAACGTATAGGGGGCTACCGGGACCGGTATATGTACCCATTGACCCCGCGTCCTACTCGTTCGATCTTAAACGGTTCATTCATAAATGGGACGGGTGGGCGTAAATGAATAGTATTCCGGCGTTGTTAAATATCGTAACTCGGTGGCGTGGGCGTGGTCGCGAGGGGGGTTTGTTAATCGAGCGTCGTATCTATGGGCCACGGAGAAAATGTATTACTTAGCTGGTCGGAAGGGCGTACCATAAATTTCCCAGCGGCGGCCGAGATTTATATGAGACACGGCCGAACGCAGCGTCGCTGTACCGGTCTAATCGTTCGCCATCTTACCGCTCTTTTCTCCCTTTAGCTTCACTGTACCTACACACTGCACACTTTTTCCCCGCACCGACGGGATAAAAAATTGCTAGTCCGCGGCGTGAAATGAAGCGGTACACCGCGGGGACAGGGAGGATCGATGGCCGATGATAAAGAACGGTAAAGGGCGGTGCTCCTTTGAACAGTTTGCCAATTAAATCTGTTGGCTTCCTCGAGACTTAGCGATGGGATCTCTGCTAAGCTCTAGTGGTATAATTAACACGATCGCTGTCACTGAAATTCAAACCTATGTTTCTCCAGAAAATTCATCACCTACTTAGAAAGCACACCTCTCAAATGCCTTCGTAGGAAAGAACTCGACCTTCCCTTGAATCTAACAAGGCCATCGCCGCTGGTAAATATCGTGCAGCGGGGACTACGTCCAGTGAATTACGCTTTTCCCCGTTGCGGGGGAGATAAAGTCAGCGGGACACATCGGTAGGTAAGACAAATAGAGGACAGGTCTGTCGGGCCTCCCGGTAAAGCCGACCAAACACTAATGAACCCGACGAGTCCCTCGGAATCGTATCGGACGAGCGACTCTCGGCCGCGGCCGGTGATTAGTCGTTAATGCTTATCATTAACCCCGGAGGTTAATTCCCGCATTAATTACTCCGTGTCGCCCGCTGGAAACTATCTCGGCTCTCGATGCACGCGTGCACAGGTGCCCTGGGCTCGGCGTGGACGTCGGTGCGTCGCCACTGTGAAAACCAGTCCGAAGGCCCGTCACGAAGCGACGAAAAGCTCGCGTCGCTCGTCTATATAATCGTTTCGCCGGGCGATTTATTCCCATCGATCTCTGACAGCTTCCACCCGCATCGCTTCCAACTTGCTCGCCTCTATTTGCCTCCATTCCCGCTTCGAGCTCTATTTTCCCCCTCGCTCGCGACTGCACTTTGCGCCGCGTATTTGTTTTCCTGCTGCGAGCCACGAAAAGGATTTCGTCGGCATCGCTTGATTCTCAGACGGCGCGGCCTGCGCCGGTTAATCGACATGTGTTTGGAGCGGAGCCTGGGGAATATCGTTTCCGCGTAATTAGGCTAATTCGGACGGGGGACGCGAAACGGGGAACAGTATACTGTGAACTTTGCATTTTGCTGATGGTATCATCGAGGGGCTATACCAAACTGATAATTAAGCCGTCGCGATGGTCGGTGCTTATTAAGAGATTAGGCGTTTAGATTGATCTGCGTTACGAAGCCGCAGGGAATCGCGTGCTTGGAAAATATTAGGGTCGACAAGAACAGCTTTCCTGCTGTACACGGTGGTGCGAGGAATAATCAAGATTGATTTTGTTCAAGACCACAGCGTCCTTCGTATCTTGTCCACGGAAAGCGTGGATATTATTCTTCTTGTCACAGTGTCAACGTGTGATGCTTTATTCAAGAACCATCGATAACCTCCGTCCCCGATTCCTTGCCTCGTCAAATGCTTAACTGATGGTGGCATCAGGATTCGACGACACCCCGCAAATAGCAGGTTTGTGATGTTATTTGACGAAAAATCACGATGCTCGCGATGACATAATGCCGTTTCGACGTATCGGATATCCGGCGCAATAACTTCGCCCACGCGGGACAAGTTTACGAGCCACGGGAACTGTCATGCAATAAAGATGCACGGTTCGGGTAAATGGTATTTGAAATTCAAGCCAGTGTGCAATGAAAACATAATGCACTTGTAACCGGCGTGTGGGGCCAATAAAGCTTGTCCGCGTTCCCTGTCCCGTGCCCTAGACGTCTCTGGCCGCTCGGTCACCACGAACAGCAATCAATCGTCCGAACGAGATCAAAATTTCAAGAAGAACCGCTATTCGTCCGCCTTGAAGCACGTTGTGCTTGCCTCTTTTGCGATTCAGATTCAATTTGCTCGTCGATTCTTTTCTTAGTAGGTAACTTGTACCTTGAATCTCAAGTAATGTATATGTTATGAAAAGATGAAGAGGAAAGAAAAAAAGTGCCCGTCTATTAGATTTTCAGATTCGGATCAAGTCATCTGTAAATAATTTTATAGTTCATGTCTAGACTAGGTAGTTACCTAATCGAATCACAGGCGCACAGATTAATGAAATATGCGATTAACCGGTATTAAGCGTCTAAACACGTCGACGCGTCGATATCTTTAATCAGCTGCAAGAATAAATGTACCGAGGCCACCGTAACTCTTCGAAGAGAGATTTAATCGTTGGCGGCTGACCGAAAATATATACCACCCTCGCCACGGCTGAAAATTTCCTTAATTTCCCCGACGAAATTGCCTCGACCTCGATGAAACGAGGCACGCCCGGCGCCTAGCCGTATATCCGACCATTAAACCGGCCTTCTCCACCCTAGAACGAGGGAGGCGGCTGGATAGACGTTGCCAAGCCAGCTGGGGCGACTTGAAGTATGCACTTGACGCATGCAACCTCGACCAGGTCGTGTATTTTCCAGCGGGCCAGCCTATCTTTTTCTCCATCCCCCTGTAGCTCGCCCCCAGCGATCCTTTTCTTCCTTTCAGTTTCTGCTTTACTGGCCAACTGGGGGAGTCAGATACGCGAATCCCCCTCCCCCCTGAAAGGTGTGCGCGATACGACGATCCGCCACTCCTTGGAATTTATTTGAACTTTCAAAGTCGTTGTTCAACGCCGCCCCTTTCGACCCCCAGTGTTGCTATCAGTCCTCTTCCCGAGGCGCAAGCGTGTGTACACGCGACTCTTCAACCAGAAGTTCCTTTCATCTCTGTTTCCGGCTGCGAAAAGACACCTCCGGCGAAAGTTGCATTGGCTGCTTAGACAAGTTGTTTTCTCGAGTTTGCTCTGCCAACGCGCCGAGGCCACGTAGCAACGCGGTCTCTGGTAGGATTTTCCTGGGGGTTGGGCCGGAGCAGACGGGAGTACTACACGGTGGGGTTCGCTGGCTGAATAGGGGACCCCGACCAGCAACGGTGTCGGATTAATTGGCGGCCAACCCGTCAATATCCAATTTCGTACGCGCCCGCTAACCGATACACGAGATTTACGCGGCGAAAGCGTGAAAAAAGGCCGATACGGTATCGCGCCGCGGTGATTCTGAATAATGAGCGCGATATCCATAATTGTCTATCAAACTCGTTTGGCGTTCACGGCGTGCGATCGCGCGCGTGTCGGGCCGATGCATAATTGCGTCTTACATTGATAGGAGGACAGGAATAAAGCAAGGATTTCGATGGAGTTCTGCGGAAAAAGAACGACACGGAAGTTACTTGCTCTCTGCCGCGTGCACGTAGGCTAATTTTGTAGGTGTTTAGTCTCGAAAAACGTTGCCCCGTTCAGTTCCGTTTCGTGGAGAAAGTCACGTTGAATTTACATGCGTGTGTGAGCATTTGCAGGTTGAATTTTCTATTTAAATTCACTTTTTACAAATTAAAGGAATTACAATGATTGATTGATAACTTCGATGTAGTGTAAGAGCCTACCTTGTGCAATATAGTTCGTTTATCTGTTAATTTATTAATTATACCAACTTACGCCGCACGTAACACTACGCCTAAAGGTACTTTATTAATAGTAGCTACGAAAAAACTTAACTCTAGAATCAAGAGACACGGTAGGTTCTCGCGCCAAGTATATATAGCTATATGTATGCGCAGCGCGAGGCACAGAGTGTCTCTATTACGCCACGACTTGCTATCAAGAACCCTGAGATTTCCGAATCTCAATAACGGCTGATCCGATTAGACTTTGAACGGCCTTAATGGATAGCTTGGGTTTGATTTACATAAGAAAAGTGTCTTCGTTTTCTTCCTACGTGCCTTATGAGCTGGGATATTTTGATGTAAAGTTGCAATTTCCTGAATTTTATGTTCTGAAAATTAAGAATCGTCATCGTCCACAACTTCTTGGCAAGAGGGGAGTATGAAAGGGTGAGGAAATGTCTCTCAGGCACGTTGTTCATTGGATGAAGGTTCGGCCAATCGCGTAACAAATTGTTGTCACGTGACAGCCAGACAGAGATCACATCTGATGAGGTAAACGTAACCTCGCTAGTGTCAAACAACCGTAACCTGAACAAGTGTCAGATATGAAAACTTGTCAACATTTTTTAAATGTCACGAATTTTTACATCATACAGGACACTGAATTATTGTCTCAATTAACAAGGTAAGTCGGCAAAATTTTTTAATAGACTATGTAGAACTTATAGAAACAGAGGGGACGCATAGACTTGAAAGTTGTACGGAGAAGGTTCGACAGAGGAGTATCTTCTTTCGCACAAGTTTCTACAAAATAATATATTGTTTTTATACCAGCAAACTATTTTTACATGAAAGTTTTTATGTAAAGCTTATAGAATTGAAGGGGACACATGGGCTTGGATAGAAATCAAGGGGACGCACAGGCTTGGATAAAAATGAAGAAAATGTACAAGCTTGGATAGAAATGAAGGGGATCCATAGGCTTGGAGGTTGTACGGAGAAGGTTAGATAGTCAGAGAAGCATCTTGTTTTGCACAAGTTTCAGGAAATTTGTCAAATAAGGTAAATGGACAAAATTTTTCAAATTAGCGTAGCGTTAAGAATTAAGAAAATTATGGCGTACTGCTTGCAATGTAGAGTAAGTCACATTAGGGAAGAAAGTACGCTGGAAATGCATCTCCTTTGATACTTTCCAATCTTTTGTGAAAGATATTTGTAATACTTTATTAAAATCCACAGTAGTTCCCACGCTATTCATTAATTTTATTAGTTTCCCATTAACAATATTTCAATTCATCAATATACATACTAAATTAATTTTATTCCAACGCTAATAAATTGTGGGTTAAAAATATTGGATCTCTTTGTTCAATTTCGCTGAATTATCATTAGCATTTAAATTTCCTCCAACAAGACTTTCTGCCATAGGTATGCTATCACCTCCTTTGGACACATTATGTAGTCTCTACACTTCCTATAACAAAAGTGCACTCTTGTTCTATAAGTTCTATGTTAGGTTGTAACTAAAAAATGTGGCTTTTATATATTTACAGATATCGAAGCAGAAAATGACGCAGTATGATCTACGACACAGAAAAAAATTTATTGTGACATAGGGTAGATGTACCTATTACTGTCAGTGTCCCTATTACTGCCACTTTATTTATTTTGCTTTATAAAAATTTAACGTCTAAAGAATAGTGTACAATAATAATATTAATAATAACACTAGTTTACAGACCTTATTTTCGGCATCAGCGGGCCATTTTCCATAAGAAAAAAATAGTGGCATCTGTTGCGCAAACATTTTTTTTTATTTTGTAAACTAGTGTAATAAGAACAGTCACAATTTAATAATAATATTATTGTTGTACACTATTCTTTATACGTTACATTCTTTATACGTTACATTTTTATTAAACCAAATAAATGAAGTGGCAGTAATAGGGACACTGACAGTAAAAGGGAAATCTACCCTAGTATTATATTAATTAAACAATTTTATTCGACTTCGATCCTCTGTTTGGTTCATGTATGTTTGCTTCATATCTGAAAATTCAAATTTAAACCAATCCCACCAGTCCAATTGTCGTGTAGCTTTGCAGGCATGCGAAGTTTGGAGGACAATATAATACATTGTTAAAAATATAACTCCGGGGGCGTGAAAAAATTATCTAGTCATCGATAAAAACTACAAAATGTATGAAGTCCCCTCAAAATTACCTTTTTAAAAAAAAGGTACAAAAAAGCGCCAAGTATATATGTAATCCCATCAAAAAGAATCCCATTCAAAAACATTGTCGTAAAGTAATAGTTTTACAAAACTAATGATATCCGTAAATTGCGCCAATTATCACAATGGCTATTTATACAAAGAAAAAATGTAATAAATAATATTAAGCAGATATATTTTTATATAAATAAATATTTTAATACGAATAAATAATTTATTCAAAATACTTGGCGCTGCTCTCCGAAAAAATGTTAATTGTCTTGGTTAATAAATAAAACAAGACAAGACACCACTGAGACAAGAAAGAAAGTAATGCAATTTATACGTATTTATTCAGTTTAGCAACACCAATTCGGAGAGCAGCGCCAAGTATTTTGAATAAATTATTTATTCGTATTAAAATATTTATTTATATAAAAATATGTCTGCTTAATATTATTTATTACATATTTTCTTTGTATAAATAGCCATTGTGATAATTGGCGCAATTTACGGATATCATTAGTTTTGTAAAACTATTACTTTACGACAATGTTTTTAAATGGGATTCTTTTTGATGGGATTACATATATACGTGGCGCTTTTTTTGTACCTTTTTTTAAAAAAGGAAATTTTGAGGGGATTATTACTACACCACGCAGACAATCAATCAGCATAAAAGCTTAAAACCATATTCGACGTTTCGAATTTCGCGCGCCACGTGTCGCGATGTGCGGCGCTGACGTCAGCGCTATCGATTCCCCTGTGCTTTCGATTCTCGATCCGCCAGTCGGCTTGTGCGCGCTCCCGAACGTTCGACGGTGACTTGGCTTGTAGTGCTCGTTTTATCTTCATTTTCCCTACATCTAACCGCGATTCCTTCAAAATCCATAATAAACGTTTAACAGTGTACTTTCTAAGTGTGAATTCCTCCAAAGCTTGCATCTCGGTGACCGAAAATTGTCCCGGTGACGTTTACCCTGCCACCCGACACGCATCACACGAACAGCTCATAGCGTACGTAACCAATAAACCAACTAATTATTTCACATTTTCCAAATCTATTTCGCGTGTAACACAAAATACAATTTTCAAAACAGAATCCAAAAGCCTTTCGAAAAATTCTCGTCTAATTCTCGTGGTAGCTAACCACAAACACTCGAGAAATACTTGAAAGTATCCAGAAACTGTCGACGCCATGGTCCTTTCCGCCGAGGCCTTCGAAACTGGACGAAACAGACGTCGTTGGTTAGAGACTCGGGGGACGATTCGCGCGCAGCGAGCTCGTAAAACGTCTGGAAACTTGTGTGGGAGGAAACGTCAAAGTTAGTGAATGGCCCATTCAATGCAGTGTCGCGTCCGGTCAAACCGGTCCGCGATCTCTTGCTGTGTTTATTCGGCACGTTCGCCATTCTCGTTGCGGGAAAGACGGACAGACTCGAGGATGCAGTGAGAGAGCGCGGAACGAGAGGGGACAGGCCGAGGGGAATGAGGCATCGCGCGAAAGAGTGTGTCGGTCGAAAGTGGGGCGGGTAAACGTTGAAGCGCGTTTATCGCTTCGACTGACGACTTTCTTCATTCCCTGGCATCGATCTGTCTGGACAGGAAGGGGACACCTTACGGTCCAAGTCCCCCGCGCCTCGTGTCGCCTCGAATCGAAGCCAGAAGGACCAAGTTCCTGGGCAACTTGGCCCGACGACTCTGTCGAAAACAATGCCCCTGTCCGTGACTCGTTTCCGAGGAGGCGCGTGGAACGCCTCCCTTCCCCGCTCTCAGACACGGAATGGGACAGAATCGATCGGTTCGCGCGACTCGCTGTCCACCTGCAACGGGTGATTCACTGCGTCGTTCGTCGCTGTTGCTCTCGCCACCGGGCAACTCACGCTGGCTGGAAAAAAGACAGATTCCGTAGGGCCGCGAAAATGGGCCGACGAAGACGAATGGAGGGGTCTCGCTGGCGCGATTCTTCTTGTCTTTGAAAAAAATTGAAGCGATGCTCGCGAGACGCGATTTGGCGCGCCCGGATCGGTCTTGCGGGCAGCGTTTTTTACGCGCGATTTATCGATGTCTGTTGGGATTCTGCGTAGGGAATTTGTCTCCGGAATCGATGAGTGCTCTGTTAGGTTTATGTGGTTTATAGGGGTGAAACGGTTGGTGTCTTTCGAGAGTGGCAAATCACGAGGGTCCTTTGAGAAGGTCCTTGATCCCGCGCCGAACTTGTTCATTCCATCGACGTACAATGACCATAATTTTTTTCTGTTGCAGGTAAGCCACTGCAAATCCCTTTCCATTCGCCGGATCAAACGTAACGTGACCCGTGAGTATTTGACGATGAATACAAATAAACCCGTTGGTGCGGAACCTGAGCATGCATCTGTGTAACCAGTGACTCTCAATAACCGATCGACGAAATTCTGCCGCTTGATTGCTCCTGACGTTACTTCTCTGCCGGTAAAATATGCTGCAGCTGAGTTTACCTTCCGCGAAGATTCGCGGCACAGAATATTCGCGATCGGTCCGTGGATTTTATCTCCGCGACCTACCGAAATATGCAGCTCGCGTTGTATTTCAAAGCGAAACAGCGTCATCGACGCGTTGTACGCTTCGTTTCAAATGCACAAGCTTATTCCGGCCGCGAGTGGTACCCGGAGAACGACGAAGCGTGCCCGCGAGTAATTGTTATTCTCGCATAACTTAATGCCTTGATCAACAATTCAAATCGGGCCGCGCATAAAATGCAACGATCGACGACAGCCGCTATCTCGACGGGAATATTTCTTGCCACGCGGGAAAAGCGGCTTCTTGCTCGCTATTGTTTATTTACGGGAACCGCGCAACAATCAGTTATGGATGAAGTCTGAGGGGTTGACGAGGAAACCGGGGCAACTTTCCACAGTTCTGCGTGGAATGTCTATTTCGCTTTGAAATTTGGCGGTCCATGCTGTTTTAACCAGAGCAAACTTGTATACACCGTCATCTTCTTCGGTACCTCCTCGATATTGAAGTAACAAAATGAATATATCAAGAGACACGCTAATTAAGTAAGTAGGTTGTATTCTCAGTCTAAGGGTGTTGGAGATCGATTATTCACAACCTCTTCCGAGAAGCATCGCGCTTCGTCGCAAAATGAACTAGAAAGCGATAATCGAGGCGCACTCTCTTGGATCGCTACACCGCGTTCATAGACTCCCAATGCATCGTATCAATAAAAAGAAGAGAGAAAAAGGAAGGCAGGAAAGTGGCTTTGAAAGCGTAAAATGGCGCAATTGTCGTTATCAGAGGCTTCAATTTACCATCGCCCTCCTTCTCAGTAACATTGCTTTCAATTTACAAGCGTGGACGGGTTAAGTGCAATGCCTATCGGTCGATATCGATTCCCTCGACCCGCCATACAGTCTGTGAAGTAATATCGTCTCTGGTTCACATCGAGCCCCCGATTCCACCCTCTATTCTCGAGTTTCCTGATCGCGGTACGGCGATTGGTCTGCGGCGCGTCCCTGTCAACGAAGCATCGCGCGGCGATGGTACAAGAACACCCTCGACCGTCAGCGATGTTACGAAACCTCCGCGGAGGACGTTGATCCTCGAGGACGTAGGCGGGAACACGGGTTTCGCGACCGGTCGCCACGAAAGCGCAGCGGGGCTTTCTGGCTTCTGTTGGATAGAGGAGAGGGCCACGAAAGGCGGTTACACGGCTCGACGCGCGCGTTACCGCCGATAGTATGCGGATACAGACATTAACCCGTGCACGGGGAGGGATCGATAAAACGTTATGCGTGTCGCGTTTATTATGCACAGCGTCGCGTTGACGCGGAATTAGAGGGCCGTGTCCTCCGCGCCGGGCGCCGGGATGCGATTCCCCCCGTTCCGCGTGCGTGACCGAGAATCGCGTGTGGGAAATCGCGGCCGAGCCGCGGCTTTTAACGAGGTTAATTAACATCCAATCGGAATCGAGATTTTCAGCGAGTTGCCCCGGTTGGTGGGTTAACAGGCTTGAGATGGATCTCCTTAGATCCTCGTGTATGTATGCAGATATCTACTGATGGGCATCTCGGTCCGTCCGTCTGTTAGGCTGACGGGTGTTTAAGGATTTATTTACGGAAACGTAATCTCGCGTGCCAGTCAGAAAAATTGCTGAATGCAGCGTTTAAGGTCTGGGTAATTGAATTCACCAACATCGCCCGTATCTTCTGTATTGAAAATGCAGGCTTGCCCACGCACGTGGTCGCCGCGTGGGCGGGTGCGCGAGCTTCGAGCTGGTTTATCCCGAAAGCACCTCATCCCGGATCGAACGACATTCGACGACCGATCGTTACAACGCCGATAGCATCGCCGGACGTCGCAGCCGCGTTATTGCATGCACGCTTTACGTCCATTGTGGGGGAGCAGCGCGAATTTCCACCGCGAACCGGCGTCCGAGCAATCCTATTTCGTGATTTCGCTTCTACGCGAAACGAGCACTGGCCTCGGCAGGTAAAGCTGGCTACTATGAGCTATACGCAAGGAGATCTATGGAGCCATAGATCACTCATTCGGTATTGAAGGCGATGGTAAATTCAGGATACGGGTGTTCCCAGTTATGGCTTTTAGAATGAGGTGTCGAGAACTTGGACTGGATAGCTAAGGGGTGTCCAAAGAGCGAGTGATCGAGTGGTGGACTTAGCATCCTTCAGCCTTGACATTTAGAAAGAATTCTCGGAGCAGGACTTTAGCTTCCACTAATCTGATCCATTGGTGTACACAAGTGCGCTGGAATTGTTCGACTCCTCCGCAAATGTCAGGCAGCTTCATATGCTATGCTCGGTAACCTTCGTCCTCATTTTTAAGCCTTTCGTCAGGGAGCCCTGGAGCTCGCGAAGCACTCTGCTTTCTCTTCGGCCGGCCTGTCTCGCCCGCCTCCCCCGGCCGATAATAATTAATTTCGATCGTGTAACGAATCGCTGGATTTCACGGGCACCTCGTTCGCCGCGAGACGCGCGAAAAAATAATTTACCAGCCCGCAATCCGTCCGGGGCAATTTACGTCCGGTGAAAGTCATCGATTAATTTAACAGCCAGACGGGAAGGCTGCCACGATTTAACGTTCAACGACGGCCCCTCGGAAAGGGACAAATAATTCTGGCGCGGAAACGGGGCACTTTCGATACAGGGAATTAACGAGCTTCCCCGGGGCGCGGGATGACGTAAAACCGACCGTTCGATTCGTAAATAAATAATGTATACCGCGCTTCGCTATGCAACGGGGCGGGAGGGCGCGAAGGGGAGCCACAAACGCTTCTGGGGCAAAAGGGAATTACGCGCATCCTCTGTGCTTAAACTGTAATTAAATCATAAATTTCTCGGTCGTAAGGATCTTAACAATTCCCATTCCCGATCCCGCGCGATCCGCCGCGGCGTGTAATTAAATTTTTATATATCGGGCATATAATAGTTAATTATCCTGACTGTCCGTGCGAGCGAGCAGGATACGCGTCACGACCGATTTCGCGCGCATCTCGCATCGCCAAGCAATCAATTGCTTCCTCATAACGACCAGCCTTCTCCGACGATTCTCGTCGACGCGTGAAAGCCATCCTCTCTCCGGCTCGTCTCTCTCCCGTGGCGGAAGAAAGAAACGTTCCTTTTTTCGTTGCACCAGCTGAATTATCTAATTGCACCAGGTGTCATTTCACCTGGACACGCTCGAACGGCACCCTTTAATCTGCTCTGGCTCGCCCCGTCGTTTTCCAGGATACTCTCCCGATCCTCGGTTCTTATTGTACCCGCCACGTTGAAATTAATTAGAGCGCCAGAATTGCTGGCTCTACGACGTGTTCCGCTCGAGGTGATATGTTGATCGCCGGTCCCTCGCGCTTTTTTCGTCCGCTCTCGCTTCGATTGTCGTTGGAAGTTCGTAACGTGGCAATTACACGCTGATAGTTGCTCGACTTATGAACATCCCAAGGATAGTTCGCGCATAGTTCTATTTTCTGTTCCTTGAGCAAGTGAGCGTTATATCGATAGCTGACGCGACAGTCAAAGTGTTAATAGCCGGCGAACTCCACAAAAAGTTCCTACGTGGACACGTATTAATCTCTTTCTAATCATTATCGCTGTTATTACACGTGCCAAGATTGATAAAATGAGGATCGTGCTGCCCATCGACCGGGGCAGTTTTCCGCTGGGCGGAATTCGATACCCGCGTCGACGTTGTCTTAAAAAAGCCGGTTCACGCCACCACGGGAATACTGAATGAATCGATAAAAGCGAATCTCGCGTGGGCAGAGAATCGCGCTCGCCCGACACCGTACTACGCGTTGTCGTTTTCCGTCGTTTTCTCTTTATTACCCGGTTCTCTACCCTCCTGTATTTGGAATTCCGCGTAGGACTGGTTTCCTCCAGCCTCGTCTCTCCCTCTGCACTCTTCTCCCTCCCTGTCGCGTTCCATCGCACTTTGTCGCATGTCTCGTTTCCCTCTCCGTCCCGAATAAAAGCCGCGATTCTCATGGACCCGGGGTTGCTTCGATAATAGATCCCCGAAGGAGAGTCACGAGCGTCGCTCGAATCGTTAGTCAGCATCTGAGACGCTCCGTCGGTCGTAGGATAATTAACTGGTGGGGGCCCAGTCCCGAGGAATCCCGCTTAGTTGCTCAACAAAGAGACTCGGAGCTTGGTACTCGAGCTCCTCGACCAGTGTCCTAGCCGGCCAGGAGTGGCAATTACCCGCCGGCTTAATCGTACTCGCTGATTTATGATCGATATAATTATTCGACCGCTTTGGTCCAGGCCGAGCGGGCCGCGTCGTTTTATTGCGACGCTCTGGCACCGGCGATACGCGTAATTAGGCTAGAGGTGGCGGTTTTAATTGCCACCGTGAACACGGCGTCGCGAGTCCCTCGTCGGCCGAATAATAAAATACTCTTATGCGACGCTGTACGACGTGTTAATGACAGGCCGCGACGATATTTGGGTCGCCACGGGGTGGAGTTCGTACGTGTGCAAAGTTTCATTGCCGCTCGTTAAGATGCCACGCCGCGGTGACCGCCCCCTTCTCTGCGTTATTTCGATCCAATTAGCGGCGAGTTGCTTGCGATTATGGCACTTATTAGCACTTCCGAGGGACGATGGGAGGTTTCGCGATCAGTGCTCGACCAGATTCTAAGACTGAGGAGGACCGTTCTATAAGCGAAGATACAAATACATCGTGAATAATAAATGCGGAGGTTCAACCCAGAGACCCAGAGCGCAGCACGATCTTTAAGATCGCCCGGTTTATGGCCTGGCAGGACCTGTTCGCGTCCATGCAGCGAATGGGCAGAATTCGCGGGTCACGTTAGGGATAGGCGGATGAAAAATAAGATAACGCGAGGTGCCAGCGCGAATCGCCGCGTGATCATCCCAACCCCTTCATTTATTGGATGCACGCGTACGTGTGCTTGATAGAGTGCATCCGGCCGACTGTTCTGGATGGTATTTTGCAACGTCTTTGAATAACGGGACGGTAGAAATGGAGCTCGATCTAGTCTCACTATCTCTGGCTGGCGTGATGTCTTAAGGGGGGATTCTACCTTGTTTGCCCGAAAAATCGGTGATTTTGGTGAATTTTTTGTACAAAAACGGTTTGACAAATTAATTTGCGGTTTGACAGGCTGTTTTATTCTATCTTGAGCTATTGTTATGAATTTTTATGTGATGGTAAAAAAAAAATGTAGCTGATACAGAGCGCTGACTTGAGGCGTTGAAAAAAATCGGGTGGTACTGGCGTTAACGAAAAATACCCTAAGGATAATCTGAAACTCAAAAAGGAAAGAGATTCTTATTCTGTATGAATGTGGCTATCGATGGTAGTAGATTAATTAAGATAAATAAAGAAATGTTAAAATGGCAGTCTTCTGAATATGATGAATTGAATTTTTCTCAAAAATTGGCACAACTTCATTAAGTAAAATCAGGAACGGTTACAAATACGGCAATAAATCTAGTACCATAAATAGACAGACGCTTGCTCAACATGCATGTAAAAGTTGAAGTTGTTTGCTTCATTGATTGTCGAGATTTCTTCAACGCCAGGTCGACAAATGTAGTTTCGAGAAAATCGGGTTTAAAAGTTCATATTATGTATACTTCTACCTGCGTACCGCTCGCTTCAAAACACTACAACCTCACCAATTTTTCGAATTTGGCTATAAGCTTTGCAGAGTGTATACACAAGACTCATATCTTTTAGAAACATCATTCAAAATTACCCAGAGGCTTGCAACTCCTCCTACAGCCACCTAAAAATTACTATACAGTATTGTCTCTCAAATAGCGCGCGTTTTCGGATTCTCTATACACGCGAAGCTATCCCCACTGCTTCGTTTGAAGTCGCCGCGCCGCGGCATCGGGTATCGGATGTCAAAGAGAAAGCCGAAGAAAGGTTCATAACCAATACGAAACTGCTCTCGCTGCCTGTCCCACCGCCCTTGGGGGCTCGAGCGTGAAATCAAAGGAAGCCGAATAGACTACTCGTCTCTCAAATCGCGTGCGCCCGGTCCCGACACACGCGGCTATAGAGAGACAATACTGTATTTCACCATACAGGCAGCATAATTGATTTCTCATCTGAAATTGTCCATGAGACTGAAAGACTCGGGGGTGGCGAACTCCGGGATTTGTCGAGGTGGTGCATTGAATCCCCAGCCCTGAATGGCGCCGCGAGAAATCAACGAGCATCGGCAAGAAAAGGCCAGGTCCGCGGCGAAGTGTAACAGAGACTCCCGCCGTTCCATGGACGAGTGGCCGTTTCATAAGAAAAGGGAATCGAGCGTCGTCCCACAACGACGCCCACAAGCGGGACGAGCGTGCGCGAGCCGCGTCAGACAGCCTTGCCTTATACGTCGCGCGGCTGCATTTCCACGCTTGTAACCTGCGACACACGGCCCTTTGCATCTGCTCGCGTACCCGCGGTTATAATGGGACCACCTCGGCGCGTTTCGCGGTGACATGCACGCTGACAATAAGCCTGTGGGGTTAGAGGACCGCGCGTAAAGGGGAAACAACGGCGGACGCGAGATGTAACCTCGCATTTACCGTCCGCATGGACAATGACAATATTCGTTCTTCTACAAATTCCATCTCCCCGACTTTCCTCGAGTTTATCATAGGCGGGTGAACGGATAGAATCGAATCTCTCCGTGTTCTGTTAATTCGCCAACTGTCCTATTTCTCGGCACCTTTCTGCCCCTGTCGCGCCAGAGGCAAGAGAGCCGCCCGACTCTATTCCAGAGAACAAAAATTGCGGATCAGTAGTGGATGAAGGTGAATCCGGCGGAGCTTTTTCTCCCCGGATTTAGGTGCTTCCGTTCGATTCGACGGCGACGGGTAGAGAGCGATTCGATTGAAAGGGGGGCCTCGGAGAGATGAGATGTAAATGAAAGGAGGCACTGGGTTAGCAGATGGACCGTATGCATGCGTCGTGCTCGTTGCTGAGAAGCCCGCGCGCTCGTTCCTTCGCGGAGGATTCGTTCGTGTGCAAGAAGGAACTGGGAAGTCTGGCGCCCAGGGGAGTCACGTTGATCTTACGGATGTCACGTAGGCGTTACAGGATCAAAAGGTCAATCTGTTTCTCCCTCTTCTTTCCATTTCGATCCACGGCACATCAATTTCCTCGGCGGCTGTCATAGAGGCACGTAACTTCAGCGTTAGACCTCGCACTTATCGCCCGGCATCGGAACTTCTCCTTTCGAGCGTTTCATCCTGACTGAGGGGGAACAAATGCGTACTAGATTCGATCGGTAGTGGCCTCTTTCAGGGAACGGTATCTCGCGACAAGCGGAGCTCTGCCTCGCAAAATCACATTCGAACCTCGTCTTCTTATTCGGGTCTACTCAGGGATTCTTTAAACGAGCAATAAACGCTTTCATTCTCGAGGAACGAAGCGCGGCAATGCCGCCTCCGCTGTTCCTTCTTGGAATAACAAAGGGGGGTTGGGGGGAATCGATAGAGCCGGTGCTTCATTATTATCAGATCGTAAAAGCATGCCATAAATCAGGCGGAATTTATTGGCCCGTTTAACGATTACGACGCCTCTGTTTCTTCCGTGGCCGGAGGTCCCTTCCACGGGGACGCATCCGCTTTACGACGGGGACATTAACGAAATGTAAACGTCGGTAAATGGAAACGAGGTCCGCGGGCCGGCTCGCCCGCCAGCCCGCATCCCTGCCTCGCAGAAATTAACTGGGAGCGGCGATTGGTAACGCGCATCCGCAAACGGTAAATCGAATACAAGAGTAGATTACAAGCATTCAGCGAGCCAGCCAGCGGAGCAATATGTTTACCAGCGTTGTGTTATACAAAAATTGATTATCGATACGCGCCCGTATACGCGAGAAAATTACTGTGTTTACCATTTGTCACGAAAAGGCCGAATAACAGCGGCACAGTTACCTACGTTCTCTACACTATTGTTAAACTTGGGCACAATCGATGTACGTGCATCGAATATTATATCGGATATTAATGGTATCACGTACTTTCGACTCTCGCCACGTTTAGAATCTAATTAGCTGCGGCTGAACTAACCCGATGAACGCGCGGGATATAGTGGCCCGACACTCTCTGCAATATTTCTGTTTCAAAGATCACGCGTGCAAAGGCTCGTATGGGGGGTAAACGTGAGAATACAATGAGCAATTAAGAGCCGCGGAAAACTCTGATATTTCACCCCCAAAGTTCATGTCAGTCGACGCTGGCAGTAAATAGAGTTGAGCGAGCTGATTTATCGAAGCGAGGGAGGAACTGTAAAGAAACTTTGATACGAAACGTCATGGGCAAAGTCATTTTTCATTCGCACTGTTGAACCTATCGAAATGACTTGGTATATACGTTTCACTTCTCCCCGCGTAAGAAATCAGCTACCACTTAATTTTACCAAGACTTCTACTAGGTCGCTCTGTATTTCAGTACCAACGTTCACGTCACAGAAAACAGAAATTCGATGCACGAATATTATCCATAGTTGAATGTCGCTCGACTCCCCCCCCCCCCCACACCTGTGTTCCGTATCGAGCCTGTCCGCATCGATTTGACATTTCCTTGATGTCTCTGGTCAACGGCTGATAACCTGATCGCGCTCGCAGCGCTCGCCGCAAATTGCTGATCGTTACTCGAGGACAAAAAGAGATATCGATGGAGATATTAAGAGTCGTGGAACAACGGTCCCTGGTCGACGATGCGAAGGACGATACAAATATCGAACACGCCTCTGGCCATTAATCTAATGTCCCGTAGCTCGATCTCGCAGTGCTTAACGGTCGCTATCGACGCCACATCCAACCACCGACGTCTTCCTTTCTCCGTCGATCAAGGGAGCAGCTCGCTCGCCACCTGCCGCTACACCTGAGTCTCTTAAAACGGTAGATTCTGGTATGTATTTT
Source organism: Andrena dorsata (assembly GCA_929108735.1). NCBI lineage: Eukaryota > Metazoa > Arthropoda > Insecta > Hymenoptera > Andrenidae > Andrena > Andrena dorsata. The sequence goes on from OV815489.1 coordinate 55,784,465, forward strand.
TCTCCGGGGCGACGCTGTCACTGCTGCCACGGACATTTATCGTGCCGCGGCCCGACAGTTTGTTAAATGCTGGACACCGGAATTGAATAATCGCGGCGTCGTTCGACGCGGTGTCCCTTTAATTAGCATTCGTGCCCTGGCATTAAGGATACGTCGGAATTTTAGGGCAGGCTCCAGAGACGATTTCGATGCAGCTATAGAAATCATTATTTCTCATACCCTTGGCTTCTATTTCAAAGTATAAATTTGTGTTCTGTTCCACGTTACCGTGAGAAACTGTGACCAAATTCAAAGTTCTCGTCCCCTGCCTGGAATCCGGCAGCTCTGTTTTCTAACGTTATGTATCGCATCTGTACCACAAGCAATTCTCCACGGAGAGGAAACAATTGCAACTCGCGTTCGACTGTGCCAAAATGTGTACCGTGGCTGACCGCAGAAGTAACATAATAATATTGCTGTAACAATTTGTAATAGCGAAGCTGTAATATCGTACTCTACAAACGGGAATAGAGAGCCAAAAATTATTACATAATATCCTCGTATAGTCTCGAACATCGAATAATCTAACTTTAGTCGAAGCGCCATTAAACTATTGAAATTTCAGTATCGAATTATCCCTCTGGCTGTAGTTTATTATTAGACTCACGTGTGTGCTGACATTCTCGACGCGCCCGAGAAAAACGAGGACCGAGGAAAATTAAGGAGCCAGCCAGCGACGGTCGATGGTAGGAAAAAGTTCGTCGACAGTTTCTTGCCAGGTTACTCAACGAAAGTGTTACGAGACACGTCGTTTTGTTTCGATCGGACGTCAGGTTCCATAGACACGCACGATGGCTTACTGCATGCGCGGCGAAGATTTATGATATTCTTCTCGCACGGTGGCAGGACGCGGGGCTTCGCAATAAATAACGCTTCGCCTCGAAGACACGCATGCGGGGAGCACGGGCGTTATCGATGCAAATGCACCTTGCCGCGCCCACTCGCCGCGGAAATAAACGCGGGCGATCGTTTTTCGGCGCGGCACCAGGTACCCGCGATATTTCCCAGGAAAATTCGGGATCGAGCTTCAACGCGTACATCGCGCCACTGTTATTAACACCGCGCTCTGTTTAGAAGCCATCTGTTTACCTCGAATTGCAGATCCAATTCGCAGCTTCGCAATTAGCGAGAAATTTCAGCGAATTTATCTGGCACTGGTGGAGCACGCTTGGAGAGCGTCTAGATGTTCGTTGAATAAATCAGCAAGAACTCTGTTGCCTTAACAAATTAATTTTGTTGCCTGACTGTGAAAAGCCACCTGCCATCTCTGAGAACTTTTTAAATGATTCGGTACAATCGAGTACTTGCCAGCCCCCGTCAACCTCAACGAATCGACCACCATTTCAAATAGTCCTCCCTGTCCCCACAAAGGGGCGATTAAAAGGGATGACCGTCGGGCACGCTGACTGACTGGTATCGACGATTCTAATTGCCTGGGTCGTTCCTTTTAATTTCTCCACCGCGGTACAATACTCGGTGACGTAAGTCCTCTGTTGAACTGTCGTCGCGGCGGACGCCCACGGCGATCATAATTCCGCCTAATTGCCTCGTTTATTAGCTCCTCGAGGCATCCAGCTATTTATAGGGGGCGATAGAGACGGAGGCCGTCGCCTCGTTATCCTCGATCGAGCATCAGGACAGGCTGGTTTCCCCGTTTTCTAGCTGGCCGAGCGGCGAAAAATCATTTCGAACGCGTCACTCGCCTCTCATCCCCGTCCACTCCCCGGTGTTCGCGGTCGTGATCGATTAACTTCTAATTGACTCTTTTCAGAGGCCCCGGCGAGAGCTTTCGAGTCCCCTGGATTCCTTGTTTCACCGCGCCCCGACGGCTCCACTCCGCCGAAATCTAGTTAAGACCGTGTCCGATTGGTTCTGTAGCGGGCATCGTGTCCCTCGATGCCGCTTCCCTCTCTAATTGAATCCTTTTTCCTCGGGCTTTTCCTTTTCTATTTTCGCCATGGGACGGGGATAGTTCCCGGACCCTGGTGCATTCTGCCTCCCGTTGGGAAATCCTCCAGCTTACCCTTGGTACTCCAGGCGTTGGATACTCCTCGACTAGCTGTTGTTTCGCGAAACACAGTTTGCTTGCATTCTGTTTGAATTCTCCTAATAAATTAACGCGCTGTGAACTCTACAATCGTCGAGAACGCCGTTTAGAAACGAAGTCAATCGGTATGTTCATCGTTATAAGAAGCTTATCGTCTCACCGAACCGTCCAGGGATCTCCGCCTAAGTGGCCAGAACGAGGACGCGTTAAGCTGGCCGTTCGCGAATTTCACGAACCTCCCTTTACAGATTCGTTCGGGGAGGCGGCGCAAAACTTATCTGGCGATAACGCTCCCGCGGCTCTCTGAACGATGCATCTGGTAATCCCCGCTTTCCGCGGATATCCCTGACCGCCGAGCGATTCGCAAGAAACTTGGCCGCTGTCCAGACTCGGATACCCAGACACCGGGCCAGCAGTTTTCGGTGTTTAACGCGATCCGGACGATTGGACGCGTAATCCTGCATGCCAAATCCCGCGCCCTTTAAACGCGAGAGTCGTTCAAACCTACAGTCGGTCGATTAACGTTCTGTGCGGAATTCCGGGGTTTTATTAGCGAATCAATTGCGTCGAGGATTCGTGTATTCGGGAGACTATTTCTGGTTGAATCGAACAGCCTATTATAGTTTTGATCTGAAGTCGACCCCTTTAAATATTAAGTTTTAATTAATCGCGCTGTTCTCGCCCTCTTTTAAAGTATTTGATTATGAATGGGATACACTGTTTTCTGTTCTTTTGCTTGGGAGAAAGGTGAAATACTTTATGGATGAGGAACCAAGGAGTCGAGGAGTTTCCAAATCCCTCGACGACAACCGACAGAAGGGAAAGGACGACAGGTTTAATGAAGATCATTATCGTGAGAAATTTATACACGTCTGTCGAGTATGTATCTCGGGTGGAGCATTAAGTTTCCAGATAACGAGTGTCTCTCGCCTCACAAAGACGTGAAACGTCATACCTCGCCCTACGTGGTGTTCAAAAGTTTTCTCGCGACTACGCGAAAAGTGACGTTCTCCGTGAGCCGCCTGCTATAGGAAACCCCAGAATATCGTGCCTCCGCCCTCCCCTTGAAATTTAAATGAGTTTCACGAATTCACGGATTTCCTCTTCGAAAACATTTATATATTCTGAAGCATACGGCCGCGTTTCAAAAATGGCGACGGGCAAACATATCTTGTCGGCATGAAATATCGAAGTCCTGAAATTCTGTCTGCTTCTATCCGAATCACTTTTTCGCGACGGTCGTAACTCGTCGTTGAGGAACGGAGAAATGAAGAATCCTTTACAGACTAACTAATAGTTGAAGTCGTACGATATTGAATGCTGCTGTAAATAAATTCCGTGTAGACGATTCCACGGAACGATTCAGATTCACTTTAGAACGCGTACCTACATACTCTCTGATCCCCGCGACTGATTCGGTATCTGAAAGCTTCAAGGACCCGAACGATTCACGAGTGATTTACCTCGCGATCGAGAGCCTTTTTCCTCGGTGCAAAAACTGTCGCCCAAGGAAAGTAACCGGGCCCGGTGCTTCCCCCAGTATTTCGCCTCTGCCATGGCACTGGACTTTTCAATGTGCACGTCGAGGGTCCCTGCCGAAAGACGGCCTCATTAAGGGAATTGGGTCGCCACGCGACAATGACTTCGTTAACGGACCGCGACGAAAGGCAGTCTGATCTGGAAAAGACATCTTGAGCTAAAATGCATCACCTTTACGACACATGGTCGTTTGTAGACGCTTAGCGTCGACAAGTGCACTAGGTCCTCCTATATCTTTGGTGACTCGGAATCTCGTAGTACATAGGAGAAGGGTATGGATAGAGGTACGAGTTTCTTAGCAATTGGTCGGCACTCTCAGTGATAGAGAATCCTGAGCTTTGTGCTCTTAAATAGATAGGTTGCAGTTAGAGTAATACCCACTGCTATTTCAGAGCATTGTATACGTTACGTGCGTAGAGTTTGTGTTTCACTGGTAATTTGTATACTAATTTCGCAGTATCGTCACTAATTACACTCATAGCGCCATCAATTTATCAACAGTTGTTTTTCAAATTGATATATTTGGTCAGTAACTCCCTCGCATTCATCGGTCGCGGTGTTACGAATTATCATTCCGAACCGAACGATTTACACAATCTATTACGCTTCCGTTCGAACCAGGGAGAGGGGACGTAGAATTTTCCTTTCGCTCCAATTTATAGCGATGATAATTTCCCACGCGCCGCAAAATGTTGCATGGTAATGTGGCCCGACGAAAGTGAACTGATGAATATTCATTCGGCGGAGTGTTGCGTGGACCAGGAGAACCTGGCGAAGCCAGGGTATCTCGGATCGATATTCTTCCGGAATATTCCCGCGAGAAACGCGAGGATTTAACGTTCACGAGCATCGACACCGTAGAGGAAAAATAATAAGAAGAACGACTGGCTGTCGAGTGTGTTCCCAGGGCGTTTTCTCCTCAGAACCCATTAACGAATATCCATCGTGAGAATTTCAACCAGACAAACAGGAAATTGTTATGACACTCTAACGCGATATAAAAGTTCCAACAATATTCAGCTGTGCCAGAGGTTTCGCGAGAGTGTGGATTCATCTGACTTCTCTTGGTGCAACGACGGAGATGCATCTGCATGGAACACGGTGTCGGGTAAACCGTAACGAGGCACAGGTAGAAGCTTACGAGCGTCACGTTGTTTAATAGTTCATATCAGTTTGACAGTTTTACGCGTCCACGCAAACAACGGTGGTACGACATGTTCGTGGTATCGTGCATGGCAGGCAGAAGATAAAATCGATGGGAACACGGGCATTTAATCGTGAAGCGGTAACTAACGAGCCTTCCAAGTTTGACTGCGATCACGATCGAATTCTAATTCGTTAACGTGTCGACTGGACCATTTTTTCGGCCAAAAAGCGCCGCCTGTCTATTTAAAAATAATTAAAATTCGAGCGAGCCGCGTTGCTCGCGGCAAAACGCTGCGCACAATGACAGCTATTAAATTTACGTATTTTTAATTGAAACGTTGTCTTTTATACCTATTGAAATCAATTTATAAACGAGGTATTCATGAAATTCCATCGTTCCTTTCAATAGAATCATTCCGTCTTAATCCAGCCCGTCTCGACGAGTTAATTTCTCTTTCTGAATACAGTAATATTTGTACGCTGATCACTTGTAATCGAAGAATCGACTCGCGTGGAAATTGATTTTCACGGAGTTTCTATTTCAGCGAAATGTTAAAGGTGCCCGCGGGCGAGCAGCACCGTCGCAAATTGGAAAAAAGCATGAAGAAAGCATACGTAATAGGTAATAGGTGAAGCTGCGAGCCCGCGAATATCGAAGTCGATCGCTAAATGTGTCTAGAACGCGACGAGAGATTGCTTTATTGCCCCCTGCCTGAAAATGCGCTGCAAGTTTTTAAAGAGTTCGACCTTCCGACTCCACCGTCGTCGTAGGACTTTGTTAACGGGCAGACTTTCGAGTCGCTACCGATAATGCAACGAACAACGTTACTGCGAGAACCCTTCAGCTTCAGCTAACACTGTTAAGTCTGTGGACCTCCTTATACATAACCTTAACGTTCCACGGTCTGCAATACAATTTTCAAACTACGCCCGCCCCCTTGTAGTTCCCAGCTCGCGTGCACCGCAACATCGTTTCGTTTCTTTCGTCTGCAATTTGCTCGCGGTTTGTAGAGCGTTCCGAAACGCGAATCTCATGTCAATGAACTTCGTCTCTGTTAAGAAGAATTCAGAGTTTCGAGTCAATTAATCTTTGCGCAATACTGAGAGTATCTTTTCGTCCATGAATATTGAGTCGTTAGTAAAAAGGCGGATGCATCGTTGTGAGATAGAGGGCGGTATTCTCAGTCGTTGCTTATTCTTAAGCAAATGCTTAAGCATGCGGCATCCTCTACTAACCTAGTAGCTAGTAAAGGATGCCGAAGGCTTAAGCATTTGCTTAAGAATAAGCAACGACTGAGAATACCGCACAGAGAATTATGTGGTTATTTTCACATATCTTAATTTCTCAAAGCAATAGATCACCGTTCACTTCGGTTTCTCAAGGCATCTAATTTCTCCAAGCCCCTTTGAAAGGAACTCGATCGCTCCAACGCCAAAATAGCTGCAGACTCGCGGAGCGATAACATTTATCATTCCCTTCCCAAGCCTCCGGGATGGTCACGTCGCTGCTTATTACGGCGATGCTTGACTTCTCACCCCCTATCGACGTCTTTTCAATTTTCCTCCGGGAAACGCGTGCACCTCCGATTCACGCTTACAAAGAGACGAATGCAAGATTCTGACACGGCGTGGGAGCGCCGGGAACGAGCTTCGATCGGGCGAGCTCACCCGCCGGCCCCCCCTTTCCATCCACGTTTTTGCCGTTTTACTTTACCATTTGCAGGTCCATTTTCCTTCTTTCTATCGCGGCGGGACGGGGGAGAACGAGGCGAAACTGTTCTTCCGCTCAAGTGCCGCGAAGGAGCTTTTATTGCGGGTCGATGAACGCGGAAATAAACGATATAGACGTTATACACATGCACACGAGGGGGCGAACGCTTTGTGCCCGCAGCGTCGGGGAATGCGCGCGTGTTCTGCACGGTTCTGCATAACAAAAATTTTTCCGCGAACTCTCGCCACGATGGAGCCCCTCTACGCGCCTCTTCGACTTCGCCCCGACTTTGTATAGGGTGATTTAACTGTTTCCACCTATTTACGCCTCGCGTTTTATATACCGAGTGAGTCGTTTAGGTGTGCGACTGCACATATCTCTGGTGCTTGTGGTGTTAGGAGAAAAGTTTCGCGGGGGGAGAGGTTTACGAACGAGAGCGTTCCTGTCTCTGGTGGCTTTGCCTTTGGTGTCTGCAGGCGATAGTGTCTTCGAGATACGGAAAACAGCCGCGCCGCTTTGTAATACTTTTTGTGAGAAGCGCAGTTTTAGCGCTAATTGGAGCACCGCGCGTTTTAAGTCCCTTTTCGGCATTAGTTTCTCCCGTAATTGGGGCACGAGTAATTCTATTTCAATCTGGCCGACCTCAAAAGCAAATTGACGTTCACAACGCGTAGCCCAGCCATGTAAATACTGCTCGGTACATATTCATGGTCTCAGCCCGAAGCTTAACATGACTATTTAATTCCGTATAATACCTGGCGGGGCTTCAAACACGACCTGCATGGCAAATAAATTGTTAAAATCCGTGGTAAGCCATAGTCAAAATAGAGAGGGAGTACGGGGTGGGCAGAGCGCGTGGGAATACATACCTTTGAGCACGGCCAGACTCGCGGAATAGTTCTCCAACTGCGAATAAAAATCCATTCAGACCCGCTAACGAATGAAATTTCCATGGAATTTCATTTTCTGTTTTGAGAAGGGCTTCGTAACGAGCAAACAGCGTGCAGTCTCCGGTATTTCAAGTTCTCAACGAAACAAATTTCGAACTTCACCCCGTGTATCTTCAAAAATCTTCGTACTGTTAGAAAGACGTATTGTTGTTACAACTTTTCACGCTAATTATGAGAAAAAATTAAGAAGAAAAAGCGAAATAAATATCGTGACTCTTAATTAGAAAGATTCCTTGCATTCCTTTGTATTTTCTCATAGAGTAAACATGTCTTTTAATGGACATGATGCATCATCGCATTATGACATCACTTTCTGGCGACATCAAACACTATGCACACACAGCTCCCCTGACCTCAGATATGGAGTTCCCTAATGGAACGCGAGGCCAGCATAGTATCTTTGATTTTAATGTCCCACGATTACCTTCTCGAAGCTGTATTAATTATCGCGTGGACACAAATGCCCGACGATGCATCGGGACATAAAACCATGCATCATCAATATACTTGTATGTCGCGCTATCACCCTCGTAGCGATATGTCAATCGTCGAGCCGTTCATTCACTTTCTGCCTGGAAAAGTGCAATGAAATATGTGGTCGTTGCATGAAGCAAATTCCTCGCAATAAAATTGACATTTCCAAGACACACCACAGGCAATTTTTAAAATTTTTTAATCGATAACCTTGGGAAACGCAAGTACAGTGGCATTAATTCAAGTAATGAAGAGGTGTTATACTTTTTCGATCGCTCTTCGTTATCTCATTGAATCGCGAGAGAGTTAACGCCACGAGCAGCTCGTTATCGAATTTCTTCAATTTCATCCACGCGCCCCCGATTGGGGGACCGTTAATGCTGAATTACGAGCGGCTCGAATTACGCTGGAACTCCCTTCCAGTCGACGAGCGATCGCCCAGGCGTGTGCTCACATTCGCCACGGAATTTCGTCGTCTCCAGGGCAGAACGTTCCCGGTCTCACGATATAACGAATCCGGCGATTAAATTCCATTAAGATAATCTGTTTCGCCAGGACGATGGTCGTTATCAGGGACAAGCAACGGGCGCCGATGGCGCGATTAAATCGCTGCCGGGTTATTACGTTTCACGACACTTTGCCCCCTCCCTTCCTCCCTCTCCGCGTGATATTATTCCGGTCCCATGGCGGTCGATTTTTCGTGGCCGAGCGTTTCGGGGGTGCTGCGATCCTGTGTGTGAGAGAGAGAAAGGATGGGCCGAAAACGGGTCGAGAGCGAAAACACCGCCCCCGGGGCCAGGGTGCGGTTCGGAATAATTGTTTGTAAATTATCGTCCGTGGCAACGATGGGAGAACGGCTCCTCAGACGCAGCTGCCAGCCGTCGAGTAGCCCGCAACTCGAGAGGCTTTTAGCCCCGAGTGAGAATGCCAAAACTTGGTCGCGATATCAGCCTCTGACTGGAGCTTCCTCATAATTTTCTGCCCTCCCCATGTTCTATAGAGTACATCGCGTGGTAATCGACTAACTTTTCTATCATGCTTATCGTAAGCCAACGATGGAACACGCAGGAGATCGGTTGATCATTCGCGGAACACAGGGAAGTTTGATAGTGCTATAAACTCAGTTAAGATTCTTTTATGGCGACCGTTCTGTTTTTTCCCCGAGGATCCTAATTAAACGGGATTTCGTCGATTGTCCTTGGAAAGCGGTGTTACAGCACCGATCTTACAACTCTCGAAGATACAGGGCTTGAATGGCGCTCCTCCAGACCAGAGTATTTTCCTGGACTTTTCGTAACTGCCCTCGCCGCCAGCTTCTCCATTCAACCGGGTCCTCTTTTTTTCCTTTCGCATCCGCCTCGAACCACTTAACTTCCACGTAGCCACTGAGGAGCTGGGGAGATTCATAGCGACAGGTAATTTATGTTCTTTGACGAGGCGATCCGCTAAAAGCTAACGTTAATTACCACCACCCTTCGCAATATTATAAACGTCCACGAACGCGAGATCCCTGCGAACGTGTTTCGATCCGCGAAAATCGCGTTTGTTAAACCTTGACTGAGAAATGTGGGACTGAAAGTATCCTTCGGTTCGCGGGGGTAACCAGGTAGCCTCCCTGTTTTATGGGCTTCGATTAAGTGCATAGAGCGGAATTCGTCGAATTCGAAGGATTCTACGGACGAGCGTCAAAGGGGTCGTAACGTTTCCGAGGATCAGATAGGGAAAATTCCGTCGGAACTTCGAATCGTTACTTTTTACGTCGCTCAACAGGCGCGTCTCGCTCGTTCCTCGGCTCTCGCCAGAATACTTTTCTCGTCCCTCCCGTTTTTCTCGGCTCCTTGCCGTCTTGGGGTCCCACGATCCTCGGGTATCATCGGAGCGAGCACGGTAATTAATCCTTTTAGCGCAAGTCCGAGTAAACACTCGGTGGAGAAAGAGACCGTGCCCATCGCCAAGTTGCTGGGGGTGCTGCGCCGACTTTCCGAGATAAACAGTACTAGCGATGAGTACCTCGGACAATAAAATCGCGCGGCGTTCTGAATTGGTGGATGCAGCGCATTGGATTCGTTAATAATATACTTTCCTCAGCAATATGCAAAGATTATAATTGAGGACACATTACCTGGCACTTGAAAGCCCGGAAAGTTAATGGATTTCGGGGCCCACAGTTCGCAGTCTTTTATGTTATAAATACAGTTCAGTGGAGATGATGATGGTAGTGTTCCTGTCTCGTATTTTCACATTTTTACCATGCATGGGGAACGGGGGAATATGCTTTTAGACATTCTTTCTGGTGTTACACGAATAGCGCGGCGTAACCCGAGATTACGCGGCATATTACCGCGGGAAGTTACGAGGCAGCGTCGGAGGAATCGATATTAATTACGATATTACCGATTACCATTCGGTTTGCGAAACCTAACCAGCGGTTACGTAATATTATACGATCAAAGCGTTGGTTAATGCAATTGGTTATAACCGACGCGCATTGGAACGGTACGCCAGGCCGAGGAAGGGGCGCACTCTGCCGGTAATATCTTTCAGAGAAGCGTAATCAAGAATTGATACGGGATTATAATGATTAACGATTACAAACGATTGCGACCCCGTCGAAACGATCACGCAAACATGCCACGCCGGCCGCTGAAACTGTTTATTATTTAATCGTGTTTAACTGCAATACCTATCAATGTTTACATATCCGTGACGCGATATATCTAGGTATGTAGTAATATAGATAACATATTGTGCTGACTGCAATGAATAATTATCATTACGACGGTGCTAGCATCGTTCGGGCAGGCACTCGTCGGCGCGTAAACGCGTTAATAGCGACTCGCCGAGCAATTAATATTCCAGTGGCAATGGAATCGGCGCGGGTGAAAAAGTTAACGATAGGTTCGCGGGGGGAGCACGGAACGATGGAAGAAATCGTGACGAGACGCTAATGCGGGCGTGGGATCAGCGTTACATAAATAACGATTACACGGGGTGAACGGGGTGAAAAAGGGGCGACGTAGTTCGCGTCTGCCCGTTGGCAAACCGTAGCTCGAATCTAGCGCGTTTTGCCGCTTTTATGCTGATTTATCGCGGTTGATAAGACGTGGCCGCGAATATTGCGGAGCGAAATTTATCTGAGCGAGGGAGAAGAAGCGCGGCTCGAGTGCCTCTATTCAGCAGATTCCTGGGGAACTACGGGGAGGCTCTTATTATTTCGAACAATATTTATTCGGCGATATGCATTCACGAGGGGTGGTGTGGTAAAGGTGTTCTTCAGAAGATAATTCTTTCGTGGGATCAGATCTCAGCCAGGAAATATTTAATTGAATAATAGTGCTAGGAAAACATGTCGTTTGACATCTAACGACCAAACGATAGCTGACTTTGTATTTCTCTCCTTCGCATTTGCTGGTGTTTCTGTTGTCAAGTAACAGTATTAGCGGCTCCCCCTGATCGATTAAAGATCCGTCCTCCCTGCTCCTCAACGAACCCCGAGCGAAATCACACTCCCGTGTATCGTTGCCGTAGCTTCGATCGCTGTAAACTTCTCGTGGCTGCACGAGTTCTAGCCTCTAGAAAACCGACATCCATACAAACAGGCTTCGCAGTTCCCTACCAAGGAAATCGACGAGTAGATCTGGATAAAGTTTCTCCGACCGGCCAGAAAATCCTGTTTCCACGAGTCCGTGGCTCAGCGTCCGCCAGTCAGGCGGCTAGGAAACCGCTTTAACATGAAAACGCGTCGCGGCTCGTGAATTTAGGGGCGATTCACCGGCGCGCAAGCAGGGAATCGGGCGCCGTGGTAGCAAAATAGACGCGGACCATTGTGCTTCGTTGCCTCGTAGGGCGGCCAGAGGAAGCGTTCTCGCGGTTGTTCGAGATAGAGCTGTGCGGCCGCGCGCACCCGTGTCCCCGCGAGCGTTTGGTTTATGGCAGGTAAACGTATTTGCATGTAAACTCGTTTGCATGGAGCGAGGACGCGGGATATTCCAATTCCAGGGGACCGAGAGAGCTCGTCTTGACGCGCTACCGGACCGAGAGGATTCCCGTGATGTACCCACACGGACCGTAGACGGCCGCTTTGGTAATGGTGTGCCCGATAATGGCAACGCGGACGTGGGTGGTGTCCGTTGCTTTCGATTTCTCGTTGCTCCCCGACACCGGTCGAATTAATTACACACGGCGATTGCTTGATATCCCATGGCCAGTAGGACACCCAATTTTACGCAGTTGGCTGGTTCGCCAGTTTACATTTACCTAAGTAAATGTGAACTGTTGGGTCGGGTGGCATAAATGAGCCTGATCACGCTGACGTTACTACGTTTAATGCGAAAACAGTGGAGAGTATTTTTTGTTAATAACGTTTGTATAGCAGAGATTTTCCAGTGTTGCGTAGAGCTTGCCGATTCCCAAAGGGGGTTTGATGCTCGTTGAACCGTTATAGAAACAGAGATAGCCGGGACCGTAGCCATATTAGAGATCACAATGATAATTTTAACCAGTAATAGCAGACCGCATTAGACCCGGTCCACTGGGAAATGCGTAATCGAACGAGAGCCAATTCAACCCTCTATTTAACCTATCGGCTCTGTAATAACGAATTCTACATCATTATTCCCGCAATTACGTTTTACCTGTGTTTCCAAACCCGACGGTGCACGGTATAAGTTGCCCGAGCAGTAACAAAAAGGGACGTCTCAAAGAAAATTGAATCAGAATCTGCCGATATCGCTGATCCGCTCCTCGGTTCCCGGAAGAAGGCCAGGCTCCTTTAACTGTTCCGGATTACCATGGGTAAGCGTTATCGATCGAACGCACGGATAAAGCGATATCTGACGGAAACACGATCGCTTCCGTTCTTGGTTCTCCGTGGAAACCACAGCCCCGCTGTTCACCAGCCCGAATGTGCCCTCGTTCTTCCGAACGGCCGCGTGTTAGATGAAATTTACCGATCCTCGGGAGTAGTTCGTCCGCTCGCCTGGGAGGACACTGCGGTTCAATCGGGTCGAGAACGTTGGGCGCAGCGGGTGACTCGTTCAATGGAAAGGAAAGGGGTTGGAAGAAGATAGGAGAAAAGATGGTGGAGTCTAAGCTCCCGTCCAACAGCTCCGGTCCCCCGATTGTCGGGGAAACGCACAAAGGCTCGATGTCCAGCCAGCCATTACGTCGAAATAGCGTGGACGAAGAATCTGTCACCATCTCCGGATGGCAAGCAATTCTCGAAACAGGAATCGCTCAGCAAACGATTCTTCTTCCCCTGCGCTCCAGTTGCAAACCCAGACTCGCAGGTTTTCCCTAGTCCTTGGTACTCCTGCCGCGCCCCACCCCCGGCTACAAGTCCCTCGGCTCGGCCATCGACAAATACCCGGAAGCGAAATAGGTGTCTTCCCAGGGAAATCTCATTAAGGGCTGTTTCACGGACGAGGCACGCAAACGAGGACCGTTCCGGAGCGGACATCGTAGCGAGAGGATGCGCGTGCCGATGGCTCTGCGCGTGTGTGAGCCCTCATCCTAAAACGGGAGGGGGGAATTATTCGCATCCAGAATGAAGACTGATTTAAATGCTAATGACTCTCGGTTTAAATCGAACGGATTACGATGGCTTACGGACGTGGATAATTTTATAAATTCAGGCCCCGGCTGACGAATCAATTTCTTTTGAACGGGGCTACGCCATGAATTTCGTTCAAGCTGCTTCGAATACGACGAATCATATTTAGCTGGTTGTTAGATACACGCGATTATTCCACGGGAGAGTGACGAAAAGATTGGAAAATACCGAAAATCTGGCGCTGCAATGCACGCATGAAACGGTACCGGGCAGGATGAGATTGCCGGGAAATTACGAGGATGGCGATTGTCCGGTCGACCGCAGGCCAATTCGGCTGACAAGAATCAACGGTTTCGGGCGTCGTTGGAAACGCTTGCAGGCCAGCGTTTGCGGCAGCGTTACCATTAATCGCGTCGAATTACTATCATCATTATCCCCGGTTGCGTCGGGACTTGGAACGAAACCCCGAAACCGCGGCAGTATTTTAATAGGGGGCGCATCGTTCAAGGCATTAAAAGCCGCTCCGAGGCGCGATCGAAATTGCCGGGCCCGCGGATCACGGTCTTATCAGCGATACGCAGGCGAAGCGCTCGCGGGCTGGCAGGAATCGGCTGACGTTCACCGGCTCTCGCGACTACGTCGACGCTAAGCTTCCAGTTTGCCTCCACCGCCTCTTTGGAACGCGCGGCAGCCGTCTCCCCGACGCCAGTCGCCCCCTTTGTTTCGAAGTTTGCGAAACTGCACACGATTACGGCCGTGTCACGTAACTCCTCTTTGCTCGGAGCCGCGTCACCGAACTCACCGGCAAACTTGACGCGACGAACCGCATTGTTCCGCCTTGCATTCCGCTTCTTCCCTCCTTCGACCGCGACGGAGCCTAACGAGCCCGAAAGCTCGTCGCGGCTGAAGGTATTCGCGACTTTTCGGGAGTCGTGGGGCGCCAGGTGTCGGATTCATCGATCTCCATCAACCTGGTTTGCTGAGAAAATTCCAGTTTTTGATTCTCATTCGACGCAACTCACAAATTTTACTAGTCATCCTCGAACTGGGCCGTGCAAACCATCCCCTGCAAGTGGAGTCGGATGCAGCAATCTCATAAAGTAGATGCATCTAAGTAGAAATGAGACAGCCGAGTTTAGAAAAATCCACCCTTACAACGTTCCTCCGTTTCGTGCGGCTATAAAAGCAAAATTCCAGTTGCCAAAATGTGAATAGCTGCATCCGCAGGGGTTGGGAATTTACGGCTCGGCTGCACACGATATTGGGACCTTCAGTTCGCAGTCAAAAGTGGAGCGCGAATCGAATAGAGACCGCTCCTCCAATTTCCCCGGCTGGGGAGTGTGAGAAATGTTTCCAAGCACCTTGCTGCAAATACGACGTTGCAGCATCGACGCCCGTAAGAAGACTACCGCGCGGTATACCAGGCTTTCTGCCCCGTAACGATATCAATAGGGCACAGATGAATCCGATTTTTCTCCGCGACCAATATCCACCCCGATTCTTCTCGGTGGCGCATCGAGAACTCATTTCTCCCCATTCGAGAGGAGGCGGGGGGGGGGGGAGGAACGGTTACGATTTAATGTCCCTGGAATCCGTGGAGCGCGCCGTACGATTAATGTCGTTCACGATGACCACGGGGCGAGCACAATATTCTTTCTCCATTGTACTCCCACCTTTTCTCCTGTCGGACAAAAGCCTCTCCTTAAGATGACGTCCGTGATGTCTCTGAAGGCACGGCTAACGGTTCTCCCGCGGAACCGGCCAGGCCGTCCTCGTGTGCTACCATTATTTCAATTTCATGGGTGACCCGCCAGGTGGATTCATCTTGATGCACGCCTAATGAGTCCTGGGATTGTCCCTGATGCGCCCAGGGACGAACAAAGAGAGTGGCTCTGGTTCTTCGCACGCACGAGCTCCTCATTAGAGGACGCCCTCCACGGAACGAACACGCCTCTGCCATTCTCACGACTTCGGTAATCGCGAATCGGTGCAAAATTGTCCGTTTCCATTTACTTTTTCTTCGCCGCGCTCACCTGCACACATGCACGCGATATCTCAGTTGATCGACGCGCACGGCCGGGGTAATGGAACTGCATTCGCATCAGTGTAGCCTGCACTCGAATCAGATCTCTTGCGTACCGTCGCCTCCGCCCGCGATATTTGCTTGCTCCAAGCATGGATGATCGGTTGATTCGTTTGCGCAGAGAGCTCCAGTAGATTCTCGGGAATCGAGTGTCGAGTTGTGGGAGTTAAACGTAGTTGTCTACTTCAAACTCATTTTCGTACGGATCGTAGTCGAGTGTAGGTACTTGCTCGTGCGCGATATAGATTGCACCCTTGTGATTCTCCGAGAGGGAACAGGATTATCGGAGCTACTTCGTCTTCCACGTACTGCGGCCGGGTAAATGATGAAATTCCAGACGGGGCATGATTTTCGCCCCAAGGTTGATAAACGAAGAGGCGAAGGTTGGAGGGAGCTCGATCTCTCCGGGGCCGGTACTCGCTCGAGTTCGAATTACGCTCGCGTGAGAATGGTAAGACGGCTTGCGAAATGGATATCGAAGCCGCATTTAGCACGCTTGTCATTGGTCGCGGCCCGATGGCGTTTCGAATGAGCCATTCCGTAAAGGTCGGCCGCGTTATTGATGGCCGCGTTGCTGCTCCCGTGGCGAATCTTAAATGGCGGCGGGGATATTGGAAATTTATTGGGATTACGGTCGAGCTGGCCCGCGAAAATGGGACTGGCGGGGCCCGCCGGGCGAAGTAAACAACGGGAGTGTGGATAATCAAAGGGGGGGGGGGGGGAGGCATGAGATTCGAGACGTCGATCGGTCGACGATGAGACGTCGGGCAGTAACGCGGGAATAATAGAACCGTCAGTTTTAGGCGCGCCGTGTTATTGGCGGTTCGAGATTTTCTCACGGATCATCGATTACGCGCGTCTTGCGTGTCAGGCCCGTCGCGTGTCAACGACCGCCACTCTTAATATCGTCCAATTCGAAGCTGAGCGCGCGTCATCGCCGTCTGTTCTCGGTAAACGACGACACGAACCGCTGATGCGCGCTCGTTGCACAATTCTGCTGCTTACGAAATTGGCGCGGCTCGTGTGCGTGAGGCCTGATGCGCGGGCATTAGCGACGCCAGATATGCAAGGCTTGCGTCGGCGAGTGAGCGGCTCGGGGTTCAAATGGTACAGGAAGACATGTAGTTTCTATTTCTTCGCCTCCACTTCATCAGGAGCATACTTGGGTGATCTGAACCCCTGTAAACCCTGGTAAATTGTTGAAGTTTGAACGTTCCTCCGCAACTATGCGCTCGTAACTTGAATAAATCATTGTTGATCCAATTCGCGAACATCGTCCAGACTCTCGGCGTTTAAATCGCCAACGATTGTTGAAGCACGTTACCGCGCGGTGGTTCGCAATTTGCCAGCGATACGTGTGCTCGTCGGATACGATCGAAAATCCTATACGAGTGATTACACGGGCCAGATCCTCGTTCGGCTCGCCCACGACCCCTCACCTGTAACGAAATACCGCACGATACAATTGCTAGTGGCGGTCCGAGCGCGTAACTTCACCCCGGCTGGTCACCGTTTCATCCTGTCTCGCCTCACTTTAATGCCGTGCTCGGCATAAACGGCTCGCTGTCTTGCGGACTGTGACGCGGCAATTTAGGCATTTGACCCTAAGGGTCCTCGGCGGGGTTCAGCCGTTTAACCTCGATGCAATGTCTCTGTCTGCGGCCGTGTCGGCCGCAGCGTGGCTTTGCTCGCTCGCTGGTTCGCTAGCTCGCGCGCCCACACGTTCTCCCCATCGTGCATTCTTCCTCGACATTCCTCCTTGTCTTCCTCCCCGCGGCGCTCGCTGCCCTCCCGCGCCTAGACCGACCTTCTTCAGGCTGCTCCGAGGCTCGACCAGCGCCTGGACCGCGTGGAGGATGCTGACTGTCTCGTTGACCCTATCGCTGAACGGCAACGCCGGTACAAGAACGCGTATTTCAGTTTTACTTTGCATTTCGTTGGCGGGTACATGCCGTTCTGTCCACGGGAATTATAGTGTACTGTAGCTATTTACAATAATCAGGCGCAGGATGCGGGAATTTCCTGACAGTTTGGATTACTCAAAATCGCCGCGAATCAATGAATCGTACTCAGAATCACGTAGGTAGCGGTCATTTGCAATTTATCAGGCTGATGAAGAAGGGACCCACTGACAGCTTGGATAACTCAATCGGATACAGCAGGTGTCCAGCAGACATTCAGGTTCCAGCGTAGCGTCGATGGTGTTGATGAATGATCCGCTCAACCCGCTATCAACAGTTTCCTAGCTGGTAGCCAGCGGACGCTGTCATCGAGCGAGCGAAGATCTTCCAAACCGCAGACACGAATGGGTTCGAAAGCACCGGCGGGTTTTTTTTGGCACCAGAAGATTATAGATTCCTAATGGGGTTGCTTGCGTTTCTCGGAACGAGCTCCGATCGGCGACGGAAACCATAAATCTCGAGGGAAGCTGAGAGGCCTTATCTCGTGGATCAGCCATTAGCCGGCAGAGGGTAGCGTGTATTTTTGTCAGCAATTTGGGAGGCTAATTTCCTTCGAAGGGCACGAGAGCCTCCTTTGAAGTTGTAATTAGTCGAAACGGGTGTTAACAAATTGCAGAATAATGCCGGGGAGAAAAGGGAAGAGAAAGAGGAGACGGAGACACGGCGAGGCGGTGCTCGGTTGCAGGCCAAGGAATTAAGGATATTTTCGGGGTGGGGTAGACGGAAATTACAGAGACGCAGTTACGTGGCACAAAGTACGTGCACTTTTTACGAAAAGCCCATTCGGTCGGAGGTGGCGGGGAGCGCGTTTTAAAATCCCGCCGGGAGGCAGGCCATCCATTTTTTTTTTCTTCTCCCGGGCAGAAATGCACTTAAATGGCGCGCGGGTTCAGTGCTTAATGATACTTTCGTGCAAGAACTTTCACGGGCGACCGGGCCGCGAGGCTGCCTTTATTAATAAAATCAGGATGCACATAAATTGCAAGAAAAATTTCTGGCTAGCTGCATACATTTCCTCCTCCGTTTCTTTCCTTGCTTCCCGTCGCGGCGAGGCGCGGACACGCGCGCCTCGCACTCGTGCATCATCCCGAACGACTTTCCCGAAAGTGCTTGGCAAGTCGAGGCTGCTTCGGGGCACGGTTAACCGCTTCTCCGTGAAACGGCCTGCTGCACCGGGAGTGCCTCGTTAACCCGTAAATCGAGTGTCTTCTCAAACCGAACAGAGTGCACTTCAGTGTACTTAATGTCGTTGGCGAAAAACGTCGAGCTCGGCGATAACCTATCAACGATTAGCCCGTCGATCCGTTCTCACTCCTGCGCCGTAGACCCCGCTCCTCCTCTCTGCGCTCCGCCGATCCGCTGATGGCGGATATCTGACGGGGTCTGGTGTCTGTCGATGGTTATGCGAGAGCCAACCCTCGGTTAGCCGTATACACTTGCAGTTAGCGTACGGCGTACGGTATCCCTTGATGAGAGGTCTCGGGAGATGAAGTACACTAGGATGGTCGAACTTCCTGATCCTTGCGAGACATAAGACTATAGCGCTTCGGGAACAAATACCTACTCTAGATTCTGCTCTTACATTCGAAAATCACGTGTCTACTATATGTTGTCAAGCTTTTAATCGTCTGCGTCTTTTATATCCTACTCGGCATATTCTTTCCTTTTCCCAGAAACTCCTCCTATCACAATCCTTGGTTGTATCGCCGTTTGACTACTTTGATGTTGTATATGCTCCTTTTCTTACCTGTCGTCTCTCTTCGTTAGTTCAGCGTATTCAAAATTCTTGCCTGCGTTTCTCCTATTGTGCCCGCAAGTTCGATCATATCTCTCAGTTTTTTGTAAAGTCCTCTTGGTTACGTATGTCGCAAAGATGGAAACTCCACGTGTGCTGTCTCGTGTTTAAGGTACTCTCTTCTGGTAGTCCGTCATATCTTTACAATATCCTACGCACTAACCTTTTTTATCACTCTTCTAACTCTCTCTCAACCCGGTCTCAATCTCTCATCTTCATTCCTGCGCATCGCACCACTAAATTCGAATCTTCTTTTTCCTATACTGCGGCACATTACTATAACTCTCTTCTTGCTACTATTCGACAGTTAGACTCTTATCAGTCTTTCAAACACGCAGTGCGGCAACACATTCTACAACACTTTTAATTTTCTTACTTTCCTCTACTCTACTCTGCGTTTTTCTCATGCTAGCTTTAAATCTTAAGCTAATTTAGTCTAGTTTATTCTAACGTTGTTAAGTTTGTTTATTTTTGTTTCTATTTTTAATTTAATTTAGTTTATTGGACACGGTTAGGCTTCACAACAGTGTTACCAATGCAGTCTCGCCTTTACTCTCTTGTCTTATCGGCTACGCCATCTGTAATATCAGGTTTCTTCTTTCATTTTGAGTAATAAAGACGTATAATAATATATACCTATGTACGAATAATGGAAAGGGAACACAAGTTTGAGATTCACGAGACTTGTGCAAGTTCTGGGGACTTTATGTATCATAGTTTCACGTTGCCATATGCTTGCCTGAGCCGTTCTGTTCTCTAATTCCGGCCTTTGCTTTCGAGATAATTCAATCCTAGAGTAGATATGTATAGAATCGAGATTCAAGTAGGACCGTGGAAATAAACTAGAAAGTTTAGGGAAGCCTTTGATATACACACATACCTCGAACCTCTGAAATATACATTTGTGTAACATTGTTATATCGTGCAAATGGCGAGAGTTAGAAGAGCGACCCGGATCCTCCGTAGAATCGAACCTCGTGTAATTTCTCTTCGCAGCATCTGGCGTTTCGGATATGGTAACCTAGAAACGACAGTTACAAGTGGCATTCGAAACGGAGAACATCTCAGCTGTTACACGTCTCGATAAATAGATTCGCTCGAGGTGGATGATCTCGTTTGGGAGAAAAGGCGTGTCCGGGCAGCTCGCGCAGCTTGAAAGACCTTTTCTGTGGGAAACAAACGCTTGCAGATGCGTCGGCAAGAATATGCGTGGGTGGCGGCTGGATTACATCAGCTTAAATGGCGTTTGGAAGTCTCCGCGTACGTAGTTGATGTCTAGATAATGCTGCACGGTCGTATTCATTACATTAACCATGTATGAATATTAACTCGTTTAGGTGGAAAGACGTGTCTCGCCTGTCTCCGGCTGTCACGCCCGCAACAGTCAATGAGAAATTGCACTGGCCGGGCAAGTAGGAGTAAACTCGTTTCCTCTCCTCCATTTCTTTCTGTTATCAGGGGTTAATAACTCCCCGCGAAAGGAGAATCATCTTTCAACCTTTAGTGGGTCACGTGCAAATCTCAATGGACCGCGAATTCGAATTTCCTTTATTTCCACCAGAATCGCTTGCATCCTGCTTTAATGACCTGATAAATTAGTTAATCAGCTCTTCGTGTGGCGATCCGCCGCAAAGTTCCCCCGTTTTTCGCATGGAACCTCTCCGTTAATGCACCGCAGAGGCTTCATAAAAAAAGAACTCTTCGCTAAACCACCGCGAACGCGAGTTCTAAATAAAACCCGATCATACGTGTGTATACAACGCTCCCAGGGAAATCTTTTCCCTTGACGCTGGTCGCCGGTCCATTTCCCCCACTAATTCCTCCTTTCTTTCCACTTTTGGCCGTGGAATATCACGCAAGGTCAGACGTGTTTCAGAGGGGTTAAAATTATCCATCGACGCGGCTTCCCTCCGGGGCGAGTGGTGCTTTAACAACCGTCTGGAGTGGCGAGTAGTGCTAATGACGAGTCTGAAAACTGTGAAGATGCTTAAAGGGTGCAGTGAAAGAAGCCTCTTGAAAACAGAATGTCGGCGGTGGTATACACGTGACGCGTGAAGATCGCCGCTTCGCTCGGTAGAAAGGCAAGAATAACGTTGCGTTGGGCCGAAGCGGCTGCTTAGACAATGAGTCTGAGGGATGGAGGGGCCTCTTGAACGTCTTCAGACGGAAGGTCTTTTGCGGCGCGATGCTTTGTCACTTCCTATTGCGAACGGTTCCTCGATGAATTTATTAGAGGAGTTTTCGAATCCCACAGCTCCCCCGGAACTAATTACCCGCCGGTCATTCGGTATCCAACGCCAGCAGATGACATCCGGCTGCCGATCTCTTAAAAGCGAGGGTATTTTATTTAACAGTGAGTCGCCGGGGCATAAATTCCGAACGATCCCCAGCGAATGAAAACTCGCCGGAACGGTGTAATTTCTCAAGGAACTATCGGCACACGCGTGCCGAGTCAACGGGGGGAAAACGTATCCAGCAACGATCGGGGTCGCATTCCACGTAGGCAATCGCGGCTCTGTTTTAAGCTGTTTTTCATGCGAAAACGTTCGGTTGACGAGCACGAGCTGCAGCAGTCTTCTTCTGCGGCAATCATATATTCAAACGGTACGGCAGCCATTTACATAAAGAGTCACGGAAGAATGATTCCTATATTTCAAGAGTCCGCGTCGATAATGCTACCTACGGGGATCAGAACATAGCCGGGTTTGCATTCGACGTCGCATAAAATGGAATTACACGGCCACCCTTACGAATTGATTTCCATGTTCCTCTTAAGCCACGATGACCCAATCCTCGGAGCAGTTCCTCGCGTTATTTTATTATCCTCTTCGACCCTTCCACCCTGCTCCGTTATTGGCGAGACGTTTCCTCTACGCGTCGTATCTATTCCCGATGGGGAAACGGAGCTGGGCTTGCTTTGGACGAAAGACGAGGATTTGCAAACTGCACGCATTCCATTCGAGAGTTTTTCCTCTTTTCATTGCTTCACACTAGTAGCAGTTCTAAGGGGCGAATAAAATTTTGATGGAAGACAATACTGGTCGTTCGAAATGAAAGTGGGGTACAATTCTAAAGTCCGACGCGAACGTTGAGAAAAGGCAAACCTTCTTTGCGTATGTCTCGTATTTTTTTTTTACGGTTTTTACCTAGCATGATCTATTCCCAGCACTTTTCCCTTCCCATATTCATTTCTGTTTCGCGTAAGATGAGCATTTTTATGGTCCATCCGGCTACACTTATGCAATAGCTACCTTCTCGGGAAAAGGAAAGCGAAGAAGGCTGAACATGAGAATGAAGTACCCATAGCGCCGCTGACCAAAGTGGCAGAAGCAACATAGCGAGCGTTTGCACGTTGCAAAAGGGAAGATTTGCCACGATCTTCCATGTCCCAACAAAGTTCGCATGTTACGCTCCCGTTAAAGACCGCGCGCAGTGACATTTGAAAGCGACTATGAAACTCGAGACAAACACCGGCTGCACGGCGATGGGAAAGCCGCCCGTTTCGCTTCTCGATAGCGACAACGATTATTACCACGGATCGTGCCGGCTTCCGTTTCCATATTCTCCACGATCAGGCGCTCCCCGTATATTTCTATCGCCCTGGTTAATACCGAGGCGCTCCCATGAGTTCTTCCGTCGCCTAATGAAGCTTAATATAATGTTGCTTCCTATACAGTTGCCCGGATTTTTCTTGCCCCTAGGCAGCATTCAAGGCGCAATATCTCGCCGAACTTACGAGCAAGCCTCCGTTGGCCACGTTTATGAATTTCAGATTATCGTTATTAGCGTGATTTTATTGGCGACATTAGAGTGTAAACATGCCGAGATGACAGTAGGTGTGCCACGTTCGATTCGCTGGCTCCTTTAGCTGGCTCCAGTGAACAGTTTAGGGGATTGTCTTAAACGACCGTTACTGGTTTCGTTCCTTTTGTTCCACGACGGTAGTAATTTCTAAAATGTACATACTATACAGTTTCGACGAGGGAGACTTCGCTCGAAGTTTCCCGTCACTGCTGTCTCCACTAAATGTCACTTTTCTTATTAGAATGACCGTTAATATTCGTATTCCCGTCAGCTTCTTCGGCCGTCCACTAAAGTACTAACAGACTTAATCGTGCAAGAGGGAAGCAATATTAATCCTCCGCGGATAGTGGCACTTTTTACTACCGACGGCTTTAACGCGGCATTAAATTTCAGCCCACGACTGGCGGTTTATTAAAACGAAATTTGTGGATTTACGTTCACGTTTAATGGCTGCGAAGTAATTCCGCGTATTAAAAAGGTTCGGTTAACAAATAGTGGTACGTCGTGAAAGTTGGCATCGTAAAACAGGTATTAAACGGTCACTTTAAACGTGGCCAGGGGTTGATTGCCGCGGGTACAATATTATTATACCTGTTTGCCATAAAAAGAAGGCCAATGAGTCGGCTGATTTCATACTTCCAACCGATGATTAAATACTTTCGTACTTAATTACACGCAGAATCGATATTGCCCAATGTAAACGTCAGAACGTGAAAGGAAAAGGTTGGAGCGGAACATATTTCTGTCTATTAGCAATTTAATTAGCAAGTTTGAAGCACTTGTGCTATATTTTAAAGAAGACCAACATCTTCCTAGGACCTAACCTAGGCTACTCACTGAAACGCGGAAGAAACGGCACCCAGCTCGTTTCTGCAACGTCAGCGTTTCAACCTAAAAACATATGGTATGGATTCCACAAAGGAGCCCTCCAATATCTCTTTCGACCTACACACGATTATCTTCGAGCATCCTCCCCCTTCAGCAGCCTGGGAAAGATTGATGCCTGGAGAGATCATAGGCTCCAAAGCAGCACGAGTTACTGGGGAATATTGAAACGGCGCAGCGAGAAGTAAATTCCTCGGTTTGCCGGCGCGGATGCCGGGCAACAAATCAAACCGCGCGTCGGTCGATCGTCGCGAAAAAGCGCACGATCACCGGGGCACGATCGCTCAAAAGCTCGAGCAGGCATCGTCGCGAAAGAAAGGGTTGACAGGGCGGAACGATCGATCGTGTCGGATCAGGTCCGTCGCGGTGAATCCGATTCAGAAGATACATAGCGGAGCGGTGCCGGGCCACGGGGGGAAGAGCCGCGATCTTGTGCGTACGCGATCTCTCGCGGACGCCTCTTTTCTGGCCGAGGCGCAGAGGAGCTGGCGAGCTGCACGCCTGTGCACTTCCGCCACGGTTAGGCTTGTTCGACGAATGGAAGCCTGAGGCTGCCCAGATACCAGCATCTACGGCACGTATCCCGCGGGCCAGCCACTATGGCCTCATTATTTCGATTACTCTGGCCGCCGACAGATTCTACCGGCCAGCCAACGTATCTTTCCCACAAAGTTCGCTGCGTAGGGAACCGCAGCTCGGCTGTACGTACCCCGACCGAGCGAAATTTATTCGGAACTACTTAGTTCTCAGGGACGAGAGACTATCTTCTTGCAGCCGAGAGGAACGATGCTTCTCTGTTTCCTCGACTAATTGGGATAGGACTGCGCCGTGTTACGAGAACTTTTTGCAAAAGTTTTTGTCAGGCTGACCGTCTGAGTTGCGAAAGATCTGAATCTTGCCAAAAAGTCTGAAGATCCCGATAGGATTGGAAATAATACATCGACAGCGAAACTACTTAGCTGATGTCCTCCATTCCCAGATATTTAAATTAAAAATCCTAAACACGTACAGCTAAGTGAAAAAGTGTCGCGGTTGTAGCAGTTGATCCAGGCGTTGAAAGGTGGCCCTGAACTCGCGTGGATCACAGTTGTGGGAACGGAGGTTGCAACACCGTGCTTCCATCAAAACACGAATCTCTGCGGTGTTTCGTCAGCAGTCGGACTCGTCGGTGTCAGCCGAGGCACGAAAGCGCCTCGGTGTGTTTCCAAGCGGAGATACCTACCTGCCGGAGAAAAATTAGAATACTGCCGGGCGTGTCCAGGTAATGGTTCCAGCCGGTCTACAATGAGAATCGAAGTACCCAGGAAAGCGATTGCTACACGGAAATGCGCGTATACGCCCGCCGCGCGTACACGTATGATAAATAAGGGAGAGGAACGTTCGTCGGGCTTCTTTCTTTATTTGCCCCGTGGAACATTGCGCCGTGTCGCTGGCACGATTGTTCCATTGCAGCCAGCCCGTGCCTTGACGCAACATTTCTCAGCCAGCGGTCACGCGAGCTTTATGTTCTTCTTAAATTTTGACTTCTTCCGTTCTACGTGAATGGAAGCAGAGGAGGTAGAGTTTGTGGTCATTTATATTGCCATTTTTGGTTTAAGTATATTAACAGACTAAATCTCGGATTGTAGCCATGCAGTATATTCTGTTTATGACAAGAGCTTCCATTCTATTTTCGCTCCACACCTGTTGCATCGGTTTAGTATAGCGCGATAAAGGAGTTACTGATTAATTAATTACAGGGCCACAAAATTGACCTAACATTTCCCTGGAAGTTCGCTATCCTGCACGAGTTTTCTTCAGCTCGAGGAGGTCGAGAATCCTTCTCTATCTTCAATCAATAGACTCTAGGACCTCCTCGAATAATCACTGAACTATGACTTTCACTCGACCCGAGTGAAATCAAGTTACCATCATTCTCTCATTACCATCCGCACCCTAGTCCAAAGATGTAGCTCATAATACGCGAAGTCTGCGACAAGATACCACCCTTACCACACCATTGCTCGTTCATTCACGTGTCTATCCCCTGTGCGTGGGAGCAATCCCATAAGTCACAGTGACGATTCGATTGTCGTCGGGGAAAGTGTCCTCGTCGTGGCAGATTCCCTCCGCAAATGTTTGCATCGAATGGCTTCGAGGGTAAAATCGATTAAGCCCTCTCTGTTAGGGAAGCACCTACCGTCCCGACCGGGACTCAGTCTGACACCTTGCCGGCACGGTTCTCTTTCCTTTTTTTAAATAAACGCTCCTCCACCTTTAATGGGATTTCGGCCCGTGTAAATGTCGATTTCGTCTGAAACCGTATAATCGCGGTGGTGTAGGTTGGGCGCTTGTTCTCCTTTCTTTTTTCCTCTACCCGAGCGCTCCCCTCTCTTTCTCTCTCCCTCTCGCCTCCTCTATAGATCGCTGTTGAATAATGCATGGGGCGAAAGGTCTGCGCCGGGTTGTAATTCATTTATCAAAGCAATAAGTCAAAATATGATTCCAGGATTATTAATAGCTTCCATGTTTCTGGCGTGTACCGGTACAGCCGTGGCTAACGGAGGATGAAACGGTGCGAGCGTGACTTTCTCGCGGTCGTTCTTTAATTTTTGATACCTCGAACTAGCCAGCTAATTGTGAAAAATTGACGATCTTCTTCGTGCATCGCGAATTGCGCTTACGCCGATAAAATTTGCTCCGCTTCCTTTTCGAAGCTCGCAGCGGCGAAACGTTTCGTACGCTAACAGAGGAAATGTTTTGAACAATTTTTATCGCTGGGAAATAATTCAAACGCGACTAGATCCGCGCGCTGGCGACAACTCGATATTCCAACGCGACGCGTACACGCAACAATCGGATTAAAACGCGTCAATCTCGCGAGATAAATGAACTCTTAAGCGGCCCGCAATCGTACTGGTTTTTATCCCCGTTTATCAACGCTGCACGCGCGATTCGTCATTCGTTGACATCGTCGTTATTCGCTTATCGGCTCGTCACGATCGAAACGTTTCTGCCCCCGATCGCGGAGTCACCGGGACGATCCTTGTCGCGTTTCGACGGGTCAATTAGACGGAAACACTCATTCGCGCAAGGGTAAAACTCGGGGGTGCTTTAATCGCGATGCATGAAAGGGCTTCGATTATATATCGCGGTTTGTCAAATAAGGAGAGGGTTGATCCCACCTGCCACAGGATCGAAGATTCATCGAGTTCCGCGTATTCCGATCTGAGGATCGAAAAGCGATAGCGCGTATATCGGTTCGTTAGGAACGGAATGAATCATTAAACGGTCCATTCGGCTCGCGTACGCTTGCCTCCAGGGGGCTACTTTCGATCGATCCGATAAACAAAGCGTTCGCGCGGCTCGTCCAGCCCTCCGCTTTGTCTGTCGCGCGTGATTAAGCTCGGACTCGTGGTGAAAAGGGCGACGGAATTTTTATCAGGGGGAGGGAGGGAGAGAAAGGAAGGTGCCTCGGGTACCCTTTTGGTCGCGGGACTCGCTCGTCGCCGCTTGGCACACCTCTTATAGACCTTCTCCGCGTAGCTCTGGGCGCGTCATCAATAACGTCCTCTCCATTCTCCGGCTCGCCCCGAGGCGTACAAGCCGAGAGAGGAGCCCTCGCCGAAGCACCAGCCCCGCGGACAGAGCAAGAGAAAAGGAGAAAGGGAAAGGGGTGGAAGAAATAGGGGGAGACGGGCGACGGACGGTTTTTTTTTTCGGGGGAAGAAAGGGTGGGCTTGATCGCCGGGCATTATCTTCCTAAATTGCCCCGGCACACCAATATCCGCATAAAGGCTGCACCAACCACCCCAGCGTCTCCTCGCTCAATGTCCTATATACGCGCAACCGCCGCCAGACCCTTGGAAAACGAGCTTCTCGCACCCCCTGCGTTATTATTATTATTAACGGTGCTCGCGAGAGCGTGTGGGCCAGCGGACGTTGGAGGGTGCTCGTTTCGGCTCCCATGCGACACGCCGTGTCTCAAAATATTCTGTAGCTCCGCGAACGGCGCTTTTATATTTTCATTAGACCCACTGCGAGCGTTTTTACGAGCCAGGATTGCGTTATCTGGTAATTGGACGGTTTTTATTCGAGCGGTACGGTTTGACCGTTCGTCTGGGAGATGGTGACGATTATTGTAGGTTTTCGAATTGAGGTTTGACGTGTCTTAGATGGAAAAGTGTCTACGCGTTGCGCTCTTTTATTATGAACTCGTGTTGTAAATATTGAAATAAAAGTGTTGTTGATGTATCGAGTTAGAGGTAGAAGATTTGAGTGTTTTTAAGCTTTTTACATGGGCCAAGTTCTATTTGATTTGAAGTCATGGCTCTGTGAGGGGTTTCATTACCGAGAAGATAATTTTGTGGCACGAGGTACTTTGGAAACTATCCCAGGTCCAGCTTCTATACCATAGTTTTTGTGTAGCCGCGGCAGCGATGCCGCTCCAATCTAACGCAAGTAGTTTTTTCCGCCTCGCTGTTCCTCGACGAGTGGCGCGCGGAAGTGCGTCATTAACCTGTCGGTGACTTATGGACAGATCACACATAATGACAGTTGATACACACAGGGGTCACGTGGTATAATAATACGGAGAAAAACTCTCGCGGGCGTGCATTAAAATACGTCTAATCTGCCAGCGACGCGCAACACGCACGTCCATGAAGCAATAATTATTCTGTTCCTGGAAGGTCTTCGCAAAGTGGATAATGACTGGCAAATTTCATCGGCCTCTCGGGGCCTCTGAATATTGGTCGAACAGATACGTGCCCTACTTGACAAAAATTTTTCGCCCTCTCGTTATCTTCTTTAGCAAAAACCAAGTAACGACGCTACTTCGGTAATTTTAATATTGAATATCACTTTAGAAAAGGAACACGCGATTTATAAGTCCCAAGAGTTCTGCTTACCCCTTCTAATACGGTATGATTTTATAACAACCATACCGTGGTGCACTTAAAACACATTAACCGGCACGGCTATCGCTATCGTGCGCCATAATATTTCGATTTTTCTAGTCCCCCATGGCAGCCCACATTAATAATTCCATTTTTCCCTTTGCTTGCAGGTAAGAACCACCGGCTGGACGTCAACGATGATGACTCGCGATCCAAGAGCAGACGTGGTAAGCGCAGCTACGCTCGATCATCCGCGACGATGATATATAACCGAGCAGTTCGTTAACGATTACCGGTATCTATTCTTAACGAACGGTACTCGAGCGAGAAGAGTAACCTTGTCAGCGGTTTTCCACGCTCCCATTCTCGCAGCCGCGCTTTCCCATTTAATATTCGCGCACCGCGCCAGAAGAGGGCTGGCACGGTCACTCGCGCGAAAGGGGCCTCGGAATCCCGTGAATTCGCAGAATTCTTTCTGCCCTAGACCAGATGCTCCGCGCCCCGAAATCCACCCTTGATGGATGGTACGTGCCATCCAGCCGGTCTATTTCATTTCCCATGTTCGATGAGAATTCGTAGCCTCACCCCGTCCCTATATCATCGACGTTAGACAAGCTAATGTCTTTCTGCTTAAATGATATATTCCTTATGGGCCCGTCCACCGTTCCAGGGATCAGTTCAAATGAATCGATGAGGTCGTGACTGGGTACGCGAGTACAACCTTTATTACAGCTCCGGACTAATTGGCGCTTTAATTTTGATTTACGCGCTCGGCCGGAACTTTCGGTGTATCCTTGCCTATATTTTACTCGGCCGCTCGTTAACATCGGATTACACGGCAAAGGTTCGGGGTATCTTTGGAATCACGATTCGTAAATCACACGTAGTCGATATCACAAAAGTCTCTTCCTGCTGCAGCTGCCCGTTAAGTTATCGATAGGTAATCACAGGCTCTGAAAATTTCGTTAACCTTTGGCGAATAACTACACTATGGAGGGGGCTCCTTCGACATTGAAAATAGGAACAATATTTGAGGGATTCGTTGCAGCAACCACCATTCCCCCGCGGACTCCAGCTACTAGGGTGATCGTTGATTGCACCAAGCTCACCCTCATTTTCCAACATTTGTTGCCACTCTATAGCAACCTCCCGTTACTCCGTTTTCATACTTCCGAGGCAGCCGCGTCTTCAAGCGCGGCGCCATTCGATCGTTACCCACGTCAAACATCGTTACCAGCGATTCAATTCGCCTGATCCGCGGATCTAGGATCGTGTCGCCCCTTTCAGCGAATTGAACGCGCGATAAACCCGACGAAACTTAGCGAGAAATATCCATGCGTTCATTAGGGATTTGAGAGGCGACACCGGTAAGCATCTTTCAACCGGGGGAACGATAATTAGGGTAAAAACGGGACGGTTTACTGGCAGCTGGTAGAGGCCAGCTACAGCTGGCCAGCTATGCCAGAGATTACAGTAGTTAGAGCGACATCAAGAGAGTTCGCCACGGACGATTTTCATGGGAGAGAGCAACATAAATAACGCTAAGTCGGCCTCTCCTTCCGCGGCGTTTCTCTGCCTTTTTTTCCTCCTCGAGGAGACCGCGCGAAAGCTGTCGGGGATGGTAAACACCGGCGCGTCCGTAAAACGAAGAACAGAAAGCACCGGGTTTGTTGGACCGTTTCGAGAAACTACTTTGTTTAAGAGCTCCTGTACTTTTCCAGCGGCACGGTCACGCGAACGACGGTCCCCGTGGCTTCTTCCCTCTAGCCGAGCGAACATTGCGGACGGATTTGCATTCTTCCAGGAGAAAATGATCATGGACGGCCCGTGGGCCAGACACCTTTCATGCTTCCTCGATGGGCAAATCGCTTCTGGGCAAACGTCGCTCGGCAGTGTTTCGTTGGTGCTCGTGCCAGCAGAAACCTTTGGATGCTGCAAATTTTATGCCACCGTCGTTTCTCAGTACCTAGATAGGCACTTTATAACAAAATTACGCAGAACAGTTAAAGTACCACTAAACTCATGGAAACGATTCTCTCGCGCTATAAAATATTCAGTGTGGAAGAGGCTGTTCGTATAAGACAGATTCCAAGCGATCGCAAGATATATTACCGTCTTACGTGCACGATATTTCTTTCTCCCCGGATTGTGCCCGATTCGATCTCCAAAATGCCGGCCCTTAATTCTGCTGAGCAGCGTGTAAGCACAAGACCGGCTCGAAGGAGCCCTCGTAAGTTATGAATCCGGAGCTACCGTCACGCGGAAGTTACATACCTTCGTGGAACTTTTGCAGCCCATCGAAGCGGAAATCGGCGTGGGGCGCAGGTGCAAGGGGCTGGGATATCCGGGGGTTGTCGAAAGGTGAACAATGTTTGGGAGCTAGGATGTTGCGCGGGCGGAATCTGTACGTACAAAAGGGTGGTGGGGGGAGAATAAAAGGTAAAGGAAATCTAAAAAGGGATAGGAAAAGCGTAGGTATCGAAGAAGCGGTTGAAAAAGAGTAGAAAAGAGAGAAAGAGGAAATCTGCGAATCTACGGGAGAAAGAAGGCGCCGGGAAGGGAAAAGGGTTGGAGAATGAGGGACGAGAGGAGGGGGATTCGAGGTGGGTGAAGAGAAAGGGGGAAGTAGGAAGAGAAAAGGATAGGGAAGGGGTGAGGGAATAGAGAGAACTTTGTCGACAACTATCGTTGGCTCGAAGGCCTCCAGGCACCGGGGAAATATGCGCTGTGATCGGGTCGTGTATCAGCCCGGGAATCACGACAGAGATGCCGAATCGATTCCCGCGGAACAAATCACGTCCCCCCGCTTTCTTTCCTCCTTCTCTTTCACCGCGCGAGAGTCGCTCGATGCACACGCTAGAAGCGGAGAATTGATTTCACTGGGTCGGATCATTCGATATTACTCGCGATAAACGCGAGGGGGAAAGTATTTCTTTGGTAACGGATGGCCGACCCCACACAAAAGTTAACATCGGAGATAGATCTACGAAGAGGACTTTATTCCGTCCGCACACGGGTGTCGAGAAGTCGGGCGGACTTGAACATGTGAGGAAGCTCGGTCTGCAAGTGAAATGAGACTGACTTGGAAGTAGAAACTGACGGTACAGCGAAAAACAGTCAAGCTGAGAGTGAATTTGTACTGTACTACGCACGCGATCTCGAATCTTTTTGTTTGAAGAAAATTCAGTGGTTAATTTTACTTAAGGTCGAGTTTAATAAATAGCGCAGAAGAATGTAGCATTTGAATATCATTTAATGAAAAACAGTGAATTATTTACTAATTACTCAACTACGGCTACATTACATCTCGCTATTTGTAACGCTACCAGCATCGGAAAGGAAGAACAAAAGCAGCATCGTTTTGCAACAACAGATTTCCCGGGCAGTATCCAACCGATAATGGATATTACGGCTCGCATTATCAGGAATACTCCGAATATCAGTGAGATTGAATATTCGATAAATTCTCCCGGCTTATTACCGTCTGGTTTATTAACATTGTAAACGGCCGTGATCGTAAATAGGGAAATGCTCGCGAATATATTAAACCCGCCGTTGAAATCCCTGGTAAAAAGGTCCCGGAAATTGCGCGTTCGATTCTCCACCTGAGGGATATAATATCTTATCGTACTCTCGCGATTGATATATTCGAAAAAGTGGCCGGTGCAGGCCCGGCAAACTCATTAAGACCTCGAGTCCCGGATTAAACAAACGGTCGTTGAAGGCGAGCGGATTACACGCTGGCGGGGATGTTGAGCGTGTCGTTTGCTTCGCGAATATGCCACGTCCCGCGAATACTCGCGTATTAGCTTTCTTTAACGAATTCCTGCTCGTTCGAGTCGGCTTCCTCCGTCCCGATAATCCTCGTTTACACGCGCGATAACCGTTATTAATTTCCTGCTCGACGGGCCGATACCGCCGGTATACCCGAGCATAGGAGCTTGTAGCGTCGTCCTCGATGCCCGTCATGTGTATACCGCTTGCATTCGATATCAAACGGCTATAAAGAAACGGGCTTCCATTAAACCACGCGTACCCAGCGCTGATAGCATTTTCGCGTTCAATTTCCTGTTGGGCCCGCGTTTTTTCCCCTGTTCGTTGATCTCCCTGGATTCGGCGCCGTGAAAAAAGCACGCGGTTCCAGGTATTGGCGTCGTTGCTGGAGCTGGTAACGACGAGCGTCGAAAAAGGAGACGGGCTCCGATGGAATGGATATCGTGGGCGTGATTGTCTAACCCCTCGACGCTGTGTTCAGGCAAAGGTGCTGCTTCGCTAGTGTTCGAGGTGTCTTAGATGTAGCAAGGGTTAATTACGTACATTACACGGTACGCTACACAAAGTCACGTTAGACGTTGAATGCTGGAACAGAGATCAAAGAAGATACACAACAGCCCGAGTAGTAAAAGTACGCGTATAGGCCGCCCCGCTGCCACATCCGGCCCCTTCTCGTAAACGCTCGCCAAGAGCCTGCGAACGTTCGATGGAGAATTGAAAGCGACTTATCTCGGCGATGAAATAGAAAGACATCAACAGCGCTCGAAAATTTATATCCCACTCAGCGTTAATTCCTGAAACGGCAGAACGGGGTTGGAACAAGTTTCTGATGTGCTCTGGAGCTTCCCACGCAGCCCTTAGCACTTTTCCATCGCGATGACGGCGATCTTCCATTCGTTTTTTCTTCTCCTCCCACGGGAAACTTGAGCGAGTCTTATTATCAGAATTATTAAAAGTTGCCGGAAGTCGTAGTCCGTCGGGCGTATTTTTTTATTCGCCGAACCATTACGCCGTAACGTTCCTTATAAATTGGCCAAACAGCCGGACCGCGGAAGCGGACCGCTTCTAACGAGTTTCATTGAAATTCACGGGGATCGTCGGGCTGACCCCCGGGACGGTACTTTCGAATAAAATTACCTTCGACGCGCGATGGTATCGCGCGAGTCGCGGCAAAAAAGGGGCGGCGGGGCGAAGAGGTGGGGGGGAGGGGGGGGGGGCAGGGAAAGAAGGTCGTCGTTGCATAGAGCGAAGGGGGCTCGTCCGGGGGAAATTCATCGATTGTCGACCATCGATCATCATCCGCCGATGACAGGGCGACAATCGACGCCAATCGCGGCGCCTAAGGTCGTGTACACGCTTGCAACATCGTTGATCAAGATCGGAGTGACGTTACGTGTTGCAGGAAGTAAACAAAGTTTCGATCGAAATAAATCTCGACGCGTCAGGAATATCGAAGCGTTCCAGCGATGTACAGGGTGAGTGGCTTAGCCCGATGCACATCGGGATTTATCTCTGCGAGTAGGGAGAACTTACGTGAACTTGCAAGCCTCATGAATTTTTCCCAATCGAATGGGAAAAGATAGTTCTCGGTGCAAACAATCGTGCTTCGTACTTGATGGCTGGTGTGATCGATACGAGTGGACCAGCCTCGTGCAACGTGGCTTGTAAATATCACCGGGATCACTTGCTAGGATCTACGGTGAATAGGATCAACGCAAATAACTACAACGTCGATCGATGTTGAACTTTCTACGTCCAACTGAACGGTCGTCGGCGGATGAAATATCAGCGTCGGAGCGAGCGACGGGCGTCGCCTTTCGAACGCGCAAGCGAGCGCGATGAATTCCCGCGAAAAGCTCCGCTGTGTATCCGGTTGCGCCGGCACGCCGTGAAATTCTGCAGCATCCGTCTCCGAGGACCGTCCCGGGGAACAATGCGACGATCACGCATCAATTTGCCCGGTGCAGCCGTTTCGAATAACTGGCCCTACGCCGCGGGGAGAGTGCCGTCCACTAATCCGGCATTGTGGCTCGGTCAGCGTGATACGATTATCGCGTTAGCCGCGCGGCACTGCCGTGAAAGCGTCTGGACAGCTTTCTGCGCGAGTGGAATGACCATCGACCGATTGAAACCCGTCGTCCCGAAAAACTAGAGGGTTGGAAAGAAGCGAGCTTTGAAACAGAGTTGAAACGACAACGCCACTGGTTTGACAAATACGCACCTGTCGAAGCAAAGTTCATTCATTCTTCGGCGTAACGCGTTAGGAATGGTCCCGCCTGTGGCTGGGAGCTCGAAAAACAAGTATTCTACTATATTTCTAAATTCGCTGGAATTTCCACGCAAGATGCTATTCGAGAGTAATGGCGCGCGTTCGCTGAAAAGCAACCGCTTATAAACGTGTCGGCCAATATAGGGCCTGCAGCAATTCGGGAAGAGCAATTAGAAGAGAGAGGAGCAGTTGCTGGCAGTCGGCTTAACGAGATTAAGAGGGGAGGTAAGGGGCGCAACCGCCGCGCCGGGGGAAGACGCGCTCGACGGCGTCATTCGATCCGACGTGGCTCCTTGATTACCCGAGGAATGAAATTTACGAGGTGTAACGCGCGCACGGGGAACGGTGACGAGAGGAGAGCCGGTCCTCTGGAGCGTCGTCCGCGCGCGCGGCTCTCCCAAGACGGCGTCTACGACGGCGGCGACGAGCGCCTGGAAAACGGTGTCAATGGTCGGGAGCGCGAAGCGAGAGAACGGCAAAGAGATGGGCACCGTGTACAGGTAATGTATTAATGGGATGCAGGAGCAGCCGAGTTACCCGAGTAAGTGTCATTAATCTTTCGCTGGCGCCTCACGCGCAAAGTGTCAGGCTACGAGCGCGCCCTGCTCCTCCTCGTCCAGCCGCGCGCCCATAGGTGCCTCGGCTATATTGGCCGGAAGACGACAAAAGCCTCCTCCCTCCCTCTCCCCCCCCCCCCCCGCTTCCCTTTACATCGGAACTTTTTGCTGGTAATTAATGACAGGGCCGTGGAACAAGGTTGCATGCAAAGCGACCCGTTAAGTGTATATTAAATGCCCCGCCGTCAGTCGATTGAACTCCCCGGGATCGGCAAAAGAGAGAAAGAAGAACTGGAAAAAATTGATTATTATGTGAGGCGAGTAGCGAACCTTTGGGATCCCTGGTCATAAAAAAGCAGGCGGAACGGTAAATCTTTGCGGATAATAACGATAAATCAAGGGGAAAGGAGGAATTGTATCGATGGCGCGGGAGTAACGCCCCTTGCCCGGGATACCGGGAAGTGTTCCATTTAGGGTTTTTAGAAATGTATTACACTTTTCCACGGAGCAGGTATCCTTTTCTTGTGGATCAGAAGGTTCTTACGGAAGATTAACGCGGCGGTGTGAATCGGGATCAATTCGTAGCTGGACACCAGCGTGAAAAGTTAAAAATCGCAGGTAGAAAGATCGTGAGCGGGATGATTTAACGTGTATCCTCGATAAAGTTAACAATAGAGGACGGGTACACGTTGCAGCGATTGCGGCCCGTGCATTTGCGGGCATCTCGATACCGTTATCTTTCACTCCGCCGGAGATAGGTGGAATTGATAGGAACGATCGTGGGGGGGGGAAGAAAGTACGCCACCATCTGCGGCTTTATCCTTCTAAGCCAGCTTCGACTAAATACGGGCCCAGACGGCCACGAACTTTTGCCATTTCGGTCGATCCTTCGGGATTTAATAAAAGCGGCTAGTTGTTCCGGCAGGATGCCACGGCCGTCGCGATCGCTTCATGAACTCGCGTTTATCCGGCCTGTGGCTCTGTAATATTCGACAATCTCGGCGTTATAACGACCCTTTCGGGGGATACGAGAGTTCCAGGACTCTATCTATCGGTGTAATCTCCTCGGGCATCGATGAGCGGATAAAGGAGCCCGCGCTCCAAAATTCTACGGCTGATTAAAACAAGTGTCCTTTCACGTTGCTATACCACGCGAACTCGTTCTTTTTAATTAGAACCTATCTAATTTTTATATGCCGCGATACTTGCCACTTCCCCGAGAGTTCTATGCCGAAGAAGGTCAAGTAGTGTAGATCCAGGATATCAGGTGTCAGCGAAGACCTTCATCACCGGTGGAAATTATGATTTCACCGCGAGGAGGAGAGGAGCGGGGCATATTCGCGAGCTACGTAACGCCCCCCCCCCCCCACCCCGCCCACCTATCGGTTTTTATGTTTCCGGCGGTGCTTCTTTGGATATGTGGAGGATAACGCGGCGCGTAAAAAGGTGCTACCGTGAAAGTCAATATTGCACACGTGCGCCATGCATCCGTATATCACTCCCTTTATGCCACCGTGCTGTGACATATATTTTTTGCCGAGGGCTCAATAAAACCACCTTATTTAATCCGGCCACTCTGGGCCCCCTCTCGGAACTGTTAAATTTCCCTCGTAAGAAGCTTGCCTGAATATACGGAGCGCCACCGTGTCGCCCGCCATAAGCTCCAATTTATTCGGTTAAATATCGTAAAAAGTGTAACACGCGAAGTATTAAGCCCGTCCGACGACAGGGAGGAGGGACATTTCGTGTCACGAGACTTTTCGTACCGAGATCGAAAACTCGTATCCCTTAACCGAATCTCGGTCGTCACGATCCTCGCCAACAAAGTTGAAGAACACCGAGAGACGTTCGTACCGGGCGGACAGAGGCAGTAATTTGCATCGATACGGGCGGAGTGGTAAAAACTTTTTTTTACAACGCGCAACGTTCACGATCGGCTCGTAATCGTAAAAAAGTTGAGCCCTAAGGAGATTACATCGCGGATGAAATCCGAGCCGCTGGCTTGTTGTCGCTGCTGGCGAATTCGAGCCGTAGATCCGATCGCGCGTTTAATTACCAACGAAACACCTAAACGCGAATAGAGGTGGCGTAATAAAGCAGGGAGGGTCGCGTCGGGGGCAGGCGAGCTAGACGGGCGCCCCACGGGTGGTTTTATTTGCCAAGGAAATCCTAAAAACCGGCTCGGATATATCCGGCGAGGGGGCTGCTCCAATTCCGTAATAAGATCACCCTTGGGGGGGGGGGGGGCGAGCGGGTCTGAAATTCCCGAGGGACTACGACCCAATTTCCGTCTCGGCTCGCCGCGGTTGCGAGCTTCCGACCGCGAACGGATCGTTTAATTCGCTTCCTTCGGCCGCCGACCGCGGGATTATCGCGTTATTGCTCAAGTTATTTCTCTACGAGTGCCCCTTGTCGGTGCTCTGGCCCTTTGGCTCTTAAACTCTTCGCGCGCTTTTTCCCTGATTGATTCTTTCATTCTCGTACAAAGTTCTCGTTAAGCTCGTGCCGATCAGTGAAAGCACACGGCAATCGCGAATTCAATTGATCCTGGCGGTCGTCCTCGTTATTCGAACCGCCAGGCTGATCCCAATTCTCTTCTCGCTTTTCCTGTAGCCTCGATGGATGACGTGTTCCAGTCCGAGGCAGTCAGTGTCGGTGATAATCATTGTTATAGAGACCGTTTCGCGCGTTGAGAGTAGGGAATTCAATCCCGGGATCCCGGGATCCCGGTGGTTTTTTGGATTCCATTTTTATATTTTTCAGTTGTTCATAAAGTAATTGACGTTTTTAAAAATTCTCGAAATTCTCGGGATAAGTTATAACTTGTTACATCAGTTTTAGAATCCAAAAAACAGGGAATTATGATCCCGGGATTGAATCCCCTAGTTGAGAGTCTCTTATGGGATCGCCACATCGCTGATTCGTGTGCGTTCATATTATGAGATATTATTTAAGCAATTTTTGAACCGAAACTAATTTTCTCCTCGCCTTTTCCCGCAACGTCAAACAACGAAGGCTTCGGTTCGTCCGACACTACGAGGCCGAGAAGTATTGCCCAAGTATAAGGATACCTCCTTTCACTTTACCAGCTGGAGCTTTGAAACTCTAACCCAGCGAGACGCGGTTTGCTTTATAAATACCAGGGTATCGGGTTCGCCGGGCGAATTTATAGCCGTAAATTTTGCGAACCGAAGATTATCTGGAAGCTATGGCTTCATCCCATCAAACTGTTTTCCGTGGCTATCTTCCCTGCCTTCCAAGTGCTTAAAAATTTTACCAGAACACCGGGACGAGATATCCCTGTGTCTGTATTCAACTGTAAGTTTAATCATACTCATTATATCGTTCAAGTTTAATTAGAATTACCGTGGCGGAAGGGAAAGTCACTCTTTACGCTCCAAATACGAGCACTTCGTGGCTTCCGAAGAGTGTTCTACCTCGACAAATATGTAGTATTGCTGAGGAAATTGAAAATTTCTGTGGGAACATATTGGAATATTTTCGACGACACAATTCATAAGAATTTGAAAGGAGCTTAGAGAGTACGGGACCGGGAAGCTCTCGTGATCGTTCATGATGGATAAAGGAAGCCGACTGGTTCGCGTTGAACTAGTTCTAGAATTGTAATATCCAGGACGAGCTAATATTTACCGAGCTCATACCGCGCGCGATATATGTTCCCTTTCGGTTACGTTTCCCCGAGAAGAGGAGGTTCTCTTGAACAATACGGTTAACCGCGTACGGCCACGTTTATTATGATTGCAGTCCCCCGTGAAGCCGTTTCGACATGTCAGCGGCTAACTTGTGCGAAAATATTGGCCGTCACGGCCTAGGAGCGACGGTAAAAATTAATTTCCCGCCACTTGTTTCGCCAACGACCTACTCCCGTCGGTCCCGGTGGACAATAATTACGTTCGTTACCGCAAAAATGCTCGTATATCACGACCCCGCTGTCGAGGACAGTTGGTTGGTTAACCAAGAGAAATTTCTGCTAAATTATCTTTCGTTGCTCGTCTCCTTCGAAACGTCAGTGCTCACGTAACGGGCTCGTTTAACCCATATTCATTGCCTTTTAAAAGCATCTAGCTTTCTGCGAATATGGTTCTTTGAACATCCACTATTTTTCAAGGTTTTGAATTATACCTGATAATCGAAATGATTCGAAATACGATAATGGCTGGTAATTTGTCAGCGTGCAGATTGGACGGTCATCGTAGCGTAAGGGGGCTTCAGCACACAAAGGTAGCTGGTCCTTTTTGAACCTGCACTAGCGTGTAACGAGTGACGAGGAACGCATTTGGCAGCGTGTAACTGAAGCGTATTCGCTTCACACGCCGCGCCGCGCGAGTGTGCCTCAAGTACACGACTATATCTCTTCCACCCACTATACGCGATTTTTCGCTTCCACGCTTCCGGCATCGGCGCCATTCTGTTCGCGGCGGTCAACGAGTTCCTTTGACTCCGTGTTCCGCCTTTGTTTCGCGAATGGAGCACGTGCTCTCTCGCCGACTTCGCGTCGAACGCGAAGGAGAAAGGGCCAGAGTGGAAAAAAAAACGAGAACAGGAATGTTCATCAAGTAGTCCTTTAATACGCGGCTGCTGCAGGAGGAACGAATGGAAATTTCAAAGCGCGCCGCCACCGCGCTCGACCCTCAAAATCCTCGACTCCTCCGTTTATTGCTCCGAAACGTTACGCCTCGCGACGCGGTAAAACTTTATAGGTGGTCTCGCAGCCTCGGATTCCTATCTAGCCCTGGCCACGCTGAACGCGGAGAAAAGACGAACGATTCCCCTGCTTCTCGCCCCGCAGCTCGACCGAGCTGGCGAGCAAATTCCTGAATCTGCTTTATCGCGGGGACGCGTTCTGGACATCATTTCGGACGTGGATCCTATCCGGGACGGCGGTGTTTGTCGAGTTACGTCCGGATTACGGTTTGTCCGTTGGCGTGTCGTCCGCTCGAGTGGAAGCCAAGCAGTAAACTAACGTTTGCGGTATAGGGTGGGTTTGTAACGCGACGCTTTCGTGTTTGATCGTGGGGAACAGACGTAGTGGACGAAACGATATTTGGGTAGCAGCGTTTACCAAAGAATTCTACTGTGTAATCTTTTCGAGAATATCTGTTTTCTGGATGGGAAAGATCTTGATAGGTAGTGATGTTGATTGAAGGATTTAGTCTCTTGCAAAGTGTCTTCCCTTATCATACTCCTTGGGAGTCTGGTGTGGTAGGTAGTGTCAGGTCCAGGCTTGACGTGGGTTAAATTCGGGGTAAAGTAGGACAATTCACCAGATATATACATTTGCAAGAATGCTCATAAAATATCTGGTGTTTACAGCTACGTCGCATTCAAAGGGATATAATACCACGGTCCTGTGATTTTTGAAACAGATTTTCATTTTAATAACCTCCGTCGTCAAATATAAATTTTTAAATTGCTACCACTCTTGCACTATTTTCTGTTTGGTGTGCGCAGCATAAAGCAATATTTTTCGACAAACGACAGAATTCCATTTTCACTGAATGAGCCACGTTTTTTCGTTTTTAATTGGAAAACGTTGTTACGTCGTAACGCAATAATACACGACATTGATCACCAATACTATGGCGTTGCTGGTTACACCACTAGCAACACAGTTGGTTGCTGTATACCGTCGTTGGTCAAATGAATTTTATGAATGTTTCTTTTATCGCGTTCGCCGTTGTCTATCGATCAAGCTGCGCTCGTCTATTTACACGAAAGCAAGTGGATTTGCTCGAGGGTGTAGCATTTTGTAACAAAAGAACCGTCAGTATTATTCGATGCAATCGGCGAAACGAATTCGATTCACTTTTTTCTTATGGACACGCTTTGTTCTTATTTTATTCTGCGCACTTTGTTATTCTTATTAGCAAAAAATTCTACCGCTTCATTCGTGTCACGAGATCAATCAGAAAGGAAAAATAATTCGGAATTCATTTACTGTTAATTATCAAAAAATTGAAATACTGATTTGTCATATCGAAAATAAAGCGTCACTTCGTAGCGTGGACCGCCCTCAATATCATTTCAAAATCATGGATGAGGTATAGCGAGCGTTCCCGAAACATTTTTTAATTAGTGCTGGATGTGCAATAAAAAATGTCATATGAATGGATTCTGTCGTATGAATAATTTAATTTTTGGTCGGAAGGGGAATTCGATAACCTGTGAAGTAATGAAGATGGATATTAAACCTGAATACATATTCGCATGGAAAATACACAGGTTTATTTACTTGTTGGTTGTGTGCAAACGAATCGCTGGAATGATGAACGCGTCACGCTGCAACTGTTGCTTTTACTTCGTTTATTTGTCGAGTCACATTTATTCTATTTTTATATGAACATTTCTTATATTACACAATTTCACCGAGTCCTCGGGGATTCATTACAACTTTTGCACTTTCGCGGTCGTTCAGGCGAAGAATTTCACGCAATCATCTACCTGTGTTTCCCTCTTCGAGTGTATTTTCTTCGCGAATTCCACAAACTCGACTCGCGGGCGTGGCATCGTCTCAATTTCTTCCTCTTTTTTCATACACACACCCTGGTATTCGTTGCCTCGATCACAAAGTTATCTTCTGAAATGGCTTCTTCGCTTCTACGACGCGAAAGTTTTTTTTCACGCTCGTTTTGGAGGTGTTCTCCTCCTTTCAGAGAGCGATCAAATTAAACTCTCTTCCAGGTCGCTTGAAGTTACAGCAGGGACGACGAGGTCGTCCTTTGTATGTAAAAATTGGGTTTCGAATGGCGGTGTCTTAACGTTCTCGGAGTTTAATGAAACTTTCCGCGTTTGTGGGCGTGTTTATGGCCCCTTTTAGTATTTACGTGTCAGCAAAGCTGGAATATAGATGACGCAGATATAGTTCCAGTACGGTACACGCGCAAATATCGACTTCATCTTTTCAACCTCGATCTTTCGTACGGTAGCATCATGTGACGGCAAATCCATTCACGAAGGAAAAGTGGAAATTCCGGGAAATATCTAGAGGCTTTCGTGGCGCGCCGGTATTGTACACGATGACACGGTATTGTTCAGGGTAATTGAATATTTTTTTCTCGTGAAATCTTTTTAGCGAGCCTCGGGTGTCGCGAGCTCCGATGCACACGCGTGGCCATCACTAACGATCACAGCTTTTAATCAAACAAAACGTCGGGATTGACGGGCGTGTAAACATATGGCCGCGAATAAATGGTGGAAAAATAAACGACGGCTCCAAAATGTTGGCACGCCTGTACAGGGCTCTCTTCCTCTTTTTTCCCCTCGTTTTTTGTTGGCGCGTTCGATGAAAAGCACTCGCGTGGATGCGAAATGATTTTCTCGCTGTTGATTATGAAGGAACGATTTTCACGCTGCTCTGTCTCCCGGTGACCACGCACAAAAATTTTAAAAGCTCCCTTTCCGTGCACAGTAGCGTGAAATTTCATTGACTTTTACTGGATGGGTATTTTAAAAACGTAAAAGCGTGCCCTGTTTCTTCAATACTTCACGATTCGTTTTAATGTTGGGTAAGCATGGAAACATAAAGGAATGCAATTGCTGTAGCAATCTACCGTGAGAAAGGTAGTTAATCAATCTCGCGCATACACCATTGCCATCTACTTCAATTCATTACAATCAGAAGCTATACATATTCCCCTGAATCTTGGCATTCATACCGCAAGTGACATCTATACCTAACTGCCATCTGACCCAAATTCAACTCAAACCCAATCGAACCTAAACCGCGACAAACCTCCAACTGAAAGGACATTCTCGTCCAGCACAGGATCCATCTCGAGGCGGACTGATCCACCGGGTCGCGTTGCCGTAAAAAGCGCGGAGGTAACAGCCGCGGAGAGGGCACGGCAATAATCGTAAACAAGCATAGAGCTCGGGGAGGAAAAACGGTTCGGGACCAGGGGGGAGAGAGTGTCTGGCCGTGATCCCCGTCGCGTCCATTTATTTTAATTCGCTGTGCGCCCGTGGCCGGGGCCCGGGCCGATCATGAAGGATTTTACAATCCGTGGAGGAACAAGAACGTGGCGGGGCGGGGGAAAAAACGCGGCGGAACGAAAGGGTGGACGAGGGGGTTTCTCGCTCGTGGGAACGCCGTAGCCAGCGGCGGGCCGCTCGCTCGAAACAAAGCCGCAAACCCGGGCGACCGCGAAACTTAACACCGGTCGCGGAATCCAGATGGAGAAACGGGACGCCCGGAGACGCCAAGTAAAACGCGGCCTCAGCGAGGAAAGCAGAAAAAAAAGGGGAAGGAAGATCGAGCGAGACGCCTGGCCCGGAGCCTGAAGAAAAGAAGGTGTACGGATGAAACGGACTGGACGAGCCTCGGACGTTTCGTGGGCAAGTCCCCCGCCTCAGGAGAGATCGACTGACGACCATATTACTGGTGTATCGCTTTCGAGGTTTCACACTGCTTTGGTGGAAATTGGGCGAGACGCTATGCGGTTGCAGCGATTTTGGGGAAGCTTAATTTGGTCGTCTTTGATCTGAGCATTGCTCGAGCTACTTAGATATTTAAGGTATCCCAAAATTTATATTGGCAGACTATAAACTCCAGCCAACTTCTCTCCCTCATACAGACTAACGCCCACCCGATCCTTAATTGCTGTTTAAAGGACAAACGAAAACGCTTCACGGACAGTTGGTTCGCAGACAGAGTCGCGCAGTTAAAACACGGGGTATGGTTACAATGCGCTCGTCGTGTCCAACGATCAGCGACGAAAAAACGAGGGAAGGAACGGGGGAAAAAAGGAAGGAATGGGGGGGGGGGGCGTACCGGGCCAAATGAAATAATAGGACGATCGAATCGCGCCGAATCGTCGTGGAACTTTTAGCGATGCGGAAAATTGTTTGCGTCGTAATTTCTCCCTTTTTCTTTCGACCGCGCCTGCAACATCAGCCAATTAGAGACAGGACGCGCACCGGGCGAAATAATTATGTTTGACGAGCGAGTGTTTGTTTTACTGTTCATTCGTGTTCGTTTCTCGCTCCTTGTATTCAACTGTCCCACGCACCCGGTGCTTCTTTATAGACCGCGTCGTAAAAGAGACACGTTCATTCAGCGGCTCATCGAGTTCCTTTTACGTCATTCGTAATTTTACTACACCTCGTACGACGTGTGCACGCAACCACGTGATTGACAATTTCTAAGTCGACCGGTGCCGTTTCGTTCACGGCGAACCAATCCCGGTACAATTTGTTTGTCGATAGAATATCTGTAGAATGTGCACGCAAAGAAGACATAATAGAGTTTTGTTCATAGTTATTATAAATTGAGTTCATTTTCCAGTAGACTAATCATATAAAATAGGAAAAATTAATTTTTTTTTCGTGGCGGCATCTGTGTGCAACACTTATTAAAATTAAATGGAAAATTAATTATGTCT
Organism: Andrena dorsata; assembly: GCA_929108735.1. Classification (NCBI taxonomy): domain Eukaryota; kingdom Metazoa; phylum Arthropoda; class Insecta; order Hymenoptera; family Andrenidae; genus Andrena; species Andrena dorsata. Next base: position 55,829,328 of record OV815489.1, read on the forward strand.
TCATTAGAAATCTTTTTCAATAGTATCAGAAGCTAAAAATTATGACCGCACTGGGAACAACCCTCTGCGAAACAAAATGTTGAAACCATATTTTTTAGATCGCCTATTTCTCCATCTACCGAGTGCTATGGAGACTATGTTTAGTCCGTTGTTACTCCCAATGCCTGATATACAGGTTGATACTGATTCAATTTTTCTATAAAACTCAATTACTGTATAATGAATGCCGGTTCCTGTTTTAAATAATATACATTGTTCATTGTATGGCGGTGACACATTGCATTTAGGGCTGGGGCTATTCGAATATTTTACAAGTATTCGAATGTTACGAATAAACTTCGAATATTTGAGTATTCGAATGTTATTATTCGAATAAACTTAGAATATTTGAGTATTCGAATGTTATTATTCGAATACTATTCGAATACTGTTATATTCAAATACTGATGTATTCGAATAGTATGGTATGAAGTGGGTTAAAATTAGCTTACAAGATTTCACCATGACAAATGAACCTATATTCGAATAGTAACACTTGGGTATTCGAATTATATTCGTCAACTAATTAAGCAACTGAAGTATTCGAATATTCGAATACCGAAAAATTCGACAAATAGTCCCAGACCTAATTGCAGTCTGTATTTAGTTGCGATCCAGTATTACAATCTGCAATTGTACTGTACCAATGGCTACATTCAGTTTAATGAAGTAACGAATAGAGTCCAAGCCATTAAGCATTCTCCATAAAAAATTCATCAAAAGTGAATCCCCCATTAGCGGCCCGATGGTTGACGAAAGAACTCCATTCAATTAAATAATTTCGAAGGCTTCGAATGACCAGCATTTTCGCGTCAATGAAATTCGATAAAATTCAATCATTTTTTCGCCAATTCCTCTGGCGTCGTTGATAGATTACACTCAAGAGTATCGTGTATTACGTGGGAAACGCGCAAAATCGAATATGATGGAGCGTGGATTGATTCGCGAGGCAACCGTGTCGCTATGTAATCAGAAATTTCGCATGGAAATGTTCGATCTGCGATTATCGTTCAATTAAAAATCGATGTATCCTCGTTCGACTGCCGTGGTAATAATGTGCGCCGGCGAGCTTGGAAAATGCAAATCTGCCGTTTAATTTTCTATCATTTACGAACAATGTCGATGATTTCGTGTGACGTACCTGCGTTTTATATTTCCGAAGCGATCACGATCGATGGTGAGGTGGCGTTCGCCACAGCTGTTGGATCGTGCACAGGGAGGAAGATCGAGATAGGGGAGATTGCGCGAATGTGGAGGAAAATATATTCCAGGAATCAACAATTTCGGTGGTAAAAAAAAATCGTCGCGGGTTCAGCCCGCCCGATGAAAACGGCCCTTGCCGCCGGGGCAATAATTTCTTCATCAAAATTCGACGACATAATTCGCGCTGTGCGCTGCCGCCCGTCTGCACAACAATTGGCCCCCTTCAAAACCAGAATGCGGGTGCACCGTGGCGATGATGCGACGATTTCCATGTTCCATCGTCCGCGATCCCCCGCTGTTCGTTCCATGTCTGAAAATACGCCAACGAGGAGGTAGTAAAACCCCGAGCCCCTTCATCCGTTGGGGCCAACTTTTCGAAGTTGCACTGCTGAAAGAAAGGATTTTCAATGCGAGTCGACTTCCACCGTTGAATTATTCGATCTGTTCGAGAGGCAGCCCGTCCCTAGCCGTGGAGGGGCGAATGAAGATATAAGAGAAATGGGTTTTGCTGTGCATCCTTTGTGAAACGAGGGCAGCATCAGTCTTATCATAAAGTATGTATCGTTATAAAATTCGCCACGGAGTTAATCCGTTTGAATATCAGTGGCCAGATGCCTGTCAACCCCGACAGACACTTTCCGTATCCTTGCGGTAATATCGAGTGTCTGTTTCCACGGTATTTCCGTGAAGCCGGTTTCTGTGGCGGGTCGGAACGCGAAGCAGCCGCGAACGGAGCAAAATTTCCGGCCGCGCGCCGGTAACTAGGTCCAAATTAATTTCTGCAACTGCCAGCGACTCGTGGATCCCAGCCACGCTGCCTTAACCCTCTCGCTACTAAGAAGTTGCGCGCAACTCTAATGACTGCGGGCGGTGTACACGGTGCGAAACGCACGCCGCTGTTGACTAAGTGTCTGCCTACAAAAAAATCTGAATTCTGCTAAAGTCTGATGCGAAGAATGCTAGAGATAGTAGGTACAATTTCAGCCAGCCAGTTGAGTAGCTGTTTTGTGCGTTGATAGATGGGTTTCGGAGAAAGTGGCTGTAGTCGAAGGGACAGGCACACAGTTCGACAGCCATCTGGACTTGTAACATTCCGTAGCCGTTTCTTATAGGTTCTCGCTAGTAATAGCTATTACTGTTTCGACGCAAAAGATGTTCGAAGTTGAAAACTTGCAGTTCTTTTCAAAGTTGAATTTCTCAAAAACCGAGGGTGATGGCGATAAACGGTTTGCGGGTTCGTTTTTAGCGCACGAAAACCTATAAGAAACGGCTATTGAATGTTACAAGTCCAAAAAAAGTCAAATTTTGTTGAACCGTGTTATCGCTGTTAACGGCTTGCGGAGAGTGTAATTAAATCGATACACGACCACGGAATTCACCGTGCGTTCGGAAGCTGACATCGATGAAAGGGTTAACGCGATACCCTGCACCGCGTAACAGCGTTGGTTGAAAGTAACACGCGTACACGCCTGCAAACATACCCGTAAATCACCATTTTTACCAGCGAGATCGGGACCACTCGCGTTGCGAACGATAACACGAAAGGCTCGCATATACGGGCGGCTCTAATATTTTAACCTGGACCGTGGAAAGAATGCGCGGCGGGCAAGCTGGCAGCCGTGAAACTAGAAAACGCTTTAATCACGATGGCAAAGTAACAGGCGCGCGGGCTAAAATCGAGCGACGTCGCGCGTACTGTACCGACAAGGAACGGAGGCAAGTGGAAAAGAACGGAACCGCGTAGTCGGTGTGTGCCATCTGGCCCGGCACGCACCGTCTAATTTCGCGGTGGCTAGTTTTACGACAGCCAAGCTTTGTAATTCTCTGGCGTGTACGTGATACTGGATGGCGAGTCTTGATTGCGTCGCTGACTCATTGACAGCCCTGGAAATTTACGGCTGGTGCGACGATGAAATTTTTTCCCGCCCCCGCCACGTCCCCCACCCCTGTCCGCTGGGATAAGCGGGTCACTTCTGTCCATTAATCCGTTTTCGCGGCCCGCGTTCCAGTTTTTATCGTGCGCCGGGGAGATTTACAGCGCATTCAATTGTCCATTGAAGGCGTGAGCGACGCAACGAAAGGCCGAATATCGACTTGCGCGCCGCCCAGGGCCGCGGACAATGATAGCGGAGGCATCGATAGTTATTAGACAAGCATCTGCCGAATGAAAAGTGGACATGGAGCACGTACAAGAACAGGACGACAGGGGGGACGCAGTTAATTTCAGGGGCAAAAAGGAGCTGCCTGGATAGCGTTTTTTTCTGGGGAAGATTAAGGGTTGAATGGAGAAGAAATACGACGTAATTCCTGTAATCTTGGTAATTTTATTTCTCTCGTAATTGATGCGGCACGCGTTTATGTAGAATGGCAACGGCTCATGATACTTTCAAATCGGGGATTTTCTGCTGGACGATGAAAGGTCCTCCCTTAACGCGCGAAATTTATTTGATCTACTTCGAAATTATAGCGAGGGCCCGCGAGAATGTTCTCCAGACATGTGACCGCGGTGTGGTAACGGTACGCTCGTTGCACGGTTTATCTGGCATTATTATACGATAAGGGACTGTAATTTCGCGATTAACTAATACGCGATAGCCGCAGATTAACCGTAACCCGTCCCATGAATCGCTCCGGCGGCCGGCTGCCCCGAATTCCCGCTGCAAGCTCAAAATGTGACCCTTAAATTTTATTGTTTCGCAGCTCGTATATTTATTGCGTCGCGGACCGCTGTAATTCTGTAACGAATCGGTGTTTGCTATCCGTTCTATTTCGCCGGGCCCACCATGAATCACGTCGGAAATCGCTACGGGCTCCTAGTCGCGCACGGAAACGTATTGCTTGCAGTTTTTTCCTGTAATATACAGGGTGTTAAAATAATAAATATCGATATCGATTCCGGGTAAAGGTGGGGACGGTGAAAAATAGCCACGAACGTGTTGCGGAGCAGGATTTAAAGCGCTCGGGGAGCTCATTGGAACGAGCAGAAAATGGGTTCATTAGTCAACGTTTGCTGAATTTGAAACGTTGCAAAAGTTTCGGGCTTATAAAGCCGGGCCACGGGATCAGTGTCATATGGCCACCCACGTTACGAGTTGTCACTATGCTTAATTCTCTCTTTAAATCATCTGTATACCACCCTGGATCTGTATCTATAATTCCAGAGGGTACACTTGGTGTAATCGAAGTTACGATCATATCCAAGCGATAAGACTTCGATGCGAAGAGAAGCGCCGTTTTATTTATTAACACCCTGTATTTTGTCACTTATCTGCTCTTTGAAAGTGCTCATCGGGGGATCGTGGGGGCGATAACATTAGACTTATTGGCGGTAAGCGTCCCGGTGTATCGGGTCCACCGAGGAAGGGTAGGCGTCGCCAGGGCAAGATTATTTGCATGGAAAGAGCTTGTTACCGAGCGTGTAATTTCGCGAAAGTTTTATCGGGGGGGGCTGACTACACTCGCTCGAGGGGGATGAAGCCGCCACGTGCACGTAGACGATCAATTTAGCCCTCCTTCTACCGCGGTAATAATGTTGCCAGCATACGACAGTCGCGACGTAATTAAAGAGAAACATCGCCAGAACCTTTCCTCTCGTTCGCTTGCTGTCCACGGCGCGGCCATTAAACGTTTTCTTTTTCGCCAGCTGACGCTCCTTCCTCGTAGATACTTCTGGATGGTTACAGTAGCAACCTAAGTGTTCCAGGGAATGCATACTTCGTGCGCAGCACACGCTCCGCACCCTCCGTCTTCCTTCCCCCTTTTTTGCTGCAACACAGAATTTTGAGTTAATTTCCGTTGATGCCGAGAAAAATGTGAGTTATTCGAGTCGACTACAGCTGGGTATCTTGAGAGATAGGAGCGTTGTTTTCTGCTTGCCAAGGAAAAACCGGGTTTCCTTCGCTCGCAGCGGGATTCTTGTCGATCGCCAAGACTTATTGTCCTTCGTTGTTCTCCATCAGAATCCAAACTCGAATTAGTCCGTCTTTCGTTCGCTGGATAATCGCGTGTACCTACAACATCTTGGGTGCATAGCGTCTCACTCGAGATGTGCCAGGGAATTTGTTACAAGGATGCTTGAATTCCAATCGAACTTTCCGCTGCCCGCGATGAATACGAGAGAAACGATCGAAGTCAGCTAACTCCTTCGTTTCGCGAAGCCCGGTCGAGAGCCGCGTTACGGCGAAATCAGCGTCCTCGAAACGGTAGCGGAGAGCTAACGATCTAATAACAGTGAGTTACTGTAACAGGCCGTGTGTTGGTTCGAGACCAGCGCCGGTTCGATCAGTAAACTCGCGTTGCCCGCCTCGTGGTGGCTTTTGCCTCGATCTCCGCTCGATTGTCGGTGGAAACGGGCAGCCGCGCGCGGGCGGCGGTGGGATTTTTATTGGCACGCTTCGCGGCGCAATAAACGTAAGAAAAACGTTGCGCGGCGCACGATAATTCGAGCTGTTAAGCGGAGGGGAAAAAGGGAACCACTTATCGGCGAGCGCGCCCGATTCCGGGACATTTCGATTGGCTTAGGTTCAGCGGAGCGTATGCCGGAAATGGCCGACGGCGAAATTAAAATTCAATTTCTATACGCCCGGCCAGATAATATCGCGGCCGTATGGAACTCCGAAGGAACTCGAAAACCACGGCCCTCCCCCTCGAATTTACATATCTTTGTTTCTGGAACGGTTACGGTAATGGCTCCTCCGATCGCCGGCAACGATAGGTACATACACCAAAGATCATTCCGTCCGTGATTGCCGGTGCTCGAGAGATGGGAACAATAAGTGGTTTGATTATTCCCGAGATAATTGAAACCTGATACTTTCCCGCTGGGAATTTATCGCCCGTCCCTTGCTTTACGTTTCTCGTGCCCGAAGAATGCATTTTTTGATCTACTACGTGCGGAGCATGGTCTTGATCGTAGAATGGGTACTTGTACAGGTTAAAAAGATTATTTCTTTTTTCTTGTTAGTCGGGTACCGTCCCTTTATTCGTCTCCTTTAATCATACCCATTCCATTGCACGCGCCTCCTCATCCTTCCATTCACATGGCCCGCTTATTCAATCAGTCCTTCATTCGGTGGCTAATGCCTTCCCTCCCTCGCCCACGTTAGTGCTCGTCACCGGGAAGCTTATTAATCCTTCGAATCAACCATTTCCTAATCAGTGTACCTTCGAAACTTTCGGCCGCTAATCGTTGGTTCCCATTTTTATTCATAACCATTCTACATTTGGAGACCAAATCGTTGAGCCAACGAATTCATGCTCACAATTTCGGACAGTCGGCGTGTCTCATTATTCCCCGGACGTGTCGTAACGAAGCAACGAGCAGGGTAGCGCGATTTAATTAGAAGTGTTGCGTTTAACGCGCAGAGTCTTCCCCGCCTTAATCAAGCTCACGGGGATGGCGAGTAACGGGGGGTAGCTACTAGCAGGTCGCCGCAGAAATTGGACCGATCCCAATACAAACGCCATGGCGGTAGTTGCTTAGGTAAACGAGAGTCTCGAGGCTGGCCGATCGAAAGCTCTCTTCCATCGGGGCTTTTGGCCGGTGTTTGCGAGTTCCGGTTCTACTTGGGAAGCCGCCGATAAACCGCGACAGCCTGCCCTACTTCCCTTTGAGCCTTTTCTCTCGCCTCTGCGCCACCCCCCTTTCTTTCCCAACACTTGTGGCTGTCTACTCGCGTTCCCCGACTTCCCGGAGGACGTGAAAAACAAGGGTGGGAAACGAACGTTCGATCGGGGCGAAACAATTTCGTAGTTTCCCCTGCGACGAGCAGAAGAAGAGAAGGGCGGCGTCGTTTATCGATTAGACGTTGAATAATGTCCCTTCGATTACCAGACTCTCTTTCCATCCCCGGAAAGACGAATAGACTCGTTGCACTGGGCTTCTCCGCTCCTTCTCCCGTATTTACGCGGACTGGGATCGGCAAAGTCGAGAGGGAAGGTCTCTATCTCGTTGCCCGGGAAGTTCATTTATTTCGCGTGAATGGGAGAGGCTCTGATCCCAGTGAGCGATTCCCTCGAAATCCTGCGAATTCCCCCCCTCCCCCCCCCCCCCGGTGGAGCATTAATCAAACGAAGTTTCGACCAAGCAACGCGCTTTAATACCGTGAAAAAGGACGGGGCTTCTTTAATCTTTGACTCGATTGCATCCGCGGAACGGAATATGCGCCGCCCTGTCTGCTTAAGCGATATTCCCCGCCCGGGCAACTTTCTTCTCGAACTTAGGAAGAAAACAAGCCTCGTAAGACGCCTGGAAGCTCCCTTTACGATCCCCCGTTTCGGCCAGTAATTTTGACGTTGCCGGGAAAATCTTCGGTGATCCGCAACCCCGCTGTGTCCCAGTTTCCTTTGAACCCTTCCTGCTCCCACACCCGCCTTTCTGCCCCTTCCTTCTCGTCTCTATCGGTTTACTGCTTCACAGGACTAAAGAGGCAACGCCGTCGAACAAGAAACAAGTTTGCAGTCTTATTTACCGCGAGCCAAGAATTTTCCCGCTAATGCGTCAAAGACGCATCCGAGGGGGACGCGAATTCTTGCCGAATTTAATGAGGGATTTAATTCCACCGGCGATGCCGGTATCGTTGTTATTTAACAATGCGTAAGAGGCAAGAGTGTTTCTTGCCTCTGTTACGCGGCAGGCAGCCAGAGATGCTATCATTTCAATTCTGGATGTGCCGTGTCTAGGGTTTAGAGCGCAGAAGATGCTGGGTGGTTCTTGTTTACCCTCGGTCATAAATTTTCAAAGATGAAACGTCTCGTTGAACGTTAAAGGTTGGCGTTCTACGGATAATGAGATTCCTCTTGATGAAGATCATCAATACTGGTTTGTTGTGTGTTGTGATAGAAACGCTGTGTACGAGGTACGCGGCCAACTGTGCTGTTGCTCCAACTTGTACAGCAATACGCAATGTCGAAGTTTATAATGAGACATGGTAATTCCGGGCCGGCGTTCGTGCAAGAAGTCGGTTTTGTTCAAAACAACGTTCGCGAAAGGCTATTGTCGCGGTGAATACCATAATCTATGAAAAACTTACCTTTCTATCCTGCCCTTTCTGTCATCATCCGCGTAAACAACAGTGTGTTGTCTTACGTTTTTTGAAGCTGGATCTCTAGGACCATTAATTTACTCGAAAAGTAGAAATGCATGATTTCCAACTATAATCGTGGATTTTCACAATACGTGTAATTAATCGAAATTTTCACTTTGTTGCAGGTGAGTGTACTGTAAGTCTGCTACCTGAAGTTAGAAGGTAATCGTCCCGCGTGGGTAAGCTGAAAGCAATCATCTTTCGACCGAATTAAGTCTCGAATTTTTCCAGCCGAAAGTGTACCGCGCTTCATATACCTAAGTAACCAGTTAAGGATTGGTTAGGTTCCAACCACTTGGCTCGTATTCATTACGAGCCTAGACTCAAATCTACCGGCTGTTTCCCAAATCTGGAATTTCTAGTCGACGTTTCATGATTTTCTACCGCCTCCCTGGTGCACGCCCTTCGGCCTTAATTAGTGGCCCGACCCCTTGGAATCATCTTTCTCATTCGGCCAATTAGTTCCTCCGCGTGGCGCGTTAATAAAACAAATTGGTAAAGCTGGCAGCGCAAGTTTTCGCGGCTGAATGGACCAGCCAGCCTTGGCTAGACAGACGAACGGCGCTTGTAACGAGAACCGTGGAACTTCTCAAAGGCTCCGGCGCGTTCCCTTATTCCGCGAGCATTTCGAACGAAAACACCGAGCGACAGCCCAACGGAATAATTAATTGGCCCATTTGGAGCGGCGCGGTACGAATTTCATCTCGAGGAAAGGAGGAACGTGCGCCGGAACAGGGCAGCGACGGAACAGGGACGAAAGAAAAAGAAGAGGGGGACCGAGGCGGCTTGGATAAGACTTCCTCGCCAAAGCCGAGGATGAGCAAGAGATAGCTGGGCCGCCGTCTAATGAAAACTTTTCCTGTCTTTTTACATTCAACGGCCATCGTGAGGGGACGCAATCAGCCTCGATTCGAAAGAATGTCGCTAATTTCTTCGGTGATAAAATGAGAAGAGATATCTACCCCGCGCCGCGTCGAGTTCCAAGGAATTCACCGAAGGTGTTCCGGGCTAGATTTTCATATTCAGAAGTTTCGGTACCTACTCCTGATCAGTCCACCCAGTTACCACGGTTTCCCCTCGATCGACGCATCGATAAGTCTGTACGCAAAGTGCTGCTACATAAAATCACGAAGACGAACGATTAAAAGCCCGTCCCCTAAGAAAACAACGCAGCCGATTAAAACGCGCCAGCTGAATATTCAATTCCGTCAGAGGAAACATTTAGAGATTAAACACGCCCGTTGTTTTCGCTTCTCATTCAGCTGGAGTTTCTCGGGAACTTTGAGAATTCCGTCGCGTTGCGCCTTGGGATCGCTGGGCCGCGCGAAACTTGGCGCGCTCGTTCGTATATCATCCGAAGCTTTTCAAGCGTGGATAGTACGAGAGGCACAGAACCGAGGGAAAAAGGCGAGGCTGCATATCGGACAGGGTGACGCGAACTGAAGAGGCTGGTGGGAGGGCGGGGGGTGGCAGAAGTCGGTCCCTCTCGTAACGAGCTTGTCACGGCGTTGCTTAAGAGTGCCGTGTAGACACATCCGAGCGGAAAGAAGCGTGAAAAATGAGCCGCGAGCGCGCATAAAGCTTGGGGTATCGGTGCGCGCGATGATCGATGGGGCCCGGGCTCTCGCCGCGGATCCCTTGGAAACGCGCCGCGCCGGTCGCGACGCGGAAACCTACGAACAAGAGCTCACGGTTCCTTCCCTGCATATATCCCCCGGCTTGCCCTTTGACTCGTAACTTTCTCCCGTATCTCCGCGAGATCTCGATTCGTTTCCCCGACGTCAGGAGCGACCGGGCCGAGCCGGACGACTTCGTCCAGGGATCCACCTCCTCCGCTGGATATATTTACGAGACGCCCAGCGTTGAGGCACGCACAATCGCTCGATAAATCACGATGCATTAACGTCCGAGGGGCCCCCCCCACCGGAGAACCGAGCAATCTCGTTTCACGAACTTTGCGGCGACTCGGGGCGACCTCCTTCCACGAGACTCGTTCATCATTGCGGCTCGTAATGCAAGCCATAAGGAGTTTTTCAGAGTTACCTAACACAGACGCGGCTAGAAGACACTGATAACCCAGAAATCACATTTAGTAGCTTTCATTTCAGCGTCTCTGAACAGACGGAGGGGTTCTTTTGATCATCAGCCCCTTCCCCGAGCACCGCCCCAATCAGGCCGAAGAGCATCGCGTTCGAACGGCCACGGGCAGGTGTCCCTTTATCGACCGTCTCAAAAGCAAATTCGATTAGCCAACGACAGATTGAGCCTTATTGAATCATCGTGCTCGCGGTGGTCTTTGTTATCGGCGACTTCTTTCGGCGGGGCTCGCGTTCCGTTCGCGGGATCGTCCACGAACGCCGCGGCGTTTCGTTCGATCGACGGCGACCCCCGAGATCATCGGCCGCTGATAAAAAGATCTTCGTGTCGGATTCGGTTTCTTCCTTCTTCTTCTTCTTCTCCTCCCCCCTCCCTTTTCTTGTCCCTGAACGATCGGAGATTAAAGGATCGGCAGAAAGGCGAGCTGCCGTCGCCGTCTGACTGGCGCGAAGTCGATTTCGAGTAAATTAACGGCCGTCGATGGTAATCGATGCGGAAAGTTCGCCGAGTAATTATCGAGCTGACGGATTCCTACGGCGGCGGAGACCGTCGGGCGTGTATACGAGTTTCGGTGGCCGCGCTGAACCCTGTTGCCCGTTCAAACCGCGTACGGCAATAAACGCGGAAGCATGACGACGGCAGACTCGACGAATTCGCGATAATTTCGTTCGCCCCGCGTGCTACACGTCCGCTCCAGGAGAGCGGGCGGGAAAATTGCTGCCCGCGCGTTTTACGGTGCTTTTCTCGTTCGGTTCCGTAAAAAGTGGGTCGAACCAGCGCGACCTGGTTTCGCTTGATTAAGACCGTTTCGGATTTACGAGTGATCCTGGTGATTAATAACTTCGAATCACGATTCTCTTTTAGAGTATGAGGCCTTGAAGTGATAAGTGGAGGCAGTGAGAAATAGGAATCTTCTTTCGGAAGGTCTGTTAGAGTAAATTGTAATCGACTGTATCTAATCACCTGACGCTGTATCACTGTATAATTTTGCAACGTTTCGAGAAACCTACCACATAGCTGTCGTAATCAGCTGAATACCGCATTCCATAGCTACCAAGCGAACACCATGAAGATTCATTTAAGGGGTCCCGCACGAAAGCGAAGAATGAGCTTCTGTATTTGGTCAGAGGCCGGAAGCTCGTGAAAAAGGCGTCCGCGGCTACGATTTGTCACGGGGCACGGCGGGCCCCCCTCGGTCTCCCGGCATTCAAACCGACTAATTCTGATTAGCCCCCAAGCGATCCGAGTATATCCAATTACGGACTCGCTCGCATGTCGCTCTGTTCGTCCGCCTTAATCCCGCGGAATAATTCGCCCCGGTGGGCTGTCATGTGGCGTAACCGACAGTGAAATACAGGTAGTCGTCGCGCCGGGGACGTGCACGCTCTTCCGTGCGGCCGTCCTCCCTTGCACGGGCCTTATAAATTCGGCTGGGCCACCGACGAATCACTTAAACCGCGGAACTCCGTTAAATGATTTCCCTGCAATTAACCCGCGCCGTGCGACTCGTTGCCCGCTTTCTTCGAGGCTCTCGTCTTCCGTTTGACGGACGTCGGGTCGAAAATACGGATAAAACCGAGTAATTAAGCCAGCCAGCGCCGACGGTGACGCGCGTGCACGATGATTGATCAATGATCCGTGGCCGCAGCGATCGCGATGGCTCTGTCAGCGATTAGAATTTATGGGCGCCGGGGTGCAGGCTATCGTCGTGTATCTGAGTTTCGGGATCTCTGTCTCCTACTAGTCTTCGAATGACCCGTAATGATCTATTAGCTGCTTTCTGTATTCCAGTTTTCATAGGCACAGGTATGTTACGCAAGACGAGGATCCTTTATCGCAGAATTTTCAGTTGCGAGCGTAACAAGAGGGGTCCCCGCAGGCCGTCGCGATGATTACAGAAGATCACCTCTCCTCGAAACGAGGCCTTTCCTACCGTCGATTTATTATTACCATCCAGCGTCCAGACGCGTTCCACTCGGCCTGGTGCTTTCTAATCCGCTGGGAATCGATCCCGAACGCGATAACGTTCGACCATCGACGTCCCCTATCGATCGGGTCGTCACCGTCTTCGCGCTGACCTCGCCGAGCCAGCCACAAAAGGAGATCATCCTTCCAAGATCCGTGGGACGGACGTTGACAGTTTTGTTCGCGCGAGCCGGCGCGTTTATCGGCATTGTCGCGCGTTCCGCGCCCCCGATGCACGGCCACGAGGCCCGTCGGCCGTCCATCGGGAGAGGTGAAAAAGCTTTTCGATTGTAGACGGACCCGGGCTCGGACAATGGGCCTCGCTACTCGGACGGATCGCCTTTTAATCTCCGACCCCGCTGCGTGCACGGGCTTTTTGCGCACGGCCGGGCCGGCGTCGATGAAATGGAGCAGAAAGCCGCGCGCATTCCCTTCCGCTCGCTCCTGCTCTCTCGATACGAATCAACGGTTTCTCGAGATTTCCACCTGGCGTCGGTGGGTTCCCTCCGTTCCTCGCGGGAGGTCCTTGTAACTCCGGTGCAACCCTTGCTGCTCGCGGGCCAAGCACCCTTGTCTCTGCATGCGCAACGGCATTTATGTAATTCTTCGAATCTCCACCAACCAGTGGGGCTTGGAGTTGCGTTTCCGAGTGGAGGGCACGGCCCTCTTTTAGTTGCAACGTCCTGGGCTTTTGGAAATATACTTTGAAGGCTGCTTAGATTTCTTTATTTTATTTCCTCTTATTTATAAATTTACGGGTAGTTGGGAAGGATGCAGGGGTAGATTGCTAATATACTCACAGTAGTATTCTATCTTCATATTCTCTAGCGTGATTTCATGTGCTATAGCGTGGGTGTGAGAGGGTACCTGGGAGCTGAAAGGTGACCGACAAGAGGTTTGGATCCTTCAAAACATGTTGAATATGTTCTGTTTTTATCACAAGCGATCTCGAAACGCAGAGCGAAAAATACTTTCCTTAATTATTGCTAATATTATCCTACTATTATCTACTTTAGCTTCTAACTTCTAATAGCACACACACACCGCCCCCTGATTATACGCTACACAAAAAGCACCGCTACGTAAACGTTTGTTTAGTTGCAGAATTTCATTATCCTCGACATGCACAACTGCGCAGTAGGGGTTTATTCTACACTCACGGCAAATGACAATATCAGTGTTCGTTATGTCTATCAATGAACCGTGTAGTCAACTCACAGACACTGGTGGCGCGAAAACTTACCGTAGAAAATAAACGGAGGCTGGTGCAAAGCGAATGTCTGCCTCTCGAAACCTTCAACAGGGCCCTTTTCCCTCTAAAAATGAGGGACGTGGAATCCTCATTCGCCATCAAGACCCGCGCAAACGATTCTCCATATAACCTGCTCGTTACACATGGCAACGTTTTTTATATCACTCCTTTGAAAATGAGAGATATCTACCTATTAGCAGTCGTTTCAGTTATGTATAGAAATTTCAGTACAGAGTTGGAAAAAGTTGGAAACCCCCTTAGGGGGCATCCAATTTGTAGATACCTATCCACATATTTGTTTCCAATTGCTAGGCTTTCCATACGAAAAAGCTGTTAAATATTGGAAACATTTGTCAGTGCATCAGTGATTGCTGCGCAGTATACTGAAAAGCGTTCTCGGATTTCTAATTAAAAATCGCCGGTCTACAATTTACACGAGTCTCTCCGGACTTGGAAATCCAACCAAGAGTTTCATCTATGATTCTAGAACACCTAGCGCGCTGTGACAGGATATGAACGCGTTGAGAACGCTCGGTTGTTACTGCTGTCAGGGAAAAGTAGGTGCTCTAGCTGTAAACTTGTCACTTGGGACAGTTACGCGTCGAACGAGGGTACGGGTTTTTCTCCTCCGCTTCTAGCCGCAGGATCGTTAATCTTTATTTCCTGTTTACATCAGGCGCCGGCGTCGGATACCTCTAATTAGAAGCAAGCGATCGCCAGACCAAGAATTCATAAAACCATGAAATATTGTTCTCCGCTTAATCAGTCTCCAAGATTTCCCCGCGATCAACTGTTCGTCGATTTCTTTTCCTCTGCAATCGATGGTCTAGAAATCGCAAACGAACCCCAGCGATCACTCGAACAAATCTCCCCTCACCACAATCAGTTTAATTAACAGTCTTGTAGCCTTCTCCCCTCCCGCTGTGCTCTCGATTAAGCCGCGATTTTCGCTCCTTTTTTACTGTTCCTCAATCTGCGGAGGGAAAAACCGAGCGATATGCAACTATCGCGTGTGTATCGCGTGGACGAGACCGGGCGCACGCGAGCGAGGAGAAAACGCGTACGGTTGCGAAACGTCGGAACGCGGCCGTTTGCGTTTCCTCGCGGAGGCGCATTGGAGAGGGCAGAAATTATGGGGCAATTTCGCGCGAGCTTGTCTTTCCCATGGCGCCGCCGGATTCCTTCGTAATTTCGACCGCGATTTTTGCCAGGGTGCTGCCGATACCACGCTGGGAGCTGCATTGTTTAAGCTAACTGGGAGACGCGACTGTTCCAATAACAGAATTTCCAGTGCCCGCTTCTCCGCGATTCCAGCTCCCGAATACTCTATTTTCCGCCGTTGTATATTTACTGGAACTTTTTCGCTCAAAGCCAGATCAAAACTCATTCTATCATCTCTGTACAACCCCTGTGTAGGTCAGCACGCACAGTCCCCTGTGGACGACAGCAGGCGAGGACGTCTACTTGACGCTCTTTCGTTTACCGTACAATCTCGCCTGAAAGCATTGCAAACCCGCGCATGCATTTTTAATTAAACGGCGAATTAATTAAAATGATTTAATTAGACGCTGGCGACCGTCTCGTCGTCTCAAGATCCATCTTCCCCTGCTTGCCCTTTCGTCCCCTTTTTCGAAAGGCCCGCAAGTCGAACGTGTCCTCGAAATGAATAACATTTCCGTCGTCCGATGGACGGTGAAAAGTTGATCGCGCGCGATCCCTTGTTTCTCTTCGTTCGCCGACCAGAAATATCCCGGGTATTTTAAACGCGCGGCCAGATAATTCGACGTCGGAACCAGCTTCCCGATAGCGCCCTATTCAAGGGGGAGATATCCGCTTGTAATTAGCGGCGGTCGACTCTCGGCTCCTCCAGGGCAGAATATCGTCTGAAAACTAACGCTGGATATCGCGATCCTATCACAAAGCTTTGATTTTCGTTCCCATTACTATCCGCACATATCTCTCGACGTGGTTCGAATGGGTGGTAATTAACCAAAATGTCGGGCCAAGCTTAATCGCGGACAATAAAACTAGCGATAAAAGGGGAGGGAGTGGGTAGTGTTTGTCGGCTCGGAATCTCGAAAATCCGGGTCACGATTGGACTTTTGTCGTCTGCCAATTAGAGCTTCCTGAACACTCGTTTGCAGTTTATAAAAAACATTAAAGTGTCGCGTTCGCGTCTCACCACGCGTCCCTTTGATCGTCGTGGCACTTGGGAGGCTATAGTTACGCCATATGGCGTTTCATCGACCGATTTCTCATTCAGCACGTCGCACGAGGACGCTCCGCGGTCCCTGACAAACCGGAAGTGCCATTGAGAGCACTATAATTGTGTCGCGACGCTTCGCGGAAAAGTCGATTCACCTGAGAAGCATTCTCCAGTTTCAAAGTGGCGCGGGAGTGTACTCCGTCACGCGCAGCTCGTAAACTTCTATACGAGCCGCATAAAAGTCTATAGAGCTGTTTGGACGCGTTGTAGATCGTACGGCTACTGTTGACCCTGGATCGACGCGGCCCAAATGAATCCTGAAGCGACCATCCCACCGGGATTAACGCAAAAAAGGGATCCAGTTCTTCTTCCCACAGGATGCGGAGTGTCGTAATTGATCGAGGGGAGAGGCTCGACGATACGGACCAGTCACGCGGACGGAAGTCGATAATGCAAACGAGTCAAGTTCGGTCACCGCTTCTTATCTCGTCTAATGAAGAAAAATAGCCCGGCTCCCGGGGAATCTGGGGCCGGCCGCGGGACAATAAATAATCGAACGTATAAGGGGGTGAGGAAGACGCGGGAACTGTTATGCACGCGAATCTGCAACAGGATCAAGACGAAAAGGATCGACGGGTAATTGAGACGCAACGCGATATCGATGACTTCCTCGTCGTCTACGCTGTTCCCGCTACCGCCACGGTAACAGCTCGATTAATCCCCGCGGTTGTTAACGTCGGAATCAGAGTAATCAGGCCGCCTGGGGCCCACCAGCCATATTTGTTACTTCGATCCCGAGGATCTCTCGTTCCTGGCACGGCGACACTTGACCCCGGGAATTAAGGAGGACGTACGAACCTGCCATTGATTACCGTTAACCTTCTCGTCGATACGTCGAGGAAGACACTCCCCCTTCGTCCCGTTAGGCGATTGATAATGCCCAGCGACGTGTGAAGCGATTTATTAGGCCTCCTATGCCACGCGAATCGCCAGCCTGCGTCGGTGGAAACGAGTCGCGGCACTGATTCATCACTGTATCCAGCGAATTCGACTGTGTCGGCTCGAGTGGTGCGAAGGTGATCGTTTCTGTAATATATGCTCGAGGTTGATGGCGCGGGGAACAGAAGAACTCGATTTTATTGGCAGCAGTTCTTTTCCATGGCTGGGAATTATTATTCCCGGACATGGGCGAATGAAAATGAACGAGGAATAAAATATTCTTGGAAGCTTGGTTTCACTAACGCAGCGTTAGATATCGATATATGAATAATTTAAGAACCGTTCGCACGGGTAATGTTGCACAAGAAACCTCCGCTTGATCACTTCCACTTTACATAGCAGCAAAGCGAAACGCAACAGCGCGATTCGTGTAGGATGATTCGATCCGAACCGCGAATAACACGAACAGTTTATCACGTACTCGCTTTTACATGCTGTTGCGGCATAAAATACACCGCGGCGTGGCTCGGTGCCGGTAAATTTTGGTTCCGTTGCAATCATGTAATGCAACAATCTTTCCCGCGCATAATACCCACGTTTTGCAAGAGTCCGTTCCCATTCACCGTGGCGCGGTACGCGAAGACAATAATAAAATAATAAAAAAAAACGACGGGAGAATGCACACTATTCCCGACATTTAACCGAGGCATTCGGAATCACCATCCCTGGACAATTCTCCTTTTCAATTCCAGCAACGGGGAGGCCGGGCACCAGGGAAGCCGTAACAGTGCCCATATTTACCGCGATTCCCGTACAAATCGTGCTTCGTAATACGCCCTGGAAAAGCCGATACAAAAGCTTCCATTCACTCCACGAGCTTTTTAGCGTTAATATTAGAGGGTCGATGTTTTCATCGCCGTGTTATGCGGTTTACGGTGGAGAGGGGATCCACCGAATGCTTGCAGAGCTACGATTCAAACGCTGTTAGAAGATCTTGTATGAAACTACAATTTTATTAGAATTTGAAATGAGGAGTCCGAGATGGAAAGCGGAGAGGGGTACCTACCTTGGAGATGTGGGATTACTAGAAAACATTCGTGAATCGACCACTTTTGGCAGCTCGGAGCCAGCAGAAGCTAGGTTTCCTTCTCACCGAAAGAATCGCAATGCGGAGTGCAGCAGGGGCGAAAATACGAGGCAGCCTCGATTCCACGCGAAACGAAGTGGCCTCAGCTGCGGGCCAAGGAGACGATATTGCACGTTCGCACACGAGCAACCATCACCAAAGGGCCTACCTAATTTCATTACGCCGTTCGATGTTTACTGCGCCCGAGAGACCGCAACGAACTCGCCTCGCTTCGTCTTTCCTCTCACGTGCCGGCGTCTCGTTTCCTCCCGCCGCTCGGCGGGCTCTTGCTCCTCTGCTCTCCTGGACGGATATCGTGACCCGTGGAATTCGAAACGGTGGCTTTCATAACTCGCCGAACGTTACGAGTCACGGAAACTCGCGTTATCGAGTTAATTCGCGTGCCTAACCCGGGGCCCCGCCGGGACCTTTTGCCCATCGACCGTGCGCTTTCTTCATCGACAACCGTGCCGACTGGCTATCGTGCACGATGCTCGCCAATGGGAGCAGGCAACTCGCCCGAATTTTCCACGTCACTTTCGTTCGGCGAATGTTCACGTGGCTGCGGATGGCAAATTGATTCGTTGAATCTGAGTCGAACCGTTCCAAGTAGCTACGATTTAAATTACCGTTTAGAGTCGTAAGCGACCGCTGCTTTGGCCTTCTTTCTTCAGCATCGTTTATAGAACAACCATATGTACATTACTTTTGCATTCTGATGTTTTCGAGAGCAGTAGAAATCGGAGGAAATGGAGGAGAACTGGAGAAGAGTGACAGGAGATGAAATATTTAAAGACAGTGACGCGCCCAGAGAGGAGCCAAGGAGCCCTGTCATGCCCCAAAGAAGGGGTTTTGTGAAAAGAGAACGAAACTGGGCTTTAGTCTTTAAATAAATTTTTATAATCACCTAATGAATTTTATCGAATTCGCATTGACAATAGTTTTATCAGTTGAACTCGGCTCCCCCAATATTAAATTCTAAGTGCGCCATTGCTTGAAGGTGTTGTTTATTTGTCATTCTACTCCCACGTTATTCCTCACGTGTCGGGGAGCGTATGTATTTACAGTATTTACCCAAGTCTATGGGAAATTTAGTACTGTCGTTGAGGAGCCGTCGGGTTTTGCGCTGTTCGGTGATTCATTGAACCTTGATCATTCCTGATTCGAATCATTGTCACGGGGGTCATCGAAAAGGTCCTCGTCACTCGAATATGTCGCAATTGTCGGAGGGGAAGATGTATGCCAATTGATTACGCATCATCAATCTCTCGTCTCGGCGTGAGAACCGCAGATCCAGCGATGCGCGTGACGTTACGACAATCTTGACTGCGAGCGGCCAACGAAGATCTATCGCATTGTCTTACCGAGGCCGCTGGAACGAAATGTCTATTGTCCGACCCACGTGCGGCGTAGGAGAGGAAGAATCGACGTATCGGAGGATCATCGAGGTGGGTGTCCGTGTCATGCAGGTACACGGTTATCGATCGGAACATTAGCCGCGTAATTAACGTACGATACCTCTATTCTATCTGCTATCTCTCTCCCCTATCCACCCAGAAATTTAAAACTCGGAATCCGCGCATCGAATTTCAAATCAAAATCGGCGAATCTAGCGGGAAAGTTCGTACAAAAGGAACCCGATATCCCAGTATCGTGCTCGAGACCGAAATCCATATCCAACATCAAAAATGAAATGAAATCGAACGCTGCGCGTCGATTCGACAGTCAACGTTAAATAATATCCACATCAGCGCGTTGGATTCGATGAAATGAGCGAAATAAATCGTCGTACAGTCGTTTGAATTTTCTTTATCAATTACGATCGCCAATGTGTCAAGTCGTGTTCCGCTTATCAACTTTCTCTGATCCGTTTCACGTGCCATGTGACAGGCGCCTTTCTCTTCGGAAGAAAGAGTGCGATCAATCGGATATCCTGAAATTATAATGGAAGATGGCTGTTTGGGTGAGTCGGGCTCAAGTGCGTGTCAAACTAGAAACACTGGGATGACGTGGGATTTTCAGAGGAAGTCTTGCAGAACGTTGTGCCAAGCCCGTCGACATCGACGTACGCCGGACGTAGACCAAACAAGTTTCTTGGATCACGAAAAGTGATCGAGCCAGGTATCAACGACGCCCCAGCGTCCGACGATTAACATCGGCCAGACGGCTCGGAGAAATCGCGAATTTTTTCGATGCCTTCCAGACGTTCTTTTTCGTCGGCTGCGCTGATGCGGGCACGTATGTACACCTCGGTATGATTACAGGGATAGAATGTGTGCCCCGTAAAGGAAACGCGAGCTATCTAGCAGCGACCAATTAAGAACCCCAATGGAACGTGGTAAATAAGTTGGCGCGAGGAAATTCCAGTACGCGGCGGCTGCCGAGGCCTGGGTCCTTTTTGGAATGTCCTCCGTAATTTCCACCATTTCCTCGGTGGTTGCAATTTGCAGGATAACGACTGTCTATTAAATCTCGTGTAAACTCGCGCCTTACATGGAACCGCGTTAGCGAATTTCACGTCCAAACGACTTCTTCATTGTCGATCGTTTCGGTCATAATTTAGAGAAGTTGGACAATTCGAATGCTAATACGCTGTCATTTCTAACGTACGTCTAGGTACGCCTATGTAGATTCTTCATTATTCAAGGAAATAACGTCTGATTTCAATGATCATCGGATATAGTTTCAAGCGCGCCTCTAAACTCAACAGATTTCCCTCCTCGCTTTCCATTTTCTACCACCGGAGACCCCTTCAACTTAAGCGTCTCATATTCCTCCTCAAGTGAACACAGGAAACGCATCAACAGCACCCTGCAAAATTGATACCCAGTAGGATAAAATGTTGAATGCCGCTGAGGGGCAGCTGGCCTCCTCCTCGCCCTCCGCGAGTCACGGAAACCACCCCCGCGAACCAAAGCAATTCCTTCTACAATTGCACGGGCATGAAATTGATTCGTAATTCTCGGAAGACGGCAAAGGTGAAACTAATAGTCGGCGTTCGCGGGCAGCGATCATGAATCTACCATAGGGATTCCCAGGAATTCTCCGTGCCGACCCCATTGCGTTAAGCCATTACGTCGCGAGTATAACCTCCGCTGCCTCGGCTCGCCTCGCCTCGACTCGACTCTCTCGGCCTCGTCTCGATTCGAGTGGGCTGTGTGCGAACACGGTGCAACGCTAGGCCGCGGGTGCGCATTCGATGCATCGCGTGCAACCGGTCAGAGACATGCACTCCGTGTTGCGCTAACTCTTTCTCCTTCCCTCCTTCCCCCTTCCCCGCCACCCCTGGCTATCCCCCGCACCCTCACCTATCGCTATTCCGCCCGGTCCCTTAACTACCGCGTGCAACCGCCTTCGACGCTGGATCGTTTATTAATTATGGATGAAGTGAGCAGGTAGAGAAAGGGTTGGACGCCCTGGGCGGGTGATTTAAGCGCGCGGCATCGATCGAAACGGTAGAGCCCGAAACGATGCCCGACGATGCTGAACTCGGCCAATAGGTGTAGGTATCTACATTTGAATCGACCGGGGAGTGGCGCGAATGAGCATCGAGTAGAATCGCGGGCTACCCGCGGCGGCGTTGTCCGGAGAGTGATTAATTCCTGGTGGCTATCTTGAATTCTTATGCTTGTGCGCGTATGTTAAGGGTTGGGTATTACTTTCCTAGTGTCTTAACTTTGATAAGCTTAAGCTCAAAGTGGTTGGAGTACAAGGTCTACCTCTTATCAGGAACATTTACGTGTGCATCTCGCGATGAAGCATCTCCGTCCTCATCGCACCAAATTCTAATACCCACTCTGTATAACGTATCCCATACGGAACAGCCTGCACAGGAATGCGAGGTAATCAGGTGTCGCACATATTCCCGAAAATCATCCGGCTAATATCGTCGCCGACGCACAAAGGGGACGTTGCCGCAATTTCCCGTTCCCGGCTTGTTTATAGATCAAGATCGTGCACGAGGATCACCGAGCTAACGGCGGCCAACGTACCTCGGGCCCAAAACACCTGGTCTGCGTTTACGTAGGCGTGTTCGGCTCCGCCACGCTGGAAACACTTATGCACGCTCGGTTCATTAGAGGCCCGGTGGAAAATACGGCCGTATAATAATCCCCCTCCCCTTGTCGAAGGCACTGCAATTGTTTCCCGGTTAATTGCCTTATCGAGCCGCTCCGCGGCACCGAATTGGTCCGTTCCGCGTCGCGTTGCAAACCGCCATAAAAGTCGATCGCGCGGTACGCCCCGTTCGATTCCTTCGCTCCAAAGATGGCCAGAATGCCGGCACTTCCCTTTGAACTACGACGAGCTTGCCCCCTCGGCCTCGCCCTCTCCCGGGGTAATGAAGAAAGATGCATTCCCCGTGATTAGTATTCACGTTCACTATCGCAAAACTTCCCCGGCCTGATGGCTGTTTGCAGACGGACGACTAGGAACGATGACGGAACATTTTTCATTCGGGGTAATTAACATGATCGTTACTGCGCGCCACGTGAAATGACAATTAAGCCCGTCGCGGACGGTGAAGTGATACTGGGCGAGGCTCGTCTGGCTTTCATAGCGAGCGTGCTTCTTCTTCTTTATCGTCGGGGCAGTGATTAACACTTTGCACCTTGAACCTCGAAGACTCTCCTCTACGCGATGTCGAAGTGAGTAAAAAGCAATTGTGGGTTCAATGCTCGTTGCAATTTGCATTGGTAACTGGAATTTGTCACAAAGTTAAAAGTAGAACGCTGGGTGCATCCCCAGCGTGAACTACTGACGCACGTCTGACCGCGCACGGGGCATTTCTACTTGGTCGTCGTATCCGAGTTGCCGCGGACAGTCGAGAAAGAAATTTCTTCTGCTACTTCCCCTGTTCGTTCCCACTACATACATCATTTCACTCGTCAAGAAATCCGTTACGAAAATCACCCACTCATGTGGAATGGAGACATCGTGGAATAGGTTCCAGCAGCGTCAGCTTGCCCATCGCTGGCATATCGTTGGATTCGCTCTCCCCCATGCTCGAAAATCAGCGGGAAGCCAATCGCGGGGGTTATTTTGGAGTCGTGGGTTTTGATTATCGCGCAAGTGGGGTCCGCGGTAACGCGGAATCGCGGCTATTGGAAGCGCGTAAATCATCGGACGCTGGTGACCGCGGTCGAAACCAGAAACCGTGCACCGATGGCTGCTAGCCAGTTCTCGTTCATGTATACCGGGGTACAAATTCTGCACAGGAGTCGGCACCAGGGGCCTAGACCACGCCAATAGACTTCGTGCTCTCTCGATTATGCGAGCTGGCCACCATCTGGCGCGCCTTACCCTTCTATATTACGCGCCAGAGATTATGTCGGATTATGTTCAGCAGGTGGCAAGCTTGTACCGTGAGATTGAACCCGAGTAATGTCCCCGATTTCTATGGCGGAGAGCCTGTTCGTACGGGGAGAAAACGGCCTTGCGCCCAGAGCTCTCGGGACAAGGGTTTCCGTAAAATAAAACTAAGTCGAGGCACCCTCGGGCCGAGCTTCCAAGCCTCGCGGTTGCTCTTTCATCTGGAAGAAGTCTAGGTTTTCTTTTTCCCCGCGTTGATTGCGGCTGTTGGTGATTTTTCAAAGTCCAGCCGATCTTCGGGCTCCTCAAGAAGCTCTAGCGGCACTTTAGACGTTCGTAAAACTTGGATACTGGAGAACGTAGCAGACCCGAACGGAACTTTTGTCCCGTAACTAGGTTTTAATATTTAAGGTTTTAATCTCCGAAAGAATCAGACTCCGTCTTGGTATAACCGAAATTCAATCACTTTCGGAAGAAAGCCTTCAGAAGCGTTCAAAGGTTAAAGGGTTAAGTAGCTTCGACCGATTTCCCCCATCCTTTTCGCTCGGGGCAAGTGTCTTTTAGAGCCTCATTGATTCCAGAGGGGCCAACAGCGAGCGACATTCAAGAACCACCGAGGCGGATTGACAGATCGATCTTCCTCTCCCGTGAAACTCGTTCCCTCACGGCAGGTCTTAACTATCTTCAAACGTATTTCTCCTTAAAGCCATTTTAAATTACGACCTCGTTCGCTTTGGGCCAAGCCATGGCTCTCAGCTCCCGAAAGAAATAGGACCTGCAACAGAGAAAGTCCCCTTTTTATTCCCCTCGTCTGTCTACCTTCGCCTTATCGTGAAGCAACGAAACTCGTGCTAAACGTCGTCGAAAAGGAATCGATTGCCACATGACACGGATTGGCAAAGTACCTCTGAAGTCAACCTTATCTTAACAAACCTGGTAACAATAATTACCCATCTCCTTTCTTTTCCAGTGCCACAGTAAGTTCTTTCAGCCACATTGGTTGCGATGCTCAAGTAATACCTACTAATGCCCTTCTTCCCTTTTATCCTGTCTTCTTTTTCACAACCAAGTCCACCGTGACTTTTATCCTTCATCTTTCACCTTTGTTCGTCTTGGTAGATGATTTCCCTCATTTTCTCTGCACCTACTTATGTATATGTTCCTTCCCCGTTTAACAACTCCCCTCTCTATTTTATCTGCAATTTTCTCCCTTTGGTCGCGCCCTTCGCTTCCCTCCTTATCTTTCTATTTCCCCGTTTCCTCGATCCCGCGACGGACGATCGGCGAGGAAGCTTATTTTTCGGGGCCCCGTCGAGGATTTGTCCCATTTTATCTCGTTACTTTCGGCTCGTTCGTCGAGTGTCCTCGAAACGTTCGCCGGAGCACCGGCGAAAAAGTAATCCGAGATAAACTGAAGCGCCGTGGCACGCGAGATAGCGAGGGGGCAGGGTGGTGGTAACATCACGTTTCTGGTCATCAGCGACGGAACCACTTCCGGTGGTCCTTTGTCAGCACTCCAATTAGTCGGAAGTACGGTAACGACGTAGACGCAGCGATAGAACCGGCCAATGCGTCGAGACTAGCCATCGTCTGCACTTTCTTTTCCCTTCAAGAAAGCAGCCCCGTACTTCTTCTATCCCAGCCCCGCACCTCCGCCCCTCCCCTTTCTCTTCCGGCCACATTGTACTAACATCGTAGCGACGGATGTCTTCGGAAGTTCATCTTTCGCCGGCAAAATGGATTTCCTTGAGGTGGAAATTGAGTTCGTCCCTTGAATCGCCCTGGACGCAGCTTATCGAGATTACTTCGATTTTACTGGCGAGGTAAACGGCCCCCCTACTGGACACGCAAGGATATGATCGTTCGAAAACGAGTGTCTATTTTGAGTTTAAGGGGTTAGGACACAGTAACGGGCCAAGAGAGCAGACGATTTTTAGACGACGATAATAAGAAAAGTAAACAATCGATTAATATAAGGTTTTGTGCTTTATATCATGAACTATAAGAAAAACATAATATTTACAAAATAGCATTTGTACGTCGGGCAATGTCTCCATTTAAAATCTCCTTTTTTCCCGGATGGCCAACTGGTGGGCCGGATTCCGGGAAATCGGGTGAACTGTAACAAAAACCCCAAAAATGTTATAAACTATAATATATTTCCTAGGCATTGACGATCCAAAATTTTAAATTTTTTAATTATTGTACAAAATATGAACAAAAAGATTCACACACTTCTATAGAAATTTGATCACTATTTTTCAAACATCGGTCATTTTGTCAATTTTTGCAAAAATTGAAATGTTGGATCGTCAATGCCTAGGAAATATATTATAGTTTATGACATTTTTTGGGTTTTTGTTACAGTCCATCCGATTTCGCGAAATCCGGCCCACCAGTTGGCCATCCGGAAAAAAAGGACATTTTAAATGGAGACATTGCACGGCGTACAAATGCTATTTTGTACATATTATATGTTTTTCTTATAGTTCATAATATAGTGAACTAAAACACAAAACCGTGTATTAATTGATTGTTTACTTTTCTTATTATCGTCGTCTAAAAATCGTCTGCTTTCTTGGTCCGTTACTGTGTCCTAACCCCTTAAACAAACTCGACTTTTCCAATCTGCTTTTTCAATTTAGCGCACTGATTAAAATCGAGCCACCAGGGGTTCTTAATTTGCACCACGGGGAGGTATCGGTAAAAAATTCGTGAATGGTCCACGTAAGGTAAACGAAACAACCCAGCGATTAATTACCTACTTGCAGGGGGAATGGCTTATTTTACATTCTTGTTTGCTCTCGCCATCGATGTTTGTTCCTCGCGTGCACAGTATTTCACGCCCAGTTAAGTCGGTAATTATCGTCCAAATTATGTTAGAGCATCTGTGAATAAGCGTTAATCCAAGACTGTTGGAGGAGGTCTGTTTTCCTTCGGTAGGCATGCATCCTTGTTGTTGAAATTCGAGACTTGACCGAATAGTGGGGTCACAATTACGATTGTTATCAAAGTGCTACAATGGGTTCGTATCGGTCGTCTACTTGAGGTTTTGTGTACTCAGTCTGCAATTAGTCTGTCGATGAACTTCGAGTGCCGCACAACGCGCGTTGCTTTTATCGTCCCGTGGCGATTTTTATATTAAGATTCAACTGTATGGTTCCGGTGTGTGATTAGATACAGTGTGTTCCGAATATTTCCTTGGTCAACTCGTCATCGAATGTACTCTACTCGGTTAAATGTGCCTATCTATTACAAAAATGTTATATATTACTGATTGTGAAAAAGTTTATTACTGAAAAAAGAACAAATGAGGATATTATTATTGTCAATACTAAAACACATAGCATTGGTAGGTACGTTTTGCGCGAAAATTCAAACTCGCGTTTGTTAACTACACTCATTAAAAACATCCCACGCTTTCATTGCGTCCCTTGCAAAGATAAACCTTCTAACTATATTTCCTCACGCTGCGCACATTATTACGCACAACGTGCACTAATGATTTACAAAATCGGAGCTAATTCGGCGGCACAGGAACACGTGGTCCAAAGGACGCCTAAATAATTCCCCATTCCCATTTGCCTAATGAATTGATTTCGGGATGCGTGGAGGCAGCAATGATCCCCGCGTACCCGCCTCGCCTCCCCAAAGCAGCCTAGTCGGCTGAAATTCCGCGACGCGGGACCTCGGTTAAGGTCCGCTTAAGGCGCACCTAGTTAAGGTAACGCCATTATCGATTCATAGACGACGGAGGGTTACGTAACCGAGAGAGGTGGTCTGGGTGGAAACCGACTGCCTCTACCCGGTCTGCCTCTCCTTACGTAACCGGAAATTCCGCACGCGATAATCGGTCGCGGCTTCGGTTTGTAATTTCGACGGAGCCGTGCAATTTCGCGCGATAAATCAAGCCCGGCCGCGTTAAACGACCCCTGGAGGAGGGAGAAAGATCACCCACAGCCCGTGGGGCTCCCCGTTCGCCGGCGGGGGAAAAGAAATAATTACGCGAACGCGGCGGGGTCGGTCGGCGGAGGGCGCGGCCGACCCCTCGCGATGATCGATCCTCCCTCGCCCGTCGCGTCCGTCGAAATTGCGGAAATAATTTCTTTTGTCAGCGGTGGTTCCGTTTCGTTTGCCTTCTTCCGCCCGGCGTAATTCCATCGGCGATCGACGAAGGAGTCGATCGAAATGGAAATCCAACGATCTACGTGGTGGACGGCTGGGAACGCGGCTGGGCGCGCTCCAGACGCACCGGGAATGGTTAATTGAATCGATCGGGGAACAGGTTTTTAGAGTTCCTTTTCTGCTGGCTGAGAATTTAGCCGCTTTTATTACAGGTGGATTTATCGTTTGGAGCTTGATGGGAGGCTGGGCTAAACGGTTGCTTGATCAGTTTCCTAGGGGTGTTACGAGGGTGGTGGATAAGAGTTATATTGTATATTAGAGAATATGGTAATCTTCGTGCAAATAATAAATGTGCTAAGAGCAGAGACTGCGTATATTCGCACAGTAATGGGAATCGTACGAGCACATGCATGCACGTTCATCACATTTGCTGAATGCATATATGGGCTCACTGCGCTGAAAGGGTTAATGGATAGAACAATCGTTGGTAATCGGGGATCGAATTCTGCCTACAAATCTCATTGATCAATTCCGTTTTACCGTGCAGTTCTCTCATGCTTTCAAACGTTCAAACAAGTGTCTTCTTTAAGAGACTAATGCTTCGTGTTTGTTGCCATTTTGGAACGGAGCTTCTGGTGAACGAATCTCTGTAGTATTTTACGAAGATTTTCGGAAAGCCATCGTTGGTCTCTTAGAGAAAAAGGATGCCCAATAATTTCTTAAAGAATTCTAAAGAAACCACCAACGGTGTGGTCCGCGACAAGATTACTTGATCCTCCCAGGAACGAAATTTATTGGACAGGGTTCATTTCGTGGATGTTTTTGTTTCCCAAGTTCACCATGTGACCGCGATCGGAACCTTGATTTCCAAATGAGGAAGGCCGTTTAGTGCCCCCACGAAATAACATAAAATAACAGTTGAACCGTTATTATTTTATAGTCCAGTCCGCGGATACTTTGGCTCTATAAAATTCTCTTTAAAACGCCCTTGCGAATAGCTAAGCTATACGTGGACGCATTTTATTCTCCTCGAGGAGATAGCGGACTAACAGAGTTTCTTACCGCCCGCAAATTCCAGCGATTTTAGAGAAGACCGCGGGGGTAATAAAATTTCGACGAAACCCCGTCACGGAATTCGCTCGAAACACCCAAAGCTCTTCGTTCGGTCGTTAAATCGGAAATGAGTTCTTGACCTGGACGCACCTTGTCCGCCCGGTAGTCGCGGCAACTTTTCTATTTCCTCTTTCTTCTTCCCTTTTCCACCCCCGTCGCGCCGCAGCCCCGACCAAGTAATTCCATTTTTAGCACACGACCACCGCCAGTTGCACGTGCCTGGATCTTCGATATCGTCCTTTGTAGAGATAAAAAAAGTTTGTCCTTCCTCTCCCTCTGCTTCTCCCCCGATCTCATACACGAATTAATCGCCACGGAGAAACTTCAAATATTGTATCACGGAGTGTTTCGCGCGAAACTTTCATTGCTGGCTATCTGTATTCATGGACGAAGAAATTTCATTCCGGGTACCCGCGAGGACGAACGAAATTTATTTCCAAGTTCCAAGGGAGATCCTTCGTTTATCTTCGTAGAGATTATCTTCTGCCCGTGCAATTAAATGGAGGGGCGTTGATTGCTTTACCGCGGTGATTAATCATTTGTAGGCTGAGAATTTTGTTTATAACTGCGTCGAAGGTTGTGCCTTTGATTAAAAAATAGATATTGATTTTATAGAAAATTGGGTTTAAATTGTTAAGTGTTTGTACGCTTTGAAGTGAATGGAGAATCGTTTGTATATCCAGTAACTTTTAAAATTGTCATGTAATGATTGTTTTTTCATGTAACAGAAAGTAGCGCAATAATTATAAAATGTAACCCAGAGACGACGAAGAAATTCTTACTTAGTATTCGGGTCGCGCCAAGTTACAATATGATAAATTAGAATTTTCAGAAAACTTTTAGCACCGACTCTCCACTAGGCCGGTTACGAGGAAATTCTGCCGGCAGATTCGTAACAATCTGTTAACTTTAATACTCTTTAGCGGGGACGAGATGGTGGGGAGAAAAAACTGCGGCTAACTCGTTCAGCCTTGGAAATTTACAATTTTAGGTTTCGCGAGGAAAGTTTTCTCGTTGCGGTCCCGTAATCTTGCCGTTATTGATTCACAGAGTGAAGTTGTACTTCATGAAACTGAGACTGAATCTAAATCCTAATTTTTGCCTCGTAGAGCGGCAACTTCTATCTCAATACTCAGTGGACACAAGAACTTTTGCTTGCCTGAAAACTTTTCGTTTAATTAAGCCCCTCATTCGACATTTTTGCATTTGGGTTCTACGTAGACAAAGTACGAACGGTATAACTCAATTTCGACCACATAAAATTAGCTCTACTTCACAGAATTTCAACTGTGTGGCTCGTACCTACAATCGCTCCCGTACTTAAATGTGTTGGAAATCTGTTGTCAAATCAATCACTGCCTTGGTTATTTGAACGAATTACACATTAAATTGAACTGAACTTGTATTCAATATAATAATATGAAATTTAAAAGGATGGATAGAAATATCGCGACGGTTATATACCGTGTTCAAGCCTCGACTGCTCGCGATCGGTTACGTTATCAATCACAATAACACGGACCTATCTAGAAGGAGAAATATTCAAAATATAGGTAATTACTTAGTATAAATATTTTTACAATAGCAAGAAACCGTGGTCAAAATTAGAATGGGAAGCTCAAATTCCAATATATTCAACTGGACATTTTCCATCTCCCGATACCTACAAAACACACACTTCTCAGTTCTCGATACCCGTGAACGATCGAAACGATCGAAAACCCGTCACGTCGAACAGTTCCCTGCTCGTAAAGGATTTACAGAGGCGCGATTCGTCGCGACACGATATTGCCAAGAAGACCGTTCGAATCCGCGGAGCAGACGCTGGTGTCCACGGAGCCGTGCGCGCGATATTGAATTCCTTTCAAATAAGAAAATCATATTTAGATAAGTACTTCAACGGCGCCGCATGATCCCATCTAATCCCGTGCCGGCTCGCAGCACGTGAAAAAGGGAAAAAAACGAGGAGGAAGCCTCTTGGGCCGAGCGGAGGAGAGAGACGAGAGATTTATTCGCTACACGCGCACACGCGCGTCCGATCCTCCACCGCGTGTCGCACGTGAAGCATCTGGATGGTACGCCGATGTCAACGGAGTCAGGAGAATTCTAGGTTCTTTTTCGCTCGCTGGGGAAACCAACCCGCAAAACACACCGACGGCGATGACGCTGTCCCTGTGAAACTGATTCGCATGAATAAATTTTCAGCACCCCGCCACTGACACACTCCGCTCCTACGCTCCCACAGGACTGTCTTCGAAACGGATTGCTATTCTCAGTGCTTCTTCTCCTCTCATCTCTGCGTGAGAGGCGTTTCTGGCAACAAAGAGTTTCGATGATGTCAGTGGTGGATAGGTTTATTATTCCTCTGCTCTCGATTAAAGACGGGGGAATCCACTTTGAGTCGTCAAACTTCGTTTTTTATTTTACTGATGATTGTGCTTGTCAGGATTATTGAAAGCAGCAATCTGCATTTTGTGCAGATGTGTACGTTTAAACGTAGAAATTACAATATTGCAGCATTTGACACGTCTTGCTCCTGACAGCTGTCAAGTCGAACTCCCGGTGAAACAATATCGACCGTTGGCCAGGGAAGTCATTTATAAGTATACTCCTTGTCTATCAGTATTAAATGTAGTAAGTATGTGTAATTATAAAATACTAGTGGTAATGATAGAAGAAACTCGGTCATTAGAATTATCTTCGTTGCGTTTGAAACTTGAAAGTAATTTGGTTACGAATTAAATTCAATATTTCGCTTTCTAAGAATGGACAAATTTTAACAATTTCTTAACTCTATTTACTTCGATTTCTAAATCGATGATTCTATATACTCTCCTCTAGAAATTCTCTAAACACGATCAGTCGCTACATGGAAAATACTCTTGCAACCGCTTTCCAAGCCAGTTCCTGTTTCCTGGACAGGAAGCGTCTGGAAAAAGTCCCGCATGGGTTTTCATTTCCAGTCTTCCGCGTATATTTCGTCTTTCGGTCATCGACTCTGCGAGGTCACGAAAGATTTCCCAGCGTGCCCGGAAATGCATATACACGTGTACGTGGCGTGTAGTCGATACAGGCTTTGCGAGAGTTCTCGAGAATACACTCGGAGAAGTTCTAAGGAAATGTCGTGCATCGGTAGAAACTCTGTCGCGGAAAAGCGTCTCGCGCTGGCAAGAATATTCGAACGGAAACGGAACGGAGGATACGCCGAACAACTAGCTTCTTCCCTTCGGGGACGCGGGCCGTGCATGCGTTGAAAAATTAAAGAATAGCTTGCTCCTTAGCATCCGAGAACATTTCATCATCACTTTCAACGCGCACGATTTTTTTCCTTCCCTTTGCTGCTTCCTTTTTTTCCCGAGGGACTAAAGAGTACTATTCGTCTCTTTTACGGTGAAAGATGGCGAAGGAAACATCGTTTCAGCGAGAGCTCGGTGAATGGGCATGGACAAAGGGGCCAACCGCCCTTTTTCTTCACGCAAATCCGGGGGACGTGTCATCGCGAGCCCGCTCGACTGATTCGCAAGGATAAATCTTCCAGAGGGGACTTTGGAAATCCGTTAGTAGGTAGAGAAGCTTTCTTCCCCTTTTTATCCAATGCTGAATGTTCGAGATCCCGAAATCTTGATGTTAATCTCCCATCGAAAAGGATGTCGTATAATGGGCAGAGTTATTTTTCAAAGCTGAAATTGTTGTACAATTCTATGTACCTTTGACAATTTCTTCTTTCCCATATAAATTTGACGAATTTCGGAATTGGTTCTATGATTAAGGGAACTCGCGAGCAAATCTTCAGCTCAAGTCAATTCCCCCAGCGGACATTAAGCGGTTAGACTGCACAAGAATCGATGCGAGCTTCGGAGATACGCTTTTGACGGCGAGTTTCAGTCAATGCGCGCGGCTCCCTCGAAATTCTACACCAGACTAGAAGCAATTAATAGTTAAACTAGTCGGCGTATCATTCTGTTTCACCTCGCTCAGCGAGCATCGCTACTGAGCACTTGAATGATCATGCCGCGAAGTTCCGTGATATATGAAAGACTCTATTGATGTCCAAAACAGTGATGTACGAGAGGTGTTTAGGCATAATCAATTTATTTCGTCACTAATCCTCCATATCTTACGTAATATGTTCTTGGAAACGCGAGATGTTAGGGTAGATGCACCATTTGTGGCCACTTTAAGGTATTGTACCAGTTTTGGCCATTTCTTAAAAAATATAATATTTTTCCGTGTAAGCAATAAATGTAACCTTATATTTTGGGCGGTATACTCAACAAAATATTTATGCTGTGAAATTCTCCACAGAATAATGATCTGCAAGCAATTAAAAAATAAGATAATTATGCACATGGCCAAAAACAGGGCAATGGCCACAAACGGTACATCTACCCTACAAGGAGCACTTTCGCGACTTCATGTTCGAATCTCCAACTGTATTCACCACGTTACCTTATCAGCAGAGCTGTATTCTTCAAGCTCCTTAGTCTCGAAAAAAAAAGCACTGTCAAGCATGAAAGCAATATTTCCCAGACCCCCAATTCATTCGGTTTTCCCACCGCGCTAATTCGCTCTTTTCCAAGCTGCGCAATAATCTTCCCAGGGACAGTTTCACTGTATCATCTTCCCCATAGCGTTGAAAGCGTGCAAGATTTCGTGTCCGATGTCGTAATCCGCTCAACGAGCGTTTGGAGAGGATCACGGCGGCAGGTATCATTGTCGAGGAGAGAAAACGAAGAAACAGTTGAGGAGATGTAGCGTTGCACACCAACGTTTCCAGCATTGTAATTTATGTGTTGCGGCGCTGTTCGACGCGTGTTTCCTCTTATTTTCTGTGGTTTACCTTCGACAGGGAGCCAGTAGCGTTCCCTGCGCTTCTCCCATCGGTTGTGATTCGGCCGTGCAAATCTTCCAGAGGAGACAGGAGTGACAGAGAGAGGGAGGCGCAGCGATGCATCGCTGAAAGCCCAGGACGAGCCACTTTAAAGGGCCACCCAAGAAATAGGAGTGGTCGGAACAGTAGCTTCTTAACCGGACACGATCCTCTTCATCTGTCAGCTTAACCATCCTTCATGTTTCATCTCCTTATACGCGATCCTC
The DNA here is from genome assembly GCA_929108735.1 of Andrena dorsata. Taxonomy (NCBI): domain Eukaryota; kingdom Metazoa; phylum Arthropoda; class Insecta; order Hymenoptera; family Andrenidae; genus Andrena; species Andrena dorsata. Next base: position 55,862,885 of record OV815489.1, read on the forward strand.
GTGAACGCCGCAACCACTGTAACATCGGCGAATTATACCGGCGAAAAGAAGGCGCGACCTCTTCCGCGTCGGTGGACATTGTTCCGCCAACTTTTCGGATGACCACTGTTGCCCTCTCCTTGGCCGACATTACTCAACCGGTTACGTGGATATTCTTATTTAACGGGCAGAGTCCTCCTGCTGTGTATGTAGGAAAAGAGTAACCCGATTTGGATGCAAATCTCTTTAGATAAAAAACCACTGTTCCCTTTTATGTATGCCTAAAACGTATGCCTACTTTAAGAGGCTTGTTGATACTGGAATATAGGATCATTGAAGTATCTTCTTCGCTAATTTAATCTTTCTTGTCCGAGACCATTAGTTACATGGTTCAAGATGTGTAAATTATTGTGGTGTAAGCCTAGGACAACTGGTGAATTGCCTGAAGTGAATGGTGAGTTCTTCATTTTCCCTTCGCGCTTTCCTCGAGTAGTGTGAATTAAACCTGGGTCAGATCGATCCGGGCACAGACTCGCGCGAGTCATCCCTTCGCGATGGAATTCCTGGCCGCGACAAGACTGGCGAGAATGGAAAAGGAGACCTTCGGTATTTCGTTCACGTTGTCCCGCTTCCGCTTTACGCGCTTCACGTGTCTCCCTCGCCCGGTGTGATTTCTTTATCGGCGCTTTGAGTCCGGTTTCGTCGATTTCTGAAGGGCGTGTTTTACTTGTTTCACTCTATTTTTTCATTCTTCGTTCTTCCCCCTTCCACGCTGTATTTTGCTTTCTTCCTTTTCCTCTCCATTTCTCTCTGAATTTCGTCGCATCGACGACACGCGGCGCCATGCGCCAGAAAGGGGGAATAAACGACACGGTCAGTTGACGAGCGTGAATGCCTGGAAAATTGGAAGGCAGACTTTTCGATTTTCCAGCGCGCGACGTCCTCCGCTTGTACACTCTTCGGTCTTTCTATAAACCATTAATGGGTCCATTTTTTTCGCCACGTTGAATCGGAAAGAGTCGATTACTGGAGGAATCTATATTCATCGAGGAGAGGGAACAATCTGGTGGAGTGAAAGGTGAATTATCAGATTCGATACATGCTTTCTCGCAAATGAATTTGACGGTAATGGACCTGCTGCAAAGAAAAATAGGACTGTATTAAAAGATCTGTCAGGATGCAATTTACATTTGAAGGGAATAGTCGACGAAAAGTAACTTTGTAGAAGTTGTCAACGAGCGTCTATGTTAATTCCATTAGAATCAGTACCTACGTCAAAGAAAAGGGACCAGTTTTGAATTAGTCTATCATTCGAGATACCAAGTATATGTATCCCTAACAAAGCAAATTCGTTTTCCACGTGTGGCAGTTTACACAGTAGCAGTTCTCACAGTAGCAGAACACACAGATCTACGCACATAATTAGTGTAATTTCCGTCTACCAATCCTACGTAACCACCTAACCCGAACCTATGTCGCATTAACTTACATTAAACCAGACCTAGTTCTGCTCAACTTACATGTAGCCCAGATATCTAGTGTGCGCAAGTAGTATCACGTTACTTCGAAACAAATGCTAATCGTCCCTTCCTGCTCCGAGCCATTCTTACACAACCATGAAATGAACTCCAACAGAAATTAAAGCGACCAAAATCCTTCGTCCTCGAATATCACTCGAAGCGATTGAATGCCCCCCGTTGAACCTCGAACGTCATCCACCAGTCCACCCCCTCGCAGATAGCATCCTCGTGGCTTCCACCAGGCGGCGCGGCAACGGCACTCGCGCAAAAACGCGGCACGCCGTTTCCCCGTACAATTACATAAGTTTCCCGCGACAATGCCGAAAGCAGTCTTGTAGAACACGTCCCGGCCAGCTTGTCGCGATATAATCTCGCTGGTGTCTCTCGCCTTGAAGCACAGCCGTGGTTTCCTCCCTCGGCCCTTTTGATTCCGTTCGGTGGCTGCCAGCTCCCGAGACAATTGCCCGTGTCTGGCAAAATTACACGCGATGGCCACGGTTTCGACCAGCCGCTGCACCAGCGAAAGAGGGGGAGAGAGAGAGAGAGAGAGAGAGAGAGATGCGGCGGTACGTGTAGCACGTGTCACGTCAGACGCGCGCTATCAATCACACGCGAGGAACACGTTTCTCGGAAGCCCGACATGCTCCCCCGTGTGTCCTCCTCCGTGCGCTGCTCTTCAGCCCGCGCGGAATCTCGGCGGCGGTGGCGGCCGCGGCGGAGGTGGCGTGCATGCACGCGATGCAACCGTGGAAAGGGTTCACGGGGGATCACACGCGCCCGTGGACTAGACAACACCCATTCCATGGGGAACGTCTTAATGCTGGGGCGTACTCACGGTCAACGTATCATCGAGATGTCACTGCTTCCTGAATGGGAAATGGATTTTGGGAAATGGAGCCGCTGGACGAGGAAAGGGCGAGGGTGATGGAAGAGAAAAATAGCGGCATCTATAGTCTCTCGAGTCATTGTCCTGGGTGGCTCGATTTTATTTAGTTAGTTAATCCTTTTCCTTTAGTTCAATATTTAACCGACTACAGAAATATCCTGGTTGCTTTCCCGTGGATGTTTCACTAGTCAATTTACAGCTATTAAAACTTCTCGGAATAAAGTTCCCCGGTCCAAAACGAGAGTTTTCCGGCATTAAACTACGTCAATTTTGCACAACTTGAAAGTTTCCACTCTCTGTGTAAAAAGCTCTTTGCCAAACACCCTTAGACGAGCAGCGTTTCTTAATCGAAGCATGGAGATCGGAAATGGCGGAGCTGTTCGAGGCGCGCTGCAGGAAGAATCCGTTTAAGTAAGAAGCTTGGGGAAAAAAGCGAGATAGAGGGAAACGAAACGAGCGAAACGGATATAATCCCGTGTAAAAGAGCGCCCGCGCGTTTGAGCGTCGAATAAGGAAACTTGGGAACGGAGTGGTTGCATCCCCGGAGGAAGAGACCTCTCCAACTTCTCTGTCATTCCATGAAAAGTTAACGATCCGGGATTGGTTCGAAGTAGAAAATAACTCGTGGCCCGGGCAACTCTGTCAACCGCCGCGTTGTGAAACAACCAACGTCAATCAAACGGGAGTAAAATCCAAGTGAACTCCCGGATCGTGCCAAAATAAAATAGCCCCGGCCGATTTCCTACCCTCCCTCCCACCCCGTTCTCACGACGGCACCCACCCACTTCCTGCCGATCTTAACCAGCCGCACGACCCACATTCCACGATGAGTTTGCCACCTTTACGACGCGTTCGTTGACCGCTCCCCCTTCCCCCAAAGAGGAGTACTTTTACGTATTCCGGTTGGACGTAAAACGCGTCCGCGGCTATAAGGAAGACCTTTCCAGCCGGATGCTCGATATCACGTGATTGCATGCATAACGAGTTTTCTTTGCATACTCTTTATGCCGCCTGGAAAACCTCCAGTTCGATGTTCCCCTTTCTGCTTCCGGATGAAAAAGCTGCTGTTCGCCTGGCTTTTCGTGTAAACCGAGAAGTGAAAATTATGTAACGCGGCTTGTGCGCCATGTGTTTTATTATTCGTGGCGTATGAAGGATCGTTGTAATTTTCTTACCATTGTTGTACCTATATGACAAAGATTCGATTGAAAATAAGCTTGATTATTTTTGGAATTGACCAGTAGTCCCAGGCAAAGATTAAGCTCGGCATTCGACCACGAAAAGGTGGAGCGACGGAATAAAGCAGTCGTTGAGCGTGAGGCAAGGGGCGGGGAAAATCGTCCTGGGGGTTGTAAAACGAAGAAAATTTCAGTACAGGCTGAAAACCATTCGGAGCACACTGTAATTGTACCTTGATGAACACCGGCTACCCCGAGCATGGTATTCACCCAGCGACTTTTAACGGACACAGAACTCCTCTTCTCTCCGTAATCAGGCAATTTTCCCTGTCCTATCCGGCGCCCATTGTCCCGTGTTATTCACACCCTTATTTCGCCCTTCTTTCAGCCTGAGCACCGAACGAAACCTCAATTACCTCAACACCCATTCCACCGGTGCTTGATCAGCCGAACGTTTTATTTCCTAAACGCGTTTCCTCGAGGAGAAACTCGATCAATCCTAATTCCTTCGGCGGCAACTGGCAACCCTTCCCATCGAGTTCGTCCATTTATCTCTTGCCAAATGCTGCGAGAAAAATAGCGCGCCTCTTCGCCTGCTTAACAACCCTTGGGTACCGTTGATAAGGGAAATTTTCGAAGTAATTTCACAACGGTTGGCGTGCCACCCCCTGCGAGCCACTGTAACGAAACTGTATCTGTAAAACGCGGAAGGGCAGGGAGGTCCCGTGAACGGTAATCGGGAGCGCGAGTTCGGAAATTGATTTACGAAGGGGAAGCTTGACAAGCGCCTCGACGGAAGTTTCTTGGAAGAAAAACGAGAATAGGGGGTTGCAAGCGGAAGAAGAAGGAATATTCGTTTCTGGTGGAGAACTCGCTGCCTAACCGTGGACGATAACATTTTCCTCGATCGGTCGGACGTGGGGGAGGACTGGCGAGGGACGGGAGGTAGGTATTGGCTTCCGAACGACGCAGGAACAAAGAAGACGAGGGGTACACGACGAAGGCGGATCTCGTGGCACCCTACGGCCGACATAATTCCTGGTAACAGACTTTGTACGTCGTCGACAGAAAAGCTTTCCCGTATTAAAGGGGAATAACGACGTCCTCGAGAGTGATTCTGATAGCTATTTTCATAGCGTGGAAGCTGTGTCTCCTTCGTTACTCCCGAGATACTCTCACCGACTCTACAGGGGACGCTTCCCTTTTTTTCTCTCCGGATCGTCGAGCGTAAACGTTGCACGATCGTTGATTCGGCCCGAGAGGGAGCTGGCAAACAAACGGCGTGGTCTGACGATAATTTATATTCTGCTGATACGACCACTCGGTCGATCTAATTAAAGAGCGAACGAGAAAACGAAGGATTTTTATGAGAATCGTGGCTGGAGCGCCTCGCCCCGCTCGCTTTCCACCCGACGCGGAGAGTAATTTAGATTTAACGAAGAGAGGTCGAATGTGCTTCCGATGAGATAGCGAACCTTATTTCGCCGGGCTGTTAATTTCACTTCGGTTAATTCGTTCAAATCCGTCTGGCTTTCTGGTCGTTGCACCGGGTGGATCTAAAGTCGCGATAGCTACTATTATTCCAAAATACGGGTTCAACGAAACCTCCCCAGGAAACAAACCAACTGTCGATCGTTCTACGTTTCAATGACATCGCTTGTCGACAAAAAAAAAAAACGAAAGCAAACTGCCGTGCGAATGGATCGGTGCTTGAGGATCCCATTCGATGTAATCTCTGTGAAGCTTACGAGTAGTTCGCGGGACTGTAATGACTGACGGCGAGAAAGAAAGCGGGGGATAATGAGTTTACGTACACGGGAGAAAATAATGGTCACGACGAGCACGTACATACGAACTCGTTAAAATAAAACTTGGCGACACGCTCCGCCGTGGCTGTCGTGTAGACAAAGGGCGCGGACTCGTGGCCGATAGACTTATATTCCTCTCCGACCCTTCTGTTTCTCCAATAATTCCGGTATAAAGGGAGGAAATTGCTGACGCGGGAATTTCACGATTCATAAGATATTCGAGCGGCTCGATGATGGTTGAAAGAGTCCCCCGGCTGTTGGAGGAATTCCGAAAGGGAAGCAGGCATTGATTATATTCTCAAGAATCCACGTACTCGACGGGGTCGTTAAACTCGATTTACATGACCCCGGCGAACAGAGGGGTGGTGGGCTACGTGGCGCGCTTCCGGTACGGACACTCCCTCGATGCGGACTCGCGCCAGCTCTCGCTAAAAGTACGAGACTAGATTTTAATGAAAGCGCCGACCATCGTTTTACGGAGATTTAATAAGTTCGACGGGGAAAGTAATTTTGGTCCTCGTAATTCTCCGAGGCACTTTTGCTCGAAAGCTGCGAAACGACTGCGCGTTAAGGGTGAATTATTATAAGCATCGCGCAGAACGGGGAATGGCCTGGCCATTTGAACTTTCTAATTGGAATTTGGTATCTCAATCTTATATCTTCGTGAACAATTTTGGGTAAATTGGGGCAGTGGGACGTCTCGAATGATAACACGCGTGTTGGGGCGTGTGAATCAGCTGGAGGTTTAAAAATCATTGTCGTTTGAAACGTCGCTCGAACTAATTCCTGGGACGTATTAATTTCCGCGATTAGAGACGTTTAAAATGATATATTAATGGCAACGTGACCAGAGGAACTGTCGGCGGGAAACTAGGACAAGACTGTTCGGCAGCTTGCGGAAAATTGCAGCCACTGAATTGGACACATTCGAGGAGTTAAGACTACAATATCTTTGAAAAGTGGTTGGGAGTTTCGCGATACCTCCAGGGAGTTTCGTGTTCTGTGGAAACCAAGATATCCTTTTATTTCACCCCAATAATTCGCCGTTGCATCGAGAGTTCGCTACGCGAATCTAGATCATTTCCTTCGCGTTACCGTTCCCTTTTCCATCAATCTGTCCAAGAGTTAGCAGCCAGCGTCGCGAGTGAAACTGAAACAAGCACGCGCCCAAATAGATTTGCCACGCGCAGACGAAACTCATAATCGCTTATCGTGCAAACGCGAACACCTTAGTTTCGCCGCCCCCGGGAGGAATCTGTGCGCTCCGAAAAGCGTTTGCGGGCTTTGTTTACAGCGATGCCGCGTGTAATTGCGCGAACGTGGCTGCGTGGCGAATCGTTAAAAGCTTTTCGTGCATACGCCTTTTCGATCGAACCCATGACAATTTGCCCCGGGTAATTTGAATCGGGGATGCGCAGGAGAATCCGGTCGAACTGGCACGTCGATTTCATGGCACTGGCTGCTGCTGGCAATGCTTTTATCTGGGAGCGATTTACCGTCTGCGTGCTCTTTTTCCTCTTCTATCCTCCGTTGTCAAATTTCCACGTCCCTATCCACGTAAGTAATACCATGAACGGCGCTGGAGTTTCTCGAAAATCGCGCGGCGCGTTATTTACTTTCGAAGGATGCCAGGATGAAGGAGCATCGAAGCTTTCGGTGGAGCGTATTGTCTCGAGGAGTTCGAAGGGGTGTCTCCAAGAATCTTGCAACGATTATAGCGCCGATATTTTACTTCGACGAGGAATTCTCATGGAGTTTGTAAGACAGGCTCCCTGCAAATGTTCTTTTTCTTCGGTTCCCAACACCCGTAGAATGTTCGATAATCTTTCCATTACTCGGCACGTGGTAACAAGTACACAAGCACCACTGCACAAAAGCTAGTAGACTTTTCCACCTTACCCTTCCTCTGTCCGACCTGTATTACTCTCTTCTTTCCCCACGTAGCATTAGAGGCTGTCGAAGTTCCAGCCTCAAGCTTGATTGACCTTATTGTAGTTTAATCAATGCGGCGACGGCAAGAAAACCAATCTCCTTATCGTGCGTAAGAAGCTTTTACCACCTAGAAGCTTCCGCTGCGCAAATGAGCTTGCATTTGGGAAACCTCTCCTCCGAAGTGGCGAGAGGTGTTTCCAGACTATTAAGCAAAACCTCAAAACGGAAACCTACGAAGGTAGCGCCTTCGGTCTCGATATACCACGTAGAGGAGAGAAAAAAAGAGTGGAATGGGGAGAACATATCGTTTCTCTACTTATCTTGAGACATAAACCTTCAAACTAAGAAAATACTTTGATATTCACTCACCGCTTCGACAGAGTAATTAAGCCATTCTCCCATGCAAGTATCGTTTCACCATTTCCCAAACACCCGCAGAGGCGCATATTTACCGACACCCTCGCGGCAGATGCCCCGATTCATACGAAGACAGATCGACGAGCGAGAAGCTTTTTAGCCGCGACGTCCGATGGAACCCCCGCGATCAAGACGTTACACATTCGCGAGCTATTGGCAACGAGGAGACGTCTGAAGTGTCGTGGGGTGGGCTGAATCTGGGTTAACGATCGGCCATAGTTCCCGGCTGCAACTCGAGAAATGTCAGAGGGAAAATGAGGTGGATGGAGACAGATAGAATTCGATAAAAGAATGAAAGGAAGGAAAAGAAGCCGATTCACCGGGAGCCAAGAAAAGGAGGAGGCTCGAAGACCGCTCGGGTGGGGGGAGGGGTTGGTTCGACTATAAGATTGCGCGTTTTCCGTTCGAAAGCTCGTCGATCGATTCCCTCCGTGCTTCCGCCAAGTAGAGCCATCGTTACTCGGACAAAGGCGGAAAAGCCCGGCGAAAACGAATTCTGTAACTCTTCCGTGAAGCTCTCACGGACCTCGGACGCCGAATGGCATCAGCCGTTTATGAAATGGGATAGGTCGACAGGAGAGGGTGAAATTACCGGGGAGAGATTTTTTCCATCCTTCCAAACACCCATCCCCGTATCCACCCTTTCCGTCGTCTTATGATTCAAGGGTCCTCGACGGCCTTTCAAGTGCCGCGCGAACGATTACTCCTCCTTCGATCGGTTCAGCGCCAGCTGGGATAGGAATCGCGTGATTGTTAAATGCGCCTTTGATTGTATTTAGCTAGTCGGCCGGCGAAGAAGGGAACGGAAACGAACGAGTGCATTTCAGTTGCCACTGCACTTTAACTCTTCGCCGGTAACGGGATACCAGTTTCTCCTCGTGTTGGTCTTTAACTCGCTGTATTTATTCGGACCCGCGGTGATCTTGTTTCTGCAGCTATTGACCCAGAAAGTGCTTTCACCGCCCGTTCCGCGGAAAAACTTGTAAAAGCTGAAGTTCCCTGTTAGTTCGGAAAGTACACGTTACCGGTTGTACGTCCGGCGCTAACGCTGCCGGTGCTCTTGGATCTTAGGAATCCGAACCCTCTCTGTTGTTTCTGCGATCGCACTCCCCGGCTGTGTAGCTGAATAGTTTACTTTGAAGCGAGCAGTTTTTCAAAACTTTCGTTCGTTAGACGAAGTGCAAACTCCCGAAGCTTGCTTTGTACCGTTCCTGTCCACTTCCACTCCAGAAACACGAAATAGGTACGCGAGTGGAATGGATCGTTTCGCAGAGTTCTAATGGATCATTGGGACCTCTGTGGATGTTCCTATTACGTGCCACAGTGGTGGAGGTTTATGAAATATTCGGTACCTCGCATTTCCCAGCCCCGCTCGAAGTCGATTCTGTAACAGATGCGCATACCAACCGAGCCCGACACTTTCGCCGCGTTTTACAGCCGCGGATCGACTCTGAAACGTTTAAACACCGCGTCGCGAATGCTTTACGACGCAGTCGTCAAGTTTTATGCCGCGTACTCGTTAGAGACGCGTCAACTTCCACGATTAAATTGCCTGAAACGACTGAGAGATTCTCCTCGGAACAAGATATCAACGCCGGGTCGATTTCTCTAACGTAATGTTTCCTATTACTTGCTGGCCAACGGGTTGCTTTATAACCTACACCAACGTGGCTGAATTTAGTAGCCAAGCTCTCTCTGAAATGTCGCATACGTGTCTCCCGCCAGCTGACGATGGGATCGATGGAATGCTTATCGATGCCATTGTGACAACTCAATTCTGCGGTATAGGATCTGCCATTCATCATGCGGAGCGTCTTCGTTGCTCCGGTGTCTGGGAATGACATTATTTGCTTTCAGGAGGATCTTTTGATTTAGATAAAGTTATGTAACGGGGGCAATGTTCATTGTTTACAGAGCTTTCGTGATCAATTATTGTAGTATTATGTTTGCATGAGACGAGAAATTAAGTAGTTTATACGCGGTACCACTCTCGTCTCCAGTATCAACCTTCTAAATGATCAAAGCAGTAGAAATTGTTTGGAATTCGAAGAGCTCTAATTCAAGTGCTGGTTCGTGACGTTCATTTGAACCCCTCCCGAACGCAATTTCGCAACGAAGCACGCGACCGTTATTCCAAGTATCCGTTACCTGTAATAATTATTAGGATCCTCGATGCTGCAACAATTCGAAGGGCCAACAGGGATGAGGGACAACATGGAAATTGTGCACTCGAGACGGGGCACGAACTTGAGACGGGGGAAACTCGATCCGTACATTGATTAATCCAAGTTGCGAATTCGTAGCTGTTAAGACGCGTTGGGTATTATCCGTAGCAGGGAAATAGCGCAGTAAAATAGCGAAACGACGCTGACGGTCTAATTAAGCGCTGTCAATTGCTTGAAAAAGTAATTTCCCAGCGACTGGAAAGCACCGTTCGATTACACGCCCCATGCGCGTTAAGCAAAACAAACTCATTATCGACGAATCAAAATAATTAATTTTAATCCTTCCTGCCACGACTTCTCGCGGTTTCGTTCTCCACCCTCCGGATATGCCCTCGAATATGCAGCCGAACGAATTTATTTCGCGTTGCAAAGAAAATCTTTTTCCACCTTTAACTTTTTCCATTACCTCCCCTCCACTCTTTCAGGCCTCCCTCCCTCCACGCAGCTTGACCTTTCGCATCTGAAAACTCCCGGGGTCTCTCGGAATGTGCCCCTTGACACGGAAAAAGAAGTTGCCGCTAAAAACGTTTCTCGTCGCTACAATTCCGAGAGAGATTAAGCCGGTAATGGTGTTTAGGTGAAAAACTAGGGCGTGAAAAGTGTCGCGCCTTCGGGATACAGATGTATGTATCTGTCGCGGCTCCTCGTCGACGGGGCTCTATTATACGACGCCGTAAACCCCTCGCGCAACTTGCGCTCTAAGGTAGTAAATTTAATATATTCTCCCCCCACTTGGCTCGCTATTAAACGCAGCACGTGTCTACGTCGGCTTTCTCTGCGGATGAACGAGCGACGGGAACACGTGTAACGTGCACGTCGCGGGAACGCACCGATGAGGGGGAGCAGTGAGCAATCGTGCGCTACACTCGAAGGCCCCTTCGCGATTAATTAAGATTTTGATGTATTCCACTGCCTTAAGAAACCGGTATCGGGAGACGTTAATATAATATGCAAACAGCGTCTACTTTTGACCGCGTTACGTCTGGCTGCGAGTTAGGCGAATTTCCCTTTCTGGCGTTTCATAAACACCGCGGTTCTGTGCGCGCGGCGTTTCACAGGGAATTGAATGAGTTTCAAGAACAAATTCACGGCTTAAGAGCAATAAAGTTCGTACAAGCATAAAACCTGACAAATAGGAAGTTGTTGAGAGTAAATGGCCGGCAGTTTTTGGGGCGAGTATATGGAGCGGGAAAACACAGGCGCCATTCCCTGGTGAAATACGCGTGGCGCGTAATTCTTAGTGATGCATGCTATCGGCGTGGTTGCCACCCAAGTCGCGGCAATAATCTACAAGTTTTGTAAAGCCACGAGGTTTCGTTCCGACTGTTCCTTTCGCAGTCCGACATACCTACTTACCTTCCTGCACGGCGATATTTCGTATCGTTTAAACGCCAGCTTACTTTGTCGGCGACTCGAAGTGGCGCCGTCTGCGGGCACTCGCGCGGCTCACCTGGTCGAAGCGGAGCGTGGCTCGTGGTTCCACGGCCGTGAATTTCACCGAAACCGGGCTATAAATATCACGGACACCGACGCATCGGGGCCCCCGCTGCGCTGAATTTCGCCCCGGGACCGATAATTAATCGATATCGCGAAATTACGAGCTCGACGTTATACCGATCTACGTTGATACACGCGCGTGCAACGTCAAGCCTGGCGGAGAGCACGCGAAAGATCGGGATTAATGAAGACGCCACTGCGAAATCCGAAGATGTAATTACTGACAGAACAAATCGGGGGTAATCTTGATTACGATCTACATCTGCTCCCGTACGTAACATCTCCGATTGCTAATTAATCGAAGCCCCATCTCCACCTTTCTCCCTCTCTCCCTTTCTCCCTCATTTGAAGCATCTCGTTCCCCCATCGTTGCTTTGAAGCAGCCAGCCGCTATCTTTTACATTAATACCGTAATAAACCAACCGAGAGGCCCATTGACGCTATGTATACATATACATATGTACATATGCATTCTGTGGCAAAAAGCGGCCGGTAGGCGCTGGGAATCTCGCAAAAACGATCGAAGACACGCGGAACAGCGTGCTCGACGTGTTAACACCAGGAATGCAGTCCAATTTTTGCGCTATTCGCGCACGCTTGGCAGCCCGCCACGTACGTGCACGTCATTTCATATCGGTCCTTGTTGCCAGCTATCTTGCAAGGTGGTAATACCGCCTCTTTCTCTGTCCCTAACCCCTCTCCCGCCTCTTTCCCCCTCCCCACTTCCATTTTTTCCATCTCCATTTTCTATTACTACCGTGGAGCGGCCTGTTTCCATTCAGCCCGCGTCCCCTCGCCGCGCAGATATCGGGCCCGGAGGTGAAAAGGTTCCGCGATATCGCGCCCGATTTTCAACCGTTCCATTTGCCGGCCTCCCACCTCCGCGCGCCGATTCGCGCCGATCAGGTATATCCTGATATCCTTGCTTTAATTATAACCGCCGGTGAACGCGTGAATTATAAATTCAGAGCAGCGTTGTCCGAAAGGTCGTTCGATTTACCGAAGTAAATTCAACGTTCCGTCGTCGCTTTCTGTTCCAGGCAACATCAGGACGAAAGCCGTGCTCGACGTCGAGTCGAAGAGAGGGTATTGGTTGACGGTGTACGCGCAGGATCACGGCGTGGTGCCTCTGGCCTCCAGTTTGCAGGTTCGTACGCTGCAGATGATGTTCGAGGAGTTGTAGAATTCTCTTGGAATTCGCGCACTTGGCCAGATTTATTTCACTTTTTTGTATGTCGAGGATATTGAACGATGCACACAGTGGAACTTTCTATACAACTCTCCGAACCGATAACCCTCTGAACAGCCTTGCTCTAAGCGCTTGATTAAATAATCGGAACGTTAGAGCACATCGGTAAACGTAATATGTACCCTAGTGAACGTAGCTCCGCTGTTTGCAACGCCCAAGAACACGCAGATGCGTTCGATCTCGCGCCATGTAGCGATTTTTTTTAGAATTTTTTTTCTACATACACGATCGCAGGAACTTGGAGACCGTCGCCTCGTAAATAATTCAGGCCGCTTTGGTTCAGGTGTACTTGGAGGTGCTGGACGAGAACGACAACACCCCGCTGACCGAGGTTCCGGTCTACTATCCGTCCGTTTCGGAAAACTCCCCGGCAGGTGTGAGTGTGCTGCAGATCCGGGCGTTCGATCGCGACGTCTCGCCCCAACAATTCACCTTTTCCATCACCAGCGGCAATCCGGAGGGTTATTTTCTCATCAACTCCACCACCGGTAAGTTCCGCATGGTCACTCGCGTCGGAAGAGCAATATCTTGCCGAGAATCGAAATAGATTGCCGCGTCCCATCGTGCCCCATCACCTGTACGTGTAACGAGATCAATTTTGCCGGACGAGGATTTTAATGGATCGTGTTCCAAAATAAACGAGAGCCCCTGCTCCGCCCGCTCCCTGCTCGGTGCTTCTTGAAATTTCAATCGAGGCTCCCTGAGGATAATTCATAGAATCGGAATGGTCTCTCTGTACGTTGAGAAATCGGGGTTACAAGGACACGTCGATGTGGAAACTTTGAAATATGTCTCTGCGAATGTGGCAGTGAGATCGATTAATTCGATATATTACTTTACCCGAAAGTCGGCCGATGTATAATTCTTCCGAGGTAGGTAGTAATAGTTGGTCGAAGTGAGATTTATCGATTCACGTATCCGTTCGGGTAGCCGCGTCACAGTTTCGTCCAATATATTTCGCGGCAGAAGAATTACGAGCGTAACGGGGTTAACGAGGGGAATTACGAATTTAATGCCGCGTAAAGGGGAGTATTACGTAATGAAAGGCTCCCTTTTCAACTGGCGTCTATTAATAATTCGATGGGAATATAATTCGCGTGTCTCGCTCGGCTTTCACGTGTACGGCAAAGCGGCTAAGTGACTCACCGCATGCAAACGGAAGGAAAGGACCATTGTTTTCGCCTTACGCGGTAACGTATGCAAATTCGCCTGATCGAACTTCGATTCATTATTCATCGTTCCGCTCGGCTCGCCGTCCGCGTCAGCCCCGTCGGAATTATGAAACGATGAAAAGTCGGAAACTCGTTATTGAGAAAAAGCGGCGGCCTTAGGACGGCAAAGATATCGCGCGTAAACTGCCACGCATACAAATGGCCGTCGAATCGATCCGACCGCGCGGCAAAAATTTGCGATACAAATTCGATTCAATCCCCCCCCGCGAAGATTTCAATCCTTCGTCCTAGTGGCCCTAGGGACGATTAAATCAGACTTTCAAATCGCCCCAGGGGGGTAAAATTGAAGCTTTAATTTGAACGTCGGACCCGGTCTAAGGAAGCGGCACTGTAATGCCGTCTTCATCCAGGGTTAGATTCTTTAATCGTCGATTGAGTGTCGAGCAATTCGGAGGGATTATAAAATAGAAGGTAGACCATACTGAATGGACCTTGTTCATTTGAATTGCGCATAAATTTCCACTCAGATGTACGATATTCAAATCGCTGCATCTGACAGATCAGCTTCCAGCTCGTTCGTCGGAACAATTGCATTCGAAATTCTGCAACGCCTGTTTTAAAAGTTTTCTCGGGAAAACGAAACTGCGAGACACTGCACGCGTATGTACATAGGTACCTACTTCTGACCTCGTGCCCGTTATGCACAGCATTCGACTTCCGACGCAGAATCCAGCGCTCGTAATTACACGTGCACCTAATTACCAGAAGGCTCGAGCCAAGGCGTCGTCTTTCTTCGGGGAGTTTCGTAAGCAGCCATTTATACTCAGTCATCTCTGAAGATCGATGGGAGGCGGCGCGGAAAATCGCTTACACCGGTAGGAGACGGGTCTGTAATTAAAAAGTCGAGCGTCCCCTGATTCGTATTCATCAGTCCTCCGAAGCTGCGGATAAAGTTTCCTCGCTCGGATTCCCGGGGCCCGAATTATGAAAGCTCCTCTTGGCTGGCTACCGGCTTGCCTCCGTTCCGCGTTTCATAGTCGGGGAGGGGAAAAGCGCGCCGAGGCCTGTCCACGCGAACGGAGCTCGTTGACTGTCAAAGAACGCGAAGAGGGACAAACAAATGGCCGTGGATAGGCTTCGCCGGCGTACTCGGCCAGCGGAAATACGCGGCCAATAAAAGGGGAGCCGTATCGCTTATAAATGTCGTCGGGGTTATCATCGAGCGAACAATGCGCCCTGCGCGTGGCCCTCGCGAAGTGTTCTCGACCGCTCGCTTTATCGTCGATTCCCGGAGTGCATTCACGCTGCGATAAATATGTGCTGCGCTCGTTTTTATTTCGACCCGGATCGCATTAAAGCGACGCTCCGTTGACCACGTTTTCATTTCTTCCCCCTCCCCCTACCTTTTCCTTCTTTTTTTTCATCGAACCAGCCGCGCGATTCGGCTGACCGACTGCCTTGGAAATAAATCGGCCGACCCTCGTTCCGCCGGGTTTCCCCTTTATCCCGCTCTCCTTCCAACGTTCGTACATCAGATTGTTAAAGCGTCTTTCCTTTTTCTCGAAATGGGGATTGGAAGGAGAAAGTTAAACCCCCCCCCATGTAACATGGATCTTGGTACCCGGATACAGATCCATCGTTTCTCGAGGCAACTTGCTTGATACTGATTTTTAACGTGTCATTGGTTTCGTGTGTTTAATTCTGCGATTACTCTTTGTGTAATAAACGTGGTAAAGACGTCCCCCCGGTGGAAATGCCGCGATAGGGAGACCGGCAAAGAGGTACGAGCGAGATTGCATAAGTTATTGCGGGAGAATCAGTTCCGCGCGATCTCCGCCCGCATTAACGTTGCATTTATGGTCAAGCATTGTTCCTGTTTGAAGAAACCACGGGTATAATAACGGATAACGACGGCGTTTTGGGAACGGCGCCGTGAGATTAGATCAGATAGCGGTTGTGCAGTGTGTGGTGTAGCTAGGGGAAAGGTCCATGAGTGCAAATGCACCATCGTATCTGCTAAATATCGCATTGTTTTGCTTATATTAAGCGAATCGGTCGAAAAAGAAGCCATTTGGTGCAAATAGCTCGATATATGTGTGTATACATATTCGTAAAGCTGCAGTGTACTATTGATCAGTAGTATGAAACCTGTATGGTCAGACCCGAAATTCCTCTTCACGTTGGGCGTAAGGAGATTGTGTCTGTCGCGTTCAGTCAACGTCTGTCTTTCAAATAATACTACTTCATAGTTTTCACTACAAGGGGGCAGCTGATTGCAACTTTTAGGTGTATATAAATTATCTTATTATACACCTGAACTTCTATTTTTGTAATAAGTGCAATTAACTATTATTAATTATGTAGATTAAAAAAATAAATTTGGATCTTTTAGGATATAAAGACGTCAAACCTGGTAAAAGGAAAAAAACATTTTAAGAAGTCAACTTTAGTATAAAAAATTGTCAAACATTTTGTAATATATTATAATTTAAAGGTACATGCGCTAGTGGCGCCCTCTGCGCCGAGCTTTGCGCCAGTTTCCCCATTTGCATTTGTTTCGCTTATGTTCGTCTCGAAGCGTTCTTTCCTATTGAAATCAGAATACGAAAGATCCCGCGGCTCGGTTCGCGGGGCTCAATTAAAAGCGGCCAACTGGACGCGACACCATCGTGAATTTCTTCGGGCGACAATCGAATAGAGTAGGTCGACGGACGGCGTGACCGAAAATGGGACGCGGGGGCGGATTTGAGAGATTGCACGACGGCAATTTGCAATTCAAAGCGATACGTACACGTCGAAGGGTAGCAATTGTTTCGATTCTCATATACGTGCATTAATGGCGGCTGGACGGGCCACTGGCAACTACGCTCGTTAAATTCCAGTCCATCGCGGTCTCGTGACTTCGCGATTCCGAATAGACCGCCTTTGACGCTCACCGGACCAAGATGTTCAATCTGCATACATAAATAAAACGCGGGCCACGATAAATCGCCCGAATCGCGGTGCACGAGCAGCTCTCATTAGAACGCTTCGACGGAGGCGAACGACGGTTGACGAACTTCTTTTTATCAAATGGGTCGAGTGCACTGGAACCGTCCAACCTTTCCAGTTTCATTTGGATATCACAGGATCAATTTAACAGACAATAAACAATTTCGGCCTCCTCGAAACTTGAACATTATTCATTGAATCCATGAGTAGGTATCATAATTCGATGTTTTACGGTTGACGTGAACTTTGAAATGTTACGTGGGTTTTACAAAGATTGTTTCAGGTTATTTGCGAATACTTGTAAAACAGTTTCATGGGACTCTCATGTGTAGGTTCGCACAATCTCCTACAACCTCACTCATCAGTACAAATGCCAGGTACCTAGTATAATCCAACCGTCCTTTCAACGAAATATCAAAAGACCGCGAAAGGAAATGCAGAATGACAAGGCAGAGATGTTATTACCCGGTCGAGAATAGAATACCAAGCGAATCTCGTAGAAACGATTTCCAGAGCTTCATTACCGCCGCACCTCGCCTCGTCATTGCCGATTCGTCATAAATACACATTCATCCGTTCATTTGTATACACGCTAAAGCTTCCCTGTACCCACCGCGATCGCCGTATTCCACGCACGCACGCATGCTTTAACGCGGAAAGCTCGCATCGTCGGAAAGTCTCTCGCGGTCGAGTGTATAGGCGGGAGGAAAAACCACATCCGACGATCCAGCGAAGGATCCTCGCCAAGAATCGAACCTGATGACGCGTTCCTCGCCCTCCGACGACAGCGGCAAAAAGGATTCCCTCCAGGGAGGATCGCGTCGTGGCTTCGGTCCCACGGTCCTCCAACGGGGTGTATTTTTCACCGTCATAAAGTATTCTCCCGACGGGCCTCGAAAAATCCACGCTCGAGGAGAGGCGAGAACCGCGTCGCCGTCCGCTGGGAGGCGACGCGAGCAAAAATAAATCCGTCGTGATCCGTCGCGGAGTTCCTTGCGACCTGGGACCACCCAGCGGCCTTTGGATATCGGGCACGGGTATCGGTGTCGCTGCGATGATATCGCGGATAGTTTCGCCGCCGCTTTTCATTCCCAATAACGAACTTTCCACGACCGCGTCGCCTAGACGCGGCAACGACAGCCCGAAAGATCCGTCTGCGTGCACTCCAGGTGAATCGTCGCAACCACGGCGACGTC
This sequence comes from Andrena dorsata, assembly GCA_929108735.1. Classification (NCBI taxonomy): domain Eukaryota; kingdom Metazoa; phylum Arthropoda; class Insecta; order Hymenoptera; family Andrenidae; genus Andrena; species Andrena dorsata. Next base: position 55,880,935 of record OV815489.1, read on the forward strand.
ATCCGACATGATGAAAAGCAATTATTTAAATGCGTTCCACGCCACGGATCCTCTCTCTCTGCTCGCGGTGTCTCGCTGCACGTCGCTGTCCTCTGCTTACCTTTCTCCTCGCGAGGATCTCTCGCTTCTCGACCGCTCTGCCCCCTTCCAGCTCTGTCTAAACGGTGTCGCGAAAATTAAGCGCGTACTATGCACTCTCGAGTGTAAACAGAGAATTCTGACCAATTCTATGGATTTGTCTGGAAAGCTTCCTTTAGCATTTCACGTGTAACGTATGAGGATGGTTTAGCATTAATGTAAGAGTTAATTATTGGTTTATGAAATGGGAAGGCTACTTTGATCTTTCGACAGCGTATACGTGTTGGTCTAGTGGGAAGGTTGCTTTTGTGAACCACTCGCGTTTCTATCGTATAATACGCGTGCAAATTTTCTGACACCGTTCACACTCACCCTGTACATTTCACCCTTGCCACTTTTCTTCTCCCTGATTCACTGCCTCGTTCCAACTTTTTTCCTCGTTTCTCTCGCGATCCCAGCGAGAAAAGCGTGGCAGCAGAATGTCGCCCGTTATTACTGGACTGCGTGTTGGATTCCAGTGCGGAAAGAGAAGGCGTTGGCGGGCACGGGAACAATGAGTTTGCACTTGACGGACCCTGTCGATGGTCGATGCACTCGATCCCTCTGGAAATTTTCAGCAGCGCCCTGTCGGACAACCGCGGGGGTGCCTTACGTGACCGAGGGAATCTCGTTATTACGGTTATCAGGCTTTGTCACGAACGTTTCGGGGAAATCTCGAGGTCAGCGCGACGCCGACCTAACCAGCTTGCTACTCGAGACCGCGAGAAATAAACTGGAGTTGTCGATCGAGTTGGCGAGAAAAGTGCACGGTTGCGTTCTACGACCGGAGACTTAATCCTTTCACCAGTTAAACTCTCGTGAATTTGCGATTTATTCGACTATCACTTTGATGGATTTACCAATCTGAGAAACAGAGAAGTAGTCGTATTACACTATTTATAAAAATTTTATCTCCTCCTCTCAAACATTCGGGTCGATCGAATTGTCCGCGTCGAAGAATCACTCTGTATGTAGAGTATTCCGCGAGCATTCAATTAACGGAGAGACAAGTTCAGAAGCGAGGTCGGTTGATGAAGTTCCGTAATTAGCGGGGCACACTTCACCGATCACAGCCTGGTTATACTTCGCTTCCGTGGAGCCCGGATCACCTATCGCCGAATTCTAATGAGACCACAGAAGAGAAGTTGGAAAATTTCGCGCGCCCTGTCAGAGACTTTTCGAACACAGACGCGGCTTCCCACGTAACCTGATTAGTACTTCCCGTCGCCATATAAAATCTGTGCCCTGTTTGTCGCCGCCACCGGAAGCCGTAGAAACCGCAAGGTAAGAGTATAGCGTGCACAGCACAATTCCAGGGGCTTCGCCTCCGAGGAATCGTGTCCCGCTCGAAAGCACCGGAAACTGTCTGCATCCGACAGAGTCTTCCTGCCACCATGGCCAAAAATCGTCCGCGATACCTACGAGGCTCTTCCTATTCAAATTCCTCCTGCACTTCGTCAAACGTTCGCTGTGAAAAGGGCGTCGATAAACGTCCGTCGAGGAAAATCGTTCCTCGCGAGATCGTTACGGTCCGAGGAACGAGCAGAGAGACTGGCGGAACCCAATTACTATTTCGACGTAGTAGAAACGTCAGCGGAGCAATTCCGTAACGAGGCTGTGGTGGACAATGGGTCTCGAAATTCTTTCTTCCACCGTGGATCGCTTTTTGACGACACTCGGGAGATGCGCGAAACGCCGCCAATAGCTGAGCAGCTTCCAACGTCCCCTGCTTCGAAGAATCCTCGCGAGGCGAAGCGGGAAACGTTTGTTCGCGGGTCTCGAGTTGAATCGCGACCATCCTCGTCGTTGGTCACCGAATAGTCGAAGCTCCCTGCTTTCTGAGTTTTTATCAGAATTTTGGAACGAGCTGGTGGTCGCGATAAAACTGATTCTCGGGTGGAGCAGAGGGTACAAACGACGGTGGAATGAATAGAGATGAAGAAGCGTGCGACCACCATGCAGGAAAGCCGAACGCTATAGTTCCGCCGAATCCGTTCCATCGGGCTAATCTTTGTTCTCCTAATTGGGGCTTTTTCATTCCTCGACGAATCGCCGCGGAGAATCGCCCCTCGGTTTACCGGTCGAATCGGCGATAAAACGTCATCCGGAGACTTCGATTGAAACATCGTTTAATCAAGATTTATGAGACTCTGTCGATGGTCTAATCTTTGGCACGACTCTGTTTCAGGTTTGATCACGACCAGCGGCAGGAAGCTCGACCGGGAGAACCAGGCTGAGCATGTACTGGAGGTGAGTTTGCATGTAAATCATATCCTGGAAAATATTTGTAATTCGATTTGAAGCTGCGCGTCAGCGTTATCTATTGGAATCTTCAATTTTTGGACGGTGAAGTGCCCTACGATTAATTGGCCACGGGATGGTAGATACTAAATTGGGTCAGTACTTGAAATATTCAAATTGTAGGATGATTCTTCGTCCCTTTTTACTTTGATAAGCACAAAATGCAATTACGTTACAAGTTACTCAGGGCACAACGCAAAATTATCCCTGCGAGAAATTACAGCGCTACTTCTAGTCGACTTGCACCGCGGTGGTTCGCAGAAATACCTCTTTTCCTGATTGTTTATCTCTCGCAACGATTCTTGCCGGGGCTCAGACGGATCCTGACGAGGCACCGTAGCCGGCTTAGCAGTTCCTTAGCTCGGGAAGTAGCTTCACCGGAATAATCATCTTACGTTAAGTATAATCGTGCGTCGGTGCTCGTCGTTTACGCTTTGCTCGTCGCCGATGCACGCGACCCGGGCGCGCGAGTTAAGTCGGATCCGCGAATAAAGCGCGCCGCGGGAGGGTGCGCCGACGTCGAATTTCCCAGATCGCGGCGAGACGGTGGTAAAGCGCCGATTCCGCTCGACGTACCTTCGAGCTTAGACGCGCTAATTGCAGCGAGCGCGACAGGTTTCGTCATTCAACGTTACCCTCGCAATCCGCCAACTCAATAATTTGTTCGTCGCCTTTGGAAACGACTGGGCAGATATATCGAAGGAAATCAATTGCGAAGTCTAACGGGCCACCATCCCCGAAAATGCCCTTCTTTTAGCCACAGCTGTAACTACCGTCCCATTTGTGATTCAAAGTTCCGACTGTCTACGGTACACCAACGGAATAATCTTACGCGATGTTCCCGAAATATCGTTCTGCTCGATATCTCCCTAAGCACCGTGCATTCCCGAATGGCACTGCGAACGATTCTCGTTTCGCGCAGCATTTCGGTGGCAACTGTCGCGCGGATCGCTAAATCGGAAAAAAAAACAAAAGGCGCCCGGCGAGATACAGCGCGGAAGATTAAACCCATTTCACGGGCAAATCTCGGAACACTCGATGGCAGGGCAAGTCGTTTAGGTAAATCGAATTTCCTAACGGGGTGCTAACGCTAACAGGTGATAGGTCGATTACCGATGCAGCCTTTCTACCTCTTAGTTTCGCCCTGTTCCCCAGTCCCCGAACGGCAAATCCCTCAAACCACCCACCCCTTTCGGCCTGTCCCCCCGGCCCCCTCCGTTTCCCCTAATATTGTCAGACTGGAAATGAGGAAGAAAATCGCATCCTCCCGAAGATTGAAAAGTAAAATGAGGAGCGTCTGCTGTCTCTTGAACGGTGAAAGCTAGAGGGCCAGGTTTAAGGGTGTCGTGCTCCGGGGGACAGAGGAGGACGGACAGGGCAGGCGCGAAGTAGGGAGGGGTGGGAAAGGGAGCCGGGCGAAAGAGAAGCAAAGTGTCGAGCGAGAGTAGATTGAGAATCAAGGACGGGACAAGGTGAGGCATTCCTCCGCGGATCGTCATTGGAGACTCTCGGGGATTTCTCTCTGCGTCGGGATTAAAGGAAGAGACGGCACCAACAGCCGCCCCGTGCCCATCCCTGTATGTGTCGCGAAACACCAGAATTTCGTTACAATGGGTAGAGCAAAGAAGTATACCAATCTCGAGAAAAGGTTTGCCGGGCACACCGGGGGGCTAGAAATAAATAGAGCCCGGTCGAAATGGAAGCGTTTGGGGCGGTGTCTACATCGAGCCTCGTAACGAGTTTCTGTATGTCGTCGAATGAAGGGCGCAGGGGTAGCAAGAGATAGGATGGCCGCTCTTTCTTGTCCGTTGATTCAATACAGCACATCTCGCGATCGAGGGGAATATTTGTTAAGCCGCCATCTATTCGATTGGAACGAAATAAAATGGGCTTAGGACAGTACTGTCAAACTTAAGCTCCAAAGCTCGAGGAGCCTCTCCGACACGTTCCTTCTGTTCCATATACCACAAGTAAGCCTGTCGATGAATATTACACATTCCCACCGTAGGTTTCGGCACGCGGTTATCCACTGTTTGCTATCCAACAAGTTCCCAACAAATTTATTCAGCGCCGTTTGTTTAGCGGCGAATCGACGTCGCGGTTAAAGTTTCGCGAGTCGAAGGCAGTATCGCCTGGCAGGATCTCGTGGTAGGCGTCCCGAAATGTGTGTGTGTGCATATGCATATAATAGAGTGCGATCGAACGGTGCACGGGGAAGAGGAGAACTCCGTCTCCGAGTTGCCGAACGTACGTATCTATACTTTAATCAGAATTTTTTTTCCATCGAGCAGAGGAGCTCTAAGTTACTCTCGAAACGTTTCGTCTGAGGAATATCTGCCGGCTGTATCGACTTCGTGAAATGATAGGTGAAATGCGAGAACAGCTGTAGCGGGATGAATATTTTTACAGAAGGGAGGTTTTTTTTATTTCAGCCTCGAAATTAAATTCCAGCGAATTTCAAGTTTGACTGCCGAGTTCAGTACTGTTATTATTGTTGAAGTTATTGTTATCGATTAGGAATAGTATGGTAAGGTGTGATTAGCTGGCGAATCTTCTTCGGGAATTTAATTAGAGATTAAAAGTCGTGCGTTTCATTGTAGGTATATAGAATTACGTTAATTCCGCGCTAATAGAATATTCCGCAACAGGACTTTACGAGATTCATTTAAATCACATTTCGGATCGCGGCTGGTGGAACTTTGCAATGCAAATGCCCGACCTTTTGCAGTGTCCCGGATTAATCCGGCTCGCGAAATAATGATCCAGAACGATATTTAATATCGGGAATACAAATTTGCATTAACGTCGATCCCCCGTTCGGCGCCGACAACTCTCCGCGACGTTAATGAATCGGGTGAAAAGAAAATTACCAGAATGGATAAAAGAAGTAACGGCCGCGTTGAGGCAATAATTAATTATCGCGCGGGTGACTTGGTTGCTCACACAAAATTAGCTCAATTACCTAGCGTCGCGTAGCCTCCGCCGCAATCTTCCATAAACGTTTCACGCTAATTAACCAAACGCGTCCCGGCAAAAACGCGATTCCGTTAATTCACTCAACCGAAGCGTGTCAATTATCGGAATGGTGGTCGATAGCTACGCGGAGATTGTTCTTCCAACGGTCGTTTGTCAGTGGGAAATGCACGACCCGTGATCCGCTCTCCGCGGACCGCCTCTGCGTTTCCATTTTCGCAGAAATGTCGCCGAGTTCATCCAGCGATCCACGGCGTCCCTTTTTTCATAATTCCGCTCATAATTTACGAGGCCCCCGCTGCATTCGTAGGCGCGCAGGAAACTGGAAACCGCTTTCCCTCCTGGCGGAAGCGCGTCTCCTGCTCTGTCGTCGGCTGCTTTTTCCCCCGTGATAAATCCTGCAACCTTCGTCGTCGCGAGAATCGAGCATCGAAGGGGGTTCTGTATTCCGATTCTGTAAAATCGATGTACTTCCTTCATTGCTCCCCCTCTAGTACTTTTGACTCTCGACCAACGGAGAACGGAGTAGATTCGATCAGAGTAGATCGTGACCTGCATTGTTCTTGAAAAGTGCCGTATCGATACTAGCCGACTGTCTGAAACTTCGTGTACATTTCTACATACCATCACTGTCTTCTTGAACTCGAAGTTGTTCTTCTCTCCAAGCTTGCGCCGCCTTCAAGTTCTCAAACGAAAACCTGCGAGTCCGTGTCTTAATTCACCCGTTTGTTCGCCCCAGCAGAAATTAAAAATTATGGTAACCACGAAGTGTCTACCGCGGCGGTTTTTTCGCGTGACATTTTATTCGGATGCGAGCGTTGCTAGAATTCCAGGCGGTAGCTTGTCCTGGAAATGCACCGAATCTGCTTAAAGTATGTTTCTCCGTGGAGGAACTGTTTATTCGCTGTCCTAAATCCTGCAGTTCTGCGTGGGACTTAAGCGCTACATTTTTTAGCCAGTCCGCCATCTAGCGTACATCCTTAAATATCCCCGGGACTTGGTTACGGTTTTGAGCTCGTGACATTTCTCTCCGGCAAGGATCTTTTCGCTGCCGTAGCCCCCGTATAATCAAGGAAGCAGAGTTTTCGGCGCTTCCAAAGTCAATAAATCATGTTTGACCAGCATGGATTAATTCGAGGCAGAATATCCGCGTTGGAAAAGGGAAAAGGGGGGGGGGGGGGTATACAGGGAAACGTGTCATCCGAGTTCTTCCCCAAGATGAGCAAACGAGCGGGTAGTTTCAATAACTCCGCCGTTTCGGTGGGCGTTCCGGCGCCCTCATTCTCGAGATACGCTCTAGACACTCGATGAGGTAGCCGAAGTAGGCTTGAAACTTGCTTACCGGGGTGCATAGGACGCGGAGTGTCTGACAGATACAGTTTCGAGCACCTACTTAGGGAATACTCGGCTGAAATTTATGATCGAAGGACGGCGCGGTTAAACTCCCTCCATTCTTTATTAATTGACCGAGTATCAGGCATATCATATTTCTCCCCCGTGTTTATGCTATTTTCATTACACTTGACCCTCGCAGAAATTTTATTATCGAGTAGTCTTCCATCACTAATATTACAGCCCTCATTTCGGACCTGTTACACGCAAAACCGCCATAGCCCGTTCACCGTAACAAATTAACGTTGACAAAGTGTATTAAGGGAGGTGAAGAATGGAGCTGTTACCAAGCTCGCTTTCTGTCGGGTCATCACTATGTTTGTAGTATCGTGGGAAATTGCTCGCAGCAAAAACGAGCCGGTACCTAAGATATTGCATCGTGCGGCGTATAACCGTGAAAGCTATCCCGCTTAGCCTCGACGTGCAGGTCGGCCAAGCACGCCGAAAGCTTTTTGCCGCGGCCTTATTAATAGGTGCGATTTTTCACGCTTTTTCCCCGCCTCGTTTCTTCTCCCCGGCCACTTTGCCACTTTCCCGGCCGAGCCGCGCGACACGCGCTGAAATATGTCAGGACCGCTGCAGCTGAACTATCTCCGTCCTGCACGAAGTACATTAATAAGGATACGCGGCCTGGCACTCGTGCTATCATGCACAAATGTGTATCCTGCAGTCCCACGTATTATATTCCGTGTACACGCTAATTAATGCTGCAGATAGTTGAATACACTGCTGTTGGAGTTTGAAGGATTTTAAAGAAACATTGAGACAATTGTAAGGGATCGTTCCAGTGCAGTGGCCCACCCAGAGAGGGGACCAAGGGGCCCTGGCACCCTTCAAAGAAAAAGGAAAAAGGAGATTAATGTAACCACCGAAGTAGTTCAAGAGCTTTGTAAAATGAAAAGAACACTGGATTTTATTCTTTAAGTTAAATTTTTATAATGAATTTGTATTAAAAAATTTTTTATCCGTTCAACTCGCCTCTTGCCTGAGATTGAATACTGAGTGCGCTACTGTTCCAGTGTTACCATAATTGAGCCTATGTAGTTTAGTTTGAAGATTTTAATTGGTTAAGAAAAGTAGCTTTATTTCTATTAGGTGTATTTTATTTCTTGTTATTGTTATAATAGTGAATCAATATTAATTTACGTTTCTGTAGCTTTTATTTTTTAAGCCATAGTTTGTAACTATGGTCGTTGCCCATCGGGGCAACGCTGATGTAATGTAAGAGTTGTTGTATGGGTTGGTAATTTTTTGCATAATACCGATCACAAAATTGAGGTATGTGTAGGGGAGAGTGGGGTAATCACGAACGCGGGGTAATTCCGAACGCAATAGATACAGGGTTTTAATAAAAAAAAAACGATGTTTCCTCTCCACTAACTAATAGTTTAGGACGTATCCAACGTCGGGCAGAAAGTAATAAATACAGAACGCTCATGCTAGTTAAGATAAACACAATTTATTATTTTCAAATTTTTGCAAAATTCATTAGAGTAGTTTATAGAGGACTAGTTTGAGTATGTTTATAAATAAAATACAAATTCGTATCTCACATAGTTTTCGTTCTGTTAGCTTTCTCGCTTAGGTGTTCGTCATTACCCCACTCTCCCCTACTGTGTTTAATTAATTTTTTGTCATTTTGAGGGTTGGTAGCTTTCTGCATAACTAGGCCCAATTATTAGACCTCGAGGCAAGTTCGTGTATAGATTCAGTGAATCCTACATTCTAATTTGCAAAGGGCAAGGATCCTCGTTCGCGTCAAGTCAGCCATTCCATCGCGACGTCTTCCCATGTAGCTCACGTAAAGTTTCGAGTGGTCTTCATCTGCCGGTGGGTACTTGTTACTACACCGCCCAACTTTACACGCCTGCCAATTTCCGGTCAGGCGGCTGCAGCATCGTGGAAAAATATCGCGCGTATTCAGCGTCTTTCTAGGGGTGGTTAACCACCGGGGCCTTCGCGCCACGTATTACAGCCGCAAAGGTGAGGGGCGGTAAGAAAGAAAAAGGAAGGAGCCGATCGTCGAGTGTGGTAAAGAAAGAAAAGGGCTCGTTCAGCAAGGGTGAATTCCCTTTTTCTCCCCATTTTTCATTGACTTCTCGCTCGCCTCCTCTGCGCCCGTGCCTCTGCCACGTTCCTTTCGTTCTCTCTCGGAGGCGCTCGCCGAAAGAGCCCTCGCTCACCTCGGACACTCGAACCCGTCGCTAAAGTCGCTCGATTCGCATTGTTCGTTGTCCCTTTTGCACGTTGCTCGCCGGTTACGACGCCCGGCTTTATTTCTCATCTGCCGCGCGTTCTACCGAAAATTCCCACTTCCGAGCACCTGACAGGGTCGCGGGGGCGCTCGCTGTTCGAGCTCTGAAGAAGGACGAGGATACAGGGAAAGCACTCTGTCGATTTCCGAGGGTGAACATAATACTCGCGACAGGGGGCTCCTGCAAGCTATACTTGTTTTTATTCCACCCCACGAAGCATCCCTCTCAACCACGGTCTGATGAGCGAGAACGTGTACCGCACGGTTTTTAATTGAAGAGGTCGCTAGTGGATTAAGGGGGTACTCTAGTGTAACTGCCCCTTTTTCAATGTCATCTTCGGAAATTTATTTAACAAAAACTTTAAGTTTATACTATCTGGCGTTATGTCTGCACATTAACGTATGTTTGAAGTTATACGCTGAATTTTTTTGAAGTGTTTTAGATATAGTCGGTGGCGCAAGTTTCTATCTTGTATAAAATTAATTCTACAGAACGAAAACAGCTAAATTTATCAGCAAAAATCGATCGTTTCCTTCAAAATGCTGTCATTCTGCAAACTTTTATTCTTAGGGGGCCTCTGTGGTTCCAACCATAGCGACGAACATAATAAAGAAAATAAACCTTAAGTAGTTTTCCATTTTGGATGACTAGAACAGTTCCTACATCAACACCCATCGAAAAAGTACTTTTTTTAAGAAGTTTGCGTCACCGACTAGGTATATTTACGTGCGAGAAAAAAGTTTAAAAAAATTCAGAGTATTACTTCAAACATACCTTAGGGCAGTTACACTAGAGTGCCCCCTTAAGGAGGAATAAATAAAATCACAAAGGGTTCCCTGGGGCACCCCGTGCAATCCTTGTTTACGTCCCTTCCCATCCCTATATATATACCCCTATGTATATATAGAAACATACCTCGATTCTCAGAAATCCTTCATTTAGCAGCGCAAATAGCGGTGCGCGCGTCCCGCGTCGTTGACACAGCTGTTCACCTTCATGCTCGCTAAGAAGTGCCAATTACTACGCGAGCAGGCGAATGGCCCCGCGCTGTTTTCGCGGCAAGTGCGTTTATCTCGGCGGGGATGAAGCACACTTGCGCGTACACGGATTCTTTCCCGTTGTATCTGGCCTGTTGTTCGTTCCCGGCGAGGGGTTCATTCTCTCTAGCGACAATGAGCCGCCATCTCGCTATCTGGCCGGTGTTTTCGACAAGCTACTCGCAGCTTCGTCATCGCCGGGCGACGCGACGCGGCCCTCGCGGCAGACGTGCGCCTCGGCTCGCTCGGGGGTATCCGGTTCCCTTGATTTTCGTCTCGTTACCGCGCCTCCCTTTTGAACGGATAATGCCACGGGAAGCGAAGCGAGGCTACGCGGCCCTTCCCCCGCTCGCAGCACACAGGAAACCTTGCACGGCAACCGCTCCTTCTGTTTCCTGTCACAATGAAGTGCGGAAGAGTTTGCCTTTTGCTCACGGAAGCGTCTTCAAAGGAGAGCGGGGAGGCGAAACGGAGAGGGGAACGGGCAGTGAATAGAAGATGAAACGTGGTGGAACAGAGGAGAATAGTGGGACAGTGGAGAGGAGGGATAGAAAGTGCAGAGGAATAGAGGGACAGCGGCGAGGAATTAGGCGGAGATGGCGAGGGAAAAGAGGCGCAGCGACACACGGGAGAACGGGGGTAGCTTGTTTTGGTGGGCAGTGTTGAGGAAATGCGGACGCGGAAGAAACAGAGGGATTTAGTGCGCAGAAGGGAAAGCGGGACAAAAAGGTGGGAAGGGCAAAGAAAGAGGAGAAAAAAGGATGGGCTAATCACGATGAGTATTCAGAATTCCTGACGTCGGGAACGTCTAGCCGCGAGGGTTCCGCGTGCTGCCGCTGAACGACCCGGTAGAGAAAATACGAAGCAGCCGCGGGAAGACCGCGGCACAAAGGGAAGCGAATGCGTGAGCTCGTACGGTTCAACGTACCATTGTCTGGAATTCTAAAGAGTCGGTGCGCGCGCGACGTCGCGGCCCCAATAATTTTCGTGGAACCATCAAAATGCAACGATTTGCTCCCATTATCGCTAACCTCTCGATAACCGGCTACACATGCGAGCGATGCGTCGCGTCCGTGAATAAACTTCGGCGGAAGGAAAGAGGGGCGGGCAGGCTTCTTACGAGTCACTTTTTGACGGGCCTGTTTCTTTCAGTGCCATCAACGGTAAGTAAAAGTTTGCTGCCTGCCTCACGCAAACCCGCGCCCGTCAATCTTCGCCGAAACTTTGCAGACCCACGAACACCGTATTTCGTTCCACTTAGAAGTTTCGCTTTCCAAAGCTTCCCTTCGAATTTCACTACGGCGCTGGTTTAAATAACGAATATATACAAACAGAATTTGCACGGCAACCAATATTTGCTGCTACCACGGGATCCCAGATTATTTGACGTTGAATCGCGTCAAGGATATTGAAGAGCCCCCAAGATTTCAGACGGGAATCGAAGCTCCTCCGACATCTTCTCGTTCGTGGCGAGCAGTTTATTGCGGGCAGGGAGCCGAACGTCAAAAATAGCCGCAGGATATAGGAAACCTCGCGGCGTCGCTGGTATATTGCGGGTGTAAAACGGGGATCCCCTAGGAGGATGAGAGTGACTTCCACCCCGCTCCCGAAACTTCATCAACATTGTCCCGTTTAAAAGCGTCCGCTGGTCCGAGAGCTCTCGCGTATCCAGAGCATAAGTCCTTCGGCGGGGGAAACTTTACAGTCGCTTTCGCGAAACCCGCAGTTCCGGCACCGCCGCGCCGCCGGCTATAGTTATTAATTACACGATCTGGCTCCTCGTTAATTGAAGACAAACTTCCTTTACAGGCAAAAACAAGTAGACAATTAAGAGAAATACTCGAGCGCTGCGGGCGCAGTCAGTGGGACCTTCGATACCGTCTCTCTGCGTCCCTCGCCCCCCCCCCCCCCCCCCCCCCGCCCCCGTTTTCCTTGTCGGGGGCTGGTTCTAATTATTAACGACCGCAATTACGAGGGTGTTTCCTGTGATAATATCTTTCGGCCGCTATCTACGCGTAATTTCATGCGCGGATACGGTCGATTAGGAAAGGTTGATATAAAGGACGTCTACGTGTAACGAGCACTCGTCGACTAGAAACACATTAAGGCGATGCACCACCGATGGAGCTTGTTTTTATTTACCTAAGTAGTGTTTGTAATAGCTGTTCGTTGCAGCGATGTTTTATTGCTCACGTGGAGTTAGGAACTTCTTGGAGTATTTTTACTCTGTAGGTTCTGGAGAAACTTTGATGGGGGACCGTAATGTGATTGAGATAATTTGATTAATGATAATCGCTCCTCTTGAAATCTTTTAGTACCTGCCAAGCTTTTCCCTGTGAAAGGAAGAACTTATTGGCGAATAGGCGGAATCGTAGAATTCCGTGATATCGTATCCATAAAGTGTCGTATAAATTGCGGACAGTTCCAGACGTCCCACGCAGAAGGCACGCTTTATTTCGAAACCAAAGACACGTTGCCCGAAAGGATAACGTTTATCTAGCCACTTAACCATCTTGCGGGGAGCCTTAAGCGTTTTCCAATGCATAGCTGCGAGCTAAGCGAGACGTATCTTTCCAATCCCTTAACCCTATTTCGATCCAAGCTCGGCGCTACTGTCGAGATGATGTTGAATTAAACATCATTAGTACACTTATTTAAAGAATCTCTTCTACATTCAGATTCAAATTGCACCTTTTCTATTCAGTCGAAGAGGATCTCCACCTAAACTTGCGGCACCGATATGTCCAATAAGTATCACGAGCTTCCATCGTCGAATAAAAATGATGAGAAACCTTCGATCACGCTTGGAATTCCGAATTCTCTATGCGTAACGCTGCGTACATGCAAAATCACTTTCCACCGTTTTTCCTCGAGCCTTGGCTGAAAAAAAATTATCCTGCGAGCGCACCTTCGCACCTGTACAATGAAAGGAAAATATGCCATGTTGTCAGACGAGATCGGAGCAGAGCTGTTTTTAATCATTCCCTCGTGGCTGTTTAAATAATAAAGGTTCGAAGCACCCGTACGCGGAGAAGTTAATCAAGCTCGATTTCTTTTCAACCTCCCTGGTTCAGAATTCAACTGTAATTCCTTCAATAGGTTAACAATCGTTGGGGCAGTGGTCGTTTTAAAATTCCATTCAACGGTCAAGCTCGATTCGGAATCACATTCGTCGCCTCCAGCCCTCCCCCGTGGAATTATTTTCGTTTAAGCTTCTCCTCTCCGTCATTCACCGGAAATGGCTCCGTTGAACGGAAACTAGGGCGAGTGGGCGCGCCGACAGACAGCCCTCGAATTATGTACGCTTTCCTGCACCGGCGAGCGAGTGATACCCGCCTAATGATCTGTTGGTTTACGCGGGGAAAGGAAACAATGGAGAAGCAGCGGGTCAAATGAAACGCACCCTTCGATAAAAATGGGGGCTGCTCGATCGAAGCGACCAACGACCCCTCCACGCCAGACTTTTACGAGTCTGCACTACTTGCCGTAATGAGATTCTTTATCCCGCTGCTAATTTCTTTAAGGGCATACATTATTCCTCGGAGCCTGGTATTCCTCGTTAATTCTCCGCCGAGGATAAATAATTTCCTCGGGTATCTCGCGGAGAATTGATTTCACGGGACGATAAGCAACAGGGTCAAATGGATGTTCTAAATCAAAAGTCCGAATGGTAGCAAAGTAATTTGAAGCGTAGCACTGTGATCTTTTAATTTACAAGAGTTTGGCGTGCAGTAACTTAGAAAAACAGCAATAACGTATTTAAAATTGGGCCACATCATCAAACGATCGCAATAATGCTTTGCAGCGATTTCCCACGGTGGCTCGATATTCGCAATTTTGCAAACAACTCCTTGGAATTCCACTACATCCCGCAGAAATCTCCGGAGAGTGGGAAGTTTGATAGAATTTACTGACCGCCGAATAAAGTATTCTCGAAAATGCAATACGATTCCCTAAGCACGCAAAAACGGCGGCGCGTACAGAGGTCTTATAAAGTTCGGTCGTTTTGCATGAAGAAGACGCAAAAACGGTGCCCGAAGGATTAAATTCAGCAGGAAGAGGAAGCTGTATCTCGTACCTTGAGAAGGGCACAATGGGGCAGACGAGGGAACGTAAAAAAAAGGGGGAGCATCGGTGGCTGTAAATAGCGAAGGTTCGATGTAAGAAGCGAAGGCGATGCATGCGATTTAAAAGAAAGGAAAAAGGGCAACGTTCTGTCTCGCGAATTGCATCCGGGAGCAAAGCCGATGGTAACGGTAATTGCGTTCAGGAAAGCCTTTAAATAAACTGCTCCGAACGCGAGCTTCAATTCTCGCCGCGATATTACGTCGCTTTTATACTCGCTGATGACTTACAAAGTACGCCAGGAAGTCGTTGCAAAGATACAGTCCGCGCACGAAACCTGAATGGTGTCGTTCGAGGGTTCTCCGCCATTTAAATGTAAATAAATTTCGCCTCGCTCGCAAAACTGGGGAATCAATGAACAAGAAACGGTCTCCCTTATTACGAAGGCTCGAATAATGAGAAAATTTCCAAATCTCGCTCTTTTCCTCAGCCTTACACGGGCGTTCAACGTTTCCCTAATTATAAAACTTCGCTGCCGGGAAAATCAATGTTAAACATCCATCGACTACATCGCTCTCGCGACTCGGACCCTAACGAACCTCCGAAGTAAAGTTTCTCCAAAACGAAGGCTTATATTTTACGCTCCAATAATTCGTCAATAAAATGATTGCTCGTGTTTTCGATTGTAAGGCGAAGTAGGATGACATCCTGTGTAAAATAGCCTACGCGATATTTCTTCGCCGTAGACGTAGCTCGTTACGTTTTATGGCGGTCGATTTTCATCGATGATGCACTGTCATCGAACCACGCGACTCCAGCAATCCTCTTAACCGATTAGAGCCCCGCAAAAGTCCTCGGCGCTTGTTCCTGTAGTAAAAATCAGGATATCCTGTCCCTGCGTCGCGGGATCGCAACGTATACGCCGTCTATATACGGGCGCGTACACGTTCGCCGTAAAAAGGACCGTAAAAGTACCCAGGTAGTGCTCCACCGGCGGAGACAATTTCGAAAAGCGGAGGTAATGGCGTCTACCGGGCGCCATCGGCGATTTACACAGTCCACGGAGCAGGTTTTGCCATCTGGGGTGCCGCTTCCTTTCGGTCTCGAGCACACTCCACGTCTTCCTCAAACAGGTTGCGCATTCTTAGACGCGTCTTCAAAGAAAGCCTTATCTCTAGCGTGCCCCGCGACGGCCTGGAAATATTGCAGAGTAGAGATTGGCCGAGTACACGCAACCGCGGGGCGCAAAGTGCATGGGGAATTAAGCAAATGATGACTAGCGAGGCGATGATAAACGGGTTCCATTCGATTACGTAGCGTGTCATGCTGGAATTATGCCACAAGAGGAATCATTTTTAGCCGTCTATGAATAATTTAGTACACCTTCGGGCGTTTCGTTTGGGCTCAGATTTCATGTTTTGTAGGTATATATTCCCCTCAAGGTTTCTTAATAGTGGCGTTTAATGAAATTTAATATTACCAAACTTATTAAAGGAAATCGCAACTGCTATTACCTTTTCCTCCATTAACAGTATCTGGCTAACGATGTATTACCGTTTATTAGCACGCCAGGAATAATTCATTCAGAATCGCAAAAGTATTCTCTTGGCCAGTTCATTTATTATTACTTCGTTATATGTTCGTTATTATCGAGAACAGTCCAATATCCTATTCTACGCAAACTTTTACATAAAAGCCAAGGCTTCAAATTTTCAGAGTTCAGGTTACTTCGAAGACCAGATTCCATTCTTCCAAGACAATAATGTACACCCTCTGCCTCGTGCTCGAAGAAGAAGAAACCATGGGCCACGTACCCACGGAAATTTGAAAGGGAGCCCCCATTTCCATGACAAATATTCAAAGATCCGCGTGGGTCAGAGATCGACCTGGGGCACGGCCGCCGCCGAAATTACGTACGCGATTGCAGCCGCGACTCGTGCACGTTCAGCCCTCGTTCCATCGATATTTCGCCAGCTTCGGGAAACGTGGAATAATGTCGGTCGCGTGTTACCGCCTGACGACATTCCGCTGGGCGATGTTTATTACGGCAACCCTCTCGCCGGAGACGAGTAGCGAGCGGGTCTCGTGTCGAGCGAGTAAGCGAGTCCCGCGGGCTCGGCCGCAAACGCGAGGTTATGCCTGAAGAAATCAGCAGATGCCGACGGGGTAATTACGAGGAGACGGGAAAGGCCTCGGTAGACGAACCAGAAGATTCTCAAGAATTGTGCCCCACTATTACCCCTAATCACAGGGAGAATGCGGTCTCTCGCGGAGATCCTCGAAACAAGGTGTACGTCCTGTGCTTGGGGAGTGGTCCACAGCTCGTTCAGGACACTCGCGTGAACGAGGGCAGGCAGCGAGGCTCATGTCACCGATTTGGCTGAAATTCTGCATGCAGTTAGCCCACGCGTCGTCAACGAAGGACCTGTTACTCCAAATTTCGCGAGAAAATCGAGTTAAAAGTTTTCCTCGCTTCTGCGTTAGGTAACTCTAAAAGCAGCGCGTCGCGTTTTGGCAAACATTTGGCACTTCGGTCTGTGAGACCGAGTGAAGTTTAAGTGGAGAAAATTCTTTTTTGGTTTGAAATATTATAATTTTAGTAATAGCAATTATTCGTGTATGTAATATTAACTCGTTAACCAAAAGAATAATAAGAAAATTGAATAAGAGGGTAGAAATGTAATGAGAAAAATATTCTGAAGCAATTAAATTTGCATTTCTTTTTAGTTTAGGACTTTGTCCTTATTTAAGAAGTCTTTTGAACATTTTTTAAACAAATCAACATTCATTTTTTTAACATTGTTTCTATTTTTGTTGTTTGATTTTTTGTTTTATTGCTTACGTTGCAATAATCAGCTAGAGTAAAAAGGAATACTAAAAATTCAGCAATAAATTCAAATATTTAACATCACTGAGCGTGAATGGGTGACCTCGTGCACTTCTCTGTGACTGTCTCCATGATTCATTGAAACTTGTTGGTTGGAGGTACTTAAGTTCGTTTTTTATCAGATAATTTCTGTGAGGTTTATTCTAACGTAGTATGCCCCCAAGAATCTTGCTACTTGCCGTACACTCCAGTTTCATTCGTGATTCTTGCTAGGGGGTTTATTTACTCGTCGCCTGCAAACAGTTGAATAAAGCGGCCTCTATCCGTCCGAGGTAAATTAATGAGAATTGTAACGTCTCCGACGGAGACGTCATAAATACGAAACCATTAACTTGGGGGATTCTTCGAGTCTTCTGTTCGCCGTAAAAGGACTTTCGAGGAGATCCCGTCGCTTTAAAGCAAATTTATGTTTACAGGAACCCCTTCTTTTATTACGAAAATCTTCAACCCTCTTTTCTACTCTGCCCCGCCGCTTGGAACTCTAGAGGGAGGGTTATTTAAGTCAAAGGCCATCGTTTCCCCTTTTATATCCACCTCCCAGCGCAACAATATTTTAAAATAATAACTTCCATGCTGCGTGAAAGTCACTTGTCACTTCGCAGAACGTAGAAGCGATGCATAAATTCATAGACGTCTCGAATTCGAGTTTGTAACCAGCAGCCCGCCTGGCTTTGTGCGCTCCCAGCGGCGGATGTGATTAAATATCGATCGCGAGGGCCGCGGGGAATAAAGCTGTTCGTGTAAATAATTTCGCTGAAAACGCTTAGTGTCCCGCATATTACCGCGACACGTGAACCAACAGCCCCAAAAAGGGTGGCGGGAGGGGGCGAGGGGGGAGGGGGGGAAGCACCGAACGCGAGCACACAGGAATTCATATCAACGAACGAGGTGTTACGATAAATTATTGCGCTCTTTAAATCTCAATATCGCGAATTCCGTATCCACCAATATGCGCTAAGGATAATTGATAACCCGATATCGGTTAATCGATACACAGAGGGTGCAATGTGATCGGGCTGCGGGGACGATGCGGCGGGAACAGATGGACCCTGCCGATATTGCTTTCGGCTATTTTTCGCAGGGATGCGACAACAGGTAAAACCGTGGCATAAGGGAAAATAGTCACGTGCCGGTGGCTAACGAAACAATCGGAGTGAAGTAATTAAACTAGCCTCGATCGGTGTACTCTGCGCACTGGCTACCTATGACAGTTCGCGACTGGCCATTTTAGTGAATTCAATGAAACTCCCTGCGTACGGTTGCCTCGATGCTACAAACTTCGGAATGTCATCATCCACTGACCGACGCTCTAACTTCAGAAGACGCTGCATGCAAAGTAACTCCTAGGGGTGCTCCCGGTAGATCTGCCTCGCACTCTGCGCGCAGTCGCGCTGGTTATTTGACGAATATAATTCCGCGGCGAGATTTCCCGTGCTCGCTGGAGGATAAGCATCAAAACTATTACGCGAGTCGGCTTGAAGAATAAGACGCGGGTGGGATGGGAGGCAACTCGTACCGGGATAAGCTCGATCGAATAGACAGAAGGTGTGCGGAGCCTTATCGTGGCGGGAAGGTTTCCATGTCGGAGGAGTAACTTTTCCCGCAGCGGCATCCTCGCTGAGATTTCGTTGGCCCTTTACATTTACGATCGCCGAGGACGAACCCGGTCAGCCCTGGCCGATTGCGCGAGATCGTACGTGCGATGCTCGTGCATGAGAAGTCGGTGGGGGGGGGGGGGAGGGGGATTTCGCGGTACCCAACGGGAAGACGGTGGAAAGTGTGTGGGATAAGGGTAACGGCCGCGGTAAGTGGGATAAAAGAAAAGGGGGCGATCGGCGCGGGCGGAAACTCATACTCGCCGAGAAACGTTTCGAGATATTGCGTTGCCACGGTCCAAAGTACGCCACACTTCTCGTTATATTCCTTCCGTTTCCGTTTTCGCTCGCCGCCATTTGAATCTGCCCTCGAATGTGCTCGTGCCATATTCCAGCAGTAGTAATTCTGCTGTACGAAAATGACCCCAGGTAGGTGGGCAGGAAACAGGTAAAACTGATGGCACATTCAGCCTTACTTTAATCATTTTCCAACCCTCCGCCCGTGACAGGAATATACTTTGCCCGGTATAAATGAGTTTTCCTTGAATAAACCACACGGTGGGCCAATAGCAGGTGCGGGTAATAACACAGAGCCGGTCCGCGCGCTATTATCCTTATCTACTTCGATTCGTCGAATCCACGCGCAATTTTTCTCCCCCGTTCTGTCACAACGCGGCTGTTAAACACACTTCAGCGACATCGGGGAGAATGCAGTGGATTCGGCCGCGGAGTGGGTCATTTTTCTCGATGCCCAAGCTGTTTTGTACTGGCGAAGTCTTCTCCGCCGGGGAACTATAAATCTCCAGCCACCTCTCAAACCTTCGATCGATCATTTTCTGTTTCAGGTGACAGTGAGGGACGACGGAAGGCCTTCTTTGTCGTCCACGACCCGCGTGGTGATCGCGGTGGCGGACATAAACGACCACGGGCCCGAGTTCGAGCAAAAATTCTACACCGTTCAGATACCAGCTTCCCCATCGGCCGACAAACCCTTGTTCCAGGTACGAAGTCCCTCCATTGTTTCGACCACTCTGACCGATTTCCCCGTCTTCGTAACTCTATCCGACCCTTCCATAGTTGAATTGGAACATGCCACCTCGGCCCTCGAAGTGAATCGAGTAACGGACGGAACCAGCGACTCTCTGCTTCGGTCCGTTCCTCCCTTTGCCTCCTTTTCGTACACCACGTAGAAGCATCCATCCGTCGAATATCTTGCTGTATATATTATCTGTTCACTCGCGAGGAAAAAGACCGTCCCGCGAGAGGAGCGCTCGTCCAGATTACGTACGCTAGACAAGAGGAGGCGTGCGTGAGTCGAGAACTAATCGAAACTTCGATTTCGAAGCGGCGCTATTTGTTTCCCTTGAGCCTCCAGCCGTTAAAGCACTGGATTGTATAGTTTCCGTTGTAGCCTCTCTTTCAAATAATAGTATCCGCCAGCGCGCCGAATTCTATGTAGCTATCTTGACTCGCGCGCTCCTTCAAAGCTGCTCGTTAACTCGTCAAAAGGGGAACGATTCCGAGGTCGAGTTTAGAAGCTCAGTATTTCCACGGATTTTCCAGTGGAGCAATTGTTCTTGAGTTCTATTTCGAAGCAGACTCCACTGCTAGTATCTGATCTAATATTCACTTTAGATAAGTAAACGATCGGCTGCAATCTCCGCCCTCTTCACCCCAATCACAAAGTCCAAGTCTCAAACCTCACGCTTCCCCGTAACGAGAGCCAGAGGTTTCCCTTGACGAAACTGTGCCTCGATGCAAAAGTCGATCCAGCTTATCTAACACCCCTTGGTGATTGCTTGGACCCCGTTTTAATTTTGTACGCCGTGACAGAGCCAGCATACACGCGCGTGCACAGGCGTTGATTCCCGACACGACGTGTCGCGCGAGCCGAGGTACAGAGAAAATGCGTCTGGTACGTATACGCGCCCGCAAAGGGCGGATTGCTTGCGATACATCCTGCTTTGTCGTTATCGAACGTGCCCCCTGCCTCCGGGTCGTCTCTTGTTCCCCGCGTGATCAAAGTGTAACAACCCACGGCCACTCTCGCTGCCTACCGCACCGTGAAAGGGTAGAAGATTTACCGCGCGAACACCCTCGCGACGGGATCCTCCCACGACCCTCCCTTGTTCCTCGGATTTACTACTAAGAGACGCACCAGCGTTCCACGTGTCGCCGACTTTGGGCTTCGATCGGCGGAAATCGCGGTACCGAGCAATTCAGCCCCGGCAATTGTTGCACGCTTACAGATCGATCCTGTCCTCGGATGATCGTTTCTAAAAGGGATTCATGTTTCAATGGGAAAGTTTGTTCCGCGCTGTTTAGAAGGATTAGGATACGTTTATGTTGAAGCTAGGAAATAAACTATAAGAGCGGCGATAAAAGCTGCTCGAAAATATCTTTCTGCCCAAACGTACGTGATTTATTTAAAATTTATTTAAGTCATAACCGTATTGTAAATACTGCTTAAAATCTGCTATGTTTATAAGTACATTTTATGTATAATTATAATTAATACAATAAGTGAATATTTATGCTTACATTTCGTTTTCAAATTAACGGATATTTCATCCCATAACTTATCTAGTACATATCGATTATGGTGATTTTTATCTTTCTGATCCCAAAGCGGGAATCTAATAAATACCTACTTCTCCAATTAATTTTTTAATATCCATCGTTGATAAGGGTAGGTATTATTCGTCGATGAGATCAGCGATAATAGCGAAGAAAAAGAAATAGTTGTTTCTCGACGCATTTATCGTTGGTTGTCTAGTAAGCATTGCTCTGCTCGCTGCTCCAATACCTATAAACACTTCCATTGTAATACAATATAATGTATTTCGACGCTTCGCTCTTATCGTCGCGTCGCTCTGGTCGTTTATCGCAGCTCCAACATAAACGTACCCTTAGAGAAGCTTCGAGATCCGAATAATCGATGATAATGAATCAATGAAACGAGCCCGAGTGGATCAAGCGCCGAAAAGCCAAAATGTTGGAAAATGTAATACGATAGCCGAATTCGGGAAGGCTATTAACCGGGAATGGAGGCGCACCCATTAAGAGTATATCCCGGTATCGCTAAATATTTGCAAAACTACAAGGGCGCGAGGGAAAATAAGGTAATAAATGGTATTAATGAGGCAGAGGTGTCCCGTTAATCCGATGTCAACAGCGATATGGCTTTTACAGTATGCTCGGAATATTTAATATAATATCCTCGGCCGCATTTCGTCGAGGCCAGGTTCGATTTCATCGAATATCGCGTTGCACCCGCTCGTTTCCGTAATTACCACCGGTGGTCGAGCACCGTACTTGGGCAAAATTCTGATCCACATCGTCGCCGCACACAAATTCCCCCGTTTTCACGCTCGATCTGTCGAGAATCTCTACACAGCCACCGGTTTTCCATGGAGGAAGGAGCAGCGCAGACAACCAGAGAACGTCTAGTACCTAAAACTGGTAGGAGAAGATCGGGGGAACCATAGATCACGAGCATAAAGCCCGATCCGTTCCAAGGGGGGGGGGGGGGTAGAAGAACGGTCCCATAGACCGTTCAAGCATCGAGAATCGGTTCTAATTTCGGCGGACGACATTCGCGACGCCTTAGCAACGTCGTCGGGCGTGTTTGAACGAATTGTTGGAGTAATCGAGCGATCGGAGCCGAGTGTCCCTCCGACGAGCCCGGGAGGAATCGCAAGCGGAGGGGCTTGGGGCGAATTAGCAGCAATGAATGCGAAAGTTAAACGCTCTCCTTCTCTCGTTCCCGACAGAAATCGAGGAACCGCTCGCGGGAGTTCGACCTTTCGATCGATACGTTACTAGAGAACGGGACTTGGGAGACATTTAGCCCCGACACCTTGTCAGGAGATCGTATCTTCAGGGTAAGGATCACCGCCGGCACGTAAAACTGACCCGCCGCGTGCACACACGGGCGGGGGCATAATTCATGCGTAAATGCGGAAATTGATCTGTCGGGTAGTTTACGCGAGCTCTTCTTTTTGTATTGATTTATGGCCGCTTCTTTGTTCATCTCGGTACTGGTGCGTTCGTTATATAATTATGGTGCTGCATCTTCGTGCAACCCCGCTGCCCGTTCCATAGGATCCGCCATGCATTCGTGTAACTTGATCGATCGTCCTTTTTCATCCCTTTTTATTTCGCCCTGCCCGATGCAACCACCCACACTTTCCGAGGTCTCATAAGCGTGCGCGATACGAGTTCGTGCGAACGTTATCAGTGGCGCACCCAGATAAGTAGGGGGCTAAGAGACCCTGGCACCCACCAGAAGAAGGGGCGTTGTAAGAAGAAAAGAAAATTGAATTTCATTCTGTAAATAAATTTTTATAATCACCTATTGAATTTGTATCCAAAATATTTTACTCCGTTCAACTCGGCTCCCCCCAAGATTAAATCCTGAGTGCGCCACTGTCCGTTATTATTTCGTTTCATTCGACTTTAACAACGCTTTCGCAAGCTCCCCAGAGTGCCCGAGCGCGGACGCTCGCAAATGTTCAATAACGGGAGGCCCGCACGAACTCGCGTCGCACGCGTTCCCGCTCTCTCTCTCTCTCTCTCTCTCTCTCTCTCACTCTTTCTATCTATCTATCTATCTATCTATCTATCTATCTATCTATCTATCTATCTATCTATCTATCTATCTATCTATCTATCTCTCTCCCCTGTGTATGTGTCCGTCTGAATCTATCCGCGACATTTTGCCAGTTTTGCTCGTCTCTATGTGTACACGTTATGCTGTTGAATGTTTCGCCTTTGTGTACGGGGCTGTCGCCTGATCATTCTCCATTCTCTGTCATCGTGGATTAATAATAAGGATCGCGGCGCCTGGGCCGCTAGCGCGAGAGCATGACCTAAGTGCCATGGAATGCATGAAGCGCGGTTTCTCGTTCGCCGATCTAAGACTGCATTGCTTGTGGGATAACGATTTCGTCGCCGAAACGAGCATCCCCCGACTCATAGTGCGTTTACTTGTGCTCAGGATGTTGCTCAGGCTGCGCTCATGCAACAGCATGGAAATTCTGGGTCTAAAAGCTCGAATAGCTGACGAGCTGGTACACGAAGGGAATATGTACAGTGGCTTAGTGATTCGTTCACGGAAATACAAAGTATAATCAGTATTCGTGAAAGCTACTGTTTCACTTTCACATCTACCTGTCTTCGTATCTATCATTTAATTCCTCAAATTTTAATGTAGAGAATAAGAGTCGATATGAATCCCTCAGCCGCTGTGGATATCCACGCAAAAGAAGCAGTGTATTCGTTCTGTCCCATGCATTAGCGAGGATACGTTCTTCCATGTATCAGCATGGGTGATTTCTTTCTCAGCTCGACATTACAGCGTTCCGTGCTCGAGCGATCGATCAGCCAGTTCGCCGAGCCGGGGCCTGTGTTTAATACGCTTCGCTGCAGAGGGATATTTGGCAGCTCGCAAGAGGGGCAGTGTTTTGCCTCCTCCGCCGTTCAGTTCCTTTCTTTTACCATTTTCGCGGTTTCGTTTCGCGTGCCGCATGGCGTCGACTGCGCGAATGCTACGCTTCGAGGTCACGAGCGCAATGTTTCGCGAGACACGTCCACGGAAAGCCGAGAGGACGAATCGAGAGGTTCTTAGAACGTGGATAAGATGTTTTAGAAATAATGAATTGTTTAGAAATTGCGCTCTAGATTTCACTTTCACTCGGTGATCACTGTAGACGAGTTTCTTTCGTTGCCTTTCTTTTACCAGACACTGTCGGACGTTCTATCGCGCGATCGTATAGGATCGAACGCCGCGAAATAATTTTGGGACGCGTTCAATGGAGCTTGAATCTTGCAAACTTTTCAGGATTTCTTTTTCCATTTCATTTTGATGCAGCCGTTGGCTCTTCTCTGTCGTGTAAAGTTATGTTGGTAGAGAGTCAGACCAACAAGGGGACTTGTAACTCTTGCCTAACGTGTCGACTGTGTTCCTGTATGCCAGGTTCTCGCGAATGACAGAGACGTCGGTGATAACGGAAGAATCCAGTACAGCATAAAGGGTGGCCGGGGCAAGGGCAAGTTCAAGATCCACCCCACCACGGGGATGGTGTACTCGCAGCGTGGATTCGAGGCTGGACAGGAGTACGAGATGATGGTAAGTAATGAAGAAATGAGCCCCAATTCGCAAAAATGCCAATTAGAAAGCCACCGCGGCGCATTGAACACCACTGGCTATCGTTTCGTATGACCCCAACGATTCGACGATCCCATGACGCATAAAGCCCTCCAATCAAGAGCAGATCCCAGTATACACAAAAGTTGCCAGACGAAAAGGGCACCGCGAACAGAGCATCCACAAATTCAACATGGGCGTAATAGCCCCGAGAGCCACGGCTCGCGATCGATCGGGAAGCAGTTCCCCTCGATACCATTTAAGTTCGAGTTTGACTTGCCTCTGTTTGGCAGATAAGGGCCGCCGACAGCGGGGAACCGCAGCGTAGTCATCAAACACGGGTGTCCGTGCAAGTTGTCGAGGTTCCGAAGGAATCCGAGAACCCGCCGGTCTTCAAGACGAACAATCAAAGCGTGGAGGTGACGGAGAGCGACGGGGTCGGTTTCCTCGTGGCCCTGATGCAGGCCACGGACAAGGACGGCGACTCCCTGTGGTACGATATCCTCGGTGAGTACACGCATCTGTTACAATCGCGTAGGATCCCTGACCGGAGTTGGGAGGTTCATTAGAATCCGCATAGTCACGGTACCCGCCGTCCTCTGCCAACGAAAAGCGAGAACTTGTGGCGTCCGCGTGTGTTGCAGATGGGAACGAGCGGGACGAGTTCTTCATCGGCCGCGACAACGGGAACGTGCTGCTGGCGAAGAAGCTCGACTGGGAAACGCAGAACTTCTACAATCTGACGATAGGCGTGATGGACAGCGTGCACACGGCAGTGACGCAGCTGCTGGTCACGGTGATCGACATCAACGACCACAGGCCGGAGTTCACGGAGGCCACGTATCGCGTGGACATCTCGGAGAACGTGGGGAAGGGCGAGAAGATACTGCAGTTGCACGCCACCGACGAGGACGAGGACAAGAAGGTGTTCTACAGCCTGCACGCCGCACAGAACCAGGCCTCTCTGGAGATCTTCCACGTGGACTCAGTGACGGGCGCTGTCACCCTGAACGAGGCTCTGGACCGAGAGACGATCGAGGAGCACGTGCTGACGGTGATGGTGAAGGACCAGGGGACGCCGGCCAAGCGTAATTACGCCAGGGTGATGGTGACCGTGCACGATCACAACGACCACGCTCCGGAGTTCATCAGCGAGATCATTCAAGGGAAAGTGTTCGAGACGTCGCCGATTGGCGCCGCAGTGGTGCAAGTCTACGCTATAGACAGGGACCGAGGGGACAACGCGAGGATCACTTACTCGATCACGTCTGGGAACGTCGGCAACATGTTCTCCATTCAGCCGGAGCTGGGCGCGATTCGAGTGGCCCGTGAATTGGACCTGAGCGTCTCCTCGGAGTACATATTGCTCGTGAAGGCCACGGATCACGGCTCGCCGGCGCTCTCCAATACGATACCAGTCCACGTGATGGTCACCATGGCTGACAACGCTCCGCCTCGTTTCATACAGAAGGAGCTGTCCGCGGAGATCTACGAGAACCAGCAGCTGGGGACGTACGTGAAGCACGTGGAGGCCAGAAGCACCTCCTCGTTGCAGTTTGAGATCGTCGGGGGCAACAAGGACGACACGTTTTTCGTGAACCCCAGCACGGGCATCATAGTCATCAAGAACGAGCTGGACTACGAGAAGACCAAGTTCTACAACCTGACGCTGGCCGCCACCAACATGGCAGGCGCCAGGGCCCAGTGCAACGTGATCATCCACGTGCTGGATCGCAACGACAACGCGCCCAGGTTCCTTCAAGCCACCTACAGCGGTGAGATCAGCGAGGGCGCCAGCATAGGCTCGCTGGTGCTCACCAACACCAGCACCCCTCTGGTCATAAAGGCGGAAGACGCTGACTCGGAGCTGAACGCTCTCCTGAATTACGATATCGTCGAGGATCTGCCGCGAAAGTACTTCCACATCGACTCCAGCACGGGCGCCATTAGGACCGTGATGGTGCTGGATCACGAGAGCATACCGAAGTTCTCGTTCCTCGTGAAAGTCTCCGATTTGGGCAAACCCAAGCTCTCATCCGAGACCACGGCCAAGGTGATGATCACCGTGATGGACGTGAACGACTGCCCGCCCAAGTTTCTGGAGAACGACTACAACACCACCCTGCTGTTGCCCACCTACAAGAACGTCGCTGTCGTCCAAGTCAGCGCCGTCGATCCGGACAGCTCTGAAGGAATCGCGCTGAGGTACGTGGGAACTTAAAGTGCCATTTTATTCATTAACTACCTCTTCGCAGTTATAAACCCTCCTCCTAAACAATTTAAGCACCCCTCGCTCTCAGAGAACGCTCCACTAGCCTATGCGTGCCTCTGTATGTATACCCGGCTTAAAAAACTGATTCACATTTATGCCCCTATCGCGCTTTCATTAGCATCCATTTACCATCATAATTGTTGCATGAAATTTGTACGATCCCCGTCCGATACGCGTCCATTTTTTCCCGCGCCCCGGAAGACCGTTGCTGTCCGCTTATATTCCGTGACGGCGAGGACATTTGCATGCTCGCTCGCGGTGGACGTTCTTTTCGCGAACGCTGACTCTGACGTCGCTCGTTCTCCACCGTCCCAAGATGCCCCCGGAGGTAACGATACTCTTACCCTCGTCTAGGTACGACATCATCGACGGGAACAAGGGGCACACGTTTGATATAGACGCTCAGACGGGCATCATCACGGTTCACAACCCGGAACGTATGAAGAAAAGCTATCTGCTGCGGGTCCGCGTGTCCGACGGGAAGTACTCGAGCGTCACCCAGGTGAACGTGATGGTGGAGAAGTCGGAGAACTCGGGCCTGGTGTTCCAGAAGGACGTCTACGAGGGCACGATTCCCGAGAACTCGACGAGGATCACGACCGTCGTGGTGGTGAACGTTCTCGGCAGCGCCCTGAACGAGCACATAGTCTTCGGCATCCTCAATCCCACAGACATGTTTGTAATTGGATCGACATCGGGGGCGATCCGAACCACGGGTATTAGATTCGACCGTGAAGTCTGCGACCATTACGAGCTGATAGTGGAGGCGAAGAGCCAGATGCCGAACGGGGAGAAGCCAAGGGTGGCGCACGTGATCGTCAACGTCACCATACTAGACATCAACGACAACTGCCCGATGTTCGTCAACCTGCCCTACTACGCCGTTGTGTCCGTCGATGCGCAAAAGGGTGACGTTATCACGAAGGTGAGTGGGCTGCAGTTGTGTTGTGTTTCAAAGAAATTTCTCCTTTAGGGTAAGTCCGGGAGGGATGGCCCACTTTTTTTAAAACAATCAGTACACCGTAAATTTAGTAGTTTTATCAAGGACAAAAATATATTTCGGAAAGGAAATACATTTAGATAAATAATATAAAATTGAATTAAAAATATAATAATACGTTTAAAAAAAAAATAAAATAAAATTGCAGTCTATGCGAAAGGCCATCTCACCCGGACAGTCCGGGTGAGATGACCCATATAAAAATACATGTTATGAGGTTAATAAGACGAAAAATTATTTCTTTCTCTTGCACAGAACTTTTCCACACTCATTGCATAAGTTCAAAAATTTCGAGCATCCTTCGTGAAACTATTTTTCACAGCTCAAACAGCGAAGCCAGTCATCGGTTTTCGATGTACAGCTGGACTGCTTCTACGGCTTTCAACAATACCTCGTTTGTCCATAACTTCCTACGCTGATTACATCTTCGTTTATATTCCGTTGGCAGGTTCTACAAAAACATTTACTAGCTATTATGCATGATTTTATGATGGGCCAACTAACCTGAGAGTCAATGAGCGCTGACTCGCTTGTTTTTTTCAATAATTGTACGACAATATCTCATCACACGAACGTAAATATAAGCTCGAAACATTATATTAAAACACTGCATTGAGAAAAACGCATTACTTTCTCGTAAAATGTCAGTAAATTATAATTTATGGAACACGTAGAAAATTTTCGAGAATAGTTAATTTTTACATTACACATAACTTACCTGATTTGCGACGCTCAATATACCACTAAAAACAACTGAAAATTGCAACGTTCTAGAACATAAACGTGATCGAGCTATCTCACTCGTAAGGCCATCTCACCCGGAATTACCCTACAGTATTATTACGATCCTATCGTGGTTGTCTTTTCGTCTTAATGATGGTCGCTGGGTCTGACCCTGTACTATCGCGATATCCGAGTGTTGTGACGCTTAGAAATTGCAAGGAACGCATTTAAATCGGCGCACAGGTGCACGCAGTAGACATGGACAGCGGCGATAACGGGGAGGTGAGGTACGAGCTGAAGAAAGGCCACGGGGAGCTGTTCAAGGTGTGCCGAAAAACGGGCGAGATATCTCTGAAACAGAACCTGGAGGGCCACAATCGCGAGTATCAGCTGACCATCGCCGCTTACGACGGTGGTAAGTGGACCGATCGTTTGATCCCCTTAACGGTCCTCTGTCCGAACGACTTTCGACAGGCTTTAAAACGTTATTTCAGGTATTACACCTTGCTCCATCGAGGTGCCGGTGAACGTCAAGGTGATAGATCGCTCGATGCCGGTGTTCGACAAGCAGTTTTACACGGACAGCGTGCTGGAGAGTATCGAGGTGCACTCGCCCCTGGCCCTGTCCATACAAGCAGAATCACCGCTCAGTCGCAAGCTCATATACAGCATAACGAAGGGCAACGATTTCGAGGAGTTCGCCCTGGATTTCAACACAGGTGAGGGAAAACATTTCATCGCGCTGGCAAAAACCGTTTTCGAAAACTGTTCGACGACCGTGCCGAAGATTGAATTAATCCCGCGGTACACCCTCCCCGCGTATGGAACGATGAAGTTGCAAAGTGAATGGGAACGGTGCAGCCTTTCAGCCACGCGCCTGGAAAAAGCTTCAAAAGACCGGCGTGTTCCCGGGTGTCGTTCGTTTGTTTCGTTCTATTAACGTCCCACGTCATCGTTCCATGCAGGACGATAACACGGACGAGTAGAGGCGTGTACAGGATCAACTACGCAGCTCGATTTTCTCGATTGCTCCCGATATTGATCGATAGCAATCCGTACGCCTTAAAAGAAATGCCACACGCGTCGATTCGAGAAGCCCCGGAAATGATGAAGACGAGCGAATTATACGGTTCGACCTGTGTATCTCGCCGAGAGAGATTCGTCTTTTCGTTCGACGTGCACCTGATTGTGTTACGACAGCGGCGAACGTGTGTTACATTCGAAACGTAAACGCGCGATCGAAGAGCGCTACATCCCGAATCCAGTCCCGAATTAAACGTTCTTCCTACAAGGATTCTCATTTCAACTCGGCTGTGGGACCCATGTAATAACTTTTCAAAGCCGCGGGTTGTCGAGTGAACCGCGCGCAGGTACTTTCCGTTTCATGTGAATGGTATTCGGTGACTAAATTCTAATCAAGTAACGGGTGTAGTGGTGAGATTTTAGAAGAATGGGGGATGTTGGAATGTACCGCACGTAACACGAGCTGCGAGATCTGATTACACCAATTACGATAATTTTCCTTCTTTTTGTTTTTTAAGTACAATTTACTATTTTTATTTCCAAGTCGATCGAGATCGAAATTGGAGCTGGTTTTTTAAGATTTGTCACTTCGATCGTTTTCTGTTTACGGTTGAATCCACCCTCTTTACCCGTCTCTCCCCATAATATATTCTTTACGAACGCTTACCTGATTGAACTAGAAATTAAAGTGTTGTTGTATCTCCCTGTTTCGCAGCCCCCGACAGTAACAATGGTCCTTGTGAGTATAAAACATACTAGTTCTATCGGTCTGCTGTGTTGCACTGTTACAACGCTACTGCACTGCTCTCTCTCTCGTTTTCTCTCTCTTTTGGTTTCACGCACAATTCCAAATAACAACGATTATCCTTCCTTCTAATCTCTTCAGACTTAAAACGCCCATGATTATTCTAGCGCTCGTATAGGTTAAAATAATCGAGTTGTCGTCGAATATTTTAACATACCTCTGCTTCCCATCAATCATTCCCCAAGTTCTCATCCATACCGCCACTCGATCCTTCAATTGAAATGTCCTTTTCTTGAAGGTAGTTTTAACCTTCCTTACAATCCCTTTTAGCCACCACAAGTTATTCACAAGAACTCAAGCTCCTTTAGTGTATTCAATTCTCCATTCCCTTTAGTCACATACAACCGCGTTATTATGCCTCCCTCAAGATCATTCAGAAGATCCCAAACAATCCAAGACTTCGAACAATTCTAACGCTCAGATACAAAAAGCCACCCTGCAGAACTGTAAGCGCTAGAAACTCAGAATGCCAACTCAAACAAGTAGAAAAACCCGCATCCAAGCATTCCGTTTCCCACACAGCTTCTGCGACTGCGTCTACCTGCACACCACGGACCTTTGGAAATCTAACCACTCGCACGGGAAATGGATTCTGTAAAAAGAGCCGAACGCTATTAACAACGCATCTTTTAACACCGGGCATGCTAACTCCGATTCTCCACCCCCTCCCTAGTAGAGGACGCTTCGGATCGTGCACCTAGGAACCTGCCACTCTCACTTTTAATCACCGTTTCCCTCCTCGTGCCCCGTAACTTGAACCGGTCTCATTATCTCATAGAAGCAACGGAGCTGTGTAAAGCGGGCTTGGAGCACAGTGTTGCTTAAACGCCAGTATGTTGTTACTTCGGGAACCGCTCTTGCCGCAGCAATTTATCTAGAAACTTGTCTCGACCGAGGCTTATCGTCACCACCACCACATATACATACATATTTTTTTTTCTAATTCACTTACCCGAGATTCTTGCAGCTTCGCTCCGCTCGCATGACCATGCCTGCACCTTGGACAGCGCAAACTCGAAGGGACAGCGTCCCTGTACCTCCAGTAAGCCATAGAACCCGAGAGTGAGAGAAGAGGTACAGGAACGTGGACCATTTGTAACAGGTTGACTGTGGTAGTTCTTTCTTCGGTGTTTCTTCTCTCGAGATCGTTAAGACGGAATGTTAAATAAGGGCGGAGTGAATAGCTAGCTTTGGGTGGGGTAAGTGTTTTGTTAAGAAGAGGTTCTTTGTTGGCCCCAGGAAATGGTCAACAAGTTAATCTTCTACCACCTTCAGTGAGAGGAAGTGATTCTTACTTATCTGCTTTCTTAGTGAATCAACATCGAACCGAAAGCAATCTGAACCACCGTCAACCTGTTACGTTGCACATAGCGCTGTCATGTTCGTAGGTGCAGACACATTCTGGTAGCATTCGCAAATTCATCCACGGTACACGAGCGTCTTGTGCAAACATGTTTACCACGTGACTCGCATATTCACCCAGTGCCCCTTGGTGTCCGCGAAACCGAGCAACTCTTCGTTCTTTCGTACACCACTTGTGAATCTAATGGGAATGATCGCTGGCTTTACGAGTCGCTGGCGAGGTACGAACGTAGATGATCGCTCGCGCGCGGATCGCCCCCCCCCCCCCATCCAAGTCTGAAAGGAACAGTTTCTCGGCTTTGTGGACGCTAACGCTGCATAGACCGCGCTTTTTGGGTCTACAATCTTCTCTTCAATAAATCAGGTGTAATCTATGTGGTGGATGAGCTGGATTACGAACAGAAGAAGCAATACGAGCTGACCGTGAGAGCGACGGACAGCGTGTCCGGCGTTTACGCGGAAGTCCTCGTCAGCATCCTCGTGCTGGACGTGAACGACTGCCCGCCAGAGTTCACGCAGGACTCGTACAACATCTCCGTGTCGGAGGCTGCCTCGTTCGGCACTTCTGTGCTAAAAGTCAGCTCCAGGGATAACGACACGGGTAAGCAATCATTCTGGTACGTTATAATGCACGTCGTAGATTGGTCTCGCTTTCCAAACGCTGAAGAGCCCTCCTAGAATTTCTAATTAACGTCGAGCAGGGCGGGCTCTTAGAGTGTCTCGTAAATAACGCGAAATTTCACGGTCGTGTAAGATTCGCGTTACCGTAATTATTGCGAATGGCTGGTTCTTTAACGAGCATCGAAGCATGGATTATGGCGATGCAATATCCTTGAACCAACCGCGCGTTATTACGTCGAGATCGCACAGTTGGGTTCAAAATCTCCTTCGGTCTTTTACTCGATAGCTCGCTCGTATCACCAACGAATATTGTAAGCAGAATTGTTGCGACGCAGGTATAAATCAGCAAGTACGTTACGCGATACAAAACGACACGGAGAACAGCACGGACCTGTTCCACATCGACCCCGAGGAAGGTGTAGTGTTCCTGAAGAGATCGCTGGATCACGAGGCGCACGAGTCGCATCACTTCACGGTGATCGCGATCGACCGGGGCGTACCGAGCCTCTCCAGCACCGCTCACGTATGGGTCACTGTCATCGACATGAACGACAACCCGCCCAAGTTCGAGCAGCCGTCCTACACGTGCTCCCTGTCCGAGCACGCGGAACGGGGTCAGTTCGTGACGGTGGTGTCCGCCAGCGATCCAGATTACGTCGACGAGAAGCTCACCTACACCATCGTGGGTGGTAACGAGCAGCAGACGTACAACATCGACCAGTCCACCGGCATCATATCCCTCATCAACATGCAGAACTTCGGCGAGAAGAAGCTGAGCATGCTGAACGTCTCTGTCACCGACAACGTCTACACGAGCTTCACCCGCGTCAAGATCGAGATCCTGCCCGCCAACAGGCACAATCCAAAGTTCCCCAATCCCGTGGTAGAGGTGACGGTGCTGGAAAACCAGCTGCCCGGCAGGCTGGTGACCAGTGTGATCGCCAGCGACGAGGATTTCGGTGAATACGGCACGGTGGTGTACACAATCGCCTCCGACCTCATGAAGGAGATCTTCGACATCAACAGGCTGACGGGCGAGATCGTTACGAGGAAGAAGCTGGATCGCGAGGAGCAGAAACTGTACGAGCTGCTTGTGATGGCTACCGACGGCGGAGGCAGATCGGGCTTCGTGATGGTCAGGGTGAAGGTTGGAGACGAGAACGACAACACGCCTGTTTTCCTTTTGAGAGAGTACAAGGCGAGTATACACGGGAATCTCAGTCTGAACACGCCCTTCTTGAAAGTGAAGGCCCAGGACGCTGACGAGGACGATGCTGCGAGAATTGTTTACTCCATATACGAGCTTCAGACTTCCGAGGCGAAGGCGTTGTTTGGCATCAACCCAGACACTGGTTCGCTGTTCCTGCAGAAGAGCGCTATGCCCTGGGGTAAGTCGTGGAAGCCATCTTCATTAGCGTGTCTATCACTGTTTTCTGAATATTAAACAACTCATTGTCTATTAAAATGTGTTACAGAAAATCAATTGTTCGAGCTTTTCATCCGTGCAGAGGACAAAGGCGTGAGAACGCATCACACGGACGTGCCACTCAACGTTTACATAATGGGTCCACAAGACATCCCTCCCCTCTTTGAGCGGAAAGAGGACAAGTTCTTCATATCCGAGGCATCTCCAATCGGCACGCCGATAACAAGACTGCGAACCGTCACCAACAGCACGGTGACTTACAGAATAGTTTCCGGAGATGAAGATTCGCCGCTCTTTGCGATAGACTCCCACGGTCAGGTGACCCTGACTAAACCTCTGGATCGAGAATTGAAAGATAGCCATCTGATCGGAGTTCTCGCCGAGACAGACTCCAGCCCTCCGTTAACTGCTCTCGCCGAGATATCCTTGCAAGTGTTGGACGAGAACGATCACGCGCCAAAGTTCGAAAGTAACCCGTACAGTATCAGTCTGGCGGAGAATATCGAGGAAGGGACGTCGATTTTGAAGATCATCGCACACGATGACGATCTAGGAAGCAACAGGGAGGTTCGATACTCCTTTGGCTCTGACATAGGCGAACTGGCGAACGTGTTCACGGTGGATGCTTACACCGGGTGGATATCGACGTTGGTACAGCTTGACAAGGAGAAACAGCCAGAGTACAAGTTCCAGGTAAGTCGAGTATCAGGTTTTGAATCTGTCGACATACAGCTGGGCCTCGCCTTTTGCACTCTGCATCTACTTTTACATATACTATGTAATTTCTAGCTCTACTATTTTTCTATGTAGGGTAAATCCAGGAGACGCGGTCGACCTAATATAAAATGGCTATTTAAACTAATGTAGATATTACTTATTTTATCACAACAAACCTATATATTCAGAATTTTATGCTGATTCAGAAAAACTGGTCGTTATTTGTTTTAA
Source organism: Andrena dorsata (assembly GCA_929108735.1). NCBI lineage: Eukaryota > Metazoa > Arthropoda > Insecta > Hymenoptera > Andrenidae > Andrena > Andrena dorsata. Next base: position 55,915,885 of record OV815489.1, read on the forward strand.
GACAATATTTACTGTAAGTCTGATTGAAAATTGAAGTCATGACATCTGACCACCTCTCTCGACGTGCCGGGAGAAATGGTTTTCGTCGTTGGGAGAGACCACTCACATAATTATTCATGGAAAAATAACAAAGAAGAAAGTAAAATTATTTATGAGTGAATACATCTATCGATTTATTGATATTTAATTTGTTTACGCTGAACAAGTAAAGAACCCGCCAAAGAGAAAATGAACTACCTACTGGTGATTAGCAAGGCAAATGAATGCAAAAGTGAATGAATAAATAAAAATAATAATAAAATAATAATAATAATAAATAAAAAATAATAAAAAATCATAACTCGACCATCTCTCCTTTCTGCAACGAGAGATGGTCTTCTCGTTAGTTTTAAGAGGAGTTAATATGGCCAAATACTTTGGCTGAATTGTCCCTCGATATCTCTACTATTTTATTATCCCCAACGTTAACCGAAAATAAACTTAGAAATATATTTTAAATCCGATTCTGTACACCGCTGTTTGACAAAAGAGGTTCAATGTAACCTCAATTTGCCTTTTATAGCTTATAAATCCAGAAAACACAGGAGGAAGCGAAATGACGCTATTCATTCAACTATTTGACTTCTAGAAAAGTAATTGGTCTGCACTTTATCGCGTTTTTACGTATAGAGTTTGAAATATAGCGACTCGACCAACTCTCCGGCCCGACCGCGTCTCCCGGATTTACCCTATTGTTTTTTTACATGTATTTGTTTTTATTTTTGTACCTTCTTGTTATTTTCGTAATATCTACTGACGCAATAAAGAATTATTATTCTTACATTTGCCAGCGAGTTTCGAGACAGTTTATCAATGAATATCGCTGTTTGTTTCGTCAGGTGGTAGCCACGGACAACGGCAACCCGAAACACTTCGCGAGGACCTCCGTGCACGTGAAGTTGAAGGACTACAACGACAACGCTCCAGCGTTCGTAGATGATCGTTACGAGGCAGCGGTGACCGAGGACGCTCTGCCAGGAACGGTGGTAGTGAAGCTGGTCACCGTCGACAAAGATTCGGATGTTAACACGCCGATAGAATTCTACATAACATCCGGTGACCCGAGATCCCAGTTCCAGATCAGGTCTACCGGCGAAGTGTACGTGGCCAAGGCCCTAGATCGAGAGACGATCGATCGTTACGAGCTGGAGATCGTCGGCACCGACGGCAAATTCGTCTTCAAGACCCGAGTGACGGTACAGATCCTGGACGTGAACGACAATCCGCCATATTGCCTGAGGTACCGTTATAGGGAGGTCCTCTCCGAGGGATCTCACCCTGGCAATTACGTGCTCACCGTACTGGCCACCGATTACGACGACGAGCCGAACGCGAAGCTGCGTTTCTACCTAACGGGCGACAGCAATGACAAATTCTCTCTAGACAAGGAGACCGGTGTGCTGAAGACGGTCGGTCAACTGGACCGCGAGACCCAAGCGAAATACTCGCTCACGGCCCACGTGCAGGACAGGGACAAACCATCATGGGAGTGCTCCTCCCAGCTGGAAATCCTGATCTCCGATCTGAACGATAACGCCCCGAAATTCACCATGAAGGCTTACAGCGCCACCTTGCCGGAAGACGTGGAGGTGGGCACCCTGGTGACCAAGGTGCACGCCACGGATGATGACATCGGCATTAATCGCAAGATCAGATACGAGTTCATCGACTCTGCCGACGGCCAGTTCCTCATTGCCGCTGATAGTGGTATCGTCACCCTTGGCAAGTCACTGGACCGAGAGACGAAGGCGATGTACAACGTGACTATACAGGCGCTGGACCAGGGCACGCCTCAGCTGATGAGCTTAACATCGCTGATCGTCAACGTACAGGACATCAACGACAATCCGCCCGAGTTCGCCTCTAAGGTCTACTTCTCCAAGGTGCCCGAGATATACGCGGTTGGCACTGAAGTGGCTAGAGTCCTCGCCACGTCTAAGGACACCGGAGTGAATGCTGATGTCTACTATTCGATCGTTGGCGGAAACGAGCACAAGAAGTTCCAGATCGACGCGAGGACGGGAGTCATCACGATCGCGGAGCAATTGGACTACGAACGCGCGCGTGATTATTTCCTGACCATTCAGGCCGTGGATGGCGGTATCCCGCCGCTGAGCAACCACGCCACGGTGAATATTACCGTGATCGACAGCAACGATAACGCGCCCATCTTCAGCGAAGTTTCGTACAGGGCTTCTGTGAGGGAGGACGCGAAGGTTGGAGAGAAAGTCGCGCAGGTGAGCAACGTTTTAATTGCTTCATCCGAGGTACCTGCGGCCAATAACAGGCAATCCTTACAATTATACATTCACAAGCACTGTTTCGTTTATATTTTATTTCGTCTTTGGCGCTTCAGGTATTCGCAAACGATCTGGACAGCGAAGAAAACGGAAACGTGACGTACTATATAGAACGGGGCGACAGGCAGAAGCAATTCTCTATTGACCAGAAGACGGGGCAAATCACCGTGGCTGCTCCCCTGGATCGAGAAGACGTGAGTATAAATATTAAAGTGGCGTTGCAAGGAATACAATTCTAACGCAATTGCACTTTGCATGCCAGGTCTCCAACTACGTATTGGAGGTCCACGCGCGGGACAGCGGTATACCAATGCTCTCCAGCTTCGTGATGGTGAACATCGAGACCCTAGACGCAAATGACAATCCACCTCTGTTCTCCCTCTCAAATTATACCGCGGTGGTGCAAGAGGACAAGCCCCTGGGCCACACAGTGCTGCAGTTCGTAGTCAACGACGCGGATATCGAGCCGAATGCCGATCCGTATACCTTCGACTTCCGGTCCGGGAACGAGGGCGACGCGTTCCGGTTGGAGCAAGACGGCACGCTGCGGACAGCGACCAAGTTCAACAGTCGGGTGAAAGACAAATACGTGCTGCACATACGCGTCTTCGACAACGGAAGCCCGCCCCTCTACTCGGACGCGTGGGTGGTGATCAAAGTGATCGAGGAGTCGCAGTACCCACCTGTGATCACGCCCCTGGAGGTCGTCATTAACTCTTACATGGACGAGTACCCTGGCGGTATCATTGGAAAAGTTCACGCGACCGATCAGGACCAATACGACACGCTGCTGTACAGCTTGATGCCCTCGTCCCCTATACCGAACGATCTCTTCCAGGTGGACAAGGTTGACGGCACACTGGTGGCCCTTCCGCGGCTCGACGTTGGGGAGTACAGGGTAAACGTGAGCGTGACGGATGGAAAGTATCATTCCCACTCCATCGTGAAAGTTAACGTCGACCTTGTAACAGAAATGATGCTCGAGAACTCTGTGATCGTTCGGTTCCGAGAGGTCAGTCCGGAGGACTTCATCCTGAGCCACCGTAAGGGATTCGTCAGGACCGTGCGCAACGCGATGAATTGTAGATTAAAGGATATCGTGATCATCAGCGTCCAGCCATCGACAGACGAGGCAAATGTGATAAAATCACGCGCGATCCGCCAGGCTGTCCACAATGACTTGGACCTCCTGTTCGCTGTGAAGAAAAGTGGAACTGCTTTGGGATCGTCGGGCTTCTATGCTTCAGAGAGCATACGCGAAGCTCTGAATCAACACATCGAAGAGCTCGAGGAGTCGACGAAGCTGGTAGTCGAGGAGATCGTGAGGTTCAAGTGCAACAAGGGCTACTGCGTTTACGGGGACTGCCAGGACAAAATCATTCTGGATTTGACGCAGATAACACCTGTAGCCACGGATGTGATGAGCTTCGTGTCGTCCAGGCACAAGCACAAGATGGAGTGCAACTGCAAGGAGGGATACGCGGGTAGTCATTGCGAGATGGTCGTCAACGAATGCGCCAGGGATCCTTGCCCTCTCTTCAAGGTCTGCGTACCCGACTCCTCCGTTCAGGGCTACTCCTGCCAGTGTCCAGAAGGCTTCGCTGGTCAGACCTGCGATATAGACATCTCCAAATGCCACGACGAGTCCTGTTACATCCCACGGAACCCGATATCCTTCAGCGGGAAGAGTTACGCTCGCTACAGGATCGACAAGGCCCTCATCCGGCAGACCATCGAGGATCGCCTCAGTCTATCTCTGAGGATCAGAACGGTACAGCTAACTGGAAACTTGATGTACGCGGCTGGCAAAGTGGACTACAACATCCTGGAGGTCGTCAACGGAGTCGTGCAGTACAAGTTCGATCTGGGAAGCGGGGAGGGTTTGGTCCGCGTGAGCAGCGTGTACGTGAGCGACGGGCAGTGGCACGAGATCCAACTGGAGCGAGAGAGCAACAGCGCCAGGTTAACTGTGGACGGAAAACATGTGGCCCATGGTTCAGCGCCTGGCATCAACGACATCCTGAACCTTCAATCGGATGATCTCTACTTGGGCGCGGAAGTTAGACAACATCCCTCGATTCTGGGCTTCGAGGACGTACAGAGAGGCTTCATAGGGTGCATGGACGACGTGAGGATCGCCAGAGTGTCCGTGCCTCTACACATGAGCGGTGCCAGCAGCGTGGCTGTCCTGAAACGGTTCGCCAACGTCGAGTTTAGCTGCGACGCCACTACCGTTCTCGTGCCACCTGGGATCTGCGGGTCTCAGCCTTGTCAGAACGGTGGCACGTGCAAGGACTCCGGGGGTGACACTTACGAGTGCCAGTGTCACACCCGGTTCGCTGGTCTGGCTTGCGAAATAGACACCGATCCCTGCGCATCATCGCCCTGCCTGTACGGAGGACGCTGCAAAATTCTACCAGAAGGAGGCGACTACGCCTGCGAGTGCGTCGGGCCGAATCTCAGCGGGAAACGTTGCGAGTTCGGCAGATACTGCATCCCCAATCCGTGCATCCACAGTGGCGTGTGCGAGGAGGGCAACAACGGTCCTATTTGCAAATGCCAGGGCTTCACGGGCGAGCTTTGCGAGACGGACGTGAACGAGTGCGACGCTAATCCCTGCACGAACGGCGGCACCTGCGTCAACGAGATCGGCACCTACAGATGCATCTGTCCTCCAAATATGACCGGCCTGAACTGCGGGAATCCGGCGTACTCCACGCCGATCATATCGAGCCATTTCAACATCACGTGGGAGCAGCTGATGTGGATCGGTGTCGCTGTGGTGTTGAACGTATTCCTAATCATCATATTCCTTGCGTTCCGTAGGATCAGGATGAAGCGCACGCGAGCGCGGGCGAACAACATCAACAACGAGACGAGGAAGCAGATAGTCCTGAACTCGGCCAGGCCCCATGAGCACGAATTCAAGCGCAGCTCGAAGCTGAGCAACCTGGAAGTGATACAGGTATTACCCGTGCACATCATTCTCTACTATTGTCAGCACTGAAAACGAGCGCATGCTTCGGAGGATCGCGTCGATCCTCGTACGCCAATGGTAGACGATTAGTGTGTCTTTTCTTTTTCATGCCGTTTTTTGTCTTCGTTTGCGATCATCAGCCAGTATCCCCGAACCACCCTTTCCGTTTGAGAGTGACGCGTGCGTTGAGTTTAAGGATTTCGTGTGATTCTTTTTTGCAGAGAGAACCTCCCCAATGCCCTCCCAGACCCGCCTCCTACACCCCCAGCTCGAACAACGAGCCAGCCGCGTACGGTAACTCGGCAGCGGTGGCCCTAAATAATCTGGACACCCTGCGCAGCTACGGTAGCGCCGGGGACGAGCTGGAGAACTTCCCGCCAGATTATTTGCGAAACCTGAATCGCAGCACTCCCGTACCCCCTCCGTCCTTGACCCTCGCTAACCCCGTTGGCGGAAACGCGACAGGCAGCGACACGGATAGCCTCCATAAGCCGAGCTGGCAAGAGCAGATGCAGCTGGCTTCCTTCATCACGGACACGACCAAGATCAAGAATGGTGAGTAGTATGCGTTGCTGGTTCCTCTCCCCCCTCTCGGGCTCATCGTAGCTTTTTAACTTTTGTTTTCGCTTGCCGCATGCATTCGTGGGTGGAACTTAGTTTCCTCTTTCACCGATCAAACGATCGCTCAGCAGTTTTGGGTACTTGCGCTAGTGAAACGGATAGCGTTGAATGATATGAGAAGTCTGTTGCTAAATATTCAGCAGTTAACTGTAAGCAAAACTTCTGAGCGATAGCGTACATCCTCCATCACCCCCTCCTTCCTCCCCTTCTCTCTTTTAACCTCTCTTACAATTAGATTTATCTTCACTCGACCGTCTCCTTCTTCTTATAATACTTCCCCCGTCCCTCTTCTTAATACGAATATCCAGAAGAGAATGCTGACCTGGGCGTGTAGCGAGTTTTGAATTAACACTGGTGTATCGTATTGTGTGCGCTAACAGACCTGAAACGAGCGAGCCCAGTGGTACCAGAGCTGACCACTGGAGGACTTCTACTAAATTCTTCTCGACGCGTGCCTCATGGAGGTGGGACCTCCGTTGCCTCCATGACGTCCATCGAGGATGATCCTCGTATTGTCGGTGGTAAGTGGAGTAATTAGAGCCGTAATGCCTGAACGAGTTACGATAGGTATTCTTCTTCTTCTATATTTTACTATTTTTTTTTTTTTGGGGTCGCTTCGCTTCACGCTATCCCTATCTCTCGGCCAGTCTGTTTTTATTCGAATCCCTTCACGATACACCGCTTCTCTCCTCTGCTGAGTATCGCGGCGTCAGATCGTCGCACGTAGCGTGTCGGAGTACAGTTGTTGTCTTGCAATGCTTTTAGGGTATCACTGGGACTGTTCAGACTGGGTCAGGCCAAGTCAAAACCCCTTGCCTAACATCACGGAGGTACCTGGAAGCGAAGTACCAGACTCGTCCAGCTTCCACAGCAATGAGAGTAACGAGTCGAACACTCATCAGTTACCGTCAGGTGAGTAGGCGGATGCATGCAACATATCATTGCTTTCACCTGTCACTCGCACCACGAACACTGTCAAGTTCTAGTAGCATTGGTTAATCTTGGCTAGACTTTCTTCAAGCCTTACTTTTCGTAGCGTAAATGAGTGTACCTAATAATATTAACTGGTGATGGGATCAAGCGCGTCGCAAGTAATACCACTCATGAACACATTGAACTTGAACCTGGAGCAAGTATCAGTACTCTGCCTGCCGTAGAACGACACACTTGTTTTGTAAATGGTGGCGTAGGCTCCAATAAGTCTAAGTTAATTTGTAAGACACGGGAGTACGGAGTGTGTTGACGTCGTAACGCGTGATTCGTTATGCTTGCAGTGCACGGCTCTGTAGATCCAGCGAGGGACATCGAAACGTTGAACGAAGACCAGGAATCAGAGTATGTCGGGGACTCGGAATGCGGGACCGAATTCTCGGAGCAGTATCACTGCGCGGAGACGCAACGGCTGAATCCCCTCGACAGCGGCGGCGAGGGGGAGTACAAATACAAAGGTTCCGAAAGTTACCTCCGCCATCCGAACTCCTATCTGCCGCACTACAACATCCACACGGACACGGAGAACGAGACGAACCCGTTAAATGGGCGTCTCAGTACGCTAGAATCGGACGAGGAGGAAGACGACGTAGTGCCTTATGGTTTCCCGAGCAGCCGACGGAACCGATGCCACAAGGGGGACGAAGCAGACGAGATCGGTTCGGTGATCACCACCCTCGAGGAGAGGAACTCGTTATTAGGCGGCGCCACCAGCAACAGCGACTTATCCACTAACTTATGCGAGATCGACGACTCCGAGTACGAGATCGCCGATCAGAAGAGCAACGGCCGCCTGTGGTTGTCGGGGAACGGTATCACGCAGACCTCGGTGTGACAAATAGTGGTGTCACCGTTCGAGGGCAGACAGAACGTGATCGTCGTGCTTGTTCTGTGCTTCTCGAGTAAGACAGAGTGCGAATGCTTTGTGAATACGTGAACCGTTTTGTACATACATATTATCGGCATAGTTAGAGAAAGGAAGAGAGTGTACAGAGGCAGCTATGAGATAAGGAGCTGGTACGAGCTGAAGGTAAACAATTCACGTACTGACAATGAGCCAGCGGTGCACGCTCGCTGCCGTGCGGCTGCATCGCGCCTCAAATCTCCTATGTAGGTAGAGCTTAGGTACTAACGTACTTAATTCCGCGATCCTCCACGAAATTGTATCGAGCGGCAAACATGAGATAGAACGTACACTTGTTCGGGGAGCAAATCTTCTTTTGCATACGTTTGTTGCGTTAGACCATTCACGGGGAACGCAGCAGCTCACGGATCCTTTTAACCATTGGTATGAGATGAGTGCATTCTGTTCGGATACGAATTTACTTAACACATACGTTTCGACGGTTTTTATACTCTGTGGACCATTAAGTGTCTCGTAAGTTTTCTTAATCATTGCGAAACGTTAATCTTTCTTATTCTACCAAAGGGGATGAGGTTTAGTGAAAAAGAATATATACATATATATTTATATATATGTATACATGTATATGTATATTATGGCAACTATGAGCAACTATTACAAGTAAGGAGTTATCTTGATTAAGGGTAAAATTCGTTACTTGAGAAGAAGTAAATTTAATCACGACCGCGTCGTCAGACCAATGACTATTATTTAATGACCTATCGTTTAAACTTAAATGTTATCCGCAACTATAATTCCAGTGCAAACGAAAGAATGGTACATAGGTACATTTATGTATTTTTACTATTTGCTAACCGACTTTATTTTGGTTACGTACGAAACGAACCGACGGACTACTTAATAATGTATATGTAAGTAAAGCGTAGTCTAGTGAGTAAATGAAAATTGACTCTAGTGAAAAAAATGGAAAAAACAGTGCTCTGCTTCTAGGGCGAATATATGTGCATGTCTGCTGGCGTTTACTGCGGCGAAGCACAATAGTTAAAAAGATATGAAATATTTTTACTGTGATGATAATAATGTTTATACGATGATGAGATACTATGACTTGTATCATAATGATTGTAATATTAACTATTCAACGTTTTATAAAAGGGAAGAAATTATGAGGAAACGGAGGGCAGCATTCCTCCTCTACATTGTACGTAAGTTAAGTCAACGTTCCATTCGTTCCAACTTCTTTATTACGTCTTAATTTCTCTCTTTCGTTTCTGTTTTACATTTGAAATCCTTCTTCCATCAGTCACCATCAGTTCGACAGACATAAACCGCATACATGGTGCTACTACTTACATCACGCTTTAACATTTTTATCTACTCTTCGATAAGACTGCTCATCGATGCGAACTATACGCAGCTCATTAATGCTCTTACCATGAATTACTCATAGCTCTCACACGATTATTTTCATCGTAAGAATCTGTCCATGTAACTGTAACGAGACATTTTTTTAAACTGCCAACTAATTCTTAATGCCATATAAACAATGCATTTCCCTTGATTAATTTGTGTGATTTAAGCGCGACACACAAAACGATCAAGTAACTGTTATTTCCGTGCCTAATGTGTCTTTTGAACATCGTGTACTTCCATGCGAGATACTTTTCGTTAAACAAATACCCGAACGGCAGCTTAATTGGGCGTAGTTCATGCGTTTTTTCTTGTTTGTTTATCTTATCTTATATATGCGTAGAATTTTCCTTTCAAATTCACTTTTTTTTATGTTCCTGTTCTGTGTAAAGGACGCTAGCCATCTTACTCTATATTTAGTGGGATAAATGAGAACCACGTTAATAATAAATGCGAAACAGGGTGACTTTCTTTTGCGTTGACCAAGAAGGAAAAGAAATTGTCCGGTCGTTGTGTAAGTTCGAAACAGCTGTGCCTCCTCGTCTCTGAAATTTCAGTGCAACACTTGCAACGGATACAATTGAACTTAGATAATTTATTCTATATTAGAATGAAATAAGAATATTGTACAGTTTTAACTTAAATAAATTGTATCGAGAACGAAGATCAGCGCGCAATGAATGTTTCAGTTCGCGTCGAAGCACAGCGGATCATTAACTGTTAAGATTAGTTTTATTTTTTACGATTTGATAACGAGGATATATTGGTTGAAGACTGTAAAAGCGGCAGGGGCGAAACGTTCGTCCCATTCATAAATATTGTTTGTAAAAATAAAAGAAAGAGAACACGCAATATTTTGTAGAGCTTCTGATCGATTAGCAATATTAAGTTCTAATTGAAACGTTCTCGTATGTAGTATTTAATATGATTTAGTGCGATTACAAAGTCTAAGCAATTGGAATTGATCGAAGGAAACATAATATTTCATTTCTGTACGTTTACTTTGTTACTTTCCGAACTATACTTATTATCTACTTCCTTTTGTACTTGGTTATTACTTACAAACTAATGAATAGTTCCATTTACTTCTCACTTTATCGTAAACTTGCCATAATTGTACAATTGCGAAGAAGTAGAGAATGAGACACAGGAAAAAGGAGAAATGTGGGTACAACTTCCAAATTGACCGTTAACACTTAGCCCTGCTAATAGGATACATATCGATATCATGAAATCTTTCAAACAGTGAGGAACTTGACTTGTTATAATTATAAGGCTATAATTAATTTGTACAAGATCAACCTATTGTAATAAAGAAAACAATCTTGCCTAAATATTCTCTTATATTTCCTCCAAAACACCTTAATCACCTTCCATTTCTTCTAGTATTTCAGTCACTTCCTGAGTTATAAAACAGAGTTGTCTTGTGTCACACCCAACGTTTTCGACTCAGTCTAAAATACGATTACAATGCTAGGATAAAGAGGACAATGGTTGGCCATTTAAGTAAGAGTGCCACATAAATAATAAATTTGAAATGAAAATCAATATAGATAAGTTGAGAAACCCCTAATAATCTAAAAATAAATAGAGTTTATAAAAAAAATCAAGAATGTATAAAAATATACAAAAATGTGTTTTCTATGAAGAAATATACCTAGGTATTGCTTATTTAGAACATTCTGAAAATTTTGACAAGTTCTTGGACTAATATATCAGGAGCACATGAAACGGAAAGAGGTATTCTAAATTTCATCTTCGATGGCTTTAATGTAGGGAACAAGAGCTGCTTCTCTCAAAGGACTTCTGCCGCCTGCGCCTCTGCATTAAACAGTTCTCAGAAAGACACTGTGTTAAAATAACACTACAGTATTGCGACCTTGAAGCATGAAATTTCTGGATAGTAGGTATTCCATTGTAAGAGTTAAATTTTTCGTAAATTTAAATGAAAGTAACTTTTATTTTAATTGATTACTTTAAAATTTCTAGTCGGAGGAGCTAAATTTTTCGTAAATGCGGTTGAAACTATCTTCCGTTTTAATTGATTATGTTAAAATTTCCAGTCGGGGAGCTAAATTTCTGATAAATGTAGTTGAATCTGTTTTCTATTTCAATTGATTACGTTGAAATTTCTAGTCTTCACACTACTGGCGTTGTGATCGTTTTCTGCCCTGAGACGATAACGTTGCATGCAGCATCAACGTTCACACGATAAAATTGATCCACAATAGACAAATAATAAGATTTGGCTATACATATCATCTATACTGCCTGAAGAAAGTTTAGCTTTTAAACGTTTGATTACTCTGCACTTCGCCCGTACTTGCAAGCGAAGAATATCAGATTTATTCTTCTCTTGCTGTAACTGTTTTTCCATTTCCATCAACCGTTCCTCCAAATTATTGCGTTCTTCTGATGATGAACTGGCTTCAATTTCCATACTTATGGGGCTCGCGAACCCCAGAGCGTGTGACACAAAATTACATTGCGTGATCGGTCTATCCCATACTTGGTCGATGGTCCCACTGTACATAGAGGAGGTACATATAGGATAGACCTTTTTTTTTACCTGCAGGAAATCCCTAACATATACCCCGACCACCAGGGGAGGGGTGGGGCTTGCACCCACTAAAAAATCCAGCAGGGGGAGGCTAGATATTAATAGAAAATTTGGAAGTCACCTCTGATGTCGCGGACAACGGAGAGATCCACCAACGGCCACTGACAGATCCGAGCGTTGGGGGTTCTCTCCGTGGTCCGCGACGTCAGAGGTGACTTCCAAATTTTCTATTTCCATTTCATTATTCGTTTCGACTCAGGTGCCTGCGCAGGACAACTTGGAGTGATCGCTTGAGGTCCCTGAACAAGGCGGACCCTACCTTTTGGAGAAGCTATAAGCTACTCACGCGTTCTGTTACGGTCATCCCGCCGCTGAGCCAGGGGTCGCAAAGCCTGTCCACTGATGGGGAGAAGGCGGAGGCCTTTGCGGAGACTTTCGCCGCGGTTCATAGGAGCGTGGCCGGGCTTGCTTCCCCTTACACTCGGATGGTGGAGGAGTTTGTCCAGCGCATGGATGGTTCTCCCCGCTTGTCCCCCCCCCCCCCCCGGCTGATTTTCAAATCACCCTGGACGGAGTAGTGGATGCTATCGGGAAATTGCAGGTCCAAAAGGCCCCGGGTGGCGATAGAATCACATCACAGATGATTAAGTCCGCTTCCAAAAAGGTCTGGCTGCAAATTTATTATATCGTTAGGCACTCATTTGAATTTGCCTATTTTCCCGCTGCCTGGAAGGTAGCTAGAGTCTCCCCGATTCCTAAGCCGGGTAAGCCGAGGTCCTCTATTGAGGGCTACAGGCCTATCAGCCTGCTGCCTGTAATGGGTAAGGTTTTTGAGAGGTGTCTCCACCGGCTGATGGTTGCTATTCTGGACAGGGGAGGCGTTATCCTCGACCACCAGTTTGGTTTCCGTTCTGGCCACTCCACGATCCACCAGCTAGTTAGAGTTACCCAGCTTGTTGCACACGAACTCAACGTTAGGCCGCACGCGGCTATGGTGTTGCTTGACCTGTCAAGGGCCTTCGATTCCGTGTGGCATGACGCGCTTCTCCTCAAGCTTGACAGGGCGGGTTTTCCGTTGGCTTTGATCAGACTGATTAGCTCCTATCTGTCTGATAGGTACATATACGTCAGTATTAGGGGTAACGACTCTCCGAGGCACCTTGTTGAGGCCGGTGTCCCCCAGGGTTCCATACTGGGGCCCCTGCATTTAACATTTTTATTAATGACGTCCCTGTGATAGACGGGTGTTCCCTGGCATTGTATGCTGACGACACCTCCTTGATTGCCTCCTCCTGGCGGGCAAAAACTCTCATTCTGAAGCTGCAGGTCTACCTTGATGACGTTGTCTCCTATTTTAGGAACTGGAGGCTGACGGTAAATCCTGCAAAAACGCAGGCCATATTCTTCACTCGGAGGCGGACCACCCTTGACGGCCTCAAGTTGAGTGTGAACGGTGTGGACGTTGCCTGGTCCAGTGAGGTGCGTTATTTGGGCTTACTGCTGGACAAGGGACTCACTATGGGGCCCGCGGTTATGGACAGAATCCAAAAGACGAGGGCGGCCCTAGCCGCAATCACGCCACATTTGCGATCGTCCTCCTTCCTGAGTCGGAGACTGAGAGTCACCATTTATAAGGTTTGTTTGAGGCCCGTTCTCACATATGGGGCGCAGGTCTGGGCCTGTGCCTCAAACAATGCCCTGACTGCTGCCAGGGTTACGCAGAGCCGTGCCCTTAAGATTATCCTGGGGAGGCCATGGAGGTATCCCACAGCGGATCTGAACAGCGAGGCTGGTGTTGAGCCATTTCTGGACCATATCGGGAGGCTTGTCGCCGCTTACCAGGTTGATGACCATGCGAACCCGCTGTCAGACAGACTGGCTTATACGACATAAACCGTATACCGTATAGGGTGAAGATCCATTTTCCTTTGGCCTTCCGGGATGATGTTCCCCCTCCACCAGACTGTTGAGGGTGATGGACTCTCTCCCGCTGCCTCGCGGCGGTGAAATGATCTGCTGAGCTCTGTGACTCTCATATTTTTCTTCTTTTGATGGCCGTAGGCTTCTGCGTGTTCATGTTGGGATTTTTTGCAATTTTTTGCTCAAACAATAAATTATGTGGACGTAAGTCCTATCGTACCTCATGCAGGTAACACCACTCTCGAGCCTGTTCACTATGCTGTTGGTGTGGGGGCCCTCGCTCCCGGGTACGACAATACTACTCTTTCAATCAAAAAAAAAATGTCCATTTCAGTATTAGGACGTAACAGGAGTGTACTTTAATTAAGTTTTAAGAAACGACTTTTGTTATGACTGAACGATGCTACCTTTGGAAGTCACCTCTGTTTATACGGCTCGGCGACGATATCCCAACACATCGTAAATACGTACGCGTGTATTGCCTAGCGAGTCCTGCCGCCTGCCTGCTCTCCCCCACCAAAGCTAATATTCGCGAGGTACAGCGACGCGGCGCGGAGGTCATTCGTTCCGTGGACGTCGTTGAGTTAAGACGCTTTGATAGCTAGCTGCGTATTTAAATGGTACGCGTACATTATCTACCCTCATATAATTACTTCCACTCATTATTTGTCTTCTTCTTTACTCTCTATCGCCACTTGCTGCTACGATTAATACAGTTTCGTCTCAAAATTGATTGAATATCGCGAGAAAACCGTTAGATGTTCGTCGCGTATTCCCTTCGTTTCCTTACCGATATTTCTGCACATTTAGTGCACACCTATCGTGTCTTGGTATTCAATTATATCCTTTTTCGGGCATATTTGAAGTTTATTTGTTGTTTAATTGCCTTATGAATGTTTTAATGCTTTTCTTTCAATCTTGTTGCATCGTTAGGTTACAGGCGTTGAGGCGGGAATCGAAAGCAAAGGGCAGGCAACGCCATGACACTTGCTGGTTAATTTGAACGGTGCTTGGATGGCGTCTGGTCATTCCTTGGAAAAAGGAGATAGCGATAAGTGTGGTATACGTATTTTTCTCGTTATTTTATTGAATCATTGTTGGCTGTGAGGGTGATGGGTAACTTTGCAGTCGGTTAATATCGGGATGAAATTGGAAAAGATGGAATTATGATAAATTGAATAATTTTAATTGGATTTGTTTAAAATTTTTAAAATGGCGTCGGTAGATGTTTACGAAATGTTGGAATGATCGAATTCTATTGCATTTCGGTCGCGTTTACGTAGAATTCAACGATATTTTAATGATTTTTAAGAACCTATCTCTATGAAGCTGTTGGAATTGCATTTACCTTCGGTTTTGGATGCAAGTTTTGTTCTTTATGTACAGAAACTGCGCAGTTGATCTATGACATGCTATTCAAGCATGAATAATTAAGGAATTTTGATTCTTGCCATGAATTTCGGATATTTATAAAGATCGTGATATATTTTAAAGTATTATTCGAATAACATGAACGTGCTTACAACTTTAATGACGAAAGCCACTACTATGATTCATTTAAATGTAAGAATTATTTCTGAAGTAGTATATTTTGGATAATATCGTGTGAAATGAAAAGCTGCTCGTATCGAGCGAGCATTCTGTATTTTCGCATCACACCTTGTATTCCAAATAACAAGGAGCGAAAATTCCTTGGTTGGTTTCAAGGAAAACGATATTACCTCGCGACAAACAGTCGATGAAACTACATCCACCCCACCCTCCTATCCCACTTATTTTTCAGAGATTGTGGCCGCGTGCAATGCGGCCAAATAGAGTCAGTGTTTATGAGGTACGAAGTTTTTGTTTTGAAGAGCACAGTTGCTCATAGTAAAGCGTCGTTAACAATTTCGGGATACGCGAGGGTAGAGTCAGTGTTTTTTACGCAATTTGTATTCTACCACGAGCGTCGCGGCTCTCATCTTTGAATCGCGAGACTCGAATCTTTCGGGCGCGTTGGTAGTCCACTATTTCTATTTTTTTTACTTTTGAAAGCGAAAGTCGTTGTCGGAAATTAGAGTCAGTCCGTCAGCTGAAGAGGAGATTTGTGCGCTGAATTTTAATGGAAAGATATAAGTATGCATTCCATTAAATTCCTTTTAAGTGGAGTTCATTCTTCAATATTTTAGATACAAAAAAGTTAAAAAAATTTAGAAAAATTAATTTTTAGAATAGACTCACCAAGCAATTCAAAACTAACGAAACATCTTATCATTGAGACATTTTAAGAAAAAATGTTGTTAATTTTTTCTTAAAATGTCTAAATTATAAAAAATTTCGTTTATTTTGAATTGCTTCGCGATTCTTCATCAGAGTTCAAACAATCGTAACTTTGGAAACAAATTGTAATCGTGTTCTGTTCCTTCATTCCAGTCTGGGCGCAGCTGAGCAGCCTGACGACTTGTTCTGAGCAGCTTGATGACTTCTGAGGAGCTCGATGACTTCCCCTGATCAGTAGCAGGGGTGTTGGCGTCTCCGTGACCGGGGCATAGCGAAATGTGAGTGCGCATGCATTATGGTTCCTCTGGTCACTCAATCATGTCGTAGGACGTTTAGTCCGAATCGACACGAGTGACCGGTTGTATACGTGCTTTGGCGAGCATAATGACCGCGGTTATGGTAACCATGCCCGTGAATTGTAACATTTTGGCTGTATATGTATTTATTAGACGAGGGCTAGGGTCTTCTTGTACACCGCGCCTTTTCAATAGAATCAAATTATAATCCTAATTTCCAAGATTAACGGTTCCTAACGCGAATGTTTATTGATCATACATTGATGTAGATATTTATTAAATAATGCACATAAAGGTGCATAGCAGCTCAGAAGGTATTGGTATGAATATCAATACGGCTGAATGCTAATTTTTGTGTAGTGAAAAAGTTTGATACTCTCAAACTCCACAGCTACGATCATTTTTATTTAATATGTAGAGGAAAAATCGGATGCCCTACTATTTCGTCATTGCGACGATTATAATGACTTGAATTTCTTTTATTTTTCTGATACTACGTGTTCAAAAGTAACTTGATTTCTAGAGGATGATAATAGACATAAAAGTGTAATTCCTTTCTTATAAAGGTCACTTGTTTGCATACACAATTGAATAATTAATTTCCACGTGCAAGAAGACAATTGAGGGTGGGCAAATTTCAGATTCAAAGTAACTAGCATGAGAACATACTTTCTTGATTTATATGAAATTTACTTTGACGATGGAATCGCTCGTTTTAAATTCTTAAAGTAAATTCTTGATGATTTAGTGTAATTTTCTTTAATAATTCAATTTTAGAGTCTTTTTTCTTGTTAATTAAATGTCGAGTAGAGTGATTTTTCTTACTGATGCAATCTAAAGTAGAGTCCTTTTTTATTTATCAAACTTTAAACTATTCACAAGTTGAAAGTCGAGTCACTTTGCTTAATAATGTAAAATGAAAGAATACTAGCGTGCTAGACACTATACAGACTAATCATATTTTCTAGTTGAGGATTTTCAGGATATCTTTCCGTACCTATTGTCTTTTAACTCATCCACGTGCCCATGCGCTACTTGGGTGGGTGAAGGCAATGGGGTACGATGACTTTCGTTACTAAATAATTAAATTTTGGCGGCTGGCATTGCGTTAGTGTATCGTGCACATCGCATTTCCACCTGTGTGTGTTTGTGTGGTTAGGCGGTGGAATTTGCGTCGGTGAAAGATTCTCATCAAAGATCATGTTAACGCAACTATAACATTATATTATTATTCATCGTAATAACGATACCAATGTATCATATTCCTTGTTGCACCCGATGATCATTCTAGTAAATAAACTTGGAATATGAAATTTAATCAATCTCGTACAATTAAACGAGAAAGTAATAACGATTGACCTATGTACCTAATACGTACAATGCGCATTATCGAGTAATCCATTGTTTGAAATCGAAGATAATTAATTTCTATGTAAATCATACTTACACGCAATGGTCACTGCCTTTGCCAGCCGATTTCTGTGAAAACTGGTACGTACTTGTTAGAGTGTGATTGTGGCCAAGCTCGGGTGACGGAGTCGTCCCGGGACGGTCTCTCTAGTGTAGGCTTTTGACCCTGGCGGCGATGCTTGAGAATCGTGGAGTGGGTTGACTGATGATTGTGTTTGAGAGACTGTTTTGCCATTTTTTAAATATAGGTGTTGCGTAGGATAGGTAACTTACCTTCTGGTACGAATGTGTGACTTAAATATAAGTAGGTAGGGCCGGGGCAGGTCGTCGTATTCTCTGATGTTCCCCCGCGCAATATTCCCCCGCGCGATGACCTGCTTTCAGGAAATTTGTGAGAAAAGTCGACGGCCTGACTAGCGCGAGTGGGGTATGCCCTCGTTTCTAGCCTCGCTTGTGTCGACTTTTTGACGCCAGTGAGACATTGAACATTGTCGCTGGTCGCGGTCAGCAGGACGGGCTTGGGCAGGCTATTAACTTTCAGAAGGGCTGACCGCCTGAAGCAAGAAGTGGCCAACGAGACGCAGATAGCCCGGCCAGAAAAAGGCCACATCATGTAGGCTAGGCCAAGAATGGCCCTGTATTCTCGGATGCAGGGTCATTCTTCGTAGGTATTACTTTGCCATTATGCTCGCCGGTAGTTGTAGTAGTAGTAGTTTGGTTGGCTATAGGCTGACCCATCGACACCCCCTCCCTGAAATTTAGCACACCGCGTTTTCAATTAGGGTTGCGAAGAACATTACGGGGTCAGTTAGTGTTCCGACTAAATTGTGATTACGGTTTGAATTAGCGTTGCGAATCAAATATTCCCCGCGTTTGGTTCCAGCATAGCGTTGCGAATGAATGTCGAGCGTGGTTGCTTGTAGTGTTCCGAAAAAAGAGTCGCGATTGTTTTTGAGATTGTTCTTGTATTTTGAATTGGAGTTACTAGAATTTGATTCATTGCATTACTTTTGATTCGTGGTATTCTTTTTACTAGAGTTGCAATGCGATTTATCGCGTTTTTTTTAATTACTCGTCCTAGTTTGATACTTAATATTTTTTTGAGTTAGTGTTGCGATGATGACTGATCGCGTTTGTAATTAGAGTTGCGACCCCAATGCCCCGAAACTGTCCTGGGACATGTCCGAAGACATGTTCCTGGGAAAAAGGAGTCCCGAGCAGCTGGCTTTGCTGCACATGGGACCCCACACAGCCTTCAGGAAGGCTGCAGCGAATTAAAGTTAGAGTTGCGTATTGCGAGACACAGGTGCACTGAATTTCTTTTACTGTTGCGAAAAATGAAACCACCCACGTGGTGATTCTCGGTTGCTTTTTGTATTTGTTAGAGTAGTGTAGCTCCTTGGGAGTTTTTTCGTTTGCTATTCGGGATTTGTATTAAGTATAGTAGAATTTTCAGTAATGAAGCACCATCCGGGAATTTTGAAGTTGTTTGAGAAATTAGTGCTGCGAGTAGTCTAAAGTCCTAGTGATTATGCTCGGGAGTTGATTTTAGTCTGTAATAAGTTAGCGTTGCGAAAGAAAGAATCGGTTCACTCACGGTTTTCTTGCATTATTCAGTCGACAATGATCAGCTGCCCTTCTGGCTACTGATCATTTTTTGTAGCAGCCCTAAGTGGCTGCACCATCTTCCTTTTCCTACCACCACCTACCCACCCTTGAATCGAGTGTTTGTCACTGGAAATATTGTTTGAAAAGTATATTCATATCTTGCAGACAAATGTAATCTAATTTTTTTAGAACATTTTTAAATTTGAACGTTCCAATTTCCATGGTAGATAATTTGGAAAATTTTATTTTGTGCCTGAAAGAATGGTTATGAAAGGTGTGATTCATTATTTGTAATAGAAATTGCAGACTTCTGACACACCTCCATTCAATTAAAGTTCTACTTAGAGTCTTTGAAAAGTAGTAGTAGCTATTCCCCAGTAGCGTTGCTGATTTTTGCACAGTAATTTCGTCAATCGTTGTATGTATTTATTTTCAGATTGATAAGAAATGTAGTTTTTTAATTTTAAAAATTTTCAACATTCCTTTGCATTGATCAAAATGAAATGTAATATCATTAGTAGCTTCTTTTTCATAAATTGCTAAAGTTTTGAATGCCTACTTTGTCTGCTGACAATGAAGCATTTTTTTATGCAATGCAGTATTTTTTAATCTTTTCCTTTTTTCATCTTAATATCAAATCGATATTCCATATTGAGTTTTGGCCTGTAGCTTCAAATATGATATTTCAATATTTGGGCAATAGTGATTCATTGAAGGGACTATATCTGTTGAAATTATAATACTAAATCGAGATAGATTGTAGGTATTAATCCACTGTGAAAGTTTCTGTCGCAGAAATATTATGTGTGAAGAATATTGCAATAAGAATATTGCTTTTTTCACATTAAAATTCGGAATTATTATGCGCCCAAAGAGGCTGCATTTTTCACATTCAAATTCGGAATTATTATGCGCCCAAAGCGGCTGCTGTTCTTCCGTCTTGTAATTAGGCATCCTCAAGCGCCCATAGTGACTGCCGTTTCTTTTCTCATTAAAATTGAAAAGTATTACACGCCCAAAGGGGCCACTCCTTTTTTCTATCAATGTTCAGAATCATTAAGCGCCCAATGTGGCTGCTCGAAATTTTTCTGAAGGTCCGAATTCCGTGGCGCTCGATTTGTAAATCACGGATTTCAAATGATCTAAGTTTTACCCGTGTTGAATTCTAATTCCTACCACGCGTAGCGTTACAATCTTATTTTAGACTGAATCGATAACGTTGGGTGTGACATGAAAATGGTAAGGGGGCTCGCGAGCCCCCGGAGCGTGTCACACAAAATTACATTGCATGATGGGTCTATTCTGTACTTCGTCGATGTTGTTACTCTAACTGCAACAGAATCATTTGTAGGTAAATCGCGGGTTTCAAATGATCTAAGTTTTACCCGTGTTGAATTCTAATTCCTACCACGCGTAGCGTTACAATCTTATTTTAGACTGAATCGATAACGTTGGGTGTGACATGAAAATGGTAAGGGGGCTCGCGAGCCACTCCGAGCGTGTGACACAAAATGACATTGGATAATAAGTCTATTCTCTACTTTGTCGATTGTTGAAACGTTTGAATTGTTAAGCGGTTACCACTTTCAGTTAATGTAGTATGGCCCCTTACTGGCTATAGGTAATCCTAAAATTATCATTCCTAGAATCGTGTTCCGCTATTCCCCTGTAGTCTCGACGACAGCATTATTTAAATTTCGTGAAACTGTCAGAATAAAAAATCACACGAATAATTCTCCTGTTTAACATTACACTTGAAAATCTTTCAATTCTTTCCACGTCCACTAAAGTCAAACAGCATACTTGCCAGACAAATAAACTTGTTCTACTTCCTCTCTATTTCTTTGCTTTGACGTGACAATAGCTACGTCTCCTGCTACAATCTCTACAGAAGTCGACTTCCAAAAATATTCAATCATGCCCTTAATTGTTTCCAGTGCTTCTAATAGCAGCGTCACTTGTAATGCACCTTTCATGGCAAACCTGCTAATCAATCATTTAAAACGGCACATGGTTAAAAGCTTCTAAAGTGGGCGAATAATGCGAAGCCTCTATAAATACAACCACTCTATATAAAACGGGTTCGCGTTCCTCGAAAAGAATAAGGACCGACGATTCGCCAGCACGTCGCGACGATACGTGTCGTTAGAGAACCGAACCGTCCGCGAATGAAATTGTCCGACGTCGCACAAAGGAAACGGTCGTCACTAATTCAGTAGGAAACGATTTCACCATCAGGGCTATATTTACAGAAGCTATACGTCGCGCACGGTCTCGAGGAAGACATAGCCCAACCCCTTGAATCGATATGGCGATTCCACGAAGGAGCAGACATGTCTTGACACACCGTGTTTTATCCACTGAAATATTTATGCACCATCTGCCTTTATCCCTCGCCGTCCTTTATTTGACGGATCCGCCGCACTTCTGGCGCTACCCCCTTCGCCGTGGCGACGCGCGTTTTCACCGGACGCTTACCGCGCACGCGATTCTCCGCAAATCAAGGAAAATAAGAATCCCCCTTGGCAGATGAAAGGAGGCCCATTGTACTGAGGCTGCAGCCGGAACGCTTCGTTTGATTCTTGAACGTCTGCTCGTAGGAGGAAAAATAGAGCTACTTCTGGGGTGAAATTCAAGACAAAGGTCAAACGATCTAGATTCCTCGGTCGACGACAGATTCCTCTCCTTTAACCTAGGAAGCACTGTAATTGGCCTATTCCCTTCGCGGTGGGATTAAATTTAATAACAGCTTAATTTCCTCTTCAGTGTGCCTCGCCCTTTGTATCGTTCCCAATTGATTTCTTAAAGAAACTTGTAGAGGGATAGCGATGGAACGCGAAGTATTATTAAAGAGGGGAATTCGGGTCTGCTTTCGACACAGTTAGCTCGATTATCGACGGAAGTTCCCTGGCTTTCCGAGGCGGAGAATAGTTCGCAAGTTTCTACGCGAGCATCCGATACATATTTATTTACAGGACGCGTACCGTCTGAATGGAACGATCGATCTTCCTACCCCTCGAGATACTTTTCATGCTGTTACAGTTGCTCTTAATGCCGTATAAAGGAATCGACGTGCATACGCGAGAGGAAGTTTCATATCCATGGAACGTTGGCTGCGTGTCTGCGCGTGTATCTCCTCGATGCAGCCACTGCCGCTGGATAACGTTCGATCTCCTTTCAGGAAACGGACTTATTGTACGGAGTTATGTCTGTATCACCGAATAGATCGAATTCCGCCAGGATTCTGTGTACAGGAATTTAATCTCGATCCGAAGAAGTGCGGACGAAATGTGTCCGTCATAGTCGGGCTTCCGGTGGAATTCTGCAGGAGCGATTCCTTGCTAAAGGTAGGGCATATAATGCATTAGTAGACACGCTCGCTGGCAAGCTTCTCTTTACATGTCAAGCACACGAGAACTTTTTACATTTTAACTACATATTTCGCTATTTTAACGCGCTAGTTCTGCCCAATTTCAACGACCGATGATTCATCTGGCGAACAGAATCCGCCGTTTTACGTTAATCGCGCGATTCCTATGGGTGGCGAGCACGCAACGGCTATAACCAAGGCAGGAGTCCCGATGCTATTCAGAAACTCCGCAGGAATAAGACGAAAACTTGCATCGTGCCTTTGGCGAAGTTGAAGCGTCCCGTGAACTTACATATCGCGGAGTTTCCACGGACTTACTAGTACAACGTACCTACATTCCTACTTAACTGTTCGCCTCTTTCGACTCCGCGTCACGAAACCAGGGCATCGGTCGTCCGACGATCGTCTTGATCTCTCCAGTGGAACGTATGGCTCGTACTCTAAGTGTGTGTCACGTGACTCGTCGCGATTCAATTTCCTCGATGTTCACCGGGTTCACACGTTGACCTAGCCACAGGTCTGTTCGCGTGGAGCAATTGCCAACAGGACCTTTCCCCATCGCTCGGCGATAGGAGGGAAACACCGTTCCGATATTCCTGGCTGGCCCGTATCCCCCGTTATTAAGAGCGGCCATTTAATAACTGCTTGATGAAAACTTGAGAAGATTCCTTCCTCGGATTGTCAAGATTAATAACGGCCGATATGTATCTGGATCCCCGAAGGGGAAGCTTCCCAGGGACGACGGTAGACACGGGGCGGGGAAGAAGAATGGAGGCGGACGAGAGGAGGAACGAGTCGGGAGAAGCCACTCAGAAAGTAATTTGCTCAATGCCTGGGCGAACAGGGGCGAACCGTGTAGAAGCCGTTGGGATACGTTCATAGATGAAGAAAAAGGGAGAAAGCAGCGTGTCTGGTAGGGACGAAGAACGATTGCCTTGCGAAGGGGGCGAGAGGGGGATAGAGCTAGAGAGGAGACGGGCTCCGTTGTACGTGAATGGGGAGAGAAAATCGGTGACGGCACACACCTACTGCTAGAAGGAAAATGCAAAATGGCCTTTATAAGGCGTTCCAATAAGAGGGAGAACCAGCCTCGCGCCTCCTCACCCTCGCCGCCCCTGTAACATCTTCGTTTCGAGAGTAGGTAAATGAAAGGCGTACCCTCCGTCGAATGCGCCGCTGCGAAAACATAAACAGCACGGGGCTGGCGATAAAGGAGGAAGAGAAAAAAAAAGAATGGGGGATTGGAAGCGGAGGGAGTGGTGTCGAAGACGATGGAGGAGACTGAAAAAGCTCGAGTCTTCCCTTTGCACTTTGTCAGTCGGTCGTGACTCGCCGACCAGGCGCCCGGCGACGATACGAAAGAGTGTTTCCAGTTGGACGTTTCAGGCGCTTCTCCTTGCTTTCGTATCGGCTCGCGCTTCGTTTTATCGAATCGCGAACGACGCTCTTTAAAGGCCTTGCCGCTTGGAATCAAGGCGTGCTCTTTCGCGTTGCGGCGATCCGTGTGTCTTCCACTCTTGATCGATCCTTTGAGCTTTTCTTCTTTCACGGCGCACCGGAGGCTCTTGCCGGGCGTGCCTTTGTTGTCACTGGCGTTGCTCGATCAGCTGATAACAGGGGCCGCAAGTTTTTCTAGTGTTAACTCCAAGAAACTTTTCCGCGATCGTCACTGTACGTGCGTAAGCGACTTGGGATAGGAAGAGCAAGATTCTTTTGCTTTCGGGTGGTCAGTTTCTCATCAGTAGCATCTCGTAATAAAATAGCCACGACGAAATAAAATGCAGAAGGATAAGGGTAAACGGTAGGAAAAGGTGAATGAGACGGTAGCTTGATAAATAAGAATGTACCGAACAAGAAACCGTGGAATGAGACAATTGTAATTCTTGAATAAAGCAGCAAGAATAAGGGAGAAGCGTTTAAAAGCGAAAGCAGCAACGACGAAACAAAACGGGAGGAACAAGAAAAATGCATTCCGCGGCAGAAAGGGGAGCATATGGTGCAGAGAAATGGTTTCCTACAGCTGTTAATATTTTTGCCAAGCGTCATATTGTCACGAGGATGTGCTCGTTTTTTTTTTGTTTTTTTTTTCGCTGAGTAATACGACTGATAAAAGTTTCCCCGCAAGTTCGGCGGGATTTCGCGCGACGCGGTAGCAACGTGCGTTGACATGCCAGCGAACAGAATAATCTCATTACGCGGCTGGAACTTTAGGCCTGGAATAATAAGGAGATATAAATGCAAATGAAAATTATGAAAATGAGCGATTTAACCGGCCATTTAGGATATAAAACTGCCGAACCAGGTTTCGAAATTTCCGATCTTCTCGACGACGCTCTCTGAATAATGTGGCTCTGTGAATAATGAGGCGTGAACGTGTAAAAAGATACACACAGGGGGCCAAGTTCAAATTCTTGCGTGGTAATGTTGATCAAACCAGGAGGAATACGGAATCATTAGTTTTGGAGATTAATTAATTTAATTGTAATTCAATTCTTATTAAATAACAATACCTATGTATTTTAAAATATCCATGTCTGTAGTCCATTCCATTGCAAATAAATTGACTATACGCAGTGGGAACCGTGTCAAGCTTAATTCTGGTTATAACAACACTGGGTGGTTACATGTATAACTAAGAAGTTCACAACAATATATTTATTTCACAATTTAAAATACTCCATTTATTGGTGCCTAGTGCACTTATAACCCGATTTGAAGTCTAATTTCAGGCGTGGCCGCGGCATAAACTACTGTGGCGCGTCTGACTACGCGCGGGCCGATTCTACTTGTCCCTCTTACCTGGCAAGGAAGCAGTTTACTTGGTTTGTCCGGAAAGTAATGAGCCTCATTTTTTTGTGACGCGACTATACAACGCACAGCGTTGCGACCGGTGGGGAAAAATGGGGGGACCTTTAGCTTTCCAGCGATCCCACGGGGAGTCGCCTCCGAGCTCTGGGAGGGTTAGGACGTGCTTCCATATGAACCTCTGTACAGTGACCTCGTCGTAGTTACGATGGAAAAGACTTTAGAACAACGTTATGCGGTGAAGTTTTGTGTTAAGCTCAACAAGACGCCGAAGGAAACATGGGACATGCTTAAAGAAGCCTGCGGGGATGCTTGCATGTCCTATTCGCAGGCAAAGAAGTGACAGAAGTCGTTCAGGGAAGGTCGGGAAAAGGTCCGTTCGCGAGGTTGGTGGGCGTCCAGAACGGGCCTCGTCGGTGACCTCTTCCCGATCTTCCCTGAACGACTTGTGTCACTTCTTTGCCTGCGAATAGGACATGCAATCATCCCCGCAGGCTTCTTTAAGCACGTCCCATGTTTCCTTCGGCGTCTTGTTCAGCTTAACACAAAACTTCACCGCATAACGTTGTTCTAAAGTCTTTTCCGTCGTAACTACGACGAGGTCACTGTACAGAGGTTCACATGGAAGCACGTCCTAACCCTCCCAGAACTCGGAGGCGACTCCCCGTGGGATCGCTGGAAAGCTAAAGGTCCCCCCCATTTTTCTCCACCGGTCGCACCGCCGTGCGTTGTATAGTCGCGTCACGAAAAAATGAGGCTCATTACTTTCCGGACAAACCCTGTATATGTATACAGAAGAAGCTTATCGCTCTTTCCTCACTGCAAACTTTCTTGGCATTTATTCCCATTTCAGAGAACTCTATTATCCTATCGTATTATATTTCTGGGGTAATAGGATGCGGCATTAAGGCTTTTAAACAACTCCCGTCAGATTCCGCGAATCTTCACGTCGCACTTGAATAGTTATCACAAGCAATAGATCCACCCCTGGATAAAAGTTACGTTCGACTGCTTCTTCCTAGCGTATGCAGCGTGAAAACCTCGGCTGTCGTAGTCCTCGCCCGATTACTGTCACTCACTTTTACCACGCAATCAGGGGCGGTTTTACCGGGCGCGTATCACGGGCGTACAACCGCAGAAAACCATCGAGGCTGAGAGGTTCTGTCAAGTGTTCGACAAATACGCGACGTGTTTGCCGTCATCTTACGGTAAAATTTGATTACTTGTTCCTCCCTTTCCCTCCAGCCTCCCCCCCCCCCCTGCCAACCCCCTTGTCTGGAGAGCGCGGGTTGACGTAAATCTTCCACGGCTGGTCCTCTTTCGCTCTGTAATGCGACAACTCATGAAAAGTCCTCGCGTTTAGCGCGGCTTTATCCGTAATCTCCCTCGTTGTTATCCACACGGAGGGAAACGTAACGCGACAGACAGCAGGGGGGAGGGGGAACGATCGAAGGCAAACCGTTCGACGTTCTTAGCCCTCGTCCCATCAACTTTTCACGCGCGACGACTCGAATTAACGCAACGCCGAAGCAGAGAGCGCGCCATCGTACGTCGCCCATCGTTGCTGGGAAAAAATGTTACACGGGTGGAGAGGAGTGTTCCAAACGGTACGAATGAAGCGCGACACTTTTCCATCGTCCGAAGCGGCATTTTAGCGGTGATCAAAAGAGTCTTGACTCTGCTGTTTCATCCAAATGAATGGAATGAAAACGAAATGTTCTTTAATCCTCCGAAATGCTTCTGTGCGAGTTCTTGACACTGCGATGGACCTCTCGTTTAATAATCTCCTGAACTATTTGCTGAAAATAGTTAATTAGTATGAAATGCAGGATAGCAAGCCTGGCCAGGTACGAAATGGTAGGTACACTGTACTGCGTACCATTATATGAGACAGTCAGAGCAACAACGGACCAACCCACGTTAAAAAATTCTTTTTTCCTATTTTATATGGTTAGTAGAACCTATTGGAACACGTTATTGCTACTAATTCAATTTCGATAAAAATGTGGGTTAGTCCATTGTTGCTCTGACTGCCTCATATGTAGTCACGGTTATCTCCTATTTCAATCCCAAAACTAATTACGTTCATCCTCCTGGTTGTTGCGTAAAATTGGATATAATTTTTATATTACATATTATTATCTCATAAGGAGTGTTTCAGTCGAAATGGTGTTACTGCCTACGGAATCGGAGTAAAATGGTGTTTGGTATCGTCGTTTCGTCAGCGGTGGGCAATGTGATCAGTGATGGATGTAATGCTGGGACTGCGGAGGACGAACGGAACACAGCAATTTCGAGGATGAATGAAGGATGTCCGCCTACGTGTGCGGCGCGGCGCACTGTTGGCAGAGCGTACTCCTCAACGATACAGTAAAAATTCAGCCTCATGCATTATTTAAACGCGAGGAGTCCCGTTTCATGCGTGCGGTACGCTTGGGAGAGATCGATTCTTCACCTTTCCTTTTGTTTCCAAGGCGCGAGCATGTGCAGCGACAGTGATATACGCACTCGTGCACCGCTAATGCACCTGTAGATTCTTCACCCCGAGGAGAAGGAATCTGACTCACCTGAAAGAACAGTATTTCGCTGGAGAAATGTGTTTTCGATTTGATTGAAACGCAGACAATCCGAGCATACACTTTCCTTGTCAAAAATGTTCAGTCCACTAATAGGAAACGCAAACTTGAACCTAGATCATCCGCTTTTCGATTTGATTACGCAGACCATGTGGTATACGATCTAGGTATACTATGTAGGTATACGATCGCTTCCTCGGTTAGTTCCGATCGAATCAAAGACCCAAACTCGCCCACAGAGCTGTTCTCCGGTATGACACGTTAAAGACCCCTAGCGCACCGAGGTGAACAAGCGTTTCGGCCCCACGCTACCGAGTTACAACTAGCGAGGCACACATCCGAACGCTTGCGTCCTCAAAGGAATCACATATCACTCGAGCGTGCCCCGAGCGACTCACTAGATTACTTCCACCCCGCAAGTAGCAATTCCCCGGTGCACAGCCTCCGGTTTTCCTCTCTCAGGCTTACCCGCATTATCGAGTCGAGTTTTCAGGAAACATTTTTTCCCACGAATACGCCATAGTGCTTTATCGTTGTTACGTAATTTAACGGGGGCTTAATGGCGGAGGCGCGATGCAGTTTATAAAAGCAACATTTTCGTAAACAGGATACGCCGCGTCTCGGCCCTCCCCTTTCGCCATTTATACCCGGGCGTTTTTACGGCGGAAATTTATATAAGGTATAAATTATCCGTGTATCTTTTTAGTTCCCTCGGTTACGCGAATGGAAAGGATACTTGGGGTTTATATGTAGATAAGAAAGAGGGGAACAAGGAAGTGCACTTAACGGATAACGGCCGAGTTCCTATACATTCCGCGGCTGGGAAATAATTTTTTCGCTTGTTCGTTCGTCGCAACGAAAATGCGTCGTTCGCTCGTTAGCCGCGTTAATACGGCGAGTTAATAGAATCCGTGGGAAAGGACAAAGAACAGCTGCGCTACATGTAGATAAATAGACGCGCAACGCCAAATGTCAGAAGCGTCAAGAGCAATATCGGTTACATGTAATTTGCCAAATGTCCGGAGCGATCAACGCGACGGAACTCCTTCCATTTCCACGGGGCATTGTTTACAAGTTCCCGTCCGAAATTCGCGCGTCTGTATTTCCCCATGGTTTCGACGGCGTGGTCAACGAATTCGCGTAAAATTGGACGGCCCGAAACTGCAGTGAAAGGCGGCGGGCAACCCCCTTTTTTTCCACAGAGATAGATCGTTGAATGGTGCGTCAGAATTTATTTCCTGGCGGCCCGGATGCACCGGTGTTCCGGTGCGTGCGCGGGCGCCAAATTTGAAAAATCTATCAACGAACAGAGGAACAAAAGATTGCACTATCTCGAGGCTTGATGGCCCTATCGAAAGGTTCGCAGCCACGGTAGAACGGGCCTGAATAGTGAATGTTCCTTTTTGAGTTACTTTGGGGGCTTTCACCCCTGCAGCACATTTGTTGCAGAAATGTCTCAGTTGCGTTGCGGTTTAATCCTTAGAATATTGCAGGGAATGTTGCCGAAAAGTTACAAGTAAATTGCTATGTCCGCCCTGTGCAACATTGCAGGATATATTTCTGCAACATTGTTTCGGGATTTTACAGCAATGGTAGCGCAACATTTCTGAGATTTTACAGCAATGGTAGCGCAACATTTCTGAGATTTTACAGCAATGGTAGCGCAACATTTCTGAGATTTTACAGTAATGGTAGCGCAACATTTCTGAGATTTTAAGGCAATGGTAGCGCAACGTTTCGGGCAGTAGGGCCAAAAATAAAAATTATTATTATTGCAATAAATCGGCAATAAATCCGGACTTAGATATTTTCCCTCGACAATTCGGAACGTTTTAAATAGATATAATGAATTAAACGGGAATGGTAGTGACACTGACAGTAATTGGCACGTGTAACTCTTTTATACAAATCTCTTTTGTTGCTGAATATTGTTTATGAGTTTGTTTAAACTCTGTAATATTAATTAAATAATCGTATTAATTATTGTCAGATAATGTCCACGTTCGTATATGTTCCCTCCGTGGTAGCCTGTGGGACCTTAGACTGTATTCTGCGTGTCGACAATTCGGGATCGCTCCGCGAAATTCCGGATTTATTGCGGATTAATTGCTGAAACGTTTCACATTGATTGTATCTCAATATATGCGCAATATTTCAGGGCAATGTGTGCGCAATATTCCCAAAATATTGCACAAACTTGGCCATTGTAATATTGCACTTCAATGTGTGCGCAATATTCCTGAAACATTGCACAAATGTTTGCATAGCAATATTACACAGCGATGTGTGCGCAATATTTCTGTAACATTGCACAAATGTTTGCATAGCAATATTACACGGTGATGTGTGCGCAATATTTCTGTAACATTGCAAAAATGTGGCCATTGAAATATTGCACAGCAATGTTTCTGCAATTTTGTAGTAATATTGCAATGCAACTCGCAACCAAACGGGCCACATTATAATGTACTGCAACTTTTGTGCAACATTTCTGCAACAAAATGTGCTGTAGGGGCATGTCCAAAAGTGTACGAATTTTAAGGCAAATCTAGTATTCCTTTTAAAATACTAGTAAAATTTGATTTCAGTCACAGTTCTTTCCCCGATGCAGGTACAATCTATGAAAATTGTTGCAAGAAGATTAAGATCTCTTTAACCACTGCAGCGAGAAGATAAAATTCCCAGGTTTCTCTTTGTATGACAATTAAGACCGCCGTATCCATTAAGCTCCCGCTTCCGGCTGCGGCGGGCGTTCATTAGCGGAGACGTTTCCGCGATTCGATCGTGCACGCGGAACTGAAATTCGATTGTGCTGTCTTTGAGCCGGGGAAACGAAAGTGCGCGCGTGTCCCCGCATGCAATCTCGTTTACCCGCACGGTGGAATTTGCATTTTGGATTTGAAGAGCGCGACGGAGGCGTGCCTTCCGCTGGTAATACGTAGCGTGGCAATTAAGTTCCAGGAGCGAATCCCTGATGCTCACTTGGAGGTATCTAGAATTAAGCGAATGAGGAGTGTCGTGATAAACAACCACACAAGTCCCAAAATACTAAATCACTCTATCGAACAAACATTGTAATACCAAAGTTCCCATCTACGCAATTATCCAATCACACAAGCTCCCAGCTTAGTAACTGCTGAATTATCCAGGTACCCAATTAAGTAACAGCTCGCATGCCCAAATACCTAATTGGGCAATTACTCGATCAAGTCTCGCTATCAGTAATCATACGTTTCCGGAATTGAAGGGTCCTCGTAGAAAACACTGTAGGCGCTATAGTATTTTCTACAAGGACTCTTCAATTCGAGTTCAGTCAACATTCCTTTGTTAGGAGGAAAGCTTTGAATAACTACGCGCACACACGCGCTCCATTCTCCCCCGTCGGCCGGGGCTGGATTCGTTTTAAGTTTCCTAGAAGTCGGTAAGTGTACACTGATGGGAATAAAAGTGGAGAACTCCTCTCCTTTCAAAAGCACGGGAGATTATATCAAGAAAGATGTCGATACTTTATTTTTCCGCGATATTGCGAGCCACCACGTGCAACAAAGGAACCGACCCGGTCCCGACGGGCCGGCAATCCTCCGGGATCTCTCTCTGGAGGAACAAAGGGCGATCGATCGAGAGTATCGCCGTGAGCACCGAGCACCGAGGTTTAGACACAGCAGTAGGAAAGGCCAATATAAGGGACCAATAAGATGGCAGTTACCGCTGCCTCTGCCCACAGATTAAAACGATTCTGTCCGACGTTTCCTCGATTTTCTATCCACCCTGCGAACGAATCTCCTTGGCCAACACACGCTGGGTGCTGAAAGGATCGGCGAGCTTTCTTTTATTACGTACGAATGTAGAACACGTAGAAATTCTTGACGAGATCCAAGGCTCCCACATGTTTATTACTCGTGCTTCTTGGGAGCTTTGGAGCTGGTTTGGGATAACAACCATACCTTCGTAATTAATTGAAAACCCTTACAGGTCCTTGGGTTCTATTAAGTAGATTTTCTATCATCGACGAGGGTTGCCCGATGTTCCCATTATTCCCCCTCGAAATAATCTTATTTAAAAAATTATAAAATTAGTCGATCGCTTCTTTTCATCGCGCGAGAAACTTCCAGCTCAGAAGCCGATCGACGCGGCACAAGCGTGTCCAGGATACGGGGTCGATGCGGCAAGGGTCGTGATTGTCGGAACGACGCGAAAGGTGTGTTCGAACCAGCCGGGAACAATGCTTAAGTGGCTGTTATCGCGTTTGAGCACAAGCCGCCAGGCGTTCCTGACCCATTTCCGGGGAGGTCCTGCGGGATGCAATAATACCATCTCCTGCGCGAGCACGTACCACGGATACTCGGCAAACGGTCCGCCAGCGGTGCAATGAGAATTACATTCTGCATTATCGTAAACGCCTCGGTCGATCCTTCGCGAACGTCTCCCGTGTAATTATCCGCCAGTCGAAGGCAGAGCTAAAAGGGCTTTCAAACCGACCCCTAGGGGTTGCTGCTTTGTTTTCGATTGACTATTCGGGATTGCCCGCATCGCCGACAATGTTTTGCGGATCTCTGCGTTTCCGATACAACGTTGCGCATGCTTCTCGGGTTATCAACGGCGGAGAAATCACTTTCATTATTTTACTTCCACGGTTAACGAGTAAAGAAATCGCACGAAAAAGGGGCAAAAGTCATTTCAATCGATAAACACATTTTGTTGAAATGCTCGCGAATCAGAGGGAGCTGTGAACGGGAAAGCGTGAAACGAGTCTCAGGATCATTAACACGAGAAACCGTGGGGGATTGGCAAACGCGTCGTTTCTTCTGACCGAAGGAGCAACAGGGAAATTACGTTCAGCCATTTAACAGCGCTTCCTTTCAACGACGCCCCGAGGACAACAAAGGCCCGTGGGAATAAGCTGGACTTTTTATTCGCGTCTTGGGATTTATGGATCTTTCCCGTGCAGAGGTAATGCCAGAAATAATGCGTATCGCTTTATACAGTTTTGCGGAAATGCCGTTGCCGTCACCGATAACCGTGATGTTCAGTCGTTTCAAGCATTCGCGAGTGATGCGCGAGAATCGTGTCGAGAAGGCTTTCTTAATACCCTAGAGGAGATTTATTGCAATCTTCGAACTTATTCGCTGATTTGTATGCACTGCTATTCGTGGGAAATAATTTAGAATGCAGCGAAAATGTCTCTCCTGTACATAGCTGTAATTACTTGTGAAAGAGTAGAATTAAGTTTCTTCGTAAATGGATTGGTGAATCGTTGGAGCTTTCTTCGGTTACGATTAATTCCACTAATTAAATGCAGTTGCTATTTATTTTAAGTGAGTTTAAGCGACAGATAATAGTTAAGGTTCTATTGAATCCCGTAATGGCTTTTACAATGCAATATAGAGAGCTGTAATTGCGAATAAAACTGGCGCGGCAATGATTTCGAGGGCACAGCGGCGCGATACCGCGATAATGACGGAAATTTCAATAGCGGGCTCCGCATAGTCTACATTAGGAACGGCTACCAGTATCATGTAGCGATACTCGGATGCCGGGGAATATTAAATTTTACTCCGTTCAAGCTTGTATCAAAAGCCAACGGCCGAATGTCAGTTTAGCCTGGCTTCAGTGTACCGTGGAAGCTGATTAAGTGATTCGATCCGATCCCTACAGCGATTTTCCATTTTTCGGGAATACCATGTCGCGAAACGAGCACGTGTCCTCGGTCCATTCGAAAAACCTGAGGCACTTTCGCTTGAATAAAGTAAAAAAAAGCATACTATAGAAATCTCTGTCCATCGTGCGATCCTTTCATGTTCCCCGCAATTGTTATTTTACTTATTTCCATCCATGGTGAATACATTAAACATTCAAATAGAGCTCTAATCATGACAGCTTATTAAAATATGCTCGCCAGCGTACGATATTAATCCCGTTACAGTAAATATTAATTCGCTGAAATGTAGGTTCGTTTGGAACGAAATTCGTACCCCTAATTGATTGGATAAATTGCAGTCCTATTTTCATAATCACCCTTTGCGGTAGGTATCAGCCTTAATTTACCAATACTGTCACTCTGTGGAAATTCATTCAATTCGCGTGTATGAACTTATTCGAGCGATATTGGCGAAACATTGCAGTAATCTCTGCAAAGGAACCGGAAACACTGTTACAGTTACGGTCTCTTTTACACTACGATATTTTCCGGACCCGCGAATCTTGCACTCGGAGACCAAGTGTCCCTTTGTGACCGCGTGCAAAACAGCGCAAAGCAACGGGAGGGTTGGACAAGCCAGCGTTTCAATTTTCCATGGCCCCATCGATCATCAATAATTCATCGTTCGTAATCAGATCTGTGGCTGAGGAAGCGTGGCTTTCTCGACAGCTCGCGCTCGTCCACGGTCCGTGGAAATTGTGTGGAATTCGAGAGGGGTCGAAAAGAAGCCGAGCGGAAGTGGAGCGGTGCCGCGAGACAAGCGACGAGCGGAGAATTTCACCGAGCCCGTACGGGGGCGAATATATTCCACGGAGGTGCCGTAATTCCGTGACCGGATGTGCCCGCTTCCGGCCGCCCTTTGTGGGGACGCCATCGCCGGATCGGTGGTCGATGGCGCAACGCGAAAGAGCCTCTCCTCTTTACGCGGGGAGCTTTCTGCTTCATCACGAGGAACTGGCTTTCCGGTCCCGGCCACGACTTTCCAGCGACGGTCACGGACAGCATTTTTTTCACCCGAAGATCCCTTTGACGCGCCCTGAAAAGCGGCCGACGACGGAAATAATATTGAGTGGGCGAACGTGTTCCCCCAGTGTGGCTGAAGGACAGGCCGAGGCTATGATGGGTACGCGTCCATCGGTGGTTTTTTGTTAAAGAGATTTTTCTATTCGAGTTGGGTTAGGGCTGGAGCTATCGATGGAGGAATGCAGGGAAAGAAGTGGAGCTTCACTCGTGGCAGTCGTTTTGTGTAATACAGCTCGGAGGAGTAATTGTTAAATATGTGGAAGGAGCAGTTCTGCCTGGAGACACTTTTCGTTCAGTTTTATGTGCTTGGCGATTCTGCGAAGGTGGGAGCAAGCTTTTGGCTGCTCGCCATGCCGTGGCACTCAGTTGTGTACACATTTTATGTTGGAAGTACCTACGTGTAAAGTGTGCGATAAAGGGAGATTTGTAAATGTCAAGAATGAATATCTTTCTTGGGTATCAATCTTTATGCTCCCACGCCTGGTATTTTAGTGCTGTCAAAGTGTCTAGTAGAACAGTACTAAGAGACAGATGGTGTATCGTTTTTTACTGCAATATATAATACAACGATGACCTGTAAGTTTCAGAACGTTTAGGGGGGTTCAATTATTGATGGCTGAGAAACAATATCAACTGCAGAGGCAATAGCTGTAGTTTAATTATGTCAGGCATGGACACTGTGCCCGTTGTACTGTTAAATTTATTATCACAGTATGCGCTGATCTATTGTGCACGTTTCCCATTTGGAATTCTCATATTGCGCGCGGACATTAAACAAGTAGGCACCGTCAGTGGGAATGCAAACCCTAATAATAGGATGTACACGTGAAATGTGCGCACTGCGGATGTGAAATTCAGTTTTATTCCTATCGATCCTATGGATCATATTCCTATGGATGCTCGATTATTATACTCGGATCCTCCCTAGAAACTCCTTTGATACTTAATTTATGATTTACAGGAAGCTTCTCATCTACTTTGGGGTTTATAGAACGGCTCTATGAAATGATAATCCTAAACAAGCTGCAATACATCCGTTTGCAAGGTTCGGGCAAGTGAATGTCACACAATCTCCGATTATTCCAGCGGACGCGATGGGGTGCGCAGCGCGGCCGTCGTCACGCTAAACTTCACCCTCGGTAACATCAGCTAGCTACGAAGTTCGAAGGAATCTCATCTCCCATAGATTCAACGCTTCTTTCAACCGTGAAAGATTACGGACAACCTGGTGCGATTTAATCGTTTACACGTTGTCGCATATCCGCGAACATCCGCGTGGAGATTCCAAAAAATGTGTAGAACGGAGGGAAAACAGGAATGCCACGGTAGTTCGTTTAATTACACCCTTCGAAATTAATTACACATTCCAGCCAAATTATTTCGGCTTCCCGGCACCGTAATGAAACGCTTTTTGTCGCTGGCCCCCGCCCTGAACTTCCGATGATACGCTACACCAGCCTCTCCGCTGAACTTCAAAGGAGAAGAACTCGTATTCTGCAGCGTCTCAGACACCTCGACGGGAGAACGCCCACTTTCGTCGGCGATTTCCGCCGGAGCCAGGGCCTTGCCTCTTTGTAATTAGAGTTGCCAAACATCGCAGTCACGTCCCCCGCGTAATCACTTCCTCGTGTTGCCGTTCGCGACGAATTTTTCAGCGAAAAAATCAGAATTTCCACGGGGAAACTGACGCGTCGAGGAAGCCTTTAAGCCGGCAAAGTGTCAGTCGCGAATACTGAAGGAGTAGGTGTATACATATCCCTTCATTGATCTGCGACTCCGTCAAGCATACTTCGAGGAAGCGCGCGACTAATTCTTTAAATGGTCCCTCCAATCCCGCGCAATCGTCGCAAAAGAATTTTAGCCACGTCCCCCCGTCGCAAATTGTCGCTCAGCCATTCAGGATTCCCCGTTATGTACCTACGTTAGGTAGGTGGAATCAGAACGCGCGACGAGACACTCGTTGTGTCGTGGGACACGTAATAACACCTATTACCGCCTACACGTGCTTCCTTTGTTCTGCGCTCGCGGGCGCCTCGTGAGCACGGGGGCCAACGAATGCCGGCGCGAGTATCGCGGCCACGATGGAGCTTCGTCGGCGGTGGTGGCACGCGGTGGCGAGGGTTCGCGACACAATAAACCATTCTACGGAAGGCAAAACACAAGCCACGGCGCCGCTATAACCGAAGCCCAGCGTGCTGCTTCATTATGCGGCGCGACGTGGCAAAGTGCCAGGGCCTTTGATAAAGAGGGGGTGAGGAGATGACGGGGGGGGGGAGGGTGGAGGTATAGGGGTGGATAGCAGAGGTACGAGGATGGCTACGTCCTACCAGATTCTCGCTCCGTTCCACCGCCTCCGCGTTTCCGCCCTTTCGCCGTAACATGGGGCTGCTGTCCACCCCCTGACGCACATCCTTGACTAACGCCCACCCCCACCCGCTCAGCAGGACAAAGAACGGAAAGCCGCGGGGGAAATGCGTTCCTGATGTATGCCGCTCCCGTACTTGGCTGCGTGTCGCGTTTTTCCAGCAGGGCTGTTCCACCGTCAACCCTTGGCGAACTTTCCCTGTCTTCCTGTACGTCGCCTGACGTCTGCTTGCCTCCTAGGGTGGTTCTGTTGGTTTCTCTGCGGTTAAATCGCTCCCTCTCGTGCAACATCCATGGTCAGGGTTTAATGTGATCTCCTATTTTCGCCAGTTTCTGCTGATCCGCTACTTTCGCGATAAGCGCGAATGAATGACGTGAAATGGGTTGACCTTTGAACGTGATTGTATATTCAACGAAGGCGACGAGTAGATCAGCGTAGCAGCTTTAATGGGCGAGATTTCTGTTTGAGAAACTGTTGATGGACGTCTGCATTAGCACCCCAGCTGATTCGTGTAATCGAGCCACTTAATCAATTCACGAGCACGGTCGAGTCAATACGTCCGCGATATGCACGTAGTATGTCCGTGTGGGCGAAATACCTGTATCGTCAGAGCGGAGATAAAATTCGGGGCGTTGGTTCGACTTTGAATAATTTCAAGTACGTATGGCAAGTGTAGATCGATGTCAGTGCGATTGATGGAATATACCGGTTGCGTGACCTACATACGTTGGGTAAGGTATATCGAAGGTACGGGAATGTTATGGTAGAACTTACACCCTCTACGGTGCAAGATCACATGTTCGTAATGTAAGAAAAGAGAATCGGAGGATGAGGTTCTTCTCCTCGCGATTCACGATTCGCGTACACAACAATTTCAAGGTTCCAGATAGACGTACCTACGTATAAGCCGCCTTTCCAAGCTAGACTGGTCAGTTTCTGTTTTGCAACGGATCTGTGGTCTGTGACGTTTTGAACATTGTGCGGAAACTCCTACTGCAGTGCATCGGTTCCTGATCAGCGACGGGTAAATATTGACGGGACGTCTGAAATACCCTCGGACTTCAACTATGTTCCAGTATAGTTTGAACAGTTGATATCTAATCTAATAATAGACTGTTAGTATAGATAAGTACGGTATTAATGATCTTGATAGAGGGGTTGTCGTGTTATTGCTCGATTTCATTAAATCATTCTGATGGGAGACTCTGACCGCTGTAACAAGGTTGAATAGTGGCGTTATCTTTATGCTCGCGGATGCCACGAAGGCCGCGCTTTTATTTACACACCATAAAATCAGCAGACCAGTACATTTTCAACAGATAAATGCGAGTCAATTTCTCGTATCCAGATAACGGGAGGTCTGGCGTATTCTCGACATTTAATTTTAGCGGTTTAAATCATTATCAAAGGGACCAATTAATTACTATCGTTAATTGCGAGCAGGCTTAATTAACTGATAGCTGATAAGAAAAATCTGTACGTAATTATAGTTTCTTGTTGTTGATATTTACTCTACAGTTTACATTAACGAGTAATTCATCGTTCTACTCCAAGGTGATCTCACAGCTATAAATATTACTTGTTATAAAAAATTGTCAGAGGGGCATATCCGCCGGGGACGTGCAATATAACCTGCAATGAATTCGGCGCGAAAGTGGAAATAAATAGTAAAGAAAGGAAGAAAAGGAGGGGAATATAGTGCTCTGATATTCAATGCAAAGATCTATGGACGAAAAATGAAAAAGAATAGGGAGAAATGAATTTTACCGAGGAAATGTATGAGAGTGAAAGACCAGAGGCACTAATGAATTTACTTTTAGCGTTAATCACATGAATAGATGATGTTTCGCGATTAGCCAGTGGATAACCAATCCGAGATACCCGATAAATTAAATTAGAAAACAAACGTAACATGTGTCATTAATTAAAATTTAACCATTTCACCGCGTCCGCGTAATCCCAAGAATATTTTAAGAAAAGCTCTTTGGATCAACTTTAGCAACAGAAGTGTGTTTTAAAATCCAAGTAACGTTGGAAACCTTTCATTTTTCCAAGTTCGGTTGAACTTAGCGGTACATTAATAATTTATTTTCTGGAAAATGGAGAAGTAACATTCCGCGAAAGCTGTTGCGCTAAAAAGCTGATGTTTTTGGGGCAACGCAGCATGGCATTATAAAACGGTACAGAAGTTTCAAACTCCTGTTTTGCTTAATTATTCGAGTAAACAATTTTCGAGGCTTTACGACTGTAGGTTTCAGCGCAGAGTCTGTTGTGGAGCTTTGGATTCAACTGTATTCTTCCGGAAACTTGTATCCACGTTTCGTCACTGTTGTGAAGTACCAATCACCAACTATACAGATTTCTAATTCGTCTGGTCAATTAGAAAATGTGTGAAGGCTCTTCCAGAAAGTGTTTAAATGCTATTGGGGTAATCGTTGGTGCAATCTTCTTACGAATAGTTCCATCTTTATTTAGAGTTATATCTACTTGGAAACTCCACAACATCGTCAACTACCCACAGGAGTTACAGACAGAATTTTCGATCAAACAGGGGCGGCTGTTTGTACATACGATATGTATAGATTTAACGGGGACACATTACTGCGTTTAGCGGACTATACGAGCGCAGTTTCGACGATAAGGGCAGTTTTGACTGCAGCCCATGCGCGCACGATAATCGGGAAATAAAGCCCGGCTTAAAGCTATCTTCAAGTACGATCGTTTGTCCAAGTAGCGCGTTAATACATTCGATTCCCGTAACTTCGGCCCTCGTTATCGTTTCGCGACACACGCACAAATTAGCAGTGTTTTATTTACCTCCGATTGGGAATAATGAAATTGGGGACAATGGATCGTGATGTATGGCACAGTTTCTCTCGTCCTCGAGGATACTGTGCTTGTGAAAATTCAAGGATTGTCATTCGCTAGTAATAACTGGGGTGACTCATTCTAATTTACAAACTAATGCGTATTAGAGTGCAACCAATGTCATTAAAATCCTTCGTAATTCGAATTCATTATTACTAAGAACTAAGAAGTCGATGTATTATTCTCTGGTAATACAAATGATGATTCAATCAAGAATGCTAATAAAGCAACTATCCCAGTATTCTCGGCCACTTCATATTGCACGAGGCTTTGAATTCTGCACTTCGTATATCGTGGTTTAATCCGTGCAGCGAAATTTTCATGAAGAGTGGAGATAGAAGGTGTATGTATTTTATGGCCTTTGAATCTTTGATCTTCTCTATTATGTCGAACGGTTAGTATCGCTGCTGTGGGATGATTTCAAGAGGGCAGAAGGTCGTGGTAAAAATGTGAGGACATCCAAGTATGTAGCCCCTGCCCGCATCTTGGATTGTGCAGTGAGTAAAAGGTTCAGACGTTATACAGTAGCCAATCAGCGAAAGAGTCTACCTAGAACAGAGGGAAACATTTTTTATCTCATTATGTGTGATAACGGGCCGAATTGCCTCTGAAAATGAGGGAAGAGGGTAACTCCGTCGCCGTGGCAACACTTCTTAATCATATTTCAATTAAGGTGCGCGGTTGCAATGTGCATGGAATTCCACCTAGTTACCAGCTACATCCGAACCACCAGCATCCGGCTTTCAGATGAAAATTCTGCAATACGCGTACGCAAATCCCGATGAGCTTTGCGGAGTCGATTACTGAGCAGATAAGGGATATTATTTGCCGCTGCATTGAACTTTGTTGGCGATTGTAATTTCGTTGTAACTGAACAAGGATTAGGGAGTTAATTAGCTTTAAGTGCAACTCTGATTACGAAAATTCACGTATTCAAATTTTGTAAGATAAATCGCTCGTGGTCAACACTCGAGGAATACAAATATCCGAGTTGGAATAATAATTTGCTATCAAGGTGTTCTCGCTTTTAGATATTCTTCGCACCTCCTATCCGTCTTGGCTAATGCACCAATGTCAAGTGAATAATGTTTAATAAACCTGATAATTATTTCCGCGTGGATTCTCAGAAATGAGCAGGCAAAGAATTATTATTCATTTTCTCGATGGGGACAGAACACGTCCCATGGTCACGTGTCGGTTTTATCCACGCGTCGCGTTCAAATCACTGTCTCTCGCATGACGGAATTATGTTCGCCAGGGTCCCGGTGATACGGGCGTGTAATGCTTCCTATCTATCAGAGCAGGATACCCCTCTGATCCACTTTCTTCGCAAACTGTCGTAAACCCACGCCTCCCGGCGCGCTACAACATATTTCGCATCAGGATATCGAGAAACAAAATGGAGAGGGGAAGCGTATTTCGCGGCAACAAAGTTTTCGTGCCTCCGCGTACTTTTCCATCTCGCCCCCTATAACCTTGAAGCCAAATGTTTCGCGGAGATTACCTGTCAGGATACGTATTTCCCCGTGGCGAGATTTCCTCTCGGTGCTCCGAAGGGTGAAAATGCCTCGACGCGCCCGAGAGAACCACTTAAACGCGTCTGTTCGTCTTATATCTGTCTACCCTCTCCCCCCCCCCCTTCCCCCTTTCCCTCCGTTATTACAATTATTCGGGTTCGATTCCTCGGGAGTAAAACTGCAGCTGATAGGAACGTATCCGAGGAGTCCGAGAAGAGTCTGGTTATCTCTCTTCGTTGTCGAACGCGGCAGCAAATGGCGAAGGCCGTCGATGGACCTTCCAAAGGCGGAAGCCAGCGTTGCGGCAAATACGATTCGCGCTCCGTAATTTAAAAGTCACCGTAGTTGTTAGATTATTCGCCAGTGAAGATACCGCAGATTTTATCGACCAAGGAGCAATATTTTTTAATTAGAAGATAAGGATTTATTCGATACGTTCAACATCGTGAGATTTCGATAACATTGCAAACTTTTCCATCCACGTGATCGCTGCCTACTATTTCCCATTAAGTGGCGAGCTAGAAACTATTCCATGCGTACTTTAGTAGCTGTTATTATTATTTTCCAGACACTAGAATCGCTGGGGCGCTTGGGTGTAGCGACGAACGCCAGTAAATAAATTATTCAGCGATTAGATATCATCGCGTCGATAAAAATACGAATAATCAATAACGCACATCATCGGCCTCCCAATATGGTATGAAAAGTTACGTATATAAGTGGCACGGGAGTTCGTCGGTCCATTTCTAGATTCTAAGCAAACATGCTCGCCACGTTGTCGCTCAGATCGAGCATCTTCGTCTTTCTCCTGATGTGAGTATCTCGCTTCTGTTTCAATTTCGCGATTTTTAACGAAAGGCGATTTTAAGTGGAAACAGTCGGTCACTAGACCGATAAGTTGCTGTAATTGTAAGCTTGATTTTTTCTAGCGCTGTGAATGGCGCAACCGTGAAGGAGAATGACGAATTACTGAAGTTCCCGTCGGGCTTTGCCTTCGGGGCAGCCACTGCCGCATACCAAGTAGAAGGAGCATGGAACGTGAGCGGTAGGTCTCTCAAATTCAAATATCCTGTCACGGAGATGCAAACTTTTCTAATGCTTCGCCTCTGTGACTTGAAAACGCAGACAAAGGTGAAAGTACCTGGGATTATTACACACATCTCCAAGATGGACGTGTCTTCAACAATGAGAACGGTGACGTCGCTGCGAATTCTTACTACAAGTACAAGGAGGACGTGGCTATATTAAAGATGCTCGGGGTAAGTATCGATGGGGCGATTATAGTTTTTCTGTGAACCTTGCGTTAACTACTTTACGTTGTATCAGTCGAATTACTGTGACGTGACGTAGGTATTTAAATTTACTTCGACCAAGACGATTAACCTTTTGTAGACACACGGGGTGTATCGCGCCCCAGGATATGCATTTGCAAATATTTCTATAAATTTTTGGCCCTTAGAATAATATTTAAAAATTGCACGAATTTTTGCACCAAAAAAATCGGTTTTATCCACAACTTTTTTAAATAGATACAAATTTCAAGATATCAAAAGTTACATGTCTAGCAAAAAAGCTATTAGATCATGATTGTACGAGTATTGCAAATTATCGGTAAAAAATGGAAAGATTTAAAGATACGAAAATGCTAACTCAAAAATGACGCTGGAAGCTATGACCACGGAGGGTTAATAGTGATTGCTTTACTGCAAAAACCAAAAGGGGAGTGTTTCGATCAGGTTACAGAGTGGGAACTCTGGTTATTCTATGCAGAACCACTAATATCTGAGTACAGCAATATACCCAGCAAAGGAAACTTTCAATCCGCAAACCCAAGTCACGTTACAGGAAAATGTCACCGTTCCGCAGAATTAATTTCCACGGAACGTATCGAGCTGGGGGATCGAAAAATTTCTATTCACCAGTTTCAAGCAGTCTCGTTGCAATTTCGAGCACGAACCGTGTTTATGTGGCTTTCGATACTTGACATAATCCCAGCCCACTTGAGTACCCATTTAGAACAGCAGAAACACCGAATCCGCTTGGTTCGAGCCGGGAAATCGATGGTTCCTAATTGCTTTTCAAACGGAAATCAGTTGAACAGCGGGGGGATGCCAATTATAGACTGGGAATAACAGTACGCTTTTCTCGTTCCTCGACAGTTCACCACGTACAGGTTCTCCGTGAGCTGGCCGCGA
This sequence comes from Andrena dorsata, assembly GCA_929108735.1. NCBI lineage: Eukaryota > Metazoa > Arthropoda > Insecta > Hymenoptera > Andrenidae > Andrena > Andrena dorsata. The sequence goes on from OV815489.1 coordinate 55,959,557, forward strand.
ATTCTGCCGACTGGATTTCCGGACAAGGTGAGCAAAGAAGGCGTCAGGTACTACAACGAGCTCATCGACGAGCTTTTGGCGAACGGCATCGAGCCGCTGCTGACGATTTATCACTGGGATCATCCGCAAGTTCTGGAAGAGGCAGGCGGCTGGTTGAACTCGGAGATGGTCGATTGGTTCGGGGATTTCGCCAGGGTCGTGTACAAGGAGTTCGGCTCGAAGGTGAAGAAGATCATCCCGATCAACGAGCCCACCGTCATCTGCACAAATGGCTACTCGAGCGGGATTCACGCGCCTGGCAAGAAGCTTCACGGTATCGGCGAGTACTTGTGCGTCCACAACGTAATTAAAGCTCACGCTAGAGCGTACAGGATATACGAGAAGGAATTCAAGCCGACGCAGAAGGGCGAAGTCGGCTTCCTGGTCAACTCGCACGGTTACATGCCCAAGAATCCAGGGGACATGACGTCGGTGGAGCTCGCGTACCAGTTCAACCTTGCCTGGACCCTGAACCCAATTTTCTCCAAGGATGGTGACTATCCACTGATCATGAAGACGATGGTGGGCTTCAAGAGCGAGGAGCAGGGTTACGCGAGGTCCCGCTTGCCAGAGTTCGACTCCAAGTGGATCGCGTACATAAGGTATCGCACGATTCTCATTGAACTTCGCAATCAGCGCGGTTACGGTTTACTGAGTCGAGTGCCGTTTCTGCAATAGGGGTACCGCTGACTTCTTGGCGCTGAATCATTATACCTCGAGACTGGTCGAGCCTGGAAAATCGGGGAAGGTACCGTCTCAAGAGGACGACCAGGGCCTGGTGCTGGACGTGGACAAATCTTGGAAGCCGTCCGCTTCTAGCTGGTTGCGGGTACTAATTGTTATTGTACTGTCAGTCAGAGGACACAGAAAGATTGCTTCTCTAGTGTAACTAAGAGACCACGGGAAGTCGGCGTGGGTGAATCGGTTAGGCGGCTGGCCAGTACGCGGACGACCCGGCTTCGAATCCCGGCACCGCGGCTTTCCATTTTTTCCGACTCCTACACATAATTGTGTACTTCTCATGTTTATCAGGTGGCACCCGAAGGCTTCCGTGCCCTGCTTCGTGAAATATCAACGAAATACGGCAATCCGCCGATATACATCACCGAAAACGGCGTCTCTGATAATGGAGCCATGGATGACGAGAGCAGAGTCGCGTACTATCGCGAGTACTTGAAGCAGATGCTCCTCGCCGTTCACGTGGATGGCGTAGACGTGCGCGGATTCTACCTGTGGTCGCTTCTTGATAACTTCGAGTGGGATAATGGTTACAGGTAGATTTTTATCGTGCATTTACATCCTCAGAAGATACCTACACGTCAATACAAATATTTGATTTCGCAGGGAACGTTTCGGTATCGTGAAAGTCGACTTCACCGATCCAAACAGACCACGCGCTTTCAAGAAGTCTGCTCAGTGGTGGCAGAAGCTTATAACTGACAAGAAGATATCCGAAAAGTGAGTCATCGAGTGCGATCATTGACGACGATATCTTCCAAAACCTGTACATACCTGTATAATTATCTATCCCCGTAAGATAAGTCCAGAGGAGATATTCATAGATTCGTTTGGAGCCTCTTACAGCCAACCTATTTGAAAGTTGAATTAAAGCAACGAAAATGATGTAGAACAAAACTTCAATCCTTTGTCTATATTAACGGATATATATCCGTTAATATCAATAGACGAAAAACTATTATTTAATACACAAATTTTGCAAATAAAAAAATTAGTGTCATTGATCATCTTTCCCGTAAGGGGTTACACCACCTTGGCGCTCGGAAAAATAGGTATAAAAATGAACTTTTTTTAACGCTGCCATTAAATATATAAAATGATCATTATTTCACACATATATATAGTACTTTTATGAACAATTACAATATTGTCGATTAAATAAAAAGTAAAAAATTGCGTGTACACGATATCTTAAGATCTACTTAACCGATTTGGTTAAAATTTACAACACTTATTTTTTATAATAGTATCTAAAATGTAAGTAAGATTTTTGTGATTGGGTGCCATGTTCGAAAATTATAAATGTTTTAAACTGAAAATTTCGATGAAACTTCGATTTTTATTCTGCAAACAGCTGTCATTTCTACAAAAAAATTTTAAAAATGTTCCCTACGTCACATATAAGCTATTACCCTTTTAAATAAGAAAAAAATTATTTTGTATGTTTTGGACGATGCTTAACAAATAAATCATGTACACCATCAGTAAGGATTTTCAAAAGAGGGTCCTACTTATCGGCTTATATCTCCGCCATTTTATATTTTTTCTTAATCGTCAATATTGTAAATTGTTCATAAAATTACTATATATGTATATGTGTAAAATAATGATCATTTTATATACTTAATGGCAGCGTCAAATTTTTTCTATTTTTATACCTATTTTTCCGAGCGCCAGGGTGGTGTAACCTTTTAAAGCCCTGGTAAGATGGCCATTCCCATTTCACTTAGACTAACAAACCCTAAATACTTCAAGCTTAAAAACACTGTAAACAATACACTATCCAAAATACATCTTGAGAACTAAAAATATTCCGCATAAATAACAGAAAGAAGGTGACCAAAATATAGGCCAACCATTTTGAAGCACTAGCTTAAATTTCATAGTGGATTTACAAACCTTTACAAACGTTCTATTCCAACATTTCGAACTGAGAATGTGGTTTTTCTATGACACTTTGTACCTATGAGACATTATCTCCTAAAAAATACGTGCAAATGAACATTGAGCCTCTGAGTTTCCATTTGACTTCCTAGTCCACATCAGCTTTCGTCCTTTTATCTCATTAGTAAAGTTCTTTGTCCTACGATCATTTACATACCTCTTTTTTCATCGCGACCGCCTTTCTCCTGAAACCATCGAGCATACGCTTTGCAATATACGACCAAACGTGTACGTCGCTTTCACGGGAGGGAAGTTCATTCGTTGGCCATTGATCCGTTCCGCGCTTCAACCCCATCCGTATTGGAAGATCGAATTGGCTGAGGGTGTGATAAGGCGTTAGGTACGAAGGGGTCTGTGACAAGGGGGGGGGGGGGGTGGGATGGTCGGAGTTGTAAATGCTAGAGTGCCTATCTCGTTTGTACAGCTTCCTATGCAGCCAATGAAAAACGGCGAGAATGGAAGGCGGAATAACGTATCGCGCTTTGGCAAGCAGAATCTACCGTAATTATCTCGAGGCATTGTGCGTGTAGCTTCGGGGGACGGCCACGAAAACGTATGAAACAATCGAATATAGGCGCTCGAAGGTGCATAAGCGCTGGGATCGATGGCCTCTTCTCGTACGACACGATGATTTATAGGGGAAGATACGCTTGATGCATTATCGTGTGCACGACGTGGGCGCGTTTCGGCCGTTCCAACCGAGGAACGTTCAGCTCCGTATAAATCAGAAACGATTCGACGAAATTTCAACCGGTCACAAGCGCTCCCCAAGATGATTAACAGTTACCCCGAGCGGTATTATCGTCATTAGATACAATGTCTCGATCGATTGTAACAAAATTTCTAACCATACATGGAGCACACTATCCTTTTCATTTCAATACGGCTCCGATTACGCTACCCGCGTTACGTTTACCAACTCGCAGTATTCTGGAGAGGGATACTCGGATTTTTAGGTGGGTTTCGCATAACCTTACGTTCCACGCGCTCTAAAGCGCGAACGGGGCCAATATTTGCACACCTTTAGCGCTAGATTTACCCGAAGAAAGTCGGAGGGCGGCATAATTGGCCGCGGTCCGGGCCCTCTGGGTCGTCGAAAATAAAATCGGCCGGGGTCTAAGGGCGACTCGAGATGCTCAATAATCCTTGTTCCCTAGAGCAAATATTACGTACGTATAATGTATGCAGAGAGCTCGGAAATCCGTGCTTCGGAATCCCATGCGAGGGATTAGCTATCCGCCATTCGGAGTGCTGAGTAAATTCGGAGGACAACGGCCTCGGAGAAGTGCAGCTATATTCCGGTTAATTTTAATACTGCTAGAAAGTGGTGGGATAGGGAGGAACAGGTAAACGCTTCGTATAGGCGCAGCGGAAGCAACGGGACGTGGGACGAGCGAAAATAAAGGGGAAAGTGGAAGAAAGTACGAACGGTACGCACGAGGGGGGTGAGAAGGGATTCTGGCGTTAAATATTCTATGTAACCTCGTTAATCCTCCCTAGTCGCGTTCAGGCTGGATTTCCCCTGTCCCTGATACGGCGTGGCAGCTTCCCGACTGAATGTTTTGCTTGGAAAACAAAACAGTCACGGTCCCCTTGCTTTAATTCAGTCCTCAAGGTTCAGTGGCGTGCAAGAATAATATCTAAAGATATCGAACGACACGAGACACTGTGATCTATGTAGATTCTAGATGCCAGGTTATCGTGTTCAGTCGGGTTTCGAGCGAGCTCGTCAGAGCTCTCTTATCAGTGCAGCCGTAAATCGCGAAAAGAGGACTGATAGTCCAGAACTCATTCGGTTTGGATGAATTATAGCAATTCTTCGTTTAGATCTGAAACGTAAGTTCGTCGGTCTGCTATCGGTTGGTACATGTTACGGTTCAGCGGCTTGTTGACAGTGCTTTTCCTCTGTGTATCCTCTGCTGCGAGGTACACACGTGGGAAACACCATGCTGCCGCATTACCCCGGGCGAGATTGTTTTGATCTCGTGATTAGCGACGTTTACGGCGACGAGCGCTGTACTCGGTTCTACGTTAATCAAAGAAAGAATCACCGTTTCTATAAAAACATATCCAGCATGCGAATCGGCATCGAAATAATCTAGAGACGCGAGAAGAATTCTTTCGCAAAAAGAATCCGTCTCTCGCTGTCCCCTCGAGCTCGTAATAATCGACGATTCGATAAACGCGGTGAGATAGTATCCGCGCGGAAAGGCAGCCCTTTGTGCGAGCATGAAGCAGTCGGTAAAGTGTCCGAGAGGCAACCGTGAAACGCTGGGAAAAAAAGAGGGCTGGTAGGGGGAGCGGAGAATCCTCGAGACGTCGGCGTTGTAATTGTAAAAGTTCGCGGCGACGTACGAAACAATAACTGCCGGCAAATCATATGAAACAATGGAGGGAGCGGATTGTATCTCCCTCTTCCAGCCACCCCTCCCGTCTGTTCGCGATCCATCTTTTGTGCCGGCCGTTATTCGCGTCGCTTTCCACTCGCCCCTCTGACAAACAGCTTTCGCGCCAAGTATCGTCCCGCGGCATCGCGATTCTCCAAGGCGTTCGCCTTCGCCGGATCGAAAGGAGGTTGAAAACTGTCGGGGATGAAGCCGAGAGACGGGCTGGATGGCGCGCTATCGAGCGAAGAAACAAAGAAGCTTCCTGTAGCGTCGGCCCCGGGAACAGAAAGCACTCGGAGAAAAGAAAATGTCCCCTCTCTATCGTTTTCTGATAATCTCCTTTGGTACGCCGCGATGAAAGGGGTTTTTGATTCTAGCCCCGATTGCGACCCAGCCAGGAACGCTGGAGAATCAGGGTAGCTGAGGGGGTGGGGAGGTGGGGCTGGAAACGCTGAAACGAAGAACGGCGCGCTGACAATGGGGGCTGAGTGATATCGGGTTATTGGATATTACGGGATATTAATTGACGCTGTGTAATATTCAGGAGTGTCATAGATGTATGGGCGAAGGAACGTCCATTCGAGATTACATCTTTTACACTGGGTGTTCTGTAAGTGGCGATGTTATCGAGATATGGGGTTACTGTGGCGTTTCTGTTAAAAGAGGAGCTGTTGGAGTTTGAGATTGAATATTGAAATTAGATGACCGCCCGTAACGAATGCAGGGCTTTATAACTTTCAGAATGATAGATGTGGGATTTCAATACGGATCGAGAAGTTGTTCAATTAGGGGAGAGAGTAAAAAGCATTGAGTCGCGTTAACAAGGTGTTTCATTAGGAAACTTGTCAAACGACTTTCGTGAGGAAAGTTAAATCTCTCGTAACTAGCAGAGCCGCCTTCGATTGCTCTATTTCAGTAATGAATGAAGTCGAAGTCGTGACAGGAACTGCGTCACGGGGATGTTCCTCTCTGTAAGTGCCCATCGCGGTGTTTAAAGCGAACTTTACGTCAAAGATGTATATTGACAGGTGATGCTACGGTAACGAGATGATTTCTGGGAAATTTATCGAAGTACATTCGCGGGAGCTGTTATATCATTTATAGACGGCGACACTTTTCTGTCCATCGGTCGATCTCGTCGATAAGAGAAGTTGGGATGGTGTAGGAAATACATACTTATTTACTTTTTAGTAATTTACTTCCAAGTAATTGCAATTAATCCGGTTCGTTCTACAGTAGTTTAAATTAAAATATGACGGAACAACATTTATTCGCGCAAAATTAGAAATAGAATGCTATGATATGTATAATGCGACGTTTCGTTTCTTCGATTTTTTCTCCTACATGCAACTGCCCTTCGTTATTAGTCCTTTCCTGGCAGAAATAATTACTTCGACGACGCTATGTAACATTAATTGACAACGTCGTAACAAGCGAAATAGTGATTTTCCCTCGATTATTGCTTGCGTTATATCGAGAGTAATTATCTAATTTAATTAACTAAATTAATACATATTCTTGAGATACAAGTACGGAAATGTATCCACGTTATACAACCCCATTTAATCTTCAACGCTATTTGGTTAAAAATTTTGTTAAAGTCGTCATTTACTATCTCATTCCTCAGCTTTCTAGAAACAATACTCATTTACCAGTGTACCATAGCCGTCAAATATTCATGAAAATATCGACAGTCTGAGATTCTCATATGTACTACTTGAGCGTTCCTTTGCTGAGTTGTCTTAAGGGGGTATACCCGTTTGAACCCGCGGAAAATGTGTACATATTGTGGATTTTTTTACAAGTCAACGGTTTGATGCAGATTTCCCGTTTTTTTAATATCTTTACATAGTATTATGAACTACTAAAAAAAAAGTTTCAGTTAAAAAACTATTGTTTTTGAGAAGTTATCCATACACATCCGAAAGTCTTTCAATTTTAGACGGATAAACGGTGGCCCTGAAAACAGCTGTATGTCGTGTCTGAAATCAAAAACCATAAAATTTTCTTATAAAGTATGTCAATAGGGGAGACCGGGGCAGATTGTAACAAAAAAAGTTTACACAGTTTTTTCTCGAAAGTGTTTTCCTCAATCAGGAAATAATTTGCGTGATTTACTACTTGCATATGTGGTGAACTGATTGCGTGAAAGTACCTGACAAAATATTGGACTGTTAACATCTGGCTTCATCTTAAACAAATCTGAATCTTTGTTACAATGTGCCCCAGTCCTGGGGTAAATTGTAACACATCTGTTTTACTTATTTAAATACAAATATGAACACAAATGAACGTTTCTAAAAGATATAAATGAAAACACAGATCATTATTAAACATTTGATATACACGAGTTAAACAATCATTGCTTACTCATCTGATTCTATCAAAATCTTCTTCTTCGCTTTCTTTACTTTATCCTTTATACTTTTTTCTACTTTTTGGATTCTCGATTGTTCTGTTGTTCGTCTAGAGCATCTTTTTCCGGTGTGTCAGCAAATAGCTTGCTTTATCACCATTTGGAGTGGAGTAAGTATTGTAGCATGTTACAATTTACCCCGAGGTCGAATTTTTGCGTTTTATCTCAGCAAACGAGAAACTAAACATCAAATCACTAAAATGCGTATACATTATTATAAACCAATGTGTACTGATTCGTTTGCGACAAAGAAGCAAAAATTCAAACGGTTTCTAATGTCGGTTAATTGAAATAAAAGTGCTGAGACAACATTTACTTACGTAACCTAAAAACTAAAATTCTGGGCTGTAACCACAAAATGAATACATAACGCTCGTTTGTGTCACTAAAACCGACGGTGGTAATATTGTCAAGCATTTTACTTATGTTACAATTTACCCCGTGTTACAACCTGCCCCGGTCTCCCCTAGCTATCGTCCAACGAAGCCGATTTTGAAAATTTTGAAAAATAAAGAAATGGTGAGAGATCAAAGGTAAATTTAGATGTTTCTAAGAGAAAAATCCACCTTTTTTCTTTATAAATAATAAACGGGGAATCGGTATAAAAAAAGCCTTCGTTGGAAGATGTGGAATATTATTATGATTCTGCACGCAAAATTGGAAGTGAATTGGATGAACGTAGCCAGAGTTTTTAGGGCCACCGTTTAGGCGTCTAAAATCGAATCATAACTTCTCAAAAACAATAGTTTTTTAACTGAAACTTTTTTTTGAGTAGGTCATAATACTATGTAAAGATAGTAAAAAAAAACGAGAAATCTGCATCAAACCGTTGACTAGTAAAAAAATTCACAATATGTACAAATTTTCCGAGGGTTCAAACGGGTATACCCCCTTAAACACAGTTTCATAGAAAAACCATGCACAGTTACATCCGATTGTTACACTCGGATGTCGTCAGCAATATTTTCTTCCGTTGGTAATTACATCGTCTAATCAATTCACTCGCTATTATAAACTAATTAACATTTGATTTCTTGTCCAGTATCACCACAGGTAGTTTCAAACATTATGTCCTATCATCCAGTGGTTAACTTAGCTTCTGTTTCTGACTGTCAAAGTGTGTGTCGTGTCGTTTGTAGACGCGTACGATAATCTTGGCGCTCAAAGATAACAGATTCGAAACCACTATGAACGCCACGATAGTCAAGAACACCACGATGTCCATGTCGCAACGTTGATACCATGGCTGCCTGGCCAGGTTGCTACGAAGATGCGGAGCACCTTTGTGACGGATAACATATTCCGTCCACCAGACAAGATTATCCATGAAATCGTAGGGATTGTCGTTGACGACATCGTTCAGCTCGATCATGTTTTCCTTGTACCTAGAAAAGTTATAATAAAGATACAGCAACTGGAATTTCACAAGAGGAGTTTCAATCAGGGCAAAAATGCGTCCATAAAAGTTATTACGGGAAAGCGGGGTAATTGCGGCCACTGCTATTTCTTTAAATAAAAACCGCGTAATTTGACTCTGTATGGTACTGCCACTTGTTAATGATGCGGCGAGCTAATATTCGAGGTTTCCATGACGATAACAGTGTTTTGTTTCAAACAAATCCGGGAGTGTTCATTTCGCACCGTAATCTTATAAACAGTGGTCGATTGTTAAGCAAGGTAAGTTAGTACATGGAATAGATATAAATTATTAATATTAATCTCATTAAATAGAGCAATGTTTCTACTTTTAAACTCACATTTGGTTTTTGGTGATATGTAAATACAATTCATTTTATTACTTCAAATATCTGAACATGAGGGGTGAGATAATACCGGCCAAAAGTGAGGGGTAATTCTAGCCAGCTTTTAACATTGCTTTTTTTCTGACGTAGATGCCACGAACAGTTCAGATATTTGTGACGAAAAAGTGGAGCACGATATTTGCTTCGTTTGCAAAGGTGATGAAATGTGGTTCCGGACCACAGTATGTGGTCAATGGGCACATGAAGAATGTTCCGGATGGGATACCCATGAAGAATACGCTTGTGACATATGTGACGTCCCACTATTTTTCGCGCGGTCCTATTCTAACGTCTTCCTCATAAATCTCAACACAACTCCATCAAAATCCATCGAACTCAACCCCTTACCCCTTTTCCTCGAATCACTGATCACCTTGGCGATGTACCTTAACGGTCCCCATCTCAAGATGGTCAACTACGACTTCCAAATCCCCTCTTCGCCTTACGTGGCATGACCACTTCCTTCAAATCTACATTAAGCACGTCCCTCGTCCCTAAAAACCCCTCTTAAATCGAGGCCACGTCTCACACCCTCTCTATGACCAAAGAAGTCAATACCCCATTTACCCCTCTCCAATCAATCCTCCTATAATCAATCCAACGGCTTGAGTATTCCCTTTTCGAAAGCCTATATATAAAAATCCCGAAAGTCCTTGCGGCAAATATTAAGTACAAGGCCATATAAAAACCCCGGAAGACTAATTCTATTTATAACATTACTGCGACGCATATTCGTAAATAGGTCAAGGTGAAGACCGCGCGTACCCTTCATCCCTAACAATCTTATAAATCATATAAATACAAGGACCCCAGAGGCCGTAGTGCTTCTTCTTCCGAAACAACCCCGCAAACGAACACGGCTACTTAAAATTCACTCTTTCGTATACACATTTAAAACTCTTGTACGGAAACGCTTCAGTGAAGGACCACATCTTTTGTTTAAACTATCGAAAGTACATTTTATATAAACTCTGTGATCTACGGCAACAACCGTAAGCAATTATTATTACATACAATTATACTGGACATCATCCGCATACCATTTATTAACGCTTATTGCGTACATATTATTTCGTTTATTAACGCCTACAGCGTTCAAATAATCTTGTTTTATTAACGCTTACTGCGTTCAGATTATTTCGTCTCATCAACGCTTATCGCGTTCATATTTCTTTGTATTACTAACGTTCATTGCTAAACGTATTTCTTTATTTGACTTATTCTCCTATATCTCATGTTCATATTCTTATACTATTGTTAACCACCATTGCATTAACAGTGCATATAAACGTGTTCTAACAAAGATAATAAACCGCTTTGCTTTAACCACGCTTCGAATTATTGTGGCTATCCTCTGCTTACGAAGGCTCCAAATAAAAACAGACTCCTGCATCAGCTGATTCCGGTTCGCGAACGCGAGAGTTTATTCAGTGTTTACCAACGTATTTTTGCATGGCCCGCGTACAGCCATTTATCTAGACATATTTCGAGGAAATATTACCTGTGACTTCTTATACTCGTGCAACGGTAAATACAATTACCAGACCAAAACAAACTGCTCTAACGGGTATCACTCATCGCAGTGATTACTATTTAAACCTTCCCTGGTCGATCAGTGTTACGAATCACGCATTCGAACCTAAAATTCATTCACGATCAGTCATCCAATTTGGTAGGCTAAGTCTATGTTACTTCTTCTTTTATGTTCAGACTTTGTTATTTCTAGTTATATTGTTTTGTAAATCATGGGGATTCCCCCGTTAAATAAATAATAATAATAATAATAATAATTACGAATCTCGCATTTGAGCCTGGCTTCCTCCTTCTGAACCCCATTGTCATTATCCCCAAAGACCTCCACCCGGGACGTGACACATATACATATATATATATACTAATTAATTTTAAAATAAAAAATAATACAATTTTTTATTAATTTAACAAATTACTACTTTTGTGTTATTGCTCATAATTTTGTTACAACGTAAATTTATGCTTTCTCGGTCATACGAATACAAACTAGACACATCAAACTATCAATTAATATAAAAAAAATCTAACAAATGTGTAACTTGTTCAAATTTTATAGAATTTACTGCTTATGTGGCCGGAGTTACCCCGCTTTTTCCTACTCGCGCGTGCACGTTAATTGAAAGAAAAATGACGATGCACGCTAGTTAAGTGACCGCTGACTGTACCGTTGCGCAACGCTTCAGAGAAAAACTCATTGCATAAAGTGTGGAATAAATCGTTCCTACTACTCAATTAACTCTTTCATCGGGTCAAGGAGCGGGATTGTTTTGCACACTGTTCACTTGCAAATAGTGTAACACAGAAGATATTGTTCGACTTAATAAGCAGATTTTCCACCCATCGCAATTACGCGTGACTAAATATTTACACTTACCTTTTGTCGTTTATAATCTCGCGAATGGCACTTTCCAGTTCATCTCTCGTCACAGTCAGGATTTCCATTCGCTTCCCAACACCGAGTGCCTCCATCCTAGCCACTTGATAGTCCTGGTCCGCCAAAATTGGGAACCCAAGGAGTGGTACCTTGAAGTGAACAGCTTCCTCGGAACTTTGCAATCCACCTTGGTAGATGAACAGCTTAATGTTCGGGTGTGCTGTATAACAAAGAAGCCCGGTTCATCGCAAACAGCTCCGGAATGTTTTTGCTCCTCGGACGCTCGAGGATCGTACCGAGAACACTGTGCTGGGGGAACCATTTCGCGGTCATCACGTTGTCGGGCTTCTGTGGCAGGTCCGTCTCGAACTTCCACAACACTCTGTACGGCAGCTTAGCGAACACGTCGAGGAATACCTGTAGAGTTTCCTTCGGCAAGTCGGAGCTCATTGCGTTGCTGCCCAGGCTGAAGTAGATGAATCCTTCGGGCGCGTCGTCCGTGAAATGTTGCAATTCCTACGTAACAGGAGACTGAGGATAATAATTGCATGCCTTCGAAGGAATAGGTTTTGTAATTCCTATGTGTTTCGGGGGGTCTCTTATTCCGAGTTTCCTCTTTATTGGAGTTCCTGATCCCACATAATGGCGAAGGTTTTAAGTACATTGAGGGGAGGAACGCGTACCTTCGAAAGTGGTGGTGAGTTCTGCTTGACGTGGGACGAAACGAACGTGATCATGTTCGCAAGTTTCGGCCTGGCTGGTGTTATGGCATCCGACTGTTCGATGAACACTACACTAACGTTCTTCAGTATGTCTAGCATGGGTGGCAAACCCTTTCCAAAGTATTGTTCGACCAACTTTTGGTGAGCTGGAAATACGGTATAGTAGGTGTCCCATATGAAATACCACATTGACACGAAGTTCTTTAGCCTCTTCCAGAACGGCAGGTTCGAACCCGTGTTCGCCTCCATTTCCCACGTGTACTCGTGCGAGGGCATCGGAATCCCGCCGAGGGCGTGCTCATTCAGGGCCAGTATCCCTAACGATGATACTCCTGCAAATACACAAAGCATACATGGTTAACCGAGATCGTTAGCATTTAATTGCCGAGTTAATGTTGACGAGACATGGGGTTCACTGCACCCCAGCGTTATTTCTAAGTTACCATTTTCGTATTTTTAATCTTCTAACTTTTCAGTGATAATTTTACATTCGCAATACTCATGCAATTATGTTCCAATAGCCTTTTTCTAGAAATGTAAATTTTAATATGATGAAATTTGTAGTTCAAGAAGAGCGATTTTCCACGTTTGTGGAAAAAAGGGATACTTTTTTTCTTTTTTGCGACAAATCACCTTCGGAAGTCGTAAAGGCGAGACGTTTGAGGTAGAAAATTGCTCTCGGGGTGGGGCACACCCCCTGTGACCACGAGGGGTTAAATGTACAAATTAGAGCTCTTACTTTTGACCCGTCGGGTACCCGTGTACTCGGAAATTACCCGGGATAACTTCAAGCAATTGAATGTAGTATTGTCTGTGGTATAGTCTGATGTTAGCCAAATATGATCGAACAATACACATTCAATGGCTTGAAGTTGTTTCGGGTAGACGGGTACCCGACGGGTCAAAAAGTAAGAGCTCTAGTACAAATGCGACACTACGGTGTATTCTATGGGAGCAGCTTCGACTTGCTCCTTAATCTTACCTATCAAGGGCGCTTTGAATCTGTGAGCGAAGGCGTACATGGAAGGCGGGTACAACATCTCGGCGATGACCAGATCAAACTTTGCAGTACTCTCGGGCGCGTATAGCTTCTTCACGTCTGTATTGTTGAGCACGTTTTCCGTGAATACGACTGAAAGCGGCAGCATTTCTCTCGCCGCGAACTTCAGCCAGGAATCCCCCTCGAAACGGAGACGAATAAAGTCGATCGCCCTGAGGGTGCTATAAGAGGCACCGACGTCGATCTGCGTGAAGTTCGTCAGGTTCACGTTCGGTATGGGGTTCGCGGTGATGAGGACCACTTCGTGGCCACGATCCACCAGCTTCAGCCATAACGGTCGGTATGGGACCTGGTGGCTGTAGGACGGCGTCGGGATCACCGCCAAAATTCGAGCGCACTGCGAACACCTCGCGACACACAACAAGCACACTACCGACAGCAGAGTTGCGGCCGTGATCTTCATTCTGCTGTGGATTGGGATGAACTGTTACTGGGAACGGTCACGGTGCTACTAACAGTAGAATCACGGCGCAGACTTTACGCAGAGTGATAGATGTAGTGGCACGCTATCAGCAGCACTATATGTTGTACGCGTCATTGCTGCGTCGTAATACCGAAGCTCGGATATAAATGCTTTTTTAACATCTGTGATATTTTTTCTTGAACAAGCGCTATTATGATTAACGGGTCCCCGATCACGTCCGCGATAGGATAGGTGCCGATTGTTTTGGGATTAGAAGGGCTATCGAATTCCGTTTGAGTTATTAATTTTTGTGACGCAAATGTCTGATTGATAAAGAAGTAGTCTTCTATGGGCAGGCAACAAAATAATGGAGGTGCTTTATTCAGAATGGAGGAATCGCTCCTTCTTCGTGTTTGAGAAATCAGGCATTGAGAGCAAAATCAACTAACCCACAATGTTTTGTTTAACTTCAAAGACTACTTAAGTTTTTATTCAGAAACAACTAGAATAGACTGAGGTAGGTGTACAATTACCTAGGTTTTTAAAGCGTCATCGCTTTGCGATATCATAATTAATGGTCGCGACGAAGCTTTTACAGTGTAAATATATTACAATTTTAGTTAACTTAGGAATGCGCCGAATGTTCTCGAATAATATAATATGTCCTATGAAGTGTGCTTTTACAACAATTGCTACTAACTAAATTTCGCAAAAAAATATGGATTAGGCCGTTTTCACTGTCAATGCCTCAAATATAGTATCCGCTGTTGCGTCACCCGTGTTCGCAGTTAGAGGCTCAATAACTAGGGATTTATATTGTCATACAGAGATAAAAATAATTTCCATCTTTCGTCACCCGTGTTCGCAGTTAGAGGCTCAATAACTAGCGTTTATATTCTCATACAGAGATACAAATAATTTCCATCTTTCGTCACCATGGTAAGATTTCGAAGGGTGTAACGCCAACCATGTCGGCAATAGTCTGCAGACATAATTCGTTATCATAAACTGCGGGAACATGTATGAAAAGAAAAAGGAAAATTTTTTTATGCATTTTCACACTTGTAGTACAATCACAAACGACACAATGTTATGATAGGATACTTAAAGCAAATGTAAAAATGCTAATTTTTATATTATATAGCAAAATGATCCAAAAACATGGCAATGTTCCCCCAGTTTACAGTACTTTGATGGGATCGTGAAGTTATGCAATCCAACTATCGTTATCTCCCACATTACATAGCTTGGTACTGTGAGTGAGTGATGTTACATCAGGGATTCTAATGCTCCGTCACACCAGTCGCATGACTAGTAACTTTGCACGTGGAGAACATCGAATGAACACAAGAGGAGCGTTGCGGGGACGCGTGACAAGTTCACAACGAAAAGCTGCTGCTTCATTCTTCCCACTCTTTGAAGTTGAAATAGATTAGCCTGCTTAAGACGTAAATAAAATTCAATATATTACATAGGGATCTGCTACCCAGGCTAAAGGAACCAATATAGAGCAACCGACTGTCTTCCTTCCCTCCGATTAGTGATTACTCGCTAAACCGCGACACGTGCCAGATCGTTCGTACTTTTTAGTCGGAGTTACCCGATGCCTCGACGCGGATGCCCGTTACGCCATCGCAGGCACTGTAAACCGTGAAAATTGATTTTGATAGAGCGAACGTCGCCTGGCGGGGCTGCTGGTGGCTGGGTCACGGTCAATTTGCACGGCGATAGGCAAAAGTGAAACCGTTTTCGGTTAAAACGGCGAGCTTCGATCGAAAGTAAGAGCGCGTCGCGACGACGGTGTCGCCAGCGGAGCGTGCTTGGGCGAAAAACATCCATCCGATTCTATCACGAACGTCGCTGGGGGGACGAGTTTCTCTCCCCCTTTTTCTCCCCAGGTACTTTCCTTCGCGCCTGTTTTCCCGCGGACCTGCGGTTTTGCCTCGCGAGCCGACGTTCGGGAAAGTGAAATCCCACGGCGTGGCCTGTCGCAACGTGACACGAGGCGAGACAGCTTTCCGCGTCCAGTTTTACCAAGTTTCTTAACCGCCCTCGCGGGGATACTGTCCCTCCCCCGTTAAATCGCTCGATAATTGCCCGCCCCACGCCAACGCACGGGGAATTCAATTTCCAACGTGTTGGTAGAAAAACCGACAGCTTTTCCGCGCAGGCCAAAATTGGATTCCGCGGAACGACTGCTAGTTTCTATTGCCTCGCTATTTTCCTCGCCAACGTCGATCGAGGTGGTTTACGACGTTCGACGAGCAGAAGCTGTTTACTTAGTTCGAGATAACGAGTATTTGGTAACGACTGTTGAAGTCATGTATCCTTTCACGCGTTGTCTGTCCGTACATAAAGCTTTTAGCCCATAATGACAGTATTCGTAGGTACGAGTTCCCGATAATCCCCGAGTTGATAAGTACTTATCTCTAAGAATAAGTAACAACCGTATGGAGCGTTTCAGTGATGTAACCCATTCCATCAAACGTTGATGACACCGAGTGACGTACTCAATTTATCAATTTATTCACTGACGATACGTAACGAGCACGTGTTAAGCGGCCTAGATCATATTGGATGGTTGCACAATAATATTGAAAGGTTGTAGAATATATTTCGTGATTGAAGAAGAAAATCGGCCACTAGACGCTCAATATATTGTTCAATATTCATATTGCGCAATAATAGTGGCCGTCTGTGGGACATCCAGCAAAATATTGTGCAATATATAGCACAATAATATTGACCGTAAGCAGTCCCTAGGCGGTCAATATTCAATATTGCACAATATTCTAATTACAAGAGATGAATTCGGCGCACTGGTTAGATCTATTAAATCACAATATTATTGCGCTTCTGGGGCATCGAGCATGTTAGAAAAGCTTTTAGAAACGGACCGGCGCTAGAAACTAGAGAACACTTATGGAGCAATAACTGTTAGCTTTTACTTGTTTATAGCACAATAATCTGTATTTACAGATGTCACGAATACTTATTTTCAGTTACAGCTAAATATAAGTACGAAGGTCACACACAGTTTCAAATACAGGGCTATTTACAAAAGGTTTAAAGATTGTAATAATGCTCAGTTATTAAGTTACTTGAAGTTACCAAGCAGATGAGTAACTTTACCGAAAGTAAGGCGCGAGCAAGAGAGGCGCAAGGCGTAGCGTAAACAATCAGCGCGTAAACAAGAAACCTGTCGCGAACAGCGTGTCAAACCTCTCTAGGAAATCGGCACTGATTTCCTGGAAGGAAGAGAGTCCCCTTTCCATCGATCGCAAGTTGATGGAAGGGGCAGTGATCGACGCTCCGCAGGAGTCAGCGTGCCGTTGCCATTGCCTAATTACCGGTGGGCCTAGAAGATGGCGTAAGAATCCATAATTTCCTTAAGGGGTTACGCCACCCTGAATGTTTTGAAAAATCGATTTTTTTCTTGCATTTTCTTATTACGTGAAGTTTTAAGAATAATTTAAGCCATGATAGACACAAAGATTCCCCAAAATAGCCGAGTTATAGACTTTAAACGAGGCGCGCATGTCGATATTCCGCAGCAGGTAGCAATCATTCTACTTTTCTGCTTTTGCGTTTTTCTCGAAACTACATTTTCAAGGATGACCTATCCAAATATCTCCAAAACTATTTGTCCGATTGATTTTAAACTGTGTACGCAAATTCTTAATGGTATTATCTATGATGTAGCATAGCAGTTTTTCCATCCGATACCCCATTCGTATATAATTAATGGTTTACATTCGTTTTTCACGTGCAAAACGTATAATTTTTTTTCACTTTACTCTCATTTGTGCAATAAATTTTTTTTCTCAAATCCCTATGCTACATCGTAGGTATTTTATTAAGGAACGCGAACATCGTCGGGTTTTTGATTTCAGACGAACATGTTCGTTATAATTTGTTAGGTTAGTCACGCGTGTAACGGCGGACGAGCTTCGCGGGAGAACAAATAACTCAGTCATTTTTTAATATTTTTGTACAGTATCTATACAATATATGCACTAATACATGCTCTACACATAAGAAGAAAATAAATAATTTTCAACCTCATAGTATCAGTAAAAAAAATTCGTCTAGCTTAGTGCTCTTTCGAGCGCCTCAGGGTGACGTAACCCCTTAACACAGCATAAATATTGTCCAATATATTGCACAAGAATATTGACCGTCTACAGGCCGCTTTAGAGATAACAGCCTGTACAGACTCTCATTCACCAAGGGCCGGTGGTTCTTCTAACCCCCGGTACGGGCGGTTGCGTTCCCGGTGTACCTGAATCGCATGGGGACTGGCATACGTTTTTAAGCAAGGCCGTCCCCGGCCACCTGAGCGTCCCAGGTGGTCCCGGGTGAGTGCATGCACCCCAAGATCAGCTGAGAATAGCCAAGGACTTAGTCTGGTTGCGAATGTATCATATTCCTCGCAACCTGGCATCCTGCTCAAAGAGAAAAATTCCAACAGTGGACGCCGTGGAGTCAAGCGTGGTCCTTCCTTGCTTTTTCCGGCTCGGCCCTGGCGGGGTTCGCTAGTTAGTCAATGCTAATACCACCTTGCAAAGTTTAAATGCTGCTATAGAGGAGACTCTGAGGCGCAGCGAAGTCAGTTGGACCTTTTTGAACCGATACTATCTGTACAGACTCTCAGCTATTCCTCCCCGCGCTCTAGCTCGAATTGTCTCGTGACCAGATAAAGTTTATTTCTGGCGGAGCAGATAGCCAAAGGTCGAGGCGCCGTTCTGGCACTTGTAGGTCATAGGCAGCTATTCAAACCTAATTGTAAGT
Source organism: Andrena dorsata (assembly GCA_929108735.1). Lineage (NCBI taxonomy): Eukaryota > Metazoa > Arthropoda > Insecta > Hymenoptera > Andrenidae > Andrena > Andrena dorsata. The sequence goes on from OV815489.1 coordinate 55,978,266, forward strand.
AGCAGCAGCGGCTCATAAGTCAGCGTGACATCCGCCGGCAAGTCGTACGCGTGTGTGCACGCTCGAGCAAGCGAAAGAAGCGAATCCTCCCAGCGGACAAACATTTGCTAGTGTATCCAAGCTGACGCGATCGCTGGGCTGCCTTTTCGCTCGACGGCGTTGCTAGACAGCTGGTTGGATTCCGTGCGGAGGACGCGGCCGGGCCCGTGTGTCTGCTCGCGATAGATATGCGAGGGATGGCCCGCGCTCGTCTTGCACGGTCGCACAGGGCCGCTCTGCCAGCTTGCCAAAGTGCCATCGATCTCTTCCATCTCGTCGAAGAAATTGCACGGGGTACCTGTGTACCGTGAAGCGTGTCCGTACACGGGCCGCATACGAGCTCCCCTCTGCGCCGCGAGGAGATGATTGCGTCGCGCCACCTCGTGAATCCGCAACAGGGAGCGGCTGGTTGGTGAACGCCGGCGGGTCGATTCGCTCCATTTCGAACTTTCAATCGACAGGATCGTTGTCTCGTTTAGAAAAGCCTCGAGCATTGGTGCAAAGTTGAAAATGTGCGACGCAATTCAGTCTTCTCGCTTGACTTCAGAACTTGAAAGGGGTTTATACTAGTTACGAGTGCAAAAGTCGTCAGGTCTTTTAAAATTCTAATGTATATGGAGCCACGACTCGTTATTGCACGGTGACGAAGTTGATGAAAAATTTATGAGACCGTGGAAGCTTGTCACTATTTAGTCGAAATACATATATAATTGTCAGCGTTCCACGTTCGTGTTTTCAACCGTCAAATATTTACCGAACACGGTAATGCTTTCTCAGCCTCTTGTACAGAAGCCGTAAAGATAATTCTCGCGATTATTAACGTTGGCTTGCTCAAACTCCATCGCCAGTATACACGTGTATATACCCACTTAAGATTGTTTGTCGAGCCTCGCTCTTCCTACATTACTTTAAACGCGAAACTGTAGCCCCGTTTCTCGGAGTTTACCGGATAAGTTATCAGTCGCAATAAGAATGATGGAGCAGTAGGACGGTACTGCCAGCTGCGTGACTCTCACGGAACGACGAAAATGATTGGAGAACACGGGTAGATACGCTTATAGACCTTATCCCTTGTGTTTCGCGTCGAGCAACGGGGAATCGTTCCTTAACTATGTACGGACGATATTTTCACGTTTCATCCCAATTTCGTCCCGGTTCGGTTGAATTAACTACGAAGCTTCGGAAAACCCTAGCCTCCACATATTGGAAAATATAAATTCGTTACTCTGTAAATTGCATAAGCCCGAGTTAATAAGAAAATCAGGATATCTCGGAAAGGGTCAACTGGGGTGTCTGAATCGCCAGAGACTTGCCGATGACACTGCATGTTCTGGACCTCCCCTTTCCTTTTCCCAGCACTTCCGAGTTGCGAATTACATAATATTACGGTGGGCGAGCTACGCCCGTGTGATATTACATTCTATGGTACGCCCTGTAGAAGTAACGACGTTTCTGTCGTCCCAGGAATATTAATCGTGTCTAGCCAGGCGAACAAACGATTCATGGGAGGCCCTGTCACGAACAGGATTCTTCTGCAAGTTCATCGTGCGTCCCCCGAGCAAAACTCTCGGTATTGCCAGGCCGGCGATTCGCATGTTGTGTCTCGTGCTGGGTAGCCGGATAATTAAGAAGGCCCCGGGTTCCCTGTTGACTCACGCGGTACCACCTGGCACTCACGTTCCAAGACATGCAACCCATCCCGTCTGCGTTCTCACCTTACAGAAATACTTCCTCTTTCGCAATGTCATCGGCCAATCGGTTCCCGATAGCTAATCGCCGCGGTCTGACGTTGCTAAACGCACGGCATTCGACTGCACGAAGGTTATTAAACGCTCCACGAGGTCGGGGAGGGAAATTGCATGTTCATCGCGTGATCGATCCGGGAAAAAATAGGAAACACGTTCGGCGACCGCGCTATAAAGAATAGTTTCTATGTACTCTATTTCGTACGTAACTTTATGTCGTGGGACTTTCCAGCGAGAGGAATCGAGATTAGATTATCAGCCTAGGAACGATAATTCAGTTTGTAGCGACGATTAGAAAACCATGGCAATTAGCGTGTTGCGATTAAAGAAGCTTTGTCAAGCTGCGCGTGATCTCTGGCAATAAGTTCGGAACCAAACGCAAAATCCAATATTTTTTATACATAAAATGGTAATTTTTATACACAAGTGGTAATGTTAAAGTGCGTTGTTTTAAAGTAGTCGTTTATTATGTAATAAAGAAAAATATAGAAGAAACAAGATGTTGCTTGGAAATAAGCATGGAACGGACTGAAGTTGTGAACTCTATTAGAACACTTTGTAACACCGAGTTTAGAGCAGGGACTTAATACCGGTATAACGCTCATACCGGTAATTCGCCAATACCGCTATACCGAAACTGATATCATACCGAAAACAATAGGTTACCGAAAATCGAAATAAATACCGGTATTTTTTCGGTATCCTTTTCGGTTAACACTGAAACCTACCATGTTGCTGAAAAGAATATCGAAAAAATACCGGTATTTATTTCGGTTTTCCGTAACCTATTGTTTTCGCTATTTATCTGTTTCGGTATGTTATCGGTTTCGGTATAGTTGTATTGGCGAAATACCGGTATTAAGTCCCAGATGAAGATACAACCGCAAAATACCGGTATAATACCCCTGGAGGCCCTGGTTTAGAGCAGTAGTTCGATGATTTGGACGATTTTAATTTCCAGTATGGCAATGCAAGTTGTCGTCTAAGCAGAAAAGTAGGCGGATATCTTGCTCTTGCCAAATATACCGCCTTTTCTTTCGTAACGTCACCAGCGAGATCCTTGGATGCTCACTCGTGAGTCGAGGTCCCTCGTTAATTATAGTGTCCATTGTATTCGCCTCGAATTTTCGGGCACAGTAGATTTGGGAATCGTCTAGTACAGGGCTTTCGGATTTCTCAAATATTTTTCCACCCTTCCCCACTCTTCCTTCCGACGTACATGCCCTCGCCACCTCTTTCTCTCTGACCGGCCAACCGTGATACCTCGATATCACGCGGTCAGCACTGAACAGTTAGTCGTCGCGTACGGTAACGAACGGGCATCGAAGCTTTTCCAGGGCACGAGTCAAGCCACGGGATAAACTAGAAAATATTCTCCCGCGTTATACGGTTTGGGCCTTGCCATCAGCATCTCTGCCCCGTGAATCACCGCTGCTCCGACATTCCGTAATGAACACCAGATGCATCGCGGCAGAGCGAGCTTCCCGTTCCTCGTAATTCAAGGTGATCAACCAGTGCCTCCATTTCCTATTCTTTTCGCATTTCTCCTATGACTTTTATTTACCGTTGTCCTTATACAGTTTGACGCGAAACTTTGGAGTTTCGGCGACATATTCGCGAAGGTAAATGAACAAGGCTGGATGCACTCGGATCCTCGAATCACCTGTTCTCAGGTTATAAACCGTCCCATTTCTATTTATTTCTATTTACTATGGGATTGCTTAAGTAGCGTTGCTAACAAAGTTCGCGACTTCATTAACGTTTGCAGTAATGGCAAATGTGCAAGGAGTAGTGTCCTTAAGCCGTTGGGTAAGGTGCATTTCCTCTATTAGGTCGAGAATGCGAGTTCGCAAGTGTCGCGAGAGACCCTCGCGGAAGCTTTTTCCCCGGCTCTTTAATCTGCATTATTATCACTTTTGCTCGACGAAGTTCCGTGTAGGTAATCCCGTTTGTAATTTGAATCGCAACACGAACAAGGTCGGACGTTTCAGGGGGACAGGTCTCAAGTTTATTTTTCCACTTGTCAGATATGATTCAACGAGCCACGTGTTGTACATGGATAATTTCTAAACGCTCGTTGCTATTAACTGCGCTGTCACCTAGCTGTCGATAACACCGCGGAGCCACGCACGTCACCGCCGCAAACGTTAATTTAACCGGAGGTGATTATCCCGCCGCGTTCAACCTATTCGAAAGATTGATCGCAGGCACTTGGCCGCGCAATCGCCGCAGCGAGACGAGTTCGAACGAAGAACGACTCTATTTAAAGCTTGCTACCGTCGGGGGAAAGCAGAGGGAGCGCGAGCAACAGAAGGCAGGGAGGAATTTGATTACGCGGCGACATCAGACTAACAACAACGGCGACGTGTTTCACGGTTCCCCGGGTCGATTCCGTTTTTCCCCCCGTAGTTCCACACGCTGAGAGCTTTAATGAGATACGCGCATTATCGGATCTGTAGGGGCGGCAGTTGAGCGGGCCTCCTTTTGCCTGGCGGAGCGCTATTGTCGTCGTCGAAATTTTCAGGTGCGACTCAAGCGAACTTGCGCGTACTCGCGTGTAGACACTCTCCCGTTCTCGTTCCATCCCTTTTTTTTTCCGGGATGAACGGTCCGAGGCTCGAGAAAAATTCGCCAAGTGCGAATTTCGCGCCCGGATCACGGTGCGATTCTACCCCCTTCTCCGCTGGCGCAGCATGCTTCCGGTGTCGTATGGACGCGAGTAACGGCAGGATCGCACGGTACACGCTCGGCTGTGTACACGCACACGGGGGAATCCCGATGGAATCCCGACCGAATGGGCTAAGAGAGCACTCCGTGGTGCCTAGCCCCTGGCAGTGAATGGCAGGAGAAGTGGCGGACATTCGGCTGCGAAGCTCATTGGTCCACCAGCTGACGTGTACAAGGAAATGGCATTTAACGGATTAAAAGCGGCCATCCAGGACAGGCAACCGGCGAGAGACCGATAACGGGGCCGGATCCAACTGCTCCATTTTCTTTGTTTTTGTTTTCGCGCACTTCATTTTTTTGCTCACCCTCCGGCCCTTCGCCTGCCCCGCGTGTGTACACACGCGCGACCTATTGATTTCGAGTGAAGTAACAGCCCACTGTCCTGGGAATCGCTTTATATCGAGCTCGGTGATCAGGGCACCTTCGATTCTCGCTATGGTTTCGAGGCAGCTTAGAAAAGAGAAAGAATTGTTTATTGGTTGATTTCTGTAAATGTTTCTGCGGGGAATGTTGAGGAAAAATGGCGAAGGTGTTCGGTTGATACAGATTAGGTGTTTCTGACGAGACAAATAAACGAGCTCAATTTCCATAGGTGCGTATTTCTACTCTAGGACGCGTCGAACATGAAGGCACAGAACTCGCAAGCGTCAATCGCCAAAGGAAGCCCCAGAGCACTGCGGAAATTTAATTTCCATCGGATGCAACGCCATAAACCCGCGGAACGAATCCGCAGAAAAAAAATAATCCCGCATCTGTGGTGGTATTGTTAATAATACTGAATGGCGGGGGTGCCTGACGTGAAAGCGACACGCCGTGCGATCGCGAAAATATTTTCGCCTGGCAAAGGTCGAGCCCTCGCGGCGCAAGTAATATTCTTTCGCGCGTGACGCCGACAGACGCCCCCTGGAAATAACGAATTTTCGAAAAGCGATGATGTCGTCGCTCGCACGTTAACGAGATTCACGCGTGCCTCGCCGACGTCGACAGGTTCGCCATTAAAAAACTACGGTCCTCCAGAGCGATGTCGATGGGATTGGGAAACAACTATCTGTGTACAGGCGCGGGGGAAACACGGTCTTTCTCCGATCACGGCGAACGAAGCCACTTCGGTGCTCAAATATAATTGACACGTTCGTCGAAATGTAATCGAAACGGTGGAAAAAGCAGGCTCGATGGCGCGAGTTGCCCGTGACAATTCATTGGGTACGAGAATGTTTTCCCTAGCTCGCCTGGTTGAGCAGCTTGGAATAAAAGGGGGATGGAATCACGAATTACGTTTGCGACGCAATCCTGTAGTTTCCAATCGTCACGTTTCAACGGATTATCCACTGACTAAATAAAAATAAAAAGAAATTATTTCCCCCGCATCCGATGCAATTTCACAGCGCCTATTCGAAATTCCGTGAACAACAGCCGCGTCACAGATGCGCGCCGCGTCACAGCGTTTCGTTTGACCAGAGGCTAACGAACTATGAATTCACGAGGCAAAAAAGGAATCAACCGACGGCGAGGCGGTAATCCCTGTTTTTCCTAAAAGCTGGGCCAGGACTCGATGAATTATTCATCGGCCCCGGTGTTTGTCCAGCCGATCCTCTTGGAAAGGAACGTCGGTTCGTTCGCGGCGACCGCCTAAAACGCCCGGAACGAGACGGACGGAGAGTGGAGTGGCCGAAGGTGGAGGAGTCGGAGTCTCGGTGGGAATCCGTCGGACTGGAAGCGAGTAGAACGTGAACAGGGCCGTTGACGCAAGAACGATACGTCAACAAGCATCTGGCCGTTAATGAGGACGCAGGGGGGGGCCTGCTAGTAGCGCGCAAACACCACGTCCCGGGGATGCTCACGCTCCTCCTCGCCTCCTCGTCGAGAAACACGACGATCTACCATGAACGCGATCTGACGACCTGCATTAATCGCTGTCGTCAATCAGAGGAGGCCGGGAACGCTGGTGGAATGCGATTAATCTCGATCAGCTCGTCCACCGTGGACAAACGGAGCGTGCTGCTCGTGGAAACGTAGAATCGGCGCGGTTTCAGTAACAGTCTTGGGGGCCTGGATCGCTTGCAATACCGTGGATCCGTACAGTTGGACCAGAGCCGCTGAAGAATGGGGACGGTATCGCCGGGAATCGATACCCCATTAAAGGAAAGTGGAGGACGCAACATCGGGGACAGATTTTCTGAGCAAGAATCTTCCCAGTTCGCAATCGAGTAAAGTAGAAATAGTTAGGAAGAAGGACGCAACAGCTTACGTTAGTATCATCCCCCGAAATGTCACAATTTATAAGAATTAACCACCAGAACTCCGCTTTTACTCCCTCCGACTTTTCGATCTGCACCCCGCGCTTTTCTATCGCAAACAGAACGGCGGCTCGCGAATCGGTTAAGTTTCGAGATCGGGGCAAGCCCGTTCCCGAGCTCGGTCCATTTATACGGCCACTGCAGGCGGGCGGGACGATTACGCGCGGAAACCACCGACGAAATGGAACGTTTTATTAAGAGCGTGCCTAGCGTCTGACGCTAGACGGATCGGCGAGGTTCCTCGTCGGTTTGTAGCGGATGAAAAGCTGATTAAGACCGATTCGGCAAAATTATCCCCCTAATCCCTTCCCGGTCCGGATTAAAGGGATCGTAGCCAAATAGGATTTCGGACTGGAACGGAAGCGATCCACCCATCCTTCCTCCGTCTCTCCTCGAGTGTCCTTGGAAGGAACCCCCCCCCCGTCGAAATTCACGGGGTGGCACGATCGGGGATCCATTTGTAATATTCCACGGGGAAGCTCGTGAGAAAATGAGACGCCGGTGGGTGCATATAAAAAGGAATTAATTCCACGGCGTGTTGGTCCCCGTGGATCGTCGAACGGATAGAAAAGAAGGACGCCCACAAAGGGAATCTCCTCGCCTGGGAGATCGCCTAATGAGGAACGTGTTCGCAAATCCCTCGACCGTGGCTCATTGTAAAATCGAATTACGCGAACGGGTCCATGAGTGGCGGTATCTTGGCCAGCTTCCTCGGGGCCGCCGACGTTAATTAAGTCGACCATTAAAATTAAACTGCCAGGAAACGTTAAGAATCGATGGCGTCGTGGAACGCTGACACGGAGAAGGAACGTTTGCTTGACGTTTATGGGGTCGCAGTAACCGCTGGCAGCTTTTGCGGCTTTTACCTACAGGAATTTCGTTTAATGTTCGCGCGAAACGAAATTGATTAAGAGGCCATCAGCGGGTGACGGAGGTCTGCACAATTTGGATACTCTTGTTTTTGCTTGACTATCTCGTTAATTACAGTTCGTAACGGTGGATAGGTACCGATACTATGGAGGCTTTCAAAACATATTTATTTATTCTATCTCCTTCCACGTAGTGCACCGTACATTTCGCTTTCACCGATCGACCTTAATGAGACCCTATCTCATTGTTTGTAGAACTCGAAACTCGAAACTCTACTTATTCTACTTTCCTCCGCTTCGAAATGCGACCAGTGAGCAACAGACAAAGCGTCACGGGGAATAAAAAAAAAAGACTGCTTCCCTGACTAATGAGGGACCCGACGTTTTACTGTCATTTGCATTTCAAATCAAATCAGGAAAACGAACCTGACTAGAATCTCGCCTCGCCCTGAATGTCGGCGGAGCGCGACGCTGTATATTCTTACCTGATGTTTCAGCAATGTTTACGTAATGGCGGAGAGTATGCAGCTGTTTCGTTTGTAACGTTTTAGTATAAAAGTTCTAGGTTCTAGTGACTGTAACAACAATGCTCTTTGTTCTTAGTCGTTGAAACGATGCTTCTAACATTGCTTCTTGTTCACTGGGTGTGTTCGCGCGTAGCCACAATGAGACTCCACCTCTGAGTGTCGAGTCAACGGAGGTTGTAAAGCTCCGGTACGATTTTTATCGACACCGGAATTACGCGGATACCCTACTCGTTTTACCGAAGTAGGGCTAGTAAATTGAATGCAGAATGTTTAGAAACAGTTAACTGGAATAACGTATGTAACTACATATTTTGCGGTAACCGTTCTGCGCTGACGGATTGACGCTAACCGTACTCCGCTGACGGGAGATGATGAAGAAGAGTCCGGCAACCAATCGGGCAATTTCCCTAGCACAAATCGCGCCACCAATTACCTGCGCCCTTGACGTGTCTTTTCTGGGAAAGGGGTCAAGATATTTTCTACCTGTCTGTGTAAGACGACGCAAAAGCGCAAAGACACCCCATATAGTGCTGGACACTATTTTTTGTCGATCGGTCACGTGAAAAGTTTAACGAAATTCCTGTAAAGTAAGTAAATAGTGTATCGTCTGATACATAAATGGCATTGTTTTAAATGATCAATTATTAGTTAGAAGAAGATGGCGTATTGTTTCAAATTTAAGAACCAGTGAGCAAGTGACTATTCAAAGCGACAAACTTTATCGTCAAAAAAATATGTCGCAATAAATTAGCTCCCGTTATTAGTTTTCTAAAGTTGTATGTAAATTTCGTGTATTAAAATTGCTTTCTCCGTCTCATTAACTTCTTACATGATTTTTATGAAGAGTGTATATGCCTTTTCGAGGATTTGCGGATTCGAGGACTGCTTAATAATTAATCAGGAATTCTCTTTTTTAATAAAACCGAAGAAACCTCTTCCGCGCCTTGATGCAACGCGGATCAGGGTGCCTATAGGCAGAATGAGTCATTATTCTCGCTAATTCATTTTGTAATCTCTAAATGGAATCCCTAATTCTAAATGGAAAAGTTAGCCGAAGCAGCTACACGAGAACGCTTCATTCTATTTCCTCTCTGACCCATTTCCGTAACTTTTAACGGAAAGCAAATGTTGGATGCAAAGTGTTGTATATACACATTCCATGTCACGGTAACAGTATGCGCATACCGTTCCCCATTTGCAGAATTACGAAAGATCCCGAAGTTTAAAGTCTCGCCTGGTGCGCATCGTGATGTCCACAAATCTCGAAACACGCGTTATGCCCGCATGGACGGTATAGCTCGCCTAATTTCGCATTAACCCAGATACCTTGGCAAACGAACCTGACTTTCACGGGTGCATTCCGCATGGACGAGCGTTCTTGTCTCCGTGGATGCAGGTGTATTTATGTCACGGTGTATTTCAGCGGTGCAACACCGCGTATTAATGAAATTTAGCGGGCCGTTTAGCCGGGAATTATTGCGTTCATACGGCCGCGGGTCCGGGAATTGCGTTTTATATGGCTGCCGAATGCGAGACCGCGACCCGAAATACACCTTATACATGCTCCAACGCTGTTGGTGAATCGAGGTGTGCTCGGTCTCTCGAAATCATTTTCCTTTGGCCTCGTGGTGTACGTATTCAGTTTCAATGCATCTGTTATTATGCCTCGACGGCGAGGAAGATTAATGTACTTGGGCTCAATGGTAAGCTCGTAAAGTCAGCTCATGTGCTAGCTGTTATGGTAACCCCATTGTAAGTGACGTGTACATTCATTTTTTTTCGAACTCTAAGCTCGTTTGAACAGCGCTAATGACTTTATGACTTTGATCAGATCAGGATATTAGAACGACCTGTTTTATAATTCTTATTAGTGGGGGTCAGCTTAAGGTGCACGTCGAATTGTCGCATATTTAGAGATCCCGACGTGCACATTTCGATCGTCTTTACAACCGCCAAGTGACAAGTATCGTGACATCAGCGTCACACTTTCAACACCCCGCGAAAAATTCTTCCAAATAGTTAACCCCGGTTGAGACGAATGATTCACCATCCCGCCCCCTCCCGTTTGCTGCCAGGCGGGCCTGAAAATCCGTGGCACGGCGAGAACACGCGAAATTAATCCCTGCCGAGCCAGCGGTAAATTTCGTGACAGCCGCGCGAAAGGAGCGGCGTGCTTTTTCGAGGGGTCGGTGGGTGTAAACGAGATACCGCGGTAATATAACTGGTAGGTGGCCGGTGAGCGCCGGTGACGGTGTCAAAAATATATCGTCGACGGTCGTTTTTCCACGGCCATCGTTGTCTATGCCCCCGCGTCCATCTAACCGTGGATCCCGGGAACGAGATAAATACACGCGGGCGCCACTCGCGCCCGTAGAAATTAAGGGTGGAAAAGGATGGGGGCTTTTTCCACCCTTTTCAAGCGGAAAGCTGCGACCCCCCACGGAACGTAGCATCGGGCTTTATCGCGAGCGTTCGTTTGTTTTAAACTGCGTGTAGTCTGTTTCGCGGCGGCGGGGACGGAGGGGCCGGTTGAACCGTAACGATCCCCTTAAATCGTCGATGAGTTAGCCCGTGCGCGAGCGAGTGGATAAATTTTCGTTAATGTCTCCTGTTATTTGGCGGGGCGGAATTTATACGGTGGCAGGGAATTCGCGACGATTTTGCGCGATTTAATTCGCGACGCGACGTCAGCGGGGAATGCCACTTTCGACCGGTTCAAAGCATTTCATTGCTGCGCAAAAGGCACGCGGAATTTTTCGGCCATCGTCGTAACGAAACTGTTGCGGATTCACCGTGAGCCCTGATGAATCGTGGCACGGTACGATGGGAAAGGACGAAATGGTCAGCGTGTTAATCGAAATTCTTCGACGTCCCCTCGTGCTTCTACGAAACACCTATCCCCAATGTTTGATAAAAATTTCAAAGGTACAGTAGAGCTCCACATCCATTTGCAGCGAGTTTACGGAGCAAAGCGCTGAGCGCCGTGGTGCAGAGCACCCGACTGCAGTTAATAACGAATGGTCTATCTCTCTATGGATAATGGCTACCATTACACCGAGAATCATTGCGCCTCTCAGCCCCCGATAGCGAGGATCCCGCGGAGAGAACGCGAGTTCGCACTTGGCAAGCAAACAGATTCTTAAAGGACGCTCGACGGCGGATTCGCGGGAGCCAGCAACAAGGAGACGCCGAAGACCAACCAGTTTATAAAGCCATAATAAATCGCGCGTTATGTAGGTTAACGCTGGAGTGGAAGAATTATCCGGCGAATTTACGGCGAGCTTGTTGCCAAGACCGTCGGCGTAAAGAAGGGTGTGAGAGTCTAGACAGGGTTGGAGGGGGATGGATCTGTGACGATAATGGCCCCTAGGCAGGGACGCGGCTCGTTCAACCGACCGAGGAAGTTAATTTAGGAAAGAGGATTCCGTCATGGACAAAACGCTTCGTAATCCTTAACAGAGGGTGGTCAGAATTTTCGGTCGAACCACGTCCCGAGGAACTTGAAATTACGAAGTAGAGATAGTCGGTGGGAATTTTATTCTAATTTTCCACTTGCCTGTTTTGCCTGTACAGTTTCAAGTAAACTGAAGTACTTGGCCCGAGTGTGTTCGACTCGAGCATTGCGCAACGCAAAATGTGCGTGACGATTATATCTGTCCTAAGCCATTAAGGAGTTAAGGGAAATTGTAAATGAAAGAAATCGATGATGGAGCAGACGTAAGTGGTGCGAGAGGGGTAGCAAATTACTGTTCTGTAATATGGTTATCTAGATTTAGATTGATGAATGTTAATCCGAGCTTTTTCTCAGCTTAGTAATTGACGGATGCTATCATCTGTAACATACGTGACGAGGGACGAAACGATCCCCCAAATCGGAGTCTGTATGAGCTCATCGATGAATTGACTGTTTATATTTACCCTGCAACTTGCAGGGCTGCCGCGTTCAATGTTTGATCATCGATCAGTCGGCGTTCGCACTCCGCGAGATCCCCGGTTAAATATGAAAAACGCGTCGGCTGGTTTATTCAATGGCCGATCCAGAGAACGAGGGGACCGAGCGTATATGAACGAGCACTTCTATTTACGCATAAAAACACCCTGACCACTATTTATCCGTGCAACATGATCGATACTAATGTCTTGACAGGCACCTACATTTTTTTGAGTAATAAATAGAGAGAAATAAATATACAGGGAGTTGAGCTCAGTAATAATGCAACGTGTAAATCATGAAAAAATAAATTGCACTTCAAGCTCCTGAGTAACATTGGCTGTAGCATTTTTAAAAACCACTTTATGCTTCATCATAAATATTGCAAATTAACATACTATGTACTCTCGCCTTTTCCATTTAGGCTGAGGGCACACGAGCGTTTTTTTTTCGACGCCAATTTTGACGAACATACGTATACGCCGCACTAATATGTATTACAAAAAAAAAAGATTCACTACACATCCACGCTACACATACACTAATCGCCGAACAATCGAAAAATTCGAGTTTCAATCCACACCACGCTAATCAGATCGAAGCTCGAATAGAACCTTCCCGTTAGAATAATTGACCTGAACAGCTGATAAGACACTTGAGTACTTGAAGCACACCAAACAGGCAAATATACCGAAGCTGTTCACATTCGGGAACCTGCTGTAGCTGTCGCGTTTGTAGGACGTATGCTGAAGTAATCACGGGTCGAAGTGCAGATGCCGCAGCCGATGGCGAATCAATTAACGGAATACGGGATCTCTGGGAGGGGTTGGGGACAGGGAAACCACAAATCGGAAGCGAATGACTCCTTTCGACAGGAGGCAGGGTGGCCGGGTATCGTTGTTTTGCAACTTGGTGGCGACCCATCGCGCGTTCCCGCGGAATTGCAGCCAACAGCAGCGGCGGCAGTAGCAGCATTGTGGAATGAGAGGACGCAGGCGGCGGTGGGCAGCGTGCATAAATTACGAGGAGCCCGTTCGCTCCGGTAATAAATCATACCGTTGGTCCCCGGCCGACAGAGAATTCAGTTGGGACGTCATTGCGTATGGAACAATTTAAGATGCCTGTGTATGTACGTTACCGCGCCGGCCGATACATATTTTAAGCTTTCACAATCGCACGTCGACGCGTCCGGCCGGTGATTTATGGGCGTCGTGACGCGGGCAAAAATTCGCCGCGCCTGGTAACGCGACGACTGTAACGAATTTAATTAAAAAAAATTGTCGAACCCGCGCTACAGTGTTCGTTCGAACTTCATTCGAGGCACGATCGGCTCGTGTTCCAGCGGGATGTATGGTAAAACGGGAGAAGTTCCGTGATGTGTTCTTGGGTTAGATAAATGTTCCTACCACTCGATCTTGAAGGATATTTTGCCACCATTCACGGAGATGAAGATACTTAGAATGGCGAAGGAGAGGCAGAGGTGTTCAGAATGAGCAGGCCTATGGTCCTCGTAAATCAACTCAGCTTATAAAGTCGCTTCGCCTACAAATTAGATCTCTAAACTGACAAATTATCTCCCCATCGTCCGCCATTCATTTTCCCCTGTGACTGTTGCACACCCTGCCCAGATAATGGATGGTCTTCGAACGTTGTTCGAGATAGCCCCGTCATCGTTTCGATCCACCACGGTCGACCTAACGAACGGAAAACCGCCTGGAACAATCGGACTTTCCCTCCCCTCCGGGGCGGCCCCCTTCGCGAAATTCTCGAGATGGAGGGACTCCCCCGTAACCTTGCCCCGGCGTCTACGTTTCACGATCGCGGCCCCGAAAGAAAACTCGGGAGGGATTCAATCTGGTCTATGTGACTAATGAACGCGTAAAACGCTCCTCCCTGTCACGTTCCTACTCTCCACTCCCGCCGCGTTTCCCTCGAGGAGAGAAAAAGGAAAGGTGGATAAAGGCCTGGAGTCAAGGTGGCCGTTGAGAGGAAAGTCTGTCGACGGGGACGAGCTCCCGAGGGCTAATTCGTTCTTGGAAGCGGGGGTAACGTCAGAATTTAGGTCTTCATTTCTTCGCGAGACTGCACGGGCTTCTCCCCCTTTAATCTCGTCTCCCTTTTTTTCTAGAAGCGGCGGCGCGCCGTAGCGTCGTCTCGTTTGTGAACAATTTGCCGAAGTTTGTGGAGGTCTGATCCATTCTTCGGATTTCGTAGCGCTAGGGGGATGGCAAACGCGTTGGAAATTATTTGAGCCCGCGATAAATTGCCCGGGGCGGCTGAAACGAGTCACGAAGATGTGGGGTTGTCGTTGCTGCACGTAGTCAGAGAAAAATGACAGTGGTTGAAATTAACGATGCAAACATTTGCAATTCTCCGAAACGCGATAAATTCTTCAAGCTTAAGTTTTTGGTCTTCTTTATGCTCTGAGTTCGTGGCCCATGATTTTCTCTTCGTTAATAATAATTCTCAAGTGGTCGTGCAACTTTGATGCCTGGCAATAGTCAGAGTTCACTTACAGCGTACTAACTACTTAAGGGGTTACGTCTAGTCAGCTTTCGCGATTTTCGGGAATTTTTTGTGGAATTAATACTATATATTTTTTTACAACTATACGCTTATTTTAAAAGTAGATATATGCAGCAACTCTCAGTAATTTTGTTATAGAAAAACATTAAAAATGAACGAATAACAGCCATTCTCGCAAAAGCTGGCTTGATATCGGTGAGCAAGATATTTCGGAAATCACTGTATCGATTGGTCTAAAGTTTTGCAGACTTCTTTTATATATTAAGGATTAGTGGATGAACGAAGGATATTTTATTTTAACAAAAACTCTATTTTTAATTAACGAAAAATGAACAATTCAGACATAGAAAAAGCGTGGTTTTACGTTAAACGGCCGCCAATTTGCCAAAAATCAACTTTTTGCAAAAACCTTCGTTCATCTACTAGTGTTTGGTATATAAAAGAAGTCTGCAAAACTTTAGGCCAATCGATACAACGATTTCCGAAATATCTTGCTCACCGATATCAAGCTAGCTTTCGCGAGAATGGCTGTTATTCGTTCATTTTTATTGTTTTTTTATAACAAAATTACTGTGAGTTGCTGCATATATCTACTTTTAAAATTAAGCAAATAGTTGTAAAAAAATATATAGTAGTAATTCCACAAAAAATTCCCAAAAATCGCGAAAGGCGTTTATATTCAAAACACTGATTTTCCTGCCTCTTACTTGTGAAGAACAATCGTGCATCATTCTTAATGACCAAGCGTGCTAAAATTTGGTAAAATTAAGCTTGAATCCGTGCGTAGAAACAGAAAAGCGGCGGCTACCGCTGAAGGGGTCGAATAAAAGTCCAAGCGTTAGGGCTGAGGAGTTTTGAAGTTTCAGGTGCCTTCTATGCGAGCCCCGTTCGAACGAAATGTAATTTAAGGATCACCTAAGGGGAAGGATGGATCCTGGTACTTTGATGTGCTACGATTCGTACCTTACGACTCGTCAGAACAGAGACGATGTTGGTGAAATCAATTTTACTTCATGTCCCATTTTCAGTGACACTCAACTCTTGTCCCACGTCACAGACTGAATCATTCTCCACACACTTTACTTGCTTCTTCCGTTAATATCGTCAAACTAAACCATCCAGAAAACCCACATTCGGAGGCAAGAATTTCCACCGCCGTTTGTCGCGTCACCATGCACTTTCATTCCTTCCTATTTCTCCCGTGGGCGAAAAATTACAAACCCACCGCTGAATACGCAATGGTAGTGGCGGGAAGTCTGGTAAGGGCTAGTTTCGGTGGCCGTGAGAAACCGTTCGAAACGGTTACCACGAATCGTCGTTAGCTCTTTTGTACATTAGCGGCAATTTCGCGTGGCACGCAGGTTCAAACGGGCCAACCTTGCCGCGAGCAAAGCGCGTAATCTAACTTCAAAGCGGCTCGGATGAAGTATGCATGCGTTTCGTTGCTCGACGTTAGTTTCCGCGTGTATTGGAAACGTGAAAGTATTCGACGGTAAAACAGAAGGAAGGTGGGGGGGGGGGGGGGGTGTCGGGGGTTGGCGGAAGGGGAATCCACGAGTCGGTTTTCCACGACGATAAAGAGAGTTCGACAAGAAACTCGTCCGTCCTTTCGTTCGTTCGTTTTAACTCCGGCAAGTTTCCCATCTGATTATGGAAGTTCGCGGAAACGTTCACGCGGAAGGAAACTTCCGGGACGGCTGAGCGAAACGCGACTGAAAGAATCGCGCACGGATATTTGACGATGCTTATCCGAGCGACGTTCTTAATAATTAAAGCTGCGAACTTTCCTGTCCGCCGCTCGAGGGATGCCCGCGCAGCCGTTCGAACTTTGATGAGATTAAATTTTCTTTTTCATTTCGGAACGGCGCGCTGAATGCTCGTGTCATGCAATCGCTTAAACTGTCGAGGGCGAGTCCTTTAATCTTATTCATCGTTTAGCCTTGTTTGAAATTACGAGCGGAAGGACGACAGATGAAACGACAAAAGCAAAGCACGACAAACGAACTTTATTTCGAATTTCAGCGAAGAGGAAGGAATCTTAATTCACGCTTTCGCTGTGTTCCTTAACGAAGGCTGTACCATTTATGAAAGTATAATTAATTCCCGCGACTTGGTGCGCAGCGAAGGGACGGTTTTACGTATTGCGATTCGGGATGCAGCGACGATTTGGGGAAGGGAGGGTGCAGGAATCGTAGAGAACGTTATCATTTGCCTTCCCGTTGCGTTAGCTTTGCTCCGTGTATTAAAGGACGCCATCCGTTCTGGCGAGCAACGGGCAAGTAGTGGCCGCAGCCCGCGGATTCCGGTGATTTATTATCCCGAAGAGCGGATTCGGTTTTGCGCCGGACAGAAGGCACGTTCGCTTAACACACAACCCATTAAGTAAGTAACATGGTACGCCGGTGCCTGCTGCAAAACGTGGCGCAGCTACCGCGCCGAACGTATTCCCTTCTGTAACATTAACGACTGATATTTTTCATACAGTTCTATAAATAAAAGCTGGCTGCCTCTGTTTTTATCACCGAGCCCTGTGTACTGGGGTGGCTGGGAAGCTCCGTCCATACATATATATTCGAAGAAATATATAGATACAGATCTTGCAGGTACCTATCAAAGTGTTGGATGGTCCATACGATACACCAGAGAATTATATTGCTGTGGAGTGATAATTTGTTTTTCTCCTTAATCGTTCGACTACAATTTCCAGCGTTCCAGCTCGCGTCGGCAACAGACGAAGGTTTAATTAACGACAGGATCGATACGACGTGACGTGAAAATCACGACCGAGCATCCCGACACGCGTTTTCTTTCCGAGAAGAAGACCTATCGCGTGCCTTCTCACCGGAGGACGGTTAATTATGTAGGTGCACCACTGCGAGCAAGTAGTATCGGTAAATGAAAAATCCACCCACGCTGGACGTGTGCCACTGGCACAACGAAGCAGGGCTGAATCGATTGGCAATCGAATTAATAGTCTCCGCGACACTGCTCCGCAAGCCAGCACACAGTACGACGGGACGCAAGCACGAGGACCCGCGCGCGCATGTGTGTGTGCGGGGGTGTTATTAAACGCAAAAGACCGCGTGTTGGGCGCCGTCGTTAAACGAAGGAGCAAGAGAAAAGGTAAGAAGAGGAAGAAAAATTCGAGGTTTATACGTTCCCTGGAATAGAGAGCAGAGTAAACGAGAGACAGGGGAACAGGGGCAAAAAAAAAGGGGGGGTTCACACGACGCCCTGTGAATACCATTTAAAAGCATCCTAGCCACGTTCGACCTCGAGAGAACTTTAATTACTTCCGGCTTCGATCCAGCCTCGCAACGCTGCGATCCAATACCTGCCTTCCTTTAGCAGACCTTAAGTGACCCAGTCCTTCATGTATTTAACGTGTTTGAGATCGGGTTACCGAAACTGGGACCGCAGCTCTGGACCATCGTGGTAGTAGACCGTGAGTTACTCGCCACTAATGACGAAATGGAAGTAGGTAGATTATGGATGTTATAATCAACGCGATGTCAAAGTGGTCTTTGAACAGATGTTTTTGGTGGACTTCATTGGCTAGATTGCTGCTACTAAAGGCTTTTACTTGCAAGCCCTGTCCTTTTAGAAGAATATTTCTCATTTCGTCAGCATCGCAACGTTAAAATATCCTTCCGTGCTGGGTAATACTACCTGCGGCCTGTTGCCTCCTCTCCTAATAGAAGGAAATGATACGTTCCACGATAACACACACTGATCGGTTATACACACTTATCGGATTCAACGGATTCAGCCCTTACAAGAACCACATTCACTGTCCCAAAACACATATCGCTTGATTATAAAGGACAGGAGTGCAGGTCGGTCGCTGGCCCTACCTGCCATCGACCAGTCGACGCCAATTATTAACGTCCCAGCAGCTCGGGCGGCCGATGGCCAAGCAGCCTCCCGCGAGTGGTTCACCGGTCTCCAGCCTGGCAGAAATTTGCCAGCGAAAAATATACTCGGCCGGCGGTAATTGCCGCGCGAGTTCGCGGGGGAACGCCACAGTGGCTGGTCGAAAGTTCGAGTAGCGGTCGATCTGGCCAGAATTAACAAGTTTCGCTCCTCTTTCGATGAATGCAGGCTCGCCTGGCAATCGGGCCGCTCAAGCCCTCGTCGAGATTGTGCAGTTCGAGTGGGCTGGCGAACTAAGCCTGGACCCGCGGCTAAACGCCGCGTAGGCAGGGGCGATTCCACGAGCCCCGTCGAGTGCCAACTTTCCGTCGTAAGAACGGGCCGCGCCAAAGGGGATGGAGGAGCGCGGGAATTTCTTCAACCGGTTGGACCGGCGACGAGGGCCGCGGCGTTCTCGAGCAAGTTGAGCAACGCAGAACAATGTCGAGTTAGTTAATTAAAATCTCCAATCGTTAACGAATTGTGCCGAGGTAATCGGCTTACACCGATTATTATTATTCCTTCACTTGTATTCTGCGTCCATTCCTTTTGCTTCCATTTCCATTCAAATTCCTCGTTGTTAACAACCGTTCGAAACATAAAATGGACAATATTGGAAGACGAAAAGGTTCGTTCCTTTCCCCCCTGATGGATGGAGTGGGTATCTTTTTCTCCGGGGGTAGTTCAGAATCTGGTTGCTCATAAATTATTTCGAAGGAGGGATATTTGAGTACATTGGTCCCTTTAGCCAGACGTCCCTTAGCTTTGGATGGTCGAGCGAGGTTCCGTTCCCATTTGCTTCGTTGAAAGGTTGTGGTTGAACTGCAGAGGGGAACTTTGAAGTATGTTTCTTTTAGCCTTGCATCGCGGGTAGGTTTCAGCAAGAAACATCCCCCATGGAGTTTGATATTTTTTGTTCCGTACGTGGACATTCTGATATAACTGCACTTTGAAAATATCCTGAGGGACACTCCCACGCTGGTACGCTTCGGTTTTCCCCCATTTTCCGGGTCCATAGAGCAGGGGATCGGCTTTAAACGCGCGGAAACGCCCCATACGTTTCCCAGGCTCTGTATCTCATCGTGTCCAGCGAAGCTGGCGTTAAAATTAGATCACGGCAGCTCCGTTACCTCCTATCAATACAGTGCACGCCCTTCTGGAATCGAACGGGATATTAGTTTACAATCAGTTGGAAACATCGTTCTGTCGTCGAGGTATCCGGTATCCATCCTGGCCGAAGTTTCTACTTCGCCCCGGCCAGAATATACGTACAGATATTCCGTGCTGGGGGCAGGCGCTGCGCGATAGATCCCCGGGGACCTTGTTAGGACCAAGTTTAAATGCTTTCAAGGTGTCGGTACTGACCCAGTTTGCCTGACGACATTGGTTTCAGCCTCTGAAGCAGTGCATCGGTTTGTACGTTCCAAGACGTTTCCAGGGCACCGTGCGATAGTAACGGCGAATTCGAGTGTCCGACTCACGGTGCAATAGAAAGGTGTTCCGACTCAGCACCTTTACCCCAGCGAATTTCTGTACCGTTTTTTGTATGGTTCCTCTGCACGACCGTCGCGAGAGGCGTCGTGATAAGAAAACCATGTTTACATGCATTTATGTGATTGCAGTAGTAGAGCTTTTAGTCGTATTATATGCAAAAAGTCAGAATTTCTCCTTGAACGCCAGAAGAACTAGGACGAAGAAGTCACACATTCTGAACCGGAGTCGTAATACCTGTCTACTACACCGTGGTCCGACTGGCTGAGCATATTATTCATCTGTTTTTGAATCTGCGCAGGTCTCTAATGACTGTCAATTACCACATCTCCAGCTTTGTTCCTGTGATATTGATAATAATAGTCCCCCGTTGTTACATGGCAGTTGAACCGATAATTGGGGCCATAGGTTACACTAGAAGCGATAATTGAAAACATTGCTGACGCTCGGACAGCTAACGAGAGTCAGAGTAACAAGTAGACTCGATACCGAGTGTTACATAATGGTTTGCTGTTGTTAGAGTTACTGTTATGATTCACGGAACACCGAAGTTTTCATTGACCATTTCCTATCTGTAAAGAAAAGATCGATTCCAGTGATCCGATCGAGGAGATGCAGCTCGCTGTGACGGCACCGGAGATTTTACCATTTACACCGTTCACCGATTACTACTTAGAGCCCTGAAGGGTGTCAGTGTCGCTAAGTAGAAGCACAATAGTTGCCTGACCCAGTGACAGTGTGTAGTTGGAGTTGCACACAGCTAGTTACTACCGCCTGCAGCTCCCTGCGGATTGTTTCCGAAAGCTACGAATCGATGCCACCGTTTACCTGCAGTCTACGAAACGAATGTTTAATCATCAGAAAGCCCGGGAACTCCAGGCGTGATTTACTCTTCATATCTCCCGAATAGTGAACTCCCGTGCGCTAATTATCCCGCGCGCCATCATTTCCTCCCCGCAGCCCCGTCGCGCACTACTTGTCTGCGTACTAACCAACTTCGGCGTAAAACACTTGTAGCCCTCAACCTACAAAAGTTTGTTAGATGAGTTGAAATGGATTTTGCGTTTTCGGCGATGGGGCGCGCGTTGCCAGCGTGAAACGGCTTTTTGACTTCCTCTTCCGGCCGCCTGATGCAGGTCGATACGTCCAACGAACCGCATAGGCCTCTGTCCTCGCCGCAGCGTACTGTGCCGCGCTCTTCCCATATTCCCGAGCTAGTAATTCTGTTTAGGCGGAATAAAATTACCCCCTCCGTTATGAGTGGAAATTCTATGTGACGGTGTACGTCGCTGGGGAAGACCAAATTGGACGGTGCTCATCTTCCTTTCAGCCATTTTGCCCTGCTTCCAGCTAGGGGAATTCTGAATTAACCAGTTCCCGAACGGTTCTCGGAAAATGTATGCCACGCGCGGAATACGAGACAGGGGCACGTTAAGTACCAGTTTCGAAGCGCGTGGACTAGAGTGAAACGTGTTTTCCGTCCATTAACGATGAAGAAAGAAAGAACAGGCCTCCGGACAGCTCGTGGGAGCCTTGTTGCTCCCGCGAGATTTATCTCGACTCTGTCTAAGGATCATCGTATTTCCCCGGATGCTCGAGGCCCGCATGACAAAGTGTCGGCCGAGATTGCGCGCCGTTATCGTTCGTGAAAAAGAGAAGATTGTCGGCGGGAGAAGTTGCTGCGAGGAGTGGAGGAGACTTTTAACGCGGCTATAAGGAAACGCGAACCGCGAGGGAAGAGTAATTGGCCGAGAACAGCCTTGCGGCGCTTAGCCGGGCAACACCTGGCTAATCGGGAGTGCACCGAGGATGCTTTTATATTCATAATCTTCGGGGATGGCTGAAGGATAGGGGGGGGGGGACTTAATGCGAAGCGTGGTTGCCTATCTCAGAATAAAAAGTCACGTTATCTAAAACTTTTTCTTTTAATGCCCGTTAAATAAAGCCCACGTAAAGTAAAGTCTAATTATATATTCCGAATAAAGTGACTTCACGGAAAGGTGATCTCTTCTCGGAACATTGTTCCCGAATTACTCGTCGATGGAATTAAACCTCTAAAGCAGCGCCGAGCCCAATTTGTCAGTGTCTCACACGCTCTCGGCAGCCCCCTCCGCCGCGCGTCTATATCGCTGCATCTGCCTTTTCGCCCTCTCCGCCCAGGAATTTTAACACCTCCCGAAACGCAAACAGTCGAGAGTTTAATTTCCGAACAATTTGAGAGCGACCGTTCCCCGGGCAAAAAGGAAACGAACCTTTGTGACGGTCTTTTTTTGTCCCTTTTCCCGAGGCCGTCGCGCCAACGTCCACGAAATTCATCTATTTTCAAACAAGCCCCCGCTCTGGGGAAAAAAGGGAGAAGCGGCTGCTGCGCTTCCAATTACCACGAATCGATTCGAGCAACGTCTAGTCGGCTCTCCACCGAAGATCATGTATTTGTAGAAACTAGAGGGAAGGGAAGATAGAGAAAGGAAAGAGAGAGAGAGAGAGAGAGAGAAGGGGGTTGGTAATCGATACAGACGTCGCATTAACGGCCAGAGGCTAGAATATTTTCGATATTCTGCAATTGGCGTGCGAGTATCCGACGTTCGAGCTGGCTGGTAGGTTGAATGGCGGGAACGGGATGGAAACAGAACGGAAATAATAAAAGGCGAAAAGGCTGCGAGAAGGGAAATCTAGTGGGACTACTCGGCGGTACTATATTCCCGCAATTATTCTCCGGCTGGTCGGTGGAAAGGAAGAGAAAAGGCTGGATAAGGAGACGGGGGTATAGCGGGGGTCGGAGCTACGGGTGAATTCGAAGGGAAACTCCCATTCGTCCGAGGGGTAGGCCGGCAGAACTCAGGTGGCGGGTACCAGCTCTCGTTGAGCACTTTTGTTAATTAAATGCCGTTGTTCGGTTCCGACCGGCTCTTTTAATCGAGTTATCGTTTAAACAGCGCTCACCCGGCAAAGCGGGTCGCTTAAGCGGATAGCGTTTAAAAAGCAGCCCCCTGTGTAAACATATCAAGCTGCCGTCGTCTACTCTTAATTAGAGCCAATTCCTTCCGCCAAGCGACCGCCATCGCCTTTTACCGTTGCAAAACAACGATTTCTTTGGGGGCCAATGACCGTTCAAACACTCAGGCCACTCGAACATTTTGGGCTGTTGAATACAGTGCAAAAATGGGGTATTTTTAATGAAGGGAAAGTCGTTCGTCAGCGATCGATGGTAATCTTTGGAGCCGGATCCTAAAACCAGGATTTAGAAAGTGGTATGTGTACTACGTACTACTATACATAATACTGCCCTCTTTAGTTAAAATGTCCTATCTAGCATTTTGAAACAACCGAGAAAACTGATGTTTTATCATTTTCTTTGTACCGTCCTTATTTCCCTTCATCATAATTAAAACATGTTGTCATTATTTCGTAATAGCCTAATATAATTTTTTGTAATAGGTATACCGGTAGGTAATGTATTATTAACGTACCAATTACTTAATTGTTTTAGATAGGCTATTTTAACCATTTGGAAAAAAGTTAGGTTAAATACATTAGACTGTTTATAAATATTTACGAAGCAAGTAGAGTTTTCTAACTTTACTTAAAAGGTAAAAGACGTGTGGAACTTCAAATATTTCAACATATCTCAAAAAATGAAAAAATGCTGGATAGCACAGTCTAACTAAGAAGGGCAGAATAGCTAGTGGCTGATTAGGAGAAGAGAAAAAGTGAGGTGTGGAGCATCTACAATCTACTGTCTGCCTTCTATGCTCTGTTACTCGTGTCCTTGTACATTCCTGATATCGTTCACATTCTTAAGTGGAGTGGTTATTATCACGAGTTTCAAGTGGAGCCATTCACCAATTTCAACGTCTCGCAAGTTAGGGTCAGGCCTGGAGAATGTTACTCCGTTGCATACCTTGCATATCTGTATGTCATATGCAACAGGTTCTTCTTCTGAGCATATGCAAAATCCAGGAAACTGTTCAAAGGATCTGCATTAGTAGTCCCGTGCTGTCTGTGCGCGTAGACCTTCCAGACGGATTTACAACTTACATTTAGCAACAGATCCATCTCCAAGAGCCTTTCGAAAACTCATATCGGATCTTTATTTTGCAGCAGGTACTTATACTTTCGAATTCCCTTTGACGTACAAATCGGATCTCTAACGTTCCACCTGTTCCCATGGACAATTGCCTTTAAACTTTACATTCGCGAGCCTCACTTTAACTTCGCGCTATTTTCCACCGAACCTCTGCTCTTATTAAAACGCATTCCATCTGCAAGGCAATACTTCTCCTCCACCGAACAATCGCCGCTGCCCTCTTGGAGCCATCAGACACGACGAAGAACTCTTTAACGAGCACCCATGCGACGTAATAAGAACGCATTACGGGGCCGACTTAAAGTCGCTTCGATTGTGCCAAGGGGGAGGGGGGCGGGTGTCGCGTAGTGGGCAGCGATGAAAGGGTGCCCAAGGATGGAAATCAAGAAATGCGCTTGCACATCGATTTGTTTGCTCTTCCTCTAACCGCCCGTCGGATCTGAGCCACCCTTCTGCCGTTCCCCCCCGATGCGCCCGATTCCCATTCAACCTTTTCTCTTTGCTACTTCAAGTGGAATCCGACTGACGTAAGAATCCTACTTAAACCTCCGTTCTCGCCTTCCTCTGAGACCTCTCCACCCCTGCTCTCGCCACCCTCTTCCTCTCTCGGTAGCAACCTATCCGTTGTTGCCGCTTCACTTCCGTCTCCTCTGTACCGAACTTTCCACCCCCTCCCCCGGCCTGCCCCTCCGACCCTCGACAGCTGGCGGAGACTGACAGGAAATGGTGACTTACGGGAGCTGGTGCCGCTTGATGGGAACGATCTTCCTTTTTATGGGTACGGGCAATAACCCCGTTCGTTAAAGGAACACGAGTATCCTCTGGAAGCGTGTAAAAAGACTGTTTTTCTTGGGGGTGTGAAGTCGTTACGAGTCACTCTTACGTCACAGTCACTTCATCGATGTAAGTGGTGTATATTTTTTTAACGAGTCTTTCTTGCTTCGGCTTGCTTCTTTTGTTTAGCAATGGATTCATTTCGGAGGTCCCTGGGCCACGAGGATCTCAGAAGTATTATGTATACCTGCACTCGACCCCCTTAGTTCCACTGTCCCTAGCACCACTCATTGTCTCCAGGTTAATTAGTAGATCCTCTGGCCACGTTTATACTTTGTAGTATATAAAGCGGGCACCTCAAATCTTCAGATTTCTCTGAGTCTTGTTTACCCTGTTCCTCGCTAGCTGCATATAGTGTTCTGTAATACTTCTTCATCTTATTTTCCGGTAGCGATTGTTTCAATAAATATCAAACATGAAGCCTTTAGTAGTTTCGCTTGGAGGATGAGACAGCACTTTAAGTGTAAATTAGACAAAGCACCAGCTACGCCCACGTCAGCCAGCAGCTTTAAGTGCAGTTAATTCACTTCACCGCACAGTGCCCCGATTTGTACATGCTTGCGAAGATAAGATGAAAGTATCAAGACCGAACTAGCAGCCACCACACCCTCATATCGAATTCCACGCGCAAGATACCTCGGAGAATTACACCGCGCGCGTCCTTAAGCCGCCCATCCGTGTGTCGAGCAGATAGAATTTCACTTCGCCGAACCCTTCGCAAATATCCGAGCCCTCGGCATCGAACCGCGATATGCAACTGACAGCCACGGCAAGGCGACCGGTTTCCCGAATCCAGACCACGTAGCTCCATGCTGGTGGCACCTCGTAATTCCGCAATCTTCCAGCGTTTTTATGTCCGACCGGCCGTCCTCGGAACAAACCCATCGTTCGACCGAAAAAAATCTCGTCCTAGGGGGGATGAAATGTGTAAAGGGGTCGTCCCCCTCCAGCCCCCAGGGACCCATCTTCCTCCCGCGGAGAGAAAAGAAAAAACGATGGAGGCGGGAACGGTGGCGAGCTGTGGCGCGAGGAAAAGGAACGAGGAGGGTGGGCGAACGTCCACGGCTAACACGAGGGGCTAATTCCGCCGTGAATTCGTCTCCCGTTTCCCGTCGATTACATAATTAATCGCGTTATAATTGAGGCGCCCGGGTCCCCGTGGCTATTAATTAAATGTCCCCCATCAAAATGATCGCCGGCTGAGCGGTGTCCCGGAATTATATCCCGAGTTCCGCCCGTTCTGCCCACTTCCGCAGAGGTTTCGTGGTCGGCCGACCTGAGCTTCCGAACCAGAGTTCCCGGCGAGTTACGTTTCCGTACGGGAACTTTGTTCTCCGTGGAGTTCACGTTGAATTTAACTGATCTTAACGGCATGCACGGGTTCGTCGCCGCATCCCCCATTCTTTTGCATTAAGGTGCGATGCCTGAAGTATTTAGATATTTGGATTCACACACGTGTTCAGGAAATTGTGCAGTCCTACGCCATCTCTCAGGCCCATCGATAATTAGGCAACAATCTGCGATCGATGGAAAGGGCACTCTCTTGCTTCCAGGAAATCATTGCCGATTTCCTGGGTCACTCGTACTCTGCTCGCGACTCATCTAATAGTTGTACGCTGTAATTTGCTTACGCTTATTTGCACATATCTTTGCTCGCGTTTTACTTCTGCTCAAGTTCTACCAATCTGCGTGGTAAACTTGCTTCTCGGCTTTGCTATAATTAAAATGAATTAACTTGTGGTTTAGTTCGGTTAAAACAGTTTAAACATTTGTGTAAATAGTCGTTTATTTCAGTGTGTGACCTTTGTACGGAATTTGAATAATAAGTGTAACTTTGTCCGTGAACA
The DNA here is from genome assembly GCA_929108735.1 of Andrena dorsata. Taxonomy (NCBI): domain Eukaryota; kingdom Metazoa; phylum Arthropoda; class Insecta; order Hymenoptera; family Andrenidae; genus Andrena; species Andrena dorsata. The sequence continues at coordinate 56,005,098 of OV815489.1, forward strand.
CTATAAATATAAATTGTCCTCGTGCTCCTTAACCCTCTAGGGACTAGTGGGACTCCAGAGTCCCATTCAGACTAACCTATTTTTATTTACGTTCCATCAATAAGATCGAGGTTTAATAGGTATTGTGACTTTTATTAGGCAGGGAAGAAACTGTTTGTACCATCAGAACCCAAAATTAAACTTTGTTCTGTCATAAATAAATTAATCTAGTTGACGCTATTGATCGTGATCAGTGCCTGTTGCAATTTGTCGATAATTTTTATAAATATAAGTAAGTAAAAGGACTTTTTATAGTAAAATAAGCATATATATAGTAAAAGTGAATCCTACTTGACAAAATACTGTATGGGCACTGCACTCTATTTACGTTATATATAGGGGTTTTCGGGTTAAACTTATGGGACCTGTATGTCCCATTGGGACTTAGGAGTAAATATTTATGAAAATTGTTAAGTACTTATATGTCATTCTTATTTCTTTAAATATTCATACTATTCTATATTATTTGTTAAATCGTGTATAATTACATATTTTTCTTAGTGTCTATGTTATTTATTGTTACTACAGCAGCAAGATGTCTGTAACAAAAGCAATAGTTGTTTTTACGATTTCCATAAAAAAACAGAATAGGGGAAAGGTGGGATAGTTGATCACAGTTTTTCTTTTTTATTAAAATAATAATAATGGTTTGCTTTGTTTGTATTTAATTATTTAAGTTGTGATATAAACTGATATGATCATGTATCCCCGCTGATCAACTATCCCACATTTCCCCTAGATATTAAAAATTGTAACATTATTTTTCATTTTAAAAGTTGTTTATAAATTTCGACCGTACTAATTAATATAAATGTTTTCGGCGCACTGATTCGGTCAGTTTAAACAGTAAAAAATTAGTTATTTTGCAATATTATTTTAATTATAAAATCTTTCAACGTTTCGATCTTGTTTTAGATCTTCTTCAGGAAAGTTTTTAGAAAAGATATATAAAGTAATGCTTTTACTAATTAATTGAGTCACCGTGCTAACGCATTTCATGTGACTCCCGAGTCGGTTGGAATAAGACTGAGTCTTTTAAGACACATTTTAACGCTAAAAAAAATTCTACGTTAAGTTTAAAACATCCCCGTACCTAGAGGGTTAATAGCTTTTCATTTCTGCGCTCCGATCCTTGCTAGCTTTATAACACACGGGAACTCGGTTGTTAAAGTGGGCAAATAGCATTATCTGTCGTTGAATGACTCTGCCAATCGGAAGATCGAGGATGACACAGATAAGGGAACAAAAACATCTCCGCAGTGACTATTCACTTTCTATTCACTATATGAAGATACTTCTCATAAGCGTTTAGCTTTGAAAAATGATTGTTATCAATAGGTATTTGATTTTATGAGGCGCACCGCGTCTAATCAGTTTGCTGCTTATCGCACGATAGTTTCCCCGTTATTCAAAGAAAATCTTCATTTAAGAGAGTACATCAGACGTATTAACGATCCTCAAATGATGTTCTACCCTCTTTTTAAAACGACAGGCATCGAACAGAACTGGGATTGTCTCCGCCAGTGATTGACTCTGCTTCGAGCGGTCCAGTCCCAACGACACATACGTCCTCGGGGAAGGGGAAGCAGCAGAAAAGATCGTCGAGGGGTTTCAGCTTAAACGGAGCAGCGTCGGGGGGAAAAAAAGAATTGAAGCTGACGTTGATAGCGACGGATGGGCCCGGTTTCTGCGATGATTGCACGGGATCCAATCAACCGGCGGAATTCCCATCTCCTCGCATTAAAATAAACAGCGAGCGATATTACGTTTTCGCGATCCGCCGGGGAACAAAAAGCAACGGCGAAACGGAAGTAGGAAAAGAGCGGAGCGGCGAGGAAAAGCGACAAGTGGGGGAAGTCGGGGGGGGGGGGAGGGGGTTAGAGAAAAAAAAGGAAACGGGCGGAGAAAATGGAAAAACGAAAAACGCCGTGGGAATCAAAAGTAAATGTTTATACTGTTAATTACTTGGGCAGTAGTTGAAACGCGGGGAACAATTATTCGTCTGTCGATTGAAATTCTGTGGTCTTAGCCGAAAGGTAATTAACTTTTAATTGAGAAAGTTCAACGGGTTTGCCACCCGTTCCCCCGCCCCCGACCCCGGGATCGTTCCTAGTCGATTCCTCGCCTCTTTTTCCTTCCCGACAGGCTTCTACTGCCACTCAACTTGTCTAAACGTCGGATCGTGACGCTCCCCGGGAAATCTACGCTTATCGGGAGAGTATTTAAGCCGTTCGTGGCTGTTTCTTTTCGCCGTTCCGAGCCGCGTTCTCACGCGCTCGCCTCGTTGCCTCGCGGCATATATTATTCAGCGGGTGCCTCGCCTCCGCTGAAACAACCGACGCACCCCTCCGCCCGTACCTTAGAAGCGGGAGGCTTAATTTATTTAAAACTCGGGATTCTTCCCCGAAAGCGGAACTTCCCCGCGACGAGGGGGAGGGCTGCTGGAGGGCCAAGTTTATTTCCCCTAGGACACGGATGGCTCTCTCTCTCTCTGTATCGCGCGGCTTATAACGCTATACAATTTGATAAACTGCACGGGCACGGTGTAAGACCGCATTAACGCGGGAATATACATGCCCGTGGAGGTGATTTAGGGATGTTCCCGTTAAGTTTCGGGTAATGGTAATCTGAAGTGGATAAATCTGACGCGTGGGATTTCATTTTTAGTCGAAACGGGAACTTCGTCGTATGTTATCGCCGCTGCGAGATAAGCCATCAGTTTATGGAGAGAAAAAATCACTCGTAAGAATTATATTATCAGTGAAGCTATGGATCCTCGATACTTGCTGAGTGAAGTTTGATAAATGTTCTCGATTCCACGACGACTCGTAGGTAAGCTTCGCCGTGTTGTGGTTACTTATGGAGCTAAACTATCGAGCCGACTTCCGGGAAGATCCACTGTGGTTCGCCGGGAATCGAGGGCTGTGCAGAAACAAGAACGTGCAGGCTCGAATCTGTCGGCAATATGAAACGGGATCCCCGCTAAACCGGCTGAAAATTGCGGAATCAGTCGCGTGATACTGTAAAGGAAACGATCCATTTGCCCGGCACCGAGCCCGCTGAATGCACCGTCAAATTGAAATGAACGTCCAGTTAGGAACGCATACGGGCCCCGTTGCGCGTTCCTAGCTCCGTTTGTCTTCTACGATGGAAATTTACTGGCCGCATTACCATCTTCTTCGGCCAATCTGCATCGCGCTACCCGCGACGATGCAATTTACAATTTCCATAGGCAAACCCATGGATTCGAGTTATGAGTGTACGATAACCGCGCGAGCACGGTTCCGTTTGGGGCTTTCGTTGCCTTTAGGCCACGGGGCTTGACTTACTTCGCGGGTATTCAGACTCTGTTATTCCCGACCGTTGAGGAAAACCGAGAAAGCAATATGGAAGACTGCGTGATATTTAAAGCGTTCGAATCTCGACCAATTCTGTCACTGAAAAGTTGTGTTGTCTAGATATAATCTATCTAGTCGTACCCAGATCAATGAATCTGACGAAACCACAAAGCGTGTGTCGAGACCGGGTCCTCCAAGTTCGCGAGAATCGAATCGAAGAACAACCGGTATAAATTACAAACTCGTTCTTCGACGCGATTTGCCAGCTGGCCGGGAAGGAAGTCGACGCCGATGAATCGAAATAATCAAGAACAGATTTGCATACAACACGAGGGTGTAAGGGGTAGGGGGTGATCGAAGGTTCCTCTATCAATTCGCGTGAAAGGATTCTTGATTGCGCGTTCGGCGACCATTCACGGAAGGATCGCGCGTCAAACTTTCAAATCAACAGGCTCGAGCCCTTATTTGTAATCGTTACGGTGTCACGCGCGAAAAGATGAGTGTATAGCCACAGTGGAGAGTAAAGGGGGGGGGGTGTAGAGTTGACGTCGCGAATGTTTTTCACCGTACGAGAATGGAGTAACTTGGTGGATATAAATTGCAGCCAAGTTGCTGAACCGTCGTGTTTTTGGAGATGTTGCAACTTCAGCGCGAGAACTCCTAAATCGTGGTGCAATTTGACGAAATTGCAGTGGTGAAATTGGGCGTAAAGTCGTTAAGTAAAGTCCCCCGAGGGGCCAGAACACCCCCCAAGAAACAAAAATTCCATATCTAGTAACGATCTCGAATTTACACCCCGTACATGGCTGGCAGAACGCAGGGGCAGATAAGGGTGGTTGAGCTCGAGATTCCTCGATCGAAGGGCGAAACACGGTTAAGGAAGTTGGTGGAAGTGGTTGAAAGATGGCTAATGACGAATTTGCCGACCGCTTCACGAGCCCCTCGTCGCTGTTCGCGATTTTTCCGCTCGGCTCGCCACGCTCTCAGACCGAGGAGCATCTCCCGGTCTGGCTGACGGATATAATTACGGTTGATACGGGATTTACCTTCGCCGCGCTAATGTAACGGCAAATATTTACGAGGCGTCGGGGTTTAGGGCATCTTCCGCGGCGGAAGTAGCAGTCCGCCATCCTTCACCACCCCTACCCTCCTCTAAGCCGTATTTGTCGAGGCCTATTTATATTACCTTCTCGTTTATGCGAGTGTTTTAATGAAAATACCGTCGACTTTTACGCCACCGTCCCCCCCCCCCCCACCCTCCCTCACATTTCTGCCGCTCCCCATTGCGCGTTGTATATCTCTCCCCCCTTTCTTCCACCGCCCCGCGCCCCTACAGTTACCTGAGCCCGCAAAAGGGATAAAAAGAAAACGCGGAGAGCGTTAGTCTTCTGTCTGCTCTTCTTGCCATTTTCCCCTCTTCCTTTTTGTCCAGCCTCTCGGCCCGATGTACTCTACGGAATTGAAGACACAGAAACGCCCCGTGAACTTACGCGTTCCGATGGATAATCCTGCTTACCTGGCTGCACCCAGCCCGGAGTCATCTGAACCCCGGGAATGAATTACAATGAATCTTCGAGAGACAAGGGTCGACGTCGCCCAGACGCATGGACCTGTTTCGGGGAAACCCGGCGATCCACCTATGTCGAAGAATATTTTATAGTCGCGGATCACGGTGATTTATGGTCAGCCGTGAACTACCCAGCTGCATGAGCTAACACGCGTCGAATTTACAGGCGGTGTCGGGCTCGCGATGATAAACTACCGAATTTCATGTTTTGTGATCTCGAACGGGTCGATGGGCAAAGTGCTACATATTGTGCGAGGTTAAAACGAGGAAATAGTGAGCTGGCTTCGTAGCCTGTAAGTCGCGCAAGTAGAAACGCCCAGCGCCTTGTCAGACTTACTTCAGAAGCAGGCGGTGTGGACAGGCCTGACATTGCCAACCCAATTTAAAAGGTCATTCTACTCGACGGGAAATGGACTACGAACGTGGATATTTAAAAGGATATAGTTACCTTTGGGAAGCTCAAAATACCCTCAGCGTAATGTAGCGTGGTTTTATATCTCGCTAAGGCTTACAGCTATTAGCTGGTAACATTCTGTATACTGGCAGCGGCACCTTCGCGCGCATAAATTTTCTCCTCCCTGCCGCCTCTTTAATTCCCTTTCCCCCAAGAATTATTTCGAACGCAACCGCGAGGGAACGGGGTGCATAGGTGAAGCGAGGCTCTCAAGCGGTGGGCAAATTTGCGCTTCACCCTTGCCTCGCCGAGTTTAAGCTTTCCGCGTAATTACAATAGCTCGCGAGTTTTCGCGTACATATTTTATTGCTCGTCCAGCCCGGCGATTCGTGCCAATCGCTGGCGTTCGTTGCTGAAAGTAGGAGAACGCCACGTGGGACGGGCAAGGAATTTGAATAAAACTGGGGATACAAAGTAACGCCGGTGGATTTATTATTCGCCAAGGCCGGCCCTTTATTAAAAATATCTCTCGCAGTCTCCTTTCGCGCTGGTTGACTCTGTTAATGAATTTCTGCGTCAAGAATACCAATTACGCCGGCGGACTAACGCTCCTGGCCGGATCCCACTGGAAACATTCCAATTCTACGAGAGGTCTGCCAAGTGCGTTAAAATCTATCGATCTGCAAATTGCCGCTAGAGCCCATATAATCTCCGCGGTGCTTTTAGAACCGGCGTAAAACGGCACCGCGACGGTATTGTCTTCTACATAAGGAACGTTTGTACGATGTAATGGAGCCAGAAGTTCATGGCTCTCCTAGGTAGTTCGCTGCATGTTCCGACGCGTAATTGCCACGTTATAGAAAACCCTTTATTGCAGCTGCTTACTTGGAACAGCGTGGTATGTCACGCGAAAACACGCGAATGTATCTTCAATTTACACAGTAGCACTTTGATGCTTCACTCAAGTGACGCTATCGTTATAAATGACGAAGTTACTACGGAAATTGTTACTGAAATACTGATGAAAGGGTAGGTGCAAAGCAGCAGGAATGCTTAACTTCGCCCATTCGTCGCATAATTACCGCAATGTAGATTTGTTGATGCAATAAAGACGAATCATTATTACAAATTCGTACAATTTTAATAGTTTTGTAATTTTAAACGTAATTATCCGTGTATAACTGTGGGGGAGACGGCGTAAAGACAGTTTGGAAGTACGAGCTTCGTTAACGGACCATCTTGCGCGATTAAGAAAAGGAACAAAGACGTTTGACCGCGGTCGCGGGCCGTAAATAGCACGCGAGTCTATTTAAACTTTTCCAATTACTTTGATATCTTCGGTATCGTCGGCGGCACGGCATCTACACAGACTTCCAAACAGACCAACCACCATTTCCTGGTAAACGTTTCATAAACAAGCCTTTGCGGGGCCCATCCGAAAATTGAATTGGCGAAGTTCGCTCGGCCTGCGTGGGAGAGCGGAAAACGCCGCGGCGGTTTCCGGTAGCCGCACGACATCGCGCGTCACGCTAACCCCGCCAAAGGGCGTCCATTTTCTAAACGATTTTTCCCATTGAGCTATAAAAATACCTGGAGAGTGAACAGAGCAATGGCGGCTGGTCCGAGAAAGAGGGATGATAACGGGTGAACCTATCTGTTTCTTACAACAGGCTATGGATGTATAGTGTATGTGAGTGAAGTTATCTGCGCACACGCATACATACATAACACAAATAGTGCATAGTGAGAGGGATATAATAATAATAATAATAATAATAATAATAATAATACGTCTTTATTACACCAACAAATTGCATTTGAGTAGTACAGATTTAGTTTTTTTCCTTCGATTTTTTTGTGGTGCAAAGGGCGGAATTCAGCAAAATGCTGTTTTAAAATCCTACCCGACTAATCTACCGAGTAATTAAACTTATGATTAAGTGAGCTTACGAGTATCTTACATATTCATATTCTTGATATACACCGCAGCCGCCAGCCTGAAATTTCTCTTAGATCTAGTTAATCTAATATTTACTGGCAACGAGTTATAAAAATGAGTGGCGACGAATGTAAATGTACCCTGGAATTTCGCTGACTGAAGGGGGTGTATTGCTAATTTATTGTCCTGTCTAGTGACGTATCATTGGGTCAGGCGCAACTGACTATTCGTGGTTAAAAGTGCCTTAAGATACATTGGGTCTCCATCATCCAAAAGCTTGTGGGTTACGCAACAAACGTGAAGTATCCACCGTTGCCTCATGGTAAGCCAGCCAGACAGTTGTAAAAACGGGGATATGTGATCATATTTACGCACTCCATACGAGAAACGAAGGCAGCTATTTTGAATTCTTTGAATACGTAATGCAGTGTTCTTATTAATACACGGACCGTATACTATGTCAGCATAGGAAAACAAGGATAGTATTAGCGCTTGCGATAATAAAAGCTTGTTGATAATAAAAGCTTGGATAATAGGAAGAAGGATAGGTTCACCCGTTATCTTCTAATTCTCTCGGACCGCTGTCGCCTTTACTTCTTCCCACTGTTGTTCACTCTCCGGGTATTTTTATAGCTCCATAATTTTTCCACAGACGAGTTGAACGTCGCGCCGCTATGAGGCTTCGTTTATTCCTATTCAACACACGGAAATGGCCTAGCAAGATAAGCATGAGCAAACGGCCCGCGTGACAAATTTTGTTGTTATTATTTGCTAAATGATGCTCCTCACCTGAAACACCAGTCCGTTGTGTTTCAGATGTGTACCCTCTCGTTTAAGGATAATAAGGGGGTAACACTTTCTCTTTGTCCAATACGTCGAGAGTAAATCACGACAAAGTTTATGCGTACCAGGTAATCCTTCGTATTGAAGGGACTTTACGGGAGAAAGACGTTCAGTGCTTGACGCGTTAGGGATGTCCTCTAGGGTGGAAGTCATCGCTTTGCTGCCTTTCATTTTTAAATCGCGTTCGAGAACGATCGATGGAGAGGGAGAGATGGCCTGGCAGTAAGAACGCTGAATTACCAGAGGAGAAAAGTGTCGCGGCATAAATATTAATTGCGCGTAAAATTGTGTAGATAAGAGGGATCAGATTCCTCCCGAGGCAGAGAAATAAATCGTCCGCGCCGGACGATTTAACGTACCGTGTAAGTGACGATGAAGTTTAAAACGGGAACTTTATGTAAGCGAAGTTTACGCGGGGGCGGACGTAATGGCCGGCCGGAGTAGAAAAGTTATTGAATTGTTCATCGTGGCTCGGTTGGTTATCGATTATCCGCGGCTGCTCGAAGCAGATAAAATTTAAACATCCCTCGAACCTACTGCCTCAAGTTACGAGACCATCCGATTTATCGCTATCTTTCAATGCCGACCTGCCGCGAGATGATGAAATGTGTGAGAATCAGTCTGGTTCTGTGGCAAGAATCGCTATCTATTATCTGCGACGCTACAGTAACTATTTACTAACCCAATCTGCTTACCATTAGTCAAAATGATTTACCGTTCACTTTCATTGCGCAATTTTCTGTTCAAGAGGAATTCAAGCACCTCCCCTCATTTTTTATAACTCTCTAAACATTGCTATCTCTAATTTGAGTAATCACAGCCATCATTTTCCGAGAAACCCAACACCCGCGCGGAGATTCATGTAGGCGAATATTCCGCGGCCAATAATTGGGCGATTCGTTCGCTTTACGGTAATTTCTCTCGGCCGTAATTTTTCCAACGGATGAACGGAAACCGCAGCCTCCCTATCCGCTTAAAGTCACACTTTCACGGTTTTATCCGCCTGCGGAATCGTCCGTGGCGAGATTCAGATACGCTCGTTCTATTCCAGTTTCACCCTCCTTTACCGCCGAGCTCGGCCGTCATAAACTGCGGCATTTCGATTCGAACTCGCGTCTGGCGAAAACGTGCATAACCGTGGCGGCGGAGCTGAACGAGTGACAAGAGTGTTTCTGGGTCAACGGGATAGAGAGAGGTGTCAGGTTACGTGTGCGGAACTGTAAAGCAAGGCGTGACCGTAGATTTTAAACAGCCCTACAAACATCGAAAGCCGTCGCCCCGAAAATTTCGATGAGGTTTCATCTCCGGATCCCCGCAATGTTTTACAATTGAAGTACACTTAAAAATAAAATGGGAATCCTTGAAGCTTCAAGCAGCGAACCATCACTATCGCACTAAACATCGTGAACATTCCGATGCGAAATTCCACTTGCTTGGCACCAACATCCAGCAGTTCGATAATCGCGAGTCGATAACACCCCCGATCCCCATCGAGCAGCTTTCCCCGTTGAAAGTTAAGAACATTGCGGAGGGAGAGCAGCGTGGCTCGGTAATAACCCCTCGTGTAAACAATGCGATTTACGACGCACAGAGACAGACGGAGCAGTGCAACATACGTGGCATAGCGTTGTAACAGGAGATCCAGCGCGGCATAGTCTCCGGGCACGCAGATATGCGCGTGTCGCGATTGTACAGGGCAGCGCGCCTGTGTTATCCACTAGTGGATGTGCATATGCAGGCATGCATTCTGCGCGACGGTAAAGGGCCCTACCTAATTGTTGCTACGGTGTTCTTGGAGCACCCAACCCCTCGGCCACTTCGTTTTGCTGTATGCGTTCCATTGCGATTCGTGGATCAGGCCGGGTGCACGTGCACGCGCCGCGCCCCGCCACGCTCTATTACGTGGACACGCTGTCGACGTGGATGTGCGCGTTCCTTGGCACGAACATACGTGTTAATGAATCCTTGCACGGTGAGTTAGGTCCATCTGCCAAATGGACGTGCACGGTGCCAGCAACCGAGCCCTAATTAACGGGACGCCCCCCCCCCCCCCCCGGACACTCCGGTCCGTACGACAACGATATGATTCTCCAAGCTAACCGCCGGTGGGGGAACGCGGAACATCTACAACTGCTGGGTTTCGATGCCAGTTCGATCGGGGAACGCGGCCGAGGGCTACGCGACCGTCGCGAGATATTCGACGATGGGTCGAGCGATGAAAAATGCTATTCTGTTTCTTGATGGCAGCAAATATCGCAGCTTAATCAACCTTAAGGGGACTAGCCAGTCGTTTTCCGTGAAAGAAGCACTTTCTTTTTAATGTGTTTGTAAAAGAATTAAAGCAAATCCAGATGCATCCTTTTACCCAATTTTTATTATTATCATAGAGATTGAAAAATAGTTCGTATGACATATACAAGTGCTTTAAATATGGCGGTGGTGACTGGTAAACATTTCAATGTTCTTCTGTGGTTTTGCTGTAATATTGGTCTTTAAAAGTAGGGTAAAGGACCCAATTACTGACACCTAACCAATTACTGTCACCTTAAGCTATTTTGGTTAAAATAACGAATAAACAAACTATAGAATATAATCTATAGTATAGATTATAGGTTGAAATATATAATGTGGGATCCAGGACCCCCATAGTATAAGAGGACACGGGATAACCAAAATCGGGGGGAGTCGGCGGTAGCCGAGGTGGTTAAGGCGGATGGCCAGTGCGCACACCTAGAGTTCGCGGGTGTTCGAGTCCCGTTGAGGCGACTTCCTTTTTCCCGTGATCCTACAATAATTCTTTTTATGTATCACTTTACGTTTATTTATTCATTATTTTAAGTAAAATAGCTTAAGGTGACAGTAATTGGTTAGGTGTCAGTAATTGGGTCCTTTACCCTACGTAATCTAATTTCAAGGTGTGATTCCTCTTTGTTGCATCAGTAGTTTCCCCCGCGCAACCAATAAAAACTAAATTTAAAACAGGATTATTAAATTGGTGGCCGTAAAACGGCGATTAATTCGAGAAAAATTCGGTCGTGTTTGTGGGTTACTAAAAATCCGCGAAGTTTTAATGTTTTATACATCTTGTAATTTATGTCTATCTGAACCCCTGTTCATTCGCAACTAGGGGAAAAACATGGAAAAAACATTCGAGAAAAACGCGTTTAAAGTTTCTGAGCAAAGGCGACGCTGTATATAAATACATATATAAGGTTGCCGCTTGACCTTTTTAGCTGCTAAATGAACAATTTTACGAATTCTAATATAAACCAAGCGGCATTTCATCTAGAAGAAATAGTACTTTCAGAAAATGCAATAAAAAATCGATTTTTCTACAGCCTAGTCCCCTTCAGAATTAGTATTCTCGGCGAGTGTGCTAGAAGCTGAATCTAATCACATTCAGGACAGGGCTGAGCAACTTGTTCGCCGCCGCGGGCCGCACAGTCCCCACTAGTGTAGTGTAGGAGTTAAAAGAGTATGGTGGGGGTCGTTTTCCTGCGGCCCAACAGAGCAGGCAAGTCGGGGAACGGGCCGCGGGTTGCACAGCCCTGATTCAGGAAATGAAAGAGGCCGAAGGGAATATTTGAAACTATTTCCAATTCGTTTTACGAATTAACAGCAAATTCTGATAAAGAGATTTCGACGAAGGGAAAGTCCTGCATCTATGCCCTAAGTCCTTCTCTATAGAGAAGTAGGGGAACAGAGGAATTAGCAGAGTTGCTCGTGATATTTTTAAAGAATACGACCACCCAGTTCGCCTATCTCAAACGCTCCATAAACAGAATACACAATCTTCCGATTATTACGAATTTTCTCGTATTCCCTTTGTCAGTGAGTCACACGAACGCGGGGGAAAATTCGTTTAATGTATAATACATAATAAAATAGGTCCAGAACTTCTGTCTCCCCTTTCATCCATTTCCAGCGAGAATCGACTAACGGGAATCTACCTTATACCTACCACATGAAATATAGAACATTCTTTCACTAAGTACTCGACAATTCCTCGAAGAATTATTGAAAATTCTCTTAAATCGCGCTAAAGGGTAAATACTTGAAATGATAAACGAGAAGAGTTAACGACGGGTCTTGCGATCAGCCTCCAGAGAAAAACATCGTTGGAAGAAGAATGCTCGTTGGACGTAAGGAAAAGGGAGGGTGGAAAGGGTGGGAAGGGTGGAGCATGAGCTGTGAGACAAGCAAATCAAATTCTTTCGTCAGTCAGCGTTGTATGTCGCACCCAAAGAACACGACGCCCGATGTAGACGTTCTAACCAGAATGAAACGTGGTACGGATCCCTAGCTGACACAGGCGAATGCTGTTTCGCGCAAAGCCACGGTGGCTCGCTGAAATTCGTGACAGCGGTAAAAATTGTCCGTCAAACGGACGTCGAGACCGTCGTACGGGTTAAACGAGCTTAACTCGGTTTCGACTTTCGCCTGGAACCGATCGATCAGTTCAAAATTCCACGATGATGATTGGTAGCGATGAAGCTGGGGCGCTTATCCATTCGAAAGTTCGACAGAATCGTTTTGACGGGAAAGTTTAAATCAAGTTCATATTGCAAACGACACGTTGATACGGTGCACGCATGAGTATGCTCTATTCCTCGATCGACACCCGTGATTTCTCTCCTCGGGGTCACATCAACTCAGATCTTTCGGTCATCGTGGTTATTTCCCCTGGAGCTAAATCTTGATCGAATGTAACTTAATCGAGGGAAGACATCGGGATCTCCGATCAGTATAGGTCTATTTTAACGCAAATCACGCGCAGCAACATTTCCCTATTGTGCCATAAATCACGGATGGATTTATAACACCTAATGGAAAATTATACCCATTACCCCAATTACTGTTTGCGCTGAAATCAACACCGAGGCATCACGCGTCCGTCATGTATTTCAGAAGCCTTATTACAGAAATCACCGACAACACTCAAAGACCAACGCCCCGCCATCAGGCTTTCCCGAAATCGATCCAATCAACTCAATTATGAAACTCATCATGAATTACCAGTATCGGTTCGAGCAATAATCGGGATGTGCGCCTCTCGAAAATTACGCAAGCCCGGTTCGAACGCTCGTCGACGTGGATGCCGAATGATTAATACCAACTCCTGACCGACGTCGGAGCGTTCGCCATAGGGCACGCCGTCTGCCGTAGGAATGCCAGCTTTGATAAGACCGTGGGTAATAACGGCGAGTCCTCTGAACGCGGATTAATGCGTGCGAATTCCACATCGGGGTTGGATCCTTTAACGCCACGGCGATCGTTCCACGTGAAACAATTTCGGCGGAGGAGGGGAATGATACCGACGCTCGGGGCACGCATGGTCGCGATGATACCGTTCACGACGGAAGGCGCGGGAGGGGAAGTCTCCGGGCCGAACTATTTCAATTCGGGCAAACAATTCCCGATATTAGTGGAATTACGAGCGCTAGGCGCGCGTGTTCCGCTGGAATACACGGCGACCCGCTACAACCGAGTTGGAATTATGCAGATTAAGCTCGTTCACAGCGTGTCCAAGTGCACCGAGCCCACGGCGAACGTCGGCTGGGGCGTGTTCTTCGCTGCTCGAAAAGGGAGAATCGCCTTTGCCGCGACAGCGATTCCCTTCCTGAGGACCGTAACGCGCCCTGCCAAGTTCAATCGGCTATGGGATTAGTGTTTTGGAATGGAACCGAATTCATAGAAATTGTTGCACCACTTGGCGATTTTTCTAAGTTCACAGAGTGTTTAATTAAATATTTTATGTCTTCGCGACGCAGCAGGTGAATATTACGAATTTATCAGTGATTTAATTAGGTATCATGGTCCTTCCATACTCGGCCCTTATGGTCCTCCCCTACCGATACCGAAACCAAAATTTTACCACCATCCGTCCATCTCCAAATCGTGCACTATTCATAAGGATCAATCATAACAGCATTGTAAATACCGTAAACGCTACTAAAGGGAGGATTCTCTCCATAGTACGCTTTAAAAATCGACATGGGGCAGGTATCACCGTCATCGGTCGAAGCTGAGACCTGGCCCTCTATGCCCATCGCTGAGGAAGATCGACGTCGATCGTAAGTATACCATCCAAGATGGATTAGGATTTGAGTCGTAGCGACTGCTGGTTCAGTTCGTTCGGCGCCGCCTCTCAAAAACGATCTCGAGCCGATCTCAAAGCCGTAATGATTAATGGAGTTACGGAGGCGTGCGCAGTTCCCGGTAATACCGTGGCAACTATCGAGTCGGAATTACAGTTGAGAAACTTCGGGGTGAGTTAGGGGACCGACGTCGTCGTCGCCGTCTCCCGGTCCGGGGGAGCCTCCTGCTGCTACGTCGTCTGCTTGGCTCCCCAGCCATCCGGCCAACACGTTCCAAACTCGATTTGATTTTGATTCGACGTACACTGGAAACGCATTTAATGCATGCGCTTACGTGCGAATCTACGCGTGTATCGACTAAGTATGAACGTCAACGTCGAGGATCATCCAAGGCAGTTGTCTCGTATGGAGGACATTATCTGGAATGCTTCTGAGTCTCTCCTTTCAACTTTCTCCTCACGTTCTTCGTTAAGAAAATATTCTTCGCGCATGTATTTCGAAGCCCGCGTCCTCGACAGGCTTTATTTCAGATTCCAGCCGAAAACGCTCTGCTTCGAGTCTGCCTACTGGGAAATTGGCGCATATACAGGTTTTGAGAGCGCATCATCAACAGGTACCACGGCGACTCGGTCTAGAAATGGTGCGGGCGGGTAGTCGAGATGATGTAAAATTTAATTACTCCGTTCCTAGCGTCTGGGATCGCGCGACGTAGAACAATGCGCCGCATAAAAGGAAACTGCACAATGGGAAACACGCCCGGTTACCTTGAGCACATTTAGCGACGCGTTAAAGATTGAACGTGGCAGTCCTGTTTCGCGTAGAAATCGCACGGATGACGGAAGAATGAGAGTACGTTCTTTGCCCGTCCATTCGATATTACCACGGGGTCGAGCGCCGCGTTCGAAGGAATTCAAAGGAGGGAGGCGAAACGTCCCGTCGACCGGGATTTCCTCCGCAGAACCATGGCTTCTCCGCTGAGAAAAGCCGATACGAGATGCCTGCAAATCTAACCGTTAATTTAATTTAGCCTTAAACACCTCTCTGTTTACATGAAACGGGCGAGTCGCGATGCTCGATTTAACTCCCCTCGCCGTTTCACCTGGTAATCGAAGCTGCGGGAATTTTAGGGCAACGGGAAGACGGCATTCTTCAGAGAACAAGGAAGATCTGCCAGTCAAAGTGAGGACAAAGCGATGAAACAGCCCGTCGTTCCTCTAGTTAAGGAACACCGGCGTCGCGCTCTTCTCGCCTCCATTGTGTGCAGCTCCATTTTCTTCCTTAACAACCCGTAACGTGGTTGTATTATGCGGAAACGGGTCAACAGAGGGATTCTATCAAGATCAAAAACCCATTTGCAGGGGAAATTGCAGTTACCGTCCATGTGGCTAGTTAAACACCGGAGCTTGCACAGCTCGTTGCGCATTAAATATCTTAGCAATACCTGGGGCTACGATATTAACGAGTTCGATAAAGTTGAGAAACTTCAATACCGTGACGAAGAGCATAAGCTTCGATTACTCGCGGAGCACAAATCTCATCTAAGTAATCCACTGGGCCGGAATTTGCATACCCTCAGGCTGTCGTGTCCCTCGTGGCCGTTGCTACTGTCCCCGTTTGCGAGAAGCATTCATTTCGAAATTGGCATCGACGAACAACGGCGTGTATTAACATTGCAGCTCATTTTAAACGAGAGCGCTCCCTATCCAGCCCCAACCTGAAATCAAAGGCAATCTCATAAAACGACTGCGGTCGGATGGTTAAATTATGGTGGCCGGGGCATGTTTGCAGCCGCCGTTTCCGAATTCCGGCAATAACAGGCCGGTAATGGACGATTGAGCGGCCGTCTGAAATTGTTTTACAAATGAGTCAACTCGGCCCGCAATAGATCAATTCGCCCGGCAATTTGCCAGCCAGTTTCAGGCCTGTTGACGCGGTAAAAATGCGCGGCCGCGCGATTTATGCGCCGCGGATCGGTTTTATTTCGCGCCGCTCGCTCGTTACGGGGACGAATCATCGCGCTCGTCGACAATTACTTTTCTAACGATCCGCCACCGCGCGTTTAATCGACGTTCCGAAACGATGCAGCGGGGGCTCTCCATTCCTCGTGGCGAGCTCGGCAGACAAATTCGCCAGGGTTCGAGGCTCCCGTGCCATTTCTAATTCCGTGGCTGGCAGAAGTCGAACTTCCAAGCACCGGGGCCGAGTCAATAGGTGCTTACAAGACAAATATCGGGGAATGTAATTTGAGTGCTATCGCGTATGCATCCCTTCGATTAGTTAACATTCATGCGCTCGATAATTTCAGCCATTCAGCCCGACGGATTTGTTACTGCGGTTGTGAAAATGCTCGAGTGCTTTGCGTCTAAGAAAGCTTTCACTATTTACAAACATCGATTTATTGGTACATTGCAATACTTATTAGCAGTGCTGGGTTCAATCAGTCGACAGACTATTAACTGAGTAAGCGTTAAGAGGATTTTATTTCGTCTCCGGCTCCATTCTTTTAACCGGCGTGTGACGCGGACGATAAGTTTTATAGTATGTGAGGTGATCGACGAACACCTGGCATATCGTGTGCGGCTCCTTGACGCACTTGAACACGAGCTCGCCGTTTCTCACGTACTGGCCGAACGGTATGCTCCAGACTGCTTCCCATCCGAAATCTTGGCTTATTCTCGCGCAGTACCTGCAGCCAAGTGAACCTCGTTACACCGAGCATGCTTAGATACGTCAGGAAACAGTGCAAGGTTCGCTTCAATTTTTCGCACAGTAAGTAAGAATGCTTTACACTTGACGTGAAGTCTGACAAACTCCAAAGCCACGGTCCACCCCTGAATCTCGTATTCCCAATAGCACCCACGCGTCTACCTGCCCTCTACCTCCGCCTGGAATCCTCGAAATTTCTCAAACCAAGGGACGCTCCCTGTTGCGGTCGATTTTGGGATTCCCAAGGATTGGCCAGAATTCGAGATGGTTCGCGGGGAAATGGCTCGAATTTGAGATACAGTGGCGCACGGGCTACCACACCTACGTGCCGGGCGTTCGACTCACTTGCTGTTGCACTCTATGAAGAACAACGGGTAGCCGCAGTCGCGCGCCAGCAGCCAGCTCTCCTCGACGAGCCTGGTGGCGATCCCCTTGCCACGGTACTCGGTGTGCACCGCTAGGCAGCTCTGCTCGAAGACCCTGGAGACGCAGTATCGTTCCCAGAGGTTGGACTTTTCCGCCACGTAGGCGAAGAACTCTATTATTCGTCGGATCGGGGCTGGCTCACAGCACATCGAGTACTCGTACAGCCTCTGCCCGTCCGATGGGTAGCTAGCGCAGTTCAGAGCCGCGCCGATGACGCAGTGGTCCTCGTTCACGGCGATGATCGTCATGCCCTCTTTCACCTGGTCGTAGAGCATCCGCCGCCAGCAGGGGGGCGCCTCTGATCCTGCCAAGCCGATGTTGATGACCGTGGGCTCGTTCTTGTAATACTCCTCGCACATGAAGTCCACCACGTTCTCGTAATCGGGTGGCAGGGCCAAGCGTGTCGTGTAAGCTGGACCCTCCTGGAAGGATGTTGATAAGAGGTTTATGGGTGGCCCGCGAGGTGACTAATGGAACTTTGTTTGCCTATGGTCCGGTGACCTGCCTTTCATTCTCTAATGGGGATCAACTGATTAGGTCGCGTGGACAAGCGGAGTAATTGTGTGGTAGATTTTGCTGGTGAAAGTTGGGGGAGCGTAGAGGGCGGTTAGGTGGAGACCGGAACAGAGAAGACGTGGGTTTGGTATCAATATTTTTAGTTTGGCTATGAAGGTCATTGGATTTTAGTCGGAGGACGAAGCGAAACTTGATTTCAGGCGATAGGATTGCGTCAGGTGACAGTTTTTTTGCCAGCGATTGGTGAAAACTGAACTTGCGAAAGAGTTTAACACTTGGTTGGAGATCCAGTCACGTTTGAAACACGCTGTCTGGGTTTAACACGTAATATGAAGATGTAGAACGTTGCAACTGGAATTGAATTAAAGTGTTCCGATATTTCCACGTGATATCTTAAATTTTAATAGGCTGTTATAAATTATTGCAGAATAAATAACTAGAAGACTGTCATTAGCAGTGCTTTAATATTCAAGGTGTCAATTATTCCGGTGCATGGATATTGGAATTTGATATTCTACATTATGCGGAGTGGAATGTAATCGCATTTCACGCGGAGCTGGCAGTTTAAATTTATTTAGACAGAAATATCATTGGTTTAGTTATGCATAGGTACGTGTATAGGTTATCTACACGTTCTTGATATTTGTAAAGATATTCGTAATGCCTTTCAGCTTGTGCAATAAGTAAATAAAACTTACGCTACATTGTATTTGAAAATTTCTTCTCGTGATGTGATAATTAGCTTTCCTTATTCCAATTCTGTTACAATTCGAGGTAATCTTGCGGCACTTGACGATGGAACTGACAAATGACTTTAACAGCAACGCAATCATTCCGTTTCGTTTCGTCTTTCTTTTCGATAAAACCACATTTCCCTTCTCACAAATTATTTCTAGCTTCTTGACAGTTAAAAGGCACATGTACGCAGACACCTTTATTGGTATCGAACGAGTGCCTCGTTTCTGAATTCATTTATTCATCAACCCTACGATAACTTCCGCCAAGTTTGACCTTTTGGAGTGATTTCAGACTGCTATTGATTGCGCAATAGTATATATGAATGAAATGATTGATTGAAAACGAAATATCGGTATTTCTCCGCTATGATGAGTGGAAGGATGAATAATGGAATATGAATTTGACTCGTGAAATGTATCGGGCCGTCTCGAATCGAGACTCTCGATGTAAGTGATTAAAGTTTACATAAAAAATTCAAGTTTACGGGATAAAGAAGTTTTTAATACCATTCCTGTCATTTTCTCCGTTTCTACAAATCCTTCCAGGATTAAATAACCAACAGCAGCAAAGGGAAATGACCCTCATAGTTTCATAATCGTGATAATACAAAATCTACATTAACGATGGTTAATGACAGCGCGTGACATCCCATTTCGATATCGTAACAAAATATTCCGCTCCTGATATTAATTCAATAAGCGTAATTATTTCGACGGGGTTGTTTGATCGCCTAAAATAAACAGCGAACAGAAATTATCGCGTGCCGAGGGAAGTTGAAACCATACAACTTCGACAATTTGAATATCGGTTATTTTTTAACGCTTCATAAATCTCTCCGACGTATTTGGTAGGTATTTATTACGGATACAATGTAACATCAATTCAAAGCCCTTTCTTCCTGCCACGATACCGATATTCTGGCGCATTCTGCCATCGAATCTTTCAACAACTATTTACCGTAAATTACAATTTTACCTAGTCCCGAATTATACATCGTTCTTTTTCACGTCGTCCTATAGGAGACCGCGAAGTATAGTTGCATCAATTACGGCCTTTTATACTCATTTCATCCGATATACGAAAGACTGCAATCTGTCGGGGCAACGATGCCCGGACATTATTAATTTTCATTAATCAAGCGGCCTCCGGTTGCTGACGTGGGAAACAAGGCTACGTCCGCGTTGTAGAGTCGAATCATTGGCCGCTACCGCGTAGATCGAAACGAGAGAAAAATGACCGGAACAATACGTCCTGATGAACTACGGGGAAATATGGAAGTAGAATCTGGTTCCCCGTTTTGCGTCGAATCGATGACACTAGAAATGAGAAATTTCGAGCTGCGATGGAAATGTTACCCCACCAAAAAAAAAAAAGGGACGAGAGTGGACGCAGTGGGTGTGGAATAAAACTCGGAAAGAAAATAGATTTGCCGTGGGCGTTGAAACGTGTCTGTTTAAACGAAGAAGGTTACTGTATCAGAAATTTTTGCGGCACCAAATATCACTTATCCCCTCACCTTTTTGCCTCAAGTGTACCTAATTAGTCGTGAGATGGAAGGGATGCTGGAAGCGGAATGCACACGCTGCGCTTATTACAACGATCGGATATTTTAACGAGAACGGCTTATAATTGCTTATTAATTAACAGGTAATGCAACGTGTAACGCATGATTACTCTCAGTCGAATGTTTATCATATTATGTACATATATCGCGCCAGTTCATTTGCTGTGCAGAAATTCTTGATTGATTGGATGAGCGAGCAGAGCCAGCCGGATGGAAGTAAATTACAAAATGCTGGGAATTTATTATAAAACGTTGTATATCTTACACGTGCCTGTACATATCGCTGCAGTTTTACTCAGAGAGGCTAACGCGCTTTCGCTTCAGCGAAGCCAAACCTTTTACCCTCGTTCTTGTCGCCCTGTTTCGCGAATCCCTGCAAGTTCTCAAAGAATCCACCGTAACCGCGTCGAGCGTCGTGACCTTTGGATTCCCCCTCGACCCGGGAGTTCCTCGCAATTCCCTCTTTGTGGAGTTCCGCCCCGCCGAGGCTCGATTCCGTGTCGTCACCTTTCTCGAACGTACCCTCGGTGGCGATATGCTTCTCATTGTATCGACCGTGTTTCTTCAAGTGCCCCCCGTGATCGTCGTTGTCATAGAAATCATGGTCCCTGTTGTACTCATCTTTGTGATACACGTTGCGGTAGCCAGTGGCTTTGTGATCCACGTTCCCACTATTCTTCCTCCGATGACTTCCCCCTCCTCCCCTCCCGGCCCGCACCTCTTCGTGGCCAGAATCATTATCGCGATCGGAGTGCGTCTTCCTCCTCCCACCATCCTCAGCGTACTCCGTCCTGTGTTTCTTCTTCAAACGATCACCCTTCCGCCCTTTCTCGAAAGAACCCACCCTCTGGCGTCCTCCGTCGCCCGCCTCAACCTCAGAATTCTGGATCACAGACGTCTGCCGAGTGTCCTTACCTTGGCTCGACTCCCCAGGCACCTGAATCACGGGGGTAGCCTTTAGTACCTGCGACTCTGCGTATTTCAGCTCCATATGATCGACTCCTGGCGGTTTCACGCCCGTGTAATGAGCAGGCAGCATCTCCGCGTCGGGCTCCAAAGGCACAGTCGTAAGACGTTTGATGTCCACTCGAGGCGACCTTATAGGGATTAGCCTCCTCTCGTAGCCGCTCCCGTGGGGAGGATCGTCACCCCGTGTCTCTCTGAAAGCGCGGCTGGCGTAGATGGCCCGCGTCACCGTCGAGTGCACGCAGACGCAGAGGACCGCGTAAACAGCCTGCCACCCACTCCTCGAAATTCTCATTTTCATCCTCCAGCACTGTCTCCTGGTCCACTTTGCCCTCCGACCCTAGAATTTAATCTAGCCTGCCTGCATGCCGGGTAAACAACGACCAAGCACCGTCTCCCAAGCGCGCTGGCTCACGGACACGCGTTCAGATGTACTCTAATCACGCCGCCATAAGCCTCAGCTCTTTTATATGTCGACTCTGGCCGCTCGAATCGACGCGATCGCCGCTCTCGCTCGCATTCGACTGCACAATGCATTCGGAAGGACGGACCGCTGGACGTTTCGACAAAGTTCGCTCGGTGACCATTTCGCGGTGAAATTCTCGCCACCTCGGCGATTATCCAAGGCTTCGTGTGCTTAGCATTGCGTTTCGCGGTGGCTAGTAGAGGAGGGCGACCATGAGGGCGATGGGTGGAGGGGTTTCGAAATTGCTAGGCGTTAGATAGGTGCGTTTTTGCTATGCTATTCCAACGGAAACTTCAATTGTAAAGGATATTTTTAATAACGCGAGATAGAATGTGATGTCTGCTTTTTCTTGGCTGTTGACTCCTGCTTCCAGTGAATTTTTACAGCGACAAGTGCATTATGTAACCTGTCACTTACTTAAGTACGAATTTTTGCACAGAGTCGTTGGATTCAATTAGATCCATCGTACTTTACGCGACCGCGGGTTTTTTAATATCGCCGTGGTGCTTCCGTTATATTTTACAGGGCCAATCAAGCAGCAACGGCAGCGGGAAAACAATCGCTGCTCGAATCGATGCCTGCCTCAACTTCACGCTGCGGGGCAAGTTTCGGCAACTGGAATCTACACAAGAGCGATCTTGCGGGTAGTTAAAACTTGTCCATTTCGAATCGCATTTCACATTCCGCTTATGCTATCCTAGAAAGTAGGTTTCGTTGTAAAAACGTCGGGTAACGTTGACTTTCGAATCGGTTGAGCGTTCGGTCGCTGTTACATGGACGACATATCGATAACTGTCTTATATCACTCAGTGACTTGTAAAGTTCTTAGAACGACGTACGATATAGTTGCTCTTTGAGTTCAGAGTTATTTCTAAGGGAGACAATTTACTTTTATTTATTATAGGACAGTGTTTCCCAGCATTTTTTGTGTCACAACTCGCTTTTATAATATTCAAGTAACCTGCACCCCTCCCCCCATATAAGTTAAAATTTTGATTAGGTAAAGAACATACGTTAAAAATTAGTAGTAGTAAATAGGTTTATTTTTTGCCTTTGGGCCTCAAAATGGGGTTACATGTGTTCATGGACACAGCGGCGATCCCGGAGAAAACACTTCGCGGCCACATTGGGGCGCAATCTTGAAAATAAACTCAGGAATCCAAGACTGTACAGAGCAAACACCCTTTCATCCTTGAGGAAGCAAGTTACCATAAAACTTTAGAATTGAAATCGAGCGCTGGTCGCGAGTCGACCTTCCCCGGGCACGCGTTACGCAAATCCCGGAGCGGCCAGCAAGTAGAACAACGCCGTCAATAACACGGCGTACTTGAATTATCGAGCTCGAGCGTGGAACGCGGCTGGTTCCACTCTGCGATCCCTTATTCGCCCGTCGCAGGCCGCGTTCCTCGTGTGTATATAAAGCAATGCCGCCAATTGATAGACGCACCAGTGTACCATTCCGGTTGAACGTCGAGGAGTAACAGTCTATAACAGCGGCACCTTGATCCCTGATCGTGTGTGCGCGGCGCCATGTCCACCAAAACGCTGCTGATGTGCGCGGTGCTTATGGTTAGTGGAAACGATGCGTCGCCGACGAGGGAGCGACGCACGACGTCGGCCAAGATGAGAGCGAGCGATCTCGATGGCTCTGCCACCGCGTACGTGTACACCCAGCAACAGGGTCTTCCGGTCTACTACGTGCAGTACACCAATCACGGAAGTGAACGATACTACCATGCACCGGAGGCTGTGCAGTACGTTGCACCTGTTGCTCAGACCGTTCCTGAAACGCCGATTCTGCTTTCCTACGCGGCTGCCGGGAATGTTCCTGCCGCGGACAAACGGACCCACGATGAGGCCCTAACCCAGGCGGTGGCTTATAACGACGAGCAATTGGCCAAACAGGCGGCCGTGCCTGCAGAACCGGGGCCACGAGCACCGTATTACGGTTCCGAGGAGATTGCTGCTCAGGGCCAGGGCGAAGGGGTTGGGACACTTAAAGACATCGAGGAGGATCACGCCGGAGAGAGTGACGAGGATGACGGCGACGAAGACGATGAAGAGGATCATGGGGATAGTGAGATCAGCCACGACGAGGGGATTCATGGCGACCTTGGTCATTCAGCGAGGAAGTTCAACTCGGCTGATGGGCACGGTTATGGGGGAAACGGCGGATCTCGCGGCGATGGAGGTTCCTCGTTTGAAGCTGGGGGTGGCGAGGAGCATGCGGCTAGGGAGCACTCTGAGCATGGGGTGAAGGGGGACAAGGGTTATAGAAGTTACGAGGAATTTAGCGACGATGAACGTGGCTCGCGTGACAAGGGACAGAAGCAAGGTAATGTTTTTGAATCTTACTGTACGTTCTTTGAATTCCTGGTCTTTATAATTTGATTGGAGATGAATTGTAATGGATGAATGTCCAGGGTACTACAGCAACAAAGGTGGACACGAGAAAGGGCACGCGGACGAAGCAGAAGAGCACGGCTCCCACAGTGAGGCGGAGGAGAGCAAAGAAGGCAACGATTACGGCCACTCGTCGTCCTACAAGAAGGGGCAGAAGACCAATGGCTTCCACAATGTCTACCACAAAGACGAGTACAAGAAGGAGACGGACTTCTACGACGACGAGCATAAGAAGGGGCACTTCGACAAATTCGAGGAATTCGACAAAGGCTACAAAGAGGTCGAAGGTGGCTTCAAGAAAGGCGGCCATCGCTCTTCTGGGCACGATCAGCAGGACGGTGGAAAGAAAGGATACTACGATAAGGGGCATCATCAGAGTCAGGATCAAGGCTACGAGGGTGAAGTGGGCGGAAAATCTTATCACGAGAACCACGCGGGTTATGGGGTGGATAAAGATTCCAAGTCATCCAGAGTGCACAAGTTCAGTAAAGATTCGTAATGTTTTGTAAAATTGTAGGTGACTGAGATTTGACTACTTCCTCTGTTGTTGTTTTATTTGTATTACATATAGTCTATGTCTGGCAATAAAAAAGACGCATTTGTTCGAATGGAATTTCCCTTAACTTAATGTTAATATTCCAGACAATATTTTCATGATGAATGGTAAGTAACAGTTTCCGGTAGGCTAGATTAACGTTCAAGTTCTTTGGTGTTTGATGTAATGGCAGTTGTTTGTTAGAAAGCAAACGAGAGCATGAAATTTTGGCTGTTACTCAATCCCATGAAGTAACATTTCTGGAAAGTGTTATTGACCTAATTTTTTTGTAGTAAGTAGCGTACTGTACCGTGTCCAACACAAAAACGTAAAGCCATTGAACTATTGCGAGAATCACTGCCGCCTGAACAGCAGCTGTCTTTTATCGTGTCTAATATCGCGGACGTATTGCCAAAGTGAAATTTTGAAACTGTCGCTGAATTCCATACCTTACGATATCTTTTAATTCAATTTTCAAACTGTTTCAATATTTGGATCTTGTTTCTAAGATCGTATTCACTAAATCATTTCGACGTGTGATACATAAACTTTATGCACAAGTATTAGCACTTGGTTCTTCCCTAATTTTATCCAAACAAGCAAGATTACAAAAGAAGGAAACGTTTATTCCGCTGAACCAAAGTAGATCTCAAAACACATTTATTTCGATGAAATACAAAGACCAACGTAACACGATGCTCAACAAACATAACAATCAAGGAGAACACCCCTAATGCCCCTTCTTAAATCCCCACGACTTGTGATCGTCATGTCCTCCTTTCTTGCCATGTTTAGAATGATGATGATGATGCTCGTCGTGCCCACCATCGCTCTTATGCCCCTTATGATCGTGATGATGATGTCCCTTCTCAAAGTGCCCTTTCTTCCCGTAATGATCCTCATGGTCTCCATGATCATGGTGGCCTTTCTTGAAGTGGCCGCCCTTCTTGTGCCCATGCTCGTGGTGATGGCCGCCGTGATCCTCGTGGTGTCCAGAATCGTGATGCTCGTCGAAGAACTCGTTGTCCTTCTTAAACTCGTCCAGCTTATGGACCTCGTGGTGGCCCTTGGTCTTGTGCCCTTTACCGTAATGCCCCTCCTCGTGGAACTTGTGCCCCTTCTCCCCTTTCTCGCCCTTGTGGTGCTCGGAATAGTAACCGTCATCGTGGTGGTGGCTCTTCTTGTGTCCCTCGTCCTCATCGTAGTGGCCCTTGTGCTCGTCCTTATCGTGGTGGCCCTTATCCCCTTTCTCGTGGTGGTGGGAGGACTTGTAGCCCTTATCGCCGTGGTCACCGTGCTTGTGATGATGATCGGAATGGTGTTCGTCGCCGCCACCTTCCTCGTGATGATGGTGGGACGCGGCAGCCATCATATCGCCGTGCCCTTTGCCGATCTCTCGAGCAAGGGTCGTGCATTGGCAGGCGATGTAAGCGAGCAGGAGAAGAAGCACGTGGTGAGGCTTCATGGTGGTCGTCGGTCTGCTCGACGGGATTCGATCGGTGCTACCGAGACGTTCGACTCCGTCGCTGCGTTCGGTATGATTAATCCGGTCACCACGCTCGGATTATATATCGAACGCGGAATAATCGATATTAAGGAAGCAGCGGCTCTTTCCTGGCCAGCTCCTTAGCGCGACTAACTGTTGCGAAAGTGACGTCTCCTTAACCCGCTTCAGGCCCGCAATTCCGTCGATTTCAGCCGATACCGACGCCGTCAATCGAGACCGTTATGCAATGCGATCGAAATCGCCTGGCTCTCTTGCTGAAACCTGGCGAACAATGTTCCGTTTCTTCTCGGTTTTTTCGTTATTGTGCGTGCTTACGCAAGCGGACCGATTTCGATTCGTGACTCGGTGCAGAGATTTTCGGCTGCGGTTCAATAATCGATTTTAAATTTATTCGCAATACCAACGGGGGCCGCTCTATGTAAATGTATATTTCACTGTCCTTTATTTGTTATACGCGTTCAAACATTCCATTCCGTTGAAATTACGTTCCGTATTTGTTATCGAATTTACCATGTAACTATAACCGTATTATCGGCGCAGACGCAAATATTCTTTTAAAATACAAAAGTGGAATCCGATTCGATAACGTTGCAGCGTTCTGTTTGCTATCGAGGCCGCGGGAGTGCTCCAGCCGCGGCTCGCGGATCCGAAGCGTCCGTTGACGGATGATCATCGATCCAAGTGTCATGCGGGAGAAAATCGATAGCGTCGTATTTATCGACACGATTACACTTTCATCGTTCAGCGACCGCAAAATAAATCGAACGCCCGCGTGCCCCTTTTATGGAATTTCCTGATACGGTTGGTCTCCTCCTCTAACGTCCAGCGCAACCATGGTGCACACAAGTATGTTATATTCTCGTTGAGAGTAATTTAATTCGATCGTGAAATGCTTTTATATTCGGAGCTGCGACCGGCAGAATCTTATCAGGGATTATAGAAATCCTCGATAAAAATTGGGCAACGTTAAGATTGCAATTAAGAACGAAAGCGAGAAACTATCGCGCGGTTACGCAAAGAAATCCCGTGAACGGTGAAAACACTGCTTCCACGTTGTACGCTGCCGTTTGTTTTGTAATAGGCGTCACACCGTACTCCGCCGGATACAAATTGATTGGCTTTTTACGCGGCCGTCGAGTTTAGCGATGCTTGATTCGTCTCTAAACTTTCCACGGCCCTTGTAAATAACGTGAATTTGATTTAAAGTTAATTGCTCGTGCGAAGGGAGGCAGCCCTTAATCCCTACAACTGCATGGAAAGAATGGGTTGTGTCTTTGGCACAGGTGTTTTTAATTCTGATGACCGTTTAAGGTACAAGGATTAGCCTGTATTCCACCTAGAGCAACGAGCTCTAGCGTCACGATATAGGCCAGAAGACAGTGACGTTTACGAAATAAAGATCCCGTGTTCTAGGAGCGAGCAGCGGTGAAGGAACGAAAGCGATTACGTACAAAACGCCAGTATGACGGCTGGTATATAAGGTTTGCGTTATAGCGACGTGATCAGTCGATAGCACTGGTCGCTCCCCAAAGTACCAGCATGGCGAGAAATTTGTGGCTCTGCCTCGGCCTGGCCGTGGTCTGCGCGTCCCTCTCCCTGTCCACAGCGAGGGAGCTGAGGAACAGAAGGGACCTTGAGATGGCCGCTAGTCATCATGGTCACCACCACGAGGAGGGTGGCGGCCACGACCATCATGGTCATCACGAGGAGGACCACGGCGAAAAGGGCGAGAAGGGTTACAAGAGCCATCATCACCATGATAAGGGCGATCACGGCCACTATGGTAAAGATCACGACGAAGGCCATCACGAGGAGCACGGTGGGCACAAGAAGGGCCACCATGACGAGCACGAGGAGCACGGCGAACACCACGAGCACGAGCACGGGCACAAGGGCGACAAGTTCGGGCACAAGAAGGGTCACAAGAAGGGCGAGAAGACCCACGGCTACCACCACAAGTCCCACAAGGACGAGTACCACAAGGAGCACAAGTTCTACGACGATTATCACAAAGGTGGACATCACGAGAAGCATGGCAATCATCATGGTCATCACGAGAGCAAGGATGGGCATCATAAGAAGGGCGACCATCATCATTCCGGGCATCACGAGGACCACCATGGAAAGAAGGGCCACTTTGATAAAGGACATTTCGATGAGGATCACAAGGGGTATCATGGCAAGCATGGCCACGATGAGCACCACTCGAATCACGAGGATTATGGGAAGAAGAGCGAACATCACGGGGGAAAGAAGCATGGGTATTCCAGTGGCGATGGCGGCCATGGTGGCGGACACCACCGCCGTTGATGGGCCCTGCCGACGCAATAACATTTAATCATATTTGTTGTATTATTTGTTTTTTACTTCGTCGTTGATTAATTTTAGACACTGCGATTGAAATTCTGTCATGATGTTTTTGTTTTAATTATTAAAGTGTCTCGAACGACTAATATTTTGTCACCTCTGTTGTCACCTGCCTCCTGCTCATCTTATTCCACCCACTGTAGAGCACTGAAAACGTTAGTCGAATAATTGTAAGACAGTTATGTTTAAAGTACAACTTTGAAGAAGTTACGATCGTGGGCACTATATAACGACTGATTTACTTGAATAAATTGTAGCGTAAATGCAATTGGCTTCTCTCTAATTTTAATGCGTGCACTTTTCACTTCGTTGAAATTACTAGTGGTAGCATTTGACGTAACTGGTGCTAAAAGATTAAAATTTACTAACATTGGTGGAAATATGAATTCTCTCACCACGGACGTATTTAAACAAGATTAAATCTTTCAGGCTGTTTTACAATGTAATACGCGCAAAAGAATTATTAGACGGTGAGACTAATTATTAAACGTATTAAACTATTGAAATATACAAGGAATGAAACTTCAAAAGTAAAGACGGAAAAGTGTAAATTATTCAGTTACGATTTCATAATACTTATTTAATTCGTATTCTTAAATCTTTCGAGAATATTCACTATGGACCATTATTAATTAATAATGTAGTAGAGAAGCTTCACTAAGCTATAACGCGTAGATATCTATAAATATTAAAGAAGGAGGTAATGAATATTGGAAACAGTACAGTGGCAAATAGATCCAATAGGTAAGACTGTCCTACTTAATATTTCTGTAAGTCGCTTACAAACGAAGATCCCGAATCCGAAAATTCAAAAAATTCTGAAACTTTGTGGTTATGTAGGGGATTTCCTCCTAATTTCAACGCAATTTTGTTTACTGCCAAAAATTCACTCTACGGGGGTGGAAAAATAGGTATTCGTATAAAATATCTCACTTTCTTATTACGTGTCACGTATTATTTCCTAATAAATGTTAGAAGAACATTGCTCGTTGTGCAGTTTAAAACTTCTTCGATTGTCGAGGAGGACAGTTTCGCAATACAACAAAAGTTGAAATTGTATGGAAGAAATATGGATTTTGCTGTTTCATAATTATTTAAACATCCAGTTCAGATTTCACGTGAAAAAAAAACAAATTTTGGAAAACATTATTAATATTTTTGTTTATAAAATTTTTTCTAATTGTTGGAACAATCGATGAAACATTTGCGATTTGATAGACCTAATTAAAAGAAGTAACTTTTGTCTTGAAACTTTCTTTCTATTTCGTACAGATTGCAGGTTACAAAATAAAATTGAAAAATAGCCGAATCTTCGGGGATTAATTTCACCTCCTTAGAGTGAATTTGGGCAACACAAAAAAATTGCGTTATAATTAGGAAGAAATACCCTACATTTCCACAAAGTTTCAGAATTTTTTGAATTTTCGGTTTCAGGATTTTCTCTTGTCAGAATTTCTAATGGGTCTTGTAGATTATGACTAAAATATATATTCAATTTCACATGTAACTAAAAATATGCAATCAAACTATTTGTATCGTATGCTCAGTTTGCTCCTAGGAAGTCCGGTATAAATTGCTTATGGTTGGCAAAACCTCAGTGAGTCACCCGTGTGCCTAACATAGAGGATTCTTAAAATAGACTAACCGACGAAGTAGCCACACAGAGCTACCAAAATTTTGCCCTCGCCATATCGCTTCGCCACACCATCAATTCTATTTTGTCCCAACTTGCACATGCACGCTACTTTTCAAACAGAATTTCCACATTTTCTAAATTGTCATATAGAAGTAAGCACCATACTTGACATGCTTTACAGTAAAAAAAAACTCTTCTCCAACAGTCAACTGATTTTGCCCAGACTATTGTAGCCCCTAGTCGAAGCGTAAACGTCACTTTCCTCAATTTCTCACGCTATTCTTCTCTTCTTCAGCCGCTTACCGAATGCTAAGCTACAAAGAACCCGTGACGAAGTGCCAAAACCTCAACCGCGTTGCACAACCAAAATTATATAATTTTTCACTAGGAAAGGGGTGGTTGAAAAACCCACGAATCCGCGACATCGCGTTAAATCCCGTAACACGTAGCAAATTTATTCTCCGCCGCGGTACCGGACGGAAATCGAACCGTGCACACTCTCCCTTCACAGACGTTCCCAAAGCATTAGCAACGTTTTGCACGTTTTTCCTAACGGTGACTGGCGGTGCATAGAGGTGCCACAGGTGAAAGACATATAAAAGTTAGATCTTCGCATATCCGCACCATATTGGCCGGAGCAGCCATCACGTTTATTGCAACATCGAGCACCCGAGGAGTCACTACCCTGAACGGACGTTCACGAAACACGGCGAATGTTTCCAAGTATTTCACAGGTATATACGTATAACAGCAGTGTATTTATCTTTCCCGAAACATTTTAAACACAACTTTTCGCTTGCACGAATACATACCTAAAAGTTGTTACAGTGCATACTGTACCGAGGTCCATTCACTGGAGAACCAAAGCAGTTACACTCAAGTGACAGTGTCATAATATGTCTGCGTCCCTTTAATTATTATAAATATTATAAATTCAACATAGATTCGCTTAATGAACGTATCTATATTTCCCTAAAAATTAAAATTCCAAAAAGAACCAGCTTGCAGTATGAAGTAACTATTCACGAATCGATACGTACAGGTTTCCAGTTCACAGGCCAGTAGCATTCAACCCTGGACACACCGATGCGCGTTCTTGGTGGTAGGAAGCTGGCCAGCGGGAAATTAAAGAAAACCGATATGTTTGCTGTACGTGGAGTTCTGCCAGTCATGGTACTTCTGGTCGTTTTGGCGTCGGCCAGCATCGGGACAAGCATAAATCACGGTGATCTGGAAACGGCCGCCACCTCTCATTCCCATCGTCACGAGGAGGGCGGCGGTGGCGATCGTCACGCTGGTCACGAAGATAAACATGGGGATCGTGAGGATAGGGGTTACAAAAGCTACCACGAAGCCGAAGAATTTAACAGGGGCCACCACGACGCGGACAATGACCGCGGGCACTACGCCGAGGATGCCGGCGGAAAGAAACATCATCATCACGATGACGGCTACTACGAGGAGCACCACGAAGGCGAGGGTGGGGAAAGCGGTGGGAGCTTCCAGGACAAGGGACATTACGGGAAAGGGCACAGTACGCAGGGTCGTCACGAAGTGAAGAGACTGGACGAGTTCGAGAAGCACAACGAATTTCACGACGAGGACTACGATTCTGGTTTCGAGGAGCACGATGGCGGGCATCACTCTGATCATGGCCACCATAAGGGTGGATCTTATAAGGGTGGGCATCACGACCACGATGAGCATCGTGGTGATTATGGGAAGGCTGGCCATTACGAGAAGGGCCACCACCATAACGAGCACAACGGACACAGAACCGATGACAGTCAGGAAGGTCACTATCGCAACGATCATCGTCATGGCAAGGAAGCTGATTCTGGTGATGGCAGGAAATGGGGGTACAAGAAGGGTCATTAGCTGTATTTGACCACACGGGTGTTTATCGGGATTATTATTTTGTTCCGTGATTGAAAATTTATATATGTTTTGGGGATCGGTTTTGTACTCCTGACTCTGTGTTTACTTCTGAATGGATTCTGTTGATAATAAAATGACAGTTGAACCAATGAAGTTTCGTATTCGATTAAGTATTTCGAGGGAAATGAAACGATGTTTTTCGATGTCGTTCGATTAATGTTATTCGATGAAATTAAATTATCCGATAATCAGACTTCATAATGCACGTTTCTCGCCATTAAGCGGCACGTAGAACATTATTATTGGAAACGGTCTTTCATGCCCGTTAAATTCCATATGGAAAGCGGTTAAAAATCGTGTTATTTGCCTATCGCAAGTTCCTGCGCTTGTTAATACATCGTCGTGTCTGATTCGTTTATCAAAAACCGTTATTGATCACTCCGATGAATGGACCGTCATCCTTCATACCGTTCACTTCCACGAAATCATTAATCCTCAGTTTGCCAAATTTAGAGGAATATCCCACCTACATCATTTATCAGTGAAATATATTTGCACGTTGAAGAAGCGGAGCGGACTAAAGTGTGTAGAGTAACTAAATATTCATAAATTCTGTTCAATTTTGATGAACATGGCCTCATTGCCGAGACACGTGGAGAATTCCTTTACTCTTCCGTAAAGCTTCGAGGAGGCGAGGATGGTAGTGGAAAAAAAGCGACATACGCGCGTTCACATGGGCCGTACTTTAAAATTTCAACGTATCATAATAAATTTGTACGTTTTACCTGACGAGAGAGCCGAGCGTATATGCGCCCGCCTCTCTTGACTCCTTTGAAACGCACAGCTCCGTGCACACACGTCCTGCTCTCGTGCAAACATCCCTATACAGGCGGTTTCAAAACTATGGGCACAAACGTAATTGGGTACTAGAAGTTCTTCAGTAAAGTTCCTTTTAGAGAAGTGCTCGTTTCAGATCTCGTGACACAACCTAGTAATCGCACACAGAGGCATTTCAGCTTGTACCAATAAGCTGTACTTAATAACCACGAATGGAATCCTTCACACACTTAGGTCCCTCTTTACTTATTCTGGCGAGAGGCAAAGTGGTGGAGCGTCCCGCCCACGGAGGAAAATCTACGCGATCTAATTGCGTTAGAAAACGTTCCCTTCGAAACACATAGTCCCTTTCCAATCTTTTGCCCCCACCCCCGTTAATAAACGCGAAAGCCGTGGCCATCGCTCCTCGAGCACCCTATACACACACGCGCGCGCGCGCGCTTCGTTCTTTTTCTCATTTTCTTCTCGCACGACCAGCATTTTCGCTTTATCACGCCGCGTGCATACTACAAACGCAGGCATTTGCAGCCGCACAGAGGGCGGAACGCGGGCGACGGGATGGGAACAGTCGCAGGCTTCTAGCTGGTTTGGCGTGGGCGCGGGTTTGATTAACGATTCCACCCCTCTGCAAATGAAATTGCCGTGGCCATTTGTGGGTCTATCCAGACTGGATTCCGGCGCGTCGGACACGGATTAACGGAGCTTTATACGCTTCTTTTAGGTTGCGCGCCCGGGATGTTGCAAACCCGCCGCGATCACGGCTGCCCATTCCCGGCCGGAGATTGCGTACAAGCGAGCGGATCTACTTGAAATTCCCTGGGGTGTGACAATTCCGCCGCGTCCCTTCCCCCCCTCCCGCCATGACCATTGTTCCATTCCGCGATGCAGCTACGTGTGGCTGGCTTAATTAATCTAATTGGAGTGGTCGCGCGACTGGCAAAAGAAAAGAAGGAGCAGCGCTGCCACCAACCCCGCTGCAAGAAGCATACACGTGCACAGCGCCGTGCTGAAAAGGGCCAGGACCATCCAGCCCGCTCCTCCTGCACCTTTGAACGATCCGCGCGACAATCTCCTGCCGTCCGAGCGAATTAATGAGAACCCTCGTGGCGACGAGCGATCAGACCCTTGCGGCGACACGTGCAACGAGAAAAATTAACCAAATCGTCAGGTTTTCCATCGAGATATTGCCACTCGTCGCCGGAGGAAGCTTATGGTGAGGATACCCTTGTTGCTCTTCGTTTATTCCTGGGAAATGTGATGCGTAATGATTTATCGGTCTGTTTGTATGCCAGATGAGGTTTGGAGGAAGAAGAGAAATCTATTTGGAAACTTTTGGCAGGACCTTTTCCCAAGTTAATGCACGCGTGCTCTACCATTGTGGACTCGAAAGTCTTCCTCTCGTTCGCGCAGAATTGAGGAAGCTTTCTTGCTGGCCAAGCCGGAAGCGAGGCGAGTGCAGCGGGCTTCTTCGGGTGAATTCGATCGTCTTCGATTAAAGGCTTTCTTTCCCACTTAACCGGCTAGACCGGGTCCGTGCTATTGATCAGCTGCACGTCGGTAATTTATCTTTCCCCCGGACCGACGAAGATGTTGCTGTGTTGCGCGCAATTGCTACATTTAATTTCAGTCGTCCGACATCGTTCGTCTTTTCTTGCTGGGACCCCCACGCCGGAGAACTTGTTCACTGCCGTGTGAGTATAAATCGAATCGATCCCCGCTGAAGAAACGGGGGGAACCCTCTCATTCACTCTGCGATTCCGTTTTTCATCTCTCGCCGCGCTGTTGACTAGTCCTTGATGGATGCATCCACGGAGTTGGGCGATTAATCAAACGCGACTCGATATCCGGACGAATGGAACGCGCATTTCGCCTGATCCGTTGATAAGGATTATTTCGCCGATTCCTTTAATTTCCCTTTAGAATTTCTCCGCGAGACACTTCCGTGATGAACCAAGCTGTGACGGCGCGGCGTCCTGCGTTGCCGTTCGCCAGACACTCTGAATTAGTAAGCAAACCCAGACCTCTCGCAGCCCTGACTTATTAATTCCCCAGATATCTCGGGAATGTCGTGACTGGATAATTCGCAGGGAGTCGCCGTGAACGTGAGGGCGCCTCCACGATACCCGTAACCGGTTTTGTTTTAATGAAATCGAGTCGCGAACGAAGCTGCTAATAGAGTTTACACCGACACGCAAGTAGAAGGTAACAAGGACTTAGTATGCGAGCCGGGGACAATGGGAAGCGTTTAAATTAAAGGGAACGTGTAAATTCCGGCTGCCACGGACGAAAAGCCGCGTTGAGAATACGAAAATATAGAATACGGGCCCGTATGCTTAAACCCTGTCGGCCTGTCGCGGATGGAGCAGCTAAATAAAACTGAAAGTCCAAAGAGATCGCAAGAGAGCCGTTAGAATTAGACAAAACGGGACGTGTTAAGTGAAATTCGTGTCTTTTCGAATGCAACCAAAAGAGAATCTTCTACAAGTGCTTCGCAAGTATAGAACCCGACTTTTCCTGGAAACTGCTGGATTCCAGCACTTGGAAGCGCGCGGGTGTGACGCTAATAAAATTCTACGGTCACACGTAACTCCGTGCATGGCTATTCGATCAGAGGGTTCTGCAGAGAAATTCCAATCGAGGGAGAAGAAAAACGCCCCGAGTTCTCTTAGAGGTAATGGAATACCGAGTTCAGCGGTGGACTCGAGGGCAGCGAAGTTACAAGTCGTCGTACGAAAGGGAATAAATGTTATCGGTGGAAAGCAGTGGGGGTAATAAGAAAATAATCCCGAATTAACTGAGATGCCGTTGATAAAATGTTCACAAGGCAGTGGAATAATAAACGGACCTCGTAGTTATAGTTACCGCCCGTTGGAAATTGCACGATAAGACCGCGCAAGAAAGCCTTTGATGATATAAGCCCGTCGGATTAAGTGGTCTCGACTGAGCTTACATTGTTTGCGCATTCGCGTATTATTTCGAGTGGCTGGCTAGGGGGACGCGCGTGTCCTGCGATCACGTAATTAAAAAAGGAAAACATTCGCGTCTCGCATTCCCGGCCGTGGTCGATAATCGCGCGGACGTTGGAAGATCCGGCAGGGGCGGACTTACAGTTTTTATCCAAAGCGGGGACGAAAAGATTGCATTTCCGTAAATTCGATTACACTTTCGTCCCAACGAACTTACAGAATGTAATAATAACGGGAGGGGGGGGGGCATTTAATTCCCAGCTAAAGCGATTAATTTACCACATTAAACTCCCGTGCAAATTTCATGGAATTCTCGGCCGGCGGTGTTTAACCCGCGACAGGTCCGAAATAAATTCCACGGGTGGCGCGCAGAGCGAAGGGTTTTACAATGAAAAACCCATTACCGTGCCGATGTGGAAAAACAGTTTCTCGATATATGGCGATGGTCTTGCATAAATATTAAAATTGACCGGATTACACGGCGACAACGAGCCCCCGTTCGATTAAACGCGAACGTGCCCGCGCGGAATTCGCCCCCGCTACTTTCCGATTGCTCGTCGAAATTTTGTCGAGCACGGTGTTCCCCGCTTCCCGTCAGCGCGGACACCACGCGCAACCAATTCCAGCGAGCGCAAACGTGGGCACGTATCCCCGGTGCGTTGCAACCAGCTGCCCGATGTAAATAAAGCTCCCGAAGGTGTGGGATTATGGGGGACGAACTGGCAGATGGGTAAATAGAAAGCTGCTCGAACGACCGTGTAAACAGCCACGCTATTAATATGAACGTGGATCAAGGGAAATTGATAAACCGAGAGGGAGCAACGAATACGAGAAAATGTGGACGGGCCAGATTCTTGGGTAAACGTCAAGTTCACCAATTATTTATTCACGATCCAATACGGTGCAGCGACTCGTATACCAGAGTACGGTGGCCCTTATTTTCAACCTGCGATTTCTTTTGCTCTCATCCCCTAATATGGTTCCATTTCATAAAAAAATATTCCCCGAAAAAGATCATTGCAATCGGACAACAGGAAAGGGTGCCGACCGGACTTTAAAGTTTAGAATTCATCAATGGTTTGAATTTGAAAAATCTCTCAAAAACGGTAAGCCCTATCGAAATTTTGTTGAAATAATATTAAAAGAGCATTCAATTTTCTACAATTGCAGTATATATAACCCCTCCCCCCATAAACATGACTCATGTATGAAAGAAGCTAATTCCCTTTAATTCACGAAAAAAGTTCACATGCAAAGATTGTGAAATCATCTTTGCTAATTCCAATTGTATTCTCGTTCTCCGTTCGAACACTGATTCCTCTGTCACTTTTTATACTTGACATTCCTTTATTGGTCACAAATCAATTCAGTGCTCAGATTTTCAGCTTCGGTTTTAAGGAATTAGCGGGCGAGGCCTGTAGTTGACACAAAAACTTTTATAAGAGCGACACCTTCTGTTAAAAATGTATAAAAATCGTGTTACGATGGAAAATAATAAAAACTTGGTAGTCATCATCAAGGTTTTTTTCTTATACAACGCCCGCTAATTCCTTAAAACCGAAGCTGAAAATCTGAGCACTGAATTGATTTGTGACCAATAAAGGAATGTCAAGTATAAAAAGTGACAGAGGAATCAGTGTTCGAACGGAGAACGAGAATACAATTGGAATTAGCAAAGATGATTTCACAATCTTTGCATGTGAACTTTTTTCGCGAATTAAAGGGAATTAGCTTCTTTCATACATGAGTCATGTTTATGGGGGGAGGGGATTTCATCTCTTTTTTCATAATTAGTTATAAATTACTAAGTGCCGTATTTTATAAGGGTCTTCATCCTCAAAACGGTTCATATTCATGCATGATACGTGATGGTACATAAGCATCGAAATGTATTGACAACAACAAAATTAATCAAACGATTATGAAACTATTGTGATGAAAATGGCAACATTATTAAAGAAATTAATTGTAAAAATACAGCTGCTCCACAACCGATATCAATATGTAAAGGAGACCGGGGCAAATCGGCCACTTTTTTTCATTGATAAATTTAACAAAAAAAATTAATTTTTCAATTATGTGAATTATACTATCCGAAAGAGTAATCCCTATAGTACTTACATAAATGCTACAACAAATTTTCGTTAATCCCCGTTTTTAAAGTCATTCCAGAGAATTCGTAATATAGTGTAAAATCGCCGTTTCGAAAAATGCCGGAGTAAATCGGCCACTCCTTCGGGGCAAAACGGCCACCTTTTATTCGGGCTGGATGTTGGTTAATGTTGCTGAAAAATGTAGACGATATTCATTTCTCCTCGTAACTATTCAAGCTACAATCGCTTCAATCAATATTTAAACGCACGGATATAACTTCCTTTTTCCAAAGATCGAACTGCACTGCGTAGCCGCGCTTCCGTCCATGCCCCGCGACTCCACACCTCGTCCCGAAACCGTTAACTGTTTTCCATTGTTGAGCGTCGGATCCACCGACAGCGCTGCATCGATGAATATATTTAGCACAAAAGTTAATAAAACTACTTATTTACTATGGTTCGGCATCATCAGTGAGTGGCCGATTTGCCCCGGGTGTTAGACGTAAACTCGAACTTCAATCACTCAAACACAATAGAGATTTTCCAAAATAACTCAAACTATCATCGGAATCGTAATCGGTACCGCTATTTTAATCAATAAATACTCACCTCAAACTTCAGAACATCAATATTACGGAGTAAAGATAAATTTTCCACAAGTCACGAAAATTTGTTATCACTGCCGAAAACGTATTTTGCCTTCTACAAAGTGCAACATAATCTCAAATGCTATCAAATTCCGTTGGTACTGTAGACACATAGAGAGACGTTTACAAAAGCAAACACGAGATTCTATTTTAACTTCTACTGGGTAAAACTTCCTGTGGCCGATTTACGCCAGTGGCCGATTTGCCCCGATCTCCCCTAATAAATAAATATAAATTACTTAGTGCCGTATTTCATAATGGTCTTCATCCTGAGAGCGGTTCATATTCTTGTATTCTTTTTTTGCAACGTCAAAAATGAAAAGAAATCATACTTTTTAAACGATTTTTTTAGCTTCGATCCCCTGTTTGCTTGTTGTATGTTTGCTCATGTCTGAAAACTCGAATTTAATCCAAAACTTGGCAGGTTATGATTAAGTGACAGCTAGGTGACATTTACTAGAGACCTGAACGCAGCGACGTTTTACATTTTCCGTCAACTGCGCAACCGCATTTTCAGCAAAACCATTCCTGATTGGTTGGAATAAATTCTGCTTTCGAACGATGCCATCTACTGGTGTTTATTCTAGAAGTAAAACGAGAATGGCGACATCTACTGGCGTCAAGTATCGTTACGTAACGAAACGTCTAAGCCAAATAAAGTATCACTTTTTTAATTTTAATTATTAATTAAATCTTATATCTTTTAGACAAATAGCTTGAGACATTAAGTAAAACGACATATGGGTTCGAAAAAAAAAATGATTCGCTTCATCATGTAAAAACACCGGGACTATGTCATAAAATAAGATAATGAGGCTAAAATAGCTCCGACGACCTGTCAATTTCGCTATCTTTCGTGTATAGAGACACGGTCGCGCAAGGGGAATTAGCTTCCAGACGCGACCGCGTCTGTTGATTTTCTCGTGCTTCCACCATTTTTTCGATAATAGCGTTTGAATAGAGAGAGGTCCGCACTACGCGTGTATAGACTCTACTTACTTCACGCCGTACAGGTGGGAATAGAAAATAATTATTAATGTAGGACTATTTACGGAGAAATATTTATTATGGACAGGGGGAATGCATGGAAAATAAATTGAAAAAATAATGTATCCTCTCGCGTCCTTTTTATTTACTATTTATTCTGGCGTGTTTTTACGATCGTTCGGTTTTGAAGGTAAACATTTAGTAACCGGGCTATTCTGTTTTTAATGTTCGAAGCGCTATGTTTTCCTATCTTCATTAGTTAAATCATATAGACATTATCGACTAAACAGATATGTTTATTAAACTAATGTACAAATCCAAGAAATATCACAATATTATAGGACTATAGTCCGTTACAAGATACCTTTTACATCACAGAATTACGCGCTGTGTAAATCGATCCCCGAAGTGCACACGATACCCAGAGACAACGTTGTAACAGTTTAGATTCGCAACGTGAGCAGCGCATAGGCCGTGTAAACAAATTACAGACACGCAGTTCGAGGCCAGCAAGTGCACAGCTCAGAATATAATTGAATAATGTAATTACAAGCAAGCCATTCGCGAAAATCCGCGGAGCATGTGTTATTTATTCGGAAATTTAGCCGCGTTAACTCGCAATACACGAGTTCCCGTGGAAGCGACGCATTAATATCCGAAAATCAATTGAACCGATGAACGCGACCGATTAAACTCCATCACTAGCCATATTACTGACTTTCTCGGCGCGTAATTAAAATTATTTATGCATATATGTACATGCTTGTACATGGTATATGCGTCTGTTACACCCTTTGTTCGCGTTGCACTGAAAATTCGTTTACTTTGCGAGATTTTCAAAGGGCATTTCAGCCGCCGCGCGAAACTTTCAACATCAAATTGTCCAATCTCTAAATACACATGAATACGGAATTTAATTTAAAGCAATATTCGGTTCGTGGGAGAGTAAAAGATGCGAATCACTTTGTTGAATGTTTTTTTTAGATTAATTCATGGTGACACTGGAATTAATGTAAGAGAAGTCTAAAGCTAAGGGACTTGGTGGAAGCAACAGATATCCATTGAAAAATACAAAACAGTCCCGACGCTCCCTTTGATTAATGTGAACGCCACGAGGCAAATATGGGCAGAGGAGAAACTTATTTGCAGCACCGCAAGAAAGGTGAAAAGAGAGAAAGACGGCGAAGCCGTATCGCTTTTTTCCATGCAACTACGCTGTCTATTTACATAATGTATTTACACAATGCCGGGGCACAATACATACATCGCGCCGCGATACATTATTCCGCCGTCACTTTGGAAAAACTTAAGACCGACAGCCGTGAAATATTTGACGCGTTAAACGCGAGAAGGAGCGTAAATAATGCTCCGTTATAAATAAAATTCTACGATGCATCGCAAAAATGCACCGCGACGTAAGAAATCTAAGGTTCAACCAGAGTTCCGTGGTGCTTAAGATTTATTACTTAAAAACAGGAAGTTTCTAGAGGCAGCGTGTGCAGTCTTTTTCAATCTCATTTTCAAGCCTCGCGAAATACAGCGCACCTCTTTATCATTATTTAATCCATTCAAAGTTTAACAATATCTTTCTATGAAACTATGCTTTTTGCAAACGACGCTTCACAGCATCGGTGTACAACGAAATTATACTCAAACGATGCTGAATATATGGCAATCAAAGTGGCTGTAAACTCAGCAATCCAGAGCAGTACCGTCTTACAAAGAAGAATCCGCCTTTCGCGGTACGTAATCAGCTTTGCCTTCCATTCTTCAGCCCTTGTGACCTTTGTTATA
Organism: Andrena dorsata; assembly: GCA_929108735.1. NCBI lineage: Eukaryota > Metazoa > Arthropoda > Insecta > Hymenoptera > Andrenidae > Andrena > Andrena dorsata. Next base: position 56,046,348 of record OV815489.1, read on the forward strand.
TCCAAACTTCTTCCCAGACTGTTGATCGCCCTTCTTTCCATAAGAATCATGATGACTGTAATGGTCGTCGTGCCCATGTTTCCCATGGTGTCCCTTATGCTCTTCATCCAAATGGCCCTTGTCGTGATGCCCCTTCTTCCCGTGATGATCCTCGTGGTAGCCAGAATGGTGATGCCCACCCTTCTTATGCTCTCCCTCTTTCTTCTCATGGTGTCCATGGAAGTCCCCATGCTTGTTGTGATGCCCCCCTTTGTGGTAGTCGTCGTAGAATTTGTGCTCCTTGTGATACTCGTCCTTGTGGAACTTGTTATGGTACCCTTTAGTCTTGTGGCCCTTCTTGTGGCCTTTCTTCTCGCCGAACTTCCCACCTTTGTGCCCCTTCTCGGCCTCGTGGTGCTGCCCGTGCTTCTCGTGCTCGTCGTGGTGCCCCTTCTTCTGGCCCCCGTGCTCCTCGTGGTGGCCGGAATGATGTTGCTTGTCGTGCTCGCCCTTGTCGTTCTTATCGTGATGATGATGGCTCTTGTAGCCTTTATCACCCTCCTCGCCGTGCTCGCTGTGATGGTCCGAGTGATGACTCTGACCGCCGCCGGATTCGTGGCGATGGCCCTGATGACCCGTGGCCGCCGGGACAAGGTCGCTGCTGGCTTCCTGGAGACTGGGGATCGACGTCACTGAGACGATCGACGGCTGACGCGCGTTACTTTCCTCGACCTGAGCATCCCGACGGTCCCGGTAGACGTTCAGATCTCGAGCATGACACGTATGCAGCGACAGCTGCAGCAGCAGGCACAATACGACGGGGGACGCGGCTCGCAGCATCTCGATCTGCTTTCGACGCGATCATCCGACTGATGATCGACGCCGCCACGGGTGACACTTAAATATCCCACGGTCCGATTGCTCCGTCACGGGGGCTTCCGTTCGTTTCCGCCGATTACACTTTCATCCGCGAGACCGCAGGCCTTCCTCAGCGTCGTTCTGGCGGGGCGATCCTTTCACACTTTCTCGCGGCTGTAATGAAATGGCCCGGTGCTTTTTCGCGTAGACGATTTGCTGAAAAAGTCCCTTGATCGTTGGCCCGTGGCTCTCAGTGACGTAATTCAGATCGATACCGCTCGAATGTATTGTATAATTCGAGTGGAGGCGCTCTTCCAGGGCGGCGAGGCTCAAGAAGGAGACGATTACAACGTTTCGAGTAGATTCAGCAGATTTTGAAGAATCGTTGTAGAAGGATTGGCATTAGGCTCTTGTATGCTATTTTTGCGCTGCATGTACCTTTTTATGATAAATTAAACTCAGTAACCAAGTTGATTACAGAAGATTGTAGGAATGATAGTTCAAGTCGAGGCTAGTTATGTAACAACATAATTACCTACGACATGATTAGTCAATTATGTTGTACACGTTTCTCCTTCTATTAGTAGATTAACATACACGATTTTTTTCCTTCGCGTTATACGGGACGAATTGATGTGACAGAGCTTGACTGGTTGATTAATTACCCTCGATCTTTTTACTGCGATGAATAACTCAGTAGTTCCAGGACATTATAGTTCATCATTACCACTTTTCGTTTTTACTTGCAACAGAATGGTATCTTTCCTCCGCGCCCTGAAAAAAATGTCTTCACACTTCCTTGCATACCCACCAGCTTTCCCAATCGAAGTAATTTGACCAGAAAATGCGGCGATCAGCTACAAAGTCTCTAATGCTGCCCCACAAAACCAATACTGCACACTCTTACCAAAGCCTCTGGTCGTGTTTTAGGCGTCTCGACGAACCAGTGCATGACTGGCCGAAACAGGGAAAAAGTCCGTAGCAACCGGGTGTGTAACTTTCTACGATGCAATGGGCGCGAAATCGCGTTACCGGTTACATACATACATAGTTCCGCCAATAATTTACAGGGCTACCCCGAGCTTCGTTCGCGAAACAGGCTCCGATTAACGGCTTTGTTTCACACGCTCGATAAATGGAAGCCCGTGAGCGAAAGCCCGTGACCTCGATCGATGGTCGAAGTTAAGTGGCTTACCAGGTGTTCGTACAATGAATTTAATTAACGCCATGACGAACGACTGGCGGCCGGTACACGTATCGGTATGCGCATCGCCGATGGTTTCGTCGCCGTGCCCTTCGCGCGAGTCGAATCATCGATAAACAGCCTAATGTCGCCATTAATCCTATTACCCGCGGCGTAAATCCGCCCCTCCGTCCCGCCGCTCTGCTTTGCCCTCGTAAACGCCCCCGCTATTTATACTCGTCATAAACCAAAAACAATTTATGGAATTTTACAGACGTCGGCGACGCGTATATCACCCCTCGATGACCGACGCTCGTTGCCGGGAACGTTTCGCTAACTGTTCGCCCATTCGTTCCGTTTCTGCTGACGGTTTTATCGCACGACTTTGCAAAATCCCCGGCGATTCGATATCTTTAAGATATTAGCCGCAAGAGGCGGCTTCCATCTGGCCGGGTCAGTCGGACGTACGAACATCTTGGGCGCCGCAAATTCGCAGTAGGTACTTTGATTTGTGGTATGCGTGGCCAAAATCACTCCAATTTAATGAAATTTGCGCAGGCATGGAGGGTTGCAGCGGGACAGGAAGTGCAAGGATATTTGGTCCGTTTATAACGATACATTAGAATAATCTAATAGATTTGTGTACAGTCCTTCTTTCTTTGAATAATGATTTTATTATTATTATTGTTACTTATAATTCCATAATTGCATTAAGAGAAAGTTTCGTAGACGCTGCTATCCCAAGTTCCACTCGATCCAACGTCCATCATCAGTGAGAAAGAAATTTCCAAGCAGAGGTAGCAAGAAGTATCCAGCTCAATCTCATAATTGACGACCAGGGCAATTAATCAAGCTCACGTCTGCTAACGAATCGCTCCCAACTGTTTCTGCACGTAGCTGGTTCGCGGCCATTAAGATTCCCGCGAAGTGTTCCGAGATAACCGATGCGATAGGGGTCGCTTCCACGGGTTCGATACAGAATCGAGTTTTCTTTCGGGCTACTTATTCGGCCGGGCGCATCGCCGTCCTCGCTCCAATCTCCATTGCAAATCAGGAAAGCCGAATTCGCAGTTTGAAACGGTGATCGATAGATTCGGCCTCTTTACGACCTTATTTGGCAGGCTCCTCCGCTAGAGATTGGCTCCTCCGGCGTTGGCGCTGCATAATCAAGATAAAGATTGGTTACTGCCCAGCTTCCGTCGGGCGAGAGGGGAAGAGACCGGGGGCCTTCTCCTTTAGACAGGGAGAAAACCGGATACCGGAGGCTCTGCCAAGTTCGATTTGGACTCGGCGTCGTCGTAACGGAGATTAGATTAGGTGGCGTTCCCTTTGGACCTTCCAGATGGAGAGATTGCTTTGTAAGCAGATCCAAGGACGACGGTCGGATCGCAACCGTGAACGGTATCCACCCCCTTCGTTTGGAAAAGTAGAGGCCGCCCACTATTAAATTAAACCTTCAACTGCCGCTGGTTAGCTTGAAAACATTCCCGCTAAGTGCTACCACCGGTTGTCGCGGATAAGCAATTCCCCCTTTACTACTTAATAAAACGCGACTTTATTTCCAACCTTCTAATTCGACCGCATCGTTCACCTTGCCGCAGCTTTATCAGGCAGGCTCCTTTCAATGCAGTACCTGCAGTTTGATGAATTTTTAATGAATTGGGGGACAGATGAATCCTCCTTCGGTCTCAACTTTTCTTTACAGTGGTGCAAGTGGGATCTTGGTTTTCACACAGCACGGCTAGCCGTTAATTTAGATGCGAATACCTCTTCTGCAGATTTGCTTAATTACAGCAGGTCCCTCTGTTGTTTGCCGGCAAGGTGAGGCCACTTCCCCCGCCGCGCCGAGGGTGTGCAATCAGTTGATGGCGCAACGAAGGCCAACCCTCTTTCGTCTTGTTTCAAGCTTGTTTTGCATTCAAGTCTAACGCTTCGTCGTCCGGCTTCCTCTCGCCCCTTTCCACCCATCGACGTATCGTCCCTTTATTCGCCGAATAAAATTGCCCCAATGCAGCCTGGCGAACAATGGAGCCTACTACGTCTCCTAAACCGCTAATGATATTGTTTCCCTATCCGAATTCACTCCGTTGGAAGTTTCGATCGGGAGCGTGAGCGTTCGGAGCGAGGAGGGAAACTAACATTGACGCTCGATGGCTCGAGCTGACTGTTTCGGGATGTACGAGGTGATTCCGATTAAGTGCACTCGAACGTGGATTGCGTGCCGTTTGATATCGAGTCGTGCTCGAGGACGGGTCGTTTGTTCGTGAGGGATGTTCGAATTTCACGCTAGCTTGATATTTTCGAGCACGACAGCGGGGATTTTTTCGTTTACAAGTGCGGCGCGAGCACCGATCGCGATGTTATGTTAATGAAGTGTGGCGTGCGCGAGAAGCAGCTTGGAGCTCGAGTGGTTTTGATTGAATCGTTCAGAATTCGGGTAATCCACAGTGAGCACCCCAGAAGTAGGGAAACTTTTTTTCGTAATCTTTGCGTCCCCAGTTAAACCTTCCAACTTCCGCTACTAAGAGGATCTGTAAATGAATACACGTTCGAGCTCCCTTCACCCTCATTCCCTCAATTTGTTTATGGACAAGTACGGCCGCAGTGGCACGCTCGAACTAAGTGCAATCGGTCAACGAACTTTCAGCGCAGTTTTATGTCGGCCTGATGGCCGCGCCGCCGATTGTTGTTTCGCGAATCCACCGAACAGCGAATTAACCGAGGCCCGGCGATGACAGCGGAATCATCCTTTGTCACGCGCTCGCGGCGTTTAACAATAATTATCTCGCGCAATTAACGAACCGATTCCAGGCCCGGCCGGGCGTCACGAAAGTTTCCTCGTTATAAATAATTGCAAAATCCAGCGGCACGGACGGCCGTATTCGCGCGTCAAGCGGCGTTCCACGTCCGACGCCATGCTCGCGTGACCGAGCGTACTTTTTAACGAACACCAGCGAGTTCTTCGTTCCTAGACTTAGCCCATGCTAATGGCATCCCCCGACGATGTATCCAGGTCCTCTTAGCCCCGCGAAAACGCCACGATTTTAAACGCTGCGCGTCGCTCGGGTCCTCCCTCCAAAAGCGGCGATCGCGACACGCAATCTTTGAACAGTGTAAATACATTGTGAAAGCTAAGGGTAGGCGCATATTTGAGAAGCTGCAGTTGTTGGAATTTGGAAATCTGGGTGGTAAAAGATCCCGAGGGAGGATAGAGTCACCTAAAAAATTGAATCTAACAATGCTTTCAAATTATTTTCAATTTTATCGTCAATCTATTTTATCCATCTAATCCGAAACTGACTTCTCGATTGCTAAATGAATTATCAGCGCTCCTGAGACAGACGCATCTATCTGTCGCTCAGTACTGGAGCACGCAAGAATGAATTGGCTGCCAATAATCGACAGTGGATGGACAATGGTAATGTAACGAGCTACGCGCGGCCAGTAGTTTCGAATGACTAATTGCAATTTAGATCGGCTCATCAATGCGATACACACGCGTAATATCATTAAATTCTGTAACAACGACACCCCCTGCTTTTAGACAGCGTCGAAATTATGGGGCGTGTTCGTCAAGCAATAAACGCAATCTATTTCTGAAATAATTGACGACCGTGTTATCTGCGAAGTAACAATTGGAACGTTGCTACCATTCAACGCAACACGCTCGTGGAAATTTCGAGTCTTAACGAGCCGCATTATGCTGCAATATAATCGTGTAAAACCGTGTCCATCGATTTTTGATAAAACCGTAAACAGAGGTGTTTATGCACATTTATCAGGTAACATTTAATAACAATATTGCGTCTCGTCGACGGACGCGCGTACAATGGCAACAACGGGCCCAGATGGTAATTGCATTAACCTATAACCTATAATCCACGTCGCTGTTATTATATTGGAAGTCGCTTTGCGATGTAGTCCCGAATGATTACGTTTTCCAATTCTCGCTCGATTGTCCTCGTAATTGGTCGTTTTTAATAGCCTCGTCCTTGATTGATAGCGAATGTCCGCTCCACTGCCTACTCGGCACCCTTTTTAAACATGCTTTTTCAATTCGTATAATTTCTCCGCGGAGCGCTCCCAGCCTGGAACGGTCTCTAGTGACTGTAAAATGTATTATATTTTATGGTTCAAAAATCAATTTCCTGTGTATTCTGCATCGAATCAATAGCTGCGGCAACATTCGAGTCATTTTATACGAAATTGTGATACAGCTTCGTCCCCTAAAACCTATAAAGCGCCCTCTAAAATTGTATTATCGAATTGATTTGTACTCGGAGACTTATAAATCCACTGTTTCCCTTTTCACGTAATTATCAAGAATGTCTAGGGTAGCGCGGCATGGGAAAGGCACATCTGTTACGCGGACGCTTGGAGTGGAAGGTCTGAAAAGTGAAACCCAATCCACTCGCCGGTGGATTAATAATAATGGTCTCCCTGGTTTCCATGCTCGCCGCCATAGTTCCTCGAGTAGGAGCTGCGGGCTTCGTAAGAACCATCCTCCCCGTCCCCGTTCTTGTAGCTTTCGCTGTGGCCATAACTCGAGGATCCTGGCCCATGATCCGTATAGTGGGCACCATCGTGGGCAGAGCTATCGCCAGCTTCGACGTGTTCATTACCATGATCGTGAAGATCCCCCTCGCCGGCCGCGTAATGAGTATCGACGATGGTACCTGCGGGCAAGTTTATAATAATGCAGCCGGCGAGCGAGCCCGAAACAATGGCTTTCACGGTAATAACATTAACTACGTCCCGCGGCTTTTTCAACCGGTGACGAAATTTAGATGGATGTAAAACAGTGGAAGCGTTCGCGTAATGGCATCGAAACGATAGCCCGCTGCGAAATAATTAGTAGGTAGCATGGCCGGGCGCGTCGCTGAAATTAATACTGAAACGGGAGCGTCAACGTGTTCGCTTGATACCATTAACTCCACGGCGGAGTTTTATTGCCGATCGGCGCTTCAGCCGCGAAGTTTGCCGAGCAAAAATAACGATCCATGGCTGGTAATGTGTTCCGCGAAAGTAATACGATACACCGCTGAAAAAAAATGTGTTCATTAAACGGCGCTTCTACCGACCACGACAGAGGAGCTTTGCAAGCTCGGTAATAATTCAACATTCTGCAAGAGGAAGATCAAAAAGCACGGGTACAATGTTGCCGGCCAAGTGGGGAGATTACATCCGGAATTAAACGACTGTTCGTTGCCAAGAATTGAAAATCGTGGCTGCTGGCGAGTGTCCCTTCAGCCACGGCATGGACACCGTCGAGTTCTCGCCAATTAAAAATTCATGTCCCCGAGCTCGCAAATTAGCAAGGAGCGCCGTTTCCCAGCATCACGCCTCCCCCCCCCCCCCCACGTGCACACCCCCATAGTTGCCGTGCAATTACGCGCTTTACATTGTGCTGTTTCGCCGTACCTGCGCCCTCGTGATCGCCACCCTTCCTCGAGCGAGACCCAGCGTTGTGGGCATTTTTCTCGTCAGCGCGCGCGCTCCCGTAGGCAGCGTGTTTCTCGAATGCGTACTTGTCGCCGTCCCGCTTGTGGAATGTGTCGAGGGTCTTATACCCGTGATTGCCCTTGCTGTAGGTTGCCTTCAAGTAACCCTTCTCGCCCTCGGCGTCGCTGCCGTACGTCTTGTAGTATCCACCCTCGTCCGATTTCCCTAAAACCACCATGTCGCTCGTTCTCGTTATCAACGGCGCGCGAACCCCGTGCCAAAAAGTCGAGGGAGAATGCTGGGAGCATTATATCCCCAGGCTCGAGAAGTTCATCGAAATTGCATCGAAATTACTCTATTTCCATTACCCCGCCGCGGACCGTTTCATATTTATGAGACAATTACCCAGCCACCCAGGCGGTACGTTTTATAATATTTTCCACGCGTAAATATACGGCGGAGTCAATCAACTGATGGGGATTCGTTAATTAAGTAAACAGAATTGTGTACAATTCGCGAAACATCTGCGCGTCCCGATGCGCAGGTGAATTTTCCATTTCACCGGGAAATGTAGCCCTGTAACTGAAACTCTGATTGCCGACAAATAGATTGGCTAGAACGTACCGGATGCATTTTTCATGCGCTTCTTTCGAGCTTGATCCTTGCCAGGCGTGTTCCCTTCGCCCAGGAGATCCTCGACTTCCGTGGCGAGCGCTAATGGCGCCGGTTCGCGAACATCCCGGCGAAGCGACTCGACGCTGACGACGTCGCCTCTCGCAGACAGCAGTTGCTCGGGACTGACAGGCTCCGCTGAGGAGCAATGAACGAGAAAGGCCAGCAGCAACGGTCCTCGCCACATGTTCGCCGATGCTACCGATTCACCGATATCGATGTCGATTGTTTGTTGGTAAACTTGAACAGAGGCTGCTTTATCCACCTCCTCCCACTCGGCTCTTGACGCGAATTTTCTTTCCAGCAGAAGGGATGCCGAGGCAGATGCCGGCGATCGAGGGGATTTCGCAACCACCTCGAGTCATCGGCTTCGAGAATAGTCGAGCTTGTCACGGTCGTATTGTGAACGGTTGTATTTGGAATTGCCGTAACGGAGAATTAAATTGGAACGGGTAAATACTCAAATGTGAATAGAATTTTAAAATAGAGGATACATTTATGATGAATGTAGGTGATGTGGTGCAGATGCATAGATTTGGAATTCAGAAAATTGTAAAATATCGATTAACCGGGAGCTGGTGTATCGGCGAAATTTTTTATCTAGATATTACTGAACAATTTGTATACGGAGAAAACGGAGAGATATACTTGTGTTATAAATATTCAGAGACTCGATATACACTGCCATTGTTTCCATGGCACAAAGATGTGCCCAGGAAGTGTTTGTACCAAAGTCCTGTCGATAATAAAACTTTCTAAAGCCACGGAATGGCTTTCTACGCGAATAAAGATTGCCAAACCCGTTTCAGTGCTGCAGAAATCGAAAAATGGGCAACTGAAACTAAATCGAGAACAATTGTACTGTTGGACGCACGAGCGATTTCACGCTTTCCACGATCGCGGGAATAAAACGACGTCGAGATCGAGCAGCGGCGCGATCGAGTGACATAACGACACCGAGATCGTTGCTCCCGCGAAAGTGTCCACCTTTTTTTGCTGCCCGAGAGATTGACACATGATCGAGGTTCTTGCGCTAAATTGTTTTTGGGCGGTGCATTATCTCACGTTTCTTACCGGGACGTTCCCAGTTAGACGATTGTTACGCGGTTCGTTAGAAGCCGCTCGAGTGACCATTCTTTGATACGTTTCTTATTCAGCTGCTTGCTGGATCGTTGGGAATTGTGTAAGCGAAGTAGACACAAGACGCTGTTACGTTGACTTCGTAATCAAGTGTACAGGGTGATCCATGGATCTGGGTCGATTTGCAGGTTTTATCAATGTGAAGATACAAACGATTCATCAAGGGATATCTGTATCGATCTCTCCTTGACTCCAATCTCCTTTCAAATAATATAATTCCAGGAGACGCGGCCGGGCTGGAGAGTTGGTCGAAACAGTTGATTTCTAGAGAATTAATTGTTCTGAACCTTAACATATTTTTTACATATACACAGATGTAGAGCCTGAATATAGCAACTCGACCAACTCTCAAGCCCGGCCGCGTCTCCCGGAATTACCCTATAATTGATTCGAAAATCATTGTAGATACTCCCCCAGAAAAAAGCTCTACAAGAATGATTCTCCAAAAATCCATTTCGTTGAACCACCCAACACCCTCGACAAATTTCCCCCGTCTCCCCTCACAATCACAGGGAAACCACAAACTCGTCCCGGGTCCTAGAACCGCCCTGTACAAGCACCATGAAACCCGACGTACATCGAATTCGCAACGGGCGTTAGGATCGCGAGGTTCGCTCGCAACGAGAAATGACACGGATATCGTCTAGTACGTAATACGGATGTTACATAAAACGATTTCTAAAAGATATCGGCGTGCAGTTATTAAGAATTTCTGCTTTGAATGGAACGCATAACTCGGCGCCGCTCTCGTCGAGAATAAAATATATCGTCGCGTAGAATGCCGTTCCTGGGACGGGGGAATTTCCCTCATCCCCCTACAAGAGCGGAGGGTGGCGTAATTTTTCTTTTCTATTTGGGGAGTAGGGGCGGAGACGGAGGAAAGAAGGAACGAAAGAACGGAAGCGTCAGAGGCGTGGACGTAATCGAGCTTGAAACCGCGCTAACCGCAAGCCGCAAGCCGACGCTAAGCGGCCTAGATGGGCCAGCTACGCCAGCTACTTTCCATCGGGATAATCCGGTAATTTGAAAATCACGGACGGAATGTAACTCCCCCGTAACTGCTAGCCAGTCTCGTCCGCGCTAAGATCCTCGTTCTCTCGCTTGTTGCACCGAGTCGCCGTCGCGAAGCTCGCTGGCCCCGCTGATGAAAGCCGGCCGCGTTTGGAGTAACCAACGCGAATTAACCTAATTGATACGAAATTCCGATCCAGTTAAAGCGCGGAATCCTGCGCGTTTAAGAGGCCCAAGCTGGAAAATTCGGCGGATCGAGAGATTTCACAGCGTTAGAACTTTGTGGATTAGAACGTTTGAGAAATGCGGAGAATCTTCGTAATTCCAGAGGCTTTGAGAAACTTTCACGGACTCATTAAGAATTTCGGATAATTTTAGCAGACTATTTTATATTCTGAGAAATGTGGACGTTTGAACGTTCGAGTGCGCTGAGGAATCACAGAAGTTTCTCGAAATTCCACGAAAGTGATAATCTACGAAGTGAATCTGGCTGAATACGATACGAAGCCCTCCGGGGTGTACGTGGAAGATTTGACGTGTATAATCGATAGCAGCTGGATTGTTGGCGGTGCAGACGTCCTAATGTATTCGGCGCCGCGGTTATCGACGTACACGTGTCGTTATACATAAAGATGCTCGATACCGTGCCGCGACGTCGTGTCAGAGCTGGGAGCCCGCCCACGAGGGTGGAAATATATCCAGCGTGTGTGTGCAGTTGCCTGGAGTTATTTCGGAAGAATGCCTGTCGTTTCCCTGGGCCGATGCGTCGCCGCACGTCACGCGATTCCCGTCGTAACGGCGACGATTCTTCCGTGCCCGCCGCTCGGTACGCGGCCGCGCTTAAATGGGTAGCCAGGATAAATCGCGGGGCGATGTTTACTTTTAATTTCATTACACCGAAACGGACTTAGTGGTTTTAATAAAGAGCGCCGTTGCTCCGTGAAAATTGCACCGCTCTGTTTTCCGTGAAACGCATTCCCCGGACTTATCTCTTTTATTTCCGCTCGTACGTGCAATTTTTATCGCGGTCCCTTTATTCAACCCCTACCCGCCCCTTGTTCCCCTGATTTCCCTTTAAACGCGAATGACTGAACGCATTTCCCCCTCGATGCCACGTAATATCCTTTCTTCTAACGTGCCAGCCGTAATTTCGGTATTCAACGGTCGTCCGTCAAATTCGGTACGTGCCCCAGCGGACGAGCCGCTCTCAAAGATTTACGCTCGGATAATATTTAATAGAGGCCGAGACGTTGTACGTCAGTTCCTGACGATCCTGCGCCGACGACGCGGGGGAGAACCGGGGAGTTGGCACTGCCGAAGAACACGCTGATTAATGGGTATCCTTTAACGGGTTCGGGGGAAGGAAAGAATAATGCCGGCGCCTGGAGGATGAACTTTGATAAAAGCTTGTTGCTCGTTTTCCAATGCTCTCGGATCTATCGATGACGTTGGTCCATGGAAAAAACCGAGCTTTATTTATATTTATCTTTCGAGCAGGTTTCTTGTCTTTCTTAAGATTGATGGTAACTCGTTAAGGGAGCAACCCCTTGTTCAGAGAGCGCTGAGTTTTACATTTTGTTTTCGGCAACGGACGTTTATAGGTGCTTTTTGAAAGGGGGTGCAATATATCATGTCGCTGCGGTTGCAACTTGATGGGAATGGTATCTTAATAGCGGCTGCAGTAAATATCAAGGAACGTTGATGGTTACTTGTGATAAATGGCACTGGGTACTGATAAATGTAATGCAGACGTTTCTGTAGATAGTAAATATATCAAGATACTTTGAAACTTGCTCTAGAAGATGTTACTCGGGGAAAGGCGATGGAATACTTGAAAAGTGTCGACTTTTAGAGGCAGGGTGTATAGAGATGAATAAAAGTATCGCTTTTCGAAGACAGCATGGTCGCACACCGTATCACAGAGTTGTGTCTCACAGTTCAAGGATTAAATGGTCATCAGAGCATCTTAATCAGACATAAACACAGCAAGGAATTAAGACGCAGAAAGAACAGCGTCCATTTACTCGTTTCAGACTTTTACCCCTGATCTTAATAACACTAACTTTACAACCTGCGTTTAAAGCTCTGCTAAGCACGAGACGCCATTCGCGTGCACCCTTTAAACTGCAACCGTAAAGTTTCACTTCTTGAACATTCCTCTTGTCAGATTTATTGGGGCCTGTAATGGATTTTTAAGTTCCTTCGAGAGATAGCGTTCATGAAGTGCAAGCCTTTTCTTTCTAAAAGTTTTATTTGATTTTGTACAATTGCTTTTATTCTAACTCGAATTGCTTTCGAATGTTCCAAGCCCCTTTCCTCTGTCGAATATCTTGTTCTGTTCTTCAAATTTCAACATTGTTTCCCGAGGGAGGGTGGACGTAAACAATGTTCCGGGAAGTTTAGAGTAGACCTCGGCATCGTGCAAATGCAGTTGAAAGTGCATATGCAACTTTCACCACCAATATCCCTCCGTGACAGTAACTATGCTGAATGGGAACAAGCATAGGGTCTACTCTGCACACTATAGACTTAACGTCTGACGGCGCTTTCCGCCCTTGTCTACTGCTTGTCCCGGAAATGTGATTCTCGTTGAGTATGGCTTTCCTACTACTGCTGAATATTCTATTCCACTTCCACCAAATAAAATAGTCATCCGATTGGCTCGCAACAAGATATTCCCTCTAAATCTAAAATTCTCCTGATATATCTTTCGGAGACAAGTATTTAAACGAACTCTGATTTACGACAGCAGAATGGGAAGGCGTAATATACGCTTTCATTGTTTAAATCACAGTAGCGTGTAAATCACGAAGACGTTTAATCAGTAGTTCATTTCAATTGTTCGCACCGCGCGCAGTGCATTATAACGTAGAAGTGACGCAGATAACAAATGACGTACGATGCGAATACAATACAGGAAAGCAAGATCGATAGCCAAATTTCTGGCCACTTAAGTCCAAAGCCCACGCGAAGAGCAAATCGCTTAGAAGAGATAGCGAGCGAACTTTTACTTAAGATCCATGCGGCGTGTCTAATAGAAATTCATGGATTTCGACACTCACGAAATTGCCGTGGTTATTTAACGACAATTTCAAAGTTTCATCGTGGCATAGTAGAGTTCCTGGATTAACCCCCGGCGATGTATTAAAAATGAGAGGCTTCCGGAGACAGATGTAGAATTTTCAATTGGAAAGTTTCAAAGGTGCGACACGGATTGAACGATTGAATTAATTTCGAAAAGAACATCCCCGGGAAGTCCTCCCCCCCCCCTCCCCTCGTTTCAAGGAAGACAAACCTCGGGTTAAAGCGAGCGACTTAGATTTATCGGCTCGTTGGGAGCGATGCTCAGAGAAAAGTAACGATCGAGTTATGAAATCGAACGGCTCCTGGACACATGGCGTAACGGTTCCATCCGTTTTATCACGGCCCCGTGATATTTGGCGTCGCTGAGATAATACAGAACATCGTGAAACACGTCGCCCCTCCCCCCCCGTCCTTTTTGCGCGCGCGGAATGGAGGGAATAAATCGCGTAAGGAAATCAGGAGATACAGAAGTTCGATTCCACTCGAATGACCTCATTTCTGGCAAGGATTCCGACGATTTTATCGTGGAAGCTCGCTCTTCCCAACCCTCCCCTCGCTCCATGACGTGCATCGATAATACTCAGCTATCGAGCGTCCCTGTGAAATGTGCGAACATCCCATGCTTTCTTGCTTGCTAAGTGATTCCTATCACTTTTCGATTACTGAGCTATTTGTATCGCTTCTTGCTTGCCAAGCGATTCGTAACACTTTTCCATCGCTGGCCGACCCGTATCTTTTTCTGATTATCCAGAGGACCCGCCGGCCCTATCTTCATTCCGCTACCGCGCGAGCCGAGGATCACTCTACCCCGATATAATTGACAACTGTTCGAATGCTCAGATTCGACGATCAAGGAAACGGGGCAACGAATTGAAATCACCCGTGGTACAATCTCCAGAATGGCCACGTTGAAACCCCTTAGAGCTTGATTGGATTCCGAGGGAGCTGTTCAGGACATCGTGGCGTCTCTCGAGGTATCGATCTCGGCTCGTTTTGCACGATAACATCGCACGTACACCCGCTGTAAATCGTGTCCCTCGATTAGGGACTATTTTCGCCGATTGTCCTGCGAGTTCGTGGCAATGGTAATATCGAGATTCTCGAGCGCCGAAAGAGATGTGCGTATCATGGTCAATGATTATTTTAAGCGTTCAACACCCCTTCGGTAACTTCAGTTTATATATTACCTACACGTATTTAATAGAATTTGCAATTTTTATTTCTTTATTTTCCGTCTGTACTTCACCAATTTTAATAAATAGACCTCTCTTTAAGTGTAAGTATGAGATCATAACATTAGAATACAAAAGATAAAGGAAAGAAATAAAACTAAAAACTAAAAACTAAGTTGCAAAATGAATTTGCGGAGCTGGTATAAGTAAAGGAATTGTAAACAAAAGTCATTCGTTGAAGGCTGAGAATTCTTTTCACAAAATAAGAATCAATTTTTTTTCAAATGGAATTATTTGTTGTCCCATTGAACTTTGTATGGCATGTGGCGAAACAAGCCAAGATCCCCTCCTTAAAACTGGGCAATCAAACATACTGTCACGTCCGCCCTGACATCGAAGGCCAACATAATAAAAGACAGTGGAAACTGATTCCACCGAGCGCCTCCCTGGAGTATCATCTCGTTTCGCTTCGATCATGTTGTCGTAGACCGTATACGACCCTGTTCCTCCCTGTTATCCGACGCTCTTCCCCCGCGACGCCATTTTCCGAAATCTGCCCGGCTTTCGCCGTTGACGGGGAAGATCCTAAACTTCTTTGACAGTGATTCCGCAATGGGGTAGTTTTCTGCGATAAAAAGAGTGCACTCCTGCCCCTCGAGATCCTTTTATACCCTGGCTATCATTCTGGGCCACGGGATATGGCGGAGCATACAAAATCTGATTCATTTTCAGCTGCGTATTAACCTTGGTCACGTTACGTTGCAAATTGATTTCTGCTTCGCTATTTTTAGAATTAAGTTCCGAGTTCGTACCAGAAAGAAAAGCATGAGATTCCGAAGTAACAGATCCCCGAGATTGCAGAAAGTAAATTTCTGCAACGAGGAATTTTTACTGTTCCACCTTGACCGTTTAATAAATTCATCGTGACGGTTTCCTGGATTGCTAAAAATTTCCTCGAGGCTTGAGTGAGAATTGAAACATCCTGTCGGGATAATATCGTTCGCGGAGGGCAGGGACTCGGTCTCCATGCCAAGATCAATCGATTAGGAAAATACGATTTCCGGGGGAACGGCGAGCAGCCCGTTAACTTGCACTCATATTAAAATAAATTGTGTCGCTTTCCTTGCAATCGAAGATAGCGTAACATCCTGGACGGGCGTTCCCGCCTTTCGTTGATGTTCGATGAAATTCTCCGCCTAACGAGGTGCCAGGAGATCCGCCCCTGATTCAATTTCCCGAAGAACTCTTCCCATTCTTCGGCGAAATTCAATTTCGACTTGAATCTCGGGGCCATGTCACTGGGCACCTTAGGACGCATTTAAACGGGCCAGGCCGGCTAATTAAAAGCCCCGAACATTTGCATTCCCCGCCCCGATCAACTGAACATCCCTCCAATTTTTCCTTCCAGTAAATTCCGGGAAAGCGTTCCGGCGAGATTCTTCCTGATAGTTCGCTCGGACATAATTATGCAGGAACACGTCGCATGAAGTCGACCTAAAGCACTTTGCTGGGGTTCGGTATGCCGCCATATCTTCCCCGAGGACAGTTGTGCTTACCCCCACGTTTCCTATTAATAATCATCTGTGCCGTTTACTTGCATCATCTTTTACTTAATCACGTGGACGTGAAATATGAAATGTGAAGATCGTAAACCTCTAAAGTCGCTTTTTTTAACCTATCAGCCCTTAATACCGATTATCTTACACGCCCATTAATCAATTTCTTAATTATATTCTTCTTATTACTTTTGATAAATTGTCTCGGATCACTGTCAGATAATACAGGTAGATACTCAACCCACTCTTGTACGCATTCATTTATTTTTCACTTGCAGGATAAAGATAGGTGGTCACCAAAAGGGACACGCTGCTAGCGAAGGATATTACCATTCCTTTATTTGCAAGCCTGTAAAATAAAATTATAGTCGGAGTACTTCGAAGGTGGTGCAACATTCCGTCTTAATTCATCGATGGACGCGCGATAATGCTCGCAAAAATGGAGGTGAGAATTGCCCGGTGAAGGTGATCGTAACGAGGGAAGGAGGCGGTGGTAGCAGAAGAAGAAGATGGCCCCTGCAGGCCGGTAAGTCGGAGGTGGATGGGTTGTGTCAGGATTCAAGCTGATGCCATTCATCTTCGTCCGTTGAGTGAGCGACGAGCTGGCCTCGGCTGCTGCGCTGCTCCCGGGACATGCTCCTCTATCATGTCCACCAATACTTTGATCCCTTCGCCGTTTCAACCCTGTTCCTCGCATGTACGGATGCACGCCCCGTTTCGACTTATTTTCCACCCTTAACTCCACCATCCCCTCGCCGCGAGCGCATCTCGCGAGAGTCCTTCCCTGTCGAGCGTTCGCCTCTTTATCAGCCGCGCGTTCTTGCCCCCTGAAACTTTCATTTGATCAACGACAGAGCGAAACCCTTTTGGCGTGCCTCTACGCTGATAATTGGGTTGCGTACTTCGCCACGGGCCGGTCGCTCGTCTACGAAATTGGAGGATTAATATTGCAACGGAAGGTATTTCGTGAATGTTTTAATGTATGATGGCAGGCAGGAAGCGCCCGCTGGAAGTTCATTTTGACCCGAGCACTCCCTTCCCGCACAGGGCCGTTCTATTTTAATCAATCAACTCGAGTAGCGTCGGAATTATTAAAGATACATAGTGATATCGTAGGTAAATATCGAAGGGTGTCGTCGAGGCGACCGTTCTTGATCACTTTCTTTTTAGTAGGTACATCAACGTATGTACTATTTCACCCGGAATACCTTGAAGAGTAATAACCAAAATTACTTGTATCGCCGAACATCGGTGGGGATCATCCAACTCTGTAACGCGTTTCAACAAATCTAGGTGATTCCGCACTCCAGCGAATCATTACAGATTTCTTAAGGATACTTTGATGCACACTGATTTGCAGAAGCCGACTGCACTTAACGTCCCTCTCCCCGGGACCCGATATTGCCGTTGCCCCAACAGCCGAGAAAATACCACGGTACTGCGTCAGTGTCCTCGAGATTCTGCTTCCCTCCGCAAGAAGTTGGAGCGGTTCCTGACGGGAGCCATCCAGCCGCGGAGGAAAACACATTCCAATAGGTCGAATCAATTGTTAGCTGGTAGCCAGCCGACTCCGCCGTACTTTCCTCCGACGTAAACGAGATTCTTTTCCATGAGAAGGCCATTAATCACGCGCGTCTACACCCAAGTGATACATTCCAGCTGAATGGATCGGTTCGTTCGGCTCGCGGAGGAGTTTTCACTCGATCTCATTTGCGGGTGCATTCGAGCATAACCCGCGACTCTAAACACTTTTCCAACCCCGATCTGGCTGCCTGGGATCCAACTTCCCCGGGCCTCCGCGATGTTACACCACACTTCCAATCCTCCCAAGCTTCCGTGCCTCTCGCCGCTTCCACTTTTTTCCTCTCACGCCCCTCAGACCCGATAACCCCGCGTCCCATCGATTTTCTTCCCGTTAATCCGCTCGTCCCTCCATCCGGGCGTCTCTATCGAGGCGATCCCCTCGATGAGACTTTCCACCCAGTCACCGACGTCGAAACTGTCGCTACGAGTTCCGTGGCACATCGAACACACTGTGTCATTCTTATCTACGCCGAGCTGCTAATACTTCGGTAGATATATTCGTTAATACAGAAATTATGAAGAGAAAATGCAGTCGAAAATGGAAAGTCAATTGGTTACACGTCGACCTCGTACATAGAGTAGAATCGTTGGAATTTACCGAAATCATTAAAAACAAAGTCTAGACCGCATTTATCCGAGCGTTATATCGATCTACAGATATTCTAAGCTGAGCATAGAGAACTGAGACAGTTCCGCACGTGTGGGTGGCTATAGGAAGGCAGGGCGCGTATGCGTGTGCACGAGATCCCTTTTTCCCTTCAGCCCCGTTTCCGGTTCTGGCGGGGGCGTGCGCCGAATTGAAAGGTACACGGACGGGACGCCGGTGGGTAATGGAGAAGTCGAATTATCGCACACTCTCGCGCCGAATGGCTTTCCAATCTGGAAAGCGGGCCAGCGCGCAGATTTCCCGCGCAATTTTAAGCGGCAAATGAATTCGAAAGCACCGTGCCCCGGGATACCGCTCGCTCCCGAAATGGCAGGAATTCTTTCCGATATTCTCCAAAACTGCTCCGACACCTTTTTTCTCCCCCTCCATCTCGCCAGGGATATTCTCTTTTTCGTCGGGAACGTTTCGCTGGCGGTGTGAAATTAAATTTTTCGCTCCCGACCCCGCCCCCGCTCGCCGATATTAGCGTCCGCCAAAAATCGATTCGCGAACAGAGGACCGCGTGGCAGCACCGAATAAAGCTCTCTATGTACCGTGCCTGTTGCTATTCAACAGTAGCTCCACACAACCAATGCATGTAGCTTTCCGCTTTTTGTACACTAGAATTTTCGTAGGCAACACGTGCTTCGAATGCACTTTATCAGAGAGAGATTTCGGGAGTAATACATCACCATTTTACGCAGGGTAATCTGTTCCGAGCCCGGAGTTGCTACCTTGTTCACAGGAAAATAGCGTAAATTTGCCTTTAGTCGAGTATTAAAAAAAGGGTAGCTCGAAAAATCTAAAATTACATTCTAATCTTATTCGTTTTTATTTCTTCCAAACATATCCACGCGTAATTTGACGTGTGAAATTTGGAACTAATCAAAAAGGTATTTTTCAGATTCCTTGACAGATGGTGTTCAATGTGGTGTTGTTTGGAATATCACGTAATATCATTAATCGTAAAATAAAGTATTTCGGCATACTTTTACGGAATACATTTACGCATAATAACGTAAGATACTTTTTCAAAAGTACGGGTGGCAACCCCATCTGTGCCTGTGAATATGGCTAAAGAAAACTTGATCCAAACCCCTTCGTCCTCTGAACTCTACCCTGCGTAACCTAGTTTGATTCATCGATCGAACTCAACTACCTAAACCTTGCCATGTCCTAGGTATTACTCTTGCTCAAAAAGCCTCTACAACCCCAGTGGAACGACCAGTTTCAGACGCCATTACATACCGCGACTGTGGTTGCAATAAATTCGCTCCTTTCCAAACGAGGGCACGTTAAATCGCGTAATAAGTAAACTCTATCGGCGGGGCGGACTGTTCGGGGACATTAAATGCACGGAGTGAATAATATATACATATGTAAGGTAGATAAAGCCGTAAATCGTGGACCAGCAGGGTGAACCGCAGCCCCGTACGATAACGGTAATCCATCGCGGCATCGGCACGATTATAACCCATAACGAACAGAGCAATGTCGCTGGGGCTTGTGATTTACGAAAACCCTCGACTTCATGGCGATTCATAAGGAAACCACTGCTGAATCCAACGTTCGCGTAATCGACAATCAAGCGGCGGCCGTTCGAAGCGCGGACAAATCAATCTCATTTTGTCCCACGCTGCTGAAATACATTAAAATCCCCGCAACTACTCTGTCACGATAGATTTTTGTCCACGTCGAGTAGCGCAATTCATCATAAGTGCAACGGTGTATCGTGAAAATGCATCAACCTGCATCCACTCGCGGTGACAGAGTGGGGCAGGTAAACACGAATCTGCCATTTTCATTGATTTCACCGTGCTGACAGCTAATAGAAAATTTCGGTCGCTGTTCCGTCACAAATTACCACCGCCGCGTGCGCGCGCTCGTTGGGGAATGGACTGCGGCATCCGTTCCATCGTAATTTCCCGCGGCGTCTAACGAAAGCGCTGCGGGGATTCGCGGAAGACAGCGGGAGGGCGGATAATTCGCGTAACGGTGTGCACGGAATAAAGATTAGCCCTTGTTTATTCATACGTACGAGCGGGGTGCATCGGTTCGCTCGTTTCTTTTCAGTTTCCTTCCGTTGCGCAGTCGCGAAACGCGAGAACTGCGGGCCGGCATTAAGCCAAAGCTTTATGGCCACGATGGTCGGCGGTGTGCTGCATTCTTGACAGCTTAACCACTTCGGCTACACGGAGCGGGAGGAAAGGTGGAAGGTGGAAACGATGCTTGTTCCTACGCAATCGTGGTAGCAAAGTTCCTTTGCCCGTGCTCGCGCGCGTAGTTTTGTTCTATCCCGGTTAATGCCGCCTTTCAATGAAGAACAAGAATACCGTGCGCTTAGACGGGCGGGCATCTCTGCCTGGGAGCAACAGAAAATTCCGCCGCGAGAAACGAGGACGGCCGAGAGCCTTTTTCAAACTGTATCTTTCAGCTACCCCCTCAAACGACTTTCATCCCCCTGCTTCTTCCGTGGGGCAAGAATTTACTTGCGTGCAAGGCGATCCAAAGGGTTGCTTATGTAAGGTCAGCTTGCAAAACAGTCCTGCGACTGAACTTCGCCTTTGCGATATTCTTTATTTATTCCCATCCTGTGTACCCATCTTTTGTGCAATAAATACGTTAAAAAGAAAAGGAGGACGAAGAATATAGTTCCAGAAAATAATCTTGACGGAGATGAGGCAAACTAGGGATGATTTTCTACTTTAAGTCAAATTTTCACCTCTTGTTGGTGTGAAATTGGTTCTGTGCAAATACTTTGTTGCAGAATACAATTTAATATCATCGTCCCGCAATGTCTCGAACATTTTGAGAAATTTAGATCACAGTTTGTGCGTTCCTTTTCTATAATTACTTACAGGAAATGACTAGCTAGATGAGTTTAATAATAGATAATTCATTGCTGCTTGTTTTCGCTCATTTAGCTCGTTCGGTGGTAATTATTATTCTCTGCGCGAGTAGACGAAATTGGAGAGAATTTGTTTCCTGTCATATATATATATCAGTGTTCCTCATTAAAATATACTGCCGTTAATATGAACCGTTAAATTGTCAAGTGGGTCGAAGTTAATCAAAATCGTTTTTATCGCTCGGCCAACAGGAAGCGTCATCAACGAATTAAATGGAAACCCTGGTGAATTTATTAGGGCGTTTCTGGGTTAATGAGCATTCGACTTGCTACCGCCCTGCATAGCTGCGCTATTTTCGGAATGCATTATAACCATTTCGAAAATGGAATATGTTCGCACGATAGTCATGCACGCGCGTGGTTTTCAACTTGCATCAAGCATGAACACGTCCGTTGGTTTAATTGACACGCTGGCTATGTGTAGTGGTTTTTACGCACGGTGTCGGCAAATGCATAGCGCAAAATATTGAACTATCCAACGTATACTAGCAAGTATTGAAGAAGATACACTCTAGACCCCCATATAATTAATAATATCAATCAATTCCTTCAAACAATGCCTGCTAGAAAAAATGTATCCTACAAATTCCCTTCATCTACTCGCAGAAAATCGCCAAATAAAATCTTCCCACCCCACCAGCCACGAGACACCCCATATACAATCATGCAGGTATCTCCCCATCGTCGGTGCATTGAAATTCACCAGCGAATCCAAGGCCACCAGAAGAGGGAGGAGAGGACAAGTCAGAACATTCGCGATGAGGAACTCCTTTCTCTTTATCGGTGGCTGGCCAAGTCCCCCGTGGTCGGTCGTCCGAATCTTCGCGGGGTGAGTCTGCGAAGGGGTGGCGGCGGACGTCGGGGGCCGAGGGTGAAAGGGGCGAAGAGGACGAAAGGATATCGGCTCGTTTCCCCCGCTGAGAAGTTCTTGATGCAGTTCCGCCGGATATACTGGGGCGGAGGATGCGCCCCGAGGAAAGTCGAAAAGGTACCAGGGACTCCTATTTCATCGTGGCCCGCGGAGCGTGCCATGCAAACTTCTCTACCCTGGCAAAAGCCCCTTGGACTGTTATCGATAGTACGTCGGATCGTGGCAGGACCTCTCGTAAATACATAGACGGCCGTTAGAGCTGCGATGGGATATTCGAGACACAGCGAGCTCCATCGATATCCTTAATTCATTCATCTGAAACGGGTAAGACAATTTCTCAGCGCCTGGAAAGCGGGGCTGTATTTGCACGACAGATACGGGATAGCCGGTTCTCCGCGTCCGGGATAATATTTACCGTTTGAAGCTGGCTTACCGGAAGCCCATTGTAACCTCGCTACCCGGCGCCTAATACGTTTAAACGCGATTCCGGACGAACTTCGCGACTATCGTCGGGAGCTGCGCTTCGGTCAGCACAAGGTAGATATCGATTGGATTCTTAGTGTTTTATGCTTTATATGGGCGCGCCGGAGATAAGAGAAGCTGCTGGTGGGAATTTCCAAGTCTTACCTGGAAGAAGAGGGGGATATCTGAGACCACTTTCGAGAGATTTCGTGATCAATTCTGAGGATGGATATTCTTGCACAATAATTCTACCGTTTTCGATTGCAACGCTTTGCAGTATCAATTAGACTTTCACTTTGAACTGTTAGGAGAGCACTGTGTGCTAGCATAAAGAGATTGGATTGTGTTGTTTTGTCCCATACAGTTTTCCTGTCTGCGTGCCCCGTCGACGATGATGATACGTCAGACGTCGCGAGGCGATGGTCCATTTATCCCGAGCGTTTCAATTTTGCCCCATTTGCGCAAAAGATTGCGCTTTAAAAGGATCCGTCGGGAGCGACTGCGTTGCTTGAGAAACGGCCTTTATCGGTTCCCCTCGGGAGCGGGGAACAAATCGCTCGTGTATTAGTGGGAAATGATCTAACTGCTCGGCCTCCAGGGAAACGTAGATTACATCCGCTGAAAAATGATCGCGTTTAATCGCGATCACTCGGCGAAATTGGAGTCGGGGCTCGTTGCATTACAAAATGAATTCGAGCGGCGGAACTTTCCGGGCTGCTGGATTGATTTTCGAAGGCTTTTGGGAATGTGAAGTGACGAGCTTGAAGTTTCGCGCACACTCACGCATCGCAAACGTTGAGTCACACGCTGCCAAACACATAGGTGGGCACAGGATCTCACATTACAAAGAGTGCTTCAGCACAGAAGTGTGAAACGTGACACTGTATTCCCGGGTTTCAACAGCTCCACAGTAGGTATACCTTGTTAGTGAATTACAGTCGGGAAATTGATGATTCTAATTAACAAATGTTTTTTTTGTCTTTCCCCCAGTCCCTTACTTCTGTTCTCTGCTCCCTCTCTTTACTTCCTCTTCGTCCCTTTCCTTCGATCCAAAAGAGAGCATGGCGAGAGTATACATCGACATTTTGGACACCGTGAGTTCAATCTCAATGGAACCAGCCAGCAGGACACGTACCCCCCTATTACCGATAAAAATGCAACCACCCCTAAGATATTTTCTCGCAATTACATCCAGGCCAGTTAGCAGCCACTCGCCATTGTCATTTAACTGCGTTCGTGGCACGTTAGCAGCTCTAAGTTAACATTAAAGGAGCCCGGTGAAAGCGTCGACTTCGTTAAAGCTCACCGGCCGGTTCGCGTTGCTTTTGTCCCGGTAATAGAGTATTAAGCAGCGCAGATCTGATAAGGCCATTCCTGCAAACAGTGTTCCGCGTCGCGAGTGGAAGTCCTGATTTTCCGTGTCGTTGGGGCACGGACGACTCCAGGAGGGGTTGGATGAAGGGAAGACAACGGTTTAAAGAGGGGCTGGGATCTTAATTTAAATGAGATTTTATCCCGCCACATTATCGATCAGCCGCGTGCAGTGCAAAGCATCGAAATACTTACCATTTCGTTTGCTTCCCCCTACGAATCAAGGGATGAAACTT
Source organism: Andrena dorsata (assembly GCA_929108735.1). NCBI lineage: Eukaryota > Metazoa > Arthropoda > Insecta > Hymenoptera > Andrenidae > Andrena > Andrena dorsata. Next base: position 56,070,523 of record OV815489.1, read on the forward strand.
TCTCGCAGAAAAAAAAACAGCCCAGGAACTTCTCTGTAGGAATGGCCCTCCTGCGTCTTCCTTACTTTCGTATCTTACGGAGGAGATAGGTCTCTTCCGGTTACTCGAGCGCGAGTCTTTCTTATGTTTACTCGAGCTTCGTTGTAATTGACGGCAGGCGGAAAGTTTTTAATCACGCCAGGGACTAATTTGTACAGTTCAATCGCAGGCCTCGATAATGGTCGAATATTTAGCGTAATTGGTTCAGACGTCACGAATAAATAGACGATGGTGAACGATAGTGTATGAAGAATAATCGTCGACCTTCGAACCACGAGATTTAAGCGGCGATTTTCAGGGATGCAATGCCATTAGAGACACTCGAAAATTGCTATCATCAAGGTAACGAGGGCACGAAGTCGTCGCGGAGGAAGATCTGGACGACGGCGACCGAAGTCAAGGGCGACTCGAGATCGGGACCGAGGGTGTTCCAGAGAAGGGAACACCCGATTTAAATGAGATCTTATCCGCGTCGCTATTGATCACGGCCGACGGGATACTTTCAGAACGCTCCTGATTTCTTTCGCGTCTGGTTTCAACGGCGTGGGAAACGAACTGGCGAACTTCTTCGCCGTGCAACTGAAACACGAACTTTTCCTTCGGCCGACGCAAGTTCTGCTCGCCGGGCGTTTAACTACTTTTATAGTTTATAAATATGTGGCCAACCGCCCGTGCCGAGCAGTAATTAAATTTCTTGCAGTTCTTGTTGCGCGGTCGGGGGGAATTTTCTGGATTCCCCCGCTGCGTCCAGATTTTAAAAGGAGGTGAATCTGACACGCGTCGATGGGGTTTCCGCGGGAAATTCGGAACTGGTTTACCGCGAGGAAAAAAGCGGGGATGGAAGTTGAATTGCTGGTAAATGGGGGTGTAGTCGGAGGCAGGTCGTGTCCCGAGGAAAATCGAGACGTGGTGGAGCTAAGTTGTATTTGCGTTTCTTGATAGAAAACAATCCATCGATTTCACAGTCATCTAATTCTTACGAATAATAAATTTTTACCACTTTGCTGTTTCTTAACTACGGTCTTCGATGTTTTCTGGAGATCCAACGAAGTCTCGTCGCGGTATTTCGCGACAGCCTCGAACTGTCTGTAGAGAGATCGAAGCAGCTCGAAGCGTGGAATAAACAAGCAGGGGAGAAGGGAACTCCTGTCAGCTCGGTAGGGAAGGCTGTTTCATTCCGCCGAGAAAAGTTACAGTGCAGACGTCTGCTCGTGATTACGATCCCACCAATCCGTCCGGGTATTTAAATAAAGTGTGGCCCGCGTCGCGCTGACGTGACTTTACGATTGGACGGGGTTGGGCAGGCTTGATGTCTGCGCAGCCGGGGGAAGGGGCGCCGCGTTGGAATACGAGATAAGAATGCTTAAATCCGGTGGACGCAAAGAGAGAAAGAAAGGCGGGGACAGGGAGAAGGGATACAGGGTCGCGAATACGGGGGTTGGGAAAGGTGAGAGAAAAAGATGGGAAAAGTAGTGGTAAATAGAGAAAAAGGGCAGCTGCGAAGGGACAGGATTCTCTAGCTGGAAAATAGAACAGAGAAAGAAAGCCGAAGCTGCAGGGAAGAAAGAATGTGCTAAAGAAAAGAATATAAATCCGCAGAGAAAATGGAGCAAGAGAGAAGGGACAGGTGGACTCCAAGTATAAGGGGGTTAAGGGGGTTAAGGTTCCAGTGCGAAAATAAAGGAAAGATGAACTGCTGATGAGGGTAGGGAAGGAAGAAGGTGCAACAGGAAGATACCAACCTATCGAGAAAGCAGAGGGAAAAAAATAAATAAACTGCTCCGCTACTAGCAGCACGAGCTCCAAACAAGGATATTAGCACGAACGAAACGATAGACACTCGACGGACAATGAGAACAAGTGGGTGGCGTGCGACTATATTCCCAAAATAAAGCATTAGCATGGTGAAGCTGTTAATTCGTCGCTCACCGCCACTTGCTGCAGCGCTTCACATAAACACGCGCCCCGGCCGGAATGAATGGTTAATAGCGATTTCATTCGCTCTTGATATCGAAAATTAATCCCCTGCGGCGTTTTCATCGGTCGACGGTACCAACCAATGACGCGCATAGAACCAAATTGAACCGATCAAAATCCACATTCAACGCATTTAATACAATTGGCACGAAGGGGGCGAGCAACATCACCCCGTTAAACGTTCCGAAATCGGAGGTGAAGAACAGTGGCAAGCAGCTTAACCCTCGCTGCAGCCCGTGTTCCTCCGAATCGTGTGATCGATCACGCGACTGGTGAAATGCAACCTCTGTGACGGGATATTACGCGACGGTCTCGAGAAGACTCGTCACTGTACACGCGAGGCAGGATATCCGCGCGACAAAGAAAATGGAACAACGTTGCGTGGCAAAGGGGGGGGGGGTGGATGGCGCGCAGGTGCATGTGTCGGATAACCGTGGTAATGTCGCATTGATAGCACAAGCACGCGCTGCCGTGTAGTTACACCACGGGCCCGATCACACGGTAACCAGGGTGTGTACAATTACCTGGGGTATTCGAGGCGGGCTCGCGCGATGGGAAGGGTGTGTGGGGGGGGGGGGGAGAGGCAGAAGGGCCGCGCAGGTCGAGTCGACCGCTGAATGAAATACTCGCAGCGTATCTGCACTATCTAGCAACGACTCGTTGGTTGAGCGTGATGGAATTGGTAGGTGGACAGATAGCTGCGGTGGCGACGTCGTGTGTCGATGCGCCATCGACCACCATTCGTTGAATTGTCCATTGATTGCTTTCGCTTGCTATTTACACCGGTACAATTACACAATAACGGTCGCGGCGCGGGAAGCGCCACGGAATTTGGGGTAGTCTTGTGCGCGGTAAGGAGACAGCCGATCGCGTGGTAACTTTCCATACCTTTCGGCACATGAAAGCTGTTACGTTTGCTTTCGGATATGGTATAATTGTTTCCCCAGGAATAGTTTCCTCGGCGAGACAGTTCATTCTGCTGGAGTTCAACCCCTATTCCGCAATATTTCTTTTACCTCTGTCCACTGTCACTCGGTATTTATGATGGGAAGTAAATTTCGTTGCAATTTCACGATGGTCGGCATGGCAAGGGGAGAAGCTTCCGTCGACAAATATTTGGCCAGCAGAGAAATGTGGTATCGTTCAATTTGCTATAGAAACAACGTGCCTTTTATCTCCGCGGTTGGCAAACGTTCTTACTGCTTACGACGTGGAGTCATATTTAATACACTTCCAAGACTTGTATTATAGGAACGTGAATGCGGCGAGGTCCTTGTTTTATTGCTGCCTCTCGCGGCCCAATGCAGCTTAGAGTATTCGAATCGATTCCGGGGATCGTTGGGTACGCAACTCTGTTCGGAATCTAAACTTTCTTGGCGTTCAAAGGTGCATCAACGGTAGTGTGTCATAAAATCTGCACCGCGAGCGGTCATGTGGCGTGGCAGATTGCTTGCCAGGGTTCGAGTAACTCGTGTCCTTCCGGAAAGGATCCGCCTTGGTCATCTAAACGGAAATTGGACGCATCTGCGCCGTATTCGCTACTGCTACGATCGAATCCCTGTAACCAGGTGACTGTTATCGGCAACTTCGTACGTCCAGTTTCTAATTGAACTGCGAATAAGAACACTGGGAAGGGCAGAGTGTTTTTCGCATGCCCCCGGGAAGGATAATTATATTCTTTGTTGAAAGCTACGTTCCACCGACCGTGACTGGACCGTGAATACTGAGGAATGATTGTTTGGTTGCTAGATATGACATGGTCGTTCCTGTGCGTCTACTTTCCCGTTATATTGATCTCTTTCACTGGTAACGAAAGCTCATTCTGCTTGATTTACATAGGGATCTATATTAAGGTGAAAATAATTGGAAAAGCCAAAATCCCAATAGCCTTCATAGCTATGGACGCTACAAGAAGGGGTCATTTACATGGTAGGCAAGAATACGTTTTTAACATTCGAGATACGTAAATATACCTCGCATTTTCGTTCACTAATGGCTGGCTCTTGTTCGGGGAAAAAAGTTTCGCCACGGTGTTATTAGAGGACCGTTTTCCCACTAATTATTCATGGCGCGAGCTCGCAAATAACGCGCGTATTTGTTACGGCGCGATTTGCTTGCTGAAACATTGAACACGTTTCGTTTCGTCTAATGCCAAACACACGGATGGAGGTTGGTGCATTATTTATGGCATAATCACCGAATCGATAGCGAGGCAACGGCAACGTGAGAAAAGTGGCCCCCAATATTCCATTCGTCGCTGATCAACGAACTGTTCCCGTAATGAATTTCCTGTGTAATACACGACCCCGCCGCACAGAGGGAAACGTTCGTGGCGCGTATTCGGCGTAAATGACCGGTTGTAATCGTGAAAAAAGACACAGCTCACGGAAGATCGATAGGGGACAAATATTAAACGCGTTTCCCACTGCTGAACCCTACGTTATCGTATTTCATAGCGATTAATATCGATGCAATATGGTACTGCATTAGTAATCTAATTCGAAAATTGTGCATGCAGTGTTTGTTTTTTGCTTCAAACATGACAGTAGAGCTTTCTGTGATTTCGAATTTTATTTGCAGCAAGAACAGTTTAAGCACTAGTTTTATTTGTCCAACGTAAGATTCGTAGGACTACATACCTACCTTAATTTTTGCTTCTATCTAACATTTCTTCGATTCGGATACTATAAGTAGATTCTCCATGCTCCTCAGAGTTCACTACTTACGAGAATACGAGGCGAGAAACGATAACTCACGTGTACATTCCGCGTGATATGCATTCGTTCCAGAGACACGTTCGCCCGAATTTCCAACGAAAATGTCGACCCACTTTTTCTTCCTCGCTGATACGCGACGCGCCCCTGTAATTGCAATATTTCAGCATTACGTTTTAATACGTCCATATATCTCCATACAAGTTGTTTTTCGTAGAAGCTTGCTCGGCCGTCGTTCCCGCGAAGCAATATTTCACGCGGTTCGCGGTGTTTTGACACGCGCGTCGCCACACACGGCCGCAGGATTTTATCGTTCATCGAATCTCGTTAATGAGGCGAGGATGAAGCGACGATAGATGTTCCACGACGTGTATGCTCGCACCTGCCGTTCGTTAATTTAACGATTGTTGATGAACATCGACGGTTTTCTTTCTCCCACCCTACCGATTTTATCGATAATGAATCCAATTTACATGTGATTCATATCACATGTATATCTGAACGTTGTTCGTTGTTCCCTTCTCGAGCTGTTTTAAATGCGGAGTCTCGATTACTCATCAAGTTCTTCTAACGATTCGTTCTTCGAATCCCTTGAGTTTAGGTATTTAAAGGATTTCGAAACCTCCTTCTATTTAAAATCTGATGGACAGCCCTGTTGTGACGAGTCTAACTATAGCACTGATGCTACAGCAACTACTACGACGAAGTACCTAAGTGGTGTCCTCGCAATTTGACTGGAATTCGTTGGTTGAAAGGTATGGTAAAATATCTGGACACGTCTGCCTTTGTATTCAAACTGAAAGCAATTAGTCAAGGCTCGAACGCTATCGATCAAAACCCCCCCCCCCCCCCCCGCAGCCGGTTAGCAGATGCTAGACAGAGCCGAGCGCGCAATTAAAGTAACGCAACAGATCGTCGGGCGCGATCGTTCGGCGCTCGCGTTATTTTCCGTGTTTGACAGGTATTATATCTGGAGGCACGGCTGCGGCGAAGCGTAATTGATAACGAAACGGCGCATAATTCAGGCCGAAAACGCGAATGCACGGCTGAAAGCATAACGCGTATGCAAACGCACGCGGCGCATCTCCGGCGCCCGCGTATAATTTGTGAGCTAAACAGTTCGTTACGAGCCACTCATTTTCCGTGCAATACGGCGAAAATGTAAATTCGTTGGGTTTTGCAGCGGCGAACGGACGGGTGGCAGCATCTGCCATCGGGCAATGTTGCCGGCGATGCTCTGATAGACGAGCGTCCAGCTGACAACGTACAGTGGCATCGCTAGTTTTCCCCCCAAGCACGTAGAATTTCATAAACCAAATTCGGATCGGGGTGGAACAGGACAGCTGTCAACTCGTTCAAACCCGAATAAGGGTATCTGGGAAAGGATTTTTCCCCTAAAATCGGGGCGGATTTAGAAGCGTTAGGAGCCCCACGGACACTGCAACCCTTGAGATCTCTGAAAGCTCTAAAACCTTCTGGAGATTCCTAGGTCAACCAGGATCTCCTAGTCCTACCAGACTCCCAATATCTGCAGGACTCAGAATGACGCAGGATAACAATACAGAACGAGTGTAAGATACACAGAGAACGTAGAATCAATTGGTCCGCGTCTGTGAAGCGCGAGATCGAATTTGCACGTGCGAAATGTTCCTGCGAGTTCGTCGGGGTGGCTCGGGTACACCTGGCGCAGGCTTGAGGGCCTGGATAGCCGTTAAACCGTATCATTATAAATGGAGATTCACGGATCGTTAATGCTACCTTATAGCCGTCGCGTATACATAGCACAACGGGCTGGATCGATTAATTGGCTAATTACTCAGATTCCAGCATTAATAGCGCAACTTCCTGAGGCGAGGCAACGTTCGCGAACCAGTGTTTTCCACCAAATTTGTTTTAAACTATCATAATATTGATTATCATCGCAGCTTATTATGTTATTAACACACAGTTTGCTTCGCGGCGTTTCAAAATTGATAGGGCTAAGTTAGTATAAATACAAGAGTAAGTAAAACCGATCGCTCTATTGTCACACAAATCACGAATACCTTCAGCCCTTCCTCAACAGTTTGAACATTTCGATGGTTCGAGCTTGCAACGCTCCAAACTCAAACCTGAAAGCGATCCCTTGGACCGAAAAATTATTGCACCGCTCGGTTCGCGATGAATGGAATCCTGGAGAAAGGGTTGCTGGATTGAAATCGAACGCGAACGCTTCATATATCACGGGTTCGATGTTCGAAACTGACCGCAAGGTCGCAGGAAACAGCATTTCGAGCGGGAACCGAGCTCCTGGCCATTATTATTCGATGAAAGGAGCGGCGGAGGGAGCCAGTGGAAGGTTTTCGCGGTTTGCGGGGCCGCGCTTGTGTTCCTTCGTCACGACCTTTGTGAACGGGCTGGCGGAAAACGGATTATCGGTGATTGGTCGGGCGGACTGAAAGCATATACGGGGGATCAAAACGCTGCGGTGTCGACTGGCGACAATGCAGTCGTTAAATAAACTGCCGCATCCCCAAACAATTTTTTACAGAGCAACGACACCAGCTATCGTTCGAATGTCGGTTATAGAGAGGCTTTCGGGGGCGGTGTAAATAAAAAGGGTGCACCGTCCGATCCGAGCCAACATTCGCTTGTCAGTGGCGCGTGGCCGCGAAACCCGACAGTCACTGCGTGTTTCCCAAAATGCCCCATTTGTATTCGGATCTTTTAGTCACGGCTGCCTGGCTAATATGATTTATTAACCGCGCGGGCTCCTCTGCGTAGCATTACACTTTGAAATATTTCTGGTGCCCTTAGAATTTCGAACGAATCCTTCGCGTAGCGACTCTCAATCTCTGTCACGTTTGCAGAAATTCATCACCCTCGCCATTATGCCACAATTCCCTACCCGACTCGTCTTTCCTCGCACCGATGATTCCTTAAAGCGCACAAATCTCTAAGTAGCTCAACTTATGGCTACCAGCCTTGGCCAGTCAGCTGTTATCGGCGATGTTCAACGAGAGAGTGTATTTCGTCCGTATGTTAATTGCGCTTGGTGAACGCGATGCAGAAGATAGAGCAGTGAAATCGTTGTCAGACTTCTGGTGCTTAACCGGGGCGAAGCTCATTTTCAAACACAGCACGAAACGTGTCACTTTTTATAGCGCACTTTCTGGAAACCGTATCTAACGATGCGCTTATCAGATGCCGGGGGTTCCATTACACGGCTGCAGTTCCCCGAACCCGATTGTTTAGATTCGCACGTGAAAAGATTATCCGCGACGTTGCCGTGCGGTGGCCGGCATTGTTCCTCGTTGCGCGTGTGCTTACGAATCTCTGTAATAAATTGTTATCAGGAGGCCATGATAGTTGTTCATGCATTGTCGCCCTTCCCTAATGTACGGGCGAACGCCGATCGATGGAGCGTTTGGTCGCCCGTGGCTCGTGGAATCCCGATCGAGCTTTATTCACTCCTTCCCCCCTTTTGTTCCAGGCCCTCTACGTTTCGACGGGGTGTCGTCAAGTATGAGATTTTATTGCAGAGAAATATCTGGCCCACGTAACGATTCAGCATGCAGTGAAACGTGGCTGGACTTAGAAATCAGCGAACGCTCCTAGGACAACGCTGTCGTACACGGTTAACCCTTCTATTCCCGATTTCGGGGGGGCAACGGGGTTAGGGGGCCATTCCTTTAAAAGGAAGAAGTTGGAGGCTAATGGGATGTTAGAAGTAGAGAATTATGAAGATATTTTTGGTCATATGGATGGGCTAGGAAGTCCAGGAAGGTGCCATTTATGGTACATTGCAAACTTTTCATAACCATGGTCAACGCGAACCGAGATATAAAGCAATTAGCAACACTCGGACGGCTGGTGTGACTAAGACAAAACAGTGAGAGTTTAAAGTCGATTAGAGCTTTTATGGTACACCACTTGGCTGTTCGAGTAAACCAGCCTTACAAGAACTTTTTAGCGCCTCGATCCATCATGATCGGTCTTACACGTGGCTCATTGACGCTTCTGTCTCCAGATTTCCAGATTTCTCTATCAATCACTGCTCAGATCGATCACGCTGTTTCTTACCGCGACGAGGAGCGAACATTTCAGCCTCCATTGTGCCACTCATTCCGCAGCAACCACGTTTCTTGAACTCCTAAGGTGCATCGGAGTATTTACGTTGCAGATTTTGCGACGAGCAATCCTGGACAAACAATTCCTACTTTTCTTCCTCTTCGATTCAACAGCGAGGGGCAGCAAACAAAATGTTTTCCAGCTTTTCGAACACAGGTTTCGGCGTTGTTCGACTAGGAAAGAAGACGAAAGGGTTGGCCAGGGGACGGTAAGTAAACTTGTATACGTATCGGTGTACTGTACACGGATATGGCGACCCGGTTATCAGAAGCAGCAAAGCGCTGTGGTTTATCGTGGATCGTGTATGCGCTGTGAATACAGACTTACTAGTCTGTATGGTCGTACCAGATACCACACTCGGACACGTACGTTTTATCGCGCGATCGTTCAGCTTGCTAGCATTAATTGTGGCTTGTCCTCAACATCCTTCTCGAACTTACAACGATCGCTAACGAATTCAATAACGGTTTCACGATCGTGCAATCTTGGCGCGGTCTAGCAGTGGGCGCAACTTTGATCTGTCTTTTTTTGTATCTCGTCATACGTCAAGACCGTGGAATAGGTAATTCTGCTACGCGAAAAAGAGAGAACCGTATTACGGTAACTTTTGACGTGGAGTGAAGTTTTAAGGACGAGCCATGCTTCCTCTGGCTTCCTCCGGGCTCTTCCATTTTATTCTCGTCCTCTTCCTTCGAATTTAGGTATCCTTTCTCCCGTGGACGTTGCCACAGTTGCGCCAGAGAGCACACTATATGTACATAGAAAATGGCTGAGAACTTTTAATTTCGCTGGAAATAAAATGCTGATGTCTCGCGGCGAAACACGTGCATTAAACTTGTACGGCCGTCTAACTGTTCGAGAGCCATCCGCTTGATAAACCGCAAGGCCGAGATGCACGGTCGAATTAACAATAGATGAGGCTGGTAAATTTAATGCTTGGTTGTACTGCCGATGGAATTATATCCCTCTAAACCTGCAGGCCGCATAAATGTTTCCCGTCAGAATTTGACATAATATGTAGAGGAAGTGCAGCATATTTGGAATACTGTTGGTAATTTGGAATACGTAAGTAGGGTAAATCCGAAACAGTTGATTCTTAAGGTACGAATACACGACGACACTTTTGTGTCCAGATTAAGTGTATACATCAAGTGTCGGCGTGGAAACAGTGTCCTAGACTGGTGTAGACGCTAAGTTTCTTGATCTAGACTGATCTAGACACAAAAGTGTCGTCGTGTATTCGTACCTTTAGAGAATTAATTGTTCTGAACCTTAATACACTTTTACATATACACAGATGTAGAGTCTGAATATAGCCACTCGACCAACTCTCCAGCCCGACCGCGTCTCCCGGATTTACCCTATCTACTAAACTACTAACGCTATTTAATTTGTAACCCCGTAGATTATAGGGGCTAATGACCTGTTCATTCATGACATTAGTGGATGAACCGCCATTTTTACATCTTCGACTTAATTTGCAGAGGAAGAAAACATCAATCTGCAAAACTTTTTCAGTAACCGTTCTTATCATTTTTATAAATATTCTGTTATACATATCTCCTCAAGATATCTTTATTTTAGAAATGGCAACGGTAAACACATACAAAACAAGGAAGCAGTGGACTTCGGAGGATGTGTTTAAGTTTATAAAGTGAAGGCGAATTCGAATACTGGTATTCCAAATTACCTGCACCTTAACGAAATTGATACTTGTCATTTTTCATTCAAACCAATGTTTCAGTTACTTTTTGTTTTTTATTATTACTGAGACTATGGAATATGGGTGCGTCCCGATTCGCGCAGGGAGGGCATGAAATTGGTGGCATCGTACGATTCTCCAGAATTTCTCCCATTTGCGGTGCATGAGGCGCGCAGGAACTGCGGCAATTAGGATTACAGGCAGTTGCAAATCCCGCCTGGCGGCGTGGAGCATAAAAGCGCGAAATTTGAATCGGATCCCACGAATGTAAGGAAATGGAAACAAACTGAAGTCCGTGCAAACCTGGCGGGTTTGAAAATATTTGGAGATTCTTTTAATAAATAAACGGATGTTTGAATAAATGAGGTCCACTTTTTTATCCCTTTTCGTAAGTGCAAAATCAGCGCAATATTGTTAAACGCTTGCTGTTTAAAAAAAATCGATAACCTAAAGAGAAATGCATCGACGGATAGGAATTTAGCTAAATTATAAAAAAAATTGCGATTGGGTTTTAATAACAAAAGGTGTAAAACCGATCGTTCAAGAGTAAAAGCGTTCACTCTTGACGTCTTGACCCAAAAACGGAATTCAAAAGAATTTCTCATTTGTATTTATAGTTGAATTCAGTTATAATTTATTCATTCTTTGTTTGTATTATTAATTCATTGTATTATTATAAATTTTATTATAAAATTTTATAAAAAGGATGGCTCTTGTAGAATTACAAATCATGGTCAAAGGAAAATTAAGGAGTTTGTTCGTGGAAGCTCCAAAAATAATAAAAGCAGCCCAAATTAGATTCTTTAATTTCATCGTCATTAATTAATATAGTAGCTATATTTGCCTGATAGTTAGTTTAATACGCAAACCAGAAATTAGTGGAGTGGTCACTGATGTTCATATGCGAGAGAACGCAAAAGAAGTATTGAACCCTGCATAAATATGACTCATGTATGAAAGAAGCTAATTCCCTTTAATTCACGAAAAAAGTTCTCACGCAAAGATTGTGAAGTCATCTTTGTTCATTCCAATTGTAATCTCGTTCTCCGTTCGAACACTGATTCCTCTGTCACTTTTTATACTTCACATTCCTTTATTGGCCACAAATCAATTCATTCCTCAGATTTTTAGCTTCGGTTTTAAAGCTTCCTCTACTAGTCTACGTAGGTACTCTACTATTCTATCACAGTTCCCACATATCCTAACGCAATTTCAACATGGTTGCTACCTCCATTCCAAACCGTTCGTCAACATTATTGGTACCCTATTCCCACAAATTATTCCTATCATCGACGAAATGGTCTACGTTCCTACATCCTTTCCAAGCGCAAAGTTGATTTCACAATCTTTGCATGTAAACTTTTTTTATTTTTTTTTTCAATTCTAAATACATGAAGTAATGGTTAAATTGGAAAGATAATTTAATTCTTTATTCGTTTTACATGAAATTATGTTGTAACACCTATCGTATTTTCTATAATACACAAGTCAGGTTATTAAAAATATTTTTCTTTATGTTATAGATAAAACTTGGGAATATTTCTCCATGGACAGGAACTTGCACTTGGACAAATGATGGAAAGCTCAACAATGAACATAAGAAGACAGTGATTTTATATATACAGTGAAGTGATTATATAGACTAAGAGTGAAAATATATTTATTATTTATATACGTACATAAATAATCATTTGTACATGATTGTATCACTTCTTTGTGAAATTTTGAACATGCTTTAAAGAAAATAAAGAGAAAAATACTAAACAAAACTGTGTTATCATTGAAAAAACCTTCTTCCCGCAAAAATTGCACAAAGTTGCAAAACTTGACTTCTAACGAGAACGCACGAAGTTGTAAACCGGAATTTCGCTTCTCGCGAAAAACGCACAAAGTTGCAAAGGCCACAATTTTTGCAACATTGTTGCAAATGAAATTGGGGTGTTCGAGAAATAAAATCCGGGTTTGCAACTTTGTGCGTTTTCGCGGGGAGATCAACAAAGTTGCTAACCGAAATTTGACTCCCCGCGAAAATGCAACAAAGTTGCAAAGGACAAAATTTTTGCAACAATGTTGAAATGAAAACGGCCTGTTCGCGAGAAAAAAACCGGTTTGCAACTTTGTTGCATTTTCGCGGGGCGTCCAAATCCGGTGAAATCGGAATAGTCTGACGATGATATTGGAAGATTTTGGCGTTCAACAAAGTTTCTAACCGGAATCTGACTCCCTGCGAAATCACAACAAAGTTGCAAACCGAGTTTTTGTCTTGCGAACAGGCCATTTTCATTTCCAACATTGTTGCAAAAATTTTGACCCTTGCAACTTTGTTGCATTTTCGCGGGGCGTCCAAATCCGGTGAAATCGGAATAGTCTGACGATGATATTGGAAGATTTTGGCGTTCAACAAAGTTTCTAACCGGAATCTGACTCCCCGCGAAATCTCAACAAAGTTGCAAACCGAGTTTTTGTCTTGCGAACAGGCCATTTTCATTTCCAACATTGTTGCAAAAATTTTGACCCTTGCAACTTTGTTACATTTTCGCGGGGCGTCCAAATCCGGTGAAATCGGAATAGTCTGACGATGATATTGGAAGATTTTGGCGTTCAACAAAGTTTCTAACCGGAATCTGACTCCCCGCGAAATCTCAACAAAGTTGCAAACCGAGTTTTTGTCTTGCGAACAGGCCATTTTCATTTCCAACATTGTTGCAAAAATTTTGACCCTTGCAACTTTGTTACATTTTCGCGGGGCGTCCAAATCCGGTGAAATCGGAATAGTCTGACGATGATATTGGAAGATTTTGGCGTTCAACAAAGTTTCTAACCGGAATCTGACTCCCCGCGAAATCTCAACAAAGTTGCAAACCGAGTTTTTGTCTTGCGAACAGGCCATTTTCATTTCCAACATTGTTGCAAAAATTTTGACCCTTGCAACTTTGTTACATTTTCGCGGGGCGTCCAAATCCGGTGAAATCGGAATAGTCTGACGATGATATTGGAAGATTTTGGCGTTCAACAAAGTTTCTAACCGGAATCTGACTCCCCGCGAAATCTCAACAAAGTTGCAAACCGAGTTTTTGTCTTGCAAACAGGCCATTTTCATTTCCAACATTGTTGCAAAAATTTTGACCCTTGCAACTTTGTTACATTTTCGCGGGGCGTCCAAATCCGGTGAAATCGGAATAGTCTGACGATGATATTGGAAGATTTTGGCGTTCAACAAAGTTTCTAACCGGAATCTGACTCCCCGCGAAATCTCAACAAAGTTGCAAACCGAGTTTTTGTCTTGCGAACAGGCCATTTTCATTTCCAACATTGTTGCAAAAATTTTGACCCTTGCAACTTTGTTGCATTTTCACGGGAAGCTGAATTACTTACCAGAATACTTACCACATTGTGCCTACATCATAAGACGACTACTTAGTTCGTAAGTTAAGAGCAGTGGATGACTATTGTGAAGCGTGAAGTGCAATGTATGGAGTGTTTGAAGGAAATGGAAATGGAAATGGAAGTTACAGGGTACAATTCTAAAGTAAAAGATGCGGTTTTCCTCTACATGTGGTTTATTCAAATACTCTGAATAATGTACAGTGTTGGTTAGCACAGTTGTGCTTACATTATTATAATTGAATTATTTCCATTGTCTAATTACTTAAGTTTAACTTCCACTTAAAAACCACGTATTGTAAATGCTGCATTCGTCCAGTGCGTTTTCGTTACACCAGTTGACACAAACCGACGCATCCAATGGAAAGAATTGCTTACCTATAACAGACGAAAACCCCGAATTAATTAATTAGTCTTCGTAATATAATTGATACTTGAACACTAAATACACTAGATAGTTCTTACTACTTTAAAGCAATCTTACAACGGAAGATTCCGAACCCGAAAACTCTAAAAATTCTGAAACTTTGTGAATATGTAGCGGATTTTCTCCTAATTACAACGCAATTTTTGTTTGCTGCCCAAATTCACTCGAAGAGGGTGAAATTAACCCCTGAAAATTCGGCTATTTTCCGATTTTGTGTTATAACTCGCTAACTATACTTAAGAAATAGAAAAAAGTTTCAAGACAAAAGTTACTTCGTTTAATTAGATCTATCATTTGGTGAAAATATTATTTTACAGTTTACGAGTTATAACCCAAAATCGGAAAATAACCGTATTTTCAGCGGTCACCCCCTTAGAGTAAATGTGGGCAGCAAACAAAAATTGCGTTGTAATCAAGAGAAAATTCCCTTCATATTCAAAAAGTTTCAGATTTTTTCGAACTTCCTAGTTCGGGATCTTCCCTTGTTAATCAAGATTATATTTATTTGCAAAATATACACCGCGCACAGTAACTGCATGCTTCATGCGTTAGAACTGGGAGAATTCTAGGGAATCCTGTGCACCACCAACGCCACCAATGCCCGCATTAACTGAAACGGGATGGTTTTCTCTGCAGTCTATGCACTCGCCACTGCAGTCGCCACTTGGCTGGCTTCGCGCTGCCGTCAATTCACGTACGCATTACCACCGCTCCTGTAAGTGTCCTTTCCCCATCACCACCGGCCGGAGACCTCCGATTCCTGAGGAAATGGAAGAAGCGAAGGCACGCTCGCCTCCCTTTCACTCTCAATCTAGATGGTAAAAGATGTCACAAATCATGCACCTGAAATTGAAGAATTTTAGGGAATTTCGTGTGCCAACAGGGCATACATCTCTATGCAACTTCCTGCGCATCATGCGCTCCATGCGCGAATCGGAACGCACCCTATGACAGTTTATTAGTTTTCCTATGATATTATGCAGTTCTATTTGTTCCCAACCTTTATCGTAATTTTTTATTCGTCTTAAACAAACTGGTATTCCAAATATACTGCACTTCCTCTACTGTCCCAACATGAATATTGAAACTAAGTTTCTGCGCGTACATTGGGAACAATCAGAAAGCTGTCATTTTTGTGAACCTTTTGTATTGGAAACTTAATGATTTCATATTATCTATAAAATTTAATTACTTTAGCGTGAGCTATTTCGCGATTACTTCCTTTCAGTCCTGTCTATAAGATTTCATTTTCGGATCCTCGTGACCCAATTTTAGTAAGACATTTATAACGTTGATTACATAGGAGATCCATGGGAGGTTCATTAATCCTTAATATATTTCTACTTTCTGAAATATCTAGCGCAGTGATTTCTAACCGATGGATCGCACAGTATTTTCTAGGGGATCGCCAGGTTTTTTTAAATATTATTTAGTTAGAATCATATTTTGAATTAGCTATTTGTAATGAGTTTTCTTTACCTTATTAAATTTACCTCACCTTACATGCAAGGGGGATCGCGGGTTATTTGAATATTATAAAAGGGAATCGTGGCTCAAGAATGGTTGGGAAACATTGATCTAGCGACCTCGTAGTTCCTAGAAGGCTTAGTTGTGGCAGGAATAGAAGGAAGAAACGAATTTAGAATTCTGCTCTTTGCGATAAAAATGTCATGAATTACCAATATCTTTATCGTTGCTCATGTGTATTTAGTAATAATTGATAAGTTCGTTTTTACGCGGTGTGACACTCGAATACCTTAGTAACCTCCTTACAATGATCCCCTGACCCCCTTCTAAATGTCATTCGGCGTTTACGTTTCCACCGAGCCTTTCACCGTTGATAAATGCGAATCGTCGAGGAGGATCTGGCAGAAGTATTTCCAGCCGGTTGGTGTCAAAGACGTGCGCGAGAATTGGAGGTGCCGCGTTACATACCAAAGTAGCTGCCGCGAGGGCACTTCGGTAAAACACCTTGTTCGCGTTAAGAGGCTGTTTAGTATGCGAGAACAGCTGCGAACAGATTAACTTAGCCCTGTCTGGCGAACGTGGTGGTTCACGGTTTGATGTTGACATAGCTCGCGTGCCACGTGACTGTCGCGAAGTGATTTCGATGGCGTTCAACGCGCAGACCTCCCGCATCCAGCGCGTAGGCAACAAAGATCACAATTCACGACACACCTATATTTACCCCGATCAAAATGTCGAGTCAAATTACGGGATCGTTGTGCATGCAGATTATAAACTTAGCCGATAATGGAATCCCCAGAAATACAGTTTCTATCCGTGTATCGGTCAGAGAGACGTCATTCTCCATTAGTGCTCGTTCCGAAAATAGGAACGATTTTGCATCTGGTGTTGAGTACGAATATACTCGTGCGAAACTGCCAAGCCGTATTCGTTTCTCTGATGCTGAGATAGTCGTGTGGATTGGTGATAAAGAAATTACACTCGCGTAACAACAATAAAATTGACTGTATTTAACAATGAGTATAATTATTCTAAGGAGCGCTTGTTTCGATCTGGCCTTCGATCGCGCGTTCTTCTTGCGACAGGATTCATTAACGCAAGCGATTGGTCGCCTTGAGAAAGGCTGAGTGGAAAAGTCGATGCCTATTGGTTACTTCACCAAGGGAAATACGATGGTGCGAAAGGACGTCGTCGAAGGAACGCTGCAGTACCCGGAACTGCGGTTCTGGACAATCTCACCTCGCACCTCTCGAGAAACCCAAACAAATCAGCGTCGCTACAAATGCCCTGCTGCCAAACAGTCATAAATATTGTAAAGCACTCTCTATAATGCGACCGCGAGAAAGAATCCATTCAAACCTCAACATCTACTTTACCTCAGCTCTGAATTATTCGACTAGCAAGCTAGTTTCTACTTCTCACTATTGGCATTTTGCTGTCAGAGAGATCAGACTACAATATCGAAGGAGTGGAAAGAAACTCCCTAAGGATCCTTGACAGCCGAACGTGCTAGACATTTGACACAGAGGACTCTTCATATCTCCAGACCATTATTTTCACATATAATATGCAGCTTCCACGTTGGTAGCTAACCGAATGGAATACCGATATGTCAATCCACTATGTCAGTCGAAATACTATATGAATCTGACGTGCAACTTAACTATTGTTGTGAGCTGATTGCGTCGCCTGTTTGTGGAGGTCGTAAATCTACGACGGCGTAAACGTCACTCACTCTGCGGTGTCTTACGACCACAAGAGATTACTAGAGAGGATGTGATTGAAGGTCGTACATACTTCAATAACCTGAGGAATGAGATGAGACGATGAACTCACCGCACATTAACATTAACAACGTAAACTGTATTTAAAAACTGAACTTTAACAAAGGTGACTATGATAATTAACAATTCTGAGTCTGTAATGAATTGTATGAGCCCCCCAAGTTACTCGTGCGAGGTATAAATTTGGACTGCTTTGGGACTCTCTCGCTGGCGGCAAGCCAAAGTCAAAGCGCAATCGTAGGAAACGCTGTCTACTGGCGGAAATGATTTGGTTGTAGGTGGTAACTAGGGAATTCAATCCCGGGATCCCGGTGGTTTTTTGGACTTCATTTTTATATTTTTCAGTTATTCATAAAGTAATTTACGTTTTTAAAAATTCTCGAAATTCTCGGGATAAGTTATAACTTGTTACATCAAATCCCGGGAGTTTTAGAATCCAAAAAACAGCCGAGATCCCGGGATCCCGGGATTACGATCCCGGGATTGAATTCCCTAGTGGTAACAAACTAGAGGAAAGGGAAACTCTGATAAAAGTGTTGGTGAATCCGTGTGATGGTTGTCGCGAGGCCGTCTGTTTAATGTCACGGCGATCCTGGGACCCTTGGCCCTGACCTGGGCTGATCGCCTGCGTTTCAGATACAGTGAATTTATGGATTTACAACGGTCCCAGGTCTACGAGGCGCGGACTGACAGACCAAGTATCTGGCCGATGAGGTTTCGAAAAATACAAGGCGCCCTTGAGCGTTCATAGTGGCCCGGCAACTATTGTACAGGATGGTTGAAATCGTAATCAGTGGCACGTAAACTCGCCCAGGGCGAGTACGCTCCCCGCAATCGAACCTCAGTCGAAAGTTGCATCGAATCTCCGTTGCACGGAGTGGCCTCACTTGCAGGCAGTGGAATTGTTCGAAGATTCGTGTTTATAGGTAAGCGCATATTCCCCTGATGAACCTCGCCATCGGCAACGTTCACCGGGCGGCCCGTAAATCCTGCGTAACATGGCGGCGGTTATCAAGGAACGTGTCTATATGCAAACGGAATTGCCACAAAATGGAAGCGCAGCTTGTAACTTGATTCCTCGATACGAAGCACGCGAGCCACTTCGTACGGGCAGGCACAATAATTCAACCAATATCGAGGCAGGTTGTAAGGGGTGGTGTCCCGCGGGCAAAAGTGCTTATATTTCCATCCCTGCCAGCCCCGTTTCGATGGCGTGGAACGATAGTCCGTTCAATCGTTCATTTTAATGATACCAGGAAGAGGAGCTTGGCCTTTCCAGTTTACGAGCCGTGCAATTTACAGATCTTGCCGCTAATAGAAATATTTATTGCCTGTAGACTTTCTTGTTAACGTCGGGGTGTAGAGGTATTCACCTGCATTTTGCCTTTGCATAATAATTCTGTGATACTTAAAATGTAACACTTCTCTATCTCTTTTGGTTACGTACTATTGAGTGCAATGTATAGTAGGGGAGATCGGGGATAGTTGACTAATTTTTTACATTTCTAATTTTTATAAATAGACCATTGGTATTTTGTTAACTTACGGTATACCAAAAGTTTGCAAATTTCATTAGGTATACAGGCTTAATTTTTAAAATCGTTTTAATTGAGTCTAGGTTGTAATTTTTATTGTATTTAGAGTAGGTAGTGTGTCGAATATGTCAACAAACCCCGGCTGCGGGTTTAGTTGACAAATATGATGGGGTTAGTTGACTTGTCATTTACTTTTCAGACTTAACCCTTGGCCTGCGAAAGTCTATATATACGCTGTCACTGTTCCATCAATATATATGAAAAGCGCATATATCTACACGCTCCCAATTTCATCAATATAGTATACGAAACGCGTACAAATGTATACTACGACCAATAAATTTTTTTTATATTTTTTTTGTCACTCCTTCACAGTGTTATTTTTTTATTCATTATCATGGTGTTCGATACTGTAATTATTGTGTACATGTTTGTTATGGTCTATTTGGCAGGCCTGAGAGTTTGAAGGGAGGATAGGGTGTAAAACTGGTAGGGGTGAGTTTGGAAGGATTTGTGGTGGGGGAAGTGAACTTGAGCAGCTAAATTCTTTGCCTCGACTGCATCTTGAGGATAAAACATGCAATTATTAGTGGTATTCCTATGCTTAGTCAAGTAAGCCCATCCGACATTGCTAACATGTTAAGGGTCGTACGTACAAAACCTCCACGCACCGGATAAAATAAAATACCATAAATTATAGTCAATGTATCACGTTTCCACAAAATATTCATGAAAAAACATCAAGCAGTACTTAGTGGACAAAAATTCATAATTACTCGAAACAAAAATATTTGCTTTCGCCGGACCTTTTTAGATTTTTCAATCTCACTGACAGAACAAGCAAGTTTTTGTCACGGCGACACATTAAATGGCAAGCTGGTCATTTATATACTTCAATATCGCGAATCGCAGCATAATTTATTCTATAATACAATAATTAAATGCAATTAGTCAACTAACCTCGTTAGTCAACTAGCCCCGGTCTCCCCTACTATTATTTTACTTATTTTTAAAGGTGCAGCGTTTGGACCTGGTAAGCTATGTACAAGTTTAAGGGTAAACAGGGAGAATTGATTCCCCGCACGATTCTCGTATGCAGACTTGTTTGTAACATCCGGCATGTTTTTGGATTCCCGAAACATATGCTGTTTACCCGCCGTGTTTACGCAATATCCAGCTTTATACCCTAAGTATCTTTCGCAATATTGGACGATCTACTCAGCGATGACGTCACTTTACGGCCGACGAGAGACGAAGTAGCACGTGGCTATCGGCTATCAAGATGGGCTATCAAAAATATGAAACTACAGCTTCCAGGTCACCAGCGAGAGAGTAATTTTTGACATTACGGGGTAGAGGGCCTGACATGAAAGTAGGGAGATGGAGAAAAGGGCGAGCGAGTATCACGAGTCGTTTCCGTACTCGTAAACTTATTTCCTTCAAAATGGTACTACAAGGAAGATGGTAGATGCCTTGACGTAAGGTGGATGTTGAAGGAAACGTTGGGGGATTAATAATACGGACGTAAATGCTTGCGCCGGCTGCCTACTTCTTTGGCTTGCAACAGTTCCGTTCAATTTTATTTCGAAAACGGCCGCCGACGATTCGTGCCGAAAATACTTCAGAGCGAGAATTACGCAAAGACCGTGGGCGCCCGTAGGAACGGGGGTAAATAGTCGGCAGTTCGTGTCGCGGCATCAGGCACAGCCTGTGTGTATGTGTGTGTGTGTGTGTGTGTGTGTGTGTGTGTGCGGGGGTGGGTAGGGGTTGGCAGGGGTGGATAGGGGCTGGCTCGAGGGTGGAACGGGTGCGCTTAGCGTATATTTGAATTCCCTCGAGGTGAATTCTTCGGCGGCGCTGAAGCAAATTTCTCCCTCGACTGGCGCAGCTTTGCTCGCGCGACTCTGTATCCTTTTTCCCCGGCCCCGGAAAAGAGAAATTCGAAGGAACGGAGACGTCACGCGTATTCCGTCGTTGCCCAGGCGCGAAACGTTTCGCCCGTAAGTTATTTGCAACGCCGCCGTTCGCGAGGCCCTCTCGTAATTGTTATTCGGCCGTTATAAAAATTCAGCAATTAGCCTCGCCGGGGTGAAAAGGTTTATAGAGATTCTCGGGCAGGGAGCGGGCGCGTATAGTGGAAGTCAGCAATCTGTGATTTACGAGCGGCCGACGGGGCAGTTCTACACCGGGTGAACGAGTATACACTTTTACTTCCGGCTGTGTGCTTTTAAGCACGGGAACGGCGTCAATCTCGGGCGCGGAGGCACTAGTGGCAGCGAGCCGGCCATTTAAACTTTCACGTGCAAAAGAAAAGTTGGCCGCGGCCAGATGGCCGGTCGCCAAGGTCTCATTGTCGGTCGGAGGAATTCTATTTACTTTAGGGCCACATCGGAGCTCGTATCGCCCTCTGCCACCCTCCGACCCTCGGTCCCTTTAGAGCCTCGTTCCTGTTCGATGGTTCGCCATTAAGCTACGCGATTAGGAAGGGAAGTAACAGACGGAATGGATGTTAATTACGTGTATCGCGGGCGTGTTGGAAAATTTCAAAGGAAGCGAGATAGCTGGGCGTGGCTTTCAATGGTATATAAGAGACACCTTTGTAGTCTTCAAATCCCTTAGACACTTTCGGTACACTTCGAACCACTGAAACCACGAATGTAGCTGCATTTAGTATCGTAAAGTGACGTAGGGTTCTCCGAGTGATACAACGTATGACTCCGCAGACCTTTCAGGAATCGGAAAGCCCCAGGGATCCCAGAAACTCCGCAAACAACTGAAGAACACATGACTCAAGAACAAGTTGGACAGGCTTCAAGATTTTATAGTTCCAAGTTTCGAATTCCTGACAGATTATCGCCCGCGCTTTTCCATAATTCATTCCTCCGGATGTTGACTTTCATACTGCGCGAACTACGCGCGGTTTGTGCAAGGCAGGGAAGTTTGCAGCCGGCCTCGGCCAATCCGCTTCGATCGGGAAGAGGATTCTTGTAACATCCACGTTTCCACCACGCTCGAACCTAATCGCCTTAATCGATCGACCCTTCGAAGCGTGTCCCCCGTTGAGACCCATCGTTTGTTTTCATTACGTTGAAGATGGCGATCAAGCGACGTGTTATCGTCCTCTTACCCGGCAGCCCCGCTCTCCCTTAATCTTTTACTGTGTCGTAAGGGTCCGTTGTCCAAGTTTCAAGCCGAAGGATCACGGTTACGCGGGTAAAAAAAGATCCGAGGATAAACCGAGGGAAGGCGAGCGCGCCTTCAGGTGGACTTGCCTGGAGCTTAGAAAAAGTGAAGCAGAAACGAGCGCTGACAGAATCAAGGGGAGCTGCGCGAGAAGGGAGAATTAGCGGTAGAACAGAAATAGGTGACGGGAGAAACGGGTGGATATGAAGACAGTGCCAGGGAGGAACAAGAGGGATGGTGGAGAAGAAAGGATTAATAGAGGAGGAGTGAAATGTTACTCGACAAAGTGTAGAAGAGAAAGGGAGGAGAACGGAGTTGACTATTAAGCTACGGGTGGAGGAGCGTGGATGGTCGTTAAGAGTGAGGGAATAGAAAAGGGGGAGGAGAGATAACGAGGAAGAAGACGACGGAGGAAACTAAGAAAGGAAGGTGGAAGGGCACGAAGGTGACTGAAGCACAACGTCCCCGCACTTACATAATGTATCGAGGGGAGCTTGACACCGGCGGCACAAACTACTTGGCAACTACTTAGACAGGGAGGGGCACGAGTCTGACGAAACTCTCGGCAGACTACTTATAAACTTATTTCGCGGCACGTCTTTAAAATGATATACCTCGGGCGGCCGGATGGCGTGGAGGCGAGAACACAGCCTACGAACGAGCCATTCAAGACGCGCGGCCGACCGTGCCAATCCTCTGCCTCGTCTACCCTTCTCCGTCTCCATTTCCCAGGGATAAATTAGTTTTTTATGGTCGGGCGATCTGCAAGGACGCGCCACCCGCCGGAATAATAACTTCCCCCTGGGCATCTTGCGTCCGAGCACGGCTATCCCTCTCTCACCCTCGCGGCAGGGGAAGCTGGAAGCGGCGATCTTTTACAATTAGTCACGGCCCGCGTTTCTATCGAGGCGGCGACGCTTATCTGTGAATGTCGAGCGCCTGGAACTTGGTACCCGCTCGCCTGGTAAATAACACCACGGCGAAGTTGTCTGTGCACCCGTTGGAAACTGAGTTTCGCGGGCGACGCCGAGGAACGTCGCCAATAACAGGAAGAAAGGCTTTTGTGAGCTCGCCTCCCGTTAATTTCCCGCGTTCCGTTCGAGGAACAGATTAGCTAGTTAACGTTATCACACTGGGACTCACGTAATGCCTACGCTTGGTTAAGCGAACTTGAGACGCGACTAGATATGGCCGATTCAGGGATTAATCCTGTAATTCGTGATAGTGTGATCTTTGCGCGATGGTGAGTATGAAAGTTCGTGCTTTCAGTGGCGAGACAGTTTACAAGGCTGAGTGAGTGCGAAGCTGTGTGCGCGGCGAATTGCTTCATTACCCATGGAACTGAAGTTCCATTTCAGCAATCACTTACCGCTATTAAATCTTGCGAATAATGTAGTTTGTCAGTCGAAGCCATTCTTGTTAGCTTCCAAACGATACCGCGCAAGTAGTGATACTCGGTAATAGTCAGACGCGCCAGCTGTACAGGGGACCTGCACAACTGATTTCTAACAGAGATCGCCCACGGGGGAAATGATGCCCTCCACGTTTCAGATTTACTGTTATACGATGAATCATCCTCTTTTCAACTACACCCGCGAGAGAGTAACACCGCGAAGCTTTTCAAAGTATCATCTTTATCCCTCCTCGCGAATCCTACCACGCGTTAACAATCGCCGTTCAATCGACTTGGTGACAAGACTTGGAACGGAGGAATCAAAGCCGCGCGTTTACTAGCCGTTAAGTCGTAGCACGCGGCAACGTTATAATGCCGGGAGATAAATCACCGACAGGAAATCCCCGTTGCCGCGTGGGCAGCGCGCCGATCGAACCGGAAACCGATGTGCGCCGTGACAGCGGGAGACATCGCAATGTTCAATAGCCGTGGCTCGGATTCCACGCTGTTCGACATTCCGCGCATACGAGCGAGCGCCGCGCGCGTGTCGCCGCCGCTGCCCTTTCGCGTATCAAGAGTTTAACGAGGTTCGTCCCGCGTATCGCCGAATGAATATGGATGAAGTATGTATTACGCCGCCATTCTTCATCCGACGGCTTAGACCGCGCCAAAGGTTTCACCCTTCCGCCAGCGTGAGCCGGCCCGTCGTCCTCCCTTTGCCTTCCTCCCGCTGCGACCATTTCGTATTCATTGCTCGTGGCCGTCGATCAGCTCGAAAAGGATCTTCGCCGCTTGGCGAGCCCTCTCCGCCTCGTCCTGGCAGAACTGTCTCCAACTTTGATGCGATACACCGATGCACAAAGCGACCCGGGACGTTCGTTAATTGGATCGATTGGAATAGCTTGTTCGCGGTGGTAACGCCGATCGACGGTGAGCCTGGGAGGAACTAGCTGTGGACGGAATTGTGTCATGACGGAGTATGCCCTTATACCGTGGATAAGCTTCCTCGGTGAGAGCTGTGAATACTTTTAAACAGAATCGAAGGAAACTCGAAGCAGAGACCCTTTCTGTAAAAAGCGAAAAGAACGAAGGGAGGGGCTGAAGAGAAAATTAATCAGATAAGGGAGGAAGCGCAGTGAAAATAAGGTTGCCAATAAAACGAGGCGAGGGATGGAAGAGAGTACCTGGACCCTGTACACGGGGTGCGCTGTAGCAACTGCGGAAATTTAATTTACCGCTTTGTTGTAAGATTATTCGGAGAATGTATCTATTTAAAATTACCGTATTGTCCTTTGTGCGGAGCGTGACTGGGGTCTGCGTGGCTGGCGCGCGAAAAATACGGGGCTTTAATAAAATTACACCGACGGAAAGGGTCGCGGAGATGCTGAAGGAGTTAACGAAATTTTCATGGCTTCCCGCGGCATTGTCTACGCGCTAGTAATAGAATAAAGCGATTATCGTCGCGGAATACAGAGATAGATTCTCGAGATTCCGCTTCTTTCAGGATGGATAAGTCTCGTTTGAATGGAAATTGTGGGTATTTGTAATACTCCATCGGCGAAGACGAGTGTTTTTCATCGACAGCGTTAAATTGTTTTGTATAAAGGTACGTCTACACGACGACACTTTTGTGTCTGGATCAAGTGTCCTTTGTGTAGCTAGAGCTAGTTGCAGTGTCTTCAGTCTAGCTCTGGCTGCAACTCCCGCGACGATAGGTCGAATTCAATGTCGCGAACTGTTCTAGGCAGTTTTCACTCTTCCAGAAAATTTTTTGAGTGTCGTATACAGTTGATCTAGACATTCGTCGTGTAGACGTACCTTAACCCTCTAGTGCATACGCCTGCCTTAAGGCGGGCACCTGTTTAATCCAGGGCCACAGTGTTTCGCGTATAGGGTAATTCCTGGAGACGCAGTCGGGCTGGAGAGTTGGTCGAGTTGCTATATTCAAACTCTACATCTGTGTATATGTAAAAATGTGTTAAGGTTCAGAACAATTAATTCTCTAGAAATCAACTGTTTCGACCAACTCTCCAGCCCGGCCGCGTCTCCCGGAATTACCCTATGGGCTTTTGGGACAAAACTCATAGCATCTAAACTAATCAGTTTTCGACCTAAGTACCCTAATACTTTTTTAAAGAGAATATAAAGATGCATCCATAGGTGCATCTTTAAAAAAAAATGAGGTGATGATTGATTTTTTATTGAATAAAAAGTTCTTTATTCATTTTTACTTTTGCAATTTGTTATCAACTGGATACTGACACACTTTTGTAGGAAAATTTTCTTCGTCAGGTTCGCAAAAATACCTGAAAACCGTTGCGGTTGTTTTACATATACGGATTTGGGAGACAAATATCATAACTTCGTACACATTCGAAATTTTTCTTATACTAGGTTTGTAATTTTTATTACGTAGTACGTAAAACATGAAAAATAACATAAAAATTAAAACAACTACGCTACGCGCCAGGCGTAGCACGCGCCTGAGCGGTGAACGTCTTAATGATTTCGGCTATTTTTTCAGTTTCGGGTAAATTCGGGCAGTTGAAACTGACGCTAATATAATGTTTAATGTTCCCTCAATTAATATAGAAAAAATCAGGGAGGTACTTTTTGGTACTTTTTTTAAAACTCAAGTCAAAGGTAGTAAACATTTAACATAAAAAATTGGGTCAAATTGTTGATATTCCATAAAAGTTTTGCGGCAGGTGGGAAGGTCATATAATACTCAACATAACTTATAAAAATCAAATTAATCAGATAAACATTCGGCAAAAAGCACGTGTTTAAAGAAACGCACCGATAATTTGAATAAATTTCATGCATAATTTTTAACAACAAATTGGTAAATTCAGCAGAAATGATGGGTAACATTAAAAACTACGTTCCTTTATTAAAATTTTAAGATAGGTACAAGAGTTTGTGGATCGAACACTTTAGATTCTTGACTTTTTTGAGCATTACGCGAAACACTGTGGGGGTTGGGAATTCTCATTTGCTAGCCCCAAAAATAGTGCCACAGCGCACATATTGGTCTAAGAAACATGTCAATCTGAGTCTTCAATTTGCCAGATATCTAGTTGGAAGTGCATTTTTGAGCTACGCAAGCTGCGATTATTATTATGATTATTACATATTATTATTATTTCCTCCAGATTGAAAACTGACATCGGATTCGGTCTTTTCATCCCCAAATGAGAGTAGTAGTCTAATTTTTCCAACTGAATTAAAAATCTATGCACTAGTGACTAGAGGGTCAAGGAAACGATCGTGGCAGCCACGTGACGTCGAAGAGCCATTGTACGGTTTTTCGCCTGTCTCCTTTTAACGAACAGGCCCAGGCGGCTCGCGAGCCTTGTAATTTATCCGAAAGTCTTAATAATGCAAAGTTTTAATGACTCTGCGATTCTTAGCGATGAAGCTCCTTCGCCTCGCAACGGCCGAAGCCATTATAGCGCTCGGTTCGGTTGGAGCTACGGCGAACGACCATTCTCGCCTTGGAATGATACAATGGCCACTTTCAAGTTTTTTCATAGCTAAGTAATTACTTTACTCCTCGCTCTGAGAGCCTAATGAGTCTCTGATTTAGATACGTCACGTTCCGTGGCGCATTTAGCAGCTGAAAACTGCTTTCATTGATTAAGGGAGCGAGGTTGGCGGCCGGGACTGTGAAAGGGGAAAGAATGCCACTGACTCAATGAGTCCACCATTAAGACACATGTTTCATCATTCACAATCGATCCACCGCACACTACTCTCGCAATTTTCTCCCACAGGCGAAACGAAGAAAGGCTACGTGTGGCGTAATTGAAATCGCCTTAAGGCACCATATCGCAGAGCAGCCTGTTTCTTTATCAATATTGAATTTCCATCCGTAACGTGTTTCCTTGTTTTCACGTCACGTGAAGACGCTGGCTAAAATTCTATTTCTCCAGTGCATAGACACGCGGATATAGAGGGGCAGTGGCAGTCCACGACGTGTTGTTTGTTTCCAACAGGCGCGCGTCTTTTACGACGCTCGCGTGGCTGGATAGAAGCCTTTAAATATTTAGTCGAGACGAGGGAGAGAAAAAAATGGCCGGTTAAACCCGGCGGAGTGGTGAGCGAGGTCGAGGGAGGGTTGCCTAGAAGAAACCAGCATGGGGTCACGGATCAAGCATCCCCATGCATTATACATGTCCTCTCGCATCCATTGCCTTTGGACAGCCTATTCTGCACGAGCTATACCGTGGCCGGGCGATAGCCCTCGCAGCTTTCGTCCCTTCCCAGCCGCTCGACCGATAATGCTCCCGATATTCGCCCTTCTTCGCGGCCAGGCACCCCGGGCTGATGTACGCGGACTTTAAAACCGGCGCGGGCAAAGAGGCCGCTTCTTAATCTTGCATTCTATTCGAGGACGAAGGAGGGGGAAATGGAGGCAAAAATGAGACCGCGGGAATGGGCAATTACGGTGAATGGGGGAAGCGGAGAGACGGAGGGGATGCTCAAGGGAGGTTGAATTCGTCGGGGGGGATGAGTTAAGTGGTTTCGAGTGTATTGTATTGATGGGCAGGGTGTGGAATTAATTATCTCAATGGGGGGGGGGGGGGCAAGTCGAATTCAGCTGGAATAAGGACAAGTCGGATCTGGGTTTGGCTGGCAAGTATTACCGCGGCTGGTTGTGGAATGATCGAAGTGGAACGGTATTCCTTTTCGACCGTGCTTGTTTCGCGACCCTCCCCAGCGTGTAATGCGGAATTCTTGAAAATGCACGAGCGGAAGGCGAGAAAGTAGAAGGAAAGAGCGGCGAATGGCAATCCCGGCAACAATTCGTTACCACTGCGAGGTGAATTCCATTAAAATTAATAACGCATAATCCGCGTGTTCCTCGCGGTACGTCCAGATTATATCGACTGCTCGTCGGGGCCGGGGGAAATGAAAATCGCGGGCTCATGCAAAATGTAGCGATTTTCGAAAATGCGGGAGCACAGCGTAGCGAGGCAGATTATCCAGGGCGACGCGCCGGCACCGGGGGATTCGTTTATTGCGTGCGGAATATTACATGGCGTCGGCGAGGGGATTAATAATGAACGGCGACGTTGTTGCACGTAGGCACCGGCGATTATCGCGTTTTACAATGGAAATCGCTCTCGAAATGTCCGTGTAATGGCAAACATCCGATCCGATTTAATAAAGCGTCGATGCACGATCAAAGGGCGACTCGCCTCGCAGTTTAAACGATACCGAAACGAATTTGCTCGGGACATTTCCTCGTTTCGTTGTGGCCTTTAGTTGAAACCGCGCCAATCTCTTTAGTTCCAAGTTTTCGCTCACAATTTCACTGCTCCAGACAGGCTTAACACTGGCATCCAGCAAAACGTCTCGACAGTCCTCAATTTGATCCTTGACGAATTACTTATAATGTTTACGTGGCATATTTAAGCTGCACCTTCGAATTAAAATGCATCCACTGTCCGTTCGGTCTCCACTTATACGTGCACCCTGCTCGAGCTAGCTTTATCCGTGAATTAAACGCGTAGTTTTGTTCGTTAATGGGATTTTACGTCCCCCTTTCTGCGGACGCAGACTTCTGCCCGCCGAAATGAGAGCGGAAGTACTTGATACCGGTATAAATTATTCCGATATTTTTCACCGGCACTCGCGGTTGGGGCAAAAACCCTCCGTGTCGGGCCCCTCTGACACGGGTAGAGCCATTCAACGTCACAACCTCATTTATTCCACTCGTAACGGACGCCACCCCGCAAATAAAGTATTCCATATTACCCTGCACTTTTTGTAGCGGTGTATCGTGATAGAACGTCTGCAGGCATCGAGCTCCTAAATCCGGCGAGTCTTTCATTAGGATTAATAACTGTGTCACAGCGCCGATCGCATGGCACTGGCTAATAAGCAACATAACTCTCCTGTTTCATGCTTAAACCATAACAAAGTGGCAATGTAAAATGCTCCCGGCATATTCGTGCAACTGCAATCGCAGCCCCACATCTCATTCCTTGCCCTCATCGAATAAACACCGCTTCTACGAAAACAGCTGCCACAGAAGTGTGACCTCAACACTCGAACATATACTCCTTCGATTTTAAGTTGTAATTCGAGATTTCGCGGTTGTTCGTCGACGGGCCGCCTATTTTATAAGCCTCGGAATTCTGCTGGTGGCCTGTAAGTAACAGCCACGCGCTTACGCGATGCATTCTCCGCTAGAAGGGAACGATAAAGCCGGAAGTGGAGCGGTTCACCGTGCCGGTCAACCGACGATATTCCTTTTATTTTCTTTTCATTTCGCCCGTCTACCCGACCGTCACCGCTAGCTAAGGGAAAAGTAATATCGTCGGAAGGAAAGCCTGCCTGGAAGCCATACGGTGTACAGAGCCGCTGAAAATTCGATAAAACAAACTCGCTACACAGCCAGCCAAGACCCGCTGAAGGATGGATCCTGGACAAGTTATCGTTCGGCGGGGTAGGTGTGGCAGCCATCAAAGTTTCGCGACGTGAAATCGCCGTGGGAACGCCGCGCCGATCGAACCTGGCAAGCGTGAAATTCGCGCGACAGATTTCCTCCAGAGACTCGCCGGGAAATGTTCCCGAAGATCGCGCGACGGATTTGGAAATCGGCAAAAACCTGCCCCGATCCAGCCGGCTACGGGGGTATAATATCGACTCGCTCGCTAGCGGGACCCCTCGGCTCACGAAAGTGCTGACTCCGGGTGTATACGAATTTTACAAATCTCTGGAATTTTCGTTGGATATTCTTGATCCTTTTTGTCATGCTAAAACATCGTACGTAGTACGGAGGCTAGAGCGAATCAACATTCTTCATTGACTCTATAGAAACAGATTTTTAGGATCGCAATAGATTGAAGCAGTAACAAGAACAATTTGGAAAAGATAGGGTAGATGCACCATTTGTGGCCACTTTAAGGATTTCAGTGACTTTCATCGTAATTATCTTTAACATTGTACTTCAAATCAGGAAACTAAAAGCTTTACTAAATTGTACACTATCTTTACTATTAATATCTAAGTTACCATTAACTAGAGAAATCGTTAAAGAATTAAGAAAATTAAAAAATATAAGAAATCCATTTTTCACCGTTTGTGGCCACTTGCCACTTTTCGCGTAAACAATAAATGTAAGCTTATATTTCTGGTGGTATACTAAACAAAATATTTACGGTTTGAAATTCTACACATAATTATGTGTCTGCAAGCAATTTCGAGCTAAAAAACACGATAATTATGCACATGGCCAAAAACGGTACATCTACCCTACTCGTTTATTGAATTAATTTTCAAATCGATAGGTGTCAATTCTATAGGTGCACTTTTGTTATTCAGTACAGCAGCCAGTTTCCTTGTGGAATTTAACAAGCTTAATGTACCTATTTGTAAAGAGCAACGGGGTCAAATTCTGGATGCAAATCGGATTAGTGGTAGCCGAAAGTATTTCCTGGAATATATAGGAAAGAGTCCCCTCCGCGTAAATACATATTCATGTTGCGATCATCGCCGGAGTGGATCGCAGAACTAATTACAAGTTGATAGAGACGCGGTCGCGGTAAGACACTGGCAACTGGGTAGAACTTTTGACGAATTCTATATTCATGGTATAAATAATTCATGGATGCCCCACGTTCACAGCTGAGACACGAATAAACACCGCCAGACTGTGATAAAACCTTTATCGACCAGTGACTTATGTAAACCATCACTCAACTTTAATATATCTTCGCGTTTGGTTGCACAGAAGTCCTCGAAGTTTTGCAGGTCAAATATCATACCGTTTTAAACATTTGAAATATCTACACAAAATAGATTGACACACTTATTGTGACGTATCAACACTCACCCACCATCTAAAACAAGCAATGCCCAACCGTCGTTTGGTATGTCTGCTTAATAACTTACGAGATCTGAATATAGTTGAAGCAGCTGCAGGTGCAATTCCAAAAAGCGGTCTCAGGTTAGTCCCTTGAATCCTCGAAATATAAAAAATGTACGAAGGAAAACTAAAATATGGCAGCAAAGTTGGGCACAGTTTACTCGGTTGCTTTGTATTTTCCCTTAAACAACGAGCGCTTTGTATCACGTCCGTTCGCGGTCGTGAAAAATACAGTTTATTCAGGAGAAGAGACACGTCGCTCTGCTCTATTTGCTCGAGAAAGATAGAAATGAAAAAATGGTGTATTAAGAGCGAAGCTTCCCTCCGCCCGCGGAAACAAATGGTGGAGCTTTCGAGCTTTCTGTATAAGAATCGACAAGAAACGTGTGCCGCTTACTTGCAGCCTGATTTATGCCTGCTCGTAAGAATTCCGACGCGCTGAATATATCCCCGTCATATCGATTTAACGTCGTAGTTATCTTCCGCCTGCGGAGTCAGTTAACCAACGGATTCCCCCGCGCGGCAACTATGAAATAACGCCTCCATTCGCTGTAAACATTTATTGGCACCGGATGCGCGTACTCTCCCGAATTAACCGGCGGGCCATACTTCAAAAGCACGCCTCGTACGGCGTAAGAAAATTCCTGCCCACCCCGCCCCTCGTGTTTTACGCCCGCTGTTTTACATCGAACCGTAAAATCGCTCGAAATTCCCGTAAAACCCTCAATTCCGCGGGACGCACCGCGGCTACATGGATCCACAATCTTCGTAAACGGGGAAGAAAAGCGAAACTAACCGTGAGTCTGAAACAAATTACGAGTCCCCGTGGAATATATAAACGCGTTGTAAAACGAAATACATGCTCATCTTTGCGGCACAAAATGTTACATCGGATGGTCGTGCCATTTTCCGCGTTGCATTTGTCTATTTTACGATAAGTTAATATTGTGAGACGTAAAGTATCTGGGAAGCCAGAATATTCGAAGATCGTAAGCGAAGGTATTTAATCGTGTAGCCTGCGCCGAATGGCCTCGCGCTCCACGCCCAACGATAGTAAATCAGCCAGAATTGAAGCTATAACCGCGAATTTACACTTCAATGGAACATCGCTTCGCCATCTCGTCCAGCGCTGGGACACAAAGCGCAGCAACTTTCCTCGTCCTCCGTTGCTTCTTCTTTTCTTATCGCGGACACCGTTGCTCGCGTGCTCCTGCAAGCTCATTTTTCTCGATCCACCCGCGAACTTGTCCGAAAGCCCGCAATCGATACAGGACGGGCACGGTGTTTCTTCGTCCGAGCGGCTTTTTGCGAGCAACTTGGCCGGCCTGTCGGAGCGCGGGTCCTTGGGAAACGTCGCCACAGCGATAAACTTTCGGTGAGATTCTCAAGTCGGTCGATAAATTCACTGCGGTTGACGTCGAAACCTTTGTTGCTTACATGTTTACGGAATTACCATGGAAATTCGCGTTCGCTGCGTCACGCTGAGTGCTTCTTACTGCGTGGCAGGCACACAACGTGTCTACTTTTAGTTTATTATCCGAAGGGAGCTTGATACACTTAGAGTATCTCAATAAATGACCACGAAGTACATAAGAATCTCGAGAAGGCCTTGAAAGCATCCTAAAACACAGGTAATTAAAATCATCTTCGCTGTAAAATCTGTCGTTCCCCCGAGAAGAGTGAACAGCAGGATGACCTTAATGTCTTCTTAACATCCAACTTTGAACATTCATCTTCAATCCGAACTTTCCCAAATTACCTCTTTAGCCCATGAAAAATCTACTTCGTTTGCGCCAGCCCGACCATTTTCCTTTCATAACCGGAGTCAGGGCGCCCACCCTCCCCGGAAGCAGCCCGATTAGCTTCAATTAAATTGCAGTAACTCGGTCGCAAAGTCAACGGACACGTTTTTCTTTCCTCCCGCGGCGGAAACGCCCAGCGACCCCGCTGCGAAACGCTCGAAGTTGACCGTCAAAGTTTCCGAAGGGAACGCCGCGGCTCCGGCCTCGTCGCAGCCGAGGACGATGTCAAAGTCACCAGAACGAACGGTTCCGTGGGCGGAGAATTGAAGATTCAGAGTGACATGGAACGGGTGAAACTGGAGGCTGAATTGTATGTAATTGACCCGGCAGGAACAAAGCCAGCTCATTAATCAACGGTGACGCGGGGCTGACGTCACGTCCCACGGGCTGGCGCAATGCAGCCACGCTTACTGGTCCATTTATTTACCATTAACGGCTCATTAGCGCGCCAGCATTCATCTGTCTGACCTGTATGCGACTACGCCCTGCCCCTTTCACGGGACCGAGAACGAGGACCCCCGTTCCTCGCCGAATCAACGCATGGTATCGCTTTCACTGCGAGCGATTCTTTCGCCCTCCTGTCTGCTTTCACTTATTCTCGCCGCCTGTTCGGAGCTTGTCTAGACGGGCCGAGAACCTCGTCGACTTCCATGCAAACGGGCAAGTGGTTCGTTTACCTCGGCAGCTCGGCGAATAATTTATACCACTGCAGTCGTATTTTCTGACATTTAATCTAATTAACATACCATTTACTCTCTGGGATACTATCTCCATATACCCTAATAAGTAATTGTTCTACACCATTGCGAATACCGAATTCACATGTATTTTCCTATAATGAGTAATAAAGGCGATTAATAACCATAATAATAATAATCCTTCCGTAAGGTCGTTTCTATCAGGAACGCGACAATAACGGTAGCCAGTGAATCGTGGAGAAAATGCATTAGGTGCACACGCGATGTAATAAGTTTGACTGGAGCGTGGAAATGGGTTGGGCGGAGGGTGTTAGCCAGTGTTTGGCTGATCTCTGGAACTTCACAGCAGCCGGGAAGTTTAATTACACGAAGACATA
The DNA here is from genome assembly GCA_929108735.1 of Andrena dorsata. Lineage (NCBI taxonomy): Eukaryota > Metazoa > Arthropoda > Insecta > Hymenoptera > Andrenidae > Andrena > Andrena dorsata. The sequence goes on from OV815489.1 coordinate 56,104,994, forward strand.
GCAGCACCGCAAGAAACTTGAACCCCCGCTCCCGCTCGTGGCACTGACCACATCGAATACAGTGTCTTCGATTATACTTCGCAAATGGTATGCATTTTCCCTCTTGCCTCTAAGTTCAAATAAGTGTAATCTTCCACAGCCGTTTCTAGCAAGCACGGATTCATTGCTCTTTATCCTAGCGGCGCATGTAACGTTATATTAGCAGGATGAAACGAGAACGTGCGCGAGCTCCAGCTACATCCCTCGGTATTTTTAAATCTGGGCCACCTCGATGCGATACATTTTAATGCCGTTTCACTGGATTATTTCTACACAACGCTGGATAAAAAGAGCGAGTAATTTCGCTACTAAAATGAATTAATCGCAGCTGGAATCCAGCAGATATTGTAGCTGTCCACGTTGGAAAGTTTAAAATCATCGCAATTTATTGTCTCATTATCTGGACGATTAACGTGCCATTCATATGTCACTTGGAAACTGACAAATTTGGATATACGAAGAAGCCATGCACTCGCGCTGCGCATACAAATCTTCCAATATTAGAAAATGTGGAATTAAAAAGAATTCTACAGAAAATGTCCTTCCTGTACGTGTCTCGAGGCCGGCAATTATTCCGCTCACAGGCAGCGACTCCGCTGCAAGATTTCCTTCTTTCGAGGAGAAAGGATGTCGTTACCCAGCTACGGTTGAACCGCGGATCTGGCTGATCCTCGAAACGGATAAAACAGCGGCAAATAAAATCCAGAGGGAGCGCGCATCGGGCGAATAAAGTGCGTATTCGATACACGTACGAGCGTAACGGTAATAAAGAAAGGTAATAACTCGGCTCAGCCCTATGAACGTACTGCGAAATACCTGGCCGCCTCTTCCCCGCGCTATCTATTAACCTCCCTATCCTTTCGAGCCCCTCTATCGTCGCGTCGCTCCTCCTCTGTACAACGTATACGTATATGTAGGCGCTCGATCCTTTACGATCGGGATAGAAATCGGTGGCGAGGCGTGTCACGATTTTACGGCGCCAGCGGCCCTTGCTCTTCTTTTTTTCTTTACGATCGATCCTGGCAGGTCGAAGCTGCTGATATTTTCATTCTGGCCGTGATTCAATAGAGCGCAGCTAGATCTAGTCGTTGATCGTTAACCCGTGAGTAAATACAGAAACTCCCCTGCCGTCTGCATACAAGCTGCATCGATGCAACCAACTGGGAACCGGGGCTGACCATTTCTCAGCACGTAGCTGCAGCCTTTTACGACGCCCAGCCGTGACGGGATCAACGTCGCCGGGCTTACAATTTCCGTATAATTTTTACCCTCGCTTATGAGCTGAGCGTAAACCGCGATTCATTTGTTACGCTACAATGAAAGTTGGGTTTCGTGGTAAATCCGTATAAAGAAGATGGAAATTTTCATTAAGTAGAGCTAACAGGGAATCTATTCAATTTCCTTCATGCCCTACCACTGAGCAGTTCGAGCTCAAAATTGCCACTTTAATCATCCCAGTGAAATAATCACAAGTGAATTAACTCTACATGGGTATCTAGTACCTCCTGAAGCGCATTCACAACCTGCCAGCGCCAATTTAGTTAACAAGTCCCAATCGAAATCGTTTTCATACAGGCTACTCGGGCATTAGCTATGCCAGCTACGATCCTCGCGTAAATTGCTGGACGGGTGTGTCGCTAATTTAAGAGATTTCAGGCCGGGTTAAAGGGGTCATTGGGCAGAAGAAGGCTCGAGGCCCCGTCTACATACGGGATCTACCGTTCGAATGAATCCCGATCACGTAGGCGCGTCCGATGCAGCGGAACGCACATCCATTCCGGGTTACTGAGGAGCCGCGGCTCGCCGGGATAATGTCTGGATTCGTATTCCCACGTGGTGCCAGGATCATGTAGATCCGCCTGCCATTATCGGCAAATCCGCCTATCGAAAACGTGATACCCGTCTTTTGCGGCGCGTAAATCAAACCGCACACCGCCGCCGCCGCGCCGGGCCGCGGGGATATTCCGTTAGCATTAGAGGATTTTACACGCGCCGCGACCCAGCCGGGGGACAGGGCTCGTCGGTCTCGATAGGAATTGGTCGCCGTTCCGGACGAGGGCGAACAGTTTTCCAAGTAGATAAAGATCCTTGGTCTCGGTCAGGCCGGTACGTCCGCCTCTAACGAGGGAAAAAAGTCCTAACGAAGGCAAAAGGATAGCGAGGATAGTTGAGGAGAATGTCGACGGGCGGTGGTTAGCTCGCGTTTTCGTTGCTCCATCTCTGTCACGTGATTTGGGATCTCTGTGAGTGGATCTTGGGAATAGCCTGAATGGCTGCGATAAATTTTTCTTTAATTTCCGATGCTTCTCCTTCAGTGACTTGTTCGTGGAAAGTAATCCACGCGAGAGATATATCGGAGATAAATTTTGAAGCTCTTTCGTTGTTACCGGAATACCGAGCTATGGGTGTTTAGTGCTCCTCATGGAAGACACTGAGGGTAATTTTTAAAAAGCTTCCAGGCAGGATCAAAGTCACAAAGTTGATAACCGATTTAATGAGGCGAGCACCGGTATCCTTTGCACCGACGTACGCGACAGTGGCCAAATCGAATCCAGTCGATAATTGACGCAACGTCCATCAGCGTATAACCCCCGCCCTCTCTTTTCTGTTTAAATAAATCAAAAGGCCGATCGAACGAACCCGAAACGCACAAACAAGGGAAAACAAAAAAAAAAACACAGAGAGACAGAGTACACCCGCTGTCCGATTGATTTAACCGTAACTTGGACTGCGTCTGGCGGACGCCGCGGGATTATCAGGAATTTAACGAACCATTGAAAAAGTTCACCGACCGCCACGTTATTTAATTATTTCCTCGCGTCCGTTGAATTCCGCGCGAGCCAGGCGAGCATGGACTATACACGCGCAGAGAAAAAACACACGTTTGATCCGTTGACTGCCCTCTGTACACTGCCGACAGTTTTATTTATTCCACTGTGAATAATATTGACGCGCGCTCCTTTTTTAACACGGTCTAGAAAAATCGAGCCACACGAATTCCTCAGTGTACAATGATTTACGTTAATCGACACGTCAAAGGTGCCATTTGCCTCGGTGCCGCGAAACGGTTTCGCGCGAGAGGCTTTATTCGATCGATTTGAATCGATGAGGGATCCCATCTTATTTCCCCGCTGTTCGAACCTTCCCGGCTAAAGATTTATAAATATTAATAGCCGTGAAAGTTGTATATACGCCGGGCGGCAGATCTCCATGAAAATGGGACCGCGGACTCTCGCGAAAGATTTATGCCGCGAGTGGTTTGTATCTGAATCCCGCGAATGCGCCGTTTTCATTGATATTCTACGCGATATTTCGCGGCGGTTATTTGATTTTCTGCTCGCTGCCGCCACGCGGCGAGCTCGCTTGCATCCCTTGATCCTTCGCGGGCACATTTCAATCATTCGTCTCGACATGCGAGCGGAGGAGGAGATGCGGGAATCGAGGCGGGAAGTAATGCGAGCGAGTGAAAAGCTAACCTCCCATCGAACGCTACGAGACTACTGTTCGAGTGAAATTGGGTAAATAAAAAATGGAACGGACGACAGTAAGAAATACAAGTAGAGCATCTGCCACATTGTTCGTTGCTCCCCGAGGGGTGCAGCCACTTCCCCACGAGCGGAAAAACGACGGAGAGCCAGGAAGCAGGGGTGCTTTCCCCCGACGTAATCGCGCGGAATTCAACCAAGTCTTTTCAGCCCTTCCTCCGCCCCGCTCGCCCTCTGGGCCGCGGCGAGCCTGGGGGTTCCATACAAGCGGCGAAATAAGGGCTATTTCAATTGTGGCACGCTAAACCGCCTGCAATTACCGTTAAAATTACACGATACTTACCGGGGGGGCACCGAAATTCTGCATTGCGGCGGGGTCTATTATTCCCAGGCGTCGTTGTGCGCTGGTGCCCGTGCTCATTGTGAGCCGCGCATAATGCCCTGCGACTCTTCAAAACCACCTGCGCGCCCGCGCCCTCCTAGAGACGTGCTCAGGTGTACAGGCAGCCCCGGATTTATCCAAACAGGCCGGATCGTTGTCAACCGTGCGCGCCGTTCTCCCTTCCCAGCGTGGGGAAAAACTTCTGGCGGAAATGGCAACGCGCCGGTCGCCCAGCAGCGCGCGATTAAGTAGCAGGGAGGAGCTGCGATTTAAGGAGAAACGAATGGATGCACGTCTGAAAGTTGCGGTTCCGTTATCTGCTGGTCCTATTATTTTCCATTCGCGTTGAATTGAGTGGCGATGTCGACTAGTTAAGCGATATCGGTTGGGAACAGCCCAATTTTTTTCACTGATAAACATATTACTGAGCATCAGATAGTGCCTATAAATATGGATGGTGCAGTGGAGGGTAAAAGTTTCGTCTCGATCAACTCCGAAATTATTTATCAAGTACGGGAGAATTTTTATCACGTTTCATCGACTCGGCGGTTAATGCAAAATATTCAGCCGCTCGATTCGTGTTGTTAAAGAATTTCTGGCTCTCGTGATTGAGTATAGGAAAGCAAGATGATTGCATATCGCGCCAGTATGTGTTGAATAAATAAGACGGAATTGTACGACGCTTAATGAACAAACGTAGAAAGGTTCCTACAGTCTCCTGTTGCCCTTAATGATATTGATCTTGGCTTCGGAATGATCGCCACGTCCAAAGAATCCTTCCTGCTGACTCTTCCCAGCTCCAGTATGTCAACTAGCTCCTGATGAAGCAAACTGCAATGTTTGCGAAAGCTCGGCGACAGGAATCTGTAGGGACCCGTGGAGCATCGGGTAGTCGAGGCCAATACAAAATTCTTTCCCCCAGCCAGTTACGCTTCTGTAAAATGGAGCCGGACGAACAGAAGGGCGAGGCGGAATCAGCTCTAGGATAAACAAACGGTACAAACGGCGAATTTACTTTGGGAATCCAATCAATGAAAAGTTCCAGAGGAATCTTAAAATTTTATTAAAAACCTTTTCCTCTCCGTTCCGCCGAGATTCTCAATTCTCCCACTCAGCGTTCGTTTCAAGAATCCAGGGCACGGATAGTTACTAGAAACTCGAATAAAAAAGCGTCGATATATATACCGTGACGAAAACGATCCACAAATTCGTCCCGTTCTGGTTATCGGGAACCGCAATTTTCACTGAGCGGCTGTAATTAAACGGCCTGAAACTGGATAATTGATTAGGCGCGGGCCGAGCAAGTGGTAGGAGTCAGCAATATTGGCGGCGGTCGAGGGTATCGGAACATAAATCGAACGAATACCCCGGTACATGTATATAAACATACACTTTATTATGATAATTTATAATTGCCTCGTATTCACAATGAATATGCGCAATAACGTATTGTAATTAGATGTACAAACTGGTCTATGGAGTAGTAACCTAGACTAATCAAGTGTCGCGGTTAATTATTATACGAGCCACGTACAGGGGATTCCGCGTCGATCCTAATGGCACCGACCACACACCCCGTTCCGTTTCCAGCCGTTACTTTTTCCACTCTCGCTCCTTCACCGAGGCATTTCCACGTCGTTTTCCCCTCTCGCTACGCCGCCGAGATCGCCGAGCTTCGATCGACACGGAATCGCGACTTGCACGTCCACATCGTCGAGTCCCAGCGACGATCGACCTTGCGGAACAGTCAACCCTGCCAATCAGAAAGTTTCACGGGAAGGGAAAAGGGTAGCGCGAGAAACGGGCAGCGCGACAAGCAATTACCGCGGATCGTTTTCAAACTGTTCGCACTCGTGAAAGCTGTTTAGGAACTGAACGGATTTTGGCGATCCATCAGCAAACCTAGAAATCTCTCGTCGAATATTCCTTTGTATTTAAAAAAAATGCTTGAGCCTCGGTTTTACAGGTTCTCTTCTTTTACAGGATGTCTGTTGTAACCAACGCGCGATACGCGACGAATAAATGCGAACGAGAACGATCGCGGAAGTTAGTGTTCGCCGTAGATCATTTAAGGTTTGGAAAAGTAGCTATATTTGTTTCTTTATTCGTGTAGGTTGTTGTACTGTACACATCAAGCGATGAACAAATCGCCGCCACGCCTTAACCGCTGAGCAATTATTGTAACAATCTCAGTACCGTTCAGGTAGTAAAGCATAGCTATATGAATACTTCTCCGTTACTATTCGTTACGATAATAAAATAACGTTTACATGTCGTCGTCTCGAGGAATTAGCTGGATCCTTAATCACATCGATTACCATTGCAGCGCTGCCTCGGGCGAGAGCTCGGCGTCCGCTCTCTCCCCGAGAATCTAGCCACTCTCATTCGTGCGCGCGAAAATTCAAGCTATCAATCCTCGCGTAAATGAAACACCGTGAACAATTTATTTTACATCGAAGATGGATCAGAGTCAGTTTCGTCGTGAGTATACAAGGTGCACGTAGAACAGCTGCGTTCTTCCGAGTCATAATTTCTCATAAAACAACCACTCAAAGTACAATACTCCCTGGCAGTCAATGAGAAACAATATCGCCTAGAATTGATATAAACTCATTCATCAAGCCTGCTCCACAGCCTCTGCGATTATCTCGAGGTTACACATTCTCAAACACTCTCTATCGCTCCGTAAAGTCCCCGGCAATACTAATTCAAAGACGAAGCCGTACCGTTAATCCAATTCATTCGAGTGCCCTCGATCCACCGCGTGCGAGCTGTCAACGAAACACCCTGTATACAAGAACCCGTCGAAGCGACGCTGGCGCTGGTGCAACGGCACGGTTAAAAAAATATTTCATCTCGATCGAATCGACCTTCAAGGGCTGCTCGCCACCCCGCCGACCTCGTCGCTCACGTCCGTCTATCCGCAATGAGATCGTCCCGTCGAATCGGTTCCGCGGGGTAAATTTCTGCGCTGGCCGGTGGCAGTCTCCTCTGTATCGTCGCCAACGTGCTTCGATTTAAAAATTCTCCATGCGGGCGGGAGGGGGGTTGGGGGGATAGTCGGGGGGTTAGCGGGGGAGGAATGGAACGTACACGGACCAACGCAAATGTCGTCGATAAATTCGCGTCACGTCTGCGCATTTGACACACGCGGAATCTTATTCGAAGCCTGGATCGCGCCCTCGTACCACTCTGTTTTCAAAAACTCTCGAATACGACCGATACCCCACACACATTCGTCCAGCACACGCACACACACTCATGCATACCATTTTTATTACTTGAACGATAATCGTAGTAGAGAATTTCAATAAGCATCGCCGAACATTTCGATGTTTCAACGGTTGGTTTTTTTTCTTCCTTTCTTTTTTTCTGTTTTTAGTGTACAGGGTATATACATTGGTCTTCCATTAAGTTTTGGCAACGTTTCGGGGCCGGCGTTCGTTTGAAAGCGACGATTTACGAGGACAGGCGAGCGCGGCCGCGTGTAAACCGACTGAAAGGGGAACAACGGAGAGAGACGATGGGAGGGGACGTTCCGCGTCACCTTCGACCCCGTTTAAACAAGAAACTCCGACGTTTTATCGGGCCAATACCCGCAGACTCGGGTAGATACACAAAAGAACTTGCTATGATCGAAGTGTTCCTGTTAATTGAAACCCGCTTCGTTTCGATTGCCCCTCGAGCATCGGCAGAAACACCGCCACCCGTCGGTTTATCGGAGGAAACGGTCCCAGCGATTAGACGCGGAAGGAAGCTGGATGGTTCCTCCGCTTCGAATTAAATATTACTGGTCGTTGTTGGCTGAGGGACGCTTTTAATGAGAACGCTTTAATAACGGCCGTAATGAGCTTCGCTTAAATCTCCAGAAACAGAGGACATTGAAACATCGAATAGTTACCATTGTGCCCGTTGAAATCCAGCCCCATCGCGCTGTGTTTGATCGACGGGAACGTAGATTCAAGCCAATTACCCAGCAATTTCGAAACACCTGTTAGAAAAGGTTATTCGCCGTTAATCGGCTAGAAAGCGGATTATCTCGAGGAGCAACGAATCAGTGACGAATTATCAAACACAATGGCAATTTAAGATATTCAAAAGCGTTTAATCGAGCTCGGCCAGAGCGAATCGCGCGCCACCGAACGCCAGAAACGTTGCCGCACGAAGCTCATCGAAGAATGACTTTATTCTTATTCCTTCCCTTATCGACGTATGTACCACTCGCTTAGCCGTGTCTCTTACAAAAAAGGAGCCATTTCGAAAGGCCAGGCTCGGTGGTACGTTTATTATGCTAAGATTGGCACCGTGTAATTACGTGCGAAGAACTACGTGTTCGGCAATGAGAGGCAAACACGCGAAGAACGATCCGAGGGAAACGATTACAGCCGGGCGGAGAGTGCGCGCGACACGGTTCTACCATCGTCGTCGAGCTCGTCGTCGTGTGAAAAATAAATTCGAGATCGCCTCGACGCTCGGTTACCAACGTCCACCGTCCGTCGCGAAACGTCCGGGCGACGAAAGAACTAACGTATTTACAACCCGACGGGCTTTCCCCTCCTCGACCACGCTGCTTGCAACGAAGGCGTGCTCTTTCGTTTCGTTAGGAACGAAGGTGAAAGGAAAATACTCTTCGAAAGGATGCTTCGAACGAAAGCGCATCGCATTGCCCCCCCGTGACCGCGGAATTCTCGCTGGCGACCATTCGCGTGCTCTCAGTAGTTTCCGCGCGTCCGAAATAATCGTGCGCACGAGTCCGCGATAGGGGAGTCGTAGAAATTTTTTCTGAATTCGGTCGGCAATTGATTCAGTCTATATTGGCGGATGATGTAATTGGGACGGCGATGCATATTCTAAGTTGGTCACTTCTAATTATACGTTCGCCTTCTTTTAGGTATTAAATTAAATTTAGTTTCGTTAAATCATGTTAAAACGTTGGCTTACTTTTAATAATATATAACGGGTGGAATTTATCTTTCGAGATTCCCTGGATTTAGCTCGATTCGTCTCGAGATCCCGTGAGCACGATTCGGGACGCGCGTCTGTAAACGCAGAACCGACCTGTCTCGAGGTATTCTCGAATACCTGTCGACGTCAAATATCAAACAGGGAAAAACACAGCGATGGGTACCATCATGGCGAGAATTGTTTCTCTGAGAACGTCGAAAGCACACTCGAAGTACAGCGAATATTTATAGAAACATCTCGACACTACTGATAGTAACTATATTACCAACGCCGGTAGCCGCTTGTCGAAGTACACGCGAGGATTATCGTCAGACTTGAACGATTGTTCTCTGAAACGACACTCTCTAGTCCCAGGTTTCGGTTCAACTTTTCTCACGATCTCATCATCCTACTCGTATACAGGCCGTCGTAGACTTGTAGCTGCAAACATTATTGGGTAATATTTAGAACACACAAAAAGAAACGGAAAGGTCTGTAAATTACCACGTCTTCGAGTTTACAAGTTCAGCATTGCAATATCTCACTCCACATATCAAAACCCCAATCTGAATGACAGAATAATTTCTAGAACTGAAATATGAAAAGGCCCATAACAGAAACTCGTACCAAGTTTACCCATTAGTCTTTGACACACTGTAGGTACTTTCGAGACATCCACTTCCTCGTATCTTTTCAAGCCGATACGATGCCTCCCAACTAAGTTTCTACCTACAGTTTCCAAACACCCTGTATTACACCGAAAGCCGGCCACAGTGCAGCTCGCTTGGTCCTCTCTCGCGAAAACGCAGCCGCCTGACCAACCCTGGGTGCGTCCATCCTCGTAACGTTCCGTGATCGTCGAGCGCTCGACGCCACGAATTCAAGCAAAGTCGAATATCTACCCGCTCCTCCGTTTGTCCTCGTTTTCACGGCGCGTGAATCGTTCACCGACCGGGGCCAAATGCGAGACCGACAACGACACACGGGGCCCGGACACCGTCCTTCCTTCTTTCCTCGTTTCGTTGAAAGGCAGCCCGGCGTTCCGTAGGGAGCCCCGACTCCGCGCACCTGAAGCCGCAGAACCCAGCCTGTTGTCGAATGTGCCAGAGGGCTCTCGTCGAACGGGTGGCCAAGGGACGGGGCGAGCGTAGGGGGTGGTTAGTCGAAGATTCGCGAGAGCTAGAGCGTCTCCAGGAGGTTCTGTACGAGGAGCGCTGGCGCGGTCACCCGCGCTTTTCCCTTTCTCGGCTGTCTACAGGTACGTACGTTACAACGGGGCGCCCGTTCCAGCTGCTCCGACTTGTTGCTGTCCTGCTCAAGCTGCACCGACACACTGGCGACACGCGGTGTCGAACAGCCGCCCTCCTGCAACAGACAATCCGACATGTTTGTGAGGGGAGAGCCCTGACGTTTACCAGGCTGCGGAGGGTACACGCCTGAACACGCGTAAACGCGGGACTTCCTGCCCCCGTCGACGCCGGCTGATCGATGCCGGTGTCTCCGCCGAGTCGTTAGGCTGATCGAGACTTTGTTATTGCCGGATGATAGAGGGAGGTTGCTCCGGGGGACGCGGGTTGGGATTGTACGACGCGCTCGAGGATGACCAGAGGTTCTTTCAAGGTGAGTTTGTAGGAGAGGTTATTCGTGTTGGATATAATAACGTGGTAAAGTTGAATTTGATCGTGTCGAGGGTGTTTCATTTTAGTTCAAGAATTTCAGATACCTGTGTCTTACTCGGTCCCACATCGTTGGACCTCGTTGCCGTTTACTACGGTTCTCCGAGGGGCGTGCCTATTCCGAATAGAGAACACTGCGCCGAGAAACGAAAAAATAAAGCAAATGGCAACGGGAGAGGAGGAAACGTCGCGGTCCAAAATACCCAAGTTTTTACGAGTTGAACCTTTAACGACTGGAACGAATTGCGCCATGGGAACGCGAGTTGAATAGGGAACGAGGGGACGGGGGAGGCACACCGGCCGAGGGCAGCCAAATCTATTTAATTAGAATTATGGCGATACGACGTGACCGAAGAATCTCAATTAATCTCCGAAAGAGTTTAAAAGGGCACCGGGAAAACGGAGCTACACTCTGTTCGCCGTGTCCGTACCTCCTCGGCAGATTCCGACTAATTTGTTCAATTACTTTTATCGGGATGTTTCCGTGACGGTAAGTATCCAAAGACAAAAATGAACTGAACGAGCGCCGCGGAAGAATGAGGGGGAAGATTAAAACCCGCGGATCAAAGTAAAAGGTTCGCGAAGTGGAAGCAACGTCGAGGAGACTGGGAACTTAATAGAAGTATTAATATTATGTACTCGTCTCGGTCCTCTGTAGAAATACCTCGCGAAATAAAGGTAATAACTTTTACGAATATCATCCGCGGCGTTGCACGATTCGAGCACCGTTGTAGCATCGCACACTTTTTTCCTACATTTACAACGCTGTAGCGCGGTATTATGTTGCACTTATTGTATTTCGTTAGAATTATAACACGTTGGTAAAGGTTACTTCGGGGTACAATTTTACGGTACGATCATTACCGTGGCCATTAACAAGGGGGTTCGAAATTTTCCTTCTCAGTCTGGGATTCGATGTTTATATAATGGGAACGGTACCATTACCCGACCCTTTTTCAACCGTAACTCTGGCTATACCATCGAAGATCATGTTTCAAGCAAATATTATCGTGTAATATCCAAGAAAAAGAGAATAAAGAATGCTTTATATACTGCCCTCTTGGGGCCAAGCGTGAATGACGCTACCCGTAATGTTATCCCAAGCTGAGTGCTTTAAAACGCGTTCCATTCGTGAAAAGTGGCCCCACGATGAACCAAGGGATCGAAAACGGAATATAACAGTTAAAATTACTGACCGACAGGCAGATGTTCCCCTGATGCTGGTGAGCACGGCGACGAGATTCACTCTGCAGCTGCCACGCGCGTATGTAAAGATCCCCGCGATATATGAGGCCGCCTCGTTTTGCTCGTAACATCAGGTGCCACCTGAAACGTAAATACGAAGGAAAAATTTAACATCCCCTCGTATACACTATCCTCGTTCAACGCATCTAAAACAAGTATATTCAATCTCCTTCTTCTTGCGCGTCTGACCAATGATACTCCCTTTCTACTGACTCATGGTTTCACCCGAGACCCGCTCCCTTGCGAAAATGTTCCGCACAGTGTTTTATTCTCGAGAAGATCTGTGTCGAAAATTCACTGTGCACTTTTCCGTACATACCTTGCGCCCCGCGTAATAAAAACGATATCGAAGGGAAGTCGGGCAATAATCGTACGATCCTCCGGCAGACGTTGGAATGAAAACACCTCTCGTTCTTTATCCCGACCAATATTTCTGTTCAGCTGAGAAATATCGTCGCGCGACTCGCGTTCAATAATAAGAAAGGGAACACGCGTTTAACGTACTCGCGATATAAATTGCCAGACGGTGGCAAGTCATGCCAGCATTCACGGTGATGGAGTTCCCCTAGGCGTCGTCCCGGGAGCCGTTCACGCCCTCTCGATAAAATAAATTCGTAAATGACATACCCTTTTCACGCGTCACTTCCGCGCGCAGTTCATTCTGCGGGGCTCGGCTTTTTTCGCGGGCGAGCGGCGTGTTTACGAGGCGGAAAAGAGGGTGAACATCAGGAGTCAATAGTCGAGCTCCACGGGAGGACGCGCCCGATCCTTTATCATGTCGCATACTCGACTCGCGGCATTAACCACCGAGCATTCGATACCTTCTCGCGTTACTAGGTCGAGCATTTGTCAAGGCTACTGGCCAATCCATCCTTTCACAGTCGACGCAATTAAACTGCAGCACCGGACACTATTGCGTGAAAATTCGGCGTGGGAGTGGTTCCTTGGGAAATCAGAAAAGCGGAGATAATTTGAACCCCGAATCAATGTCATCATACAAAGACACAAGCGGGGACGTTATAAAATTCCGCTCCGAGGGAAATACCCCCGCGAACGTTTTGCTAAACGCATCCCACGAATATTTGCGCACTGCTTCCGCTAACGTAGTGGGCCGTGATAATTTCCATCACCCTCGGAATTTCCTTCGAGATAGAACGTTCCTTGCTCTAGCTCTTCGCTGCGCTCTCTTCGCTTCGGAAGGAAATAAAAGGCAGTGTTCCACCTTTTCTTGCTTCATCACTTTCTGCCTCTTTCCTATCCTCTCCCTTCTTGTCTGAACATCGTTACGCTGCTAATTGCTCGCTGCTAACTGTAGGTACTGTAGTTAATTCTCTTTCAATCGAGGTCACTCTTGCCACTTCTTTAGCACGATGTTGAAAGTTCGTGTCTCTCTGTTGTTTTCTCTGGTATTTCATTTTTCTAATTAATCTGGTCATGCTAATATCATCCGGTCACGCGAAGCTACTCTTTCATTTATGGCTGAATGATTCTCACGAATTCTCGCTGCGCCAAAGCCTCTATGGCGCATTCAGTCAGCTGAGTAATCCCGATCGTTATCAAGGCCGTCGCATTTATCCGAGACCAGTTACGCCAGACTCCAGGTGGCACGTTTCCATGTTGGGTAAATCGGGTGCATCGCTCGCATGCATCGGCCTGTGATCACTCTGCCTATATTTTCTTGTACTCCTCGTTACCGAAATTTTCACGCTGCTAACCTGATCGTTCGCCCGTTCACCGCTATCGCGAGGCATTTTCTCTCTGCGTTAGATTAAAATCATTTCTCTCGCTTTTCTCCTTGCCACTGATACGATTTCGATCTGAACCGCGTCTTATAAGGAGGATCCAATGCTGCAAACAATATATATTCCTCAGTGATAACTGTGAAACAGGACTGAAATCTACGCGATTCTGCAGCAAGTTGTGAACTCAACAGCAACAAAACAGCAGATAAACTGTTCAAATAAATTCCCAGAAAAAGGCGAGCCGCTCTAAAACAATTCATAGATAGAGAAGCGTGCGCCTGCGAAACATTCTGCCGCCGTAATTCTCGCTAATCTACCATCCGAACACTTTCCCCGTCCACCAACAAGAAACCGAATTGTTTTGTCAGACAATGCACACTCCTCGCCCCTTCCTCGCTTCGTACTTCGTTCCACCTGTTCGCGACACGAAACCGACCTGGGAGCCTCGAGTGTTTCCTCCGCCCTTCTCAATCCCTTTCGACGGGGCGTTCCAATATCGAATTGGAAATTGAACATCGTCGACGAGCAAGTGGTATGAGGACGGAAGGACGCGTTGCGTTCGAGCATTTACGCGAAATAGTCTAGTACTGCGCAACGGTCATAATGAAGTGGGATCGATCAGTTGGTAGGAAAACGATAGACAGACTGAACCATAGTGCTCCATGAATTATGAAATGGCTATTTAGTAGGGGAAGATAAAGGTCGTTTCAGCTGTAAAGAATGGCAGGATCAGAGGGACGGCTGTAGAGGAAAGATGAAAGTTAATACAGGGCGAAAGTGAGTGAGAATAGGGAGAAATGGATAGTCCAAACGGCCTAAGCAATATTGAATCGCGCTGGTCTACCGTGAAATCGTTCGCAGGTAGCTTGATCTGACGTTATGGTACGACTTCCTGCCAGTCGTCATTTCCCCTCCTGTGTCGCGTTCGATCTGAATCGTTATTGCACCGTGGCAAGTGATTGTCGACGCAGTATCGTTTGACGATATGGAGGTGATACCGTAACACTGAGCCGGAGAGTAACTTGCGTTCCTGTTCGAATTTCGAATGCCTTGATACGTCGTATGGGAAAGGATAAAAAGGAAGGCTGAGAATTATATGATTTACGTAGTTGTTAAATAGTGGCAGAATTGAGCGGATATGACGTGCAACAATTTAAGATAATAGAGGGGGGGGGGGTGTACAGATGAAGGAAGAATTTGCTATACGTGAAAATATTTGCGTTTCTCTGGAGTAATATTTGAGCGACTGGAAAAATCACGAAACGAGAATGTTTTAGAACCATTATTTTTTCCTACTTTTAAAAAGTACGATCTTTCGGGAATATGTATTTCCGAAAAAAAAAGAAGGAGTGCTCTGGCGTGAACAGGTGCGCACGCAATTCCCGACTCGACGGGCTGAAACTAGTGAGCGTCAGTAAATTCCCGATTTATCAGCTCGGCGAGCGCTTAACGCAACGGTGACGACGTTATCGTTTCCCGTGGAATCATCCCCCTGCGAGCAGTGGCTTCTCTCGGAATTTATATGTTCGAAAAAGGTGGAACATAAAGAGTATGTCGCATATCGCGATGGAATATGACAGTTGGAAGCTTCGTAATACGTTCGGACACTTTCCAGCCGGTATCTTTCATTTCAATCACTAATTGCGCTCTTTGCACACAGGGGACATTTTATTAACTAGAACCGTTCAAATATTTACCATCTAAAGTTTCATAAATCTATCGGGAGTGTATCATGAACTGTGATTCCCTAAAAAAGTATCCACCATTCCAAAAATTCCAAACGAGCGATCTTTTGGTTTTCCAATTGTACCTATTCCTTTGTTCGAATCCCTGACACCTCCATTGATTGCTGATAAATACAAACCTCGCGTAGCTTCTAACAAACGAAGGGCATACGTCGATGCATGCCTGCACACCTTGTTCGTTGTTCATTGCTCTCGCGCGATAACGTCCTCCCCCACCTGCGACATCGATGCGCATATTTTCCGAAAAACGGAGAAAAGGGATATTGTTTACGCGACTAACGCGAAGCGCGAGTGTTATCCAATATTTCCATCGTGGAAGTCGGCCACAGTTCTGCGCTTTATGCCGCGCTGCAGCGCGCCAGGCTTTTCGAATTTTCAGAGGGAATAAAAACAGATCGAACCGGGGGTCAGTAATGCTTGATAATTCCCTATGAAACGGCAAAACGGTTCCTGTGCTCGCGAGCGCGTGGATAATGCGTGACGCACCCCTTTGGCTCGCACGTAACGTAATTTTAATCCCGTGACGCGTTAACCTCCGCCATGGGAACGCTATCGACTCAAAGCGACCGCTTTTTGATCGTGCATTTAAATAACATCGACTATGATAGACGGTAATGCTCCCGATAGTCGATTGCAAAGTATGTTCGACAAATCGCGACGCATTCACGGTGGAATTTCAGAATTGTACCGCCGAATCATTTCGCATTTTCTACAATCCTCTCGCGTTCCAGAATCTCCCCCAATGGCGAGCAAATTAAATAACGGGATTGTTCAAATATCTTTCGCGTGGTATCTTTAAATCGAATTTAACCGGCAAACAAAAACTTTTAATCAGCCATTATTCAGCGAGGATGTTCTTAAATTTTCTAATGAGAGGAACCCGGGTTCACGTTCTGCGGACTATGACAATTTTTCAGGGACAGTGTATTCGAAGAAATTAGAAGATTATACTTGAAACAACGATGGAAGTGGCGTAAATAGAAAAATTTACTTTTTTGGGGGACTTTAGCATTTATCACAGTGATGATACTTGGATAGCGTGCTTTGTAAGGTTCAGTCTCAATTAATTACGTTAATTTATCATTTCACGCTGGATAAAAGAACACAAGTATATAAAATGGCAATGGACGTTCAGAATGGCCTCTCTCGAGACCTGGAACGGTAGCTGGTGGTTCGAAGCGTAAATGGTTGCGGGAGTTAATCGACGGAAACCACCGACGATTTATGAGAAATTAATCTTACATTCGCGCAGCCGTTGCAAAGTGAAAATCGACTTGCCGTGTATCGAATTGGCGTGAAAGCAAACAAACCGGAAAAATCACGGGGGTGCGCGAGCTCGCCAACAATTCGCTCGTTGTTCCAACCGCACATAAATCGTCGAATGTTTCGCGAATAACACCGAGGTGAAAATTTTTCATCAAAATTTTTAATTACGGCTGTTCTAATAACATTTCGTGCAGTTTGTGTTTATATATTGACTGTAAATATTGGAGGCGCGTGCAATAAATGATATTTCACAAACATAACTGATAGTATTAACTTGCACGTTTCATGCGCTGGAAATAATTCCAAAACATTATACATCACTCAAAATGTAATCACGAACTCGCAAGTTGCATCCATTTAAACGTTTCCCATTGAATTTCATAAATTTAGAAGTTATGTGCTTGCGGATATACAGGGTTTGGAATAATTCACGGTACGATCGTAAAGGGGATGGTGATTCTTATAATAAAATAGGTTGCACCCTGCCAATATTTCTGCTCAACCCGTTCATCGATACTGACTGGCACGGTTCTTGAGGATTTATGCGTACCATGATTTGTATTATATACAAAAGAGAAAGAGAGAGGAGGGGGTGAGATCACATGGTTAAACGTTGGCCAGTTCCGCAGTTCTTCTACTAAATAATTCATAACCGCTGAATAATTCATAAGTCGAACGTAGTGATGGGATGAACAATGAAACGGTCGAAAATGTGGTGTAAGATTTGACAAATTTATCGCTTTATGGTTTATTTACAAGCGCGTTGGTGCGCGCGCACAAGCGTGCCGTTTCAGTATAAGCGCAATCCACTTGAACGGCGAATCAATATTTTCTGGAACGCGGTGGTGTGCACAAGGGCGAGGGGGGGGGGGGGAATAAATAAACGTTCGGCTGTATGGTATTTCATTATTATTACGGAAACGGGTTGTGCGTGTAGATATTCCTGGACGATCGTGTCGGGCTATTTTCGAATCGTCGGCTTCGAGGCAATTTCTTTCTGGGAGGAATGCTAAATTCGCTCCAACAGGTTTAACCAATTTCAGAATGTAGAAAGGTATATCGGTTCCATTAGTAATTAAAAGTATCAGTGAACAGTAGGGTGGTTACAAGAAATCGATGTCCGAATTTTTTCGACGGGAACCCCTAAAAAGTTGCCAATGGGTAAAAAAATGAGATCCTGAAAGTTACAGCTCGATCGGATAACGTTAAGACCTGCCTCATCAGCCCCAAAGTATGAAAAAACAGCTATTCTTCTAAAAAACGCTTCGGAATTTCGCTTCGAAAACTTTGAAATTGCCGACTGTGAACCTGCTTTTGTCCCGTAAGATGGAAAAAGAAATATAATATTTTAAAAAGTATACACTTAAAAACTTATACTGAAACATTACTTTAATGTGTTTGAATGCAAAGAATTCAACAAGCAACAAATGTATGGTTAAAAAGTAATTTTATCACGTTTATAGCGAATTTTTCCATTTTCTTGAAAAAGTCGATTTTCCGGGTCCAATCCTCGAAAAAGCTAAATATCTTCGGATCTGTACGTTTGTCAAGCAAGTTGTAACAATAAAAATTGTAGCCAGGAACATTCTCTACAAAACTAAAAAAAAACAAGTTCCTAGCATAAACCGTTTTAATGTTATAGCGGAAAAACTCAGATTTTTTTAGAAAAATAGCTGTTTTTTCATACTTTAGGGCTGATGAGGCAGGTCTTAACGTTATCCGATCGAGCTGTAACTTTCAGGATCTCATTTTTTTACCCATTGGCAACTTTTTAGGGGTTCCCGTCGAAGATACGATTAAAAAAAAAATTTCCCCCTATGCCTTATAACCACCCTAGTGAACAGTTAATAATAGTGACTACTGGACTTGATTGTTCCGTTACGCCCGCAGCATTAATAACTCCGAATTGCGGCTAGTATTTTCAGCTAAACTCAGCAGCACGCGCATTAATTTCTAAAAGAAAAGAGTAAGGTTACCCAGGCACGTAAACAAATCCGCAAGCTCCGCTCGTTTCACTCGCGCGACTATTAAGCCCGCGCGAATGAAAAGAAAAAAGATCTCGTAACGAACTTCGAACTATCAACTCGACGGAAACTACACGCGACGCGGCTGCCCCTCTAATATAGACTTCCGCCGGCAGAAAACAAAGAGGCAGACTATTGTAATTACTCCGTTCTCCACCAGCACGGGTGCACACGCACACGGAGGAAGCCGGGCCGTGAAACCGTTCTTCCAGTTCCGTACTTCCGCTGGCCTGCGAGAACGCGCGCCGTTTACACCCCCTTTCGTAACCCTCCGCCATCACCCCGCCGCCCTATCTTCTCGCGCCGATTGCGGTCTGGGCGGAAGATTTATATTTGCATTTAAAATCTGCACGCAGCGGCACATCTATCAAACGGCGCATATTGAATTCTCGCGCGCGGCAGTTACAGACCGACACCCTCGCACGCTGCTGTCCACTTTCCACCTTGTTTCCCCCAAAATATACCACCCCCCTTTCGGCGTGGACAATCGACCCCGTTTGCCACGCCTTCGTCACCCCGCAGTTTGCACAGCAAAACTGCACGTCGCTGGGCTGATTTCTGCCTGGAGAGTACACGGGAAGGGTGCTGCCCGCGGAAACAATTTTTAGGTCAAAGGGTGCAGTTTTCATTGCATAGAGCACCTATCCACTTTGCCGGAATATCGCCGCTGAGTGGCTGAACGGATATTGTCAAATGCTGCTTTGCAAAACACTGTTCGTTGATTAGTTTCAACAGAAACACGTGATTCGGGAAATTTCTCAGGATTGGAGGGCCAGTGTAATTTAGTACCTAGTAGATTTAAGGAGAGTCAATTGACGTATGATCTCAGAATTGTTCCCTAGAGGTGCGAATGCACGATGAGATTTTATAGGATGAGACAAAAATCTCGGCAACAGCTAAATGTAAACAATGGAAATAGCCGCGATAGATGAGATTTTGCAAAATATGCTCATGTGAGTCTAATTTCATGAAACTAAAGACAAAATAATTAAAAAATAATGAAATAATTGTGTCATGAGATTAAAGTCTCATGCGAGACACAATATTTTTGTCTATCGTGGATTTGCACCTATACACTTTTATCTGCCCATAGTTTTTGGAACGTATTCAAGGAATCCTCCGGTTAGACGGATCGAACCCCTCGCCGACGCGTGGATTATCGATCAGGGAATCGGGCCATAATTTCGTGCAGGGAGGAAGAATTGATTCCGGGGGGTGCGCATACGGTCGTGCAAGCCCAACAGGGGGCACCGGCTGCAAAAGCAACGGGAATCGTCAGCGGCAAATTTACCGTGGCTGTTTTATAGACGCTATTTTCGCTGCGGGGCGCGGGAGGATTACTGTGCGCGGAAGAGGAAAAAGAAACGGGGGGGGGGAAGGGTGGAAGAACGACGAGGGCGAGAACACAAGGGGCGAGCACGGTATGCATATCCTATAATCAGTGTGCGTACGCATGCATGCGAATGTGTATCGTACAGAAGAAACGATCGGTGGTTCAGCGATTCGGGGACGAAAGTTTCGCGTGGACCACGGAAATCACAGCTCCTCCAGTTGCCCCGATCATCCGTTTGCGCGGCAGTAAATGCTCGCGACTGTGCATTTTTAATTAGAACTCGAGCGAACGAGGCAGCCACAGGGAGCTTCCGTTTACTCTTGCTAATTTACTTTGAGCAGTTGAGGCTGAGTCGCGGCTGCTACGCTGGGATTTCGGATCTATCTTTCCCCCTACCGGTGTCTCCTCAAATAAGATCTCTAAAATTCCTTATCACCTTGAGCTAGTCAGTGGTAGGTATCAGAAAGCTCTGAAACGTATTTCCCTCGAATTTTCAGATGGATAAAATCAAACGGAACCACGAACAAATACACGCATCCTTTTTCTATCGCGCTTCGGAATTCTATCAATCAGAAGTGGCATTAGTGTTACGTTTACTCACCTGGTGATAAGTTGATGAACTCTCGGCCACTGACCCCGCGACCTCAGGATCCTGACCGTTCCCAAAAGCGACGATCTGTGCGAGGGCGAGACTTCCATGGCTTTGAGATAGTACTTGAGGGAGTGTAGCCATTTCCCTGAAGAGACGAAGGACGATTTGGCGTGAGTATAAAGCCGGGACGAGCACGGGCGGAGGGGGGATGTACTACTATAGGGCTGTTTCGTGGCGGAGTTTCGACGTTGTTTGGCTACTTTAAACTACTTTAACCCGTACTTTGGACCGTCGTAATGGGGACGCGGGGGGGTTTATCCCTCTGAAGCAATTCAGTCGTTTTACCGCTGTCACTTACCGTTTTGGTACAACCAGGAAGCATATTCCGCCAGATGGTCTGGGCTTCGGGGCTGCAGACGGACCACGTGTCTGAGAAGGACCCCCGCAGCCGGACCGGTTGCCAATCTTGCTAGAACTAGGTAGGCGGGCGTGTACGCTGGATCCAGCGACACGCATTTCTGCAGCATTCGTATGCATTCCTCTGTCCTGTTAGTTTTCCTGAGGAGAGGCAATGAATTTGTGGCGTATTAAGTTAGGCAGTTCTGATATACATCTGAAACGTAACATACAAGTAATAAAACTCAATGATGAGGAGCCATCAATGAAATTTCTTCGTCTAACGAATCATTGAGTACGTGACGCTTTTTGTTAATTGCACAGGGAGATTTCGTTGGAAAATTCCTCCGCAGCGAAAGGCTGAAAAATTTATAGTCTATATTTCCCCGTGTCTCGCAACGGTAGGTACGAGACGAAAATGCTGCGTAGCGTGGCGGATATAGGTGGTAGTGGGCGCGAGGCACGCACAGCCTCGTTCCTCCCGTCAATTAAACTTTAATTTATCAAGCAGGAGGCGTTAATTAAACTTTAATTTTGACCAGGCCGCCAGAATTACCCTGCCACAATGAATTTATCGCGGAACATGCACTTCGGTCTACCTCGATATACCATTAATAAAATAGAACGCGCGGGAGCCGAGATTCTTCCTGCGCCTCTGTTTACTCCGCGCGATGGAAGACTCCATTAGCGTCCCCCGGGTGTTCCGTGTCGTGGGAGCGAAAACAATCCCTGATTTCGACATTGTTCCCCCAGTCGAGCTTTTTCCCCGTTCTCTCACCTGAAGCAGGTGAACTAATTCTTCCCTCGCGATCTTCAATGTTACGCAGTGAAATACTCAAGGGAATATAACGGTGATCCTCACTAATGGCGATCTTCAAACGATTTCAAGTAGAAAAATTTGTGGGCCCATTAGCTTCGGTGAGTTCTTAGCTCGTGAAAGTATTTTAAATGTTCTTAAACTAAGACGTTGTTACACTTCATATGTACATCCCTCGCGTGATTACACGAATTTCCCACAACTGCTCATCAAACGCATCCATTCACTGACCTGTAAAGTTGGCCCAGATTGTAATGAGCGTTCACGTGCCCCGGCTGAGCGTTTATCGCTGCCAAAAAGTGTTGCTCCGCTTGGTCGCCCACCGTGAGCGTACCCAGGTTGTTATGCGCGCTTGCGTACGTCGGCCATAGCCTGAAATCAAATAAACGACGCTTATTTGCGAAGTGATTAATGGCCAGCGAAACACGGGGCATTATGGTACGATTAATCGTCGGGGTTAATCCGTTTCGCCGTAAGATACGTGCACGTGCAATAATTGCCGATCGGGCTGGAAGCTCGTATAGCGTTAACTTTACCTTCGCGTGTTTTAAAAGTGAAAAACGCTAAATGACTGCAAAATAACGACATGTAGAAAGTACACTGACGTTAAACATACAGTCACGCTTAAATAACGAATCATCCGTGGACCTCTACCCCGAATCCTCTGAATCAGACAGCAAGCAGCGACTACTTTAAGTAGTACAGTCAGAAATTAATCAGCCCTCACGCGTTACGAATCGACAATGGCATATTGCTTCCCTTCCAGAGGAACAGAGGAATTTCAATACATTCATCAGTTCCGACTGGCATTATCCACGCAATATTCACAGCTCGCTATACCCCGCACAGCCATGATTATTGCGTCGACTACGCACACTTGCAGCGGGGAGGGGGAGGGCATTTCGAGCGGGCTCGCGTTTTCGGCGCGCTTTCAGCGCGGTGCCCCCTGTCGTTTGACCAGATAATTTGTGAATTCCGCCAAAACACTATTTTCGGCCCCGGTGGCGTAGCGGGCGAGTTAATTAACGGGACTGTGCGGAAGCTCGCGCACAACGAAGCCAGGGAACGACGGCTAACGAGCCGCGACCATCGCCCAGGGTCAATAAGAGGTCGCTGCTCCCTCCCCTGTCACGGTCGTACGCCGCGTGCTTCCCTGTTGCCTCGCGCACTACGAAATTGTTGCAGTTTTCCCCGCCGAAAAAGGGGAAAACCGCGGGGGCTGGTGTAACGCGCTATGAATCTCGCGACAGTGACAAAGCGCGGTGGCGAGCGGGGTTTCGGTGCAACTTCGCCGACAGGGATTTAAGGATTACGTACGTACACGCGTCACTGTGGACAAATAAAGGGTGAACGTGGCAAAAGCAGGCAAATTAGTTAATTCCTCCCCGGGAAACAGTGACGCGCGCTGCGCGCTGGAAATTACATTTTTACAAAAGCCCCTTTATTCCGCGGATATATTAAAAAACGAGACTTCGCGCGCGGGGGATTGAAGAGCGCGACGATTTAGCCGCCGGTTAATTTCGCCGGCCTTGTCGGCTTCCGAAGGCAATTTAGAAGAAGCGTAGTTAGCGGAAATCTATTACGGGCGGGCAGCGCGTTCGGACGAAAGTTTTCTTAACTTCCTGACGGGGAGCGCGTATATATTGTGACAGCGACTCTTTTGAAGCCGCGCAATTTTAGGTAACATCGGGCCGGGGATTAAAGAGCAATATTATATTTCTGCCGGGAAGCCGGCGCGATTCTGGGAACTCCACTTTTCCGGCGGAAGCGAATTTAAGAAACTAGAATTCAACTTCGCCGCCGAGGGGGGCGCGGGCATCTGGAAGATTCCTCCGGGAGAAGGGATCGCTGCGTTTCGCAGTAACCACGATAACGGGAAACGATAGTGTCCCTGATTCAATATCAGCGACGCGAGGTATAGAGGAGCGGATTTGTAGAAACAGAAATATCGCGATGGACTTCTGAAGAACGCGAGTTTCGATCGCCTCGATTCCTTTTTACCTAAAAACAAGCGTTCTTAATGAAGTGCTAGGCGAAAGCGATCCCAGCCAGCGATACATAATTACGCGGCAAAGGAACTCGCGAACAACCGGCCCAAAACGAGACCAGTTTAAATCACCGTGCTCGACTTCCAAGATTCAAATGATTTTCCCGTGCGCTGGAAGCCGACATGAAACTTCTGCCTCGCGGTGTACGTCTAAATTGCTTCTAAGCATGAAACTCTGTGCTTAATAAAATGTCACTCGCACCCTTTCGGCTACCCACCCCGTTCGTGCCGCGCAGTCAGCTACAGAATCGTGCTGTCGCACGGAGAAGCGGAATTTACGTATCCGAGATCCGCTGTTTCTCGCTGAAGCAGCACGTTAACGCCACGTGAAAGGTTGCATTAACACAATCCCGATCCAACGTGCGAATTGTTTCGGTTTAATCAACCGAATAGTAGTGCTCACTTCAATCATTCCGCACAGAAACGTAGTCTACAATCTACATTTCTTACGCTTCTGAATAGCTTCAACGCTGGAAAGCACAATTACCTATCATTTTATGAATAAATAAACCTATTCGTACTACTGGACAGCAATAAGGTAATCCAGACTGTCTCCCAGCCCTCTCGACTTTCAATTTTCCTGCTACACTCTGGAGGAATGAACACGTAAGGAATAAGGATCCATCGCAGGACCCAGTGATATATCCATCATCACCATGCCGTAAGATCGACACTTACAGCTTCTCTCCGTTCGGAAGAAACCAAGTGACATCTGCACAGCCACGCGAGCCAACGAATAACTTGGATCCCGTGACATCTGTCCCAGCAAATTGACTTTGCCAGAACGTCGTCGAAACGACGGTGGCCTTATCGCGCGATATTCGATATTAAGAAGGGGTGTCGCGGGTGGCGATGCACGGCTGGCCGCCGTAACGCCGGCTGGTGTATTAGGGGGACAATGGCGGGCGAGAGGAAAAACTCGGGGGACAATGTGACCGGGGGTGGGATATCCTTGGTCTAGTTGCTTCGTAACGGCGTAACTGGTCCGCCAGGGGTTGGCTGCGAGAGGGCTCAATAAGGGAGGCGAAGTCGAGATCGAAGAAAAATACGGAGATAGGATTCTCGCGCGGGTTACACAAGGCTGGAACGGAGGAAAGCGGATAACGGGGACAGAAAGGAATCCGACGTGAGTGGATCGGCCAGCGTCGAAAAAGAAAAGTATAATCCAGACGGGTATTCTATCGCGTCTGTGATGCATGTTCACGCTCCCGCGGCGAATCCGTTTTATTCGACGCGCCCGGGATGGATCGTGCGCCTCTTTTCCCTCCCCTTTTTTTTTTCTCTCGTCCGTTTATCCTCCGAAGAGTTTCATCTATATTTAAGTCGCCGGCAACAATATTGATTCCCGGCTGAAATATTTCGACGACCAACATTTTTCGGACGTTTCCAACGATTTACTGGCACCGCGGAGACAAGACTCTGCCGGGGAGACGAATTTATTCGAATCCGCGACTGATTGCTGCTAGCGTTATCCGATCTATTTAGGCGGAAAGTTGGGTTTTAATAGACGAAGGTAGTTTTGGAATATTTAAACTTGAAAATTTGGAGGCAGACGTTAAGGGTTAATTATAGGGGGTGTTTTTTTTTAAATTGGACGGGAAAGAAGTGCGGAAGAGCCAAGGTATTCTTTATACGATTAACAACCCGTAGATCAAACTCCACAGCCTCGAATCCCGTTAAAATTATCGTTAAATTAATCTAAAACCAAACTTTACATAGTGGCGAGATAAATGGAAGGATAAGCTCGCCGCTGATTATACCCCATCGCCATTCACCCTCGCCAGGCGATATAAAACAGTTCCCGACAGCGAGATGTATCAGACTTTCCCGCGAAACGTCGATGAGAGTGCCAGTTTCTCGTGAAATACGGTGACGTTAAATCGCGGACAGGTGAGCACAGTTGAAACATTGATTTACCGATGATTTCGGAGCGACGTTCCTACCCCATTCGATTTCCTTAATCGCGAGAAGCGTTGGACGATTCGCTTCCGGCCGAGTTGGAGTTTCTGTTGGAGGACGCGTGTGGCGAATACCAGAACGGGGGAGGAAAGAGTTTCCACGACGCAGTGCGTGAAGCGCGAAACGAAGTTCCATCTTATAACATTACAGGATTGGGGCAGGACCCTTTCGGCGTCTCGAAAGCGAGAGATACTCGTCGCAGAGGCCGCCACTTCTCTTCGTGCTTGTATTTCTCAGAAAGAGGATTCCTCGGAAAACGCGTTGCTCTTGCCGTAGATAAAACGCAATCCCTGGGAGCTGCTAAGGAAACGTGCGGGTGGAATGCGCGGAGGAAGCTGATGGAAAGACGGTTGCGTCAGGAATTGAGATATCGCGCGGAGTGTCGCGTGGAAATTCGGACCGCGGTCGATTCCGGGCATCAAAAATGTATGGTACTATGTGAAGAATTAAATGGTGGAGCACTGTGTTTCGTTCGGCTAATGCACCTTGAATATTTCTTCAACTACCGACTCACCAATCGCCTTTTAAACGACAGAAGGCGGGAAACTTTCTCGATAATTTTAAATAATAGAAATTGCGGTCGGAACGAGTTTAAAATTGGAACGAAAGAAGCGAGGCAGGTTCTTCTGAACCGTTTGTACGCAGAAAATGGGAGATGCTTGAAAGGCTAACTTAATAAGTTCAATTAGAAACGACTGACTACGTTTGGAGCGAAAAAATGCTCCTTCCACGATTTCTTTCTTATACGCTACACGGTACAATATTGTAATTGCAAGTGACACTTCCGCAGAAAGTTTCTGCTTAAACATGTTTTTAAATAGCAATATATATTTTAGTCAGCTCTTTCGTTTGGAAATTGCAGATTTTGGGGATATTAAAAGTGTTTCTTTATGGTTCAATAGATAAATGAGGCGAAGTATTGGAAGAAATCCTTGCTTTGTGAATGTGAATGGTGAATAATACGGTCAAAAGTGTTTGTAAAAGTGTTGTATAACAATCAATTATCATTTCATCAATTATCATTTCAGTTACAAACGCAAGCAATCCCTCGGGTCTAGTAACAATATGCAACTAAATTATTGCCAATTATTCTAAGTAACCAATTATTGATGGAAAACGTATCGAGTTACGTGAACAACAGCCTGCCAACCAAGGGAGTAGAACTCGATTCTTCAAACTTCACACATTCTGCCAGTTAATTTAACGCCTTCATTAAACTTCCTCGTACTACTTCCTCTTGAAAGATCGCCAAGACGCGTAGCACGCTCGGGAGAATAACTTGAGATCGAGTTAAGAGAAAATCAATCGACCGTCCCTTCTAAACTCGCTCGTACGTTCACGCGAGCGCAAGCGCGTCAACGTAGACTCAAGGAGCAGCGATTTCAACAGGGAATTCGCACTATGGCAAAGCTTCGTGGCAGCGATAAAGGAAAGAGGATTCTCTGGATCATCCATAACATACTACCGCCTAATTTCGATCGAAGAAGATGAAGCTAACCTGAAACTCAGCCCATGTGACACAAATTAAATCAAAAGCGAAATTCGAACGAAAGTTAGAAACAGCTAAACCAACGAAGGAAGTAGCTTCTGTTTCATCAGTTCGCTAACGGGAAAGTCAACGTGGCCGCAGGTAATTCGATAGACATCAACATCCACCATCTTCAACAGATGTCGGACACCCTCCACGGCACGTTGGAAACCAAACACGGTTCGACTTTCGACGAGCCTTCATATCTCGTGATCTGACCAGCAGCATCGCGGCGGAGGTCTGCTGAGAGCTTCGCTCTCAAGCTCCGACTGCTTACCCTCGCCCGAAAATATCCCCGGGGCTATCCGACTCGCAGGAAAGTTTTAATTAAAGCCGCTTTGTTGAGTGTTCCGTGTACACGGCCACTCTTTTCTCTCCCCACACCCCCCACCCCCCACGGGTCCCCCTTCATTCTTCTTTCGCTCGCGCTGATAAAGGCTACGGACACGAAATCTTTCCGCGAGATACGATCGTCCGCGGGCAATTTAAGAAATTGTGGCTATTAAAGCGTGTCCTGGGAATTCTCTCGGTCATGCGATCGAACTCTTTTGTTCCGCACGCTCCGAGCGTTGCAAAGCTCGCCGCTGGGACGGGGGAGAACGATCCAGGAGCGGAGATGCGGGTGGAACGAGTAGCTGGGATTGGGTAAACGAGCTTCGATAAAACTTCACCGCGCGACAGATATCGCGAAATATAATATAAACTTATATCGGAGAGAAAGCAGGAATTCTCCCCACTTTCTTGCACCCTCGGAGATACACCGAACGCCGCCACGTCCGCGAGATTACAAATGAATCCCCTCTTTCGTACGTACATGTTTGTTTTTTATTAGTCCACCTAAAGTGCCCTTTCAGCCGTCGAAATCACCGTCAGAGGAACCGCCCGCCTCGAGATTCTTCCGAATGACACGGTGAACATGCGGTGTCGAAATTGGCAAGGAGGGGGGAGTGAAAGATGGAACGGTCGGTCTCCGGAGAGGGTGACGGTGGAAACCTCGATATTTACACGTCAGAGGATAGAACCCCGGCGATGTAACCGCAAGGGTGTCTCCAACCAGCGGCGTCTCTTTATTGGATAATAAATAACCTGTTTCATTTATAAGAAGGAGATAAAGTGTGGTGGAGTATGTTAGATATCTACCCCGCGGCGCACCCTCTTTGCCCGCCATCTTTTCACGGGGGGTGGACGGGGGGGGGGGGTTGGTAAGGGTTACCCTGTTCCTTTAATAGTTATTTAATGTCCCCGCTGGTGTTTCGCTGACTTTGTGCTTCGCGTCAAAAATGTTCAGATCGTCGCTGTGACAAATGGACGGTCGTAAATCATCTTGTGTATTTTAGACAGCGCGACGTAACACGGCCAGGCAGGAACGGCTTGTTGTGTGTTCAGGGTGGACAGACGCGAGCAGCCACACTTGCTGGACGACGGTGTTACAAATTGTCCAGGTTGGTCATTTCCTTCGGAAGAATTGCCGGGTGGTTGCTCTGTTTCGTAGCTGCTGGATGTTGAGCAAGGTTTGACCGAGTTAAAGCAACGCTTGTAACTTGGAAGCGGTCTTTTATAAGAAAATACGAGTGCGCAATCTTTATAGATCGTGCAATCACATTTTTCGCGATTCCCCGTTTCGATAAATATCTTCGAATTATTAATCTGGAGCTACAATAGTCTGCTCTGGCCACAATACTTTGCTCAGGCAAGTTTAAGTAGTACGAGCCAAAGAAACGTATCAAGTCAGACGCTGCGTATCTCATAGATCGACCCGCACGCGCACTTTACTTTTATTCTACTACGTGCAAACTTCGCTATCCTTTCATTAACTCCGCCTATTCCGTTTGCAAATGGATTTAGACAATATGCGTCAGCTTGATAGCAATATCCCGGGAAGCTTGCTCGATGGTAGTTGCGCGTAGTTCGGTTCTTGCAGGATATCCTGCCCGTAATTTTCGATAGACCGAGTTTATGGCTGCAGAGGATCGTAAAGTTAAGGCAACGACAAAGCTCGGATAGAAGGACATAGTGTGGGCGAGGCGAAGCAAGAACGAAGAGAAAGGGGCTATCGGCTGTACAGCGAGTCCGACTTCCCATTAAAGCGCTATAATGGTATTCCGCGTGTCGGGTGACGTACCGGAACTGAATAAAAGAAACTGCTAATTTAACTGCATCTCGCAGCTCATAGGTTGCGAAACACTTAATTTTCTCGGTGTTCGCGAATCGTAAGCAGCCGCAGGAGTTAACCCTGCGGGGTAGTAATGCATTTGCTTTGCGTAAAACACTTTATGGTCCCTTCTTTATCACAATTAGAACTAATCTCAAGTACTTTTTCGAGTACGTGTTGCTGGCGAGGTGTGATGACTTTAGGTACTCAGCTACACCTTCGCTTTTAATTTTTGAATTATTAAAACGAAAGGTCGTTAATCATTGAGGATAGTAGAAACATCGATTCTTCAATTCGAGCCGATGTGGTAGTGTGACGCGAGCGCCGAGCATCAGCACGTATAACGAATGTATGGCTGCGATGCGGGATAATAGCGCGGCACCGTGGAAACTGTGCGGCCAATTTATTCACCGGCGTTTCCGGGGGGATGAACAATACCAGCCTGTAGTACGTTCGCTGGTCTTTCCTACTACGGCGAGCGCAGTCCCATCATTGTTCGAAAACGACAATGATCTATTAACTCGTGGAAACGCCCGCCGAAGGTGGGCTGATTCTCAATTGCCGCCCGATAATAATCGTCCATCTTTCCTTTCGATTTCCCGGTCGATTATTACGTCGATAATACGACCAACTTAGCGGTGGACGTCCAATTTCTTGGACCGTCTTACTAGTGGAGTTTAAATTAAAACTTCCAGAAGAATGCTTACCAAGAACTTTCCAAAATCACTTTTAAAAGTACAAGCAATGTATAAGCGTCACTTTTCCCCCATCCCCACTTAGCGAATGAGTTGGTACTTTTACTTAGCCACCATTCTACGGAACTGACGTTAGAGAATTCTCCGTTTCAGTTCGCAGTTCGCATCTTCAGTTTATCGCGCCGTGATGGCATTACGAAGCATTCCACTTTCTGTCTATAAGAATATTGAATTCTGATGCGAGAAGGAACTGGTCCCCAACGCGACATTTCCTTCGACAGCTGAAGACTTAAGTGGATCGCATGACATCGAGATATACGTGCCCACTCTTTCAATGATTGCGAGCCCCAGTAAAAGCACGAGAGACTAGTGGAACGATCATTGCAAATTCCTCTTAAAATGGAAACGAATTGACCGCAGTTCCCTTTTGTTCCTCAGCCTGGACAGGCAGGCTAATTAAAAAGTTCAAAACCATCGGCACGGTATCGACGTTTACATCAGAGTTCCTTAGCGATCACTCGAGGCTACCATCGCCCCATGTCGAATACTATCTCATGATGAAAATTCGAGCAGCTTCGTGACGAGCCTCCGAGGCAATAGCTGTAAACGCGCCCCAACGTTTTCAAACGATTCGTTTCCATACCAAGGATCGCAGTTTTACGATCCACGGCTACGACGGAAAATAAGAACCGTGATCTGTGCCGTTTGCATTGTTGCCGTTTCACTATCAGACAACGGACGAAATAGATATCCCCCCTCCTCACTTTCGCCGAGAATCGTTAGACGAGCATTATGCAGCCTTATATTTACGATAATGCATTATGCGATTGCGATTTTATGACCACCGCGCTTTTACTATTATCCGTGGCAGACCATAAAACCCTGTCGAAGGCTGGTGTGTTTAGATATATGTATACCGAGGCCCGCTGTAAATCAAACTGGGAGAAAATCTCCCGAATACGTTGATCCGCAGTAAAAATGGCGGACGCTGTCGCTCGTACCGGGTGCACCATCCCCGCCACGCTAATGCATCCGGTTTTATTGTTTATCGATCGTCACGGGGCGCGATCGACTCAAGTCTTTGGCCATCGTTGAAAATAGCCCGGCGAGATTCAGCTTTCTTATGGATGAAAGCAGGACGGCTTCGAGGTGCCATTTCAGCGGGGGAAAATAAAACAGTAGGAATGGAAGCTGTTGCAGTAAACTGGCATTTAAGAAAAAGGCACTTGAAGCGTGTGCGCGTAACGTTCAGCAGAATCTTCAACCTAAATAACAGAGCATTTGACAGAGCTCACGGAATGTTGATCACCCCTGTCAGGACAGCATCAAGCTGCTACGGAACGGGGAATTAAGGGGACTAGGCAGTCGAAAAATCGATTTTTTTTTATTGCATTTTCCAAAAGTACTCTCCTTTCTGAATAAAATGCCGCTTGGTTTTTAGTAAAATTCGCAAAATTATAGATTTGACAGCTAAAAACGTTAAGCGGCAACCTATAGCGTCGCCTTTGTCCAGAAACTTTAAACGCGTTTTTCTCGAATATTTCCTTCTCTTCGTTTTTCCCTGATTGCGATTGAATGGAGGTTCAGATCGACTTCAAAAAAATTATACGATGTGTGAAATATGTGCCATTTGGACGCAAACTTCTGATATGGTCCATAAAAATTCGAGATTTTCATAAAAAAATAAAGTCACCGGATTCTGGTAGCGGACAAACAAGAACAAATTTTTCTTGGAAAAATCGCCGTTTTTCAGCCACCAATCGCATAATTTTGATTTAATTATTGTTTTTATAGATTTGCGCCGAAACTATGAATCCAACAAACAAGAATCTCACCTTTGAAATCGGATTACGTCAAATTTTAAGACCGATATTAAGGCAAAACGACGGAAAACCGTTAAAATGTTTACCTGCCTGCAGCGCCATTTTTAAAGCACATATATATTTCTTACCATTTATATCTCAATCTGTATGGTAGTAATAAACATTGGGTAAAAGGATACACCTGGATGTGCTTTCATTTTTTTACAAATAAATAAAGGACAGAGTCTCTTTCTCACGAAAAACGATTGCCTAGTCCCTTATTAAGGGGAGGTTCCGGTCTAAATTTCGATATTTTTTAAATTCATTTTTCGATTGTTCAACCTTGCAGGAATACGTGTTTAAAAGGATTTGTTGAAATTTGTAAAATTCCCGAAGTTATAGGCATTTTTCTTAAACCAGTGTTCTCAAAACGGTGGGCCTGTATCTCCAAAAGTTATTATTCGATTCGACTGAAATTTTTTTTATTTTGAAGAACACACTTCTGGCTAGGGGGGAAACCAGAAAAACTTAGAAAACAGTGAAAATTTATAATTTTTAAAGCCGTGGAATGGATGAACAGTATAGGGAAAAAGTGATTTCAAACCTCAAGTGTCGTTATTTCCTCAAAAAATGTCATTTTTGTAATTTTTTCTCGTTTCTCCCCTAGCCAGAAATATATTCTTCAAAATAAAAAAAGTTTCAGTCGAATCGGATAATAACTTTTGGAGATACAAGTCCCACCGATTTGGATGAATTTTTTGTCGCCTTGACTTTAATGACTCTCCAGTGCCGTCTGCAATGATTAATTATAAAACAAAAAATATATTTCTATAATTTAAGACATACTTAATACAATGCAACAAGTTCCATTAAATTATATACAGTAGTTTTCCTTTAATTAATTCCTAAAGATCACCTATTTTTTTGGGCTCTAGACCGGAACCTCCCCTTAAGGGGACGTTCGAAAAATCTAGTTTTCACAGACTAATGCGTAGGTTGAGGTCGTAATTAGACATGTTTCACATGTGCTCATTTTATGCAACTCGATTTGTAACTCCGTTTTTTCGCAATCACTGCAAAAACACGTGTAAAGTTTCGAAAGAGGAATCTACCCTACCTGCGGGCTCGCAGAAACGGTTTATGCCGCGCTCGACCTTTTCGGCTGTAAAATCCTTAAATTTGCGAATTTTAACATAAACCAAACGGTATTTTCCTAGGGACAGGTGGTACTTTCAAAAATGTAACAAAAAAATCAAGTTTCTGACTGCCTAGTCCCCTTAAACAGACGTTCGAAGAAAGCGTTGTTTGAAAAATATCACCGAGCGTGGTCTGCTTGTTCGAGGCCTGCTGAACGTGCGTGACCTGCCACGCGAAGCACGGGTGGAAGCGAGTCCTCTGGAAGAGAACGATGGGCACGGGAGGGCGCGATTGAAGGAGGTGGAAGACAAGGTCTGAAGGAAACTCGGCCAGCTCTCACCGGGCGAATGAAAAGCAAACAGGAGCCGCGGTCCTTCCTCGATCCTGCGAGCATTCCATCGATTGACTACCGTATTTCTCTCGGTCCTTCGCCTATTTCATTCCACCCTGACAATCCTCGAGACAGTCCTCGCCATTCTTTTCGCGAGTGCAATAACGACCGCCGCCGGAGAGGGGTTTCCCGTGGGCGCGTACAACTCGGGCGTTCTTCGCGGCGGCGCTCAATTATTACTGGCGCACGGAGCGGGGGTCAATCTCGGGCTACTTTAAATTACTTAGCCGATGTGCCAGGCTCCCGCCGGACCGGAAGCTCAGGCGGAATGTCTCCTCAGGGAAATTTCGCGCGGCTGATCGAAAACTAATTCGTCGCGCGCGGAGAAACGTCAAGGAGGAGGGAACTCGGCGAGAACACGAGGGGATGCCGCGGACCGCACGCGATAATAAAATGATGAACGTCGATCGCGATAAACGCCAGCCTACCCGTGCTCCTGGCGTCCCGTTTTCGCCACTTGATTCGTGCGAGCCGCGCAGCACACGCGAATTTATTCATTGCCACAATCCAAGATCCCGCGATCAAGCGTCTGCAACCTCTGGGAACCGCGCGCGCCAAATTGGGCGAAGTTGGGATAGCGTTTAAGGGAGGGTAAATTAATGTTTTCAGCTAGGTATTTCGTAGGAAATTTGAAAAAGCTGAATTGTCTTCGAGCCGACCGCCCTCGATTACTCTATTCATTCTTGGATGAAGCTACGGACCACGCAGTTTCCCTAAAAATGACTCTTGACACGCGGTCCGTAGCCCGTGGAAAAACGGTAGCCGACGAGCGCGAGGAGAACGTGTGGCGTGTCGATTCGCCGAACGAAACAAGCAGGGGGAAATTGGCAGTTAGTCGAGGGTTCAATTTTTCAGAGCTAATACCGCTCGGTTGGAGAAAGCTAGGCGGGCGTGTAGGGGGAGTGTGTGGCGGAGGATAGAGCGACAAAGAAAGGTCGAATGAAACGAATGGGACAGTCGGCGAACTCAGCCTAGGAAATGAGACCTACAAGCCAGCGAGCTGGACCAGCGAGAGTGTACAGTCCAAGTGCAATTTTCATCCGGCTGCAGTCGTTCCCCGACACTGCAGCTGCTGCATCGTTTTTGCTGTCTCCCTTGCCACCACCAACGTTGCCCATCCCTACTTTTTACCGCCCTTTGCCACGTTTTCCCCTGTGTTTACCGGACTGATTGCATTTTCGCGAACAAATGTCCCGACATCACGACCCAGCCGATGATTTCACCAGGGGAGGGATGACGAAGAGAGTGATTATGGTGATTCGAATTTGGGTGTCTTGGAGTTTGATTATATTTGCAGTTGGAGATGTTGGAATTCGGGGATATAGAGATTCGGTATCTTAGAATTTGGTTAGTGTCACATTTAGGGAACTTGGGAATTAGGGACTTCAGAACTTGAGGGTTCTGGAACTTGAGGACCACGGAACTTTTGCAGCTTGATTAGGCAAGACTCATCGTCGATTCCTGAAATGTGTTGCATACAACTTTCAGAATCCACGCACTGTACCAGTGATTATATTTCCACCCGAAGTTATGCTACGATAAATCATAGATAGTAATAATGTCAGTTCCGGCATCCCGCGCAATATCAGAGCAACGAATTCTTTGACGATCACTTTTCTGTCTTTAATATCCTGCGCTTCGACCGCGTCCCACTGAGTGGACCCAATTATTTTTGCATTAAATCTTGCCTCGCACTGCCCCGTTATTCCACCGAAACGAAGGATTTTTACAATTATTTGTATGAAATATACGTCCCTCGCATCGTATCCACTTACGCTTTGTTCCTCGTTTACGTAACGATTGATCCAATCGTGCTCCCAAAGCGCAGTGCTGCAAAACGAGTGCCAGTCGCGAATTAAACCATCCCTGTTGGCGTAGGAAATAATAATAACTAGCACGAAAAATAAGCCGAACCCTGACGACAGAGAACTGACATCTCCAAGCGGAAGTACCTACTGGTACTTGAATTATACAACAAAAGGCAGTCTCGGAAATCACTACTCTAATACACGGCCCCTAATTTTCATTCATGAAAATGTCCAAATGCCCCGAAGCAATTTCACAGAACGAAAGGGTACCTGGAAACGCTCACGGTTCAAGCTGGCGCGTCCCTATGGATTATCGCGCCACCGGGACGATTCAGAGGGTGATCGATTCCACTTTTCGTGAGCAGAGGAGAGGAGCCTGTTCGCCAGGCGAAGATACTACGATTTTAAAATGAGGTGCATTAGCCTCGGCCAGAGGGGAAGAGCGTAAGAAGTGGCTTGCGGCTTGCAGGGTGGAAAAAAAAAGATGGAGAAGCGAGGGCGGAAAAATGGCGGAACGGACGAGCCAGGGGGGGGGGGGAGCGAACGGGAAGCAGGCGGGACAGAGAAGAAAGAGGAGCGAGTCGGGTTTGCCACTTCATCTCGCGCATACCGGGGCTATGGCTAATTAATGCACTTTTGTTGGCTTTCTGCGGCATTGGTCTGGATGTGTACGCGCGCCGGAAAGATGCAGGGAATGGTTGAAGGGAATACCTCGCCAGGGGCTGGAAGGGAAATATTGCAGGGCGTCATTCTAAGCCGGTTACCCTCGCCGATAGAATTTACGCCGCTGATAAGCGAGAGTGGACCGTGTCGACGGTCTCGTGCGAAATAATTAGCTCGACACAATACGCCACTTATCTTCCGGCGGGAGGAAAATGCATGGAAAAAGGACAAGCACTCGGTGGGCTCATCTCGCGAGTCTCCTGAAAATTTCTACAGTTCGCGGCTGTGCAGCGCCCTTTATTCGGGTCACAACGGAGCGGGAATTCGGATAATGAGATAGGCACTGCGGGAGCCTTTGTAGAAAAGAATGTGTGTTGCGCAAACAGAAGGCACTCTCGGGCGCTCTTCACGGCGCGCTGAAACGCGGTCGGTGAATTCTGCGGTGGATAGATTCGGAAAACGCGGGGGACACGGTATTCGGAATGGTATTTAGAGTTTGCCTGATTAGATACTTAAGGGGGCAGATAACCCTCAACAGCCCAAAATCAGGCCCTTCTTCATACGCATATTCTGAAGTAATACATGAAAATAGAGTTAATTTTTATTTTAATTTTTAATCGCCATTTCGTTGACATTAATGCACAAAAAGAAAATTTTAAATATATTTACAGGAAAAAAGTTTTTAAGTATGAATGTAAGAGTGTGTGCGCGATGCACCGTCTGATGATGAACACGATTCAAGACAGGTGAATTACTTAAAACACAAAGTAAAGGCATTTTTATAATCTGTAAGGCAGTCCCCATCTTGTGTCGAAAGCAAAATTATGATAAATATTTTGATGTATATGATTTTATCTTTTTTTGGTGGGAAAACTATTTTTGATCTTTTTTTAAAAAATTTATATTGAAAATGTGTTCCCGACACATTGTGGGGAATAGTTTCCTACACCTCCCTGTAGACTTTCATTCAAATCGTTGCAGCGTTCTTTCAGATTTTATGTTCATCGCTTTGGAAAACGTAGTTGCTGAGAAATCGCGTTTAAAGTTGGACATGCAGTTTTGTCGTTATACGATCTCATGGGCATGCTCGTACATTTTTGGCTGTAAATCCTGCAATTTTTCGAATCTATGAGGCAGGTTGCGCTTAAATTACGTAGAAAAAATGTAGCTAACGGAATGTGCAAAATCCAAAAATCGAATTTCCGAAAATTTGGGGGGTTACCTACTCCCTTAAACGAATGCTGGCCATCTCGCGTATGTACTGACGTTGTTAGAATGAGAGACTAGGTTCAACCTGACTCAACTGAATATCATGCTTATGCTTGACTAGTTTTTTAGCCTGTCTTCAACTAGAGCTCTTACTTTTTGACCCGTCGGGTACCCGGCTACCCGGAATAACTTCAAGCAATTAAATGTTGTATTGTCTGTGGTATTGTTTGATGTTAGCCAAAAATGATCGAACAATACCACATTCAATGGCTTGAAGTTGTTTCGGGTAGACGGGTACCCGACGGGTCAAAAAGTAAGAGCTCTATCTTCAACATGTTGTTTCAAAATGCTAGATAGGACATTTAAACTAAAGAGGGCAGAATAGGACGCCTAAGGTAACCATAATTACCTACATGTACAATGCAGTAGCGGCTTCTATATTGTACAGAATACCTGTTTTAGGCCACAGGTACTACCCATAATCGAATTTTCCAGGTTTTGGATTTTTTACAGCATCTTTGAGTGCCGAGGAAACTTCATGATGTACAAAAAAAGCCTCTCCAAAGATTTTGCTAACAAACGAACATCCACCTTAAGCGTCTTATTATATAGGATATATCTTCGAGACTAATGAAGCTATCTTTAATGATAAGCAGCTAGCGGACCATTAATTCACATTAGCATGCGTCCCACATAGAAGCTGCAGCAACTTCCTGCAATCGGAAAATTCACACGGATCATGAATTCTAATCCTCGAATTTGCATGCCGCGCCTCTTCGAAAAGTAGAGTCGCTTTCAGTAGAATCCTTTCTGAAGCTCCGCTCAGAGTAAC
Source organism: Andrena dorsata (assembly GCA_929108735.1). Classification (NCBI taxonomy): domain Eukaryota; kingdom Metazoa; phylum Arthropoda; class Insecta; order Hymenoptera; family Andrenidae; genus Andrena; species Andrena dorsata. The sequence continues at coordinate 56,142,903 of OV815489.1, forward strand.
GTGCCAAGTCAGCCGTCCCATCACACGCTCCCAATGTTGGTGCTGTTTTTTTAATAACCCCCGAAACACACGAGGCATCTCCCCCATTAATAAACATTACCCAGCCCGAGCCCCGGGCTGCACAAAAGAATAAACCATAAAGCCGCGCGAAGATTACGAAAGAATCGATCGATTAAAATTCTTCAGCGCTTCGTAAATTCATCGGGACACCTTTCACACCCTATGAAGCTTGAGAGTCACCCTCCAAGTTACTTTGTCCTCTTCATCTCAGCGTATCCATAGTCATGAGAATGGCACTGGCTGTATTGCAGTTGGTCCAATCTACAATCGTTCGACGAGGATCTCTCTCACTAAGATGTATTCATGAAACGGTCAAAGGCCTCGTTTCGTTTCAACTTCCCCCAAACTTGAACGGAATCCGTTCACTTCGACGTGTAAATGTGAAATGGGCGAAATGACCGACATCTCTCGATCGGTGTCACGAAAGACATTACCTTGCCTTCGTAAAATACCTCCGAGGAAACGGAGAGGCTTTTAATATCGGCCATCAAGAAGTATATTCCCGAAGAATACAGATATCCCGCGACCGCGGAATCGCGGGAAGTATTTAACTGCGAGATCGTCGCAATCGTGCCTGCCTTAGCTGATCCACGGATAGCTACGAGGCTCTTTAGAGGACTTTTATGCCGTTTTCTCATCTCGAATGTAGAACTTCGAATTCCGAAGTCGCTTCGAGGATGCCCCGTTCAGGCTGATGCGACATTTTATGAGGGAAATTGATTCCCGCACGGAAATCCTATGCAGTGATATCCCGCGCGCTGTGGAACACGCCGCAAACACTTGATTCCTCGTATCGGCGAGATATCGAGTGCTCCGCGACGAGTTCTCGCGTGGATTTAACGGGGCTGTGCACGCCGCGCACACTTCATCGCGCTGTCATGCTTGAATTATTTAACTGGATGCACTTTACTGCACCTGTAAAACGGTGTACACCGACGGGCGGATTAAAATTGCTTGCCGGGTTTGAATGCGAAGAAACGGGGCCGTAAGCGTTGGCGAGCAGTTTCAAAAATTCACGATTCGTTGCACTTTTCCGTTCAGCCCCCTCTCCCCCCCCCCCCCGGCTCGCCGTTCCCCGGCGTGAAATTCGCACGGAGTTATGGCTCGGAAACGATATGCGCGGCTCCCAGAACTACGCGGGAATGAAATTAATTCTGTATCATTTCGTGAACCGTCAATGAATTATATCCAAGTGGCGATATTAATACATAACGTTATATTAGCTAATAGCGGATCGATTTAATCCCATCCAGCATAAATTGATCCTATCATTGGAATGAAGTTAATTCAACGTTCAAGGCCGCGATGAAGGGATGGCTAGGTTTGCGCGAGGCTGCGTCTGGATGAGACGACACGAAACATGGCCGTCGCGCTGGGAAAGAAACGGTGAGGATGGGCTGGCTCGTTCGGTGGAAGAAGAACGGGATCGGTTCATTGAAGCGCCGACTTCAAAAGGATTCGCGCGAACGGGGACGTGGAATTTTCATTATCGGAATACCAGTCGCTGTCAGTAAACCTCTTACCGCTTTGATAAGCGCGTCCTTCGTCGGGCGCAGTCGACTCTCGTTAAAGAGGACACGAGAGCAAAAAACGACCGTGTAGATTTAAGCTCTCGCCCCCTTTCCGAGAGGGCAGGCCGTCTCGTCGCGACGCGGAACGGGCGACTGCCAGCTTCGAGAACAACGATCGACTGTAGGCGACTCTGATTTCGAGGAAAAAATTGTTCATCAATTTCAGCAATCAGCCATTGTACGCTCTTTCGAATCTGGGGATCGTTGTGTCTCGGGATGGTGACGTTTATAGAATTTTAATCGCACGCTTAGAACCTTCGTTTCATTCTGCAAGTAAATTCCCATTTTTGTGCGTGGCGCGGCGAAAGCTTCCAGGGGAAAATTCATCGGTCGACGGTGGCTTTATATCATCCGCGGCAGACGTCGCCGTCTGCGGAACTCTGAAAGCCCCTTTCGGCGGGAAACAGTCGGTCTACATGTATCTCCGTGCGATTCAGTTTAATGTAAATAAAAGTGGGGTAGTTGGAAGCCGCAACGGACTTAACGGCGGCTTCTACCGGGGAAAAGGGATGCCATTGAACGGGAGAGGATGATGTCGGCCGATACCGTCTGCGCTTCTGACTGGAAAATTGAAAACGCCGCGCGTGTATGCGTTACGCGAGTCATCGTAAATGATCGTCTCCTCTTCTTTGCCTATCTCGCGGGTAGAAAGGGAAGTCACGCGTGGTTTACCTACCAAAGGGCACGTGAAAGGATCATTTCAGTGAATACAGTTTTGTTCGGAATTTAGTAAACGCCTGGCGCGAGGGTGAATGGCCCCTGTTATCCACCACGTCTCTTCCGTCGAGCAACAGCTTCTACTTTTTCTGAGATTCAATGCAGAGGATCTTTATCTGCTAAGTTATTCATAATTTATCTCGTCGCTGAAGGTAAGATGTTGGTGAATACTACTTCAAGTACGCTTCTATACTGAGCCCACAGTGAACGTACATATTTACCAGCAGTTGCAGATTGTGTCTCTTTAAAACCTGCATCTTTTCTGCACACCACCCCAAAACAGCTCGAGTGCTTTTCGGTGGTTGGCAGTGCTAATTGCTTTGTCACGGTAAGAAGTCAAAGACAACGCGTTTGTAGGACTCTGGAGGAAATAGAGGCAAGCGTCGAGGTACTCACCAAAGGGCCAGCTGGTAATGCAGAATGGCACTGTTCGGTTGCGACATGTCCCTGAGGAAGTTGGCGAAGTTGTAATGCATCTTGGCGTTGTGGGGGAGAGACCGCAGGCCCGCTCTGGAACAAGGCGAATTCGGGGGTCAGGCGACCGGTGCCGACCCACGACACCACCTCCCCTGGCGCTTTCCTCTTTCTCTCGTCACACTCCCGCCGTTATCTACGCCTGATGCCTCGCGCTTCGTATCGTCGCGCACGGTCCAATTGCTCCCGGCACAACTTTCCCTCGTACGTGTAAGCACGGGCCTGGCGTTTAGCCAGCGGCGTTGTTCGACTCGTGACGTAGAGCCTCTCGTAAATCTTCGCGGAATTACTTCGCGATTCGGCGGAATTCAGACACGAGGGATCATCGTGCGCCGCGAACAGAGGGTTACGCCGTGAGAACGAGTCTCGAGAAAGGGAGCGCGTCAAGTTCGCTGGTCTGTGGAACGAAACGAATGTACCGCGAAAGATTTACATCTTTGGAAGGCTTTCTATTGGGAGGGATTGAAGGGTGACATTTTTCGTTCGAATAAGTGGGGTAGCGTTGACATTTTTAAGAGGAGATTAGAGTTCGTGGTTTCGGTAGCTGTAGGTACAAATGAACGTAGATAATTATTGCGCTGGGTTGAAATGCAGACATGAAATCTAATTACAGAGCTACATTGGTGTCCATGACTTCTCGAAAGAGAATTTGATTTCTTGAATTTTTGAAGTCAAGGTTGCTATTGTTTCCTATACTTCTAACCTAGCATTATGCTATGTCTGCAGGTATCGAAATTACGAACTTTGGGTTTGTTTTTTAGAAGGGCTGACACACTGTTCGAGATTTGTTAAAAGTCTCACTTTTTCGGTTCCTTATCAGACAAACCTGAGCAGAGTCTCCCTGGACGTCCAATCCCTATTTCGAAGGACCGTTTTGTATGATCCCAAAATCAGAAGCACCGCTATTCCCGCCGTTATCAAGCTTCTTCTGCGGGAAATCGCCGTCCAGCTGATCTGCATCCCGTACACGACCAACAGGATCCATCCAATGCTGCAAATTTAATTATTCCTCATTCCCCGAATCAAATCGAATTGCCTTTTCGCGTCTAGGTTTACACGTCGGTGGAAGCCGATGCTTCCATTTCAAGCTTGCAAAGTGTGTTGGTGAGTTTGCTTTACTAGGGAATAATGCAGAAAGTATCTACAAAGCACGGCCGTAATTTCACCGTTGAATTCAGCGTGCAAAAATCGTAAAAGGGAAAGTTCCTCGAGCTGTTATCCTGTTTAGTTGCAGCAATAATGTGCGAAACTGCCTACGTAGTAAGCAACGCTCGCGTACGCTCGATTAAAGTGTTAAAGTACAGCGATCTAGCCTAGGAACGTGGCGAGAAATTAATATTACCTGGGCATGTACAGCACTCGTTCCGCAACGACGAATCCAACGGTAATAAAAAGATTGGATGCGGGCAGGAACGGCAGTACCAGGAACATCCAACCAAGAAGAAGAGGCGGATGCCTCTGTTGCTGAAAATGAAAACGCACGTTGCGGCGTTAGACGCGGTGGAAAGTGTTCCGCCTTAGAATTAAATTGCTCCGCCGCGGTATGTTGCGTTAGACGTTAACTACGCATTAAATAAAGTTTATACGATGAAAGAACACAACATTGGGTTTCGCCACTGTTCCCTATTCCCCGTGCTGAGAGTCTAATGTATCCAGCAACGTCTCGCCAAGGAAATCTGATCTAATCGCAGACGAATTAAAGGATTAATTAAACTTCGAGGGAAACTGAGCCTGGAAGGGTTGCTATCGAAGATCAAAGGCTTGTCATCTGCGAATAACAGCTGAAACGAACTGTATTCCACTTTCTCAATCATCTTCTGTTGCGATCTGTGAGTTTACTGGTAACAGTGATATCTCAAGGGAGCGTAATGTATCATCAGTCGCAATTAATCAAGTGTACGAAGAAGAATTGGAGGCGAAGAAGACAGTGGAACACGGCGTGGCTGAGGGTGATCCATCTGCACGCCACAATTTCAAAATGATTGGTAATTTGTCACTTTAGAATGGTGAAAGAAACGGAGTGGTCAAAGGTAGAGGGATGGAACTAACGCGTCGAAAGTAGAGGAAGAAGATCAAGCATCAAATTTTTATAAGTTCGGTCATTAAAGCGAGTGCTTTACGTGGTACTAATTGTAAGTTTCTGAATTTCCACTGCATCAGATTTAATATTGAAAATAATACTGGCGTTAGTTCAAACGTCGAAAGCACGAGCAAACAAGCCAAGTAGACACTGTTTGAAATGAAACTTTTAGATAGAAGCATGTCGATTATGTATCATTTAAACGCGAAAGAAATTTAATATTTCAGACGGTACGCAGTATGAATATTCAAGTGACTGAGAGTAATGATGTAACCGAGGAAAGTGAGGAGTCATCATCCATGGTGTATTCGATAAAAGCGATGGATGGTTAGTCGCCACGGTTCAAGCGTCGCAAATCCTGAGGAAAATGATGAATTGCAGAAAAGTGAGTGCAAGGAGGCGATGATTCCGATCGTGCGGACATCGTTCTATGTGAGACGTGAACGAAGGGAGATGATCCTACAATCGTGTAAGTGGAATGAGTTGGGGGTACACGAATTACTATCAGCGAGCACTATTAATCGAAGACAACGAATCTGGTATGCACTCTATCACGAGTGATCGAACTACTTTGAATACCAAAACAATCGCCGAAGCACACCCTTCGGCCGCAGATGAGAATCCAATTACACGTCGTTTAACTCAAGGATCCGCGGCGTAACCTACTAATAATAACGAGGCGAGCAGCCCTGATGCAGAAAACTTGTTTAAATTACGATGCACGGTAGGCACTTGCGCAGAAAGGTCTTCCGAACCGGTAACAGCGTATGAAAGGGAGTAATGAAATAAATGTCAAGGAAGGTGGGGAAATTACTTTAAAATTCACATTTGAATTAGCCAGCATTAATTTAGAATGAGTGATTTCAGTAGAATTCAACGAGGGAAGTATGAATGGTGGAAATGTTTACTCAAGCCTCCCTGAACAATTGCATGAATTTTTTAATAGGAACGAGGAGGATGCCGAAGAAGCCCGCGTCCTATTTTCCTCGGGCGGGATCATCCAAAGAATCCAGGGAAGAAATTTCAGACGTTAAATTCGTAAGGGAACTGCAACCTAGTTTCTCCAAGTTTGCGAGACCACCCGCAGAACTAGTGTATAAATGTGAACCTTTTGTTCCTTTGAAGCCATTTAAACCGCGGCTCAATGAGAAAAGAACAGTGGGTTCCGCGCAGCCCACATCGTCTGCATCCCCGAGCGAAGTTTTCAAGAGCGAAGTCACGAATCGGCGATTTATGCGCATCCCTTGCAACTACATTCTCATCTGTGCAGTCCCTGGATGATGTAAAAAGTAGCGAAGTCGAGGAGATGTACGACAGTTCGATCGACGTGGGAGCATCAAATGTTTCGAGGGGCAAGAACGGGGAGGGTTGTAAACGCTGTTGGCATCCACTTTGGTCAATAAAGTCTCGACACTTGGGAGGGGTAGGTGATAAAATTTAAAGCGTCACGGAAATTTTTCTATTCTTCGATCCCTATTGGAGACGTTTATTGGCCAATCTTCATTGAGGCACGCCATTAGTCGACCGTCGGTCCACTTCCAACGGACGATCGCTTTTTTTCCCGCCGAAATTGCCGCCGTTCGTCACGACCAGCGCGAGCAAATAAGCTCGAAAGATGGGAGGCAGATGATGAAACGATTACCGGACCGGAAATGGATAAATGCGAGGCGGGAGCGGCGGGCAGTTGTCGCCGCGTATTTCAAAGATGTGTTCAGGCGCGAATCAATTTCAGGTCAGCAGTTTTGTGATCACCGCTGCGTGAATTGTATGTACGTTTCAATGGGACGGGACGTACAACGAATGGGGCGAACGGGAAAATTACTGCCTGACATATTTGCATATCGCTCTGGATCCGAAATGGAATGATAGGCTCATAGAGACTGTGGTATGCGAGCGAGCTGTTTCTTCCTGGCCATGATCGATTTCCTGATACCTTCACTGACGCCAGTGGAATACTCAATGCCCCACGATACTATATTTAACTTCAGCTGATAAAACCTAAATTTTCTCATCAGAGTCACTAAATGTATAGTAGAGATCAAAGGTTCCAGAAGCACTAATCCCAGCAACCCTTCTTGCCACAAGTATCCACTCAACCGTCGATTACTTTCGACAAATCCTCAGTCAACTGCCAAATGTTTCGGGTCAGGCATAATAGCAGCTGCGCTGAGCCTCGCCCTTTCCGTGACCTTCGATACGGTTTCTCTTTTTCTTTTTCCTTCTACCTTTGTAAATACTTTTTAAACATGAAATAAAGACGATTATTATTATTATATTATTACAAATGTCACAACAAAAAGGAAGCCAGCACCGCAATATTAATACCTATTAAACGAAAGTACAAAAACATCTACATAGGATATGCGATGTACTCGTTCACACTTCACAAGACACGTTCCCACCCTCGTCTTTAACGTCAGGAAGCTCCAAGTTCGAAATTCGACCGTCGACCCACAAAACCCCGTTTCTCGGTCAGAACGCGGCACATCCAAGAGCACTCTTCCACCCCTCCACCTACATTAGAGGGACGAAAGTCTCCTATCCCGTTTCCCTTTCCTCGCTGCGAAGTGTGTCAAAGACGTGTGCCCGCTGAATGAGGACAATACAGCATCGAGAACAATGGCGGAGAGGCGCTATTACAGAAACATCTCTCAAATCGGATGTTGGACACAAAGATTATCGTGAACGCGAGGGGAAGGCGAGAGCGGCCTCGTTCCTCGAAAAAAAAAAAAAAAGAAGAGGAGTGAAAGGGGTGGCATCATCCGCCAGCAGTTCCATCTACGCGACAACGGTAGCTTGATCTCGGTCGCGTCTAACTGCCTCTCTCAAACGGCGAGCGGAGGAGAGCGCGCTTAGGGGTTGGTGGGAACGCGGGGCGAGAGGACGTTAAAACCACAGATATGGCCTCCTTCGAGGAAAGTGGCCGCCAACCCCCCGCGCACGGTAAACCTTCAAGAGGTCATTACGCTGAACGCTCAGCCGCGTTACTGACGGATGACTCCGCCGACGCGAGAGTTGCGAAAGGGGTTGGGAGGGGTTGGCCGCGCCGCGCCGGTTCAGCCGTGGCCGACGGGAAACTTTCTTTACGGCTTTCGAGTGCAAGTAGTACAACTTCATCATAGGCGGCCGCGTCGCCCGCGGGGGGGCCGGCGAGCGCGAAACTTTTGCGGTTCGTTGGCCTCGAGCGTTCGTGGTCGAAACGTTTAACGGCGGAATGACTTCTTGCGGACGATAACTGGCTGGTCATTTAACTTCGTGCTCCACGCTGGACGGAGCAGTTAGTCGTGGCCTACCTCGATTACAGAATGCTTTTTTTCCCCCTCGACGGTACGTTCGAAGCGGGTAAGGCACACGTGGGGAACTCAGGCGGTGGAAATTATGTAGTTCTTGTAGGGTGAGAAGCGTGACTCTTAGTGCAACTTGGAAAAGACGAATCATTGCTCCGGGATGCATGGTTTACGAGGGAAACTATTTTGGAGATTGATCGAGTATGTACGCGCGTGATTGAATGACGTGTCTGACTATTACGCGGCATTTCTACTCGCGCTTCGACGCTGGTGAACGATGTAATACAACGTATTGATGTATACTGTTGATATATCGATCGAATGGAGAATCTCTGATAAGCTCACCTCGAAATCGGAGAAGGCTTTGTACGTGAGAATGAGACAGCCGCCGAAGAAGAGACAGGTGGCCAGATTTCTGGTGTCGGCCAAGGAGGCGACCAGAGGAACGGATCCCATCTGCCAGTCATGTGACAGCGTCGCCGGGCACAACAGCAGCCAGCAATTTAGTGCTGCCAGATAGCAGAACGTCAATAACCTGAAAATGAAAAAGAACAGGTCGCTCGTTAACGGTGCGTCGTTATGCAATGCGCAAAAATTGATGTATCGGACGAAAGATTGGTGGCGCGGCATTTTCGCGAAATAATCGTATTTCAGCGCCGACAGCTCGACTCTAGCCACGTTTATTACACGTGCGGCTTATTACTATCCGAAAACGTCAATCACGTGTCACGGAGGCGGCCGATCGAACGTGTCAAAGCCAGGCCCGGTAGGAGTGTTAAGCAGCGAATTCTGTATTGCCCGCTTTTTCAAATATCACTGCAAATGTTTCGTCTGTCTATACAATTCCGCTGCACTTCTCGAATCGTTGATTTACTGGTACCAGAAACGTCCACGCCAGTCGTGCGACAGTCGCCCGAGTATTTAAAAAAAACGAACACCCGGTGTTCCTTTGAGTCAACCCAAATCATCCCTTCTCGACTCCCCGTCGAGCACATTAGCCCCGCACAAAGCAGAATCGATTTCGACCAATATTCGAAGCGTCCTCGACGCACCGTTGCATTAAATACCCAGAGACTCGTCCGTCGACCGTTCCACTCGAGCAATTACCGTCGATACTCATCCGTTACCCTCGATTCGCTCGTTCCTTTGTGCACGCACGAATCGACGTCACTTATCAAGCATCGTACCCTGCCCGTCCATCACTCTCTTTCGTCACGGCACTGCGGTTCTTGTTTCTGGCAGTTTTCCTCCCCCTCCCCCCCCCTGTCTCTCGCAAAATTTTCCGCGTCCCCGCGCAAATTGGCCGACAAGATACTTGGCGGGAGAAAAGCGAGCTCCAGCGGGTCCCGACGCTTTGTTCGACTGGCGGTGACGCTGAAGAGGTCGAGCGTCGCCGCTGGAGGGCCACCCTTCGATGCTGACGTGGGGCTTCCATTTTCCCCGCTATCAGCGTCTACCGATATAATCGCCGATATAATGCCCAGGCAGCCGGCGAGCGGGCAGCATCTTCGAGGAGAACAGGCCTGGGTGTTCCGTCGCGCTTAGAGGCGGCTTACTCGGCAAGTCTATTGTTTGGGGGACAAGGCGACACGCGCACAGCCATCCACGCAACGTGTCGTTAAATATTCGCGCGACTGTCGGCCCCAAGTCTGTCCATGGTCCGCCTTAATCGCCTTCGACGTGGAACATGGCATTGTCAGGCCCGCTTGCCTGCACAAGTGCAATCAAAGTGGAAATAGAAATCGAGTCGATGGCTGTGCTTTGATAGTGAGAGCGGGACAGTTGGAGCGATTGTTGAAAGTAATCTTTCTTTGGGATAACCAGTATTCTTATTACGATTTGCACCACGAGGTGCGATTACTATTTCCATCCCTTTAAACTTTACAAAATATTATTCTATGCGAGTGATGTATATTTTGTGTATTACAGAGTGATAATTGCTTTACGAGATGTTTGGTAGCGAATTATTCGAAAGTTTCCCTGGAAAAAGTGGCTGCGGTGAATGGGACTCGCGTTTCCCTACTTAACGTGTCCCTGTTCGTGTACAACACGGCCTAATGACGAGCTCCGTGTACGCTCCTCTCATTTTCTGGATTTAATAATGCCCCGGCTAAAATAAGCCCAACTGTAGCGCGTGCGTTATATTTGGCTTTATGGCAGAACACGTTGCGTCGAAATCCCGAGGAACGGAATTATCCGCATTAACGAAGAGAACGGAAAGAGAGCATTACACACGAATGGAAAATGTAAATACACCGGGAGGCAAGGTGACATTGTTCCTCTTCCAGTGGCCCGCCTCTTTCGCGCGCGCGGAGAGTAACGCGCAACGTTTCCCGCTTTCACCGGGCACACGTGCACCCTTCAACAATAGAACGTCACCGAATTTGTTTTAAAAAAGCCTGCACTCTGGATTATTAACACTCTTTCGTTGGAAGCGAGACGCTCGTGGCACACAAACGCAGCGGAACTTCAATTTGGTGGTATTCAATTTCTTGATCCACTGGTAATAAACGAATAGGGTGGAGCTTAGGGTGAAGCTTATTTTTCAACTATGAAAATATGATGTTCTCACCATCTCAATTTGTTCCTTTCTATAAAAAATGAAATCGAGCAGAACACAAGCACGATTGATTTATATTTAGGGGTAGCTGAATGATGGTGAGATTTCCAATGTACATGATAATTATATAGAAAGGCATGGAACACTATAAATGTTTTCAAACACATTCATTTGTGAACAATAAATTTAACAACATATCAAATTCAAATGACAATGTAATGTAACGTAAATGTATAAATTAAAATATGGCCATTATATGTTGAATTTTCATAATTTCTATAATCTTTGACTCACTTCAGCTACCCCTAAACATAAGAATGTATTGTCTAAAGTTTTTATATAGTGTTTATGTATCTAAAGGACCAAATCAGTAGTAACTTACTAGTTGTAATTAGTGTGGAGGTCCCACTTAGTGTGCATGTAACACGTGTACATTGGAAATTTCACCATCATTGAGCTACCCCTAAATATAAATGAATCGTACTCATGTTCTGCTCGATTTCATTTTTCATAGAAAGGAACAAATTGAGATGGTGAGAAGGTCATATTTTCATAGTTGAAAAATAAGCTCCACCCTAATAAACGATGGTCCTACTAATCTGTTCCAATTGCCCTTAAAGCTTCGAGGGCCCAACGAGGACATAAAACCTCAGGTTGTTTGCCATGTGAGGCGATTCAGGAACGTGGGAGCCCACAGTATAGGTATTCAGGTAGAACGAAGGGAAAGAGTAGGACGTTGCTTTCCATACGTCGCTTAAGCGTTCCAAGATCCACATTTCGGAGATCGATTCGCCCCTGGAGCGTCGTCGCTCCGACGAACTGAGCGTATCATCCCCCGTTCACCGTGGCCGAAAGTTGCGCATCGCGTCGGTCGACCGCTTTGAGAACGAGTTCCCCAACAGGAACGACAGTGCGCAGCGGTGCCATTATGTGCACAGCGGCGGCGACACGCTTCAGACGAAGGATATGGGACGCGGTACAAGGGATACGCGGTATCCCGAACTGCATTGCGGTATACTCGACTTCCCGCTGAGCAAAGATGACCTTCCGACTCTGGCTTCCGTCACGGTAAACTGATCCCGGGGCTTCGACCCGGTACAATGTGTCTTGTGTTTGCCCTTTTGGGGGCTGGCCGCTTTCGGGACGCGAAACCCCTTGATCTGGAGTATTCTGCACTCCGGTTAATCCTTCGACACCACTCTTGTTTCGGCATTGAACCGGCTGGAGATAGCGGAGCGCTCTATCGGAGCTAGTCTTACTCCCCTCGCGTATCAAATTAATTTAGTTCTGTGTCATTTGAGGAAGAACTGTTTGCAACGCGATGTGAGCAATTCCCATTGTTTTCTGACTGCTAGTTTCGATACGAACAGTGATTTCTTCGTGTTAGTTCAAGAGAATAATTGTGCAGACTAAATACACTACTTAGACCCTCGTTTCTCTAATTCGGTTAAAACTATAGCTTTGTTTTTATTATGTCCTTTTTTTATTTGAGGGATTCCGATATTACGCCATGTCACACCGCCATGTATTACCCACAATGGCGCCAGAAGTACGATACAAGGATTTAAAAGAAACAGAACGACTGTTTGCCTCGGTCGCCTACGCTACCTAAACGAAAGAAAAGAATTTTTTAAGCAAACGTTGCGCTGGGATTTAGGAAAATACGACGGTATTATTTTCTTTCGGGGAAGATTAATATTTGAAAGCCCCAATATGGCGGCAACCCTGGCCCCGCGTTACCATCTTTTAAAATCCTTATGTACACACCGTATAGCGCTTCGGAGTTTCGTAACACGCCCCTCTCGCGAATAAAAATGAAATGTAGATCCAGCAAATAGGTTAATTGTTTGATTCGAAACTACTCCCGTTTCGCGGCGCTCGTCTCGTGAATTAATTAAATAAATTCGCTCTGTTTTACGATTCCACGTCGAGAGTTCCGGCGAGATATTGAATTTTAAAGGGGAGCGTCGTGCATCTGCCGCTTTAAAAAATGTAAAACAACCGCTGGCGCAATTCGCGTGCTCCATTTCGCGAAGAGAATATACGCGGCGACGTTGCCATTCAAACCAGCGTGTGCAACCGAAAATTCTTTTCACCTTCAAAATGTCTACAAGCCGAAAGGAAACGCGCATCGTTCAAAGCGGTGCAACCCACCGCGTTAACATCCACAGAAGCACGTTCCTTTCGACAAAAACACTCTTCCAGGATCAACCCAGTAGAATACACCGAAGCTGCTCGTTTTCACCCGGGCCATCCCCTTGGATGTAACGCATTGCGCTGTCAGCGCACTAATTAATGTCTCCGATTGAACGTGGAAAATAGAAGAAGGAACGAATCTGAAGCGTCGCCCGTTGCAAAAAGCAATAACAATAATGTATTCCACTCGGTGGCCGGCGATCTCTTCTCCCGTATCATTTTTCTCAGCACCTGGGTGCACACTTTTATTTCTGCTGACGTGATTAATGGCCCCGGGCGGCTTAAGAAACGTAGACTCGGGAGATGCGGGAAGAAAGGCTGACCCGAAACGTCAAAATAATAATTCGGGGTATATATCAAGTGGGCCGGCGCGCGCGCGTTACGTGAAAGGGCTGGATTTTCTTCGAGGGGGGCGCAGGGCGAGACGGTTCTCACTATTCTAAACTGACGTGCGCGCACACAGGCGCACGCTACTCGCCAGCGACAGCGATTTTTACAAAAACCCGCGCGCCACCGGATATTGCCGCGAACGTACGACGAATACACGTCGGGATTTATAGGCTTTTATTCGTTATTTGGAACGAATGCATATTGTTGCACTCTTTTCGCGCGACGTATGAATCAAACGCGGGAGAAAAATGATGGCCTCGGCGACAACGGGAACGTATCGTTGCGAGTAACGGGGAAAGGGGATTGATTTATTAGGTGCCTGTGTCTTAATGTTTGAATGGACCAGAAAATGGGTTGGATGGGTAGAAGGATCGAATGCTTTTCTATTCATACAATCGAGATTATTATATTTGTGCTACGTCTGACCTGATTTCGAGAGGCAATATTAGAAACTTGACATAGGGTAAAGTGTACAATGATTGGCACCCTAAGCCGAAATCCCAATTGGAATGTCTATATTTTTTTCTGCAGCTTTTGTATGGTCTTAATTTTCAGTTATTATAAATATTTATGGATTTCTTATTACAATAAAATATTTTGAGTACCTGTTAAGTCTTTTATTTTTAAAATTTTCAATGAGAAACAAAAATAGGCATAAAAGTACAATCATTGGCACCCTAAAATTTGAGGTTGTATAGGAAAACATATGTAGTTAAAAACAAAGTTTAAAGTGTTTAAACAGACTATTTCATTCATTCTTAAATACCTACAACACTTAGTAGATCTGCATTTCAATCCATTATTTAGTTATAAAGCAACAAAACCTTATCAAAATTTTTAGAAAACACCTAAAACTAAGCCAATTGTCCCACATTGTGGTGTTGCCAGATGTAAAATGCGTAGTTTAACTACTGGACTGTGCAGTATTGTTATGAAAGAAAAATTAGAAATCGTAAAAAAGTACTTTCTAAGCTTGTGCTTCTTAATATTTGACTTTTTAATCAGGAGTGCCAATGATTAGTGCAGTGCCAGCATTAATACAGTTTGCCCTACCACGTTTCCTCGAATTAATCGAAACTGTAGGGGAGAGTAGCCTATATTGGACCGGCTCCTTAATTGGACCATTCGTGTATCTCGATAAACAAATATATTTGCAGTAGTTCTTTCGGCTACACTGATTTAGGAAATCGAGATGTAACATGCGAGAACAGCGAGACGGTTATTCATTAGTTTGTCGTTCAGCGTCGTCGAAATAGAGAAATAATTTATCGTGCTATTTCAAGTGGATTTCTTTCTACATCTTGCAAGTACCATAATTTTAAACAATTCTAGTGTAAAGTGTGCTGTCTTAGCTACAAATTCATGTCCTTACTTTTCGATATTCGTATAAGTATAACAATAAAAACATATCTTTTTGATGTAACCTACAAGTTGCCTAATATTGGCCCACCACTAGTTGCTTAAATTGGACCGGTCCAAAACGCAACGATTGCCCCACTCCACAGACAAAAAGATAAATGTTAGAGATAAAAGCTGGTATTGCTTCCTATGTAGGAAAAACAGTGAAGAAGACATGATACGATGTCTTCAATGTCGCACCTGGGTTCAACTGCAACGTGTATGAGCTTCATACACATTGTGCAAATGTGAAACCCAACGAAACAACGTACTACATATTGCACTACGTGCACCGTAAGATTCTTGTTTCTTCCTGTTTCTATTTTTATTCAATGCCCTGATCAGTGTTTTTTAGATTGTATATATATTATTTCATTGGTTTTTAGGAGCGGTCCAACGTAGGAAACCGGTGGTCCAACTTACGAAACCGGTTGCCTGAAATGGACCGAAGTCATTAGTTTAGTTTTTTGAGATATTATTTTAATCAATTATTTTATTAACACACTAAATACATGATAAAATCTACATGAAATGTAGATCATTTTTCCGTTTCTGTTTGCTTTCTGCAATGGGTTATGCCCGTGTAGGAGAGAAAAATAAAAAAGTGGTCCAAAATAGGCAACCTTCCCCTAACTTCATTCGACAACCAAAGGTGTATTTCAATCTCCCTTGTCACGATCGTTCGCTTCACACTCGAGCACAAAAATCACGCGGCTCCTCGACGTCGGAGTAGAGAGCGTAACGCCCCGCTGCTAAAGTTCCTTTATTACAAATTGAAATTAAGCAATTACAGTGAAAGTTCCGGGGTCTGGCGATACGTTGGAATTGGTTTGGCAAACTAGTGCCCCAACGAGGAATTGTTAATCCACTTTAGGTAGAACATTATACGTAAAGACAGGGCTGCTTAAAGCTCGCGGAACTTTGGCCATTAGGGCACACAATGCGTAATATCGGCGCGCAAACTTAACGGTCGCGTGAAAACAAAAGAGACACGAAGAAGTATAGGAAGTAATGCCCGCGCAGTTATCCGTGGCGCTTCTGGCTCGCAGTCTCTCCCGGCGTTCCGTTTCGAAAGGGCTCGAGTACATTTGCGTATGCTTCGGTCCTATCTGTGCGCCGTTAAACTCGATTGCCATTGAGGGAATAAGAATATATACCGTTCTGCAGTCTGAGAGGCTCTAACAGGTAGCCTTGCACCCCGGTTTCGGTTGGAATTGGAATACAAATCGACAGGCGAGACGGGGGTATATTCCCGACACGTAGCCCGTGTATTATGAACGCGCACTTTGAGTTTTATGGTCGTGAAATTTGAACAATGAGCGCGGGCTATTCCGCGACGCAATAACCGCACGTTACATAACGTCATTACGGCGTATTAGTATTCAAGCAGTTGTACCATTCTTACGTTTCATACGCCGCGGGGTGTATTCAACGTTCGAGCGATCGCGGTGGAGTATCTCAGGACTGACCAGCGAAAGCCGCGCGGAAATATTAGTCAGATGAAACGAAAGTGGGCGTGGGCGGTGTGCAGCGAAGATTCTATCGCCATAAGCTGTGAAAGACTCTTTCCTGAATTTCACCAGCGACACAATAATATAGAGAAAAGTAATGTTACTTGAACGGGATAGCTGTACGTGAGATATCTGCAGCAACTGTGAATGGGGAACGGTAGATACTGAGAGTTACTCAGTCAACAAGACATGATACATGGCAAACCATGACGTTTCTGAAGTCCTCGACTTCCATGTACATATATCCTTGTAATATCAAAAGGTGTGGAGGATGCCCCATGTCCCTGAGGCCCTCAACATCCCTAAAGTTTTCAGGGTTTTAAAGTTCCCTGAGAGTTCTACTACACTTGGTGCCTCCAGTATCATTGGGATCTTTGACAGTGACAGTATATATACCATGAAGCTTAATGAGCTCGTCCGGTAAATAAATAAATAAATATAGATCTCCTCATTTTTACGCGGAGAAACACGACTATTCGCAAACACCATGCATAATGCAAGAAATATCCGTTGCTTGTACGAATAAAACTTGTCAGCCGCTAAACAGTGTACAGCAATTGGATTTGTCGGTGCATGGAGGTCGCTTAATTAAGCATGCGAGTGTACAGCTCAGGAAGCGAGACCGATGTTGATCGTTTCCGACATTCGTGCAGATCAATCACGGCCTCGCAATTCGCGAAACGAGGCGCGAAGTGAAAAGTTTAATCGACGCTCGCGTGATGTATCCTCGAGGCCGCTGTCTCGTTCGCTTCCATATCATCGCGCGTAAGTAACTTTGATCTTCGGCGAGGGCACGCCTCCCGCGCCCTTACAAAAGGAATCCCCCACCCCCCACCCCGATCCAGCCCTGTGGGCACGAAACAACGCGAGGATCGATTCCCGCAGCGTATGTACTTTCTAACCATCCGCCGGGCGACTTGAAAGTAAGATTAATCACGCGCATAATGCCGGGCTTCCTCCAGACACGCGAACGCCACTCGTTTTTCAACGACAAATTAGTCACGTGCCTCGGTATCCATCTCTCCTTCGGTGGCGACGATGACGGGGCACATCTTGAATTCAGTTTGCATAAATCGGGACGCGTTTCGTTCGCTGCGCGTGGAAAAAAAGTTAATGAAATTCTGTTAATGGTCCTAAATAGCGGAGGAAAAAGGGGCGTGCGAGATACGCTCGTTAATCCGTGTCCCTCGTGGCACGACGGAACCCGGAGTTTTTCGCAGGGAATACCGTGGAAAATTTGCAAAAGACGAGGGAGATGTTGTCCCGGAATGCAGCTGAACCGGATGATCTTAGCCCGCGGATGAATGGAAATAGATGAACGGAGCTAAGCTACAAAGTGTCTCTTCTGACAGAAGGCCCTTTTTATGAGATTCACTCAGAGGGCCGTGAAATGGATGCTCTTGGCGTGGAAGGAACGAACTCGTCACCAAGTAATTCCCTGTTTGCTTCTAAAGCCAACTTTATAATCGCGTATTTCTCCAGCTTCAAAAGGTTACGCGAAATCGGCATGCCCCGAGGCTTTCGAGACGGTTTACTAATGTACATAAGCCTCCTGATCACTTGGCAATTCCTCATTTTGCCGCTTCAGATCTGCTTCTTTCAAACTCAGCTGTGCGGCAACGAGCAACAAACTACGTGCCACGGGCTAGAGCGTCCATCATAAGTAGCATCGTTAAATCGAATACGTCCATGGTGGAACGAGATCGATATTCATCACGTCCATCCATGAAAACATTGCACGGGGATGTTGAACGGCGTCGGAGGGAAACGCAAACCGCTCCCGTAGATAGCTCGTTAGCAACCGCCTCCGTCGGTTCACCTTTAACGCCGCTCTGCCTATAATGACATTTCGCCGCGTAAAATGTGTAACGGGATTTCAGGCGAGCAAAAGCCACGCGAGATCTGGCTGGCTAGGTAGCGGGTGGCCGGGGAACGACGGTGCGCCACGAGAAGAGTGACGGCACGGGAAGAGGTCCCTGTAATGGAGGTTTATTGGCAATTAATCTTGCGGACCGGATGTGCCCGCTTCGCCGGGCACGATACACTTCCGTCTCGCCTAGCTACCGTTAAACCGAGGATAGATGTATTGCATCGTCGCACGGAATCAAACGTTTCACAGCCCCCTTCCACCTCCAGCTCCCCCCCGCGCTGTCGATTGCCCGGGCCGCTCTCATCGCGGAGACTCGTCGGCCGGCTCTGTCGATACCGATCTTCCTCTGCGCGTGCAGGTCTTTGTGTCGTGACCGATCCATTGTTGCGCAGCATCCTCCAGATACTCCCCAGACACCCGTCAATATGATCGAGCGAGGATGCGGGGGTTGAAAGGCCGCGACGCGGTCTTCCGTGGCCCCGCTGGCTCGGTGCATTAGGGAAATACGAGTGGAAAGAGGATTGTACCGTAGCAACTGTTATCGGCGACGTGTATGCTGGCTCCTCGGGCCGGGGTCTTATTTCTGCGAGTGGGTTTTCCGCGGTTAAGCGCGGCGTTACGAAGAAGGGAGGCTGTACGAACGGTGTATTTCGACACAGGCTTTCAATTACGACTGTAATAGAAGTTGAAGGATGAAGTGATAGGGTGTGCATGTGTGGTGGTTTTGGTTTCTATGGGGGATGTTTCAGCTTTGGGGATGTACAGATAAGCGATAGGAATGGGAAGAGTTTGTAAACGTAGACGAGGTATAGATTCGTTTTCAAGGTACGCTAATTTGGAATAGGGTGAAGCCACCAGGAGTCGACCATGTATCAGTAATAGGGTGGAGCTTATTTTTCAACTATGAAAATATGACCTTCTCACCATCTCAATTTGTTCCTTTCTATAAAAAATGAAATCGAGCAGAACATGAGTACGATTCATTTATATTTAGGGGTAGCTCAGTGATGGTGAAATTTCCAATGTACACGTGTTACATGCACACTAAGTGGGACCTCCACACTAATTGCAACTAGTAAGTTACTACTGATTTGGTCCTTTAAATACATAAACACTATACCCAGGTAGCACAAAGACGTCTTATGTACGTCCGAAGAACGTCAGTTCCGGACGTACTGTACGCTCAGAGGATGTCCCAAGAGTGTCCATATGTCCCCTGTACGTCCCCGTAAAGTTCATTAAATGTCGTAGGAAGATCCTATTTACAAAGTAGAACGTCCCGAGGACGTGCTGTGCCAACATTCTCCAAACGTTTTCTGAATGTCCGAAAGTACAATTAAGTCTGGGTTAGGACGTTAAGAAAAAAAAACTTATCGGTGACGAGAATCGAACCCAGGTCTCCCATTTACCCAAGACACTTCCTTGAAAATAGCTCTAATTTCTAGGTATATAAATAGATTTAATTGTTTATAAAAAATACGCAATGACGCGAAATATTCTACAGAATATCATCATTCGACCTCTTGACTCATTGCTTAAAATTTCACGTTCGTTTCAAGACAGATGTGTTAACGACGTCTTAAGACAAACGTCGTGTGTGTAAGAATTAAAGATGTCTGTCTTAAGACGTCGTGTGCTATCTGGGAACATTTCAGCGACTTCATTGCACAAAAAATAACGCAAATGCGAGATTCAATTATAAGACTGTTTTGTAACCTAACCTTAATCATCTGTAAAACCTACAAGACGGTTGTTCTTCGAAGATCGGAAATTCAGTTCTTCTAAACATTCACAAGACTTACGAGACGAATATTCTCGGAACATTCGAAATGTAGTAGTACAAAACAATCACGTGACTTACAAGATTGTTTGATGTTTTTAGAACATCCGAAATTTAAATGCTAAGAACATTCGTAAGACTTAAGAAAAGGACGTGCCTGGAACATATATGTACGAAATTTAGGTCTTGGGAACATCCGTAGGACTTAAGAAACGGATGTTCTCAGAACATACGAAATTTAAGTCCTAAGAACATCCTATGTATGCCCAAAATGGAGGTAGGACGTTCGGATATAAACTGGACATGAAACTGACGTCCTTGGGATGTATGGTGCTATCTGGGTATAAAAACTTTAGACAATACATTCTTATGTTTAGGGGTAGCTGAAGTGAGTCAAAGATTATAGAAATTATGAACATTCAACATATAATGGCCATATTTTAATTTATACATTTACGTTACATTACATTGTCATTTGAATTTGATAAGTTGTTAAATTTATTGTTCACAAATGAATGTGTTTGAAAACATTTATAGTGTTCCATGCCTTTCTATATAATTATCATGTACATTGGAAATTTCACCATCATTGAGCTACCCCTAAATATAAATCAATCGTGCTTATGTTCTGCTCGATTTCATTTTTTATAGAAAGGAACAAATTGAGATGATGAGAACATCATATTTTCATAGTTGAAAAATAAGCTTCACCCTAAGCTCCATCCTAATCAGTAGTCGACCACTTTCAGTAAACCATGAAAAATAAGGTTTTTAGAAGTGACGATCTTTTGAACAAAGTGCAGTTCCCTAAATGCACTCTATCTACACTCTGTTCAAATGATTGTCACTTCCAAAAACCTTATTTTTCATGTTTTTCTGAAAGTGGTCGACTACTGATACATGGTCGACTAATGGTGGCTTCACCCTATATTTTGTGCAGAAAGAAGGTACAATTGAAATAAAAATATTCTTGTCAGATTATCGGCACCCCTCTTCCGTGTTTGCGTGCTAGGCTTTGCTAGCAGTGGCCACAATTAGCCGTAACTTCCTTGCCTCCCGATGTCAAGCACAAGAAACAGGCATCAAAGTTCCCCTTTAACCGACAATCCCCGCGTTGGAGATGAAAAAAGTAGTGGATCGAAGCCAAGAGCGCCGCGCGGAGGTGTTGCCTTCAACTCGAACCACCCCTCTGCCTCCCAGACTCCCGGCCCTTCTTTCCTCTGTGTCGCGCTGCATACCCCGCCGCGAACCCTTTTCTCTCTTCGAGAGGAGAGTTTCCTTCGCCCGTCGTTAATGACCGTGTACGCATTAATTTGACCCTCCGGACCTACGACGCGTTTTAATTGAACGTGCACGCGAGCATCGAGACGCCTCCGCGAGCCGTGAAGAGGAGAATAATTACTGGCGAGCCGAGGGACGATAACGGCGGCGTTGCTTAGGCTCGAGAACCCTGGGACAAACACTGAAAAACGATCCCAGACCACCCGTCGCGCTCGCGTCAGAACAGAGATGCTTCACATTTACGTTTCCCCCTATCGATCTGTTACCCTTTGTGCGAGAGATCTCGCTTCGATGCTCCCGCATTGTCCCGCTGTTCTGATCTATGCTTGTAGCGAACAGTGCACTGAGAACCGGGGTTAGAACACACAGAAAGTGTGTTCCCGTGGTGTAATTCCGTGCAGTGATACCACCAGCCGATGGTAAGCTGATTCTCTTGCCTAAAAATTTAATGACGAATGCTTAAATAATTTGCGGACTCTGTCCAGTAATTACAGATTTAATTAAAGTTCGTAGCTAGCGCGTTAAACATTGCTGGCTTCTATTTGTAAAACAAGCACCGCTCAGTTGAAGTACATTGCCTTTAGAGGATTAAAACGATGGGAATGTCAATAAGAGATATGCACCGTGCAGTAGGTACAAGAGGATCATCCAGGGTGTATTTACCGATGGCCATTGAATGCTCTCGATACATTATCTGGAGGCCAATGTACCTCGAATAGCTCGCATATTCGGCTTCAATAATATTTCCAGAATTGTGGGTGAAAAGTTACCACGACAGGCTGCTCGATCGATCATGATCGAATTGGTTTGCTCGTGGTGCGTTAGCGTTTGTTCCAATCTCATTGTTCCCGAACAGAACGTTACTTTGAAACATCAGTGAAACCGTTTGCTCGGAAGATTGGCAGCAGTAGTTTTCTAGCATTTCAAGCACGTGACACTAATAAAGAAGTATTCTGAATCGACGAAAAGAGATGATTCCTGGGTAAGTACTTGCCCGTGCACGTTCCGAAACCGAAGGTTGTGGTCACTTCACCGAGGCGGCGCCGCAAGATTTATTCGCGTGACTACCACGTCGCATCGCTCCATGTACACACTCGGATGCGCAAGCCAGATAAGCGCAATACTTCGTGTCATCTGCCAGATTACACCCAGGTAACACTTGCTATACGTGCCGTAGCTGCAGTTTGTATCTATCAGAGCGGCAGGAAATGGAAAGAGTCCAGAACGGCGAAAGAAAAGCGCGCGCGCGCGCGCGCACGAGGCACTGGCAAAACTTGACTTCTTTAAATGAAAAAGAACTTGCTTAACTTTTCTGCTTTCATTCCTTTGTACCTGGGAAAGTGTGCCACGGAATAGAAATGTCTCTTGCCCAACAGTAAACCGTTCTCCACAATCCCGAATATGTAACTGGAGCTTTCCCCCCCAGGGGGGATTAATAATTACAGTGCAGCCGGCTTTGAATTAATGACCCCGAAAGATTCTTTCTCCAGCAAGACATTAGCGAGCCACCTTTGTCTGGTTGAATCGCCACGAGGGATCAAATTCTCATTTTCCAATTTTCCCTTTAACATCTTCCCCGCTCCTTTGACCTCTTATGCCAGCGGAACAAGCTCCCCGAGTTTGGCCATCAATTTCAACGGCACTCTCTATAATTAGAGTAAACTTTCAATCGGAATAGAGTCTCCACTAACTTCGTCGGCAGTCGGTGATAAATAATCAATCAACTACACCGGCACAGGTATCTGCCCGCTTCGTCCAGCCTCCAATCACGATCTCCCGCTTCCCCCGATACCGCCGACGATCCCGCAAAACTGCATATTTCAAGTCCATCCCCCTAAACCGACGTCCACCAAAGAAAGGGTGCGAGCACACACAGCGCAACCTAACGTCAAGGCAGAAGGATCGACGAAACCTGAAGCTGGCGTCGGTTTCCAAGCGGGCGGAATGCCCGCTCCTTCGGGATAGAGGGGTGGCGCCACCGGGAACAGAAAGGTGGGCGGGGAAGTACAAGGCGGAAGACAGGGTGGTATGGCGGTACGAGGCGAGAGAATTAGTGGGTGGTTCTCTACGCAGATAATTTGTGGCGTGCAATCCCGGCCCAGCCATCTAGCTGGATAGCTAAGGCGTAGCTATACCGGTTTCGCAGTAATTTACCAAGGGCGCTGCCTGGACGAACGAGTGCCTACCCTAGGAGGCGGCGGGGTTGATTGATCGGAGACGAAGCATCGCAGCCAAGCGAGTTAGAGGCAGCCGGTATCGGTGGAAGAGCGATGACGGTGACACAGTGGCGCGCAAGATCACGGAATGCCCCAGGAAACGCGGCCTACGAACCGCCATCGTTGATTTACCTGTTCATCATCCTCCCTCGACGCACCCCCGCTGCTGCGCCCAGTCCCGACGTCTATACCATGCCCGACTGTGTCTGCTGTCGCATTATAATGAATGCAAGACGTCGACGTTGATGATGATGAACAGAGATTTCGGGATGCAGGCAAATATTCGGGTTCGGTTACGCGGCCACGGTGAACGGGACCCGTTGTCGGGGGATGTCAACGACATCCCCTGCGGTCTCCGTGTCATACGGCCCCGGTCGTGTACCCGCTGCACGGTATAATGGCGACCGCCGACCAGGACTCGCCGGGAGTTGAGTTTATGACGCGCGTTACTCAGCGGGCGGCGAAAAATATTCGAGCGATAGGGGTTCCCGCGTTCGTGTCAGTTGTAGGACATCCAACGTCTGTTTCAGCGAGGACTAGGGACTTGACTTACGTTCCCACAGAGGTATACAGTGGAATTTTGACTTGGTTAGAAGACCAGCCAGAGATTTGATTCTCAACATGAGGAAGTTTTGGCGGTAGTAAATCGTATATGGCTCCGTAATGGAGCAACAAATTCTTCGATATTACTTGAACCGCTGTCAAAGAAAGGCTAAATGGTGGCGTTAAGTGCGCCACGCTCGGAATACTCATTAGGAGGGAAGCTCGCGATTCGGTGTCGCGCGGAAACGCGACGCGAGGAGCGTTCACGCTCGGTGGCCGCGTATCGTTCGCTAATATCCTTGACACGGTGGGTACAGCCAGTGAACCGGTACGCGCCGGGAATACTAATACCCGCCGCTCGAATTCCATACGAATTTTGTATTACACCGGGTATTTCCAGTGAAATATCGGCGACGTTGCTCGTAAATCGAAAATGGTAATGGGACCCAGGAGCCGCCATTACCGCGAACAAGAAATCCCGCAAGGCGTCGAGATTTATCCTGTTCCCCGAGTCAACGATGATACATTATTCTCGGGCGTCGTTAAGACCGCAAAGCTAACCCATTATCGTTCTGTGACGTCCCATCAGAGAATGGGGGGTTGAGCGAACCCTTGCGCCGCCGCTCGTCTGGCTGCGCTTGAAACCGTCTCCACGTCGCCGACGCTGGCACAGGGCTGGTAATTGAGTACGATGGTCGAGTGGTTACGTACGATACGCGGATATACTTATGGGGGGGGGCACGCGCGCACGCGTGTACACGTAAACCAACGGCGAGGGGGGTTGTAGACGCGGCGGCAGCCTGCGTGAAGGGCCATTCGAGAATTTACGCCGGCCTGTTCCAACGGCTGAGTAACATTCCGTGGCTTCGTAGCTTCGCGTAAACGCGTGCTAACGGCCAGGCCCCTGCTGCCGCCGGCCTTGCCGTGATGGGTCGAGCAATAAACTCGAGTTTAGATTCAGATTTCGGGGAGCAGTCGAGATAACGATGGTTAGTAGTGACACTTTAAACTTCAAGTGTACTTTGGCTAGGTTTTAATAGAAGCTCAGAATTTGGCTGTTCCTCGCAGACAATTTCCGCAACACAATACGCAACAGCTTCTTCCGGCAGACCATGAACATCCCATTCCTCTGCACGAGTTATGCCCGTTTTCTCGCGCCGATTACTTGCGGCGTTATATTATTCAGACTCGCTCAGCCTCAGCCTTCCGCCGGGATATTGCGCTCTGCCCGCGTGTACCGTAGCCAAGCGGAGTTTAATATCGCGCGAGGAAGGCCGGGAATATGCACCACCGGTTGGCAACCCTAACGCAGACGCGCGAGCATCGCCTCCCCAAGGAGCGACGCGCCACGCGTTCCGTTCCGTTACGAAGGCTAGGCGAGCCGTCCTCGCGTAGACGGGTTTCTGGTCGCAGGTTTGAATGAAAAACTTGGATCGAGGAGGGACAGACGCGGGGGCTGGTGGGATCCCGACGATGCCCGTTGAGGGCCAACCAAGCGGAGGTTGAGTAGTCCTTGCTGGTACTAGAAACCGTAACGCCCCGTGGAAACGCGACGCGGGCGAGTCGAGTGAGCGCGTATGTACAAACTCCCCAGAACCGAGGACAAAGTTGTTGGCCAAGATGCCCGCGGGCGATTCCCAGGCCCAAGCATCCACTGTCTTTTCTCGAGCACCGGCTAATTGGATACTCTGCAGCCGACACTCGTTTCTTTCTGCGAGTCAACATTCCCCTGGCCCCCTACTTCTCCATTCCGGAGGTCATTACGCACGGGCTGAGAGCACCGATCGGGACTGCGTTCGCGTGGAAAATGCCTGACCGCGAGGGGAGATCGCGCTGGCGCTAGCGACGGGGCGCGCAACTTCGCTGGGTTGTGTAAGTGATAATCAGCGAGGAGGAAAGATTTCTATGAGGAGTTAGGTTCTGGGTGATGGTAAGTTGACACCCTTAGTTTGATAGTTCCCGTTAAGGGGGTACTCCACTGTGAACGGTCGAAAAATCAAGGTATATTTAAAAATTTTCTTTCTCAGTAAATACAACATGTAACGAAATAAATCTTTTTGATATTTATTAAGCTACTCTTATATTATACCAACAAAAAAAATTAAAAAGAATATTTTCTATTTATGTTGCTTGTTTTTTTTACAGCGTCAATATAGCACTTAAAGAAAAACGGTATGTTCGAGGTGCAGGTGATTTCCCGGCTTAAGCTCATCCGAAACAAAAAATTCGAAAAGATTCTTCATCTGTATGAGTGTCGCTATCGTCCGTACGTCAATTAACAATTTTTGCCGAAAAATAACCGAGATTTTTCTCGGGGAACATTAGAGAAAACACCATTTTGGGGAACTTTTTGCTTCAAACAGACGCCATTTTGTTAATTCTCAACAAAAATTGTTAATTGAGCTACGAGCGATAGCGACACCCATACGGATTAAGAATCTTTTCGAATTTTCTGTTTCAGATATACCTAAGCCGGGAAATCACCTGCACCCCGAAAATAACGTTTTTGTTTAGCTGCCATATTGACGTTTTGTAAAAAAAAAGTGAAACAAATTAAAATTTTTTTTTAATTTTTTGGGTATAACATAAGAGTAACTTTATAAAAACCAAAAAGATTTATTTCATTATACGTTGTATTTATTGAGAACAAAAAACATTAATTAAGGTGAATGTCCCAATTTCTGCCCATGTTCCCATTTCTGATCATATTTTTCTTATTATTATATGCGTTACGTTTGTACTATAGTTGCAAGAAAATAATTCTAAATTATTTAAACATTTACGCGAGTGTTGCGCGAGCTTGGGGCAATACATACATCTTTATTTTTCATGAGCATAAATACGGACATTTAGAGCATTAAGGGAAAGTGGGGTAAATACGAACGCGGGGTAATCGCGAATGCTATGTTACGGCGTTTTAATAAATAAAAACGATGATTCCTCTCCACTAGCTAATAGTTTAGGTCGTATCCAACACCGGGCAGAAAGTAATAAATACAGAACGCTCATGTTATTCAAGATAAACACAATTGATTATTTTCATCATGTTTCAAGTAATAGTGTGTTCATTTCAACTGCATCTAATTACTGTTGTATCAATGTTACAATTGCTGTTTTTTTAATTGAAATAAAGCACTTTTACACCAACATTTTGTGACCAAGGCATTGCTTGAATTATGATGCTAACCTCTGAAATAAATTCATTTTTATTTTTCGGTGTCGTGGGACATTGACGAACCCCTCGGAAGGGGTAATCTCGTACCTTCGAAATTAGCAACGTTAACCGATTTTGATGAAATTTTCAGCATGTATAAAACTTACTTAAATCTACAAAAGAGATTTTTGAATCTTCATTACAGGCTCAGAAAAAAATGTTTCAAAAACAACCTTTACTATTTTTTTCGATATTCCGATCAATTGCAATTTTTTCTAACGCACAAGAAGAGGAATTTGACAAATACATTAGGTATCGGTTGTAGCAATATTTTTTTATGTGTTGACCATTGAAGTCGCGCTTTCTGTGCGACTTCTGCGATATTTAGCACTCTGTTCGTGATTACCCCGCGGCTGTCGAGTAATCACGAATATCAAGGGTTTTGCTTTTTCACTATATAGTTGATTTTTATTGTAATTTTTCAAAAATTTGTCAAAGTACTTTATAGATGAATAGTTTAAGTATGTTTGTAAAGAATATACCAATTCATATCTCATATAGTTTTCGTTTTGTTTGCTTTTTTGCTTAGGTGTTCGAGATTACCCCACTCTCCCTTATATATTTAATTACAAATTACTAATAGTTAAACATCTTGAAATATCTTTCTTACATAGTTTTTGAATTGGTTGATTTATTATTAAAGAATTAATCGATTACTCTGCAAATTTTGATCACAAACAAACTTTTTACACCTTCTTTATGACGAGTATCCTCTTAAATGAACAGAAATTGGGACATTCACCTTATAGCTTTTATTTTTCGACCGTTCACAGTGGAGTACCCCCTTAAGGGCGCACTTTTTATCAGAGTTTGAATATACGGGGTAGTTTTTATAATTTGAGAGTGTGAAACAGTTGCTTCTCGCTGATCTTACGTCACTGAACCATTTAGATGCGTCAATTACCTAGAATTGGACGTTTCAGGCATGAATGTACGGTTAGACTTGCTCATAAGTCTACTAGCCGACCCTAGACCCATGTTGCGCTCTATGTAGCCCACTTCACCGTGGTCTTTACACTAATAACGTATTCGCTCGCTGGCCGTTGCATCGTGATATGGCGATACAGATGTAACACGGGGAGCAAGGATTTGCATGAAACGTGACAGCGTGCCTTTAGTCTAGACCCAGTTTTTAAACTTTTAAATGAGAACTGATCATAATACCTAAGGGATAACATTATCAACTAAAGTATCCCCGCCAATCCAATCTGCATCGCTATTACCGGGTACTAAAAGTGTAGTGAACCGCGTTTGTGCGCGCGGCAACTGAATCCCAAAGCACCCGGTTGAAAAGCCACGTCGCCGGCAGAGCCGGAAAATGAGCGCCGAGAATAAAGCGAAGCTAGAGCAAGCATTCAGAGAAAACGTTACCGTCACCTCCCGCCGTGTGAACGGCTTTCGCTGCGGCGATGTCGAAAATAAGATTTGCCGCGGCAAACGAAGAGCGGGTGCGTAGCCAAAGAGCCCCAATAATGAGACGGCCGTTAATTCTTTGATGTCGGGCACCGGGCGCGGCGGAAACGTTGCAAAAACTGTTTGATATCATCTTCGCCCCTTTGTCCCGTCGCGAAGTATAAAATTCACTACCGCGGGGGACTCGTCAGAGGGCCGGGGCCCTCCGGATATAACTAATTACGCGCACTCGCCGGGTGTCGTGCCGCTATCCTTTGTTAGAGCCGCTTTATCTACCGCAGCGCGACGGTTTCCAGTGCCCAGGACGTTTCCACTTCGTATCCACCTGCAGAGGACTAGCGGACCCGTCAGAAATAGTCTAATAGCATTACCGCCATCGTCCTTCTTCTGCCCGGTTGAAATCGCGGGATCGACGGGGTCGTCTGAAAGCACTGCCGTCTGCGAGCCTCATCCCGCGTTTCAACGGCCACCGTAAACTTTATTAGAGCCCCACTCGACTGTGCAATTGTTTGCCGGGGCCCGGCGATCCAAGGAATCCGCTTTAATTGCCCCACGACTTTAACCGCTGCGGAGACATTATCGGGCCAACTCCGCTGGTCACCCATACATATCACAGCTTTCTATAACGCGCAGAGACACTCCCCGAGTGGAAACGAAATATGGTACCGTAAAATCTCTCTTTACGACGACTCGTACGTTGTTCCTTTCACCCATATCTCGTCCATCTTCCCAGCAATTTGCATTCTTATTGGAATAAAGCACTCCGCGTTTCGTTCTCGTGGTAAGTAAACATTCGCATCATCCCCGATACTTAATTTTATTCTCCCGCACCGCGCGGAACACGCGATCCAGTAATTTCTTCCGTGCAGCCCAGCGAAACGAAGGAGGAGCCCTTAATTGTAGGATATATCGCACGCGACACGGGAACGTTTAAGGAGGAGCTCGGCGAAGGAAGAAATTTATGATTAGCTTTAATTGTATCTACAAGTTTGCCGTCCCACCGCTCCGCGATCTCCTGAGGCGGCCTTGTTCTGGGGACAAGCCCGGTAAGGCGGCGCCGCCTGAACGAGGACCGTAAATCGCGAGACGAGCCAGCCATGGGAAAGCACTCGGCGAAAGAAAGAAGCGCCTATGAATTCGTGCTCGAACCCCGCGTACTCTGAATGCGCGCCTATAAAAGTGCCGTTTAAATCGTAAATTCGGAGGCCGCGCTTAAATCAACGCCAGAAGATGCTCTCCACGAGTGCACTCGCCGAGCTTTGATTCCACGCCCGTTGTATTTCACGCTTTCAATGTACCCTCTCACCCCCTCCCGAAGCTCTCTCCGCTTTACAGCCCCTCAGGCGAGTATCCCGAATGCCGAGCTCGCTACCGACGTGTCGAATATTCCGCGTCTGCCCTCCGCTCCTTGACTTCAATGTCTTTAAACCGTCTTGAGCGGGCCCTCTGCTGTCTCTTTTTTCCCCCCATCGTTCTCCTCTCTCTCTTTTTCAAGCGCCACGAAAGATAGAATCACTCCAGCGAGTTAAAGCGCTTCGGCGGAAGCGAGCTGCCGCGGCACAGCGGCCCCGTGTATTTACATGACGCCCATTCTAAATTTCAGAGATTGCGCCGCGGGCGTACAGCCCCGCGCGCTCAAATTGTTTATGTGTCGGCTGCGCCGTACCTTACGAAATACATCGCGGAACGCTGAAGAAGAGGGACGGAGCGGGAGGGTGCCGCGGACGGGCGGCGGGGGAGCGCGAGAGAAATAAAACCCAACGTTTTTCACGGCAAGAATTTGTTCGCGGGGGAACATTTATTCCCGCTATAAACGGTTTTACGGCGAATAAATTTCTCCCGCTGTATCGAACGAAATTTATCTATCCAGCCTGAAAAAAAAACAGGCTGTCCCGGAACTGTGGGACAAGCAGCACCGAGGAGTCGTTTGTTATTTTTCGAAATCGGAGAATCTGACTTGCCACGAGGCCGGCACGATGTCCGAGTAACGTGATTCATGACATCGTCGGTCGGAAAGCGATTTTAGAGGCGCTCGAGGCCGTCCTCGCCTCTATATGCTCGGTGTATAGTCCGACACTCGTTAAGGGGTGCCGCTCGGGCCCGTCCCCCGCAAGGAAAGAAGGAAGCTCCACTTAAGAGAGATACAGCTTGACACGTTAAACTGATAAATGGACTGCGACGAACTTTTCGGCGACGCCGGGAAGATGAGTTTCGCGACGTCTCTTTGTGGAAACTTCCAGCAGCGAAAATTAATCGTTCGCCGGCCCTCGTGACACTGGATCCTCGGATTTAACGTCCCCGTCGGATTATCCGCGGATGGGGGGAGGCGCAAACGCGAACGCTCGCGGATCGATCGAGGGAACAACACCGGGCGGGTAACTGTCGTTGGCGCGTCGTCTTTCACTTTTCTATCGTCATCGTCTCGTAATCTCCGACCCCTTTGTGCTCGTGGCTCCCGTTGACGAGCGGAACGGCCGCTGGAACACGACGCCGTTCGCGTAATTTGCGAAGCAGCTTCGGCATGCGCAACTGAATTTCAATCATCTCGGGGCCCGCAGGATCGAAAGCGGACGGTCGAGTACAGTCTTTGTTGTTTCCCCGTCTGTGCCGGTTTTATTGCTAGGGAAATCGTGTGCCAGCGTGTTCTGCGTCCGTACGCGACGAAACTGGCGTTTCTGATGAATTTTGACGAACCATTATCCAGAGTGGCGAGGTATTCTCATACTTTGAAAGCCATTCTTTCTCTTGCAGAAGGGCTCGTGACACCTGAGGAATAACCCATTTCATAAGCTTTATGAATCCTCGAGGCGCTTTAAGTGTACAAGCGTAAACAGAGGCTTCCCGGCCAGTCGCGCTGAATAAATGCTAATAAACTCCCGTGGCGATTTAAGAATGCACTAAAGTTCGGTGATAACCGGCGTAAAATCATTCCGAGGGCGTCCCGCAGTTCACCAGGGCAGACGTCGTGTACGAGAAGCGGCATTCACGACGTTGCGTGCTTAGTTATAAACAGAACTCCCCTGCATTAAATGTAAGGAACACGCGGATTTTCAGTCCGTCTGAATAGTCGCGGAGCCTATGAAAAGCCTCTGTCGACCATGACTGGAACCGGGACCCGCTGGAAATTCCACGAGCCGAGATTTACGTACGATTTACAGCGCGATGCGTACTTTCAGTTCGCCCGTGTCGTAAAAACTGTTTCTGGGTGCTTAAAGGATACAGAAGGTACATAAAAAGCAGAGAATAAGCAAAGTCAGCGCGATATTCCTAGCGGCGCGATAGAACGGACAGTATATCGCCGCTAAATTGATAATGAAAAACGAAAGTCCATAGATTGAACGCACACATTGCGAATTGCATACCTATACGTTTCCATTGGCGATTCTACCGAAAACAGAATTCTATTGCGCGACCATTTATTTTCCTTCGGCTGCTACCATTCCCTGCCAAAGCTGAGCTAGTAAAAACGAGGGGTTGTAGGCGGGTGGGGGGAGGGGGGGGGGGCGGGTGGAAAATTCACGAGGGCTTTGTGCGATATGCGAAACACTCGGGGCACGCTGAACCAGCTTCCGGCGGCGGCTGTCCCAACGCCATTAATATTTTAACGCGAAAACGACGCGTGCACACCGATAGAGGGATGTAATATCGTAGCGCCTGGAACGAGATACGTTGGATAGGGTGGGATTCCGCGTGGAATTAATCACCGCGTCGCGAGACACACGAGAACGTTGTAACGCGGCCCTTTAAGCGTTTCGACCGCCGAGTTCCTCGACTTGCACCCCATCTCAGGCGCCTTTCACCCTGCCAGTCGGCTCCGCTACCGCCCCTGGCGGCTCGGCAGCGACGCGTTCGTTGTCAAATACTGTTACACGCGTTCTAATATTGTACATCCACCGCGAAGATAGCGGTACCATAACGAATACCTTCCAGCTATCGCGATATAGTGACTGCGGGGATGAAAGCTATATTTTCGGTTCCCTTGGTAACGTATACAGAATTATGGTGAACATGGAAGATGTAAATAAGGTATGCGGAGATCATAACAGGTTCCAGTAGCTTGCGTATTCTACCTCCCTAATTCTGAGGGGTTGCTGTGCTCTTCAATGCTTTTCTAAATGCAATATCGCTTCATTCTCGCGTCGACTTCTCGCATTATTCGCAATTCTGTATAGCCGCTTTAGATGGAGCGCGAGGGAAGCATGTTTTTCCTTTCAAGATACCAGTCATACGCGTTACTTGCAATAAGTATCAGGTTCAATTTTGCCCGAGGTATTTCTCCCTCGAAGAAACTGTTATCGAACCTGTCGTTCACGGCACGAGCGCGAATAACGCGAAACTTGGG
The DNA here is from genome assembly GCA_929108735.1 of Andrena dorsata. Taxonomy (NCBI): domain Eukaryota; kingdom Metazoa; phylum Arthropoda; class Insecta; order Hymenoptera; family Andrenidae; genus Andrena; species Andrena dorsata. The sequence goes on from OV815489.1 coordinate 56,175,806, forward strand.
CTGAGCCCTCGACTGAAATTGTAGTTCCGTGCATGCCGCAATAAAGTCATAATTGCGGCATTTTGCGAAAATAAGCGAGGGTAACAGAACTTACATTGCCTCGGGCGCTTTGCTCGACACCATCGTCTACCCTCCCAGCTTATTCCTTCCCTAAAGCGCGATACTTGAAGTTTCACATTTTCGCCGATCTACTTCAGCAGGCACGTTCTAGATTCGTTTAATCTAGCAATCACAGCGAGCGCAAAAATTAATTCCCCCAATGTCCGACGAAAAATAGAAACCGCGTCACGCCACAAGCCCCAGAATCTTCCTCGTCCCCCAGCAAATAACCCCACCACCTTTCACAGTCAGGTAGCCACATCCAAAGCACCACGAGACGAGAAGTAATTTCGCAAATCTCTCTAGGTCGCGCGATATTAACAGACGCCCAGGGAAACGAAATATCGCGCTCGAATTTCCTCAGCTTGCACCCTCCTCCGGAGACACGTGTCGGCGCTAAATTGTGCCAGCCAGTGGCGAAAACTCGTTGTAGGGGCGCGAGAACACGGATTGAACGCGAAACGCCTTGCACCCATTCGAATGATCGTCCGCCGTAGGCTTGGAACGGTCGTAAATTCCACGGAACGACGGTACATCCGTCCGAATTATACATCTCGTAAAGTGTTCCCGCTGGTTCCACGGTGCCGGCCAGAAAAGTATTTCGCATAATATCCCGCGTAGCCCCGTCGAGCCCCTCGCGCCGGTACGCTCGGTTGGCTGCTGCGGAAGAAAAGAGCGAGACCGTGGAAGGATGGACGGAAGCCCGGGCACGGTAACAGCCACGAGGAAGAATAAATACGGGAGCAGACTTCGGGAGAGGAAGCCCGGGGATCCTTCCGATACGCTGATACGGCGGAACGGAACGAAAAGAACGAAACAATATTTCAATATGCTAAAATTATCGAGCGCCTCCCTCTGGCCATGCTTCACTTAAGTGAACCTCTCTTCCTCTGATTTCCCCTCCTCGTTTCGGGAACGGGGAGAGCTTTCTGCCCTTTGTAGCGATTGTTTGGATTGACTGAGAGGGGACTGTACAGAAATACAGACCCGAAGGAGAAAGTAATACCGTGAATAAGCGAGGACTTCAACGTCTATTTACTGTATAGTACGTATTTCTTCCAAGATAAATAAAGAAATAAATAAATGAATAAATAAAATTAACGTCAATATCTCTGTTAGAAAGCTATTGATTCAAGGATCCATGTATCGCGAACGCCGTCGGCTCCCGTGGTAGTTGCTCGCGGACCGACACGATTCTCCGTGGCGATATGCAGCGGAAGGGTGGCTCGAAAACAGCCAAGCCTAATTGAAAGCAGAGCCAGAGCAGCGCGTTCTCTTCCCGGAATAATACAATAATTCTTTCGTGGACGGGGGCGGAAGCCAGCCGGGCCGGACGCGGAACGACCGTGGCGTCGGGTCGAAAGGAAGCGCACCGCGTCATATCGAGATATCGAAATGGAGCGTTACATCGGGACACCGAGGCTATTTTCCCGGCGGCGTAAACCACCGGGGCATATTCCTCCTTTCTCGCGGCGCGATAGCTATCGGCCGGCCAGTCGATATCGTCAGTCTTCGGGGTAGATAGGGGAATCGGATTTACCGGACATGCCCGTCGGACCGTAAAATCGAGTCGTATATTTCGGAATTTTTCGTCGAGCCACTCGACGAGCCACGAGGAGGCGCCGCACACCCCCGGGCCCCGCGCTTCCTCCTGTCCTCCGCGGGGAACAGCCCTCCCGATGGAGGTGAATGAGCACGGGCGTGCAGCGAGCAAGTTTCAAAGGAGCCAGCGAAGAAAATGATCGAAAATCGAGAGGGAGGCTCTTTCTGGCTGCCGAGAACCGAGCGGTTCCTTGAAAGGGTGCAAACTCCTCCCCCGCGCCGTCGCGCCGACCGTGGAATTTTTTGAAAAGTTGCACGAGCACCCCGGCGCTTTTGAGGGTGTACCAATGCACCGTCGCCACCACCACCACCACCCCCTCCCGTTCCCTCCCCGTTTCCGACGTCTATCCCTGCTGCACGATGGTAAGCAGCTGGGAAAGTTGGAGCCGAGGCGGCGGGTTTAACTCGGCCACGAGAATCGGGAGGCTCCCTTCGTGCTCTCGGATTCGACCGACGCCCCCCGAACTTCGACATATCGCTCGGGGCGCCGGCCTAAAGAGGGAAGAGCGAGGCGTTTCAACCTCGAGCACTATCGTAGATTCGGGTCAGCCCGAATGCTGCGACGCGATTTAAACGATGGCTCTTGAAGAATACAGGGTGAACCGGAAGAGGGTTGGAGATACAACGTAGATCGAGGAGTTGGCCTGATGTTTGCGCTTGTACCTTGGTGTGTTGAATGCACCTCTGTAATGTCCATTAGTGATAACGTACTCTATTCATATGGTACGTGGGAGGGTGGAGGATAAAATATAGCGCAGGGTCGAGATACAGACGTGCCTCGGAGTAGAATCAGATTAGAAAGTCCTAGGAAGTCGTATCGCTGTTGTTAATATTGAAGGATGGAATAAACTAGTATCGTTACTAGGTTAGATGTCCCAATTACTGCCACTTTACTTTACCTACTTCAAGAAAACGTAACGTATAAAGAATCATGTACAATAATAATATTAATAATAAGGAGAATAGTCAACACTATCGTGCTGTGCTTAATTTCTGTTCTAAATATTCTTCTCGTTAACTCGAGCACCCCATTCTATTCAAGCGATAAGATATATTAAAAGCAACTACCAATTATGCCAGAAACAACAGCCAACATCCCATCAAGCGTGTACGAGAGTGATCAAAAGACAAAGTCATCTTGTTCTCCCTTTATTTCGATTTCACGTTCATCCGACACGTCGGTTTCGGAGGGACGACAACGGTATACTGTTTCCCGGGGTCCGCAATCGCTATGAGTTTTGAAACATTGTAATTGTAAACCTCGTTACGAGTCGCGTAGCGTAAAGGACTTGCCGGCTGGTACTCACCTGACGTGGAAACAGGGATGAAAAGCTGCTGGATTATCCTGCGGCGAGAACTTGGGCAGAGCGCCGTGAAGGAGAGCGAGCCGCACAACCAGCAGCACACCGAACTGTAAAATAAAAGGAATCCTTTAATAACGCGACTCTTAATTGCCCGCGGGCATGTATTCAGGGAGAAAAGTTCCTTGTTGGCGGCGATCCAAACGCGGCTTCGCGTGAATACGTCGGAACGCATCCGAGGAGATATTCGTAAACGTCCGCCTTATTTACCCTGCCCGTGTATTTACGCGCGATTCATTGTTGCATTGCGACGGGAATTGAAATTCAACAAATCTGAATCGTACCGTTATTACAGTTTGTTCTTACTCCGCAGCGCGTATTAATACTACTTTATCGAGCAATCAAAACATGTGTTTGCATACGTTTATTGCTTTCCAATATTATGTAATAATAGAATATGGCCGTTTTGTGTTCGCTGCACTGTGCAGATATGCGAGTATAAGCAATTACCAAGCCAGACAATTAAGGGCGATATTTTTGTCGGTGAACCGAGATACTCTTGTTTGAGTGACTCATTTAGGTACCGTAAAATGGGGGAACATTGGCAGACAGGGACAACATTGGCATACACCGAAATTACGTTGTTTTACGTCAGATTAGTAAAACTTAACCTGTTAATGCTATTTATATGATGTGCCTATGTTACGAATTGATTTTAATTAAGATGTAAAAAAATAAAATAAAATAAACAAATTTAAGTTTACTGACCTCAGAATAGTAAAACTTAACCCGTTAACGTTATCTACATGATGTGCCGACGTTACCCCGGTACACTAACATTTTTAACATGTATTAAAGAAGAAAATGACAAAAATTTTATGCATTTTAACACTTGTAGTACAAGCGCGAAACATGCAATGATATGATAGGATACTTAAAGCAACTGTAAACATTATAATTTTTACATTATATAACAAAATGTATCAAAAACCTGCCAATGTTCCCCCATTTCACGGTACATGTATGATCATGATACTACGAATTTCCCTCGTACGTGAGTCACTGGCGACCACGAAGCACTCGCTTAACTTTTGCTGGGTGACTCCATATAGAAAGCAGAAGTTGGAGTAAAAACGTGGTAAAATATACCCCGGAGTCTCTGTCAGCAAACACCCCCCGGAAGATCTTCAGCGACCCAAACGAATCAACGATCATCCCTGCAGAAACACTAACTCGATCGAGAGAAAAAAAAAACCAACGATCGACTTTCGAAACGCCGAATGCCCGGAGGGGTAACATTCCAGCGGCGTCCCATGTCTCAGCGTAGCCGTGTTTACGCAGAGGGACACTCTTCGCGGCATTTCCGTCACGTCCTGCGCCAGTTCGCTAACCCAATAGCCGTCCAGTCCGTCCCCCCCACCCCCGGCGGAGACCGGCGTTCTTTGCGCCTTACCCTTCAGCCGGGGAGCCCCATCAACCCTTTCTCTTTCTGTCTTCGCCAGGGCCCATCCACGTCCAGTGTTCTTGCGGGCGGACAGACAGAGGACGAGGGTAGGTTCTCGAAGGGTTCTAGATCCGAACAATATCTGCCAATCCAAGGTATTCATATCTCCTTGGATCGAGGAGGCAGCGGCCGGGAACACGGCAACCCTCTTGCACGGCGAATCCACCCCGGCCGCTGTACGTACACGCGCTCGATACAGCTAGCACCTCAACGTCTCGCGTACACGATGTCGGACACCGCCTCTCGTTCGCCGCCGTGTCCTCGCCTTTCGATAGAGAGGGGCGTGGCGGAGGGGCTTCTGCCTGGAATATTGTATTATGTCGCCACGGGGCTGGACCCGGCGAGCACCGGGGACGAGACAGAAATTCAATTTCGGTAAATATCTGATGCGCGGGGGAGAGCGTCACTGTCGGCGGACCCGGCATACCTATAAGGTCGGAACTCTCTGTCTGGCTGGGTAAGTCGCAGTAACCCCGGGGTTGTATTATAACCACACCGGGGAATATATTTCTCGCGGGAGAGCAGCGGAATGCGTATTTTTATGCGGCAGGATCAGCCAGCTGTGTGTGCGTCTTGTCCCTGCGCCAGATGCGCGGCGGTCTCGTTGTGTCGCCTGGCTTTACAGCCGGCGATATAGGGGCGCCCCGGTGCACGGATGGGATCAGCGGGAAAGGGGATACCGTTTTGGCAATAGTAACTGATATGCAATAAATTATCAGCGGGAGAGATATAATTGTTCGTGAGCAACTGCTTTAAACGGGGCCGCCCGCGTCTCTGGGTTTAGTCGGTGTGCATTCATGTCGCTGGAATTTCGGTGGTTAAACGTTCGGATTGCTAGCGGACTGAACTAGTCACGACGGTCTGTCAATTTGGTGTACGCAATTATAACTGCGCTGCCGGCATTAAGGACAATTCGAGGGACGGAGGTAAGATCGAAGCGACAAACCAATCGATTAACAACGGGCACACTGATGTAGAATTAGTCAACAGTGTGTATACCTAATGCATTGGCTTATCGATTACGTCTATTGCGCCGAGGCAGCCATAACGTGCCTTCCGGTGCATCCGGAAGTGAACACTGCTCGGCTCAGGCTAGCCGTGTATCTCTAATAATAATTGTGGCTTCGCAATACCCCCGAGGCTTCGATTCCCAATTGGCTTTCGCTATCCGGTGGTTCTGCGAACAGGCGAATCTGCTGTTCTTGAAACTCAGAGGGAACTCGGGGGGAAAGAACGTTAGCAATCCTTGTGGAAGGAACGTATCTCGAAACGTGTAAGTGGCAATAGGTGGCAAGAGCAACGGGGGTGAAAGGGTAAGTGCAACGTGTGTGTGTGTGTGTGTGTACGGTCCCCGTGTGAGGGTTGTGCTCGCACGCCCCCCTCGTTTCTTCACATAAATTAGCATAACACGGAATCGTGTTCGGTCAGACTGCGTTCCGTGCGCGCCCTCGACTTCCCACAACGGTCGTATGATACTTTTACAACGCCGCATTAACTCTCCGCGTACGATACAAATTACGAGCGATGGAGGGGCACGTGAGGGCAGCGTTGCTACTCAGTCACGACTGCGTTAAAAATGAATCTGAGCTCTCGGTTCAATTATAATGGACGGTGTTCCTGTACATACGTATCAACCGTAGCGCTCGTTAATGAAACCAATGAGTCGCCAATAAAATTTGCTTCCACAGCCGCCGGACTGTTACGTATAATTTACGAAGTACAATTCAGTCGTTGCATTATCGTAATTAAAATTAATCAATGAAACGAACAATAACTTTTCGATATTAATTAACAACGTAACGATGCCCGTTAATAATCATAATAAGCCGGAGATGGAGGCTTCTTGAATTAATGAACGCTGGGGTGGTTTTCGGACACCGAATGGAACGAATAGCATACATTTTTCGAGACACTCTCCGCGGTTCTTCTATATTCCTGACAATATAACTCTTGAATAATGTAGCGAGGAGTATTTACGACGAAAGAATGACGGGTTGCACGGTTAGTTTCGTCCAGAATCGGATCCCCGTGTACTCAGCAACCACAAGTCAGCATGAACGAACTTGCGCTTACGAGAAGTTCATTATCAAGTTCTCCGCCAGCATTTCGACCTCGTCTTTCATCGTTGGCTACTTGAATCCACGGTCAAATTGCAGCACGACGGAAGGAGCTAGGTAGTTTCCGGGGTTGTCTAACAATTCCTCAGAACGCAGTTCATTTTTCGCAATCGTAGAGGGGAAACTCCACTGCGAGTGTATCTGCGTTAACGATCGTTAAACTTGCTTAAGGCACGAGATGCTGCAAACATCGGCGGCCAGCTACGCCGATAAAAACGAGAGATATCGGCCGTTAAGAATTAACGACGCGGACCCGAAGCCGCTTGCAAATGCCGCGGGCGGAAGCACGGAATTTTCTTGGAAGAATGGGATCTCCTGTTCCCAGAGGCATAAATCTTTACGCGCCGTTCGAGGGTGGTATGCTTTACCCGTAGATCTTGTTCAGCTACTTCACTCCAACGTGAATATGATATCGCACAGTCGCGAAAGTAAAACAGACAGGGAAAAGAATCACAAGGGGAGTAGTCTTGCACTATATGTAATCGGACAGTGCATCGCTTTCCGGCTAGCCGCGCAGACAGTAGTTTCATGCCTGATATAGTCAGACCCAGCGTTGCGCCGTATCTGAGCACGGAGTAAGTGGTTTCGTGCCATATATGGTCAGACACCACGCTGTCTAGCTAGAATGAAATCAAGCTGCTACTCCAGATCACTCAAAAAGTAAAAATGAATAATTGACTTATGAATTTACTTAGTTATTTGAAGCAAGAGAGATGATTTTAAGATGTCTTCCTAGCATGACGGCTGATAGAAATTGAAAGAAAGAAGCAGACATTGCAATTCTCATTTTGCCCAGTCGTAGCTTCATTTTATCGCCTTTTAAGAATATTAAAAAAATATCCATTTATAGCGGAATAGGAGCATCGCGAAGAGAAAAATATCCTTCCGGAAAGGTTAATCACGGTCTCCACTTTCCCGGAATTCTGTCTCCCATTCATTGTAACTTGAAATGTCTTTGTGGGAAAACACTTTCGCCACTACCAAATCCATTCCCAGGGGAACCCGATTAGACGCGCGTTTCAATCGAGCTTCGTAGCCACAAAACCGACCAGACAACGCGTCTGTCGTAGGACAATGAAGAAAGGGCTGTTGCGCAACCACGATGGGGTGAAGCAAAGGGGGTGCGAGGTTAGCTGGAATCCTCTTAACGAGTCGTACTCAGTCGTGCGTAGAAGCCCTGCATGATTTTCAGACGGAATCAGCGACGCGCCTGGTGTGCCCTACTGGCATTCCCGTTATTGTATTACCGGCAATGTCTACACTTCTGTCAGCCAGGAACAAATGAAGTGGTAGAGGAAAGTCGACAGATCCATTTATCCATTTATCCTCGTTCGGACTTGATCGCCCAGGAAGCGACACTAGGTCGGAGACACCGTCCAGGGAGCTTCGGGGCGTGCTCGCCGAGGCGATAATGCAATCGAAACGCGTGCCTCGCGATCGATTCTCCTGCAGCTCGAAAAAGCTACCGCGCGCAATAGATTTCAACGCTTACGTGGAATTATCCGCGGCCGCCGTTTGTCGAAACAATCGCGAGCACGCGCCCTGCATTGCATGTTCGAAAATTCGCAAAAAGTTTCTTTGCCACGGTCTAGTGAAGCGAGAGCGATTGTATAATGGCTTTCACGCTGTATTAATAACCACTGCGTGCGCGCAGATACGTTTTCCATGGGAGGGCGATGGAAATTTTATCACGTCAAATTGAACGCGTGTTTCGAGAGTTTGCTGCCGCGGTGTAGAAATTGATTCTATATTCGTATTCAAGCACTCGCTGATTCTCATTTTTCATCGTCATTCTACATATTTTTTTCCATAAAGATCGCGCACAAAGGATTCAAACGTACCGCTATTATATATACTCTCCTGACCCGAGTTTATTTAAACTTGTCTCGTTAGTCCACTCACCGAAACGAGCAGAGCAGCGGCGCGCCGGGAGAAATGTCTCGAGTCGTCGTTCCATCTGGCCTCGAAAATAGATCTGCAACATGAAAAAGTAATCTGGTAAGTGGCTACTATTACCGACGCTGCCGAAGAATGGGTCGCGGAGATTTCAATATTATACTGTCATTTTGAGATTCGATTATCTCCACCAAAGAGTCGCGCGTATTTCCTCCCTGTCTGCCTGCGAACCGAAATATCTGTCTCAAGACAGAGATTCGAATAGCTAATGAACAGATGTCTGAGAATTGAGGACCTTGCAGCAAGAGGTCTGCAGCTCCACATTTACCAACTTCGAGAAAATCAGAAAAAATTGTTTATAAAATTAGAACACTAATTAATTGACGTGGAATTTCAAGCCCCGAAACTTGATTACTCAAAATCTCGCTAGTAAACGTAATCATGCGTAAACGGTTAATACGATTCAGTTGTTTCGCGATCGAACATCGTATCATCTGAATGTCTCTGGGCGGTCATGGATCCTGCGCGGACATTACGCAAATGTTGCACGTACAACTCCCATTTCCTCGCGTATGGAAAAGGATTGCCCGGCGATATTCGTATTTCATATTTCGAGGGTCACGCGGTCGCACGATTTTATATTTCGCTCTTAAATATACTTTAAGCCCGCGGTCGCGACGTAGTCCAGAAGAATAATTCACCACGCTCCACCGACTCCTCGTCGATTTTAACAGTCTACCCTCGAGATAGGGATACTTTACGACCCTCCATTGAATAGACTCTATTTGTTGCTCCGTCCGAGGGAACAGGGACTTCCTCGATAGAAATCACGCAGGAAATGGCAATTGAATCATTCTGACCGTAAATACAAATCAAGCATGCGGCACGGAATATCTATAACCATCGTACGATTGGTCGCCGTAGCAACCCCTGTTTCCTCGACTCGAATATCTAGCCAGCTCGCTAAGCGCACACTGCTCGCAGGAAGATGGCTATAACTTGAATCACTGCTACCTGATATTACCTCGCCCTAAGCAACAATTTACCCCGTGCCCGGTGTCGCTTCTACAGGTTTCTGGTTAAGGAAATATAAGGAAAAGAAGGCGGAGCAGCGGCATCGCGTAAAATCGCAGGAGATACGAGGCAGGGACGAGAGGGGGGGTTGCGTGTTACTCCTTATTTCGGGATTCATTGCGGGCGGAGGTGGGTGTCGCTTTCCGAAACTGCTCTGCGAGCGCGCGCTTAAACGCTTACCTCTTGATTGAATGCCAGGAGCGACAGAGGTCGTAAAGAAGGTTTAGAGGCAAAACGGTAATGCCGGTCTCCTTGGCTAACATCGACAACGCGCCCAGGCATACGCTGCTCCACACGTAAGCTGTCTGCTGCCTGCAACCCAAGCAAATCCGAAAGATTTAATTTAATGCCCGCCACGCCGGGCTTCCGGTCATTGTCGCCGGAAACGGAGTTTACACGCTGTGCCACAGCTAAAGCCTCGCCACCAGAAAAGCGCAGCCGCTGTTCTGGCTCCGAGGTACATTCTGCTGAACGTTGTTAATTTCTTCCAAATTGGAGGGCAGGGTGGTTTCACCTTGACTTACTTCCGTAGAATTTAAATTACTGGCACGCGGGAAGTAAATCAAAATAGAATTGAGGGCCTTGCCACAAAAGTGGTGCAGCTCAATTTTTTACTGTTTTCGAGTTATGACGTGTAATATATGTAAAAAAATTCTACATCGTTTGATGCACGATTCGTGCAAATCCGATAACAAATGAATGATTTATTGCAAACTTTATTTAAAAATATTAATATTAATATTTTTATCATAGAATATTTTTTCCCCAAGAATAGAAATAAAATCGTATCAACTCAACTACTACTTGTGTAAAAATATATACTATTCAATTAGTGTTCTCTTTTTCATGTTAAGTTAAAGCAAAAATGTATAAACAGTTTTTTCTAATTTACTCGAAGTTGATAAAGATGTAGCTGCACCCCTCTCGCTGCAAGATCCTCATTTCTTCGGACCAAGAAATTCATTACGGATCATCTTCCAAGGGAAACTAAATTACAACATCCAAGTTTCTCCCTGTACACGTTATTTTAAAGAACGTTGTTAAACAATGGCGAGCCCCGAGACGCGGAAGGGGGCCAGGAACGTTCGCTGGAAATCTCTTGCAGCGGCGGAGGCCGTTCCTCGGGCCAATTACCGCTTTGCATATTGAACAGGTGTCGGTCAAAGGAGAGGCAGAGATTGGCGCGCGTCGGGCACGCGAGCGTCGCGCGATTGTCCCGATTACGATGCCTCGTAATTTCGTTTGATCGCAGCTTGAAACGTAGAAAAACGGAGCGAGAAGGGGGCGCGCGATAAAGCAGGTCGGGCGCTATCGATCGGAACGGAACGCACGTGAACGCACGATTAAATCGTCCGCGCGAGCGGAATCGCAGCCCCGCTCTGCCCCAGCCGCGAGTCGGGCGAGCCGCGAATCGCGTCACGCGAATAAATATTTCGTCGGCCGAACCACGGGCCTTTTATTAAATTATGCATGCGATGCAGGCTGCGCGGTGCGTGCTGCAGCTCTATTTGCGCAGGATAAAGCTTCCCTTCTACAAGCGAGAAGCGGCGGTCGTCGAGTCAGTGTGCAAGGATCACATCGTTACTCTGAACTTTGATATCTGTGGAATGACAGTGAAAGCAGCGAGCTATAGCTGTGTTCGTCAGAAAGCAATTCTGCTGGAAGCCAGCTTTATTGAACTTACTACGGAGCTGTTATTGTCGCAAGTGCCGTGGCGAGATTACTATACGAACGCACCTGCGTTTGCAGAGTCGTTAACTTGTGCATTTTGTGTAGCCAATCAAAGAGACACTCTGGTTTTTATTCGACGGGGTGGGTCTTTTTCAAGAGGCTCGCAACTTGTCGTTTTAATGTGGCAGGTCGGGAAGATTCTTCTTCCACAAGAAAGTTGGGGAAGAGATGCGAGGAGATGCTCGTTTTTTTATCGCCCCCGGGGCTAGAGTTTTCTGGGGAAGTATCTGAACTCCTTGAAATTAAATTAGGATATCTTTGAAGCACGGCGTCGATGTACAAAGTTCGGAAAGATCGAACATCGAGGCGCAGGGGCGTCTTGAAGGAGCGTATAGGATAATTCTGCCTTTGACGAGGTAGACAGAGATGAATGGAGGGACGAAGTCAGACGGAGACAGAGAAATAGCGTACGCGTTGCTGGAAATGATCGTACCTTTTCAAACATCGAAAATGCAGTCTTTTTCAGTGGATTGAAATGGAAATGCAGAGCCACGGGCAGGAAACTTGTTCCCGCATTACGCTACGTCGGGAATTAAACAACTATGTAAATTCCCCTTCGCGGTTACACTTTACAGTAATTACGTTGCAAGGTCGCCGTTTAACTCGCGGGAAATTTCTACTTCCAGCCGCCTCAGCGGCTGAAAATATTCCCGCTTTTGCTACATTAACGCATCGCTCATCCGCAGAATGGAAGCCCAATCAGAGTAATCGAATGAGTGGAAGATTACGAACGAACGCGGAGTGGAATTTTTAAATCCACCGCTCTTGCTTCACGTCGCAAATCTTTGAAACCAGAAAAGTGTCTGCGCTCTGCGTCAAAGCAAGAATCGCTCATTGCAGCCCGTCCCAAAGGAAACAAAAAGCCAGATAAATCCTTGCTGGTGCCCAGACGGGAGGCAGGCAACTCCCGACGAACGATATTCAGCGAAACCCGGAGACTCCGATAAGACGGAGGTTCGATCGCGTTTTCCTGGCGCGCGCGTCAATCCGCGACGGATCCTCTGCGTGACGCGGCGGGATTTCCAAGGCAGCTGCCGTGTTAACGCGGAAAAGGTCCGTCGAGATGTGAAAACGCGAACTTTGGCCCCGTAAAAACGGGCGGGACGTCCACGGCAGAGCGGCGCAGCATTTCTTACAATTTACATCGGAGCTACGTAAGCAAGATTAATGGACGGCTGACGTAACGAGGCGGGTAGAGTGGCGAGTTCCGAGGCACGCTGGCAAAAACGTCCAACAGTATGCTGTGCCGCCGGGAGGCAGAGGATTGCGCGTAGAAATTGTTACTTATTGAATATTCCGCGGTAATTGGCGCTGCGATGTAACCTTTTTGGCGACGTGGACCGTTTCACCGACTGTACATTTGTAGCGAGCATCTTGGAACCGCAGAAGAAATAGTACATACTAGTTAAGATATTGTTTGGAGAGCGCTAGCGTGAAGGTATTGTGATTTTTTGAATTTTTGTATTTATTATAGCATATCACAGCGTTCTGTTTTCATTATTCAGGTGTTCTGTGTTCGGTGGAACGTATTAAGTTCACAGTTCACAATGTGCACGCAGTATAGAAGCCGTTATGGAAGGGGGAATACAAAAGCCACCGACTGACATAAATCGTTAGCCATTGAAATTCCGAGTAATTGAAAGCTGGCTGCCGCGGAATGGAAGATCGATCCAGATCGACGGGTTTAGAGGACGGCAATTACGCGCGAAAGAAGTAGCATGAATGAAAGGCCGGCTCAAACCAAGTCGACACGGGAAAGGGGGAAGGAATTCTTCCAGTTCGTAGATATCCGCTTTATCTTGCATCTAACTGTCAATCGATCGACGGGGGCTTTACTTTCTTTTCCAAAGTTCTCCTCAGCTTGAAGCGTCCCCCCCCCCCCCCCCCCAGACTGAGAACTTTCCGCCACCTAAAGGAACGAATAGAACTCCGCGACGCTCTTGAAACAGTTCAAACGCCAACGACGGCTCTTCAGATTGTACATTTCAATGAGAGATAAAGTAGTAAATTCCGTGGAACGAGGTCTCGGTTTACGGGCGAGGCGAACTCTCCCGATGCTGTTTCACGGGCGATTATCAATGAAAGGTGGAGTTGCTCCTCGATTTACAAGGAAAGAAACGTTTCTTTTGTGAAATAATGAAACGCTCGAGCCCCGCCCCGTCGAATATTCCCGCGAACCGTTTTACGCGTCTTCGCGGAGAAATAGATTTGAATAGATTAGCGAAATTGGAAATTGCGAGATCTCGGCGGAATCAGAATGTTTGCTTTGCGAACAATCGAATTCTTACCATTAATTCGGCGAACGGTGTCACTGACTTCGGACAATGAACATTCGTCCCCAAACCGTTTCGCGCAACTCCCTCCACGGTTTCCATCCCTTTCTCTCTCTCTCTCTCTCTCTCTCTCTCTCTCTCTCTCTTTCTCTCTCTCACTCTCTCTCCCTCCTTTGTTTTAAATACGAATATTCATTCGAGATTCATTACTTAAAAGCCTGGAGGTTGACACAGTGACCCGGTTCGAGGCCCATTTACCCGGAGCAGCCGTTTTCCCGGTCGTTTACGAGCAATGCGCCTTCAGTTCCCTCGATATACCGCGCATTTCACACAGCTCGCGCCCGCTTTCGATATTTTTGTTTCTCTTTCGACTCGCGGAGGGAAAAAATTGCGCGCACGTCGGCCAGGCATGCGTTCACCCGAGCCGTTCCCTACCGAAATAGGACCCTTCTGCCTCTATCGATCGCGATGCCAGCAATGCCAGTTCCTTCATTCGCTAGACATCTCGCGCGTCACCAAAAGTTCAAGTTTAATTACGCCACCGCCTCGCGTAGCAATTAGTTTCGCCGGTCATGCAAGCGTTACATCGATAACGAACTGGAAGGATACTTCGAGAGCTCGCGTCAAGTGCAGCAAACGAACGTCTTGTTCGGGGCTCGTCTAGCAACCGCCGCTGCGCCGTTTACCATGCATCAATCCAAAATCCTCTCGCACGAACGATAAAAAGATGCTGGCAAGTTGTTGCGCCGCGCCCGCGAGGCACTTCATATTTTCACGGTTAAGGATCGATGTGAACGAGCCGGGGAACGTTTACAACGAGCACAATGGAGCCCCCGCGCGTGCACGCGCGCGGAGCCGCCGCGTTGCTTCGGGGGTAGCAAGTAAATTAGTTTAGTTTATAATTTCCACACACCGCCCCGGCGTACACGAGAATGAATGGGTCGCTGTTTCGGCGTCAGACTGGCGTCGTCCCGACGCTAAGCGACGCCCGACATCGCTGACGTATGTATGTGCAGCCGGTAAGTTCCCCGGAGTTATGGTTGTATTATGCCACTGACACGCTACCTTATTGGATTACTCGCGAACAGGCGAATAGGGGGAGGCAAAATCGCTGAGCTTTTTCACCGGCGGACGATTGTAATCCTCCCCGTAGCGTTCCGCACCAGCTTTTAAAGGCGAGCGGGGGTAATTTCAGCGGCGGTAATTTAAAGCGGAAGGAAACGCGTTGCGGGGCTCTCTGGAAGTGGAAGCTGATATCGCATTCCTGGTAATCAGCATTAATGATACACCGTGCATGGAATTTACTGCGGTGAAATCGGGCGACGACTAGCGATCGTTTATCCGAATGTACCTCAGCTTCAGACATGGCTTTCGTGTAAATCAACAAGGACACAGAGTGCGTAAAATTTTAAAAGACGGATCAAGTTCAGCAGTGGTTAGTACTCACCCGTGGTAAGCGAGAAACGACAGCAAGAAGAAAATACACGCGAGCACGTCGGCCCGTCCCACGATGCCCGTCACCTGAAACAGAAAAGGAAACATCGCGATAAGAACGCAGCTTCGTCACAGCCGCCAAAGCTTAAGCAATGTTAATCTGAAATTCCATCAGAAGGCGCCTCCCCGTCGTCGTGGATTAACGCTTTCCCACCCCGAAATCGATTCGAAGACGACATCACCGGTGGGGCAAACCCCCTCTCGAAAGTTCCAACGGGCTGCTTAACGAGAGGAGATTACACCGAGAAAGGATCAACCGTTCGGTCCCCGGGAAACGGCGGTGGGGCACAATGCCGGGGCGAGCTGCCCGCGAGCATCCCCTCCTTCGGGGGGGGGGGGGGGGGGGGCGGCGCGATGCTGAAATTGGATTTAGCGGCGTAAAACGAGAAGGTTGCCGCAGAAAGCGCCGGTGAAAGCCAACTTGAAGGGATCTCTTTCACCGCGCGCACGCGATGACGGACAGAGCATGGGAGCACGTGAGCCAAAAGGAACAGGCGAATTGAAAGAGAAGAGAGTCTCTGGCCAAGTTATTGGCAGCCACGCCGCCAGTGAATAACGGAGATTCTCTAGGATCGCCTCGATCCGGAGATCCGTATGTGCCGAGACTCCCAAGGATCGCCCCGAGATCAAGGATTCGTATGTGGCAGCGAAGTTCCCCGCGCCTTCCTTCTCTTGTTTACCCTCTCCTCTTTCTACCGATCTACCGCCCCTATCCTCTATTCTAGCCAATAGAGCGGATAGATTCGAAGGAGCAGGCGTACCCGGGGAATTTACGGTCATCGTCGGTGACGACGGTCGCCCCTAATGAATTAACTAGCAGATCACTGTTACGGATACGGACACTGATCGAAATGAGAAATTTTCGGGTCCCTTTTAATTCAGAACTTTCCCACGGCGCTTCGTTAAACGGGATCAGTTCGAAGAAGTTTCAATCGAGGCGGAGAGGTCGTTTCAATTCCGACGGTCCCTGGATTCTGCGGCGCGATTGCTGCGTGTCTATGCAGCTTTCTGGGAAGTTGGTGATCTGTGCTGATGTGCAACGCTGTCTGTGGCTGTTGGTGTAATACCTCTGTTAACGCTTCATTTTCTAACCCCCCAATAGTTGTAATCGGCTTTCATATTTCTATGGAGAATTATCATCGACGGTCTGAAACGTTACCGTTCGTGGCTACCGGTGTTCCGTATTAACGTGCTCGTTGCAAGTGGCATTGTAAGGGGCGTGCAGTAAGTAGATAGCGTTTAATGCCGAGGCGAACATTTTGCGTAATTATCTGGACGTATTAATTTCGATTAACGGGACAGCAACATCTGTCCATTTGGCTACATTAATTTCCTATGGACGGATGACACAGTGATTAACAACGGGCGGCCGTCCAGCCACGCATAATCCTACGATCGAAAAATGATTAACGTCCGCTCGGAAAATTTCGATGCTTCCCGATGCCATTAAATTCTCATCATTATTAACTGTCCAGCCCAGCAATAAATTACGTCACCGTTAATGAAGCACCGCTACACACGCCCGATCCGCTAATTTCATACGTTTTACGGATGGTTCAAGGATGCAGAGAAGCAACGCCAACACATGCGCCGGCGTTATTATCAAATTTGGACTGTAATTACCGTAGCTTGGCCGACATTGATGAATACGACATTCAACGTGAAGGCTGTATCAGAAAACGATAGATCATTCCGTGTAATAAAAGGAATACGAATAGAAGAAAGCAGCATTGAAGCTTCCATACTGGAAAGTAATGCTCTTGAAAAATTCATAACTACGTTCGATGTGAAAACATGATATAGGTACGTTCGATCGCGTACAATCATGTGGCTGCGTGGGCCAAGGACGATGTGTAAAATTCTTTTTATTAGAGAGCAGAACTACCGATGCCGCGATATAATTTGGCGCGTGATTCGTAGGAGGTGAACGAGCCTAAGCGAAATCGGTGTAAGATAAACAACAAGTTGACGTTTTCAAAGGGTCCAGTCCACCAGCCTCTTATCTACCCTATCCGCTTAGCCGAGGGCGGTCCAGGGAAAATCTCGGTCGGGGAACAATACTCTGTCAACGTCAAGGGGATGAGGAAGGAGTCGAAAGTGGCCGCTTCGAGGACCGAGGAGCCATAAACGAAGGTCTACTTAAGATAACAGAGATTACCTCGGCCACTTCGCGATAGATTCTTTCACGCGTCTCCAACGTCCATCAAAGTTATGGACAGGGATAATGGCCAATTTCGAAAAAAACGTCCAGCGTCGATTATCCTAACTGGCGGCTATAGCTCATTCTGGGAACGAGGAAAGGGGACTAAAGCGGGGGCGGCGAAGTAGGTTGAATTTCTGGCACCTCTGTATTACTCCAACGTAATCACGTACCTATTACACGTGCTCTTCTCTATTTTACTCGTCGTTAGAAATTATAACGGAATCTCGACGCGCAATACTGGAATGAATCCTTAAGATGTCGAGGAACTCGGTTAGCGCCGAGGGTGGAGGAGCCGATCCAGGCAAAGGGGTGGTGGTTGATACGTTCGTTCGAGTCGACGCCAGTTTGCTCCAGTTTGTACTTAGCTCAACTCCATTACCATCCCACTCGTTCAAGAGTTCTAATTGATTATATGAGGCGGTAGTTCCGCAGGAGTTCCCTCGTTACTCCGAGGCGGCTCATCCCCTTCTTTCGCCGCCAGTTGCCTCCTCGCCCTCTCTTCGAACAGCCCCGTCGTTCCTTTCACTTTTCCCAGCCTTTCCGTACTCGCAGATGCGTGTAATTAACGGGAGGATTCCTGGCGAGTCCTCGTCGAGACCGCTCCTTTGATTTCGCTCGCTTTCCCACCGAAACACCTTCATCCCACCGAGTATTCGTATCCTCGAGCGCTCATTCCAGTTAATCTATTTTTCCACCCACCCCGCGCCCCATCTGGCCACCGCGAATTCTTCCGATTATCGAGTTATCGATCTCTATCGGAGCCCTCCACTCCGATTTTCAACTCCCCGAATGCACGCCGCTTTGTTACGCCGGCCGAGCGGTGTGATTAAAAATTTCGTTAACGCGAACTTTCGCACGCCGTAAA
The DNA here is from genome assembly GCA_929108735.1 of Andrena dorsata. Lineage (NCBI taxonomy): Eukaryota > Metazoa > Arthropoda > Insecta > Hymenoptera > Andrenidae > Andrena > Andrena dorsata. The sequence goes on from OV815489.1 coordinate 56,193,965, forward strand.
TCTCGAGCATAAATATCGCGCGGCGATAATGCGCCCCTGCCGATTCCCCTTTTTTGCTGATCCTCTGCAACACATACGTCCGCACTGCGCGCGTAACATCTGTGTGGATGCATGTTACACACGCTCACTGGTAGAGCGGATATGCGGTTGACCGCGTAATATCGGTACACCCGCGAATTAATTAATTCTGTTATATTATACGGTGGATCACTGGCAATCTGGGAAGACGAACAAAAGTTTGGCTGTCGGCGATGTGATTATATATGAGAGCTCGTGGCGGATTCGGTGGTAGCGAGTCTACCGTCTACCAATCGATTACGAAAGTTCGTCTATCCGCATTCGATCGTCTTTAGAAGAGTCAGCAGTTTCATTACGTTTCGCTTGGCACAGCTGTTGGATGATTTATTCCATCAGCACCTTCACTTTTCTCTTTACACGTCTTTACAGATACCACCCCAGCTGCACCAGACGTGTACATTTGTTGATATTCAAGCGAAGCATCCCCTTACTTAGTTAGATCGCTCCGCCCTGGCGGGGATTAATTAAATCGAGTTTGCTACCATGTTCCCGGGCGTGGAATTATGAACTTCAGCTTGTCGGAGTCAATCATGGTCCTCCGATTAATTATCGCCGTTTAGTTGCCACCCTCCACCCTTTATCCCATTTGAAAACAACATCAATAGCCTTCAAGCACCACAGTGTGCATCCATCCCCTTACACCGTGCTACCAATTCAACTCCAACGACCACGTTAACCTCCCCAAAGCACGAGTGATTCACAGTAGTACTAAAGAAAAACATACCAGCCACCACACTTGACGCTCAATTTATCCGCGGGCCCGACGTCCTGGATAAACGCGGCGTCACAGGATCGCTGTCCCTTGCGACCCCAGATCCAACCTCCCCTCTAAAACCGTGACCCCCTTTCGTCGACGTGTACACCGATAGGGTAACGACGTCGTAACCGCGGAACTGCGTCCGCTCGCGTCTCTGCCTACCCATAAATGAGACACGGTTCGCGCCGGGAGACATTAACATAAGGTATACGAGTATCAAGAGGGATATCTCCGGCGAGCAGACGCGGCAGCGCGATTACCTTATCACGGGATACGGCCATTAATAACGCGCGTGCGACGAAGGGAGCGGAACGGAAAAAGGCAGCACTACCAGCGAACCGAACACCGGCGTGCGAAACTGTCCCTTTATTACGCGCTGCGACGGCCACGGAACTGATAAGCGCGATCCCTTTCACGGGGCGTTATCAGGGTCAAGTGTACGTGTACCTGGAGATTCTTTCTGTTACAGACCTGTCGTCGACTCAATGGCGCGGCACCCTGATACGCTCGCGATCTCGCGGAATTTCCTTCCAATGAATACGTCGCACGATGGTTCTCAACGCGCGCCTCGATACCTTTACCTTGCGAAAAGGAGTTTTCCTTAATTGGGATCTATTGATCGAAGAGCACCGGTTCGTTGATTAACCGAACGCGAAACACCGATGATTTCGCTTATCAGCTTGTCTCTATTTAGCTTCGCGTTTATGTTATTAAATTTATGGCAAATACGGGTTCCTCGACGAAAGTGCCAAGGGTTCTGTAGCTACAGACTTCACTGGTTAATCTATTCCGAGTGCGAGAAATTCTGTGATTATAAGCTTCGATGTGGGTTTGAAGTTCTGGATTAGGGTTGAAAGATGTGATACTGCTCTACGACTAGGAAATGTCAACTGGAGGAGGAGATTAGGATGATCCTGCAGCAGTAGAGCGAAACGATGCAGGGGAACGTCCCCGGAAACATTGAGTTCGCAAGTGCAAGGAAAATATTTGGCTGGGTAACAGGGGGTTGGCACATTACGGGGGAATGCGAGGCATTCGGGAGTCGCGTGATTCGCAGGGGCGCATTGCGGCGCCGGCAATCCGCCCCTTTAATATTACAGCAGTCTTTATTAAAGCTCCATCTTCTTACAAGCTGCCAGCTCCATTCTATGCTGTATCCCCCCCCCCCCCAGCCAACGACGTCGTTAACTTCCCTAGAATTTCGTCCGCGAAACGGCAGCCGAAAAGACGAAACGGGTGGCAGAGAATACCCGGGGGCCAATAATCCTTATTACCGCTACAACAGGCTTATTAAGGACGTTAAGACGTTTATAACGGCGCGGTTTGCAACGTGACAATATCGCCTACTTTCATCCCTACTTGCCCCCGTTGCTGCCTACATCGTGACAACGGGGCTGTTAACCCCGTTCCAATCCCGCGACAGTTGCCTGGCGCCCTGACAACGGTAATGGAATGGAACCTTCGAAAGGGAAAACCGCCTACCTTCTCTGTTTTCTCGTCTGCCTAATTACAGACTCTCCACTCGGCGACTAATTCCCGTGCCACATTTTAAACGCTCTCGTTTCACCCGTTTACCCTCTCGGGCCATTCTGTTATTCTGAAACGTTTCGCAGAGCGATCCACTATGACCGTTTTTTTTTTACTGGATCAATACTGTTTACATTTATTTACTCCTTTTCATCGATTGCTGAATAGAAACGACTCGATGATAAACTACTCTGTACACTCCCCGAGAGGTGAGATTCGTTTCCACGATGAGTGCGGGTTAATAACTGCGCCCCGTTATTTCGCGTCAGCTATATTTGCCGCCGCGCGACACTCCTCGATTGACAGGTTACAAGGGGAACGTGAAAATTCCCCGCTAGATTTTAACTATCTGTGGCGTTTCGAGTAACCTCCCCTCTGATATCCGCTTCCCGGAGAAGGATCGAAGCGATCCTATTTTCGTGACGAGCATAAATCTTCCGGATGGAATATTATTATCGACAAAAATGCCAGACTCTAAGAGGCATTACACTTTTTCCAACGACTGCGTACCGCGAGGACTGCTGACGTCACGCTGGAAATTGTCCGCTGGAAATAGTCGCGCGGGATGCCAGGTTAAATCGCGTGTCGTATCCAGGCTAATCGAATAGCACTTCGAATATATCTCCCGTCGAATGCCTTCCACCCGTTCCCGCGCGTTTATAATCGGTTCGTTAAACGAGGTAACGCCGCTGCTTGCCCGCCGGAGGCTCGTTTAAATCGAATCAACACGGTCACTTTGTCCGTCGGAGGCTGGCAAAGGCCAATATCCTTTAAAGAAACGAGGTCCGGCTGCGGTGGGCGCAGGGATAACCACCGTTGCGCCAGCTATCAAAAGTCCTTTCTCTATTTGTCTCCAATTACTGTCACAGCCGCCCGTCGACCTCCTTAGAAGAAACTCGAGGGACTGAGAGAGAGGGAGAGAGAGCTGCGGTCAGTGGCTCGGTTGGCCAGGCAACTTCTACGGAACGAAACATCGGATGGTGGGAATGCATCGCTATTGCTCCTACCATTCGACCAGGTAACAGTTCACACAAAGGGATTTCCGCTCGACACGTAATTGCGTTGATGCGTTGATGCCTCTAATGGCTGTAATACCTCGCGACAAGATGATAAGCGGGAACGGTTTCGGGATGATCCTCCTTGTGATAGGAAAACGTACTTTGACCACTGATGTAGACAGTGGAGATGTGACTGATACTATCGGCATGGGAGGAATACCTTGTAGATCAGTTTCCTCATTGAAAGATAGGGTAATGGCAGCAGGATCGAGGTAATGTGAGTGGACTGAGATTAAAAGGTCTTCACAGACAGCCGATTTTTATCCGATTGTAGAGCGAGAAAGATGCAGAGTGTCAGGCGGCAAGGGGAAATGATCAGTATATGGTCAGACGCACTCCCTAGCAAAATGCGTATCCGTGTAAAGTGTGATAGATGTTTCATTTGACACAGAAGAGATTATAAACGAAGTATAGTAGGATCGTAGGGGAGACTGGGGCATATTGTAACAAAAAAAGTTTTCACAGTTTTTTCTCGAAAGTGTTTTCCTCAATCAGGAAATAATTTGCGTGATTTACTACTTACATATGTGGTGAACTGATTCCGTGAAAGTACGTGACAAAATATTGGACAGTTAGACATCTGGCTTCATCTTAAACAAATCTGAACCTTTGTTACAATGTGCCCCAGTCCTGGGGTACATTGTAACATATCTGTTTTATTTATGTTACAATTTACCCCGTGTTACAACCTGCCCCGGTCTCCCCTATACATATATGTTTGCGTGTAGATTTTTCGCATTGGCTTGAATTCATATGTAAGCTGGTGTTATTTACAAAGTAACCTCACCTTGTATATTAATTATAGGTTTGTGTGAAACTGCAACTGAGAGTGACTATATATCTCCTGGTTTCTAATGTATATTGTTATTTCGCAACAATAGTAGCAATGCAAATAATAAAATGCGTGATCAAATAGCGAGACCCTTGTGCGTAAGTTCATGTACGAGAATAGCATTCAAGCGCGCAGATATGCCAGAGATCTCCGATAACTCCGAACAGAAAGTTACCCGCGTTGTACTGCGAAACGCTTTGAAGAGAAGGTCGTCGGCGAAGGGAATGCACCGATGTCGGAAAGAAAAAGGTAGCAGACGAAGAAAGAAAGCAAGCGCCACGGAGGCAAAGTCCTTCCCCGAAGTGGAGTTGGCAAGCCTCTTTTCTTGCGACTTGCATAAAACCATTTTCCAACCCCAGTCAGAACCGGGTTCCACGAACTTCCTTTCCGTTGGCAACTAATGCGTCGTTTCAGACACTCGCCGTAGCCTTTCGCTGCTTTAAGTTGTACCTCTCGACCACTTCGGAATTTCTGGATCAGCTGTTCTCCTGCATGAAATGGCGTAGGTACAGCGCACGGTACAGAGTTGGAATGGTACTAAAATATCGCAAGCGATGTAAATAGCGCGAGCAGAGTGGATAGAATAAATAACGCGAATAATGAGAGTAGAGTCTAGGTAGTTGAGAATGTGGAATGTGTACAGAGTGAGGAAAGTATAAAAAAAACAATATATAAAACAAATATGTAAACTAAGTTTCTCCGTATGTGGAACGAATAAAATTTAATTAAAGAATGGTTAATTAAAATCGAGGCTCCGAGCACGGTTTTAAAAGGCAATTAGTACGTGACTCGGGCCATCCATCGGAGGTATGCCATTCTAGTTTACGCGTCGACGTTCCTAAACACAGCTGTCTTGGAGAATCAATTTCCGATGTTGCGTTAAAATGCAAATTCCACACTTATGCGAAACTTGGCGCAATTCCGCCGCAAGCGATATCCAGAATCCATCGTAGCGTATGTTGCCGACGAGAAATTGTTATCTCTGCCCCGGAATACCGAGTAACAACTCAGCCATTTACATAGCGTCGCGATAGCGGCTGAGTTATGCCGACTAATGCACTTGTCGACTAATGCCCTCGAGTTGCACCAGATAGTCGAGGGACTAGCCTTTGACCCGGAGCCCTATCGCATCCTTCGAGGATAAGGATTCGGGTTTTAAGCCCGATATCGAGCGGGGCGAGCCGAAAGAACCCGCTAATGATCGCGGAAGCGTAGCAACGTTACTTCGGTGGTAGCAGCCGAAATTGAAGCTCCTCGTTTCACCAGGCGAGTAGCAATCACACCCTTCGATCTAGATCTTGGGTTCGTCGGTGGTATTACTTTTGTGGCGTTCGAATAGACTCCTGAAAGAGAACATTCGAATTGTGCGCCTCTGCGAAGAGTCTTCCTCCGAGGACACAATCTTTTCCCGCGTTGTAACCAAAGGGTATAAAATAAAGAGAGCATTCTGGGATTTCAAATGCAAATTAAACTATTACAAGAATTCAAAAGGTAGATTCCTATATAGCTTCCCAGAATCCAATATACCTTCCACGCTCGCAGCACCGGAACAACAATTAGCTTTCACAGTAGCGCGAAGAAGGAGCAGCTCGAATACTCGCACGCAGGATAACTCGCGTTAATTTGAACCGCGACAACTCGAAGCATTTCTGGCGTTAGTTTCAGCGCGGCTGGGCGATTTAAGCCGGCGTCGTTGGGGAAACGGCGAATTTGTCCAAACTGTCGTTACGGATGAGCTAGTGGCCTCCGGGAAAAGAACAGCCTTCCCGTCGTTACATTCCTCCAGCATTTGCCGGAGCGGCGTTGCGGTCATCTCCGCGTAAATTCCACTTTTTCAACCGTAACGAGCGATCCAATGCCGCGAGGATTGGAAGGCCGGCGGTAAAGGATGGCGAAAGGGGGAGCGGTTAGACAGAGGCGGAAAATAGAAAGGGAGGATGAACCCCCAAAGGATCCTCGCCGCTATGAATCGTTGCAATCAAGGCTGAAGGCACTCCAGCCGGGACTTCAGACAGCTGATGCCTCTCTGCTTCCGGTTGTTGTTAAAAGGGTTCACGGGACTCGCAACTTCTGTCGCGGAGGGGTGGTTTGCTGTTACGTTCTCTGCTCGAGCGAGCCGAGCAATTTCGACAATTACCACCCTGAAAGCCTTCTGAATGCTAACGAAAATGGTCACCGGAGCAAATAGCCTTCTTTGACTTCCTTTTAATTCGGATATTTCGTTCCACAGATGCCGTCCCCCCCCCCCCCTGTTCTTCCTTTTTCTCTCGTTTTGTCCGTGTTTTATTTGTCCTGCTTAGAACCGAGCGAAGAAGTACGATAATTACCATAAGTTTTATTTTTAATGCACTGCAGTATCGAGGCATTCAGGGGAAGCGAGTGTATTTGTACCGGGGGTGGGGGATGAAATTTAAACTAGGTATATTTTTGCAGTCTTGTTATCTTTGGAAGTTGGGGCCTTCGATTAACCAAACACGATCCGATGGACGTCGCGACATCCACTGCAACGTGAATATAGAATGAATAAATGCAAATAAATGATGATATTTTGAGACAGGGGGGGAGGTGATTGCCGATTGGCCGGCGCAGTTGGAGCAACATTATTTAAATAGCAGCGCGGGCTATTCGCCGGTAGCCTGCTCGACGAAATCCCTTCAGGGTAGAGGGCATCGTCCGATGTCGCGATGTCAATTCAAAGAGGAGAGCACGCTGGCAGACGACGAGAAGAAGAAAGTTTCGTCCGCGAGAAACGAGGTTACCTTCTCTGCTTTGAATCGACGTCGGGCGCGAATCGTGCACGGATTACGCCGGCAGTCTCGAATTCCATCAGCATGAATATTTCACCACAAGATTTCGCGAGCTCGCGCAAGCCGGCCGAAAAGAAACGAAGACCAGGGAATTTTTTTTACCAACGACAAGGAAATGCTTCTGGATCAATTATGCATGCGTCTGCAGTCGCGTGTCGCGTAAATACACGTCAAATAAATTATTCTGTTTTTACACCCTCTGCCCCGGGGAAAAGAAGACAGCTCGACTACAAATATCTGCCACGAATTACGGCTAACAAATATCCCTCGAGCCGGAATTACGCTTCATGAATATTATCCACTGCTGAATTTACGGGCACACCTTTGACGATTGGCGCGGCAGAAACGCCAGTGAACGCCCGTACACCCGCACGTATCAAATATCGTTTCACCAACGACTGAACGCTGCGAAGCCGAAGGAACCCACACACCGAGGCAACTTTCCGCGTAAAATTTGAATTACGTCCCCCGTCGTGGGCCCTCGATCATCGGTATTCTCCTCCCAGGAAGGTGCGCAGATCGCAGGAGGCGTAAGACACTTTTTCTATCCGAACAGAAGAACCGCCATTGTCCGTTTTCCCTTTTCGAATCTCTCCGCGGAACAAACGGCCGTGGGATTCGACGTGTAAACGATATCACCGCCTGTCCATTGTGCCCCGCCGATAATTCTTTCCGCCTGGTCGCCGAGGAGCCGAGAAACTTTCGGCTTCCGGGCCCAGGGCTTCCTTCCTCCATAAATCAGAGATAAATCACTTTTAAACTCGCGCTGTTAACTCCAGCCCGTCGCCGCCGACTTGGCCGACCATCGTCGTCGCCCCCTCGGGGCACACCGGAATCGATGGCCCGCGCGATAACGAATACGTCCCATGGACCCCCTTAACGCCGGACCGACGGGACGGGCGGACGAGAGGCTCGCCCTTAATTAGCATAATACGATAATGACCCGAATCACCGATCCACTCACGGTATCTGGGTTACCTGATGACGCGGCGTTCCGCGATTGCTCATTAATAATGCGCGTTAAAGGAAGCTCTAATCGACCTTGTTACCGTTCCAGCGGCTCGTAAATACAGAGAAAGGGGAGAAGTTTCGCATTCAGACAGTGGTAAAACTGGGTCGGATGATTTTTTAAATCAGTGGTGCGCTGATATGTGCAACATGGTGGTACAGTTTGGCTGGTCAGATTAAGTTTCGAAAGCGCGAGGGATGACTTCAGGTTTCTACTAATTGTGCGTTAAAATGTAGAGGAGAACGGATGGGTGATAGAATAAGTGGCGAAATACAGAGCGATTTTACTTTTAGTGGGAGAATCTGAGTCACCAGGTCTCTCCGAGTATCTGTACATTCCATCAAGGAGATTCAACTGCTCCATTCCCTTCGCAGTAAGTTACCCCAGCTCCCATCTTAAATTACGATCTGCTACGATGTTAGCCAGCGGTGTAGTGGTTGAAGACCCTTCTCGCGGTATCGTGTAACGATTAAAGCGGTATTAAGTGTCGTGCAGGGCGAGGAGTAACCGTTTTCTGAAGTTGCTTTCATTTTTATCACTCGCACGGTTTAGTAGGCCATATCTCGCCAGTAATTACGTTCCCCAGCAATTAAACAAAGGACCCGCGAGCTGCAGGGTTACAGGCAATCCCGCGGACGACACCATCAACCGCGAAATCTTCAGTTCTGCGATTGCACGGGGGCGATATAATTTTTACGATCACGCCTCGACATTGTTGGCCGTGCCACGCAACGTCGTGGCGCGTGCGTTACCGCGACACGGTGATTCACTGTCATAAGCCCTTCGCCGTGGTCGCTTTAAACCACGGAGAGATAAAGAGGCCATTTTCGAATGTATACCACTGGTTTTATCTACGGCGTCGTCGTGGCGTGTCCAATCCGTGTCGAGCCTTATGATAATAAAATTTCATCCCTTATTTTCTCACTACGCAGCACCCTCCACCACTTCCCGCGATCGTTTCTCATTCGTAAATAACCAACGTGAATGGAAGAAGATGGAGGGATGCCCCGACGATAACAACACGCTTGGTAATAATAATGGTAACGTCTTTTATCCAGCCGCTGAAGGCAGAATGATAACATAGGGGAAATAATGGTCTGCGGAAGGTTCCCCAAATGACGCACGAGCGGGATAACCCGCAGAAGTATTCGTAAATTACTTCGTTAATGCGCGTCGACCCGGCAAGTCCTCCGTTAATTCAGCGTCGGGACTCTCCCATTATCCTTATCGAGCACTGAAATATCGTGTTGGGCGGGGGGGGGGGGGGGGGGCGGTAGTTCGCGCGACTATTCGCTAAACAGGAATAAGAACGCAACCGGGCGTACAGGAAGCTATGTACGAACGGTAACAATCCGCGATTACCCGTGGCAAAACCCTCTTTAATGGGGAGGAAGGTGTTTTCTATTTGGCGACTAATTTCGCGGCAGCCACTAGCGTGCGAGGGATTAAACGGATACGGGCGAATCCTTGGATGCCTGTTTCGAGATAAAATAGAAGGGGATACGTATTGTTCTGTTCAGAGTGCTGGGCGTTATGCTGACAAATTATTATCAGTCTGTTACCTACGTATAACGCTCCCCACTTAAAGCCACTCCAATATTCTGCTTTTCGTACACATCTCGAGACCCACTTATATTCTCCCATTCGAAGGCAGAGCCCTCGAGGCCTGTTAATTTCACTCCCTCGTCGAAGAACATTTACAAATCAGACAGGCGCAAGTGTATTATAGGTACACGAATGCCCAGGTGTCTATGTAGACGCGCGACTTTAAATTCAACTTCACCTCGAGCATCCCCGCTCCCCTCTTTCCTCGAACTCTGGAAAAGTTCCCTTTTAACCCCGCGTAGCACGGCTTTTACCGGATACACTTCGTCGATGATGCATAGCGGTTCCAGGAATTTCTTGTCCGTTCGTCTCTGTCGCCCGGACGAGCTGCCTGCTCGACTGGAATAAAATAGAAACGAAGTAGCCACGTGATCGACATTAACCCCCCCCCCCTCCCCCCCCCCGCCAGGAAATTTCCCTCTACCCAGCGCGAAATAGTCTCGACGCACCCTCGAGCGACGTCGACGGTGAACGTCGATGCGTCGCGTCAGGCCCTTTAATTTCGACTTGCCACCCCCTTCGCCTCCACTGGAACGGATCGCGGAAGCTAGGCGGGTGCCTGTGTTCCGACCGGGCGAACGGTGGCTGCGATTTCACGAGTGATTTCATGGGAATGCGTCTGACTTTCGACGAAACGCGGAAAAAGCCCCGCGCGTTGCGAGCTCCCAGCATTCCCCAGGTGAAACGCCTGCAACTTGCTAGCTGCGATTCGCCCACCCTCCCCCCCCCCCCCCGCCGACATGCAAACATTCCGTACCGACGATTCCACCCCCGTGGATCGCGAAACGAAACACGTATCTTGTTTTAACCCGCGCCACCCTCCACCGCTTGCTCGCCCCATCGACTTTGCACCCCAAACGGGATCTTCGTGCAACCCGGGGGTTGCCGGACGATTTCGTGGGAGCAGAAACGCTCTCGACCCCTTGAATCTCGCGCAGCGATCCGTTTATCGTAGCTCCTCGCTGATTCCTGATTTCTTTCGGGGCTGCTCGTCGGTTTGCGCTCTGGCAGAGGGTTCAACGGAGTGCAAGCGTGGAAGTATAGCTCCAGTGGAGATTTCGTCTGTTAGCTACCGGAAGTATGATAATGGGAGTATACTTGGCTTTGCGTGATATTGGTTTTATATTTTATGTCCGGTATTTTAAGAGGTCCCGCGAAGGAAAAGGTGTTGAAAGGCGGTTGAGTGCATTTATAATTCCCCTGGTTAATATTTCTGGTTAAAAGCGCGAGTATGAGATTGAAGCAGTTTATTTTCATACACAGACGTGTATTATTCACAATTCCGCGCGAGGTTAAGGTGGTGGTTCACACTCGACTAAAGTACTGCGGTTGCATTGCTCTTGCCCCATAATCAATACGCCAGTTCGATCAGTGCCGATTTAAATCTTCTTCAAAACGCGCTTAAAATATAACACGGACGGCAAATGTTGCAATTAAGGCACTGTTTGAACGACGAGTTGTGCCGAATTCCCGTGGAAATGTTACTGCATTAAGCGATTTGCAATGAGTTGCACAGAGGAAAACAGATATAATTCGAACTGTTTAATTTCACTTCCGATTCAGATCGCTGAAATCCGAGTGCATTGATATTATTTACGTTGCTCGCTGTATTATGTAATATATACGGGAAACTTCGATACTGAAATGTTCCAAAGAACAAAGCGATATCTACCTCTCCGCCTTCAAGTTTCTGCTGCCGTGACTTTCTCGTTACCAGCAGATAGTGTATTAAAAAGAGAAAGAAAAGAGGACGATTCAAGGAAGCCAGCAATCCTACTCGCAACCCGGAAAGGACACGGAAGCTCTTATTCTCTTTGGCTTTGCCTTCCGTCGAGCTTTAATTCTATTTTCTTTCCCTTCACGGCCTTATTAATTCTATTTTTAATATCATTGATGAAACGCATCTCTGAAGCTCTCCCCGGAAAGGTAGCAGGCGCCGTGAAAAGCCTTTAAAATGCTTCGCTGAAACGAGCATTACATATTTCCGCGAATACTTTCGATCTGCCGGATCGGAAATACGTATAAAAATATCTCGACTGTGGCTCGGGGAAACGCGGCTATGCGTGGTCGCGTGCGAGTATGAGAGTGGAAAATTATATGAAAACAGTGGCGCACAGGCGAATTAATATCCCGTTATTTTACTTTGATTCTGCCTGGGAAAGCGTATCAACCGACGGCTGGAAATCCGATGTCTCTTCCACACAGTGGGAAATACGCCGGGTAAGTGGCTGCGTATCCAGGGGCAATCGATGCATCCAATTTCACGTGCAACTTATAATACCGAAGGTCGATACCCGGAAGCAGCGCGAGAAAATCGAGGACGAGGGGGGAAATCTAAAGGAGCGATCGCAAGATGTTATCGAATAACCGGCGTGTTTCCATTGCAACGGCGAAACGGCCCAAGAGGTAAATCGGACCAAAACGTTTCGGTGAAGCTTTCGCCGGTTAACAAGATACTAATGCTGCAAGAGGGGGATTAAGCAACTGATACCCTCGCGATCGAAGTGTCAATGGGAACGTAGAAACAGTCGCTATTGACAGCGTACATGAAAGACACCCTGATCCAGTCACCAAAAAGCCATAAAATTTTAACAAGTATTTCAAGTTGGGGTAATTCAACGGGAGAGGACTAAGATGACCATAACAATTCTGAAATTATTTTGCTGTAAGGTAGTGATGAATTGCAGTATTACAAGTTGCTCTCTAATCAAGATTATATGCGTTGCAAGATGAAATTAAAAGCCCTGGTACGCAACATTAAGTGCACAATGATGTACAAAGACATCGCAGAAAAAAGGCACACGCAAATCCGTCGCTCAATTATTGACTCTACGGTCCACCCACACTCGCGATTTCTATTTGGATATTCGCATCAATATTTACAGGCGCGAAACAACGTTTACCCTCGACTGGAATGTAAACGCGGAGGGACGGAAAAGGTAACGTCTGCGGAATAAGTACTTCCATATCTGTGCGGAACATTCCGACGGTTTGAAGGAGGGCAAGGAGAAGCTGTTGAAACTTGGCGACATAAACGAGCATCATTTGCCGGTACTTTCGATACGGCGCGAGTTAATAGAGCGGAAAACAAGCTAATTCAAAGGCAGCGAGCCAGCGTTCCTGTAAATGTAAAGGGGGCTTAAAGGAAGCGGGCACCGATCGATGGTGGCTTTAATGGCCAGTGTTTACCGTCAATACGAAACTTGCGAGCCCCGTGGCCTTCTTGTATGAGCTGCTACGGGAGTTGCTCGTTCCTGACGGACGCGTGTGCGAGGCCAAGCGCCTTTGATTAGAAACGCTGCCTGAACAGCCGCGTACGTCTGTCAATTAGGCAAATATTTCGAGTTTCCGTCTAAACTAATTTTCTCGTTTCACAAATGTAACTAGGCTGCGCGCGCAAACCCGCCGCGTTTCTTTGCCGTCGAAAAGGGGATCACGTTTTAACGTCATCTGCCGCCCTAGTTTATGACGGACCGAAGTGTCAAAGTAATTTAATCACGGGAATCTAGTTACAGCGACGAATTCGTCTCCGGCGCAAGCGAATTTACGCGTCACTTGACTTTCCTTTACTCCCATGGCCGAGTGTTCTACCCATTGGTTGCTCGTACGCCCTACTGTCGGCATATCAGCCACTCTTAGCAAATGCATGCAGTTATGCACATATTTACTTGGGATATAAAGAACCGAACATCTGAAACACGCCTACTTCCCTTTGCTTTCGCGAATTCTATTACGCAGTTCACTTTGCGTTCATTACTTCGAGGCACTTTGCGTACCTTGCACGAACTCCTAAAGTAATCAGGCGTCGTGAACACGTGAACCGACTTGCCGTTCCACACGCTCGGTCTTCTTTCAATCCAGCATTCGTGCGCAATTTATCAGAGCGGTTGAACCCGATCAAACGCGCGTACTTACCCGAAGGAAACAGGGAAACGCGTGAAGAAAGCATGCATCGAGAGGTACGCGAGATACGCTCGTTCTTAGGAGCAGAGCGGACGCGAAGAAACCTGTGAAAGGAACGGCCGTTTCCGCGTCGATACGGCCAGGCGGCGGTTCCCTTCCGGCTACTTTAGCAATCAATTCACGGCGAACGCGGAAGAAAGGCTGACCTATATACGCCGGGCGCGACAGGCGTGATAATCGATCGATCGCTGGAATTCGCGCGCTTACCGAGGGTCGCGGAAACTCTCCTACGCCAAACCTTTATTACCTGCGAGCATCGCGAACCTGGGGGTTCTTGGATACCGTAAACCATCGACTGGGACAGTAACTTTGAAGGGTCCCTCTAAACGTCAATAGTCACAGGCTACTTTCTAAGAATTTCAGGCTATTATATGTGGAAAAGCAAGAAGGTTTTCCTCAGAAGATAATGTACCTTTCCCCACTCATACATCATTATTCGCCGTCGTCTAACAGTCTCCCTAATAAAGGGTGTCCCAAAATTCACGCAAGATTTGAATTTTGCGCCATTTGTGCAGTGAAGTGCTGTCAACGAAAAAAAACCAGCGTGACAACTGACAGTTCAGGGTTATTAAAAATGGAGGGCTATACGAAAGAACAACGCGTTTTCATTGTTGAGCAATATTTTAAAAATAATGAAGGTTTGGTACGTACAGTTCGAAATTTTCGTACAAAATATGGTTGGAATAGTGATTTAACTTGATTAACTGTGAAGAGATTAATTAAAAAATTTAGGGGGATGGGATCTTCATGCTTTGACTCAAGAACTGAAGACTACTGACCACGCACAGCGATTATGGAACAACAACAAGTGGATGCTGATTTTTCGAACCAAATCATCTTCAGCGATGAGACTCATTTTCATCTTGATGGCTTGCTTAATCGACAAAAAGATCACTAATTGATCCAGTCTCCCTAAATTTTTTAATTAATCTCTTCACAGTTGATGAAGTTAAATCACTATTCCGACCATATTTTGTACGTGCCAAACATTCATTATTTTTAAAATATTGCTCAACAATGGAAACGCGTTGTTCTTTCGTATAGCCCTCCATTTTTAATAACCCTGAACTGTCAGTTGTCATATTCAAATCTTGCGTGAATTTTGGGACACTCTTTAAGTACATGACAACGTAAATCCTCGCATCACTTTTCAACTACATTGCTACACCATCCAATCCAAAAGCAAACTTCACCGATAAGAATATTTCGTGAGGGTAGGTACCCCCGTGGAGCACACCCCGAAGCAATCGCGATGCTTTTACACGGCACGAAGAGTCCAGGTATGGTCGGTGACCCTCTGCACAGTAGCCACACTATGGTCCCTCTTCCAAACCAGTTCGCCCTTTGTTCGCCAGGGTTTACACTGGAAATAGCCGCTTGGGCGTCGCGCGTTGTACTTAATTAACGCGCTTCCTTTCAGCGGCCGAGGGGGCTTAATCCGACAGCCAGAAACCGGGGTTGGCCGTTGCTTTCACAGGTCGATCATTTCAGCAAACACCAGCGGGGGGTCGGCGCAAACAGGATTCGACAAGGAGGACGAGCCGGCCGTTGTCCGGAACCCAGGCGTCATTCACGCACGGCGACGAGGGCGTCGTGACGCGTGCTCGACGCGGACCCGCGGCGACCGATCCAAATCGGCACAAAGAACCATTCGAGCGCACCCGCGATAAATGGCCGTCGCTGCTGGGCTAGAGACCGCGCCCGCCAGTCAAAAGAGACCCTCCGGCCTGTCTTTCCGGCAGCGAACAGGCCTTTTCAGCCTCTCCTCGACCGTTCAAACTTGATTAACGCGCCCGACCCCGTGTCCCCGCTGTTCCATCGAGGATTCAATCCGGGGCAGGGTTTAATGATTTTGGTAAACAACGCCCGCCAGGACAAACAAAGGGATTCCCGCGTCCTCTGTTGTCGGAGCAGCGGCTGAATAGCAATATGATGAGGGTTACCGAGCGAATGGGCGCGAGGAGAGATGTAATTCCGATTCGGACCAGATGGAAAGCAAAATATGGTTCTGTGTCGCGAACGTCCGCGCTGGGTGGATCGATTCGCCGTATGTGACGGCGTCGAATGTTTGCTCTCGAGATTCCGCGCTCGCTGGTGGTTTGCAGGATAGTTTTATTCGACGAGGCTTGTGGCCACGTGAATTGGAGGATGGAAATGTTTGCTGTTCGTGGGATGGTCTTTTGTAGATCGCAGTGTAGTTCGATAATTATTCCGTAGTGCTAGATTGCGTACGATAGAAGCGGCAATTATCATTGACCTGTACTAATCGGAAGGAGCGATCGATTCAGAACAGTGAACCACTCTGTACAGAGAAATGCATGGGTAACAATTATCACCCAAAATATGAATCCTTATATGTTCGACGATGCCAAGCGCCATTTTTCAACGTCAGCGTTCCACATGGGCGACGTTTTTATCGTTCACCCGATCGTCCGGCTTGCTCGGTCTAAATTCCCTTCGTCGTTGGCTTCGAAACAACGTGGCCGTGAAATCGCCGGTGAAGTTAAGGGGGCCACGGAGGTAACTTTAGATCACAGTAATTAGTCAGAGGCGATCGGTCATGAGATTGCGGGACGCCCGGGTTAATGTCGCCGCGAGTCAGCCGCGTATATCCGACTTCTTCATCCGCGAACGTAACGCGAGCATGACATCACAATAACGACACGGGCAACAAGGGGTCGGTGTGCACGCGAGTGCGGCGTGCATGCAACGACGCGTGCACACGCGTGATGTAACAGGACGCGGTGCGTGACCAGCAAGCTCGGGCTTGTAATGGCCAGCCCCCTGGACAGGGGGAGGGAATCAGAGAGGGAATCAATGTCGTGTGTCGCTGGTAATTCTCGCTAGGAAGGCCGCGTCTTGTATCATTCCGGCCTTTGTCCCGGGAACGCGAGCCGTTACATTTCCGCGCAACTCTCCACCCCTACGCAAGCTAATTACCCACCACCCCTATCACCCCACAATTTTTCCACGGTTATCGCGAGACCTCGAGCTGCGTTAAATGCAAATTCCCCGCAGCCCCATCGAAATCATTTCCCCGTAGAAACAATTTCGCGCCCCGCGGTCGTTTCTTCGATTCCCCAGGATGCGTGAACTAGTGTATGCGAAATCGATGGCGAGCGGAATTGCTTTCATAGACCAAGTTTCCAAGAATTCGTGGTGAGCTTAGTTGACTGTGAAATCATTGGTGTGGGGTCACGAAACTCGAGGCACCGGGACGCAAACATTCTCAGAAGTGTCAGAAGGAATGAAAACCTCCCGCCGAGGAATCAAGCCTGGCCACATTAAACGTTCCTTTGATTTTCACGAACTGACGGGATGGAAGGATTGTTCGAGTTGCATCGAAATTATTAACACGCTGGTATATTCGGCGTTTCTCGATCTTTTCCGTCATGCACGCTCCCGAATCCCCTTGAAACCACTATCCTCTGAAACAGCAGATAAGCGGGAGCAGCGGTGAGCACAATGTCGCCGTCATGCGCTTAGCTGAAGCGGGTTAAGTAGACAAACATATTATCGCTGACGTCCAAGTTCATTATTCTTGCGAGAAGAACACAAGAGATTTACCGCGGAACCAGTCCCACGTCCCTCGATCGGTTTAAGATAAACTCGTATTCCCGGTGAACGCGAAAACGTGGGATTAGTTTCTATCGCAGGCACGCTGGAATTATTACGCCCTCAAAGCGCGGTAATCTAAATCGATTGACAGACATGTGATTGAGATAGTGGCGCTGCTTAGAGCATATTAAACAGCTTATTAGCTCGTGATCCCATTTAAGCCGTTACCTTAGCCCCTTGTTCTGCGCTCCCGCGTTCTCTCTGACGAACTTTTAACCCCCGCAGCCACGTATCAAGAGGCCCGACAAGCTAGTCTCTAATCGAGGTGAAACGTGCTGTGGAATTTGTGATTTCTCAAGAATTTTCGAGCTCAACTGCCCTCTAGCTTGTGGAACATTCAATGGTTAGAATTTAGGTCGCTATTTACTATAGAATGCTCTGTGTATGTCCGTTGTGGTTTGCTTCATATGTATTAAATTTCATCGCTACTCACCGCTTCAGTGTGTACAGGATGAGCAGCGAACAGCAGCCCCGTCAGAGCGGCAAATCCTGGACGCAACGATGCCACAACTAGACTCACCCTTGTGACCAAAACGCATGCGATTGCGTGCAACGCGATGTTCGTCGCGTGATACCAGCTTGGCGTCAATCCTGACATCAGGTAGTTCAACCTGAAGGCAAACGAAAGGAGACAATAATTAGAATCTGCTCGAATAATTGTATTCGGCTACTCATTTTGTCGAAGAACGTAACGTAAGAGTTCCACGTTAGTTAATTATAATTAAAATAACGTTTTATATAGATTACATTCGTGTGATAATCCTTGATACCGTCTGAAGAGGGCATCGAGCGATGCTATAATCCAAGTCGCAAGGCGAATAATGGTAGGACAAAGTCTGTTTTTATCCCGATCAGCGGACATGGCAAAGTATCGTGGTAAACGGTTAATTTCGTTTGATCTAATTGCTCGATAATTGAAACCACGCAGTCCTCCCGATAGGGGTCTAAGTGAAATCAGCGAACCATGATCGTAATTAGGTAATTTCGACTACGCGTGACCCATTAAAGCAAATTCTGCCTTCAAAGCTGGCTAGAGACTCGCGTTATTGCAAGACTTTCGATGAAATTACTACTGGATAGTACCTAAATCAACATCTACATAAACATAACATCAAGCACAAGCGTCAGCTCAATCCCTCAGAGTAAATTTAAAACCACGTTTGCCTGAAACTTTAGAAGCTTCACAAGGTTTAGGTACATTCTCCATAAAATATCCATGATATTTTACATATTTGCAAATGAAGGGGACAGTGTGTTCACTGCTAGCAGTTTGCATTCGCAGACCCAAGGTCCACTAGTTACCACCGACGCAATTCGCGTTTTGTTCGAAACGAGGCTGAAGCCTGAATGGAAAGCTGTATTAACACCCCCACCCCCGAGCAGCTCTTCCTCGTCGATGGTCTGCATCCTAAGAAATCTGAAAACAATGAGCGCCGTCGCCGTCTCGTTTATAAGTACAACGGATTTAAAGCGGCCGCCGGTGACGAAGTTTTCACGGAAATCCGCTTAAGTCGACCAAGATAATCGGATTGCAGAAACCCACTCCGTACACCTATTCATCCCTAGTCCTCTGTACACCGCAGACCACCGTGGGAATCCTGTTTTTTTCTCGCGGAAACCGATGCCGCGCGTTTACCTCCTAATGAAAACGTTCCTCGAAACTTTCGATCCTTTCTGTCGGCCGTTCCTCGGCAATCGATCATCGAATACTTGATTTTCTCCGGTAGGCAGGCTCGTCGATATTGCCCGAGCATTGATTCCAGCGGAGATAGGGGGAGGGGGGCGAGTGTGCGGGACGGGGAGGTGCGAAGACGGAGGAGGAAAGTGCGCGGGTAAGGAAGAAGAATGGGGATGAAAAATAGGTGAGACAGCGAGCCGCCATCAGGAGGAAAACAAACACCGTAGCTGCTGACGCGGCCTGAGCAATAATTTTGAAAGTCTGCCGACGGCATAAGTTCGACGCCCCTAGCGAACCCCTGAGCTTGGCCCTGTTCCAGGTGTCAAGGATCCTGGCCCAACGTAGGCGTATCCTGTCTTCCCCTTGGCCCTGGATCAACCAAAGAACTCGAACGTGTCAGTTGCAACTCCCCACGCAAATTTTCCTACGAACTTTATGGCCCGCGGAGTAATGATTAGTGTCTTGGCTACGGATCTGGCTATGCACAGTACCTAGCGGGGATATGTCGAGCTCGTAAAAGCTGCGGGATCCCCAATGTTTACAGCATCGTGGTTTCGGAACAAGGGGTTCGGCATTTCTTTTTTTTTGGCGGCGAAGTAAAGTTTCCAGACCTCTTGTTCCGAAACCTCAAAGCTGTAAACTTTTGGGACTCCCGCAGCTTTTACGACCTCGCTGTATCCCTTCGAGGTAGTGTAAGCCTGTTTAAATACGGTGTCGGCGGCGTGCAGAGGTTTTGTACCAGAGGATGAAACACGACGCAAGAAGGTTTTATAGCGTTCCAATATCCGCTTGTCTCCAGATATCTGATGAATCGAAGCGTGATAGGCACAAGTCTACAGCTACGTTGACACATCTACTGGTTTTAAAGGTCTACGAAAATAAACACGATTGGTTATCTTGTACCGGAAATGGGAGAAGCCTTCAATTATCTTCTATAGAGGTTATATTTTAGTAAGCAGAGCTTTCAGATGTACATAATAGAATAATCCAAGCGTTTCGAACTACATGGCAGCTTTAATCATTAAACTGAATAGTTGCTCAAAATAATTTTGATCCATCTGATCTGGGCCGTTCCATTCTTGATAATGCGACCGCGGTCTAACAATATATTCACAAACGGATGTTCTCATTTCCCGCATCCACTGTATATGTATTTAGCAAACGGGGACCGACTGGCGTTTCGGAACGTTTCCAAGACGCAATCTCGTTTCACAGGGCGCCAGGATACACTGGAAACTGGCGCTGCAAAGGGTATGAGGGCTGCATATTTAGGATCTTCCTGTTTGCGCTCACAGGACTTCCTAGAACATGATGCACTGGACTCTACGGTATCATGGTTGGGTGAAACGCATCGATCCAGATCCTGTGTTTCCCCCCATTTTCGGGTGATTGTTTAGGAGGTCTTTGCATCCCTTAAGCGGAGAAGAGGGTCCATTGCAATTAATTATGGATGGACGCAGCTTTTTATGAAAAGCAGCTTATTTCTGTCTGAAAGGAGGAAATGGAACGATGTTTCTTTGGAGGTCTTAATTATACATAGATGCGTTGCTGAGAGTGAACTACAAATCCAAAAGCGACGAAAGCAGCTTAATTTCTATCTCCGTTAAGGGGTTATATTTAGTGAGGCGGCCGAAAAGAGGCGAGTGTTTGTGAATTTTTTCGCGTGATTTTTGCACGAAAAAATCAAGATTCCAAATTTAACTAGCCGGCATTTTGTTATAAATTAATATTTCGGAAATTCAGAGAATACATTAATATACTAACGAAATCTTCTTTTTACTTTAGATAACCTGGTTTCGAATGGCAGTGCTGACCGCTAAACCAAATTTTTAATAAGGCTTCTTGGATGTCGGTTGTTACTTTATTATAAACGTAAATATTTTTCTACGAAAAAATTACCAAATGTTCTTTAAATGTTGATCTTTTAAGCGCAAAAAGTTCTGTAAAAATATATACTTTCACTGTTTCAAAAAAATTCACAAATATTTCTTTCATTGGCTCTGTTCGAAACCGTAGAATAATTATTTTAAAGCAAACTATTTCTTATTTCCGTTCGGAGCAGCGAAGGAACGCAAAGCAGCCATTTGACGTCGCCCCACGATAACACCAGCATTGCGTCCGATATCCGATATTCGTTCTACACGACACTAAATCCCCCATGGAATGACGGGAAAATCGTATCCGAAATGACACGCGTAATCACGTCCCACGTGCACGCTCGCAGAAAACAAAACAGGCTATTACGCGGCGTGGCACATTTACGCTGGTAATCTAACGCTAATTACCGATTTCACGTGCTTGAAGTGGCCAATCAGAGGTCAGCTACGCCCGACCACCGAGTACGATACTCTGACCGAAACTCGACGGGTCGAACGGCTTGAATCTAATTTTCATTCGATGACAAGCATGGACGAAGGGACACAGAGGAGAGCACGGGCTGGGCGAAGAGCGGAGATAGGGAGAGAGAGGGATGAGGGGCGGAAGAAAGAGAGGCTGTATCGTTGCCGGCAGGAGGGGTCTACTTGAACGCCGTTCACGACGTAATTAGGCATTCAACCGATTCGGCCTTAAGCGCTTAATCGGCTTTATTTCGACCTGACATCCTCTTAAACGCGCGGAAAGTTAGGCCAGCTTGACTTCCGTGGTTCGTGCTCCGTGGCCGTTACTTGTTGACAAACGGCTCCACACCGTGCTTTCGCCGCCCGGGGCAAAGTAACTTGGCCGAATAGTTTTCCGTGAAATATTAAAACGTCCCGAAAGCCATTAAGAAGTTGATTAAATTACCGCCCCACCGGAAGCCACGGCCGTGTTTACATGCCGACGACGGTGATAGAAACGTTCGCGAAATATCGCCGGGCCTCTCGAAACCGTCCCATATATTCGTCTGATAAACAAGCCGAGTCACGCAACTTGTGTGGGGCCATCACTGTTTCGCGGCTGAACACGGAAAAAATGGCCTAACGAGGCCTAAACATGGCTTTACCATTACGTTGCTATCGATACGTAGGCCAGTTGATACAGAGAGATAGAGTGTTTCGTTATCAGAAAGTGCCCCCCCCCCTGCGTCTGCTATAAACGACGGAGTTCTTAAAACACTTTCAAGGCCCGTCTTCGCTTCTCCATCGTATTGTAAATATTTCTTCCGTCTCGTTAGAATTCCCCTCGCTCTTTCGCCGAGGAGGGCGGCCCATAAATTTCGTTAACACCATCCCCCACGGCGCCCCGCTTCCTCGCCCAACCCCCTACCGCCTTTTTCTCACACAATTTCCCTGGAGCGTTGCCGGTTGTTAAAGGGGCCGTGACCGCAGACATTTCAAAGCAAGAATAGAATATGATGAACTAAAACTGTTATTCGCCACCAGACCGCAGGGAGTCCTGATACTAACTGCCCGGCCGCAACTACCCTCTTACTACTGGCTGACCACGACCGGTTCTATTACTACTGTTTGACCGTTGCTCGCCCCGTAACTACTGGCCCGACCGCGGCGCCCGATCGATACTTATTCGTACTCTTCCGTCGTGCATTAGCGCTTCCGTGTCTGGTGCCAACACGTGTCCGCGTTAAGGGCGGCAGCGGAGTTTCGCTTGAGCGACGTCTCTTGATTCCGGTTGACGGTTTCTGGCGAAACCGAGCGTCCGTCTCTGGCACGTTAATGGAACTTCACGGCTCCGTGTTACGGCTGCCGCGGAAACGAGCGCCTAGCGGGCGGTTTACGGAGAGAATGGAATAAATAAGAGGTAGGACCGTCCGCGGGAAGAACTTTCACGATGGCAGGAGGATCTAATTAAATAATCGAGTAATTAACTAATGAAATCTGGCCGTACCGTCCTGCAACGCGTATCTGTAAGAGATCCGAGATATAAGATGCAGCCTGGCCAAACGTAGCGTGTACTATTGGGAAATGAGAGTGCTGTCTGCTCTTAGCTGAAACTTAGACGTCGACATGGCCGGACAGTTATTATCGAAGAGATTTTATCCCTTTTCTTTTTTTGGGGGGGTTTTCATTGCGGAGGATTTATAGAAGCTCTCGTCTAGCCGTATCTGATACGAAAAGCGGAATTGAATCGTTCATGGACAGACGGGTAGAAGCGAGTCGCACGCGGACAAGCAGGGGGATCGGATGGTACGTGAACGGGCTAAGAGAATAGGGTTCTACGTGGCCGGGCAAGTAGAATCGGATCGTATCGGGTCGGACAGGTAGAACAGGTTCGTGCTCTGGCTGACACGGAAACCAAAGGGAACGAGGACTTTCTGATGGGATTTGAAGGAGACTCGCGAGTTGCTGGACAACTAAGATGATGTAATTTTAACTCGATGGCAAACAGCGTAGTGGAGAGAAAGTATGATGAAGTATGCATTAATATCGTGAAAAGAATGCTTAAGATATAAAGACATTCCGCTGGGAAGCGAAGAAGAAGTTCTAAGAAATGTAATAAAAGTAAAGTAAGGGTCCTCAATTTCTGAAGGGACGTGTGCGCGCAGAATGTTAGAATATAGCAGTATTTGTTCAGACATGCAGGAAAAATTCCAATAGATCCAGAAACGTTCACTGCAATTTTGCTTCAGGAATTTTAATCCAGGAGAATGGAGAGAAATCTTGGGGGAATAGTATTTGAAATACGATGCTTATTTTGGAGCGACGTAAGGCAAATAGAAAAGACGGACGGAATAGCAATTGCATTTTAGTGACTGCGAGGAAATAGAAACAGGAAGCTCCTGTTTCAACCGATCTTTTCATTAATCGAAACGAAAATTAGTGTATCTAGGGCAGGATGTAATTTTACGAACCCGAAAATGTATCGATCGATAGGTATTTTATTATATCCCTTTAAATTAAGGCGACTATAGTCTTTAACAGCTTATTCTTCTCCGTGCAAGTTTCCCTTCAGACTGCCGGCTGACTTTACCAAAATGAATGATCGTACGTAATGAAGATCGAGTCCCTTCCCTCCTCCTTCTTTTATTCTTTTGCACTCTCTCGATCGCAGGACACGATCGCGCGGCATTCCGACTAAGTCGTGCGCGGAATCTGATACCACGAGTAAGAGAACAGTTACTATTCCGCGGCGTTGCTTTAGTGATTTAAGAAACTTGGTAGCTTCCCTTGCTACTGGTCCCCTATTACTATGATAGTGTAGTACACATCGCTGAGATTCAAAGATTTTAGTCTTCCTTCTTGCATTTCCGGAGTGTATTCAACAGCATTTCAATATCCCCGGAATGGTGCTCGCGGTAAGGTACTCCGTACTCCAGTGTTAAATTTGCCGTGACGAGGTGAATGTTGACCGGACAGTGAATGATACTGGTACCTACGGTGATTCGAGCTAACGATTTAATGAAATATCACGCACACCGCTGGGCAAGTTCGCGTGAGCGCGCAAATTTTTCATTCGCTACGTCTTAGCGACAACGACTTCGCCTTATTATTCGTTGAGTCGCAAAATCACGAATGGAGCCTAACAATTGTTTAGGAGCCCCCTTGCCGCGGGCCAATTAATTACGAAAAATATAAACCGGCCGAGTCGAAGGCGGGAAGGAGGCAAGAAAGTGGAAGAAAGGAAGGGAGCCGGGGGTAGCGCGGGCAAGCAGCGCGGAATAAAAAACCCCTCAACGAGGGTAATAATGGAACGAGGGGGGCGGTTGCGAAATAAATGGCGGAGGGAGAGTAGTCGTGAATTTCATTACGGGAACAATGGTACTTGGCGGTGAAAGAGTCTGATGAAATTTGTCAGGCGTGCCGGGAAGCCTTGCGGTTACACCGATATTAATTGAATGCCCAGCGATGAATCACGGAGCGAAGATGAACACGAAATGCACGCGCGTGAGAAAGAATCGTGGTATAGGTACTGTGCACGATCGTGCGGCACTTTATCAGCGTTTGTCTCGCGAGGCATCGATAATCTCGCGAAACAGGTGAGTCCGATTCGATAGAATCAATGCAGAGCCCTGGATCTTTGGTAAACCATCGCCCGGGATAACCATTCCTCTTCCCCTTCCACTATTTCCATCCTCTCTCGTTTTTTTTTTGTTTTTTTTTTTGGTCATCGCCCGACCCGCTCGCCGTCCCTTTCGCTTCCCTCTTGTTGCCGCTCCCGCGCCGGCTATCCGCTTTCACATAGCCACGCATCCAGATCAGATAATACCGTGAATTACTGCCGCTTATACGCCTTGAGTGGCGCCATATATCAACGGACGTGCCTCATTCCTTTCCCAGATTGTGTATTGGAAAATATGGCGTGTCCACGTCGAACATGATGAAGGGCCTTCCAGCGGGGGCGCGCACAATGTTCGCTACGTAATACCTCATAATCATTATGCATTGCGCCCTGCTATCTGGCCAGCGGGCCCGACATTACAGGTACGCGCGAGGTGTTTCGCCCCTTGTATTATCGAGAGCAATCTTCGCCCTCGTGAGCATTTGTTACCTGCCACGCTCGAGCACGAGGAAACTGAACGGAGCTACATAGGTATATAACCGAAGATTCTAGACGCTCTTGCGGAAACGAGCACGTAAATCAGCCAATAGAGGGCTTACGCACGATTTAGGCTAGGTATCGACAGTTTTCGAAATGGCAGTGGCCCCGCGCGAAGCACATAGCTAAAGCTCGCTGTGTCCTTCGGGAAAAACGATACGACGCTCCAACTCCCACTCCCGTCCAGCGACCTCAATTTCTTCAAGTTCCACTGCGCTTTTTCGAGCTGTAGCTCCCCCCCCCCCCTCGCGGCCCTGCAAAAAGCGAGTTTTTCCTGGGGCGCCTCGACGTCGGTCCGAATTTCGTTCGATCAAACGAATTGGGTGCGCTGTTGAGATCGAGGATTCCGAGAGGGCGCGCTATTGTGTTTCATGCAGTGGAACTCGGACGAGCCTGGCCCTGTCACTTTTCTGCAGGAGGTCAGGGGAGAGGGAGGGGAGTGCCCGGATACGGTGGAAACGTCGAGAGAAATTACACGTCAGTCGTGTGCCGCGATACCCGGGCACGTAAAAACTGATCGCCGGAGCGAGAAAAGTGAACAATCCTGCGTCGGGCCGATGGGGGATATGGTTTAAAGGGTAATTTGGAACGATGCCACCAATCAATGGTGTCAGACGTGGCCCTGATACCTCCGCTAAGCGAAAATCTGACTTACAGCTCGGCCCCAATCCCCTCGTATTTGGGAGCGGCCGAGGGGATGGGTCGGGGGTTCGTTTCATTGCGTCCAAATTAACCCTCCGATCGAGCGTGTCCCTGTGCCGTGGCTCGTTAAGGAACAGATTACAGGCGGCGCGGTGCAAGAAAGAGGCCTAGCAACGAGCAGCGAACTACGAACATACCTCCACCCCCTTGCTTGCAAACTTATGCAACTAGATGCTCTGCTCTCTCGCAAAATACCGATCTACAGCGTGCTCTCCATTTCTTAAGTGGATACGCTGGGGTTAACACACAGTGGTATGAAGATTCACTACTGTGACAAAGTCAAATGCAAGATTCAATGCCCTTTTTACATCCCGACGTGTGAATAATAATTTCTGTTAAGTTGCAATGTGTTAATTTGCGATGTATCGTTGATCGACGAAGAACCGTAGAACCGTTCCTCGATGGAATTGTGAAATATGAGAATCAGTCTTACTGCAGAGTGAAATGCGAATCTACAGTGTTTTGTTAATGTCCGAGAGAGGCGCAAACGAATTACATTCAAGAATTCCCTTTTTTCCTCTTTAAAGTAGATTTGTTGGAATAAAGTGAGTTACAGTATGAATATAAAGCATTTTATCGCACGGTGTGAAATAAGGGGGATGAAAGTCCATTAATTATGCAGATTAAGCTGAAGAGGAACAATCGGTGATAAAATTTATAACGCGCGGCACGCTGAAGGATGAAACATAAAACAGTCATCCGCGCTTAACCCAGATACATTTTTATCGGAGGAATTACGACTCGAAAAAAAAACGTGTAAAACGTTCTTTTTATACTTTTTCTACCTTTTCCACGTGAGGATGCTCCGTTGCGTTCCCTGCGCGGTAAATTTACCGTAATTAATGAAGAATAGTCGCTAAAGAAACGATGTTCGAGGCACTCTTTTCCCACCTCTTTTCGTTTCAATGTGTTTCATCGACGGCACGAGCAGATCGATCAAGCTGGGATGCTGTGACGCTTCCCCCGGCGCAGTAATTGCCGCTAATGCGAAGGAATACGCGAGAATAGACTGTCTCGATCGAAGCAACGACGCGAATCGAATGAAACAGCATTTAAATAAACGAACAAGCGAACAAAAATCTCCCATTTTGCTTCATCCACTGTGCCCGCGCAACAACTACATTGCATTGAATCGAATGTATCGCGCGACTTCAATCGTCGAAGAAAGCTCTTATCATAAAACAGGCCATTGTTCAGCCACCACGGTTACTACATCTTCTGGATTGAAGTCGTCACTGCAACGAGGACAACAATAATCGTTAGCTTCTACCAACGTGAATAATGGTGACTCTTTTTTACAATTTCCGCGCCGGTGCTTATAAATATCGTCCATTTCGAGTGTTTTATTTCCTAGCGTGGGGAAAACACGCCCCGCATACAGAGGGTTTCGAAATTGGTTCGCACACGATCGTATAATTTGATTGGAATAACAATATATTTCGTAATATACACATCAAGAATTATTTTTCAACCAGAATATTCGCTGGAACGAGGTGGAGTTGCAACTGTCAAACGATTCCATTTATGGACTAACGTGAATCATACCCCCACTTCCCCAGAATGCACAGAAAGGGGTAGTGGAGTATCCATTTCCTATTAATCTGAAAGGTCTTTCGCTATCCCCGCGAGATCAAGAGGCTCGCCTCACTGCAGATTCCCGGAGAATCGAGAGAAGAAAGGGGAAGGAGCGCGATGACGCGTTTTCACCAGCTATTTTCCGCGGCGAAAGGGTTAATCGTGGCTCTATTCGCCAGCACAATCGGGGGAAAAGAGGCGGCTTTTACGCGAGGCTGATCCGGTTTCTCGGCCGCGTGCAGCAGCCGTACAAAAGGTCAGGACGAAGGGCAGAAACGAGCTGGCACGGTTCCGTTGCAGCGCAGGATGCGCTCGTTTCAGCCGCGATCGTTACAGTTGTAACGGTGGCCCGCACGAAACTCCGCCGGGCCGGCGAGTTCTCGTGCCTTGAGATTAATTGCGTTCCAGGCTTCTCCCGGGCCGGGCATTAAACACGACGTTCGAACCGACGATCTCACATTTTCCCGGGAAGAAGAGCAGCGCGATGATAACGAACAATGAGCTGCGAACGAAATTAGGAACACCCTCCACCCTCTCTCCATCTTATTCCTGCCTCTTCTGCTCTCCTGCTCCGCTCTGCCGACGCGGCAATCGTCGTTTATCGATGATCAGCTGATCTCTGTAATAGATCTAGGAGCACTAAACATCGCCACCCTCCTCCAAGCATCGAGCGCAGCGTGCAAATCAGGTCGAACCGATTTCCACGCGATTCCGGCTATAAAAATCCCTTATCACCCACGATCGCTTCCTGCCGGACGAGTTAATCTGCGAATCGGGCTCGCGAGTCGTCATTAAGCACGCTAATTCCCAGGGTGGAACACACGCGAGAAACAGATTCCGATCGGGCATCTCTAATTCCACGGCCCCCGCGACGCTTTGTAATACATCGAGTGGCGTGCCAATGTAAACAGGAAACACGCAGCGCCTTCGAGGGCCGCGAGGCTCAAAGACGGCGGGGGTGGTACCGCGATTATTCATGTTTCCATTCGTGACGACTGGCAAGTATGCATACGCCGAGTGGGCCCTGATTTAGGAGCAGTTTTACAATCGAGGCTCGACTCATAAAGCCGAAGCGCACTGCTCGAGATCGCGCCGACGCGGATTTATGGCAGCATGCATACGCGATGCGCCTCAGACCTCCCTCTTTTTTTTTTCGCCCCGCGCGCCTGTGTACACCCTTCCTCCCCACGTGCCGCTTTTTACTTTGACTTTATGACGCCTGGTTTTATCAAGTCGGAGGCTGTAAACTTGCAATCAGTCGAAGCGCCGAATATCCCTCGCGCGTTGCACGTACGCGCGCGGCTTTCTCTGCGCGCGTCGCTCGAGACCGTTCCGTAGGACTCCATTGTGAAAGGGGAGTGAAATACAGGCCGTTCCTGAAAGGGCTGGCAATAATTCGCGAGCGACTTCTATTCACGATGGAAAACATCCTATTCGTCTTCCACCGGTCATAATTCTCCCCTCGCGCTCGCGAAAAAGGCGAAAGTGCCTGTTGTTTTATGAAACAGTCGTCCCGGGCTGCCTACCGACTGCGTGTTTCCGTATGAAGTGCTTTGGGCGTGCTTTACGCTGCTCTAATCTGACAGATCGACTGTTTCATAGGTACACCGTAAGTGTACAGCAAGTGCACGACAAGAAAATGCAGGGGGGTGTGCAGAAAAAGTGTCGATTGTTAGCGATTGACCCGACCCGTGCAAGGTTTGAGAACGCGGTTGCAGCTCAATCCTTTATGACGTTATGATTGCGGTGATTCATCACGTCGCTCTGATTACAGTACATAACTTTCCGAGGCTCCCCTAACATCGCTCTACCGCCCGCAACCTAACAGCAATAACCCACCCATCATACGTCAAATTAATTATGCGCGACTGACGAGTCTGAAATACACATGGTCTCGCTAACACTGCCACTAGCCTTCTTCTCCAAATCTCGTCGTACAAAGAACTCTCTCGTGTTCTATGAAAAAGAAACACTTGCAAATCGGTGGAATTTATATCAGCAGTCGACCAGAAGCGAATTTGCAGCAGCGAACTGTTGCGATTCTCTCGCGCTTCGACAAACGCTGGATACCGTTTGAATAACCCAGCGTTCCGTG
This sequence comes from Andrena dorsata, assembly GCA_929108735.1. Classification (NCBI taxonomy): domain Eukaryota; kingdom Metazoa; phylum Arthropoda; class Insecta; order Hymenoptera; family Andrenidae; genus Andrena; species Andrena dorsata. The sequence continues at coordinate 56,223,743 of OV815489.1, forward strand.
TCGGCGGAATATTTATACGGGACGGCGGTTCCTCGAGGCGGGTCGCGTCTCCATCCCGACTGTTCGCCGAACTTTATAAGGAAGAAGCATCCGGCACGTCAGGTATAGGTCAATTAGCGTGAACGAAATTTCTCTCGGTCGTGGATGTTTCTCGACGATTCTTAACTTTTACGAAACAACATAAATCCCCGAGAGCCCGTCCGCTCGCGCATGCAAGCCGGGACGTGTTCGCAAAGCTCGGGAAGCTTTATCGTCCCCGAGTAATGGGTGGCTGTTTGCAAGGTGGAGGCGCGTATAAATTGCTCCGCGAGCAGGAACGGAGAATAAGAAGAGGAAAACGAAAGACGGAAAAAAGGGGCTGCGGGGGAGGCTAGAGGGTCGGGGAGGATAACTTCTCTATCCTCGCAGGATATCCTAGGTTATTCAGGGACAGGGGTAGGAGGGAGACCCACGATTCCGTGGGAAGAATACCTCTGGGTATTTAAGGGATAAAGTGCAGCAACGAACTAAACGCTTCTGCGTATACAACCCGCCCCTTTCCTGCCCCCCTTGCCCGCCACCCCTGGGATGAGGGGATACATCCATATGAAATAGAGGCGACAGTGTCTTCAAGCGAATTGAAACACGCTCCTAGGCCAGGATATAACGAAGCTCCGAGGGGAAGGCTGCCGCTGTGAACCGAGGAGATCCTTCATCCGAGGGCTCGCCTGGACGATAAGCTCTCTTTTCTTTCTTTGTTCCGCCCGTATAAACTCCTGTGTTGCGGGACAATGGAGAAACGCAGGAACAATACCCAGCCCTGTTCTGGATGGATCTCGCGCAATTTCGGGCTAGGGTCAACGCGAGCTGTTCCGTTTCGCGGGTTTACAGGAAATGTATACGTATTAGAATACTAAGCAGGCATTGGGCAACGATGATGGGAATGCAGCGATTGGGTTCTATTTATGAAACTAGTATATTGGACGGAGAGGTTTCTCGCGCGTGTTTGCGTTTTCGAGATTTTGGTATGCTTCTTCGTGCGAGACGCTGTTGGGGAAGTCTTCAACGGCTTCGCGTTGCACTTCGCCGTAAATCAGGGCGCCCGTGTGAAGTTTGAACGGAAATTAAAATTACATGTTGCCACGATCGTCGGGTAAATGGAAATTTTACGACACCACCGGGTAGAGGTAGGGAACGGGCAATAAATGCATGCTGCAAGATTTTCAATCTTTTTTCCCCAAGTTTCCAACTACCCCCCCCAAGCTGACCTGACTGTTCACCCAGACGACGCGGGCGTTTTAAAATTCCATGCCAAACTTCCGGCGAAGTACGGTGTGTCAGGCACGAGACAGGAACGTGTCGCCTCTACCCGTCTTATTCTCCGTCGAAAGCAGGCCAAGAAAAGGAACGAGAGGAACAAGAATTTCCCTATTTTCCCTATTTCACTTTCAAGGCGCACCTGTCACTTGCTTCGGGCAAGTTATATTGTTACTTTCGAAGAGGAAACCACGACCATCAAGAAGGAAATTGTTATCGCCCGGCTTCTACGGAACGAGTAGTTAGCATCGCGGCCGAGTATTGTGAAACGAGACGCGTGGAATCAACGTGCGCCATATAAGTTCGATTTACTGCGCAATTAGGTATGTTGAGCGATAGCTCGTTGCCGGACCACCAAGGACGCACAAGGACGCCTTGTATATTTTAAACCTTCATCTGACAGGCACTTGGTTTGTCAGTCCGCGGCTCGTAGACCTGGGACCGTTGTAAACTCGTAAATTCACTGTATTGGAATTGCAGGCGATCAGCCTAAGTCAGGGCTAAGGGTCCCTGGATCGCCGTGACAGTAAACAGACAGCCTCGCGTTAACCATTTCACGGATACACCAACACTTTGATCAGATTTTCCCTTTCCTATAGTTCGTTACCACCTACAACCAAATCACTTTCGCCAAAAGACAGCGTTTCCTACGATTGCGTTTCTAAAAATCCACCCCTAAAGGGAATCTTTGACTTTGCCTTGTCGCCAGCGAGAGAGTCCCACATCAGTCCAAATTTATACCTCGCACGAGTAACTTGGAGGGACTCAAACAATTCATTAGAGACTCACAATTGTTAATTACCATAGTGACCTTTGTTAAAGTTCCGTTTTTAAATACACTTTATTCAAATCTACTCAACTTATTCAAAGGCAACCTTCAATCACATCTTCTCCAGTGATCTCTTGTGGTCGTAAGACACCGCAGAGAGAGTGACGTTTGCGCCGTCGGAGATTTACGACCTCCAAAAACAGGCGACGCATCAACTCACAACAAAGTATCGCGTGTCACAAGAATACCATGGAACGTTATTTGAATTGCAGCAATCTGCAAAACCTCGGAATTTTTACCGGAATTAACGGAAACGGATTCTAATTCGATCCCCGCTGAAAATAGCGTTTTCATAGCGAATGTTAGAAACAGGTCGGGGAGGGGGTTGGACGAAACAATACGGTTAATGGCGAAAGTCGTGAGACCGTGGCGAGGAGGATCCCATACCCGTCCGCTTGACCTACAAAACGACAATGCCTAGAGGGTGGGGCGCACGGTCGAGTTCCTCCTCGCAATGGTAAAAACTTCGATACGATCCTTCGACCCTCTTGAAACTGCCTCCGATACAATCCTTTCGACCCTCCTGGAAATCTCTCCTTACCTTCCTGGTTATTTGCCCCGGGGGGATGAGCTTCTAAGCCCTTCGCGCTACGCTGCCCCCGTTCGCTCGATCGAAGTGTCGTCGAGCGTGGGAAATACACGGGAAATTAAATAAAAATAAACGAACCGTCTCGTCGGCGAAAAGCTGGTCCGTGGGAACAATGCTTAATATCGGGCACGCCCGCCGTCCGATTAATCGCGGAAAATCGTCCAATTCCGTCGGACGTGCACGAGAACACTCGAGTCGCGCGACCACCGAGGGGAGGTGGTTGGATAAAGCGGGTTTCGTTAGAAGTCTCGATTTTCCCATCCTTCGCGTGGAAATCGCGCTCGACATTGGATGTGTAATAAATTGGCACGCGGTGAAATGCAGCGAAGGGCTGAATTAATGCGATATAATTCCACGGCGGGGAATTATTCTCTTGCGTTCCCGCGAATATCTTCTATTAAGCGACAAGGGAAGACTTCGATTTCGTTCTTCGCCGAGGCGAACGTTGCGATGCGCTTCCTCGCAGTGTCTGACCTCGCACGACCTACACTACTAGCAGCGAGGCACGGCTACTGTGTAGGTTACGAGGAGTCTATCGCACATTTTTCCCCGACGTTCGCGAAATAATTCAGCGGCCATTCGCCGTGCAGTCGATAAAATTTTCTGTAGTCGAAAAATTCGCCGTCTCGCCGGAAGTTCACAAGCTGCGACGGTTTACCGGAGCCAATGAAGCAACAGAATTAGCCTCTGCAGCGATGCTTTCTCGTAATTAATGTCGCTGACTAAAAGGGCCCTAGAAGCAGCTGCATACCGTGTAGATTGTTCGCGAAGGTGCTCCTATCTTGACTCCCCCCGTTCCCACTCCCCCCCCCCCCTCTCACCCGCCCTCTCGCCCTCCGTCCAGCCGGGCACCTGGAGACGCCCTTATCAGCGTCCTCCACGGTGGAAGGGTGAAACGAGGCCAGCCTCATTATGCGACGACCGACGGAGGCCTCTCGTCTCTAGAGCCTCGTATTGTCTCAGGAACGCCGGTGCTACGAAAATACCGTGCCGCCTCTGTACCCTGGACGGGCGTACACGAGACATGGGCTTCTGCGTGCTGTCGACCTGCGTTTCACCTGACGCAGATGCTCCGTGCCCTCGGGGAGACGATACAAAGTGCCGCTCAGGACGGTATACTGCTGAGAATGCTGCAGACGCGGCTGCCGCAATTGTTCCCTGGATTGGATTCTGGGATAGCGCTAACAGGAGTTTGGATTTTTCGGACACAGCGTCATCGCCAAGCTTACTCCTCTCTCTTACAATTAGCCTTCCTCACGTTGGCAGTTAGGTCTTCGACACTTTTCTATCTTTTTCAAAACGCACCGTTGCAGACAATCGTGATACACTGAACAACCCAGTAGGGCGGAGCGAAATTATATAGCAGGTAGCAACTACTGCAGGTTTCTTTTTCTGTTAAAAATGTAAAAAATAAGATTAACAATGTTTACATTTTTAAGAGAAAAAGGAAGCTGCAGACGTGAATATTTTTCCAAATTTTTTTTACAGTTGTGTTTGGTTAATCAAAATACAACTATCCCGCACCCAGGCCAACTGAAAATTCAAATTTAAATTTTCGCCGATATAGCCAAGGGGCCGTGGCACCACCCAAAGAAAAAGGAAAAAGGAGAATAATATAACCACGACTGTAGTAATTCCAAAGCTTCGTAAAATGAAAAGAAAACTGGATTTTATTCTTTAAATAAATTTTTATTATCACCTAATGAATTTTAGTGAATTTGCATTGAAAATATTTTTATCCCCTCAACTCGACCACCCCCATTCAATCCTGCGTGCGCCGCTGGACCAACCAATCTCACGCGCGCCATGGAGATGGTGTCATCTTTTGTCAGCCACGTGGGACAAAGAATCCCCTTTCTCTTCACTTTTAAGAGTCGGAGTGAGGATTCGGTAGAAAGACTGTGTCACGTCTATGCGCACAGGTGTTCGAACGAGGAATTGCGAATAGGAACGAGGTAACGCCTTGTTTGATTTTAAACGAGTTCCGTGAAGCGAGGACACCAAGGCGAGCCAGCGACGAAAAGGTCGAGAGGATGGTTTTATGGTTACGTTACGGGGACAGGTCGAGGGAGAGATCTCATATCGGGGGATCCTCGGGGACGTCGTCGCGGCGAATTGCTGTACTGTCAATACAACGGCGCCCTTCTGCTGCGGATGTCGCCGTCGTCACGGGAACCGTGAACGTTTTCGTTACAACAGTTACTGTCGCCGCAGATGCTACGGCGAACGACATCCAACACGCGCCCGTTCCACCGCCGAATTTGCATGTGCGAATTTCTCTCGATACCGTCGTCGCGGTGAATAGCCCGGCCGTGTAACAGGCTGCGCGCCCGGCGGCGTAAAGTACGTCCGTACGGCTAAATACCGAGTGGCATTGTGTACTTTATGGATTACGGTACTACAGTGATGCTACGAAAACGTGATGGGCGAGCCGTACACAATTGTCCGTTTGCATACGAGTCTGTAATACGGAGGAGGGCCCTTTGCAACACTTTTGTCACACAAAATTGTAATTTAAATTCCTTTAAGAATCAACGTCAAATTACCTAACGTCATTTATCGTGGGAAGCTAATAATTTCCATAAGTAAAAAGTAATAAAAGTACCTACAGCGAACAACTACTTAGTCTCCTTAATAAATAATAAGCAAAAAAAGCGTCGTTTCTAAAGTACGTAAACAGGTATAACTCTAAAACATTCTGTACTCGACTGTTAAACGGTTATCGGATACCAGCGAAAAATTTCCCTGGTGCAGCCAAATTCTTCAGCGTACATCTAGCTTGTCGAAATGTGTCACGAGTTTCTTTCCGAACGGCACAAGAAGCCTACGAACCTTAGGTTTTAGACGCACGATCCGCTCGTAGAAAACCCGACCGACAAAAGTACACCCGCAAACGACGAACTTTTTTCCTAATACCCGACCTCGTTGGGACAAGTCCTGCGCGTGATAAAGGCTCAGAGGCGTTGTCATTATGGCGAGCGGCGCGACTAAAACGGCGGACACATCGTTCCTACGTGGCCAGCAAGTTTTCGCATCGCCGGGCGACGTGTCTGTCCGCCGCGCCGGCACGTCGACGTTTTCGCGGCTGCCTCTCGCAGCTGCCTCGAAATAAGAGGATTTCCTCGTTGCTTTTACTCGCCCATGAGATACCTATTTACCTTCCCTTCCGGCTCGTACGTATACGTACACACGCGCGCAGGAATAACGTAATTAGCGATTAAAACTTTCCGCGGCAATTTCTTCCATCACGGACGGTTGACCGCGTTTCACGGCTCGACTAACGCGGATTTCCATCTCCGCTCTGCCTGATTTATCGGGCTCGATTCGCGAATCCTTTTCCGCCCGTCCCCTGCTTTCTAAAATCTGCTGACTTTATTTCAATTCTCGTTTCTGTTATCACCTTTCGATTCGGGGACTTAAAACGTGGTGCTCCCGAACTACTTAGATCACTTTGCAACGTTACCAACTGCATTTTTATTAGCTACTCCACCGTTCATTCATGAGTCAGGGGTTGAATGAGAGAAAAACAGATAAGAGGGAAGAAAAAGGGGCGGTTGTTAGCACTCCTTATCGGATCGATGTGAGCCGTAAAATCCGCGGCGTGATGACGTATAAATCGCGCGGCCGCATAATATATCTGCAGAGATCACCAATAATTTCTGTCGCGCATGAGCGGCCCGGAAATGAGAAACGCTCGCGTTAATAATTCACAGTGCGGTGAGCACGTTTCGCCGTCGCTGGTAAACTACGGCCTCCGCGGGCCCCTGTAATTTTAATTCACATCCTCGGCCAGGATGAACGCCTCGGAGCGGTTAAAGGCGCCGCTGGCGGCCGCGCAGGATCCGGCGCAGGCCGGCGAAGAAAGCGTGTTCGTGAATAGAGCACGGGCTACGTGTGTAACGTCCATAACACTCGGAAACTCCAATAACGCGAGTACACGATTACCGATGTCGGGTGTTATCTGGGGATTAGCATTGATAATAATAGGCGCACGGCTCGGCTATCGCGTTTCCCAAATGGACATCCTTCAGCAACCAGGGGGTGGGAGGAAGAGGTCTAATTATCGATTATTACGCATACGTAGGCGCACGCGATTTCGCTGAGGCTTCATACACACAACGGCCGAGAATCGACGATAATAGGAGGATTCCGTACAGCGGCTCAAGGTTCCCGCTAATTACCGTTTCCAGCAAGCGGGATATTTATCTGGATAATTATCCACGGCACTTCGGTTTGTTTTCACCGACAACTGCGTTGATCACGGGGGACCCGGCGAAATACCTACGGCCTCTGATGATTGGGTCCCTTCTAGCTTCAATTCCCACCTTCCACTGTCTGGTCATTGGCAAAGTGACCATTGCCCCATGCATTGGTACATGATTACCAATAGAGAATGTTGGTACACTTGGGCGTCCGCAGGAGGCATCCCACTTATCGATCACTCCCGCCGCCGCCAATTAAGCGAGATATAAATTGATCCGGGCGGATCGCAGCCTGAAAGTAGCATGGGGCAACGTTTCACGATGTTAACGATCCTCCCGACGCGAAATTTACGGGTCTGCCATTCGGCCAATAACTTTGTCGAACTCTCAAGACACCGTGGGTCTTGTAACTCGCCGATTCCATCTGTACGGAGTAATTACAAGTTGGCTATCGGAATTGGGATCTTGCCGGCGCAGAAAGATCGGACGGCTCACTGTTTGCGCGATCCTCCGTAGCGAACTTCCACCAGCCAGCAACTTCCCTACAGGTGCATCCTCTTGAAGACGGTGCAGCTTGTTAGTAGTACAGGATCACAAAGTTACAGCTGGTCCCCCCCCGTCCTCGTTCGGAGCAAAAGGGCAGCGCGGGAGTCGCGCGTATTACGTGGCCGTCAAGGGGATGCGTAGCCATATTGCGGGGACCAGCTTGTCACATGCTTCGACGTAATCGCATTATCTTACGGGCAGCATGCACGCGCGCGGGATAATTTATTTTGCCGGCACGCAGCTTGACGTTATTCCAGCCGGTATTTTCTGCGTAATATCACGCCGCTCCAGTGATAACCGGGCGTATTTTAATGAGCCTGGTCGACTTTACGATGGCCACGGAAATTACGCCCGTACGTCGACCTGGCGTCGTTAATTACGACAAAGATCTGTTTAATAATTTAGAGATTGAAATTAATTGTAGACCGCCTGGCGGTGATTTACACGTGGGGACCAGTACAATGACAACTAATTCCACGGGGAGTAATCATAATTGAAAGTAACAATGAACCTATCGTATCCTTAAGGAAAGCCGAAGTCGTTACGGGTAAATAGCGGGGCATTGTGCCTCCACGTAAATTTCCATAAAGACACCCATTGTCTCCTTCTTTCGAACAATGCTGGGCTCGCGAGCAGGCACATGCGCATCGAATGTCGCCAGTGAGATTCTAATGGAAAGACGTCCGGCGCAACGTTTCTAGAATCGCGAGCGAATCGACTGCACCCTGCGTTTCCCCAGTTACCCGGTTCCCAAAGATCGCGTTTCCCCGCGCGGATCGATCTGCCGCCATCGACCTAGCGTTGTCCAGGAAACGGGGACACCTCGGCCATCGAGATTAAAACATTTCGTGGGAGGGCGTTTCGCGTAGCGTGGCGCATAATCGAGTAGAATCCAGATGCACCGTTAAAAACAAGCCGGTTCGCGATTCGCTCGCTCTCGCCGGGAAACCGGGAAACTCTAGTTGGACGGGGTCGAGCACCTTATTTCCAGGTAATAGAGGCGGAAATGTGGCACGGCGGTGGATAATAGCTGGGGCGCAAGATTCAAGACGAACGAAATTGCGAGCTTTGTTCCCGCCAAGCACCCGACGAGTCGTCCTTCCGTTTCGCCGCGAATCGACCTCACGCAGGACTGACCTATCAAACTTTCCTTTTGTTCTTTCCCTCCCTCGCTCCTTTTCCTGTGTATTCCAACTTTTCGTCCTTGCTCTGCTGCCTTCATTTTCTCCGCAGTTGTAAGAACTTCGTCCTCCAATGTTTTTCCTCCTGGAGTGCAATACAGACTTGATTTGAACACTTGGCTGATTGTTCACTTGGTCCCTTTTTCGTTAATTCTGATTTCCACTTGATTCGAAGTTTCTTGAATCGAGATTCGGGCTAAGTGACATTTACTTAGTTCCTTCGAAGATGGAGGGGTCGAGGGGAGCTTGAAGTTAAATTTGTCTTCTAATTTAACGCTGTCGCGAAGTTACTCTCGCCACGCAGCATGAGCGATCGAAATCTACAATTAATCTGATCTATGGTTTCGCAAAAGTCACCCTGTATTACGACAGATTCAATCAGACCCCGTCGCGTTTCTGCTATCTCGTCCGTTCGATCGGCGAATAAGCCGTCTCAAGAAACAACGACGAACAGCAGTCTAACGCGACACGCGTTACTGCCCGCTAATCGGGGGCCTCGATCTCGAGAACATCGCGAGCGTGCGCTAAAAAGCTGAGGGCCCGAGCGTGCGGAAAGAGTAATCGGCTGTCGTCGGTGCCGATCTCTTCGATACCGTGGAAATCGCGCGATGAGAACGGAACGGTGCTTTCGTGTTTCTCGTGTGAGCATGCAGGAAGCTCTGCTGGCTAACCCTCCTTCCATGTCCTCCCGAACCCCGCGGCAACGAGAGGGAAAACGAGAAATCACGCGATGTAACGGGGATTGACCAACATCAGAGCGATTCCGTTGGCGAGCTCGTTTCGAGTCTCTTCCATCAATCTCGTAACAATGGACGAGGATGCATGCGAAATTGTTGCAGGGGATTCGTGGAAGGACAACTTTTCCAGCTGCCAGGAAGCTGACGAAATTATGTAATTATTTATTGGGACATGAGGCTAGAATGACAGGGAATGTTCACTGTCACACGACCAGGCATTTAAGCGTTTAGTATGTAATAAGTTCCCTTATTAATATTTTATGCATTTTCTAATTCAGAAGACATGTAGAGCATTTGGTGGATAGAAGAAGTGACATTACCGACGTTTGGGCCTAAGTAATAATTTTACGATCTTCATTTTGTAAAAAATAAACAATTATTAAAACTACCAAGCCGTAGGTAGTTCCATTTTTGGCTCAAAAAACAAAAGTAACAGAAAATTTAAAATAATTTTAATTATACTACTCACTATTAAATAAGAATTAAAACGTGAGATATCGGCGCACTGATTCACATGTAACCTATAGTTACATGTTTACCTCAATCACTCTCCAACCGACTCGTTGTTCGCACGTTTTAATACGTGCTATTGATTTAAAAGCAGTGCAGTTTTCAATTTATTTATTCTTTCCTTGAAAATGGTCGAAATTACGACCGAAACGTTGGAAATTTTATTTGTTTAACTTGCAAAATAGCTTTTATTTATTTAATATTGACCGAATCAGTGCGCCGATATCTCACGTTTTAATTTTTGAAAGATTTACGGTCGAAATCCTAATCCACTTTAACTATTAAATAAGCCATTAAAAAACATTGTAAAACAATAGCGTGAGGGAACATATACCCAATGGAAATAAAGCTACCTACTTTTGTTTAACAATTAAAATCTTCAAACTAAATTTACTCAGTTTCAGATCGTTGAGGGTTAGTAGCTTTCTGTATAACTAGACCTATTTGATCCTTTCACGGTCAGGCGCGATGTAAGGTAGCGTATTTTAACGTGCATGGTCCGCAACGTAAGCACGAATATTGACAGTCTGGAGCCAGACGCAGGGCTGCAGCGCGTCGAGCGACTAATTAATTATGTAAATAGCTGAGCAACATAATTATCTGCTGAAACTCCTCTAATTATATTATCTACGTTCGCTGGTGTAGTTGATAATATCGCGTGCTGCCCCGTGTACACTATCAGCGGGATAATGAATTTCCATCGTCTTATCGAAAGCATTAGGCTATTAATTATTAATTGTCCCCCGAACCGCCAGAACTTTCCGAAATGTCCCCGAATACCGTGGACCCGAGGACGCGGCGAACCGTTCGAACCAATTAAAAGTCACGAGCGCATGCTAAATCGATTGTTTTCCTTAATGAAACAATTCTTTCGTGCGCCATGAAATACGGTCAAAATGTTACGGTAGGTACGTTGCGTTGAAAAACAACGCCACCGGCTATTATTATATTTGTTGCGCGAATTTTAACTCTCTCTCGCCCCCATTTTCATTGGCACATGAAACGATTACGCAACGCAACGTCAGTAAACGCGCATATAAATGAAATATATTGTAACGGCGCATACCCTCTGACCTTATACAGTTGGAAAAAATGGCCCCGTAATAGTCCAGGATTAATTCATAAACTCTCATCCAATTTGCGGATGGTGTTACACCAAAGACCATTTCGATCACTTCGTACAGTGATTGAAGCTTACGAATTGAACGTGCAGTTCACTTACAATGATGTGTGCATCATTTGTCGTTTCACCTACAAACTTTTACAAAAATTCAGGTTTCAACGGTTCTGAAAAAACATATGAATGACGGACGCTACGATTGTCGTGACTTTTGTTATGATACGCTCCGATAGATTAAACCACCGACCACTGGCACCGCCCCGTGCTTTCTAATTCTTCTATTTATGCGACCTGACGCGGCAGAAAATCTGAATCGAGGGGTTATTTATCGGCTTGTAAATCTTGCCACCGCCGTATGAGTTACGACCGCGGCTCTCCATCCAGAAGTCCTTCCGCCCGTCCGCGAAGAATCATTTGCCCCACGCTGCTCAACCAAGAGACTGAAATTCTAATATGGCGAAATTGAAACGGAACCGGTGCCACGGCGAACCATTGGTATTCAGCGGAAATGACAGAACAGGAGGGGAGTCTCGTATGAAATTGGAAAAACTTGGAACTCCCTAAAAAGTTATCTAATTTCCGGACCACCAATAGTGCTTTCTTGCTTCGTGCATTTTTACGAGAACAGTGTAGTTCTCGATGAGCACTGATGAACAGAAATTCGTATCGAGGAGATCGATGCTAATAGCCAGGCTCGACCGCCAGTTTTCGCGCAGATGTCCTCGCAGAAAGGATATAAGCTCGAAGTTCTCGAATTTGTATCAAGAACCGCGGTCGCGCAGTATAACTCCAAGTTTATTTGAACTATTTTCTGAAATATTCACCGACTCGTCCTACCCTTGGGAGTCTCTTTCGCTCTATCCCCAACGTCTATTTCCGTGAATGAAGAGGGATCGCAGATAAAGACACCACTTCGGCGAGAGTACTGAAATTATATGACCGCTGAAAAATCAGGGATTTCTGGGTTAAGCGAGACGATCCAGGGCGGAGGATCAGTGGTGAAAAAAATTGTGAATTTCACTCCAAGTTAACCCAAAGCGATTCACCAGCCAGAGGATGGAGGACCTATTAGGGATTAAATGTGCCAGGGAGCTGATGTTTACCCATAGAAATATCGAGGATTATAGATATTAATATACCGCAGCTTCCTTTAACTTCGATTCCACTCGGAATTACTGACCACGAAAACTGAGAAACTTTCTCAATATGGGGATTTCTTGGGGATCGGCATTGAGATTGATCCTTACGCGATCAGTCACTCGTTTATTGTGACCTCAAAAGGAATTCTCTCTGGCTATTAACTTTTCTTAACAAAGTGAGCGATGCATCTTCGTTTGATTCATCTTCGCTGCCTACAGAGCAAAAGTCAGAAACAATGGAAGGAGTCCAAGTCAGTGGTGATAGATTTGTTCGCAGTCATTACTCTGGGATACGAACCTCGCGTTTATATCACTCGTAAGTTTAAACCAACGATTATTATCGACTCCCGTTATCATCCAGGCCTCGCCCGAAACCTAAACGGGGACCATTCAGAGTTGATGGTTTACCGATCGCTCTGCTACTTCGATTCAGTGTCTGTTCGGCCTCTATTATACCCCATTCGCATTGGCAATTAGCCCCATCAAATTCGAGCCCCGCAAATACGATCCCTATCTTCTCGGGTAGACCATTGATTATAAGCTTGTTCGTCTTATCGGCCCGGAAATCAAGTGGTCCACTATGCGCTGTAGGAAACATAGCAAACGTTGGTCTGCTCTGACATTACGCTTTGATATCTTCAGAGTTCCCATTCGAACAGGAATTATCCACATTTCTTTGATGGTTTAATAGTCAAAGAGTCGAGAGCCATATCGCAGATGAAAGGATGAAGATTTCATTAAAAACCTGAGTTTAATCAAATCTTCCACGCTGGTACTTTATTCCATCGTTTGCAACAGGCTTTTATAAATCTTCCTCGGTGGAGTACTCGACCACCAAGACGAACAAGACGTACGATTCGTCCGGCGCAAACAATTTAATAAGCTCATTATCGCGCAATTCCTCGCCGAGTACTTTACTCGGCAAAAATGTCGGCGAGGGGAACAGCGCCGGGTACACAGGAGCTCGCAAACATCTCCGGAACGTTGTTTTTCGAGAACCAGCTTACACTGGACAAACGGGACCTCGTCGTTCCCACGTCGGGAGACAAGCAAACAAATTACTCTTCCTGTCGGCACTTTCGCGGGGCGTACTAGTACTACTAGTCGGGCGAGCTCGACGACCGTTCGAGCGGTCGTCGCCTCTTCCTCATCGTCCTCGTGAGCTTCATCGATCTTCCTCAAAGACGACGACGGATTGGGGAACATTGGAGGCGCGGTCAAGCAATGTCGCATCGGAAGCAATCGATCAAACAATCTGACTACCTGGCCCTCGATTTTCCTGACCCCTTCAGAATGCTTATTCCCTCGCTGTGCGTCAAGTGACCGAATCTTTCAACTCCCTTTCCCTCTTTTCCTTCAAACACACTTCAATGCGCTTCAAATGTTCGAGAAGAAAGTCCGCGAGTTACGGTGCCATCCTCTTATCAATTTATTGTGAACACTCCTCGAAGTACTTATTCAAGTTTATGAACCCAGTAGTTGCAGGTGTTGGCAGCTTCAGAACCCCTTGAGTCTTTCAACGATACACTAGTCACCACATTCGAGGAGATAAACCAGACTCCCAATTAAACGTGGCCGTGGTAAACATTTCAATGATCAGACCAATCTACTCGCTATCAGTTAATGATGCTGGTTTGCGTATCGCACTGATGATTAAAGAGAAGGTTGGAACGTGAATGGTGCTACTAAAGACGTTACAATTTGTCTCCGTTGAGAAACGCTCTACCAGCGACAAATGTCTTCCTCCGCGTCTGTAGCGAGGCGCGGAAAAATGAATCTTTCTTCTCCGAGAGGAAGACGGTCGATCGATCATGTTTATGATCGAGCGATCGGAGCGGCGCGACCGCAACGAGGACTCGTATACTCGGTGGAGGGCTCTCCTTAAAAATCCGCGGACTAACTGTCCAGAAAATGGACGATGATTCATAAGACTGGCACACGTCGCGGCAGTAAAGACGGCCATATCTTTATACAGCCTCAGGATTTAAAGTTTACGGGGACGAACAGTTTAATAGCGCACTCTTCTAAGCGTTTTAATATCGCCGCTTTAGTGCCACCGCGTTCGTTTCAAGTTTCGAAGGCTTCCAGGGCGATCCCGCCGTAGAGACTGACGCCTGGCTGCTTCCTTTATAATGCAGAGTCCGGAGGAGAACTTGAACGTGGTCTGTCCACGCCAACGAGCATTTTATTTTTCAAAAGCTTCGGCTACGCGCGGTACGGGCACGTCTCTGGGAACGACAATATCGAAATGCTCAAACTGACTGCGTTTATTGGTACTTTAAAGCCTAATGGCTCCTGTCGACTGGGTTTTAATAACAGATGTCCCATTTCATCTCTCGCGTGCGGCTGGAGAATTCTAAATTACTTCGTGAAAATGTATTAACAATTCATTGAATTTAGGAATCTTTATTCGCAGTGGACGTTACTGCCTCCAGTGTTCTACAGTGTTTGATTTAATCTTCTCTACTATTCGATATACCAGTCGTTTCCAGCCTGTGGGAAGCGAAGTGTTCTTTGAAGGTTCGCGGTGGTTATTTTTCGTTTAGTGGACGATTCTTAGTATTTATTTATCTTAATATAGTTACATTGTCATATTCTATTAATGATGTAACACTGATATTTCATAAATGAAAAAAGAAAAAGCTGGTTACCCAGATGCAAACACGACCAGCACACTAAATACGACACTTGAATATATTAAATAGGTATCTTTAAGTGTATGTAATACACGTATTAAGATAGTGAAATATTATTAGGTTAGAATTATATTCTGAAATACCTATTTTTGATGTGTTTTCTTTACCTTATTAAATTTACCTTACCTTAAGGGGGGGGGGGGGGCGGAAGTTATTTGAATATTATAAAAGAGAATCGCGATTCAAAAAATGTTGGGAAACACTGCCGTATAAACTATAAAACAACGAATATTTCGGAGTTAAATTTAATAGAACCGTTTCTTCACTAAATTACAATTTCCCAGTAACCCTTTATCTTCAACAACAACGAAGTTAATACCCCTGGAAGGCAGTCAGCAGCAACTGTCGCCCAATCATCGCTCGACATCAGATTGCACTGTCGTTCTGTATCCAGGATACGGCGAGCCAGCAGAGCGCATATTAAATTTCGAGGAATCCCTTACCGGAAACAAAAATTCTAGGGGAATCGGGGCTCGCAGCGTCGCGAGCAAACTGCACACGCCCGCGGGGGGAGGGGCTCGCGATAAATCTTGTAGACCCCCGCGACAGATCCGTAAGGTACACGGGATCTGGTTTCATTTTCCATTGTACGTGAAAGACGCGCGGGAACGGCTTGCTGGGGACCGAATAGAGGTGCGGAATAACGATTTGTATTCGTCAGAGGATACGGAGAGGCCGCCGCGTGCTCCCTGGAATATTACTGTGCAGGGAGGCCACGTCCCAAGGAACTTCGCCCTCGTTACCATTCATCATATTAATAAACCCAAGCCTGCCTTCCATGCGAGGCCGCCCTCTCCTCTGTACATCAGATCATTCGTCGCAAAAAAGGCCAGAAGCGTGGACAGATCTCATTCTCTGGAATTAATCTTTCTCGGCCCATGAAAGAGGCAGTTGACATGGGGCTAATCCTGGACGGTAGATTTGCCGTAGCTTCGGCGTTGATTCTGACCTCCGAGCAAACTTCCGGCATCCGGGGTTCATAGAGTCAGCTACTGATATCGTTCCATTTATCGAACTCGGTATCCATATTTATGGAGCTTGCTAATCCTGGAAGAGATTAGGTCTTTGTTGATTGCCACGTTATTCGTCCCTCTCAAGGGTAAATTGATCTCTGATTCATTCCTAATTGAATGAAAACAGACGTTGTGACTTCTGGGACAACCTGTAGATCGACATATTCTGCGGTAAACTGGGTCCCACTGTCGCCTGATCGTAATTCTGCCGCGGGGAGAGCGAACGAAAAATACGAGAGTAGATGAAGAAGAAGATCGAAGGCCCTCGGGGTGCCAGCGAGTATGAGTTATCGCTGACTGGAATAAAAGAGGGTGGATGACTGTCTTTCTATCAATTCATCCAGCATTGCAGAAATAAAGGCGCCGCTTCTCTTGGGAAGGGATACAATATTCGTGAACGTCATATTCAAAGTAATGAACGAGTCAGTAAAAGTACAAGAAGACAGGTCGAGGATAAATGAGGCATTGAGAACAAAAACGGACTAACCCACATTGAAAATTAAACAATCTTATTAAAAAATGCACTAAAAACTAAAAAAATAATTCTTTTCTTGTACTACATTTTTGGTGGTGATAATATCGCTTTAACACTTCGTTGACACACCTCATTTTCCGATCAACTTTAACACACCTGGGTGGTTCACACCCAGAACAATTTTTGAACGATTGCGATTCTGATCTGAAGAATCCAATAGTTAGGAAAAAATACCATGGATCAATTTCATGGTCTGTAGAATGTATTCCAAAAGTTTTTTGATTAAAATTTCATGAGTGTTCTTGTAAAAAAAATCTAGATTACCATATGTCGAGAAAACACGAAAAAAATCTTCAAAAAACTGTAACTTTTACAAATTTAAATATTAGAAGCTAAAAATCTGCAGAGTTATTGCTCAGATATAATATTTTGAGAGAAAAAATAGTTTGTAAGTTGGTTTTGGAAAATAGGAATTTATTTTGCATATACAAGGTACAGAGCGTCAAAATCAGCTTATGGGTGGCTCACACCCAGAGTGTCAACGAAGGGTTAAATAAAATCGTGGGGCACCATGTGCAAACAGAAGTTGAAGTTTCGGATGGAACATTATCAACTACTGTAAAATATTATGTTTCATTAATGCAAATAAAAAGTTTCCTGCAGCAAATTCATTTCGAAGTTAGCTTCTGTAGTAAAGTGATACTAACTCAATTTCGCAAAAAAATGTGGATGTATAAAATTTATAAACGTGGAATGACGAAATGTATATAATATTGCACATTACCACCGGTTAAGTTCTGATTGAGCATAACTAACTTTTCCGTTTTTCGCACCAAGTTAATTAGATAATTACCAAGCGCGTTATAAGTTTCGAAAGTTGATACTCTAAATATGCAATTAAAAGTACACCAGCACTTTAAGTTCACAGACTCCGCGACCTCGATAACTTCTGCTAAAAGAGCAATTTATTTGCCCACGGGACTATCGGGGAATGTATTGAAGCTTTTAGAACTGCTGTACAACAGCGTTCATATTAATGCCACGTTAATCTACTTGTATAAATTTCACTGGACACGTTGCGCGCTCGTAACGATACACTTTTTGAGCCTCCTCGGCGCTCCTTCCGTCGTTATCCAACTTATAATCCCGGAGTAAGTGGCTCGTATATATGCCGGAGGTGTTTTCTCACGCCACGTTCCACGATGTCCTGTTAAGTTCATCCAGCCCCTTAACAGCGAATTTCTCGCGAACGTTCGCAATCTTTTGATCGCCCTCATAAACAGCCCTCACCCTAACAACCAAAATTGAAACTTCACAGAAGCTTCGTCTAGAAACTACAGAGACACTAATCTCCTTCAAACCTCACCCAGGACTGAAACATAACTTCACGCGAACGCGTGCTTCCACTCAATCTAATTTAAGCTGCAGAAGCACGCGGCACACATTTTTACATTAAGAATCATGGAACTGAAAGACCATCGACATTTAACCACCATCCGTCAGGACGGGATCCCCGAATTCCGCTGGCGAGTCGAAGAAAGATTTTCGCGCGTTTCCCGACGAGTCGGCGAAAAATCTTGTCGCGTATCGCCATTGGGGATGGCGAACGTCAACCGACCCACCCACGTTTCGCCTCTTCTTTTTTCCACCGTCCCCCGCACAGAGCGAATTCAGCGTTGAATCATCGCGCACGCGACAGCCCGGTGGCGCAGATGCCGAGATAGCTATAATGCATGCAAACGTCGACGACAGCAAAAGTAGAATTCGTGCCGTATCTTCCGGCGACGGAGGCCCCGCGCGTGCACCCTGCGAGGGGCAGCCTGTCGTGCTGCCGGTGATGGGGCACCGGGGGGTTGAACGCAGGGGGATGGCGAGGCAAGCAATTTACCGATTACCCTTAATTGAAGACGATGACTTAACGCGGTCGTATAACCGCCTGGGAAGCCCGGAATCGCAATAAACGATCTGTTCTGCAGCGTAGGCAACGGGCTACGTGACTTCGACGACAGCTCGATTAAACGGGAAAAGTATTTTATGCGAGAACCGACGCGCACCTCGCCGCGGGTACTTCCTTGGGGTATTTCCTTGCCCCGGCGTACTCGAGAAAGTGATTCGAACGATCCCCAGCTTTCCTATCGCTCCTATTTCTCGCTGTTCCGCTAGTCTTCTCTCTCTCCCTCTCTCTCTCTCTCTCTCTCTTGTGCGCGACGATTCTCCGTGGGAAATGCGTGGAGACTTTTATCGTTTGAAGTGGTATGTGTTTGGTGTTTCAATGATGGATTATATTCGTGGTGATTGAAGGAGTGTTGATAAAATAAGTGACCGTGATTAGTGGAACTTATATTTTTGGTGATTCTTCGAGGACTGGTGCTTTATGTAATTTAGGGGTTGCTATTGTGTGTGGATTTTGTGCAGAGGCTGTTTGAATCATGTGTGTTGAAGAATGTGACATGATTTCGAAAATTTTAAGCAGTGAACTTGGAGAGTGTGGGTTTTTTGAAGAGTTACGTGTTTCATGATATGAAGAGGTAGCGTGTCACAGATTATGCTAGGTATCTTTCGAAGACAAGGTAGAGAATCATTTCTCAATCTACGAACGCTTCTATCCCTCCAACCGTCAAATGTAAGACCGGAAAGAGATTGTTTTCATCGTTCGTCGGTCTTGGCGGAAGCAAGAAGAACAGGCACTTCACTTAATTGAAACTCGACCTTCTATAATGAAGATTAACGACGCTGAAGCGAATGACTGATAGATGAGAGGAGTAATTCGACTCTGGTCGTTTTTGCCTTCTTCGATTATGAGGAGAAAATGAAATTAATCAGAAATTTTCTATTTTCCCTCGATTAAATTGCGGTGCTATCTTTAATACTGCCGTAGTACCGTGCAAACCAAGCTCATTCTTCACGAAGGTATCCGAACGCAAAAAATTTGAAGAGTCGCGTGATATTGACACTAATGTAAGAACCCTCGAAATTCCTGCCAGTGAAAACAAGTTCGTTGAAGCCGATGGTACTCAGAGCAACAAAATACGAGTTGTGAAGCAGAAAATCCGAAGTTTGCGAGACCTCACAATAGTTAGAAACTTCAAAGGAGCAGAAGTTTTAGCGCAAAGTCTGAACTTCAGTCGCTGGAGTTCCAAACGCGCCCAAAGTTCACGCATCAGAGTAGAAGGATCTACATCTCCTCCGAGGAGTTTGAAACTAATCTGCTAATCGAAAATAATTCCACGCCTACGCCAAGTGTAAAAAATACACTAATCTGTGTACAGTGTGCTCACGGTGCCTCTGTTCACAACACACAGATTAACAAGAAACTGCAACTCCTCCGCAAGCAGCCATCAAAGCTGGGAAATATCAGAAACCCAGTCCATGCGAGGAAACCTAAAGGTAGGCTCTCACTGCGCCTCGCCTCGTCTCGACGGAATTTCTTTTCGCACTCACATCTATGCTCGCGTCACCTCGCTTTTCCGTACCTGAAGTTATCCGAGCTTGCCTCGGTTCATGTGTCTGGTCAGTTGCTCAGAGAGCCTCTTCCTGTGCAGTCGTTAATTCAGCTGGCTCACGCTACGCCTCGCCTCTCTTCCTCAAAATATTCTCGAGGAAGAATCGGCGGCTCGGAGCCGCGCCGAGGCGAGGCGCAGCGGGAGTGAAATTGTCAAGCTACATAAGAAAAGCATAGGAAGAATAAAATGAGCCGAGACGAGGCGTAGTGAGAGCATGCCTTAACACAATATTCAAGGGGCACCCGGATCGAGCCACGTTCCCATTGCAAATTCATTTCCCGGCCGTGTTAGCACGCTCGTAAATCCACGTGCAGGCCATTGAACGAAAAAAGTCAAAATATAAACCTGCGAATGACGGAACGGAAGAATGAATATCGACGCGCCCGATCCGCGTTAATATTTCACCGACTGGCGAAATAGGTAATCTCCGATGATGAAAGGGTGCCGGTTCGAGTGGGACTTTATTTATTTGTTGAAATATTTTGTGTCTCTCGCTGGCCCGTGCCTTTCGACACCACTCCGCGGAGCCCCTACCTCGGGGGGTCCCGCGGGCGATTAATTGGTCGAAATCCAGCGTCGTCGGCGGGAACGAGCGCGCGAGCCGTCGCATCGCCGATGAAAACGCGGCCAGGGAGCACGCGCTTCTGCGCTAAATTCGATACGCTAATGTAATTGCACACACCGTGCACGTGCTCGCGTGTACAGACAAGAGATCGGTTAATCCGCGTGGAGGAAAAAAAAAAGCCAAGGGCGAGAGAGGCAGCTGCAAAGGCCGCAACCGTCCGCGCGGCTGTGTGCATTCATGTATCCGCGTGGAAATCAAAGGCTCGCCACGGTGTCGCCGACACGCGCAGCCTCGATTTTCTTTTACACCTGCCGACCAATCAGCCGTTGATAATGCGACTCACATTGAGATGCAGCTAGCTGCTAGTTTCAAGTGGCCACCCTTTGAAGCGACGCCGTCCAACACCACCCGTGCACCCCGCGGTGCTTGACATTTTTAAACGACACTGTCCTGCGGAAACGTATGCATTTAACATGAGCAGGGTGCCGTGCCCGATGACCTCGCAAAATTCTACGGGCTGCTGACTTTAAATAATGCTTTTAAGCTGCATTCTTCAAACGAATCTAATTCGCTGCAGGACGTCACCGCTGCGTGTTTGTGCTCTTACAGTCGAAAGCTTTAAAAAGCTGCGAGCTCATCGATTCAGATCAGAAACAGTAATATTCGCGATCTTATGAAAGACCAATTTGCAATTCTAACCAATTCTAAACTGTAACGCGAGGTACGCCCAGGAATAACAGTGGGCGCACAATGCGGCGCGTCAAAGTCGTCGTCACCGTCGTCGGAACACACCAAACTACCAAATTACATTTAATCGCGAGAAGTCTTTAATCAACGCTGCAAATCCAGGCGACACGCTCGCGGGCGCGGGCGCCCGACTCCCGGAGGGATTGCTTCTGGCGCGAACGTCACGACGGCAAAAGTCCCGAACGCGGTTGCTCGCGGGAGGATGAATATTTGCCAGAAGTTATCACAATGTGTCATCACGACAAGTCGGCCGAGATCCGTAATGAACGTCGCGGAGGCGTGTACGAATCCCGTGCCGGGAGCGCGACACAATACGCGATCGCGCAAATTGTTGTCCCGTTAGTGTGCTAATTAATAAATGAACAAGCCTCGCGTCGCGCCTTGCAAACAGCCGTGGACCGTGTGCGATGTTTTATTTACGGTACGCGCGAGCGAATCCTATTAAGCCGATAATCCGTAATCAACGCGCGACACCCGAGCTATTTAATTCCTGCTCCATGTTTCTCGAGGCTCAAATTCCCCCATAGAACACCATTATTCCGTTCACATCTACCTGCGGAGAAACTTTCGCGAACAATTCCATCCTAGTAGAATTGGTAACACACGTAATCCTTGGCAGTTGTGTAATTACAACGAAGGAAGACCGCAATGAGGGGAAATGTGATGTGAAGCTGCTGCGTCTGATTTCGTAGAGAGTTTCGTTTCGAGGAATGTCGATTTCAATTCAAACCGATCAATAACAGGAGCTCCGTGGATTCTCTTCCACCGGGACTGATAAAATTCAGTACTAAAGGAATTATTCCACTTCGTCCGCAACAGCCATTATAGTTAAACAATCCGTGGTGGGGAAGTTGAAACGGGAGCGGCGAGACTTCCTATCAAGTATCAAGCGCTCTTCTAAAGTATCACAGGTGAAGATTTATCGAGCTTACGTGCTTAAAGTCTCCGGGAGATATTATACGAAGCTGCAAATTTCGTTCAGCCCGCGAGAAGAGAAACACGTACGGACAATAAATTGTATCGAGCCACGTTTGTCTCTATCGGAGCCGGCCCCAGTAAATCGAAACGTATAACGCAACTTCCTACGTCCACCCGTTTTATTGACACCGTCCTCCTAATGGCCGGCTGCCATTTTGGTGAACCGCAACGACAGGGATGCCGTTCGGCTTCCTTGTGTCACTTTATAGTGCACGCATGAGTTTCAACGCGATGATTCCTTTTCATCCAACTGTCTGCAAGAATATTGTTTTTATCTTTGATTTTCCATGTTCGCCCGTGGTCTTATATCGTAGACAGGATTGGCTATTTGAAGACTGCGTCGTCGGATATTTGAGTAGTTGAAACTTGGAATTTTGGAAACAGAGTTAGTAATATATATATGAGAGTTTCTACGTGATTCAGGTAAATAAAGGGAACAGCTGTCAAGTGATAATTAATAAATGAGTACCGAAAAGTGTGACGCGGAGACTTCAGGAATAATGAATAAACCATGGGAAATATAACGTTGGTTGGAAAATTTTGCAACAAGCAGAAAGGTGTAGATAAATAAATAGCGCACTGTGTTTGCAACGTTTCGAGTGGTCAACAGTTTCGCATCGCGAGGAATGGAAACACGAATAAAGATCATTAACTGTTTGTTAAGCAATCACTTCTGACGGTAACTCGACAAAATTTTCTGGTAAATTCAACGATTACGATGCGCTAGCTGTTGGTGTATAACCTTGTAGAACAATAAACGGAAATGCCGTAAATGGGATTATTCGACGTTTTAAAGCCATTTTCATTCCCAACTCACAGACGCGTTGTTATTTTCCATTTAAATAAACTGCAGACTGACGGACAGGTCGGTAAAAAATGATTCGGTGCGTTTGACACTCTCATATGCTCACGATTGCTGCATTCAAACATTTCGACCACATTTTTAGACACTGCGCTTCGAGTCCTGAATTACGAGATATAGGGTAACTCCGGGAGAGTTCTACTACCGGGAGAGTCCGGCCAGTGCTGATATTTTAAGACTGACGCAAGACAGGGCACTGTGTGTCATTGACACGAAAGAAATGAAGGCGCTTGTTGTTTATCTCACATTGACCATTGTCACAAATCCATATTTTAATTATAAGATACAGTTAAGACTTTATGCGAGGCTGAAAGTTTTTAGACCAACTTACAGTGGGGGGGATATTTGAAAAACTGGTAAGTTTATTTACACTCTTCCGATATTGGGGATATAATATGCATATAACTACAGTGTAACACCAACAATACGTATGTATTTGTTTTTAATTTTTTTTAATAAGGTGGTCGATCACTACCTTGATTACACTTAGTGGGTGGATGGTTAACCCCGACATGCGGGTGAGACCGACCAGTTGCAGTGCCAATGTTTTTGATTAAAAATGAAAATAAATATTTGAAATTATCGCACACTAAAATTTATATATACCCTAAATTGCTTGGGCTTTGCTGTAATGTGCATAAAACGATAAAAATGTGAAAAACAACGATGCTACAATTTCTTTTCCAAAAAGTGGTCGAACACTCCCGGACTTACAATATAATAAGTACTATGTACCTACACGGGGTGACATGAAATTCGCAGAATCTCTCTTAGATCGTCCCTTATGCGAGGAATATTCTAAATAGAAAGAGAAGAAAGTATCACTGTCAAAAAGGTTTCTTGTATCATTTGCCATGCTGTATCCGAATGGAACACGTGACATCGTAAAATATACACGAACAAGAGGAAGATGCGAAAATTCGTGGAGAAAGGTTAACGCATTAAAACAGCACAGGAGAAAACGGACACGCCTTCCCTTTTCCAACCCCCGACCCATTCACGATTTAATATTAATGAGATATCCTCTCATTCTCCATTTTTTGTGGCTCCGCACTCCTCAAAATATATTCCAAGAGGACACCGAGGCCAGCAAGGACGTTACAGAAACTATAGATCCCAGGTAGATTGAATTGCCAATGTCTAACCACAGCAAATATAAGATACTACGTTTCATATCCTAAAAAACTAACAGGCTTTTTCACTCTTCGGGATTTCGAAAGCTTCAGCGTGTTTCGGCCGATTGCGAAGCCAGACAGCATTTTCCTATTCGCTGTGCCGAAACAGAAACGGAACATTTTCGCTCCACCAAATATTTTGCGCAGCCAGTGTATTCTGGCGAATATGCTCGCTACGTTCACCCGCGCTCTCCACGCGAAAGTCTTTGGAAATTATCCTGGCTAATGGGAAGGGGAGGAAAAAAGGATATTGCAGGCGAAAATGGCCAGCGAGCATCGCCGATAGCTTCGGGTATTTATAAGCTCGCACGTGCTGCCGCGCTCGCACGCAAGTTAATTAAAGTGTCGAGCGCGAAATTTTCGGCGAAATATCGTTCGAGGTATCGACCAGAAAAAAACCTTGTCGCCACGGAAGACGAGGTATCGCGGCGTGCCGGTTCGATTCGCTTTAAACACCGGCTGTTTAATCTATCCGCCGCATTATCCGACCAATCAGTATTCACCTGTTGTACAAAGTTGGCGGGCGAATACGCGCGGAATTTGATTAAAAGATAATTTATTGCCGCTAGCCGCCGGTGGCTGGATGAAAGTGGGGGCACGGGGCGGGAAAAATATTGTCGAGCAAATTACCGGACGAAATTTAATTTTTCATCGCTGAATAGGCAAGTTTTAATGAGAAACGCACGAAACTTGGGAGAGACTTGCCGGCCGGATGGGGCTCCGCAATACATCATGTATACGAAATCGTTGAACCCGCCCTGTCTCGTTTTTCTCCGAGGCGCCTGGCCGGGGAAATCGTAATTGAGACGGATAACTTATTCCATAAGCTGTGAACAGTGCGAGGGAAATGGCATTAGGAATCGAGTTAAAGTTTGCTTGATGGAAGCCACCATGAATTTGTAATGTAACGACAGCGCGGCTCGCCGCGACAGCAATTTCAATGAAACGTCGAATTTCCAGCGCGCCATTGTCTGCCGGGAAATAGCAACGGACAATACGCTACGGTAACCCTCGATTTTCGCTATGATATTTAAAAAGTCTGCGCCTCCGCCGGGCGGAAAAATGTTCCGGCGGGTCTGAAAAGACCGAAGAATGACGCGCTGATCAAAACGCGCGAAACAATGGGCGAGCGAAAATAACGCTTGATTCAGGTGTGGCGACCATGTAAATAACAAAAGCGCGTCCTCAAAAACGGGGGGCGCACGGTTGCGTCAGCTAATTCTGCCTGCCAGACAACGTGGAAATTTACAAGCATCCTCGACGCTCGCCTGGCGACCCCTTAATTTACCCCACGCTGTTACCGGCAGCCCTCCGATTATTAGACGCCATTAAAGCCTCCCGGGTTCGTTCGCGAGCGAAGGATAACCGTGTCAGAGTGTCCTCGGAGGTGTTTCGCAGAAGAGGCCATGATCGTAAACGTCCCTGGAAACGAGATGTATGGAAAGCGGTGGCAGTTACTAAAGTAGAACACGGATACTTTCGTGTGCGCACATTTTCAATCTCTACGCCAGTGCTCCCGGCGTCCTACAAATCGATGCAACCTCCTTTGACGTCGATCCTACGCGAAGCGAAAGGGGTCTTATGAAACAGCACCGTCGCACACGACCAGTGCTGGGACCCGCGCGACCTTACAAGTTCCGCGCGAAAGCGGGGAGCCGGCGCGTAAAGACGATCGACGAGAAAAAGAAGGAAACGACAGACACCCCGGGAAACAATTATAAAAGGCAGGGCGGGGGCGAGAGTGGCGGGTATAGGAGGTAGCCGTGGCCGTTCCCTGGAAGAATTATAATGGAAGAAAGAGTGGATATAATAGCGACGGTCTGGGAGGGGGCAAGGTTAGTTGAAGAAAGAGAGGGACAGGGGGAGGGAGCAGGGGCGAAGACAGAAGGGCGCGGGGCGAAGGAAGGGGCGCGGAAGGCAGAAGAATAGGGAGGGCAGAGGGCGGTTTGCGCAGCGCCAATTCATCAACCACACGACTCCATACCACGGCCACCAGGGCCAGCAGACCGCGGCGAGCCATTTCATCGTTCATCCTCATCAACAATGCTTGCCAAGAATCAGGCTGGGTGGGGCTGGTCCGTGGTCGCGGAAACAATTCCGCCTAGGTATACGATTCCGACGGGGGTCGCATTATTTCCATCGCTGAAAGCTCTCGGCCTGAGCTCGCGGAAAAATTCCTTCCACCTTGGCCGGCGGAGGCCGAGCGGAGGATGATCAGCGGCCGTCGATTACAGAGGCGGGGTAATTATTTCCGATGGAACGGCGAGCCAAAGGCACGGAAACGAATCGAGCAACCTCCGATTCCGGCGCGCCTGGTAATCCGCTGGAAAGCGCGGACCGGATACGACGTGGCTCGGCTCTCGACAAACGCTCTTTTTCCTTTTCCCTTTCCGTTCAAACGACGTCTGCCGTCGCTGCCATATTCTACTTCCCCCGTCCCCGCGCTTGTGTTTCCTTCGAAGCAGTTGCTAAAAAATGTCACCTAGCGGAGACGTTCCTTTGCAGTTGAGAGAGGTGGTTCGTCGCTGACGTAAAATTAATCAGCCCCTCGGGTGGAGTTCCCAATATCGAATGACGCCGTCGACATAAGCAATCGTCGACATAAGTATTCGTCGCGTAAATTTCTCCCTTCATTTGTCAAGGGCAGATCGTTGCTTGCGGCGACGAGAGGGGTGGGCAGAAATTCGGTCGACTTTTCCCCTCAGACAGACGCACAGCTCGAATGAGGAACTGCCGCTGCGTCGGGACTCGCGCGCTTCTTTTGTCGCCTAGGTGTTTTTTTATTTCCGCGATGTGAAGACAACCAGATGCGCTATCGACGCGCGACACAACGCTCGCGGCTCCCCGCGACGCTCGCTGCAGCGCCGCTGGGTGTTGATTGAAATGGGTGACTTGCCAAAATCCCGAGCATTGTAGAGGCTAGGACGCATTGTGAGTGACACTCGCTCGGCCCGCGCGACGACGGTTTATTTTCCGAGCGTGAAAAATGAAGCGGGGAAACCAATTCGCGGGTTGCTCTGTTCGCCGTCCCATTCTCCTTCCTTGGCGGAGCTGGTCGATGGCAATGCGCGAAGCCGGAGTCGAGCCAGTCCACCGCAATTAGACGAGGTCACAGGCCGACTTTTCGTTGACCTTTATCACTAGTTCGTTTAGCCTTTACATCCTGCAGCGTGTTCTTGCATCAGGATAAATATAGAGAGCCTCAGTTTTAAATACCATTCGTACAACTAAATCAATACCTCCAGTCAACCTTATTATTCAAGATATAAAGGTTCGTCACTCCCTCCGTGGTGCCACAATCAACGCAACCAAGACGCGAAACAATTACTCCAGCATTAGAAATAACGAACAAGTTTATCACTTCAACGTATGAGTCGCACGCAGACACCGTTCCGCAAATTCATAAAACGCGAAGCGGAACAACCGCGCGTAACGAGAACGGACAAAAAAGGGTTTCGAGTTTTTGGTGGCAAAAAAAAAGAAGGGGGATGGTCATTTTCGGAGTTAATGTTTCGCGCTGTCTGGGCGTGTATTTACGGGAACGTTCGCACCTTCGGCCCCCAGCGACCCGTGGGGCGGGGATGCAGATAGCGAAACGGTGCAGGTGGTGATGCTGCAAATTCAACGAATAACCGAAAATGTCGTTACGGTCGGCGCGGCGATTGTTATTACAGGGCACGATTATCGCGCTGTTACGATAGCCGGAATAAACGGGGAACGCACGGCCGGCCATCCGGGCGAAATAAATTCTTTCGAACGATTTCACCTGCGCACCCGCCGCCGTCCGCGCCACCGCCCCTCTGCCGGGCGGGTTGAACGCGGTCGAACGTTATCGCGCAGCGCCGGCCCGTAATCAAAAATCACGGGGGCTGGCAGCGGGAATTTTCGCGGTACCTGGGTACTCGTTGGCGTATTTAATCCGCTAATTAGAACGGCGACTGCACCCTTTGACGGCGGATCGGGAATATTGGAAGCCACGCGGGCCATTGCGCAGTGAAAAGGGTTCGCGCAACGGAACACTAGTTCCTCCGTTTCCATCGCGCTTTTATTTCTGACGCGACGCCGCTGCAGTCGCGCCGGTGTTCGATTAAATGACTCGTGGATTTAATTCCAACCGCTTCGAGCCGGCTGCAAATTAAACGCCCCGAGTAAGGGGCCCATCCATTGATGCCGATAAATACGTCCGCGGAATGAATATGTCCGTTCGATTGAGCAGTGGAATGCTCGTCGCGGAGGCGTGCAAATCGCTTGTGTACCAGGGTGTCCGGGAATTATTTGACAGAAATCCAATAGTTTATTCGCTATTTTTCAATTTCCCCGCTTCGGTTTTGAATTTCGGGCATCAATTAATTGGGTGTTTCGATGGATCGCGACTCCCGTGACACCGTTGCCGGGGAAAAGGGGAACGCGCGGGTCGAAATTCAGCTAACGATTGGATACATGATATTTACTTTGTACGAAGGTGTTGCCGCCTTCCACCCCCCGTGGCTGTCTTCTGTTTATCAGCTGCGAGAGGTATTCCGAAGTTCAATTTACCGTTCATCTCTCGGATTTCATCCGTTCCTCCCTCCCAATGTCTCAAAGCCACGCCTGGAACGACGGACAAAGTAATCTGCAGCGAGCAGGAATTACGCCGCCCTCGTTCCCCGCCCCGGGATCGCGGAACAAAAGCGTTAATTAGATAAAAAGAAAGTCGTCGCAAGAAGATCAGGCGATAAAGGCGCTGTTCCATTAAGGATAACTCGAGCCCCGTTTATCTCTCTATTTATCATTCGCCCCGACATGCGAACGAAAGCCCATCGCGATTCTCACGCCACTCGAGGAACGGCCAATTAGAGAGCGACCGTTTGCAATTTCAACCCTCCCGTTTCGTACAGCGTCTAATCGCCAGCGACGCTTGCACCGAAACCGGCTAGGAGGTGGGAGGGAGGGGGGTTGGGGCGGGGTGAATCAATTCCTGCACCGAGAACCGAGAACCGATAGCCGATGTAAACGCAAATAAAAGTGCCCGATCGAAGGTTATAAATACCACTTCGGTCGGGCCGCGGCGCGTGTACTCGATTTTCATGAAATTTCGTTCCATATAATACCTGTCCGGATAACGATCTTGCCGCGGCTAACGACTGGCAATTTATCAAGTCCCGATGAAACGCCACGTACGGATATCTGTTCCGCTACGTCATTGATTTTCATCGATCTTTTCCATCGGCAGAGGGAACGCCCCGGCGAATCGATCCGGCTAACCCCCTAATCCGTGTTTCATTACAGCGTGTATTTAACGTCCATGCAACTGTGCAATCGAATTCCGATGAGAAGGATCGGCTAGATTTGGAGCAGCAGTTGGGTAACGTTGTTGGATGAAAGTTGCGTCGAGGTGGAGTTTCGGCTATAAACACAGTGCTCCAAGTGCTTTACGTGCGCTCTAGAGATCATCGAACACCTACCCCAGTATAAATCCTGTTGAAAGTAGAAGCCGCGTTTAACGTAACTCACGTTCTAGCAAATACAACATATGTTCCTACGTGCAGCAAAACCATCATGGAGCGTTCGCAAAGTGGACACTCGCGATTGCATGCGCAGAGGGAACCCTCTTTCCTCGGTTCGACCACATTCGAAACTAGAATCGAAGCGTGCTAGACAATTCTGTTGCTCGTTAAAGCACGATCAGAGAACCATGGCGGATACTCGCAGCCGGCGGGGTTGTATTCTTATTTCCCACGCCGGTAAAATAAATTGCTGGATCGTGAACGTTTCGCTGCAGTTCCTTCATCGTCTCTCCCCGTTACGTCTCGCACCGCGTAGCAACGGCCGCCGCGCGAAGGGCAGAGAAAGATCCCACCGGGCGGATTGAGATTTCACCGAATCATTTCGCCGCCGCGGTGCATCCAATACTTTCGCCGCGGGGCTCGAACTCTCTTGCGCCGCCGGCACGACCGCGTCGCTCCATAAATCAGCTAGACAAAGGGATGAGCTTGAAGCGCGGACAGAGGGAAAGGCGGAGAAAGACGAATGGGCCTCTGTTTGCGTGTGTGCACGTCTGGGTGCATGTGTCAGGTCGACGGGACGCTTGATAAAAAGCCACTTGCTTTCAGAAACGATGTATGAAAATCGTATCAACGCCCGGGGAGCGCGGATGGGACAACGAGGGCGGGCCGCCCCCACTCGAATTTCATCCAATGGAATCGCGATCGCCGGCAAAGCCGCAATAACGCAAACTCGGTCGGGGGGTATATTTTATTATTTGAACGACGTAATGTTTGTTTACCGTGCATTATTACGGAGGGCTACTTAAATATACGCGCGTCTGCGTACGAATTTCGGATCGATCGGCCCCGATGGTATCGTAACGAATGCATGACATATCCGACGCCACGGGCTGGGCAACGAATAAATGTTGCGAGGATATTTCACCGTTTGCAGGTGCAATATTGATGTTGCGCGTTATGACACGTCCGTGGGGCTGCCAGAGGGTGGTTCGGGTATTTACTCGCGACTGGGAGCAATCGTCGGAGCTTATACCGGAGGCTCGCTTCGATCGCCCGTTCAGAATCACATTCTTAGGTGGACGATTAAGGGTCGATCAAATAATACACCGAGGATAGTCCCTCGGGCACCTTAAACAGTTAAACTCCCAGTTTCCTACGCCAGTTCGTATTACATTAAAATCGACATCTCTATAAAAGAAGAGAAAGAAAAATGACGATCAAAAGCACGGGGGAAAGAGCTTGCTTAAGTTCGCGATCTCCATCAAACTTTCCGCCCCGCCCAATGAAAGTTCACCGCATTTAAGCGTCGCATTACTCTCCGATCGCATCTTTAATCAGGTAGTTCCGGCTACCGGTAGCACGAAGCAGAAAAAAGGAAGGCGGGCAGAAAAAGGGGAGAAAAAGGAAACGACAGAAGAGGTTTCAAGCTCCGTTCGGAATTAGGAAGTGGGAGGAGGGGAGAAAAAAATCAACGATTCTCTTTCGTGACATCGTATCGCGCTTCTGGGAGGCTTGGAAAAAGAGGAGCCGCGGAGCCCATTACGTCGGGGTCCTCGTAAAAACGCGAGTTAAAGAGTAAAAGCGCTTCAGTGTGCTTGGCTGGGAACGCGAGGCGGTGAGCCCTTACAGAAACGTTGGGCGAGGAGGCGGGGCTTAACCCTATTTATGGAACTAACGTCGATAGGCGCTAGGTAAAGAGAGGTGCACGTATAGACGAAATTAGTATAGACTTTTCACGCGTACCCTTGGACGATGATAGCGAAGGCTTCCTCCACTTTGTGTCTTCTCCGCTACAGTTTCGCCTGAGAAGGCTAGCGGCTGACCAGCGATGTTCTATTCACAGCAACCTGGCACCATGTGCTTACCGTGTTCCAGGAAAGAAAGCAAGAATGTGAACTTCAGGTGAGTTTTAGTCGCGCCGTCGGAGATATCACGCTGTATACTACTTGCAGGCGCACTTGGATTGCTAGTGGAAGGACCGCTTTCAAACATCTTGCGCATCGAACTTCTTTAGAAGTTTCCGCTAACGAGTGGCGTTACAAATTCGAGAGAAGAGTGCTGGAAGAAGCGTCGGAAAATGAAAAAAGAAAGCACCACGGTTGGCCCCGGCTGGGTTTCATTAATTATAGATGCCCTTTGAAGGAGGCTGAATGGGCCCCAGAAATCTCCGTAGCCGATTACACAAAGACAGGCAGTTACCGTCTGCAAAGTCGTCGGGGGGGGGGGGGGGAAGAAAAATTAGAGCCCCGAGCAAAGGTCGTGTTCTTAAAGTTCTTAGAGTATTCAAATATTTAAGATTGGCTTCGCTGCCATTGAACGTCATTAAAGCTTCGTTTGCTCGGGCATCAAGGGGAGCTTCATATTTGCCCCCGCGGCGCGGTGAAAAAACTTGTTCGCCGCGAAGGGAGCGTCGAAATGGGGCTGTTACCGGGTGTTACGGAATTTTTAATAAGGGGTAAACATCTCGGAACAGTCGTGGCGGGGGCACCGGCTGCTGGGAACGGGGGTATTTACTTATTCGCGGGGATGAGAGGCCGCGAAGTGGCGAAGGGTTGGCAAACGCCAGGACGCTCCTACCCCTTTCTATCGCGGGCTCGCCCATGTTTCCGCGGAAACGGCGCACGCCGTTCGATTGTGAATGCGAATCGCGACGTGGCCGAAGCCCCGACGAGCGGGGGGGGGGGGTGTCTGAAAATTTCACGGGGGGCTGCACCCTTCGCGAATGAGGTACAGAAATCCAATAGAATCCAAGGCGGAAAGTCGTAAACACAATGTGTCCTTTCTACGTGTGCAAACGGAGCGGCGAATGCATTTTTCAGGCGAGGCGCAACCTTCACCCCCTTAACGCTCCGGAAGAGAGGGACAGGAACTTCCGCAGAATCCTTTTAGCTGGCGCGTCCGTTTTAATGGGAAGGGGTTGTACAGTCTTCGGTAGATTCATGGAGCTCCACGGTGGCAACATGGCAAGATGGAAAGACGTGCGTGTCCATGGGTGCGCGTTAAGGAAATAGAGATATACGGGGTGGTAGGAGAGGTGAGGGAAGAAAATTTGGTAATGGAGCAGACGCTGTGCCATCTTCGCGAATAAATTATCTTGGATCCAACTGCGCGCAGCCAGAACGAAACTGTAATTCCAAGCATTTGTACACTCTGGGCTAATTTCGCGTGTAGGTAATTTTGAGGTCGTTATACAGCTGCACACTATATAGACAGATGGAGCAGCGAATGGTATCAAGCGGAACATAATCGAGCAAGAAATTATTCATGACACCAGTGGCATGTCCGCGCATATATATTAGTCCGTCATAATTATATTTACTTCACCGAGGATTGTCAATATCGATACAGCATACATAAGCACGTTCGATCGTTAATATTATTATTTTTCCTATCCCCGTGTATATTCGGAGCGGTGATCGAGCAGCCTCTTCGCCTGCACGCCTCGAGGAACTACTGTCAACGAAATCCCGCCTAATTTTCAATGAAACCCACGGGCCCAATTGTTAGCAGACTGTTTGACGCGCCATTTGTCATACACCGCGCGCCGTTACGCTATTTGCCCCGTGGGAAAATCGTAATATCCTCGTGATGTTCGTCTGCCGAGTTCCGTCTTCCAGTAAAACCGACGCCGTCTCGCCGAAATGGTAGAATCTTGATAACAGGGATCCCGGGTCGCGCTATACACGCGAGAGACAAGAAAACCCGTAAGCTCTCCGCTCACGTAACGGACAAAGTTCATCTGGAACGGTGCTGTTGCGGCCAGAGTTAAGGGGTGGTTTCGGGCGTTCGTTAGGGGTTGTTCTTGCCGTCGTGAGCCCAGCCACGGTCAACCCGAACAGGTAGCTCCCTCGATCTTTCTCTCGGCCGTTTTATCGCGGCGTGTGTGATACACGAATGATTACTCTTATCTGTTAACCTCGCCAGTGGGGTTAAGGTGGAAGAAAGTTCCACGCTATTTCTTCTTTGTATAAATTGGAATGCTTTGCGCATGAACACGGTGGGGATTACACGCGACAGATTCAACCGATTCAGCGCATTATTGTCACCGGTGGCACGTCTGGCGACGCAGCTGCTCCCGTAGCCAAAGCGTAGAAGAAAGAGGCGACGAAGGGGCAAGAGCGCGATTCGAGTGGTGGTAAAGTGATTACCGCGAGGCAAGAGCGCGATACTGATGGGGAAGAATGTGTAGGGACGAGACATGATTACTCGGCATGCCGACGCAACGCGGGACACGTACGCGCACCCTTTATCTTGTGTCGTAGAATGCCACGCTACCCAAGCCGGTTTTCCGTTTTAAACGACACGCCGGGATAAACGACTGTGGAGCGTTCCCCTAGCTGGCGATCCTGCGGGACTTTAATCATCCGTGTTTTCGGCACGACAGAAGCAGCGGCGCACCCCCTACTGCTGGCACTTTGAAAATTTCAGTACGCGCAACCGATTCCAGAGTACCCGAATTAAAAATAACGCTGCCTGTTCAGGATTCGTGTGAGATGAAACGAAAAGCCAACGGCAGTGGAGTTGCCGGAAGTTACACGCGAGTTGGGCGGGGCTAGTTCGCGAAACATCATGCTCAACCTGTACGCTCCTGCTTCCTGTGTATTCGAAAGTTGAATTATAATGTTAAGGGTGCACCTGCTCGAGAAATACTTGGATCGCGGTACGTATAGAATTCCGATGGACGTCTATATGTTTCAGGGAATGCAATAAGTCGATTCCCACGCGGGACTATGCTTCCCACTATATACGGACCCTTCCATTATGATAATAGCCTGTCCAAGGAACTGTGTTACGAACGGTATAGCAACCCTTCTAATAAAGCGGAGATAAAACTACCGTGTAACCTACTCGAGTGTCGAGTGTGATAGTTCCTGACGTAACACGAACATTTATCTCCTTTATCGCGTTATCTAACCCAATTAGGTAAATGGCCACTCAGGTGCACTTGGGCGTTACAACGGCTCAGGATCCATACCCGATAAATCGTACCTTAATCTAGCGTGGGAGAAGAGAAGCGTATGGTCGTGAAACGTTCGTGGATATAGCACGGGGTTGTCGCGGGGCTGGTAATAATCCAGGTAACTAATGCCACGCGAATGATTCGCGGAACGGGGACGGCGAGGGAGGAGCTGTGGAGTAGGAACTCTTTATTTAATTAAATGTATTATGCAGAGAAGTGGGAAGGTTGAGGTCATGGGGCTGTAGAGATCTCAGATTAATAGGGACCTTAGACTAGAGAAGTTACAAAAGTAGAGGAATCGGAGGGATAGCATATATGCGGCATTGAGAACTAAAATCGACTAATCCACATTGAGAAAAAATAGTTTTTATTGGAACACGTTATTGTTACTAACTCAATTTCGCAAAAAATGTGGGTTAGTCGGTTCTTAGTGCCTTATATTATATATATAGAAATAGAAAGAAATTTTGTTATACCCGTGTGATATCCCATATTATCTTTATGTAAACAAGATCACTTCTTGCTCCCATAAACCTATGGATTCGTAGCCACGATACTCGCGTCGTCTGGAAATCTTCCGGTGGGAAAAATGGAGCTGCGAGCAGCTGGTGCTCCGTCCATCGGAAGAAATAATTATGGATAGGCCTCGGGGTGGAGAATTACTTAGACGCGTCGAGATCGCACGAACGATTTCCAATGGGACTGGGATTCAATAGCGCGCCATGAATTATTTGAAATCGCATTAGGCGAGGGGACGGGACGGGGGGCATTAAAAAGACGAGGATTATTGCGTGGCTATCGGCCACGATTAAACGAACCCAACCGATTAATGACGTTTATTTCGCGCGGCCGAAACAAATTCCCAAAAGCAATTTTGCCAGCGTTGACAATGCGGCTACTTTCGACCACTAATTCGAACAGCATGCAATTAATTGAGCCGAAAACTGCCAATACTTCGAACGTCCGCAAAATGAGTGACTACACTACTGAATCGATTGAAGCACTTCGAATATAAAAGATCCCTTCGCTTGGTAATCTCCATTCGAGCGTGCAACGACGCAAAGAAAGAGTGGCTGAGACTCTTTCATTGTTCTTGATTGCGATTCTACATGAAAAATAGTAATTGCAGATTATTTAGAATTACACTGCGCCGAGGGTGAAACTAAGCGCGGTAATATTTCAGTCGCGCGATAAAGAGGGCGTAATTCGTTAGGAGGAAGCTCCGTAGGATCAAGGATCTATTGTGAAAAATTAGCTCCACTGTTCTGGAAGCGGTTTTCATTTTTCAAGGTAATGAAAACGAGAACGTGTATTTACCGTGCCAAGTATGTGTCTGAAATAAAAGATTCTACGCTTTAATGTAAAATAATGCATAAGAAGCGACTTCGTTTTTCTTTCCCGGAAAATTACGGAGAAAGGACATCGAGAATATCACTTCTCAAATTATTGTAAATTAGAAGGTGGTCATTTCTCGTTGCCCGGTCGAGATTCGTCGAACTTTATTCGCCACTTGAAGAACCGAAATGAAACTCTCATCGCGATATTCATTATCTCGCTCGAACAGCTCCCAAAGAGACCAGAGTCATTTGCGTCGAAAGTTTGCTTCGGGAAGCGGACATCAAACGACACGAATTTGTTCTTGGAATTGAACGTGGAATCTTATGCAAATTCCAGCCAGTTCTCCTCAAACGGTGGATAATTGCCAGCAATTATGTCCTCCGAATTACGCCGCCCCCCCCCCCCCCCGGCTAATTTCCACTGAGAAGACGTGGTCAATCAACGCTCACCGTTATATTCAATTTATGCGACTGAGAATTATATCCATCATCTGTTATCATTAACGTCGATTACATCGGTATTTCAGCGAGGAGCACGAAACTCGGCGTGTTTTCCAACTACCCCGTTGTTCGAAGACAAGGCGGAGCTGCGCCGGCTCGAGGATCGAATTAACTCGTTTAACAAAGGGGAATTTCCGTGCGCGCGAAGAATACAAGAGTATTCCAAGCAGTTCGTTACTTGACAGCCCCGGAATAATGTATCTTAATGTCGCGACGCTGAGAGCATCGGTAGGCGACGCTCCTCAAGCGGGCGGAGCTCCCTGAATGGAGTTCAAACTTTTCGCGAAACTTATAATGCAGAGAAACTCGTTAAGATGCCATGGACATCGGTACCGAAGCTCATTACCATAATCTGCGAAGTAAGTCCCCCCGAGTTTCTGTACATTAATATAAGAACATGAAGAATTACACGCCGCTACGGTCGCCTGCGCCTTCTTTGCGCCGGGATCCTAATTAAAAGACACAAGGGGGACGATATTTCTCAAAGTATTACCGAAAAAAAAAATAAACGCGGAAGATAGGATAGGCATCCACCCTAGTTTCTCAAACTTTCCCAGCCTCTTCGAGCTACAACTTCCCAAACCTTTACCCTGACCCATCACCCCATCTCCTACCACAAAAACCCTAGAAACTTCTATTCCGCTATCATTCCATCATAATCTCTTTCACCACGCTCCCAATCCACCTCTCGGTTCCATGACAGTTACAGATGTGGCCATCAGTGGCCCATCAGTGGCCATCGAAGTCAGTCTCGCTACATCAAGATATTGGAAGCAAAGGAAATGTTAGTTTCCTTTGGTATCCGTACTCGGTGCTCGCTCTCTCTCGCACACCTCTCCATTGCGAATGCAAATGTGCCACACCGACGCGGAGGACCGTCAGTCTCTCCGTCTTCGAATGCAGGAGGACTGATGCGGTGGGAAACGACAGAGGAAGCGCAGCAACGAGTAGGCGAATGCCGACCAGCCGCGTGCTATTTCGGCCAATTACGAGGATCCAATTATCGAGGCAGCGGGATCAGACGTGGTCCGATCGTTACTCCCCCCCCCCCCCTGCGCATACATGCGAAACACGTTTCAGGTATCGCGTCGCGTGCTTTTCATTCTTGGGCATCGCCGGGCCACTGGGAAACGATGTCATACGTCATTGCCGGTCTCATTGTGACTCGCGGACGGCCGTGCGACGCACGAATACCGTCGCATTCGATTGCGCCTCGCTGCGGGCATTCCAATCCCGTCGCACTTTTGTTGGCATCGATCGTCGAATATCCGTTATCCATAAATCACCGCTGAGCCATGAGACTATCAGCCGGTTGCGCGATGATACGTAAATACCTGTTTCTCGAATGATCAAGACCTGGCGACTCGCGCCCAGACTTTCAAACGGAACGTTCGCTTCTGTTTACTCGCGGAACGGATGCAAAGGCGATCGGTAATTATTCGACGCGGAACGGGGGAAGAGGGGGCGAAGGAATTACCGAGCAGCTGCACGCAAATATCTTGGATATTTTCAAAGTTATCGCGAAAAGTTACGCGGGTATGGAAAGAAAAGCTAACCGTCCGCTTTGTGACGCGGAGGGGCGGGTTGTTCCAAGTTTCCTCCCCCCCTCTCCGCGGCACGGCGCGGAGTCCTTCGGATTTGCATGAAAAAGGAACGGGGCTTTCGAGCAACTGGTATATAAGCTACTCCCCAAATGAATGCAAATTCTTCTTCGAAAGCCTCTCCAGATGAGAGGCCGGGAATTTGCTTACATAAATATGGTGTTATTGTACGGGGAAATATTGCTTCATCGCCGCGTTCGCGGTGCTACGCTCGAAACACACTAACTAACGGTCCGAGTTCGCCACCACCCCCGGGATGGAGGGGTTGGGCGGCATAAAATATTCATATTTAATGGTAATTTCCGGGCTTCGTGGTTGACAAACTTTCCTAGCGCGAGTTAATCCCCCCCCCCCCCCCCCCGTCCCACCGAATTCCACCGATTTCACCGTAAACCGAATATACCGAAGAATCTGTAAACACGAGACACAAAATGCTCCCAAACTGTGAAATATTGTTGAAATAGCGGTAGAGGGAATAGTGAACGAAGGCAACGCTGGCACTATTCGCGTATTGGAGGTTCACTCTGTCCCATAATCCGCGGTATAATACAAACAGGGGTTGATTATTTCTCTCCAAATAATTCTAATCTCTTTTCAACTTTAGAAAAAGTCGCTTTTACTGTTCCCAGTTAAACGAAATATACCTCTGGCTTGGAAAGCATAGAGCGAAGATCGGGGCAGACACAGGTTTAGGGGAAAAGAAACGCGTGCAAGTAGTCGCGTGCAAGCGGTTTAGATCGAGGCCTTCGAAATAATTGATTACACCCGGTTTTCGGGCTCAATCGATAATTGGCTGACACAGGGGGTACAAAAACAATTACCAGGCAGGATTAGGGATTGGCGTGCCGTGTGCAGGGATATAGAAGGGATGGTTGGTGGTCGATGGCCGCGGTGGTGGTGGCGTGCCAAGAGATAGTAAGCACCGACCGCCTATGCACCACCGATGTACCTCCAATCGGACAATCGGACGATCCAATCCCTCAAGAATTCCTCAAAATGCTAAAGGCTGCGTAACACCGTCGATCTACCAAGCGTGATAGAATTTACCGAGCCAGAAATACGCTTGCATTGAACAACACCGCCGGGCGAGGGAATAATTCGGCATAAATGAGTCTATGAAACCTTTAAGGACGATGATACTTCGTCCAATTCGTGGTGACCTCGATCGAGATTTTTCCGCGCGAAAAACTCGCGTCTGGCGAGAGGCATCCAGCCCCTTCTCCGCGCCTATATCATTTCACTATCAAGCCGGGGCATCGAGGACCTAAAGTGGTCTTTCGATGACACTTCTGGTTCCCTTCTCGCCCACTTCTCGACGGAATCGTAGCCGGCGATATTGGCCCAATTCGAAAACGGCCAACCCTCGGAAAGGAAATGGATCTTGGCAAGAGGCTGCGCCAGAATCGAATCAGACCTAATCCAGCTGACCACAACGATTTCATCCTCCCCCCGTCTCGCCGTCCAAGCCCCCAAAATCTACGGTGTTCAGCTTCACGCCTCGCTTCGACGCGATTTACACCGGGCACCTCGGTTTTCGGTCAATACGACTGAAATTTATCGCGCCCCCGGTCTGATACACCATTACAGCGATTGTAATGAAACCGACGGCGTGACTCTCCCGCTGTAAAACCCCGATCGGAAATCTCCGCGGGATCTAATCTACTTTGAGCCGATTGCTTCGTTGTGTTTCCCGTTTCATACCTCGGTGAAACGAGTACCCGATAATACCCCCATCTCTATTGCAACTATCGTTGCTAATTTTCCATTCGGAATAAGAAACACTCGGGGATAGAATTCGAAGAAGTAGCGTTCGTCGTATGAAATTATCTTCACTGCCGTAAGAAAATCAACGAAAACTGCGAGGTACCTTTATCTACGTTCAAAGTGAAGCCAAAAGCAATCATAGATTTTCTCAGAATCGCCTGTGACCGGAAGTAGGGGACCAGCAGCCGTATTGCACGAGAAACAGTCACCCGGGGACAGGCGTAGCATACACGAGCTCGTCCATTCTTCTCGGACAATCCGCGGCTCTGAAGCCGCCGTTCGCGAACGAAACAATCGGAATAACCGGAGACGTAAGCCCGGACGCACCGGCAGTCGCAACCCTCCCAAACGTCCGCTCGTGTTTTACTGTTTGCCGGCGCTGAGCTTCGCTAAGCTCCGCAGATAACGTCGCCGCCCGCCCCGTACATTGTTCCGCGAGTTTAAACAGATTACGCTCAGCGCTGTTTAAACGTAAATTGCTGCTCTAACTACCCCGCCGTCGAAGAACCACCGCAACCACCCCTTGCGCGGCCCCGCGCGAGCTCTACCGACGCGAACGTGTGGCCGTTCAATCTGCAAAATGGAACCGAAAGACGGGGGCGAGCCGCAACTTCACCGGCGACGACGCGGGATTTGCTTCATCCTTCGCTCGCGGAGACCACATTACGATCTTGCGGGATGAATAATGGTATGATGATGTTTTTCTAGACTCTGAATGATATTTTTTATGACTGATACGTGGTGTATAAAATAGAGGCAGTTCTGGCGTACGCGGGGAAATGGAACTGGAAGTATCTTGTACTACATTTAGCTTGATTGCTGAAAAACACTTCGCTTTGAAAGTAATAAATTGCGAATCCAGAATGCAGATTGCTAGGGAGTTGAAATGACGGGGTGCAAGTGTTTCCGCCAGTAAACTTCTGCGCGCAGACTTAAAGGCTTGTAAAAGGAAACCACTTCAAAGTGAAGTTTCTAATATTCCTAACTTCCATCGAAGTACGATTATGAAAAGTATCTTTAATCCTATTTCACTAAGTACGATAACATTTTCCTATTACGAAATCCTTCTCTCCGGGGACTGTAGGGAAACGCCGGCGGAACGTACGCGTTTTTGGCGGTTCTTTTGCGGTAACAGGCAGGCAATCTGTTCGATCGTGGGTCATGCGCGACTACAGAGTGACCAATGGAGAACAATGACAGCCAATAAGCAATTCCACGGGGAGCTGACCCATTAGGGGAGCCGGACCCGCCGCGGTCTGACTCTTACCGCTCCGATTCCCTCGAATAAATTATCACCGTTCACCCCGCCTCGCGTATTAAACTGTGACACCATCGCGCTCCCGCGGCAAAATCGTATCGAATGCCAGTAAAAACAAGTATAATGCGACGTGAAACGAAACGTGATATGTGGACGCATCGTAAAGCGTTGTTTGGATAAATGTAATCGCCCGTTACAACGAATGCAATTTATTTCCATGAAAACGTTCCAATATGCTCCTTTGACGAAACATTTGCTCAGCGGATAAACAAAATTGAATTTTGTAACAGCTAATTCAATTCTACGTGCACGCAAAATCATGCAGAATTCGTTCTACACGGCATTCGGGTTATACGCGACAACGTACTCCGTGAATTCAACATGATTTTATTCAGCGATAATAAAAATTTTTGGACAATACGTCGTGTATCGCGATGAAAATTGCGAAGTTGAGGATTTCAATTTGAAGTTCATGAA
Organism: Andrena dorsata; assembly: GCA_929108735.1. Classification (NCBI taxonomy): domain Eukaryota; kingdom Metazoa; phylum Arthropoda; class Insecta; order Hymenoptera; family Andrenidae; genus Andrena; species Andrena dorsata. The sequence continues at coordinate 56,265,290 of OV815489.1, forward strand.
TGCACGGTTTCAAATATTCCTGGCCGAATATGCGGTAGCTTTTAATTCTTGATTTGATGTATTCGAAACGAGAGCAAATTAAAAAGCCCCTTCGCTGTCGGCTACGCGACAGGGCTCGATGTGGGAGTTCTTGAAAACAATGGTGTTCTCACGGTTCGCCGGAGCTGCAGAAGTTGCGAACTGGAGGAAGCTCGTGTATCATTGTCAATAAAACACAGACTTCTCGAATGAATAGGGACACGTGAAGAGAGGAGGTTTCCTATACAACCTCGAAATATTTCTGCGGATCGCCTCGGATTCAACGAAACGTTTCGAAATACGTTACAAAATCTGAAAAATAATCATTGCACACGTTAACATGTCCGAAAGACCTGCAAGTGGAATCCCGGCTATTAGACTCGCGCTAACCGAAATCACTGCAAAATTCTGTGAAACGAGAGCAGAGTGCTGAACTCCTGTTCCAAAAGCGTTGATCTGTACTACTAGCAGCGGAGCGTCGAACCTGTCCCCTAAAGCGCTGACCTCCACTACTGGCGCCACGAATCAGCCTGCAATAACTTCTCTGTCCCATACAAATCACCCCAATTCCAAACTACGACACGCCCCCGCGATTCCACTGCAAATACCGATTTACTGCAATTAGTCCCACTAAAATTTCGTCTCAACCACCGCGCAATGACAGTATCCTCGCGGACCGATGAACTATTTTCTACCCTGCGCGGTAAGCCGCTTAAAGAGGTAAAAAAAAGAACGCCGCAGAGCCGCGTACGCTTATAGAACACAGTCCTGCCGAGCGAACAAAGAACGGAGCCCGAGAGAGACTGTACGATGAGCAATCGATGCGTCCCAATAACGGTGCTGGCGGCGTTTCCGGGGCCGAAGAAAGAACGGCACCGCGACGCGTCTTTTTTAATAACGCCGGTTATTTCATTACGCGAGCGGGCGGAGGGGTGCAGGGAAACGGAGGGGCATGGCGGTGTGCAATAATAGAGAAAAACCGTTACTGTATTGTAATACATAATGAAGTCTTCGTTCAACGACTCAATATCCGCGGCCTCCCGCGCGAAGTAGAACGACAGTTCTAGAAGCTGGGTTTCCAGAGTCGACGGACCGCGCCGCGCCGCGGAGGGCGCTATATTTTATATCACCTCGGTTTACGAGTCCTAGCGTAATTAACGTTACAGCCCGTCGCTGATGCGGTGCTTCATAGTCCCGTACAATTAACGTCCACGACTACGCCCGATGGTCGACGGTGGCTCGATGAAAAAAAAAAAATGCCTGTCGAAAATGGGTGTGGTGCTCGCAGGGTGGGACGGCCGTCCGTGGAGGACGCAGCAGATCCAATTTCCTGGCCTGGCGAACGAGAGTCGGAAATAGAACGGGCACGATCCATTGTCGTTCGTCTTCGGCAGACCGAGCGTCGAGAGAAGAATTACCATTTTATTATGTTCGTGGCTGGCTCGAGACGTCAGTCACCCTATTTCGGCCTCGTGTGCCAGCCATGCTCGGCGGTTCGTCGTTAGTGTGATGCCTGGCGCAATTGATAGCGGCGATGTTAATCAGCGAGCAGGTGGCACGATGGTTTCCGTCCCCCAGTGATGTTGGTGTGCGAGTTGCGACTCGAGGAACTCGCGGACGGGTCATTTTATGTAATTTCAGTCGTACGACGCGCTGGTTAAAGATGCACTGTGCCAATTTTAAAAGATATTTGAAACCATCCCCGTAGCCATTCGCCGTCTCAGTGTAACGCAGGGGTGCAAGTATTTAAGAGACTTAGAGGAACGACGACGAAAGGTCATCCAAATTGGTGAAAGGAGCGTAGCGACGAGCTGGAGAAAAGGGCAAGGGTTGAACCGAGATGAATACAGCAGCGCCCTATCTGCGCGGGGAAAGATACTCGGGTGAAAGGCGACCACTCGTTTCAGCGCGAAAACGAGATGCAAAGGATGCAGGCAGACTTCTAAGAATACACCTGACACCTTGAGAGAGTATAGCAGAAAGTACTCGAGACAAAGAATAGAGCGAAGAGAGTACGAGCTGAATACAAGTTCCAAAGGACCAGCTGTCATTACTGTTAAGCACACAAACGGGAAAATGTCCACGGAGACGGTCTGATCTAGCTTTAAAGCTTTATCCTCTCGTTGCAGTGCGCCAGATAGCAACGTCAGAAGTAATCTCTTTATAGATACACCTCATTTTGAAAAGAGGGACGAGTGATGGCCCCAGGAATGTCGCGTCTTAACTGGCAGAACCGTTTCAGCGACTTGCTGCTCGAAATAATTGACTCTTCGTCCCTACATCCTCAAAGTGACTTCCAGCATCCGCTGCGAATTTATCTACGCATCCCCACACTCTCCTTTCAATATTCCAGCCACTCGGATAATCGCCCCCATCCTTTTCACATAATCTGATCGATCCGAACAACCCCTTCAACGAACTCGCAATCTTGACCAGAACTGGGGGGGGGGGGGGGGCATATATCCTGCCCAGAGACTTTCCTTGGGGCGTCATTTCTCGTAATTTAATACGCGGGAAATCTTCATCTGGGAAGATAAATTCCCCAGACAAAACGCGGTGATTTATAGCGGGCAACTCGCGGCGGCGCGAAATTAATGTTTCCAGAAGTTTTCGCGGCGAGGAACGGTTCGCTGGATCGTGACTGCGCGGAGTCTATCTTGAGCCGTTTCATTGAATAATTACACGAAGTGCAACGGAGGTGGTGATAATTCGTTGCCAGGCTGGACACGTGTGTCGTTCGATTTCCCGAATTTAGCTCCGAGGTGGACGGTAGATCACGGTGCGGGTTCGTGCCGTTCAGTGATTCATCCGTGGCGGGTTTCGTGACTGCCGTGGGGGGGGGGGGGGGGGCGCGAAGCGTGCCGTGAGCGAGCGCTGTAAACTCGGCCGCTCTCGATCGTGCGCCTGCATTAAAGAACACCTTTTCCCGCGCAACGATACTCGCGATAGGCAGCACTTGCCGGCTTGAGCGCTTTATTGCGTCGCCGTGGAGGCACGCATAATTCTCATCCGGCGCGGCGCGCGCGGCGATTCGACGTCAGCACGTCGCGCCCCGTCGGCCCCCTTCTATCCAGCGAATTAATTAACGATCGAGAGGCCCTCTGCCCTGGCAGAAACGCTGATTATCAGCGTTTAATTATCGCGGGGCTAATCGCGCGATAATACCATCCGCGTACCCCGTGGATGAAATCTCTTTGGATTAATCGGCCGCATTTCGGAAGGACTGCGAATCGTTTCTTATTCTTCAAAGAGACTTTTTGGATCCATGAAATATTTCGGCGAAAGTGCGATAGAATCGCCGAATCGTTTCTTGCACTTTGAGAAGTTTAGACAGGGAAGTGTCGGGGGAAAATATCAGGCGTCCCCGAGCGACTGAAATTACACCCATAATCGCGGATATTTATCCGCAATTATTATCGTCGCCCCTCGAACAGACAAAATTACGCGCGTTCCCGTGCACTGATGGCCTCGAATAATGGGACGGTTTAATTGCGTGACTGCAGGACGAATCCAGGGAATTGCAACCGGTCTATAGATGCGCGGGCGCGTTGTTACACGCTCGTCGAGTGAGTTAAGGCAACGGGTTGCCGCTTTGCAGCCTCCTATACAGCCAGATAGTTAATTACTTAATTACGGCGCAGTAATTAGCTCATAGTGTTGAAGTCGAGCAGCCGGCAAAGGTAGGTGATTAACGAATCGTGGCGATCACAATAAACTGGCCGTGTCTCGTCAAGGATTCGCCGTACACCACCCGTACACGCCCCGCTTTGCGCCGGGACTCGTTCGAGAGGATTTCGCGTCTCCTCGACGGGAGACGGGAAACGCTCGCTCTAATCCCCCGCCGGGGGGGGGCCCATTAAATACACGAGGGTGCACGCGTGGGTAATAGTGACCCGAGACGATGCACGGCGAAAGTATTTCAAACAGGACGTTCGCTCCCGTTTCACGTACGATAATACGAAATACAGACGCCCGAGTAATGCGTAATTTCCACGGGCGAAGCGTGTCGCGTCCCCGTAGCACGCTCAACGCTTGTCACGAGCAGATCGCAACGATTCACCCCCGCACAAAGCCAAGATAAAACGTTCCCCGCCACGCGTGCGCCGAGTATTAGAGTCACGTTTTACGTACAAAGAGACCCCGCTGTCCGCCCGGAAACTTGTTACCCGGTGTAATCGATAACAAAGGGGCAGTCCGCTTATTTCAACGAATTCAATTTCAAATCGAGCCTCGAGGCGGAGCCTTCTCTTCGCTCTGCTACGATACCCAATCTAGCCAATTTAATCACGGTATCTTCCCGTATCGTGTCGCGATACCCCGCTGCACCGAGTGGAAACGCATCCAAGAGCTTTCTGTGCCAACGACCGTGTCCCCTTGTAGGTAAGCTCGTTACGCGATTTTCTTCAACTTCGCGGCGTACGGAATTCTAATAAGCAGAGAGTATCGGGTCGAGGTTGCGAACGGAACCGGAGGAAACGTAACGATCAGCTCGTCCAACGGGTTTATATTATGCCGGCGGATTTACGTGCCCTTAATTCCCTTCGACATTTTACTGGATCTTTGCCCCATTATTCTCCATCCCCTCGTGCATTTCGAAACGCGAGCGGAGCACCCGCTTCAGGAGTAGCGAGTTTTCAGATCTGAACCGTCGAGGACCGTCGTAAAAAGAGTTTCGAGTGTGTCGTAACACGATAGGACCATCATACGTACGAAAATGTTCGTGCGATAATCGTGTCAGGATCGTCGGGCTATATTCCCACCCGCGCTCCTTTATTCGAGACCCTTTCGGTTCTACTAGTCCGCTCGGAAGCAACGGGGAAACTTTTTTTTTACGGCGACTTTCGTATAAAACTAACGGAAGAATTACGAGGTTCAATAAGGCTCTGAATTGAAAAGCGCGGGCGTACAGAATAATGTTTTCACGCGTAATGCTGTGAAAAACACGATGATACGCAAATGGAAGCTCCACTGAAATTAAGCTTGCAAACAGTAACAATCTTAAAACAGACACACGAGCGTACAGTCCCTGTAGTTCCCGTTTCGAACTGATGTAGTTGAAATCGATCAAAGCGCATGCAGAGAACACGGGCTGGAAAATTGTAAATCGTGCGCCGAGACGCGCACGGGTCAATCGAGTGTTTGTAGAATTGAATAGAACGTTAAACAACGTGCTTCTGCGAGAAATAAAAACCAATGCTCCCAATTTGTGCTGGATGAATGGGGAATTAGCCGGCACGAAAATAAACGCGGCAGAATTTGGCAGAATTGTAGTAGAAAACGTGGTAACCGCGTTTCCAGGCCGCCCTTTGTTCTCCATCCAACCCCTCGATGGAGACGAAATGAATTCGCGTGTTATTCGCGACGCATTCGGATAAATCGCAAGGGCCTGCCTTTCTTTAGCTGAACTTTCCCAGCGCCGAAGGTATTTAAAATACGGCGACGATCGAAGCACGACGAACTGGAGCGTGAGAGGAGAAGAGGAAACGGTGACGTTCCCGATTGAACGGGTCGTCGCGTCGTATTTCGATATTGCAATTGCGAGATTGTCGACTCAATGGATCGGGCAATTTTAATGCCAAACCGAACCGTGAACTCCGCAAATTTCCAATATACGCGAGCGGCTGCGCGCACCCAACGGCACTTTATCGGAAATTAAATACGTTCATCCGGGCCGTCGCGTCATTTCCGCCAAGATGCTTCAGGTTAATTCAATCATTATTACGTAAGATTCAACGAACGACCGTGAGTTGGATTAAAAGTCGCAGCTACTGGTTCCACTTCGCACAGAACAATCTCGAATCACATTACATAGGATACCTGAGGACCTCGCGAAGGGACTCCTCGCCACCCTAATTTTCATCCAGTATAATTAAACCCATGATCTGCCCCGTCTGGAAATCATGGATTCAGAGTGATCGAGCTGGAGATCCATAGCTTCGGAGGCAACCCAACTCAAACTCAATAACTTCGAAGCAGTCCAACTCAACAGAAACCTCGAAGCGGGCACCTCAAAGCACAAGAGATCTCACGATGTACCCGCAACTTCAGGACACTAACTGGATAACTAGCAAGCAACAAGGGCTTCTTACTCCCAAGTCATCCCGTCAAAAATCCCTGGAAATCCATCGATTCGGAACGGTAGATGCGACCATGTCGAGTTAATACATTTTCGCCGCGCGCGTCTACTCTGGGCGCGATTGTAAATGGCGCGGATGCAAATGCAGTCGCGGACGAATAGACCGGACCCGCTGCATTCACCGCAACAGAATATCGATGCTGTGGAAAGTTTGGTTATACGAATTCGCGGGAGGGTAAACTTTCGGGGTATCCGGCAGGCCTGAATATTCAGAGGGGCCGTTAAAAACGCAAAAATTCCGTAGTTGCCTCGTCACGTTGATTCATAGTAATCGGGCGCCAATGGGAGCGCAAACGGGGTCAAAGGCTCTCGGGCTGAGCGGAACTTTGACGCCGGGAAAAAGTTGATTTTCTGATTTTCCAGGGTTCAAGCGTATATACGTTTCATCGAGCGGGGTGCGGGCGAAAATTTGTACGACTCTCGAGCCATGCTCTGTGGCACGTACTCGAGCCCTTATTGCGAAAACTGTTCTAATCTGCGTGCACGTATCGAATGGGATCTTCAATTTCGGTGGTTCCCGTCGACGGTGACAAATTCGCCGAATCCTTCGTTCGACAGACAGCTTCATCCTCTAGCAATGGCAACTGGAATAATCTCGCTAGTGAAGTCTGGATGGTTTATAAAATAGGTTTATAAATTATTCGTTATCAATCGATATTTACCAAGTAGGTACCGCGGGCAACTAGTTCGAGGAAAAATAATTAAGGGGAACGCCGAGGTAGCTATCACTGGATAGTGTTCCGTGAAAGGAAAATGATTACATCCGGCGTCGTGCACGGCATGAGAATAGGGATCGGGTTGGGGAAGTTTCCGCGCCGCCATGCATTAATCATTTATCGGGCTGCGTATGACAAACTTTTTCAATACTGAGCTCGTTTCAATGGCTCGCAATAATATCGTTCCATCTGTTCGGTGGGTTCTTAAGAGGGCTGGCTTTTCTCTCTCATAACGGATTTACGGGGTCTCGCCTCCTCCACGGTTATTACATACCCGGTGGCGAAGTTCGCGAATCCAATAAACGGAGCGGATACACCTCGAAGAAGACAAATGCCCGCCTCGGATTCCTCGTCACGATCAACGCGAGAGGAGCGGCGCCGTGCGATGCCGCGATGCTTCTTGTCTCCGTTCGAGCAACGAATCTCCTTCTTACGGGGCAGAGGGTTCGTGGATGGTGCATTCGAGACGGAGACGTAGCCGGGAAATACTGGTCGGGGATCGAGAGCTCGAGATAGAAACCACGAAACTACCGAGTGTATGGGACGAGGGAAATACCATTCTGGAAAGAGCGCTTCGGGCAAACAGCGCAGTAAGAAAAGGTCGCGTGCGATGGCAATTACCTCGCGAAAAACCTCGTTCCGCTATTCCCGAGCTTGCTCCGGAATTGGGGCCACGTTGGATATGAGTGTATAATAAATTTTTAATGGGCCTGCGTCTCAACATCCACCGTGTACGTCTCTAAACTCGAGTTATACAGCGTAACAATGATACGGGAGAGCGGGGACAAACGTAACACTTTTTACATTTGGCCTAGCTGCCAATTACCTCTTACAGATATAAAAACGAAAATTATGCCTTAAGATAGTGTGTTTCTTGGTCTATCATCTCACCACAAATTCAGCTTTCCATGATAAGTAGTTAAAAAGTTATGGTAATTTTCCGTAGTGACTGTCAGTGTTACTTTTGTCCTGCAGGGGTAGGACGAAAGTAACATACCATGAGGACGAAAGTAACACTAATTATTTTGAGGAGAATTAAGTAAAAACACTTCTTTCAAAGCAAAATGGGATTTTCTTATTATCAGAAACGATAGAAACAAACATTTAAATAAACATATTTTAAGTGAATAACGATAAAAAAGCATAACAAGCTCCAAATATTTCTTTGATGCTGTGTACTTGATTTAATATGGAATCTCGTGTAGCGGCCACAAAAGTAACTAATATTTATGATTTTTTTTTAAAACTATTGTTTATATTGGATTCAACTCTTTGGGGATATAGGGAGGCATCTTTAAACGTATAGAAACTTTTTTTATGCCGATCCTTCTTATTATTTATTCATTATTGTGGAATCTTGTTAACATTTTCTACGATATAACTCCTGTTGGCGTGAGTGTTCCACCTGTAACATGTTACTTTTGTCCCCAGTTATGTTTTTCAGCATAGAACTGTCATAACTAGGGAATTCAATCCCGGGATCCCGGCTGTTTTTTTTATTCTAAAACTCCCGGGATTTGCTATATCAAGTTATAACTTATCCCGAGAATTTCGTGAATTTTTAAAAACGTAAATTACTTTAGGAACAACTGAAAAATATAAAAATGGAATCCAAAAATCAGTCGGGATCCCGGGATTAGATCCCGGGATTGAATTCCCTAGTCATAACGTACAAACTATACAAGAGTTATTGAAATGAAATACAGGAACTTATAAAGACATTATCTAAGAACGCTCTAACAAATAATTGGATCAATGTCTATAGTTTAACTATGAATATTAACAAAAAAACCAACGGAGGAGACACTAACCTAAATGTTCTGCGTCACACCGTGAATCAAAAGAAACATTAAACACGCGTAACTATGTAAAGCAAACGTTTTGGAAACTTTTGTGGAAGACGGGAGAAGGCGTGTTACTTTCATGACGCCGTTACGTTTGTCCCCGCTCTCCCCTACTCTGCTGGAGTCTATTATTCATCTCTACATAAACAAATGTATATAGAGCGAGGCAAGCAAGTAATATGATAGAGTCTATTTAAAAACAGCAAAATCCGAGGAAGCTATCGTGTCGATTGTGACCCGAGTCCCACGGGTAGGTACCGTAAAATGGGGGAACAATGGCAGACAGGGACAACATTGGCATACACCGAAATTACGTTGTTTTACGTCAGATTAGTAAAACTTAACCTGTTAATGCTATTTATATGATGTGCCTACGTTACGAATTGATTTTAGTTAAGATGTAAAAAATAAAATAAAATAAACAAATTTAAGTTTACTGACCTCAGATTAGTAAAACTTAACCCGTTAATGTTATCTACATGATATGGCAACGTTACCCCGGTACACGAACGTTTCTAACATGTATTAAAGAAGAAAATGACAAAAATTTTATGCATTTTAACACTTGTAGTACAAGCACGAAACATGCAATTTTATGATAGGATACTTAAAGCAACTGTAAACATTTTAATTTTTACATTATATAACAAAATGTATCAAAAACCTGCCAATGTTCCCCCATTTTACGGTAACATGATCGAGTAATTAATCTTCCTACCTCTGCAACTAATTCAACACGCTCAACCACCCTCTGTCCCACAACGACGCATCCCACAAATTCCAGCTCGCGCGAGAAGAACTCTAATCCACGAAGCACCTCGACGTGCACCAAAATCGCATCAAACATTTCACAAGCCCCCATCCCTGGGCTGCGACAGTGGCTCGCTAGAATTCCAGATTCGTCTTCGCCTGCCGCGTTAGGACCTGCATTTTCGCCCCTATTCGCGCACAATCGCCCCCCCTCCCCCCCCCCCCACTAGGTCGCGCGTACGACCACCCTGGTGCCTCGACAATCGAGCACAGACTTAAGACAGGCCGAACCCCACGGTGAAACGAATCGTCAGGGATGCAGAGAAGTTCCCAGGGGTGAGGTGATCGAGGCGGTTTAATCGCCCGAGCGAATGAGATATCACGGCGCGGGAGCCGGTGGCGTAATCGAATGCGAGGGTTCGTACGTGGCGAGCAGTATAACGCGATATCGCGCGTCTAAATTAGGGCCTGTAACGTAATCATTCATGCGTGTCAGTAACGCCCGCGAAACGAGATTCCGGCCGGTGCGTCGGGTCAAGTAATTTAATAATAATTATTCCCTCGCATGCACGCCGCACACGGAGCGCGGCACATCATCGCTCGCGGTCTCGCTCATAAATCATCATAGAACCGCCAGCCGAGGAACTCGGGCCCGCCGTGAATCGTGATTTAACTGCCCCTAAACGACGAAACGGCCCCGACGCCTGTTAACTCGAGGCTCGCGGTGGCTCGCGTGTACGGTACAGGGGATAGCCGCTGCAACGGCGGCGGGGGGCGCCCGTTTCCAAACGGAACTCGGCCCGCTCGGATTGCCCGCCAATTCGTTGAATCGCTTAACGCTCCGTCTACCAGGTCGGGCGCACGTATATGGCGAAGGAATGCACGCTCCAAAGGAGGCAACGAACCGGACGATGCCCGACTGGACTGCGGGTATATAGGAGCTTTCGGTAGCTTTCGGAATCCTGCGACGAAACATTGCAGTGAACGGTGAAGTTACCGCGGAGACGATGGAAGACTAAAGAGTGTAAATGGCGCTGCTGCCTGCCGCAGTCTCTTGGTAGTCCCAGTGTTAAATTCCTGCGAGTCGTTTTCAAATCCAAATTCGCAGTGTGGAACAGCAGGACAAAGTCTTTTCGCAGGGGGAACCTGGTTTTCACCGGGGCGAATTCGTTGCCATGCTCGCTGCTCTGAAGTCGAGGGAATCCCGTCTAACTTGTAAATTTTCTCCCTGCGGAAGCTACCCCCGCCTCTGCGCCCACTGTTCCGCTGCCTCTTATCTCTCTGGGCGATTGACTGCGTCGCGAGTGCTCGCGAACGAACCCCCCGCTATCTTTCTGCCCGCTACGTGCTCTCCAGGTGAAAAGCTCGATAAAAGTGATCATTTATAGGCTGCATCGAGAGCTGTCGGGGTGACGTTAGGGGAGCGCCTCGACGGCTCGGTTCTGCCGCGAGATCGGCACGGGACTCGCGATGAAAAGTTGAACCGCGGGATGGTAGAGCTCGCCTCGTTACCCCCTCTGTTTGCCTCGGGCCACAGCGACGATAATGGGACAAACACCGTGTAAGACGTTTCTACCCGGTCGTACCGAAAATCGACCGGCTTCGTCGATAGAGAGCATCGGCGTGACGTTTCGTGATTTCCGAGCGTTCCGCGGCGATTGAAACGGAAATCACAACGGGAAAGGTGGACCCGAGTCGCGGGTGTTTTTGAGAAATCCGATACGTTTGAGTGACTTTCAATATCCATCTATTACAAGCTTTTTCCTTCTTTTTTTTTTTTTTGTAAAATAGGTCGCGCAGACGGGGCAGATCGGGAGCAATATTTTTCGATACCGGGGCGTTGCTTTCATTCTATTTCGAATTTTTATTATTCTCCATGGATGTAGTGTATGAAATATAGAATTAAGGGACAGATCCGGAATTAAAGGGAAATTCGCAGGAGATTATTAAACTTCGATATCGCTCTAAGAAACCTGAAAGCATGAAACACTTTCGTGTATAAAATTTAGAGTTCTTTCCAATTGCTGCAGTGACACCGCAATACTCAAGCTGAGAAGATACAGATATCGACTCCATTGCACGGCAGACTTTTAGCAATCGTGAGAAACGCTCGAGCTGCCACCTCGGAGAAGACACTTCGCTACCAAAATTGTTGACACGATCTCGGAGCAACTAATTGCGATAGAAGATAATAGAAACGTCTCACCGCCGAAAGAACAGATAAAAATTGACTGGCAAAAGCGACGTGGAGCTTTGACGTGCAAGTTCCGCGCCGTAATCGCTTGGCGGTCGACAGTTTTTTATTCCGACCGACACTGGCGCGTAACTGGCTCCCTCATCCTCGACGTATGATGAAACAAAGAAGAATCTCTCCCGGGGAACGGGTATAAGTTCCTACTCGCGGCAAATGTGATTATATCGATCGTCATTGTACGCGGCACAAAGAGCCTCGCGGATAAACGGACGTGAAGTGCGCGCGCCGCGAGAAACACCGGCGAATTCGCCGAAGAAAAATGTAATAAAGCATGCGCCGTTACCGCGGGGGTGGAAAAAAAATGGGCAGGCGAAGAGGGGCCGGGGGATGGGGTAGAGGGTTGATGCCAGTTTGCTTTTTTTTCATTCGCCGGACGAATGTAAATATTAAAACGCGACGATGCTCGGTTTAAGCTGGGAGATGGAAAGAGAAAACGAGATTTCGCGGGGCTTAATGGATCCTCGCTCTTCGCGGAAACATTTGCATTTCTTGATGGTATTTTACGTTCGTAAACCACATTTACGCATGATATTCGCTGTGAAATGCGACAAATTCCGTTGAGCCGTGTTTGCCAACACTTTTTCCTTTCATTCTCTTCCTTTCGCATGAACTTAATCCTGCCAAACATCGGTACTCGTGTTTCGCTCCCTATTCAAACTATCGCTGACCCACATAGTCGAAAAGCCCGGCCAACGTCGCGCGAAACACCGCCGGGCGTTGATATAAATGTGTTTTTAATTGCGGCGCCGTTATTACGAACGTCCAGCTACATTACCTATCGATAGACAAAAGGAGCTTTTTGATTTTTTCAATTGTAACGGACAGATATATACAGGACCCTGCGCCGCTAATTTCGCTGACAAAATGTGATGGTTGACGATAACGATCTCGCCTGTCTGATTTGCAAACTGCACTTTCTGCCCGCGTCTTTCATTCGTTCCCTACTGCAGCGAGTAACTTTGTTCGAGCATCCCCATATTTCACAGGAAATTACGATCAGATTGGTGTTCTTACTTGAGCCAGTCTCGGCCACGCGAGCGAGTCATGTGCGTGCACACGATTAGAATTGGAAGACAGCCCGGGCCGGTCAGAAAGTTTCACCACGCCCCGAAGCTGCGGCTCGATTTTCCTAAACCGAGCGTCATCGAACTGCCATTTCGGGGGATATTATTGTTTCGCCGGAGCTCTCGGACGTGAAAAGGGGCCCTCGCGTTCCAACTGAAAGCGCAATCGTGCGAGCACGTGCGACCACGCGGAATATACGTAGGAAAGTTGACGGCCGTTTTAGCGAGGAACGTTCGGAAATCCCCTGCAAAACTTCGCGGAGGTCGGGTTGCACAAAAGGTCGTGAGGGAGGGGGGGGGGGGGGAGAGTTGGTTCGGCTGGAACTTTCGGGATCGCCGCGGCGCGAGTTTTCGGAACGAAAGCCTGAATTAGGAAAGCAAAAGATTCTAAGCGCCGTGCAAGGTTCGAGATAATAAAGAGATCAAAGGACAGGGAGGGGTTGGAGGGGTTGTAGTCGCGAGTAAGAAGAAAAAGACATCGAATGGAACCGTGTGCAGCTACACGCGAACGGTTCAATTGTTCGGAGTCTTTGACCCGTGCACTTCCGTTAACAAAGCTCTGTGCAGAAGCCGTAGTCGACGCCAGGCTCTCGCGACAAACGAAAGAAACAGTAATTATAAATATATGTCACGGAACTCGTTCCCTACATTCGTCGCCCCTTGGCACGCGTTTCAGTTGCCACGCCAATAACTCTGGCCTTTGACGAGCAGCACACCAGCAACGCTCGCCGGCTTTGTGGCTAAATTAGTAAACACGCAGAGACTATGCCGAGATTCTTTAAAAATACTTTTAATTCCCGTCGCTTTGGACACGCTTGCATTCCCGTCCTTCGCTTTCCACCGCTGTACCCGCCCCTCCGAATGTATCCGAATCGACGAGAATGGAAAAACGATCGCGCAGGACGATTAGAAGCCGCTTATGCAAACTCCGTGGAAATGACGCCCGGCCCCGATCGTTAATATCCCGTAATCTGAAGGCGAACGAACGTGACTGCCGGCGCCCGTAGCCTTCTCTCGTCTCGGTGCCTCAGGAATTATGGATGCGTTCCACTTCCGGCATCGCGCGAAACGCGGAAGAGCAATGCTCGCCCTTACCATCTTTCCCGTACCCCCCCCCCCCCCCCCGCACCTCGTCGGGGCCGCCCACGAGCGAACCCTACCCCCAGCGTAGTTGCTTCCGTCAGAATCTACGAGCCGCCCCGTTCTCGCAGGCGCGGCGCGGCTCGTCGAAGTTGGCAACAGCATCTGGAGCGTTAAGGCGAATGAGCGATGTGCCGTTGTCTTGCGGTATGATGGATCGCCCAATACCAGCCAATATGCAGTATTGCGAGCGCGAGAGTGTGGCAAACTGGTATCCATGCATCAAATCGGCGCTAGGAGGAAAGCGAGGGACCCGGTCGTGTTGCAGGGCGCAACGTAACACGTCGCTGTCCACCACGAGAAACTCTCGCGGTCGGGTTCTTGTCACCTCCCCTCCACCTCCCTCCCCCCACGTTCGAACCCCTCCCGAGCCCCGCAGGGTTCACACCCAGCGACCACCGGATGGACTACGGCGGCCGTACGGCGCTGCCACGACTATATCGGATACGCATCCGCAATTTTCCATTCTCCGTTCGGGCTCAGCGAATCGATACCGGTCGAGAAATTGTCCAATGCGGATATCGCGCGGTTGCACCCTGCGCTACGTAGCTGCGAAACCCCTCGCGAAAAGCCTCGCCAGTTTTCTGTTAGAGTTATACAGCGGGCGGCGAAGGTGTGATAATCATTTTTCTATGGGTTTCCTATATTAGCTCTCAAGTGGAGAGTCTAACGACGAGGTCCATTCTAGGGTGCAGAACGGATGGCGGGAAAAGTCGAGGAATCTATTTCTGAGTGGAAGCTCTTGATTGATATCGCGATATGAAATATCCTTCCGATTTAGGTCAGTCTGATGTGGACTGATTGGCTTTCGCTGTATCATTCATTTTTTATTGGCAGCTAATGTTAGCTTATAGTCAGGGTGATAGTAGCAGTTTGCCAGAAGTTCAAGAACGAGAGAGGAAACAAAGTTCACGGGGCGATACACTTGCATGATTTAATGTAGGGGTAAATCCGGGAGAGTCCGGCCAGTGGTGATATTTTAAGACTGACGCAAGATAGGGCACTGTGTGTCATTGACACAAAAGAAATGAATGCGCTTGTTGTTAATCTTGCATTGACCATTGTCACAAATCCATATTTAAATTATAGGAAACACTTACGACTTTATGCGTGTCTGAAAGTTTTTAGACCAAGTCACAGTGCTAGTGATATTTGAAAGACAGGTAAGTTTATTGACACTACACCGATATTGGGGGATATAATATGCATAAAACTACAGTGTCAACCCAACAATACGTATGTATTTGTTTTTAAATTATTTTGACAAGGTGGTCGATCACTCCCTTGATTATGGGATAGTCCGACCACATGATCAGTGGTTCGTGGCAACGACGGATTTCGAAATCTCGAAAAGTGACGATTGGATTAAATGCGTGCACTGAAGCGGTTGGTTTCATGATACTAGAATTAGATGCTCCAAGTACAAGAATGTTTGCGATTTACAAGGAAAACTGAAGAAGAAATAACATATCAATTAACTTCTTGGTGTATTATACTTTTTGTAAGCTACACTTTTTGTTATCTTTCAAGGTCGGTCTCACCCGTAATGGGTGGACTGTCTAACCCCGACATGCGGGTGAGATCGACCAGTTGCAGTGCCAAGATTTTTGGTTGAAAATTAAAATAAATATTTGAAATTATCGCACACTATAATTTATATATACCCTAAATTGCGTGGGCTTTGATTTAATTTACTCACAACGACAAAAATGTGAAAAACAGCGATGCTACAATTTCTTTTCCAAAAAGAAGTCGAACTCTCTCGGACTTCAATATATCGACATGGCTGTGAGGAGTGAAATGTATGAGCCGAACTATTGAAATCTGCGTGATTAGGTATTTACCCGAGGCAAGTTTTGTGATTGTAGACGAGGGGAAATCACGGCAATTCTATTGCAGCGAAGATAAAATGCGACAGGAATAGAGGTGACGTACATTTGATTAAATCAAGCTTAACGATATTAAGGCAAGCACATCCGTGGGATTAAGTGGCTAAGATAGACGTTCGGAACTATTGTAACGCGTAATTAGATAGAGGATCAGGCAGCACAAGGGACCTCGTAACGAGGCGTTACGTGTGGTTCATTTGAAATGCACGAGATAACCAGTTTACTTTGCCGCGATCACGATCTCGAAATTTCTTCCTCGAGTGTCGTAGGTACACATTCAGCTTCACGCGATCACGCGCTGCTAGGTGGTCCCTGCCCAGGGCAACAAAAATGCCACGTGCAATTATTCCGCTCGCGATAACCCAATGAAACGACCACGATTATTCCGGTTTATTTTGCGCTCGCAGGTTTAATTGCACGCCACACAGTGTCTACTAATTGTAGCTGCACAGCCAATTCATTTTAATAACATCGCCGCTGATTGCCATGCTGATAGTTACGAAGATTTCCATTGACGTCGCGTTTCTAATCCGAGAATTGTTTTCATTTTCATGTATTCCATCAGCAAGTTAATCCATGAGCGCTGGCATTTCTGAAACACACTCTGTACATCACACAGGCGCATTCGAATCTCGTTTCACGTTTCAACAATCCTCGCGATAGTTTCATTGGTAATTGTAAATACAACAATTTACGAATCAAGAGCCCCGAGGTAATTCAACCCTCCAGAAATCGAGCTGATAATCAGCGTAGGTAGGTGCACAGTACAAATGATAATTAAAGGAAGCATCGTGGGTTACCGAAAGGTGAGCGTGGTCAGCGGCCTGTAGCTTTTGTGGCTGTTGATGTCGCGCATAGGTGTCCCCCAGAAGTCGTCCTTGAAAACGCTGGTCCACGGCGTCTGGGCGAGCACGTCCTTGTTCCTCACCACCGCCGGTATATCGTCGTGCACGAAATCACCACCTAACGCGTTCAGGTAGCAGCCAACGGCGACCAGCGCGACCGTCGCGTAAACGCACCATCCGGGCGGCTCGTTCCCGTCCGCGTCGCTGCAGCCACCGCGGCCGACCCTCTTGCTCGCGTGGCAGCAACAGCCACCGTTGCCGCCCGCTGTACCGTTGTTCCGTCGTCTCATGATTCACTCAGCGCGTGGAACTACACCGCCGCGCGAAACCGGCTAAAACGTTCTGCCGCGATCGTCGCGTGTAATCACTCTCATGGAGCCACCACCGTTGCTTTCACACGGCCGCTATCTGCCGCGCTGATAAATCCGGCTGGAACGACCGCGTTGCTGTTGCTGCTGACCGTAGCACGATCCGATCGCTGATCGCATCTCAAAGACCACGGCCACCAGCGCGACGGCAGCGACGGGTACGGCGACAGCCGCGACGACATCGACCGTTTTTATCGAGCGCCGTCGAGCCGTAGAGGAAACCCGAGCCCTTCTTGCCGTGATCGTTCTACCGACCGTATCGTTCCAAACCCCACTACCGTTTCCTCGTAATTATACGAGAGACCGTTCCCTTTAAGCAACCACCGCGATTACCAGAACGTTCAATCTAGATAGCGCGCGCAACAGAGTGACACACTTATTTTTCTCGCGGGCGAAATCCAACGGGGACGACGTGGGCCGGCGCGGGGGTTGTGTGTTGGGGGGGGGGGGAGGGTGATGTGGGCTCCGGTAGCTGGCGCGAGCTCGCGTTGCACCCTTCCATTTACTTCCAGCGAGCTACTTTGAGCATTCGTTGGCCTCGCGGTGAGCTTGATAAATGACTGCGGGGGTTCATTATTTACCGAGCCAGCCACGTCCGATGTGTCCGTTCTACAGAGAAACGGGCAGCCCGCGCAAGAGCTGATTGCTCTTCCACAGATAATAGTCCTCGCGTGGGTGGTCGCTCGACCGGGATTGTCCCCGCGGGAGATGCCGCCACCCCTTTTTCCCCCGTCTCTCTTTCGCCCGTAACGACGTAACAGCTCGTTACGGTCACCGGTACCGGCGCGGCGCCGGTCTACGCAAACAATTTAGCGGGCTATTCGAATCACCGACGGAACAACCGGTACACTGCTCGCCCGGCGTACGGTGCGCGTACAATTCACGTTAACAAAGAAAGTCGGGGCCAGCTCGCGTGCAACCGACCGCCTCCCCTCCCCGCCGCAGCTTTCAAATGTCGAAAAACCGCAGCGTGCCCGCGCGAACCCGAGTTCCCCGCAGTTAAGTGTTCCTGCTCCTGGGTTTTTGCGGGTTTTCTGACACGAACATCGGCATACCGGCTGCCCTGCGCTTCCTCTTCCGTTACCACGATCTCGTGCAGCCGTGTGTGCATCCGCGTTCCAGCAGACGTCAGACCGACGTGCCCTTTCGTCCCGCGTAATTACACGTTCCACTTAACGAGCCACGGAAGGATCCTCTCGCTTTTTTTTTTCCGCCCCCTCGACGCCGGGTAACACTGTCCGGAGATATCGAGGCCGTAATTCCCCTCGTTGTCTCTCCTTCCTCTTTTAATCCCACGAACGTACGCCCTCGCGGCCAACGGTCACGATCCTGTCCACTTTTCCGCTGCGACAGGCTAGTCTCGTGAAATTATGGAAAACGAGCAGCGACGGCGGGTAACAGGACAGACACGGGGGAAACGGGTGTATGACCCAGATACACGCCGCCGTGGCCGGGGCTCTTCTATTGCCGCGACTTTACTATGCATATAGATCTATAGAAGCGGTTGTATCTGGCCGGAGGCACCGCTCGGAATTCCCCGCAGTGCCTTCCCTTCTTCCTTCCTTCCGTCCTTCCTTCCCCTTCGTTTTCACCTACTGCGTTTCGCCTCCTCCTCCCCGTGGCCGCAGCTTCCTCGCCTAGCAGCCCCCGCGGTGAATCGAATCACTGGCCCAGTATCCTGCGAGTCTCTCGCCGGTTCCAGCTACCTCTCCTCCTCTGCCTCCCTATCGCAGGACGTAAAAGCTGTCCCAGTGGCACCGCTTCGGGTTCCCGCTCCTCCATGGAACCCAGGTGACGCCTGAACAGCGGCCGACTGTCGCGACCAGCTTCCCCTCCTATCGGAGCTTTTACGCACCTCTGAGAGTATGCAAGTTAACCGGTTACAACAGGTTGACGACAGAGGCAGAGGCAGGGATTACTTTGGAGATCGAGCGGTGCGAGGCTGTTGATGAAGTGCGGTACAGATTACGGGATAATTTTGTCCTGGATCGTTCGCGGAGTTTCACGGCGCCACGAGCGGAGGTGTGGACCTGGCCAAATCTAGATCGATATCGATGAATCGAACCACGCACGACGGGGTGTCACGGTGGTGAATGGCGATCGAAGCACACTCCGCGCCATCACTGAACGAACCCGCGATCGACTGACCGTGGATCGCGATTGCGCGACAACGCACGCTACCGAATTCGAGCGGGTCGTCGCGACGACGATAAGCGCAAGACTAAAGGACGACGGCATCCGCCCGGTTATATACCCGGCGCACTCTGACCCGCAAAGCCGCGCCCGCGCACCAGCCACCCCGGGGCTTTTCCCTTCTGCCTTCTCCACTGTCTCGCTCCCTCTTTCGTCGCCACCCTCGTCGCACTTGCACCCCGTTCACCGCGAGGCCCGTGTTTGTTTACCTGCATCTTTCCCCCCGAAATCTCGCTTTGAGATCAACCTGGTCGCGCGAGGCCTCTGTGCAAATACACCGCGAAGAATTCGTCAGGAACCAGCTACTTTGCTCGCTGTTTCATCGTGATTGGGAGAGATCGGTATCTGGCACAGCGAGAACTGTTACCGAATTCGGTGACGCGGTATGTGGAAGTGGTTCGTAGGAACTGCTAGAACAGGGTGATTTTATTGAAACTCTGATCCTTTTTAGATTACAGTGAATCGTGATCGAGACGGTAGAAGGATTAGGCATTGCTCGATATAGGGGACGGTAAGAGGTCACCGATACGCGATTATTCATCATTATTGCCTTCCTAAACGCGCGCCTAGAATTACGAAGGATCGAGTTGTGGCACTCGAATCGGTGAACGTAATGACGATACGAGCTCATTATGGCAACGATGATGCGATAACGAGGCTGTAGTGGTGGCGGTAAAGCGTTATACAGTGCGGACGCGCCTCATCGTGGTCGGCGGAGCACTCGTTCGATTGTGCTCCTTGTTCATTGCCGGGATTCGCTCCGCGACGCGCGTCCGTAACGCGGTAAGCACGTCGCGGCAGCAAATGTCGAATTACGATTGAGGCAAACGGTGGACGAGGTCGTTACCGTGGTCGAGACGATCGCGGGGAACGATACTGGTTCGCGCACGGGGGCGCAAAGAGACGAACGCGTGGCAACGACGGAGAAGAAAGGGCGCGCGAGGACGAATCGATACCCCTTTTTCGATGCCACCGCTTGACACCAGCTGGGAAAAATAAGCTTTGATCGATCATGGAATTTCAGCCTGTCGAGTCGACAGCGCTTTATCATCGAAACGATTTGCTGAACCGAACATCAACGTCGATTCCACGGCGATATTAAACGCATCGACAGCCAATCTTTTAATCTTGCTTACATACACGCGCGCCGTGTAACTGAATAACTGTACAACTATCGTTCGGAAAAATTGACGAGGTCAATAACAGCGCTGCGGGGTCTATTATCGCTTATCAACCACCGATTTTCTCAAAATCCCACCAGTTTTGAAGATGCCGAGATTTCTTAAAACGTTTGAGGGACTTCCAACGATTTCTTTGGATGTAGATACAATATGTTTTTTTATAATCACAAATTGGTCACATGGGGTTCACTGCAAAAATGGACAAAAAATTATTTGAAATAAAAATTTGTATACGAAATTTTTATTTCAAATAATTTTTTACCCATCTCTGGCTCACTGCACCGCATAGTCATTTTTTAATTACCATTTTCGTATTTTCGAATTTTTTAGCTATTGACTGATATTACAGTCATACAATCATGCTCCGATAGTCTTTTTCTAGAAATGTAAAATTTGATATGATGAAATTTGTAGCTCGAGAAGAGCGATTTTCCACGACTGTGGGAAATAAGCGATACTTTTATATTTTTATATTTTTCGATTAATACCTTTTGGAAGTCGTACAGACGCGACATTGAACTCGAAAATTGTTCTTGGGGTGCCATACATCCCGCGTGACCACGAAGGGTTAAGAAAAAAGTAACTTCGTCAATTTCTACTGTTGTCTCTCCAAGTGTTAATCTTTAACAATGTAAGTGAAAGAAGATTCGTTACCGAGTATCGAGCCTCGTCGACGGCTTCGTAGCCCGTGCTCCTCGGGGCCGAGTATTTAATAATGTATCCAAGTGATATCGGTCTACATATCCCAAAGGAAACGAAGGTCCACCAACGGCCGTGAAAAGGCGTCGGTGTCCCGTATCGCGAATGCAATTCCACTCGGCGTCCCTTGGAAACCAGGGAACAAGAAACACGGCACAAAAGAACTTGGCGGCAATTTCGCGAAGAATGTCGCCGTAGATGGCGCCGGCGCCTCTCGCGCCCGCCTACGGAACCGCACTGCGGTTCAAACTTTCCCCTCGCGCGTAAGGGTACGTTTATGTTGGAGCTGCGATAAACGATCAGAGCGACGATAAGAGCGAGATGACTATATAAATGACAAATGATAAAAGCGTCGAGAAACAAATATTTTCTCTTTCTTCGCTATTACCGCAGCTCCAACATAAACGTACCCTAACGCGTCCGGCGGGAGATCCGATTAGGGTGCAGATGGTAGATCACCTATCAAAAAACACCTCGTTCAATCACACGATTACGAAAGGTATACAGTAGCAATGATACCCTTCTTCTATTGAGTCTCACTGCGTTTAAACCAGTGGAGGCGAAAGCGGCGCGGCTGATCGCAGGAACTTCCGTAATACCAAGGCATGATCCCGTTGATGAATTCGGGGTAAGCGCGGCCGACCGACGAGCGTGGAGAGGTTTCATCCAAACATCGGGCTGGAGGATAGTGACGAGGTCCCCGGTGCCGGAGACTGCTTGGCCCGCCACAATGGGAACTTCATGGACAATCAAAGGTAGAGGACATTCGGTTGGTCAGAGGGATAGCGCGAGACAGAGAGAATGTATTTAATTAATGTAGTCGCGGGACAGTCGGACCGCGAACACGCTCGGGCTATTCTTCCGTTCCCTCGTGTAAGTTGCCCGGCACTGTGCACGCGCGCGCGCCCGCCGTGCTCCACAAGCACCGCCGGCCCCGGCTCGTATACATACAAGCTGTCGAATTCGCCGCAAAACTCATGCATTTCGTGCCACAACTGGACTACGGGGCAACTCGGGAAAGGCAGTGTCCGCAATTTCCGGTAATGTCGCGCGAGAACGCTTTGACGAGGTCCGACCGACACCGAAACTCGTGTCCGCGGGACCCAACGAAAATTCACCCGTCTACCTTCGCCTGCCTTGCCCTCCCTGGAGCAACTACCTTTACGGTCGGGTCCCTTGCCTCCTTGCCAGTCACCGCGGGGCGGAGACACGAGGGTTACGAGAGAAAGGCGTAGACACCCCCCCCCCCTCCCCCCCGCGAACCTGCAATTCCAGCTGGAATTTCGACGGGACTGATCCACCGAACACACATTATGTCCTTTTACATCGACACGCTGCTGGATCGAATAGTAATTATTGATAGAAGCGGACGACCTCGTTAATTCTAGGGCATGATTCCTAAATGGGAGGCAACGAACGAATTCCGCTGCCTCTTACCATTAAAATACTGGATAGGTATGTTGGAGAACATTAAAGCGGTAAGGTGATATTAGATTGGTTAGTCGAAATTGGTCAGACACGACACTGAAGTTTGTAGGAGGCACATAGAGGTACTCAATCTTCGACGAAGCCGATCAACATCGCGCTCTGGATGGATTGGATTACACGTGAAAGGCGTAGACGTAAGTTTGATAGCGGGATGGTTGGTCGGGGTAGCGGGATCTGCTCGACCCTACGTCAGCAGTGATTGCCGATAGCAATCTTTCAACCTTGACGAAAAAAATAGGCGAAATTCAGAGGGCGAACGGTGTTTTAATTCCACTTTTAATATCGCGAAGTGGCGCGGTATAGCATTGCATCTTGAAGTTCCGCGCACGTAAACAGCATAAATCCATCGGCAATCGTAAGCAGATGCGACGAATGCATCGGTGATTTGCTGTTCAGCCTCTTGAGCCGGTCGTTCGGCTCGACGAGTCCTCTCGATTGAATAATTCGTTACGTGGAAACGTTGCCTCCGTAATAGGCGCGCCTTCCTCTTCGCAGAGTATGCATGACCGAGGCAGGGGGTTACTAGCCGAGCGCAATTATTCCTGAGAGGGAGATAATTCGACGAATTCGCGTAAGGCTATTCTTAATCCGGCTTATCCGGTGTATCTTTGTCCCCGTCCAGAAACTTGCCGGGAAACGACTTCCCCCGCCCTGCTTTCCTCGTCCCTCGTTCCGGCTGGCGAACCTTCCAGAGTGCTAAGCCGCTGATCAGAGATTGCGGTGGCCTGCTCTAGCCCCCGTAACGGCAAGTCAATCACAAGAAACGCGCGAATTTATTACATCGAATTCGGGGTATCAATGTTTGGCCAGCTCTCGGCAACTTCGAATCGCCTGCGTCAACTCGACCTCCCGTCGCGTTTAAGCCAGTTCGCAAGCCCTACGCCAGGGTAGTGCTTCCGAGACGATAGCGCGGAATCCCCTTGTTGATTGTATCGGGACGATTACATCGGCGATGCCGCGACGAGAAGCGTAAATTCGATTTTTAGGGTAACCCCGCGTCACTTTACTCCGCCGTTTTACGGCGTCGGGTACGGAGAAACGTGGCGGGAGGGGCCTCGAACGTTTTGCTGCCATTCCCCGGGATAGATATCGAGGAGACAGATAATATCGTGGCCAGAGTACTGTTCGATTTTCTCTATAAAGTTCTGAGGAGCGAATTCAAAGTGTCATAGGAAGAATACGCTGTGTTTAACAGGGCGTATCGAGTGCTTGGAACGGAGAGGTTATTCGGGATGTTAAACTACAGCTATTCACTCTGCGCACATAACTGCAGTGCTGGATTGCACGCGTCGAAAAAAATGGATTGATAAGGGCCCCTCTTCACAATCGCGACGGCGCCGTTCTGCTTGAAGAACGAGTTTCCACGGTGACCACGTGCCCATTAAATTAGGAATAATTTCCGCGGATGATGAATGAACGCGGATGCCAACCGGTGGCTGGTATTCGACCCAAATTGCGAGTCGTAAATAATGGACGGAAAACGGTCCGGCCAGGAGACAGTGTAAGTGGACCGACAGGATTCGCGTCGAATCGCGTTCTCGCGTCTTCCACGGCCACCCTCATTTTTCCCCAAACACGGTTGATTTATCAACGCGTTACTTGAAACTCGTAAAATATTGTACGTCGTCGTTCTCGCCGCGAGCGAGCCGTCATCGAGCACGCCCCCTTTCAAAATAATGTAAAAGCTGGGGGAGAATATTTCGAGCGGAGAGGAAGTAGCTTCGCGCGCGTGCGACGCATCTCGTAAACTCTTTCCGCGGCCGCCGCACAGTGGGCCGGATTTTAAATTTGCCGCCTTTTGGGTCTTTTCTTTAAGATATCGGAATGAAAGTTGCGCTAAAAAACAGGAAAAAATTATTCCTATCTAATGATGTATAATTTACTTTTTTAAACAATTATTTATTTTTTAATTTCGTTACCTTATTTGTGATAAAAAAATTTAATTCTGTTTATTTGATACCTTATTTAATGCCCTTTACAGTGGTGTACGCAAAATTTTGGGAAACTTTTCGTTTCCAAGTTATACGGAAAATTCAAATAATGAAGGAAAGTAGCAACAAATCGGTTTGTTTAAATTAAAGACCAGGCTTATGCGATAAATATCTTCTTTTATTAGTAACTAATATAAACAATCCATTAAAAAATATTTTTATATTCATTAACGAAAATGGCGACATTTTATAAATTTGATTAGGGATATCTTCCAAACGCCGAAAAGTTCCACTTTGGGACCAATTGCAATATTTTCAGCACGCTTTCCTCTAAATAATCACGTATCGATCATTTCCCCCCTCGTCCCACTGCTCAAATTATTAGTGTTTAAAGTTATCAACGTTCGGTCAGTCCGTAGGGTAAAAGTGGGTTGCGTTGTGTTCATGTTTGCAATATTAATTCCGGAGCTTCATGGTCTAAATTTTGATTTTTTTTAGTAGATGATCTTATTCGCATACTAGATATATAAGGATTGGACGTTAAAAGTAATTTATATAGTATGTCTTCGTTTGTTGCTCTTCTTTATTTTAGGTTAAATTGAAAAAATGCATTTGCTCTTGTTTTTGTTACTTTCTTTTCGTTGTTTTCTGCGAATGAGATTGTCTACCAAAAAATTCAGAATTTAGACCTAGAAGCTGAGGAATTAATATTGCAAACATGAACATAACAACGCGACAATAGGGGCATATTGTAAATATATTAATAATAACATCTCTGCGATCATGTTTCCCTTCTGCTCAACTATCCCACCTTTACCCTACGGACTGACCGAACGTTGATAACTTTAAACACTAATAATTTGAGCAGTGGGGCGAGGGGGGAAATGATCGATACGTGATTATTTAGAGGAAAGCGTACTGAAAATATTGCAATTGGTCCCAAAGTGGAACTTTTCGGTGTTTGGAAGATATCCCAAATCAAATTTAAAAAATGTCGCCATTTTCGTTAATGCATATAAAAATATTTTTTAATGGATTGTTTATATTAGTTACTAATAAAAGAAGATATTTATCGCATAAATCTGGTCTTTAATTTAAACAAACCGTTTTGTTGCTACTTTCCTTCATTATTCGAATTTTCCGTACAACTTGGAAACGAAAAGTTTCCCAAAATTTTGCGTACACCACTGTAAAGGGCATTAAATAACGTATCAAATAAACAGAATTAAATTTTTTTTATCACAAATAAGTTAACAAAATTAAAAAATAAATAAATAAATAATTGTTTAAAAAAGTAAATTATACATCATTAGATAGGAATAATTTTTTCCTGTTTTTTAGCGCAACTTTCATTCCGATATCTTAAAGAAAAGACCCAAAAGGCGGCAAATTTAAAATCCGGCCCACTGTGCGCCGCGCCATTCTGCCCGATCGTTTATGAAACGTTCGCCTTGGTCGCCGTAAAATGATCGATTCGTTATGAACCGCGTGGACCCGCTCTCTACGAACTACTTGACGTTCGCGTACCTCGATTTCCATGTAGATTAAACTTCACTAATCATTGGCACTCCTGAGTAAAAAGTCAAATATTAAAAAATGCGAGCTTAAAAAGTAGGTACTTTTTTACAATTTCTTATTTTTCTTTCACTACAACGCTGCAAATTCCAAATTAAGTAATGGATTGAAATACTCATTCACTAAGTGTTGTAGATATTTAATTGCGAATGAAATAGTCAGTTTAAACTCCGTTTTTAACTATTTTTTTTTCTATATAACTTCAAATTTTCGTTTGCCAATGGTTGTACTTTTACGCCTATTCTTCTTTTTCGTTGAATATTCGTAAAACAAAACACTTGTTAGTGGGTACTCGAGATGATTTATTTTAAGGATGTATTGGACCTATTTTCAAAATAGTTCCAAGTTGATGAAAATTTGTGAGATTGTTCACTTTAATCTTCCTGATGTGCTCCAAAAATTTTAAACCAATTCACTAAACGGTTACTGAGTTCTAACGATTTTAATTTTCACGGATTTTACACGTACTCTTATGGAAAGAGACAATCTGGACGAATAAACCATCTGAAAAAATATTGAAGAAATAGTACCAATGTTTTCAATTGTTTTGTACATGCAGTATATGAGTAGATGAAAATATCTGCCGAGTTTCAATTGTTTTCTCTACACCGTTTTAAAGAAATATATTATAATTTGAGAAAATTGTGAATTCTGGGCATTTTCACTGCCAAAAGTTAAGCAAATAATGCTTGAGAAAGCATTTGTAAAGTGAAAAATACCTTCCTACGATGAAAAATAAGACTCCAACTGTCGTTCGAATTCCTTACATCTTGATTTACTATGCGTAAAGCGTAGATATTCAAGTATTTCAAACTTCATATACTTTTGTCTGATATTGTACGTCCGATACATCCTTAATGAGAAGTCCATAATCATCGCTAATAACTGAAAATTAAGACCATACAAAAACTTGAATTTCCCTTATGCAGTAGCTCCTTCCCCGATCAGGGGAAAGAGAGGAGGGACGCCGTGCCCGAATTGAATCAGTCATGGTGCCATTGTTGTTTAAATTCTATCTCCCTGTCGTAGAATACGCGCGAGCTTAATGCCCGAAATGTTCCACGTCGATAGAAATGTGATTCTCCCTCGAATGGAATTTTCACTCTATTACCGCCGCTGTGGCATTCCATAAAATTTTCACCGCGACAAATTCCATCGATTTCGAATAAACAAATGCTCTTCAATTCGCCCGCGCCCCCAGCCCCTCCTGCCGGGCATGCGGGAACGTTTTTATCGGGTATGCTCGAGGCCCGAATGAAAGTCGCCGCGGCAGGTAATAACGTAACCGAATGTTCATCGGGTAGAATATTTCTTCGAAATATTCGCGCTGTTCCATTTTCCATACGGGCCCCCGGGATACTCCTAGCCGCTTTGCTAGGTCGAGTTTATATCGACCGAATAAAAAGTTAACTATGACGCGCGCCGTATACTCCGGATGTATATCATGTACGCTTTACCGTCACATCCAATCAGTAGTTAGCACTTGAAGTAAACGCGTCTCTGGGTACACAAGTCGAGTAGATTTGCGTATTTCGCGCGATATCGAGCCGCTAACAAGCTGCCACCGACAAATCAACGATATCCACGAGGGGGAGTGCCGCCGATGCATCGACCTCCACGCAAAACTTTTCCAATTTCCCTTGGCTTCGTACTTATAACCAGACTCGCCTCTTCAATTACTCTCATCGCGCGCACTCTCTCCCCTTTCTCTCTCTCTCCCTCACTCTCTTTCCCACTATGTAGTCTGTAGCAGCGACATTCGACTGGATGTGGTCTAAGCGGCGAAAGCGAATGCACGAAATTGTTCTCGGACGAAGTCGACTCGCGCGTCGGCGATATTCTGCGCCAGGCAATCGCGTGGATCGCCTCGAGGAATATTTCCAGCGAATCAAACGGAATTCGCGTCGAAAGGTAAGCGTAAGTGTGTTTACGTGTCGAAACATCCCGGCAGCATTCAGAAACTTCTTGAAAGCTTCTTGCCCGCCGTCCAATTCTAGATTAAACTTATGTCGTACACATCCCACTGGCCACGTCTCTACGTATCCAAGAACTTAACGCGAGTTCGCAATCCAGAGTACAGACTTGGACGTTGCGGCTCTTTCTGGCCGCGCCGCGGCCACCCTGTCCGAACTTCCGCTGCGCGGAAGTACCACTTAAGCTCCGATCCGTTCGAATCATAAGCGTTTCAATAAACTCCCCACAGCACACGTAACGTAACAATAATAATACCTTATCGCGGCAGTGTTTGTGCAAACTCGAGCTCTGTCGTATCCACGGCTTATTATTATTATTTATTTTTGCTCGTGTTATCTGCCACAGTTTATGTAGGGTAAGCCCGGGAGAGATGGTGATAGATTCGTTTAGAGCCTGCGACAGCCAACCTATTTGAAATAAAGCAACGAAAATGATGTAGAACAAAACTTCAATTATTTGTCTACATATCCGTTAATATCAATAAACGACAAATTATTATTTGATATACAAATTTTACAAATGAAAAAAGTGCCAGTGCCCATCTCTCCCTTAATGTCCGGGAAAGATGGTCATATGTACCTTTCAGGCTACCAAGTTGTGGTCCTTAATTGGTTATCTCACATTCATTCTAGTTTTCCTTCACCTTCGTTTTTGCCCGCTCAAAACTTCTTTGGGCTCTTGCTGTGAGTCTTCTAATCAGCATGTATGACATACAGTGTTAAACTCTGAGCAATGTTCATGGGCCCAATAACCACATGACTTACATCTTAGCCAATCTTGTTTTTCTTTTTGGTTTCGAAATAATTTCCTCCGAATTTCACCAAAATATCTGAATTTACATCAAATACAGCTATGGGCAACTCTTGGACAACAATCGACCATCTCTCCCTTAAAGCCCTGGTAAGATAGCCATTCCCATTTCGCTTAGGCTAACAAACGTAACCCTGAATACTTTAAGGTTAAAAACACTGTAAACAACGCACTATCGAAAGTACATCTTGAAAATTAAAAATATTCAGCATAAATAACACAAACAAAATGACCAAAATATAGATCAAACATTTTGAAGCACTGGCTTAAATTTCACAGTGGATTTACAAACCTTTAAAAACGTTCTATTCCAACACTTTGAACTGAGAATGTTATTTTTCTATGACACTTTATTTCCTTCTAAAAAATACTGTCACTGCCCATCTCTCCCTGACTTACCCTATAATAAGTAATAGGATTTTTCCCGTAGACAATAATTATATTTATTCGTTGTTAGCTGACTTCAGATGAAGTCTGTTAATTGATCGACAAGGAAAATAGTAAAATAATCTTTATCATTCTTTCGCACACTTGAAAACGTCCCAATCCAATCACCCCACTCTCAACAACACTCAGCCTCGCCACCGACAATAATCTTTATCCACATACGCGTAACGCTAATCGTCAGTTCCTTGAGAAACGAGAATTACGTCTCCCTCGGTGCTCATTCCTCCACAGACTCGCGCAAGAAGCTCCCCGGGCTGCCGCATTTCCGCGCAAAATTCCGACAAAATCAAATTTCTCGACTTTCCCGAGGAAAGCAGCACCGACTCGGGAGCCCCTCCCGGCGATCTGCATATTCCTCGCGTATGAATTCGCGGCTGGAGCTCGTGAACGTAATGCCCCAAGTTCCAGCGGCGAAACGACTCACCCCCGTTCTACGGAGGCCAGAAAGGAGGGCCATTGGAAAAGTACGAGGAGAATTACGGTCGTCAAGGTCGAGGAACTACCGCCGCGGAGGACAAGTGGTAACGACGAAACGAGTAAAATCCGAAGTAACGAGGGGGGGAGGGAGTACGACGCTGGAGCCAATCCAACGCGAACAAACGAACTCTCGGATCATCGACGGGCGACCGGCATAGTAATACGATTGTCCCTCGTCAGAATCCGCGCAATTTAGCGCGGTGGCCAGGAATCCATCCCCCCCCCCAGCCCCGCGAAAGGGCAAGAAAGGGCCGGGTTCACGGCGAACGGGCCGGAATTTAAGGTATAAAACTTTCGCAATTACCGAATGTTCGGTATCCTTGAAAACTTGGGCAAGTGCCGCGAATGGCGAAACGCCTACCCCTGCTCCCTACCTTTTTTCCACCCCCTTCCCGCCCTGCACCCCGCCCACCCCCACGTCTCGTTATATTTTTCTCTGTCCACGTTCTTTCCTCCCCCCCACCCCTTTGTTTCTCACCCTACCGTCCCCAACCCCTTCGACACAGCAAGCATCGAGTCGAAGAGGGAAGAGTGTCGGAATGCGCAATAAAGCCCCGTGGAATTGTCGACGCGTGCAACGGCAACCCAAAGACAAAAGGTTTTTCTATAAATCCCGCTGTGACGTGACGAGCGTCCAGAATTCGATTATCTTGTTTTGGCTGGACCTTCTGATTTTTACGTTCCGGACTTGGGAGCGCTGCGCTTTCAGCGGCCAGACAAAGGTATCTGGTTCGAATGGATATACGGCCGGTTCAAAGCGACCGGGAGGCCACGACCGGGCGATGCACCGTTCGGTGTATTCAAAAACAGTTTTTTAGAATTTTTGATACCAGAGGGTTTAATGGAACGTGCCGTGTCTGCTGTCGCTGGAATGGAAATCGTTTGAATCGAAATCTTCTCGCCCGATTAAGCCTCGTTCTCGTTAGCCAAGTAACTTGACTTCAAGTTACTTTTAAGTTTAGTTGAAGCAATTAGATATCCAAAATGGCGTCCAAGAAGGTGGTGTTTGCTGTATTGTGTGTAATAAGAAACGAAATTACGAATGAGTTATTAAAAATGTTAAAAAAATTATTTAAAATTACGATCATTACTCCACCACGTTTTATGATTATAATCTCACTTTGCAAAGACAATAGGCAATTAGCTTTTTCAAGTGCCTTCAACTTCACACTGGTACGTACGTTCATATAATTCAAGCTTTATTTCAAGGCAAGTAGAAGTTGAAAGGCTCTCTACTTCGCTTGAAACTTGAAAGAAACTTGAAAGGATATGTCAAATCAAGGGAATAACAGGTTCACATTGGTAAAGTAGTTTCAAGTTACTTGAAGTCAAGCAACTTGACTAACCTAAACGAAACTTTACTCTCGAACCTTTAAATGTCTTTTCGAAGTCAGTATATGAAACAGCGTACAGTTTAACATTTGTTTAATGTCGGTAACGAATTCCGCAGTCGTTGGTTAACTTCAATATAAACGGAAGCTGGGGAACGTTGCACGAAAAAAATTACTGTATTCGCAGAACACGCGCTC
This sequence comes from Andrena dorsata, assembly GCA_929108735.1. Classification (NCBI taxonomy): domain Eukaryota; kingdom Metazoa; phylum Arthropoda; class Insecta; order Hymenoptera; family Andrenidae; genus Andrena; species Andrena dorsata. Next base: position 56,296,618 of record OV815489.1, read on the forward strand.
CTCGGTTATATCGAATATTTTTCACACAAAGCTGGGAACGTGCCTTTTCACGTTTTTTCAGAGTTTACTTTGGATCCAATTTTTCTACCGTAATGATGTACAATATGTACCTACAGTAATTTTTATTAAACATATTGTACTGTGATGGCGCCTGAGCGTGACTGCGAATACCAAGCTCGAGGAAAGGAGTGAAAGGGGAAGAAAAGTGTCCTGAATTTGGAAGTGTGCATTAGCAGAATTAAAAAATATATATTCGGTCTTATTTGCGTGATATCACGTGGCAAGAATAAAGCAGATGACCCGCTTGCATGGGAATATTGTGGCAGCGGCTAAAGGCAACCTGATTGCGACGAAAATTAATGCATTGAATTGTAAACAACCCTGAAATTGCAAATATTTTTTAATTATATTGAAAGCCACTCGCCACGCTCGGCTGGATGGGAAACGTGACGCGGCGCGGAGGGTAAAATTTGTCAACGAAGAACGAAAGAATCTCCCCTGCAGAGGGGTGTGCCGGGTTTCGCCGCGGAGAGAAGTAGTTGAAAATTCCTTTGAAGAATCCTATGCATATGCAGATACAGGTGCTGAAAAAACTTAAATTAACTTGCCGCGTTGTGCCTATGAAGCGACTCACTCCCGAACCAATATATTACTCCGCTAAATATTTTTTTAAACAACGCACCGAGAGATCGATCGAATCAGTCTGAACTATTAATCTGTCCACCAGAATAATGGATGCAATACCTGTATGCGTCAAAAGTAAGAAGACAGGGACAAAGATAATGGTGAATTTAGACTAATGACAAACTTATGTAATGCAGAGTGGAAGCTACTCACAATCAGTAAACGATACCGTGTGCAGAGTACACTATCCTGTCTCGATATTGCTTCACCAACAAGCAAACTCGCGTTTCATCACGACCACGGATAATGCGTGCATAACGCGCTCGGGGCGATCTGTTTTGATTTAATGCGACGTATCGTGCGTGCGTTTGCCGTCGACATTTGTCTCATTGATTCGTCGAGGTAACTAAATCGAGGGAGTGCGTCGCGTTCCTCCAGGCTGTCGACAATTAGCCTGGTGCCCGAAACTGTTCAACACGAGCTACAGTTACCACATCATTATTAATTTCCAGATCAGCACGAATGTACCTTTGCTTCCTCGGATTAAACAACTATTCCTAACAATAGCTTCCAAAAAAAGATGACAGGAATAAAATCATTAACTTGGGCGAACCTTCTTTCTCCGAAATATAATCGAGAGTAATCCACTTTCAGAAAGTCTTTGCTAAAAGACAGAGCCGTTCGAATTTCCAAATATCCCCGCAGAAATGTATATAGTTCGTCCAACTATCAGAAAGTTTCCAAGCATCAGCAGAAAAACACCTCGAGCGGCTGAAGCATCGTGCCCTGCGTCAAGGTGGTACGAGGTAAATTCCGTAACTTAATTAAAAGATTATCTGAAGCGCCGCGAGACGCGGAGGACTAATCTGGCCGTCTCCAACTCTCAGGGAGATTAGCACGGTGGAGATCGACGTCCGGGTGTGTCGAGTCGCTTGCTCCCCTCGAATCGACTCCGATAAATGGGATTGCTTCTCAAACGTCGCCGAATTCCAGGTGCAGGTAACTATTTAAATGGTGGGATCGGAGCCTCGCGGTGTCGAAACAGTCCACGATCTCGGGAGGGTAAAACGCGAATGACCTTCGTCCCGCGGCGCGTTTTGAATTGCTGATTGTGAGACGCGCACGCACCGCTTCGCCAAATAGTACGAGCCAGTCAAAGCTCCGCCGGCTGCTAAAGCGAACGCGATCGAACAGCAGCCGCGCACTTATTACGCTCCTCTTCACCTTTTCACCGGTGTTCTTCTTATTGAATTTTTAATGGGACACCGGCGAATGTTGCCGCACCAACGATCTCGATACGGCGCGGAACACAAAAGTGGAACGGCGGCATCGGTGCGAGCAGTATTCCGCTTCGACGTCTCACCGGGGATGCTGCTCAAAAGGAGGCGCGTGCCTCGCCAGGGACCTCGATTGTTGTGCGTGGAAACGACAGCATTTTATGAAGCTCACTCCCTCTGGATTCATACGGGAGCATAGTTTGTTAACGATGAATTTTTTTTGTTAAAAACCTGGTGTCGAACGATGGGATCAACTGTTTCAATGGGAAATCTCAAGTGGGGGTGTTTTTCCTATGTGTGGGAAGAAAGGTGTTTCTGAAAGAAGGGAAACAGCAGGGAGAACAAAGATCTTGTTCCGTGGAGGTAAAGGCACTGCAAATTCATAAAAGCTACTTTTCTGTGCGATTCGCGTAAGAAAAGGACACTTGCTGGAACTCGCCAGCTTGCTTCGCTGTGTTACGAAAAGGTCGCGAGTTTCCGTCGTGAAAATCAGCGAAAATGTGGTAGCAAGAATGCAAACCTACCATCTAATGCTAGAGACGCGACAAAAAGTAAGCTTGACTTTGTCACTTTAGCGTTAGTTCGTTTTACGTTTTGCAAATGTAAATGAAACGACAGAACATTAACATGTTTGAATGCAATATTAAAGTCTTGTATTTTTCTACAGTTTTTCCCTAGTTTGTAGATGTGATTCATTGACACAGTTTTAATCTGATCCTTCATCGCCTTTTTCTACAGGAACTTCAGTAATTCTATCCATGCAAAGTCTAGCGTAGATTGTATCGATTTGTAGTTACTCGAGTAGAAGAAGAAACCCCCCCATTTCTCTCGGTCTGTACGCGGCAGGCACGTAAACCGATGTCAATTGAGCAAAAAGCTAACAACGAGGAGCAGTGATAACTGATATCAACGCGACCGTACATTGCACTTAAGCCGCCACCGCGCCTCCTTCCTTTATCAGATGACCCAGTTTACTAACTTTCTTCCTCGTACTGCTAGACATATCTCCGTAATAGATTTACCAGCACATAGCCTGTAGAGATAGCTGCAAACCCATCTGCGATAAGAGATTCCATGCTTTCCATTTCAATTGTCAATTTCAGACAATCGACGATCTGACATTAAAGACGTTAGAAACTAATAACTCTAAAGGTGCAAAACCACTCTGAAACGAAAATATCGTGTCTCACACGAGACTTTAATCTCATCCAACAATTATTTCATTATTATTATTATTTTTAATTACATCATCATTTGTGTCGTGAAATCAGACTCTTATGAGACAAGTTTCACGATATATGTATTTTCAAAAATCTCATCTGTCGCGACTATATCCATTATCTGCATTTAGTTGTTGCCTGAGATTTTTTTCTCATGACAGAAAAGTCTCGTGTAAAATAACATCGTGGATACGCTCCTTGGGCTTATGACACGCAAATACCCGATTACCTTTGCGATTTATTTGGTACGAAGAAAAGGTGACGGTGGTGGCAATTTATTCATTGTAGAGAGGCGGAGGACGTACCATAAAAATACCAGGATACTATTTATCAGTTGTCGCGTCGCAGAATTACATCGAGAAGTTATTCAGGCACTACGTTCACGTGTACGTTGTCAGATTACCTTGCGACAACATCAAGCAACACCGTTAACCAGAGCGGGCGTTTTACACGCTCCTCGCGTGTATCGGTGAAACAGCGTCAGGCGATAGGGAACTCGACGTGCCTGGGCAATGCGCAAAACCCGCGCAGCTATTAAACTGTTTCGCCTCTTCATTAATTTCAGCCTGTCCCATACACGCGTTCGATTCGGTACGATACGTCGAACACGTACCCCACGTTCAAGTAATTCCATTCTATTACTCCTTCCCGTTCTTTCGATTCGGTCGTCGAAACGCGGTTTAGGTGAAGCACGCGTGAGCCGAATTTAAACGAACCTTCCAGAAAAGCAAAATGAAAGTGAGATTTGAGGAGCTGGGCACAGCAGTTCCTTTAGTAACTCTCCAAAAAGAAAAGAATGCAAGTAAAGTGACTTGACCGTTAGAGTTCAAACTTGTTAATAATTCTGAAAGCTACAATATACCAATTACCCATCTGAGTAAACCATCTGAGAAATATCAACGTCAAGCACGCGTAGGCAAATTGCTGTGTTAAGATTCCGCGGTTCTACAAGAATTCTCGGAATAATTCAAGCTTAGGTACATGCAGCGCGAAATTCAGTTCGCGGAAGCGCAGCTTTCAAGTCGCGCCACAACCCGATCAATTTCACCAAGAATTAGGAGGCTGAAACGAACGTGCCCGCTTTCGATGGTGCTATCACGTTTACCGATCGCTCGGTTTCACGAAGAGAAAAAGAGCCTTGGTGCCTTTCGACTGGAAATCTGTGATTCGGTGGCGCACGGGCCATAAAGCTTGGCGTACACCCCATAAAAATATCGGGGACTGGGGTATAAAGAGAGGCGCCGACCGACGACAGGACACCGTGCTGCCAGCAGTTTCATTTCCAACGATCGCGTGTCGCGCGGTTCGCGAGACATTATTCGGGATTAATTCTTTGTGTACGAAGCGGCGCGACAGCCACGTCGGCCAAGCCACTCGTCACTCATTAATCCACTCCCGTGCCTCCGCTCCTGGCCAGAAATACGCGCGACCATGGGTAAGGAAATTTTCAGAGAGGCTTAATCGCGATCGGCGTCGTACCAGCATTCAATTTTGCTTTGGAATAGAGAGGATTGATCGGTTGAGATATCGAACACGAGGATCGGATAGTTACACGTGGGGAAACTATTTCATGGAACACTGCAGCATCCTTGTATAAAAGGACGAGAGTGTTTCTATTTTTCAAGCTATTGGTAATTGATTTTTTTTTAAATATTGATTTCGCGAGTGGAGAAAAGGTTTCCTCGAAGGAATCTTTGAGCGAATGCAAATAGAAGGGTCACGAGGGGGATGAAAGTACGTTATGCGTTTTCCGGATGAACGAGTCGCACCCCCACTGCACAAATCCCTCTCTCTGTCTGTACGCGTATGACTTATTAATCCCTTTGCGACCTCGCAAACAAGAGCATTCGCGATGCATTTTAATTAAACGCAACCTCCACGCCGCGGAACGCTACCCTTGCACGGATGAGCGATCGCGAAAGGCATTCGATAAATGAAACAGAAATACCGTTCAATGCAACAGTCGTACCAAAACCGTCATTAACGGTCCTCGAATTGGAAGGAAAAGTAGTCTGAATAACCCCCGCGATGTACAGCTCCTCATTCTTTAATTACTAAAGTTCGAAAATACGTGAAATGTTTTTTAAATTTCGAGCCGCGGTGCTTCTAAAATGTTAAATCTCATTCGCGGAATTTGAGGATGGGATATGTTCAAGATGCAATCTCTTGCACATTAAAATTAGTGTCTGCCTATTTTTAAACGATTTTATTTAATACATGGTCGAATATACATCAAAAAGTCAAAAATAATTATTTGCTTGTATTACAAATACAATGGTGATATAACGATAGCGATATATGCCTTTTCTTAACAAGACATGAATCAATTTAATACAGAATCAAACGTCGAAGTGAGCGATGAAATGCGATGCAGTATCCGGCCCCACGATTTTATTTAAAGTGACATATCACCATCGTAATTGTAGTGCACAAAAAGAATTATTCTTTATTTCATAGTCCATTTCTGATCAAATTAAATAAAATCGTTTAACTTAAAAAAATTTATATATTTTTATTCACTTAGTACTCACCGTCATTGTGTCACTGTATACATATACTACTGCGCACGATTAGTGTGCACCCAAGTGCAAAGCTTCCCCTAGTTGTTCAGAAATGATTTCATCCGAAGGCAGAAGAAAACGCGTTCGGCTCGCGACGTTGTCTGCGGGCACACGAAGCGCAGTTCCTGTCTTCCGAGCTGCAGAAAGTACCGGCGACAACAGACGCGCGAAGTAGCTACGGCGTCTCGCGGAAGTGTCGATTAATACACGTCGCGGAGACGCGTTCAATTTGCGACTAGGGGATGCTGGCATTATTCACTTAAGAAGCTCACACGCGACGCGACGGTCCCCCGCGAGCGAGCAAACGAGCAAACGGGGAGCGAAGAAGGCGGATGACGGGTGGTGGCGGCAGGTGGCGAGACTAATAGGACCTTTCTTAAGGTCGAGTTAAACCGGATTGGAATATGAAGCGGCAGCCATTTGAATGAGGAACTCAAGCTGCTAATGGAGGAGCCACTTACGGTTATTACATCAGTTCGAACGTTCCAGTCGCAGTTAGAGCCGCGATCCTGCCTGGCCAATTAAGACGCAACGTTTTTGCAAGCTGACGGTAAATCACAATACGAGTTACTCGCCCGGCAATAACACTTTTCGTCACGGCGAACTTTCCGCGCGGTTGCGCCCATTCCGTGCCCATAATTATCGCTGGCAATCATGCCCGCCTTGATACTTTAACTCGCTACGGACGATAAATTCGTGACTGGGAGAAAAATGCAATTAAGGCCCGAGGATGGGAGTAAATTTGCTGGTTTAACGGGCATTTTGATTCAATTTAGCGATGCCCTCTTAACAACGATCTTGATAGACTGACACGGTTAATTCCTCGTGCAAAATAATCCGCAACGACGCTTGATCGTTGGCTATCTATATCTGAACAGACATGGACTGCAAAAAGGGTAAACGAGTGACGTTGCTGATCGAAAATCCATCAACACCTTCTGGAAGAGGTTAATCAATAAAATGACGTTGACGGGGGACATAAAATAGTACATTCAAATTCGATATAGTAGCATACAATAATTGGAAGTTAATTGGATTTCGTTGCATTGATTCGGTCTATTAAATAATTCAGGCATTTGATGGAAAAAGGGCACATACGCCAAAATACCCATGTCAAGAAAAACGATTTCAAAATTTTCATTATAGTATAACTTAATACAATGTAATGCAATTAAAACCAATTTTTAAGGATGTAGTTACCGTATCCTTCAAACATTCTGAAAACAGAAGTCATGATTTGAAAATGATGTGTGTCTTTATTTATGTTTTAAGCAAGTGGTTTATGTGCGATTTTTCCGTAAATAGGGTGAATTCGTAAAAAATTGCTTCTTTGTTTAGTTATTTACATGCAATTTTGTATACATACTTCGTTGCCCATTTTTTATACATCGCTTAAATAAAAAATACAAAATGAAGCGCAAAAATAAACAAAAAATGTTATGTTATAAGTAAGTACCTATTAATTTCTTCGATTTTTTGCAGCAAGCTGTCTTACAAATTAATTTTTTCTTTCCTAAATTAGCTTTTTTCCATGCGGATTCGATACTCGCCTCACTTTCCATATTTCCTTGCTTACAGAAAATACTCTATGAAACAAAAGTAGGTACTTATTGCACGACAGCGCGGTAGTGCGACCGCTCAGCGATTATAATAATACGTTTATTTACGGAAGCCCATTGACACAATAACATGAGAAAGAACAGAAGTAATGTGAGCGCTACGAAGCGAACAAAGAAACATTGATAGAAACCACAGAACATCTAACTTTCCCTAAGAATGGTCATAATCAGTAACCGAAACGTTGGAATTTAATAAAAATTCTCAAAATTGCAATACCTATAGCTTTCATTTAATTATTTAATAGACCGAACCAGTGCGTCGAAATCATCTCTTCTAATTAGAACAATTTTTACGGTCGAAATTCAATTTACATTAAGTAGCATACTATGTACCCGGTCGAATTAAATATTTAAAGGCGGAGGATTCTCAGATATTGTACGATACAGTCTGATGGAATGAACAGCTTCCTTTCGATTAGACAATCGTGCACGCCAGCGACAGGCAAACCTTCCACCGTGCGCAGTTTAACCAGCTGCAGCGTACAAACCTTTTACGCGGGACGGTTTTGAAAGGTGAAAGGAAGTTGGTGGAGCGGTGTCTCGTAAAAACGGTCCATAAAAGTGCTGCTATCGTTACGGAGTGCGTCTGTAACTGACGTGGAGGTCCAGTCCGCTGCAAAAATATATTTTATCCACGCCAGCGCAACGTGCCCCCGCGATACATTACATCGCGTTACGTTTTCTCGGATGTCAACATGACGTTTTTATTTACGTTCGTCCGATCCTCGGGAAAAAAACGTGATAGAGGATGCGACCCAGAACCACTGCCATTACAGTTTCGGCGATATCGAGTGTGTACAAATTCGATTAGGAAATTCTGTTGTAGGTATAAAAAGAATTTACGCGATAAGATTGCGTTCGTGAAATCGTTACGAAGGCGTACAACGAACAAAAATATCATTTTTGACAAATTTACGAAGTAGACATAAATGTGATTTTTATACAGCATAAAGAAACAGTCACGAACTATTTGTCGCATATAAAAACTAAAATTTCACAAAAAGTGGACGTACATTATTCGTGCATGTAGGTGGTTTGCTTTGCTACCGAAAATATTGGCAATCCATGAAGACCTTTGCTTCCATTTGACGCACAGAGCGGACTATTTGCAGAGGTGAGCGCACAGGCAGCAAAGCTGGCAAGAATCCTTCAGCTTATCGGTTCACAGCCGATGAATGATGGATATATTAATTATCCGCGACGAAAGCTGTTCCAGCCGCATCAGATTGACCGACCGATGCTGCTGTACGTTTGCGAAGCTGCGCTGCATACCGAAGTGGCCAAAGATAATAACCAGCCAAAGTAAACCGATATCGATCGCAAGTTACACAATCGAATCGAGTGGGCAGTGTACCGAATATACTCCACGAGTAATTCATCAGAGTTGCATTGAAATGGTAGGTTGAAACTCGAGAGGGGCTTAAAGGTTGTATCCAGCGGACTGATTATAACTGAACGTTGCTCCAATCGGTATCCCGGGCACAGAAGAGTCAACAACCAAATGTGAAAATACAGCAAAGTAACGGGCAAGAGGTAAAGGTGTCCTGTGGAACTCGACTCCCGTCTCCCGAAGTGACGAGGCGATAACGAAAATAATTCATGGAACGGCGAAGACGAATCCCAAGGAATCGTTATCTGTCGAATGCAAAAGCGACGCGATATCGACGAGGGCACCGCGCGAACCAGTTTCTTGCGAGGCAAAAAAAAAGAGGGGGAAATCGACGAGGGAAGCTCGCCCTCGAACGGCGAAACGAGCCACGAGTCACAGGGAAATAGAGAAAGCGACACCGTCTGAAAGCAGGATCGCTGGGTGTATTAAGACGCGAGAAACCCAACGTATCGCCATCGGTTTCGTTCCACCGTTCCTCCACCTCCTCCCGAGAAACTGCGAAATTTCCCTCGATGCTTTTAACGATAAACGCGACGCGCCCCCGCCGTGAATGTTATCTCGCCACCTGTCAACCCTCATACCCACCGCGAGCACCGCCTTATATTCAGCCTTAACGTTGCACTTACCGGGGCTATCAGATGTTACGCCCGAAACGTTAAGGCGCCGCCGCGCGCAGATAATTTGCGAGCTGGAATTCGCGCCTCCGTGAAACCAGCCCCACAACAAGTGTTGCGGGCGATAGGGGATCGTCCCTAATTATTGCGCGCCGATAGTTTCGGGCTCCAGATCGATCCGAAGAACAGAAGGGGAGGAGCGGAGTGCTGCGTCGCCCCTTCAGATAAGACTGACAAGGGCATAATTAATCGGGGAATGCTCGACGCGATTCCTCGCGGGCAATCTCGCGAAGGAATTTTCGCGTTCGTCGAATACCCCCGTCCCTGGGTCCAGATAATAAAAGATCTTCATAAACTTGTCCCCGTTAAAAATGTCCCGTTTTGAGGCACCGGCGGTCGTAAATCATTGGCTGCTCGGAGCTGGAAAGGCTTGGTAATGGGAATCCCTTGCAATAATATGTTTTAACAGCAAACGCGAAAGGGTGGTTACACGTCCGAGGGCGTTGCATTTTCGAGGCTGCGCCAGGACAGAGTAAAATAGCTTTATAAGATAACACAAGTGCGCGTTTTACGCCGGGCACAATTAATTAATTCCGCGCTCTTTTGATGTGCCCATATAAATTACGGCTCCATTCCGCGGGCTCTCAGGCGAGGCGGAAAGGCTGACAGCTTTTTTAATGCATCAAAATCTAATGCGCCTCGAACCCGGCAACATAATGGCAGAGGGGAAAGGAGGAGGCGGAAAAAGGTTAATATTAACGTTAACCTGAGTTCGTTAACTTTTGTGCAATCTGGCCTGCCCTCCGGCGGGCAAAGTGAATTGTTTGGGCACTCGCAGAAAGGGGAGCAACGGGAAACGAAACGTTATTGCGGAAAGAGCTTTGAAATTAACATTTGTCCGGATTCGAGCGCTCGCCCCGGCACGTTGGATCGTATCGAAATACAATAGCGCGCGAGTCCTCCACGGTATTGTAAGAGCGACGTTAGCCTCTATGCAGGGACTAGAGATTTTACGAGCAAACATGTCCTCCAATTCCGCGAGGGGGTACTCAGCTTCGCGTCGCGATGGTTAATTGTACCAATCAAATCGGCTGCGCTCTGGAGCTCGACGCTTTATAAATGTAAATCAAGGAGGGATGCAAGCTTCCATCCCCTCTTATTTCCCTGTCTTATCCGCATTAATCTTCCCTTCTCCGCTGGGACAGCGCGAAAGAAAATAAGATTGATGAGCGTCGCTGCTTAATTAATGCGAGGCGACCGACGTCAGAAAGGTACACCTCGAGGTAGTCGGGTCGAAGCTAAATCGCGACGCCTTGACTCATATTTATTAAAGCTGGATCTTAATAGCACTGTAACCGTTCATTCGGAGCCCGGAGCCTCGGGATGACGGCCGTAGTGTATTTGGGTCGTATTTAAATTGAGAACCGCATGAAACAATGGATCCTGAAAAACGGGAAGACTTTCGTATATCGCAGACCGGCGAAAATGAACCTCCAGAGGGTCGGTCGTTTATTTTTAATGGCCTAAATACCCGCCCTTTCCACCTGTAGGAAAAAGATTTTAGGAAAATTGTTTCGTGCACGGGCGGCAAGTAGAGGTTCCAAAAACTATTTTGTCGTTTTGCTTAATAGCTGAATTTTTTTTAAGCAAACGAGACGTACGTCGGCGTGAAAGAAGGTTGATAGGATAAATTGATAAGTGAAATCATCTAGCGCTATCTGCACGGGCAGTTTGCACTACCTGCACCTCGAAATAGGAGGAATCTGTAGATGGATATTTCTGTGTGAACACGGGCAGCCTGTTAATATCATCGGATTTTCGTTTCTCCTCGCCATTTTATAGACGGCGGCGAATCGGGGAGCCGTATAAAGAACCGATCATGACACAATGAAAATTGAATGCAAATATCGTTGACCCAAAACGAAAGGAGAGCAATCAGTTTGCCGATGAAAAGCGGGGAATGGAATTACGAGTACCCACAAAAGGAAACTACCGAAATGTAAACGGGTTATGCTAGACGGGCACGAAAATCACTGGCTCCGTCCCAATAAAGATAGATCGATCTAACGATACGTGCAGTCTCGTTTGCAGCATCGTTCTCCAACATCCGTAACATCTCTTATGATACTCTGTAAATCCATTCGTCCAAGCGTTTTCGTTCTTTCCTTTCGATCTGTAAACGCTCGTTTCCCCCACTGCACCTCAATAGAGCTCTACATTTATCGCTCACCCGTCGCGCTACGTTACTCCCTGTATAATTCTTCCGTCCGTAAATCTGAATTATTGCGGAACAATAGTGAGGCGCGTAGGCTACTCCGCCCCTCTAAAGTAACTTCTGCCTTCAGATTTATAAGTATCCGGGGTGGCTCGGAATAGGGTGCGTATCTACGCCCCCTACCGACCTTAATTATAGTTTAACAGTTCCAGGCCTGTTTACCGAGACGCGTGGCAAAAACAGCAGCCGCGTAATGCCTTCCGAAGTTTCGCTACGCGCGCCGACGTTTCCAAGAGGCTGGCGAATTTCCGACGCCAGGTGATGGGGCCGTGTCGCGTAGTTTTATGCAATCAGGCGCGTCCTCGAATCTCGCTGGCGGCGGTGGAACGGCATTTCCAACTTCGCGTTTCTTCCGCGCGAAAAAGTGATTTGGTCCGGAAATTATTTCGTTGGTCGCGCCGGGTTGTTGTTTAGAAGAAGTATAATTCCACTGTATAAACACCGGTCCACTGAATACGTGATCCTCCTTCAAAACACTGCCACGTTCGTTCCACTTCGCTTTGCACTCTCCATTCATCGGGCAGCCCTCGTCAAACCCAAGTCCAACCGAATAACCACTAGCTTTCCATCCGCCGCCAGTTTAATAACATAATAAACGGCCACGAACACGCTAGATGGGTGACGGCAGAATCACGAGCAATCCCTAGGAAAAAGTGTACAGCATTGGGGGTGATACAGTGGGCAGGTCGCGGGTGCGGAGAAAAAGTGGTAACTGGGTTGCGGGCAACGTTCCGGTGGCTAGCGCGACTTTTTCCCCCGAAAAATGCATTTCAGCCTCGACAACTTACCTAAGCGTAAAAACATTTGGCAGCGGGAGAGCGGTCGGCGGTCCAGTCGTCGCCCGCGGAAATCCACAGAGCGACGCGCCGTTGCGCCGCGAAATCTCGCGCGGCGAACGACAACGTTCGCTCTCGCGTAAAATTCTCGCGACCAAGGTGCGACGCGAGCGCGTTACAGTAATCGGAACGCGGAATGTCTATGGGCGACGGCTTTCAGCGCGGAACGTTGCAGCCGGCCGCGTGAATCTCGATTCTCGCGGGGGAGCGACCGTTCGCACTCCCGTCGCGGGCGGAAACTCGAAAGCACGTATTTCGTGTCCGATGATAATTCTGGAATAATTTAGCTTTCGCGGTGGCCCGTGGAAAAGATACGGGGGCTTTCGGAAAAATCGTGGGGAAATTTAAGATGCGTAAATCTTATCCGCGTCCCCCTCGTTTCTCTGCGCTCGCCCAACCAGAGAATAGCTTTATCCAAGGATACCCCCGGGATTCAGAGAACGGTTCGCCTGGTTTTACGTCGCGCTTACCATCGATTCTTCGAATAGAGCCCGCTGCTAACGAGTGGTAGGTAGAAACGTGAAATGCTTGTGTGCCGGTCGATCGAACAGATTAGTCCGTAAACACGCTTCCCTCGGAATATCCTTAATACCAGACGGCGATGGATGAAAATACTCTGTTGCTCGCGCGAATTTAAATAGTTTCTGGCGAGCAGCTGAGAGAAAGGCGAACGGGAGGGCGGAAGCGTGTCAAAGAGCCTCCCCGCGTTGCCCAGCCATTCAAATAAAGCGCGTACTTTTCCAAGAGGAGGGCGTCAGACGGAAGAGCGTAATACGAGTTTTTCACTGTCCTCCTTCGACGATTCGACAGAATTTCTCCTTTCATCTGCCCCTCTGTCACGACTGCCGGGCTGTTTTCTTTGCGACGCGCTCTTATGCCGGAGCGGGCAAACAGACTTACAGTGCCGGCCGAAAAGGGTCTGCTCATTTATGCGTGAAGCGGATGCGCGAAGGAATTTCCCTTCGTTGCAGAATACCTCCGGATTCTACATTTTGCATCGGCACTTTCCAAGGAGCCATACAAATTTTATGCTGCTTAAAAGCACTCTGCTATTTAAATACACCATAAGACGATTATTCCAAAACCACGCACTTGAGCGTTTTATATTTAAAAATTCTAGGCTCCCTCTCTTAAATGCGGTGTTTCGGAATGGAAGTTAAAGAGGATTCAGCCGAAAGCATTAATAGGTAGGTACCAAACTGATCCACGTTCTATCTACAATCAACATTTCGCCCATTTTTTATCAGCCCCTTTTTATCGCCTCGGGATTAGGATAATCGCGTGCTCGAATAAGGACAGCCGCTTTTTTCTCGCTCGCCGGACAAATTGTAAAATGTTTCTTGCCCCGCAATCACGAGATAGGGGTAAAAATATACCTAACCCGAGTTCCTCGGGACACCGGTCACGCGCGCCACGCTTTATTGGCCAAAAAAGGAAGCCCGCTTTTTTTCCCCCGCAGCCTGGTGACTTATTACGCCGCCCCGAAGCTTTTAAAGTCCCCTCTAATCGCCGGCCCGATGTACGAGTTTCCCCGTTTCTCTTGCTTACCCTACATCCGATAGCCTTGTCCTCGATTTTTCAAAGAGTCAAAGGTCCGAACGCTTTTCTCGCGTAGTGCGCCCGTGTGGCTTTACTCCACCATTCTCGCAATCGATTCGTCACTGTTCCTGCATAAATAAGTACCATACTATAAATTCGATCGTTTTCTTCGAATTCGAAGATGAATACCTTCAGAACAATCTTTCAGGAAATACTCTCCTATATCCGTGTAATTAATTAATCATTTAATATCGTTTGCACTAGGAGAGGTTACAAAGTAGAAAACAAAATTGCGAGATCGGGGAGGCGTCGTGGTGGCCATGTAGGGGCTGCAGGAGTTGCAAGGGTTGTACAGGGTGGGTTACCTAAGAAGGCTGTCTACAGCAGTAGATATGCACGAAATGTTATTCGCAGTTAAATCTTCTTGCGGCTGGTGTACATGTACACATGCTAATCTCGAGTAGATGCCTATAGTTTCATTCTGGAGTAGAGCCACGGGCGCGTCACACGGATGCAGCCTACCGTTAAACGGCAAGATTTAGTGCCTCTGTGGCACGACCCGCTGCTACCCTGGCATTATCCCGCCGCTAATCCGCGAACGAAACGAGAACTGTTTTTAAAAGTATTCCTTAACCCACATCCGATCCGATCAAAGGCAGGGAGGCGAGCCTTAAGTCAATGGGCCCAACCGAGGACCGAATGAGTAATTAATCTCTCCTGATCCTCTTATCTGCATAAGCCTGGATTACCGACTGCCTAGCGAACGAGACATCGATGAAGCTTAGCTAGACTAAGCCAGTGGGCAGAAACAAGACTATACTTGCCCGCCTATTCGTGTTTTCAAAGTGCGTATATTAACAGATCAAATTGCTCGCGTGCTGCCGATCACGGGCAGCTTGCGTCACGTTCTATTTCGTGGGGATGATCCCTAAATTCAGCCATATCGACATGAATCGAGGTCGATGGAATCAAATTCAAATTTAATTCCTTTCTAGAACATCTAATATTGGAAATACAGCCTATCTCTGCTAATTAAAGCTACAGCTATTAATCTCGGATCAAAGTATTTAGAATTGTCTATAGCGTTTCAAGCATCCATTTTCGAGGAACTCCCTTTGCCTCGTCGTGCTCGAAGCATTGCTCTCCAACGCGCGTAGCACGCGTGAGGGTGCAATTTGAAGCGCGAAGTTTCCGAGTATCAGCTGAAAAGTAAGTTGCCGTTACAGGTAGCGCTGTAATAAGAAGAAACGGGATGGGCGAAAAACGCGGGACATATTTCACGCGGTTCAGCTGCAAACGGGCCGAATTCCGCGGTGAAGCGATTCCGCGCGCCCGAGCTGCCTTGATTCGCGTCGCCAGCGTTGCGGCGCACCGGTGATCGTCGAAAGGCGTACACTTTTTCACCGTGGGTGCTCATTGTTTCCCGTCCATAAATGTCACCGGTGACGGGGGACGTTCCGTTGTCCCGCACTCCCGCAGTCCGCGCGGCATTTTAAACTCTCATTTATTTTTCGCGCGTCGAAAACGCGCCAACGTCTCGTCCCGTTGCCAATAAATCGTCACGGCCTCCATAAAGCGCCGGCACGCGGCAACTTTCCACTGTGATCAACGCGGTAGTTTCGCCGTCCGGAGATTAATTATGGGACGGGCTATCGCGGACGTACAGGCAACCCTAATTCGATCTGGATGAGTGACGGCCTCGCTCTTAATATCGCGGACGCCAGGCGAGATCTCGGTCTGGGTGTCAACGTTACTCTCGTCAACGACGATTCCGCTGTTAACTGTACGTCGCTGTTGACGGCTACGGAAATAGTAGCTCGGAGGATCGCAATTGTACGGAACGTTTGGCTAATAACCTCTTAAACTCTTCACACGAAGTATATAGAGTGATGTTAGAAATATCATCTGATACTCCTCGCGCTACAAATCTTTCTATTTTCGTAGATCTGTGCGTGGCACGTGCTGGCTACAAATTACAAAGCATTGCATCGTTTCGTCGTCGCTAAATCCTCCAACATCCATCCTTAAATCCGTCAAAATCTTCGCGCAGAGGGATCAGCCATAAAATGCAGCGGTTTTGGTACCACAGGGATGCTATTAATTTGCCAGCAGCGATTCCGTGGGCGTGCGTCGAACTTGGCCCGCGATGCGTGAAATTGCGGCCGCCGCGGGCGATCGGACACGACTACAACTCCGAAAATTTTAATTTCGCGTTCCCATCTCGAGTGCCACCGGTGCCGTTCGCCGTTCGATCGTGTCAAGTTCGAGGCACCAAACCAATAGCAGAAAGGAAGTTTAATTTATTCGAGGCAGATTCCATTCCTCGCTAAAGATCTTCGGGCGAGCATGCCGCATCACTGAACAGGGAAATTCCGCATTACTGCAAAGGTTGTATTTAGTAGCTCGACGCGCGACAGCTTCCCCCTTTCTCCTTTCCAATGAAAACTACAAACAGAAACCAGCTTAATTAAGACTTGAAATATAATAAACTATGCGCGGTGGAGCGCGCTAGGGAAACTCTGGATTTTCCCTGGGGTACAAAAGAAACGCTGGGTATACGTGTTTACACGCTGATGAAAGGGGGAAAAATTTACGCGCGACTCGATTTTGCCAACACCACCAAGACAAACCTCCGCGAGCGTTGTATAGGAATGGCCCGAAAGATTTGATTGGAACGGCCGTGG
Source organism: Andrena dorsata (assembly GCA_929108735.1). Classification (NCBI taxonomy): domain Eukaryota; kingdom Metazoa; phylum Arthropoda; class Insecta; order Hymenoptera; family Andrenidae; genus Andrena; species Andrena dorsata. The sequence continues at coordinate 56,313,257 of OV815489.1, forward strand.
AAACGCGGGGGCGGCAAGACCACGCGAACGAGCAAACGAACGAGCGGAATCATTGAATATTCAGCTGGACAGATGAACCGAACGGATCTGCCCCTGAATATTCAAACGTCTGCTGGTGACGATAAAAATTATTCCTGATGAAGGGAAACCGCCATATCTCGGAGATCACCGCCGGTGTCGCCGAGATACTGATTCGCGGCTGCATTGATTGCACGACGAATCCGAGAACCCGCGTCTTTCATGCGTCCTCGATCCGTTGAAAACGAGAATCATTTGTAAATCCTCTACAGTTGAAGCCCGAAACAAAGGTGCACCAATGCTTCGCTTTATACTCTGCTCCATATTCCACGATCCCCTCTAGATTCTACTCAACATTAATCTTCTTACGATATAAACCTGAAAAGATCAAGTATCTCGCATTTCTATACACCGGCAATTCGAAATAGATATAGATATTAGTACTTGAAGCCAGAGATGGGCAAAATTTTTATTTAAGTAAAATTTCGAATGGCGAATAAAAGTTAAAAGAAATTATTCCCCGCATGTGAAATAAAGCTAACTCGGGCTATCGAACGAATGACGAATAGTTTTTTCAACGTCATTCGTTATTCGAAATTTTATTTAAACAAAAATTTTGCCCATCCCTTGAAACTTCCCAAGTCCTATGGAAATGCAATCATCCCAACATTCGCCTTTATTCGAAAGCGTTACTTAAATATCAAGCTGCGATCAACTGCGCAGCTTTAATAGAGAAATGTCGAGGGACACGGGGAACAAAGCCGAGTTGGTTTTTTTTTTTATGTTAACCGCAGTTGATAGATAGGGGGGACTTAGGAGAGGCCGGGCCGTCCCAAGTGGTATAGGGGGCAGGAGCAAACACCTTGAGGGCATTTCGCCTTTGGCAATAGGTGGGATTAGGGCGTTCAGGGCCGTAAGGGGCGCCATGGTCGGTGGGTCGGCGTAATCAACTGAATGAGCAAGTGACTCTAGAGAACCGCGTAAGCCCGTCGGTAGCTAGCAGCTCGGTCCTCTCTCCGGTGTGGTCATCTGAATAAACCATGAGTGCTGCCTTAATGACGGAATCGAAGCTACAAACGGTCGTGCCGTGCTTGGATCGCCGGCAGCTGGACGACATAGGTGGCAGAGATAAATTGCGGTACGTACTACGACGTGTTACTCCCCCGCCGAGAAAGCCGAGCTTACATCGGCCTGACTTGATGCAACGCGTAAGCGTGACTGCATCGATTCGCGTGACACCTAGAGAATTATCGTCGCTGGCCACGAATCGCTTTTCGACTCGCGAGCCACGATGTTCGTTGCGTTAACCGCGTGCTAAATTACCGATCATTAGGGGGAGGGGCGGGGGGGGGAGGGGCGGGGGGGGGAGGGGCGGGGGGGGGGGGGGGGGGGCATTCAAGATCGGTGGCTATAAGGTAGGTGGTATTTTTTACCGTTCGGTAATTCTTATTCTCTTATTGAAATAAGGGAATAAATACAAGCATCGAGTAGCATCATTTGTATATATTTGTCTGCTTCTTTTACTTCATTCAAGTAAGAATAAAGTGATTTCTAAGGAAACATTAAATTCCACTTTGTACTCCCCTTGTCCCTGTTGCAATAGGTCTCCCGAAGTTCGTGCGACCCGCGCGAGGAATAAAGCAACTCGTGATCGTAAATCGCAAGTGGGTGGATCACGCCCCTCTATCGTGTAAACACCAACTGCCAGGCGAAAGATCCTCATTTAAATAGATTTCTTTCGGGGTGCCCATGCGAGCCCTGTTTACCTGCTTCTTATTTATCGCCGGCCGTGCAGTCCTCATTAACCGGGAAACTTCATATTGCTTAAATTACCGACTTAATTGTCTTAAACCGGTCCGCTGCGGAGCATCAACGGGAGGTTCGCCGTAGCACGGACTTGTTGGGAAGCAGCACCACCCCTACGAAATAATTAAAATACTTCAATTAGTCCAGTCCCCCCCCCCCCCCTCGCCGAACTTCGTTTTCTCAGAGCCAGCGTTCTTCAAGTAACTCTGGCGGAAGGAAAAAGTTGCGACGAATCGACTTGTTCGCCCCGGTAGATACCTCTTGCGAACAGAAGCATAATCCATTTACACCCGACGAGATCGGCCGTATTCACCGATTGCGCAAATATAAACAACAGATTCTCTCCACAGCGAAACGAAATGAGTCTGGAACAACGCCGTTCGTTCAGCGAGCTTTCTTTCGCACGGTAAACACTTTCGTCCACGGTAAATTGCAATGAATTCCAGCGGACGTTCCCACGGATTTGCCTTCGAGAGGCGTCAATACCGGCACGGGAAACAAATTTACGATGCAAACGCTGCGATGTAAATTGACGTTGAAAAAAAAAAACTGTCTAGTCGCTCGTGATCTGAATTAACTGATCACAGATTCCAATTACAGCGAAATGTTAATTCACTCGCTGTGAGTGCTACTTTGATCCCTTCGTTTGGATGGCTCCTGTCTCCTCGGACATGTCTAGATTAACCGTATCCCGTCTAGGAAGATGAAATTCGCCCAATTTCTCTGAGTGTGTATCTTTAAACCGTATCCACCCACCAAGTGGTCCAATTTGCCACTATCCCGAGGAATCACAGAACTCGTTCGACACTAATTCTCCGCGAGACGTGGCCCAATAACGTTCTTTTCCAACGCGGTGCTGTTAACTGTCTACTTGCTACTATCGCGGCAGCTGCGTCTCTGGCAGCGTCCATCGTTAGCCTCGAAACCTGGCGTACGTATATTACAGGCCAACTCAAACATAATATCCCGAATAGCACTCGTAACTCTCTGCCGCTCATCCCTCGCCCTATACGCCGACTGAACCTAACCGACCGCCAGCCACCCCCTGGCCTGTAGTTTGACAGGTGTTTAATATTACTTGAAAGTTTTGCGTTACGTTCCGCGGTACAACCGCGATACTCGCCCGTGACGAATGTGTCCAGCCACGCGGGCAGCTCGCTCCCGAACAAGGGAGGAGGAAAGGCCGAGAGGGCTGCTGCTCTGTGCTCTATGCTCTGTCCGACCATGGAGCGAGGGAAGTCGCTGGGGGAATATTTTCGGGGCATGCGTCACCAGTGACCCGAGATTTTCGTCTCACCGATTTAAGTCGAGCTTCTTCCACGACGCGACTTCGTGGCTACCCCTGGCTGGGTAGAGGGCGATCCTTTTGATCGTTGATTAATCGGTGAATTATGGGCCGCAGGGGGATGAAATTCTGGGGAAAAGCTACGCCTCGCCGCTGCTCCCTGGTTGTCGTGATTTACCCCCTTAGGTAACTTCTTCAGCTTTTGATTTCATGGAATAATAGAGGGTGCGAAGTTATATTTAGGATTCAGATGTTACGAGGAATGTCCCTCTGATGAGAATCGATTGGGGTTTGTCACGAAGTTTATGACTTATTTTTAGCGCTAGGAGAAGCGTACTGCGATGCATTTGAATTTCTGTTTACCTGTACGACTGTGCACCTGTCTAGCTCTTCCTGCTTGTAATTTAAAAGAAATGCCATTAGTATTCTGTCAAGAATTTTGCAATTGTTGCGTGCCTTTCTGATGCAGAAGTGGAAAGTTTCTACGTACACGGCGTTGGTTTCCAGCGACAGAGAGCGTGTTTATAAATTTGCATATGGCGCGCGGAAGCAAATAGTCGGATGACGGAATCCAGGGATGTTGTCTCGCGACAGAAAATCTCCCGCAGGAAGTCAGGCTTCTCACTTTGATGGCGGAGTCCCGTCCCCGTTGCTCGCGAAAAGTAACACACGCTTTGTACAAATAGCTCGAACATTGCAAATGTTGCAATAAATCTTCGTTAAATAGCTCGATTCGTAAAACATGCAAGCGAGCGCTTAATCTATCCCATTTAGCATTCAAAGTGTCCAATCGTTCAACGTCCCCTACAATTTGCTGTTCGATCTGTCGCTGTTAGAAAATTGCACGGGAACTCCTTAATATAAATATGCGGAATGCCGCGTTAAAGGCGGGGATCGATATCGTCGCGACCTCGAGAATGAAGAACGATCGGTAGATTGCACGGCTCGCGGCCGTCTGCGAACTTCGACTTTCATCACCGTCGCCGAATTTAATCTCGTTCGAATGTGGAGGGCTGATGCTCGACAAACGTAATTGGCAAACAACTGCGATACGACTTTGTCGACAGAAGTTGGCCAACTTCGGGTCCCGCCTGCATAAATAATGCGTCGCGGGACTTGCAACTTTTCAAATCGCGACGTCGCCGGGACGTCGCGCGGAACCACCGGAACTAATGCGTAATTTATGAAAATGCATGGCGTCTTCGACTTGCACCAGAAGTAAACGACAGAGAAACGATCCTAGCTGTGGAAGCTTCCGATCGTCTCATGAAATTCGCGACTTCCATCACTTCAAACGTGAAATTCGATTAAAGGCCTGAGAAGGGTCTAAGGCAGCGCTGCACAAGGAGCTGTTTTCGGCGCCTAGCGGCGAGCAACCCATCTGTCCCGTTGCTAAGGTTAGAATCGGTGAGGAGAACTGCAGTAGTGCACGTGCATTTGGTATGACTTGAACCCAGCCATATTTACTGATGCTACGAGCCTACGTTCATGCACATACACTACTGCAGTTCTCCTCACCGATTCTAACCTTAGCAACGAGACAGGTGGGTTGCTCGCCGCTAGGTGCCGAAAACAGCTTCTTGTGCAGTGTTGGTCTAAGGGAGCTATAATTAAAATTAATTTCAGTGATTAATTTATTACATGATTCCGATTGTAATAATGCAACCAGAAAGGAGATATATCAAATTTTTAAGTATTATAAACCCTTTACAACAACTACACTATGTAAAAAAAATATCTAACCTCGTAATGTTTACAAATACTTTTCTCGAAACTGACTTTTGGCCCTTCTTGCATCCAGCAGTACACTTCGCGCTGGAATTAATACCTGCGAGAATCGAAGAATTTCTAAAATGCCGAGGCAAACTCAGAAAATCAGTAGGGGCAGTAATAAAAGAATATCGCAATCCGCGTTGCTTAGCGTTTGCCGTCACGTCGAAAGGAAAGTGGAATTAAATTAGGGAATTGTTGCGTAGTAAAATGATTTGACAGGAGCAAGGTTCAGGTTGAGATTAAATATGAAAATTTCGTGGACAGCATGTACTTTAGGTAATCGGAGAATGTTATGTATCGTTTCAATTCATTTCGCATTCAAAGATAACGCTTATCTCGCTTGTATTTTTGCGTCTAAGAAGCCGGACATTCGGGGTGCCCTCGGGCTATTATCCAATTTACGTTTAAGCACGTCAGTTACATGTAGGCAATACATCAGCGAAGTTCTATGCCTCGTGAATAACATTAGTACAAATTCCCTGAAACATTACCAAGTTAGAAAAAACAGGGAAGTGAGGAAAGGGCAAAGGGAAATTCACGTTCGAAGAGAAAGTTTTTTAACATTCATAAAAAAATGTGGAACATCGACAGTTTACATTTAACAGGGGCATTACTGTTAGTGTTAACAGCCAGTGATGAAGTGCACTGCGGAAGAGTTCTGATAATAGGGGCTACACCGTCGTACAGCCATCAGGTCCTCTTCCATGGGATTAGCTCAGCGTTGCATAAACGGGGTCACGAGATAGTCCTAGTAACAACGAATCCTACGAAGGACCAACTAGCCAACTATACGGAAATTGATTTAAGTATCGGGTACAAAACGATTAAAGATGTCAATTTAGACAAACTCCTGTTGAATTTTAGACGCATGACTGTGCTAGAGGTCTATCCCGTGGTATATGAACTTCTAACGAAAATTACGGAGTACTTTTACGAGAACCCAGAGATACTAAAACTGTACGCAGCTAATAGTAAGGAGAAATTCGACGTGGTCATCGTGGATGGCTTGGCAGGCTACGGGATCTTCGCTCTGGCTTACAAGCTGAACGCGCCCCTGATCGGTAAGCGAAGCAATTTGACACTGTTACATCATTCTCATACTCCACCGCAGTGGCGCACTCAGGATTTAATGTTGCGCATTCAAAATTAATAAAATTCATTAGATGATAATAGAAAGAGTTTGGAACTGAATTTTGTGCCAAGTGATAGCTTATGATGAGACATCCATCACGACAAATGTTCAACTTGAGGTGGCAATTAGTTTCTGATATGGGAGGTGAAAGAAGTGAAAATTGATTAACGCGTCAGCCCATACGCTTCGATATAGGTATAGACTTTTATGTCATTCCGATAATTTAAACAATTATTTCCAGGGGTTTTGCTGACTGCTAACAACAAATTTGAACTTAGATTTTCCAAATTCACGAAAAAAAAATCAAGAAATATAAATGTCTGCGTAGTAGGTGCGTTTTTAATATATCGTCTACAATGTTGAATCGGCCATTTGATTTTTTTTTCGCGAATTTTGAAAATCTAATTTCAAATTCGTTGTTAACAGTCAGCAAAAACAGTGAGAACAATTCTTTAAATTATCGCACTGACATAAAAGTCCATACATCGAAGCGTATAGGCTGACGCGTTAATGAATGTTCACTTCTTTCACCTCCCATATCTCAGAACACTAATTGTCACCTCAACTTGAAAATTTGTTGTGTTTGATGTCTCATCATAAGCTATCATTTGACACAAAATTCAGTTCCAAAATCATAGGCCCAAAAAGAGGCTATTTCTTGGGTCACTCTTTATTTAAAGAATAAAGTCCAGTTTTCTCTCCTTTTTACAAAGCTTGTTTTTGGGGGGTGCTGGGCCCCTTGGCTTCCCTCGGGGTGCGCTATTGCTCCACCGCGTATATGTATCGCGGGCTATTTCGTTGCAGCGCGTGAACCCACGCTGAAGAGCCTCCCCAGATATAAGGCTACGATGCAAAGATATTTTTAACTGTATTAAATCCGTAACGATAGTTGCCATCTCCGAACCACCTCAGCTGTACCATCAGTTCTCCTATGGCGCGCCGATACTGCCATCGCATCCGTCGAATTGGGAGTACGCCGACGGTAGATACACGAAGTTGTCGCTTTGGGCCAGAGCGCAGAACCACGTCGTTACGCTGCGCCTACTCTATCAATGGCACGAGCTGCAAATAAAGAAGCAACAGATCATCGCGCAGCGCTATCTCGGAAACGATATACCGTCAATCTTAGACATCGCGAGAAACACCAGCATATGGCTGGTAAATACCAACTCAGTGCTCGATTATGCCAAACCGTTGCCACCGAACGTCATCCCCTTCACTGGCTTCCACATCAAGGATGAGCCACCGGCCTTGCCCACTGTACGCATTCCTCGATGCTCGAGCGAGAGCCCGTAATGCTGCGGCTTTAACTCATCGCCAGGTTTTCTGCAGGAAATAAGGGACTTCCTGGAGAACGCAACCAACGGATTCATTTATATGAGCCTGGGTACTAACATCAAGAGCTACTTCATGTCGGCAGAAACGATGCAGGGCATTCGCAACACCTTCGCTAGATTACCGTACAAAGTTCTATGGAAGATAGATACGAACGACTTGCCAACGCTGAAGGATAACGTCTTCACTAGCAAGTGGTTCCCTCAGCAGACTCTCCTTGGTAAGACTACCTAATCCTGACCCCTTATTGAAAGATATCGGGTCTCTAGAAGCAGTTTAAGGATTTATCGCCAGCTGATATGTATTGGGAATTAATTGCAGCTCATCCGAACATTAAATTGTTCATCTTCCAAGGTGGCCAACAAAGTACAGAGGAGGCTATACAGTACACCGTCCCTACCGTAGGAATACCTAGACTCTTCGATCAAATGTATAGGATCCAGAGGCTAGAGGAGTTAGGAGTTTGCAGGGGTCTTGATTTAAATAAAATCAACGAGCAAACGTTCTACGAGACCGTCACCGAGGTGCTTAATAACAAAAGGTAGTTCGTGCCGTGTTGAGCGTGTTAATAATGAATCGGGTAAATCGGTAAACTTGCGCCGGGGGTTAATTCGAACGCTGTGTTGCGTGTCTTTCGAAGTTTGCATACTGTTGGAGTTTACCTGAAGTCAAGCTGCTTAGCTGCAGGCATTCATTGTGTTCGAACGTTCTGTAAACAACGCTACACTGATTGACGGTGTACAAAAGGATCTGGTATTAATCGACCTTTAAATTCACAAACTAGCGTGACTCACGCTTAAGGAACTTCATTTCTAGGTGGAATACGCAGATCTAGTAAACACTACTATAAATTTCAATTGTAGAAGTTAAGCGTTTAGGAATGGCCTTGATGCGAGGGTGTTACATAGGGGGCGCCCTTTAAGTAGAGTCCGAAACATAGAAATCGCGGGGAGTCGGTTACGGCGGCTGGCCAGAGCGCGCAGTGGATCCGAAGATTGCGGGTTCGAGTCCCATCGCCCCAGGCTCACTTTTTCTCCATATTTCTACATATTAAACAAATTAAAACAAATCCCACCCCTACCCCAAGCTTCGAAGTCGTTCGATGCAATCATGATTGTGCAGTGGTTCGTCTCACGCAACAAAAAATCAAATATAAAAATGAATGTACGAAGGGAAAAACTAGTTTTAAGCGTTCACTGTGAACATAGCAGACCTAGGGAGTTGGGGGTCCAAGTGAATTCGATGAATCCGAGATGCTTTGTTTCTAGCTACAAGACGAACATGCTAAAACTGAATGAGGATATGAAGGACAAACCGTACGATACAAAGGAGCACGCAATATGGTGGGTGGAATACGTGATGAGGCACAAAGGGGCATCGCATCTTCGATTCAGCGGAGTAGACGATTCCTGGTATCAGCGATACGATACGGACGTTGTGGCATTGCTATCCGCAATTTTGATCGCCGTGGCAGTGGTCTGCGCGATAATTCTCGCCCAGATCATACGATACAGCCGTAAGTACTGGTTGTTACTCTGTCCGACAGAGCAAGTCTCCAACACGCACACGGACAAGAAGGTGCAGTGAACGATCGCAAGCGTACTGTGAACTGCAATTTGTTTCCATCGAAATTCATAGAATAAAGAAACCTGTCCTCATTATCTAAGGAGAGCCTCAAGTATATCTCCTTCTTATCTACACACACGTTCCATATCGCGCGCATATAAATGAGAATGTCGTTGCGTAACCATATCGTCGTGAAATGGCACAATTTCGCGACCTAATTCCACCTTCGAAAGTAAATAATCATGTATTCCGTTCGAAAGTCCATTATCCCAATAATATACCACGTTCGCTACGTTACACAACCAAGATACCACGGTGCTCTTATCTTCATTCTGCATCCTATTACCTATTTCTGCGTTCCTCGTCGAAAATACCGTGCCCGATGCTTTTCTACCTAACCAACCTTCTTTTAGCGAGCAACAGTTTCAAGAAGCGACGGTGTAGCGGGAACGCGGGGATGAAAGTTCCGTGCGTGACGTCTCGCGAATATCGGTGCTGCGAGGTGGCTCTGCGAAAGGAACGGTATCGAGGAGCCTGTCGCGATACAGCTAATCGAGAGCCACTCGAAGACGACGAGGTGTCGCGCCGGCGAGAGCGGCAAGTGTTCCACGTGCCGGCGCGGGGACGCGCTTCCTTTCGCTAACCCTACTCTCGGGGTGCTTCGGATTCATCAGCCGTGGTAACACCCCGGCTTACCCGGCGCAGCCGACTTAACCCCGGCTCGATGGAACTTTCAGGAAGTAGATTACCTTGGCTGGTAGCCGTCGAGGCGGCTCACGTACACGGCCGCCGTAGACAAGACGATCTTCAAAGCGGCGAACAGGAATTCGGAATTAACATGGCGCGGCCACGTCTGCGAAGTTTTGCATTCGGCGTCCCGGCGAAACGGCGCCGTCGGGCTTCGATTCGTTTCGGCCCGAGGACTCGCCAACGGTCCCCGTAGGGTTCGAGAGGAGAGTAGAAATCTAGAAATTGCGAGCAATTGTTTCACGGGAAGTTTCGATGAAGAGGAGACGGGTTTTCAGGTGGCGTTTGTTTTCGAGGATCATTCGAGCTGGAGGCCATCGCGCGATTCGACGGGAAGAAATACAGCTGGAAAGCGACTGTTGCTGGTAAACGTTTCTGGAGATTAGTACAGAAGGAACTCGGATTAAAGCAGCGACAATATTGTTGAGACGATTGGAAGCGTGCGCGGTTGTTGGTATTGCAGATGGAGAACGATGGGATGTACTGAACGGTAGATGTTGTGCTGCTTTGATTTAAGAGAAAATCAACAGCTTCGTATCACAGTTTAGATTGAGAAGAACGATGATAGAAGTTTATAGAGTGATTCGTGGTGAAAGTGGAGAGGAGCTTGCCCTTGTCGTGAACATCGGATGGAGTACCTTCAGAAATAGACTTCAAGTTCATTCGGAGCTTGTCTATAGGGCATCGAGTAGATTATTAGAGCATTATTGCCCTCCTCCAATTAGTGAGGAAGAACTGCGTCATTGCGAGTCCATGACACGGGACAGAAGAAGCAATTCTTGGCAAGCGGGACGAGGACGAGTAGATTCGAAATAGGGGCGCGAAAGGGTTGAGAACGAGGACAAGGGGAGACAAGTGGCGGTTGCGCGATGCGTGTGCTCCCGGCGTTGCACGTCAGGGGAAGTTTCGTCTTTGCGTTAACCGTGTTGCGCGATGCATTATGCAGGGATAGCAAGTCCTAAGAAACGCATGTGGAGAAGATCCTTCGTCGTTCCGTCTGTCTACTCCGTCCTCGTCCCGCCAATCGCTGCGGCAATCCACGCCCGTCTCTTTCCACGAAGAAAGTTGCCTCGCCGCTCCGTGCTCGGAATCGACGGAGGTATGCATAATGATTCAAAGTGTCGAGGGCAGAGGATCAAACAGGCCCCCTTAATTTTCGAGTTGCTGAATCTTCTAGGCGGGCTCTCCTAAGTTAATCGATCCGTGGCACCCAAAGGTGATTGCCATTTAGTCCAGTGTCGCTTGAAATTTCCTGCTTTCTAGTAAGGCAGTTTCTGGCTAGCTTAGCGAGCCAATTATTCGACTATGTATTTTGAATAAGCTTCCCCACTGCAACTTCATGTTCTTCCATTGAGAAATCCTAAGGTAAAGACTAGCGACGCAGAATACTTGACCGGGTAGGTCCGAGTGGACGCTGTACGCGCCAGGCGAGAGTCAAGGGTCCAAAGGGACAACTAGAACCTGAATCGTCAGAGACGATCGTGTTCGATAAACCTGTCATACTCGCCAGTCCGATCAAAAATGCATACTGGCACGTTGCTGGTCTCGCCGATCGCGTTGCACACAATGCAGCTGGATGCATGGAATACCTTGCAGCTATGCAGCACGCTCGACACGCGTGATACGCTGCACGTGTCAGCCCTCGCTCTGATCGGCCACGCAGCTCGATTTATGTACGAACCCTATACACGAAGCTCTGCCGTAGATATTTCGTGGGAGATCGGGCGCGTTCCAAGGCGGCGATCCCCCACGCTGGTCTCGATTCCGATGATTCCAGGTGTTGCCAGGTATTATCAACGAATTCGAGGATCAAAGATTTATGGAATGGTGAATGTTTCGTCGATTGCTTCTGATTTAATATACATTCGATTAGTGTGGTGGGATTAATGATTAATTGGAACCTTTGCAAATTAACTACCAATTTTTGTTTAAACCTGTGAATATCACGTGAAATGAATCTTTGAAGCCATCTTCATCAAAAAATCTGTAGAACGTTTTTTCTTCGTCAAGAGAAGACTTTCAATTAGCTCATGCGTTCACTCGCTGTACGATATTTCCACCATAAATAGTATAAAAAGTGCTTTTTACATTTGGGGGAAAAATAAGCAGATGGGGAATATTAAAAAGCTGGATTTCAATCGAATGGATATCTTTCATGTGTCTTTCAGAAGCATGCTGCACTGCTGCGATAAGGCAGAATCAGGTTGTATTCAACGAATGAACTAATAAGTAACATTACCTGTTTTAACGTGCAATATCTACCTTCCATAGAACTAAATGTATTTCCTGCAAATTGGATCACTGTGTTTATTTATGAGGGAGTAAACGATTTACCGTAACCGCAGTAAATTGTTTAGTTGCCGAAATAACCGCGGTATGCGCTTTTAATTTATATTGTCGCGTCGTTGCGGAAACGAGCTGTCGCGAAAAACACGCAGCGCAATAGAGGAAACGGATGGAATTCGCGGTATTTTTTAGGAAAAATTAGCACATTTCTTTACTGTAGTTATCAATTAAATTCGTTGTTGAAACATAAAATCAGCAATATACAAGATAAATATTTAATTCAAATAATGTGAGACAAAATATGGTCAGATACTGCAATCTTTTCTTTTTGTCAAGGATATACAATTCAGACTGACATAAATATATAAATACAGCGATAAGAAAAGTATACCTAATACGGACAAACAGGTGACAGAATATCCTACATAAAAACATGACTCAAGTTCTATTTTTAAAAATAATCCAGCAAAAGTATAATACATTACTGTCACCACGTGATGCGACAATTATTTTCAAAATACAAAATTATAAGATCAGTTTGACCACACAACCGCGTACCACATCCCTGCCCTTTGAAAATGAAATACCCCTCGGTAGCGTGCCTTATCTCAAAGTGCGTTGTATCATTACTGCAAAGTTTGCAGCGCGGAGAGCCAGCGCGGTAGTTAAGAGGAGAATGCAAAAAGGGGACAGGCGAAAGTAATAAAAGTGACCGTGGTTAAATTACAAACACGCGGAGCTTGCAAGAACTGCAACTCTGCGTACGAGGCACATACATTTTCGATCACGTGTCCAGGTGCAACTGCGTGGTCAACGTTTCGCACACCATTTAACGTCATCGTAATTTCTCCTTATTATCTTATTATTTCCGCACAATTTAAAATAAATTAAAATTCCTTCCTGCTATGCGACATACACTGAGAAGTAAAGTTCCTTCCCGTCAATTTACGAACCCCTCAAACAGCATTGTACATTTCCCGCGCGTCAACAAAATTCCATTTCCTCCTCACTGACCCGTACACGCAATTTTTTCCAAGCGTTCAACACCCCGTAAAAGTAATCGCAGCTGATGATTCGTCCGTAATGGCGCGCAACGAAAAACCTGTCGCGCCCAACAAACACTGGCACAATCAGCAGAAGGGGACGGGGGTAAGTGTGGTGGACCCGGAGGTGCACCTTTACGTATATAAGTTGTACGTGTCGCCGCGAATGGACCGAACACTTTTGAGGCGCGCATGCGGAAAAAAGCGTACGTGCGGACCACGGGCATATGAAACCGCACGAAATTGTTGCTCCCCTGACGGAAATAGTGTACGGCCCGGCTTCCGGAATTTCGGACGTTTTGCGACGTTCATTATTCAGTAGCAGCCGCACTTAAACGAGGCCACGTAGACGCGTGTGATGCATATGCCGCAAAGGAGATGCTCATTTTTCTCATCCCCGCGTCCAACCACTGTCCGTGAATTCCGTTTCTCACCCTCTGTTGCGGAAATACGAGGGAATCGCTGTTTAAAATTTCAACATTGATCGCGTGAACGTAACTTGTTATCAGGGACCTGAATTAAATAAGTATAATATACAGATTTTTAATAATCCTTCTGCAAAGTCTAGTTATTGTTATTACTCGCAATTACCGGCAGGCAAAATTTCCGCGACATCGAGAGTGTCATGTAACTGTTACAATATTGAAATAGATGCACGTTCGTGAAACTTCAGATTAGTGGTAATGATATCGGAACCATGTGTACGTTATCGTCGTATTAATTATACAACAGAGATTAGTGGGAATTAGGCAAATGTACTTTCGATTGTTTATCTTTATTTCAAGATTTGCCCTGATTAATTGCTGGGCTTCTGCGATGTCAACGCTTTATACTTAAAGGCTTTATTGTTAATTTTTCGTTGTACAAGTGGAATTTATTTCCGCCGATTAAACTATTATTATACAATTATTATTTTACCCAGGATTATATTTATCGTCCTGCTTGCTTACCGCTAAAAAACATGTAGGGCACAGGTGTCAGCATTCAGGACGCCGAAGAAATTGCACGGGAAATCGTAAAACGGTCGCACGAAATCCGAGAGAATTTAAGAAGCGGACAGTAAAATAATTTAGAGAGTTTCCACGGTGGTTGTTTGTCGCTGGATTCTACCATCAAACAACGTAATCCACGTGGTACAGATTTACGCTTTAAGCTGTAAGCTATGAAAAGAAGCGGCCCGAGAATTACGTTGGAAACGGCGCCGACGGTGGTAACGGATTACGGTAATGTTCGCGCACGGTTGCCAGTAAGATGGAAGCTAAGAGATTATCCTCTTTACGAGAACAAATGTCTGGGACATGAGAAAATTTGAAAAAAGTCCGATTTAAATCGTTCCCTGTTTCGAGGACTGAGGCTCCGCGTTACGCACGCGCCGAGCGTTCTTCACCATTGCAGATAACGATTACGAAGTTCCAGGTGCATTCAAACATTTTCTATGGCCTCGAAACTTAGCGTATAAAGCGCAGAATCCACAGTAAAACTACTTGATAACTCTAAATGTAGAGTATAAGCTGGGGGTCTGAAAATATTCCTTAAAATCTGCGCCACGTTGGACATTATTCAAAGAATTCCGAAGAATATCGTTCAACGATAAATCGCATGTGGTACAAAGCTTCGCGAAATCAATTAAACTGCCAACAATACGCACATATTAGTACACAAGTCCTGTGTACAGAGTAGCACCGTTTCCGTTAGCTGTTCATTCCAACTGATCAGGTTTAATACGTTGCCAGATTCGTACGATTTACGTATGAATTAAATTAAATAAATGAACACAATGGTTAGTGGAATCGAGAATATATAACCTCCCCCCCTCCCCCCCATAAACATGACTCATGTATGAAAGAAGCTAATTCCCTTTAATTCTTGAAAAAAGTTCAAATGCAAAGATTGTGAAATCATCTTTCCTAATTCCAATTGTATCTTTAATTCACGAAAAAGATTAAAAAAGTTCTCACGCAAAGATTGTGAAATCAACTTTGCTAATTCCAATTGTATTCTCGTTCTCCGTTAGAACACTGATTCCTCTGTCACTTTTTATACTTGACATTCTTTTATTGGCCACAAATCAATTCAGTGCTCAGATTTTCTGCTTCGCTTTTAAGGAATTAGCGGACGTTGTATAAGAAAAAACTATGAAGTCGACTTAAAACAAAATGTTCCATATCACTATAGTGCAGGTTGCTGAATGTGCTATTAATCTATTACCGATTTTGATTCGTTTAAATTACCTCTAATAAGTATTTATTATTTTCCATCGTAAAACGAATTTCATACGACATTTTTAACAGAAGATGTCCCTCTTATAAAAGTTTTTGTGTCAACTACGGGTCTCGCCCGCTAATTTCTTAAAACCGAAGCTGAAAATCTGAGCACTGAATTGATTTGTGGCCAATAAAGGAATGTCAAGTATGTCGAGCATCCTCATACTAGGACTTCGGACTACTCGCAGCACTAATTTCTCAAACAACTTCAAAATTCCCGGATGGTGCTTCTATACTGAAAATTCTACTATACGCAATACAAATCCCGAATAGCAAACGAAAAAGCTCCCAAGGAGCTACACTACTCTAACAAATATAAAAAGCTACCGAGCACCACCACGTGGGTGGTTTCATTTTTCGCCACTCTACTCAACATTCAATTTGCAAGAAAATAGGCTCTAAATTTATCTAAATCTATTTATTACTTAAGAAAATAACTCTAAATCATAAAGAATTTACTTAAGGAATTTAAAACGAGCGATTCCATCGTCAAAGTAAATTTCATAAAACAAGATAGTGCATTCCCATGCTAATTACTTTGAATCTGAAATTTGCTCACCCTCAATTGTCTTCTTGCACATGGAAATTAATTATTCTATTGTGTACGCAACGAGTGACCTTTATAAGAAAGGAATTACGCCTTTATCATCATTTAGATATCAAGTTACTTTTAAAATGTTGTATCAGAAAAATAAAAGAAACTCAAGGCAATACAATCGTCGCAATGACGAAATCGGAAGGGCAACTGATTTTTACACTACGTATTAAATAAAAATGATCAGAGCTGTGGAGTCTGAAAGTATCAGACTTCTTCGCTACATAAAAATTAGTATTCAGCCGTATTGATATTCATACCAATACCTTCTGAGCTGCTGTGCACCCTTATGTGCACTATTAATTAATATCTTAATCAATGTACGATCAATGATAAACATTCGCGTTTATCTTGGAAATTATGATTATAATTTGATCCTATTGAAAAGGCGCGGTGTACAAGAAGACCCTAGCCCTCGTCTAATAAATACATACACAGCCAAAATGTTACAATTCACAGGCATGGCTACCATACCCGCGGTCATTATGCTCGCCAAAGCACGTATACAACCGGTCACTCGTGTCGATTTGGACCAAACGTCCTACGACATGATTGAGTGACCAGAGGAACTATAATGCATGCGCACTCACATTTCGCTGAGCCCCGGTGACGGAGACGCCAACACCCCTGCTACTAGTCAGGGGAAGTCATCAAAATGCTCAGAAGAAGTCATCAGACTGCTCAGCTACCCCCAGACTGTAACGAAGGAACAGTACACGATTGTAATTTCTTTTTAAAGTTACGATTGTTTGAACTCTAATAAAGAACCACGGAGCAATCAAAACTAACGAATTTTTTTATCATTTAAATATTTTAAGGAAACAATTAAATATTAAAAATTAAAATTAACAAAAGTTTCGTTAGTTTTTAATTGCTTGGTGATAACATTCAATTTTTTTAATTAAAATTTTTTTTTCTTTCTAAAATTTTGAGGAACGAATTCTACTTTAATGGAATTGAATGAACTACATAGATACTTACATTTTTCCATTAATATTCTGCGCACAAATCTTGTCTTCAGCTGACGCAGTGACTCTAATTTCCGGTAACGAGTTTCGCTTTCAAAAGTAAAAAAAATAAAGAAATACGTAGACTACCAACGCGCCCCAAAGATTCTAGTCTCGCGATTCAAAGGTCAGAGCCGCGACGCTCGTGAAAGAATATAAATTGCGTAGAAAACACTGACTCTACCCTCGCGTATCCCCAAATTGTTAACGACGCTCTACTGTGAGCAACTGTGCTCTTCAAAACGAAAAACTTCGTACGTCATAAACACTGACTCTATTTGGCCGCATTGCACGCGGTCACAATCTCTGAAAAATAAGTAGGATAGGAGGGTGGGGTGGATGTGGTTCCATCGAGCGTTTGTTGCGAGGAAATATTGTTTTTCTTGGAACCAGCCAAGGGACTTTCGCTCCTTGTTATTTAGAATACAAGGTGTGTTGCGAAAATATAGAATGCTCGCTCGATACGAGCAGCTTTACATTTCACACGATATTATCCAAAATATATTACTTCAGAAATAATTATTACATTTAAATGAATCATAGTAGTGGCTCTCATCATTAAAGTTGTAAGCACGTTCGTGTTATTCGAATAATACTTTAAAATATATCACGATCTTTATAAATATCCAAAATTCATGGCAAGAATCAAAATTCCTTAATTATTTATACTTGAATAGCATGTCATTGATCAACTACGCAGTTTCTGTGCATACAGAACAAAACTTGCATCCAAAACCGAAGGTAAATGCAATTACAACAGCTTCACAGAGATAGATTCTTAAAAATCGCTGAAATATCGTTGAATTCTACGTAAACGCGACCGAGATGCAATAGAAGTCGATCATTCCAATATTTCGTAAACATCTACGGACGCCATTTTAAAATTTTTAAACAAATCTGATTAAAATTATTCAATTTATCATAATTCAATCTTTTCCCATTTCATCCGGATATTAACCGACTGCAAAGTTACCCATCACCCTCACAGCCAACAATGATTCAATAAAATAACGAGAAAAATACGTATACCACACGTATTGCTATCTCCTTTTTCCAAGGAATGAAACCAGACGCCATCCAAGAACCGTTCAAATTAACCAGCAAGTGTCATGGCGTCGCCTGCCCTCTGCTTTCGATTCCAGCCTCAACGTCTGCAACCGAACAATGCTACAAGTTGGAAACAAAAGCATTAAAACATTCGTAAGGCAATTATACATCAAATAAACTTGAAATATGCCCGAAAAGGGATGTAATTGAATACCGAGACACGATATGTATGCAGTAAATGTGCAGAAATATCGGTAAGGCAACGAAGGGAATACGCGACGAAGATCTACAAACAGTTTTCTCGCGATATTTAATCCATTTCGGGACGAAAGTGTATTAATAGTAGCAGCAACTAACGATAGAGAGTAAAGAAGAAGCCTAATAATGATTGAGAGTAATTATATGACCATAGATAATGTATGCGTACCATTTAAATACGCAGCCAGCTATCGAAGCGTCTTAACTCAGCAACGTCCACGGAACGAATGACCCCCGCGCCCTGCCGCTGTACCTCGCGAATATTAGCTTTGGTGGGGGGAGAGCAGGCAGCCGGCAGGACTCGCGAGGCAATACACGCGTACGTTTTTACGAAGTGTTGGGATATCGTCGCCGAGCCGTGTAAACAGAGGTGACTTCCCAAGCTGGCATCGTTGAGTCATAACAAAAGTCGTTTCTATGCACACGTTCTGCTACAGAGAAAATAGAAATATTACGCGTAACATATTTCCTTCGTTTATAAAATATCTAGCATCTTCACACAGGAGTGTACTTTAATTAAGCTTGTGAAACTTAACACAGATGGCTTAGTAAGTATATATTCGAAAATTACTTACGTGATATACTTTTTCTTATTGCAAAACTTTTTACAAGCTTCGCGATACATTCGAGAATGTCATGATACCAATCCCGTGTTCGCATCGATACATAAAATGAATATTCATTCTGTACACAGTGAGCCACGAAAGTAGACGAACGCTCGCTATTAAAACTGTAATCAATAAAAATATACATGTTAGACTTAAGTTCTAAACGTAACGTTGTAACTACTATAAGACACAAGTATTGAGATTATTTTTAAATGAATCGGATAATATTTGTAGAAGTTATGAAACATTTATTGCAAGGATGTACTGAAACAGGGTCACAAAAGTGTTTGAACGGCATTAATTATATACACCTTATTTTAGATTAATATTTATTTAGGTTACATTTGGCTCTAATTACTCTTTTCAAACGTTGTCGCATGATGTGCACTAGGTAGTTTTTCAGTTATTTTAGATTCGATAGAATTCCATACATCTAAAATCTTTTGTTTTAAATAGTACGTCTTTCAAAGTTGTTGGTAATTTTTTAATCTCCTGTCGATTTCCGTCTACAAATATTCGATGGGCCGTTAATGCCCAGGCTTTATGGGAGTGTATGTAACTCATGCGGTGTATTATAATCACCATTCTTGCACAAATCCGGCTGTATACTTGTGGTCATTGTGTAGCTGGAAATGAAATTTTTCCAATAACCCCAATTTGGTTGCACTTTCTTCTAAATAGTTTTTTAAAATATTTGAAAATGTATATTTATCTAAAATGCCATCCATAAAAACGAGATTTCCAGTGGCTTTTGCAACCATACACCCCCACAACATCACGGAACCAGCGCAGTACTTTACAGTCTAGGACGTACATTTTTAGTATTCATTTCTGAGTGCGGTTTTCATCCAAATATAACGCCCTCTATCCGAACTAAGTACATTAAAAATGTATTAAAAATATATTTGATTCGGATGAAGATCGTGATGTTTGGAGAAAACACAACTCAGAAATGAATACTAAAAATATACGTCCTAATGAACTTTTTTAATATTAGCGAACAAAATATCTGTTCCTATTATAGAAAATTCTTTATTTTTATATTTTATAAGTTCCATACCAACTAGAACCTTTATTTTTAAGAACTATTATTTTTAGGAACTTGAAAAGTTCCCAGGAGAATTCTTGTAACCCAAAAAATTTCTCGTCAACAAAGTTATTCGTAAACAAAAAAAATTATGGTCATCGATAATGGTTATTCGTAACCAAAAACAATTTCCATCATCAATAATGGTTATTAGTGACCAAAAAATATTTCGATTGACAATAATGGTTATTCGTAACCAAAATAGATATCCGGCATCGATAATGTTAATTCATAACCAAAATCATTAAAACAAAAATATTAATTCTTATGTCATAACTTTTAATATTTGGGTTATAACAGTTATGGTCCCTCGTTAAAACTAAGCACTTGTGCAAGTTCTTCCGCGATATATGCAATTTTAGATTTAGTAGCTTAAACTTATTTTAATGGAAGGGAGAAAAAAATTTACGTTTATATAACAGCCACTTTGGCAGGTGCCATTTATTATTATATGGTAAATGTGGGATTTTTTATTTCGTAATATTGCCACTATGGCTACAGCTGTTTGAGTAGCTCGAAATTCGAGTCGAGCCGGGACTCAATTTCCGAGCCGAGCCGAGTACTCGAATGAAGCGAGCAGTTGGAAACAATCGCATGGCTCGAACGATCCACATGTTTCGTTCGTCAATCGCTACCTTCATTATGCAATCTACTCGCTTTTTAATCGAACCGCTAGCTTTAATCGAGTCGCTCGGTTGTTTCGAGCGCTCGGCTCGGATCGGTTATTCGAACTGAGTATATCCCGGCTCGCTTGTTCCGAGTACTCGAACAGCTCTACACTATGGTCTCTTTATATTTAGCAGATGCAACGGTCAAGCAAAAGTAGCGTGCATAGTGAGCAGGTAGTACCAACAATGATTGTCATTGTTAGTTATTATATTAAAGAAATTAATTGTAAAAATACAGTTGCTCCATAACCGATATCAATATGTAATAAAAAATATAAATTACTTAGTGCCGTATTTCATAATGGTCCTCATCCTGAGAGCGGTTCATATTCTTGTATTCTTTTTTTGCAACGTCAAAAATGAAAAGAAATCATACTTTTTAAGCGATTTTTTTAGCTTCGATCCGCTGTTTGCTTGTTGTATGTTTGCTTCATATCTGCAAACTGGAATTTAACCCAAAACTTGGCAGGTTATGATTAAGTGACAGCAAAGTGACATTTATTGGATAAATTCTGTTTTCGACTGGCGACACCTACTGGCGTCTAGTGGAGGAGGAAAACGTGATGTCACGAAAACTCTTAATCTTAAAAGTATCATTTTGATAACTATTAATTTAGAATAAATCTTGTATCTTTTAGAAAAACAGCTTGATACATTAAGTAAAACGACAAATGGGTTCGAAAAAAAAATTATTCGCTTAATCATGTTAAAACACCGGGATTATGTCATAAAATAAGATAATAAGGCCAAAATAGCTGCGGGGACCTGTCAATTTCGCTATCTTTCATGTATAGAGACATGGTCGCTCAGTGTGCTTATGGATAGAGGGGGAAGGGGGGAATTAGCTTATAAAGCGGCCAGGCTGGGGATTATCCAATTACACGTTTTTCTCTCAAGTGTTTTCATAAATTCACCGACCCGACTTGACTATTGCCAATCATCCGGTGCGCATACATATGTATTACATATGTCCTCGAGATGTGAACGGCGTATTGTTTCGCCGAAACCTGTTAATTAAATAGCGTTGCCCGGGCTCGAGGGCGAGCTTTGGAATAGAACACGCCCGATGAAACATTATCGAGATGGCCCCATTGAAGCAAAGTGCACCCTTCGTTCCGTATGGCCGGAGAACCGAAATAAATTACCGCTCGAACGCAGCGAGACCCTCGCCGATTCCAATTAACCATGACCTACCGCACCGTACCAAACGAAACGTCACAAATGAGCAATCGCCGCGTCGACTCTACTGCTCGATGTACACCTCCTCGACAGAGCTTCAAGTAACTTCGAGGGTGCAAGCTGACGAAAGAAAAATCCGTGTAAAAATTGAGCAGCACTGGATATGACAGACATCTACTTCAATCCTTCCACTTTTTTTAAATTTACGAATTTCTAGAGAATGGTAAATGAACGACAGCTCGCGGGGCTGCAGATCTGATTCGTAGTAAAGAAACGATGACTGTTTCTAGCGAGTGGACTAGATAAACTACCAGACGAGGAGTGCAACCGCCTCGAGGTAGGTACTGGAATCTTCGTGTAAGCAGTTTTCAGGGGCATCGCCCCGCGTAAGCTTTCCCCACGAAATTGGCTGGTTAGCAGGCGGATAGGTAACCAGGCCTCCCTAAAATCCAGCCACCGCCCACCGCAATCACTTGTTTTCAATCCATCCCTTACAAGTTACACGCTGACGGCAGCGGATGTCTATGACGTCGGTCGACCGATCGGGAACCGACATACGAAAACCTTGATTATCTCGGCGGCTGCTCCGCCAAGTTTCCCAATCACTTACGTACCCCGATTACCCGTGTCTGTTTCACGGCTGAAGAAACCTCCCTTCGTATTGTCGTTACGCGATTACGTTACGGGAGAAGCATACCACAGTGTTTGGACCACGATATTAAAATGAGAGAGTTATGCGCACATTTATGTATCCAAGTTTTTCTTTGTTAATTCTTGTTGCAATAACTAAAGCATTCCATGTCAGTCAAAGTGCAGTAACACTGAGTAAACTGATTATCTTATTCTAAGAAAAAGGGAATCCGATCGCCTCCCATCACCTCGCTTAATTCCCACGAAAATTAATGCGCCCCTAATTGTCGACACTCCAGGGAACATTCACCCTGTCCCTCCCTTTTTTCTCGAAACACTACAGCGCGCTAAATTTTCCACCGACCCCATCTAGCAGAAGCACACAGACGTCACTGACGCAATACACGTTCCCCTTTTTAATTCCGTTTCCCTGTCGACATTTATGAAGCTCCGCTGTTTTAACCAATTAACGCAACCCGACGATGACAGTCATGGGAAATATAACGCTTCGTAGCGCGACCGTGTTCGGTCTGGATTCCGTGGAAATCGACACGAACAAGGAGGGCCGAACCTCGGGATCGCCCGTGGCAATTAAACCGGAGAAAGTTTGGAAAAATATGAGACACGGCCAGGTTTAACGGGGCGCATGGGCTAATCGTCGATGGCCCGACGATGTCCAATTCTGGGATATTACGGATGGACAGGAATTAGCGCGGCACAGCCGTTCGTCAAATGTAATTTACCGTCGTGTATTGCGGAGGAGCGGTGACATTAATGGCCGTCGCAGCGGTGAAGTTAATTATATTTTATTGCAAATAATAGTGCGCGATATTACTCGGATACACAACGGATGGTTTAGAGAACATCGGGATACCGGCACCCTTGTGGTGAAATACAAAAATGGACCATGTGGCTTCTTCTCGTAGTTCCATGTAATAAACCGAACGACTATCGTGTGTAATTAATCCTCGTTGCTATATTGTCTGTGTAATAACTGACCAGTTCTACTTTTACTGTATCTCGTCACATGTTTTCTTCTGCGCATTCATCCGCAATCTCGAACACGCGAGTTTAGTCATCTGCATTGCACGTCCCGTGTACTATAAAGAGAATACCGGTATTATCTTGAATTAGGGCACCCTAAGTCGTTTCAGCGCGGAATTTGCAGAGGAGCCAAGCGGCTACGTTACTGCGACACCAGTGTGGGAATGAAGCGATGGCTATGGGCATGATTTAGGGAAGCGGAGTAGTCATTCTTTCAGTGGAATAAGCATATTCGCTCGACGACCCATTCATAACGAGCGGCCATTTATAATTCAACGCAGGCACGATGCTTGCAGGTATAATTACAACTCAACCCTTGTACCTCCGCTATCCTTAGCCACTCATTTGGAAGGTTCTGCGGTCTGCGTTCCTGGGAGGGAGGTCGTTCCCTTCACCCATCCTCGTCGACATTTCGCCAGCCAACTCCCATTGCCACTCATCAGTGGACAATGCCTGAAATGAAGTATTAACGAGGGCACAGGTGCAATATTCATGGCCATTGTTACTCAACACTGTGCGCGAGATGATAGGTGCAACATCCACGCGGGAATAAGTCGCATTCACGTTTCGCGTATTATTATTCGTGTCTAATAATCGTCTTTATAAATCGCCCTTACACGAAGCCGGTGGAAAAGTTCGTCCGCTCGCTGTTTGGAAAATAGTTTGATTAGATAAATCTGTAATATATTTTTAATTCTAATCTTCGCACCGACCTAATATTTTTCTGCGAACAACAGGCGCACTGTAAATTCATTGCTGCGCCACATAGATCTCGAGTCTTCAGAATTCTGTGTTTTATCCGTCAATCGGGAAGATTGCAGCCATGTATCTCGCGAAATTACGATACGCGGGGTTCGCCGTTCAGGTGTGCAGCGTTTCATTATTCAATTTATTGGACAGGTTAATAAGGAAGTTCGGTCCGCGCGATACTTCTGAAGCATCGTGGAGCCTCGTAGAGCCAAGGAGAAGCTGGCGGGATAGGAACCAACGGGAGAGGAAATTCGAAATTGTAGCACAAAGCTCCGTTGCAATCAGGTCCACGGTAATCCTTGCTCCTTCAAGGACATCCATGTAACCGTGGAAGTGAATTATGTATCCGATGTGTCTTGTCGCTTCTAATGGCGCAGTTGTATCGACGAGATATTTGCGAAAGAAGACGACAAGATATCTACCCCTGCACCCCTGCTTCGCAGAGCATAATTTACTTTAATAATTCACATTGTGTCAAATGAGGACCTTGTAACAAGAGAGATGAAACACTGTTTATAAAATTATTGATTTGACTTACCATTGAAAGAAGAAAACTAATCGAATAATATATATTTTCACACAATAAGTAGGGGAAGTAGGGGCGTGATGGGGTAGCGCGGTAAGATGGGGTATCTCCCTAAACCCTAATTAAAAGATGCTAGGCACGTGACAAATACATCATTAGGAAGTCATTGTGTTATAATATTGTGGTCGCTGGCAAAAGTGAGTGGGGGAGCATGCGTTTTTTGTTAACAGCTGTGAACCGTTTGCGTGCTGCGTCAATGTTATTTCGTATGATAAAAAGATTTGAAATAAATATATATTTAAGAACGGTAAGTTTATTATTTTTCTTCTGTGATAATCTTCATTTCATCTATTTTAAGGTGACATATTCAAAATTTCAATATTTCTTTATTTGTTGTGCAAATATATTAATCTTTAGAAAACGATACTTCGAGGCAAGATGGGGTCCTTGATACGGGGAATGATGGGGTACCCATTAGAGGTTAGGTCGGGGTAAGTCGGGGTACCGACTTAACCCCTAATGGGTACCTCATGAATCCCCGTATCATGGTTGTTCATGTGAAATTAAGCAACGTCATCGTTCCCTATTATAATTTAATTAAAATAAATCTCGTTATTTTTAGTTCGAATTTATAAAATGGTCAGAACATATACGAAATCATGTCGGTACCTCATTTTACCCCATTTTCGGTACCCCATTTTACCCCGCTGTAGGGGCAAGACAGTTTTTTCCATCTGGTTTTATAAAGTTTAATAACTTAGACACCTAAGACAACCTGACCTCAGATAGTCCGAAGTGTGTAACAAATGTTAAATCATTAACTTATAGTTGTATTTGGAGTAATAAAGACTTAATTAATAGATACAATCATCACTTTATTTGCATTTTTCCTTAGCTTCCCCATCATGCCCCTAGTTCCCCTAGGTAGTAGTTATTGAATTGCTAAGTTTTCATTTCAATGCTTGACGAATTCTCCAAATCTGGAGCAGCTTCAAAATTGATGTAGATTTCTTCTACATATGTTACACCCCGTAACTCAAAAACTGTCAAAGATGGAGCTGCACCTCTGTTGCTGCGAGGACATCGAATAATCCTAAAAGAAAAGAAGAATACATTAGCTGGATGTCACTGAAGTTTCAAAACACATTATCCAGCGTTTTCTCCGCAAAATTACAGGACCACGCATCAAGGTGCCACGAAGAAGAGGACGGAGAACGTACCACCCAGTTTCAGCGCGAATTTGGAGCCCGACTTTTCCCGCTGATAAATTGCGGCCGACGAAGGCGTGGAAATTGCATACGACACGCTATGTGTGTCCCCGGCGTGCAGTAATCACGCTCGAAACCTTGGACATAGGGGAGCGGTGGGCAGGGGCTGTTCGATGAACGAAAAGAGGCCAAAACGTGAGGATCAAAGACAACCGAGGGGGAGTCGACGGTAGAAGGGAGAAGGAAAGAG
Organism: Andrena dorsata; assembly: GCA_929108735.1. Taxonomy (NCBI): domain Eukaryota; kingdom Metazoa; phylum Arthropoda; class Insecta; order Hymenoptera; family Andrenidae; genus Andrena; species Andrena dorsata. The sequence goes on from OV815489.1 coordinate 56,339,369, forward strand.
GAAGGAAACTTCTGTCGCGAGGAAGAGAAGGGAAGAAGCCGGAAGTGGATGGTGCGAGGGACAGACCGGTGGGGGAAGGTTGAAAGGGGGATGGCGAGGGGGAAGATACTGGTGGCTTGGACGTCGAAGAATTCTCTCAGGATGGGACTCGTTAGTCCTTTCACGGCAGACTTACGATCTCTCTCCCACCTCGGTCACACATCATGGCTCGAAAGCGAAACGAACCGCCGCCGCGGCGAGAGCGTTCTCTTCCTTCCGTTCGAATTGCGCTGGCAATCTCTTTGTCGACGAGCCAGCGTCTCGAGGCTATCGGGGAATTCAGGGGACGCCGTTCCAACACCTCGGGCAGCTTTTGCTAGCGAAGCCGCCCGACGATCGGGAAAATACTAACGCCGTAACGATTTCGCGAGTTGTTAACGTAACCCCGTAGACCCAACCCGGTAAAATTCCCAATTCAATTTCCAAATTTAATACGGCGACGAGAAAGATTCCATCCCTCGGGCTTCTCCCGCAGCAGACGCAACACGCCGAATAGAAGCTGCAAGATGAATCACTTAGAACCGTCACTCGAGAACTACGCTGGTCCACTGTACGAGAAGTTTCACGGCGCTACACTTCCGGGCCCCGCAAGTCCTTCAAGTAGCTCCGAGCACTTCAGAGTCGAAGGGCTTGACGAGTTTCTGTTTATTTTTTTCACCGTCAAGTGGGCAGTGTACAGCTAGACTCTCAATATACGAAGTGGTCCTACGTCAGCTGTCACTCCCGCTCGTCGACTCGCGTGCAGCAGGCGAGCAGGAAGCTTACCCGATCTCCCCGCGAATTACACGGCATATTTTGAAAGAGTCGATACGCTCGATGACAGCCGCGGAAACTAAATCATACTCGGGGGAGGGGGCTCGTGCTTCGCAGATCTCGCGGGGGCCGTGGCCACGAGCAGTAAGTTGTACGGAACTCTGGCTAGGGATTCGTTCGTCCTCGAAGGCAGGGCGATTCCCTCCGAGCGACATATTCAATCAGGATATCAAGTCTGCCGAGTTCTCGCGCGTCGAAGCTTGTATCCGGATGAGTTTCGGGTTCAGGGCGGGGAAAGTTGGACCAGTCGCCAAGGATGAGCGCAGGCTGCGAAGGACACGTATCCTGGGCGGCTAACACTGTGGAAAAGTACGAAGGGTAGGAGATCCCTGTGGATGGAGGAGGCGGTGGAAGAGAGAGACGACTCGCCAGGCGAAGATTTGATTTATATGTTAATCGCGGCCGATGTTGGCAAGTGCGCAGCCCCGCCGTTCCTACTCTTTTACCCCGCCGTAACAATCCACGAAATATGGCGTATAAGTAGACAGTCCTGGGCCCTGGGACGCGATATTGCTAGATAAACGAGGAATACTCGATCCCTCGCGATTTTCTGCCACCTTCGAGATATCTTCCGATCTTTGGAAATACGTACCTATGTTTACATGAGGCCTGACACTGTTGGCACAGTGATTTCGAGATAATCTATAATAAACTAAGCATCGCCAGAAGATTTGTATAACACTCCGATTCAGTTTCGTCTCCGACAGGAAAACGAGGCAGCGGTATAGAATAGGGCTCTAACGAATATTCGAATAATCTAAGTATTCGAATACCACAGAATTCGAATAATTTCTTCGAATATTCGAACTTCGAACCTTCGAATATACGAATATTCGGATCTATCGAAGTTATGATTGCACCGAATACCAATGTGAACATGAGATATTTGTTCACAGTTTATCGTGAAATTCTTTTCATATTGGCCTTTACAATTATTTGTTTTTCAATCGATAAATTTTTAACTTTATTAATCTTTGGTAAATTTATATATTTTGAAACGAAAACAACTATCAGTTATTAGTATTATTATTTTTATAATAATAAGTGGACAACCCCGACGGAATCGGCCAAGGGCCCTCTCCTCTAGGCCCACCCGTGTCCCATCATAAGCGGATGACAAACAGTATAAGCAGCCTTTTTTGTAGGAAGCTAAAACTCCGTAAACGATTTTGAGGTACTATAATATTTTTATTTTTCCTTCGTAATTCGTGTCCAGAATTTTGGGAGGTGACAAATTCCAATTGTTTGCACTTTTGAAGAAAAGGAGGGACCTCACCTCTGTTAATTCGTCGGTGGAGGGGGTACCTTCGCCGTCTTAACGAGGTGGAGGAAATGTATGTACAACCAGCTGGTCCCAAAAACTAGCCGGAATGATCGGACAGAGCGTCTCGCCAGGGTCGCGGTTTATGACGGAATTGCCCCGAGAGTCAGCGGTGGTCAACGGTACACACAGGTACCTACGGCTGGTTACCAAATGACCACCCGCCGACAGAGCAATATACGGATTAACTCAAAGCGAAGAAAGTCGAAATTCCTGAAAAAAACGGGACGATGTCGATTGCTCCCTATTCGTCATCTGGCAGCCAAATGTTTCCCGATGAACGCTTCGAAAATAAGCATTGCCCGATTGTAAAGGAATAAAATGAATTTCGCTTCGAAAAATACGAAATTGCCGGCTGTAAACGATAATGAATTTTCGCTTCGTTCCAAGTCCTCCTTTATTACATAAGACGGAACAGTTCTCTTTAGGATTACATTATATTACAGTCTTCTCTCGATATGTTGCCGTGAGTCGGGACCGACGACACCTATTCCGAAAATATTAAAAATGAGCATTACAATTCAACATATAAATATTTTTAATACACTAGGTCCCTATATTTAAATAGAATTTATACTTTTCGTTGCAAAATTCATAGAACCAATGATTAATAAAAGTCCAAATTCATCGTTTGAAAAACAAATAATTGTAAAGGCCAATATGAAAAGAATTTCACGATAAACTGTGAACAAATATTTCATGTTCAGATTCCTATTCGGTACAATCAGAAATTCGATTGATCAGAATATTCGAAGTTCGAATATTCGAATATTCGAATAAATTATTCGTATTCGAAATTATTCGAATTATTCGAATATTCGAATAGTCGAATAATTAGAGCTCTAGTATAGAAAAAGAAAACGCATTTACCTGACCTACTCGAAATTGGTCGATAAATATTCGAATGACATTTTAAAGCCAAAGGAGAGATCTCTCGTCCAAACAGACCGGTCCTCGGAAATAAACTATCCATGCGGAATATTTAAAAGTATTCCGTCCGAGATTCAACAGCACTTGTCTGCGTCTCTTTGAAAACGTTGCTACGAAAACCGGAGCGGTCCGGCCGATCGTAATTCGTAAGGTCCGCTTTCAATTCGTTTCTCGTTAAATAATTGCGGAAAGAATTTCTATTAGCAGGAGGTCCCGCGGAAAAAAAAAGGCGGAGCAGCTATTGAAAGTCGACTACGGCCGAGAACTAATTAATTAGCAATGAGCCGGGGCGATGTCGATGGAATTCCTCAATTCCCGCTACCAGAGAACTATGAAACTCGCGCAATTTCTCCACGACGTCGTCTTCGGTAATCCTCCTCGGCGCGCCGTCGAACGGATTAAAAGTTTCGGCGGCGCGTAACGTCAGGTCGAACGAAATTAATCGACCCCTCGGGAGAGAGAGAAGCGGTTTGTCGCGGCGAGTGGGAACGCGGCCGTGCTCGCGCACAATGTCCAACTGATTTTCTTTTTAACAGCAGCGATCGCCGAGATACCGTTTATTAATTCCAATCCCAGATGCAATTAGAAAAGGGAATCTTATCTCCACGGTAAGCTGTCCTAAATGCCTCGCGGACTTTTCCGCTTATCCAGCGTCCCGATTTTTCACAGATAAACTATCGATTTATCGATGATGCGCGCGGGCTACGAGACCAGCCGCAGCCAGTGCAATAAATCGCGCGTGGCGGTTGTAAATCATCGAAGGTCGGACAGCGGCTAAGATAATCGGAGCGGGAGCAAAAATCCGAATGAAAGCGGGGCTGGATTAACCGGTGGATAATTGCTTTCGGAGATTAAGGAGATACGGCGCGTTAATCTAGCCAGTAGCTGTTCACGGCCACGATACTAGGCTCCCCTCCGCGTGGAACGGAAACGACGTCGGGCCGCTGAAAACAGGCTGCTCGGGAAAAGGATACGGAACGGAGGATGCTAGGTCCTGATGAGTCCAGCGCGCTTTGTACGTTCCAGTGGCTACTCCCGGGGTAATTAAATCTGGCTGAGTGGAATGGACACACCGCGGGGACAAGATGAACGATAACGACATTCGGCGTTTCAACCGGCTAGCCTGATGGAAGGGATGAGAGGACAATGCAAACACAGATCACGCGAGAGCATAGAATTTAAAGAAGAATTCTATCTATGGCGAATTCTTGCCATTCGCGGTGACAAAGCACCACCCATTCTCTCCGCTTTGCTAACTAACTACGCGCATTTAAATTCTGTTTGTACGCGCGCGCGATATCGTTTCCTGTCCGTTGCGAAACTCGTAATGCGGCGGCAGGTTGCAAAATGGACAAAAGTGATTAATAAAAAGCATGACTAATCCCCATCTAGAGGCAATCGACAGGGATTCATCGGCGGGAAACAAAGCCCGGTAGGCAGATTACACAGTTGACTTTTAGAACTGTCGCAAGCTGATGCTGGTTGCCGTTGTTGCGCTTTATTCCATTGAATTCCGCCCGCGGCACAGGCGGCTCGCCGGCGAAATGTTTAATCGGAGGGACAGTCGCTAGCGATCCATATATATATTTGCTGACAAAATGTGTAAATCAACGGCAGGCAATGGACCCGCAAATTCTAGCTACCGATCGCGAACGCGCGATTGGTCCCCGGCCGCTAATAACGTAGCGCGCGAACAACCCGTGATCAGTTACGATGCGAACTGTAAATTAACGTGGATCGGATTGTTTGTAGAAGCTTACAGCAAAAATGGCGGCAAAATCACGGGGGCCTTTGTAAGTTACGGCATCTAATTGACGGCAGATTAAATTTTGCGAATCGATCACTACTGGGTTACTGATGGCAACGCCGCCGCGCGAACGGATGAAATACATAGCTGCGAAATTGTGGGACGGTCCAATGGCGGGGCATTGAATTGACAGAAATTTCATTTCGAGGATTCCTCGGGAGTTTCATCCCGGGAGTCCTCTATTGAGAAGGTTTCGAAATCTTTGTTGCAAGAGCCGGTGGATTGCCCCGTCCTTTGTGACCGCGCGGCACACCGAAGACGAACGATATCGCCCGAAGTTTCTTATCGAACGGTGTGCACGCTCATTCAAAATCTTATCCCTCTACTCGCGTGCTGAGGCGCGATTTTTATCTGCCGATATCGTGCGCAATCGCCACTGCAAAAAAAAGCGCAGCTATTCTTTTCCTACGCAACGTTGAAACTACGGTATTACCAATGCTTGCACCACGCGCCGCTCGTGCAAAGTACGGTGCATCGTCACATGAGATAAGAGAGTTTTCGCGGAATCAGAAGAGCAAGTGTCTCGTATAAAAGCAGAGACCTAGGCGCAACATTGTTATACCACAAACCGAAGATGATCGGAACAGTAGTATTCAGTGCATTTATTGTTGGATGCCTGGGTGAGTACAAGGGGATTGTTAATTCTTACACGTTTGAACATCGAGGATTGGGATCATATTGTGAAATTAAATACGCGTGTAGTGCCTAGCAGTGGCGCACCCAGAGGGGGGGGGGACCAAGGGAACCAAATAAGGGACTTTGTAAAAAGCAAGGAAAGCTGGATTTTATTAATTAAATAATTTTTTTTAATCACTTAATGAGTTTCGTTAAATTTGCATTAAATATATTTTAATCCCTTCAACTCGGCTCCCCCTCAGATTAAATCCTGCGTGTGCCACTGCTGCCTAATTGTAAGTAGTGCATGTAACAGAAAAATAGAATCGGGGAAACGAAATAAAGGGAATCCTTTCAAGATGGCCAATCGAATTAAATTTCCAGTGTGTTCTTATTGGAAGTGACTTTGAGCTCTTGATCTATCTGAAACGTTCGGAGTCGATGCGAGAAAACCTCTCACTATTTTCGTTTAATATTGCAGCCTCCACCGAGGGGGTTCACCCCCTCCTTCCCGACTCACGAATCGTCGGAGGAGTCGCGGTTGACATAGCTCACTATCCGTTCCAACTGAGCCTGCAAACCAGCAGCCACATCTGTGGTGCCTCGGTGATCAGTAGCAAATGGGCCATCACTGCAGCTCATTGCGTGGGGTAATAACGCAAATGCGTAAAGTTAACAGTATTGTAGGCATTGCGAGCAACCGTTGCCTGCTTCGTGCATGCTGGACTTTCAAACGGAAACCTAGTAGCTTCAATGTCAATCGAGCCATAGATTACACACAATTGTTCTCTGCAAAATATTGCTTGTTAGAAGATTGGGGGAATCCCGTTCGGTCACGCGGAATTTTCGTTATTAGCTAATATGTCCTCGCTGCCGCGTTATTTTCACTCTCGCCCGTCGAATAATTCCACTGCGCGAGGGGAGAGATAGAATATCATGGCGCTGTCACGCGTCCCGGCGTTTTCACGCAATAGAATGTTCAGTGACTGATCACGATAATAGTTGTGAAAGCCATCGCGATATTAAATCGGCTTTGCGGAACGCATTCCGGATTGCTCGCTATCCTGCAATAACAATAAGGCCGTCAAATACCGTGCGCATATTTTGGGAAAGCAAACAGACACCGTTTTGATTGCGCGCGACGCGTATTAGCGATCAGGGGCGTCCCTGACATTTCGATATACCGTCAATTACAGATCGCCTGCCAGCCGATACAGCCTGCGAGCCGGCAACAGCAATATGAACCAAGGGGTTCGTTACGGTGTAAAGAACATCATTCGACATCCCAACTACGACCAACGCACCACCGACTTTGACGTCGCGCTTCTCCAGGTACGTGGAACGTAGCAATAAGCGGGAGTGAACTTAAACCTTCAGATTCGAGCAGTATCCTCGGCGTCGTATAATAAAAATGTCAAGTTAATTCGCGTGAAGCTTGGAAATTCAGAAGAGACAATTTTAAGTATCCGTAGAATCTATGATTGGTCTCAAAGGCATTGATATCTGATAGAGGCAACGTTGATTAGCAATAGTAGCAAGAGAATCTGATTCCAGATCGATGGCGAAATCAAGCTGGGCGGCAATGTGCAAGCCGTGAAATTGACCAATGCGGAGCCTGCTTCTGGAAAGCTGGTTGACATCACTGGCTGGGGTACACTCAAGGTAAGTCCATGATTGTATGCTACATACACCTAACGCTAGTAGAAGATACATCACTAGTATATTCGAATACCAGAGAATTCGAATATTCGATTAATTACAGCTCTAATCACTACGAAAAACTTTGGAGCGCTTCGACGATACAATGTTAATGATAACTTCACGGTTGCAGTAATAGTTACTCCCTCCACTCTTCTCCACAAGTTTTACCAAAAGCTTCCTTAATCAAACTTTGAAACAGACACAGAAAGAACGAAACATTGACAGTGTACGGAATACAGCAAGATTCCTGAGAACATACCACATCGCCAGTTAGTGAACCGTCAGAAGCCATTACTTATATTTTAATCGTAGCAGAGCGATGTTCAAGCTATTTGCAACGCCGCCCCAGAACCATATTTCAGCGCGAGGCACGCCCGAGCGCTATCGAGACGGTCCCAACAGTCGCGTAATCTGTTTTACATGTAAGATCCATTTCTCAAAATTCCGTTTTAACGGCCGTGTTGCAGGAGGGCGGATCGGTCTCGCCTGTTCTCATGAAAGTGTCGGTGCCCATCGTGGACAGGAAGAAGTGCCAGAGCGCTTACGGAAAATTGAACCAGATAACCGACAGAATGATTTGCGCCGGATACACCGAAGGTGGCAAGGACTCCTGCCAGGGTGACTCCGGTGGCCCACTGACTTCCAACGGTGTCCTCTACGGCATCGTGTCCTGGGGCTACGGTTGCGCACGGCCCGTCTACCCCGGTGTTTACACGAACGTGGCTAATCTCCGCTCGTGGATCAAGCAGAACAGCGGAGTTTAAATCGCGCAAGCTGGAGGGTAGGGGTAGGGTTTTGCCGACATTCCTGTACTTTAATGAAAATCACGCAAAATTTTGTAAACCTTTCGGTGAAACATTATACGTATTATAATTAAAATATAGAACATTGCAAAGAAACAAGAATACCTACTTTATTGTACACGCAGAGTAATATCTATCGTTTGAATTGGGTACAGATACAGTACGATGGGGGAAAGTGGACAAGATCAATGTGCACAGGCAGAGTGACAACTAAAACAGTTTGTTTAATCCCCAAAGACTCTTCCCTCCGTCTTACTTTGACTCCGAAGACACTAAAAGTTTCTCCAATAGTTCACCCGGTCGGACATCTCGATCCAGATCGCCGTTCTATTGAAACTCCCGTGCCTTTCGATTTCCTGTTCTGTCCTCGTAAAATGTATTTTAGTCATTCCTTACGGAAGTTCAGTCTAATTGCGAGCACTGGAGCAAAGAGAGTATAGTAAACTAGAATTTCTACTGTCTAAGTGTCTCCCACATCGAATGCACATTGAACTATCACTTCATTCAATGCCATTGATAAGAAAGCACCACTCTCCCGAGCTGTGGAGCAATAGCAAGTGCATACAGTGATTAACAGGAGGTCGTGGGTGAACAAAATACGTACAAGAAATACGTTTCACCAATGTACACTCGATCGATCGATTCTAAATTGTGCCAAATCGAGTGCGTGACTAATCTTGACACGATTCTTCCATTATCTCGGTCTCGATAGAATATCGCTAATCACGATCTACCTCGCACACTCTCGCGCTCCGTGACGAAACATTTGTACCCAAGAAAGTTTTCCCCGCGCCGCATCGGGCCGCACGAAAATGGATTCCGGGTATCCTTTGAAGTTCACGCGACAAGACACGTTTGACAGCGGTTATTGATCGATAGCGGTGCTTATCGTCTGGAAAAGCTTGGCCCCACGCGTATCCACCCTTCCCAGCTCGCTTGCAGTCCCAACAATTTGACAGACCGCTCATTCTTCCCTGCCAATTCGCGCCGAGATGTCCACGAAAATACTGCTGCTGCCCTGCATCCTCCTCTCTGGAGGTGAGTTCTGTACAACCTTAAGCTGGGTATCTACCTGGAAGCTAAACGAAGCTATGCTGTGCTGTGCTATGCTATGTTTTACCTTAACTTTGTTGTATTTTATATTGTAATATTGTTTTTTTCCTGTTAAACAGGATGGCGTTTCAAGCTTATCGGTTTATATTGCCCAACGAACTATAGTCGAACTATGTTCTTTATTTCTCTCCTCTCTCACATTCCGGTCCCAGCAGCAACGGCGCACCGGGAGAAAGGTGGTGGTCTCCCATCTTTCCCCAGTACCCGCCCCGTGATGCTTAACTTCGGTGATCTAACGAGAACCGGTGTTTTTCCATCACGGCTACGGCCGCTGGTCTTACCTTTGTTGGAAACGCTTCTATAAGAATGTATTGAAGCTAATTTTTTTTAAAACGCAGCATAACGTCGCGTAGCATAGCTTAGCTTCTAGATGGATTCCCAGCGTTACTCATCGGAACAGTCGACTTTCTTGCGCAAATATTTACGCGAATATTCGCAAACTTCCACAGCCCTCGCGTCCAGCAACGTCAAGCACGTGAACATAACCGAGTACCCGTACCATGTAAGTCGAAACGAATTACGTCGATTAAAATTCAATTACGAAATGGAGTGACCGGAGTTTGATCGGTTCGTGTGTAATCCAGGTATCCGTCGAGAAAGACGGAAGACACGTGTGCAGCGGCGCGCTGGTGCACGAGTCGTGGGTGATAACCGCGGGGTCCTGCGTTTTCGGGTGAGTATCGTCGCCGTAATTTATGCAGCTTCGTACAAATTGCACGAGCTGGAGCAAGGCGGGGAATAACGAAACCGTAATTGCTTACAGCGCCCTGCCGTCCGCGGTGCTCGTGCGTGCGCGCACCTCCGCCCTCTCCGCGGGCGGAGATGAATTGGAAGTGTGCAACGTTGTTGTACACGAGGATTTTGATAAATACGTCCTGCTCAATGACATCGCGCTAATAAAGGTACGTGTACGCGCGATGCTTTTACACCGGCGGAGGGGAGGCTGCGGCGGCTAAAAGCGCGTTTGTTTCGGAGCCACTTTATTCTCGCGCACCCTCCTTTCCGCGGGCGAACGTTTATCACCGCGGGTTACACGGCCGGAAATTTTATTACAGTTTTTACGGTTCGATACAGTGAACCGGGCCACGACACAATCGTTATAGACGGCAATTCCGCCGAATGCTCGTACGTCTTCCGAAGGGACGTATTAATGGGAGCTGGCGTTGAAATATTAATAATTTGTTTTATGGGGGACGTCGGGAGTGTACAGGTTTTTCACGGGGGAAGAAATTTAATGATCGCGGAGCGGTGATATATTAAGGCGTATCGAGTGACCCGCGTGACGGTAATTTCGCTGGCGATCGTCGTAGTTAGAGAGAGAAACGCGAAACGAGGAAAATCCCTGTAGGCAAAATTAGGCAGCTGTCTAGAGCGTAAAGTATTTTCAGTGTTGGCATTTTATAAAATGAAATTTTAAGTGGAATGTTGCAAGTTGTACTATAAATGATTTAAGTTGGGAATAAAAATTCAGTGTAGATAAGGTGATCAAATAGCTCAAATAAATAAAGCGCAAAAAAGGCTCGAGCCAGGCCTGCTTGGGGTGAACGGAAGGGTTGCGACTTGATGAAAGTGACTCGTTGTATATTATAATGTATTTCGTCTGGATTTAGTTGAAAGTTCCCGCACAATTCGGCGCGAAATTGCTACCAATTGGAATACCGGAAAAGGAGGACTGGAAACTCGATGATGGAACGGTGTGTTTCGTGACAGGCTGGAATCACAATCTGGTGAGTGCTAGGTATTTCTGATATTAACAATTCCCGAAAGCATTGTCGTTTTATCTGAAATCGAGCGGGAGCCGACGACGCCACCGCGAGTCGTTCTGCGTTTAATCAGAGGTTTTTTATCAATTTGCCGCGACGTATTTATTAAGCATTTACGTGTATAAACGAAAACATATTGCGGAAACCAGGCGCGTTGTCGGTGGCGTATCACGTGAGAGAATTATTTCCAAACTGTCCATTTTATACGCGGTAGTAATTATCTTTCTGTGTCATCGCGCGGTCGTTAAAACGCAAGCTCGTTCGCTAAATATTCACTTTCGTCGCCGTATCTGATCCAATCCCGGTTCTGATACGAGGCTTGTATACCAAAAACCGGGAAACAAATTTGTTCGTTTTTATGATTGCCAATTTTCAATTGTTAAGGCACCTGTGCATTTCTATCTCGTTAAAACTGGACATCAAACTGGATCCATGTATGAGTTACTTCTATTATTTTCCAAGGTAGTGGAATCGTTGTTAAAATGGAGTTTTTAACAAAATTACTATCTATGTACATTGACGAAACGTGAGCATATTCAAATGAATATTAAATAGCTAATTGTAAGAGATCCAAGTTCAACCATCCTAAATCCCCTCGTTTCATTTCCCCATTATCCTGAATTCTAAGTTTAACACTGTAGCGACACTTCCGACTCCGCCACTAGAGGGCCTCTCGACGATCTCACTCTCTCGCAAGTTCTCCCGCATCTACTTCATTCCTATTGTATACGTTCCGTTTCGTCCTGCCTTCTAACATCCCCGCGTCTAAGGCAGGGTCTGCTAGGTAAGCCTTTACTGGTGAGTCCACTAGCCAAACCCAAAACGAAACGCACCTTCGTCTTCTCTCCTTCCGTCTTATCTACCAACTACACTTCTACCCCCGCCAAAACACATTATCACCAACACCCATGTTTGTCACATTGTTCAAATTACAGACAGTAAACTACCAAATAAAATCGATTAACTAAGGAAAGGTCTAAGCTAAGTACCCCAACCTTAACGTCCCCCATGGATCAAGTGCATTCTTCCTCAAAATCTCATTACGAAACAGGTAGAAAGTAGAAACAAGTGACTTTATTGATCATCTACAGGGTGGCCCAGGTGAAACTCAGCTTTCAGTGACAGCCGTGCCGATGGTGGATCAGAATACCTGCATCTCGACGATGCCCTGCTACCAGCCAGTGTTCGAGAGGATGCTTTGCGCGGGAAACATGACCCAGGGGGTGGAGACGTGTCAGGTAAGATGAAGACAAGGGAACGTTAGAGGGTGGGGCGGAGGGGTGAAGGGAGGGGGGGGGGGTTGTGTGGATTCGCGACCCGCGACAACCCTGCGACACCTAAGATCCTGAAGCGTCTGTTAAGGAGATATCCCTCGACCTCGTCGCGCGTCACGCCACTCGACGAGGCTGCCTCGATGTGTGCGGTAGGGTGGCTCCTCGAGTCTCGTATACACCGTTGCTTGTGAGCTCCGATGTCAGAAGCAACCGTTTCCGGAACAATGCGGGACTTGACTGCCAAGAACGCTCCGCTAATGTATTTGACGTGCACATGAATGAGAAGTTGCGCGGACTCAAGGTTTGGCAGCTCGACGATCAACAAGACGGATTACTCTGTTCAGTCTGCGAAGGATGGGAGGGGGGGATGAAAGTGGAGCAATAGGGCTGTGGCAGATTACGAGAAGCTTGATTAAAATTTACGGGGGGAGCCTGGGTTAGGACGCTGGAAATACGGTGATTTTTTAAGAATTATTTTCGCAATAAATGTGAAGAGAATCTTTCCAAAACATTACGGGTGTTTTACTGTATATTCAGACAACAAGCAAACTTTTTTTATTCAATAATAATTCATTTAATAGTAATTCATTTAGTGGTATAGAAATTTGCCCAAAATAAAAAACCCGAAGCTTTTCTTAATTTACATGAATTTATGCAGAAATTGAATTAAACCATTTTTCGCATAAAAACGTGGAACTTTTCCGTTAAAGTCCCATAACTTTGTCAATTTTAGACTTTTTTCTTATTTTTTAATACATCGACGATATAAATTCATGTCAATTAAGAAAAACTTGAATAAAAAAAAGTTTTCCTATTGTCTGAATATACAGTAAAACACTCTTAAAGTTTTGGAAAGATTCTCCTTATATTTCTTGCGAACAATAATTCTTAAAAAAAGCACCGTGTTTTCAGCGTCCTAAACCAGGTTGCCCCCTCATGTATAACGCACAGAAACAGTGGCTCCGTGTATAACCGCCCGATCCATTTGAAATAACAAATGTAGTTGCAATCAACGGCTGTCTGTCTGGAGCATTATGCATTCGACCTTTACGAGACTCTTTCCATCAGGCCTTCACTGTTCGAATGCGAAAGTTTCACGAATTCCCTCATCCCCAATCGTTTAGTATTTATTACCCAGCAGCCGTTCGTTACGGAAAATTCAATTGCATTCTATTTACACGGTATCGCCTTTGTCTGCGTCAATAATGAAACGCGTTGAAGGGCCAACCCTCCGCGCTTGGCCGCGGAAAAGTGCGTGGAGCGAGCAAATTACGGGGCTCGTTAACGCGATCCCGATTGTCTTTTATGCACGCGAGCCACCTGTACTTGGCCGTACAATTAAGCGGCAATTTGACGTCTCGCCGAAACGCACACGCGGCCAATTTGCCCGCTGATTGCGCCCGATGCGCGAACAATGCCACGCACTCGACACGAGCACGCAATTTCAAGCCAGCTCTCCCCGTTGCCCGCAATCTAACATCAAATGATAAATTAAGGGATCCCCCCCCCCCCCCCGGGCGAATTTTATCGGCCCTCCCTCGCCGATCGTCGCGCGGCTGAATACGAAAGCGGGCAAACACGACCGACGCGTGAAATTTATATCGACGATAATTAACGCGTAAAACGAACGGCAAACAGTTGACACGCTTTCAATCAAGGAATATTCGGCGCAACTTAAATCATCGTCGATCTCGTGAATCCGGGCCGTTCTAGTATTCGCTGTACACGCTCCCGGAAATGCTGTATTTCTTCGTTGATTCCAGCAGCGGGAGGAATATTAGACGACGGTGCTTTGCGGGGTGAATCTAGATCGCGGGGCGGGAAGAAATTTTATATGCGCCTGGACTATCCAAGTTCTATTCTGAAAGTTATAACGAGTTACAAAGAACGCACGAAATGTTTACGGCGGGTGGGTGCGCTTAAATCCATTGAATTTCCGTTCCGGGTTCGCTCGAAGTTCTCGCGCTAGTCTTGCGCAGATTAATGGCGACTTCGCGAGGATGGATAGGCAACGGTTGCGGAATTATTTAAGTAACGGCTAATATTTTCCAATTAGAACGATGTTCCTTGATAATATGTATGTGTTGCGCCAACTATCCCACCTTTGTTTTCTGCTCTAGATTCAGCGGCGACACGCGATTAAAAATCGCAGCTGCCCGGGCGAAATATCGATCCCGGGGTTATAAGGGATTGAATGAGTATCTTGCTTTTGTAGCCGGCTCTGCTTTCGCGAAACGGTGTTTGGAAACTCTTAACGAGGCCCAGTCAATCACAGAGGTAGTTGACGAAACCGTAATACCGATATTTGCCGCCGCTTCGTTTCTCTGACTCGAGCGTGCCAACGGTTTGCTGAGAGCGGGCACAAAAGACGCGGCGCGTTATAAGCAACATTTGAATACGGCCGACTGAATAGAAACTGAACATTATTCACCGAGTATAATAGAAAATTGTCACAAAGCGCAGAGATTTCTACACGCTCCGTCGTTATAATAATAACAATAAATTCGCCGGGACGATACAAAGAGCGATATCTTTCGGTCGGTTCTCCGCTCGCGATAGATTTCACCTCGCCTTCTTTTTTTCCAATCTCCACAGGGATATACAATCCCGCGAAAAGTTATATAACCCCGCCTGCCTTTCTAAAGTAGATAAACGCGAAACGCTCCGATCGCTCGATTTCTGAGTAGGTACGTTCGAGGGGGCGGGACTAATTCAAATTTTTCATTGAAATTCAAATCTATCCGAGACAAGTGGCAGTCGTTGATGGACGTGAAAATTGCAACGTTCGATTTTTTGAAGCCACACACACGATTGCCAAAATGTCCACCGATACACAGATCTACAAAAGACAGGAATTTGAATAGAGCTTGAAGATTAATCGAATTATCAATCAATAGTCATTTTCTGCTCAGTTGGAGAACATTTGTAGACAAATCCGAAGCTACGGAGATTAATCTGCTTTTCGAATTAGAATGATATGGAACCTGAACATTTCCGACAACAAATCCTGCCGCGAAAAGTAGCTCGATGAATATTCAAGTCTGGCAGAAACGATTTCGTAGAGAAAAAGGGTTGCTATCCGAATAGCGTTGTGATAGCGTGATAGACCAATTAGTATTAGTTTGCGCGTTTGCAGTGGCAGCATGTCGCGCCACTCTCTTTCCGAATCGGCGACGCATTAGCAAATCAGCAGCCGCGCGGCTCCAACTAATCACTGAAACTGTCAACCCTCGTCTCCTTGCAGGGTGATCCAGGTGCGCCGCTGATGGAAGGCCAGACGCTGATTGGCGTTCTATCCTATGGATTAGGATGTAAAACTATGATACATCCGGGCGTATACACTCGTGTCAGCAGTTACCTACCATGGATCTCGGCGAATTCCGGTATCCGCTCTACATGAGATGCTATTCGGGAAACTACAATGTCAACATCGCTAACATCCATCGGGAACACGCCGCCGCCGCCGCCGGTCTAAACCCCGCCGCTCGAGCGTGGCAGAGAACTTTCTGCTCGTTCGCGTTCCCTCGGAGCGGCGGAAACGTTTCTGTAACTTTATAAATTTTGTCGAACGTTGCAAAAGGGTTTTATGGAAATACAACGAAGCTGGCAAAGGAAAATTTCTCCCCTTGTGCGCGCACGAATGATTTCCCGCGGCATATTGCGCCCGCCATTTCGCTTTTCTTCATGCAATTCGCTCTTTATCCAGGCTACCTCGCGGCAGCAACCGAAGAATTTTAAAGGATTTCCACCTCCTCTCCTCCTAACTCGGAAAGATATTACAATGACAGCGAAGGGATGATCGAGATAGTGGAAAGTGTCGGAGACTCGACGGAGGAAGCTGTGTCCCTTTGGCAAGTGATTCAGACGTTTCTTTAGGATTTCAGCTGGCTTCATCGGGAAGCTGAAGATGTACCTTCCAAAGCTACGATCGATCACTAATTTTATTTATACCGCCCGTTCCCACTGACACTTCTACCACATATTCATCCTCATTTCTACCTTCAATTTCATTCCGCAAGAACAGCGCGACTATAATCACTATTTCACCGCACCTTTTATGAAACCTCCGGCGAATTTAAGCGCTGATAATGAAATCAGAATGCTGATCGATCATCGAGCGAGGCAATTAGCGGTGCACACGGACTGGAACTTTATAACCATCTATGTAACTCGTTTCTCGATTCGAAAATGAGCACAGAGGTCAATTATTTCCACGCTGCCACGTTCCGGCTCATTCATTAGCGAGCTAATAGTATTTTTGCTCGCTAAACGCGCGGATAAATATCTGATACCTCCGATGAGAAATAACTGCCTCAATTACGGTGCCACTTGTTACGTTCATACATTAGAACCGCGGCCGGCTCATTATCGATCCGCCTACTTTGCAGCGTTTAAATAAACGAGCAACGCTGAAAACCGACCCCGTCGCCGGCTGACATTTATACCGCTCCGAAATGTAACGATAACGTCCGGCGTTATTAACGACCGCGCGGCCGTGTAAAATATTAAAAAGGAATCCACCGACGGGGATAGGCGGCGCGCGGCTCCGTGTAGGATAATTGGTTCAATTAAAACTCGAAACAGCGGGCGTAAAGACGCGAAATAACGTTTATTATTTAATAATGACAGGGACGATACGTCCGCCGTGCGGACGGCAATCGATGAAGGGAGTTCGAGGCTCCCTGAAAAACAGTGTCTTCCACCGAGACGGCTAACCGCCCGAGACAAGTTTGCTCACAAGGAACGTGCGAACTCTCTTGGCAAGCAAAGTTGGTGGCGATGAAATAACGGCCCTGTTTGTTCGAAGAATTTCAGACCTCGCCACTTGTTCAACAACGTTTTGCTCTTCTGCTCAAGGCGGAGCAAGCAACGTTCACAAACCGGTTTTCTCTGTAATCCAGCTTCGAAGAACAGTGACACGCGTGTAAACGCCTGGATAAGACGGCCGTGCGCATCCGTAACCCCAGGACACGATCCCGATTAATTGGTCGTTCTGCACCAACGGTCCACCACTGTCACCCTACGGATAGAATTAATATATATATCGTGTCGCCAGACGATGATCTAAATTCTAAATCGAGCTTTGATGTATAAGTGTATTGGCTCGAAAAGTTCTCCTGCATCCCTTTTTTAATACCGCGCAATCCCTGCAGCACTCAAGCGCAATCGTAAATATTCGCGAAAAAGTATAACGTCGATGCCATGACCTGCATCGATGGAAAAACAATAATATCGAATTTAGCTTAACCGACGAGCACTCGGAAAGCAACAAATAATTGGACTGCAAATGGTTAACGACTCTGTTTCGAGGGTCCACAGTCTACGTTGTCAAGATATTCGCCGTGCATCCAGGAAAAATCGATACAACTGGTCGCGATACATTATCCTTTTCTCCCATTGTACGGTACAGAGAATATCACCGCTGCAACGTTTGGTAGCGCTTCTGAACGACCAATGTTTCAAAAACAGACGGTAGCAATGGAAGCCCTTTTGTGTTTAAGAGCGATCTAGTCTGCAAGGTCTTGAATCTCCGTTTGCGGTAACGTTTCGCGTAACAGAGAACACCGCGAAATTATCGTATCGTCGCACTAATCGTGAATAAGTACTGGCTCTAGTGAAAATCACGAAATTCGAGCAACACTCGGCTAGCAAAGGCCACTAAAGCCGAGGCTTATCGCGCGGGTGTCGCAACACGAATCTGATGGGTGATCCGGGCCCGCGTGGACACGGAAGTGGCATAACGGCCGTCGATGCGATTAAAAAGATATTAGTCCCGCGCGAGCGTGCAGACGGCGTTGGGCCGCGTGCTCGCCGTGTCTAAACGACGATTAATGGAAGCAATTACCTGACACGCATCCTTGCCACCGACGTTTACGTAACCGGCGCAGAGCATTCTCGTGGTAATCGCGCGGCTCGCGTATAATTGGGAGCACTCTGCATTAGAAACGAGAGGCACCACGACCTTACGTAACTGATTGGTCACCGGGCCGTTGCTCCTCAAAACTCCCCAGCCGGTTACCAGCGCCTTCGTGCCGGCCGCGTAATGATCAGCGATCGGTGCCAGCAAGATCGGTCTCACCCGCGGACCGTACACCAGCGGCTTTTCCAACTGAAATCGTAATTGGTTTGAGCGGCTGCCGCTGCATCCACGGAGTCAGAGAGCCAGGGAGAGGGAGAGAGTGAACAGGAGGGAGGCTGTGCATTGACGGAATTGATTGTGAAATGGTAATTGAATTCTTCAGCTTTAGCCGAGAGGGACATGTATCCTGTTAATAAATAAACCTCATCGATCGGCATTGCAACGCGATTTTTCGACGCGAAGTTTTACCTCGAAATATCTTTTCTTGGGGTAAGGGGATTCTTGGCGAGAGAATATATATCGAAAGTATAACGACTGAAGGAAAAAGATCTGTCATAATCGATCACGGAGTTGCGGAGAGTTTAGTACGCGGCGCAGAAAATCACTCACCCTAATCAAGGCGATATCGTAATCGGAGTTCCCTCGGTCGTACAACTCGTGACTGATGATTTGCCTGGCGTATACCACCGTCCCTTTCTCTTTCAAATTGGCAGTGCCAGCCTTTATGGAAAGGTATTGAATGAAAGAGCTGAAACGACACGGTAAGGTTAAACGGAAGTTAACGAAATGCACCTGTGTGTTCGCCTACATAGGCCGATAATGCTTGTTGGTTAAAAAGTACGAGCACCTCTGGACGCAGTGCGCAGCCGTGACGATCCATTCCTCGCTAATGATAGCGCCACCGCATACGTGACGATTGTTAAATCGAAGGGACACCTGTAAAAGCCAGCGTATCAATTTTGCGGATCATCGGTTCGGACATCCGTGAAATTTGCGACATTTCCACGATGAATCGCGGCGGTTCTATTAAATTTTCATTCATATTTCATCTTCGTTAACCGATTAAGCCACTTTCGGAACGAGACAGTTTCGTTAATTCTCATAAATAGGACGAATTATGGGGATTATATATTTTCTTTTCGTTTTTCCCAGTGACAGGACATGGTTCGTGTTAAATCTGCAGAAGTTGGCGAAGGTTTTAAATATTGTATACATGTTTCATAGCTTTTTGCGTTATAAAATATGCATGAAACATTTCTGCCCGGCAGATTTGTACGAATTAATCTGTGCCAACCGTGGGAACGTTCGTTTAGAAGAACACTCACCTGGTACGGATGATCATCGATACTCGCTGGCTGACCTCCAACGATACGACTCTCGTCAACTGGAAGAATCAATGGCTGGATTTGCATTTTCACGTGCACAGGTATTGAAAAACTACTAATTAAACCGTGACGGCTGCTCGATGAGTTTCGACGGAATTTAATGGCCCCCTTAAATTCGGAATAATTGAATGATTGAAGGGTTTCTACCCCCGGCAACAGCCGATTTTTCTACTACCCTTCGTGATGCATCGAAAATAAAGCAGACAAGCCTATTTCCAGAATATTCTTCAAACAAACAAAAAAATAACACTTTACCGCGTAAAACAGACGTATTTGAAAATATACGTGATGTTACAGGAGAAGTACTACTCGATTGCGAAAAGAGTACGATATAAAGTGCGATATTTTCTCCTCGGCAGTTGTTCAACATTTTCGGCGTAGTTGAAACGCTTCACAATCACCCGGGGTACGTACGTTGCAGCCAATAGATCTGCGAGAGCACGAACGGAGCGAGCTGCAGCCACAGGAACGGGATCCACGTATACATGGTGGTAACTTGTCGGAGGAACTACCTGTTCGCCACGAGGCTCGCCCTTCTTTTATTTCGATATTCGGGTTAATGTCGTTCGTATCAATTTACCTGGACGCGAGAAACATTTCCGACCCACAAAAGCCCCGGACCGTCGACCCAGATTCCCCGACGATTGCGTAAAAGGAGCAAGAATAAAATTTCAGCGCCGCCAGCGAGCGATAACATCGTTCCTTTTGTACGAACCAATTAAGTGCCGTTGCAACTGTTCTTACGAGGTAGCCGAGCCATCTGCGCGCGATAATTAAACAGGCACAGATTCACCGTCACCTTTACTTCAGATTCCGCTGACCCGATCGATTAAACGGCTGCCAATTCTAATCACTCCGGCACAACAAACAATACAAGCACGCAACACACTGGCTCATTGAGGCGGGGGTAGATAATAGCATTAATCACAACGTGATAAGCCAATCTCGTTCACAGATATCGTAAATAATTACTACTAACGTCGCTTTCGACATTTTACCATGAGGAATGCGTTGCAGAGTTTCCAGGGGGGAGGGGGAGGGGGGGGGGGGGCAATGAGACTACAACGAACCAAACTACAGAGAATGTATCGAACGATCGTTACGGACGTTTGGCGCACGCGATACGCAAGCTGGCGAACAAGCAGACAACGACAGACTGTTGTGCCCCCGCGTTGCATTAGTATGCCAGGTGCGCCACGATTCTTCGGAAGGCGAAGGGGCACGGTAAACTCCGTTGGAATCGATGCCGGGTCTCTTTACGGGGCGAAGACTCCGATCAGCGCCGTCACGTACAATGGCGACGCTCGTTTCGGCCGCCCTTTACGAGCCGGCCACCTGTGCGGAGCTGCAAAACCGTTTATGCAACGGCAGACCGAGAGGCGCCGGGGCACGTCCGAGTCAACTGTAAAATTAATAATTCCCGATGACGAACGGCCGTGTACAAGCGGGAGTAGGTGAGAACGAGGGCAGGTTACGCGAGGTGCATCCAACGCGGGCATCGCGCCTATCTGCAGCAAAGAGGACGCCTTTTCATTAGGGGGCTTCGCCATGAGCAGCCAGTTCTTTCATCAAGTACCAGCCGTGTACGCTCGGCCCGCCTTGTTGCTCGTGCTGCTACTTCGATCCCGTTGTCGCCAACTTTTCCTCGTCCCGAGCCGAGCAACTGTAGATTGCGCAAAGGAGAGACCCGGCTATGGGCTGTACATACTTTGCGCGATGGGACGCTTCGATTGGAAGTGTGTCGAGCTGTAAAGTCCGCGTGCTCAAATGGCCACGTTAGCGGGAATACATAGTGGGTCGTTTAGCATCGTTGGATTAAAAGGAACAAGCTATTAGCGATGCGCAGAGGAAAATCGAGATTGTAATCTGTTTTTTTTAAACGGGGTATGAAGAATTCTCGCAATGCCTCTGTCCGTAGATTAACTGGCAAGATCACCAAGCCGAAAATTAAAAAAGTTATGAAACTTTAAGGATATGTAGGTGTGTATTTCGCAATTTTTTTTGCTGCCCCTAATTCATTCTAAAGGGCGTGAAATTGTCACCGGAAATTATTATTATTATTATTATTAAATGTCGTTATTTCACCATTACAAATAAAATTACAATGGCGAGTAGGCGAGGTTCAGCATTACTGCTGCTCTACAGCCTAACCTAAAAAGTCGTTGGGAGGTGAGAAAAGGAAAGAAAACGAAATAAAATAATATAAAATACACTAAAATAAAATAAAATAAACAAAACTAAGAATAAGATAAGAATAAGAATAAACCACTTACATAGGAAATTACATAGGAAACCGCGAGAGGATGAAAGACCGAGCACTAAGTTTAAATGAGGCAAACGACGACAGAGAACGTATGTTAGAAGGAATGGAGTTTTAATAATAGGAAGATATGTAGGAGAAGGACGCAGTGAATTTACAAGAGCGATGGTGAGGCACAGACAAATCAAACCAGCGTCTCGTTGTCATAGAGCCGCTAGAGTGCATTGACAAATTCGACTAGTTTCCGATTTTGTTATAACTCGCCAACTGTAAGGACTGTAAGTTACCAAGTAATAAACCTAATTAAAAGAAGTAACTTTCGTCTGAACACTTTCTTTCTATCTCTTACAGCTGATTTTCAGGTGTCAATTTCACCCCCCTAGAGTGAATTTTGACAGTAAAAACAATTGCGTAATACACATCTATATATCCTCGACATATCGGCAAAGATTTATAATTATTGCTTTCTAACAATTCAAAGTTCATCGTCGCAGCGATTGTTACTGCTGCTGGTAATAAGGTCGATACGCTTCGAAGGCGCTTGAAATTGCCGAAAGCTTCCAGGAAAAGGAGCAGTTCCGCGGAGTAGGTATCTATTCCAGCGATCTCGCAATCTCCGTGGACAGGCGGGAAGTAGAAATTGCTTAATCATCCTGCCCCTGGTACGCAAGGAGCGTTAATTGTTCTAAAACGCCCGGGAAAGAGTGCCTCCCGTAATTGATCGGCGCCACATTCGTCGTGAACACGCTGGCGCCGAATCAGGAATTAAATTTTCGCTGTTCGTCGGGTTCGTTTTAGGTACACCCCACGAAAACTCGTGCCTCGCGATAGTTGCTCCGAATTATTTTTCGTTCAGCGGTGATTGAGAGCGGACCGGTGGACGCTGGCTTTACCGCCTCTCGGAGTTTAACTTTAACTCGCGTTTTAAAACACCGGTCGAATGATGTTTGAATTTCGCCCGTCGCGTTTTAAACCTCGCATCGGTTTTCCGAGGAACTAGTGGACTGGTTCTGCTCTAGTTTTTTTGCTCTCGCGTTCAATGGCCAGTGCGATCTATTGTGCGTTCTATGATATTGGCTAAGGCGAAACGGTAATCAATTGGCTGCTCAAAGCTGTGAGCAAGATATTGCTACAATTACGGAAACAATTGTGGCGTGGGAGTGAGGAATGCAGTTGAGGTAATTGGGGGAATGTTAAATGGTGTCTCGTAATCTTAAACGCTAGGGTGAACACATGTTTTTAGGGGGGAACAGAAAGTTTATTACGAAATGCTTGCGTAGGTGCACCTCCTCGCCTCTCTATTGATTACACCTTTATTTGACTACGTTGATGTAACGAAAAAAACGTCTACATATCAGACGACTGTAACGCTGTCATATACGTGTACTTATATATTATCAAAAAAAAATTGTTTGCATTTTATAATATTAATAAACATTACCCAATAGAACTAGTCACAATTTGTATCCATCTCCTTGTAATTAATTCACAAAAAAATATTTGATCTGCGAGCGAGTTGACTGCCTTAACAACAACTAACAAAGGCATCTCACCTTTTGTATTCTACTTCTACTTTTACATGTACTATATAATTTCTAAATCTATTATTTTGCTCGTTCTCGTTTTCTTATTGGCATTTTCTTATTGCCGCTACGCAATCTGGTGGCGAAAATTAAAGCAGTCTAATTCGGTTAACTGTCACATGTAATTGGCAGTATTGTGAATTTCGACTGTTTGATGATCGATTTTGTAAAATTTAACAGACTATTTAATGCCAAAAGCGTTATTGCAATATTTCAATACTTGTGTGACAGCAGTCCTATAACGCGATTGACCCAATTACACGGCTTACTTTAGTAGATGGCGCTGTCACAGAATTTACCAATATGTATTTCTTTCTTATCTTCATGTTACTTTCATAAATAATATCTGCTGTGCAATAAAGAATTATTATATATATGACTCCCCTGTAGTTTCTATATAAAAGATTATATACGACGATGTGCAATGTGCAGAGAGTAATATTAATTCTAAACCATCGTCAACGTCTTTATCCAACGTCGTATGGCGGACACTCGCGTGTACACGCCAGGGTAGCCAGGCTTCGCGCACTCCAAGCCCCAGGACACGATTCCAATTTGAGCACCGTTCAGCACCAGCGGCCCTCCAGAGTCTCCCTGCATCAACACACGCAAACAAACCCTTTCTAAAGTTCAAGCTTCCTCTGGTGGCACGGGTATCAATAGCGAAATATTAAACGTAGGTACACCGAGATAAAAATACGCTAGCTAGTAATTTCGTTTCTCAAATAACGAAACGAGCCAACGCAATATCAGAGTTCCTCTGCGCCTTATTGAAACGAGTGTATATACTCTGCCACGGGCTGGATCGCTGGAACCAATTGTTAAATTCCACTATGAGAATCGAGAATAAAGGGGCACTGTTTAGAACTCTAATTTTCTTTTCGCCGATGGTACCAAGAAATGATAAGACTCTTAGAAAGATACGTATCGCGAAACGTTTCGATAATCAGTTCACGAATAACTCGTGCCAAAAAGCTTACTGCCTCATTAATGAGCCGCGACGATACCTTATCTGATACTGATCGATCAGTATTCATCGAATATCGATTTCAGATTTATATCGAATCTCACGTGCAAAGTATACAGCTTGTTTATATGTGCCAGATATTATCGGGGGTCCTCTCTAAAGTACGTATCCATTCACGGAATTTGATAGCACATCATTACTTATACAAATCGATACCTATTTATCGCCACACAATCTAATATCTATTTACACGATTCCAACTAACGAGCGGTCATTAGATCATCACAAGGCCGTGCTAAGCTGCAAACAGAATATTCAAACTCGTTTCTTTTTCAACAGACCTCGAGCATTGCCACAAAAGTGTCGTGCTCTACAAACTAGGGATTGCAATACCGGTAAACCGCGAGAAAAAACCTGAAATTTTTACCGGTAATTCGCCAGATTTTTACCGGTAATTCGATAAATTATGTATAACAATGTAACGCATATATGCGTTCATTAATTCCGTCGATATCTACTACGTTATCAGTGAAAAAACTTCAATTACTAATAGAGACGAAAACCGAAGTATCTCATGAGGAACCAAATTTGATAAAAAAAAACTAAAAATCTGAATCAAGCCATCAAATAATAGACGAATTTTCAAGTAGAAAAAGTAAAAAGAAAATATCTACAAATGGCATATGATTTCTTAATGACTACCTGAGCAACAAGTATAGAATCTAACAGTGCTTTATCAGGAGACCAAATTTTGGACAAATTATGTTTTTGGCGTGCTTATTTGTTAAAAAGAATTGTTAAATAAAAAATATTTAATTATGTATATAAGTTAAGATTCTTTTCATTGTTTTCAAAAGTTATACAAATATATCTATTTTGTGTTATATCATTTTATATTTTAGGTTCAGAACAGTTTTATTTGCATATATTTTTTATAATTGTCGATTAAGTTCAGAAAAAAATTTGTTGTTTAATAATGTTTAATTTTATATTTTCAATAGCTTAAAAAATTACCGGTAAATTACCGGTAAACCGGTTTTGACTGAAAATTTAACCGAATTACCGGTAATTGAAACAGTCGGTAAAATTGCAATCCCTACTACAAACACGACGAATACGAAATGATCGAAACAAGGAGGGAAGCTACAGACTTCATCAATATCTAATTTCTCAAATAGAAGTGAACATTCATTACCCGACAAACATCCTTGCCACCAGACAAACTGCCCGCGCACAGCATCGCATTGGTCACCGAGTGCACGCTGTGGAAGATATCCTTGCACTTGGCCTGATCAACGATGGGCATCGCCAGAGTCTGGAGGACATCGGACTTCGGGCCTGGATTCTGCAAAGTGGTTGCATATTATGCAAGTGGCCAGCCGATTTCGAGCTGCAGCTCGTCCCGAAGGCGCAGCGAACGCGGCTAATGTTTGCCGTGGCGGCCGAACATTGTCGGCCGATCGGCAAACAGACGTTAATGTTTGCGCGAGTTCGCAGCCGGGTAATCAGTCTCGGCGTACGTCACCGTTGACCGAAGCATCGAGTCACCGTCAAACACGGTTTACCTATGCAACAGCCGTCAAAACGCAATACACATTGGCGCAATGGACGGGGGAAAAAAGCATGACTCACCGACGTCGCGCCCCATCCGGTCACCACCGCGTTACATCCGGTCGTCACGACGCTCGTAGCATCCGCCAGGACGACAGGCGATGGGTACGGTATCGGCGACCCCAGCTACAGAAACCCATCTCTGATCAATTTCCATCGTTGCGCATTTACGTAGCCAAGATATAGGGGGTGGTACGTTGGGGGTGGTTTAAGGGGGTATGTACTCTAGTGTGATTGCCCGTTTTTCAACGCCACGTTCGGGAATTTATTTAACAAAAACTATAAGTCTATACTGTCTGGCGTTTCGCCTGCATATTAAGATATGTTTGAAGAATATTTTTTTTATCGCATATATGTAGATATAGACGTTGGCGTAAGGCTCTTCAAAAAATTATTTTCCGTCGAGCGATGGTGTGGAAATTGTTATACCTAGGCATCCAAAATGGAAAACAAAGGTTTATTTTATTTATTCTGATTGTCACTGTATTTGGAACCACGGGCGAGTTTCTGTCTCGTAAAAAATTAATTTTACAGAACGAAAATAGCTAAATTTTTAGCAAAACTCGAACATTTTGTTCACTCTGCAAATTTTTATTGTTAGGGAGGTTCCAACCATAGTGAGAACTACACTAGAGTACCTCCTTAACAATTTGAGAGTCGCGAGGTTTTGAAAAATCCTCATGAACTGAAGCTTGACGAAACACAATCCTCGAGATTATAAGTAGGTATGCACATACATACTTCTAGCGCCAGATGAAAGGAACGATAATGTCGATTGCCATTGATAGGATACTATAAAGTCCATCAGTGTTTATCTTATCCGTTACATCGAGATAGGTTTCATATTCAGTTGAATATTCTTAAACTAATTTGTAGTGTGTAGTAAGAGGTGATAAGTTTTTCACCTGTAGATATGATTATCAAAAGTATCGTAATACGTTGCACGATTATATACAGCAACATACCTCTATCAAAGCAGCATCATACTCCAAAGTGCTGGGACTGTAGTCCTGATGAATTTTGATTTGTTTCACATTGTCAATCAACGTACCACCCCTGTCGCTATAAGTACTGTGGGTACGAATTTTTAAATCCGCTGCTCTGGACCTGCAAGATAATCGCAATTACCCACACACCCCCGCTCAAGAACACAACGCGATAATTAATCTATTATCCAAACAGACGTCCCACGTTATCCCGTGACTTCAATCTGTACGAACCTGGAGACGCAATGCGCGGCCGTTAGCACCCAGTTTTTACTGATCATCGACCCCCCGCATTTGAACTCGCCCTTGTCGTGAATGGACACCTAATACAGAAACCGTTAATTTATTGCTTGTTATTGCTAAACCACGCCCAGCATCTATCCGTAGTAGGGCTGGGACTATTCGAATATTTTACAAGTATTCGAATGCTGCGAATAAACTTCGAATATTTGAGTATTCGAATGTCATTATTCGAATATTGATGTATTCGAATAGTATGGTGTGAAGTGGGTCAAAAATAGCTTACAAGATTTCATCCTGACAAATGAACCTAAAGAACTTGATTTATAATTCACACCATACTATTCGAATACATCAGTATTCGAATACTTGGATATTCGAATTGAGGCATTTGATGGAAAAAGGGCACATAGGCCTATGTGCCCTTTTTCCGTAAATCGGTTAAATGGACTCAGGTATATGTTATACGTATATAATATATCGAGGACATTTCTTCTCCCACGTTTAAATTAGCTAAATGCTGTTTTGTTACGTAGCGTGAGCGACATGCAGCTACATAGTCGCTGAGCGGTTGCGCTGCCGTGCTGTCTACTGTCTAGTCGTGCAATACGTTTGATTTTGTGTAAGCGAGAAACTATGGAAAGTGAGACGTGTATCGAATCCGCAAGGAAAGAAGCGAATTTAGTAAAGATGAAATTGATTTGTAAGACAGCTTGCTGCAAAAAATCGAAGAAATTAATGCTTACTTAAAACATAACATTTTTTGTTTAGTTTTGCCCTTCATTTTGTATTTTTTATTTAAGCGATGTATAAAAAATGGGCAACGGAGTATGTAAACCAAATTATATGTAAATAACTAAACAAGGAAGCAAGTTTGTTACGAATTTACCCTATTTACGGAAAAAGGGCACATAAACCACTTGCATAAAACTATTAAATAAAGACACATATCATTTTCAAATCATGACTTCTGTTTACGAAACGTTTGAAGGGTATGATACTACATCCTTAAAAAAATTGGATTTAATTGCATTACTTTTCATTAAGTTATACTGTAATGAAAGCTTTGAAACCGATTTACTCGAAATGGCATTTTAGCGTATGTGCCCTTTTTTCCATCAAATGCCTCAATTATATTCGCCAAATAATTGAACAACTGAAGTATTCGAATATTCGAATATCGTAAAATTCGACAAATAGTCCCAGCCCTAATCCGTAACAGTCGCGACAAAGTCTCGTAAATTAAAAAGCGTTACTTGATACGGGAACATGTCGATGCTCGTGTTGCTTCCTCCTATAATCCTAAGATGATAGCAGTTCGCGGCCACGATCACGAAGATCACGAGGAGCAGCGGGAGCAACGTGCTGGGCAGCATGTCTGGTGGCCGACTGTCCGTGTCCGCTTTGAAATCAGTGTAACAAAAGTACACCGAGGCACTGATAAGCCGGAGCAGATTCGATATCTACATTAAAGCTAGATTGGTTGCGCCGTCTCTGCCGATTCGTCACGTGACGCGTGAAGAACGGGCAGAAATAACCGGGCTTCCGGTCGCGATTGGAAGACGCGGAAGCCTCTCCTCCCCAACATTCGCCATCCACCTTGGGTTCCTGCTGTCGTCAACTGGCGCGTGAAAAAAACTTTCCGACAGCTCCGCGAGGTGTCTGCGCTGATTGGGCGAAATAAAATTTCCTCCCTCGACTTTGACTCTCGGCCGTGCTCCGCGGGACCCGATAGGGTTGGGGCGGGGTTGCGAGGGCGCTAGTTCTACTTGGGGTACGTGGAAACAGCCGTGAAACAAGGGCCGCGAACCGAGAGGTAGATCGAGTGTTCCGATGGCATGCTGGAGGTGCTGGGAACGGAAGACGAGAGAGAGAGAGAGAGAGAGAGAGAGAGAGAGAGAGAGAGAGAGAAAAGCGGATACGGAGAGGGAGTTAATGCTTAAACGGTAAGGAAAGTGGATATCGGTTTTCGCGGAAGCGTCTTAATCATGCGATACGGTTGCAGTAGATAACGCCGCGTCCTGCCAGACGAGCTTGCACCTAGGGCCGGCCTCGGTACACTTACAACGATGCGTTCAGCCTGTTTATCAGGGAGGGAGGGATAAGTACTTAATGCCGGGTGACGTGCACGACGATCGAAATCGATTTAGTAGTCCTCTGATTTGATTAAGTAATCGGCCGAGATGCTTTCTTCGCTCTTAGTTTCTTTTCTTTCACTTTGCTTCGTGCCACGTCCATCGTTATCGTAATCGTCGTATCTTAATGCATTGTAATCTCCGGCAATCCACTTCCGGTCCCCATTAATCGATTAATTGCTTGATTTTCTCGAATGCTTGCGCACGTTTCTACTGGCAATCTCTTCCGTTTGCTGTTTGGCTTTCTTCGTTTACTGCTCTTATCTACGATCGTGTAATTAGAGGCGACCAATATGAATTGATCGAAAGATGGGGGGATGAGAGGCACGCGGGCTCGCGTGGCTTTAGAACGGACACGTGTTTCGGAACGTGGCGGTGCGAGGGAATTAATGCCATGCCAAACGACTCTCGTAAACGTAAAAGGCCCCGTTGTACCCGTTAAAATTATATGATAGCGCACCGCCGGATACACGGGGCCACATACCTATCTCAAGTGTATTATAAATGTGATGCATGCGGCTCGCAAAACAAGCAACGAGCATTATTTATGGCGTACTCGACCGAACGCAATGAAAATAAGGCGGCATTAGGGGGGCGAGACCTGAAACCGTGGCGGAAATAACCCCGTAACGTGTAATCCGGCGAAAATTACCATTTAAATTCCACCTAAACCCACCCCGCTGAGTGCGACTCCGCGTGAATGATGGGATGAGGACTCTTGATTAACTGCGTTCACTGCGATTTTCGTTCCACGTGAAATCACCCTTCTGCACTCCTTTCGGGCGTTTCAAAAATCCCGAAACTAGGGTCTTCAAGTCACCAGTGAGACAAACAATAATTATCCGACCCGAAACCACGGTAATCGTTGCATCCGAACGTCGTCAGAGATTTTGATAAACGTGTCGCGCGTTCTCTTCTAAAAAAGAGTGCTTGAATCAAGGACAGACGTTAATGCTGAATTATTTGGGACTTGGAAAGTTTTCATTGCAGAAGAAAAGAGTGAGTAGGTACTTCGGAGTCAACCAGTTCATATTATTCAAAATACTTTCGCGAAATAACCACCCTTGTGGAACATTGTTTCGTCCCGAACGCGAGTAGAGGCATCCCTCTTATACGCGAACTTCTAGCCGGCTTAATTCGATATAATCTCTTTGAAATTTCCAACTCCTAATACTTATTGTTAGTTTCCGCCGCCATGCACTATGGGAAGAGCTTAACGCGTACACAGACGCCGGCGGCATCCTGGGCTTTCCTTGAATACAGAAGAGTCTCCAAAATACCGACTCATTATAAGTCGCAGGATTTGCCGGGGGTTGTATACACCTTTCTGCGCATCTCCTGCGTGGAATGCGCCAGTACAAACGAGCATCGCCGTGGAATTTGCGCAAACATGCAGCAGCGGAGTCCGTTCGCTGCAAATGCAGTTGATGAATTAAAATTTAAAATATTTCGCCGACTGCTCGAGCAATTCGTAGTTCAGTCTTTCTTGTTACTATACCTACTTGTTCTCCCTGATATCTAGCTTCCTCCCAATATTCCGTCTCTCTAATACACCATCGATGTTCTCTTAAGCCATCTTACGTAAAATTGCTATACACTTTACTCAGCATAGACTGAATTCTCCATAAGAAACAGAGCTCAGCTACAAGCAGCTACACTCGGGACCACAGGACGTGCGTGGTCCATCCGGCTAAGAAATCTGATTTTCGTTACATCCAAGGCCCCAGTGAGAGCTGAGAGCCCTACTTTATCGCGTTCCGAGGCACCAGCGCTTTCCTCGCTCACACCTCGACGAGTTAATGCGCTCCACGAAAACACCATTTCGCAAGAGAATCGCTGCGACGGGCCTTATCGCTGGCCTCGAGCGTTTAATCGACTGGTTTAGTCATTTATCCCCGACGTCGGCGATAAAAAAAAAAGAGTATTTCCGAGGCGCGCGTATCGCCGCGACGCGATTATTGATATTACGGGTGAATGTGGGGTACGACTCTCATCCGAATTTATCACGGATTCGCGTCTACTCGCCGGATTACGCGCGTGCGTGGGCGTTTGCCAAAGGCCGGATGAATTCAGGGACCGAATGAAACACGCCGGCGAGTTACGAAAATTGTTGCGATAATTTTTGCTGATCGAGGAGCGGCGATAAAGCCACGCGAAATTAACGTCCACGCCTTCCCATCTCCCTTCTATCCGCGCCGCTCTCTGTTTCTCCGTTTGCCGTACAAACGGGCTTGTCGCCGGCATACGGAGCATTACGTGGACCATGTAATTGCAATTACACCGCATTTACTCCGGCGATCTTTTTAATGCGAAAACGCGCCGCCAGTGTTTACGGGGATGGCGCCCTGCATTTGATCCTCTGCCCACGTTAATGACTCGTTTGCAGACACTGTTGACGCGTGAAGGAATTCTGGTCGGGAGTCTGCGGTGATGCTTCGTCAGTTTGTTGTTGGGGAAGAGTATATTATTAATGTGAAATTGCTATTTGCATATTCCTCGGGACGGGAATATATATTTATCGAGGGTTCTGTCAATGCTGATTACATTTCTATTGTATTATATTACTGAACATCGGTTTGATGAATGCCCGTCACTGACAATGAGTTATAAAATAAAAATGTCTTTATTCGTCGCGGAAGGTGATAGACGCGTTTTCTTATAGATTCGACGCACATCCCTCAGCAGCTTTCTATATTCCAATTAATAGTGAGTCAGGAGCACGAGGCTTTCCTTTTATTCCTCGACAACAATTTTCTTCCTTTGATCTACTGTTCGAGACGATGCCAGTTTGAACGTGAATCTCGCAGTGGAAATCATGTCGTACATACATGTACAAGCCAGCGATTATTTATTACGAGAGTAATGGGCGCGTGTAAATAGGTAGCGAGTTAATGCACGCTCAGGCGACTACGTACGCGCTCGTGATCTCATCATTTTCGCTCGCGTGTAACTCCATTTCTGTCCCAGCATCGGATTCATTAGCCGAAAGCGCGCGAACCTATTATCTTGAAAAATAATTTCAATTAGGTACGCGTCGCGCCGTCATGAAACGAGTCGCCAGCCCCAGATAAATATATTCCGTCTGTTAACGACAGCCACTTGCGCGCGAACCTGCGCGCGTTTAGCGCATCAACAGGGCCTCGTAACGTGATATTTATTATTTAATTAACATACATCACCGCCGCGGGGAATTACTCGCTGATTCTCCGCCGAAGATATTAAAATGTAAATTCCCCGGCCGCAATGTTCGCGATGTTCTTATTAACCGTGTTCAGCATTTTACTGCAATTAATATATCCACGGAATAAAAAGTAACTTGGTTACGTCGTTTTGCTTTATTAAACGCGTCATAGCGAACCATTGGACCCCACTCTTCTATTGATTCGCGCGACGGTGACGCGAGCTTTCCACCGGTGGGAAGTCAGGGGATTGAAACGACCGAGATGACGAGTTCCAGAAATGGAAAACAAGAGGTGTCGTCACCCCGCGCGAGTTCTGGAATTCTACAAACTCGGCTTCTAACGAAGCACCGAATTTATGACGTGTTGCGACACGGCCGAGGTGGCGTTACTTTTTTCGACCTTATCTTAATAACTTGAGTCATTTTCTAACCGTACGTGGAAAACATGCGCTGTACCCGCGCTACAATTCAGCCCTTAATGTCGCTGCATTAGCGGCATTAGCAGCCTCCAGAGATAAATGAAAGAGAGAGAGAGACAGAAATCGCAGGGACCCTTGTTGTTTGTACACAAATTCCCGGCAGCCGCGACTTTATAAAGAACTCACTCTCCCTTAGTGACATCAAACATAGTTACAATGCAAGTGGTACTGCTGTTGGTGGTCATCGGGTGCTCGGCGCTGGGAACGAATTCCATACTCACAAGTAACGTTTATTTTTAAGAATTTCGCGATTCTACCTCCTTATGTGTATAGCTTGTGAAAGCTGTTATATAAATCCCTACTGCTCGGTAAACTTTAAACTTAATTACCAGGTGACATAACCCTTCGTTGACTCTCTGGGTGTAAGCCACCCCATAAGCTGATTTTGACTCTCCGAACCTTTTATATGCAAAACAAATACCTTTTTCTCAAAGTCGACTTACAAACTATTTTTTCTCCCAAAACATTATATCCGAACATCCACTCTGTAGATTTTTAGCTTTCAATATTGACATTTGTAAAAGTTACAATTTTTTTAAGATTTTCTTCGTTTCTTCTCGACATGTGGTAATCTAGAATTATTTTACAAAAACTGTGATGAAATTTCAATAAATAAATTATTCTAATACATTTTAGAGACCTTGAAATTGATCCATGATTTTTTTCATAATAATTGGATTTTTTGGATGAAAATGGCACTCGTTCAAAAATTGCTCCGGGTGTGAGCCACCCAGGTATGTCAAAGTTGATTGAAAAAAGAGGTGTGTCAACGAAGGGTTAAGAGCGTCGATGACTCAAAGTATTTCACAGTCAAAGTGTTCAACTAATGATAATAATTAAGATTACACAATCTAAGATTAGAAGTGCAAATATAATTAACCGACTTCAAAAAGGAGGAGGATATCGACCCGTATATATATATTTTTTTATGTTTGTCCCCCCACAACTCGTCAGCATATGGACCGATTTTGATGATCTTCTTTTTATTCGAAAGAGAATGGTACCCCGGTGGTCTCATCCTACGCGGAATCAATATTGTCCCAATATTTTGACAGTTATGGTTAATAATAAAGACTATTGTCATCTAACTATTATTAGTGTATGTACGTGCGCGCGTATCTCCCAGGCATGTTGTGTCAATATATATATAACTAAAAAGTTGAGAATAAAAAATTTATAAAAATTAAAACTGACTTCAAAAAAAATAAAATTGCACTAACAAGAAAAAAATAATTGTTTCCTTTATTTAATCTGCGACTCTCATATTTTTCAAGTCGGTGCCCCATCATTTGCACTGCGTAAATCTGACACCGACTTGAAAAATATGAGAGTCGTAAATTAAATAAAAGAAAAAATTATTTTTTATTTGTTTCAAGTCGGTTTTTAGACAGTTCACTTTCTAAACTAAAATCCAAAGAGAAACCCCACAATTCGGAGAAATAGCGACGCGAATTCTCTAATACTATATAATAGAACATCCTCCATACCCCTCGAAACCATCCAGAGGGCTACCGATCACGTGTGCCAGCTATTCCCCTGGCGCTTGAACGCATTAAACATTCCGTCTGATTCGGATGTTGTACAGGCGATTATCGAGGAAGAATCGTCCCGCAGTCAGGGCGATCCCCGGGCTCACCGGAATCCAGGATTATCGGAGGGGAGAAGGCCGCCATAGAGAAATATCCATTTGCGGTTAGTATAACCCGCGATCGATCTTCACAGTCGATTTGCCATTTAGAAAATCGTTGCATCGCCTCTCTCCGCAGGTCTCGCTGCAGAACAATGGCACGTTTTTCGGCCACGAAGTCGAGCATTTCTGTGGCGGCGGTATCGTCGGGGAAAAGTGGATAATAACGTCGGCGCAGTGCGCTCTCAGGCAAGATTAATATATCGCGTTGTCAATCGGGCCGCGTGCGCGATTGTACACGCGGATGCACCTTCCGATACTCTGCTTTATTTTTCCTCTTGTTCCGAGCCTCGATGTTACAGGATACACCTGAAGAGCTTCCACGTGAGAGCCGGCACGGCCTGTTACCACCAGGGCGGTGACGTTTACGACGTCCAAGGCGTCACAATTCATCCCGCCTTTAACGAAATTAATTACGACTACGACGTCGGTCTCGTCGAGGTAAAATATTCCTATGTGCCACGGTGCTTGATATTTTATAACGGAGTGCTTGGTAGATGCTAAAAGTTTCATTGAAAGCTGGATTGCGGAGAAGAATGGACACTGAACCTTTGAATAATACGTAATAATACCTAGCATCGAAAACAAATGATTACTGTTCTATGAAATCCATGAAACTTTAGCAAACGGTACTAAAGTGTACTAAAGTGTAAAGTCATATTTTAACGAACACATAATGAGATTGTAAATTAAAATTAAGTATGAATAAGATCGCCAGAAATGGAATTTAACTCGATAATGGCATATCTTCTTTCCATCTGTTTCGTAGCTCTCCAAGAAAATCGAGCTCGACTCTACCAAGCGACCGATCAAATTGCCAGAATTGCACTCTGAGATCCAGAACGGTGCCCAGGTTCAAGTTCTCGGCTGGGGCGTATCCGAGGTAAGAAGAACACGAAAAGCCGGCTGAACGTAACGCCTAGAAACGGGATATTGCAACCGGGGCTGTTTAGTTATTAGGTCCCGTCTCGGAGGAACTTTTATGCAGCACCATGCAGAAAATTAATAACGAGGACTGCCAGCAAACTAACGGAGGTGACTTATTAACGCACAGAATGTTATGCGCCTTATCAGACTCCTCGAGCGCCTGCGTCGGGGACTCTGGCTCGCCCCTCGTCTTCAATGACACCCTCTTCGGTGAGTTTTAATATCGTCAGCTTCTTCATTAATATCTAACTATTGCTACGTAAGTACTATCATTGCGTAATTACACGTCGACTAACTATATGTAGAATGATTGATATGTTAATAAATTCATGACTTGTCAATTTCTTTTGGCTTTTTCAAAGTGCTGGCAAGGGATTTTTTTTAAACTGTGCAAGTTTGTAGGGAATCTCGATAGAAGCGTCAAGCAATTTTTCGGTACTTCAGGGTGAAAAAAAACCTTAAAGGTTAATGTGTGATGTCCTACTTTCCTGTATATCTTAAAAACTATAGTAGATATAAAAAAATTATTAAATTGAAAAGTTAACTGCTTCTTACGGCCTATCAAAATTGTGTAATCGAATTGTTCAAAATTTGTAATTTAAACAGCAAAATGTCCCACACCACCAATTTTTAACAATTCAATTACATAGTTGTATACGACATAAGAAAACCGTTAAATTTTCTTTATAACAATTTGTTACATCTACTATAGTTTTCAAGATATACTGGAAAATTGGAAAACGCTCATTAACCTTTAGTAGGTGTTTTCACACCGAAGAACCGAAAATGGGCACAACCGAAAAATTGCCTGACACTTCTACCGAGGTCTTCTACAAACCTGCACAGTTTAAAAAAAATCGGAATATTCGGGGAACCGTATTTCCCTTGTTAGTATGCAATTACATCGTCACTGTACGATTATTATTATTATTATTTATTTAAACGGGACTAGCCATTGCTATGCAAATTACGCAATTATATGCAAATATTGTGTTAACGAGTACGCATTACTAAACATATCGTGTAACTCCGTAGGTATAGCATCATGGAGTCGGTCCTGCGCATTCCACTACCCAACAGCTTACACAGCCATATCAGAAGTCAGGGACTGGATCATCGAAGTGACAGGTGTACTTTGATCCCCCGAGCACCATGACATAATACGATCCAGGAAACGCACGATTCTTTACAAATTATTCAACGTATATTCCATATCCCAGCGCAACTTTATACTGCATCCCTTGCAATGCCCTGGAAGCGTTCTGAATTTTATCAAACATCGCGATCCTCCCGTGTATCATTCTGAATGTTGAAACAGTGCCAGCGGAATATAAAAGATTAATCAGTCTCACGATAAATATACACGTTACTATTATGAATTTCTAAAGTTCAATGTACAAATACCCACTTCCTTTCACAATTGCCCGATTAAAAATACTGGGAAGAGGATTGTACGTGCGAAGGGACAAGACGAAGAGGATAGAGCGTTTTAACTTTCCATACGGCGGGGAGTTGGTCGCAGAGGGTGCAGAATGTACGCGATAAAAGTATGAATGCTCCGGTGCCTTGGTCGAGCCGGGGAAACCGATAGAAATCCGTATAAGCCGCGGCGGGAGGAGATGCTTGACGGCGCAACGCGTTGGAGAGGCGCGGATAGAAATGTTTAATTTCGAGTCTCCTCGAGACGTCGCCCGGTGAGCTGATAGTTATCGACTGGCCATCGCAATAATCCTATTAAACCGCAGACGCGATCCAATAACTTTTCTGTCACCGGCTGCTCTCCGGCCGTCCTCCATTCGGCTGTTATTTTCATCCCCCCCCGCGCCGTGGTTTATATTCCATTGGAAACCATACACGCCTATGGCCGAAACGAATTAACGCGAGATTGGCGCTCCTTTCCGCGTAACTCCAGGCGGCACCGCAATTTCCAATCTGCCCCACAAAAGATCCATGAACAGGAGAGACCCAACCTTGCGGGGGGAGGTGGGGCGATTAAACCGACAACAATTCAAAGGAACGCGAAACTGTTTAAACGGTGTCTCGTACAAGGCATTTCGCGAAATCTGTTCGTAACTTTTCGAGGCGCAATCAACGGCCAGAGGTAATAAAGAAAAAAGAAAGAAGGAGAGAATTTCGCGAAAACTTTAATCCTGCTGGACCCTGCTCCCAAGTTACAGCAGTATTTAACGTTTTAACGGTGCCGGGCTTCAGGCTGAGGCGGCGTAATTGAGGCGACTCGGGTATTTACAATCAACGCTCAGTATTCGAGCGGTAAAGAGATCACACGAACGACGAGCACGTTTACAGGGACGGTTAGAAAGTCCTCGGTGAACGTTTCAATTCCGATCGCCCCGCCGTGGCGCCGCGACAGGACTCGACGCGTCTCCACCGACCACCGGATTAATCCAAAAACCACGACTCCGATTCAATAAACTTTCTGACACTGATGCCCATTTACGACCGCCGTTCGCTGCGGCTGGTTTCGCTGGCTGGAGCGGCATCCCGTGCGTCACCGGCAACCGAACGGGACAAAAGGGACTGGTCCAATATCTCCCAGGGACACCGGTGCACAAGGATGTCACAGATGAGGAGCTCTTCATATTGAATTAACGTTAATGCACCGACTACCGACAGCGAGGTTATTAGGTGCTCTCTAACGACGTAACACGATTTACTGTACAGAAACGCGCTTGTTCCCTCTGCTCGCAATAAGAACTCCGCGCGCGGATCTAAATCGTCAAAAGGCGCATTAAGCTGTAAAACACTGTGCTCTCGCGTCTGACAATAGACGAACGCGTTACAATTCAGGCGACTGAGATTCTCAGCGGAGCCGGCTGAATTGAAACTTATTTCGAATTTCACGTTCAGGCGCTGCGAATTGTGACTGCAGAACCACTTCGCGGAATTCGGAGTAATGGCTTCTAAGTGGGCGCGAAACAACGCAGAATTTCCTGCGACACGTAAGTAGAAATTCTGGAACTCTGCGAGTCCTCTGGCTGCCACTTCGGCGTCCATCAAAGTTAATCGCGGAAGCAACCATTCCTAGATACATCCGCCCGTGACTACGCAACCGTCAAACCCCCCTCGAACCGTCTCACCCGCCGGTGTAATAAAAAATTTTGATACAAGCCGCCGGTCTAAATAAATCTCGCGCGAAACGAAGTGCTCGCAGGCAATAAAAGTTTCCTGCCGGGGGAAACAGTAGTCGCGGGTAGAGCGAGGACGAGCCGAAGGGGGGCAGCGAGGACGAGCCGAAGGGGGGCGGCGAGGCGGAAACAGTGGACGAGCCGGGTTTATCGCGCGTCTACGATAAAGGAAAAGAAGTTTCTCCCCGGACGGGCAATGAAGCCAAAATTTCTTCTCGCGACGGCTCGATTAACCCCGCGGGGCGAGAGAGGGTTGATAATGACCGCGAGGGGGGGGGGCGGGTTTGCGGGGCCGCCCTCTCCGCAGCCAGCCAGGAACATATCAGAATGCGGTGTCGCGAGGGGGCCACCGACGTCGGGACGCTTATTGCTACAATTTGGCAAGATCCCTGGGCAATATTAGCGTTGCGCCGTGCTAACGCGGTTATCCCGCCGGCTGAAGCACATTCCGCCCGGCTCTTTTCAGTACGTTAGAAACTTAATAATATAAAACGAAGGAACGAGCGTGCCGCGACACGGGAGACCGTATAACACGCACAGAAGGGGCGGGCCGTCGGTGTGGTGTTGTTTCCGACGAAGAACTAAAAGTGCAGAGTCTCGGAGGACCCCGGTGCACGCTTGTGATTGTATCGGTATTTTCTCGAGCGCGTCCAAGGCTTCCTGAACAACTGTAATTATTGTTTGCTACCCGCAGGCTTGAAATGGGTTCGCCGCTGCGTACCGCCTTACCGTTTTCAGTTCGAGCGACGCATTCGCGGCGTGCATCTTTTTATTAAACACTATTGTGTTTTCGGACCTGATTAATCGTTCCCCTTGCCGAGTCTGTTGCATTTGCGTTCTTGCGTAGGATTTTTGTTACTGCTGCAGGTGATAGCGCGAAACGACGCGTTAGATGCTACAACAGAAGATCCTTTGAATTTTTCAAGGAAAATCCACTGGCACCGCAGTTGCGCGGTCTATTCGAGATTTGCGAAGACTGCCGGTGGAACGACCAATATAAATGTACCGAGTTGCTGAATAGAGCGGGGAGGATGTCTACTGTGTGTTTCTTCGTCGTGTGACCGTTTTTCTTACTTTCCGTCGTTTAAGCGGGCAGCGCAGCGCAGCCCGCTAACGAAAATTTAAAAGCGTTATCAGACGGAACGCCCGGGAGTTCTGAAAGCGGGGGACAGTCGTTTAAAGAGCGGTCCCACCGTGACAAATTCCTGATTTGCAACTCCATCCCGGGCGGCCATTTGTCCGGGCGGCACTGTAAAATTTAACAGTTGACGAATGGGCCGCATTACTTAAGATTACGCTCGCTGGCTTCTTTCTAAGAACCGTGCGACCGCTCTGCGGCGGCGAGATTCGCTCTCCCGGTCGTTCCACTAACGATTAATCTGTAGAGAGGAAAGAACGGTCTCCGGTAACCAGCAGTGGAACCAGCCGAATGACAATGATATATCCAGAAGAGCTTAAATTACAAACTAGTGATTCCTTTTTTACTAGTGGTCCTTTTAGTCCTCCGCTTCTCTAATCACGCAGTCTCTTGTATCTATCAATTTCAAGCTCAGCGTTCAACTTACACTGTGCCGATGTAGGTCCTGTTCGACACTACAGATTTACATATAAATACGATTTTAATTAGGTGCGATTTCAGTCTGATTAAAGTTTACGTTAGCTTTAAACTAAGTTTAAATGAATAAACAAAATTTAAATAAATGCACTGAAAAAGTAGAAAGAATATTTTTCCCCATTTAATCTACGACTCTCATGTTTTTTAAGTCGCAAATGATGAGGCGCCGACTTAAAAAATATGAGAGTTTGTAAATTAAATAAGGGAAAAATTATTTTTTGCTTTTTAGTGCTTCTTTATTTTTTTTTAAATCGGCTATAATTTTTTTTGAATGTTTTTATTTTTAACTTTTCAGTTTTATATACATTAACACAGCATACTGAGGAGCTACGCACGTATGTACATAAAATAATAATAATTGAATGACAATAGTATTTATTATTAATCAGAACTGGATAAATATTCGGCCAATGTAGATGCAGTGTAGGCCACCGGGGCATCGCCCCTTTTCGTCTAATAAAAAGATCATGAAAATCGGTCTATATGCCGAGGAGTTATGCGGAGACAAACATATAAAAAATATACATACAGGTCGAATCTATAACCTCCTCCTTATGGAAGTCTGTTAAAAAGGCAACGTAGCTTATACCGTTGCTCTGAATTTTTCAGATTACGTATTGTTATTTCACTTGTTCCATTTCAGTTTTTTACCATCGACCAGCGTACAAAAATGTCTTCCCGCTGAAAATCGAGAAAACGTCCCGGAATCAATGTCAACGTTAATGCCCGGACCAGCGGAACCGATGCAATATGTATTTCGATACATAAATCATAAAGCACGGTATTAAAACTGCGAGGCGGATAACGTCGTCTGGTGAGCGCGCCCGTACGAGCGGACGTTTCAAATCCGCCGAGGAAAGGTCGAATCCTAATGTAGTATGAAAAGCAGGTGGGCAACGGCCGGGGCAGGGGCGACATTTTCAATCCCGCGACCTTGCGCGTAATATTTCGGCTATCGATTCTTAATATCCGCGCCCGTGCAGCGGAAAACACGATATCGGAGCAACGGATAGGAATTTTGTGAACGGTCATTTCCACAGGACGAAGCTCAAGGGTCCCTGGTACCTTTCCCTTTGCTACCGCGCATGACCGGAATAATTGGATCAGACACCGCCTAGCGCTTTCCCCGATTATGCTCCTCTAATACTTAGCTGATGTAATCCAATTTCGATTCACAGCATTCCAAACTCTATCCTCCAATGCCCATCGATCTACACGCGTATAAGCCAGTGAATAATGTAAAAACTGAAATACACGCCAGGGCCAGAGAAATTCCATCGTCCCGCGGCGTCTCGA
This sequence comes from Andrena dorsata, assembly GCA_929108735.1. Classification (NCBI taxonomy): domain Eukaryota; kingdom Metazoa; phylum Arthropoda; class Insecta; order Hymenoptera; family Andrenidae; genus Andrena; species Andrena dorsata. Next base: position 56,380,906 of record OV815489.1, read on the forward strand.
TCGATATCCCACGCACTGTGTCTATGTAAACAGTGTACGGCAGTCTGCTCTCCAGTTAAGCAGCCACCCTCGAAATTTATGATTCCACGATTGATGTGTACGATCGCGGAGATTCCGGCAAAGCTACCCGGGCGGCATGATGCGCAAATAATCCCGGCCAGCCCTTGGCGTTCCGTCTTCTGCTTCCCTCCTGTTCCACTTGGACGACCCTCGCAGGACCACGCCGGCCGCTTGGTGGCTCCTGTCGCGCGTGACGAGCCCACAGACGGGATTCCATTTCCCCGCGGCCCCTCTGTTCCTCCTAAGCCGCCAGGAATATCTCGCCGGGCTCGACCACGTGAATGCAAAGTATCGGACGAAACGCCCTGCCATGAAAAAGGGTTCCATTAGCGGGTGGGAAAAGTGCGAGAATTCACGGCTGCTCGAAGCCCGAGTCGTTCTACTGCGAGCGGAGAAGGCACCAAGCGCGGGGCTTTCTAATCTTCGTGTTGATAGTAACCTGCTCTGCCCTCCTTAGTTAAACTGTCCTATCTAGCATTGTTTAATTTTTTGAGATATGTTTGAATATTTGAAGTTCCACGCGTCTTTTACCTTTTAAGTAAAGTTAGAAAACACTACTTGCTTCGTAAAGATTTATAAACAGTCTAATGTATTTAACCTAACTTTTTTCCAAATGGTTAAAATAGCCTATCTAAAACAATTAAGTAATTCGTACGTTAATAATACACTACCTACCGGTATACGCGCCGTCTCTCGGATCTTTTTTTAAATATTGGGAGTACACTGGAGAGGGAAGAGGGGTAAAATTCAGATTATTAAACACACATCACCAAGTAACAAATATTGATTTGTTCCCCATGTCGAAGTTTGTCCTTTAACTAATTAATCATCCCACTTTTAAAAAAAGTGATCACGAGACGACGCCCTCTGCGGTACAAAAAATTATATTAGGCTATCACGAAATAATGACAACATGTTTTAATTAGGATGAAGGGAAATAAGGACGGTACAAAGTAAATGATAAAACATCAGTTTTCTCGGTTGTTTCAAAATGCTAGATAGGACATTTTAACTAAAGGGGGCAGTGCTAGTTTGTTTTGTTACGTGAATGGATAAATAAAGGAGCGACGAGATGGGAGTCGCGTGGCGTGTAGGTTCAATTTAAATGAATGTTTAAGTGTTTTGGGAAGTGTGTTTTTTGCCTCGACAACCTAGTGGCTGGCCATTGCTGGATTGTTCTACTGGAGAAGATGAAATCTGGGAAGGGAGACAGAGAAACGATGCTGTTTTCTGTAAGCGAAGAAATATGACGACATCTGAAGGACTTGATACCAAAGATTCTAACTCCGTGGAACCCCGTTACTGTTGTCTACAGCAACATCGAGTTCTACGATACAGCTATCGCCTGCGTAAACCGCTGGGGTGATCGATATCTGTAAAAACACGGTACAAGGGAAGTTTGGGACGCTGCTTTATCTCACTTTATGCACCAGACTGTTGAAGCTTGGCAGGGAACAAACTGGTCCTAACACTTTATCATCTACTTGTTTCGGAGCGGGCTGGTGCTTCCCATCGACCCCTTTCGAATTTCCGAAAACGTGTACGCCTATGTCTTCTTCGTAGATTTGAAATCTCTCGCCCAGGCTATGTTCCACTTCCCCACGCACCTGACGCCCGCGCACGTTACCGTGATAGAAACGTGACTCGAAAGGAACGAGCGCCAGGTACAATCTACTGAAAACTTATTACTTATTGCGAGCGAAAGAAAGCGTCATGAATATATCGTTTTCGCGTGCAGGTGAAGAAACTCGCGACAAACTTCTCGCGCCCGTTCAACGCGGCTTGTAAGTATTACGCGGCGGGGGTAATAAATCAAGGGCACAGGGAGGGGGGGGGGGTAGCGGCGTGGTAGAACGAGAGAGAAAAAAGAGGAGGAGCGTATCGGGTGGGGGTGAAAGGAGCCACGCCGAGGGAAATAGTAAGTCGGCCTGCTCGCAGAAAAGTTCCGGGAAAACAATGACGAAATAAAACGCCGTAACGTATGTACCTACCCCACGTTTCACGGGCCGAGCCCTGGGCGGTCGCCCTTCCCTCTCTCACCCCCTACGTGAACGTTTTCGAACGAGTCGCTTTTATGCGCCGCGCGACCCCGAAATGTTGGCGGCGGCGGAGGGGACCGGTATAGAAATTGCAAGTAAAATTCTGCGACGGCGCGCGAGGGTAGAATGTCTGAAAAGCTCCGGAGTCAACTCTCGAGGTAATTCGTAACTGAAAATACTACCCTTAAATTCAGTTTTCGTGACGGGAAAACGTGCACGCCCGTCCGCCGTCGAATTGTCAAGGGAGCCACGATATTTTCTTGGAGGGAATCTATTTGAATTTCTGCAACTTTTAACGTCTACTCGGGGATATAGCTCGAGGAGAGGTATGGAAGGAAATTTTATGTTGAGCAATTCTTTCGGTGTATGCCTTGATAAATTTACAATTTTCACGTGTGATTGTATGGCTGGCATTAATTTTTGCAAGTCTACTAAAACGGAGTGTAGGGTTTATGAGAATTGATAGTTAACGCGACGCATAATGTCGGATTCTAAGGAGAAAGAAGCTTCATCCCGTCAAGCTCGCGACATCTGTATGCGAATGTTGGCTTGTTTACACCATGGATGATTAAAGCGACTAGCGGACAATACAGCTGCTACTGTGCCACTGTAAAACAATACGTTATTGCAAGAACAACGGCCTTCGTTACATCGGACCCCGGGGCAACTGCCTTTTGTGTTTCTGCCTCGCACGCTCGCCGCCTGCATGCTGCGCACCACCGCCGAGGCCGACTTTTTCCAAAATTCACCCCGACAGCGACCAAAGTTGCGAATGTATGACCGCGATGGACATCGCCAATCCACCGATCAGACTTCGAAAGACTTGAAGCCACTTTAGACGAAAATGTGACGACTATGATGCCGTTAGAAATTCTAATTTCTTCCGAAGAATGTTTTCACCAGGCGGGGATTTATGAGCAACTCGTAATTGGTGTTTCAGGACAAAACAATTTCCTCGAATCGCGGAACGTCGCTGCGGGTCCTCGTCGTATTTCTACCAATAGATTAACGTTGCCGGATTAACAGCGTAAATACGATTCGACCGCAAAACGCCCAGTTAGTGGTGGCCGGAGGATTCCCTCGAACATTCAGACCGAAAGCGTGGGAATAGAGGAAAAAGCAATCTCCCCAATTAAACGGCGAAACTTCCATTGCGATGGTGGGGGGAAAAAACAAGGGAATTGCGTGCGGAGCAAGGCCGAAACGGAGTTGGCCGGTGCGCTTCCGCGAGATATCGTTATTAAAATCGACCAGCCCGGGCGAACGAGGGCCCGCCACCGGGCTGGGGAGTACAATGACAAAGGTGTCGCGCTCTCGTCGGGGTGAAAGTCCGTGAGCCCAGTTTATATTACGCCGACAACGAGGCGACGTCCAGCCCGCGGATAACCTACGTAACGGCGGAATTCTTGGTAGCCTCGGTCGCACAACGGAATTCCTCCTCTTTCCCGCAAGCGACTCGTCGTTACGGCGGGGTAAACTTTTAATACGGAATTCCTCACGCGACGACGATGACGCCGGCGACGCCGATGCGCGCGGAATTCTTGCTCGACGCAAATAGACATACGATTAACTTGCCTCCGCAAAGTCAATTGGGGGGGATTGAAAGGCCTACGTACGACAGACACGCTCCTGGGGTGGCTTCTACGCCCTGAGTGCACGCTCAGGAATCTGTATGGAGGGTGAAAAGGGGGGAGGGGGAAGTTGGATATAAAGGGAAGACGGGGTAATGTTTAGGGAAGTCTGTCATGACTGGTGTGAAAGTTAGCTCTATGGGAATTAAGGAGAGCGGAGAGACGTGACGCGTGCGTGGAAGAGATCTCTCATTTTGGAAATGAAGGATGATCGTAATTGAAGGAGCTGCGTGGGGAATGGAGAATGTAGATGGGTAATATGAAACGCAGGAACGGAGGAAAGACACTCGATGGGAGGATGGTGGTTTGAATGGAAGTTTGAATATCGAGTACCGGAAGGAGACATTTCTAGGCGGTATCGAGCAATTCTCTTTCGGTATATAAAGAGTTAATGTCTTAAGTTAAGTAGTTAGTGCCTGGCGGTAGTCAACAGAACGGTCGTTAACTAAATATATTCCTGGAGACCTGAATAATTCCCGCGTTTAAACTTTACGTACCACGGAATTTAGACTTTTATGGGCACTTTGGTATATGAGCTAACCAGTATTTCTTGGCGCATTCCTTGAAACCTTAAGAACTGATTCGTAGGGAAGGAAGTATGATGCTTATAGCTTCGCCGCATATCCGAGGCAGTAATTTGTCACGAGTGGGGCACACGGGGCGGGAGGACAAAGCCTTCTACAAGGATTCCCCTGGTGCATGAACCAAACGCTACAAAAATCGGCAGACCTTTATAGGTGTAACTTCTTATCCAAACTGAAAGATTTATTGTACAATTCTCGTGCCAATCTCCTTGAATGAAATTGCAATAAAACGATTACTCATTAATAGTACGAAGGAACAGACTTCGGAAAGACACTGAAAACACTCGATTGACAAACTTGTAAATAAAATGTAAGTGGAATGCAAGGTGTTATCAATAGCACCCCGGTAGCACCGGTTAGAGTTATAGTATCCACCGTATATACCACATTCTATTTCCGAGTACAAGGCCTCTGGGAGGCGACCAGCAGATTTACCCCAACCTCACGGAACTGCATGGCTAGCCGCGAAACCGTTCTCGCATCCGGTCAACCAGCCTTCTCTCGATAAGGTTCGAGTTCTGAACTTGCACCTCGCTTTTCTATTACTGGTCGCCAAATGAATCCCAACCGGCCATGACCAACGCGGCACACTTGTAATTACAACGTCCACGTACACAATGACACGTGCCTTCGACGTAGTAGCTTGTCGCCATGCTTGCTGTACAGAGTTTACGTAAACACTGAGTGCTTTATTATGCAGCGGGTCGAGTTTTAGACCGACCTTCTTCTCGCTTAAAAAAAAAAACGTGTACTTATCAACAGAACACAAAAATTGAATTATAATAATTGTAAGTTAAATCATATGCTTTCTCCATTTGCAGTTACTTTTGTTCCTCGGTACCTGCTCATTCAGACCCTCGTTTCCCTTAATTCAAGCTTCTAATTAGAAAAGATAGCAGTTCTCACAGAACTACCCTCTCAGCTGTCTTCGGTACGATTCAAATGAACGCGATGTGGAGGCTACAGAAGATTCGAATTTTCTGTACGTACTTGTTAGTCCTTTATCGTATCTGGAGTTTGATTAACCGATAGCCGGCGCTCGAAGCCAGTCCAGTATCGAGAAAGGTCGTGGAAGGAGGAAGGCGGGCGTAACATTATTTTCGTGCAGTTAGAGTGTCGCGCCGGCGGATACGTCGCACGCAATTATCTCCCTTCGTCTCCGGTGGTAATCAGAACCGCAGTAATTACCAGGCTCTGTAATGCCGCGAGTTTCGAGTCCAGGGGGGGGGGGGGCGGGGTGGCTGGAGACCGTAAAATGGGGTTGCCTCGCGCGAAGACAGACAAGGAGGCAGCGAAAGGGCGAAGACACAGGGCGAGCGGGAGGAAGGAGAAAGAGCGGATTCGGCGTGGAATGGGAATTTGCGGATCGTTACGAGGTTTACGCACTGTACTAACGATACACAGAGTCACGCGACTATGGCACTTTGTCTTTCGCCGCGCGATCCACTGCTGATGGGAAATTCCGCGAGGAAGCGCTGCCTGTTGTTCAGAATAACAGTGTCGTTCTCGGCAACCAGGATCCTATCATTCAGAGTAAAATAAATTGTTGACTAGCGCGTTCTAAGCGAAACAAATCGATAATCGAGGGCCATTATTTCGCAATCGCTACACGCCCTCCCCTTTCCCGCCACAACAAAAGCGGATTAAATGATAACGTTCGCGCCTCGGTGGGGATGCTCGAAAAAATACGACCGTGTAAATTGTTCATTTAATTGTTTCCCGAAAACGAGCCAACATCCACCCCGCTCGGGGTTGAAAACACCAAGCGGCAGAAACGCGGGGACGCTATCGGGTCCCGCTGAAAAGGCAATCCTAGCGATCGCGGCTGCATTTGGCACGACTCGTGCGAACATATTTACTCGCGACTCGTAATTTGCATTTTAATTACTCATTGCCAGGACAAATATTGCGGGGCTCGTTATGCGGCGGGGTGTAGGTTTCACTCGGACCGCCCGTCGTCTCTGCGAGCGAACGATCCATGGAAACGACAATTTTCCCACGACGAAGAGGGGATTTAGTCAATCAACGATCCTCTACACTCATATTTAAGTATTTATGAAAGGAACGTTATTTATAATGCTGTCAACTTTCAACGTTAACGGGATATCGGATCAATACAGCTTGATACTTTTCCCGTCTAAAAGGAGAGGAATTTGTCCACGATACGATATGTATTTGCAAACGATAGCCATCAAATGAGGATCACTCGAAGGTCACCAGAAGATGTAAAAAAGGTAAAAATCGATTCGTGCATATAGAATTGAAAAGTCCTTGTAGAAAACACTGTAAGTGCCAAAATTCAAATTCTATACCTACTTTAGCATTGCTATTAGTACGTAGAAGATTTATCGATAAAATTTTTTCTTTTTAAATTTTGGCACTTCGTGTTTTCTACAAGGACTCTTCAATTCTAGTAAAAGGTCTCCTTTAACTGTTTCAATTTGAGTAATAGTTCGCGCTATCGTAAGCCGTCTCGCTATCCTAAGAATTTAGCAAACAACAAATGTTTAAATATACTCTGTTTAAGCACACATCATCCCCCTTCAAAGGTTTGTCGTTCGTCGACAGACGCAATGGGATGGGCACGATTTCGCTGACTCGATTACCCGGTGGACACCGTTCTGTATGTACGAAGATCCTGTCGAAACAAAGATTTTACAGCGACTCCCACGCTCGCTGTAAAATCTCGACCTCTATCTCGCCCAGGGGAGAGAAGAATACGCAAGTGGAATTTCGTTTTCCCTTTTTTTTTTTGCGACAGGACCTGCGATAGAAGGCGACCGAAACGACGTCTCGCTGAGTGATCAGTCGTAAAATTCCAACCCGAGATGACGTTCCCGCTCGAGCTGCTTCGAAATTGCGGGAATAAAATCGCGCGTTCGTTTCCACGGGTGCGAAACCTGGCTACGGCTACGACGGCACGGATACCCTGCCGAAATAAAACGATCCACCTTTTGTTTATGGCTATTCCTCTTTCTATTCATCGATTATTGTTCCCTTGCAGCGTGTTTCGTCAAACTCCGCGACTGCAACTGACGGGAATCGTAAATATTCAATGCAGAGAGAAAAGCGTTTCGCCACCTTTGTAGAGAAAACAATATCTAGGATATCCACTGTTCCGAACCGAGCCGTTGACACCTACACCATTGTCACGGATAACAGCGTTCCTAAATCACTAGCTTCCAGTCAATATTTCATTGAAATCCTAATTAATTAAAGATCTCAGAAATCTATCATCCAACACCTCCAACCGTAGGTACCTTACATTCTCCGTAAACTGCAAAGCAATCAATTAATGCAGACCCCTACACAGAGATGGGCAAAATTTTTATTTAAATAAAATTTCGATTGACGAATAAAAGTTAAAAAAAAATCATTCGTCATTCGTGTCGTTAACCCGAGTTAACTTTATTATTTTTTTCTTAACTATTATTCATTATTCGAAATTTTATTTAACTCGGCGGGAGGCGCTACTGGATAAAATTTACCACAGAGGCTGTTGAAGACTGTGCAGAAAACTGTTTGAATTTTTGTTACAACTTTTTAAACTTAAATAAAGATTTTAAGATATTTCATAAATTTTGTTTCATTCTTAAAGCACTGCACTTTAACATAAAAATTACAAAGTTAAAAAACATATTCTGAAACCGTGTTTTTTTACGTTTCAGTTTTCGGTATTTTTGTGGATTATACAACATTGTATAATATAATATATAGGTAACGAACAACTGATTGGGTAATTTTGCGATTGTGGAAATCTGTGTTACAATACGAGATGCGCCTCCGGCGCGGGTTAAATCAAACTTTTGCCCATCTCTACTCCTAACCCTCTAAATATCACGATACCCTTCCACGTGTAATTTTCAACCTAACTTACCTCTCCGGGGCCAGAAAATAAAGAACCATGCAAGCAGCTTTCAGCACATCTCTAGAACGTTATCATTCCGTTCACGAATCATTGCGATTCCCGGCGAAATCCTTCCTGTTATGCAAATCTGAGGGGTGAACCCAGGCGGTCGCTCCTTAAACCGGAATTGTCCCTGTGAGGGCTCGTTTCTGGAGAATTTCCGGTATGATGCGCGAACGTATGGGTCGCTCCGACAAATCGAGGAACATGACCGATATGGTTGTGCGGGGGTTGGACGGCGCGGCGCAGACAGAGGTAACCTTACGACCGATATTAATCGATTGGCCGACTGTCGGGACGCTAAGGCCAGTAGCGCATAATTCAGGGAGGCTGCCGGAGCACTTTAGAAATTAGCCGCATAATCCATCGAGTTAGCCTGCCGGCGATACCCGATTGTGTGCGCCCGGGGAGGTTCGGCCGGGTGCATGTGCATTTTCCTTGGGAACACGGAGAGTGGCCACACGTGTAATTCGACGTGCCGCGCTGTCTACGATCGTGTTTGCGAGGCGGTACAGTAGACTGTTCACCTGAGAGAGAGAGGTGGGGAGGGTTGATTAACAAAGAGGAACTGCGTTGACCTAGTAAACCAGAGTGGGTTAAGGAACGAAATAGAGGGGAAGGCGGAAGGGTGAAATAAGAAGGGAGAAAAAATGGTACGGCGAAGAGAAGCCCGAGGAACAAGATGCTGGGGAACAGTTACGAAATGGGAAGGAAGAGGCGAGACGATAGAGCCACTCAATTTCTCTCACTTCCGGATCCCGCGTGGGTGGTGCTGGTAGCCCCGTCGACAATTAAAGGAGCTCGGAACTTTGGTGTGCGGCGAAGTTCCTGTAGTTCATGCTCGCGGCAGCACTAATGGAATGGTATTTACAAACGCGAACAAACACTCCTATCAATTACAAAACGATTCTCCTGCTGCAGGCATCGAGGGCGTTTTCCGGCCTCGAGGCCGATCCTCCCTGGAAGCCATCGTTCCACCACCATCCCCTCTTCGCCCCTGATCCTCCGGCCCCGTTCCTCGTCCACCGTCTTTCCTTTCTCCGCCTCAACAACGAACTTCTGATCACCCGCATTCCCCGTGTAATCTCGAGAAAGATCGTGCCCCGGCCCGGGGCTTCGCAAATATTTGACACGCGAAAGCTGAGGAAGAAAGGGACGCGGTCTGCCTGCGCCGGGGTCGCAGCGGATGACGAACAGCCGCGTCAGATGGAGACGGAAATCGAGGGATAAAAAGATGACGCGGCCGTGACTCAGGGGGATGGAAGAAACGCGAAGGAGAAAAGAGCAACTTGCCCTGATACCGACCGTTTCTACTTTCACCGAGATCGAGCTGAGAACGAGCACTTGCTCTGTGTACGAGAAGTTGCAGAAGGCGGAACACCTTATCACCCCCAATTTGCCTCTGCTGTTCGTCCAACTGGAGATTGAAGACTCGCGGCTCCTTGAATATCGGCTTTAGACTCCGGTTTCTCTCGCGCGGGAGCATCCCCAATCACGCGACAGGGCGCGACTCCCCCGACAGTTGGTGAAACATGGATTAGACCCTTAATTCGAAGTTCGCGCCCCAGGTAAAGTGGGAAGTTGGCGAGTCGCGCGGCTAAGCCCCGCGGAAAGTCCCGAGGAATCTAAGGGCGGTGTTATCGCGATGGCAGCGAATGGATCCCGTGACTCACCGAAACGCGAGGATCGTTCGAGGCGCCCCGCGCACAAAGCAGCGGAATGAACCTCCTCTGGCTGGATCCAAATGACGAAAGTAGGAGTATCGCGCTGGTGCTTGGCCTTTACTATTCTTCATCCGCCGCGAGTTCCCCGGCCAAGGTGGGCGCTTAACAATTGAAATCCCCGAGACGGCGGACGACGTTATGGAGGCATTATTCGTAACGACCATTCCAGGATCTTCATATATTTCGACGAAGGCCTTCGAAGCCCCTATAAACGATGCTCGGTGTCGGCGTCGAAATGTTCCATTCAGCCACTGACATTGTCTGGAAAGAGGAATTGGAAACTTCTGATTTTCACGAAACGTCGTAAACTTAGCTGCCTTGCAAAATTCTCTGTTTCCCGTCTGCTTTTATTTTCTTGATAAACAAGAATATCTAGTCAAGAACGATACCCTCTCTGCCACGGTGCTCCGCAATTTCTACGTAAATTTCAGAACCAACGAAAGCGTAAAAAGTTCGCCGTCGAATTTGAAAACATTCTGCAAATAAGTTCCTAGCTCCCGAGCGTGTAAAGAAGAACAATCGAATCTTGACCAACGAATGGAGAGAGTCGCGGGAAGTCTGGGCGCTCGTATTTTCCAGCCCTTTCAAAAACGTTCCCCGGAGGCTCGCTGGAAAATGGCATTCCGTTTTAATTGGATCCCCCTTTTCCTCCGCTCGGCTGAACGGATACAAATTTACATCGCGCGCAAGTGAAATTAAAATCGTTGACAGAATTGTTTGCCTGCCCGTGCACCGTGTGTTTCTTCCATTGAGTGAAACCTTTCGCCGCGTAATTTCCCGTAGGTACGCGATCAAACACAGTTTCCGCCAAGTCCCGCGGAAATTCAGGCCTGAACGATGATTGAACCCCGACGACGGCACCTCACGCCTGATCGATCGCGTTTGTTCCACGAACATTGTGCGTGTGCTCCGAGCTTTATCCACCCGCGGGCAATCCGCGGAGAGACATTTTTATCGCGATGCACTGTTCCTTGGAAATTGAAAACAAATATTGTGGGCGAGTGTGGTTGACAATACAAGCCTCCGTTCATTATCCTCTGCCATCCTTATTACATTAAACAAAAACAAACTGTGAGAATGGCGTTAAATCTTGTCTGATCTGATCTGGAATGGCTGGCCGCGCGTAATCGAGAGCTGCGAATTTTTTACATTCACCTTTAGACGTCCTTCTTCACGGACCAACGAGCGCCGAGTTCAAAGACAATATTCGGCCGTCGATGAAATCAATTAATTCCGTTCGCCAAGTGGAAATAGTCGACGCGGATGATGCGCGAGCGCCTGTGTCGCGCGTGCGATTCTCGGCGAAATAGGCGATCCACGTTCCGTTCCAAAGCGCCTGGCTCGCGTCGGCGAATCGATCGACAAGGATCCCAGCGACTGAACCGGTACACCCGCCTCTTTAAACGGCGGCAAAGAATTTTGGAAATCCGGACGAGAATATTCTTAAAAGTAGGTACAAACTGTTGAATGAACGTCGCCGTTGATTCCGCCGTACGAACAAAGCCTACCTATTATTGCGCGGCTCAATAGAGCACTTTACAGATTAATATTAAAGGTGTACTTCGATAAAATAGAAAGCTACGATTACACAGTCAATTGCTGTCCTCTTGGCAATGCTTCCGTCTCCGAGGCGACGTCGGAGATGGCGTGGCCATTGTAATGCAGGAGTCGTAGTGTACCTACCCTCTGACTGGAACTTTTCAGCTGTCGCGACGCTACCGATCCTCTCGATGCTGAAACTGTACTTTGTACGCAGAGCAGTTGCCATAACAGTGTACACGACAAGCCAATTCATCGAAGAGATGCGCGAACATCGTGAGATCTGCGTTTATAAATTGTCGGGATCGAGGAACGAGATTTTAATATTGGTAGGTACTGTTGGATTCAACATGGATCTGATTACGTGGAGGGCAGTGGCGGATTTAACGTGTGGCCGAAAAATTCTAATTTTATTCAAACATTATATTTGTTTATCTGTACTACTCCACTTTAAGCTGTGTTTAATAAACTACCTTTTCATTTCGCAAAAAACTGGGCCCCTCAGAATATTTCTCACCTGGGACTTTTTCCTTAAATCCGCCGCTGGCGGAGGGTAAATGTCGAAATGGTATTCAATCGTGTGTGTATAAAGAAGGTACAACAAGTGGGGCCAGCGTACAATTAATTTACCCGAAACTACAAAGACACCGTGCAAGGGACTCGCCAGCGGGACAGAATTTCCTTGGATAAAGCCCTAAAGCGTACGTACGGTCCGCTAAACAGTTACACGGCGATTCTCCCGAAACTGGCTGCTTAATATCGCCTTAACGACGTAATGTAATTAGTCGTCGCCGCCGCTGAAGCCAGAAAAGCCTCTAGTTATCGCCCAAAACTACCACCGCTCGGCTAGCGGGCGATTAAACCGCGTTAGCATCGACTTATCCTTACTAGCTTATAATTCTACATATCTCTGACGAGCAGAAATCTCTCGCGACGTTCTATCCAATTATTCCATCCACTTTTGGTAAAATTATCTTAAGAACAATCTTCAGTTCAGTGGCGCACTAAGAGGGGGCTAAGGAGCCCTGTCAACCCCCGAAGAAGGGGCGTTGTAAGAAGAAAATCATATCAATTTTTATAATCACCTAATGAATTTTATTCAATTTGGATTAGAAATATTTTTATCCGTGCAATTCGGCTCCCCTCAAGATTTAATCCTGAGTGCGCCACTTCGCGTTGATACTCAATATTTTAGCCGTAGAAGTAGCTGCAACTATTTTCTCCAGATAACCAACAAAACCCGAAATTACTTTCTTTTTTTCAACGAAACAAACTTTATATTCCTCCTCCCCCGGGCACCGTCTCTGAGGAATTATAATGGCGCGCGACTTATCGCTGCAGCGAGGCGTCCACGGATTATCCGCGCAATTTGTTCCGTCGTTAGGTTCGTCAGGAATTCTTCCAAGTTTCGAGTCCCCGTGTCTAGTTTCGGCTGAACGAAAGCGGGGCGTCATCAGCGAAACGTTCTCTGTAATTGAAAACGAACCTCTTCCGGCCCCGGCGTCGCGGAAGCTGTCGCTGGATTGCACGAGATTAATCCAGATTATTCGAGATTAGACAGAATTAGTCCGGTGGCAGGGCGCGTTGGGCGGCGCTGAGCAGGGCAGCGGGCACATTTGCAAGTGGGTGCAGGCGCCGAATGCGAACGGAGAGCGGAACGGCGACGCGCGACAAAACGGAAACGCGGATGCGTCCGTTTCGGCTGACGTGCTCCGCTCGGAGCAGCAAAGCAAGCCGAAATTGTACAAAGCACCGAAAATCCTGGAAACAACGGGGCAACGGGACCGTGATCCACGGCTCGGCGGTATCATTCGCGCAGACAGTGTTTACTCTCAATCGATCTCGCTTTACCGATGCACTGAGACTGTACGCTTCATTCGCGGAGGATCAATGGCTATGGATCGTTTTCGGCAAAGCAATGCGAGGTTGCGGAGTGGGTAGGGTCGTTCAGTGCGGTCGAAACGTGTTAAGAAATTGATTTGCTGTTTTATTAGGAATAGTAGAGGTGACATATGAAGGATATAACGCACAGAGGTTTAAAATGCGATTCTAGCTGAGCAAAAGTATCTTTGTCATTATTTTTCTTGTAAGTATGTATATTTTAATAGTGTTTACTCATTTCATATTATTAATGTTTTTTTTCCACTTGTGTCTGATTATTTTTTACTTATGTGTAAGAAAAAATACAGGTGTCCTGGATAAAAGTTAATATTTCCAGATTATAATCAATTAGTTTAATGGAAAGTTTAAATATATACAGCGAAAATCACTAAATGCACATAATGTACCTATATAGAATGAAAATAGTGTGAAGTATTAGGAAGTGCGGCAATATTTACCTTTTCTGGTACTTTGATAAAAACATTAATATAATTTAAGGACAACTTTTGCTGACTTTTTTGCAGGTTATTGAAGAATTGAATTTTGTTAAGGAAATAGCCGAATCGCAATTTAAACTACTGTGTGACGGGGTATATGCATTCCTACGTATGAAGAACTTAAATTTCAAAATGACAATGGAATTTGCATTCTAGTAGGACGTTGTCGATTTGAGGACTTCCTACGGAAATACCTAGATAAGTGGAAGAAATACATTCACAAAGACTGCTAAAGATTCTAACGATTATTGATTAAACGTAATCTCGCGCGACGCGTCACGGGAAAAGAGTGTAATAAAGCGCATTCTTCGGAAAGTTTGCATACCACCCGCGCTGGAAACACTTGCCCGGAAAAGCAATATATCAGGCGATTGCAAAGTTTCCACTTGGAACTTACAGCGTGTTGTACGGAAGTTTGCTAGTTACCCGCGGAAAATAACTCGCCGTCAGTTTGAACGATGCTCGACACCGTGTATTTAATTGTCCGCCCCTTTTATCGCGTTCCAATTCGATCGCGCCACGAAAGCGCACCACGCCGAAAGAATGTATTTGCAGAATGCAGAGCGACGGGAACGATCGCTGTAGGAATTCACTGTCGTGTCGTTCCCAGGCTTTCTATAACGAGATACACCGCTCGTAAACAGACTTCCCTAAACCGAAACGATCGGGGGAAGCCATGGAAACGGTTTACCCGGTAGTTTAAGTGCCCCGTCTCGTCGCAAGGCGCATCGAAATCGTTGCCCAACAATTCACTTACCACGGATCCAGAGATCTACTCCACGATATGCGAAACGGCGCAAAGCCGTTTTTGCCGTTTCGACCGTGAAAAATCTACACAGACGCGAGCGCATTACCTTACTTCCGTTCCGCGCGCATTGGATCACGCCGCGGACACGTGCTAAAGGAGGAAACACGAATATATGTGAACACAAGGATCAGCTGAGAAGGCGAGAATTATTTTCCCTCTGTATTAATTTATTGCGTCTTAACAATGTTCATCTCCCTTTACAATTGCTTTTGGCGGTCTACAGGTATCCGTAAAAACATTATAATATACATATAATAACTCTGTGCCTTAAAATGTTTCGATCTCACATGGGTGACCAGTGACGTATCGTTGAGCAACAGTCACAATTGCTGTTAAAAGGGCACAGCGTTGTCCGTTTAACAAAGGACGTATCGTTGAGCAACAGTAAGAAATACTGTTAAAAGGACACAGCACGGGGAAATTAATTTGCAAAAGTACCATGCTTTCCCTCGCTCGGGGGAACTCGGGGTAAGTGAGAATTCGATGACGCCGAGGGGTGGTGAATAATGGCGGCAGTGCCACGGGGAAAGCAAGTACAGAAAGATTCTCGTAACTCGCCACGTTCGCAACGACGTCAACTGACCATTAAACTTCGCACAATACTAAACTCATTTAACCATTCAGCGCAGAACATTACACTCTGCAGTATTCCTTTATATAACATTTCTCACCTCTCTCTCTCTCTCTTAAAACTTACAAACTAAATACATACCTCGCAATGCTATCTCCCAGCTCCATGCTGAGCAGTTAAACGACTTAGGAATATAAAACCTTCGCCTCCTGTACCAAATCTCTCCCACCGATCTCGCCCGGCCCTGGTTCCATCAATTCCATGAATTAATTACGAATCTGCCTCTTTGCCCGCTGATAACGAGGCAAGTTTCCTCGCGCCCAAAGAAACGTCCCAACGCTCGCTTTCTGTCGGATCGATCATGAACTTAGACGCCGCCCTCTTAAATCACAGACAGCTAACGAGGTACGTTCACTTAAGTCCACCCTCCCCCCCACCCCACCTGTCTCGTTCCCCCGCGCCGAGGAGTACGTGCCGCGAAACTCACCGGCAGATATTTATTCCGCGATCCCGCATGGCAGTCTCTGATGACTTCGGGGATTCGTGAGTGGAAGCAGCAAGAACCAAGGGGGCTTGCCGTCGGCCGGGGTGGGGGGATCGATGAACCGGAAGCCACGATGAAGCTCGGGCAACGTCGACGATTCCATCGTGGCTACTTGATTGCCCGACCCTGCATCCCCGCACGCGAGCCTTCATCTTTTCCTTCCACTTCGTTCCTTCGCTCCGTCCTGCGAAGTCGATGACCATGATTTCTCATCGACGCGGCTCCACCCACCTCGCTCTCGCAGACTCGTCAACTGTTTCACTTCTGTCAATGATAGAAGCGCTACGGGGGTAGTTGGGGTTCCTCGAACTTCTTAATTAAACAACCTCGACGAGTGTAGTTTTGGGTATTAGTCCCCCGCTTACTTCGGATTGTTGGTTCTAGCGATAGGTCCGACTCGTTGATGAAAATTGCAGAGTAAGTCTGTTGCTAAGTGTTCTATTGATAATAGAAAATAGGTGTTGCTGGTTATTTAACAGCTTCGGATAACTTAAGTACACGTGTGTATATAATAAAATATCGAGGAGGAGATACTCTCGGGTATTAATCGATCTGTGACAGGTACTTTAGGCCCTATTTTACCATTTCGTTAATGGCGATACCACTCGAGTGGGGAGTGCTCCGAAAGTCAGGAGACTTGTACAGGCACCGAGGTTTCCACCTCGGTGAAAGACAGTGAAGGTTTGATTAGAGTTAATAGAAAACAGCGCAGGGCTGGATTTCTATTCACCCTCTGACTGCCTGTCTACATGTGATATGTCACCGATTGACAGGGGACGGATATTGCGAGAATAGCCAGGAACGAGAAAGCTTGCGAGATCAACTTCCATACTCTTACTACGTGACGCACGCGTCTCTTTCGACTTGTGAAAATCGCAGTGGATTCACCCACAGATTGGAGTTTACCGACACGGATGAACCATCGCCGTGCACTTCCTCGAGAGTTACCTACGTCATCGCAGTAGGCTAGACACGATTCGCGCGCATAGGAAAACGCCCAAGAAAATTCACATTCTAGCTACCGATTGCCACTGCAACTCCTCAGACCAATTTCAAATCCGTTAACAGATCACAAGAAGACAAGAACGAAACTTTGTAAACCCGATCGCTTTGGGGGACAAAGAATACGAGGAAAATGGTAACGGTTGTCACCAGCCAACAAGTAGATCAATCTATCATTTCGTAACAATGAAAAACTATGTGCAGTGTAACCAACTTGTACATTGTTATTCTGAATACAGCCTCTCGATGCACCTCGTCGTTATGAGAGTAGGTTTCACCTTTCTGAAATTTAATAACGAAAGTATCGCAGTGTTTGAAAAAGAACGCGAATGCAGCAGCATCTTGTCGGATACAATGTCTTCGCGCGAAGCCGAGCTTTCCTCTGGAAAGAGGACGCGGTGGTTATGTCTGAATGGTTAGACACGTGCCTCGCTGCAAATAAGGACGGCGAGCAAGATCCCGCGTTTCATCAACGAAATCTCCGACGAGCTCTTCGTCAGTTGGCGTTCTTCATCATTTTCAGGGGATCGCGCATGTAGCGGGCGAAAACTTCCTTCTTGAACGTCTCGAAATGCTTCCTGTTGGCACTGTTCTGCCTTTCGCGCCATGCCGGCCTGGTCTTTCTGGTCTGCAGGCCCCAGTGCCCAGTGAACACCGGCGACAGCACTTTGAATTGGTAACCAGCGACGTACATCTCGTACACCTGCACAGAGGAGCACTTCTTCAACTTAAGCTTAACAATCGACATTT
Source organism: Andrena dorsata (assembly GCA_929108735.1). Classification (NCBI taxonomy): domain Eukaryota; kingdom Metazoa; phylum Arthropoda; class Insecta; order Hymenoptera; family Andrenidae; genus Andrena; species Andrena dorsata. The sequence continues at coordinate 56,398,443 of OV815489.1, forward strand.
ATTCAGCTTCAAAGTTTCGAAAGCAATTATTGTTGGGACGAAAGGTGTCCTGCTACGAATTAGCAAATAAAATTACCTGATATAGCGGCCTGTTAACAATGTTTTACAAATAACTGCTGTTTGTCAAAACGAATCTTCTTTCAATCTTTCCTTTCACTCGCTCATAGCTTCCACTCTTCCTCGCTCACAGTTTCCTCTCAGCTGCCGAAACACATACACACATCCCTTTTTCTAAAGCTACGCTTAAGGGGTTATACCTAGTCAGAGGACCGAAAAGAGGCGCAATGTTTGTGAATTTTTTTTGAAAAAGCGGGAGCATATATTTTACAAAACTTTTTGCACTTAAAAGAGCAACATTTAAAGAACATTTGGTAATTTTTTGGTAAAAAAATATTTACGTTTATAATAAAGTAACAATCGACATCCCAGAAGCCTTTTTAAAAACGGTGAGTAAGATATCTCAACAACCACTGCACCAATCTTTCTAAAATTTTGTGGGCTTAATTTTTATATAAAAATCTACAAAATGTCGTTCGCATTTTTTTTCTAATGTATATTTTCGATTTTATCAACGAAAAATGTTCGTTTGTCGCGCGAACATTCAAACTTTAAATAGCCGCCATTTTATTTTAAATAAATATTTCGGAAATTCCCCTACGTCAGTCGAAAGATACATTAATATACTAACGAAATCTTTTTTGTTTTTTGATTTTAGATAATCTGGTTCCGAATGGCAGTGCTCACCGCAAAATAACTTTGTAAAATGGCTTCTTGAATATCGGTTGTAATGTTATATGAACGTAAATATTTTTTTATGATACAATTACCAAATCTTCTTTAGGTGTTGCTCTTTTAAGCGCAAAAAGTTTTGTAAAAATACATGCTTCCGCTTTTCCAAAAAAAAATTCACAAACATTCGCCTCTTTTCGGCCTCCTGACTAGGTGTAACCCCTTAACAGAGGCACCCAAGGTTGAAGGAATCGTAAGTTAAATACTATTTCAACAGGGTGACAGACCACCCCTAAATTTCACGATAAACTTCGAGCCAGGGAACACTTCTGTCGTATCACTGTCCGCAGTAATAACACTTTAACTGCTCCCCGATGCTGCATGCAATTAATAAAACACGAAAGAATCCGCGCTCGTTTCGATTCGAACTACAATTACAATGAAGACAAGGTAAAGTTGTGAATAGCAAACGACCATGTTCTACCCAACATCCCCTGAAACTTTGAATTCAAAGTCCCTAAATTAAAGAAACTTAGACTCTATTAATTCGAAAGATTAAAACCCAGCGCAACGCGCAGAACCTCAGCGTAATTAAATAATTCGAAACTGCACCCACCCTCCCAGCCCCCGCGTGGCTCCCACCCCGTTGCAAGATCCGTGCAAGATATTTTCTCCGCCTAGATTGCGCGATGTCCCCTTCGTGGAAATTAAAAAAGCATTTCGACCCCCGCTTAGGAGAAACGTCGCAGAAACTTTCGCGAAATTATGTCGCCGCCACGGTACCCGCCCTTTGTGCGTTTCGGCGAGTTTTTTGCGCGAGCCGCGGCCAAAGTTGCCGCGAGCCGTCCCGTAGATATCCCGGGGATAGTGACATTTCCACGGGAAACGCTGTGTTTCCGACGTTACGGCGCGCTAGACGGCAAGGAGGAAGAGGGCACGCCTGGCAATCTCGAGACAGGTCAGGCGACCCTAACAGACGGGATCCGGTCCCGCTGTTCCCCAGTCTGGCTCGCGTCGTCGTGAATAATCGTACGTAACAATGGCAAGTCATATGTGACAGGCTAGTGGCGAGGCTGACAGACACGTTGTGATTACCAGCCGGGGAATGGCGGGGCAGGCAGTTGCGCTTCGATGACTGATTTACCACTCAACGAACCCCTCCTGTTTCCGAGCAATTCGAAAATAGACGGCGAGGATTCTCCAATCGGGTCCAAAATTGATTTCTTAAACTCCGCCAAGACGAGCTGAGAATAATTTCTTACAATTAGACACCTGATTGTCAGGTTTGCAGGAAGAGGTAATTCGCCTAAAAATGGGAAATGAATTCTGACGAAAATTCTCGTCTGTTCGCGAAATTACGATACGAAGAATATATTTAGATGACACGTCTAATGAAAATTTAATGAGATTAACAGCGTGTAAGGGACGCTAGATAGGAAAAGGTTTAGGACAGGGGAGATAATGAGGTTCGCTAAGCCGGAGACAGCACAAGAATGGTCGTAATTAACGGAAAGCAGGGCTGCGTCTGGAAAACGGACACGCGGCTGCGGAGCCTATGAGAGCATCAAGAGGAGCTTGTAGACGAGCGTGTAATCTTCAGTCCCCTCGGTCTTGGAGACGTTCTAGTGAGTAATTATTCGTGCGTAACGGGAAGATGACAGGGTATGACAGGTTCTGTTACGTTCAGACTGTCCCTCAGACGAGTATTGCGTTAATTACGCGTAAGCTGCTACGCGGCAACAATCGCCGCGCTAACTATACACGCTTTCGTTAATGATCACGAGCCGAATCGAGCGAGCTGGTATTAAATTAAATCGAACGAGACTTGGCAACGTTAATTGGAACGCGAAATGAAAGCTCGATCCTATAGTAATTGAAAGCGTACGTGTAATGGAACGGAATGCTTGCGAAGATGTGGATGTCGGTTACCACCTGCTTGGGAATACTGTTGGGCAGATGTTTTAGGAAGCAGGACGATGGACAGGGTGAATTATGCCTCGGATATCCTCCTTGATGTAGCCACTTGCCTCGTTGATTAGTAAAACTGAATTGTTGGCGTAACGCCCGTTACACGCGATTATTCGTCTTAATTAGTCAGTGGACGGGGATTAATTCCCTTTATAGCGTTTCCCGCGGGTCGCATTCTTGCGGCAGGGTGTAAAGCATTTCAGGCTCCAGCGACACGAGCCACTCGCGGGCCACCAGTTTGTCCCGAGTTTCGAGGAGCACGGATTACATTAAACAACATAACGAGTTGACGTATCTTCCTAATTAGCGGGCCCCGGACACTTTGCTCCCGTCGAAGGAGCCCGACAGGAGCTTGTCGCAAATAATTACACACCGGGCGCGAAGAATATCTCGATGCCGGCGAAACTTTCCCGCGAATCGCCACTGATGTTGCACACGGAGAAATAATAACTCCACCGACTCTGCACTATCAAAGAGAAATAAAATACACGTATACAAACCTGGGAGTTGGAAAACATGAATTAAATACACCGATCGCTGGCTTTGAATGTTACGAAAGGGAATGATAAAAGTTGCAAAAGAAGTCGGAACGCTACAAATTCTGGATAAAAAGAGGCAGCCCTTTAAAAGATTATTATAGAATGCATCGCGCAAATACGAGATAAAGCCCAAATACCATAAAGCCCCGTGAACCTTTCATCTATTCCCACCTGAACTCCGCGCGATCAATGAAAGATTGTATTTTTGTTTCCGCCGGTAAACAAACAAGCGGTTCGTTTCTGCGCGATGGTGTAACATGCGCTAACAAAGCTTTGAATATGCGAAATTGCGGCTGGGAATTGCTGAAAGTTTTCGAAAGCAAACGGAATCATCCGGGGAATTTAGCGTAACCGCTGCCCGCTCTTCCGCGGCGTTCCGCTCAAACGATATCCCCGCGTTGTATTAATGTAAATTTACGCAATTTCTGTAGACGTGGTCGGCGATCGTTCTTTCCCTCGGCCAGGGCGTGCATACTCCATTCGGTTCTGCTTGTTGCCCCCCCCCCCCCCACGCTTTCCACGGCCGCGCAGAGGAATTCCGAATGCCGAGGCGCGCCTAGCGCGGTCTACGCTCTCACTAATCATTAACCATCCTACATCCGCGCAGAACGCCCGACACCCTATTTATTTAAACGCGCGCGGATACGAGCGTCGCCCGCTAACACGGAGGGTTATCAAGGGGAATATTGTGAAATTGGAAGGGTGGAAGTTCCCGTTGCTAAGCTTCGCCCGCGAAAAATTAGAAATTCGCTACCCTTTGTAGCTCGAATTTCCGAGAAAACTCGTTCCCGCGAAACAAAGACGTCGGTACGTCGACGAGAGGGGAAAAGCATTTCGCGAGGCGCAACAGCTAAGGAAACAGTTTTACGTTACCTCCCGCTGCGAGCGTTGATATTACTCGCCGCGTCGTTATTAACTGTCCAGGATTGTTATTATTACAAGAATTCAATTACACCGGCTGCAGCGCGGGCGGCTGGGTTTTTCGAATATTACTCTATATCAGGCTTTCCGCGGAGTTCCCAGGGGGAACCCTAAAAGTTCACGATCCCTCCGGGGACCGGCATCAGCTTTACACCCAGCGGCCGGCTGATCTTTGACAGGATGTCGCGATTTTACGGCGGTCGTGAGCCGCGATAGGTAAAGCAGAAGGGAAATGGAACTGGACACCGCGGTCGGGGTTGTTTTACGTGGCGTGTACCTTGGGGAAATGTGTTCGGGTTAATTTCACGCTTCGACATCGACGGGGGGGGGGAGGGAGGGTGGGGGGTAGCCCGCCATCGCTACCGCGGGCCATTACGATCATGACACGCCACGCTGCTGGCTAGTGCATTTTATTCGATCCCCTGTAGCCAGAGAATTTGGGTGATTAAATTTAACGAGGGGATGAAGACATTATCCTCGCCTAGAGTATTATGTGTCCGTCAGTATACCGGGACGTGTTGCAACGGCTGAATGAAAATAAGTGGCGTCTTATCGACGGAAGGCGTCGCAGCTTTACCCTCCAAATTGCTGGCAATGATGTCACGCGTGCCAAGCTTCCTCCAGAATTTCCCGAAATAAAGAATTAACCGTCTATCTTCATCATAGAAAATTTTCTACGAGGAAGCTGATTCCAGAATGATCCCTTCGCTGAAACGTGGGAAATGCGATTTCACTTCACTGATCTACCACTCCTCCATTATCAGACACGAGCGTGAGTCCCTTTTTCCTTCGGTAATCACGCGGCTTTAGCCGCTCGAAACTCGCTGATGAATACGCGAGGAAGATCCACGCTTTAGGGCCATACGTGACGGTGCATTCGCGGGAAGCGGTGAAGTTCGGTAAACAGCGGTCGCATAATTTTTCCAGATAGCAGCGGCGGGCGAAAAGGGCAAATCTAATAATTGAGCTTCATGCGATCCCACGTCGGTATAAATCCCGGCGAATAAGGCGCATCTCCGCTTATCTTACGTTTCCAACAAGGGCATGGCGAGAGTGAAGAGAGCCGATAGTTAAAACGCCCGAGCGCCATCCCCCTCCGGTCTGGACGGCTTCAACGCCGTGGATGATAATCACCGTGAGATTTTAATGCCGGGATTTATGTAGGTAAACTCTTTTAAGGAGATATAAACCTCAACCACTCAAATTACTAGCCGTTAAACGATGACGGCAGTAAACCGGCTCGTGATGGAGTTAGCCGTGAACGTAGGTGCATGAGTGCGTTATTATTCAACGAAAACAGCTGGTATAATCGCCGTGCAAGCATAACAGAGCTATCATTCAATTCGTCAGACTTTTATGCTTTGTATATAAAAGTGACGTGCCGAAATTGTTATGTAGGTATTAAACGGTGGGGGTCGTGAAGCTCTGGTAAGAGAGTTTGCTAAAAGTATTAGGGGCACGTGAACGTACCTCGCCACCGTAAACTTGATTGCAACAGCCCGTACACTTGTTCGGTAAGTCCGGAAAGCATCACAGCGTTCTCTGTTAAGCCAATTAATTCGTCTAGATACGTGTGCGCGAGAACGATGCGCCGAAATTACTATTCATGGAACGGCAGCGATGGTAAGTCTCGCGCCATAAGGGTAACCGAGTGGCATTGCCAACGCGAGAGTAAAATATTCGCGAAACGCTACACTCGTAGCGCGATTCATTAGCTACGAAATTTGCAAGTCTGCAGCCCTCTACCGTCTGTATCCAGTCCCGTCCAAGTGAACGCATCTTGAACCCCCCCCCCCAGCACTCGAGCAATCTGGCAGGAAACGGTAACTTCTGTATCGGGCAGCGAGTTAATTGCGACGTATCGATACCAGCCAGCGTTTAATGAGCAATTTCGTCCGCCGGCTAATAAGCGGCGGAAATGAAGCGAGAGAAAGAAATATCGGAAAGGGAGCGCCCCGGTCTTGGGGCCCAGGGGCGAATCCTCGGCGTAACGAGCGCGATAAACTTTTAATAGAGCCCCCGTTAATCTTTTCGACGAAATTTAATTCGCATTCGTCGCCGGCAGAACGAAACGAACAGCGCCCCGTTCCGTGGAAATAGCTTCGTGCCTCGTTCGCTTTCAATGAACCCACGCCTCCCCCCCCCCCCCCCGTCGGGGTAGCCGAGTGCCCCCATTCAAACCCGGGCGCCCGAACCCCCTCCGTTGCTGATTGACGACCGAGCACCGAGGTAATCGCTCAATCGGCGAAGACGAGAACGACCCAGGTGAATCGGGCTATCTTCCCTCTTTGATTCGCGCCAGCTGGGCGCAGCCGGCCGTCCGTGTTGCTCGCGTGTTTCGCCCACTCACGACGATTGCGCTCCCCCGCGTCGTGGAATCAATTTTCGTGGCCGATCGAAAGTCAATCTTCGAAATGAACGTCGAAAGGTCAATATTTAGACGAGTCGCCTCGCAATTCATTCAGAAATCGCCTCCTAGCTGCGAGCGCGATATTTTCAAGCGCTCGCCCGCGCTGCGGCAGGCTGCCTGGGCTCCACTACTGCGATTAGAGACACAGGGGATTGATACTACAGGAGTCAGACGCGAAATCGTTGTGCCGATGTTGCGTGAATTTGGTCGTTTGAGGAAATTATTTCTAAAGCTGCAAATCCCCGACGAGACAAAAATATCGTGTCTCGCACGAGACTTTAATCTCACAGTTAGACATTTATTTCGCGATGTCTCTCCACTGATGGAGAAATTTTAATTTTTTCTTGAAACTAGACACTCATCAAACAAGTTTCGAAAATCTCATTTCTCGCGACTGTTACATTACTTGCATTTAGTCGTTGCTGAGATTTTTGTACCGTGACAGAAAAGTCTCGTTTAAAATCTCATCGTGGATTCGGACCTTAAGGAATTATAAGCATCGCGAAGTGCTCGTAGTATAGTTGGAAGCGCGCTGAAAGCTTGATCAATCGGCAGGTTCAATCCGACGGTAAGAGATCCCGGCAATCGGTGGTCCTAAATCAAACGACCTGCTCGTGAGTAGGATTTAGCGTGTTACGGTATCGAGGAGCTGGTAAATGAAAATGATAGGCTGCGATAGAAGATCCTGAGTACCCTTCATCGGGGAAGTACATATCCAAGCGAGGAGCTACAATCAATCCGATGCGCCGCTGCGATTAGATATCAATCCAATTCGTTCGTGACGTTGATTGCCGGCACGATGAATACGACAATAATGAATCTTTCGTGGGCGCGTTTATCTGTAGGAGTGGATCGCGATGGGGGAATAGATCGCCTCGAACACGGTACCTAAGGATAACGTGTCGGGAAAGAAACACTCCTGGACGTCGAACAGAATTGCTCGCTTGACCGTGTGCTGGTTACCAAATAAGCTCAAGGGGAATCATTAAACGCTGAAGGGAGACACTTAGTGCCCCCGCAGGAGCCAAAACTCCCTATAGTGCCCAGGCAACAAGCTTACGCCTCTAATCCTTGCTAAATGTGGTGACAGGGGTGCGAGCTCCTGTCATCGACCTTCTAACAACACCGGAGACTTACGCCCGCGTATTCAGCGGCATAACTACTGCCCACGGGAATCTGAAACGAAATGTAAGGCGGCTGAGTCGTAGCTGAACGCTTCATCCACCTTCAGCGAACTTCAACCTGGCTCCGCTGAAGAGAAAATCTGACCCCTCGCACTTCCACGAGGCAGACAGAAGACACTCCTGATTCGACTTCAAACCCGCCACCCTCGTCACACATTAAGCCTGGATGAGGCTGTCACGATCACAGAATGCTCTCAGTCGAGCCTCAGTCTCCACATAGCCAAGCAACTTCCCCGGGATCGCCATTGCCGTCTGCGGGACACGCTTCCAGAGAATAATCACTCGCGAAACAGGCTCCATCCCGCGGAGTTACTCAAGACAAAGTCATCTCAATCCCCGTGCAACTCGAACTCGCAGAGGCAAATTATCAGTTCCAAAATATCGCTCCACTTGACGGAATGCACTTGCCCGTCGAAACGAACGTCCTGCATCGACGCGGACGTCTAATTAACAGAAGCTAACGAATTATTCGGCACGCAGGCTCCTTCACCGAGTTTACTTGCTGCGAGACAACGCGTGACACGGTAGCACCTATGTATAACTCTCCTTCGAGTAGGGGTCGAGGGTAAGAGGTAGGGCAAATCGGGGCAAACGGAGGGCAGGAAAGTCGGGGGGGAGACCGGTTGCACGGTGAAAGAATGGCGCGACAGGATTGTATTGGATAGAGGTGGTGAGCTGGTAGGAAAGGGGTTCGAGTACAGCTCGAGATACAAGAGTGTGGGGGAGGGGTGGTGGTAGGAAAAGCGAACGATATCCATTCTCATTCCTCCGTGGGGAGTGGATGTTGTGCGAACGAACCGCAGAGAAGACGCGAATACCAATGTACTGTTACGTAGTCAGCGTGTAACGCCCGCGACAGTACACACCGGCTTACATCCGCGTCTGTGTACGCCGACTTGCACGGCTGTTTTGCACCGGTGTTACCGCGGCCACGTAGATTTACACCGGTTTTATTGCCGTGGCTGCGGCGTACTTCGTTCCACGGATGCGCCGCGGTACGTCGCCGCACGGATTTTCGCCGCCCGGATGGAATTTCGTTACTCCCTGCGGCGGAGGCCTCGCACCCACGGAAACGTCACCCGTCATTGCCGGGGCCCGGGTGGCATTATCCGCGCACAACGCCTGACGCGCCCCGTCATTCCGCTTTATCCGCCCGCCGCGCTTAAGCGTGCGTACCGCGCGTGATGATGCGACGTCGCTGATTGGCGACGTTCTTGCGAGCGGCTGCGACACCACCGCGTGACCCGAACGTGACTTCGAGGATACGCTGACGGATGAAGCTTACGGCATGCGACACTTCTCGGGGCTGAGTATTTTCTTTCACGGGGACCCTCGATCCTTGGAAAAGCGCGAGAGCTGGCTGGGGCTAGAGTGTCCTGGCGGGTCAGACTTGGCATCGTTTGTAGCGGAACGGAAGAATTGTTTTATGGTTTATGTACTACTTGTTAGTCGGACGACTGATATATACGAGGTCGTTCTACTGTGATCTAAGTTCAGGGGGGAGCCTGCTTTATATGGTTCAAAAAATCGATTTTCTTATTGCCTAAATCGATAGATAAACTATCCAAGAATGTATTCACAAAGTTATAGTGGCCAATTCGAAGTATTTTTAAAGATACAGAACCGAGAGCAGGTAAGCAACGAGCATATGTGCGAGCGCTCGGCCGGACACGGGCGCGTTCCCATTCGTCGATCATTACTTTTAAAGACAATCGGAACGGCAGAGTTGTGCAGTGTAATAGTACAGAATAGTCGTAGAGCAGAGTGAGTTAGAGATTTTATAAGTTGAACGTAGAGAATTGTAGCGATCGACCGCCAGCGAAAACTTTAAAGGGCGATTTCTCCATTTTTCATTTTTACGATTCTTTAAAATTTGCGGGTGTGTTAGCAAAAAAGTATGCGGACTATTGAATTAAACCAAAGCTTATGCTCTTCAGTATTAAATTCTTTTCTATGTGAACTAAAAAAATTGTTAAAAAATTCTTTTTAAATCCTTTTTATAGCACGTTAAAGTCAAATGGTGTTTTTAAAAAATAGACATTCTTCTTCTCAAATTAAAAAAATTTATGATTTCGCGTTTTTTTCTGTTTGTTCTTAGTTCACCCAGAAGAAAAATATATGAGCATTAACACGTTGCGTACGGGTGACGTGTACGGTCACGTCATGGAACTCTTGGGCCCGGTCCCAATAAATGTGGAAGGTGAAGAAGAATTTTTCAGGTACCGAATTTTCCTTTTGCATACGCATTTAGTACGAACGTGTTCATCAATGTGTGCAGGTCGCTACAATTTTGCAACGTTTTTCACCATGGTGTAGCTGTTTCTTGTATTTAGGTGAAGGTCAACTATTCTTGGTTGCCGGACGCAACGTGTTAAAAACCATTTTGATTTTTTCATTCAGACAAGAATTACAACCAGAATCCTTCCCGTCAATTGGAGACTGCAGTGGCAAAGCGCTCCGAGAATCGGCTGATGAATCTGCCATATTTTATAATATTATGAGAAAAATTTTTTTTGTGCTCATCAAATATATGTTTAAATATACCTAAAAGTTTACGAAGATCAATTGTTCCTTTACCTTCCAAAAAAATTCGCGAAAAAATCATTTTTTGGACTTTGTAATGCAGGACACTTCCTTAAGCATTTGTATCGGAATTGGGAGAATGTAGTACCTATCGTGTATCGTTGTACCGACATGTAGAATATAGACTCCGCTCTCTCCTCTCTCCGTTTTACTATCTGTCTATGTACCTAATAAAAGTATCTATGTCATAAAAGGTTTTGACCCGTTGATGTCAAATAAATAAATAAAAAATAAATTCTGAGGAGAAAGTGTGAAATATCGTAGAGTGTACTACTCGTGCGGAGTGGTCTGACATGTAGCAGGTTGTTCTACTGCGATATGGGAACTACTTAAGGGGAGAGCCTGGTGTAGCGGGGCGAAAAAAACTATTTTTTTGCATAAATCAATAATTGAATATCACAATAATATGTTTTCAAAGCCGCAAAACGAAATTCGAAAAATTAAAGCAGATATAGCCAGTTCTGTTGCAGAGCACCAGGTTGCTAGAAAACGTTAAATGCGTTATTCTTGAAACGACAGTTTTACAATTGGCGAACAATGTAACTCCAAAAATATTCAACCGATCGACTTGGCCTTGTGCACGGATATATCTAAACAGTTTCTTCATTAGCTATTGGCATAATGATATTGTTTAAATAAATAACTTTTTTACACATTTAAGGCAAAATTTAATTGGAAAAAGTGAACTTTTTTCAAGAGGCCGCCATTTATTCAATTTTACATCTTTTAAGTTATGAATTTATACGATTTGTGCGTGCACTCATAAACTAAACAAAAATTGTTCGATTTTTGGTTTCAGATGTATACAATAGACCAGGCCTGCACAGCAAGGGTGTGACGGGCAAGAGCGCTCTCGATTGCTCGTGAGCAAAGCGAAGAGCGATGCCGTGAGCAGTTCCCCCACCCTGTGACCAATAGCTGTCGTAGTATGCGTGTAAACTGTAAGGTGTGTTGCTGACGTTCAGCGGCATACTTCACTCGTGAACACTCCCCACCACGGCATACACGGCACTGTTGCTCATGAAGTTGCTTTACGATGCTCTTTCCGCACGCACCCGAAATTTTTGCCCGGCGGGCATTCAGCTGTGCACGCCTGCAATAGACGCTACGTTGCCCGCAGTGGAACAATTGAGTCGCCAACGGACTGGGCATAAGCCCGTATAACTCTGTTATTTGCTGCTCTTTTTTAATAATTTTTTTATCTACCCTAATCTGATAATACAATATCCTGGAAGTTTCAGAAAGATCGATTAAATACTTTCTTTAAAATAAATTCGCGAAAAATGCCTCGATTTTCAACTAGTTACACCAGGCTCTCCCCTTAAACTTTCACAAAGTTTCAAGCGTGACTAACGAAATGTATATCAAATTACACATACATATTCCTTTCACGGGAACAAAAATAATCGACCTAGAACGTGACAGTATTCAATTTGAAATATTTTAATGGTGATCAAAATGAAATTGGCCGCACGCCGGCGACAGGGAAGCTCTCGGTTAGTTTGAATGTTGCACATCGACGCGACGTTCACCGTAAATTGTTAACTGGATAGAAAGTACAGTTTGCAACACGAATTACCCGTTGCACGAGCAGCAAAACAAGGCAACGAGCGTCCTCGATATGCAAACGTTCGATTAGACGGGCGCGAGATGTATCAAGTTTAAATTAAATAATGCTTGTTCCGCAAAATGAGCCTCCATCGCACGATAACGGCGGCAATGATAATATGTAATTCAATTAACGTTCCCAGCGCGCGGGATTTGTCCGTTCGAGTTTCGTGCTCCCCAAACTGCCTCCCCCCCCTCCATTTCTCCCGCCCTCCCGTTTCGCCTTCCCCCCTCCCCCTCTGATTCCAACGGACGCGCGCGCGTACGCGATGTTTCCTATGTACCGTGCAAATATGCACTTTTTTCATTTCGCCGTGCTCTAATATCGTACGATGCGCGGACCCCAGTTTGCTCCAGCGTTCCACGCGCCGTAATTGGAGCAAACTGCTCGCGAGGTGCGCCTTGTTTTACGAGCTTCGGTTCTAAAGTTTCAGCGGGCACGGTGCGGACGACGATGGGATGATAAACTCGCCGGATGACAGCCGATTTCATCGACCCGGTAAGAAGTATGAAGGAATCATTGGATCGACCTGGCTCCGCCGATTACGCTTTAAATTCCATTGAAGTATTCAAGCCGTTCCGATGGAAGTGAATGGTATAACAGTGTGCGAAATCGTGGGGCCGGGGCTCCCGAAAGTAACTAACTTCCCAATGAAATATTCATACGCAGCTTTCGTCGACGTCTGAGACGCGATAAAATATAAATTCGTACCTGAGTGTTCCTGGTGTACCCGTAGCCCATGAACCTCTCGTCGTGGGGCGGGACAATGTCTTTCGCGACGTAAAAGGGTTCGTAAAGGAACTCGAAATTCGTCACGTCGTGGCTGACGTACACCTTGCCGCTCCTCACGTTCCCGTAATTCTTATGGTTCGCAGATGTGTCCAGTATCCACCTGAAACGTCAAGTAGAATTCTGGAAAAATTATCAGGCAATGCGATTAATCGCTCCACTTTCGAGCTCGCGTTCCGTAGGCTCTAAGGGAACTACTCGGAACATATGAATGCCCGCGAGATTTCTGCGCCCTGGCATTCCAAGCCACTCGTTATTTCATCGGAGCCGAAGGAAATTCATTGAATTGAAATTTCGCCGAGTTTCGAGGTAACGAAAGATCGAGGGGGCTCGTAAATCGATACTGGTTCCGGTAACGAAGCTTCCTCACCTGGTAAAGTTGGTGGCGAACTGATTGTGTATGAAGACCTTCTGGTGGAAAGGCCTGGCCAGCCCCTTCCTCGCCAGCCGGACCAGCTCCGTTTTATTCTGAGGGAACCTGACGCGCGAGTCCAGCTCGTACGTCGGTATCACGTAGGCGCACTTATCACAGGCATCGGTCCTGAGGAAGTCGTCCAAGGTGCCGGTCAAGTTGAAGCTGGGCACGATGTCCACGTCCGTCAAGAACACGTAATCGGACTGGCAGTTCTTTCTGGCTAGATTCCTCATGTGATTCTGAGGATAGACGTTGCGTATCCGCCAGTTGGTCTGCTCGTTCGAGATTCCATTCATCAGCTCGTTCAACGTCGCTTCCGGTTTGGCACAATCCACCACCTCGGGCAGCTCGAACTCCCGCGGCTGTTTCTTGGGTGCCCTGAGCCTCGGCACCGCCAGCGAGAACGTCACCCTCTCTCTTATCGGCTCGTAGCACCTCCTCAGGTAGACCAGGTACTTCTGTAGAGCCTCGAACTCTTCGTCGCCTGCCGCGTACAGGGCCACCGACACCGGGCCTGTCCAATGGTGGGCTGCTTGCACGAGCGAGTGCAACTTCTCCACCGAGCTCTGCATGGCCAGGCAAACGCGGTACGCCTGCGACAGCTCGACGAAGCTGGACCCGACCACGACATGGTCGAAGCTCCGGTACAGTCTACGGGCATCCCACCTGCCTAGCTTGATGTTCAGCTTGAAGCCGCTCGCGTCAGCTGGCAACGGCTGGTAGTCCTGTGTACTGCACACCAGCTGCTGCTGCTGCTGCTGCTGCTGTTGCTCTTTGATCAGGGTACGCAGGCTCCATTCGGTCACGGCGCTCGGCTCGAAATCCCTGGGCATCTCGTTCGGGGCACAGGTCTCCGACTGCAGCAACAGGAACGTCAGCAGCATGTTCGAGATCGCCAGAACAACCACGCTGGTCAGACTGAGGTTCCATGGCCGGCATCCCAACTGCACAGGCGAAACAAGATAGTCCCCGGTGATTGGTACGCCTTGCGGAATTTAAACGGGTGCATTTAAGTTTGCGGGGGATTTCTGCGGAACACGGGGGATTCCTGTGGTTGTACAAGTGTTTAATATGCGTGGGTGAACGGTGAAGAGAAAAGAAGGAGACTGTGTGAGCGGTAAAAGAGACTTTTCTCACGTACCCCCGGAGTTTCTAAGGCGATGCAATTTAAACTGTACGCTGCACACCTCGAAACGAGCTTCGCGATTTTTGCTACGGGCTCGCGGGGAAAAGGTTGAAAGGGGCAGGGGGGATTAAACGTCGTGCGAATAATGGCTACGATTATAACTTCGGAACTCGGTATCAGAGTTCCGTGGCGAAAATCATTTCGCGGTAAAACACCGTGTAAACAAGTTTCGCGATAAGAAACAAAGACCCACGGTGAAAATGGCGTATGAGGTCTGTCTAACACAGAGCGGCTTGCTTGTTTTATCGCCCTAATTACCACGTCGTCAGTTTCTTGCTGTCAGCAACAATGCAAAAATGAAACACCGAACTTCGCTGCACTATTAGGAGATCTTGCAGTCTAATGCAGCGCACCACCGACTCCGAACAACCCTTAGCCCTGTTTCACACGTTCGCGGCACGGCGCCGTTTATTCGGAAAAAGGAACGAAGATCATACGAAGACCTTTCACACTTGCCGTCGCCGCATAGACGGGGAATTTCTGTAAGATCGTCACATTTTTTGCATTTATAGGGTGAAAGCACTAGTACTCGACCACCCTCTAGTAGTCGACCACTTTTATTGTTTAGCTTGAAGAAATAAGTACTGAAATAAAGAATTTATTAAATGACAATTTTATATTATATTTTGAATTTCTAACTTTACAATACGACAAAAAGCGCCCGTCATAGGTAAATAAAATAAATGCTTTTAAAGAGATTTGTAAACCGATTTTGATTCTACATGTGCCACTGCTGTTTTCTAACACGAGAAGCATAAGTGTGCTTTGAATAGAAACGACAAATGTAATTCAGTTCTATACATTTTTTACTGGAAAATTATACTATTTCACTGAAAAAGCATCAACAATTTGATATGCGCTTCAAAAATTTAAAAAAAATGGGATAATTTATTTATATATGGGAGGTCGGCAACTGGATCATCATTCCCTTTCAATTTTCAATAGTCGACCGCAGCGGTCGACTTCTGAAACTAACTGCATTCACAATGAATGCTAAAAGTCGACCACGTATTAAACTATATAATTTTTCTTAATTTAACCTCAGAAACAAAATGACAGAAACGAAATTTAACTCACATTTGAACTATTCACATAACCTATTTTGAATTTTATATTAAAAGAAGGTGGTCGATTACTAGCTATTGGACCGGTCGACTTTTAGAGTTAAGCGGTCGATTATTAATGCATTCGGACACTTTATTTTTAACGTTAATTATTTATTTTCTCCGAACTTTCCTACTAACACAAAATAATTAGTGATATATTAAATACATTTGAATTACTTCGATACATTTTATATATTTTATAACATTGATTGTTTATTTTTTTTCAGAACTTTTCATTCGAGTTTAGCTTTAAGTGGTCGACTACTAGTGCTTTCACCCTACGTTGTTCATTTAGGTAGTTGACGAAACCAAATGGTCAACTACCTAAATTAACGCTTAGAGAAAGTAATGTGTAATCAACTACACAGTTATAGTTTAATCGTAATTTGCACGATGTAATTAGATTACATTTTGCCCAACTCTGGCCGTGAGTGTGTGAAACCGTACTCAGGCTTTTCGATACTTAAAGCTGGCTGCTCAAATAAATATCACGACCCTCCGGAAGGATTTATTTGAAAACGAATGGCATATCGGCGACACTGTTTAACTGAAACGTGCTTTGGCAATAACGGTATCGTGCCTCGAGAAGGATATACGACGAAGGTCCGCGATGTCTTCTATAAAATTATATTTCAGGGAAACGGAAACACTGAAACAGAGCGCGCATAGTCCACAGGGGCTGGCGGCTTTAATGAAGTTCTACTATGTAAATAGTGCCTTTTCCTTGCGCGGTAAAACTTCATTAGACTTTCTGTCCCGGCGGATTCTACTTTCACCTACTGCGGGAGAAAAGTGGGGGTGCAATTTAAACAACTATTTTATGCAGCCCTGGCAAGCCATCCCCGTGATATTAAAAGAGCAATTAAATTATTCCCGAGGGAAAATTATCGTCAAGCGGCGTACGGGTCGTATAAAATGCCACGAGGAATCGATTAATATCCCAGAAGTATCCAACTCTTCGTCTAAACTGTATATATTCCCCGATGTTTTCCGTTCATTCTGTGGTAACTCTCTCGACAAATGTTGTCTTTCCCGCGGGAATCGTATTTTCATTCCATTTCACCCCCATTTCCTTCGTTTTTACTACTCGAGGACCGATAGTTAGCCAACCATCCCTGAAATGGAGGAACGCAATGCGTTCCACATCTACATGCATGTTTACTTCAATTACGTTGCAATCGTCAGTGTACAGAGTACAGTTTGAGAACTGCAAGCGTTTTCGTGTCAAGTCGGTCCGCCGATCTTGAAACCGTTTCTCATCCTCGCTGGGACATTTTCATCCCCGCGCACGTATGATTTCCTGGAGAGAGGCTCCTGGCTGCATAAATGCCTCATAAGTAGAAGTCCGCCGGCCGATAGACCGCGGCACTCGCGATAATAGCGCAATTACAGTGCTAAACGGAAGAAACAGATTGTAGGTATTACGGAGCAATCACCGAAGTGCACAGCAGAACTCCCAGCGGAATCCGTCGAAATTTCGCTTGGAAACAACGGCTAGAACGATAATGGATCGCGCGGCTTCGCGAGGCCCGGCGAAATCAAGCTCATATGCAAGCCAAATGTTTAATGAAGAAAATGGCTCGCACCTCACGAAAGATAATCGTGGCTTCTAGTAACTCTGCCCTCGGTGAAGCTATTCGCAGCCAGACACGAGTTTCGTGCGCATTAACGTAGGCGCTGTTCGATTATAATTGCAGAGTAGATCCAACTTTCACTTTCATCGGAGGCATCGACCCTTGGATTAAAAGAAGAACTTAGAGTGGTAGGTCTACGCACACATATCCGTCAGTGTCGGTGGCGAAAAATGTCGTTCCCTGTTTTTTCGAAAGGAGCAGTTCATACTTGTCATAGTTGTCAGTACTGACACTGACAGCGTTGTTGCAGAACCGACGCGTGTGCGTGGAACTTAAATAGGCACCCCGGATGGCCCATCTGTTTCCATTGCGAGAGGACCATCGTAGACAATGTGAAGTTTGAATTATTAGGAAAGGGCGAGTGAATTTTCAGCGGCGGCCGAGCAATAACACGGACGCGCGTAGACACGCGCGAACCCTCCGCAGGGGGGCTGTGCATTACTTCGGCCATTGTAAGTCGCGGCCTCTCTACGTACGCCGCTCTAAGGTAGAAAAGAGAAAAGGGGGAAAAACGAAATAGAGTACTCGGTGCGTCCGTTGCAGCCGGGATTTTTACAAGCCAAAACCAACCTCCCGTACAGCTGTGCGCTGTACTGTGAAACGCGAGAAAATTCCTGGCCGACCCTCGTGCCGCCTGAAGCACAAGAGGCGTTTCCGTCGCGGTTTACGCAGACGTATTAACTTATTCTGACGCGACGCGGAAAAAAAGGAACTGGGGGGGGGGGGAGGAGGGGGTGGCAGTCGGGTAGAAG
The DNA here is from genome assembly GCA_929108735.1 of Andrena dorsata. Lineage (NCBI taxonomy): Eukaryota > Metazoa > Arthropoda > Insecta > Hymenoptera > Andrenidae > Andrena > Andrena dorsata. Next base: position 56,416,268 of record OV815489.1, read on the forward strand.
AAACAGAGACAGGCGTCTCCATATTTAGCTTACGGTATTTATTTGCATACCGTGTCGCTGGATATCCATTTGCATACGATTACTACCCACGCGAGCGCGCGCAGGGGTTCCAAAGGAGCATCGTGACTTTTAAAAGAATACCATGCCCGTCGAGTAATTAACTCCATTCCACGGTCACGGGGAGGGCGAAGTTGATCGCCAAGGTAAGATGAAGGGACTATACTACATATTATATCTATGATTCATCTGACTGTTGCCACCTACGTGTGCGACTATGTGCTTGACAAACGAAATCCCGAACGATTATTTCGCTCGCGCTTGCACCCTTTAAACACCCTCGGAATACTCTGCCTTGTAGTGTTTCAAAGCCAAAGCGTTATCATTCTCGTTCAAACAAATCCCGAAACGTCGGATAGTGACGGCTCGTAACACGGCAAACAAACGAGGAGGGCACGTGTGCTCGGCTGAAAGGATAATGCCATCCACCCTCAATCTTCTCCGCCTCGAAAACATGACGGGGTAACAAGACTGAGGGGGTGGGGGGGGGGGGAGGAAGAAACGGGAGAAAGAGCATGATTGATTATGCAAACACGTTGTTATTACTGATTCAGTGTATCCCGTTGCGCAACGTGTACCACGGCCGTCGACTGTGTGCACGTTACACAGCTAACCCATTATCAAATTGTGTACCCGGGCTTTCGTTAGGTCACACACGAACCACAGCGCAGGCTTTACCATTACCGAATGCACGGTACAGGACGAAAGCTTGAAAGCACGACTCGCCATACCTGCTCCACCCGCACGGTTTTCGTGCGGCACCTCTATCCCCTTCCTGTAATCACGGTTCTGGTGTGTATCGAACGACACAGGGAATACGTTTACCGAGCCTAAGCGATGTATCCCGCGTCATCCGACCGAATGATTCTTAGAGGACGGTTAAACGACGCGACAGTGGTTTCTGTTTCGTCTCTTAAAGCGAAAATTTAATATTTGTAAAGAGGAAATATGTAATTCGGTTTTGTGGAGCGGTGGCGTGATATAACAGTCACTCAAAACTTGAAATTTCTTTAAACATAACCCTGCCACTCTCTAAAAAAAAAAGGAAAAAGGAGATTAATGTAACCACGACTGAAGTAATTTAACAGTTTTGGGAAAAAAGAAATCTGGATTTTGTTCTTTAATTTTTATAATCACCTACTGAATTTTATTTAATTTGCATTCAAAATATTTGTGTCCGTTCAACTCTCCCCAAGATTAAATCCCGAGTGTGCTACTGTTATAAATATTTCATGGTCTTGGGAAACCTGCCATCAATTTCCTTCCCCAAGATATACTTGCAATCCTCAGTGCACACCACTCGACACACTTTTAAAACATCGGTCTATTAAAACAGCCTCGTATGACCATGGAGCAATTATTATTTTCCCCAATTTCCCATCCTAATATCAAGCCGAGCTCCGTGTACCAACAGAAGCGCGATACATTCCCCGCCTCGTAGTGTTCGGTAAAAAGGTGGAAGTTAAATTTGCTCGAAAATCAGGGGCGCCGTGGAAAAAAAAGGGAAACGTAACGCGCGTTATCGCGATGATGGACGTGGCTAGAAAAAGGGGGACCGGTTACGTTAACGATACCCCCTATTCAGGGCGGTTCGGTTGCCCCTTGGAAACCGTTCTCAAAGGTGCTGAATAGTTGATGTACACGTCGAGTTTTTACTCCCCGTTCTCGATTTGCTCGTTAAGACAGAGGGGGAGGGTGAGGGAGGGGGGGGGGGAGAAGAAGGCACGCGGACAGGGAGAAGGAACGGGGGGGAGAATGGGATAGCGGAAGGACGGGGGTTAAAGAACCGTCGTAGGCTGGAAAGGGAGGGCTGGCTAAGGCTGCGAAGGCTGCGAAGATCGTAGCCAGGGATAAAGGGTAAATTCCGCCTTTCAATTTCGCTACAGTCCCATTTTACTTCTAGTTCAGTGGCTGGATGCCGCCGCTTCAACGTCGGCGGCAACGTAACTTAGCCCCAGAATAAACTGAATACCATTCATTACGGCAACTCCCCCACCTTCGACCGCCACCATCAACCCCCTATATCTCTTTCCCCTCTGCCCTTCCCTGTTTCGCCACCCTCGTATCTTCATCCCTCTGGCTTTCGTGCACAAACGAAGCGTCGAAGGCGGCGGCGCTGAAAAGCTGAGAATTGGAAATTCTTTGAAACTCCCTTTTACTCTTTCTTCCTCCCGCGCCCCCTCCACCCCTCTATTCGCCACTCTTCCCTCGCGGCTGAAACGACGCGGCCCTGGCTTCTATGGCTACAGCCTCTGTCTAGTCGAATACACCCGCTGAAAAGGGTGTATTGGGAGGAGATGCGGTTTGCGATAATAAACGAATCGCAGCCACCTCTCGTCCACGTCCAGCAGATAAGCGAACCAGCGTATTATCGAGACTGCCGCGGAACAGACTTTTTCGTGATCTCTAAGAACTTTAACCCTCGCTTAATTGCACGTGGAATCGATGAAAATGTGTTTACCCCGGCTCACAATCTACGGTTAAACAAGGGAAGGGACGAATGAAGGGAAGAAAATATTTCGAGAGATTAATATCGACGCGTGGTCATGGAAATCTAGCGTGCGCAAAATGTTTTGCTTATTTCCATCTAATTCGACGGGAGCCACTCGTAAGAAATGAAGCAACGGTGACCAATCACGAACGACCAGCATGAACATGGAAATTTATATCCGCAGTAAAAGGCTGCCCACCCATTACAAGGCTAATTGCCCACGTTCACTTCCGGATGTACAAGGAGAAAAAAAAATAATTAGTCGGCCTCGATGGAATCTCAAAAAGGGATTTCTTTTCATAGCTCTAGGTCAGGCATAACTGTCGTAGCCCGGAAAGCACGAAAGCCACTTTTGTCGAGAGGTGAACCGCTGCAATTAAACGACTGCCCCTCTTTCGCTACCCTCCCTCATCCTTTTACCCCAGTTCCTCCCCTCTTCCTCCTCTCCTTCTTCTTCTTCTTCTTCTTCTACGTCTCCTTCTTCTTCTTCTTCTTTCTCGGCTTCATCCACGTCCCGCGCCGCGTCTTACCTCTTTACGCGATAATTAGCAGGTCTTCAATTTTCCCCCCCGGTGCACGTATTTGCTTTGCATAACTACCGAGATAATTAAACAAGCTGTGATTCCCGGATCTGCCGCGAACAGACGCCGGAACTGGAAGAAGCTGCGGAAGGAAAGAAAAAGAAGCAGGGGAGCAGGCCACGTCGCTGGGAACGCGGGCCCGCGCGAGACCCGTATTCCCTACCCCGAGATATTTCTTCTCACTCGTTTCTGAAAGTGTAAATCGTGTCAAGAGACGTCGCGCGTGCTTCCTCGCCGAGTAATTAACGGGCTTTGTCGTCGACGGAAACTAAGTAGCAGACAGGGTCCCGCGTAAGAAGTCGGAAGGAACGGTCGCTCGGTGTAATTCGCCGAGTGTCGCGTAAGAAACGGCAGATCTACGGAAGATCGCGAGCTTTCTACAAGAAATAAAGAAACATCGAACGGGTGACAGACGATAGCTTGCCCTAAACATAATTAACGTCTCAGCAAAACTTACCTACATAAAAAGCCCAATATGTAATGCTGAGTTCCTTTCAAGCTAATCCCTGCGGATATCTCGAAATCCCCATACAGAAATAATTGAAAAGTACACCCTGCCCTTCTGTGGCAAATACGCCCATCATATTTGCAAGCGTGCTTCGTAATTGAACCTCCAAACGGCGCAGAAGTAAAAACGAGCGCATTCCGGTAACGCGAAAACGCGATGAAAAAAAAAAAAAAACAAATAGCCTTGCGACTCGACTAATGAAAAGCAAACGCAATTAACTGCTCCCCGATGCATGAGGGAGTAAGTTGAACGCTTGGAATTTAAGAACCAGTTGCAGCCCTTGGATTCTTAAACCGTTGCACGGAGGATCCTTCTGCTAACCTCGCTCATTAATCCCTATCAACGTTAATTCCAACTCTCGCCTGGCGCATCGACAATTCGGCGAGGGACAGCCTCGCGAATAAAATTCCACCTGTCGTTAACCCGTGGGAAAGATAAACGGCGGCTTAGGATCGGCGTCGCAGAATCTATAGAAAAATACATCGGCGGTCTCGTTCGATTAAAAAACATTGCGGCGAATCGGACGAGCGACGCGTGTCACGCGAGCGAGGGCGAAACGAATGGGAGCGGCGGGGAGGGTGGGGCGCGGAGAAAATAATTCGACGAACGCGCGGGAGATCAGACCACGCTGGGCGGGGGTGTAATTCGACGTTCTCGATTTGTATATCCGCCCCGCCGTACACCGTTGGAAACGTCCCGAAACGATAAAACAATATACCTAGCCTGTGCTCTGTCGGCGGCCCGTCGAAAATGTATTGAAAACACTCGAAAATGATTGAAATCAAACAAGTTGCCCGGTCGAACAAGGGGAGTCTATCTATCCACCTATCGCGCGGCCGCCGCTTCGCAACTTCAACACGCGTATCAGGATCCAGCGAATCATTTCGGGTACACGCACCTGCCGAGAGAGATACTATCTATGAACCGGATAAATTGCACGTATCGCAGTTGATAGGGACCCGTCAACCGCTCCGTATTCTCGCCACGAGCTAACCGGTAGTTTGTCGGTAGCAATTGATCGGGGCAACATCGATGATCGAGTTTCGACGCTGGCTGTTATCAGGCGAACGGAAACCTGACAATCGAGTGTGACGTTTAGTAGCAGCGTCTTCCTTTCCACTACGCGCTGCTTCTTAGATCGAGTGACTTCCTCGAGTGCAAAATAATTCCTCTATCTACCGCTTATCGTAGCTCAATACCATCGTCTACAGATGCAGACAGAGCTGTAGACTATCCAACGTTATCGCTTCCCTAACCTGCCGCACTATAGATGTCCAATCGATTCGAGGATCGTTCCTGATAAGATATTGATTTCGAGGAACGAGTAGCTGTGTTTGATCGGAGGGATATTTTCGATCGTTATGTTCAATCATCCTTGAAAGCGATATTCTTCCGTGAGAAATGCTTTGCATTCAGGGGAAAAAATTAGAATAATATTTGAAGTTGTCGGTACTTACTGCCGCGATAGCGTGTCGCGCAGGGAACATCGTTGTTTAATTTAGCCTGCGCCAACTGGCCCTCCCGATATTTCAGAAAATGCGTCGTGGGACTGGAAAAGTGGTGATTCAAGAAGAGAATATAGCGCGAAAGGGGGCACGTTACGGCTTTAAGAATGCACGGCGGGCGCGCAGATTCGTCTAAATGTAGCGGAAAATATGGACACGTCCCGCGGAAGACGTACAATACATATTGAGATACGATATTCTCTTTTCCATGGTCACGTGTGACACGTTCAATATATTGGACACTCGTGATTTATAGGCGGGCGTATCGTGCCGCATTGACACTCTCCGCGAATAGTAGTACAAGCTACTGATAACGGCAAACCTATGTACGTGCAGAATGTCGCGTGCCAGTAATTTCACCTTCCTCTAGCTTCATATGATCAGCGCAATCAGCGTCTAATTAAGGTCTCATTTGCCAGCGGTGACAGAAAAATTGCACGGATGACACTGTCGAGTGAGTAAGTATAGTCAATTTGTTGTTCGATTTACTAATTATCAATGGGTATTATTCGCTGCGACAGCGAAGGCAGGATAGAATTCGCCGCGTGCAGCTCAATTAGAGAGCAAAGATTCAAAGCAGAATCATCGCCTACGATTCAGTGTTTAGGGAGCTGAATTTATGCACCCCCGGCGATTATTACGGCGCCGACAATTATTTTGATAGCGAGTCATTAGGTAAGCTGCCATAACCATGATCTGATACGAGGCCGCTACGAACAGTGGAAGTCACGCATGGGGCTACACGTTGCCACCTTAACTTCTCGCGAGGCCATGCTACGTGTATAACGATTACGCGGAAATGACGCGGAAAGAATTAACGCCATTCTGATCGTATCTGTAAAAAAAAAGGGAGAGAGAGAGAGAATATAAAGGATACAGCTGCATTATCGAGCAAATAAAAACATCCAGAACATCGCGTGCGAGTAGATTTAACCGACCGTTTAACACCGGTTCGATAGAAACTGAGTCAACGTGATATTTCGAAACTAGAATTTTAGAAAATTTGTGCTACAAACGCACAAACACGAAGACTATGTAAAAAATATGTGGAGAAATATTATTTAATATGAATTTCAAAAGGATTTCAGAAAGCGTTGATTAAAGAGCACAGAATAAATTAATTTTAAAGCCTTTCGAGTGGAAGAAAATTACAATTGTGCAGCAATACACGAGTTCGCCACTGAATGCGTTGTATCTCGTACGAAACAACGACCGCTTTTATTCGTTTTAAAAGTATCTCTGGGAGAGATGATTTATAGGCGCGCATTTACCAACAGTATTTTCATCTTCGATTTTATTTATATTATCCCGTTTCTGCGAGTATTCTCTGTTCCAACAATGCTTTGTCGAGGAACCACTACCATCGGAACCGTATTTCAACAAATTTTTACTATAACTTCACTCGGCGTTTCATAAAAGGCTGATTCAAAGTAACCACGTTTACCTATCAATTTTACCATTTAAACTCGTGCCGGCTGTGCGGAAACGGGATAAATCCCGCGTAAAATCCAAACACGAGTTTTCAACATTTTGCCCCGCTGAAACAGAGTTTACGCTTTTTACGTCCGCTGGGCGCGGCGCGCGAGCGACGGCGGCGGAGAACGTGAATTCGCGCTGGCAGCGTGGAAACGGTGGCCCATGCGATGCACAAGTGGCCATTGATAAACACGAGCAAGAATTCGACGCGGAAAAGGAAACAATTTCTGCGAGACACCATTTTCGCGTGGCGCCCCGTGAAGCCCGAATTTCCATTCCCCTCTCTCTCTCTCTCTCTCTCTCTCCTTCTCTCTGTCTCTCCCGTAGAATTATGCGAGCAATTTTCAATTTACCCATATTGTCCAGGGCTCGATATGACGTTTGCGCTTCGTTCCGAGCTGTAATTATGTGTATGGCTGTATATCGGCGCTGGACGCGCGTATTCCGTTTGGCTCGCTGGCCACAATAATTGGCAGCGAGCAACGGGGACACACTTCGATACTTCTCATCCGTTCATTCATTAAGATCGCTTTCATATATGGCAATCCCGCGGTGATTGTTTCCTCGCCCGAAGCGGCTCAATTAACGGCGCCAGGCCGCGGCGACGCGTACGCGGTAGGTACACGTATGAAAAGAGATGAATATGGAGATGGAAAGGCTAAGGGTGCAGAAGGGACGCGGGGGCGATGGTGGGCGAGGGTGGTCTGGGGAGCTGGTGGGAACGGGGAGAGAGAAAGACAAGATAATTCTGATTGTTCAGCAGTGGACGCCCTCGGGGCGTCTGCCACTTCAAAGCCATTCGGCTCTCTCTCCGTGGCTCTCATCGAACCAGAGTCCGGCAGTTAATGAACTGCCCTTCGGCGTTGGGATGCGCGTAGGCACTGGGCATCTAGGAGGCCAGCCAAGTGCTGGCCAGACCCATTATCCATTTACATAAAGGGCCACAACCACCCCGGCTAAGGGTTTACACTGCTCCGCTTAACCCTCGAGAATATCCGGGACCTCCCAGTGGATTAATAGTCGCTAGATTGGAGGACAACACCCGTTTTTGGTCGGTAATCGGCCCTTCACGGCTGGCACGCGCATAATAACCAGACGCGCCGAGTCACGAGAATTCTTAATTTCCTGTTTTTCGCCAGTGCAAGCAGTAGAATTCTGAATATTTATCGTAGGAATAGTCTTCGGAATTCCTATATGTTCGAGAGCCACGGAAAAAAGGACCTCGGGCGATGGGACTCGAACCCAAGGATCTTCAGGTCCTCTGCGCTACTGGCCAGCCGCCTTACCAATGTCGCCAAAGCCGAGCCTCCGAGGTCTCTTATTCCGCTCCCTCTTATAGAGGTTCCCGATCCAACATTATTGCTCCCCTCTGAATTCGAACTATTATAGTTGATGGAAGGTTTTCCCATATTGTATCCCTGAAGGATACTTCAACGCCTTTTCAAAAATATTTCAAAGCCGTTTCGAGATCATTTGAAGAATATTACAAGGTCCTTTCAAGCATACTATATCAACGTCAGTAGAAACAACAACCTCCTAACAGAATCATCAACAAAAAGAGTCCCAAGGAAATCTACACACCACCCGCAAGGTCTCCAGCGGCGCTACCATTCAACAAGCGAACAGGCAGACTTGAAATGTGGAACCGGAAGGCGTCGCGGCAACAAGGTCACCGACAGGGGTGCAAGGGCGCAAGACCACGTGAGCGCAATGGCATCGTCCGGCTCGCGAATGCACAAGTGGCGACATCTCACCGAACTCACTACGATCGTTTTTGCGCACTATTTCGATTGACGAACGGTAATAACAAACGGTGCAGAATTTACCAAGGAGCCAGGAAAGAGAACGACCAACGCGACTCACCTGAACCATTGATGTGTGTCGGCACGCGAGACAGACCTCCCCGCTTGGCGGCAGTCTGATGGCGAAATCAGTCCGTGCCAATCTGTGCCGCTGGCCTCGTACCCCGTACATTCAGCATCGGGCCGCCAGCATAAAGCAACCCGTTGCAGTCGCGCACGCGAGCACCACTTTCACGCCACTGTCACGCCCACGCGCCCCAAGCTTTCCACGGAACGCAGCCGATGCCTCGAGGAGAAAAAAAAAATACGCGCGTTTGTTTACGCCTACACCGTGTCGGCGACTAAGAACCGTGGTACGCGCAGCCGCCAACGGGAGCGCTGTCCACGCGTCCGCGGACCGCGCCTGCGCGACCAGCCGGGATCGATTATTCCCGCCGCTCTCCTATGGTCAATCTTAATCTGCCCGCGATAAATCTATTCGAGATGCGTCCCGCTAATTTGCGCACGGATGCTCTCCGCGAGGCTCGCGTTGCTTTGGGAAACTTAAGCCACGTAGCCTGTCGCATCTCCATATTGATTCGCCTTCGCCGTGCGAAGTGCGAACCGGGAGATGATTTGATATTCGGTTGATCTTGAATGTTCTTCGGGGATATTCCTGGGCTTCGATGATATTGCTACGTATTTATAAACGGATTCACAAGGGAACATCCCGAACCCGGAAATTAGAAGTATTCTGAAACTTTGTGAATTTGTAGGAAATTTCCTCACGGTTATGACGCAATTTTTGTTTGCTGTCCAAATTCACTCTGAAGGGGTGTAATTTACCCCTGAAAATCCGGTTATTTTCCGACTTTATGTTGCAACTCGCGAACTGTAAAATAATTTGTTTACCAAATGATAGATCTAATTAAAAGAAGTCACTTTTTCTCTTGCAGTTCGCTAGTTATAACAGAAAATCGGAAAATAGCCCCTTTTTCTGGAGTCAATTTCACTCTCGTGGAGTGAATCTGGGCAGCAAAGAAAAATTGCGTTGTAATCAGGAGGAAATCCCCTACATATTCGCAAGGTTTCAATTATTTTTTTTAATATTCGGGTTCGGGATCTTCCCTCGTACGTTCTTTAATTAACTAGTAATGCTACTTGGAGTGGACTCAGAACTAGTTACACTCGATTGAAAATCAAACGGCAGCGAATCTCCCGGAAAAGGGGGTTGAATTTTGATTACCCCGAACGATGTTTCCCCCGTTTCATTTGTCCATTGACTGAATCTCACCCGAGTCGAATTTAACTGCGCTGGCAAAAAGTGGACAGGTGTTATCGTATTTACATGATTACCTCCCCGCCGTTTCCCCAAGATATCACGTTAAAGCTCGAACTCGATAACAACACTCCGCCGCGCGGAAATTAAATAGCCGCATCAGAGTCCAACTTCTGGCTGTTGGTGCCCGTTGCGCGCGGCCACGCGAATGCCCCGCGAGATTATTACGGCAGATAATTAGCAGAAGTTCAGTCCTAGCCGGGCGCAGTAAAAGAACGTCACGCGGTGGTCCAAAGGTGAAATTGTTTTTATAATAACTGAGGTACGTGAGGTTGCTCACCTATTCACGGGGACCCGGATGTCCGCGATACGCAGCCAGAGGAGGCGGAAAAAAGCTGGCGGTTCCGCGATTGCCTGGACCTCGAAGTTCTTACCCTGCTTATAATCCGGCGGATGATCGCGGATAAAAATGGTCCCCGCCGGTTATGGTCCGCCTCGCGGAGCGCACGGCACAGTTTAGATCCCCTGGCGGAGAGCGTGGGCAGACCGCGGCGTGCTCGGTACGTCAAAAACCATTGAATAATTCGTGAATTCCCGGAGACAGGCTGCCGGTCCCGGCGTTCCCCTGTGTGCCATACAGCGGAGTCGCCCGTATGAATGGAAAAGTGTGCGTGGACATGCGTGGCCAGCCGTAACCGCTGCCAAGGTGGCTGCCGGCGGGACACCAGGGTAGGCGTTCAATGAATAAGTCACCTCGATGGAATTAAGTTTAAATATTTCATCGACCGGCTAATCTCCACGGGATGGGCGGTGTAATTTATTTAGAAAGGCGTCGCCTCGGGCAAGAGGTCGCGTCTCGACGATACGATAGCCAGCGCGGCGAGACCAAGAAAAACGATCGGAGCCCGGGTCCTCGCGCGAGGAGCCTGGACACGCAGCGGCAGGAAAAGGATGGCGGACTGGTAGACGCGAGGATGGATGGAAATTGTAAATTGTTCGACGACCGATTTAAATGGCACGGTTTTTCGGTGAGCGGTGTTCGGTAGAAATGTAAAGCAGCTGATGGGAACAATTCGCTGCGCGGGCTCTTCGAGGCGTGTGGGGCAACGCGATGCGGGGTAAACGGATGGAAATGGTGTGGGGGAAGGATGTGAGACGAAGGGAAGAATGTAGGTAGACGGGGAAGTGTTCTCGAGTGGTACTCCGTCAAGCCTTAAGTTTATTGCATGATCAATTCTGAATGCGGATCGTGTTCAGGGTTTCTTTGAATGAGAAATATATTATTTACGAAATCGTTGGCGATATAGTCAGGGCAACAGCGCCTGGTTTATAATACGGTCCACCATCTCCTTCTCGCGGAGATGGCGCCGCCTTAGGGACTCCAGATATGAATCTTCGATGATATCCTGCGAGTTTAACGACGAACTGAAGCTAGACGTTCGCTCGAATTTTTGAAACTTCCTCGACGACGATAACTTGCCGACGTCGACGTTCTTCCTCGAATAGCTGCTACAATTTTCGCTACTATTTTTCTGGATGGCTTCGTCGTCCTCGGGTATCGTCGACGACACTGGCTCGCCTCGCGTCTGCAATAATATGAGCCGCGCTTGTAGAAATAATATCATTGAAAAATACGCGAGAGTTTCAAGGTAAGCTTGGAGCACAGTACGGAGGAATACAAGAATAAGATGTAAAAGAAGAACGGGCAAAGTTTTTCGTTCTCTTCGAGGACCAAAAAGCCCTCTGTATCGAACTCTAGCGATCATTAGCGACCCAGCAACGTTCAAAGAGGAGGATGCCAGAGTAGTTGAAAGTATTGCAGTAAACACAGGCAAGAATCTGCTTTTCGGACAGTCGTACAAAGAGATGTGAAGAAAGGGATCATCGTGGAGCGTTCGCCAGTGGGTAAGAACTCTTGATTTACCTTTCCATCGACTTCTTGATCCTTCAAAGGAGGCAGGAACCCTTCCTCCGCGATTCCATGTTTCGCCTGCGGACACAGAGAAGTCGATAGTTGCAGCGAATCGAACTGCCTCTTCGTAATAAAACGAAATACCTAACATATTTAAAAAAAAAAAAAAGAAAAGAAAAACACTGCTCGTAGCCCGACGCCAGTTACCATCGAAGACATGTAGACTCGACATACAAAACGGAAGTTGAAACTTACAATATAGTAGACGTTAAAGTTGACGCAGAATCCATTAGAAAAGCCCAGTAACGAAGTTTCGCCAGGCTAACTCAATTGTCCCCCTAACAATTCCACGTCAGAGAGCTTCTGAACGCGGAATTATTTAGAAATAGTTTCCCCCGAAGTTCCACGGCGCGGAATTGCCGCGAGACAGCAAGCCATTCCCGAATTCCTTTGCAAATTGTTTTGCGGTGACTGGTGTATTGACGCGGCGACCGCGAGCAAAGAATGTTCCCGGGGCAAATATGCATAAAGGGCGCGCGACTCGTTGATATTCAGGCCGCGATTATCGATAGCGGGAGGGGTAGTAGACAGATGAGGATACAAGCAGGGGCCACTCTCGCTAGGACGAAAGTAAGCAAAATCTAATTCCGGCGGCGGTAGGCGAGTCACGGGCACCGGAGCTACCAGGGACCACCAGGACCACCAGGACCCCGACCGCCCCCGTCCCTCCCCTCTTTCCAGAGCTGTAACGCAGGTTTATCCACGTGTAGAGAATTTCTCTGCCTTCCTCTCGCCCTCGCATCCTCAATTCCTGCTAGTCCTTGTGGTAGCTGCGGCCTGCAGTCCTCGCTTTGTGCATATACATAATTGGATTTACGTTCGGATACCGGTCTCCGCTTCGCCCGACGGCGTCCGACGTCGGCCTTCGCCCTTTTCCCGCTCCCCGTCCGCCATTCGCGTCTTATGATTAGATCTAATCCTGCCTAACGGCTGACGACCAATTCTCCACGCCGCCGTTACCACGGGTCGCCGGCGCGATAAAGGTGTCATGTAATTAATAAACTGTGAAACGCTTTCGCACCTGTCCGCTTCAACTGGCTCCCCGAACGCGGCTAGATCATTACGAAGGAAACTCGATCTCTTTCCTGGTGGAACGGAACTGCCGGCCGCTTTGCCGCTGGACGCGCTTGTAAAGTACACGCGCTATCGATCGGAACTTCGGATCCACTCGCGCCGTCTATATTTAACCGATGAATACCAAACGGAGCGCGGAACTTTCGACCATACCCCAAGCGACTGTCGGTGCTTCGGCAGGTGCTTTAGAGATCCAAGATCTGCGACTTTCCGATTCGACAGCCAGTTAAGTTGGGACACGTTTATGAAATTTGTCTTCAAGAATTTGCAGGCCCAATGCTGACGCGCTGCTGTGACGATCCTGTGGCCGAAGGACGAAACGCAAACCGATGGGGGAAGATGAGACCAGCTAGGGATACGGGGAAAAGGCGACCGCCATTGTTAACGCGAGAGTGGTATGTACGTAATTAATTTCGTTTATAAATCTTCCAGCGGCCCATTACCGAGGCTTGACTCCCGCACGCGACAAACGAGTAAAACGAACCAGTTTTCGTCGCGACGCCTCCTTGCGTCCTCTAATTGGCAATTAAGTATCGACCGCCCGCTGGGCGATGGTTAATACGTCATCCTGTCGCTGCTGGGGTGCCTTTTTTTCTACCTACGGCATTATACTTCCGGACGGCCGATACTTGATTCTGATTCACGAGCGAATCGTTGCATGCACGAGCGATTGCCCTTCTCGGGGGTTGGGCGAATCCGCGTTACGCTCTGGGGTCGCCTACTCTTCGTGTTTGAAACAAGCGATTCATAAAGTTGTTGCAAATTGAAGTTGCTCCCCGCGTGTGCATGTGTCGCCAGCGTTAATATCCCGGCAATATCTCAGCGAACTTGTCGCGGGAGGCAGAAACTCGCGTTCTTCTTAACAACATTAGCAATTAAAACTATAATACTCCTTCCAGCCTCGAGATTCGGTTAATTCCCCTCGAAACGCGATCCTCCAATTATATCGAGCAATTCGTTAGGAGCCTTCGAAAGCGAGAGACATGCATTCAGCGAGTTTCATTCGCCACGTACTCCCCTCCCCCTCCCCGTTACCAATATCCAGCGAAATGTTGACGAATCCCCGTTCCAGCTTATTAAAAACATGCCGTTGTTATTCCCCGCGCGAGCCTCGGACACAGGGGCGTGCTCGGGCGGCGTCGCATCGAAAGCCGTTTCGCGGGCACGTACCTCGAGCTTCTGTGCTTGCAGCAGTATCCGCTGGCGGTTACGCGCGCTAACCGAGTCTCCGTATGACCTTCGTCGCATCAGCCACTCTCTCTGCAACAATAAACAACAAACCCTGAAGCTGCCATCGCCCCGATGGAACTTTCAAGCTAAACACGCCCGGGCGCGCCGGCGGGCCGCCGCCGGCTTTATTTACTTTTTACGAAAGCTCCGCGACCGACCTGGCCACCGGTTCCTCGGACTTTCCTGTAACGCGATCACGTACACGTACACAGGCCCGTTAACCGAGGCACACCGGCGAAGCTGCCGTCTCTGTGCTCGGCGGCAAGCATCCGGCCCGCCTGTTAAAAGTATAGTAAGATCGATCGATCGAGCTGCGCCGAAAATCGTCGAGTGCCGACTACCCCCGGCCGAATCCAGCGCAAAGTAGATTATGCAAATGCTCTTTCAAAGAGGACGACGCAAAGGGAAACGAGGGAATCGGAGGGGCGGGCGACGGGGGTGGCCCCGGAGATAGAAAGGAAGAACAAAAGGACGCGGAGGAACGATGGAATGGTATCTGGCAGGACGGGTCAGGCTCGATGTATCTCCCACCCAGCTAGGTATCCTTAAAAGTTAAATGAACCGTCGAACGACGTTGCATGACCGACCTGTCCGGTATTCTCCTCCCCGCATACATACACGTTAATGCACGACCGCATGGTTACCAGCACGGCGAGTTAAACCGCGAACGATATTATTACAACCCTTTCAGAAGTCAGTACAATTATGGGGCATTCCGGCGCGCCCCTTCTGTCGCCCCGCTCCACTTACACTCTACCCGTGTTTCATTTAAACTGTTCCCGATGCCTCGTCCGCTTGGAACGAATTTATTCCCGTATATCGGTGTGTTTAAGTCCGCCCCAGGACCAAGTTACTCGGTAATGCTGGATAATAGCGGGGGAACCCGCGACAAATGCACGGCTGTCAGAGAAACACCGAGCTGGTGATAAAGTCCGCATTTTTCTCGGCAAGTTAGTTGCACCAGGGTACTCCTCCTTGTATCACGAGCATTCCTGTACCGTCGTGCAAGATGTCTTATGAATGTGGAAACATCGAGCTGCGGATCTCACGTGGCAGGCCCTACCGCGCAGCGTTCAATCTTTCAAATGTTTCTATAAGGGGGAGTCTACGTGGCGAAATAAGATGAAAATCAGGAGGAAAGGTACTTGTTATTAATGCTTCGGATGGGGGACGCCTGAAGAACGGCAATTCGGCGACCAGCAGCGCGCGGTGCGTTGGTCGGTTAGAGCACGCGCCGTTGATCATCGAATTGCCGTTCTCCAGGCGTTGCTAGCTCGAATTTTCAAAGATTAATAGGTAAAGAGCAAAGCCTGTGCCGCAATTTCGTTGCTCTTGACTTTGGTTTTACGCATATAAGCTATCAGCGCAAGTTGTACCATGAGTATCAGGTAAATGCAATCTTGCGCGATCGTTAGAAAGAATCCTGCAGATTTACAGAGACACATGCTAAGCTTGAAAACTGTTATGATATCGATTTCGGTTTTGCGAATGGTTACGGGGAACCTTTATTCCGAATAACTGTTATGAAGAACCGAAATTTTCAACTATTATCTGTGTCGGTTACGGTTCTTATTTTCCTCCTCGTATCGGTTCCATAACGGTTATTATTTCGGTTCTATATCGGTTCTATATAAGAACCGTAACCGAAAACCGATATAGAACCGATATGAGGAGGGAAATAAGAATCGTAACCGAAACAGATAATAGTTGGAAATTTCGGTTCTTCATAACAGTTATTCGGAATAAAGGTTCTCTATAACTGTTTTAATCCGAACCATTATATCACAGTTTTAAACCGTTTCAAGCCCCGGTCACGTGTGTCGAGGACAAAGCAGGGGGAGCCATTCTCTAGTCTAGAGTCAGCCAGGGGAATCCAGCGTGATTCCTGTGGTTCGATTAAAGAGAACCGGTACTCAGGTGAGCGGATCTTGATGAACGGGCGCCCGTTGAACTGCCGTATGAAATCTTAATTTCCAATCTGCTAAAGTCTCCTCCGTGATAACGGTTCGCGATCGAGCCAATAGAGTCCCGGTGGCTCGGAAGCAAGAATGCGGCTACGTGTCTACGAGGATGGCGCGCGTGAGTCCGTAAGGGCAACCGTATCCACCTTCCAAGTTCCAGCTCGCGGAGCCGGGGGCTCTGAAAAATCTACAGTCCTCCGTCAGCTTCCGGAGTATTTAGCTCAAAGGCTTGCTGGAATTCACTGTCCCCGTGTATGACGGCGACAACTATTTCCTCGTCGCGATGCCTGGCGTCTCGCGACTCCCTAACCTGCAACGGCACGCCGACCGAAATGCTTGCCACCGAAGAACGGCATTCGAGCAGGCATTCGACTTTCCGAAAGCATCCCACGCTACCGCAACGCCGTCGCCTTATGCAGGCGGATGGTGGATGCTCGCGCGATTCTATTGGTGGAACTGCCAAAAGGAGCACGAGACATGTCGGATACTTAACTGGGATTGCAATTCTTCTCGATCATCGCGACGATTAAATGGAAATTTTCGGAACGCAGCTTGGATAATCAGAGGCTTCCCCGCGCCCTCTGGTGCACGCTAGTTCGGCGTGACATGCACGGGGAAAGTGGAAAGTAGTGAATGATAAAGTAGCTGCGAGGAAACGGCCGCATGTTTATTAGATTGAAGTTACGAGGACGGGGCGACAAGCTAACTCGCTTTAGGTCTTCCGTGAAATTGTAAACTGCGATGGGTCGACGGAAGCGAAGTTTCTTCGACTTCGCTCTCCCGGCCCCGGCAGGTTAACTTCCGGCGGGGCAAGTAAACGAAATTGCGAGACGTCTCTGTTCGAACTTCTGGCGGCTCGACTTTACCCGGAATAGCCGGGGAAGGGGTTCATCCGCGAATCATCGAAAATGCAATTCCTATTTTATGAATACGAAAGCACGTGTCGGGAGAGGATCCCAAGAGCGATGGTGCTGCGCGCACCTATTGCAAATACATGAGATCCCCTAAGCCCGAATCCTACCACCCCACATTTGTAACTTAAACTCGCAACATTGTTGCTCATAGAGTACAGACTTTAAGGCACCCCCGTTAATTATCCGAGCCGAGCGCCACGATAGTTCCGTCTACTTTATTACTGGGCCCGACCCTCGTCTCTGAATCTTCGAAACGAAGGAACAAATCCCACCTGCATTGAGCGCAACACCACGGGTCCGAGGGACAGCGGAAAGAGAAGGGAGCGTGCACGGAACCTACCTTCGCCTGCATCTCGACTTTATCGGGCCCGAGAGATCGATCGAGCTTCGGTATCGGCAAGGTCCTGTACTCCTCGATGGTGTACGCCCGGTAGCCGGGGCTCCGCGATTTATCGCCGTCGCGCTTAGCCCTGTCCAGGCGTGGGTGGCCGCTCGTGTCTTCTGCCACGTGTTGATGCACGTTTCCGGCGGATCGTGCGGTCGTTGCCGCAGGATCGCCGGATCCCTCGATTAGGCGGCGGTAAAAACTCAGCTCGCTTCGATCGTCTCTCGGGGTGGCCGGTAAACACGTATCGTCGTCGGCGAGCTGATCTCGTTGGCTGTCTCCGCAAACCGACGAGGCGGAACCCTCCGGGGATCGGACGTTGTACCCTGGCCCCGTACCTGCGAGCAACCAGAAACAGAGCTTGCGCCTTCCCAGCGGCGTTCCAACTCCAATCGCTTTGAAATTAGTTTCCCCGGGTACACGCGCCGCGACACCGACAAATCACGCTCGAGGAAGTGCGTAGAGAGAACCCTAAGGGCTCGTCCTTAAATTACATAAGGCTTTTTTGGGCGCGGGGGGTCGCGAATTTATTACGATTTCTTTCAAAGGGGAGAGGGAGCCAGGTAGCGTCCAACGTATTTTTTTTTTCAAATGACGTTACATGACGAGTTAAATGGATTATATAGATCTTTAAAAGAATTTTAATAACTGGAAATGTGGAATGTAAAAGATATTACGATAGGAAGGAACGGGAGGAGGTTGGAATATAAAATCTTTCGAATTTTTGAACTGGGGCAGGGAGGGTGTAAGTAATCGCCAAAATTACGGTCACGTAATTTAAGGGGTTTCCCTACATTGACGGACGAAAGATGATGCGAACTTTGGGAATTTCTTAAAACAAAACCATTAAATATATTTACTTCCTGCTTTGTGGCTTCATTTGTCAATCTTTAGAGAATGTGAAAAAAAATTGTATGCGGAAATAGTGGTCATATCTAGAGTTATAGTGCTTCAAATAGAGCGCCTTACAAAAATCGTATGCACATTGTTAGCATAAACTCAGCCGTTGTAGCTGTCTGAAATAGAAAATTTAAAAATTTGTGTAAACTGTATGAGTGTGGCTATCGCCTCAACTAGACTTAATGAGAAATACTGAAAATTAAAAAAAATAGCATCATCTAAAACAGACATCGATTTCTGCAAAAATATTCGTTGTTTTTTTAAGTCGGAAAAAGATATATGCCAAGTTTGAAGTAAATCGGGCTGATTGGTTTTTGAGATATCATGCCAATCAATTCGAAAAACATCGTTTTGAGAAACACGCGTGTAAACTTTTAGGTACCGTTTTTTAATTAAACTTTTTTAACATGTTGCCTAAATGTGTACAAATAATGGTACAAAGTTTCTGTTAAAAAAAATCCCAAATATCGCGCTCCTTTTCAGGCTGTCAAATTAGGGAGTCCCCTTCACCGGTTAACTGTCAATGTATCAGATATGATCAAACAAAACTCTGACCAATTCTGCTTATGTATCATATATGATCAAAATAAAATCTGGCCAATTCTGGCAAATCTGCCAATTCTGTATCATATATGATCAAATGGAATAACTTTGTGATTTACTTAATTTCTCGATGTTGCCAGTTTGGGCACGAATAATAAAAAAAGCCGTGCCAGTTAACCGGTTAACCTTTAGAGGACCGGGCTGGCCACTACAGTGGCCACCTAAGAATTTAGATACTGTGGCGGCCATTTTAGTGGTATATATGCATAAGTTTTAAGTAAATAAAATTTACAATTTCAATAAAAAAATCCCAGCCCTCTAAATGTTAAATATATACCTATACTTACATGCACGACATCTAGTTAATCTCGATCGACACGTGTCTATCATGGGCTAAATGTACGCTATCTGATCACTGCGAGTGAAGAATGACACGATAAATGCTCCCTTAACAGTGGCTTTACTGATTCCAGGTTAAGTACACTGTGCCAAATAGAACTGGGCCACATTTATAACCGAGATTGCATGGTCGTTTGGAAGACTTTAAAGATTGCCGTTGCCTTGTACCAATCTTGCTCCGGCCTTAAGGCTAGTTTAACCCCCCGATTCCCTACGGCGCCAGGACCCTGCGAGCCCAGCAGCCCTCGAGTAATCTCTGGACCCCTGTACCGCGGCGCGGCTAACATTTTAAAAGTGGCCCCCACTTCCGAAACAGATCCCTCTCCCGCGACGGCGAGGCCTGCGAGCGCGTGCCTTTTCCAAATTACCAGAAAGATCCAACGCGGGGCTCCGAACTACACCGGAGCGGAGGAGCGTGGCGACAGCAAACACGGCGGAAGGGAAGAAACGAAACAAGAAGGGGGCTAGCGTGCGTTCTAACATCCACCCTGCCTCCGGAGCTCAGATATATATCACCGGTGTGGAAACGACATCTAATCACGACTAAAGTAAACGTCCTCGGAGAAAATTGCATCGTCCCAGTGCCGTTTCGAGCGTCTTCGCGTAAACTCGCACCCTCCCCCGTCAGCCAACCTCCAACCGCCCACCCCCCCCCCCTTTCTCGCGCCGGTCACGAACCAAGAAGGAGGAACGTCATCTCGTTTCGGACTAACTGAATCTCTGACGATAAAGCTCCAAATAGGAGCGCGGCTTCCTCGCCGGTGGAATTCTCGGGGCGAGCACGTCGCCGAGCTTTTTGTCCGGCTTCGTAGGCATCGGGATTTCTTTGGAACAGCAACTTCGTTTCACAGGCAACGTCCTCGAGCGACGCCTGCAACGTCCAGGCCCGACGCTCTTGTCCACGCTTCCCTCTTCCTGCTTGGAGCTATCTACGCTCTGCAAAGTACAGGCGGATTTGTTTAGCTGAATCCGGCGCTGAGGTGGCCAACCCCAATCAACAGGGGCGGATTTGTAATTTGTATATAGGCTAAGTAGGCTGTGGCTTAGAACGGCAAATTTCGGGCGGAAGATATTGAAAAATTTAACCCTTCATTGACACTCTGGGTGTGAGCCACTCGTAATCTAATTTTGACGCTCTGCTCCTTTCTCAATACGTAGAACATCCTGGATATTCGTGGAATATCTCTGTTTTTTCAATTACTGAAATAACCTACCATGTATGTGCAAAATGAATACTTTTTTTCCAATACCGACTTGCAAATGATTTTCTATCTCAAAATATTATATCTGAAACACAACTCTGTAGATTTTTAGCTTCTAATATTGAAATTTGTAAAAGTTACAATTTTTTTAAGTTTCTTCTCCAATCTTCTCGACATATGGTACTCTAGATTTTTTACACTAACTGTGATAAAATTTCAATAAAAAAAACTATTGCAATACATTCTAGAGACCTAAAAATTGACCCATGTTTTTTCATAACGATTCAATTCTTTAGATCCACCCAGTATGTCAAAGTTGTTCGAAAAAATGGGTGTGTCAACGAAGGGTTAAACAGTAAGGCTTGAGACAGCTTTAAAAACAATTCACTTTCTTTTCATGAAACAAATTAGCAATAATTCATATCTGAGTTATGATATTGAATTAATTTGAAAATTGTCAATTCTTTTCAATTAAAATATTTCGTATTTCATGGGGAGGGCGGCAGACGCTTAACCTGGGGACGCCAAATCCCCAAATACGCTTTTGTCAATGAATTTTCTTTCGGTGGATCTAGAACGAAAAGGAAGGCATAGTGGAGCAGGCGTTCCTCCCGTGAAATGTAATAAATCGGGAAAGACGACGTCCTATGGTCCTCCTCCCGGTAGACGCAATGACTCGGGCAGTTCCGAAGTTGTAAGTACATAGCGTGTAGCCCCGTCTAGCAACCGTTCGGCGGCGCACGGTCTTACATTTCTCTTAAGGCGATCCGCGACGTCTCGTTTCCGGCTCCTCGAGGACGCTGGGCGTCGACGCCCGAACGCGTCTGCGGATCCTCCGTTCGTAATTATCGCATTCCTGCTGCCGGCTGTCCTCGTGTCTTTGCCGGCAGCAGTGCTCGGCGTAGTTTCATTAGATCCGGTATCTGAAACGTTTTCGGTGGAAGAAAAAAGGAAAGAGAGACGAGCCCTGCTGGATCGATCATTCCCTGCCCCGTATAATATTTCTACGTGTTCCTCGTGAAAATACAATGCGCCGGAGGATCGTCGTTTAATAATTCCAATGCTACACGAGTAATTCATTTAATGCAATTCATCGTGACAGAAATACTCAAATATAATTTCGCATTGCGCGGCGGTCGCGAAGAGAATGAAACGCGAATAGAAAATCGAACTGGTGCATTAGGAATTAAATTCTTACCTTGGCTTCGCTTTAATAATGCAGCGGTGGATTTTATATGAGGCGATACATTCGGAAGTAATCCGATTGAGGGTTTAATTGACACTAGGTTGGAATCGATATTGTGTTCGGGAAATGAATCTTGGCTCCTCGGAGATATTTCAGTCGAATCCTCTAACGAGTCCGTCGAGTAAGCGGACATTACTGCGGCAATTTAAATTTATTTCGGAGAGAAGAGCAGGCGAGTGAAAAGCGACCGGAATTCATTACGTCGGGTCACTCGCGGTAAACAGCAGTAAACAGGCAAATGAAAATGTGTTTATTTATAACGTTTACGGTGTAGAGCTCACTTCAAATAGCAGTACAGTTCGCGCGGGCATGTAACTTCGCGGCAGTGTGATTACATACATAAGGGAATCTCAAGTTACTGTGTTTTTAGATAGTAACCAGAGAATGATAATACAGTTACGACATCAAGGATGTATTGAATTTGTCAAACTACTTAAAACGTTAACACTGTAAGTAAAAAGAAGTAAGGTTAAGTTACGAATTTAATAACCGGAAATGCAGTCGATGCAATTTTAGTACCTATTTTATACTCCACGTGGCAGCACCTCTCGACAACAACATTTAACGTCATCTGCCAGGGTGACTTGCAACGCGTTCAGTAAAATTATCGACGAAGTATAGGATAGACCTATCACCATTGAGCTATAAGAATACCTGAAGAGTGAACAAAGCAATGGCGACCGGTCCGAGAAAGAGGGACCGGATGAACCTATCTCTGTCTTACTTTGAGGAGGTTGCTGCGTTTCGAGACCCGTAGAGAGATGGATGGAAACAAAATTTCATCGGTCCTTTCGGTTTAGATATATAGAATCTATGGAACTCCCAAGCAATCACTCGATTGAAATAAATTCAGCAAAGAAGGAAAGACTACGGGTAAGCATGAAAGGAGTATTGAATAGCGCAGTTCCTACCTCCCTAATGTCCGAGTCGAAAGGGAAAAGCGCTCAGCGTCTCGCAGACGATTCCTCTTACTCGGATGCGACTCAAGCCGTCTATCGCGGAGACTGGGAAATCGGACCGGGAGACTTACGCAGGCAGTGTACCAAAAGATACACCCCTTACACCCGAAACTTTTCGCTTTCAACAAGAACACCAGGAGGTGAAACTGATCCACCCATACCCATTCCATGCTCAGTCGCTTGCGCCCGCAAACAGAAGCAGCGGCTACTAATGATTCAGTAAGTACTTAGCAATTTTACATGGGGCCTTAAATACTTGATGCTATAATAAATTCACCTAAGGCTTCCTTAGATGTCTTCTTTCACTACCACTGTTCACTATTTTCTTTAAAATATGTTATTTTATTAACCTTGAAGAAAATGCATCATGTAAAATAAATCATGTAACCCCATTCAAGAAATGCGTCAAATAAAATATATCATGTGAACCTATCGAAAAAATGCATGAAATAAAATAAATTAAGTAAATTAAGTAAGTAAATAAATTAAGTAAACACATCGAAGAAATACACGAAATAGAACGACTCATGCAAAAATTCACGAAGGAATGTATAAAATAGGACAGATGATGAAAAACAATCGAAGAAATCATTTAAAAAGAAAGAGAAATTGGTTTTAGCCTTGGTAGAATACATAATAACATTTTGAATGGCTTTTAACGAACCCGAAAATTTCATCGGCACAACCGAATAAGCTAACCTTGGTCAGGGGGCCGAGCACAGACTTCTATAGAACTCTATACTTCTATACTTCTTGTATAGAAGTCTGTGGGGCCGAGGGAGTGCGCGTAGCATGAAGGACCAGGGCTTGGAACCCTGACCAGGTCCCCAAGAAGTCCAGTGGGTCCAGGTCTTAGCAACTATAACGCTACCATTCAGAGATACACCTACGTGTTTGAGATTTCAAACTTTAAATTACTTAAATAATTTGTCAGAAACTTTGAAATTAAGCTTCGGACCGAGACACATTCCACGGTCTCCTGAGTCTTTATTTGTTAATAACGCAAATTTAAAGCAAACTATAAAGTTACCACCGTATTCCAAAATACGTAGGTACCTACTTACGTCTGGATGGTAACTTGATAGTTTACCTTGAATTTTTCTATAATAACACTAGTTTATAAAATAAAAAAAATGTTTGCACAACAGATGCCACTATTTTTTTCTTATGGAAAATGGCCTGCTGATTCCGAAAATGAGGTCTAAAAAATTTTCTATGGATACGTTTTCGAGATATCGATAGAAGAACTTTTTACCTGCCTGTCGAAAAGGAGATCCCATATAATTGCAAATATCTCGTGTTGCGAATAACAGATATGGTCCGAAATTATTTCAAATTAAAGATAATTGAATCACCAACAAATTTACCTCACAAATTTTTTAAATCTGTTCAGTAGTTCGGGTGAAATCGATTAAAATATGCGAAAAAGTCGTTTTTTTTCGACCGAAATTGACATCGACAATTCATTTAATCATCTGTGAAAAATCGAAATCGCAAAAATAATCCCAGTTTCTTCATTTTTACGTTGAGTTTGTACTTTTACGAAGAAAATTAGCTGCTGCTGAAGAAAATCTATGGGTAAATGCCGAAGCTAGAGACAATTGTGTAAAAATACGGATATTTAATTTTTTCTCCGATGGTAGGAGAAGAAGGATGGTGCAGCCACTTAGGGCTGCTAGAAAAACTGATCAGTAGCCAGAAGGGCAGCTGATCATTGTCCACTTATTAATGCAAGAAAACCGTGAGTGGACCGTTTCTTTCGCAACGCAACGCAAACTTATTACAGACTAAAATCAACTTCCGAGCATAGTCACTAGGACTTTGGCCTACTCGCAGCACTAATTTCTCAAAGAACTTCAAAATTCCCGGATGGTGCTTCATTACAGAAAATTCTACTATACTCGATACAACTCCCGAATAGCAAACGAAGAAGCTCCCAAGGAGCTACAGTACTTTAACAAATATAAAAAGCTACCGAGAACCACCACGTGGGTGGTTTCATTTTTCGCAACATTAATAAAAATTCAGTGCACCTGTGCCTCGCAATACGCAACTCTAACTTTAATTCGCTGCAGCCTTCCTGAAGGCTGTGTGGGGTCCCATGTGCAGCAAAGCCAGCTGCTCGGGACTCCTTTTTCCCAGGAACATGTCTTCGGACATGTCCCAGGACAGTTTCGGGGCATTGGGGTCGCAACTCTAATTACAAACGCGATCAGTTATCATCGCAACACTAACTCAAAAAAATATTAAGTATCAAACTAGGACGAGTAATTAAAGAACGCGATCAGTCGCATCGTAACTCTAGTAAAAAGAATACCACGAATCAAAAGTAATGCAATGAATCAAACTCTAGTAACTCCAATTCAAAATACAAGAACAATCTCAAAAACAATCGCGACTCTTTTTTCGGAACACTACAAGCAACCACGCTCGACATTCATTCGCAACGCTATGCTAGAACCAAACGCGGGGAATATTTGATTCGCAACGCTAATTCAAACCGTAATCACAATTTAGTCGGAACACTAATTGACCCCGTAATGTTCTTCGCAACCCTAATTGAAAACGCGGTGTGCTAAATTTCAGGGAGGGGGTGTCAATGGGTCAGCCTATAGCCAACCAAACTACTACTACTACAACTACCGGCGAGCATAATGGCAAAGTAATACCTACGAAGAATGACCCTGCATCCGAGAATACAGGGCTATTCTTGGCCTAGCCCACATGATATGGCCTTTTTCTAGCCGGGCTATCTGCGTCTCTTTGGCCACTTCTTGCTTCAGGCGGTCAGCCCTTCTGAAAGTTAATAGCGTGCCCAGGCCCGTCCTGCCGACCGCGATCAGCGACAATGTGCAATGTCTCACTGGCGTCAAAAAGTCGACATAGCGAGGCTAGAAGCGAGGGCATACCCCACTGGCGCTAGTCAGGCCGTCGACTTTTCTCACAAATTTCCTGAAAGCAGGTCATCGCGCGGGGGAATATTGCGCGGGGGAACATCAGAGAATACGACGACCTGCCCCGGCCCTACCTACTTATATTTAAGTCACACATTCGTACCAGAAGGTAAGTTACCTATCCTACGCAACACCTATATTTAAAAAATGGCAAAACAGTCTCTCAAACACAATCATCAGTCTACCCACTCCACGATTCTCAAGCATCGCCGCCCGGGTGCAAAAGCCTACACTAGAGAGACCGTCCCGGGACGACTCCGTCACCCGAGCTTGGACACAATCACACTTTAACATGTACGTATCAGTTTTCACTGAAATCGGCTGGCAAAGGCAGTGACCATTGCGTGTAAGTATGATTTACATAGAAATTAATTATTTTCGATTTCAAACAATGGATTACTCGATAATGCGCATTGTACGTATTAGGTACATACATCAATCGTTATTACTTTCTCGTTTAATTGTACGAGATTGATTAAGTTTCATATTCCAAGATTATTTACTAGAATGATCATCGTGTGCAACAAGGAATATGATACAATGGTATCCTTATTACTACGAATAATAATATAATGTTATAGTTTCGTTAACATGGCCTTTGATGAAAATTTTTCACAGACGCAAATTCCACCGCCTAACCACACAAACACACACAGGTGGAAAATGCGACGTGCACGATACACTAACGCAATGCCAGCCGCCAAAATGTAATTATTTAGTGAGGAAAGTCATCGTGCCCTATTGCTTTCACCCACCCAAGTAGCGCCTAGGCACGTGGATGAGTTAAAAGGCAATAGGTACGGAAAGATATCCTGAAAATCCTCAACTAGAAAATATGATTAGTCTTTATAGTGTCTAGCTAGTATTCTTTCATTTTATAGTATTAAGAAAAGTGACTCGACTTTCAACTTGTGAATAGTTTAAAGTTTGATAAATAAAAAAGGACTCTACTTTAGATTGCATCATTAAGAAAAATCACTCTACTCGACAATTAATTAGCAAGAAAAAAGACTCTAAAATTGAATTATTAAAGAAAATGACTCTAAATCATCAAGTATTTACTTTAAGAATTTTAAACGAGCGATTCCATCTTCAAAGTAAATTTCATAAATCAAGAAAGTATGTTCTCATGCTAATTACTTTGAATCTGAAATTTGCCCACCCTCAATTGTCTTCTTGCACATGGAAATTAATTATTCTATTGTGTATGCAAACGAGTGACCTTTATAAGAAAGGAATTACACTTTTATGTCTATTATCATCATTTAGAAATCAAGTTACTTTTGAACACGTAGTATCAGAAAAATAAAAGAAATTCAAGTCATTATAATCGTCGCAATGACGAAATCGGAGGGCATCCGATTTTTCCTCTACATATTAAATAAAAATGATCGTAGCTGTGGAGTCTGACAGTATCAAACTTCTTCGCTCCATAAAAATTAGCATTCAGCCGTATTGATATTCATACCAATACCTTCTGAGCTGCTATGCACCTTTATGTGCATTATTTAATAAATATCTACATCGATGTATAATCAATAAACATTCGCGTTAGGAACCGTTTATCTTGGAAATTACGATTATAATTTGATTCTATTGAAAAGACGCGGTGTACAAGAAGACCCTAGCCCTTGTCTAATAAATACATACACAGCCAAAATGTTACAATTCACGGGCATGGTTACCATACCCGCGGTCATTATGCTCGCCAAAGCACGTATACAACCGGTCACTCGTGTCGATTCGGACCAAACGTCCTACGACATGATTGAGTGACCAGAGGAACCATAATGCATGCGCACTCACATTTCGCTGAGCCCCGGTGACGGAGACGCAAACACCCCTGCTAGTGGTCAGGGGAAGTCATCGAGCTCCTCAGAAGTCATCAAGCTGCTCAGAAGAAGTCGTCAGGCTGCTCAGCTGCGCCCGGACTGGAACAAAGGAACAGAACACGATTACAATTTGTTTCCAAAGTTACGATTGTTTGAATAACTTTGATGAAGAATCGCGAAGCAATTCAAAACTAACGAAATTTTTTATAATTTAGACATTTTAAGAAAAAATTAACGAAATTTTTTATAATTTAGACATTTTAAGAAAAAAGTAACGAAATTTTTTATAATTTAGACATTTTAAGAAAAAATTAACGAAATTTTTTATAATTTAGACATTTTAAGAAAAAATTAACAAAATTTTATTCTTAAAATGTCTAAATGATAAGATGTTTCGTTAGTTTTGAATTGCTTGGTGAGTCTATTATAAAAATTAATTTTTCTAAATTTTTTTAACTTTTTTGTATCTAAAATATTGATGAATGAACTCTACTTAAAAGGAATTTAATGGAATGCATACTTATATCTTTCCATTAAAATTCAGCGCACAAATCTCCTCTTCAGCTGACGGACTGACTCTAATTTCCGACAACGACTTTCGCTTTCAAAAGTAAAAAAAAAATGAAATAGTAGACTACCAACGCGCCCGAAAGATTCGAGTCTCGCGATTCGAAGATAAGAGCCGCGACGCTCGTGGTAGAATACAAATTGCGTAAAAAACACTGACTCTACCCTCGCGTATCCCGAAATTGTTAACGACGCTCTACTATGAGCAACTGTGCTCTTCAAAACGAAAAACTTCGTACGTCATAAACACTGACTCTATTTGGCCGCATTGCACGCGGTCACAATCTCTGAAAAATAAATAAATAGAAATTCGTTAATTATTCATGTCTTTAGTAGCATGTCATTGATCAACTACGCAGTTTCTGTACATAAAGAACAAAACTTGCATCCAAAACCGAAGGTAAATGCAATTATAACAGCTTCATAGAGCTAGATTCTTAAAAATCATTGAAATATCGTTGAATTTTACGTAAACGCAACCGAAATGCAATAGAATTCGATCATTCCAATATTTCGTAAACATCTACCGACGCCATTTTAAAAATTTTAAACAAATCTGATTAAAATTTTTCAATTTATCATAATTCAATCTTTTCTCATTTCATCCCGATATTAACCGACTGCAAAGTTACCCATCACCCTTACAGCCAACAATGATCTGGCGCGTGGCACGTCAATCACGTCTGAACGTGGCAGGACAAGTTTAGACCTGCACTCCAGACGCGCGTGCCGGGAACGCGCGATCGTCCTTTATCACGTTGGAGACTTTACAAGTGCAGTTTTGGAGCGCACGCCTAGATAGAGTGTACGCTCCAAAACTGTGAGAAAAACTGTTCGTCTAAAGCCGGGTATTGATTCAATAAAATAACAAGAATAATACGTTTACCACACGTATTGCCATCTCATTTTTCCAAGGAATGAAACCAGACGCCATCCAAGCACCGTTCAAATTAACCAGCAAGTGTCATGGCGTTGCCTGCCCTTGGCTGTCGACTCCCGCCTCAACGTCTGTAACCTAACGATGCAACAAGTTTGAAAGAAAAGCATTAAAACATTTGTAAGGCAATTAAACAACAAATAAACTTGAAATATGCCCGGAAAAGGATGTAATTGAATACCGAGACACGATATGTGTGCACTAAATGTGCAGAAATATCGGTAAGGCAACGAAGGGAATACGCGACGAACATCTAACGGTTTTCTCGCGATATTTAATCCATTTCGGGATGGAACTGTATTAACAGGAGCAACAAGTGACGATAGAGAGTAAAGAAGTAGATCAATAATAACTGGAAGTAATTATATGAGGGTAGATAATGTACGCGTACCATTTAAATACGCAGCTAGCTATCGAAGCTTCTTAACTCATCGACGTCCACGGAACGAATGACCTCCGCGCCGCGTCGCTGTACCTCGCGAATATTAGCTTTGGTGGGGGGGGAGCAGGCAGGCGGCAGGACTCGCGAGGCAATACACGCGTACGTATTTACGATGTGTTGGGATATCGTCGCCGAGCCGTGTAAACAGAGGTGACTTCCAAAGGTAGCATCGTTCAGTCATAACAAAAGTCGTTTCTACACACACGTTCTGCTAACAGTAAAATCGAAATATTACGCGTGATATATTTCCTTCGTTTATAAAATATCTAGCATCTACATACAGGAGTGTACTTTAATTAAGCTTGTGAAACTTAACACAGATGGCTTAGAAAGTACAATATTCGAAAATTACATGCGTGATATACACTTTCTTATTGCAAAACTTTTTACAAGTTTCGCGATACATTCGAGAATGTCGCGATACCAATACTGTGTCAGCATTGGTACATAAAATGAATATTTATTCTGTATACAGTGAGCCACGAGAGTATTCGAACATACATGTTAGACTAAAGTTCTAAAAGTAATGTTGTAACTACTATAAGACGTTAGTATCGAGATTGTATATATCAAATTTGAAATGAATCGGATAATATTTGTAGAAGTTATGAAACATTTATTGCAAAGATGTACTCCAATAGAGTCACAAAAATATTCGAACCGCATTGACTATATGCACCTTATTTTAGATTAATCTTCATTTAGGCTACCTTTGGCTCCAATTACGCTTTTCAGACGATTTTGATGAATCTCATATATGTATTCAACATTCAACAGTTTCCGAAATATTAATAAAAAAAGATACATATCATGTAAAGTTTTGCAATAAGAAAGTGTATATCACGCATGTAATTTTCGAATATTGTACTTTCTAAGCCATCTGTGTTAAGTTTCACAAGCTTAATTAAAGTACACTCCTGTATGTAGATGCTAGATATTTTATAAACGAAGGAAATATATCACGCGTAATATTTCGATTTTACTGTTAGCAGAACGTGTGTGTAGAAACGACTTTTGTTATGACTGAACGATGCTACCTTTGGAAGTCACCTCTGTTT
This sequence comes from Andrena dorsata, assembly GCA_929108735.1. Classification (NCBI taxonomy): domain Eukaryota; kingdom Metazoa; phylum Arthropoda; class Insecta; order Hymenoptera; family Andrenidae; genus Andrena; species Andrena dorsata. The sequence goes on from OV815489.1 coordinate 56,446,521, forward strand.
ACACGGCTCGGCGACGATATCCCAACACATCGTAAATACGTACGCGTGTATTGCCTCGCGAGTCCTGCCGCCTGCCTGCTCCCCCCCCCACCAAAGCTAATATTCGCGAGGTACAGCGACGCGGCGCGGAGGTCATTCGTTCCGTGGACGTCGATGAGTTAAGAAGCTTCGATAGCTAGCTGCGTATTTAAATGGTACGCGTACATTATCTACCCTCATATAATTACTTCCAGTTATTATTGATCTACTTCTTTACTCTCTATCGTCACTTGTTGCTCCTGTTAATACAGTTCCATCCCGAAATGGATTAAATATCGCGAGAAAACCGTTAGATGTTCGTCGCGTATTCCCTTCGTTGCCTTACCGATATTTCTGCACATTTAGTGCACACATATCGTGTCTCGGTATTCAATTACATCCTTTTCCGGGCATATTTCAAGTTTATTTGTTGTTTAATTGCCTTACAAATGTTTTAATGCTTTTCTTTCAAACTTGTTGCATCGTTAGGTTACAGACGTTGAGGCGGGAGTCGACAGCCAAGGGCAGGCAACGCCATGACACTTGCTGGTTAATTTGAACGGTGCTTGGATGGCGTCTGGTTTCATTCCTTGGAAAAATGAGATGGCAATACGTGTGGTAAACGTATTATTCTTGTTATTTTATTGAATCAATACCCGGCTTTAGACGAACAGTTTTTCTCACAGTTTTGGAGCGTACACTCTATCTAGGCGTGCGCTCCAAAACTGCACTTGTAAAGTCTCCAACGTGATAAAGGACGATCGCGCGTTCCCGGCACGCGCGTCTGGAGTGCAGGTCTAAACTTGTCCTGCCACGTTCAGACGTGATTGACGTGCCACGCGCCAGATCATTGTTGGCTGTAAGGGTGATGGGTAACTTTGCAGTCGGTTAATATCGGGATGAAATGAGAAAAGATTGAATTATGATAAATTGAAAAATTTTAATCAGATTTGTTTAAAATTTTTAAAATGGCGTCGGTAGATGTTTACGAAATATTGGAATGATCGAATTCTATTGCATTTCGGTTGCGTTTACGTAAAATTCAACGATATTTCAATGATTTTTAAGAATCTAGCTCTATGAAGCTGTTATAATTGCATTTACCTTCGGTTTTGGATGCAAGTTTTGTTCTTTATGTACAGAAACTGCGTAGTTGATCAATGACATGCTACTAAAGACATGAATAATTAACGAATTTCTATTTATTTATTTTTCAGAGATTGTGACCGCGTGCAATGCGGCCAAATAGAGTCAGTGTTTATGACGTACGAAGTTTTTCGTTTTGAAGAGCACAGTTGCTCATAGTAGAGCGTCGTTAACAATTTCGGGATACGCGAGGGTAGAGTCAGTGTTTTTTACGCAATTTGTATTCTACCACGAGCGTCGCGGCTCTTATCTTCGAATCGCGAGACTCGAATCTTTCGGGCGCGTTGGTAGTCTACTATTTCATTTTTTTTTTACTTTTGAAAGCGAAAGTCGTTGTCGGAAATTAGAGTCAGTCCGTCAGCTGAAGAGGAGATTTGTGCGCTGAATTTTAATGGAAAGATATAAGTATGCATTCCATTAAATTCCTTTTAAGTAGAGTTCATTCATCAATATTTTAGATACAAAAAAGTTAAAAAAATTTAGAAAAATTAATTTTTATAATAGACTCACCAAGCAATTCAAAACTAACGAAACATCTTATCATTTAGACATTTTAAGAATAAAATTTTGTTAATTTTTTCTTAAAATGTCTAAATTATAAAAAATTTCGTTAATTTTTTCTTAAAATGTCTAAATTATAAAAAATTTCGTTACTTTTTTCTTAAAATGTCTAAATTATAAAAAATTTCGTTAATTTTTTCTTAAAATGTCTAAATTATAAAAAATTTCGTTAGTTTTGAATTGCTTCGCGATTCTTCATCAAAGTTATTCAAACAATCGTAACTTTGGAAACAAATTGTAATCGTGTTCTGTTCCTTTGTTCCAGTCCGGGCGCAGCTGAGCAGCCTGACGACTTCTTCTGAGCAGCTTGATGACTTCTGAGGAGCTCGATGACTTCCCCTGACCACTAGCAGGGGTGTTTGCGTCTCCGTCACCGGGGCTCAGCGAAATGTGAGTGCGCATGCATTATGGTTCCTCTGGTCACTCAATCATGTCGTAGGACGTTTGGTCCGAATCGACACGAGTGACCGGTTGTATACGTGCTTTGGCGAGCATAATGACCGCGGGTATGGTAACCATGCCCGTGAATTGTAACATTTTGGCTGTGTATGTATTTATTAGACAAGGGCTAGGGTCTTCTTGTACACCGCGTCTTTTCAATAGAATCAAATTATAATCGTAATTTCCAAGATAAACGGTTCCTAACGCGAATGTTTATTGATTATACATCGATGTAGATATTTATTAAATAATGCACATAAAGGTGCATAGCAGCTCAGAAGGTATTGGTATGAATATCAATACGGCTGAATGCTAATTTTTATGGAGCGAAGAAGTTTGATACTGTCAGACTCCACAGCTACGATCATTTTTATTTAATATGTAGAGGAAAAATCGGATGCCCTCCGATTTCGTCATTGCGACGATTATAATGACTTGAATTTCTTTTATTTTTCTGATACTACGTGTTCAAAAGTAACTTGATTTCTAAATGATGATAATAGACATAAAAGTGTAATTCCTTTCTTATAAAGGTCACTCGTTTGCATACACAATAGAATAATTAATTTCCATGTGCAAGAAGACAATTGAGGGTGGGCAAATTTCAGATTCAAAGTAATTAGCATGAGAACATACTTTCTTGATTTATGAAATTTACTTTGAAGATGGAATCGCTCGTTTAAAATTCTTAAAGTAAATACTTGATGATTTAGAGTCATTTTCTTTAATAATTCAATTTTAGAGTCTTTTTTCTTGCTAATTAATTGTCGAGTAGAGTGATTTTTCTTAATGATGCAATCTAAAGTAGAGTCCTTTTTTATTTATCAAACTTTAAACTATTCACAAGTTGAAAGTCGAGTCACTTTTCTTAATACTATAAAATGAAAGAATACTAGCTAGACACTATAAAGACTAATCATATTTTCTAGTTGAGGATTTTCAGGATATCTTTCCGTACCTATTGCCTTTTAACTCATCCACGTGCCTAGGCGCTACTTGGGTGGGTGAAAGCAATAGGGCACGATGACTTTCCTCACTAAATAATTACATTTTGGCGGCTGGCATTGCGTTAGTGTATCGTGCACGTCGCATTTTCCACCTGTGTGTGTTTGTGTGGTTAGGCGGTGGAATTTGCGTCTGTGAAAAATTTTCATCAAAGGCCATGTTAACGAAACTATAACATTATATTATTATTCGTAGTAATAAGGATACCATTGTATCATATTCCTTGTTGCACACGATGATCATTCTAGTAAATAATCTTGGAATATGAAACTTAATCAATCTCGTACAATTAAACGAGAAAGTAATAACGATTGATGTATGTACCTAATACGTACAATGCGCATTATCGAGTAATCCATTGTTTGAAATCGAAAATAATTAATTTCTATGTAAATCATACTTACACGCAATGGTCACTGCCTTTGCCAGCCGATTTCAGTGAAAACTGATACGTACATGTTAAAGTGTGATTGTGTCCAAGCTCGGGTGACGGAGTCGTCCCGGGACGGTCTCTCTAGTGTAGGCTTTTGCACCCGGGCGGCGATGCTTGAGAATCGTGGAGTGGGTTGACTGATGATTGTGTTTGAGAGACTGTTTTGCCATTTTTTAAATATAGGTGTTGCGTAGGATAGGTAACTTACCTTCTGGTACGAATGTGTGACTTAAATATAAGTAGGTAGGGCCGGGGCAGGTCGTCGTATTCTCTGATGTTCCCCCGCGCAATATTCCCCCGCGCGATGACCTGCTTTCAGGAAATTTGTGAGAAAAGTCGACGGCCTGACTAGCGCGAGTGGGGTATGCCCTCGCTTCTAGCCTCGCTATGTCGACTTTTTGACGCCAGTGAGACATTGCACGTTGTCGCTGGTCGCGGTCGGCAGGACGGGCCTGGGCACGCTATTAACTTTCAGAAGGGCTGACCGCCTGAAGCAAGAAGTGGCCAAAGAGACGCAGATAGCCCGGCTAGAAAAAGGCCACATCATGTGGGCTAGGCCAAGAATAGCCCTGTATTCTCGGATGCAGGGTCATTCTTCGTAGGTATTACTTTGCCATTATGCTCGCCGGTAGTTGTAGTAGTAGTAGTTTGGTTGGCTATAGGCTGACCCATTGACACCCCCTCCCTGAAATTTAGCACACCGCGTTTTCAATTAGGGTTGCGAAGAACATTACGGGGTCAATTAGTGTTCCGACTAAATTGTGATTACGGTTTGAATTAGCGTTGCGAATCAAATATTCCCCGCGTTTGGTTCTAGCATAGCGTTGCGAATGAATGTCGAGCGTGGTTGCTTGTAGTGTTCCGAAAAAAGAGTCGCGATTGTTTTTGAGATTGTTCTTGTATTTTGAATTGGAGTTACTAGAGTTTGATTCATTGCATTACTTTTGATTCGTGGTATTCTTTTTACTAGAGTTACGATGCGACTGATCGCGTTCTTTAATTACTCGTCCTAGTTTGATACTTAATATTTTTTTGAGTTAGTGTTGCGATGATAACTGATCGCGTTTGTAATTAGAGTTGCGACCCCAATGCCCCGAAACTGTCCTGGGACATGTCCGAAGACATGTTCCTGGGAAAAAGGAGTCCCGAGCAGCTGGCTTTGCTGCACATGGGACCCCACACAGCCTTCAGGAAGGCTGCAGCGAATTAAAGTTAGAGTTGCGTATTGCGAGGCACAGGTGCACTGAATTTTTATTAATGTTGCGAAAAATGAAACCACCCACGTGGTGGTTCTCGGTAGCTTTTTATATTTGTTAAAGTACTGTAGTTCCTTGGGAGCTTCTTCGTTTGCTATTCGGGATTTGTATCGAGTATAGTAGAATTTTCTGTAATGAAGCACCATCCGGGAATTTTGAAGTTTTTTGATAAATTAGTGCTGCGAGTAGTCCAAAGTCCTAGTGACTATGCTCGGAAGTTGATTTTAGTCTGTAATAAGTTAGCGTTGCGAAAGAAAGAAACGGTCCACTCACGGTTTTCTTGCATTAATGAGTGGACAATGATCAGCTGTCCTTCTGGCTACTGATCATTTTCTCTAGCAGCCCCAAGTGGCTGCACCATCTTCCTTCTACTACCACCACCTACCCACCCGACAAATGTTTTCGTTGTACATATTATTTTCAGATTGATAAGACATGTAGTTTTTATTTTTATAAATTTTCAATATTCTTTGTCATTGATCAAAATTCATCCGCGATTGTTGCTTAATTTGATGATGTTGACACGAAATTTGTACTGAAAAAGTAGGTACATGCAATTCGGCACTTTATATTGATAGTAAATTTGCAATATTAACGCGTGCTCGTTGTTGCTACTTTCTGCATGACAGTAACTTCGATTACTGCGCAGCAAAGTGCAACCCATAAAAATACTTCAAAAAAGTAAAAAAAATGCGCCAAGTACATGATAAAATCGAGGACGCAAAAGAGTAAACACCAAAAAATAGAAGAAAATATACATTGTAAAAAAAGATGTGATATCAAAATGAGTTGCAAGAACATAATAAAGGTGCTTTCCACCTGCGCTTAAGATGACATAACTACATATACAGAGCTAAAATGTTGTGTTCATACATTCCACTACTCATACCGCCGATATTTTAATAATGTGAAGATAAAATGTAACATCTAGACATTTGCCTAGATGTCCGCCGCCTGGAAGTCAAATACTTGGCGTGGCCAGGCAAAGTATTCTCAGATCATCAATACACATACCTTCCCTCTCGCAGGCTTTCAGATAATTTGTCTATTTAAAACTTAGACAATATGAGTACATTTTCATTATATTGCGTTTTAAAATAATTCCAAGATCATTCATCGATACCGATACCTTTCCTCTCATAAGCTTTCAGATAATTTGTCAATTTAAAACTCTGACAAATATGAGTACACTTTCATTATTTTACGTTTTAAATAATTCTTATTTATCGACACCTTGACTTTGCCTGGCCACGCCAAGTATTTGACTTCCAGGCCGCGGACATCTAGGCAAATGTCTAGATGTTACATTTTATCTTCACATTATTAAAATGTCGGCGACATGAGTAATGGAATGTATGAACACAACATTTTAGTTGCGTATATGTAGTTGTGTCATCTTAAGCGCAAGTGGAAAGCACCTTTATTATGTACTTGCAGCTCATTCTGATTTCTCATCTTTCTTTACAATGTATATTTTCTTCTATTTTTTTTGTGTTTATTCGTTTCCGTCCTCGATTTTATCATGTGCTTGGCGTATTTTTTTTACTTTTTCGATTTTTTTTTTATGGGGATCTCATTTCTTTTTACAAAGTATGTATGTATTATATATATGTATAGTACTTTGTGTACAGTACATGGTGCGCGAAACAGCTTATGGCGCTGAAAGCAGCCTTTGGCGCTGAACGTATTTAACATTAAACTGTATGCACAACCACAATTATTAATACCTTTCGAAGAATAATATGTATGCATTTTTAGCATTTCGTGGCCAAGCTTGTTTGTCTACTCGTAAATCATCAACGGATACCCACGTGGTGCCCTTACCCCTTACCATACTCGTGTAATGACCATCGGTAATACTTTTACCGTGGTGGAAAATCGTTGGCTTAAGTTTATAACAGTGATCCCCTATTTGTATTTTAGTAGTAGGTATTGCTGTTTAGGCTGTTTTTTCACATTCAAATTCGGAATTATTATGCGCCCAAAGCGGCTGCTGTTCTTCCGTCTTGTCATTAGGCATACTTAAGCGCCCATTGTGACTGCCGTTTCATTTTTCGTTAAAATTGAGAAGTATAAGACTCCCAAAGGGGCCACTCCTTCTTTCTATCAGACTTGAGAATCGTTAGGCGTCCATAGAGGCTGCCGTTTCTTTTCTCATTAAAATTGAAAAGTATTAGACGCCCGAAGGGGTCACTCCTTTTTTCTATCAATGTTCAGAATCATTAAGCGCCCAATGCGGCTGCTCGAAATTTTTCTGAATGTCCGAATTCCGTGGCGCTCGATTTGTAAATTGCGTATTTCAAATGATCTCTGTTTTACCCGTGTTGAATTCTAATTCCTACCACGTGTAGCGTTACAATCTTATTTTAGAGTGAATCGATAACGTTGGGTGTGACATAATTTTTTAATCTCCTGTCGATTTCCGCCTACAAATATTCGAGGGGCCCTTAATGTCCAGGCTTTATGGGAGTGAATCTAACCCATGCGATGTATTATACATTATACAATCACCATTCTTGCACAAATCCGGCCGTACACTTGCGGTCATTGTCTTGCTGGAAATGAAATTTTTCCAATAACCCCAATTTGGTTGAACTTTCTTCTAAATTGTTCTTTAAAATATTTGAAAATGTATATTTATCTAAAATGCCATCCATAAAAACGAGATTTCCAGTGGCTTTTACAACCATACACCCCCACAAAATCACGGAACCAGCGCAGTACTTTACACTAGGACGTACATTTTTAGTATTCACTTCTGAGTGCGGTTTACTCCAAACATAACGCCCTCCATCCGAACTAAGTACATTAAAAATGTATTAAAAAACATCAAAAATGTATTAAAAATATATTTGTTTCGGATGAAGGTCGTTATGTCTGGAGACTCCACGACGCTCATGCATCATACAACTTTCTGCGAGGTTTATAAGAATTAGATTTTACTGCAAATTTCAATGTCGGCGGTGAACTAATACTCGGGGCATATAGAATCCAATTATTATTACTTCACTAGAATGATTAAACAGTGCATTGGAACGGCGGGCATGTCATTGCACTTGCGGGAATGTCAGTAACAGTGTGAATTTATAATACTTATCGGCGTACGATACGTGAAGGGGTTCTACTACGTGCAAAGTACTAACAAAACAATTTGTCATCTTGCAATTTATAGCTTGCACGAGCTTTGAAGAAATATCATTTTTGAGCGCCATAGTATCTTGATCCCCGAAATGGATTTTCGGAGAGAAATCCGCATGAGTCGTTGACAAACCGAGTCAAAGCGAAGTGTTATCTCAGAAAGTAATTGTCACCTCAACTTAAAAATTTCGTGTTATTGATGTCTCATCATAAGGTATCGTTTGGCATAAAATTCAGTTCCAAAAACATGGGACTAAAAAGTGGCGAAAAATGGCTTCATTTTTGGGTCACTCTTTCGGCCGCAAAACTCCATCAGATGTCTGTGATTCTATATTTATTACGGAAGTTTTTATATAAATTCATTTAAATTCTAATTCCCACCATAATGGGCGTTTTGATCTGTTTCTGTAGTCTGCTGGTAACGTTGCGGGTGACACGGAAATGGTAATGGGGCTCTAGAGCCCCAGAAAACTGGGCCGCGAAAATACATTAGCTGCATCTGTACATGTAAGCCTATTGTATACTTCCCCTGTGGTGACAGGTCTATCCTATATCTCGTCAGTGGATTAAGCACATTATATACGGACAGGTACAGAAGAAAACTGACTTGCGGCCATTGCTGATAGCTTGTATTGATTTACAAAACTCATATTTGATTGTGAGACTTATCGCGGATAGAGTATGTAAGGTAGTCTAGTATACACTGCTACATATTTCTGAAATTTAATCTACATAACTATAAAGAGTGTTAATAAATATTTGTAAAAACTAATATCACGCCTGTCCTACGTTCAACTCTGTGTTCCGAAACCATTGCAATGATGGAATTAGATATCGTTTACCTGTTATCGTACATTTTGGCAAGTTGCATATGATTTTTGTTTTAGTAACATCTTCATATAAATTCATGCATTCACAAAAAATTAATCACTTACTGTTGCACTCATTTTTGGTCATTCATCTATTTTTCGAGGTAACTAAACGTGTCAATGCCAGAAACACTAGGAAATATATCTGGTGTGTTCAATTTTTGAAGTAGATTTGCTTTTCACAGATAAAAATGTTACTTGTTCGATTGTTAATTACTTAACATGCGTAGAAATTTTTTTTAAAACATCTGCAGCTTTGTATTAAATTTCGTTAAATTTCTTCTCTGAATAATCAAAACCAATATTTATAATAATTTACATCATCTTATTTAGAAAATAGTCATTAATTGAATAAGTACTATATAGTTTATATTACACATACATGTATACATGATAATAAATGGCAGACATTTTTGTATAACTTTTTGTAGTAGAATCGTTTTCTTCGAAATTTGTTTGCAAATTCTGATGTTAATACACAGAAGTTAGAAATACTTTGTACACCTACGTACATTTCCTACAAAGTTGGTATAAATATTGGGTTATAAAATATCGATACAAATAAATTACGTTCACATTACTTTAAACATATAATATATTCATTTGTATGCTTGTACATATCTCATATTCTTTTATACAACAAAATATCTATGACAACAGTACAGTAGAGAACGGTATACAATATATAGTTATATATATATAATTCATTCATAAATATGAGATGCAAGACAGCCTCGTTCTCTTAAGACGTAACGGTATCGGGTCGTGATTGCATAAAATACATGTAAGTATGTACTCTTCTTGATTACTCTGATGTCCAGTCTTTCGGTAGAACTTTTGCATCGTTTCATTCCGTATCTAGTGGGCTTGATATATACTCAAATTACTTTAGACTTCGAAACGAAATGCATCTTATTAGTATCTGATACCATTTGTAACACCTCAATAAAGTGTGAGCTTTCTCTAATACTGTTAGACCTTTGTATAGTAACAACAGAACAAAGTAGGTAGTGTTGGCCGATTATCGTGAGAAAGAGAAACAAGTAGAGTAGGGCCGAAGAAAGAATCGACTTATTTTCACGGGGGATGTTCTAGGAGCGAGAACCTCCATAACTCAGACGCTTCGAACAAAGTACAGTACGCACTCGTTATTAATCCGTTTCTACTACGTGTTGTACGCCCGGCGACTATCCCCACGATTTCTTGGAATCCTTCGGACGAGAGTGGGAGAACCCGAGAACGAGTGAGAGGAAACAAAAAAGCCGATGGCAACTGCTTGTCGACTCTTCCGTTTCCTCTCGCTTGCTCTTGAGTTTTCTCACTCACGGCATTGGCCGCGCAGAATAGTGTCATAAACGCGCCGTACACCCGCCGCCAGCCCCGTTCGTCGAGCTTATAACGAGTGCATACGGTATTAGAAATGTTTCACGATAAACAATTCGTTTGATTACGTTTAAAAGCCACTTATTCGATATCTGTTATTCACAAATAATATATTCTTTATTCACTGCCGAAGAATAACGCTTTCGAATACCTCAGATGAAAAAAGTACCTCAAATGAAAAATAACAAAGAATAGTACCTTAGTTTAATGATTTTTACATAAAATTTACAGTTAATATCGGGGTCGTACTCACGAATATCGATCGGCTAAGTACTTAAAGGACATTTGTTGTTTAGGATCGAATACTCATACACGCTAAAATATTGACGGATGTCCAAGCTTTAACATTTCGTAAGAATCCAAACCATCAGCCGAGGAAGTACGTGGGGAAAGTGTTCTCCACGCCAGGATGACTGGTGGGAGGTCTCTCACATCGATTCTTTCCTTAGACCGGCTATAACTAATAATAAATGGTTCTCGTTAAGGCTGCACTGAAATATGGACCTGCTCGTAACGGAACGTGACAATCTGTGCGATGAATATTCTTCAACTGAAATTAACGAGAGAATCGCGTATTCTTCTTAAACGAGTACTTTCGGATGTTACATGAATTGTTGTAAAATAGGCCAATCGGTTCGTGCTCCCTTCGTACTCAAAATGGGCGAACCAGACGCTTCCGCGAGCATCATGGAGCGACTTCGTTCATTAAATCTTTAACAAGAGAGGATATCTGTTAGTGAAAAAATATGCTATTTACACGTAAGGTATCTAGTTGTGCGTCGATTCATTAATTCGCCGTTGGAGTGTATCAAAATCTACTTAAAGGGACGATAAAAGATTCATGCAGCTGTTATTTACAGACCTTTCCATTTCTAGGTGTATACATGCCGGAGTATCCTAATCTGGTAAATACCGACGAATTTTACAAAGAAATTGTATTCCTCGAGGGGGCATTCAAGTAATTGTACTCTGATCGAAAACACGTGAAAAATGGCACGGGCGTCGAAAGAAATGTTACCCTTCCCGCGGGGAATTCGAGTTAAAAGCATCGTCGGCAGTTTTGTCAATAGAACGTAGATAATAGATCGATCGTGTCCTATGTGCTCTAGCGTGGTAACTAATCGTAATGTGAACAGTTCCCTTTCAAGTAATCAGTGCTTCAATTTTTTAATGCAAGTGATAAGAACACTCGAAATCCAATATTCGTGAGATTCGGCCGAGCACTGGGTACGGTACAGCAGAAGATAATAGACGCATAACAAACGGTTTTCAAAGAGTAAAATCCAAACGCACGTAAGATATCAATACTGATCGAGTTCCCTAAAGGTAAACCATGTCCTTTGAGGAAGGCTGGTTTCAGCGTTTTGCCAGCGTTGCAGTTATACGTGTACAGCTTCGCGGGGAGTCTCCGGAAGTACTAATATTGAGTGCTGAATGTTAGTGTAAATACCAGCGAAATGTCGGAACACTTTTTCCACGGGACACATGGGGCCATTCTTAAATCAGCCAAGGGTAATATTTGCAAATTTCACACTCTTTCACCCAATACATTAGGCAATCGTTATAAGTCCATTTCTGCCATGAGTTTTATGCCCGGCGACTGTCCCCACCATTTCTTGGAATCCTTCGGATAAGTCCCGTTCGTCAGGCTTATAACGAGTGCCGGGTGTATAAGAATTCGTAAGATTTTATATTTAAAATTCTGCCCCCCTTCCTTACGTAATATTTTTTACATTGCATTCCTCAGGTATTAAAATTCTTTTAAAGGTTTATATAATTTATTTAACTCGGTTTCGTTTGTGCGATGAAACATCGTTTTATAGGTTACTCATATTGAAAATTGGGTTAAAAAAATATTACGTAAAAGCCTGACGTAATTTAAGAACGACCCCACGGCATACGTTTGAAAGTCTCCGAATTCGTAACCGTGAAAGCTTAAAAAATCTTATGTACAGAGTTTCTCAACATTTCTCGATTGGGCAGGAATATTGTTCGTGTTCCGTCTTAATTTTTTTTATACTATACATACAATATCATCGTACTGAAATGTCCTTGGTACTTTTCCACTTTGTTCTTTCGTATTCATAGGATCGGGCTCGTACTTCGAATAGCTTCTTAAATTTTGATACTTTAACCTTCAAATGCTAAATTAACGTTTATTCAGAATGTAACAAACGAATTTCTTAATATACTTCCCTCCTACATTGTTTCGCGTTTATTGTCAATGGATAATTAGAGAAACACAGGAAGTAATCTGACTGTGTGGTAAACGGTGAATGTAGCTGTAACGTTGAACGATAGCTGACACGAACTTAATTTTATTGGTTAGCATTTCAAGGTTGTGAATTGTGCCAAAATCGCACGAATATTTTCTTATAAAGGCCAGCAGAAGATTTGGCATTAATGTGTTTTATCTGCATCTAGATACCTTTGTAACGTATCCGATCACACAGGGCACACAACTCTCTTACGTTAATATGTACAACACCACACAAAGCATCACAAGATTACATACATAAATTTATACACATTCTCATAATAAAATATCCGATTCTCTATTATGCTACTTCACATGGAGAATGATCAGCTCCACGCGAGACGTATCCCGCGCCTCCAGCAAACCTGCAGCAACATTAATACATGACACACACGGTACATCAATTTTTTCGCAACTCGAGGCTCAGATAATCCTCGCAACATCTCCTTCGGCCCGAGGCCAAATCTTTGATTACCGTCTCCAAGGGATTAGAAAACCGCTTGACAAAGATTCGGCCAAATTATCCTGTCAAACTTCTCTAATGTTGATATGCTACTTATAATAACTGATCGCTCGCACAATCGTTTCGGGTATGTTCTATGATAACTCGATTAGTTCGAATGCAATGTAACGTCGTTTCCTGATTTTATTTACAGCAAATCGCGCTGCGTATTACAGGAGCAGCCGGCTCATATTTGGATCTTAGATTTTCAATGATTGTTTATCAATTCTTTTTTGTAATTTATACACACATTGTAAATTGTTCGCTTTTCAGCACTTGTACAAATATTTGTCTGTATAAAATTAGTAAGTGGGTAAGATAAGTTTGTTATTTTATGAATACTTTAACGGATACCAAATTAATGAAATTTGTTTGCGCACCATGGCCCAGACAGAAATATTACTCTATGTAGAGACTATGCCATGGCTACTCCTCCTATAGAGCGCATCGCTGAATTGTGAAATGTGTAAGTAGCATTCCTTGTCGAATTTTTAGCAAGCTCATTTCACTCGGTTCAATTAATGTACTGGATGGATCAGGAATGGGGCTTGGGTATCACGTGGAGATGACTACTGTCACTCCTTGTAATAAAGTATAGTATTTTGGGAGACCTAAAGTACCAACGTCATCAGGCGTATGTCGTTAGCCTTCTCTTCGGAAAATCTTGGCTTAGCGACTATCCTAGGAACAACGTTGTCTTTTCTTCCTATAATTTCTTTCTTTATACATGGTAGTCCAATCGGCACGCGCTGCGTGCGTAATAAATAAATACTTTCGAAAGTGCGTATAAATCGGTGTATAATGTATTACATACGAACAATTCGGTTCTGTTTCGAAACGTCAAAAGATTCTTTCCAGCGCGCGAAATTTCATAACACTTTGCGCACGAGGCCAGTGTATCATTCTTTTAAAGAGGGTTCAGGCGATCCTTCGCTTATTGAAGGATTGTCAATTCTCACCCTGTGAAAATAATCTTTTGACGCGAATGACGGAAATGGGTCGTTTTTGATCTGCGAATTATATCTAAATAGTAAATAAATGATTCGATTACCTTGTGAACGGTAACAAAAGTCTTACTTTTCTGTAGAACACATCTTGTCAATCTTGAAGGTATCATGCATCGATGAAAACCATAAAAAATGTTAGCATCGTCACGGAATGACTGTGTGATAATTTTGCGTCATTCTTGTCCCATTTCCGGCGAACAAGGGGTTAACTCGTGTAAACGTCCAAATAGTTTATAAGCCATCGATCAACGACTTCAGCATTCTCTTTTACCCAATGTATATTAAACTTTATTGTTTCTAGGCTCTGCTCTAATGCTCGCTGACCACTTCCAACATCCAAGTTTTTAAAAAATTCTGCGACCTAAGATATAGAATCACAGATATTCGTTATCGTATTGTTGTTAAAGGTATTGCTAATTTCAGTTGTAGTGACAAAACATTTAGCAATTACATAGTAGACTGTATATTCGTATTTCGGTATTATTAACAAATCATGTTAATAACGAAAGATTCTAAGAGTTACTTCTCTTATAATTACGTACTAAATTAAATGCAAGTTGGATAAACATAAGTACATTATAAGAAGCAAAGTATGGACGTATTTATAAGTATTTGAATAGAGATGGAAATAACTAAATATTATTAATAAACAATAACCGTATTTTCCATCGGCGTCGATTTTGAAAAACATTAATTTTTTTTAAATGTCTGTATTCAATGTCAAGCATGTGATTTTCGACCTATGTTTGCGTTTTATTTTGTTAATAAAAACCAAAACAAGGCCCTAATCGAACAATCATGTTGACAAGTATTAGATTGTAGGCTCAAGAATATTTGTGCAAAATTTGATTCAAATCGGTCCACTAATCTCAGAGATATTTTTGGTACCGCAAATGCTGGAACTATGAAGAAGCCTTGGGAAAAGGAGCTGCTATGGCACCATTTCTTAAGATATCAAATTTCTGTTTGAAGAGAATACAGCTTAATTTATACACAGCAAGGTGTATGTCTTGATTTTTAAATATGACGTTTTTATACGGAAAGAAAATCATAAAAATGACACTTTTTCCGACCAGCGAAGGGTATGTAACCCCTTAAGATTTACTTGAAGTGATCTTAAGCCCCTCGCCCTACATATTATTTCACCATTAATTGCGTCACAGCATAAACGTTAATTAGATTTATAATACTATAAAATTAATTAACTCGTATACAGTTACTACTACATTAACTATTTTATCTATCAACAGAATGGGCCATTTTTACTTACTTCGTGGTAATCGTACTCCGTGAAGAAGTCAGAAATGACAACAGATATAAGTCCTCCTATTGTGATTGATCCGTTCCCGAATATCGTGTGAATTTGTGGCCAGTACGCTTTAAGGTGACGCCAAGCAAGGAATTTGCCATCAGAATTGCTAGCAACGGAGGCTATAACAGTTTCAACGTCTTGTGACCTTACAACGTCTCGGTCCAACGAGTGCAGAAGGTAACGTTGCAACAACCATGAATCTGTCGTCGCCCCTAGAGCTTGCAACATTATTCTTTTTTCACTAGGTACCTGCGTCTTTTGATAATTCTGCCAACAATGATTCCATTCCTTTTCACCACCGAATTTGATTCCTGTACAGAAATGTGTCTAATATTTTTGAAATGCAAGGTACATGTATGAATGAACTTAACTTGCTTTACATACACGTGTTACACTATGTCTGGTCTAAAATTACAGGAAGAAAAATAATACCTGCAACATATACGACATCTCGAATATTTGGAGCGATCCGTTTGCCTCTTAGCATCCAGTCGTCGAAGATTGTTTTTGTTGGTTTTATAACGTCCTCCAATTTTACAGATACGGCTGACTGGAGAACAGCAATTCTGAGAAGCCTATGAAAATAATATTAATAAAAATTTTAACAAAGCCATCTATTGTTAAATTCGGATCCGTTGAGTTCGCGAGTAGGTACTTGGGAAACAACAGTTCCATCTTCAAAATGGACTTTGTCACAAACAAAGGTACGTTCCGAAATTAATTATTTTAGTATCAGATTTAATACAATTTGGCAATCTTACATAAGGGCTCAATCTCGTATAAAGATTCATTTCATTGACAATTGTACTGCATCTGTTGCTATAAAGCTTCTTAAGGAAAAATATTCTTCACTTTCGACTTATTTTTACACGAAGAATCATTTCTCAATATAATATAATATAATATGATTATTATATTTTTTATTACAGAATTCTATATATTATTTGCACTCACTTTTTCAAATGGGAGCCTTCATCCGTCCAACCAACATGTTTCGTGACCGGTGTTAATAATCGTTTCAAGAAGGTAATATATCTTTTGTATCCCGGGCTCTCGCTCAATCTTCCTTTCCAGGAGTGTAAATAGCCAAGTGCTGTAGCCCATGGTACATAGTCTCTCTCGTTTAAAAGATAAAGCGACAGCTCAAGAGGAATAGTGGCATTTAGCTCGCCCGCTTCGCAAAGCGTAAATGCATCGTCTATAAGATTGGCACGATCAGCTGGACTGAACTTAGTATGATCGTTTAATAAGGTGGCAATTATCGACGTCCACATTTCGTCCGGATAAGTTACACGATAAAATCCACTTTGATTGACGTTACATTTTATATATTGGACGTCATTGGGTATCTCGAATGTTACTAAAAATACGTAATACGTATATCATATATAGCATAAATACAGTTTAAGCATTATCAAGTAATAAAATCGTTCGTCTACGTAAATAAATTTTAAATTGGACATTGGAAATTTAGTGACTAATTTAACAATTTTATTTCACGCATTTACAAATAAATTGTTCTTTATTAATGTTTAATCCTCGCTTGGCGGGTGCATTGTCCATTTGGACTCATTCTACATATCAAGCTGTTAAGGTTGCTTACCACCTATTAGTATCATATCTTTAAAAAAAATACGGATTTCATGCATGTAATTATATTATAAGTCAAAATGGACCCTGCGTTTGCCATAGGGTCGGGTGACATACATCAAACGAACGAAATTATTGACCGATACTTATACCAATAAAGTAGCCAGTATTCGGTTAATGTTGACAAATATCTCTACAAAAATTTTCGTTATAATTATCCTATTTGTTACCATCAGTTAAATTCATCCACACGTTGTGAAGCTTGCGCGGTTCTTTGTCTGTGTAGTAGCTCAACGGGACGTACCACTTGTAGTCAAAGGGTGATTTTGGTTGTAACAATTCTGTATCATTTTCTATCTGTGAAATTAAGAATCTCTTCTGCGATGCCGTGATAGTATTCCCATCACGGGTGATCGTAATCAGAGGAAAACCCATCTGCTGGGTCCATGTATCCATAATAACCTGTCAACATATTTATTTCTATTCAATACAAAAACATATAATTGCAAGTCCTATTTGTTAAGAAAATTGTGAATATGTACAAGTCATTTGTACTATCTTGGGAAGATGTTTAAACATAAATAAATTCGTAAAGTTACGCTCTGTAATTATATCAAATACTATCATTTTTGAAAGAGCAGAAACATACTACAACTTTTTACTTTAAAATACGGAATGCTATATAAAACTATTCAACTCCTGAAACTACATTATTACCATAAGTATAACGTCTACTTCTTTACCTTTTCAAATATTAATTTGAAGCAAATTTTAATTACACGATAAAGAAAAAATGTATAAATACCCAATTTATTAAAATTATTTGAAAATTTTTAACATCAACGAGATTTTAAACTAAATATTCTTCATAAGATGATATTTGAAAGAAGTTACCTCTTTCATTTGTATTTGAAATATAAAAAGGCACAGTTAAGACAATCGCCAACTTTGATGAAACCTACGTAAAAAGTAGTTCTCACAAAAGAATTTTACATGCACCATTTTTATCTGGTCAATGCACATATTAAAAAAAATAAGAGTCAAATATTTTTGTGAAACCTACTTTTTGCAATAAGTTTCATGGAGAGAAAGTGCCGGTCTAAAAATGGATTTTTTTATTTCATTTTTCGAATGTTCAACATTTTAGGAATACGTGTTTCAAAGCATTTTTAGAAATCCCTCAAAATTCCCGAAGTTATAGGCATTTGAGTAGCGGAAAGTGTGTAACACTCGGCGCTCGCGTAACTCTTTAAACGCGTTTTTCTCGAAACAGTGTTCTTAAAATCGGTGGAACCTATATCTCGAAAAGTTACTAGGTATCCGATTCGACTAAAACTTTTTTTATTTTGAAGAATATACATTTGGCTCGTGGAGAAACCAGTAAAATTTAAAGAAAATGTGAAGTTTGTAATTTTTAAAGGCGTGGAAAGAACGAAAAATATAGGGAACAAGTGATTTCAAACTTCAAGTCTTGTTATTTTCTCAAAAATATAATTTTTTGTCATTTTTACTACTATGTCCACGAGCGAATTTCTTGCTCTTTAATAATCTGGCATTGTTTTTTATTTTAGAGTTTTAGACCAATGGTTTAGGACTTAGGTGCTACAGGTTCCACCGTTTTGGATGAATATGTTGACGCCTTGACTTTAACGACGCCCCAGTGCCGTCTGCAATGAATAATTATAAAACAAAAAATATTCCTATAGCTTTAGACATCCTTAATACAATGCAACAAGTCTCATTAAATTATATGTAGTAGTTCGCCTTTAATTAATTCCTAAAGGTCACCTATTTTTATGGACTCTAGACCGGGACATCCCCTTAAAGTCAGAGACTGCCAGTTTGAGATGTCTCCTTGCGAATAAATTTTGTCACGAAGGGTGGAAAATGTTAACACAAATTGTGGACAGAATTTAGGAAATCATTCGATAGCATGTTTCTAAATGTGTTCATTATTTTTGCATAACCTATATGTATAATCAGACACATATTAGTTTATTCGGTCATCCCCTAACAGGAATTCACTGGAGGGAGAAGACAGTTGCGCATAAAATTCCCCAAATAAATGAAATCATGAGTAGAGTGTACCTGCCAATGTTTACACGTACTTTTATGTCAAAGGTGTTATTCGCATGCTTGGTGAAAACTGACCAAAGGTCGTTCGTGTCCGCGTTTGCATAAGCGTGCGAATTTAGGTAGTCGTTTAATCCACTTTTAAGGACATCTTCACAGAGAAAGCCTTCGAGCATGTTGAGAATGGAAGCTCCTTTGCTGTAACTGATATCATCGAATATAGCTTCTATTTCGTTGGGATCTTTCACTGGCACGCTTATAGGATGGCTGCTAGCTAAGGCATCAAGGTCGAGAGCTGGTTGAGTTTTGTCTAAAATAAACTGATCCATCATGCTCCATTCGGGAGAGATGTAATTCACTCCTTTATATTCGAAGAAACTGGCTGCTCCTTCATTTAGCCACAGATCATTCCACCATTTCATAGTGACCAGATTACCAAACCATTGATGTGCTAATTCATGCGCTACAACGACAGCGATCCATTCGTGTGCGTTCGTTGATGTCTCTTGTGGGTCATAAAGTATAGATGTTTCTCGGTATGTGATTAGGCCCCAATTCTCCATTGCCCCAGCACCAAAATCAGGAATAGCTATTAAATCTGGAGAGAATCAACGAAATTCGCTTAATTAAAAGGAAACATGTTATGTATGTTAAAACATCCTTAAAGACTTTGTAGTGTGCAACATTATATTTTTCATGAAAGGTAAGGGAGAAAACAGGGAATGTCACTAAACAGCTTTATCGAGACAATTAAATTTTAATATTTTAGTTCACCAGTAAAGAAACAAGGTTGGATAAATTTATCTACATTCTTCATAACATGAAGATTATACCTTAATTAGGCATCAGAAAAAATAAGCAATAAAATAATAATTGTTTTACATTATTCTAATATTTTTCAGGTTTGAACGGGGCAGCATACTGAAACGAAATATGAAATTTTCACTTCTATTATTAAGACAAGGAAAGTCACTCATTTTATTAATTGTGATTCGACAATTCTGTAGTTCCAGTTGCCACCGACAAAATATGCTATAAATCGCAAAATTACAAAAAATGGAGAATCCCAGTTTTTCATCCTACCCTTCACGTGTATACATATACATACAGGGTGTTTATAAAAATGTAGGCTATTTCTTCAGGATCGGTTCGACTCACCTAAATAATAAAAAAAGTTGGTATACGATTATGTCCAATAATGGTCAGTTTTGCAGATATAAGCATTTTATATTTCGTAAAACACGGGCTCGGAACGCCTATTAAAGTGGCATTTAACGAAGCCCAGCTGTGTTTCCACGGATCGATATATTGATTATCATTTCACCTTTGTTTTTTTAAAGGCGAGAAGGAAAGGATGAATGGAAATATAGTATGCTAGGTCGATTGACGAACGCGCCTGTCTGCCGGTTGCCCTTTAATTAAATAAGCATTCCGGGACGGTATTTTACAGAATATAAAAATGCTTATAATTACAAAATTAAGCATTATTGGACATATGCGTGTAGCAACATTTTTGATTAACTTAGTAAGTAGTACCGATCCTGAAAAAATGTCCCACATATTTATAAACACCTTGTATATATCTCTAGATTTAATTATTACTCAGTGTCAAATATTCACATAGTTGTGGTACACGTAACTAGAACCATATTGATAAATCCGTAAAAACTGATACTAATGGAATTTTGGTTCAGCTGATAGTTTATCTTTCGAGGTAGCTATACAATACTACATTTAAACGTTTTTCATTATTTGTAGCTTTCAAGATTTCAATATCACCTTAGCTTTTTCGAATAGGTCCACCTGTTATTGCCACCGTACTTTTGTAACTGCTGAGATCAAAAATTCATCTATGTATAATATGTTGACCGTCAGATATCCAGGGGCGGATTTGTATACGCTAAGTAGGTTGCAGCCTAGGGCGGCAAATTGTGGAGCGCGACAACCTAAATACTTATTTGCGAATAAAATATTAAATATAAATTAATAGAACGGACCTCTATTGTATTTGGCTGTTTTGTCGGAGTGATCTAAATACAAAGGCTCGATACAATTTTTAAACCAATTCACTTTCTTTTTGCTATATAGCAAATTAGCAATAATTAATATGTGAGTTGACATATTGAATTAAATTTAATATTATCCGAACTCTTTGGCATTAAAATATTTGGTGATATTATACGGAAAGGGCAAATCTCCAAATCCACCCCTGCTGATATCCTTTCCTAAGAAAATCCACCATTCAATCGGTCTCGAGTTAAAAACTGGAGCTGACCTTGAGCTCATCAAATTATAAGTAATAAAACATTATATGATCTGTTTTGAATTACGAATGATTCGTCTGAACTAGAACTCGCTAGAACTGTTACTAACGGTGTCTTTGATATTGTTCAAGTTACTGTCGAGGATAGATTAATTTATTGAAATCTATATATGTATACATACCTTGCTTGGGCAATGGGTAGTGCACTCCGAAAAAAGATTCAAAATAGTCCATGGTACGAGCAGCAGTATGTACAGCGTATTGTGCCTGTGAAAGCATCGCTTCCGCCGCGTAAACACTTACAGAGACATTCCTTTTCGTCAGTTCGGATACCCGTTTGAAATCGCATACCACAAACGCCACCAAATACGTCGACATTTCCACGGATTCTTGGAAGTCGTCGCGCAGCTAACAAATTTTGTTTGCCATGAATTAGTTTACCGCAATGAATTTACTTGTAGATAAATAATGTGATTTAGCCCTTTAACTCAAGCTACAGTTGCAATAGAGTACATATTTCTTTTTGGTTATTCCTTATAACAACTCGTATTAAATACATGTGTGAATATTTACATGAAATAATATTATTGTATGTCTGTATTTTTTACGAAGTGTGAAATATATTAAACACAAAGATTGTTCGAGAAATAGTAAATCGATATTTAATCATTCGTGGACACGCGGGGTGTATCGCACCTCAGGATATGTATTTTCCAATATTTCCGTAAATTGTTAGACCTTGATAATGAAATTTAAAATTTTGCTGAATTTTAACAAAAAAAAACATTATTATTTCGAATATAAAGGAGCTCCATATCTCCATTAATTATTATTATATATGACTGAATTTTTTTATAGCATACTGAAATATTAGTAGATAAGTATGTGGGGATAAAAAGAATAGAGGATCTAGTTCCTCTAGACGAGAATACCCCCTTAAGACCTGTAGAAATATATCCTGTAAAAAACTTTCTTGCCAACCAGGGCCAAAATTGATCATTTTTACCATTCTCCTTTTAACATATCAAAATTTAAAATTTCTAGAAAAAAACTATTAGAGTATGATTGTACGAGTATTACGAATATACAATTATGACTCAAAAGTTAACAGATTCAAAAATACGAAAATGGTAAATCAAAAATGATGCTGGGGTGTAGTGAACCCCACGTGACCAATTTGCAAGTATAATAAGTTGTAACCACGGAGGGTTAAAAATCATATCGTAATACTTTATCTTAATAATATATTTTAAGAAAGCTATAGTTATATAAGTTTGAAACTTACGAGTCCAGTTCCCATGTAAAATCCCGCGTCCTCAGTATTCATTACAGGCATATTGCATAACGCAATGTGAAATCTATCTCTGAATATCGACAGTTTGAATTTAGCTTTGAACTGCGGCTCGTCAAAACAGGGAAACGCCGAGCGTGCGTACGTTGGCTCAAAGTGAGTAGTGGCCAGATACCTAAAGTGGGAAAAATTTCGGTTACGGTTTCATTCAGAGTGAAAACACTCCTTGAGTTAATTTCCAAACAGAACATTATTACAGTTTCAGAGTGACCTCTTTTCTCCTTCTGGGGTAACGTAACTGCTAAGGTAGAATCCTTCGAGTTCACTCGTGAGTTTTGAAATGAACCTCAGGTGTACCGTATAGTTCCCCCTCTTCCTAAATTTACTTTCCTCCAGTTCAAGGTATAACTGCTGATGTTTCGAATATTCTAGCAGCTTTGCGATTTTCAATCTATGGCCTTTACGGTCTTGCACCATCTGGAACCAAATTCCCGAAAATCAAGTTACGTACAAAATATAATAAGCTCCTCGACGTGCTTCTGACGAGTACTCACTTTTTCATTTATTGTCAAATTTTTACTATGGAAGACGATATAGTTGGTCTCTTTATCGACATAGAATTCGATTGTGACCTGTCCTAGAAATGCAAATTAAAAATTCGAGAATTATTAATGTTACAAGCGATAAATAAAAGCGTGCTTCCTCGAAGCATTGCTTTCTTAAAAATTTGATTTTCTTAATTGTGACACGTAGCGCGTGCATCATTCGTTTTATTAAACAGTTAGAATATTTGTCTCTTCTGCATTATCAAAAGCGTGTAAACGAAAATGTCACTAATTGAGATTAACTTTCTTTTTGTGCGCAGAATTAGTAACTGCTGGAGCTGGTAGTGGAAGAAGAATACATTATTTACCTTTTACTTCTAAGGTGGTAAGGTTTGGATGAATGGTGATGTTGTATCTAGTAGGGTGTGCAAACGTAGGTAGTCTCACGTTGTTCCAAGGGAATATCTATAATAATTACAATCGATTGAATTATACCTGTGTCACCAATTTAATAAATTACTACAATTAAACCTAAGTCCTTTCTATGTAACTAATAATAAACTATAGGTAATCAACAGTTAGGTTTGCGCTATGGATAGTAGTCGCGTCTAGCAATTGATTTCCCGCCAAGACGTTTCGTATTTACGTGTAGCCTTAGGCCTGACTTAGGCTAACAGTTTCAAGCCTAACATGAAGAATTATACAGTGTTAAGAAATGTGAAATACTTTTTATGCATTGATTTTGTGCATCAAAATAATTATAAACCTGACATACACGCGTGCCTGGGAACGATAAATTTTTTTAATTATATGCTGTTTTGTAATCTCAAAAATACAGAAAAATACTTGTAAAAGAGCAACTGCTTTTCAGCGTTATGCACCAGTTGACTTAATATCTTTGTAAGTCGCACTCTCACTCATACCAATAACTTTAAGAACGTTAAGCCTTTAATAATATTAAGAACTTAAGTGTAGCAAGTGGGGTGATGTAAATCGGATTACAGTTTTGTAGGTGCTCCCACTTGTATTTCAAAAGTTCCTTAGAACTAAAACGATCAACGGGTATATGATTATGTTTTATTATTTTGATATGTGGAATCGATTCTAAAACAGTATCCCCTATTTTTTTCAACACCTCCATTCGATTTGCAATTTCATGTGTTTTATTTTCTCATGGATTAGAAATATACCCGAATAAATTCGTTTATATTCAAAAGTTTTATTCTTTCGCCGTATGCAATTTGAAGTTTAAACATTACTAAATATTTGCAAATAATATTTCGTAGAAAGTAACGCAAGGTAAACGAGGAAGAGCTGTTTGAAAACTCCATGTGAGCATAAAAAATTATGAACAATTTTAAATCCTATTATTTATTCGTTATTTAAAATTTAAAGGGAGCCTGTTTTGTGGATATGAAACTGGTTCGTGATGCTTATTGTGCTATTTCAGATTTTCTACGAGTATACAGGCTCTCAATTATCGTGCATTATACCTAGTATATGTGTCACAAAGTACATGTTTTGCTCTACTTCGACATTATGATCATATAGCTAGGAAAGCAAACATAAGTGACCGTACCTCTCCATTAGTTGCAAGAGGTTCACTGCTTTTTTCATCGTCCTCAATTTCCAGGTTGGCTGGCTTTTCTCCAGCACAGGGGCAGTCTACAAAAATTAAACACGACGACACATTAACCACAGCAACGATTCTTATAAAAAGAAAATTATTTACATGCACAGAATATTAGAGTGAAATAAAATTCTGCTAAAATTCCATTGTCGTTGTTAACGTACACGGTAAATATTAAAGGAATTTAACAATACCATTTTGTGGTCCCGCGAAGGCAATGATGAGTGATATGGCGAAAAGGATCGCAAAAACGACGGTAGCTATGCAAAGAGCCCTTTTTTGAGAACACACAACTCCATTGTGCTCATAAATACTGCGTTTGTGCAATCCTGTGTTGCTATCTCCTGGAACAAAGGGTCCCCTGAAGAATGACCAATGCATACCAAGTATGCAAACATTATATATTATAATTGTACGTGCTTTCAAAATATACGTTACTATTTGCCCATTCGTAAAATTCGTTTCATTCAAAATCAAATAAAATCTGACGTGAGTAATGTTTATGTAGATCACTTGATATTTAGAGAATAACAGTGACAAAATTTCTAAACACAAAAATTCTATGTTCACCAACACGGGAAGCGTATCAAGTTTCGTGTGTCGCGCTAGACACACTTGACCCAGATTTTCGACTGCTAGGTGATAGTCTAAAATGACGTTAACGCGGTTACTACGAGGCGTACAACGCACTTGTATACTTTTTATTAGATAGCAGATAATATACCACAACAACTAATTCAAATTAACTTAAAAATTCACAAACAGCACATTTGATTAGGGAGGCTTAAAGAGAAATAAATCCACACACTTGCAAGTTACAACGGCCAATGTCAAGTCGGGTATCTACAATAGAAACCATCGGCAGAATGCGTTTCGTTAGAACGCATTACGGAATGATAATGCAAGGGAAATCTGTTTACACGTGTTACTGACACTTATTCCCGTTGCCAGTGTAACAGCCTTGACAAACTGACACATCAACAATAACATGGGACGCATGTATACGCGAGGACAGATGGATTTAACATGGTTTAATTTGAAAGATCAGAAAGCTTCCCTCTTATTGATCGCACGCACGTGCTTCTCGTATAGTCTATTCGCAGCCCGGAGGGTCGTAAGTGGGCCATCTGGTCGAACGATTTCAAAGAAAAACGAGAGAATCACGTGTATAAAAAATGGCTGGAAAGATAAGAAGTGAGACGGATAGGGGGAACTGCGACGAGCACAGAAGGGAATAGATGGAAACAGAGGGAGGAGACGTGAAAAGAGGCGTCGGAGCAAGTGTGATCAGGCCGATGGAATTGGAAAAGTTAGCCTGCCCCTAAAAGATGTCTCACCTGTCAGAAAGGCAACGTCATCCACATCCTGCTCGCTCATCGCGAACCGATTCGGCGGCGGTCTCCGACGAACGATTTCTTTTACCTGACCGTCGTTCGTAGCATATAAGATCTTAATCAGGGGTTCTCTCTGTTCAGCCAGAATTTGGGCGGTCGTACTCGTGGCTAGCTACTTCGCCCTGGTGACTACTTTCGTTGGTGGGCAGTCGGCTTGTGTGCCAAGGTCAAGGAATCACCGAGGAAGACTTGACAGACTTTTCCCTACGTTTTCACCGTGACTCCCGTTTACTTTAGGCTCGGTGTTCTCCCGTCGCCCTTGCGCCTCCTTGTTCCGTTCGCCCGTATGTCGTGTTCAAAATTTAATCGGCGGGTACGAGGTAGGTCGGATACGTATGGTCACGGTGGTTCCTGGGGCAGCCACCGCGAATACGAGCACGAGCACCAGCACCAGCACCAGCACAAGCACGAGCACGGGCACAAGCACGAGCACGGCCACAAGCACGAACAGGAGCCCGAGTACGAGCGCGACCAACAAGGTCCCGAGGACCCGCGACAACGTGGCGATGTACGAGCTTACGAAGTCACCGAACAGCTCGACAACGTCGGCAGGTCTATAACGCGCGACGTGCCTTGACATTTCATTGGCATTAAAGCGTGGATATAGCGACTGCAGAGTTAGGCAGAAATGGCGACTTTCCAAACCCCTTGGTGGCGAACCGCTTTACGGGGGTAGATTTCCAGCTCTCGTCCCGCCGCACTTCGCTTCGCCTCGCCTTGCCGGGGGGGGGGGGGGAGGTTGTTGCCTTTACAGTGGCGCCATCCGTGACCCACCCTTTACAGCGATACGCGCGAGCTAACTGCCCCTCCGTTTCTATGTTCGGGTTGATAAGAAAACTCTCTACCCCCCCGCTTTACACCCACGTCATTCCGAAACATGGCTGTTGCGCTCTCATGTCAGGCATTGAGCGCAAAAACGGGGTAACCCACATTTTTTTTGCGAAATTCAGTTAGTAGCAATAATGTACTTATTTTAATAGGCTGCACTAAATATATGAAATAGGAGAAATTAATTCTTTCCAATGTGGGTTAGTCGGTTTTTGCTGTCAATCTCTAACATCCACTTTAATATTAGGTCGCTGTGTAGGTTCTGCCCGCTAGAGTACGTCTTCTACAAATTTGATTTTTGAAAACAGCTTGTACTCACTTTAAACTATGTATTCTCTATCATTATTTATAACAGTCTCCCTTTCATGTGAAAGTTGCGTGATGCCTCTTTTACAAAAACGCTAAAATTATTATTACGCTTTTTGTGACCTCAAAGTTATTGAAGTTTTTCAAGTCTAAACTGTTTTTTAGTGATCGGATAAGATGAAGATCTGTTGGTGCCAGATCCAGCGAATATGGTGGATAGGGAATAAATTCCTATTGCAGTTCGGATATTATCTTTTTGCATTGTCAGTTCTTGCTGCATTTTTCAAGTTGTTGATAATATAAATCAGCATTGACAGTTAAATTTGAATTGAGTAAGTTATAATACCTGTGTTGGATAAGGACAGAATGTACGCAGCAACCTAATATGTCGCTAATGATTTAGCAGAACATGCTGTTCGAGTAGATAAATCTTACTTAGGCAGTCGTTTTTGTCGAAAATAAAGCATTTCTTTTTCACTGAATCGTAAAGAAATAAATTGAAGCTGAGACTTGCTCTTTGACACAATGTTATTAACATCATGAGCTTTAGAAAAGCATGTTTGTTTAATGCAAAAATATGCATTATTATACATGACGCTACAGATGGATCATTAAAAAGGCTTTTTAAAAAACTTTATTTTGTTTTGCAACGGGTTTAACGAAACGAAATTCGGCGACCTGCTTATAAATTCTGCTTCAGAATACCTTTAGTTCTGCGCTGAACCTATAAAATAAGCAAAGTTATGAAAATGACAGCTGCGAAATGGCGTTTTTTAAAAAGGTACCTGTTTCGTTAAACAAAGATGTCGTCTTGATTTATTTTCATAAAGAATGAGAATTTTTAGTAACTTTAATTTAGGTCTGGTTCGAAACTACATATTTTGTGGAGATGCTCGAATTTGATTGAAATCGATTGGAACCCCCGTTTTTAAGTTATCACTGCAAAACAAAACAAACTTTTTTAAAAAGCCTCTTTAATGAACCATGTGCAGCGTCACATATAATGCATATTTTTGACTAAAGAAACATGTTTTTTTGTAAAGCTTATATTGTTAATAACATTGTGTCAAAGAGCAAGTCTCTTTGTAATTAAATGAAAAAGAAATGCTTCATTTTCGATAAAAACAACTGCGTCGTACCCTCAAGCGTCAAACATGAGTTAACTCATCCTGCGATAATCTGCACAGGTTGCGTATGATAAGTTTACTCATTACGAGCATTTTATCCCTTAAGAACAAAGATTAAGTTTAGCGAACTACATTAAATACATTCTTCCTTGTTATTACCTCCGCAAACTTAAATTGCTATATTTTTCTGCGATTCATTTACTTAGTTATTATGAGGTAGCCGAACTCGTCAGTTTGTTTTTACGAATTCTCGTTGCGCTATTGGAAAAGAAATTCTTCTCTTAACAAATTAACCTTCTAGCAATGTATCAAAAACGATGTAGTAGAAGAATACTGAAGTACGAGTACTGTATTCTTTTTATATTCAAAACTGGTAGTGATAGTTGTAATGATTGGAGTATAATATAATTTCCTCGAATTTTGTCCTACAATCGGTGCAGATATAAATATAACTGTAAGCATCCCTTAGAATCTAAGGCTTAGATGCGTTAGAGTCTTAAAGGGTGAATCGTGGTTTACGCTTATATATTGTAAAGAAATGTTTATATTCACAAAACACACGTGTATAACTTTGATTATAGCCTCGTTTCGATTAAAACTTCCGGAGATCCATAAGTGGAAAAGACGACTCTAGTAAAAAATTCTAATAGACACAAAAGTCAATTAGTTTGCAGAGCCATCGACGAAATGAAGTGCATGCTACTGGAACTATATCACGAGGGGCTAGTGCATGCATGATACACTCGAGAACGATTTTTTATAAGGAGGGAACGGTCCAATAACCCTTTCGTAAGTATCAAACTTAAATATTCAAATTGGCAAAAAAATGATACATTTTGTTTGGAACAAATTAATATTCATCTTGAGTTAATGGTACAGTGCCATATTGCCATATGAAAATTTCAAGCGTGACCTACAGATAACGATAAGACGTTTCACTGTTAAGTACGAACCTGAAATTAACTCCTACCTTATTTGAATTTCCATGATCCTAATTTGTGAGTGTTTAATTCTTAAAATCCTTTATAGTGTCAGTTATAAAAACTTCCCACATTTTTGGAAGCTTATGCTTTATTTTGCACTTAATCGCGATTCTTTATTTGTAACAAGTAACATGCCACAACAAATTACGAGTAATTCACGCTTTTTGTTTTAACAGTATAAGAACAGATATTTCGCAATCCAATTATTAATTGGGGAAATACATTGAATAAATGGATCGCAAATCGACGGATAGTCATTAAATGGCTATCATATGGATTGTTTTTTCTTCCCGTAACTTGATAGAGAAGTCCTCTATTTTCATTACAGTGTTGTATGAGACTATCGCTATAATTTTACTTGGGAATCAACTGTCTAAAATATCTGAATTGGGTGAGATCTATTTAGAAAACATCTAATTTGATAAATTTTTACTACGTGCACTTCTTATAAATTTTCATATCTTCCAAGTATTAAATTGCTCCTTTCATGAAACTGAGATTATTATTCGCGTTGCACTATAATTTAGTCTGAATGCAGAATTAAATTAATTTTTTAAAATTCTCAAAACTTCCCAAGATTATTACATCCTGTTAAAAGAACAGGTTGATAACCTAGCGATCACTAATTATAACTGTATAAATGATTAAATTTTGGTCACTAGAGATTCTATGACAAATTATTATATATGTAGAATAACTGATTGAGTAATCAAAGCTGAGTAACTATGCTTTATTATTAATTGTATGTATAACAATAGCTTTAGATATTATTAAATTATTTATATTTGAGTGTTATGTGCGTTTAAAATAATCACGGTTAATTTTATTTAATCACATACAATTAACAATTACATAATATTTTAAGACGTACTTGGATTCTCATCAGTGAAATTGAAAATCTAGATGGTTGTTATAAAGACTTCAGTGTACTAAGATTCCTCGGTTGGAACGATGAAAGCTGACGCCACCAAGGAAAGAAGAGCGTTAAATCGATATAAGAATCTGCTATGAAGAATTGGAACGGACTCGTTCCGTGCGAACAAAGAATCAAATTCTGTCCTCGTATTAGAGATTATGGAATCGTCGAGAACCTCTTACAAGCCTGGATCGAGCTTTAGAAGTTTTCAGTTCGTAGGACGAACGAGTGTACTCGAACCCTTTGGACTGCTCGAAATTCAATACCCTTGACGAACAAAGTCTTTGTTGAACTCTGACAGTGGCATTTGAAGGGGAGCAGGAGGGAACATTTCCGTTTCTTGTCTCGCCTCTGACCTATGAACGAAGCCCTGGGGTCATGAAAGATTCTTTCATGGAATAGGTGGTACCTTAGAGTGGTTCACAACAATGTCCGTACTCAGCCATGAAGAACTTTTGCGGACATCAAAATACAATTGTTTGGTAGACCACAACTGTATTGTCGAAGACATGCAACTCTACAGCTGTTATACAAAGAATTGAATAAAGAAATTTTGTATTCTGGATAATTTGTATTATGCAGTGTATTTATATTCTACTTGAAATTATGAATAGTGATATGTTTTATATTGGACAAAATAAATTTTGGTATATCCATCAGGTGAAATAAAATAGAATTTATAATTGTTTATACTTTTACAATAAAGTATTCAGGCGTGTAAACGATAGTAATTTTTCATCAGAAAAATTTTTTGTTTCAAGGCTGTTCTTTACTGGATTTACTTGAATTGGGATATCTGTGACAAAAGTATATTCATTAAGAAGTAAATACCTACGCAATATGTTTTTATGCAGTAAATAACATAGGGTTTGTAACATTACGTTTGTGAAATTTTTCAGATGAATACACTGAGAATAATATTGTGAGCAATATTGTATCATTTTAAGACAATCTGGTAAT
This sequence comes from Andrena dorsata, assembly GCA_929108735.1. Lineage (NCBI taxonomy): Eukaryota > Metazoa > Arthropoda > Insecta > Hymenoptera > Andrenidae > Andrena > Andrena dorsata. The sequence continues at coordinate 56,477,755 of OV815489.1, forward strand.
GAAATTTTCTTCGTGCACTTACTCATTTTTTTTTAAATATACCTAACGTTAATTACATAATAACTTAATTGTTAAATAATCGCATAATCTAAAAATTATTAGTAGGTATTTGCTAAATGATAAAAATGAAAATGATACCTACTATAAACTGTCACTGATTAAATATTATATATAACGTGTTTCTATTAATTAAACATGTTATCAGTAGGTAAAAATTTGATTTCATATTTTTTGTTCATAATTTACAAAATAAAGTTTAGTTTTAGAATAGAGAAAGGCGGTTCTGTCCTTGTCCACTCTTAAAATTTCAAACAAGTAGCAGGTTCTTAAACAGAACAGTTAAAAATACCTAAAATATATATAATTGTAAAGCTATAAAAATTGGTGATTTAAAATGCCCAAAATTTTATATGGAAATTTTAATGAGAATACTTATTTCAGAAAAATCATAAAATATGATTTCTATTCTTTGTATTTAAGCTATCGATTAGGTCAAGATTTTATGGACTTAAACAACTTAGGTCAAACCAAGTTCATAACATATCTGTTCCTCGATATCTGCACGGTAATCCGAATTTTTAAACGAAAATTTAAAGTTTTGGTGTATTTTTCACTGGCCAACAGTGTTGCTAATTTAAGAAGAACCATCAGATTTTGTTTTCATCATTACACATAAAAGTAGAATGATAGAAAGTATTCACAACGACAAAAGTTTGCTCGAATTTTGAAGACCATATCTTTCACATTACCCTTTTGGACACGTTTCGTTATAAAGTTAGAATTTATTACTTTTGGAGAAAGAAAATTATGTGCACAGTCGGAAAGTACCGAATAACAATTGATGACAGAACATAAGTGCAATACTTTTCATCCTGATATCATCAACGATATAGATTGGGACAAAAATATTCATTTAAATCGATTTAATTAGTTTTTTATGTGACTTCTTCAAATATTAATATTAGCAAATTTTGTCACCGTTTTGAAGTTACTAGGTACTTTCGAAACTTGCTACTTTCTCTGATAGACTATTTCTATTATGATTAGTAGATATCAATTTTATCGTTGTCTATCAGTTTAATCGCGTTTCAATTAAAACCTTGCAGCTGACGATTGGTGTTCCTAATCAACTGTTCGTGATAAATTTTATCAGTCGAAGAAGTTAAACATCTTCAGGTTTGAAGGTCCATTTTGTCATTGATGATTTCAGTGAACTAAAAAATTATTTAATTACGTTCGACTCGTATTCATAACGTGCACTTGTAATAGTAGTAGTAAATAGTAGTAGAAAAGTGTAATGTAACGAACGAGGAATTAAGCATTCGCAGTTACAAATTCAATTTAAATAAAATATAAATCAACGGTATAATTTTCCTGATAGATGATACTATTAATATAGATAGATACAGTTAATACTGACAAGGGGACCGCATAGGTTATGTAATCGGTTCTGGAATGAGACTGGGTGGACATTGTAGTGCACACCTAGTGTTAAAAAACCGTAAAGGGATTTTGCAAAATGGGCCTTCGTTTTCGAGAAATTTGAGTTCAAAGTTTTGCGGGACAGTAGTATTTCAGTTGCGCAAACATTCTTACCAAGCAATGGTCGTAGCTGCGTTAATAAGGCGTTCGGCTACAGTGCTGGAGGTCTCTTCGGTTCGATTCCTGGTGCTTGGTAAGAATGTTTGCGCAACTGAAATACTACTGTCCCGCAAAACTTTGAACTCAAATTTCTCGAAAACGAAGGCCCATTTTGCAAAATCCCTTTACGGTTTTTAAACACTAGGTGTGCACTACAATGTCGACCCAGTCTCATTCCAGAACCGATTACATAACCTATGCGGCCCCCTTGTGAGATCACAACTTGTATATTAATTGACAAAATAAAAATAATTGTGTAGATTTTAGACTTCCTTCCTAAAGTCGCAGTAAATTCTGGTAAAAATGTAATAAAATAGATTATTTGGTTTTTTCATACAAAAAATTCTACAAAATTAAAATGTTCTTTTATCTGTATGATATTGACAGTATCATGACATTGCTTACTTGACGGCTACTTTGCAACAATTCTTTCATAATATTGAAATATAAATCAAAATATCATAAAGAAGAAAAAACTCAATTTTTTTACTGTCACCATTTGTATAACCACCGGCGCAAATGATTTGCCAATTTTTTACGTTAGACGTCTGTTTTTCCAAATATAGTTGTATTTATTAAGAATTGACAAGACCCAAAAATCTATTTATAAGAAAAGTTACTGAACTTTCACTAAATATTCTATGTGTTGAGATATGCAGTCGTTCATTTATAGTGAATTTTGCGGATCACTGATGAAAATATATGCTTTCGTATCGATCGAATTTGTATGCTATTCTGGTGTATACCAATTTCAAATCTGATTCGTATCGATAGAACAGGGGCGTTTATAAATGTCTGTGCATCTGAACTTGTGACCTCTTACATTTCTAGGTAGGTTTGTTTCCGTCTCAGAAATTCATCGGACTTTCGATATAAATTATTCCAATATTAAAGTTTTTTACTTCTATTACTCGTGATTCATGCGCATTGTGTAAATTTGTCGAGCATTGAAACCCTTGACATTTAAACAATGGGCACCAGATGTCGAACCCCGATATTTTAATTGTTTATATTTTGAAATCGAATTTTCAAAATTAAGAAATAGTGAAGGATATTTGTAATTTCTCTTAGCTAACGAATTATTATATTTTAACTTGACCTTCAATTTAATTCAGTTATTTGTTTCGTGGGAGAAATACTGTGAGGAAGGTACGATGGTCCAGGAATCAGAGTTCGAAATAGAAGTTCAATCTCGACACGGGCACATGCCGCAGCAACCCGTAAAAGATCGAAATTGAAATCGGTATCGGCATACCGTAGGTCGATATGGAAATATCAAATTGTGTCGAAACTCAACTGCATTGTTTTGACGAAATTGTGGAATTTTTGAATTGTTGGGGGAACTGATGCTATAGCACATGCCCCAAGGTGCACAGGACGCTCCGTTATTGGCAGTTCAACCGGGACAGAGGTGATTCTTCAAGAAAAAAATATGTCGAAAATGTAGAATAACAATATTTAATTTAGGACTGGATTGTACTCGAAAAAATGATTTTACATATTTGTTAAATAAGTATGTAACTAAGAATGCGCAGAGCGAAACATAAATATGGTACAACTTTGAGTAAAGTGAATTTTTGTACGAAAATGAGTTGAAATTTTACAATAACTTGTCTTAGGTTTTGAAAGTCCGCGAGTACCCGTGTAATCGGATATATAACAAGAGGCATCACATAGTTCATACTTTCGGATTTTAATCAAGCTTTGCGTACGAGAGAACGTTCGAAAACATTTGACACGTATTTTTTTGTAGCTAACCTATATACAATGTAGTAAAGCATTTTGACCCGTCAATGTCAAATATATAAATAAATAAAAAATTATGAATTTTCAGAATTTCAACATTCTATTCCGAAAAACGTAACATTTTGAACACCTTTCATTTCCAATGTACTTAATAGAGCACACAAGCCTCATAATAATTGGATTACATCTCATTATGCTCTTTATGTCCAAACGAAGGACAATGTACATAAGTTAAGCTTCAGAAATATTTTGCAATTTTAAAATTTCAAAAACTATGAGTTTAAGAAAGAAGTAGTGCTTATATTATATGCTCCTTTGAATCAAACGTTTCATTTCCAAAACTCGTGCGTGTTATTAATATCAGTGGATGTACCTGTTATAAGTTCCTGTCTGTATGAATTGGAAACATAGGAAAGTTATTTCATAAGTAACTGATATCTACATATAGGATGGATCACACAATTAGCGTAAGTCATATCTCTTTTTTCCGTTTCAATTAGAAACACTGGTAGACAGAAAATTTGAACGAGCCTAGGATATCTGTTTTATAAAGTTGCACCTCATTTTAAATAAAAGCGTATAAGTAGCATTGTTTCTTTACATAAATAGATTCTTGTCGACATTCTGCGTATAAAAGTATTAGAGACAGAAAATCAATCTGTTGAGAGATATTTTAAATTAATACCTTTATTGAAGAAGTTATTTAAAATCTTCATTCCATTGCAAACACTTCTTGTATCGTTTCTTCATTGTTCCCGTGGTCAATTCAAGCCGATCTGTAGTTATCGTTGAGCAATGTATTGTAATCCGCTCTTTTAAAACTTCGACAGAAAGAGAGGAAGGACTGCATATCTTCTTCAATATAGATATTAATAGAAAATATTTCACGATGAATATAATCGACTTCTGCACTCTAATACTGTTACACTCAGAATGTCGAGACGAATTGATTTACGTAATAAAAATGTATAACTCCATTTAATAAAAGATGTAACTGCATATTTTATTTAAACATAAGAAAATGGATCTTTTCAAATTATTCAAGTTTCTCTTATACCTACCATTTTTTTTCTAATTGCTACGAAAAAAGAGGCGCGACTTGTCCCAGCTGTATTATCCACCCTGTATACGCGTCTCATACGTGTACGATCAAATAAAGGAAAATATTTAACTTTAGGTACAATACATTATACCTGAAACATTTTTCAGCACGTTTCCATAATATTGCAAATACGATTCATTTTGATGTACATCTCATTTATCTAATTTCTTAATATTAATATTTCTCATGTGACATAGACCATGCAATATTACAGATCCTATATGAAATTATAAATATTAGCACAAAAGATTATGTGTTGGGCAATATCGTTCCTCTCTATACAAGAATTCGTATGAACCCAAATTTCGTTAAATAGTAACATGGATGTATTGCGTTCAGGGGACGAATGAAACTGTTAACATTTTCAATTACTTATGAAATAACTGCAATTTTATAACTGTTATCTTTTCTGTCTCGAGAAAACAGTTGTAATATGCAGTGTATTAACTGAAACCTTTATTCCATACATTTTTGTATAAATAATAAACTTTGATTTTCTGGAAAGGAGTAAAAAGTTCTATTTAAAGGGATACATTTATTCTGCTCTGAAAAAGTTAACGTTGTGAGAAGCAGATTTCCTGAAAATGATGTGGGGTAGATATATATAGATCTGAAGTTGAAACTTTAAACCGTTCAGTGAAAATAATTTTCACTTCTATATTTATCCTGCTTGCATTTCCTTAAATAATACTAATTAAAAATATTCCTAACCTTTATATTTCACCCTTAAATATCTGTTCGAACCTATATGATCCACCAGAACTTTTATTAATCGAACAAAAATTAACTGTTAAAACTGAACAGAGAGTTAAACAGCAGAGTTAAAGTGTTACTGTACAAATTTAATTCAAAACAAAAAAGAAATAATTTAAAAGTTAAAAGTTCGATAAATAACTTTTATAAACAAAAGTTAACAGTTTCATTCGACCCCTGATTGCTTTGCTTATAATTTTTCAAAGGGGCGAACATTCAATTTACATGCCAGGACATTAGAATTAATACTACAATGCTATCAAATGTCACTGGAATTCCAGTTACAACTCAATTGTTACTAACCAGAATTTAGTAGATGCATGTTATCAAAAATTCCTTGAAACAATTTCAATGCAAACTAATATAAAGAATGTTAATAGAACTTATTCACGAAAGATTTCGTTCCTGTAATAATATACTGGGTGAACCAATAAGAGTTACCAACTTGAATATCTCCAAAATCATGGGAGTGAGAGAAAAATCCGCTGGCAAAAAATCGGCTTCGCCTGCAAAAAAAATCGTTACGGCCATAAAATGGCCCCTTCCATACCAAGTACCTTTTATTGAAAAAATCTTTCTCTTACTGCCATGGCAATTCTCATTGGTCCACCCTGTATCGTAATTGAGGAATTAGAAGCAGCAACACTTGGACAGTATCTTGACTTCCGGTTTCTCACCTCGAAGAGAGTCATAGACTACACCGGTGCTACAAGTGGATTTCTACTCACCTGAATTTATCGGCACTTCGGTGGTGTTGGCGGTTCCATTTTGCCCGGGACTCCGCGAACTCGAGGTTCTACCTAGGGGCTCCATCCGGATCGCCTCGCTGCTTTCTCGCGTCGAAGTTCCCCCTGGCATTTTGCTTTCTTCCCTCTGTCTACGTTTTTATCCAGTAAGCTCGCAGCGCTTGGAGCTTCGAGCGGAAGATATACGCTTCCTTGACTCCCTATTCCTCGCGACGCGACGCGAATTACATTTTTCAACGTTGATGCTTCTGAAGAACGGCACACCTTTCAGTCCTTCTATCTCATTCATATCAGCCGCTTGGCAAACTTTCATGCGACACGTAATTTTCAATTAACGCTTCGCTAAAAACTTCCACCAGCTTGCGTGATCCTGCTTTCAATTGATCCACGCCAAATACGGATCTATACTTCTGCTATTTAATTTATTCCTCTGGCAGACGGATGTCACACAGGACGAGATATTCTAAGTGAATCTGTTGGTCCCTTTTACGATACGACAATGGACAATGTGGTAGAAAAAAGTTAAGCTCAAAGCTGGTATAAAATGTCTCGGCGCGTGATTAGTATAAGAAACGAGTAGTTACGTGAATCCTAAAGCTGAGTTTGACTCCAGACTTAGGCAGTGCATGTGAATATACAGGAAGCAGTAGTAAATATTGCATTAATTATCTTCGCAACTCGATTGCTTCTGCTTTCGCTTGGAACCCTTAAGTCCACTAGCCTTTGGTGAGCTATATCTGGTTTAATGCAACTGCAGATCGTCTAGCTTATGCTTTTAGCAAATGTAACAGGTGCTCGTTACTATTATAAATCGAAAGCAGTCGACACATTACGCATGTTCTACTTTTATAAATAGCTAACTGTGCTTTCTTTCTGTGTCAATCATCGATGATGTGTTGTATAGTGACTCTTTTGCAGAGTCGTATATTCTCGACGTATCACTCGATATGGTACCTGAAACAAAATACCGAGTAATGTATCTACATCTTACAGACCAGACGGTAGAAACATATAAAAGTAAATTTACTGAAATTACAGTCCTGTGTTGTTATTTGCTCATAAATTTTTAAGCTGGTGTAAATTCACATAGATGAGTGTCAGGTGGTGGCAGTATATGAACATACGAATATATAAACTAATATTTCATTGCAAAGTATCGACGCCCATACATTGTTGAGAATTGCGAATTTTGACACTTTCAAATATTATTTTCTGCCAGCAATTTATCGTTACTTTCTAACTCCCATATGTAGCGCAATCGCCGTTTTTCCTGTTATTGATAAATTGTATAAACGCAAAAGTTTGTCCGTGAGTGTTTCAGTGAAAGTTTTTTTGATAATTTAAAATTATTAGGTTTTGTCACTAGAAAGCGACGCAAAAAAAACTAATTAAAAAGTCGCGAGGCAAATTTTACTTCTTAACCAAGAATTACATTCCAAATAACGATATTGCTCTTTCAAGGGGCACAGTGTAAGACAAGGTAACAGAATTTGTGAAAGTATTAAAATGTTCTCATAGTATTTTGATAATATGTACATAGTATCGAATGCTATATAATCTTCTATTTTAAACTAGTAGCATAGGAACGCCTATAACCCTCTATTGATTTTATTGGATTTATAATTACTCTTCGATATGCGCATAGTAGGTCAGTGTGATCGCACGTTGCACATTCTCTGAATGTGTTCCACATAGTTATTTTTACATCAACCGCAAAGACGTTAATTATATGTGCCTATATTTTTGCTGACAAGAGATCTCCTACGCCCTCTTCTGTAGGCGTCCCCTGAAGCGTGTAGAAAACCGTGGAAAATTATTCATGCCACAAACACTGGATTAGTACTTCTACAGAACTTTCGTCTTGTATGCCGACTTTACTCGAGAAGTTGTAGTTCTAATTGAAGTTATAGAAGACAAGAAAACGAGTGACATTATGTACAACTTTTTCCACGGTTGTGTTACCAGTTAATCACGCCAATTACTGCCTCTTCTGTTTACGTCTACAAATTCCTCCGCGCTCAACGATAGAATCGCTGGCAATTAGTTTCTTCCACACTCGTCTGTCACACAATTACGTATGTACCTATTCCATATATATTCCCTAGTACATTATTAAAGAAAATATTTTGTGGAAAATAAACAGCCCCTCACTAGCGAGGTAACGTGAAATCTACGCAAGATTAAAGCGAACATAAGCCAGGGAAGATCAAGTATTTTTATTTAATACGAACTTATAAAAAAGAGTATGTTACAACTTTTAGCATAGGAAACAATTTGAAAAAGAAAGACTAATTTCAGAATATTCAGTATTGAAAAGAAGTTAAAATACACAATAAGAAATAATACGTTAAAAACTGAACAAAATTATAGGAAAAGAACATAAAACAATTTATTATTGGTTTCACTCTGAACTTTTCATTTTTGCCCCCGGGTTCCGTGGAAAAGAAGCGTAGTTACGAATTTCATGTATAAAAATGTTAATATGTTGAAGTACACTTAATTTTACATAGGTACTTTCATGTAATCCAAATCATAAGCTAAAAGAAAAACTCTATGCAAATAAGAGCTCAATGTACCTGACTTTAGAAATACCAACTTCATGCATAAACTTTAAAAAATTTTAATAAAAAATCTAAGCAGTTTGCTTCACCAACAGGCAATCTCACAAATAATGATAGCTTTCTTTGTGACGAACGTACTAAAGTAGCCACTAAATGGCACTACTATGTACCTACTACTATAGAAGCATGTACAAAACTATATTCCACTCTGCCTCGGTTTCCCTTACTGTTGTTTGAACGACAAATGTTGACAGAAAAATAATTCACCGTAACATACATTTTTTATATCACTAAGTACGTAATATATCACTGCTTATGAAATTACATTTTTTGCTATTGAACTTAGACGAGTTTAAAGGAAATGTAAGGGTAGTAATTTTAAGGGGGTATAGGGTTTTGTAAGGCGGTAAAATATTGTAGTTTTTGAGAGCGCAGACAAGCTGTAAAGTACAAGATGATACTGTTTACTTGCAATACACTTGTAAAAGAATGACAAATATTTTCATGTGGCGCACCTTCAAAAGTATTAAAAACTAGCGCTATAAGTGTCACCTCTACAAATGCATGCACTCCCCAAACACATAGGAATTATTGAAAACAATAAAATAAAACATTTCTTTATAATTAACAGGTTCAAAGTTTACTTTTCATAACAGATTGTTTACTTTCCTCAGGAAGTAAGTGGAATTGAAAATTGGAAAAAGTACCCGTGATCCAATGCAAAATGTTATAAACTATGTCTAGCAAATTTGAATTTATTCGATTCAGGCGTTTTACAGCTAAAACGCGTTTAAAGTCCCTCGCGATTGGAAAATCATTCTTTTGGATAACTACTAAGGAGTGTTCATGTTCCGTGGCGTCCAATTTTCTTTTATTACTTTCACATGATTTAACGAAGAGCCATCATTTATCGGCATGAATTCCTATTAGCTTAACAATTTCGTAGAGAGGTGAAAATTCTCCGAATCGCATACCGTGAAATCGCGACTAAGCGACAAGGGATATTTGGCAACTCCACAACTCCAAAAATGTTGAAACTTTGCAGGAATGTAGTTCATATGGTGCTAATAACGTAACGATTTTTTGTGTCTGTAATGAAACAGTACTAGGGGTGAAAACACCCTCTCAAAGAAATTGTGAATTTTCATATTATCGTGAACTAGCTTTACTAATCGGCTTCGCCCGTTTAGATTCCAATTTTATAAGAAAAAATTTATTTATTTTTTTATGAAATACGGCGGTAAAGAATTTTCCAAAAAATGGTGGTGGGATAAATTTTGTGAAATTTCATTTTTTTTAATAATTAAGGTAACATCATTTAGTAATAACTAAATTATGATATTGGATGTTTATGGGCTCCTGAATTTATGTAGGTATTTATTCCTGCATTTATGAAGTACTTGAAAAAATCGATTTTATTGGTCATTGTATTGATATTGATATCAATATTTTTATGAAGTATTAAGTGTCCATTGATACTTTCGTAGACTCATTAAATTGGTAGTGATATTTTCGTAGAAGTATCAAACAGGTGTCCATTCTTTCACATCAGTATCAATGGAGTATCGATACTTTCATGCAAGATTAAAAGAGTATCGATAGTTTTTGAAAACTTCGTCTTTGGTACTACTCAACACCAAATCGAAATGAGTAAACTGCAATTGATAGTATGAATGCGGTATCAGTCTCAACACTACTTAAGTGTTTCCAGTCCTAATCATCATGACTCATAATAATTATGAGTTTGCTTTTATTCTTTTTTCCTTACAACACTACAATCTAAGTTCATTAAAATCATTAAAATATATATATGCGTGACTTTATTTTTGCAAGAAATATTATTCATGATTGTAAATATTTTATTTTGCCTTGTGTGTGTGACTATTGATCCTTTGGACACCATTTTTTTTTAAAGATTACTAACAGCACACTCCAAATTACTTTTCAGTAAACTAAAAATTTATTTAAGCATACTCATAGTTATTTCTACGTAATTTTAGTCTCCCCAGTGTAGCAAAATTTGGGAACTCTAAATAGTAGCAACGAAAAAGCGACAATCTTTAAAGAAGATATGTACATTCAAACTGAAATTAAATATAACCATAATATATAATTCTTTGAATTGTTACAATTGTTAAAGGCACCTTTGATACCCTTATTCCAATTAAAGATTTAGCAAAAAGATATCCCGCAGACAGTTGGAACTGAACCAAACTCTAAAGATCCGTAACAACGCAGTATAGTATCGACGTCATAGTGCATCCTTGGAGTCTAATTGCTCAAAGTGTATCTTCAAACGATCGTATTTATCGTACCAAACTTTTGCATAATGTGCACATGCTCCTGAGAGTAGTTAGTCGTGTGTAAGATATGCGTGTGAATGTTACAGTTCATTTAATGTAATACCCGTTTAACTAGACAATAGAATAATCATGGATACCTGACTGCTTCTAATTATTGAAGTATAATTACAAACAACCACCACGATTCAAGCCGCAAACATCACGTCCCTTTAAGTAGCTCATCTGTATTCAAGACTTTAGATTATTCAGTGCACATTGTGGTAATTCAAAGAAGACTGTTACATTCGAAATGGTCTACTTTCTGTCCTAGCAATGTTTAACGCGATTACATGCATTCCACGGTTAGTTACGATACATACAGATGTACATGTAGATGTAAGATATACCAGTTATGATGATGAAGTTAACTGGTTGCTCCGTATCGTCATTTTCGGGCACGCATCAAACATAATACCGATTTTATGCGCGACGTTGCATAATGCAAGGATATGTACTTGCAAACGAACAAAGGTTACGAGACAATTACCTATAATTTCCGGATGTTCACTGCATCTAGCAGAATACACTTGAATGCTTTCGAGGCTATACTTTATTGCTGTACATAACATTTCATACTCGGGACTGAATTTCATACGTTTAGGGATTTATTTAAGACTCTAACATTTCCATTCCCGTTAGTGAACCTCACATTGAAAATTCTGTTCGTGTAACAATTTTGAGGGAACTTCAATACTGCCAGAATAAATATTAGAATGTGAATGTTTTCATTAATAGTGTAGAATATTAGTTATTGTTGGTATTGATGATGAAATTTTTCTGACAAGGGAAGATCCCGAAACCGGGAATTAAAAAAATTCTGAAGTTTGTGAATACATTGGGTATTTCCTCCTGATTACAACGCAATTTTTATTTGCTGCACAAATTCACTCTAAGGGGATTGAAGAGATTGAATTCATATGAAAAAGATGGATTATGCTGTTTCATAATTGCTATAGAATTTTAGGAAACATTACTAGGTAATATTTTTGTCTATAACTATTTTCTAACTTTTTAAACAATTGATAAAACTTTTACCATTTGGTGAGATGTAATTAAAAGAAGTAACTTTAGTGTTGAAATTTTTTCTAATTCTTACAGATTGCGAGTCACAATATAAAATCCGAAAATACCCGAATTTTCAAAGGTTAATTTCACCCCCTTAGATTGAATTTGGGCAGCAAACAAAAATTGCGTTGTAATCAGAAGGAACTCCCCTACACATATTCGCAAAGTTTCAGAATTTTTTGAATTTCCGAGTTGGGGATCTCCCCTTGTAAATCTCAATAATAATTATAAGACGCAAAATAAATTTATATTTCTTATTGCTTTCATTAGCTGTGTATACTACTTCCTAAGAACACAATTTTGTTCAATAAGCCTCGATGAACCGCAAAACCATCTACTATTGGACGTTCCACAATAATACGAAGAATATTTGTTTCACTGAATAGTTTCATAAATCGTTATACAATATCTGTATAAGTACAAAATTTCGATGCGATTTTTTTAACATTTTCCGTCCCAGATTATTTACACGTATCTCGTAAGAGAACTGCCAAGTGTACTGACGGATTTCTCGGTGTGTCTACATCCATCTCTAACTCCTGGTTTGCTACGTATGTCCTCTGACACCAAAAATGTCGTCGTGCTCTCTCAATCGATCAACGATTTCTTAACATACAGCAGAAGCAGCATAGAACTTTTTATATGTTCCTACTTCTGTTGGTTACACAGCTAACGGCATTTGTGTGCGCGCGTGATACACGAGCAGTACGCGGTGATAGAACATTGACCCTGCCCAGTCTCGCCGCCGAGAAATCCCTCCAAACGAAAATAGTGAAATGCAGCGGGTTTCGTGTAGACGAACATAGACACGTTACGTGCAAAAATATTCTCCGACGCTACGAAAACACCACACCAATAACCGAAACTATCCAACTGTTGGATCGCCGTTACTAGTAAACACAAATTGAGACCGAAGCCGCCAGGCTCCGGGGTGTAACAGGGATAATAACACGACAGGAGCGCGACTTGTATGGTGTCGAAGGGTGGAAGTGTATATTCGAAAACTAACCTTCTCCGGGCCGCAGAGAACGCGAACACTTGCGAGACACGTCCGGCAGGATTATCTTCGTCGATGAAGAAATCCGACGGTTCGATTCCGCACGATGTCGATCATTCTCCCATCATATCCGTGCGTGGCTTCCTCATTTCTGGCTCCGAGCGGAGCAACAGCGTAAGCGCGAGGAACCGGCAGCTCACCAACGACTACTCAAACATCGTGTCGGGAGGGTATATTTACGTGTGCGGAACGCTGGCTGAACCGGGGCGAGAAGAATACGGCGTGGTGCGTCTGTGGCGGCTCGCGGCAGTACGAGTCGCATCGCCAGCGATGGTGTTAAACCTCCACGGATTCGATGTACGAGATCGGGCTTCCCTCGCACGAGCAGAGCCACTGCCGTGGCCCCATGTAAGCAGTCGAATGGTGAGAATGGCACTGAGGGTAGTTTGAGAATCGAGCGTGGCTAAATTTCCGGACGCAGGGAGGCGCGGCGGTCAGGATCAGCCACAGGTTGCGCCCGCCTCGTTCACGCAGGCTGGGCATCTTGGCTGATCGCGAAGCGGGGAGAACACCCTCTCTGCCGAAGCGACAGAAAGAGAAATCGATTAACTTAACATCTACAACTATGTGCGGTATATGTATGAACGGGTTTCACGATGTTCGTGGCTAGAGCGATACGATTTCGATCGCTTTGCCCAAACGCGTGGCCATCGGCTTTGGAAGAAGACAATCGTCAATATCTGAGTAACTGTTATATAGGGATCGCATATGTTTAAAGCGGGAAAGAAGTACTGTTAGGGGAAAGAAAAATTATGGTGGAGTGGAGGTCACATAGAAAATAAAATACCATTATTCAGAATACGTGTCAGAATGTCGTGTTAATTCGAAAAGGCGTAGGTATCTGCATTCTGCAACTTTCGCTTAAATTGAGTTATTACTGCCAGGTAGCACAAAAATAGGTTACCGATATGTGTATTAATTAAGAAACCCGTAGCTGCATTGAAACTGAAGATATAACAGCTTATATTTCGGACGTACAGTGCCTGACAAAAATATTGGGACACTCTGTAAAAGTGAATAACCTTTTGAAATTGGTGCAAGGGACTTGAGTTTTTTTCAGAAGCTAGATGGGTTAATTTACTACTTAGGTGATGTGTTTCGTCGTTTTGAAAAAAATCAGTTGGTCGGAGTAGCGAAGAAAATAGCGAAGGTCGCTTTTTCGATTTTTTTATCTGAGCTTGTAATGAAAATTGAAAAATCCCATTTGTAGATTTAAGTAAGTTGTATACATTCTGAAAATTTCATCGAAGTGCCTGATTTTGGGTGTAGCTACCGAAGTCTCATTTGGAGTTTATAAAATATTTGACGGGTTTGTTACAAGAATTTAGATACCTTTTTATTCAAATTTAATATTTAGTTTAATCCGATTTATATAAAATACTCATGGCATAATACAAAATAGTGAAAGTCATTTATCTCAGAACCACCTTTTGACCAGATACTTTTGACAGATACAAACTTTTACATATACTCTTCGATATGTATTTTTTTTGTAACTTCACTATAAATAGTTTGAATCTTAAACTGTCCGCAATAATTTTTAATACGAACAGCGATGGCCTATAATACTCAACATTAAACGTGCCTACAATAATAAATATTTTTAACAAATTTTAGTCAGGTTGGTTAACAGTTCGTCAGCGAATTCAAAATAATCGTACATGTTAATAAACCGTCATATTTTAGCGCCCCGAAATGATTTTTAACAATAGTCTATTTATTGCTCGGCGGTTTCTTTATGTACCAATACGATGGCCAACGAAAAATGGAGAGAAATATGTAGTTTGTTTTTTTGTCTTTTAAATATTTCAGTTTCTTCTGTTGGAATATGAAAGTATTTATTTCGTGGTGAGTAATTGACTAAATGAAAAGGTTCACATTTTGTAGAAGGTAGATTTGTATCTCAGAATTTTCAAATGCCTAAACTTTATCATGGTACTTTCAATTCAAAGCAATAATTCTCTTAATGTTTTTCTTGGTAAACAATATATATTATTTAAATTGCTTAAAATGTTAAACAGCCTTCTTACCATTGAAAATTTGCAAAGAAATTTATTAGAAAATATATAACATCATTCCAAGAAAAATATCATTTTTGTACTAATTTTTTATAAACATTAGATATTTATTAGATGAACTTGTTAGAATGAAACTAGAATAACAGTATTTCAATTTTTTTTTGTTATACAGTATCGAAGTAAGGTACCATAAATTTTAAATACTGCCAAAGCCCTCATTAAGAATTTTATTGCGAGCAACTTAATAAATAAGCATTAGTCGCTAGTTGTTGTATGAAATAGTGTGCAGCTGTGATCAGATAAGCTTTTAATATAGTTAAAAGAAATTTATGGCAACATTCTTTTAAAGTTATAATGCATACACGAAGCAAACATTGACGGATAATAATGCTGATACTACCTTAAGGGTTTATAATGTTGAAATATTCCCAGAGGTTTTATTTTAATAAGAGCGTTTAGATTCTACCATAAATCGCAACAAATATAAAAATATTATTTTCCAACCTTTTCATTCTAGTGGACAAATGAAAATTGAAATGCAATTTGGTCTTGAAATTTCAATTTCTCGTCTTTAAAAAGTGAATTAAACAGTTTTTAATCATCTGTTTATAACCAATGATACAACGCTACGAAATTATCTAAATTATTCGTTTCTCGGGCACATGTTACTGAAAATGTTCGTTATGATTACGGGATTATTTGTTGCGCAATGAGTAGATATATTTGTTTCTTGGTCCAGAAAACTACTTACAATGTATTTATAGCGAGGTTAGTCTATTCGAACTTCGAAGCGATGGTTATTATATAAATATTGACGTTTCAGTGAATACGATCACTTTTTAATACCGCTGAACATACATATTGTATAAATAGTAACTACGCAGTCGCGTATATTACTCTCAGCAATGGCATGTGGAACGATGAACTCGCCTGCACTGATTAGAGGGTAAAAGTCAAAATATGTATTTCTTTGATATTGTAGCAAACCACAATTTTGCTTTTTTCAATTTTATAGCATTATAGAAAAATTGTGGTGATTTTACAATGTTTTATGATTATGGAATGTTTATTACTATCACGTAGAGTAAATTTTTTTTGTTTACATATCTATTTTACAAAAAATAGTGTTTTAGAAAAAGTGTCTAGTTTTGCCCTGATATTGACCTTAGCCCTCATCCGCCCCTCGTGTCAATTTGACACCGTTTTCCCGTAATGAGTTATACTGTTCTGTTATTTGTGATTCTTGTAAACAAGTAATATGTCCTGCACATATGTTTTATTTTATGCGAAAGTTGTGAAAAATCGAAGATGTAAATGTTAACTTATGAATTTACATAAGAAATATCGAAAAATAACTGTTTAGGTACCTTGTCATTTCATCGATAGTTTACCACTGTGTCAATTTGACACCGAGGGACAGTTTGTGAAATGAGGAACGGATGAGTGTTAAAAATAAAGATGCAACGGTGTCCTTGGAATCTATTTACCCTAAATCCTCTAATTTTGGCCTGAACTTTGGAAAAAAGAATGGAACCAAAATCATTAAAATAGCGACTAGGAGAAGGCGATTTGTACGAAAAATGTCGATTTTCGGGGTGCCCAGATGATCGTTTTTTTATCTGAAAAGTTAGAGTTTTTACACTTTAATGTTGAGGTTGAGCCCAGAAAGGAATATATTTTCAACATACTGTACAAATTTCAAGTCGATCCGAACCTTCTTTTTTTGCAAACACTGCAAAGCCACAGGAAAACGCCTACACATCAGATAACTGTGACCCCGTCACATATATGCATATATTATCAACTAAAATGTTTTTTACAGTTTATAGTATTAATAAACATTGACCAAATGAATAAGCCACAATTTGTATTCATCTCCTTGGAATTAAATCACAAGGAATACTTGATTTTCGAGCGATTTGACTGCCTATGTAGTCCCCTTAAGGCAGTGACGCTAATATTATTTATATAAATAATGTGCCACGCAAGTAGAGTCAGATGAGATTCACTAAACGCGGGCTAAATATTGTATTATAATTGAAGGTATATTCGAACTTTTGATCTGAGACTTTGTGCACTTTCGATACATGCGAAAGAGAAATAGGTACTGTTTAGAGTAGTTTTAACTAGAGCTCTTACTTTTTGACCCGTCGGGTACCCGGCTACCCGGAATAACTTCAAGCAATTAAATGTTGTATTGTTTGTGGTATTGTTTGATGTTAGCCAAAAATGATCGAACAATACCACATTCAATGGCTTGAAGTTGTTTCGGGTAGACGGGTACCCGACGGGTCAAAAAGTAAGAGCTCTAGTTTTAACTAACATCCAATATAAGAATATGATTTTATGATAGAATAAAATTTATCCTACTAACAAGGAAACCTTTCCACCCCAAAAATTCTGATTTTAATGAAACTTCATGTGAATGTAGAGAATATTGGAGTATGCGAGGAGAATTTTTTTTTACGGAAATTCACACTAAAGAGGTGACATCAGCCCCTGGGTTATCGAGTTCTTTCGTTCTTTTAATATAACTTTATTTTTAACCTAATAAATATACAGAATAACTCAGTTTATAGACAGAAATATGATAATGGAATAATTAATTTCCTCCGTCACCACTTCCGACTGTTCAATATCCTTGGTGTATTTTTAAGTGAAATAATATGTTTTTCGACACATTGAGTGGCGTCGGCGGGATTTCACGCCGAGGAATTTGCATGCTGTGCTTTCGCGTTACGTTCTAAAAAGCATCGAAATTATTGTTCCAGTGACCCTGAATGTTTGCTCGGATTGAGTTAAACAAAACTTTCTCGTCAGAGGAAATCGTCCACAAATGCTTAACCGGTATGAAGGGGCATTTCTCAGCGCCCCCAAGTGTTGAATACATGTAGTAAGAAGATACCAAAGATAAATCCAACGATACGCATGTATGTGATATTTATACGTACATATGTATCGTAACAGTTCAAAGACCAAGAGACAAAGAGATGAATCTTGTAATTTACCCGTCAGTCCCAGAATTTACCGCTACGTGGCGGTAAGAGTCCGAAATATCTTACAAAATATTGGAACTTCGAGTTTAGGTCTGGATTACGTTGACCAGTTGATTCTTTGACCTTCTCGTCTTTTGATATTTCGGGCTTTTACTGCCTTGGTAAATTCTAAATTCCCCGGTCCCCAAACTCTTACACTAGTACAAACTACATGCAACGTAATAAGATATACATGTAACATACTATCATATGAAACTTATACAAATTCTCCTGTAACATGTATATGTGAACTGACTGCGATCCAAACACAGTTAAAAAAATATAGGATCATTGAAATACAAATTGTATTCATTCCTAGAACCTCTTGCGAATTTTCAAGCACAGGTAGAATATTAGATTTGAAATAGCATTTTAGAAAGTGATATAAAATTGGATTACGATATTCGACAATAAGAAAATAATTGTTAAGTTCAATTCTTTACACTTTCAGCTTTTTCTTTTTATTTTATTTTATAATCAAGTTCGAAGAATGCAGGTACTCGTTGGTTCAATTAAAGTTTCCTTTATGACAAATACCGCGAATCACGGGTGAGCTACATAACATGGAATGTGTCCATTTTGTTTTCCTGCTGGAAAATAGAATGTCTACTATATTTATAATCAAGTATACAATACTTTCGTGTTTCCTATACTTGATGGCATTATTTATCTTAACATTTTAAAATAGACTACTTTGGTAGACAGAATATTCTAATCACGCTCTTTTAAAACTACAGCCCTCGAAATTCCAAAGTCTTATTCAAATAAATCCAAATACCTGAAACAAAAGTGTTTGATTTAAGAAATTGAAATTTGCAGCTTAAACAGTTCAGGCAAGAGGCCTAAGGATTTAATGTGGCAACGATAGCTTTTTCCGACTTTACAAAGTATGAAGAAAATGAAAATTTCATATGTTGAGCCCTAATATTTTTTGGGAAGAATCTTATTAATTTAATTATTTTTTTATGAATCTTGATAATTTAAGCGAACAGTAGAACACTAAATTTCTGTACCAAAATGTTGTAATAAAAGTATATAATATTCCATAAAAATTCCATTCATTTTTAAAGTCATAGTGTATGAAAACTTACTTAAGTAAAAACATTAATTTTCTTCGTATAAATCCTAATTCCTAAGTATATTTTTATTACTTTTAGTGAGTAGTTTCTGTAAATCTTATTACTAATCTTTATGCAATCAATGAGTATCCATTTGTTTCAAACAGATTCGTCTGCAAAAAATTAAGATTTTTTTAATTTACTGGACTTATTGTTGAGCCCAAAGATATGTTATCTATAAGCTGATATGGAGGCAGAGTAAGGCACTCAACGAACTAAAAGGAGACTACAGTCTTTGTGAAAGTGTTCAATATATTACTTTATGCTGTCAAAATGCATGTAAGTAAGAACATACTGTGCAACATTTACGCTATAAATATTCTACTTTCTAATCTCACACAGTAAATTTAATAGATGTCCTTTTACATCGGTGAAAACGCGCTTGTTTTGTTTGACGAATGGCATGTGACAGATGCCCAGGGGATTGGATGGTCAATGCTTGGAATTGTTCTTTTAACATCCATATATGAGGGGTTAAAAAGTTATGAGTAAGCGATATTACATGACGAATACATTATTCAGAAGAATAAATTTTTAGTAATTCCTATGTTATTTCTTCACATGTTGTAGCGATCATCTTTCCATTAATACTGCGCGTTTTTGGAGAAATAAAGCAAAACAATCGAGAACGTACGTATAGTTTTTTCCAAATACTGTTGGTCAACAGATAAAATACAGATATATTATTGATGTGTAGAAAATTTTACCTTTTTTGTTATTATTTCTGTTTTTTGTCATTCTTCGTTTCCTCATAATATTCTTTTATTTGACCGTATTGAGAAGAGAAAAAACAATTGAGAATAACCATTTTCGTGTCCAGAATTCAAAACAGCTGTAATAATACTTGTTTTTTTAAAAAAATATTAATTCTTTCCACTGTTAAATCATTTCGTAGTATAAAACGATGAAGTAATTAAAGTATTCATATATTTACATATTATTTTATCTAAATAATTCAATTATCACTGTATATGTTCGTATTGTTTTCGTATATCGTAATATGCTCAATATTTTCATATTAGTTCGTAATGTTAAAAAGACGAATATTCCAATCGATGGTTGTCATGAGGTGACGAATCACAATTCAAAATACTACTAATCCAAATTC
This sequence comes from Andrena dorsata, assembly GCA_929108735.1. Taxonomy (NCBI): domain Eukaryota; kingdom Metazoa; phylum Arthropoda; class Insecta; order Hymenoptera; family Andrenidae; genus Andrena; species Andrena dorsata. The sequence continues at coordinate 56,498,047 of OV815489.1, forward strand.
CTGTTAGTTTTTAATTTACTTACAAATGAATCTTAATATGCAATACACAATTAAGAATACGAATTTTGCCTTTGCATTTTAAGTATACTTTGTTTCAGGGGATTACTGTTTTCTAAAGTGCATATCCTTCAAACAATTGTTCACGTCATTCGATTGATTATAGGATATTTCCTTATGTTAATTTTTATGACGTACAACGCTTGGCTTTGTATCGCGGTCGCAATCGGTGCATTTTTTGGTTATTGGCTATTTGCTTGGGACAAGTCCAGGGGTGACGATGACGAGTGCTGCTTCTAAATCCCTTATTCGACAGTATTGTACAAGTATATAAAACGTATTCTATTACAACTATGCACAGAAAGTTGTATATTTGCTCTATATTTTTTAAACAATCTGAAAATTAAAGATAAAATCCTGAATATAGTATGTAATTTATTATACATTACGAATACATGTTGTAACTATATAATAGAAACAATTAAATTATATATATTTTAATAAGTGCAGTTTCCTGGAATGCAGTTTCTCAACTACAATTACTATTACAGAAAATGCTCTAATCAATTGAATCCAACCGTTATCTAATCGAACTTTCCTGTTTATTGTGGAGCGTAATCATATTTCAATCATTCTCTGGGCTGTCAGTATAAAAGAAGTGTCTAGATCATCACCGATAAAATACCTCGTACAATATTGAAGTTACACAGAAGTTGAAGATGGGGTCTGACAATCACAGTACAGAGAGAATGGGTGAGACGAACTCAACATGTGCAGTTAAAAAAGAGTTTAAGACACTTAATGATGTGATATTTGGATGGGATAAATTTAACACTCTGACATTGCTCATTTTAATTGTTCTTTTTTGCCTATGGTGCGTTGTATTTTTTGTGTTATACGATCCCCACCCAAATGCGGGTGGAGCGGATCACGGCGGAGCACATCATTAAACAACAAAGTAATGCGTTTGGTGCTACAAATGTTTAAGAGTAAGTAAAAATCTCGTATTACATTATTTCAGTTTGAAAATCCGCTTGCATACAGTGAAATTGTTAACATGAATTGTGACATGAATATTTACTGAAATTTGATGAAAATAGTTAATACTGGGAATTAAAAATATTTACTAATATTCCCCAAAAGAATTTGCTTAATTGCTTCACTGATATTTTACAGTCTCGCCAGATCTCCTAAAAATATTACTTATTTATTTCACACACACAAATTATTAATGGCGATGTGTTAGGCAGAAATGTATCTTAAGGCGAAACCAAGGAGCGATCTGTTTTGTACATCGTGGCACCCCTCAGGTTAATTTCTGTCGTCTTTCTACTATACCCTTAATTCGATAGCTAAAATATTTTTCACTATGTTTCTTTATTTTCCTTGAGTTGTAAAGTACTCCTTTAATAAACATTCTTTACCGGTGGAATCAAAGCATTTAAAGAAAACTGAAATTAAATTGATTGGATCATGCTAGAGAAATTAGTAATTTTCTAAAATACTTATTCTAAAAAAGTTATTACCTCTCCGATAAAATTGTATGTTATTGAGTTACTATTAAATCAGTAATTTTTATGCCTCTGTACCAATGTGGATAACGATTTATCGTGATTACTATTGTCTCGTTCCAGATGTACCAAAAACAAAAGGACAAAGTTTCAATTGCAGTCTACACTTTCCATTGTGAATTAAGAAATATATCGGCCGAGTATGCGTTCATATTCCTGATAGAGCTTTAAATAAATGCGCGTTAAAATCTCTGGACATGGAACTAATTGCTGTTGAAATTATAGAGGCGTCTATTCTCTTTTCTGTATTCTATATAGTTCACCGAAAGTTTCATATATTTGTTTTCAATCATTCACTGACATTCTGATGTTTTAATGACAATTATACACAAAATTACATACGAGAAGTGTACACTAGAAATTGGATTCCATTGATACTGTCAACTATTTCTAAAAGAAAATTGGAGTAGAGAAGCCTGTCTTTGGTAAACAATCTATGTCGGTGCAGGAAGTGTTTCTGTGGCTGTCAGAGATTGAAAGCTGCCCTCGTTAAAATTCTTAACGAGACGACTTTAGATCGTTCGTTCAGGTCGATCTCTACTCAGGCAAGATTTGTTACATTAAAGCCTGGTATCGTTATTGTAGGGAAAGAAGTCACAAATAGTACGTACACCCACTTCTTGTTGACTTCTACCCCGATATGCTGCTTTATGATGAAACCTAGGTATATACTGCGCGCGTAGGTAGACGGCATGAACCGTGAAGGAAGAGTCATTATACTTGACATGCCGAGTCGCGCACAATTTCACATTGCGTTTTATCCACCCTTCCGTAAAAAGAATCGCAAAGTGGGGATACGGAGTACATTTTGTCACGATAACATAACTGTCAGAAAACTGATAGATAAGGTTGTAGAGAATGACAGAGAGCAAAATTTGTTTTAGTTTTATTTGCATCACAGTACAATTCCGATTTATATATTTCCACAACAAAATTACTTATGCGGTGAATTCTAAGACTACCTTCTATGAATATTTGAGCACAGATCCACCATTGAAAAATATTAAGAATATTCTGCGGGCTTCATACATTCTATTCAATATATTCAATTGATTATTTTCACTACATTTGTGTTTAATGTTTTATATGATTTGTACGTTGTTCTCTTTTAAATTTTTTGGCACTTACTGTTAGAATCTGACATATTGTAGTGTATAAATGAGGGGAGTGTATGTAATATTTAGTGGACTGCGTGGGGAATCCTATCTATGCATCTACAAACCTCTTTATTTCATATATTTTGGAACTCTAGACTAAGTGTAGAATTATTCGAACTTACCGTAATCGGGTAACATTGGCACATCATATATAAATAGCACTAACAAAGTAAAAGTTTTACCACATCTGAACTTACAGTAACACTTAAATTTGTTTCTTTTCATGTTCAATGCACTCCATTTTATATTTTTTTATTTTTTTAATAACATTTTTCTTTGGTTTAGGTATCTTATTATAATATTACATCGTTTGTGATTGTACTACAAGTGTGAAAATGCATAAAATTGTTTTCTTTTTCTATTTTCCTTTTAGATGTTAAGTAAATGCCAATGTTACTCCGTACTACCAATGTTCCCCCAATTTACGGTACTATATAAACATTCTACTACTTGTTGGTGGATTTCCAAATTATTTTATAGACTTTAAAAGTCCCTTTTCTAATCTTATTTCGTATATCACTTAATATTTTTATACTAAACTCACGTCAGTATATGTACCCCATGGATTTCCTTCTGAAAATGATTTATTATGCGCTATTAAAATTTGAACAATAAATTGTCCGCCATAAATAAAGAATTTTGATTTTTCTTACGGTAGATGTTAGTTGCTTTTAAATATAAGTATTTCTATTTATATAATAAATATTTATATTATAATTGTTCATATTTCAATAATTAGTTACTAATATTCAGACCCAGCAGAAAATGTTAGACTAATCAAGACGTATCATTAATGTAATGTTAATAAATAAATACGAGATATTCATTTAACTTGTAATTTATAAACTAACTCATAAATTACAGGAAATAAATGAATATGTATGTATATATATTTTTATATAACAACGATATTATAAAGTTCTAAGCATTAATTACTAAATATTGACAATAAAATTGATAGACTACGATGGTCAATCTTGGTCAAATGATTTTAGGAACGTTCTGTATACATATATTGACATATAACAAAATATATCAATCAAACTGTTTGGTAAATAAAATTTGATTCTTGGGAAAAGTTCTGCAAACGAAATATAAGAAAACCGAACAGGTGGAAGATAAAATACTTTCTAAATGCAAAGTGCAATGCTGCATGCACATACATATGTAGGAAATCATGAATTTCACGATAACACGCGACAAGACAAATGCAAATGCACAAAGTGATCCTCGCGGTTGCACGTACAAAACAATTTACACGAAGGAAGACACCATATTTTAACTTCTCTGTGACAGAATGATGTAAGAACGGTGTTGTTGGCCATACCACGTGTAGAGGGTCCCCGACTGTTAATTTACGTTATCGGATAGCATTGTCCAGCTGTAGATCGTGGACGGGCAAGGGTCGCGAGCCACACAAAGGGACATTTTCGTCGATCGATTGCTGGTAAATGCCGTATTCGAGTCTTATTGTTATCGAGATAATATCGCATGCCCATTTCAGTTCTTCTTCCGCTGGTCGAGGGCAACTTCCACGAGAGATCAACAGTTATCGCGGACCCCTTTCGTTTCAGTCCTATTCACCCGGGTTTCCCTGAGACAGGTATACCCTCACCTTCATCGTATTCGCCTGTCTCGGACGGCCTTTGTGAATTAAGCTTTTCGAACCCGATAATCCATGGCGATTGCACCTCAACGACTCATCATCTTCCATTTTTTTTCTGACTGCAACATAGCCATTTATAATGTGGGCTTATTTATGTATAACACAAAAGAGCCATGACACGCTGACTATCGCCGTTCGATGCTGTTCAGTACATCTCAACGCTTTTATGATACAGGTCGCGTTAGTTCAACATGACCAACAATTGTTTCCAGTAAATATAATTCTGAATCACACAGAAGATTTAGCTGAATTAAGCCAGTCATTCGGAGTAACTATTAATTGCAGTTCTGTCGCCGTTTCTCCGCTGTAATTTAGGGTGACCATTTTATACCTGAATTTCTTATTTTCCTTTTTTGCGCTTCTATCGTAAAGATGAGGTTGATATTTAACCATTTACTGCAATTATTTTCTGCTCAATAAATATTATATTGGTACCTATACTTTTAATCTCTTTCACTTCACCAACAAGCAGTCTGGACTCTGGGCAGCACAAATGGGCTAAGTTTTGCAGAACGCTACCAACCCTCAATGATCTGAAATTGAGTAAATTTAGTTGGACGATTTTAATTGTTAAAGAAAAGTAGTTTTATTTCTATTGGGTATATTTTATTTCTTGTTATTGTTTTACAATGTTCTTTAATGGGTTATTTAATAGTGAGTAATATAATTAATATTATTTTTAATTTTTTGCAAAATAAAGAAAATTCCATTTGTGATATACCTACAAAACACGTACAAAACAATATTCCATATTGCCTTACCATTTCCCTTTGCCCCGGTTTCGCCTCCTATAATATGTACTTTATTTCTCTATTACTTAGTTTCATCGATTGAAATTGTGCATATAATATCTACAAACTATTCCCATAGAAAAATAAGTTTCATATTTAACTAATTAGGTAAAATAAACTTCTTTTCAAATCGAAAATAAGGTTTAACTGTAGATAAATCGTTTGAAATTAGACTGTTGGAAAAACTATAAAGAAAAGAATAGTGAAAAATGCAGCTCACATCTTTATATTGCCAAGAAAATTCGAGGCCACGCCCAGCTAAACGTTCGAAAAATAATGTAATCGGACCATTGCCAGATGTTGTCTCATCCGATTTTCGTTTTTTTTCAGAAGTCTTCATAGTTATATAGATAAAAAAATGAAACCTATATATTTCGTCAAAAAATAATGCAAGAGCTTTCCTAAAGTAAAAATCAAACAATGTCTTAAAATGAGTATCACGAAAACGCTACATGAATATATATACTATGACTGGTTTCGTGATAATTATTTACATGAGATACACAATTCCTTCGTCTTTCAACACGAGAACAGTTTATACTTAATAGAAGCCTCTTCATGATCAAACAAAGCCTTAATCCTTTATTATAATGCATGCACTACATCCTGAATAAAAATTAGAATGGACATCGAATATACTATCACTGATGGCATTGGCAAATGTGAAAGATGAGAATACCTGTAACTTTAAAATATCTAATAAACCGAAGAACAAATATGGGTTTCATCAAAAAATGTAAAATCAGTATAAGTATATTAAAGTTCATCTCGGTTTGTCATGTCACCTTCAGTCTGTGCTTGCACAGCGATCAAAGTACAGCTTTCGTGCCCGACGTCTGACTCACACGAGAAAGGGAACAGTCCCTGGTGGTTACCTGATGGATCGAATAATCGCAAAGGAATCGCTCCCTACCATCCGGATAGCGTGTGGATGTACGCGTGTGCGGCTGGTCGATACTCGCGTCGTCGGCTGCTGGTAAGCTGCACATTTCCCTTCTGGCAGTTACGATACTGCTATCACGCCTTTGCCTTCACACGCCTGTTACTCCTCTTTCTCTCGGTATATTTCTAAACTTGCACTTTTCCACAGCTTGTTATTGTTTGCTCCCCGTTATTTCCTTCGCACGCTTCACGAAGGCTCACTCGGGCTTAATCACAGTCGATTCCATTCAAGGCATAGCACAAGTAGCATCGAACTTTGACTGGGGTGCTGAAATCCTATCTGGGTATTTCAAAGAATAAAAGGTTTTAGGTGCAGTAGAAATATGGAGACATGACATTTTTGATAATGAAGCACTTGCTTTTCATATGGTAATAATTTAAGATTACAGGAAGAACAATTCAAGTCCCAGTATCAAAAATGAAAAGAAATGTGAACGCATTATTTTTTTACGATTTAGAGTCTGTTTGTACCACAAAGTGTCTAATACGGAACGCTCGCCGGGTTCAACTCTGATTGTTTAATGAGGCTTTAAATATTGATAGGACTAGAAATAATATTGAAGCTACGACTACATATACAGTTTGAGCGGCAGACGGTTAATAATTTATGATATATTTAATGGTTTGACCTGCTTACCATCTGTAATTCGTTTATTTACGTATTGATTTATTTATGTGTTTTTTATTATTATTGTATTAGTTTAATATTTTTTAGTGTGGTCTTAATTATTTCATCTATAGTGTTGTTATAGAGTATATAGAGAATGGAATATATAAGTTCTGATAAAATTATTTGTCGATTGAAATATTTTATTTTTTATTTATTTTACCTTTATGTATGTTTAATAATTTTAAGGCCCGATATTTTAAGAATTTTATTAGGTTGAGATTGGTTAGGATTAATTTCTGATTGTTTAGTGATTTATTACTAAAGAGATATTTTGTATAATTCAGGTATATTAACTGTTTTATGTAATCCTGTGGGAGATATTGGGTTATTAATATTAATTTGTTTTTTGGTCATGAAATTTAATATTATATTTTTTGATATATATATATTATTATTTATTTTAGTAGTAATTTTTACGACCAGTGTGTAACGAATAATATCAATTGGGAGCGTAATGTGGCTGATAAGATGATTGACCTATTAGTCGAACCTTTTTTTTGGCGCAAGTATGAAGTTCCATACATATTTTTTTCATTGTTCATGTTTTCTTAAAAATTTATACCTAAATATCTGATTAATTGTATGGGCGCTTTAACTGTAATCGTTTAATAGATGTTCTAGTATTTTCCTTATCTTTAAAAACTTTTTTAAATGAAATGCTTTCGTAACTCGTGGTAGCTGCTCAAGATATATTTATTCATCTTTCATCTTTTATATTTTGTTCCCCACCTTATAATGTGAATCTTATTCTCCCATGTGAAACGAGTGGCGGATACAATCGTTAATATCACCGATATAAAACACCGATAAGACGCAATAGACTACTTCAGATTCAAGTAGCTTGCTAGCGAAGATGTACATATTGGAATCAATCAGAAAGTTCAGGTTCAAATACAGCAATAGACTGTCTGCCGACAGTCTTAACCATTGCTTTCCCTTTCAGAACCTGGGACATTGGCAAGTTCAATGGTACCAATAATGTGAGCATTTATTCATACATACATTCTATACACATCTATTCATTATTCGATACGAATATTCTTTCCTAGAGTTTCAATATTCACTGAAGATTGTAGTTATAGCCTAGCAAGTTAAAAAAAAACCTTGGTCTTAAAGGTTGTAATATTTCGACTTTCATACGTTGACTATTTTCTTCTTTTTTTGTGTTGAAAGTATTACTTAACTCCTTCAAAACATCAACCTCCCAACTCTCACTATTTTCAAATTACCAAGTGTCATAGTGTCGAAAAATCAAAAAAAGTGTATGAGACTACGAAAAAATATTCACACACATATATCATTATTTTGTAATGTTTCCACAATCTGTTTACTACTTAAAAATATGATATTTGCAGAAAGAAAAGCAAATAATCTGTTTATATTTTTTCATTAAAGGATTATGTGATTTCGATGCGATAGTAATACGTTTTAAACTAGAGAATGAAATATTTAAACTCTGATATTCGTCTATTCATTACTTACATGAACTAAGAGGTCGCCTGGCTTGCTCTTTCTATAAATCTGTATTTTGCAAGAGTTCGTTGAAATTACTTATCTACACATCTACTTAATATCTACTACTATATATCTAGGTACTTAAGGAAATCAACAAGCCAATGTGTATCGATACATCGTTCTGTCACTGTATATTGTATAAGAGTATCCATCTTTTATTCTGCTATAGACAGTTACTGAAAAACAGTAGAATGTAAGCCAATGTTTCAGAGCTTTATCACGTAATATCTAGAACACTATTTCTAAATTAAACTTGTACCGCGGAACTCTTGCAAACTCACTAAAATATGGCGAAACCAAAAATACAGTGAGCTGATGACGCCGCGCCGTTTCAAGTTTTGCAGTCAAGTGAATGTTTCTCGTTGAATGATTTACACATTTTTTTATTCAATAAATTTTATTGTAAGATATCTGTTGGCGGAGCCTTAAACTTCATACCGCAGAACCCCAGAATTCCGCGAACACCAATTGGGAAACGCTGATTTAGATACTGAGCCAGAACAGTGTTCCTCAACCTTTTTACACCTGCGGTCCGACGAAAATGGGAGAAATATTTCACGGACCGGCTAACGTCTAAGCCAGGAATAAAAACCAATGTAGATACTATTTTATTTATTAAACCTAATGTTACAAAATTACAATTTAAACTAATATAATTTTTTTTTAGGCAGGGAATTCTGCGGACTGCGGGGCCGGAAATGGGTGACCGGTGCTAGAAGACTGATTCAAGGTATTTCTCTTCTTCATGGTTTTCCTATTATTTTAATCGATATTTCCAAAAAGTTTTTTTATCATTATGTATATTTCTTCTCTTCTACATTTTGTTTCTTTTCCGTTACAGATTCTACGTTTTGGTGAGGAAGAGCAGTATGCAGAATATTTAGTAGCGAATATTTCTGCCACTAATACGAACATTGCTGGATAGTTCTATCCTTCAACGTTTTCTCTATATTGTTACTGTTACACTAAATGAAAATATCACTGTGAACTTGTAAACTGTGGTAAACTTGTAAATTTTTTTATAATGCACTCTGTACCTTTCGCATATCATTCCCTAAAACGGTTTTTAATTCTCCCCTCTGATTTAACCGCCAGCTTCGAGCCACGTTCGACAATATCGAATATCTACGCGAATATCTAACCAGCACCGCTGTTTCTTAAGCGACAGTGCCCTGTATGTCATTAATGTAGTCAGACAGATAACGTGGTATATACTCCGCTAACTAGATTCCGACAGCATGAACGCGATCAAGTTCGTTTTTACGGCTTACTTGCGCTTACAAGTCAATTCTTAACTTGCACGATTACATTCAGAGTGGGACGATTCACGCTTATGATACCTGACATTAATCCCTTTGTATTTTCTTTATTTATTTAATGGGCTAATTAACCAAATATCATTGTAAAATATTGCTTCATCTTCTTAAAGTTACAGTAAGAGAAAAAAATATCCTCATAGCTCACTCTCTCGATTTCAACCAGTTTCTCTATGAATCATTAAATGAAAAATTATGTGCATATATTCGAACCGTTTAAAATTTCAGGAAATATACAGGGTGAGTCACTTAAGACTCTGCTACCTGATTAACTTCTACATTTTTTGAGATAGATTGAAAACGTTTGAGATAAAAGTTGTCTGTTACTCAGGTGGAGGTACTTAAGAGTTTTAAAGATCACCTTAATTTTTTTAAATGGAACCTTGTATTTTTTAACACCTAGGATTGTATCCTCCTCAAGGGCTTTTCAATGACCATTAGGGTGGCCCTTATTTTCAGCATGCGATTTGTTTTGCTCTCACATCCTAGTATGGTTCCATTTCATACAAAAATAGTCCCTGAAAAAGGTTATTGCAATGGAATAACAGGAAAGGGTGCCGACCAGGCCTTCAAGTTTAGAATTTATCAATGGTTTGTATTTAAAGAATTTCTCAAAAAAGTCCTACCGAAATTTTGTTCAAATAATATTAAAAGAGTACTCAATTTTCTAGGGGATGAGAGCAAAGAAATACGAAAACAAAAATTCCACATGTATAAATAAGGGCCACCCGAATGACCATAGTCATTCAAAGTTATTCAGCTTTATTAATACAATGGTTGCAAAAGTAACCAATTAATTAATTTAGCAAAATTGGAAAAATTGTATGTTCATCAATTCGGCGAGTTCTTTATACTGGCTAATTTTCATTAAAAAAGATTGCATAGTTAAACAAATATTTAAAAAACATGAGGTTATTAGAGGTAGGTTGGATCGTTTCCTATGATTTTAAAAAAAATTGTACCCGTCATGAGATTCTTTCTAAAAAGAAAAGCAAATTTTCTATGTACCATATTTTCTCATCTCTATTAGTTTTCCAAAATAAATTTTCCATCCCCAACTTGGGGGTATTTTTTACCCCGAAAAACATGATTTGAGCAACTATAAAAAAAATACGTGTCTAATATTTTTTCAGGCCCCACACGTGTGCAGAGTTTGATCAAAATTTGAACGTACCAGTTGAGTGATGTTCCTTAGGAGTCAATGAAGTGCAAACTGATTTTCTGAGATCGCTTTGTTTTCAAAGCAAACAATCAGGGCCTCTCGCAAAATACTTTGGATACTTTGGATACTTTCCACAAAATATTGCCATGAAAATGTGCCAAAGCCGTATACAGAGTAGAAATAGCTCGGCGTGAAAGTACGCCAATGCCAGTCGGATGATTAAACCTAAATATTACTCTGCTGGTAAAATGTCACCTGTGTATAAAGGTCTAAGTAAAGGTCGATTTGATTACTCTGTTCATGACTGTTTCATGTAATAAATTTAATCTGTATACTTGACTCTAATTAATTTACATAAATCACGTTCCTGCGTCATGAAAAGAAAGACCGAATGTCATATACCCACCTAGGAAATTTTAATCTGACTCTTTCGCGTTTCGAATTTCCGTCTACTGGTTTGTTAGTACCTCGCTATATCCGGAGAGACCGTAGGGAGCATCGACGAATGGTAATTGCATTGCCATCAAGATGAACGAAGGGAAAACGGATGCAATCAATTATTCCTGTTTCTAAAGGGATAATTTCTGGCCACTATGGAAATTGATTGACACCTACATGTTGCATCTCGCATATTGTAGAAACCCATAGAACGTTATGTAATAAGTGATACATTCCTTTAAATAGAATGCATATCAAATTTAAATTCTATACCGTAAAACAAGAAATTGTTAAAAAAAATTGCATTCTTTTGTATATTTAACGTTCACCATGTGATGGACTAGATTCTTTCAAAATTCTGAAATCGCTAATTTCATATATTAGCCATACCTTTATGGATGTTTATATGAAAGGTAGTTTATACAATTGTATTGTAGCATTTACGTGTAAACACTGTTATACAAATTTCACTCAGAGATTCAAATTTCTGTTGATAGAGTTATTATGATAATGTTTCAACATCGTTTATGTTTCATTTTTTATCATCAAATATTTCGATTTCGATATCCATTTTACCATCAAACATACAGATTTGATATTTCTAAAAAAGCACAAAGTTTAATGTTTTTTGAGCTAGTATAACGTTTTGAAATGTTTGCTCCGAGGAGTATTGCTTCACTGTGAGCTTCCTATACTTTGCGATAGTTGGCAGCACATATTTATTGATCAATCCTGGCTGACTTGTGGTCCAGTGCGCGGATAAGTATACTTTGCGATACAATACATCATTACATAGGTACCTTCTACATTTCTGATTTATTTTTAATCAAGGAATTGCCACATAACCGAATGCATCTTCCGTCCTGACCCGCCCTCTATATGATTCATTAGAGTTTAGAGCAACACTTTATCTGACTATAATGCGTTCGATTATAAAAACATGTGGATAGCAGAAATATTTAATGTAAATGCAAAGAATGAAACTATAATATTATCATTCACCTAGTACTCTATCTTGCACCATTTGCGATACAGGATGATCCATATGACATAAGATTCGTGCATTATAATGGCTGCAAACATTATTCTGAATAAATACTTCTCTGAAAAATTAATTGTCACAAATTTCTTGAGTTTGAAGCTGCGGTCAGGAAGCACAAAATGAAAGTTTGTAACCGATTTTCTTCAGGTAAACTTTGAAATCAGCTTAATTTTTTTAAACGGGACTATTTTTCTTTTTGCTACTGAAACAATTAATTCATCCATATACGTATGCTACCTTCAAAATAATTGCGTCTTCTTCTTGCAAAGTTGTGACTCATTGAACGTGAAATTTTTTCGTTCAAGGTCAATTGAAGGTCGACATGCTTTTCAAATATGAATTTAATATGTCATTGGTTATAAATACAAGATAAAAAAAGTTGCGGCTTCATTACAAAAAAGTGAACGGCCATGATATCTACGTTAAGGAAACAACTGTAAAGGATTTCTTTGTTTCGTCTAACGAGCACTTTGGAATTAAACTAATTCATGTGGAAGAAATTATTCCAGACAGCAGTTTACGTGGCGATGACATATGGAACACTCTGTACATAACTCGGCCAGACTAAAAACATGCTAATACATTCGCAGGAATAGTAGCCACTTGCGTGTCCCGCATATGAAATTCATTTAAATTAGTACTAGTTCGGGTCAGAAGTGTTTCACGAAACATGAAAGTAAAACGTACAATACCATATAAATATTGAACGGCGTCGAGCATAGGTGTCAAACATTCATTCGATAGATTTAATCGTGTTAGATTAATTATGCATTTTCTTCAGAATCTATATCGCATGGCACGCCGTGTTAAATTAAGACCGCCACATTAGGAATTATCAGTAAGTGAAAATACGAATGGAGAGGAAACTTGGACATGATCATTGAAATGCTTTTGGTGCGTTAATCAAGCAATTAGATTAGACCTCACACAATTGTTAATTAAGCAATCAAAAGATCATTGAAGACCACTCATTCAAGAAATTCATTGCAAAAACGGCAGAACGGTTTCTATTGTGTACATAATTCTTAACTTTAGTGTTTAAATATGCCTAGAGCAACAAATGGTACAGCATGCAAATTAGTATGTAATTATTGGGGTACCCTTAAGTGGAAAGCTATAAAATTTAATTATTAGCAGGGAATGCGGCAGGTCAAGTTCTGTAAGATGACTTCAGTTACCAGTCACTCAATATTAATGTCTCAATACTTGATCATCTAAGTTCAAATCAAGAATCAAAGACCAAAATTTAAATTTACTCATCGCCACCGCACAAAATTCGCGCTATAGAGTACAGAGACGTCTGTCTTCGCCCACTTTTCTATCCCTTCTCTACGGATCCGCACTAGACACATCATTATAGTTCCATATACCTACAAATGTTACTGCTGCACGCGTACACATCCAAAATTCTTTTATGTACCTATAAAGTCTATATCTTAATTACAAAAAAATTTGGATCGTGGATATTAATGAAACTCATTTTAGATATTATGTTTTGCGAGTTTGAAAAGGGTTGCTTTTACATCGTAGCTGACTATAATCCAAGAATACTGGATTTAGTGATTATATCCCTACGAATATTAAGATTTGGTGACTCTATCCCCGAGAAAATTAAGATTTGGCGACTATAATCCCAAGAATATTAAAATTTTGTGACTATACCCCAAGAATATTATGATTAGGTGACTATACCGAGACTATGTTGGTAAAAACATTTGTAAACGGGATAGGAAATATGCTTTGAATTCAAATTTTAGACGTCAAATAGTGTCAAGGCCGGTTTCCAAAACTTATGGATAGTTACAAGCAATCGCACATTAGTAAAGATCAGAAAAATGAGTTATTTACAAACATTCATTGCGGAATTCTATTGAGCAGGTGAGCGAGTGGTTTGTTACTTTTTCAAGACAGGAGAATATCTATTTTCCAGTTCAATCTTTATCAGCGATAAAAATACATATTATACAATAACGTTAAACACTAAAAACAATTGATGGCGTCAGGTAAATTACTTTTATTTCTTTCAGAACCAGAATTCCATTCGAGGAAAGTTTTGATACGAGTTTACTGAAATATGGTAGACGTTATTCATTTTGAACTTTTACAACAGAGCCAGGCTATTATAACTGATACCTACAGTCGTCAAATGGAGAGCTTACATGCGGCATTGCTGAAAACACGACCATTAGTACTGAATGGTAAAAAAAATCCGTTATTATAACGTCTGGCCCCATACACCGAACGGCAGTATGTGTATACAAGAAATTAAACAGTAAAGTTGAGAACTGCTTTTACACCTGCCACCCCATGTTCGCAATAACCCACTTCTGTGCTCCGTTGCCTACAAAATGTTTTACCTGACAAATATTTTACAAATTCGAAATTGGTATAACATCAGTTTTTAAAATGAAAGTATTAAAATATAAAAATATTATCTGCTATATGGGTGGCAATAATTTTACACCATTTTTTCACCGTGTTTCTTTTTCAAAACCATTCCAATTATGTCTCAAACATTTTCCTGTATCATTGAAGATAATGCAGATATTTTTTTCGGTGTTCGTATGTTAGTAGTACACCCTGTAATGTTAGTTTGTAATTAATTGGTATTTATTACGTTTCTTTATAAATTTTTGACATATTTCCCACATTCTTCCTCATTGACTCCACATTAAGTGTCTTTATTACACTACGATGCAAAATAAGAATAAAAAAAAAAGAAATAGCTTAAAGGCGAGGATCAGTCGTAAGACTGTTGTGCAATATTGATGTAAAAAGCCTGAATAAAAGTCTGACGATTAGAGTTACCCAATTTCACGCGTTTTTCACAAATCATACATGTACACAATAAAAAATGCCACACCAGAAACCCAATGGCAAAAATAATACATAATGGCCATAACAATGCATAAATCTTCATACTATACATTAGAATGAATTATTACCACACATTTTATACTAATCATAAGTGATTAAAAATCCATTTTATCCGTTTTTATTAATTCTATATTTTTTAATTGCATGCACATCCAATCAAAATTCTCGGTTGCATACTCAATTACAGTTAATGTATACATATTAAATTGCAAATGTGAGAGTTGTATACGTTTATTTTTTCTTGTAAATAAAGGCATTGCGTTTCTACTGCGAATCAATTTAAAGATCGCTGTATACTCCGTTGAGACGAGTCGAGGATCGTCAATGGCGACCTTGGCCTCTGTGGTGGTTGGTTAGCACATAACGCAAGACATACATAAGAAAAGGGTAATGCCGGGCACGCGATCCGATGTGTATAAACCAACTGCAAGGAAATCGCTGCGACAAAATCCCTCGCCCGTTCCGCGTTCACGTTTTACAGCTATACAGCGTACATATCTATACAAGCCTACCAGGATTTATGCCCTTTTCAGTTCAGCCACGCGTTGCAATTTGCACTTACAGATCGCCGACGGGCAGTTAAACTCAACGACGACGTCTTTTTCGCCGGGAACTTTGTCGCGGGTGTGCACCGCGATGGCTGGCACGAATTCGCCGTAAGAGATCTACATCATCGACTAATCAACGTTGATATCTTACGCGAAAGTACCGTGCAATGTAGTACAAACATCACGGTACGATACCAGAGTTCTTTCCTTTAATTCTTTTTTTTTTTTGATGTTTTGTGCAATTGGCCTACCTATAACGAAAATCTTACTTTTTTGTTTAATCTGCGGTGTAGGTAGTTGCACATAAAGTATTTCATTTGATGAATTTGACGTGAATTTGTTAAAGAAAATATTGGATATAAAGTAGAGTGTAATTGTTCCTAATAAATGGACAAACGAATAATAAGAAAATTTTTCTGCTATACGCTTTGTCCTTTTCGTTTTCTCACAATATATTTAACTGTAATATGATGCGAAAAGTGTGTTCATGTTATGAAAATGATAGTAATATTTTTCAAATATTTTTGGCATGTTAGGTTTAGTTTGTGAGATTTGCCCTACAAGAAGAAAATCTTTCGCGATGAAAATGTTCAAAAAAATTCTGAGACAACATGCCAGATAGTATAAACTTAAGTTTTTGTTATATAAATTCCCGAAGACGGCGTTGAAAAACGGGCATTCTAAATTTTTGAATGGCACACAGTGTGTATTATAGTATGCTATTTATAATAAAAAATATTCAATAATGTGTTAGAATGTTTCTATGTTTCTCTTTGAAAATTCTATTTAAGGAAATTATTTTAAATTACAACCGTTTCTATGCAATCAAAAAGAACATAACAGGCAAAATTACTGGCCTGAACTCAAAGTATAAAAACTTTGGACCATCCACCCAATTGGTTACAAGATAAAATCAATATCTGCAAAATATAAATTAGATGCACAAATTTCCAATGTTTCTTGTTCACATTGTCATACAAAATTGACAAAACATCCGTACAAACATACTGCAATTGTGCATATGTTACTGTGTTTAAAAACTTAAGCGAATAAAGATATTATAAAAAGAGAGAAAAAAAGAAACTCCGATACGCGCAATCAAGTACTTATTAATATTAAGTCTTCGTTGGCAGAAATTTGAAATCAAGGTGAATAATTTATTTCTATATGAAATGGTAGAGGAGATTCCAAAATCAGTTTATTTTGTTTAAATGGAATACTATACATTTTTATATGTAGAATGACACTCGCTGGAAGTTGTAGTATATGGGGGCCAAGATTCATGGTGTGTAAGTCACTCGCATGATGTTTCGCGTTTACTGTTATAAAAAACTCTACGTATATATTGCAGTTGTAGTAACACGTCTAAAGGCTTAAAATACTACCATAATAAATATGTATATACTTAAATATAAGAACAAAACAATAGGATATTTTCTACCTCCTCTGATAACATTACATAGTTTTTTGTCATATATGCTTGAAATTCATCCAGACTTTACAAATGTAAATCCACAGATTGTTAAAATCCCAACTTTATACAGCATAAAATACCATTCAATTTTCTTTATAACATTTTTTGTATCTACTATGATTTTCAAGATATGCTGGAAAATAAGAGAACATTCATTAACCTTTAGGGGATGTTTTCACCCTGAAGAACCAAAAACGAGCACAAACGAAAAATTGTCTGATACTTCTATCGAGGTCCTCTACAGACCTGCACAGTTTCGCAAATCGTTTTCCTTTCGAGATGTTTCTGCGTGCCATATGGGATGAGTGGTCGAAACGTACCTATTGCATATATCTACAAATGGGACTTTCCCTCAGATGATTTTTTCCAGCAAAATGAGGCAATATTGCATAGTATCGGAAAAAGAGCAAAGTTCGTAGCTTTTTCTGGCCAGCTTACGTACACAACGTCACACGTTGAAGAAGCTTCGAATACCGTAAGTACACCGGCCTCAGCAGTAGCGTCACTTCCTAATCGCACGAATGGCTTCTAACCCATTTCACGAGGAAAGAAGCCAGGTCGAGCTTCTATCGGCTGTCCATCTGGTTGGCGTGTGACCTTTTGCATCCTTATGCACTCTGCTTGCGAATAACGAATGGAACGAACCTTGTGACTGATAGAGCGCCTGCTGCTCGTTTTACCCAATATCAGATAACAAGATACAGAAACTTACGAAATGGATAGACGCCCTTTAACCTATTGATTTTCAATTTCCATCTAATCTGCTAGCATGCCCACGGCATTTCTTTTTACGCCCCGTCATCGCTCCTTAACTTTCTGGTTTCACTTCTCCTGACCCGGTGTCGGACGTTATCGGTCTTGCTAGTTACATGCATTTTGCTTTTTCCCCCTTCATATTTGCAATTCTACTTCGTCTCTGGACGTTAGTTACGGTACGTCCGTTATCATAACATGCCGATCAGCTTGATTTTTTTTAAAACTTCTCAAATTACTTGCGCTCTATAATTTTAACAATCTGTTGGGATTTTAACGATCTGTTGATTTACATTTGTAAAGTCTGGATGAATTTCACGCATATATGACAAAAAATTATGAGGCAACACGAAAGTAATGTAGTAGCATACGAGACTGAAATAATTGTACATTGAGAAATCGTTAATAATGGTCGACATTCACAGAATTATGTATGTAGTGAAACATTTGTGGCTGCACGTTAGGATTTTGCTGGCTACATACATATGCCATTTGTGATTTGTATTTGAAAGAGCAAACGCTGATATTGAAACCAGTATGTTTCCAGGCGTGACTGTGGTGGGGTAGTATTGAAACTGTGTATCATGAAATAAAGCGCAAGGAATAAAAGGTTAGGCAAACTGAATGGCCACTGCCGCATTGCAATCGGCTGACGCGACGGCCGTTATATTCAATGTTACGTATATTTCAGATTGCAAATTAGTATCTCGAATTATCCACTAATTAATCGTACTTGTGAATCTTATCTGATAAGAGATGTACAAGCAATAAAAATGTGATATTTATGTAAATACTTAATCTGCAATTGGTTAATTACAATTCAGTTCACTCAAAGAATAATATGTACCTATGCTTTAAATTCCAGGGTTTGAAATGGTTCCGAAAATAATTGTTTCAAACAGTTATAGGGTATCCGGTAACGCATACAGTTGTTGACCCCTATACAATGATTGACACTCTTCCCCAAAAAGTAGGAAATATAATATAATGCTTTTTTTATATGATAAAATATAATTATATTCGGAAGAAAAATATCTGGGCCACTGAAATATAGATATATTTTATTATATAAAAGAAGGAATATATTATATTTCCTACTTTTTAGGGAAGAGTGTCAATCATTGTATAGGGGTCAATAACTGTATGCGTTACCCTATATCGGTTCTGGCTGACACAGTTATGAAGAACCGAAACCGATATCATAACTGTTTTAAACCCCTGTTAAATTCTGAATATTAAATCTCGTTTTACTTCTGTCGGATTGGTTTAACTTGATTAACTGATGTACCTATACAAAGTGCGAGATTACTGGTAGATTTAAATAGGCGCCTGGAATGGAGCAGAAACGAAACCGATAAGTAAACGAAAAGAACGAAATACTTTCCCGGAACAAAAACAGAAACGAAACGAAATTCTTCATCCTATTACAGGAGTGAAAACGATATAATCGAAATACAAATTTCGCTTAATAACGTTATTATTTTATTTCCGATGCATACTTTATGTTAAAAAATTTAAATTGAGCGCGCCCATTATTTTCACCAGGAAGCTATTTGTGCCTGAATATGAACTGTTGATACATTCTGTGATTCCGGATGTTTATTTTGTATAATCTATTTCTTTTTATGTAGTTTATATTGTTCGAGTCTTTCTATATAATTTATCATTAAATATGTGTGTTCTTGATTATTCTTTCTTGTCGGAACATGTGTGTACGTATCTAATATGGAACATACCGAGTAACATAGATGAAGTTGATAATGATGATGACGACGATGATGTGGAATGCTTAGTTTGCGATTGTAATTATAAAAAGTATTATAAAGAGTTTTCAGTGGGCACTCGAAGAATGTGGGGCTTCCGACGTATTATTTACGTCCCCAACGTGTAGAAAACGCAGAAAACAGGAGTAAATTCCAAAAATCATGTATATTTATTTATTTGATTTCTACATTGTTGTAGAGCGTAAAAAACAAATTCAAACATCTATAAACATGTATATTAACGATATACGACAATAGAGAAAAACGAGTTACAAAAATAAAGCATTTTCAAATTCGATGCGGCACGGTTTTCCAGTCTCCAATCGATTTCAAATTTGCAGACATTATTCTTTCTTCCAATGGCACAATTCCATGGCGTGTCCCCGCCAAAAATGATAAAATTATTTTTCGCAAGAGTAACTATACCCTATACTAATAGCAATAATGCTGTAAATTACACCTGACAGAGTTTATTTGCGACCTTACATTGACATGTAACATTTACGTCTTTTTTTATAAACGCTGCATGTTCCCAAATTCTTATACTTGCGTTTTCGATCGCCCTGTATAAGATTTTCTCGCCAATCAATTCATCCACGTATATTCAGTTTATATAAGAGTGACACTACTTAGTTCAAAGTTCATCTTGTTTCATGAAAATATGCAATGACTTTTGGAATACCCTGCAGTTCAGCACATCGTCATCCTCCGGGAGAGTTCGACCACCGGGAGAGTCCGCCCAGTGTGGATATTTTAAGACTGGTGCAAGATAGGGTACTGTGTGTCATTGACACAGAAGAAATGAATGAGAAAAGAAATGCGCTTGTTGATCTTGCATTGACCATTGTCACAAATCCATATTTAAATTATAGGAAACACTTAAGATTTTATGCGAGTCTGAAAGTTTTTGGACCAAGTTACAGTGCTGGTGATATTTGAAATACAGGTAAGTTTATTTACACTATTCCGATATTGGGGGATATATTATGCATAAAACTACAGTGTCACCCCAACAATACATATGTATTCGTTTTTAAATTATTTTGACAAGATGGTTGATCACTTTCTTGATTATGGGATAGTCCGACCACATGTGTTTTTCTTACTGTAACCCCATCTTCAAATTCACGGAGCGAAAATTCCATTCTACAAGATAGTGATATTTCGTTAAAAGACTGGGAGGAAAACGAATGCGTGGGGTGCGGAGAAAACTATTTCGTTAGGTCGTTTCCACCGAGACATTTTCCTGTTTTACGCAAAATCCTTTCCACATTTCGAAATGTTTTTTGGGAAGGTTAATTCCGGTTTGGATATCCTTGCCTGTACGTTATTGTTGTTTTGGAAGAGATCTTCGTACATTCAACGAAAATTAGGTAATTCGCGACTCAAAATAGGTTGGGAAACTGGGTTATACATACATTATACCTGTTGAATTCGTCTTCGTGCCTTCTACAATATTTGGTTAAACCGTTGTAACGTTCCACTTTAAAAAATGAAGACGCCCCTGATCTTTTAAAAGAAAATAATTTTCAATTCTATTTTTTATTCCGATTTATTCTTCGTTTGTATACTATGTTTTGGTAATAACTTTTTTACCGCATTATCGAAAATATTTAAAAAATATGCAGGCCGTGACGCTGGACACATTGCACATGGAAAATATCAAAGGCCATCAATATTCGCGGAACGAAAAAACCTGTACCAAAGGTTGCATAAATCACAATACTTTTCAACTCAACGGTTTTTCATTTAATTCATATACGGTATTCCAAAACATTTCGAAAAATGACGAAAAATTAGACAATGTCTTGAAATTTTTATTATTGTATCAGAGATAGGGGTAAATTGGAAATAATTTGATGGAAAAAATATTTTTATTAATGGTTTTGCTGTAGAGCTTTTCTTATCTAAATAACCGGAAATATTTTTAAGAGAATCTCTGTAGCCGATAATATTCATGAGTTATAAATGTGAAAAAAGTTAAACTCTCGAATATTCTACTACCATGTGCATATGTGTACAGGTTGATTGTAAAATATTCTGCAGCAGTGTTTTCCATTTATAAAATAAAAAAAGGTTTTATACGGTTTTGAAGTATAAAAACTGACATTACGGTCCAGCACTAGTAATACATAATAATAGTATTCGTTCGTTTCAAATAAGCTGACATAACATTTTGTATTGACATGCCATGGTGACATTGTATTATATAAATCAGGAGTCTTTTATATATTATAAAAGATTATAGTCATTTTAAAACGCTATTTTTTCCTATTTTCTAGGAAAGGAATCATTTAAATATCTTCAACCATTAAAAAATTATAACCTTTTCTGTATTTTGCAAAGTGAGTATTTCCACCTCTCCCTGCGTATTTCCACGAAGATAGAATAGAAAATGAATGTCACGTACCTACTGATTACCCTTCAATAGAACTACGAAACCTACAAAAGTACATAGTAGAAAATCCACCCTTGGTTAATGTCATACGTAAATTGACTATAGTCCTTTCTTTAATCAAGAAGAATACCTATTTCAATAAGATCCTACACAAAAGGCGTCTTTACTACATTACCAAGGAAGAAATTTTATTCTCCATTTCATTTCATATACATTTATACATATAGTGTATAAATGTGCTTTTAAACTCGTTTGTCCGCCAAAGTAATTGCAAGGACACTGCAGTATTATTTAAATCGTTGCCGTATTTCATACAAAAATAACAATTCACAATTTCTATGTGAAAGTCATTAGACTATTGACCGAGAAATTATAAAAATAATATCTAGTTACAGGTGATCAGAGTATTTATAATACAAATTTAATAGGTAAGTATATTCTCTATAATAAGCGTAATCATATGATTCATTCAATATTCGACAGCCACTGCAACATCTATGTCTACCAGTATGTACAGAAAGGAATATAACAGATAGATATACATATAGTCTGAGAACGTACCTATACCTGTGTAAGGGATGTGCCTTGACCTCTCGCTTCAGTGACGTTATCCTTATGACGCATGCGGACTGAAACGTCATCGGAGGTTTATTCTGAGAGCATTGCTCTACTAATGGAAGTTACCTTAAGATTCGCGGCTAATCCTATGATCGCGTGCTTACTATTGTATCTTGCGGTTGACCACTAGATTCTTAACTGGGCCATTTCCACAAAATAATCAGAGAAATCATAAATTATTCCATTTAAATTATATTTTAATAAAAGAATGCTTAAGTAATCTATCAATATTCATCACATTATAATAATGTTTTTAGTTTTTGAACGCGCTTTTATCAAAAGATGAGTTTGGGACCTATTATTCATAAATGTAGTATGCTTTCATTCTAATATGTTCTCATCAGAAACTTTCATGTATTTTCATCAAAAGGAAATGTTGACGGATGTAAACATAAGAACCAATTCCTTTACCAAATGTCTTCTTTCAAATAATTCAAAATGCCACAGAATAACGGGAGATATTTCTCAAAATAGTGTTAACAAGTGATTTGGTAGTACCTATTGGTATAAAAATTACCAATATTTATTTTTGCTGTTGTGGTTTTTCGATCATGGAAATTAACGACGACACATTCATGTTTCATAAGCAAATCTACAAATCGATAATAAAGCCCATCTGGACACATGGAATACCACTATGGGGTATTGTGGCGAAAAGCCACCTAGCCAAACCTGAGGCCCAACAATGTATTACCCTACATATGTACAATCATGAACGCTCCATGGTATGTCCGGAATGAAGAATTAAGGAAGAACCTAAACATCCCTACGATACAATAAGAAATAACTAAGACAGCTAACAACTACAAAGGAAGAATTGAAGCACACATAAATGCGTTAGCCAAAGATATATACCACTAATACATTCCGCGAAGACTCAAAAGAATCGATCGATAGATCTTTTCGATAAAGATAGTGTCTGAATGGAGACATCATCTGCGTGCTATTGTATACAAATATAACATTTTATCTGATCTCCAAACTGGCAAATTGTAAAAAATATGAGGGAGATATAAAAAAAAAGTATTTCATAAAGACTGATAGATACCATTCATTATTAAAGTCTAGGTCATTAATATTGATATAAACTGACATGCATCAGTATAACAGTAGGATTTAGAACGTCGTTGATCTTCTTGCTATGCGAATATCAAAGATCAATGCAGTTATTTCACTTATAGTTGCGTCTCAAATATATTATCTTAACCGGTTAACTGGTAATGTATTATATATGATCAAACAAAAAATCTGGCCAATTCTGCCAATTCTGTATCATATATGATCAAATGGAATAACTTTGTGATTCACTTAATTTTTCGACGTGACAGTTAACCGGTTAATTTAGATTGCTAAACATGACGTATCAGATATGAATAGTTACAAATATTCCAGTGTTAACGTGGAAGCTCAGAATAATTCGTGTATTAGTAGCGGATCTCCATTTATCGATCGTAATGACAGCTAAGTTGATTATACCTATTTCAGCAGTAACGGACTTCGTGATTTATTAAGGCTAAGTATAACTGTAGGTTAAATTTACCCTGCAAGACTGTTGAAATATCCAACGTACCAGCCCACCAATTTGCCTTCTATCAAGATGAATAAGCACCAACAATAAGTTTATACTATACTACGGCAATTCGCGTAATCAGTTTGCAGAACTTTTTTATAGTAAGGACTGGCAGATATGGATACTAATTGAAGCTCAAATTATTGCGCGCATAATTTTATTCCAGTATTTATTTATTTGTTAAATTTGTGGAGGTTGGAGGAGTTTCTCCTGGTATATTGCACATTTTGTAACAAGTGCCGATTAAAAAGTTTGTACTATTTTACATGTAGAATCTGATGCAGTAAATGTAATATTTCTTTTTATTTAATTTGTATGAATATTTTATTAGGCAAAATTATAGCCATATTTTATTATACCAGAGAATTGCGTTGTCAAATTTTTATAAAAAATGTCATTTTACGCATTGGCTGACTCGAATAGCTGTTTCTACTTCTGCAGTTAAATTTTCTATCACGCTTCTTCTTACAGCCAGAATTGGGCATTATTCGACTAATCTTTAAATAAAAATTTATTCGACTAATGCCTAAGTCTGCTTAAAGCTAGCCGAAGCTATTGTCAAACTACATATTGCGATAAATCAGTACGAAGTGTATAATATGAAATCATTGCCAGATCACGATACGATCGTCAAATCCCCGTTATTTTATTCGATTTAGCAACCACTTTTTGCTTTACACCCTTTGTTGTCACATTCTTTAAGTCATATTACTCACCTCATATTGATATCTTATAAAAAGTAGATAGAGAACAGTGTTGGGTAGTTGTGGAATTTAGAGTGGAAAAAGATGTAGCTGCAAAAGTAGGAACCATTTGAGTTACACAACGCGTAAAACAAACTTCCCCTAAATTTGACGCGGAACTTCGTGGCACGGAGTTCTGCCCAGTTCATAATACACGATATCACTGGATTTGTCTCTACCAAGTTTGAATCTACCTTGAATTTGTACTAACAAAATATTTGTTTAAATTATTCTGTTTAAAATAAAATGCCGTGATGAAATAATAACTCGAAGATATATATAACACATAGTTGACTTAAAATTGAGAAATTCAAAATATATTGAAGTTCTTGGCCTGAAATGTGCGCTGAATTAAGACGGATTTACATATCAGTTCCGTGACGGTTTAGTGCCATCAGTGTCAGTGATAAAACATGCCGTTTTCGTGTTTGGCAATGGAGCATTCACGCTTGTCCGTATCAGGTACTGACCCTGACACAAAGAGACCACTGACAGTGACCCGTCACGGAACTGACAACTGTGAACCCGCTTTTAATGAAAACGCTTCTTGCATATGGTAACGCCCACGCATATCCAACCTAAATTCGAATACTATTTTTCTTGAAAAATGGAATTTTTTTAAAGCTAAACATATTTCTTATTTTAATCCTCAGTTGATGTAAAATATTGGAAATCCTAAGAGATCTTAAGTTTTATTTTCCTTTCGAAAAGTTGAAAATAATGTTCCACCCATAGGAAGTTTTCTTTATGAATTTCGAACGGTGTGGATCGTGGTATTCCCATCACTCACTGCCACTGAACGACCATGTTCCTCTTATCGAACGCCCATGCAAAATGCGGAAGACTTTTTCTCTGAGTCATTCCCCAGTTTAGACGATGAACTTTACTGATTAGTAGAACCGATACTAGGTTTGGTAAGACTTGATTAATTATGAGACACAATGCTCGCATTACACACACATTTCTCTAATCCCACTCATCATATTTTAGCGCTGATAACATACATATCAAAGATTAGTAAGGTAGTTATTAGGGCGTCAAAGATAAGGAAAGTCATTGTAGTTATGGATAACATTCCTGGACTGAACGAAATAATTACGCATTATGAGACAAACGCCACTATCATGTTAAACAGAAATAGTATTTTTCCACTTATAAATGCAATGGAACATATTAAGTTTCAATAAAATAATACGGTTCAAATAGGTTTATATTAATAATAAAATAATGCCTCTTCACTTTGCATTGAACCTAATTTATTTTCATACGAAGATAACGAATCTTATGTACTATACTATTTTCATACGACTTCTTAACTTATAGCATTTAACATGGTGTTGCAAAAATGAGCTTCGAGTCGCGGCTCAAACCCTAAAGGCTCGAAGCTTGTAGCCTTGAAAGCTCGAGCCTTTAAAGCTCGAGTCTTCAAGCTCGAAGGCTCGAACCTCGTAGCAGTCGTAGCTATGACAGCTAGCTCGAATCGTATAAATTGTATGTAGTGAAGTGATGTACAATTGGTGGAACCATCAAATATTATATCAAGGACTTGGAGTTACCTTCATTACTATTAAACACAAAAGCCTCCATCTTCGTGGAGGAACAATCCAGCTTCGAGAGCTCGAGCTTCATATGATGTTAGCCTTAAAGCCTGAATCTTTAAGGTTAAGGTTTAAAGCTTTGAAGACTCGAGCTTTATACAACACTAAATTTAAACATGCTTGTGTCATGCCTAATGTTTAAAAATTACTATTACATTACGAATCTGAAATTATTATTCTTATATTATATTACGTTCAGTCATTTTCACATGTGCTTTTATTAGTTCTTGCACTATAAATGTAGTTTTATCCATCTCTGATTTTATTTTTATTAGAAAAATATAGAAATTTAAAAATATGGATTTTTAAATTTCTATATTTTATTTTTTACGTTCCGATATACATATTGGACAAATAAAATTTATTTCGGTTGTTCGGCACATTTCGTAACCTCACCTGTAACAAACATTACATCGAAACCATTGTTCTCTGATAGACGGTATTAAGAACACCCATTCTACTAAAAGAGAAACACTATTTTCATCATTAATTAAGTATTTCTAGGAGATATTCTTGCATTCACGGAATTATTAGACTTGCCTTCTCCGAATGGGATGTAAAATTGTGACAGTCCAATAAATTTTTACACTATTAAGAAATACTTTTCTTTCTTTAATTGTTAATCACATCACGCTGCAATTACAGTATGTCTTCCTACATATGTTTAGGTACTAATTGAGTGCATAACCGATAAATTTTGGTGCTTACTTTGCGAGATATAGCGGGTGGTGATATTAGAAACAGTGGCGACATTAGGTACAGTCAACCTAACTAGGAAATTTGTATATTATCTTTTAATGGCATTAAAAAAGTTTGTTAATAATAAGAGTATTGGTAGAAATCCTGAAAAGATTCTCGTTGTGCCGCCTGCAAAAGAAAAAAAAAGAGCATAAGTGATTTAATGCCAGTTGATACATTATATGTATTCATAATTAAAAAATATTAATTTTCATACTAGACAAAATTACTTCTTTGTCTTCATTATACAGGCCTAACTCGATAATATCACAAGACAAGAAATGAGTAAAATAATATTTCTACTTATTTAAGTGGTTACATAACATTATGTTTCTGTGTAATAATTGGTTTTACGTATTGTGGCATACTATATTGAATAATTTAAAATATTAATTTCTTCCAACTTCCTGTCGGAAAGCTTCTTTTAAATAAATTTGCAAATTCTTGAATGATGAGGTAAATACCGATTAATTAAGTAGATAATAATAACGTGACCAAGGCATTTCCTATCAGTCTCCAACTAAAAATGCACTATTTTACACTGTCATACATTGAGTTTTATATGTGTCAATGATTATGAAAGTGGTGTAAGTAAAAAAAACTCAAAATTGAGATTCTCAAAATTGAAAAATTTTCTTATTTTATGTCATATTGAGTTATACTTCAATATTATGAAATAATTGTTGCGAAATATTTGTCGAATAAGCAATGGCATGATAGTGCCACTAATACGCCTAAACGCAACAGTCTATATACCTATCTCGAAAAAAAATATACATGACTTAGACCACTTTCATAATCACCAGGCACATATTATATCACATATCTGCCAGCAGTAATAAAATTCGTGGCAATATAGACAGCAACTGCAAAACGACATTTCTTAGGACCATCATCGTTCCGTGTCCCTTTTTCTGGGAAAAGTTCCGTTTCAGATGGGTTATGTCGCCTTGTAGATACGCTTTATCAGCATTTGCAATCGTAAAAGTTGCAACGCAACTTGAGGGGCGGCATGCGAGCGTCGCGTCGTAATTGCAAGAACATTACAACCTTGCCGCATAGGAACTCCACGCGCGATCCAAAAAACTACTCGTTAAAGTTTCGACCCCTTGTTTCTCTTGCATCGTCGGAAATCAAATGCAAGGAAACCTCTCGATCGGTCACGAGTCAAGGTTACTTACTATTAACCGAAGGTTGAATGGTCGAGCGTATTCTGCACACAGTATCATTTACTCGAACATAATTCCAGTCGCATGCGCATTTGCCATTCTTACAGACTACTTGGCTTTCGTTGGAATCCAGATAACATTCCCCGTGATTCTCGCAGCTCATGCCCAGAACTAAAAGAACCAAATTCATTTTAATATTTTTATCAGCTTACACGCAAAGTGCTATAGCGAACTTCAATGGCACGTAATGTAACGGATTTTAATTGACTGACATTTGTCGAAATAAGGGATCAAACTTTAGGTGCATAGTGTGCTGAATATAATGATAAAGAAAGTAAGCTACGTGGAAGAAAATGTATTTTTCTTTAAGTTGACATAAGAATTTTTTATTTTTTTTTGTTCCAATCACTTTAGGCACTGGGTGCCAGCTGACAAGGTCCTACCAAACATGGCGGTAGAAAATGTTGCATTACTCCGCTATTTTAAAGCTTTATATAATAAATTATGTATGAAAATAAAGTGAAAACATTGCCTATCATCTCCCAAAAAGATCCCAATATCTCACTGAAAAATTGCCTTAGCAAACAAATCTTAAATTTACCCATTCTTTTTGGCCTACAAAGTGTACCCCCTTAAGATCTTCTAGTAGTTTAATGTTATTTCGTTTTCTCCTTCATCAATCAAAATATATTTCATGCACGCTATGAAAAGTTTTAACAATTCTTGAAATAATAATTTCAAGGTAAACTTTGTTGGCATATGACATATGTCGTGACAGGTTTAATTATATGTTGTGTCAGAAATTTAAGGAATACACAAAAACCGATTTGGTGATGAACGAATATCTGAATATACAGAGTGATTTATAAATGCATGTCATTACTTCAGGGGGTGAATCTACACACGTAAGTAAAACCGTTATATGAACCTTAGTTTTCGAGTTATGGATGATTAAAGAAAATGTTTCATGTGCCCGCCTCGTGCCTCAACACACGCTACTGCACGTCTTAGTACGACTTGACCTTATCTAATGTTTACAAACACTATCCATTGATATGAAATAGACAAATCTCCGAGCAGTCATTGCGTTATTCTCGCGTGTTATTATTTTCGAGCGCGTGCGTAACTCTCAAGCCTCAAAGAGAGTTTTTTTTTAGGTGTCCCCTCCTGATTATCTTGGTTTTTGGATATGTTTTAGAGAACCGAAAAATAAGTATACGTGCTTTTTTTATATCGGCCCGTTTTTTTATTTAGGAGGTTAAACCACCCCTTAAAGTTATAAGATTTTCAGATGTCCGCATCCGATTATTTTGGCTTTTGGATAAATTGTTGTAACTATTCTCTGATTGTTCTCTGACTTTAGAGAACAGAAAAATAAATAATCCTTCGTGTCTTTTTATTTAGGCCCGTTTGCATGAAGGAGTGAAACCACCACTCAAGTTCATAAGAGGAGGTATAAAAGTTCCTATGGTTAGATTAAAGGATATTATAAAATTGTTGCTGTGTGGATGATCTTCTTGTCGTCAATCATTTTTGTACCTCTTCTAATGAATTTTGAGGAGAGGTTTCACCCCTTAAACATGCATATGTTTATATGATGTTGTTTTTTTATATTTGAGTATAAATTTACCCCCTGAAGTATTGACATACATTTATGAATCACCCTGTATATGTTAATGTATATAACGTATAATTATATTGTATTACTGAGTATCCAAAGTACAAAAAGATTTTAAACATTTTATAATATAATAGTATTCTCACCTTTACGTTTATAACACTTGTCGAACTTATTATGATAGCCTTCACTACAAGCACAAGTTTTATTTGTGGTCAAATTATCAGCACTTATACAAATTGCATCTGCCACGACCGCAGAACACTGAACATCTTTTTCACATGGTTCGCCAAAAGACACGACTGAAAAAGCATTAATCACACATATCATTTTATTCCTACAATATTATGTGTGTGCATTGTGCAACAATTGAATGCACACCGTAAAGTATAAAACAAAATTCATTTTGTATAAACTTGCGTACAATTTATTACACTAACACATTCAAGTTAATGTAATAAAAAGTAACTTCCTTTAAAAATTTAGATTTTGCGAAGGCAAAAAGTACGTTATCTGGCATATTAGGAACATTATTTATATATAAATTAAAATTAACATTGTCAACATTAAACAGTCCAAAAATCATAGTTATAGTATGCGACGACTGTGGGAAGGATCCTGCTATCATAAACATATTACCTAAACATTAATAGATCATTACAAATGTAGGTCAAGTGATAGTAATAACGTAACCATCTTTTGTTTCACCAATGAAACGGTTCTAGGGATGAAAACATCCTCTCAAAGAAATTCTGATTATTCATATTACTATCGTGAATATCTCTGAAACCGTAAAAGATATCGAAAATAAGTTTTATTCAAAGTTTTATGTTTAATGATATCCTACAATGTGGTGATAAAGACTTTTCGTAAGAAATTAGTTTTTTTTCAAGATTTATCCCCACCACCCTGTTTTGGAAAATTTTTGATCACCATATTGTAAAATATAAGACACCGTAACACTTTCAATTAAACTTTTCAATGATATGTTTTACAATTTCGCAGATATTTACGATAATATCAAAATTCTAAATTCCATTTAGGGGGTGTACTCATCGCTAGGAACATTTTATTGCTGAAACAAAGAAGGGTTGCATTATTGCCCCACTTGAATTATATTTCTGCAAAGTATCAACATTTTTTGAGTTTCGAGCTGCCGAACATCCCTTACATTTTAGATGTTGATAACTACCATATACTATTCTAACTAGACACAAGATTTCGTTCAAAAAATCGAATCGCGAGAATTGTCTTTTATTTTTTATAATGTGATTCTATATTGCTTATAGTGGTACGGTAATAATTCTTACCTGGTACGCATAAACCAAATGATGCAGCAACATATGTCTCCTTGCAAATGCAACGATGTGCCTTACATTGCGAGTTTTCGGGTGTGCACTCAGCATGGCTGGTACAATTGGAATTAATACCTTTAATAATGAAAATGTGAATTGTATTTCTGACTCTCTATCATTAGAGTAATAATATAACAGTCTTTTGTGAAAATAGGGAATTTAAATCATACAACCTTGACTACATTGGCCCTCCGATTCGTAATAACTATCTTTGCAAACACAAATGTCATTTACACAAATTGCATTTTGTGTAGCACAATCAGTGACTACTTCGCATGGCATTCCAAGATCTGCAATTAAATTCAACATTTTAAAGTATATAATGAAGAAATATCCACACCTCTGGATCGGAGGATATTTATAAAAGGAACTTGTTGCAAAATTGTTAATAACCTTAAAAATTTATGTTAATTTTTTTCTATGTAAAAGGAACCATATGTCGCAAAAGTACCGTTTCATAAAAAAAAATTGATAAAGTTTTGGCGTGAATGAAGTAATCATGTAATTGATGAAACCATGTTTCACGTTTTTGAGAATATGGTGCGTTTGCGACATATGGTTCATGTTACACTTTTTCTCCTTTCAGCGAGCAAAATGTGTTGATGCAAACAGAAAAAATTAACATTAATTTTCAATATTACAAACAATTTTGCAGCGTTCTTTTTACCAATCACCACCCCAATTCACTCCTGAAAGTAGTGACCATCACTTTTTTAACATCCTGTACGTACTGAAAAGTGATGTAGTATTAGTAACTGATGATCTTTCATCGGAAAATGTTCATATACGGAGAACACTTTTAACTTACAGTTCGAAGGGTATTTGTAGTTTGTGAATAATGACATCAGAAGCTTTATTTAGAAAGTAGAGATATCGGCATGTAAACTATTAAATATTTAGACGTAGTAGGTCTGTACGTAGAACTAGGTCTGTATCTACGTATGAACACGACGAATGATTATTCACTTTACTCCACATACAGGGTGTTTTGACTTTGTTTGAACGCAGGTTGGAAAATTAACCCTTTTAGTTAGCAGTTGTTTCGAATGATAGCAAGGCAAGGGATTTGCCATCTTTGTTCAAAACATACGGAGTGAAAACGAAGTATTAATTCACATATTCTAACTTCGATGTTTACAAAAGATCTTCTACGTATTCCCCTTCCTTCTCCACGCACAGTCGACATCTATGAGTTGCGAATTCATAAAAAAATCTGATCTGACCTTATCTCGCTTTTTCCACTTACTCAAGTGAAACTAGTAGTAATGCGTCTCATAAAATTACGACATTATAACACAACTGAAATTCGTAATTATGAATTGAATTAAATATAACTGGTAATGTAGTAATATAATTTCTTGTTTTTACTTTGTACAGAAGTAATAAATAAATAGAAGCAGGCAAATAACTTTCATCACCAAAACCGAAAATCTCTTCTAATGTTAACAGACTTGACTTTTCGTTCCATGTTATATAGACATTCCCTACTTACTTAATTCAGTGAGTACTCTTTACCCTGTATACACGAACAAAATTAAACCAAACTTTCTGAATGGTAATATTATAGTGAGTAGTAGAGGTGTGCGAGAACCCAAAAATGTCGGGTCGAGTCGGGTCGAGAATTTTTCTCGGGATCGGGACTGGTTCCCACGGATTTCGGGAATCCCAACATTCACGGGATTTGTGTTATTAGGACTGACTAATGTTTGTACTTCGGAAAATCGACAATGTCTCTACACTTTTACCCACGATGTGCTGAATGTGTGATGTCGTATTCATTAAACGGGTCCTTGGAATTTTCAGGAATCCCGACCCGTCCCAACCTCGACTTCTCGACATTTTCGGATTCTCGTACACCTCTAGCGAAGAACTACTACAATGAAAGGAATATACAAAATTCTAGCAGTACAAATACAATGATTCCCAACCTGTGGGTCGCGAAGAGCTTTCCAGGCCGTCGCCACGGGTAAGTATGTGTTGTTGTCTTTTTAATATTATTAAGTTAGAATTAAATTCTGAAACATCTATTTTTAATGTGTTTTATTTACCTAATTAAATTTACCTTATCTTATATAGGGGGGGGGGGGGGCGCGGTCGCAGGTTATTTCAATATTATAAAAGGGGATCGCGATTAAAAAAAGATTTGAAAACACTGTTCTAGCAGATATATAATTGCATTTCATTTACCTGCTGCATTTTTCACGCACACAGTGCCATTAGAATTTGGATGACTTCCATTCGGACAGGAACATTTATTTTGTATGCAAGGTAACGTACTATTCATACCATCAACGTAACAATCTATGTCTTGTTGACATTCTTCCTTCAGACCTCTCTTTGTCCAACAAAACAATTCAGTTTCGTTAAATCGAGATTTCTCGTTACAAGCACACCCCTTTTTGCCTTCCGACTGTTTACAAATAGCATCTGGCCCAAGAATGCTGCAGTGTCTATCCACGGAACAATCTCGGCCATAATTCATTCTGGCTGCATATGTGCAAAAAATCAACTTTTAGAATTACGTGTTTGTCAAAGAATACGGTAATGAT
This sequence comes from Andrena dorsata, assembly GCA_929108735.1. Taxonomy (NCBI): domain Eukaryota; kingdom Metazoa; phylum Arthropoda; class Insecta; order Hymenoptera; family Andrenidae; genus Andrena; species Andrena dorsata. Next base: position 56,532,085 of record OV815489.1, read on the forward strand.
ATATATCTTTATTAATGCGTCATATACCTCTTTCACATTTTCGGTTGTTCACAGTTATAGTGTACCCCGTTTCGCAAGTCCATATACCATTTCGACATTCTGAATATACGATAGTATTATTATCTGTGATTTGGCACGCTTCTCCGAGCTCTGAAATAATATTTACCTATGTTAGGATATACTTTCTTATTTTCTACAAAAAAAACTGATAGCATTACAGGAATACAGGAACCTTATATTTATAATATTTCTAAAAACTGATACGAATGGGAATAAGTGTTATTTTGCAATTTTGCTGATGAAATTAAATAAAAAAGTGTAGTGTGATATTTTTATATTAGTATTAATTTCGCAAACTCTCCTTCTGCATAGAGTTAGTCGAATGCTATCACCTTATCAACGACAATTAATGTTCAATTCAATTTAACATCTTCTGTTCATGAACGTAATCCGTATCAATAGCAAAGTCATACTTCCTCCTTAGAGGTCGCCCACTAAGGCCACTCCATGTTTATATGCTCTAAGCCTTCTAATTTCAAAAACATCGTCTAGACAATTTTTGTTCGATTAAGCGAATGGGCTAGCCGAAAGCACGCAATTTTTATATAACCCATTTCTCTTTAAAGGCAATAATATCGGCTTAAATATTTTTCTTCTCTATTTGAAATTACAAGTGGCTGTTAGGTCGACCAGCAGTTCTGATGCATGTTGAATATTGTCGTAAATGAACAAACAAATTTGACTTACCCGGGACACATGTTCTGTTTCCTTCCATGAAATGTGCACGTTTACAAATACATGTTCCTGAAGGCCCGCATAATGCATTGCTTAAAATTGTACAATCTCTGTCCGTTTTGCAATTAATGGCACTGGAATTGTCTATTGAAAAATTATATTAATGTTAGTAAACATTTCATATGTATAAGGTATAATACATAATAGTACAGGACACGTTTACAAACCTTTTTCAAGTGTATAACTTTCAAGCAGATCATTGATACTGTATGACTCTGGCACACGTTTATCTTTTGAGACAGTGCATTTAAAACCATCGCATTGCGCATTGCTGTTAAATGTACAATCATTATTTATCGTACATGCGTCCCCAATTTCTATGTAACACCAATAGTAAAATCATATAACGTAATTATTTAACGTCAAACTATCGCTAAGTACATCATAATTATTATTGACAATATTATGGTAACAGTGGATATGTTATAGTGCATGACAAGGATGTGTCCTTTCTACCTTGTTCCTTAAGGAAAGAAGCCTGTATAAACGGCTTACATTTATATAAATGTTAGGAATTTTTTGCACAGATACCAATGCGCTAATTCTTTCGGAATTATAAGGGTACTTTATTTATCATTATAAAAAGTAAAAAAATTGTGACAGTAAAATTATAATAAATACAAAAGAAATAGAGCAGTATCTGGAATAAGTATTTTTTCAATTTATGTGCCAATTGTAAGAATATGAAACACAAATGGTGTAAAAAAATTGCATATTTTAAAAATGACGGAATTTCAAACATTTTCGCCAAAAATTCGCGTTTTCTTTGCTTAAAAACCATAGTTAAAATTAATAAGTTGGTTAAACCTTGTGGTTCATATTCTGAGGAATATTATAAACTAAAAGTGTGCAAAATTTGAAGTTGTTTGGTGAAATAGTTTTTGAGTTATCCCCGGCGCCACTTTTGAAAATGTGGTTTCGAGAAAAACGCTTTTAAATTGCGATTTCGGTGCGCTCGACGCTCGAAGACGCGCTGACTCACCAGACTATATTATCAGTACGAAGTTGAATTTCGACCTATAACTTTGAAAATATATTTTTGAAATGTTTAGAAGCGATTTATGGAAAAAATTTTGTTTCTATTTTTCGTTCCATTTATACGGTCTTCTCCCTTAATATTCAAGACGTACAATAAAAATACGTGAATCGGCATTATTGAATACAGTAAATTATGATTCTAATTTCTAATATGGATGTATTATGAATACATTAGGTCTTGATGATCAGACAAAATGAGAAAATCCTTACTCATTCCTTTTGGGCGACAAGTTCTATATTCTCGTTGGTAAAACCCGGGGCTACATTTACATGTTCCGTTATTGCAAAATGCTGCCTTGTAATCGGCATATACATAACAATCATCGTCCTTATAACAACGTTTATGTAATCCTGTAAGAGCGTACTTTATGAACACCTTAAAATATCATTTCAGTTGTCTTCTAAAGTGCATGATGTACCTGTATATGAATTACACCTCCCATGCATGTAATAATATCCCTCGACACATTCACAAGCATTGTTTACGCAAGTGCCACCACTGTACAAATATCTGGAGCACTGTATCGATTCTTCACAATTTTCACCATATCTAGCAACTATACCATGACAAAAACAAAATTGAATACGCTACTTCGATTTAATATTTTTTAATATCTCATATTTTCCAGTAAACGTTCAGTCGTAATGGAATATGTTAGGTGAGCTATATACCTCTAATGCATGACGTCATATTTCCATTGTAAATATAGCCAGCAGTGCATTGACATGTGCTATTAATGCAAATACTATTAATTACAGTACAATCTAAATTAGAATTGCATTTCCAATCAATAATTTCCTTTGTATATTCTTCCTCCACGTCAACACCATCATTTTGTGGTTTGTTAACAACCATAGATCCTAAAACTAATTACAAAAGTAAGGATTAAATGGGATATCAATTTTGCTACCACTATGTATTATATACTTATATATATATAAGTACCATTTCTAAAATATTGAAAATTATAATTAGTTCGTGCTATGTTTCATTGAATGAAGTACACCGTAAAGAAACAACGAGACAAAGTAAAAGAATTAAACTTTTCAAATTTATTTCATTTTTTAAGTGTACTAAGCGTATTCATTAATATATTTAAACTTATAACTGGGCAGAAGGGTACACTGTTTCTTTAGTATGGAACTTCTACTGTTTTACTTACTCGAAGTGACGTAAAGCGTATTACATACAATATACGAAATTATAATAAAAAAATTTCATAATAAAAATCGTGATGTACATTTTTTTTTAGTTTTCGAGCAAGTAAAATTATTATATGCGAAGAATGACCACTAACTATAGTTACTAACTATAGTTATATATACTAACTATAGTGATGATCAGAAGCTACAGGTTTTACAAGTTTAATTTATATTAAGGACACCTGTATCGTAGAGATGAGAGTTAGAAAGCACTTGACATGATCATGCGGCATGGCATGTATGTACCTATAACTAATTCCACAATTAGATGGAGTTCCGAATTTTATAGAAAAGAATGACAGAAAAATTGCATTTATAAAAAGTTCATGAGTGACGTCACAAAATAACAGTGATTAAAAATTTGTACAACGACTTACCAACGTAGAGAGAACACTGCAAACATAATAAGAGATGAAATAAGGCATCCGGAACGCGCACCATGTTTCTCACATCTGTTTCTAATCGAAGCCTCAAAACTTGTGAAGCGATTCTACAACTTTTATCAAGACAGCCATATCTGATGGAAATCGCACACCTGCATCGCTATCGACACGGTTATCAAATTGCCTGGAAAAAGAATTTTGTTATAATCATTGAATTTTGCGCCTACTAATCGTGAGACAAGGAAAACTGCTTTACAATACTTATATTTTCAGATAAAATGATAGCGCATCACGTGCGATTTTTTTCATTTCAGCGCGCTAAAAAGTCTTAAATATAATAGACTTTCTTATCTAATATCTTGTTAGTATGTGTAAAACAATGTGGCAAAGTCATTTCTAGAAACAATAAAGTTTATTACAAACACTGAAAATTATATAAAATGAGTGAGACAAATTATTACCACACTATGAATTCATAATAATAATAATAATAATAGCAATAATAATGATAATATTAACAATAGTAATAATAATAATAAGAAAAAGAATAATAGTAAGAATAAGAATATGAAGAATAATAACAACAACAATAATAATAATAATAATAATAATGATAATGGTAATGATAATGATAATGATAATGATGATAATAATTCTTTATTGCATCACTAGACATTACGAATAATAACAAGAAGATAAAAAAACAAATACATATAAGAAAACAAGAAATGTAACGAAAGCGAACATCAATTAGGTATATTGTACGTCCATTACTCGGCAGAATATTTCTTGTATAATTTGTATAATTTCTTTAACTTTTTTTACCTAAGTTCTATCTATTTCTCGGTCAGTTGATCTCTTAAACCCTACAGATTGTGAAATGATCATCCATCTGTGTAAACACTTCTGCCTAATCAGGCAGAATTCGTTCGTAATGTTCTCTATGTTGTTCAAAGCAGGTGAACATGCTCGGTTATTTTCGACAAATAGTCTTCGATGAAAAGACATGTTGCACAACAGCAGTATTGCCTTCTTAAAAATATAATTTTTTATGTGACCATTTATTCATTTTTCTATCAATATCGTGTATTTTTCACTATTCATATAGTTAGATAGAAATTCCTATCTTTTTTCCATGGCAAGCAATTTCGGTCTATATCGTTACGTGGCCACCATCCATGTGACTATTTAAAAAAATTTTTGCTCCGTAATATTTTCCAATATTGGCGTAAAACTATGGACGTTTCTAGTGCCAGTGATAAGTAACGCTGCAGCGAAGCGTCATTCTATTTAGCAGATAGCAGCATGTTCTGTCTGTTTGTTCCGCTTTGCGTAAACGAAAGTAATATTTGTAACAGATGCACTAGAAGCTTCCATAGCTTTGCGACAATGTCAGAGAATATTATTTTGTGCAAAACTTGCTCGTCACTGTTTTCAGCACGTTGCAATAGTTTTCACCGATTTCTTACTTGTAGCCCTTAAGTGTACCAGGCAGTCGTTTTTGTAAAAAATGAAGCATTTCTTTTTCAATCAAGTACAAAGAAATATATTGACACTTGTTCTTTGACACAAAGTTTATTAACATCACAAGCTTTATAAAAACACGCTACAGATGGATCATTAAAGAGGCTTTTTAAAAATGTTCATTTTGTTCTGTAGTGATAAGTCAAAAACAGAGGTCCAAATCAATTCAAATAAAATCTGAGCATGTACATAAAATGTGCAGTTTCGGTCTGAACCTAAATTGACGTTAATAAAAACTCTTATAGGTACTTTATGAAAAGAAATTAAAACGTCGTCTTTGTCTACCGAAAAACTCATTTTTTTCAAAAATCGTCATTTCGTAGCTGTTATTTTTATAATTTTGTTTCTTTTATAGGTTCAGTGTAAGACCAGAGGTACAGTAGATCCTCGCTGAGGGCTTGGTTTGACCTACACGATGAAGACTTTTCGCCATCACACCACTTCTGCCTCACTCTTGCCCAGCGAAGGCGAGAGCGACTGAGAAGGAATGGAAGCGAGCGAGGAACGGTACGAGACAGAGAACGCGTTGATATTTTGTCGCGCACTTTTGAAAGCGTACCATTTCAGCAATTACCCCCTTCAACAAAAAACAAGTGAGAAACGATCGCTCGGAATTAGCACTCCCTTAACGGTGAAGGCTCAACGCTGCTCCCGAGCAGCGAGCCCTCAGCGAAGAAGTATTGTATTCTGAAGTGGAATTTAGAAGCAGGTTTGCTGAATTTCGTTTCATTTCGCTAAAATCGCTACAAAACAAAAGAAACTTTTTTAAAAAGCCTCTTTAATGATACTCAGATTTTTTAAAGCTTATGATGTTAATACCGGAACATTGTGTCAAAGAACAAGTCTTGGCTTCAATTTATTTATTTGTAATTAATTAAAAAGAAATGCTTTATTTTAGACAAAAACGACTCCCCAAAGGCGGGAACGTACTATTGAAACGCCACGCTGCCCGACGCGTCCACATATGTAACACGTAGGTTTGTCGGTTTGAAAACCGGGTTTAAAAACCATTTTTCTACAAATTTGTAAAAATCGGAAACCGGGTTTTAAATGAAACAAACCTGTTTTATATGCTAGAATTAATATTTAAAAATGAATTAATTATTTAATTAAAAACGTTAACATTTTGAATTGAAATGGCCTTGAACACAAGCATATTGTAGTAGGTAACAGTTTACTCTAAAACTAATCTTCATCAGTCCATATTTTCGGAGGGAAAATACTAAATGAAATAAAGTACTAAATGAATTCCATAAATATTAAACAAGCTGAAAATGTTTCAAATAAGTTCGGGATATTTATTTTCTATTTTAATTATATTTTTTGCGAAAATTCGAAAACCGGTTTTTCGGGAATAGTCGAATTTGAACATCGTTTTTTTTCAAAAATTGGTTTTGGTATAAACCCAGTAAGTAGTAACATGTGATCACACCCGACGCGACGAAACATCTGAAGCTTATTTATGTGGCGTGGATGCGTGAACATTCTTTGGACCGGACCGGTTGGACCGGGTGGCGTGTGAGCGCGTCGCAATATTGGTAGGTACATGATATAATCAACTATATTCAGTATTAAGGAAACTGTCAGGCCGGAAGGCTGCCTGCAACCGTGAACGTAATGGTCGTGATATGTTTTGGTAGCTTTTTTTATAATTTTACGCTCGAGTATTTTGAGTCTATACTGCATTAAACCTATACTACCCAACAAAGCATAATTTTTTCGTAGTTTCGTTACTTAATTCTAAATAAAATCATGAGATCACTTTGCATATATACATGTTCCTATTTTGTTTTATTTGAAGCTTCTGAACTTCTTTTCATTTGGGGTAATTACGAACAGCTTGAATGGGGCTATTACAGACGATGGCATTTACCCTTTTCTCTTAACATTTCGAAGTTTTTTATGTATCCAGTGCCCCGGAATTATATTAGGAAGAATAGGTCCATATTCGTTGAAAGATCTTGAGATACCCGTGAAAGAGGTTTGAGATTAACGATTTTCTATCCGTCAGGTAGCAAATAAATGTACAATCGTACGAGCAACCAAAAATCGATCAAAAAAGAAGAAAGACTGATTCAGACCTACAGTATGGAAAAACCAGTGTTTAGTAAAGATCAACATCTTTGCGGATATATCGGACATACAATATTAGACGAAAGTATATGAAATTTGACATACTTGAATATCTATGTCTTACGCATAGTAAATCTAGTTGTGAAGAACTTGAACGACAATTGTAGTCTTATTTTTACTCTTAGAAAGGAATTCTTCACTTTACAAATGCATTTTCAAGCATTATTTGCCAAACTTTTGCCAGTGAAAATGCCCTGAATTTACAATTTTCTCAAGTTAAAATTCATTTCTTTAAAACGGTGTAGTGAAAATAATTGAAACTCGGCAGAGATTTTCATCTATCCATAAGGTGAATGTCCCAATTTCTGCTCATGTCTCCATTTCTGATCATTTCGTATTTTTCTTATTATTATATGCGTTACGTTTGTACTATAGTTGCAACAAAATAATTCTAAATTATTTAAACATTTACGCGAGGGTTGCACGAGCTTGGGGCAATACATACATCGCTATTTTTCAGGAGCAGAAATACGGACATTTAGAGCATGATATATTTAATTACAAATTACTAATGTAGCGAGGGGAAAGGCTATTGATTTCGGCGGCCGCGGATAGCAACGATTGGGTATAAAATAGAGGACCGCAAAGACAAATTCCTTCTTCGCTGTTTCGAGAGAGAAGACGAGGTACACACACGGCCACTCTCGGACAGCTTAGGGACTCCGGCAGGAGAGTTCGACGATAATACCTGGACGCCTACTGGTCGAGAGAGTACAGAGCATCTCTTTAGAATTAGAGAGGAGAGTACGGGATAATATGCCTGGACGCCTGATCGATATGGAGAGTTCGGCGACAATACCTGGACGCCAATCGAACGGGAGAGTACAGAGTAACTCCTGGACGCCTCATTAGATTAAAATCATGTGCCATATGCACCTCGCCCATTAGAAACAATTAGAATTGTATTCACTCAGCGAGACGCAATGTCTGTGATTTACGAAATTTGTAGCCCCTTCCTTCCAACCACATCATGTATTCCCTCCTAATCCAAATAAATATTGTCTGTCCAGAAATATTCCATTTCCCTTACGAAATCCCGAGGCTACACTAATAGTTAAACATCTTGAAATATCTTTCTTACATAGTTTTTGAATTGGTTGATTTATTATTAACCCTCGGTTGTCACACTGGGTCAAATTGATCCTGCGTTTTTTTAAGCAAAAAACCATTTTGTCGAAACACTCGAAACTCTTATTGCTTCAAATTTTTTTTTATGCATGCTGACACTTTAAATATCAACTTTCAACGATGGGCATATATTCTACAATGTTGAAACGTTATCTCAGAATTTTTGAGACTTCATTTAACAAATAGTTTTTAAATAACAACTGATTGAAAATTGACAGGGTCAAGTTGACCCAGTGTGACAACGACGTTCGAAAAAGTAGATGTGACAACCGAGGGTTAAATAATTAATCAAATACTCTGCAAATTTTGATCACAAACATATTTTTTACACCTTCTTTATGACGAGTAACCTGTTAAATGAGCAGAAATTGGGACATTCACCTTATATTACATGTAAAAAAAAATTAAAAACATTGGTACCATTTCTTCAATATTTTTTCAGCTGTTTTATCTATCAAGACCGTCTCTTTCCATAAGATTACGTGTAATATCAGTGAAAATTAAAATTGTTATAACTCAGCAATCATTTAGTGAATACGTTTAAAATTTTTGCAGCACATCGGGAAGATTAAAAGGAACAATCTCACAAATTTTTATCAACTTGGTACTACTTTGAAGATAGGTCCGATACATCCTTAAGCAGCCGATCGTATTTTCCCCGGTAGGTACGAGTAATTCCGGATAGAACGTTTGGTCTTTCTTTCAAATAAAGACTTGTATATTAAAGTATATATGAATGTTGCCTTTGTAGACAATTAACCAAAGTTCAATTATCTATAAAGTAAATCAGTAAAAAATTAGAGTCAATACTTTTATTTCAATTTAACTTCTCCCTTAAGTGTTCGTAATTCCCCTACTCTCCTGTACTAATCCTTATCTATTGTTTAACTCCGACTTTCTCAGAAAACGTGGATTATACTAACCACCAAAACGCTACGTAATTGTAAACACTATGTCATCCCTCGCATCCCTGCTACCCGTCGTCATCATAGCTAATGCGTTATCTAACCAAAGTTTTGCACTTCTGCACTTCTGCCCTCTCTTGCCCTCACATGCATTACTATTCCGAAAGCCACCAGTGTCAGTCACAGAGTCCAGTTTAAAACAGTAGAACCTCGAATATTCTTCATTTAGTGTAATAAAACAGTAGTTCGAATTATCCTTGTGTCCATTACAGCCCTTTATTAATTCGTCGCTTAATCGTACATTGTAAATTAGCTTTATACTTTTCATATTACTATTTTTCTTCTATTGTCTGCATAGAACTCCTATAGCTGCATATTTCATCAATTATTTTGTTACATACTTAGAATTAAGACTCGAAAATTTAGAGAATGTATAACAATTAACAAGAGGGATAGGTTTCTTTGTTGACAACCAGCATGAAATAATCATGTATGACCTATACGAGATATAAGTCGACCCGTGGACATCTTCCTTGTAGCGTGAAACTTGTGGTAGGGGAATAAGTTTCATCGTAAACGCGATCTTTTCCTCCTAATTTGTACTTTTGCGTTTACCATATGATGGCCTTTCATTCTGAAGAGCTAGTTTGTAACTGATTGTCCATCATGAAGGAGCCGTGGCGCAGCAGTAAAGGTAAAACTTCCTTCTCTGCTTCGGACACTACATTTCACTACATCACATTGCAATAAATTTAAATAAATTTTCTTCATTTTCATAGCTCGCTGGAGCAGTCATTTCCCGCGACTTTAAAAATTAAAATTCAATTAATGCGACTGAATACGTAAATACATTCTAACTAAAGCGTTAGTTCTTTAACTTGCATTTAAGTGAAAATACATGTTGGTGTAATGTTTAAAAAAGGAAGAAGAATTGTAAAAATTATTAATTTAAGTTTCGTTAAAATTCTCAATTTGAACTTACGTAAATGTCAGTTGAATTTGTATATCATGTCAACAGAAACACAAAGTGAGTCAGAAAAGTGAATATTTTTAAACAATTGAGAAAGAAAAATATATTCTTCGTCCTAATGTTGGATTGTATGAGTGTACTATATTATAAATGCATCTTCTTTAATTTTCAATATGTTTCAATACTTTTAAAGGTAAAAACTTCAGTAATGTATGCAGAATTACATAAAAAACAAATTGAATTTTACGTTAATGGTTTTTTCTTTAAAACACTGATTGCATTTCATTAAAAACCGTTAAAAAATGTGCGACATTCCTCTAACCACCACTTTCGACCATACTTTCATTAAACTGTTTCGCTGATATACACTGTCTCTGTGTAGACAAGCTTATAGCTGTTGAAGAAGGAACATCTCGCAGTGAGGAACACGAATGCACAAATCCTGCAGGAAGAAATGATGTCTGCAAACAAGCCATACAGTGTGTAAAGTTGTTTTTGTATTTGGGATTGTTGATGATCGTCGGATGGGCTTGTTATTCAATATGGCAGCCTTATCACGCCCAGTCAATGGAGGTCAAGGTTACGAGCATTATTCGAGACCTGGAATCGCAAAAACTACTTTCACTCGAAGAACAACCAAAACACGAAATAAGTACCATTGCAACTACACCATTTTACGAATCTGAGGACTCGAAAGAACAGGATGCAGTGGCCTATTCTTTTATGCCGGTGATTGTTGATTATCCAACATAATATATTTGTGCTGAATTTGTTACACTTCCGCTGCTGTAACCCTATATAATTATTTTGTGTCTAGTTTTGATTCTTAGGATTTCAACAGCTTTATTATAATTTGTAAGCGTATATACATAGCCCAGCCCATAGTGAATGATTTTGAACAGAATTTATTTTTATTGTTACAAAAAGACGTGTGAATTTCGGAACATCGTATCTATTTATTTGTAGCTCTTGAAAATAGTGTCCACTATTTTCTTACGCTTTTCCATTCTTCGAAACCATTCATTCATCATTAAGTATATTCGCGCCAAACTCGGAAAATATGTCTTGATTTGATGTTTGCGATAAATGACAATAAGAATTCTATAATTTTACAGAATACCGAGTCTTCGCTTGACTGGCCAACTTCTACTGATTATCCCGATTGGCCAGACCCAATGATTTTCCCTTTTTTTCCGCCATCATTTTCCAGTATGAAAGTGGATGAAAGTGAAAAAGAACCCGAGAGTTCAGAAAGCTCAGAGGGATGGTTCGACATAAGCGAAGAGTCGCACCAGTTGAAAGAAGACGAAAAAGTTCTCTTAGAAAATTATATGCTTTTATCGTTGTTCGTACAAAATTCCGTAAGAATTTCGGAAGCTTTGAAAGATTCCAAGGAGGTAGTTGATCCTAAATTCCAGCTCAAATTGGAGAGTTTTGGTCCATTAGGACGGGAGAACAATTCGGGTCCACTAGAATTGGAGGATTCGAGTCGATTAGAATTGGATAATTCGGGACCATTACAATGGTTCCCTTTGGGTCGATTCGAATTTCAAAAGGAAATTGGCAGCGACCTGAAAGACTCAGAAGAAAAAACAATTTCCACGGAAGCTGATGATAACTATGAGAGTGCTACTTTGAATATTTTAAAAAATACTCATGAAATTGTTCCTGAAGATAGCACTGAACCGGAGCAAGAAGAAACATTGATCAAGTCTAACGAGCAAATGCATCAATCGATAGACTCCGAAGTTGTGGATTGGCTTGCTCGAATTGCTTTTGGAGAAGGTAAAAATGAAGAGGAGCAATCGTTGTTAGAAAAAAGTACCGTAAGAAATGCAGAAGCTTCGGAAGATTCCACGGAGGAAGTTGATCATAATTTCAAACTCACTTCAGAGGATTTGAGTCGATCAGAAATAGATAATTCGGGTCCATTCGACTGGGTCGCTTGGGATCGATTCCTATCTCAAAAGGAAATTGGCAGCGAGCTGGACGACTCAGAAGAAAAACCAATTTCCACGCAAGTTGATGATAACTATGAGAGTACTACTTTGAATATTTTAAAAAATGCTCATGAAATTGTTCCGGAAGATAGCACTGAACTGGAGCAAGAAGAAACATTGATCAAGTCTAACGATCAAATGCACCAATTGAAAAAATCCGAAGTTGTGGCTTGGCCTGCTCGAATTGTTTTCGGAGGAGTTAAACATGAAGAGGAGCAATCGTTGTTAGAAAAAAGTACCGTAAGTAATGCGGAAGCTTCGGAAGATTCCACGGAGGAAGTTGATCATAATTTCGAACTCACTTCAGAGGATTTGAGTCGATCAGAAATTGATAATTCGGGTCCATTCGACTGGGTCGCTTGGGGTCGATTCCTATCTCAAAAGGAAATTGGCAGCGAGCTGGACGACTCAGAAGAAAAACCAATTTCCACGCAAGTTGATGATAACTATGAGAGTGCTACTTTGAATATTTTAAAAAATGCTCATGAAATTGTTCCTGAAGATAGCACCGAACCGGAGCAAGAAGAAACATTGATCAAGTCTAACGAGCAAATGCATCAATCGGTAGACTCCGCAGTTGAGGATTCGTTTGATCAAAGTGCTTCCGAAGATCGCAAACATGAAGAGGAGCAAGCTACAGATGAAACTGAAGCTGAAATAGAGGATGAACCAGTCACAGACGGATTTTCATTGGGAAATGAGAGTGACGAAGAACCTAAATCGGATAATTATTACTGGAGAAGATACAAAATGCTTCTAACCTTTACGCGTGCTGCTTGCAGTGATATAAGTTCATATCCTTGGTATGTGCAGATGTACAATTATAATTATAAGATTATTAAAACGTTGAGGGAGAATTTTGCAAATGATTTTTCGTTATTGTTCCAGGGACCAGTATGACCTTGATGATTATAATTATGATAGTTATGAGAGTTACGAACAAGATATATGTAAAGTATATATAAAGAAATTCTGTGAACATGCGAAACGGAAAGTAACATTTGATGGTTGCTTCCAATATACCATGTTTATGCTAAGGAGTGATTCACTTACACATTCCAATTGAATATACGTATGTACCTATTCGTACAGTGTCGGACGAAAGTATTGGAACACCCTTTAAAGCAGAATAACTTCTTTAAAATTGGTCCAAACGACTTGAGATTTTTCCAGAAGCTGGAAGGAATTAGTTTACTAGGTGACGTGCGTCGCCGTTTTGAAAAAAAAATTGCAATTAGTCGGAGTAGCGAAGAAAATAATGGAGGCCGCTTTTCCAACTTCTTTATCTGAGCCTGTAATTAAAATTTAAAAATACCGTTTGTAGATTTAAGTAAATTGTACATATGCTGAAAATCTCATCGAAATCGGTTGATTTGCAGAAACAACCGAGACGCATCGAAATATGTAAAGTTTTTATGTTTATTACATTTATAGGGCCAAAGCTGTGATTTCTGCAACTTTTAACTGTTTGTAGCGCATAGCTATGTTAACCTATTTCAATGAAATTTTCAGCATGTATACAACATACTTAAATCTACAAACAGAATTTTTAAATTGTCATTACATGCTTAGATATAAAAGTAAAAAAACGACCTTCCCTATGTTCTTCGCTATTCCGACCAAATGCAATTTCTTCCAAAACGACGAAACAGCTCAGCTGGTAAACTAATCCTTCTAGGTTCTTAAGAACTTTTAAAGGGTATCCCAATACTTTTGTCCAACACTGGATGCCTACGCAAATTTTTAGGATCATGTACATACATGTAAATCATACAACGGATACTCCATTGCAATATGTGCTAACTTATGCATTCAAAACATGCCTTACTCTAAAATCATAAAATGGAAACCTTTGTATCTATTGATTCATGTCTCTTTTGTCAGTATAAGCAAGTTATAATTGTAAAAGGGGGGCTATTATACATTAAATTATTAGATACATAAAATAGCTGATAATTGATGGATTTTCATTAATATCTAAGAAATTGTGTTGTAAAATTAGTATTATTTATAAATCGAAATATCGGAGGGATTCGTTTTTATTGGCATTAGAAAGTAAATAATCTGTATATTTAAGGGACCCTACCCTGAATGAATTAATAAACCATATTCAATGTTTCAGGGCTATCTGGAGATTTTGTTGCCATCTATAGTATCAGCAAATGAGTTTGCCTTCCAACATTGATAAACAAATAAATTTGAATATTTAACGTTTTGAAGAAATAATAGTAAATAATTGAAAGGTAATATACAAATGTGAAAGCATAGTTCACGACTGGGTGTGCATAGTTGTACTGTATTAGGTATGCAAAAGTCGGCCGTACATTTAAGGCCCCTACCGCTCAAAGTGTTAATACAATAATAAAAGCTTCAAAGTAACAAACAATTACTGTAGCCCGATAGCATTCGTGAAAGAAAGATTGTATCAGCACAAAAGATTACAGAAGTTGTTATTCGGTGTCAATAACTCATGGAGAAGATTTTAAAAAATTTTATTTTGATTGGCTACATTGATTCACATTGATTAGTTTCACAAGCGAAAAGTTTTGACTATCATGACTCCTTCCACATAGTTTCTGCATTACGCCAAGTACAAAAATGTACATCTTACACGCATGGCTGAGGTCAAAGAATTATTAAAACAAATGAATTGCAAATTAATTATTACGTACCTGTCTAAAGTGAAAAATACCAAGTGCAAGAAAGGAGATATAACGATACTTTACGTTTTATGTACCTACTTTGTAATTTAAATAATATTTATTATTTGTGTATAATTTGTATTGTACTATGACCATATTGTGTCCCAGCCACAAAGAAAAATCTTTAAACTCGATCTAATCTTATTTAACTTCTGCTCCATTGTTTCGTGTATTTATGATTACAAAAATCACTCCCAAAGTTTACCACTGTTTGACAAAATCCTGTCACAGTTTAATTAATGCATCATTCACGCTGCTGCGCATGAGCCTTGAACTTATTTATGCTAATATGTAACGATTTACACAAGAGTTAGTCTGATAACGTTTCCATACGTCGGCTAATAGGCAATTACAATTGGTTGGTCAGCGATTACGAACTGGTGAAGTAGGTCAGTCTTACCGCGTTTTCGAAAGAGATCCTTATCAAATAACGCACATAACCCTTACAACTTTTTTTTATGGTATGCTATAAATTGAAATACTTTTACTCGGCGAGCAAATGTAGTATTCTACGTTAGCATTCTCTGTAACACTAATTGTCACAGACCTAACTCGACGGTGCGTTGTTTAACACTTCATTTATTATAACGCTTTAATTTTCTAAAAGTTCTAGATACGAGATTTGACAAGAATTTTCTTAACGCGTTAAGGGTATTTGAGTTTAATGCATTAGCTGTGAAAGTAATAAATTTCTGAAAATAGTCTGCCCATAGATACTTATGACTATTGGATATTGATGGGTCCAAAAGTATCGTGTAAAGGACAATTCTCAATACAAATAAAAAAATTTGAGTCTGCCTTATCGTACCTAAGCGTTACATCTGTATATTATAAACACGTGGAAAACATTCGACAAAACGACTTGATAGGACAAAAGAAGCCGTAAGATGTCCATTTTCAGCTGTAATCATAGTTGAGTGTGCTTTTATGATACTTATTTGGTGCACACATCGCAATACAACACTGAAAATTCTTGTTCGTTAATGACTTCTTGCTATTTTTATAAGTTCCAAAGGTTAAGATATTCTGCTTTAGGTCAGTTAAAACACGATATGCGATACTCAAGTAACGTGCGTCCTGACACGAATTTCATTAATTTAAACATATCGTTGAATGGATTCCAAAATTGTAGAAAATTTACAGAGCTTTTGTTCCAGTTAGTTGATATTATTATTTTTTTTATATAGAATTATTAAATGTGTATTATACAGCAGATAACAATATAACTAATAACATAAAATTGAAAACAATTTCAGGATTTTCTTTTAATAGTTTTTCCATTTTTAAACAATGTTTTAATGTAATTATTAGCGACAGTATTACCTATTTTGAAATTTAATGAACTATAGCTTTCCTAATGTAATACACTTGAAACTTTTTCAAATAAATTCCGCTGTCCCAATATTATTTTAATGATCAAATATTTAACTTAACATATATTTTGACACTTAAATACTGTGCTTAGGACTATCATACAATATTATTTAATGAACTTGTATTTAAAGAATTTGTATACTGAAGCTCTTTATTTAACCTCATTATGCATCATATGAATCTCACAATTACATGCTCAAATTTAATAGAAAAACGAACATAATGCGTTAATAATTGGAGAAGAACGTGAATTTAAGAGAGAAACATTGCACAAATTCACATCGGATCTTTTATATAAACTTATTGAAATGCTACTTATTTGTATCACTAATATCGGATATAACTGAAACATGAAAACACATTTCACTCCTTTTCACCACCCCTCAGGGGTTGCTTAGGGAAAAGTCCTGAAATTGGTGTTTAGGCATTTATGTGGGTAACCTTTTGAAGTAAAATCCAAGTTGATATCTAATCGGGCCTAAGAAATAATAAGGAATCCGGGAAAACATATTTCGCCCCTTTTTACTCCCTTCGGGTTGGAATTTCAAAAATTCACTTCTTATCGAGCACCTACGTCGCAAAATGAATATACCCTCCGAATTTCATATTTCGAGGGTCAGCGGTTTGGGCTGGGCGGTGATGCCCATAATCAGTGAGACAATGATTATATAACTACAGATAGTGGAATGTACTTATGTATGCTCACTTTTTTTGAACGATTGGTTAAATGTATCAGACACATATGCATCTTACAAGGAAAAGTCATAATCGAGGGGAGCGCTTTTTTAACAGAATTGAAGACTTTGCTGCAAAAATGAGGTAGCTCCATAATTTGCTGAAATTGAGTTATAATTCTGAATTATTGTGTTAGATTTTACAGTAGGTCCTTCTTAAAATATAGATTTCAATTGCAAAGTATTTCTGTATTTGATATACACAAGTATATCTCTTAGTATCTGTATTATCTTTTATTTCAGATCACAAAACTGTTTTTCCCTTAGCATCCCATTTAACATTTATAACACTGTCAGCTGTCAATATAAATTCACAACACACTGACTTCGTGTTGTTAATTCGTGAAGACATGCAACATTCGACCGCGATCTTTTGACTAAGCAGTAGCGTGCATAAATTATAAGCAAATCAGCTGTCTCATTCATTGAAAGGTAATTGATCGTGAACAACAGCTGTTCAATAAGTCACGTACCCAAATAAGTGTGGCGTGAATATTTACGATCGAATTCAAATACCTAATTCCGTTTGCTTTGGAAAGTACGAGGCAGCATCGACTGTAACGAGATCTTCGTGATATGTCGATCGCCTTCAGTAAATTGGGTGTTTGAGGATAGTGCCTAGCGTGCTAGCGTGCAAGAAGACACTCTGCAAATTTCAGTCATAAAACTTTCAGAACAGCATAGTAAATCTTTTATTTCCTTATAGGTACCTGTGCCGCAAATGAGTTTCCTTTATTTTTAACCGATCTAATCTTTAGAATATATTATAATTTTATTCGCAACAAACATTCCAGTTCAGTGATATTTACTTTTTATGTTATGCCGCCACTAGCACAGCTTTATTCTCTTTGTGTGGTACACATCGTTCGCACGTGTAATTAGAAATACAAAATGGGTGAAGGTTCTTAAGCACCGGAACTTTTGCTAAACGACACTGACCTAAAAGCTCTATCAGTTTTCTATTGAAATAAACAGTTCTAACACGAATGCTCGTACGTCCACCGTCAACATTGCAAACACTCCTCCTTCAAACATTTTTTTTGCGTCAACTGACACCGATTGGTGAGTTCAGTAGCTGGAATAAAAGTTTCACCTTTCACAATACTTGTATGTATTATGTATGTACATACGCCAATTAGTTTTTCTGTTTCCAACTTATAAAATGCAATTTTCCACTTGTATTTAAAACTTTTCCACTTAAACCACGCAACTTATGGTATACATTATACTATAAATAGGTTTACTGAAAATAGGTTCCACTGAGCAAAGAAGAAATTTAGATAAACTTACTACTCTTTACAAAGAAAATGATTTTCAACATATTCATCTTTATACATATGTTTCAACCCGCTTGGATATTATAATAGTATCAGATAGAAGTTTCACTCATCATTTATTATAATTGATATTTCTCCACCTTTATAGGAAAATACTATTCTTTAGTACCTATATGAAGCTACGTAGAAAATAAGTCAAGAATCTACACTTACAGGTAACATACAAAGCGTGTATGTATTTATATTTCTCTTTTTATCTAAATCAATATGCTGAATTTGATAATAATGAGAAATAAATCAACATAAGCTTGTGTAATTATTAATTAACAATAATATAATAATGACGGCGTATGCGGCAATAATACACATATGTAAATAAATATTAAATTTGCTCTGTTTTGAAAGCGTACAGTCTACATAAAGTCAACATAAATACAATATTGATTTACTCACGCTTAATTAGTGAATGATTGCACATGAAAAATTCAATTTCTTGC
Organism: Andrena dorsata; assembly: GCA_929108735.1. Classification (NCBI taxonomy): domain Eukaryota; kingdom Metazoa; phylum Arthropoda; class Insecta; order Hymenoptera; family Andrenidae; genus Andrena; species Andrena dorsata. Next base: position 56,550,748 of record OV815489.1, read on the forward strand.
ACTTCTTTCCACAGAAGGTGCGAGCATTCCTGTGTGAATCACGGAACTTAAATTAGGTCATAAAGTGGTTGAAAATTCCAAAAACGTAGTCGAAATGCTGATCTCGCGGTTTCTAATTCATTTTGACATACATATATGCTTTTTTCGAATAAAAACGTGAATATGTTAATATTTTTTCCGCGATTCTATTCTTTTCAGGCCACTATTTTAACACAAAGCTAGAAGCAACAAAGGAGAGGGGTGAGGAAGAACAGCCAGGCACGCGCTCTCATAAATGCTACGAACAGGTCACGCCATACCCGAACCATAAAAGTTTATAATTCCTACAACCAGAATTTCCATAATTACCTACCTATCGTACAGATTTGTCCTGCACGCCTGCTGTTCAAAACTACTTCTTCGCGTTTCCCTACTTTTTCTTTGAGTTGATAATCAAAACCACTCTGTCATCAATGCTACATAAGATTCTTGCACACTGCACAATCTATGACCAATTTATGTTTTCACCACTTTTCTTAAACCTAAAGTCCTAAACCTAACCGTAAATTAGAAGATTTGGTTTCCTGAATCCAGCAAAAAAACGACCTTTACTATTTTTTTGGGTATTCCGACCAATTGCATTTTTTTAAAAACATCGAAACACGTTACTTAGCAAAATAATACTTCTAGCTTCTCAAAAAAACTCATGTCGTTTGGACCAATTCTAAAAAAGTAATGCGATTTTAAAAAGTGTCCGAATAATGTATATACAGGGCGCATAAAAAATCGAAAAAGTAATTTTTTATATCAGTCTTCGTTTTCGGGAAAATCGATTTTAAAAATTTGTCAGTCATGCAGGCACCTGCCTAAAAGAAGCAGAATTGATAAGTATATGCGGCAAACTGCGAATAAAATGAATCCATACACCGAAATAAGTCGAAATTGGAGAATAATTTTATTTTGGAATGTGGGTTTTTCTTCAAGAAAATCGAATTTGAAAATCTGTCGAGTACGCGCACACTTGACTAAAACTCGGTACCACCTTGGAATCGATTTTCTGAAGATCAAATACATACCCGTTAGAAGAAAGTTATTACAATATTTTAATTTATTCGTACACTGGGATTCATTTCACTTACAGTTGTACTAAATTTACTGATGAATTCTGTTGATTTTTGGTCGAGTGCGCGCGTTACGGACGTCTTTTCGAAATTGATTCTCTTCAAACAAAGCCCCGTATGAAAAATTTCATTCTGTGGTTTCAATTTACTCCTATATGAGGAATCACCTTTCTGGTTGTACTACGACATCTTCCTGGTTATACCTCGGCGCGGTGGCTCGAACGCATGCCAGAAAATTATTCAACGTCGAATAAAGTTGAAGTTGAAGTTGAAGTTGAAAATTGGAAAATGTATTTGACGCTCAAGTTGAAACACTCGACGAATAAGAAAATTAACTTTCTTCGTCGAATGAACATTTCTCGCCGAATAAAAAATTAACTTTATTTGTTAAATAATCTAAAGTTAAAGTCCCTTTATTTGATCCGTTATTTAAATGATTTTTTATTTATTTATTGCACAACTCTGGTTTACTTCCCCGAGCTATTTCATAGCCGAATAATATCCAAAAATATCTGTTTTCCGCTAGACAAATGTTTAATTCCTTTCAGACATTCATTCTTTTAGCGTTTTTATCGTTTCACCCGCTTTCGCACATAAGTGAGAGTGCGTGATGCCTAGGCGTTGTCAAGTGGCTCGCGTGTGGAAAATATGTCTGATAATCTTCCATGAAAGTTTCTAAACTAACCTAAAGAATAAGACTGCGAAACCCTTTAAAAAATCCTGCATTCATCGCAAGAGCGACTTCAGTTCTCACTGAAAGGCTAACTGGTAATCGAAGCTGCAGCTCTTTGTTTTTTAAACTCTCCTACATTGCTATTGTGGTTCGTAAAATGTGTCATTATGAATCAGCGTGTAAACAAACAATGATGATGTTCATCGCATCGTGGTTTGCAAAGGACTCAGTGTGATTTTGAAAAGAAATACGAAATAACGTGTTTCTAATGTTATAGAACAGGCCTGGGATTTAAGTGAACGCAGCGGCCGATTTTCGGAGGCAACGCCTCTTTTTTCCCGCCGCGCGTCTTGGCCCCTGTGGCGGCCTAGGAGCTTGGAGCGCCTCAGGACCGTACCATATGAACCGCGCGTAGCGCATTGGCCCCCCCCCCCCCGTATCAATAGGTTTCCACATGGCACGGGCCTGAGGCGCTCCAAGCTCCTTGGCCGCCGCGGGGGCCGAGGCGCGTGGCGGGAGAAAGGAGGCGTTGCCACGGAAAATCGGCCGCTGCGTTCACTTAAATCCCAGGCCTGCTATAGTCGGTCATTTCGACCGATATTTAATATAATGCAAAATGACTTAATAAAATTGGTAAAATAGTATAAATAATACATTATAGTAGGTATTATCTTGCCAACTTTTTTTCAACAAGAAATCTCGATATTTATCATAGTCACCCATGATTCTCTCGCAATAAAAAGACACCCCAATTTGTGACACGTGCGACACCAAATTAATCATCGATCACCTTATTCTCTCCTGCAACAAATTCTCAACCTAAAGAAAAAACTGCGAGGTTGACTCCTGTATACCAAACAACCTCGCCGGTCAAAAGAAGATAAAACAGCTGCTGAGCTTCCTTAAAAATAGCAAACTTCTTCAAGAGTTGTGAGTATCGTTTCTATAGACTGTGTCGCTAATAACCCAACTTAGAGGTTGATGCGACTTACAGTACCTACATTAAAAAAAAAAGAGTATCGCCTCGCGACGTAAACAATCCGAGATCGAGACACAACTAAAATGCGAATAGCTATGCGGAAAACAGCAACAGTGGAAGGTTTTTTATCATATTTTAAAACATACGCAACCGTAGGCCGGAAAGACCGATGCCCGCGTACTCCTGGGTTAAGATGAAGTATTGTAAATACTTCGATGCGTTTTGTTATTAAATCATTTATCTCATTACTTCGATAGACGTTCTGTGAGATGCCTTGTTCCTTAATACAAATTGTGAATATTTCTTCATGTTGGCACTGATAGTTAATATGTTGATATTCAGTACATTCTATAAATGTATCCGATTTGATTAACCCTTCGACGACCGACCCCTGAAACGGAAAACTGACCGTGAAGCCCGGGCCCTCGGAACGTAAACATCATTTTGCTACCTGCGGCTTCCGCACTGAAACATCACTGTACAGACAGCCTCTAGAGTCCAGACTATGTGATACTGACGCGGGAGCCGCTTGACAAACAGGGTCCGTACGAGATACGGAGGCGGGCGACTAGTGGAAAACAGAGAGTCCGTACGAGATATGGAGGTGGGCGACCAGTGGAAAACTTAGAATCCGTACCAGATACTGAGGTTTTCGTGGAAAGGGTTAAACACAAAGATTATTACATATTCTACTCATTTACATCCTGATTGCATTAATAGAGTACTCATTTTTTCCTAACAATCCAATAGATTCAGTTTTAACGATTATTTTCCATTTACTTTCGTGATATTTGTTATATTACAATTAAAGTAACTGGAGACCTTTTGCTATATGTTTTATTTCAACTGTTCCTACAAGAATATTTAAATCCACTTAAATGCGTTCTGAGAAACACAATTTTTATTGAATGAATTGCTCGTAATTAGATTAATAACCTTAGATGCTAACCTCGGTTTAAATGAAACTTGATTTTCTAATAGATAGGGAAGTTATATGACCGTTAAGGTTTCGTGACTCCTGCCAAGCGAAACACAGGTTTTCGTGCGCAACTTCCCTCAAAACAGTGATAAACTTCCTCATTTTTTCGACACTTATTGTACATGGTTTCCATGTAGATACGTTAGCTCCGATTATACAAGGAATTTCACACATATCTCACTACAATTACCATTACTTAATATTAAATATAATACCTTATAATACTTTCGTTAAAGATTTTTTTTATAGATTGAAGTACAATTTTATGTATCTTTATTATTTCTCACAAATTCTATGTATATTATATTTCTTTATAAGGAAACCCCCCACTATCTATACACTGCATCAAGTAAATTCTTAATATTAACCTAATACCTGAAGTTGAAATGTCAAACTAATATATTGCACCAGCAGCGCAATATAAATAGTAATTTGAGTAAGGGAAAACATTTATCACCACATTTGTACGTAAATATTTATCTATACACTGCATCAAGTAAAATCTTAATATTAACCTAATACCTGAAGTTGAAATGTCAAACTAATATATTGCACCAGCAGCGCAATATAAATAGTAATTTGAGTAAGGGAAAACATTTATCACCACATTTGTACGTAAATATTTACATACGTCACTGTTTAGTAATTTGTCAATATGTGTTTTAAACAAATTGTATCTTACACATTATCCTTGAAAATTGAAAATATATGAATTCACAAATAAGACCGCGGACACATAAAGAGCGGTAAAAATTCAAATATCAAACAGAATTGAAAGTAGAGCGGTAAAGCGAGCAGCAGCAACGTGGTAGAAAAAAAATCAACCGCGGAACCGTGTGGTTGCGAAGATATTCTCTGACACGGTAAAAATTCCGGCACTTGTTATTTTGAGATTTAGATTCGATGAGTTTTATCAGTGTGTAACGGAAATGATGCGCTTGCAAAACACGTATATCATTGATGCGAACACAATAATTGTGTGCAATACAATGCAAAAAAGAACTGCACTCATTTGTGTCCGTTTCTATAAAATACAAGCTCTTTTAATTATAGTACCTACAAAAACATATCGAAATTACTTGGAAGATGAAACAAATTAATTTGTCTAACACCATTTCATAATCATTAAAATATACGTTAATACTGAGAAAATCCACTTCATTACTTGAAAATATACGTATCAACTTTTATAAAAGTACAAAATGTTGCCAGTCATTTCTTCAATACTCTCTGTTCATTCCATTATGTACCTATGTGCTACCCAATTTTCTACTTTTTAACAACATAAGATAATAATTTGTTTACGAAATTCATTAAACGTACATAACTACTAAATATAACTGGCAGCTGCTTCTTCAGTCTATGAAAGGGTGGAGTACGCGTTCACCAAAATTAACCGGAATACTTTGTTCCAGTATAATATTGCTATATTCCCTTGGCCACAACCTACGATCGAAGCTTAAAGGAACCAAAGCATACTCCGATTCTTCAGCGATGTGGTAGACTAACTACCTTTTGGTGTAGGGTGCTTTCTCCTTCGGTGGTGGCAGCACATAGGGTGAGCGGTGGGGGTGCTTCAAAGGCTTAAAAGGCCTTCCAACGTCCTTGCGACACGCAGTTCTCGAACAGAACGTAATAGTACTGCGTTCAAGTAAAAAGTAGCTTAAAAGTGCGACGAAAGTCTTGTTTAACTAATTCTTAGATATTTCACCACGTTTGCTTGTAGCGATAACGGTAACGTTAATTTAGAAATCAGTGCATCCGAAACTAATTAGAGAAGGTTTAGTGAAAAAAGTGACTTTTATTATAAGGTCGAAGCTTCGCAGCTTCTTAAATTAGTGATCAGTGAATGGGCTAAGTGATAATCTGTTGGAAAGTTTCAAATACATATATTGTAACAGCAACAAATAAATCCAGAAGAAATGAAAAAGGGAAGAAGTGTCCAGATATTTTCAACGTTTCTTTTATTAGTGTTCTTTGTCTCACCATCCGCTACTTGGGCTCTTACAACGTTTGGCAAAACAAACCCTCAGAATCAAAATCAAAATCCTCCACCACCGCCTACGCCAGGTTTGTGAAGAATATCATTAATTTGTTTAAACTTTTATCGTAGTACGTTACACTGGTATGAACACAAAATTGGACTTCATTTAATTCAAAGAAACATTTATTTATTTTCTGATCGTCTCTTGTATTACGAGTATTTTACGTCGCACTAGAAAATTTTCCCACCGAAAGATAGGTTTCGGATAAGCGCTGTGTGTTGAATATTAAAGACGAAAATTGCACTGACGTTCGAACTGTGATTACGAAATTACTTGCAACATGTAAAGGGTACACGGTTAGTCACTAGTTATTCTGAAAATAACGTTCGCAAACAGATAAAGACAACACATAAGAGTATAGTAATATATTGAGTAAAAGTTGCATAACAATTTATTAGTAAAATATTATATTCAAGTAAATATGAGTTTATACATCGAGCCTTGTTTTAGAATGTTCATTAGAATTACATGCAGGAATTTGTTATGATTTCAGTTGGAAAAGCTCGAGAATGTAAATTAGAGGCTGATTGCGCTGGCATACAAAATACAACATGCATGGCAGATCCTCGGGATGGAAGAACACGTTGTCTGTGTGGTGACTCCTCTGCACCTCTTAACGGTGCATGCACCAACAAATTTAAAGGTGACTAAACGTTTTAGAAACAAATAATTCATACGTATGCGAAACTCACGTAAGATGCACTCACACTTGTCCTCCAACTTCATGATCAAAATCCAATTATATTAGCTAGCATGAAAGTTCGAAAATGAAATACTACAATATTCTGTATAACAAAATACATGCCAGTACTCCGGCGAAATCGGATTAAGAACAGGTAGCGACTGTTAAAAAAACATTGTAAAAATGAAGTAATCTTTTTATGAACAGAACTTTTCTTACCGAAGATTTATTAATTCTTATTAATGCTACATATTTCTTAAGAATATACATACCGAAGGTAGAAAACATGAGCAGTTTAACATTACGAAAGTTTAAGTAACTTCACGTAATTTTAGTTGAACTTTAACCCTTTCGCTACGGTATTCGACTTTCGACCACGCATTCAAAACTGTATTTTTATGCGTACTGCGATACTCATTGTCAACAATGTTCTCCGATACATCCACTCGACTATTTATTTTTTTTACAGAATTTGAAAATCTTTCTTCTTTCATTTGACTAAAATTGAGACATTTCACGAATCGTCCAAAAATTTAAGCCAGAGACATTTTTCCTGCATCGACTCTTTTTTGTTTTGTTTTGTAAAATTTCATAACCAATAAAGCATTTACATTAAATACTTACTCCCACTACACGATGTAGCAGATATGATACATGTACATTCATTTCAATAAAAACATGCACACGTAACCCAGAATTTTTTCATTATTTTTGCCGGATTCGCAGACAAAATCTACGTTAGAAACTATTTTTTTTGCACATAAAAATGCGCGCTGTCGCAGCCACGGGGTTAAAGAGGAAGTAACTGAACTTTTGAAAATCGAAATTGAATTCCTTAGCGCACACATTTGCATACACTCACGTGTTCGCCTGCAATATGTGAACAAACAGCGGTGGTACTACTAGGTCTATGGTTATCTATGCAAATTCGAAAGCTTTAAGAATACCGATGCGGTGTACCACATACTGTAACACAGTTTTACTGCTTTCTTTGAAGTACATTCGGTATTTGATGTAACCAGCTTAGAAAATGAATGTATTACTTAATGCACGGATTATTTAAATACTAACGCCAAAAGTAAGAGTCAATAAAATTGGATATTACACGTTTGTAGAAAAAGTTGTAAAATATATATGAAAAGTTTGTTGAAAATTATGTAAATATAACAGTTAAGATTAAGTTTTCATTGTTGAGGTTTCACGTATGTTATTAACGACTAAAGTGATTAAGTTTCAATTTTGTATTTCATTTTCATTCATTATAACACTTTTCACGATATGATTCGTTTTAAATTCTATGCTTTTTTTCATTACATAGTTCATTTCATTGGCCAATTTTTCAGATTATATTTTCATACATTATATCACTTAGGTTTCTATGAGAAATTTATAATCCTCTTTCACTTGTCTGAAAGAACTGAACAACAGAACTAGCACAGGCATTCAAAGTCTTTTCTATTCAAAGTTCCATTTTTATTCAAATCACATTTGGATGTCTATAATAGTAGTAATGTTTTGTATAATGACAATTTCACAAGCTTCATAGAAAAAAGATTCATAGCGCAGTAGAAAAGATCAGGCTTTTATGAAAACGATTAAAAGTTTAACAATTTGATTTAATTACAGAATTATCGTAAATAATTTCCCTGTTATCAGGTAACGTAGAATTTTAGATAGTTTTAAGTAACATTACACGTTCTTACAAGGGTTGAAAATTGATTGACTGCTAAAAGTCATGTCGGGAGCATATTTGCGTGACATTGCGTGTTAGGGTGAAATTAAACGCACCCACCTTCGCGGAAATTGGGCACATTTAGCACACACTAGGAAATAGTATAAATTCATTTATAGGTACCTAAAAATCTAGTACAGAAGACAGATTAATAACATAGGCTATTCGTTAATGCCGAAGGGATACTTTCTTCGAAAATGATTCAGTACGATTTTCTAGCTTTAAATGTAGGTTTGAAATTTATATACAATGGCATTCACTATTAAACTTTTATACGAGCAGTAAAAACTTTTATCGTAACTAAAAAGCTTAGATATAGAAGTTAAATTGTTTATTTGACAAATCTTATATTTTCTTATGTTATCTTTACTTCTTTTACTATGACGCAGAATAAGAGAAGATTATATAAAATATCACGAATTTTAGTTTAATTAAACAATTCCATTTTCATAGATGGTACTTCATTATTGTAAAATTACATTTAAGGGCACTTCTCGGTCAAATTGCGCCAAAACATAGCTGACTATAAGTTTTTTTTTCTAGAAAAAGGTATTCAATGTAAAGGTCTAAAACTTTTTGCACATTATTCTGCTACAAATGTAGAGTATACAACAATTTTTTTATTTCATTTTTACGCACGCCTGCCTCTGACATGCATTGCGTGTTGCATCATTGTAAAAAACTGGCCTGCACTATCACCACGATCACTTCAGACAGGATCACCCAAATTCAAAAACCCAAAGATATTTCTTAATTACACAAGTGTGATTATCGCGCTACCCTTAGACAATATTGAGAAACAACTGGGCGATGATTGACAAATGTTTAAACAATAGGGTGCCCGAAACATAGGTTTTTTCGCACAAAAATGTTTCGTAAAAAAATTGAGCTAATGAAAATTCGCAATAGAAGGTAGCGCGGAAACCAGTGTAATTACGAGTAGAATCACGTTTGAATTTTTAGAGAATTTTTAAGAAAATATGGTTTTCAGTCATAACATATCTATCAACCTATTTATTTGAATATCTTACTCTACATCGAGATTTGTAAAACATCATTGTTTCTTTCGTGATGAAATTTTAGCATCCGTCTTGGTCAGAGAGAAAGATCAAAGTAGGTAAATTAATATTTCTTTGATTAAAACTTACCCCAAAATCTCGAACTTACTTTATAAAGTAACCAATTAAACTACACTGTAGATTGCTTCATAAAATAAATAATTAAAACATTACGAAGTATCTTACCTTTTCCGTACATTTATAATATTATAAATGCCATGTACTTTTGGTGTTACAGAAATTTATGTTGTAGAGACGTTTATGCTACAGTGGTAATAAATGTAATTTTTAAAATAGACATGTATCGTTGAGGCTGGGGACACACGAGCGTTGTTTTCGACGTCGCGACGGACGAAAATAATATACAAAATATTGCAAACACATTTTTCATATTTCTCATGAAAAAACATTTGCTCAATTTGTCGATCATGTTAAAAATATTCAAGCATTCCACAAATGATAAATGTACGTATTTCAATTCAAGCTCTACGTAGTCTATGTAACGATGACTCTGAATGTATGGATGGTGCGCATTGCATACAACGGAACACCACCACCATGTCCGGAAAACGTTGTTATTGTCAAGAAGGATATTACGAAGAGAGCTCTTTGCTCTGTAGCGGTATGTTGAACTTGACTTTGAATTAAATGAATATTTTTCGTATTTTCGTCTCACATAATTTCTGTTCAAGTATTAATACCTAATTGATTTTATTTTGCTAAGATTATAGATAACCAGCATTAGAGAAGTTTATAAATACTATATATTCTTTTCCACAGGCAGTGCATCCATCTTTACATTCCATACGCCAATCCTGTTAATTATTATAAATCTTATAAAAGGAAGCGTCAGTTCCTTATATACAATATAAAATTTCGAAACATTATTAATAAAATATTATAGACTCCTACTAATCTTAACATTGTATATTTACGCTGATTCTGTGAAAATATAAATCAACCAAAAATATGATAGTGTATATATAAAAAATTATTGATTTGGAAATCTAACTTGCAGTATTTATCTGTAATAAAAGTATGGCCTGCATAATGCTTACTCATTAAAATTAACCATATAATGTTTTTAAATTCAGTACTTATATTTGTGAAGTATAAAATTATTTATTAATAAAATAATATTCTATTGTATGTTTTAAATACATCAGTATAAATGTATCTTTTAAATTATACTATAGCCGATGTACACAATTGTATTTTTTGGTGACTCGTTTGAATACAAGGAACATATACCTAATATCAAGAATTGTTCCTAATTGTTATGTGGTTTAATTCTTAATCGCCTACTTAGTAATTTTATTCTCCTTATCATTTTCGATTAAATTGTTCCACATTTTAATTACTGGTATATTTTTCAATTAACAGTATATTCATAATTCAAAGACACATCCATGTAATCATAAATTATGATTATAGTATTCCAGTTCATAACATGTTAGTCATAATACATATTACGGAGATTCAAAATTTTGAAAATTCCATTCTAGGCAATTAAGGATTAAAATGTATTCCCTAGTGCGGTATAGTAAGACATGTCACCTAAGTACTTAATGCATCATCATAATATCGTATCGTCATTTGGATATGAATAAACAATGAATAAATAATTCTATACAAAATTTCATACACAATTCAGCGTAATTTCAATTCATGTAAGTGCTGATTGAAACAGCCTGTTTCCATTCAGAAAAAAATTGAAAATTGATTTTCGTCCTATAAATCTAAATATATATTATTCATATTAAATGATTGTATAGTAAGTAATTTACCGTAGTACAATGCTGGATGAAATGTAAAACATATTGCGATTTTAAATGGACGAATAATGTACGAACACTTCGACGTGCGTTACGAAAAGTAGCACGTTTCAATTATCTTACAAAAAGTAGCACGTTTCGTCTTCCACCGCGAAGACTAACACATTTGACAGCTTCGCCACGAAGAATAGCACATTTGGGAATTTACGGCGAAAACTAACATATTATCCGCTACAAATGGTAAGTAGGGAGTTGGGACACTTTGATACAAGGGGCACAATGAAACATTAATATTCTCTTGATATCTAGAAACAGTCAGAAGTTTAAAAAATGATAAAAACAGTATACTCTATGGTCTTGAAAAATGATATAAAGATTATAAAATGATACCCTATAGATATCAAAATAATATTAATGTTTCATTGTGCCCCCTGCATCAAAGTGCCCCAACTCCTCCTACATACTACTTTTCGTGACAAACCGCTCCAACGTGCTAGTTTTCGCAGCTAAAAACGAAACATGCTATTTTTCGTGGCAAACCACTCAAACGTGCTAGTTTTCGCAGCGAAAACCGAAACGTGCTACTTTTCGTAACGCACGTCGACTTATGATGTATAAAATGAAACGTTTCATTGTTCATTTTCTCAAACTACAGGCAATGTTCCGCTACAATATCACAGATTGGAACCCTATGATGAACTTTGAACCAAATTTGGTCTCGTGTTTGCTCCAGGAATTTAGTGAAATTATTTTAAGCCTGACTAGATCCTCGTTTGAATTGTTAACGACGATAGCGAATACATTAAAAATGAATGAAGTGGAACAACGGCTAGGGATCTTGGCCTACTTACAGCCAGCAGCCGACAGCTAAACAAGCCAACCGCTCAGCATGCCATCCACTAGTGTGATAAATGAATGAGCTACTTCTTCCGAATGTACGAAGGCTTCTAAATTTTGTAAATCAATCACAAATAATGTACAACTAAAAGTTGTGCGAATAAGGTTTGGTTTGGTCTCATTGTGACCTAGATAGTCACCAGTATATTAGATATACTTTTATAAACACGGAACAAAAAATTTCATTAGCACTAGTGGGTGAGAGAATTTGGTATCTACCCCGTGAGTGAAAGGTTGCTTGCTTCCTTAAGTTCATACCAATGATGGTGTAGAGGGAGGGGATACCGAAGGAGTAGTATCGAGGTTTAGCATGGGAATTGGTAGCAAGGCATTACTATACGTAGACAAATATTTTTAATGCCATTTTAAATCGAAATAAGTACCTTTACGCAACTATGTAGAATTATGATATTCGAATGTAGGTACGTTTATACACTCAGGTGCAGACAAAAGTGGAACACTCAATCAATTTTATATGAACACGTAATGGGCTCTATATTAAGCCCGTTTTTTGTAAGTTTTCACATTTGGGGAGATTGGAGGTGGGGCAAGGGGCCCTGGCACCCCCAAAGAAGAGGCTTTGTAAAAAGAAAAGAAACTGGATTATATTCTTTAAATAAACTTTTATAATCACATATTGAATTTTATTGAATTTGCATTAAAAATATTTTCATCGGTTCAACTCTGCTCCTCTCAATATTAAGTACTGAGTGCGTCACTGGTTGAGATTACGTCAGAGCAAAAAGCACACATATCAGTTTCCAAGGATTTAATTAGCGTATTTCTTGATTCTCTGTCTCTACCACTTACACAACGTTAAATAAGCACAGTATTCCACTTCCAAGATATTTTATTTCGTTATCTTCGATTCTACATGAATATTAGTATAGGGTATTTCCTCCTGCAGCTCTGATAACAAGTGTGACTCTTTGATGTGTATTCTGAATATTCGTAGTGTACTAGTAGCTTCTTGAAGGGTTTACAGCACACGATTTCTTGCTCGAAAATGTCTTCCTAGTATATTCCAAACATGCTCAGTGGATTTTAGATGTGGGCTTTACGACGCCGTATTTCTAACTCCTTTAAAAAGTAAAAAGGTAACTCCATTTGCCTTGGACTAATAAGAAACTTTCCCCAATTATAGGGATGAATGGTAGGGTGTGCTTTATAAGAAATTTTTGTACACGCCTGCCCATTATAAACCATCCCATCCGAAATAGCACAACCTGAATATATTTTTCCAGGCCTTCTCCCCTTCATCCCATTAACATTGATTCCTGGCCATTTCCTACCACCACGTGACTGTAGGAAAAATCTGGATTCATCAGTAAATAGGACATGAACACACTGATCCTTAGTCCATCTCACATGCTCTTGTGTAAATTGAAGCTGAGGAGCTGTCGTGTTAAAAACATACTTCTATCCGATCTTCCGTTTACTATTTAATTTAAATTTAAATTTTCTTCCTGCAACTGTTAGAAGATGGTTCACACATTCATGTTTGCTTACCACATTTGGCGACAGTAGTATCGAATTTGAGAGAATTTCTTCCCTAGGTAAATGTTTTCTAGAATCTTCAGGCTGCTCTGTGGATGCTGTCGATTGAAACTGTACACTACTGACTACAGTCTTCAGAAAATCACTGTCTTCATATCCCAAAAGCATCCATCAATCGTGAGATAATACAGAATCCAAATACATCTGTTATATTTCCGTACTTCAGAGTGTCTCACTTTTTTGCACCAGAGTGTATTTCAACGTACTATTTTGGTTTGAAAAGTGAGAAATTTTGTGCAACGATATTATAGCATTGCACGTTTAAAAATCTTGCACAATACGCTTAAATCATAAATGTTTGCATGTGAAAAATTACTTTCTTTCAAAATTTGTAGTTTACTGTTTCGTAAACATTTTAGTATTAAATTCGATTCTAACTATGACGATGTAAGAGTTTCTTTTAGCATATGAACATAATCGAATTATAATGCTAAAAGATAAGAGAACAGCCTCTTGATTCACCACTACTGATAATGGTACATGTGTAATTATAAATTATATTAGACCGTTTGACTGAAGAAAATGTACGTCTAAACACACTGGTTGTTTTAACTATTTGATTCTTAATTAAAGATACATACTATAATATGTATTGCACATTCTGGTCCATTAATTCGACTGTACTTATTAGACATATATGCAAAGTTCTTAAATGCCAACGATGCCTTAATTATCAATGTGACTGTATGAAACAAGATATATAATAATTAAATAGGTATAATTTGCGTCAATACGAATCCTACCAACCTATGAATTTACAGCAGCGTTTATTTTAACTATAATGCATTTTATAACGTTTGTAACTTAATAACAGTGTAATAGTAAGATGAGTTATTTACCTCACTACATAAACGTGTTACCGGTACAAACAATTTATGCACGAATAAATATTTTGCCTTCCTAAGAATATCCTTTACACACTTCACTGATGTATCCTCAACACGAATGTTATGGCATTTAATCTCATCACTTATCAGTTACAGGGTAGGTACCAATTATAAAAGAATAATACTTCATGTATTCTATTTGTCAATTTCTGTATTTATTATTTCTTCTGTAGAACCAATTGTGTTACAGTATTTCCGGTCTGTCCACCAAAATGGAATACATCCGACGGCAACAGGTGCAAGATATTAAAATCTAAAACATTATTATGCGAGTTATTAAAAATGGAAAATACTCTAAATGTTTTATTCTACAATAACAAAAAGTAGTAGTATTTTAAACAATAGGTATACATATATATCTCAATGATTGGAAAAAATGTACTAAAATGATGATATTGTACATCTATCACAATTGGCAATGGGCGTTGAAACGATTAAAGTTTTTAAGTGATTAAAAAGCAAAATAATAATAATTTCGTTCAATTCATTCAGTTGCTATTTTCTGAAATTTTGCTTACGTTCCAAAAAGTTTTTATACAAACAAACTCCATATATATGATTTCGGCGCTCAGGTTCGGTCAATTTAAAACAATAAAATCAAGCTATTTTGCAATTAATTATATAAGTTTCCGACGTTTCGATCTTGGTTTTGATCATCTTCAGGAAAGTTAAGAACATATATAAAATACTGCTTTTGCTATTGAAAATAAGTCACAGTGCTCTGGCACTACTCAGTGCTCAGTCTTATTCCAACCGAGTCGCGGGTCACACGTAGTGCCAGAGCACTGTGACTTATTTTCAATAGCAAAAGCAGTATTTTATATATGTTCTTAACTTTCCTGAAGATGATCTAAAGCAAGATCGAAACGTCGGAAACTTATATAATTAATTGCAAAAGAGCTTGATTTTATTGTTTTAAATTGACTGAACCTGTGCGCCGAAATCATATATATTAATAATTACGGTCGAAATTTAAATTTATAAATAACTTTTAAAACAAACTCCATGTCACGAATACTGCGCTATTCATAAGATAGTTACTCTTACAATTAGGGTTCAATATTTTAATTATATACTTAGGCATACTTTGAATATATTGGTCAGAAATTTAAAAGGAAACATAATATTGTCAAGCATGTCAGACAATGTTAATTTATTTCAGAACCCAATCTAATGAAGCATCAAATGTAATTAACTCTTCAGACAACAAAATATCTTACAATTTTGAAAATGCTTCTCCAATTCCTCTCTGGTCCAATTACATGAAGTTAAAACTAAATAACCATCAGGCAGAAGAATTTTATACACATTTTCTATGTACTTGTTCCGGTTCGTTGTAGGATCTATTGGGTTTAAGCTGATAGCATCGTAAGTGCCTTTATCGTGCACTAACTTAAAATCCGTTGATAATTTGGATTGTTCTGGCTCAAGTATGTCACAGACTTGCAAATCAATGTATGATAGATTATTGCCTTTCAAAACTTCGTGAGCTAAATCAATCGCTTTTTGTGAATAATCGACACCAATTAGTTTTGCGAAACCTTCCTTCGCAAGGTCCACCAACGTCATTCCATTTCCACATCCTATATCTAGGATTTTATCATCTTCTTTGTTAACGTTTAGTTGTGTAGTAATCCAACTGAAATATTATAAGACTGTTTCCTAAAATATACTTGGGGACGTGTGTAAAATAATTCCATAGTAAATAATTGTATAATATGCAATATATGTTCAGACCATTTTTAATAATATTCGAGTCGAATAAATTTTACACTCTGCAAATCAATTTTGCATTCCATATCGTTAAAAATAGTCCGAAGCGTAGCGTATGGATTCGGTCAGTTTTCGAGGAAATGTTAATGTATATTTTTGACTTATTTTTGCATGTAGAATCACCATTCTGCCGCTTGTACCACCTGATATGAAATTCCCTGTATATTTGCAGACATACATATAAAATTCTATGCTCCATTATAGACTTCTAATACTTCTGATATTTCTAAGCTTTACAGTTCAACTACTCCCGAAATATCTAGAGTAAGTAGACTTGATCTAGATTGTAGAATGTAGACTATAGGACTCTAGGACAATCGCTGACAATGAGTGGTAGGCGTAAAGGTCTGGGCACACATATCAGTTCCGTGCAATCAGTGTTAATAGTCTCTTCGCTTCAGTGTCAAAAACTGAAGGGATGTATGATGAGAGAGTACTAAAGTTTAGTCCGCATATTCGACCTCGTCAACTGCCTTTAAGATCCCGAACCCGGATATTCAAAAAATTCTGAAACTTTGTCAATATGTAGGGGATTTCCCCCTGATTACAACGCACTTATTGTTTGCTACCTAAATTCACTCGAAGGGGATGAAGTTAACCCCGGAAAATTCGGCTATTTTCCGAGTTTGTGTTATAACTCGCGAACTGTAAGAGATAGAAAAAAAGTTTCAAGACAAAAGTTACTTCTTTTTAGAGATGTACCGACTAGTGGCGTCTTGTTTCTTGTCGGTTTCCTGGGGAGCGATTAATCGACTAGTCGGCCAAAACCCTAGTCGGTACATCTCTACTTATTTTAATTAAATCTATCAATAGGTAAAAAAATGATTTTACACTTCACGCGTTATAACCCAAAATCGGAAAATAACCGGATTTTCGGGGGTGAATTACATCCCCTTGGAGTGAATTTGGGTAGCAAACAAAAATCACGTTGTAATAAGGAGGAAATCCCCTACATATTCATAAAGTTTCAGAACTCATTGAATTTCCGGGTTCGGGATCTTCCCTTGTCAGTGACTCATTTTCTTTCAAATCTTTCCCAGCCTTTTACGCACCTTCTGTCATCTAGGACGTGACTCTGTATCGTATAATTAAAAGTAATTCGAATTAAATCGTATTGGGCTTATACAGGTCCACTTACATACCTTGTCCACTTCCAATAACTTCCAAAGCATGTGTTCTACAAAAATGTGTTTTATACAGAAATTGCACGGTATCGAAGAAAACATATGATGCTGAAACGGTTGTTTTAAATAACTTATTTGTTGACGAGATATCCAGGAGACCTTGAATTTTTTAAATGCAATGTGTACCTTTTTTATCGACATTTAAAAGAGCAAATAATTTTCTACAAGAAAGTATTAAACTTTATTTGTTCCAAACCTAATAATTAACGAGATATTTGCAAACACGTTGTTCATCGTCTCACTACTTACCTTAGTGATAGTAAGTATGTAGTAAGTACTGAAAGTGAAGGCCGTTGATTAACATGCAACGATTACTACTAATATTATTGGGAGAAACAAAGCTTGTAGCCGTCGTGGATTGAAGTCAAGGCTAATTGCTGGACAGGCAAGGCTTATTGGCATTAGGTAGGAATACGTGGTTTGTTTGATAGGACAGAGCTCCAATTTTCAAAATTCAGACGTTGCGTCTCGCTGCGTTTATACAATTTACGGGACTCTAATGTGCATTCGGCACTTGGCTTTACTCTTTTGAGGGGTCCAGGAGCTACTCTGAACACACTCTCCCGTTCGATTAGCGTCCAGGTATTGCCGTCGAACTCTCCATATCGAACGGGCGTCCAGGAATATTCTCCCGTACTCTCCTCTCTCAAAACTCGATGCTCTGCATATCGGTCGAGCGTCCAAGAACAGGCTCTAGTGCGCTCTCTCTCCGGGCAGGCGTCCAGGTATTATCGCCTAATTCTCCTGCTGCAGTCCCTAAGCTGTCCGAGGTTAGCCGTTGGTCTTACCTCGTCCTCTCTTTCGAAACAGCGAGGAAGGAAATGTCTTTGCGGGATTCTAATTTATACCTGTGATCGTTGCTATCCGCGGCCGCAGAATTCAAATGCTCACGAGCGGCCAACAAGCGCTCGAATCTTATTGACGCTTCCTTTTCTGCGTGCTGCAAGCTTAATACTTTCTTATAGAACATTCACCGCTCTTTTAAATTTTGTACCATAGAAGTTATTTGGGGTGGAGTAGTTATGTGACTCACCCTGTATATGTATATCATACATTCGTATATGTGCTAAAAACATGTATTTTATAACACATTTATTAATATGTATTATTAATGGTTCAGCATAAACATTTTTGTAGAACACATACTTTAGAAGTTATTGCGGGTGGCCAAGTTATGCAAGCCACCCTGTGTTTCATTGAAAAAACTTACCAATTTATTGGTGGTACTCTCATAAAAATATAATAGTATAAAAATTTAAATTGTCATTAGTGTTGTCATGTTCAAAGCGCAGGGGGAACTAGACAAAAATTTGCTGGCAAAAGTGACAACTTGAAAAAACCTGACCGACTTGAAACGATATTTCGTCAAACGTAACGCCACATAAAATGTTAATGTTTGGAAATAATTAGATAATGCTTTACATATTTCCTTCTATTTTCAAAATTTCAACATATCATTTCCGAATGATGGTAAGACTGTTAACGGTTCCAATACACGATAGATGGCGCCACTAGTTTGACGTTAAAGTATTGTTTACGTGAGCATTGACATTTCGCGTTGTTCATGTACCTACGTGTTTTACAGTGTTTTCTCATCACTATCCAAATGACTTACCGTACAACTTTTAGTGAATTTTTCCTACCAAACCATATTTCGCCTATGTCTCCATGATCCTTAAAATTATCAAGTTCTTCCGAATATACTCTTTCCCAACTGTAAAAAATTACACTCGTGACGCGTAAAGTAATGCTTAACGAGTGTTTCGTATTTATATACACGGTATGTACCACTTACTAATCAAGAGTACCTAGATCCGATGGTCCCAGTTCGGCAATGCTTTGATCCGTCATGATTTTATATTAATCTTTTCAATAGTACTGCTTCGTACTTATTACTTATCTTATTAATCCCATTAATACATGTTCTCTGACATACCGGTATCCAATTAATGCCAAATGGTGTAATGTATGTTAAAACTGTCTACAAATACGTGGTGTGGATTCGCGGTATAACGGAACTTCAATGAGGAACTATAACCTTAGTTCTAAACCTAACCAAAAAATTGTGGCTTTACTACTCGTGTCATCATCGTGACTGTGCGTAAACTATAAGTTCTCTAGCGTTATCATCAACATTTACTGTGTTCGTTACAAGTTGTATAGTGTTACCTTGATAAACATGGCACGTAGCCTCTCAAATTTACTACTGTTCGGTAAGTAAAGATTATAATTAATAGTTCGAAATCTGTAAATATTATTGTGAACTCAATGTTTGTCAAGATACATGTCGAATATTGAATGTAGCGAAATAATAAATTTGAGATTCTATTAGATGATTCATTTTTTTAATATACTTTTATATAAAATACCTAGCTTTTTAATTAATATTTCTTATAGTCACATAATATTCTTTTGGATTTATTTTGTGTCATATGATATTTGATATTAGATATCGGATTATATTTTTTGTATATTGTTACTTAGGGAAGCAATATGGGAAATTTTCCCCTTTGCCGTGGCGTCAAATGTCTGTAGCTGTAAATTCAAAACAAATGAATAATATTAAACCAAAGACAGGTATTTTAATGCTGAATATGGGTGGACCTACTACAACTGAACAGGTGCACGAATACTTATTCCGCATAATGACTGATCGTGATATGATCCAACTGCCAGTTCAAAGGTTCATTTAGATAAATCAGTATCGTGTACCTCAGTGAATATTATGTTAAATAGAATGCAAGTTTATAATATTTATTACAGTCAATTAGGTCCATGGATAGCTAAACGTCGTACACCTAAGGTGCAAAAGAAATATGCTGAAATTGGTGGTGGGTCTCCTATTTTGAAATGGACAAACATACAGGGTGAACTTCTGTGCAAACAGTTGGATAAAGTTTCACCAGAAACTGCACCTCATAAACACTATGTTGCATTTCGATACGCGAATCCTCTCACTGAAGATACTCTTAAAGAGTTAGAGAAGTAAGGATATCAACTTGTCCCAAAAATAATAAAAATTTAGAAGCATAAATGACAGTAATAATTGCAAATAATCGGCTTATTTTTCATTTATACAATATGTACATGCTTTCTTTTCAGAGACAATGTTCAACATACAGTAATATTCTCTCAATATCCACAGTATAGTTGTGCTACAACTGGTTCAAGTTTCAATGCAATATATAAGTATTATAAGAACAGGTAGCTATTTTTTAATATCTTGTAAAATTACTCCCTTAAATTTTTAGGTATCTACAAAATGGAGGAATATTCCAAATAGAAAATTACTAAGTAATAACTGTATTATTAGTATGATACAATTTATGATAGGAGCACTTATCGAATTTTATTTTAAAAAACTTCTTTTTTTATGGAAGTAGTACGTAATAAAAATATGTGATATTTGTAATCAAAATTTTTTATTTTTTAATGTAGCTGTAATATTTTAACACTTGTTCAGTTTGGTCTTGAAAATAACCCGCACCTCGCGATTGGGCACGAACACTTTTCAAAACAGGTGGTTTATTCGAGTGATGGGGGATACATATCGATATTTCGAATATCGATACTTTCCAATCCGATACATCGATATTTTGTATCGATACTTAATGTAATGATGTTGCTGTATCAGTACTTAACCCTTAAATGTCGAAATCTTGATAGAACGTTCCATGTTTGTTGTTTCTTCTATGTTGTATATCTAAACTGAATAAATGATTTTACTGTATATTAATATTTTCATTTTGGGACTTCATTTCTAATTTATATATCGATACCAATGGTATCAATATTTCGTCTGCATCGTCACTGTGACCGTCAATATGCATTGATTAGAATGACTATTCGTATTGACTTGATGAGTACCGTAGAGATTAAATTACATTAATTAATATTGTGCATGGTTTCCTAAAAAAAGAAAAGCTATCTAAGGTGCGTACGTATCAATACCGATGATATCGATACTTCATTTTCGATATATCATTTGTTTCGATACTTCGACTATCAATATGTATCGATACGAAATATTGATACGAATGAAATATACCGCCATCACTTAAATTCGGCTTGTCTTTGCTCTCTGCCGTGGCGAGTGCGAGGGACTGGGAATGAGTAGGCGACAGAGACAAGCCATAAATTACGATCGACACTGCAGTGGCGTCGTCTATCGAAAAAAAATAGGTCTCCCCGGCGCCGCAATCTCGCCGCGGCAAGTACGAAAGAAGTAGCGGGTATAACGACGGCTTCTTTTCCAGACAGCGCTGTATTATTATATTGTACATAACTGTTTTATTATATTGAAGAAAGTTTATTTGTTTATATTTGTATATAATATTTTACATCGTCTGTTAAACTAGAAATTATTTTTCTTCCTTATACGTAATCTGTTTTTTTTTTGTATTTCATTTTTGAATACATTTCTTCATAATTCATTTATTCAAATGTATAGTTCTACTTCGTACAGAAAATTTTATCGTATATACAAATAGTGCTGCACCATTTTTATATAGGTAGTAAGGGTATGTGTACTGCAACGGGTTTACTTCAGTTTTCAACAAGAATACCTGAGTGAATTAAAAGCAGTAAGAACTCGGTGCAAGACTGAAATTACATGTAGAATTTGTCTTGGGTTTGTCTTGTCTAGATATATTAAATGAAATAGTAAGGTAGCATAGGATGAAGTTGTAATATTTCTCCCATAAATCGATACCTTATCTTGTGTTTAGAAAGTCATAATTTCCAGGCAATTACCTAAGAATATGAAATGGAGTATAATAGATAGATGGGCAACGCATCCATTATTTGTAAAGACAATTGCTGAAAGAATTAAGGAGGAATTAGTTAAATTCCCCTGCAATATAAGGGACGATGTTATAATTTTATTTTCAGCGCATTCGCTTCCATTAAAGGTTACTATATTTTAATATTAAGAATAAATTTATATTTTAACACAGTATGATTATAATTATAAATGTTCGGCTACTGTGTAATTATATGTTTAGGCAGTAAATAGAGGAGATCCTTATCCATCCGAAGTTGGGGCAACAGTTGCCTTAGTAATGCAAGAATTAAACTATTGTAACCCGTACAATGTAGTATGGCAATCGAAGGTATTGAAACTGGTTTTTATTTTCATTAAAATATAGGTACACCGCTCGATAACAATTTGGGCACCTTTTTTATACATATCATAAAATGTGAGGGATGTGTAAAATGCTCTACTTTTTCTTTATTTATTATGTTATTACAAATGAAGTCAAAAAATTTGAGGGAAGTTACTGCAAGTATTCTTTATATCAAGTGCTTTATTGAATTTTTGCATACGGGATGTATCAATAATTTAAAGTAATATTTTTCCGAGTTGCCAATGGAATATGTATCACCACACGAAATATTTATATTTTGGTTATTTATCTTTTATACTAAAAAAGATGGATGGAAAAGATTTAACATTTGTTTTAAGTATTTTGTAAGGAAATATGCAAAGTTATACCATTATTGTTTTGTGTATCTGATCATGATGATCGACTCCGTTACCAGTCGCCTATTTAGCACATCACTGTTTCACGCTTGGCTGGGTTCTCGCTGAAACTGTTCAACAAGTAGAGGGAAGTAGATACACAAGTGAGGCTTGGAAACCTTGTTAGTTCTTCATGAGAATATTATCGATGGATTGTTGAGATTCCGCCGATGAAAATGAATCGGAACACGGTGACCTAATTCGGATTTCGTAGACTAACTTCTTAGTGTGTGAAACGTACACGCGTATAATTCAAAATAGAATTACTTTACCAATCGATTGGGTAAGATTTCCACGAGGATTGCAAAAAAAACAAACTTTTACCTTTAATTACGTGGATGAGTCACCTTGTGCATTGAACTTATTTCTCTAAGCCAGTGTTTCTCAAAGTGAGCGCCACTGCCCCCGGGGGCGTTTAAATTATCTAGGGAGGCATTAGGCATTAAAGGGCGGCATGGGGACGTTAGACAAAAGGGTCAGAAATGGGGCAATGAAGATTTTAATAACGTGAGGTTGCATATGATTTCCCAACAAAGTTCATTAAGTGTGTAAATCTGTAAAGACATACGCAAATTTTCTTACATCAATAGAATATTTTTATACCATTATGTCAATGACATTCGACGCACTGCAGCTTTAGAATGCTCGGAATAATCGCAACTGTTGTATATAACACGAATTACTGTATTTCTGATTAGTATAAGCTTGCACTATGTCAGCAGACTTCGCACGTCAGGAGCCCTCAGAAGTGGACATTTATTTTGTGACAGAATTGTGCAGTGTTCCATGTGATGCCCAATTAGAGTATAAATTGTTCGTGTTATGAACAATACAGTGAAGTTCATTGAACTTTGTTTCTTTATTGATGGACGGAAGAATCAAAACTTGATTTTCTCAATAAAGCTGTTTTGTGACATTCCGTATTTTTCCCCTTACTCATCATATATCAGCAGTTTTTATTTTAAGTGGTCGGTTTAATAAGACCAGTTTTCAAATAAAAGAGTGTAACGTAATTTTAGCTACCTAAAATTGAACTCATACCACTTAAAGAAAAGACAGATATTCGTATACATTGTTAAGATATCAGCTATGCGATAAATGTTGTGTATGTGTATTTGGATAACATTCTTTTCAGTTATTAAAATTTGCCGTAGCAAAGCAAAATGTACAGGGTGGACTAATAAGAATTACCACCTTGAATATCTCCGAAATCATGGAAGTTAGAGAAAAATCGCTTGTAAAATTGTTTTCTTACTTCCATGGTTTCGAAAATATTCAAGGTGACAATTCTTATTGGTCCACCTTGTATATACGGCCGTGAAAAAGTATTACTAATATACAAGTACCTACCCTTTTTCATTTCCTAGTTTAAGTAATTGTATTTACTAATTTCATTAATTTGTGTTGTACTGATCTATAACTTGTTTGTGGAATAACGTACAGATTTTTCGCATTTCATTATAATAGACTTTTACTGAAATTGGATTACACATCATTTCTTTATTTATATTTATGGTGTTTCTACTTATTTTTTTTCTCTTAGTTTAAAACATTAGTCTTCTAAAACAGATGTGAAATTACTTCCTTTTTCCATCCATCTTTTGAATTACATAAATGGCTCAGATTTTATTTGCCGAATTAGCATATCAATTATTTAGGTTGGCCCATTACCTTGGTTGGGTCCTTTTACCGACGAGGCCATAAAGGCTTACGTACAAAAACAAGGAAAAAAGCATTTTATATTAGTCCCAGTAGCCTTTGTGAACGAACATATTGAAACTCTTCACGAGATGGATATCGAGTATTGCAAAGAATTAGCGGAAGATGTAAGAGATCATATTATATATATGACGTGCATATAAATAAAATTGTAAGCAAAAATTTTTTATCATTTCATTTACAGCTTGGCATTGAACCAATCGGAAGATCTGCTGCACCAAATGATCACCCAGTCTTCATAGATGCTTTGACAGATCTTGTTGTTTCTCATCTTAAATCAAACCGATCAATAAGCCCTAAGTTTTTAACGCGTTGTCCTCATTGCGTAAATGAAAATTGTTTAAGAAGCAAGAATTGGTACGCAGAAATATGTAAAAAATAAAACTAAGGAATGTGTCTGTAAAATACACTTTATACGTACTATTGCGAAATTCTCGTTATTATTTTCTACACTATGTCATTTTAGACGAACTAATATAATTTACGCAAGATTTACGTAAAATACACAACTCTGTATAATAATGTGATGAATAAATTGCTAATATTTTTTGCCAAATGTTCTGATATCTTCATTACTTCTACCTATACAATGTATTTTTGTATGAATACCACCCTTATTATACACTCGCCTACTATTATGGTGTATTATTTTCAGAAATTTTAGGAGTATGTCATATTCATCAAAATAAGTAAAAGATTGAATGCACATGGATTTAAAAATCATTTTCACTCGAAATATGAGACGTCCCATTTAATCGAATGTTAGCTCTCCCTATAAAAAATGTTTGACAAGTTTGTCATTTATTTTCATACACGTTTGAGCATGTTCTTTCAGAGATTAATTATACATTTACAGATCCTAGGGTTTTCTCTTATTTGTCATTTCCCAACTACGGTTTTAAATTCTCTGTTTCAATTCATATATATACTGTGCTAGTTATATAGTATTGTATATACAGTCTATACACTGTGTTTGGTGAATCGTGATACAACCTGCGAAAAGGCAATTCTTTATAAAGAAACAAGTAATAACTAAAAAAGTATATTTTTCTATTTGGTCGCGTAATTTCTAGAAAAATCATCGAACGTAAACTGCTGTGCATTTACTCGACATTTCTTACTTGCATCCGAGGCGTTTGTTTACCTATTGATTCTTATAACTTAGTTTTCCCCAATTTGGAAATAACAAATGGTGAATAATTAAAACAAAGCATTGTCTTCGCATTCGATGAGCTCGAGAACGACTATATGTATAGTGTAGGCTTCTAGATGTCTGACCACCTTTTTCAGTTACACCTTGCATATTTAAGTTTTGAAAATTATTTACTTTTCGCTCATGAATTTTTACAATTTCTAATTTTAGAAATCAACCAATTGTTTAAAACATTCACTTGCTATAAGCATGACAGTGCACTGAATATGTAAATTGAAAAGTAAATTCTATAAAGTGAAATACTGAAATGGAGTAAAATAAGAATTTTAAATTTGATAATGATAATTTTGATTTGATATTGAACATTTAAGTTTGATAGTAAAAATATTCTATTATTTTCAAAAAGGGTTGAGTTAGTTTAAATGACATCTGTTTCCTTAAACGTAATATGTACTGAAATGGAATTTTGAATCTTCGCAAGTTAAAGGTCGTTAATTAAATGTTTTGTAAAACTCATTAGACATGACTATTTTTCTAGAAAAATGTGCTAAATTGATATGTAAAGAATATTGAAAACAGGCATTATAGTGAAGGCATATCGAGGCGTTTAAAATAAAAGATAGGACTGTATATCTTCACGTCATTCTTTAAAATCAAAGTGTATTTTATCTTTATCTATTTTTTATATGTCTGATTGAATGTTAGAAAGCATTACTGAATGAAAGGAAATAACATATTATTTACAAATGTTATTTTAATAATATTTTGTTTGAAATAAAGTATTTATTATTTAAAAATATAAATATTATTTTAAAAGTAATATTTTTATATTACTTTTTGTAACGCCATTTCGTTACTTAATATTATATATATATATATATATATATATATATATATATATATATGTAACTTAAGATATATACAAAAACATTATTTTCCTACTATACATTTTTTATACAAAAATATCTTTTTAAATGTTAGTTTTACTGTCCTAGCTCAATTTTATTATTAGTCTCTAGAAAATATTGCCCAACTGATAATTTTATTTTTTTTAAATATGTCGTAAGTAATAGTTTATCGTTTATTTTTTTTGAGTTCCCGTCGTTTCTGATCACATCTAAACAAGGGATTAAGGTAGGCTCTTACTGCGCCTCGCCTCGCCTCACTTTCGGCTCATTTTATTCTTCCTATGCTTTTCTTATGTATTTTGACAATTTGACTTACACTTCGCCCCGTCTCGCCTCGCCTCGCCTCTACGCGACTCCCACCCGCGGATTCTTGCTCGAGAATATTTTGATGAAGAGAGGCGAGGGGTAGTGTGAATGGATGCAATGCCACCGCTATCGGTGACCACTAAAAGAGGAAGGAAGAGGTTTTCTGAGCAAGTGACCAAACACATGAACCGAGGCAAGCTCATATAACTTCAGATACGGAAAACCCGAGGTGACGCGAGCCTAGATGTTAGTGCGAAAAGAAGTGGCGCCGAGGCGAGGCTTGGTGAGAGCCTACCTTTAGACTTTGTAATAAACATGGTTGTACATGTATGATGTGATCTTTAAGTTACTTAATGTCTAGTCTTGTTATACATAGTATTATTAATATTTAAAAAATTAAAATCAGTCCAGTAACAAGCAATACCCAATACCCTTTGATCGTAGAGGCAGATAGCATCCCTAGATTGACGATATATTTATCCGTGTGATTTCTTCGTTCCTTTGTATTTTTCGCAGTGAACAATGAATGAGATATGTCTGACAGTAGGAATAGGGGAGACCGGGGATAGTTGGGACAATTTTTGATTAATAGTCTTTAGCGGGCCGGTAAGATGCCTTACGGCTATAAATGGTACACCATTCGATAGCTCAGAATGTGCGCTATTCATTTGAACTTGATAAACGGGTCACACATTCCCTAGTATTATTTTGAGATAAAAAAAGTTCAGAGATGCATATTGTCCAAAGTATCCCCATTGGTGGGGTTACATTGGACATAGCACGGGGATAGTTTGGACAGATGGAAATAAATGATAATGAATAATCCAATGAATATATATAGTTTATTTATGATGACAAATAGATAAGAAATAATGAAGTTTAAAAACTTTACAAGATTTGCTTACAGCAGTTGGGGCCTGTTGGGCTATCAAGGGGACTAGGCAGTCGAAAAATCGATTTTTTTTATTGCATTTTCCTAAAGTACTATCCTTTCTGAATAAAATGCCGCTTGGTTTATAGTAAAATTCGCAAAATTATAGATTTGACAGTTAAAAACGTCAAGCGGCAACCTATAGCGTCGCCTTTGCCCAGAAACTTTAAGGGGACTATGCAGTCGAAAAATCGATTTTATTTATTGCATTTTCCAAAAGTACTATCCTTTCTGAATAAAATGCCGC
This sequence comes from Andrena dorsata, assembly GCA_929108735.1. Taxonomy (NCBI): domain Eukaryota; kingdom Metazoa; phylum Arthropoda; class Insecta; order Hymenoptera; family Andrenidae; genus Andrena; species Andrena dorsata. Next base: position 56,578,854 of record OV815489.1, read on the forward strand.
TTGGTTTAAAGTAAAATTCGCAAAATTATAGATTTGTCAGCTAAAAACGTCAAGCCGTAATGTATTCCCATGTCTGTCCAATGTAACCCCTCATATCAAATCAAAACAAAATGAATCGTGCCTTTCCTCAATAAGGATACTTTGATTTTTGCATAGCATTACTTTCTTCTAAACACATTCAGCAATGCCTCAAGAAAAGATTTCAAAAATTTAAGAAAAACATTTTTATCGGTTTGTGTGGTGCTGACACCAGTTATCGAAGTACAGTTTTTGTCATTGCCAGGAGTTTGAATAAAAATGTTTTTCTTAAATTTTTGAAATCTTTTCTTTTTACTGAAATGACATTGAACTAACAAGAAAAACGTGCAACAATCGTTCAAAAGCCGCGAGATCAAGAGAAAGGGTTTTACAGAGAAACGTAACGTGAAACAGATGATCCTCTAATTTTTCAGACCATATCGCATGTTTGATGATCAAGGACATACGGAAAAAAAATCTGATTGGTCCGACCTTTTGCACAGTGTATACGGGTAGTCTCAGCTCGCAAAAAACGTGGACACTTGAATGATTCCCTGATTTTCCTTGAAGTGGCATCATGATTACCAAAAAATGGTAAATATGTAATTTTGGAGTCATTTTAAAATGGATTTTATACGATGAAAAAAAACCTCATTAAAATGGCAACTAAAGGTTATGAAAGGATAATTTCTTAGCTTTCCAAAACACTCCTGAAAAATTTTCTACGACCATGCGTTCGCAAGTTATAGGTGTTCAAAGTGAAAAGTTCCTTTTTTGCTTTGATGGCGGATAACTCGGGCAATAAAAATCATACAACATAGCAAAAAAAACGAAATTACAGAGAAATTTTTGCTCTATAAGAGCCCTCCATTGAATTTATCTGAAAAACATGTTTTGGCCCGTGCATACGTCCAAACTTGGCAAAAATTTCTGAAACTTTGTTTCCTGCGCTTCATCTTGATAAAACAGTATCATAATGGACGAAGAAAAAAATTGACTGATGATTTCAAAAACTAGAGTCTTCAAGCGTTAAAATGCTTTTTTTAAATATTTTTTGCGACCATTTTTCGCGGAGATATAGCCATTTGAAAATGACCAAAATTTTCGGGAAATTATAGTGTTCCTTTAATTTTTTCCAGGAGTGTATATGAAGAGTAAAATAAATCTATTTTCAATCATTAAATTATTGTTTGTCATTGAAAATTTTGAAATTACAAATATTCAAACTCTATATTCATACATACAAAGAATTATACTTCCTACAGAATCTATAGCTATCAATATTTGCATTTTATATTGCAGTTCATCTGGTTCACATATTTTTGTGTGATCATATACTTTATCCACAGTGTTAGTTATAAGATAAAAATGATCAAATAAAACCAAATCCCCCATCTTACTATAAGTGCTATCAAATCATACTGGGAATAAAATAAATATTCTCATTTTTGTATTACAAAGACTATTACAATAAATTCATAGTGTGAGTTGCAAGTACAGAGCAAGATTATTTCAAAATTTCAAATTCACGTAAAGTTATAACGCAGCGCAAAGTATTAGAAGATTAAAATTCTGTCAGTACTGGAATTGGCTGAGTCGGTAGAGATCGGCAGTAATTTATTCCTGATCGAAATATTGTATAAATTAGTTAACTAAGTGTTACAAAGAGGCATTGAATACGCGGTTTTATTGCATTCATAGTAGTATTCGTTCGATTTCTTTGCAGGTTACTCCCGAGGGAGTTATCGCGGCGACAGCAGAGAGCGTCTGCCGTGCTCGAGGTATCGAACGTGAGTGGTGTGGCGCTGTGTGCCGCGACGCCTATATAAATGCGCGGCGTCGGCGGGCGCGCTCAGTATGTGTCATGCCTTGCGAGTGCGAGCGTCGTCCGTGATGGCGGTTTTAGTGCGGTTGAAGATACAATGCGGCATCATCGTATTGCCGCTCGTTATTATCGTGATGGTGTGTGATGTGGATTTTGTGTGTGGAATGTTCGAGCATCGACACTGCAGTCATCAGCATCCCCGGGCACACGAGGTAAGCGATACAAAAAAAAGACATCTGTCCCTGTTTCTCTTTCTTTCTCTCTCTCTCTCTCTTTCTCTCTCAAACCCTCGGCCTCCCTCTCTCGCCCTGCCTCTCTCACTTACTCCCTGTTCACCTTTGTTGCCTGCGTTCGCTTGGTAGATGCACACCAGCCAAGCAACTCGGCTCCTGGTCGTTGATGCCACTTCCCTTCTGCCGGTTTTCTTGCCAACCGATGTTTACTACTCTTTCTTCCGACCCCTTTCTTTCTATCGTTCGGAAAGTCTTCCCCATCACATCGAACAGATCCTCTTTCGCTTCTATTCGGAAGAAATCGCGTGATTTCAGCGAAGCGTGCGTTTCACGTGTCACGTGCTCGTGCTGTCTCTCTTGCACACCTGTGTCTCGCGTGCGTCCTACTTTACTCTGAACTAGGGGGCACCGTTCTCTTGTATTCATTGGTCGTTTAAATGCTCCGCATTATCGTACTATTAATCATTGTATCGTCGACGTACGGTCTACATTCTTGTTACGCGATATGACTGCAATATATTTTTTATTGTAGACGGAATGAACGAATGAATTCTCGGTGGTCCTTTGACCGTTACTCGCGAAATTCGCGTATTGTCAGATACGTGACCGCGATCAGCCATTGTGTTAATTGATTTTTATCGTATTTAGTTGGTGAGTGTAAGCTGTTGGTGATTTAAACGTGTTTTGATTAACTGTACTAGTGCCTTTTGCCGTCCTGTACAGAATGTAGAACGTGACTTCGATCGTGCCGGGTAAGATGTTCGTGAACTTGTTTTCATGCGCCGGCGAGCCACGTGTTTTTGAAGCAAGCACGCGCCACTGCGTCTTTAGTTGTACGACCTTTTACCGCTCACCCTTCGTTTCGCTTCTAAGTAGTATTGCTATGCTTCCATTTCCCGAATTCGATGGAAAATTATACTTACTTTATTGTACAAACGTTTATGGAATCGTTAATCTGTCACATAAATCTGTTACTTTCTTTATTACTGACTTATTTTCATAGAATGATTTATAGTTGGTTTGCATACGTTATACATGGGATGAGTGTCACGTTAAATGCGAAAACAGTGTTTTTGTTTACTGTTTTTCGACAGTTGTGTATAGCGGAATCATTGTTATACGCAAAATTGTCACTAAACGTTAAAACTATAGAAAAAAATAATTTTCCTTTAGTTCGCTTCCAAATATTTTTAGATATCAGTTGCTTTATGTTCTCTGTTCACACACAAGGGATTGTCAAATGTAGGGGTTCTCATGTACAGTGAATCATAAAATTATTGGCTCACAAGGGTACACCTAATTCGAAAATTCTGATTTTAATGGAACCCACAGTGAATGTAGAGCGTATTGAAGTATGTAAGGAGTAATTTTTTTCTGCGGAGATTTACTCTAAAGGGGTGAGATCAGCCCCTAAAGTTATCGCGTTTTTCGTTTTTCGCTCCAATTTGAGTTTAACAGCGCAATTGATAATTGCCATGAGTTCTAAAAATGAGATGCTATTATAATATTGCCAAAATAAGGCTATTTGATTAACAAGGATGTTTGGTAACACGAAAATTAAAAAAAATTGAAACTACAGAAATATAGTTGAGGTGATGCTAATAGCGTAACCATTTCTTGTTTCGGATAATTAAACGGTCCCAGGGGTGAGAATACCCCCGCAAAAAAATTGAGTTTCCATTTTATAGTGAATATTTGCGAAACCGTAAAAGATATCGAAAAAAAACTTTAATTCTAAGTTTTATGATGTTGCATACCTACCCTACAATATGGCGTTAAAGAATTTTCAGGAAAGGATGTTGAGGGAAAAGTTTGAAAATATTCTTTTTAAAAATTCTTTAATATTATTTCTTTATATTCTTTATTTCTTATAAGGGTATTCAAGTTTGACCACAGAAATTGAAATACGTTACGAGATATGTCCTATTTTGTGTCACGAAATTATTATAGCACATGTTCAAACGTTCTACCCTTGCGGTATAAACATATTCAATCGGCAATGGCACGTGTTTCTAAATATTAAAACATGTATAAAAAATAATAATTTTAAGTTAAACGATTTTATTTTATTTAATCTAAAATGCATTAAAAATTAAAAATAATTGGTGGGACTTTGTGTCGACATTTAGAAATTATAATTCCGTCATGAAACGACCACGTTTTTATTGATTGTGTGCGTCTCTAGACTGCCACTCCTGACTGTTCTCAATAGCGCTTGACTAGCTATGATCTCACGACATGGCCTAGACGATTAATATATCCGAGCGATACGCCATTCCTGAATCCAGTTTTCCTACAATTTTCTGCATAAAATCCTCGCGAGTCGTATGTAGCATGGCGGACAAAAGTTCCACGCGGAAAACCTGCTCAATGGGACATACTTAAGTTACGGATTTGTTATAGTCGGCCCAAATTCAACTGTCCGCTTTAAGGCTATCGAAGGATTATCCCTACTGTTGTACCGTTCGGCTACTCCGTCGTTTTATATCTCGTTTTCTCGCGCAAATCTTCAAGCACGCTCGCACAAGAAGATAAGCTGGTTTGGCGTAATGCAGAGATCGTGTTCGTCTCGATACACTGAGAAGCGAATTCAATTTGATAGAGATATAGGTAATAAACTAGCAATGAGAAAGATTATACAGGATGATTTTGAAATAGATGACAACATGTTATGAGTATATTCTATTCATCGTAAGGCTGAAGATAAATTACAGTTGACTCTCGAACAACGCGGATTCGTTTGTAGTATATTTTTTTCTCGATATACTACAAACGAATCCGCGTTGTTGGAACCCGTGTTGTTCGAGGGTCAACTGTATAAACATGGGTTTGGAGACGGTTCCTTTTGAGTTACATAGGTATTCAATAAAAACCCCGGCCATGGTAAGGTGGGGTCCCACAGACCCCGCAAATAATTTAGTGTATTATAGAAATCCATATCTTTAATTAAATTATTACCCAAAAATACTTAACTAATTAAACATTTTTAATTTTAAAGAAAAATATACTCTTCCTAGCTTGTATATTGAACAAACTAAATAACACTGTCACTCCTTGTTAAAAAGTTATCTTCAATTTAAAATCTTTGGTGTCTGTGAGACCCCACTTTATCAACGCCGGATTAAGGAAGTATACAATTTTCACTTACAAATAAGGTTGCTCTTATTTGAAACTCTTCACGGGACTCAGAGTATTTAGAACAATTCAGGAGAATTTGTTTTATAGTGAATGGACAATAAATTACATATGTCGCAAATTGAACGGATTATTCTTCGATATCAAATAAGGGATATATTGTGAGGTAGAATGAAATAGATATACGTATATATGTATGAATTGGTAGTTAGCTGAGAACGGAATCGATGGCAAATGCTCTCTTTTGGCGAATACGAAATGCATCGCTGCATGTCAACAATTAACATGTTACTAATGTACCAAATCTGTGCCGTGAAAGTTTCGTGGAGATTTTCATCTTGTATAGATCTGAAATGATTTTCTGAACTTTTTTGAGTCGCGATCCCATTTTATAATATTCAAATAACCTGCGACCCTACCGCCCATGTAAGGTAAAGTAAATTTAATAAGGTCAAGAAAACACATACAAACTTAATAATATTTAAAAAAAAAAAACGTGTCGGGCCACACTTCGCGATCGGGACCCACAGGTTGGGAATCACTGGCATAAGCAATATTAGTAGCTACACGTGTGGTGCAAGCAAGTCTTGATTGTTTCGCATTGCACTTATGTTACTCATTTTTTCATATTCAACATACTTGCAACCTAAACATCAGTACCCTTGTAGCCAGGTCTCGAATTATCATACTCACCCGAATTCCTCCGCACTGTCCTAAACATTTCTCATTCACATTCAACACACGTAAAGTTCATTCACCCGCACCGTACTCTCCTCCACTTTTCCAAAGAATCGGTGAATAGTAAAACCTCTCTCTGTTCTATGTATATGAAGAAATAGAAACCGAAGATTAGAGCTTTAAAATAATTAAATATATTACATTATTTATTTCAACCAATATTGTTTCGAGTATTAGTTAAACAAAACCACAGACCTCACATTTTATCATTTGAATGACGTACTTGTTCATTTATTTTCTAGCATTGGCAAGGTCTGACATGACAACGTTATGAATATAAAGTATTTGACTAAAACTATAAAGTGCTGGACAACAGAATTGGCACAACACGTTATTCAATACATAACTATTTGTAACTGTTGAAGAAATTTTATTTACGTTTTTGGTTTTTCTCGCGTGGATCTTTATTTACAGTATCTCCTTCTATATATTAAACACATAGGGTAGATGTCCCTATTACTGTCAATATCCCTATTACTGCCACTTTATTTATTTTGCTTTATAAAAATGTAACGTATAAAGAATAGTGTACAACAATAATATTAATAATAATAAGAACAGTCACAATTTAATAATAATATTATTGTTGTACACTATTCTGTATACGTTACATTTTTATTAAGCAAAATAAATAAAGTGGCAGTAATAGGGACACTGACAGTAATAGGGACATCTACCCTATACATTTATACTAGCTTTACTGCTTGCCTTTGTCCGAAATTTAGATTCTGATTGTATAATCAAAATTTTTATTTTTTGTGAAAATAGTCTAATTCCTCTGGATTAACTGGCATAATCAGCTGGGGCACATTTCGTGACCCCAGAGTTTACCGTTCGAAAGTTTTTAGGCGACAGACAAACACAGAAACACTTTCTGCTTTATATATTAAGACGGAGAGATTCACGTGTGATGCAATTTGTTGCGGCAACTTTGCGTTCAGTTTGCGTTTTATCCCTCGGAGACCCAAGCTGGATCTATTTAGATTTTAGACTCACGTTTCCGAAACCTTCGTCGGATACTTCAGCTCACGATGACTGTTATAGGCTGGCGATTGTTAATATTAGAAAAATGCAGGAAGACAAATACACAGAATAGTATCTGCTTCAACAACAGCTCAAAAGCGTGGAAGATATTTCATTGTATATTCCAATAATGGCAACGAATATAAATTCAAATGTGAAAATAATTGCCAAATATATATGTGTAAAATGCATTCTTTTATGTTTAGCAAACAATATTTTATTATGTATACAGTGTACAGAATACATGCTCTTTATTTGTGTTTTACTTTTAATTTACTCATTATAAACAAAATACGTAATACGAAACTAGTAAAAGTGTATTTCAGAATTATTTTACGTATAGAAAAAAATATTTATTTCAATCAGAAGTTCATTAATTCCTAATGGAAAATTGCTAGAGCAAAATTTTTAAAATGATTTGTTTGTCATAAATACTTAGGGCTATCTTGACTTTTATAAATACAAACATGTATTTCTTCTTTCTGTATTTGTATAACATACATGTAGAACGACAAATTAAACGACATAGCATAATGGAGCATTTTCATCATTTGATCTTGAGATAGTAATACAATTTGGTATACACTCTAATTTTTGCGTAATCTTCAACAATTTGTTGCTTCGAAACGGTACGCTTGCGGTACAAGGTTTCTTTGGAACTCTTTTTCTTTTCAAACGAGCTGAACACGTTTATGTGAAAAAAACTTTAACATTACTTTTCAATGTTATCAACAATTTTGCGGCATTTTTTTCTTGCAAATGAAAGCAGTGACCATTAGTTTTCATACACCCTGTACATATATTGATTCTTCGTGAAATAGTAGTAATAAACAATACTGATCGAAATATAGGTAAAAAAGAAAAACGCAAGAATTTATTCATAAAAATAACTGTTATATGAAATGCGGTACGTATGTAGCTTTACACATTTTTCAATTATTTTCCATTTACACATTCTTTAACTGCTTTTTCCACATGTTTTTTTATCATATATGGAGTATTTAAAAAATTTCAAGTGAATATCCGTTTTCAGCTTCCTGGAAACACATGAGACAATACTAAAAAAGATTTGATCAAGTTGAATCTTAAAAGTTGTGTTATAGCTTTAAAAGAATAAAGATATTGTGGCGCTTATATAAGACTCCGTATAACTTCAGGATTTATTACTAATATGGCTGCAATCTGTACATATGAACTGTGCATTCCTATGCAAAATGTTTTTATATTCAGGCCTTGAGTGACTAATAGTAAACCGGTCAATAAGTGGAAGGTTGATACTTCCGTCTCCTTCTCAGTTTAATACGAATGTCTTTATTCATACGATTAGTCCATTCCTTTTTAAATTGATGCTCTTGATATTTTAATATATGTACTTCGGTTCATTTTATAATTATAAACCAAAATAGTCCGGAGATTGCGTAGGGTAAACTTGCCTAAATCGTACCCCTTAAGCACAAATGCTCATTAGATGAAAAATAACAGGGAAAATGAAACAAAACTAGTGGAAATCAACTCTTTACTATTAGAATAAACAGTTTTATAAACTCACACAGCAAAAAGAATCAACTTCTATTCATGACAACAATTTATTTTTAATATGGGAAAAGTACGCTTTAGGATTAATGCTCCTAAATTGTACCATACTTATCCTAATTCGTACTTTCAAATTTAATTACTACAATCATCACATACATATTCAAAAGTAATTCTATCTATTCCCGCACGAAGCTCATGTACCCACATTATGCACTGCATGCATTGAATCATATGTTCCTGTCTATTTTCTTGACACAATTTACAAAACCAGCTTTCACCTTCATCGTCTTTCTTTTTCTTCTCTTTCTTTTGTGTATTGGTTTTGGCGGTATTCTTCCTCTTACGAGTTTCCTTTACTGTTCTGGTTTTTCTGGTTATGGGCTAGATAAGTATCTTTTCGCGCCGCCTCTCGATTTTTTTTTTAATATTAGGAGTATACTGGAGAGGGATAAGGGATAAAATTCAGATTACTAAACAAACATCACCAAGTAACAAATATTGATTTATTCCCCATATTGAAGTTTGTTCTTTACTCCTTTTACTAATTAATTCTACCGCTACGGGCGATTGCGACTTTAGTAGGTTACAAGAAACAGCGGGGGTGCGATTTAGGCGCAGATACGAATTAGGCAAGGTTACCCTATGTAATCATAGTACTTTATTTTTAATCACAAGAACATTGACGATTTAAACATATGGGTAACTCAATACTAAATTCATCACTTTTCGTGATGGAGGTCTTAAATTTAAAATTAAAATGCAATATGATGTAGTTCACATAAAATTGGGGGAAGAGGGTTACGTCACCACTTCCATAGTCTCCAATATTTAAAAAAAAAGAACGGACTACAAATGAAATATCAAAATAAGGACTAAAAAATGAATTTTCATGAAAAAAAATTATTAGTCTGAAAAATCGTTTTCGCAACACAAAAATTATACCTACCCGAATTCTTAGTTTTTAAATATCGCTTCCAGATTGCGTTTTTAAAAATCCAAAGAAAATAACAACAAGGGTACTCCCTGTTGATATCACGGCGAGCTGTTAAAGATAGGGATGCGCTCTGTTTCAGATAATCGGCTTATGTGTTCGGCTGTTATGAACAACTGACCACACTGCTCTGTTGCTATATTATTATCGGTCACAAGTCGGTCAGGTATTTTCGAGCGATCGCCTCTGCCGAGAAAGTTTTACTTGAAGGCGGATTCACACATATCAGTTCCGTGACGGTTTTGTGCTGTTAGTGTCAATGGTCTGTTTGTTTGAGCGTTAGTAGACACGGGCAAGTGTGAAGTGCTCTATTCAAAAACAGAACGATATATCTTTACCACCGATATTGACGGCACTGTAACGACACGGAACTGATATGTGTGAATCCGCCCTAATTCTTCCAAGCAAACATTCAGGGACACTCGCGCAACACTTTCGATGCTTTCTAGAACATGTTGATATGAAAACATGCCAAAATCATGCACAGGACGCAAATCCTTCGACAGTCAAACTCTTGTTGAAATGGATGTCAGTTAAATAATGTCGACAAATCTCATAGATTTCTTATCGTTAGCGACGCCATTTATCTGTTGAAAAGCTTTACTGGCCCATACTTGGCTAATGGCCCGTGTCCTATTATCTTAATATATAAAGCAGAAAGCTTCTATATGTTTGTGTGTTTGTCTGTCGCATAAAAACTTTTGAAGTGTAAACTCTGGGATCACGAAATGTGCCTCAACTTATTATGCCTGAATAATTCAGATGAATGTGACCATTTTCATAAAAAAAAATAATTTTTTTTCTATAATCAATCTAAATTTCGGGAGAAGCCGAGTAGTAAGGCTAGTAGATTAATAAATGCCAGCTTGATACTTCTTTGATTATTTGTAAAGTAATTGTATTATACTACAAGTGTGTTCCGTTAACACTATTTCTACCACGGCCAAAAGGTGTCTTGACACCTTTGCGTTTGAATGCAAAAACTTTCCAAAACTGTCGGGATTTCAATTATCAGTTAAACATAGATAATTTGAGCATTTATTGATACATTGATGCGTATTTATTAGAGATTATTTAATCAGAGAAGCACAAAGAATAATTTTAAGTTAAAATTTGAAAGGTGTCGCTTTATATCTCTTGGTAGAAATAGTGTTAAGAGAATCGGTCCTCCGTTCCGTTAAGGGGGCACCCTAGTTTGACTGCCCGTTTTCAATGCTGTTTTCGGGAATGTATTTAACGCAAACTATAAGTTTATACTGTAGTTCATTTTATCTGCATATTAACTTGTTACTTGTTAGCTACTGTATACAACTATATAGTGGCTTTCGCGTATGTCATCTTTCTAAACGGTGCTACATAGGTTTACATTTTTCGAATTAAAAAATATAGGAAAATACAAAAAATCGATTGTTAGAGCCATCAAACTATGGTACCCCCTTAAGAGAACAATTCTATACCATCTACTTCTTTTGTAGTCGACGCGGTAAGTGCGAGACTGAGAATGAGCGAGAGGGCTCGTGACAGCGACAAGCCATAACTTTCGTTCGAGATAGCGGCGGCATCGTATTACTAAAAGAAGATGAAAGATGAGTCGAATAGTATACCGTTTCGGTCAGAGTCTTTCGAGAAGACGGCCTTGTCTCCCGTGCGGCGTTCTTACAACGGGAGACCGCTGTATTCGTATTTTTTAATCGTAGAATCGCTTATCATATTGTATCAAAATTCGATAGGTTGACGAAGTTGAAAAGTCTATTAGATTGAATTATCGCTATATTTAGTTATTCAGCTATTGCAGTTTGTCTGATAGATTGAAACTGATTATGTACTTAATCTTGTTGATACGTTTTTATCTTCATTTTGCCGTTTTACGTTATACCTACTACATAACAACTATTATTTTTTCAGAAGTTAGGCATTAAATATCAAGTATAAATAAGTTTAATTGAAGTACTCCAGATTTGTTCTGTTACGGGGTTATACATAGCCAGGAAGTGAATTTTCTTGAAAAAGCGGAAGTATTTATTTTTACAAAACTTTTTGCACTTAAAAGAGCAACATTTAAAGAACATTTGGTCATTTTTTTGTAGAAAAATATTTACGTTTATAATAAAATTACAATCGACATCCAAGAAGCCTTTTTAAAAAGTTGTTTTAGGGTGAGCACTGCCATTCAGAACCAGATCATCTATAAAGTAAAAAAAAAAGATTTCGTTAGTATATTAATGTATCCTCTGATTAACGGTGTGAATTATCGAAATATTTGTTTAAAACAAAATGGCGTGTATTAAAAGGTGAAGTCCTGATTTTTAAATCAAATTTTTTCGTGCAAAAATCGGGAGTCATACCAAACCTGACATAATTTGAACTATATGTAAGATCAGAAAACGAAACAAAACAGGGTAAGAAGAATCTCCGACGACGGGACGTGATCGGCGGCGTCACCTTCTGATATTACAAAGAGAGCCCGCCCTGGTGGACGGTCGGACGGGCATGGGGATCGCGCGATGTAAACAAGAGACGTGCGATGCAAGCGAGGAGACTAAGCAGGTACCTACTTACTCACTGTTCGAGTTCGGCAGTAGACACTCGTGTGTCACGGATTCTAAAGCGATCGAATAAATTTGCAATATTTAATCATACGTCTATCTTTCTCTTCCACGTGTTGTTTCTTACATATAATTAACGATATACGGCATAAAATTAATTTGCAGGATTGAAAGCCCGTTTCGTTGTTCGATTTGAATTTTTAAAGTAGGCCGATTTGAATTTTTTTTGTAAATTTAATCGGGAGAATGTAAGGAATCCAATAGTGTCAACTGCATATAAATACGTTGAAAAATAAAGAAATTCCGATTCTGTAATTAAATTATAATCGATGACACATCACCGAGCAACTTCGCGCTGCAGTTTATACGGGTGAACGATACAATGCCGCTCGGTTCGAGAAGCCGGCGGCTTCGATTAACGGCTCTCGAGGCTCGCCCAAAGTTATTCGAGCTTCGAATAACTTTCGAATAAAAATACGAATGAAACTGAGAAAACCATTCTAAGCTTAAAATGAATTGCCGTCGAATAAAAACATCATGCGTGGCCATCGAATGAATTCCCGTCGAATAAAAAAATGATTTGAGGCGCTTCGAATAAAAATAACCCAAAGTTATTTTTATTTGATGAGTCTCGAATACAATTTTTTTATTTGCAATAAATTTATGTCCGTCTCGGGGAATAACCCCACTCGCGGTTCTACGGACTGTGTACAGGCTACACTCTGTACAGTACTTTTCTGTACACTGTTCGTCTAAAACTCTCAATATTCGCTTTGTTCCTTTTACTCTCTCAAAACTCGTTGTAAACTCTACTCTGTCTACACGTTGACCACAGTTAAAAAACTTTCACAACCATACGTGTATAATAGGGTGGTCCCTTAGCTACTCTTGGTCAAAATTTTTTTGCAAAATTTTTTTCACGCCGCTCCCTAAAATTGTTCCATTGGATAAGAAAATAATTCCCGTAAAAGATGACGTTGATCGGATAAGAGGAAAACGTGGTACATTCGCGTTAAATTTTTTTTGGCGTCATGCGTAATGTTGGAGTCAAAAAAGGCCAGCGCTGCCGCTTCTAGTGTTAAGTACCATAAATGATTACAAAATTTGTGCAATGCTACGCGACTTACATTTTTATTAATTGCACCATATGCATATAAGTTTTCTAAAAACTCGAAATCTTGCTTAGGAGCTTTTGTTGCAACTGGAGCTTGGATCCATGCTTTCAAATACAGTTTAATGAGAAAAATACAAATGTCGCGGATTCCATTTTCTTCATCCTTTGTTAAAACAAACTCGTTCCGAAATAAAAATATTTTCAAAGAATATATAGCCTTGGCACACCTCTTTTTCCGATCAACTTGGACAGACCTGGGTGGGTTACACCCAGAGTAATTTTTGAAGAACTGACATTCTTATCTAAAGAATCTCCTCGTTATGAAAAAAATCGTGGGTGATTTCCAAGGTCTCTAGAATGCATTCCTATAGTTTTTTTATTGAAATTTCTTCACAGTTTTTTTTGGAAAAATTCTAGATTACCACGTCTCGAGAAAAAAGAAGAAAATCTTCAATAAATTGTTACTTTTACAAATTTCAGTATTAGAAGCTAAAAATCTGCAAAGTTGTTCAGATATAATATTTTGAGAAATAAAATAATTGGAGGCTTTGGAGGAAAGGTATTTATTTTGCATATAAAAGGTACAGAGTGTCAAAATCAGCTTATGGGTGGCTCACACCCAGAGTGTCAACAAAGGGTTAATTCTACATTACGATTTTTCTACATATGTAGTTCCTATACATCTAGATATGTACTTTTTACATTTTTAAACCTCTATGCTACAATAATTGTAAGTACATCATTTACACTTTGAATGTTACAAGTTAGTGACGAATAAGTTGTAATGTCGTAATTGTTTTGTTTCAATGAAGCTACTACTTTTTGAGGTATTTTGAGGTACCAGAAAACAGTAGCTGGTTAAACCAAAAGATTAAAAAATATATTGAACCCATGATATACGAATCTGTGAATTCTTTGCTATGTGCCCTCTTAGAATCGCAAATTGTGCTACCTACTTTAAAATCTGTCTCGATTGCTTACAACCGGAATCCATATAGTGTTACTTTGCTTTTAGCCGGAGCTTAGTTAGCCATTTCTATTATAGTGGATCGGAAGATTAGTAGGTTAAAGCATCGTTAGTGAAGATTGCGTATACCTTTTGTAGAGGTTCTGAAAGTTTCGGTCCTTCGGTAGACGAATGAGAATAGATGGTCGACCGTTTCGTGGCGCGAAACATTCTTTTCTCTTTTTCTTCCTGTCCCCCTCTCGTCATTCGTCTTTTCTTCCTTTTTACGCTCGCTTTTTATCCGCTCAACTTTTTCGCCTCTAGGGATTGCACGAATTGCATAGCCATGCATATTCGCAACTTTTCTACGGCTTTCTGCTGGTTCGCCAACTTTAACCCTGCCTTTCGTTAATAAAGAACGGTCCATTTAGGATGTGCTATCGATCGCAAAAATAGACTGTAATTCTCTACTTTGGCGTGGGTTAAATCAGGAATGTTTTTATTAAAGCACATACTTTGATAACAAAGGCTGTAGTTTAGAAATACCGATCCACCACTCCGCTGTGTTATCTTGGTGGAGTGCCCGGAGCATATGCTGATTAATTAATACTTTAGACTTTGTGTTTGAAGCTCCCGTGCATTGAATAATCCGTTGGAAGTAATTAAGTTACTAAAGAAGTGACTAAAATGTCAGTGAAATATTTAATCTGCTTCTGTATAACTTTTTAATATTATCATTTATGTTACAAATTTTAACGGATATTTTTGAGAAAAAACAGTAAAATTTCCTCATAAAAATGGTGGTAGGGAAAATGAACAATTGTGTTCCTAAATTTCTATTTAAGGTATGATACATTTTATGATGAGTAGTATAATTATCAGTTTCACTTATGATTAACTGGGCAACGTCATTGAATATCTTTATTATAACCCTTTTCGTACAGAATTTCCTAAGCCACAAATTGTAAAATAACTATATTCGTCGTAGAACTGATACATAACGAAATATTCGCAGGAAACTGTCTTTTTTTTTACTTTCGACCCTCGCTAAAATTTTTAGCGGCGGTCACATGGATGGGGACTTTTGACGTATTATCTAAAACGACGAAATAAAAGCCCATACAGAAATTTGGCTTGCTGGAAATTATTTCGCAGACAGATTCTAATTTCATTGGACTATACGGAGCTCTGGTTGACTCGCGCGAGCCTTATTGTTAGCGTAAAGACGCGAGAAGATGCGAGGCCACCTGCGTGCTTGAGTATTGTTCTTTGGACACTACCATAATCTGCTACCCAGTCGGCCATTTCTAACATGGTATGGTTTCGTTGCAAATAATCGGGGTGCACCTTCATGTCTCTAAAGCTTCAGTATAAAGTATGTTTGTAAATAACATACAGTATCCCAACTACACGATCGAATATTCAAACAAACATGGTTGCATTGTAATGAGTCGTCCTCCTGTCGCATCATTTATAAAAAAAAAAAACAGTATAAATGGACGTACAGTTAAGAAAAAAAGTATTTGGACACTTTTTAAATCGCATAACTTTTTTAGAATTGGTCCGAACGACATGAGTTTTTTTTAGAAACTGGGAGGATTAGTTTGCTAAGTGACGTATATATGGGGGCCGAGATTCATAGTGCTGTAAGTCACTCGCATAATGTTTAACGTAATGTTTTGCGTTTAGTGTTATAAGAAACTCTACGTATATATTGCAGTTGTAAGAACACATTAAAAGGCTTAAAATACTACCATAATAAATACGTATATACACAAATAATTACAAAACAGTAGGTTTTGGACCTCATCTTGTCAACACTGAAGGGTGGTGTTACCCCCTAAACGTGCAAATTAGCAAAAATAACAACACACAAATTTCTTATTTTTCGATCCTCTAAAACACATAAAAAGCCAAAGCCATCGGAGCGGGATACCTAAAAAATCTTATAACTTTGAGGGGTGGTTTAACCCCCTAAATATGAAAATGGGACAATATACAAAAACACGTATCTCCAATTTTTCGGACCTCTAAAACGTATCCAAAAACCAAAGCAATTGGAGACGGATGGCTAAAAACCTCTTCTTTTAGTCGAACTTGCACCAGTAGGTTTCGAAACGCTCTGCTCTTGTTACGCCTGCCCTACACGATGAGACTTGTCTTAAGGTATGTCTCGAGACGAGGTCTCATGTCTCGTGCTGGCAGGGTGGAGAGAAGGAGAGAGAAAGATCTGTCTCAAGACATGCCTCGGGGCAAGTCTCATCATGTAGGGGCCGCTTTAGTTGAGTACTAAAGAAACATGTTCTTCTTTCTCAGTTAAGAATGAAGTTATAATTTAATTCTCTATGAAAGTAAACAGATGGAGCCTTCAAGACATATAAATTGTTAGTATCTCAAATTATCAAAATTTGGACCTAAACCACTATGATTCTCAGCCCCTGCCCATATAGAAGCATGCACATAATATGAGTATGCATGGTTATCCACTTAACTCAGAACGCGCGCGCGCGACAACAGATGCCTTGCGTGGCCTTTTTCAGACAATTGCCTCGACATTTGTCTTCAGGCTCGGGGAAAATGACGCAAAAACCCTGAGCAAGGCGTCGGTGCATCCGAAATCCAATTTCTTCTTTAGGACAGTGACTGACTACTTGGTCAAATCATCTGTTCTCGCACGCCAGTTCTGTGTTAACCCTGTATATTAGATTTAGATTAATTAATCAAAATTAGGTTGAATATTTTTTTTCAATTATTATTTAAGTTTTATTCTTGCTGAAAAGCACTGTTATAATGGTTAATCCAATCGTCGTTAGGAATTTAATCAACCCGAATCTCGTAGTGCTTTCATTGAACTTCTTGTCCGCATGTTCCCGTGTTTGTCACAGTTTTCACTGAAAACGTTCCGAATTAATCACGAGGGATTGTTTGAACAGACAATGGTAGTCATGGTAAACTTGAAACGGACTGAATAGAGTCCAGAGCAGAGGATCACGAAGGTTTCGGGCAATGTCGCTGTACTAATTAGTACGACGTTTGTAGGGCGAGTACAATATTCTATCTACACAAAGACAGGCAGCTTTACATCACCAATCATCAAATGTAATGCTGAAACTGTCTTAGATAATTCTTAATACACTCATACACTTTCATCCATATGCATAGTTGATTGGTGGCGAAATTACTCCAGCTTGTTTAATTTGTCATTGTATTGTAAATAATATGCCATTTTAACATATATTACACATTTGAAACAATTTTATTGTTGATTTAGTATTATACATGTATCAATGTAGCTATTGAATCTTCTGCTTCTATAAATAAATATTTGAACTAATTACGCGTCATTGCACATTGCCTATTAAGCCATATAAATTAGAAGTATCTTCCTAGTTTCATTCAAAATTGTATTTAACAGGAAGTGCCATTCTTAAAAACAATCGTTTCTTAATTGTCAATTGACTCTTATTAATATAATACATTGGAATCTATAAGCTCATATTAAAATACAGAAATTAGTATTCAATCTACAAAATGCTCAATCTATACTGTAAATTATTCCAATTGTAGTCAAACTGTAATAGACCGTCGGAGGTGGCAACGAAAACGGTTTTTTGAATAATTACCATGTTATATTAACAGGTGTGATATTAATCGGTTCAAACAAAAATCTGGCCAATTCTGTCAATGTATCATATATGATCAAAGAAATATCTGGCCAATTCTGCCAAATTTCCCAATTTTGTATCATATATGATCAAATGGAATAACTTTGTGATTCACTTAATTTTTCGAGGTTGCCAGTTTGGGCACGAATAATAAAAAGCCGCGCCGGTTAACCGGTTAATGTAGCCGATGTATAATAGTTGTTAACTCAGTTATTGGTATGTTTTTTCTATTAGGCAGACTTAACTTTCTATTGAAGTTTACATTAAAATCTTTCTATCACGTCATTTCAAACGACTGCGTATTTCGTAGGACGCAGTTGTGACGTTCTCTGCGTTTGTTTTCTGCTTAAGACATTCAATCAGTGAACCCAATTTAAAATGAGTGGTCACTAATTTTCGTCTCAATAATATACGCTTTATGCATTCAACAAACCCGTAAATGCTACACAGGCTACTAATTGTAAGAATATTAATAAACTATTTATTTGTTTCATTCCCTGCTTCATTTGTTAATTTCACTCATTCATTTACTTATTAACATGAAATATTAATATACATAGAAGTACATAATAGAAACCGCAGCCATTATATCGTTTAATTCAAAATCTATTGAATTTTTTGAACGAGGCATCGACCAGTTATTAAAACAATGCTAAGAAGTCATTGAAAAAGAGGGAAGTCAGATTAATGATTAAACCTATTTTGTTGTATGTTTTTTTTCGTATTAAAGTTGAAACAAGAATACGCAGACTTTTGAAATCTGCAAAAACAGTTTTCTTAAAAAACAGAGAATGCAGTTCGACAGTAATTATTGCTACGCCTTGTGTCTATGATGGCTCATTTTGATGTAACTTAGTGATTTAGTAGTCCTCAAAAAAATATTTGACACGTATTTTTTTATCCATTAACATCCATACCTACGGGGGTGGTAACAGCTCCCCTCAATGTCGGTAACGACGTACCTATGTATTTAACCCAATATTTTAAACACTATTATCGTAGGAAAAAAGATTAGATTTAACAATTATTTGTCTTCGAACGACTAATTTATTTACATACACAGCATTCGGAAGAATTTATTTATTTAAATAATATATGAAATATAGGCTTTTTTTTAATTTTTCACATAAACTGTTAATCCACGTTTGCGTAATTTCGTGGATAAACCTATGCCAAAACATAATACATGGATATTTTTAAATTTGGAATTTCTACAGTGTAATAAAAATTATTGCACTTGTAATTTACCTATGTAGATTCCTGCGAGATGGAGTGATTACCTGTGGCAATAAAAATTGTTATCTTTTATTACTAATCCCTTATGAAATTCACGTTCATCTTTTTCGATTTTTGTTTGAGCATTACTTTGCTAGATGATAGAGACAAAACGTAATTAATCCAGGTTCCTTAATAGGAATGCACGGATATTAATCAAGGTTCCTTAATCGCATTAATATGCGAATTACGATTTGGTAACTCATTGAGTAAGTAATTATTAAGGGGTACACTACGGTAATGGCCCGAAAAGTAAAGGTATCGTTAGGAATTTATTAAAAGCAAACTACGTAATTAGTCTTTTCTAAACTTCCAGGACCTTTTATTTGATATCTAAGTTATACGAATATCTTTTTTTAAATTTATTTAAAGCACATTAACAAGCTGTACAGGACCAGTAACTTTGCGCTGCAAAAAAACAGGTCGACAGTTTTCTGACGAAACGGTCCTCCTAAAGTCAACAAACCAAAATGTTTTACAAACTATATGCGCATGGCTATGGCACACCGGGAGATATTTTGATTGGTCGTTTCTTTCTATTTCTTTTTCAACAAGGATCTTTTACTACAACCAAATTTCACAATTTTTTCATGGGTTCGCCCATCTGAAATCTGTCATTTTTCAAAATTGAATCCGTCGTGCCATATCCATGCGCAAATGCGTTTCTAAAATTTTTTGGTTTTTTGATTTCCGAAGAACCGTTTCATCGGAAAATTGTCAACCATTGTAAACAATTGTAAACGGAAATTTCTTGCAGTCCTAAGTTACTAGTCCTATACAGCTTATAAATCTTCTTTAAATAAATTTAAAAGAAGACATTCGTATAACTTAAATATCCAATCAAGGGTCCTGAAAGTTAAAAAAAATTAATTACGCAGTTTGTTTTTAATAAATTTCCAAATATACCTTTACTTTTCGTGTCATTACCGTGGTACCCCTCTAACATTGATTAAATATTGATTAAAAATAATTTTTTATACATATATAGATATGTATCTTGCACGTATGCAATCCACCGATACGTTTGTGATTAATGGTATGTACATTTATTATGAACTAATTCTTACGGTTTAACTTTTTACTTTCCTCTTAGCGTTAGAACGTATTGGAAGTCAGGCAAAATAATAACGAAAGGTGAATCTTGATTTCTTCGCGAACGACACACGACAGAATTTCGAAGGTACGTGTTGTAAGTCTTCTACGACCAATGCGAATTCGAAGCGAAGTGGCTATAAAAGTAAACCAATCTTATCCGACTTCGCATCGATCTCGTTCTTTACTACAAGTTTCTCAGTAGATAGAGCGAAATACCCCAAGTAACCGAAGGTGTTATATATGTATGTATGTGGTTGAAAATCGTCAGCTTTCACGAATCATCCGAATTTTAGTCGTAACATTCGTAGAAAATGAGGATACTGAATTTTGCATAATATATTTCAGGCTTTCCTGGTCTGCTGACATTGCGTCACACCTTTGCGAGAGAGTCACATTTTTTAGAAGAAACAGGGTTTCGCTTTACAGAATAAAAGCGAGTTCAGAGCAAAGCAAAAATTCATTTGTCGCTTTTCGATCGGCAATTTCTTAGTTTTTGAAGAACGAGTCGAAGGCGTCTGCTTGTCTTATTTCTAAAGGCAATCAAAGCGAAGAGTCTTTAAGAATTTAGACATTCTTTCCTCTGAAAAGTACGCAAGTCTTGTTAATCCATATCTTGCTCCGTCGGTTGTACATCGATTTCTCTTGATTCTCGCGGACCAACCGACTTCAAGAGTGAAGGAGCGGGCCCCTCCTTCGCGCGTTGGTCAGTTGTTTCGCGAACAGCGATCGAGGGGAAATCGGCCCCTCTAGTGAGCCTTCATGGCGTAGCGCGCGAGAGACAGCGAAAACATAAGGGGGAAATTAAAAAAAGATACAAGTATTGCACGTATCATTTTGCACATTTGTAATATTATTTTGTTACATTTTACGATTATAAAAAAAATGTAAGTGAAAATATCCATTTATTGCGAAATAGGTGATCGTGAAGAGAGCTATATCATTTCGGATGCTAGACGTGATAATGAAGAATATTGAGAAACAATAAAATGGCAACGTGTTAACATTTTCTAATCAATTTTAGCAAAAAATTTATGGTTTTGTTGACCGTAGTAATTTAATTTTGCTAATAGTTGCATAATTCTAGTTCAAATGATAAAGTAACGTCTACTGAGTATGTATGATATATTTGAAGTAGATCGGACTGTTAGTTTTTTGGCAATCAGGTCCGGCATCCGGAAGAATATTGGTTTTTTGTTCTTGTTCCGTTATAAATAGATATTGTTGCTTATAAATTTTTTTTATGGACGTAAAAGCGGATAGAATAAAATCACAAACGTGCACAATGATATATGCAATACTAGTTTCATTTTTAATTCCTGAAAAATTAAGGTTTTTTCAGCCATCAAACTAGAAAGACCCGTTAAGAAAAGGCGCAGGCTCACTGGAAGGGGCTCATTTCCCCTCGATCGCTGTTCGCGTAACAACTGCAGACCGGCCAATGTATCTGACCCCGACCGTAGGTGGGGGCTCTGTCACCGTGTGAACGCGGATGGTGTCCAAGAATCAATGGAACTCGGTATACATATGGTACCTTTCGACTCGCACCGTTGTCCACCGTCGACTCGTGGGGCAATTCGGTCATAAACCGCGACCGCAGGAAGACGCTTTGGCCGATCAACCTGATTAGTTTTTGGGAACCAGATGTTCGAATTTTCTCGTTCGCTTCGATCTGAGGCTTCCACCTCCATCAGAAAAATTCACAGAGGAGAGATTTTTCATCCCCAGGAAAATTCAACAAATCACAGTTTTGTTGCCTCTCTAAAAATCTAACAGATGTTCTCTGCGCGTTCTTCGAGCGAAATGCACAAAATTCTCGTCGCAATATTCAAAGAAAAAACCTGTCTGCGGTCATCATTCGGACCATATCTGTTTACATTATAATCGGTTTAAACATTAATCGCTATCTGCCAACTAATGCGAAATTTAATACACGAAATTCGGAACCACTGACTCTGTTGTTTTCAAGCCAATCACTCAATATTAATATGGCGAGTGACAATCGCCAGCAGACGAGTACTGTGAGGGTTAGTGGGGCCTTACAACTCTGAGAGGATTAGGCGGATTCACACACAACAGTTACGTGACGATTCAGTGCCGTCAGTGTCGATAACTGACATAGACAGGTGTCCACTGCTCCATCATAAAATAGGGAAACGATAGTTTTTACCACTGACACTGACGGCATCAGGCCGTTACGGAACTGATATGTTTGAATCCGCCTTTAGACAATTAATCCGTAAAGCAGTCCTGTTGTATGTATAATTAGAAATATGAGGTTTGATACCTCGATTGCAAATATATCTCAATATTTTGTAACTGGCGGGGAATAGTAGTGGCTCAGTATTATCACACCATCTTTTAACAATTGAGGACCTTGCAGCAAGAGCGGTGCAGCTACATTTTTTACACTTTTTGAGTTATGACGTGTACCATACGCAAAAAAATCTATATCACTTCGTGCACGTTTGATGCAAATCCGATAACAACACTGCGATTTATTGCAAATTTCGAACCTGCACCTATTACTGATTTGTGCAATGTGAATGCACTACGTCCCATCTTATAAACAGCCTTTTTATAAGGCTCTAAAATTTGCGTTGACTGTGGATGAGGATATTTCCACAGACAATGATGACGAGCAGGCTCAAGAATAATGTTATTTTTTAATGTCTACAAAAATATCAACATATTTTTCACATAGTTGATTAATATAGCAACAATAAATCAATAAATTGTGTCATTTATTGTGCATATTTATACAAAAGCAACTGCGTTTTGTACACTTTAGTGCAAGTCAGGGGCAGCTACAGATTTGAAAAATTCGCCAAAAATAGAAATCCAATTTATCAACTCAACAACTATTACTTATTGTGTGAATATGTATATTTTTCAATTAGTGTTCTCTTTTTAATGTCGAATCAAAGCAATAATTTTATATATAATTTTTCTAATTTACTCGAAATTGGTAAAGATGGAGCTGCACCCTCTTGCTCCATGGCCCTCAATAGTCAATTGACTATCGATGAGGTTACATCGGGAAGCTTTTTCCTAAGCTAACGATTTTTAAGATGCAACTAATTGAGAAGTACATAGTCTGTGAAATTTCATATTACACTTGGTAAGACAGCGACGGAAATACTTCAATTACTGGAAACGGTCTGAAGTTTGGAAAAATGATTCGTGAATGTTGCATCGCGACAGTTTTCCAGCCAAAAATAAAGTCATACTTATTTGTCACCCACTCGTCAGAGATTAAAATGTATAAAACAAATGAATACAGGGATCAGGTAGGTCTAGCTTTCTTTAATGAATAAAACTACTCCAAACATGTACTACTTAATGTGGTGCAAACAGCAAATTGCGAGTGCAAACTACGAAGCAGCAATAAAAGGGAATGTATGATATACGATACGTCTGGCGCTGAAGGGTTAACCAATAATTTTCTTCAGTGCGAAGTAATACATATATGAGAATCTTTTCATTCTGAAAATGAACACACTACGTTTGTAATAAATCTTCGTAGTCATATTTTCCACTGTAGGTACCCCGAAATTCCGCAACATTTAACTGTGTTAGTGAAATGAAGAAATGCAAGACTAGATCTATCATCATTTGCCTCGTAATAAATTACTTACATTTCGTATGTGTTGTAAATCTTCTTTTCTAGTCCTAATCACGTCTTGGGCGTTTAAATGAATTACACTTAATTTGTCTGAACTTATATTTAATATAATTAAATGGAATATAAAAGGATGGTTTGGAAAATATCGCGACGGTTGTCGTTACTTCGTGTTCAAATCACGACAAACTATCGATCAGTTCCGTTGACGACCATAACAGTCCGGAGCACTTTAATTAACACCAAAAAAAAACCGAGCTACGCCTTGGCCTGCGGGTCGATCCACGCGTGGCTTTATAGAAAGATACATAAATACAGTACTGTCTCTCAAATTGCACGCGTTTTCGGATTCTCTATACACGCGAAGCTATCCCCACTACTTCGTTTGTAGTCGCCGCGCCGCGGCATCGGGTATCGGATGTCAAAGAGACAGCCGAAGAAAGGTTCATAACCTATCTCAATAGTGACACACCTGACACTCTAACCGCGTGAACCGTCATACGAAACTGCTCTCGCTGCCCCATCCCCCTTGAGCGCCCGAGCGTGAAATCAAAGGAAGCCGAATAGACTACTCGTCTCTCAAATTGCGTGCGCCCGGTCCCGACACACGCGGCTATAGAGAGACAATACTGTATTCGGAATATACATAATTTAAATATATTCTTCCAATAGTAGGTATACAATATATTACACAATATACTTGATCCAGTAGGTACCTACGTAAATAAATTTTAAACGGCGAAAAGTACACCAAGGGGTGTCAAAAAGCTCGAAAACTATTGGAGGGGGTTGATTGCGTTTTAATCATTCAATGTACAAATAGTGAATCGATTCGGGAAGCTAGATACGAGCCAATTAAATGCAAATCTGCAGTATCGCAGAGAATTTGCGTAAATGTAAAAAGGGGAAAAATTAAAACATAAAATGCCTCATTTAGCCGGGGATTTTAACGTATCAATATTTATGAACAGATGGCCGGACAGTTACGGGTAAGCGTATATATGTACGGTAGAACGGATTTACTGGATTTGCACAGGACGAAAATAATGGTAATCCTCGCGTCCCAATGCGGCTTTCCGTTAATTCGACGGTAACGTACGATCGATTTGGATCAAAATCGAAATCGAAATCAGAACCAGAGCTGGCCGTTGCTATTGCAATTCGATCGCGGTGCTTTTCGCAAATATTTGCGCGTAATCGTCCCCCGGGTGCGAGGACTTAAATTATACTATTAATTATTTCGCTGGTGAGTACAGTTAGCTGATTTCGAAGGCGAATCACACCTACTGTCGCGCAAGGTTCGTGTTGTCAATCGGCGCGGCTCACTTTAACTTCTTGATTTTCCGAAAATTATTTGAATTCCATAAAACAATGGCTTGTACTTTTGAGAATAAAATACCATAAAGTACATGGATTTAAATGGAAATATGGGATTGTGACAAATAAATAATTGGATTACGTGAAATAGAAACTTTTGAATTTTCTGTGCATAAGTACTAAATACAAAATTGTTGTAAATAATTTCGTATGAAACATATTTTTGTTGAGATTATCTTTCTAACAGTTCGTGAACTTTTCACACTTTTCGTTGGCTTATTCGTAAAACTGAATTCTTAACTTTCGTTACATTTTACCACCAGAAGATAATGCACTTGGCATCTGCTAAAGACCAATATCGGGAAAAAGTGGACTTGGCAAGTTTTACCAACAAGCCATCGTTTTTACTTTTGAAAGAGAAAGTAACCTAATTTGACATATCCTTGCTCCATGTAAAGTTGATTACGCGAATGTACAAAAACGTGAGAACAGATACATGTTAATAGCATACCTAGTCATTCAATGAATCATGTCACTGACGATGAAATTACTTTTTTAACTGCACTGAACTGCTTCTTACTTTATGTGTTGTGAGCATGTTAATTGTTAGAGCAACCGTCTACAAACTAATTTTCTTAGTATGGATCCTTCTTTGTTAAAAAATCTTTCAAATATCATTAATCAAAAGACAGTAACTACTGTATCTACGCAGTACCGTCTACAGTGTCAGTATTTACAAATTGTTTGTTTTATCCATACCTATTAATTGTGTTCTATTTCAAATCAAAGAGTTTTGAAGAATTTATTTCTTCTTACGGACGTACATTATTAATAAAATATTTAGAAACAGTAGAATTTTTTAAGGGTCTTATTTATTAACTTCTTTCAAATATGCAAATAGTATAAGTAGGCTAATAGGAACAACGAATAAAGGACACGATAGTTATATCAATTAATATTCTATTTGTTACATTACCTTATGAAGAACAGCTTTTGCGGTAACCAAAATATCTCCGACAGTTTTTAGTCTAAACAAAAACATTTCTCTTAAAATACAGAAAAGAATGTGGTTAGTTTTTGTTGTACCGGATTTTTAAAATATCAATTTTTCGCAATGGCAGCCATTTGAATACGGCCATTTTTGATTTTAGATTATGAAAAATAGAGTCTAAACTCAAAAAAAGCCCCAAACTATTGAAATCCAAAGTTCCGAGATTGTAAATATGTAAATATCAAGTATACATTGATCGACTAAAAGTGGGTAATTACTTTATGGGTTAAGGGAACGGAGATTTCTTCGTTAAACAAATTTAAGTAACTTTTTCGCGTGATAGGATATTAAAATTTACTGAAATCAGGTACACACATTGTTATGTGATTTTAATAAAAATCCGCATGCTATTCCAAAGTGGTTAGTAGTGTTGTAGTTCAATAACTTCTGATTTTACAAATCTATCTACTGTTAAGCGAAACGATAAGTTTCCTCTCGTAGACGATTTTGGAAGATTCTCATCAGATATGGGAGTATAAAAAGAACATTGAAGATTTTTTTATTCTGCGAAAGTCTTTTACAAGAGACTGCAGATTGTGATAGATTGCACCACGGAGACGTTGAACCCGGGTGTAATTTGGGAAAACTCACCTGCAGTTCTTGATTTAATATACGTAGCTATTCTAGCATCCTCGTAAATTCGTGATACACATCAGTCGCTATTGAACAATAGCAGGAAGTTCTTAGTTAGAATCTCAAGAACTACAGGCTATAAATGTATCTAGAAATAAATTTCAGTCTAAAAACGATGAATGGAAATAATTCGTTTTATATAATGGAAATTTCGTTTTCAAATCTGAATATAAAAATATGCGTAGCAGTAGTGACACCAGTTGCGACTATTAAAACCAGCACTCCAGACATATTCAGCGTAGTTACAGCTGAATACTACGCAATCCAAATAGCTCTACAACCAATATATTAAAGATATTAAATAGAATAAGTGCCACCGTCTTCAGTGATTCATTAAATACAATAAAAGCGATACAAAGCATGCCAGCCACTAATAGAATAATGAGTATTATTCATGAGTTACATTATACAACGACCTACTAAACAAAGGAACGTCAGTGTCAATTATATGGATACCATCTCATCGAGGAATATCGGATAATGATAGGGTTGGTAATGCTGCCAAAGAAGCACTTCCGCTATAATGTACCTACCGAAACAATTCCAGCTGAATACACTAGCTTTCTAAATTTTTTAAATACCTACTTCAAATAGAAATGGATTCACAAATGCAAAAAGGGCATCGCATCCAAAATATGTGACCTTATTGACGATTTCTATACAAAACACACTACAATCAAATTCAGCAGAAATGAACAGATAATAATTGACAGATTAATTATTTCAAATAATTATTAACAGATTAATTCTTATTGGACACACTAAGGCTACTCACAGTTACATTCTGGATAAAACAACCTCACCATATTGCGGACCCTGCCAACAAAGATTAACCACAAAACACATTCTGTTAGATTTCAAGATCGCAGACGATACCATAAAACAACCTGAAATGCGTTACAACATTAAAGAAATATTGCAAACGAAACCTCAAGAAAGCAATTGAACTTATACGCAGACAAAATCCGTTTTTTTTTTTAAATAGTACTCTGGTATAAGATTTAATAATCAGAACTTAAAAAATAGCGAAGGAGGCACACATGCATTATATGCATAGATTCCATCGCTTGATCATAATAAATAGGTACGTTTTGTTTATTCTGTAGAAATGACTAACAATTTTTCTCTATTCCATGTAAATCTATTTTTTTTTTATCAATGGGTGGGGATGCAGTTTTCATTTATAAAGGAGTTGAACAGGAGTTTCCTAGTTTTATTTCAAGATGAAGTTGAAGAATATGCTTCTTCCTTCGACGAAAGCTTTATTTGCCTCAAATATCGTGGGTCATTGATGTCATATGCCACTTGCTAATATAATTTCTAGAACATATTCTCTGGTAACAGCATCGATATACAGTGTGTTTCAGGCTGTTTGTTATATTTAAAATTTAAAAAAAATGTTTCTTACAAAAGTTGCACAGTTTTGTGGGGGCTGGCGGCGTATAGTAACAACAGTTATATTCTTTTGGGGGAGTTAATGGGATACGAAGGCCAACTTTGTCTTTTTTAAACGGAATGCTATATTTAATTTGTCCGGCCATAATAATAACATATTCAACAACCTACAATAATAAGTCCTTTGCGATGATCTACTAAAGGTTGTGCATACAAAATTTTCTGTCATCATTCGGCTGCCGACCGTCGTACGTATCAGACGTGTTACGCGAGTGCCGCGAGTGTTTACATTGAATCCTGGTGATTCATAGCTTGTGTGTGTGTATGTGTGCTCTACACTGTTTACTTCTTAAACGTTCCCAACTAAATCCAACTTATTGACTACTGATAGTGGAAATCTAGTCACAATACACTTAAAATATCTGCACGATTGTGCAGTATATTATATATAAAAGCAACCGAAATCATAGAGAACGGAACAGCGAATGCTGCCTCTCCAACAGCCCCAAACAGTTATGCGAAAGCGGCACAGAATGTTACATTCCCCAAAAAACACCAAGCCATCGTATCAGACGCAAAAGATGGAATCTCAATTGAAGACTATGTAGAAGCCATAGGCAAAATCGTCAACCCTGCAAACATCCGCTTCATCTCCAGAATTTCTAATAATAGAATATGCACATTCCTATCATCTAAACCACTCGTCGATGAAATAACAGAAAAACATCCTGTTCCGTCTTACCGGAACGAAAAGGGGCTCAGAGCGAGGCGGTCATTTAACAGTCCGATATTGCCAGGAAACATTTGCTTGCCAGATGTTTAATAGGCGGCAATCGACATCGTGCCATTTTTTTGGACAGCTCGACCGTCCTCGCTCTGAGAAAATCCGTTCATTGTTTCGCCAGCGGGGTATACCGTAAACTCGAATCACTGCCGACTCGCGGGACAATACGGTCGTAAACCGCGACCCTGGGCGAAACTCTTCGACCGGTCAACTTGGCGAAGGTTTGTCAGCCAGATGCCCGGTTTTTCCCGCACTCACCAAGAGGGAGAGGATTCCTCCACCACCGAAATCTAGGAGGGAAGGTTCCTCCTCTTCAGGGGAAGCGGGGCCAATCAGGCATTTTGGCACCTCCCAAATTCCGGTGTCTTGTCGACCTTCAACATCAAGGCTAGAAGGCAGAATTCATTCGTCTCACCTGAAGTGAACTTCAGCAGCTTGATCGGGTCACCGTTCGGACCTCAAGCACGAACATAGACTTTAATATCTGATCATCGTGCGGATCAGAGTCTAATTTTTACGAATAAATAAAAACAGTCATCCAATATTAGTTTGGCGGGTGATACGCTCGTCCGACACACGCGTTCTAAAAAAAGTGAATCGGGCTTTACAACCCCGAAAGGAAGATCGAATTTCACGTGCGTGTCGGTACGAACACATCCCACAATCAAGATTAATAGCATTGAGCTTGAAATTAAGCCTTTAATTAGCAGAATGAAAAGGATAATCTTATCTAACCTCTCTCCGATCATCTCACACACTGTTATATCTGATGCATCACATAAATTAGGGCTAAAATCATTCTCAGCCATATCGTTTCTAAGAGCCGGTTTAAGCAAGCAAGGTCTGTCACATATCATGAGCTTCCGAAGGCAAGTTTTTATACAACCCGATGATACTGATAAACTTCCTGAGGCTCTACAAATCCAATTCGATGACACAAACTATTGGATTTTCATTTCTTCCGGGAACCTTACATGTTTCCTCTGCAAACAAGAAGGCCACACGGCGAAACATTGCACCTTAACATCTCTAGAATCAAATAATACAGCCCCAAAAAGCGCAGACAAAACTCACACTGAGATAAGTAATAAACCTACAGAAAAAATAAACTGTCAAACGGACAGGATCTCCGCCTTCACTCCTCCTATGACACCTATATCTACTAAAATAGGAACCAAAAGAGCATTACCCTCCACTTCTGGCTCATCGGATGTTCCCGATCAACCGATTACTAAACCAATAATTGAAGTCAAAGACGATGATAATGACCTACCAACCAATCAAGTATTGTCTAAACCCTCCACAAAGAAACTCAGAAGCAATTCCCATGCTTTACACTCGAAACCAAGTATGGAAGAACTACTCAGCCCAATCATGCCAATGATGTTAAACAAGCCAGAGGACTTTCGAATTAATTTTGTCCAATTATGCAGCTTCTTAGAAAAATCACAAGGCTCCTCCAAGGTACCCGAAATAGCCAAAGAATATATAGAATATATAGTAGCATGGATCCCCAGCCACATAGGACTCATTGGCAACGAAACAGCGGATAAAGCCGCCCAAGAGGCATCGAAACTACCTATCATTGCGGATCTCAAAACAAACCTCCCAGATTCAAAAACAGTTATTAAAGAAGCCATTAATAGTCTCTGGAACTATGAATGGCTCAACAACTCCCAAACGAAGCTGCATAAAGTCAGATCAAATGTTCAAGAGAATCCAAATACATCCGAGCTATCCAGGAAAAATCAAGCCGCTCTTACCCGCATTCGTACCGGACATTCGCGACTAACCCATGAGTATTTAATAACTAAACAGCCCCCTCCCGAATGTGAGCCTTGTAAAACACTTTTAAGCATAGAGCATGTTTTGCTGGCGTGCCCTAAGTTTTCCCAGGAAAGGAATCGATTCAATGTTGAGACAAACTTGAAGTCAAACCTGAACAAATCAAAAAGCATTCAGAATGTAATTCAATTCTTCGAAGCGATCAATTTACTGGACCTCTTGTAATTGAGCATTACGTAATTTTATAATCTAATTTCAAGTATGTAATCATTGTACGAAGGTGGGTGGTCGCTAAGGACTTCACTGTTGATGCGACCACCTTAAAATAAAACCCTGCACATAAAAAAAAAAAATTTCTGTCTAATTTTCGATGCCACTGCGACGTGACATTCTGATTAATCTTCGACCTTTTAAAACGCTCCATTTGTTCATCAACATGCGTTTGTTAAGTTCGCCACTTGTTAGCAGCTAAATTTAAATATAACAAAAATATATCAGGTGCTAAAGTTAGATAAAACACTCTGTACATAAAATTATAACATTGTAAGTGTAAAATTTGCTATACATTTAAATTTCCTGATATGTAAAAGTTCGTCTTAATTAACTTTATTTGAAACTTCAACCATGATACGAATATTAAAAGAAGTACCATTAAATGGTTTTAATTCAGATGGCTACTCTCAGATTTACGAGTTTTCCACTATAAACATCAATTTGATCGATCACATTTCGTTTTGAAACTGTCGAACGATTTCGGAGCAATAAAAAGCACGGGGGCGTGACAGTATTTTCGCTGCGAAACGCCTGAGATGAAAAGGCCTATCGCACTTTAGTGAATTCGCAGACCGTAAGATAAATAAAAAGCGATAGAAGCAGCATGTACCGTGGCGTACAGTGAAAGCTGGCCTGAACCTTATTGCATTCTGCTCTGGTGCCTGACAGAATTGCAAAAGATATTTATGATAAGGTGGTATCCAAACGATTTTCGTTTCGATGAAATCCTTTGGTCGATGTATCTCCTAGGATTCGTCTTATCGGGCGGTATCACGGGGAAGCATCAATAACTACATACCAGCGAGGGAGTAGACAGGAAGATGCGTCGTACTACCTACTTGCTTTTACAACTCGATAAATTGTCCGCGAAACTTTTCAGTGGAACGTCTTGAGTTTACCGTTCCTTGTCCAAATGAAATTTGGCTTACCCTAAACTTATTTCGTTAGAGAGGGAGCAGCACGACATCGAGAAATACAGGCTGGCAAGACGAAGAAATGAAGTGTTTAAAAAGGTATTGGGCAAACTTCCCCTTTCAATTTTCTGCCATTGAACGGAAAGTTTCTGCGTTTGGCATTTGCATGGCACTTTAAAGAGTTGAAATATGGTTATCCTCTTCACTTTTTACATACGTGCAGCAAAAAAAAAACCCTCTTCAAAACTATATAACTAGACTTAAGCTAATTCTTATAAAAGTAAAAATATAATGGCGCAAAGTACCCCAATTTCAACAGGTAGTAATGTGATCGTTCTGAAGCAGACATTTTTCCCTGTTTTCAAAGATCTAAAAAAAAATTTAATAACTTGTAGCAATCTGCATACATGCCAAAACTCAGTTCAGAAGTATCTTTTCTACGGTATCCGGACCACTGTACGATAGCTGTAAGTAGTAGTATGTGTTATACATAGTTTTGACTGTCTGTAGTTGTCAATTGTTTTAGCAATTAAAAACCCTATGCTGCTTATTTATTCACGATATGTTATAATCTATCTTTATCTAGGAACTGAAACATTTGCAACATAAAATTGCCCGCGTGGAAGTGGGTAGAGCAGCTCTTTAGTTATGCATAAGGATGGAAATGGTCTTCCAGATGTTTCATAATTTTTCTTCTAGTCTAGTTTACCTATTATGTGTTCGCTCTGAATTGTATATTGGAGGTATCTGAACACGCAAAGCTGCTTTTCTTTCGTTGTGCTTTTACCACTATTGAATATTCACAGACGAGCCCACACCAGCCAAGAGATTACAGTAACTACACGACTCCATTGTGTATTTCACAATCTCGAGTTGGTAAGCGTAACGAAGCTTGTTTGCGTAAGAAATTCTCTGCTCGGTAGCAGGAATTCTTTTATATTGCAATATGCTTCTGTACATACAAATAAGCTTGACATCGATAGTAAAGAAAACTTCTTTTCACCTGTTATATTTTGCTTCTGTGAAAGGTCACCGTGTGCGTATTTAAATCCGAAATAATTTTCAAAACACATTTGATTTTGCGGGAAAACATTTTAACGCAAAGCACCTCTGTGATGTATCCTCAAAGGATGGCAGAAACCAATTTGTTGAAAGTCATTTCCAACAGAAAGTTCTTATCAAAAGAAATCTAAACGTCTTTTACGAGTCTTTTCAAACGAGTTTTTCACGTAGCGATCACATAGGTGGTTATCGCAATTAAACAAAAACTATGGATTGATATAAAATAAATTATCCTTTGACAGTCTAATAAAATTTCAAATTCCTGTTTGAAATGTGTATATTTTTTTATATTCTAAATCTAAAATATATCCATTTATTATAAAAAGAGTAAGAAAGAATGTCTTCTTTTTTCTTTTGCCTTCGTCTGCCCGTGCTAGGCACGGGACAAACTGTCAGAGGGTTAAAGTTAGAACGTGAGATACTTAAGGGATAATGACACAATAGAGCTCAGAAAAGCGTCCTGATTTTGAGAATTTTTTATGCGAGTATAGTGAATGGAATACAAAATCTGTTTGAAGGTCTTTATTGGACATACTTTGAAGTATGATCACATTTTTTTTTAAATTTTTGAATACAAAATGGCGGCGTCATAACTCAACAAAAGAAGTTTCGTCTCAAAAACAGTGTTCCGCGACGGGAAAGATTTCTCCTTTAATTTTTGACCTAGAAACAAAAATCCGAAAAATTTGGAGTTCTATATAAGATTATCTCGGGAAGTGCACGAGGAAATAAAAAATACTGATTTTTATAAGAATGGTGCGTGATTAAACAGAACACGAGACTTGCCACAACCTCGAAATTGTTGAAACGTTTTGTTCAATCACGCACCATTCTTACAAAAATGAGTATTTTTTAATTTCCTCGCATGCTTCCCGAGATAATTTTATATAGAACTAAAAAAATGATGGGTTTTTGTTCTAGATAAAAAATTAAAGGAGAAATATTTCTGGCTGCGGAACACTGTTTTTCAGAAGAAGCTTCGTTTGTTGAGCTGAGGCGCCGCCATTTTGTAATGACAAAATTATAAAAGAATTGTGATTATATTTCAAGGTAGGTATGTACAAAAGAGGCCTTCAAACAGATTTTGTATTCGATTCACTCTACTCGCATAAAAATTTTGAAAATCAGGCTGCTTTTCATTAATTCGGACCAAAAAGATATCTGCCTTGAAATACACTCTACAAGAATGTCAACAATGAAGTGAACGAAGGTGATAGAAGAATCGGTGCAATTTGTCCCACGTGTAATCTGCAATTACAATGGAAAACTACTTTCACCTTCCTTTGTTATATAGTAGGAAGCGATTTAGGTTTGGTCCAGGAAATCTGGAAAGTTTGATTCTCAAGTAAAATGGAGTGTGTTTATAGCAGATAAAATCTCTTTCACAATTTTGAAAGTTAAGAAGCTAACAACACATCAATTTATAAAATTGACGTGGGAGGCATATTTTTCTAACAAATGACCTTGCAGTTTTGTTTTTTGATCTTTGAATCCGTGAGCACAAATGAAAATTTCAGGTGATTATATCAGAGAGAATCGAATTATTCAGTGTATCGAGAAAAATACAACGAAACAATTGCAACGATTAAATATTTACGATCTCAATTTACAAACAATTTGATTTCCAGATACATATATTAAAATGGTAATTACAGTCGGCTGTAAGTGCTTCTATGTAGCACTCGTATTACGTAAATGTTGATAATTATCCAATAATGAAAAATCGTTATTTTTTTTTTGGTAACAATAGTCCGTAAATTTTATATGTGCAACGTATGTTGCAGTGTTTACAAAAGCAAACCCTTATTTGTACTGTTATAAATGTAAGCGCAAGTCGTGTGTTTTTTATTTTTATTTCAGTTTCGATTTGATTTAAAATAAAACTCTTTGTGTTCGATTAAAAATGCAGATATAAATATTTGTCAGCTTTACTGTCTACGAAAATGGTAGCAGTTTAAAAATAAATATAGTAAAATTATTTTTCTCAGGTTTTATTACTTTTCCTAGTACGAATGTATACGCCATTTTATTCTCTGTAACAAAATCTGATACATTTGTTTAAAAAGCTTTCTGGTACTGCGGTTGCTTGCAATATAGTACCTATTCCAACGGTGAAACTCTGGAGAGTAGTTTCATCGTTTAAACTTGGGTTACCACAAGTCAGAAAAATACACAACCTATATGTTTGGCTATTTTACAAACTTACAGAGTTTCATCAAATTCAGCGTCAGATATTTCGCGGATATTCCGTGTAAGCCCTAGTTCGTGGTAACGTCATAAGTACGAACGCCTATATGGAAAAAGGGTGTAGTTGGTTCATTTCAGAGCTTGCTTTGAAGGAATAAAAGAACTTCCCGCAAAATTGTTAATAACATGGAAAATTAATGATAAATTTTTTTCATAAATATGCGCTGCTAAATGGGAGGAAAAAAGTTCGAATAAAACTATGTGCCGCGAACGCACCATTTCCATGCAAAAATTGTTAACACAAAATTATTTACGCAAAAGCTTGAGTGTGTAGCGTAGATAGTTACTCCAGTCAGTGAATGCACTGGAATTTCGCATGACATAATTAATCCGTCTTCTAAATCCATTTTATAGTGTACGTACAATCGCCTCATTCGATTATGGCCGCCACGTGCCTTCGAGTGGTAGTCGCTTCACACGGTTAAACCTTTTCCACCCGAACATTTCTGCAGTATTTCGTGATCATGGTTTGGCCTTTAGAGCATTGCCATGCCATAGGTTCCCATCTAGAACACCTGTATTTCGTGAGGAAACATTACTGTGGCCATCTGAACTTTAAAAAATGCATAATAATTTTATTGTTCCTCACCAACCGCGAGAAGTAGCTGATACTTTATCAACAATTGAAGAATTCTTGTAGGAAACATTGTAAGTGCCAAAAATCAAATTCTATAATATAGTATTACCATTGACACGTAGAACATTTTACGATAAAATTATTTTTTTAATTCTGGCACTTATATTGTTTTCTACAAGGACACTTTAATCGATGACTGACGCTAAGAATAACTTCAATATTGCATATATATCCAAAAATTAAATATTTCAACATAATTCGGATTAAAATTCATTGAAGCCTTCCGCTTTTGAAGATGTTCTAAAATTGCCATTAGCCTTTTCAATAAAAGTATCCCTTTTGTCACTTATTAAATTTCGGGAAAAGTGACGAATCGCAAACGATGAACTTGAAATATCCAAAGTATATAAATCATTGACATATAAATATTCTAAACGGGAAATCGTAGTCATGCGCGTTAAGCGATTGTGTTACGCTGAGCGGTAGAGGATCGCGCGCCGCCGTTGACTACCACTATCGACGCCGCACGTTTTGCTAAACTATTTCGCTTCTGTATTTAAAATAAAATGTGACTTACCACTTCTGTTGTTGCTTTCCGAAGGGAAAACGTCTGCTGCGTCGCGTGGAGTAGTCAGATTTTATCCTAGACCCCTAATTTTGGAAATAAATTTAAGATATCTGCAAAAATGGGTGCATTTCGAGCGTTCTTTTCCATCTGTGTTTAAACATATTTAAATATTCATAATGCACTAATAACTTATATCGTTGTATTCGGCAGGGTTCATAGAATACTTTTGTGCAACAAGCAACCGAGTAACTGTTATTGTTTCGACACAAAAGGTGTTCAAACTTGAAAATTTGCAGTTTTTTTTTCAAAATCGATTTTCTCAAAAACTGAGGGCGATGGCGACAAACGGATTGCGGATTCATTTTCAACGCACGAAAACCTATAAGAAGCGGCTATTAAATGTAACAACTCCAGATGGGTGTCGAACTGTGTAATTAACTAATCGAAGACACGCGGTCGACACTCGAATGAGCCGGTTGTACAGATATGCCGTACGATGATACGTACCAACTGATTACTGGTTTACTTCCTCTGGCAAGGTACCGCATTTATTTTGCCGTAACGTATTTAGTGGAAGGAGGTGCATTGCTAATAGTGCAAGTTTTGTAGCGACGCGTCACAGCAATGCATCGATCCGTCATGTGGCAACCTACTTGGGAGCGATTATTCAATTACGTAAGGGTAATTTTGGCGGTTTCTTACCCCCTCTCTCGCTCAGTATAAGAATTCGTACGATTTATATTCCAAAAAAAATTACGTAAAACGCTACCTGATTCCTTCTTTCTCTTTGTAAGAAAACGTAAGAAATTAGCGACCTCCTCCCCCAAAGCCTTACATAATTTATAAGGGTACGATCCCTTGGTGGAATGTTCGCTTCAGTATCTGTATGTACAGGTATCCGTAACTTTGAATCTTTATATCGCACATTTGAATAACTTACTCGTGTTTGTAAGTGTTTGTAACGTTTGATTATGGTGAAGTTGTGTTACTATTGAAATGATAAGGCGTTCTTTTTGTCTTGCTCAATCTCTCAACGGGTCTTCATCGCCCATTCATTGATAATTATATCCAGAAGCCTTAAACCGTCTAACGTAAGGTACCTAATATCTCATTGATTAATTATTGGCAGATAATCGCACATTCAACGCGTATCTTCATTATTAATTTACAAACAAGGATGTTACGCATCTCCATTGTACATCTCCACAGAGACTAGAAGCTATGCTAATTAGTACTCAGGTAGTGAATGCGAATCGAAGACGCGCTTCTAGTATCAGTCGCCATTAGTCAGCTCACAACACGAGAACTACCTTCGGAAATCTAGGTGGGCGATGCACTGACAACCTCGATACTAGGACTCGGATACGTAGGTACAACTAGGGGGCACGAACAGACGTGAATTCGAGATTCTGAATTCGAATCGATTGGTTGGTTCTCCGGGGCGCCCGTTCGCTCGTCTAATCAGATCCTGTTTGTAGGCGGGCCATGATCGTGCCCTCCAGGCTGGAAAATCGAGGGGTCGAAGGCACATATCCGGCGACCCGAGTGCGCTAACGGAATAAGAGGTTGCTTGTATGTACGCACCACACGGTTGCACAGGTTAGACTGCGCCTTCTTTTTCCTCCTTATTCCTGTGTAGTTTAATCGAATTTTTCCTCCCTTTCGTAGAGCGTTATATAAAAACGCAAGTCCCCTGTTCAATTTTGGTTTTTGGAAGATGTAGGTCATACAGGAATAAAGGGATAGGTACTATAATTCTGCGTGACTGAAATTATACTAGATATATTTTGGATGTTCTAGTAATAGGAACTAATAGAACATATTTTCGTTATCTTTAAATAATACAAAAGCAAATGTCAATCTAATGAGGATAAAAATGTAACATTATTTCAAAAATGTTATTAGAAAGAATTTCAATTAAATTTTCAAACTTCATTTCGAAGGCAAGCGACTAATTTGGTGAGCCTAATTGATAAATCATAAGTAAGTGGAATTAAAATTTAATGAAATTATTAATGGGTGGTGTAGCACGAAACGTACAGAACGCGCATGCCTAACTGTTTTAAAGTTGGCACCTACGTTTTTATAAGACATCTTGTACCTACACAAAATATTTGATTTTCGAGTTTATTTGCTAGAATGTCGAACACAAGGTATCAGCTTCAAATTCAGGCCTAGCTGTGCTTGTAAGCAAGTCAAGAAACTGTACAATTCTTTTTATTACCTTTACAAATGAAACTTCAATATTTGATTTTGTTAATACAGCCTTAAATTTATAACGTGAACACTATATACTATAACTCCTTTATCCCTCGTCCTTTTCTTCTCCCTCTTTCTTTACTTTGAAACAGACCGCAATCGATGTGACGATGATCAAACTCGATTAATTTATAGCTCAATAATCTATTTCAGAAATGTATTTTTCTTTTTACTAGCATTCCAAAAGCATTGGCAAAATTCCAAAAATTGATGGAATTACACCAAAAAATGTACGAGTCTGCACATGAGACTGCGTAACGACAAAACTGCATGTCCAACTTTAAACGCGATTTCCCACAAACTACGTTGTTCAAGATGGTGAACGTAAAATCTCAAAATCCGCTCCAATGATTTAGATGAAAATTTAACGATAGATGCAGAAAACCATTCCCGAAGATGTGTCGGGAACAGAATTTCAAGATAAATTCTTAAAAAAAGATAAAAAATATTTTGCATACAAGAAATCGACAAAATCGTATTTTTCAACATAAAATTGAATTTTTTTTTTCTTCGAAAAATCTGCTCCCGACACATCTTAGGAAATGGTTTTCGGCATCTCTCATTAAATTTTCATCCAAATCGTTGGAGCGGTTTACGAGATTTTATGTTCACCATCAAACGGTGAACCGCGTACACGCCTTTACATTTTTACTCACAACTTTTATGTACATAGAGATATTTAGACTTCTCTTTTCTTTGTGTTAAAGCTCATAGAATAACGATTAAAACTAGAAAAAAATTCTCTATTGTTATTTATCAGGTTACAATTTGCATTTGAAAAAGGCCTTTTTTTTAGGGCTATCGAGGGTGACCTACCCCCTTAAGAGCAATTACTGTCTTTACATAAAAAACAGTTGTAATCAATCAATATTACAAGGTGAGATCCCCATGAAATCCACGAGTAAAATGTTATGTTAATAAATTTCACAGGAAAATATATATCGAACAAAAACTTCCTAGTCTGCTGTTTCTGAATCAATTTTATTATGATATAAAACAATATCTGGTTTCGAATATTGTTGACTATGTACAAAGATGGAGATATTCAGTGGTGCGTTAAAACTCGTATTACATTAACTGATATTGTTCTGAACATTGCTGTTACGCGTCATCATGTTAAAATTCTGTTGTAAGTATTCGCACGTGTTCCGTACGTGCCTCGAATTTTGATATATCACCTAACAGAGTATTTTGAAGGAGGTCGTCTACACTCTACATACCAGTAGTTCGACAATCCAGTGGATTGCTGTACAACTAACAATAATTTGAAGCATTTACGACATTATTCTCCATTGTTCATGTTAAACTTACAGCTACTCTCAATTTTGTTGCGACTGAAAATTTGTTTATTCAAACTGGAGTAACAGAAAAATGTATCTGCACATACACTACAGCCCCTCAAAAAAATAATTTTGTGTATAAAATACTACACTTAAAATTATGTACGTACCGAAATCGTTTAACTTCCAGAAAATATATACTTTATTATTGTTACATTATTATTTTTTTTAATTATTGAAATACTAATGAGCGTCAGTAGTGAATCAAATTCGTAGATGAAGAAATTATGAATACTAAAGTGTGAATATTTTTCTCATTGGTTTCTGAATTTCATGACGATATTTCTTTTACTTTTTTTTTTTTAACAAATTGTTAATGTTCAGTGAAATACATATTTTCTGAAACTTCTTTTCTGAATAGCTATTGTTGATCGCAATAAAAAATCCGAGTGGAATAGATATTTTTTCTGGCACTGTAACTGAAGAATTTGCGACATAATGGAGCGACACAGGGCAATTTCCTCTGTTACTCGTTTTTTATTACGATGGAAATGAATTTTGCCCTTTTCACTTTTTATTTACATTCCCGAGGCTGTTGGTTTATTTTTTTCTCAAATTTCGATCTATTGATTCAGGCAATTGCGATTATAATAGAAATAACATGAAGGAGGGGACAATTTTTTTTAAATTATCAGTTATCGTCTTAATT
Organism: Andrena dorsata; assembly: GCA_929108735.1. Classification (NCBI taxonomy): domain Eukaryota; kingdom Metazoa; phylum Arthropoda; class Insecta; order Hymenoptera; family Andrenidae; genus Andrena; species Andrena dorsata. The sequence continues at coordinate 56,619,467 of OV815489.1, forward strand.
TTCGACTCTATATTTATATTATAACTTGATTTCTAGAATTTTTACGATAATATCGGTTTTAAACTGCTAAGAACGTTAGTGAGAATTGCCAAATTCAATTCCAGAATTTGTACACGAAAGTTTGGCTAAAAAAAATGTGAGGTAAAGAGTAGTTAAAAAGTTGTACTTAATTGTTAATTGAGAGCGCGATTGTATTATTCATCCAAGAGTTACAATAAAATTATGATTTGTTAAAACATCATGGAATAATGATGAATATTTCTTATTTAGTAAGGCTTATACATATGTAGAAAGTTCAAATGCAAAAGTGCATCTATAAATATAATAAAATACGTTAGATTTAAATGACTCTAAAAATGCAGATTTTTAGAATCCAAGAATTTAAGGATTTCTAATTTAGGAAAGTAATATTATGCGAAGTGGAAGTTTGAATTATATATACCTACCGTGACGTTTTTAAAGGATGGTGGACAGAGGTGGGTAGAGATCATGCCAATTACGTTTTTAGTGGTTTCTTGAAAATTCCATACGCTGTGGATAAAGCATTAAAAACCATTCGGGAACACGTACTTAATTTTTAAAAATCGATTCTCGATTCCTTAATACCAAATGCGGTTTTCGTGAGTCTAAGTAAATTCTAAAAATAACTTAAATTCTATCTGTAAAAAATTTCATGGTTAATGTTAAAAATAATACAAACGTGTTATTCTTTACAATGTTAACCACAACGACTCTCGTAAAAATAGATTCCATGGATAAGTAACTTCTTGGATATCATAGCAAATCAAAAAATGAAAGTATTCACTATGTAAATATACCAAACTCTAATTGCAAACATATTATTATTAATGTCGTAAATAAATGCATGCGTAATCCTAACTTTTCTGGTGTTTCCAAATAATTTTCTGTTATATACCTAGTGATATTAATAATACTTCCACAACTGATTTCTTATATCTAAAATTGTATTTATTAGTTGCTTACTCAATTTTGGGATCATCATCCACGAGGTGTAAATATCTCAAAGAATTCGATTCATTTGGAATACTGTAGATCGCCTAATACATTCAGGAGTAAATTTTACTGCTTCAAAATGGATACAATACAGAACTCCAGTATCTTCTACAATCTACATACGATTTTCTAAAAAATCTTAAAGTATGCACCTTCACTCTTATAACTGTACAAGAATCGTTGACGTGATAATTATGCTCGAACTTGAAGTAGACGTTCAATTGTAGATGTTCATTTCACAAATACTTAACAGCGTAACTTGTTACAGCAACTCGTGCTATAAGTACTAAATATTCCTCCATCTGTATGCGAAAACGCAGATGTCAGTATCACAATAGCAAACGTGACCAAACTTTACCTGCACTGACCGCTAATGATTCTCATAAGAATATTCCTCAATCTACAGCGACATAGTTTGTGGAGTTATACATATATTACGTAGCGACATAGCTTATTGTTAGTATAGTTACGAGGTAATATCGATTTCTTAATGGACATAAGAATTTTCCCGTTATTGTTATGGATATTGCATTCCTCCAACGATGCATTCACTCCAAGAATATGGATGGAAAGTTAAAGTCTCATACGAACTGTGTAACTGACAGTGTTTTGCTAAGCATTAGTCCTTTTCCTTTTTATTATAATTTGCTTGTTATTTCTCACAATCACTTCTATAGGTACCTTCACAATTTTTATCATCTGTCGAACTTAACTCGTACGTCGTTAAAAATGTTGTTATTCGCAAAAAGCCAAAAAGATGTATGTTTTAAAGAAGTCACTATCTATGATGAGAAACTAGAATGTAGAAACAAATTTGTATGATAATTGGAAGTCATCAAAATAATTGACTTGCTTACAAAAAGTGGAAGAATTATGCATGGTGTAAATCCATCACATTGCTGTTAACCCTTAAGTAGGCGCACTGGCAACATCGCACAAGTGGGCGCATGGGGTCAGCAGTGACCCCAACTTCTTTTTCATATTTATGGTAAATCAAAAGGTATTGAAAATTAAAAACAAGTATATTTGTTAATCAACATTTATTACTTTTACAAAAAGCACAAAACTCAAACCTATCCGTTTTCTATTTTTTAGCGATCAAAGTGGCCTCGACTCCATGCGCCTACTTAAGGGTTAATACAATTAATGATTAGATAATAGACGTATATTCAAACACAAAAGATTTTACCAGATGTGGTACAATTTACCTACGTTCTTCAGGTTTATAGTGGAGGCACACTGTCCCTGTAATATCTTTCACTTAAAAAGTTTTTCTTAGATATAGGACTGTGGCTGAGCTCCAATTATTATATCTGATAAATTATTACCCGTCGGCCGCCAAGATGAAGTATTGGCGGACACGGATTGACGTGACCTAGAAAATGGAAACGGTTCATTAAGAAGTGAGGGCCCCGCTGGGGGGGCTATCTTTGTAAGCTGAAATTGCGCCTCATCAAATTGAAGACCAACTTCGATGGTATTTTTAAGATGATATAGAGATAATTGTAATATAGATTGGATGGACAGTGGGGTGCAGATCGGTTGAATCGTGACTACTTAGGTATTGTTAGTCGAAAATACTGCCGAAGAGGTTGATTGGTGTTCGTTGATCTTCGATGAAATTTGGCGGTCGGTTAACCTCGCGATCCGTATTTTCATCCGAAAAATACAGCATGTGGTGGACGAGTCGCAAAGGCTTACGTGTTTCCTAGGAGAAACCTAGAACTGATCGTGACGGTTTATGACATTGCCTCCGTCGAAATCCAACGTGGACCGATTTGACGTGTTCTTCGATAAACCCAAGATTTTACAGCCAACCGTCTCAACTGTGCCCTGGACTTGGGACGCAACACTAAAGTGGACCATTTTACTCACACAAGAACATGCGATTTTGTAACCACCTTAATTTCCATTTTGAAGACAGTGTGATAATATACAGGGTGAGTCAATAGGAACTGCCACCTGAAATAACACGTTCCATGTTTTGATTTCAGCAGAAACTGCTTTGTATGAATTTTAATTTTTTTATGTCTTATATTTTTTTATATATCAAGGTGGCCCTAAGGATTTTAAATGATTGGAGGTCACCTCGAAGACACTATGTTATAGGGCACTGAATTCGTCTTTTCATCGACTTTCATACAGTAATAACAAAAATATCTGATGCCATTTAAAAAACTTAAAATCACCTTGTTATCTAAAAAAATATAAGATAAAAAAAAGTAAAAAGAGTTTATCTGACGGGCCTTAACAAATACAAGGTATTTCATATAAAACAGTCTGTGATCACATTAAAAAATAACGAGTTATTTCAGATGACAATTCTTATCAACTCGCCCTGTATACAAAGCCATATACATATAATTTCCTGTATTCCCCTGATTTTTTCTTAGTTTTTTTGTCGATATTATTTGTAACTAACATTTTTGAAAATATTGTTTACTACCGTATAGATATCTATATGTTATTTGTTTCATATATTTTATTTCGTTTTTTATTAATGCTTAGCTGACGTAAAAAAGAGAAAAACCACATGATCTTTAAACCTCAACAACGAATGGCGTTAGGAAAAGTAGGTTTCCTTGTAAATTGAATATATTCTTGCGTACTTTCAAACGCAACGTAAATATGTGGAAATATTTTTTAAATGTTTCGCGTTGCAGTGTGACTTTTGCATTCTGAGAGAAATATTTTATATAAGGTTTGCATACCGCGATTTTATATTCCCTTTACGCAACGTAAAATGTTCTCATTAGAATATTTTCTAACGGTACTACAGAATTAGATTATATTTTAACTTTAAGTGTTGAGGATCGTTTTGGTTCATACCTCGTCGCATTTTGTAGTAATGTTCAGTAATGTCAGAAATTGCCTCTTACTTTTAGTAGCAAGATATCAGCCCCCTTTGTGTTTTCAATTGAATACGTTCACTTTTTCGCGTAAAGGAGATATCTATCGGCGATCGTTTCCGTTCCCATTCAACTTCTCCTTTCTTAGGACAATCGAGATTGGAAGTGACGAAGCAGTGCCTCTGTTCCCGAAAGTCACCCACGATCGAAATTGAACAGTTAATCTTAATGATATATCTGTCGTCCTCTGTAACTTACTCCTGTCGGTCATGAAGAAGATCGTGCTATTTGGGGGATGATAGATGGGTTTCCTAAACCGAGATGCGTATGTATGTATTAGGGTGGTCCTTATTTTTCGACTTTTGAAAAATTACCGCGGCACCCTGTCATAAGATTCTCTATCCGAAAATATGAAATAGTTTTTTTTCATTTCATTTTTGGAAAGTTTTTAGAGGTCGCTACCAGCAGTCAAAATTTCAGAAAAAGCATTGTAGGGTAACTTCAACCATATGTAGGAATGATTATAAAGTTTATTGAGTATATTAAACGAAGAAATATAGATACATAAGGAAAACATAGAAAACACGCGTCTTTCGCCAGCTACGTCTTTCGGTTGCTACGTCTTTTCTGCCACTGAGTGGCGCGAGCGTTACATGTCTCGTCTTGCCCAGAGCGCCACGACGTTGCGCTATTTCTCCCCGTGCTTCCAGCGGTCAGGCGCAACATTGCGATATTTCTCGAAAGCGCGTGTAGTGAGCCCCGAAAGCATACATAGTTGTTCCGACTTGTCATGGGCGTACACAAGTAGTGGCGTGTGTTTACTAACTAGAAATAAAACCAACATTTGGCTTATCGGCTAGTCATTACCAAATCTGAATCAGTCAAAGTTGCCTTTTATTGATGAAGTATTACGTTTATTTTTTTACTACAAAAGCGAAGAAAAGAAAAACCATTTGTGATTCTGCGACTGCAGCTGCATGCGAAGTGATAAATTTGTGGGAAAAAGCTGGTATACCAACGAGATTGAAAAAACACGTAATCAGTAAAATAGAAAAACACTTCAAAGAGTGACAGAATCTGAAAAAAAAAACAAAGAGCAAGAAAAAATGTTCGGAAACATTAGAGAAGAAAGAACAAGACTGGCAACAAGAATTAGAAGATTTATTTGGTATTGCTCACTCTGAAGCTTTACTCGTTAGTGTAGCAGCAGTCTTCAATTTAGAAATCCAGTAGTTACGGACTGACCACCTATCCGTTCACAGTTATATCCGATTCTGTGACAGTGCCATTGTCGCGAGGTACACGTCCACCGATTACAGTCAGTTCCAATAATCCATCATATCACAGTCAAATCCTGCAATGATTCTGCAGTGTCATTCATTTTCAGTGAAGACAGCTACACATTGAGTGTGATGAGGATATAAGTTTGTGTAGGATAGGGGAAATACTATATATAGGTACTACAATATTGTCATTAACGATAAGAATATAAGTGAATAAGAGAAGAAAAGACAAGACAAGACAAGAGAAGAGAAGAGAAGAGAAGTGGGAGGAGAGGATAGGAGAGGAGAGGAGAGGAGTGGAGTGAAGAGAAGAGAAGAGAAGAGAAGAGAAGTGAAGAGAAGTGAAGAGAAAAAAAGTGGAAAGGAAAGGAGTGGAGAGGAGAATGAGGAGGAGAGGGGGGTGGAGGCGAGAGGAGAGGAAGCAGGAGAAGAAGAAACGTGGTATTAAACTTTTATGAATTCTATGAATCAATTTCATTGCAGTGAAAAGATTTTTTACCGTGTGTAACCTACATAATTTCATACGTACTTTATACTTAATGACTTTCCTCCTCTCGTATCGTTGAACTGTCCATTCGAATTAAATAATAGTGACAATTTTGAGGACGGTATTATGTTTCGCCGTGAAGCAAACGGGTTTTGCTCGAAAGAGGACAGTTTTCAACCGTAATCAAACGATAACGTGACTGCCATCCGAACCATCGTGCACGTGAAAGCGTTGCTCGAGAAAGTTAACGGCCCGTATTCCGGTATGTCATCAATGCCGCGTAACTATTTGATGCACGTTCAGATGCTAATCTCTGAATCTCCGTGCACGAGTGAAAATTATTACCGAGAACGTCTGACACTATAATAAATGAATCGAGTTCTATCCTTCACCACTTCATTTAAATACCCCCCCCCCGTGACTGATCTTCCGTTTGATGAACAACCAAGTAAAACAATGGTTCCATACTTATGTATCGAAATATATAATATTTAAGACCATTAATTTAATACTGGAAAGTATTATACATATAAATTTAAAATATTGTAAAAACTACGTTTTCACAGCGAGACGTGGAAGAAGGTGGCTGCTGGCCCACTTTTAAGATTCCTGTAACATAATCGAGTAACAGGAAATCAGAATGGACCATAGACTTATATAGACGGAACGTTTGCTGAGGGGGGTTGCAAGGTTCGCGGGAAGGGGAATGTCATACAGGCAACTCGGGTAACTCCGTTCCTCCTCGGTGCTATTCGGAAATACAATGACGTTTTATATATCTATGAGGGATACTTAGTCGAAAAGGTTAGGTATACTTATGCATACATTCAAAATTTCGTATATCATGTAGTTCATAAACATAATTAATATGCATAAAAGATTATCTAGTAAAATATATACTGATATATCGGTCATTTGCTGCGGCATAACTAAAAATTCATAATTTTGGAGGAAACGCGTTCAAAAGTTTTGTTAGACAACAACCGCTTTTTCTATACTAATAATTCAAAAACTGCAAATTTGTCGTTGTTGCAGCAAATGAGCGATATAGTACAAATAAAGATATATTTAAGGATAAGAATAAATAAAAGACCCGTAATTTATTTAATTTATGCCTATCTGTGACAGTTGAGCAACAGTGGTTATGTTATGATACGAACACAGCCATTAATGCCGAACCGACACGAACTGAATACACCCGAACTTAACTACCGAATTGCCTGTATGGTTTCTGCCTGTTCCCCTCCGATCTTACGTTCCCCTCATCCACAGTCCTCTCTTCCGTTCCGTCTATATAAGTCAATGGAATAGACTGCGAATTTTATGCGCTATTTATAATGTTCTTTTAAATATAAACCTTCATCCGTTCCTCATTTCTCGAACTGAATCTGTCCCTCGGTGTCAAATTGACGCGAGAGACGGATGAGAATTAAATCTGAAACTGTAGAATTGAATGTTTTTACTAAAATTAACAAATGAGTCCCTTGTTAAAATATACAAACCGTACATGAAATGAGGCTATCAGCGCAATAGTGGTGTAAAGTGTAAACCCAAATCTGTTGTTTTGAAATTACGGGTAATGAAATTATTGACGTTCTAAAGTTGTTGCTTTAATTTCTATTTTTAGGTACATGAGTGTGATTTTTTAAAAAATATAATTGCCAAGGTGTATATTATTTGGCATATGTTTGAAATAATGGTACTAATCTTGCATAGCCCAGTAATGCGCTGTAAATCAATCAAATATTCAGTGCAAAAAACGTTTTTGTGCTCTCATTTTGTGGATGCTTCTGGAAGGTTGCTCAGGTTACTATAGAATTAAAATTTTGCTGTGTGAGAGGTGGTTTAGGCTGAAGTATCAATCCATCTAAAATTGTGAGTTAGGCCACTATTGCGCTGATAGCTGCAAATATAGGGACTACATTTTACTGATGTATGTTATTCACAATCACTGCAGAAATACAAAAAATATTATATAAACACAGGTCCACAAATTCTTAAATTGCAACTTACAGTATTTTAACATTTACCGGATGAAACGTTCAAATGATATGTCAAGCACGGAAATGCGTTTCTAATGGATCGAATATGATAACACAATGTAAATAATCGTAATTAGATACCGTATAACGACGAAAGCGATTGCATTAGTTCACAATTAGCTGGACGACATGACACGTTATTCTAATACTAAATTAGCAAATATCCGTTACCGCGCTGCACGGAATCTCCTTGATAACAAATATCCTGGTCGTTAGATCGGTAGAAGAGCACCAGCTGTGTGATCTCCACGCTCTGTGGACATAAATTCACTTGATTTCGTCGCTCACGAATATCTCAAATGGCTTGACTATGTAAAACCACTTTTTAAGTTAGAAAATCCCTGCAATCTTACAATTGAAAATTGTTCAACAATTTGGGATACCGAAGAGATGCTAATTTAAATACCTCAAGCTGCACTTCGTTGAACACGTCTCAAAAAACCGTTATCATATTATAAATAAGAAAGTATAGCATTCTGTTAAAAAATATTAGGTTGACCTGGAAATGTACCTCCCTGTACCAAAAACCTTTGCAGAATCAATTTTTTCATATCTTACTCACGAACTGTTCAACCATTCTCAATTAATTCAGACACACTGTATATGTGAAGACAGCATCGGTATACACGTAGACAAATCGACGTTGGCGTTCATTTATTGTGTTGTTAAGTGGGCGATAACCTTAACGCTTGAATGAACTCTACGTAATTTACGTCTTAACAAAAACATACATAGTTTAGAAACTTCGAACATTCCTGAATAAAACTAAGAATACAATATGTCAATACTAATAATGTTAGTGCATCTTGAACGCCAAGACAGGCCAACATTATTCAAAATTGACAACTTTGACAATGTTTCCTTAACTGTTGAGCTGCGACATGTGACATTTCGATTCAGCACTACCCCTGAAATCTATTGGTGAATTCTTGTGCGAAAATGTCGGAGCACTCTGTATATAGAGAGTTATAATAATTCTACAACCCTTATTGTTAGCTTTTTAAGCTAGATCTTAATATTTGTACTTGGAATAGCCCCTTTTTCATTCTTCGGCCTTTCGTCATAAATGATGTGTTATGTATAGAAGACAGTTTGCCATGAATGATACAACCAAGGGAGGCGATTCTCCATTGAAAAAATATAGAAAAATACAGGATTATACGTGTTTTGAAAAAAGTTCCAAACAGGGGTAGTTTATCAGGGCGTCACAGTGTATAGACCCCTTAACCGGTTGTCACACCTATTTTTTCGAACGTAGTTGTCACATTGCATTGGGTCGATCCGACCTACGCCACTTTTCAATCAACTACTGTTAAAAAATTCTGAGATAAAGTTTGGACATTGTAGAATATACATCGTATGTTCGTCGTTAAAAATTAACATTTAAAGTATCATCATGTTTAAACAGTAGTAGGTACCATTTTCAATGATGCCTTAAGGGGTCATATACGTTTCTCGGCGCTAAAACGTGGTCAATGTTTGGGAGTCATTCAGAGATAAACTATTAGTCCGATTGGTTTAATTTTTTTTTGTGTTTTATAGGTATACGTTTATAGATTATAACACAGATATGAGAATTCCAAAATTTTTAAAAACGTGGCGTAGAACATGTTTTCTGGCGCCGCCCAAAACGGTGGGCATGATTCAGCCCGTACGAGTGGTCTGAAATAAAAATCACCGATTTTTTAACAATCCGTGGGATCATAGTTATCGTGTGTAGGCGCCATTTTTTCGAAAAAAAATTGCGGAAATGGTAGCACTTTGAAGAAAAGGGTCGTGATTTTCGCTATAAAACTCGTACGTTTTTGCTTGTTATTAAAAAATGGTTCAATTTAATTGAAAAAGCTCACGTCACACGATAACGAATCTTATGTAGAATATGTGTGTAAATAATGAAGTTCCATGGATGAACGGTGAGGCAGTTATCATGTCCACCGTTTTGAAAAATGCTGTTTCGAAAAAAATCCACATTTTTAAAAAATTTCCAATTCTCATACCTGAGGTATATAACTATAGGTATATAAACATATGCCTGTAAAACACAAAAAGAATTAAACCAATGGGATTAATAGTTTATCCCTGAATCACTTGCAAACATTGACTACGTTTCAGCGGTGAGAAACGTATATGACCCGTTAAAGATATTTTACCTTAAATTGTGGGTCATTTTGAGCCAGCCTAACAACCGAGGGATGACACAATAGGTAATTAGCGTTGCAAATACATAGATATTATCACATACCATACCCTATTTATAAGTAGGATCAATGTGAAACTATTTGGGATTTGTTAAGGATGACTTTGTGCATAAACATTAAACCATAATAATGGAACATGAAGATGTTAGAGATCTATTATTTTAAAAACTGCTGCAAATGACGGTCATGGGAAATCACAAGCCAGTAGTCTCCGTGCATTTTCAGTACATCAGAATATATCCTATTATCGCGTAGTATGTTAGTTCCAACGCAAATTGAAATATCGTATATAGTGTAAATAAAATATTCTCTTTTAAATACAATTACTCATAAACGTATGCGCCCAACCCATACATATAACATGTTATAATAACATAAGTAATGTTAAATTCAGAATTATCCATTATGATTTAGAGTAAATAGTAAAAACATTGATTAACACATTTTCAGTTAGTACTATCTACAAAATAGTGTTAGCTCCAAGTGCTAGAAGAATGAAACAAGATAAGTCCGAATTTCGAGGAAGATTAGTTGAATCTGTGCATAACAGATAAAGCTTATAATAAAAATCGCAGAAATATTAATTTATTCTAATTACCGTTCTATAAATTAAATATTGAATTTGGGCGAATATTTTTTTGCTTTTTTTTTTTAATAAACTGTGTAGAATTTTTCAATTGAATACATCCAAAAACAAAAGTATATTAATTAAAGTTTATATTGATGTGAATTAGAATTCCGAATTCTGATTTGAAGTCGGCATAATTTGTAAAATATGTTACAGACAAGATAGTCATATATTTTCGTGAGTAACTGTACAAATGTAACTGTGCAAAGACCTTTAAATTAAGCGAAATCTTTAAACTGACATCTCTAAACTGGAACATTCTCACCTGAATACCTTACATTGTAACTAAATATACGTTACCATGTAGTTCAAGAAATTGTGATCACGAAATAGCAGCACCCCCTTTCGACAGGGTTAAACCCCTAGACGACGTAAAAATAGATGCAAATGTATGCCAAACTGCTTCAAGATGGTTAAATGGACAGTTATCAGTTACATTCCAGAACACTTCAATCTGGTGAGTTACATTCAAGCGACACGGATAAGCATTCTGTGTACGTTTGGCTTTCTGTGTAGCATGGTGAATCGAGTGTTATTGCCATTGTGCAATGTCAGTCTCATTTCCCAGTATCTGTAATGAAATCTTTGCCTGCGCTCTGTGCTGTACGCAACGTTATACATAGTTCAGGCCTTATTGTCCTGGCCGCCGTATCTCTGTGTGTTCTGCGTGATATACGAGGGGATTTTTACACGAGTATGTACGCATACAAGTGGATCGTGCCTGCGAATTAATGATACTTCCGTAGATAGTTACTTCGCAACAAATTTTCAGCGCGAGTATTCATCTCCAGACTTTTCAGTAGCGTTATCGGGAAAGTGATTATGTGCTAATTTTGGAATACGTATAGCACTTCCAATTTTATTTAATCCGCCAGATTGGTTTCAGGATAGCGGTGGTATAAATTCCTGTTTAAACGTATGAAGTACGTAGGTATTTATACCTTCGATAGTTTATATCATGACTAATATGATTATCTTTCACAACGCGGACGTTTCAAGATTGGAAATATAACAATAAAAATCTGCAACTGATATTTGTTTCTATTTGAAATTGACATACCTAAGTGTAAACAAAATACTTGAGATGGAGATGAACAAATTCATTTTTTGTTAACTTTGAGCCCCTTACAGCCGGGTATACAGTTTTTTTCTCCTGCATTAATGCGTTCGTGTATATTTTCCGGAGTTACCTGTAATCTTGATAAAAGGTCACAATAATTTTTCTTAAAACTAGAAAATTTATATGTAGAAGTATTTGTACTAATGATGTAGTTGGTTAGTCACGAAAGTAAATGTTAAGTTAATAAAATTCTTCCGTATTTTTTTTTATTGATCTTCCAACTAGAAATCAAATATGAAAACATATGTAAAAAAGATTCATGTTTTATTAATTTCGTGCGATTTTATAGAATATTCTTCGTAAATGTAAAGTAAATCCGTTGCATGATTTTTGGGATACCATATCTACTAACCATTTTAGATTTAGTAAAAGTAAGATACTTATAATTAACAAGATTATGAAATAGGATTGGGCATTATCTGATTGTAAGTATACTTTTATTCAAATAAAAGTTTACCTTGTTTGTCAATTTTGCTCTATTCTTTTATCGTCGTTGAAATAACTTGTATAATAATGTATTTTATAGGTGGATTACTTTAATACTTGTTATTTTATTTGAAATTCAAGTATTTCGTATCTGGTTCCTCCAAGCAGACACAAATTTTCTTTAACCACAGGTATCTACACCTTTTGCAAAACTAGAGGGTATCGAACAATGCTCATTTCTTCGGAAAAATACTTCACTTTCTTTGTTAGATCCAGTTGGAAAACTATTTTCTTTTGCCACTATGATCAATCAGTATACAAGCTAATTATCTCACGAGGTGTTCGAATACCTTATTCTAAAAGCTAATTATTTATAGCGAAAAATATCTCTTATTACATAATCAGCGAATTCTTAATTGCTATCTTATATTATTATTAGACATATTAATATACTCAGTAAACAAATCATTCGGAAATAATTTGTATATTAAATAAGATTTAGAAAACTATTTTCGATCATATTGAATAGAATTATTTGTTATTTTCATATTAGTTATTATTTATCTCCTTCATTTGTTATTGATATTCTAAATAACAAGTATTCAACCCTGTTCTGAAGCAAAATACATACATACCGATATCACGCTTTACTATAATCAATGATTCTTGGCTAGATTCCAAGAAAGTATGTACGTATATAACAGCAAGGGAGAGAGTATTATATGGAGTATGTAATAGAATTTCAAATCCTGCTGGGACTATTGACTATTGACTATTGACTATTGAGCTGGAGGGCGGTGGCGTGCTGCACGCTGGTGCGCTAAGGATTTGGTTTGTTTGAAATTCCGTAACTTCGTTAATTACGCAGATTCCAATTTGATGGTTTGAAGAAATTTTCTCGAGACTTCATACTTTAAGATGGTGTAAAATGTCAACAATTTGTTTCTTGTTGAAAATATCCAAAAATATTTTATCGCGGGTAAAGCTTACACTTAAACGGTTTGTAGGTACTACATATTATTATTATTTCGACTTTATGTTTATTAGGTTTAAGAAATATTCGAATTATTCGCCATAGAATTTTACTTTAATCACTTTTTTACTTTAGACTTTATATATTTAATCGCGGTATTCATTTCTCCTTTCTTTATTTTATTATATTCTTAACGAAGTTAATTGCCGAATGCCTTAGTTATGCTTTTTTTTAGACAGTATAATTTCTAGTACCTATCACTTAATCCACAAATTTTTATGTGGGCACATTGTTTTAAATTACAGTTTGATTATTCTGACACGTATTTTTTAGCGAAACTTGTCTGATTGATCTCCACAAAATTGATAAAACTATGCACATAAGGTAATACGTGTGAGTGTTGGAAGATGCAACATTTAGGAGGTTACTGACTGTAGCATATGCATCCCTTATTCACCGGTTCAGATTTTTTCTTCTAGAGATACGGAAAAGAGAATGTAAGGTTTCATGAATAAACTACAGTATCCCCCGAAATGTTATTCCGTGTAAGAAATAATTTTATTTTTAGGATTAATAAATGTTTACACTTTGCTGGTCCATATTTTGAGTATCTAATAAATAATATTATATAATAATAATAATAATAATAATAATAATAATTTGTCTTTATTCATCACAAATTCACATGAATTAAGGGATAAAAGGGCGAGGTTCAGCATAACTGCTGATTTGCAACCTAACCCCAAAGCAGTTATATTATAGAAATATTATAACTAAAATTAGCTATATAAAACAGAATAGCGAGAAAAACAAGCATGGGAAAGGACAAGAGACAAGGGGAGCTACGAATAGTGGACAGGGATAAAGGAACGAGCAGCACATTTAAACGCAGGAAAAGAAGACAAAGAACGAATTTCCAGGGGAAGAGAATTATAATACAAGCAGGATAAGTAGGAGAAAGATGCCGTAAATTTAACCGACCGATGAACAGGCACAGCCATATAATATTATATTGCGTGCCACACTTATTTCTGTCCGCCATTACTTTACTAAGGCATCTCATTTTGAACTTCAAGCAGTCGTAATTTATGAAGAGCTAATTGAACAAAACAGTGCGTCAGGGAAAAGTTGTTTGCTTCCTACAGTAGATTACGAAAATAATTGTAGTTATGTAGGTTTTCATTGAAAATCTTGAAGTCACGCCCCATTTTAAACCCCCCTAGAGGGATGATTGGGAATCACTCTTGCCATTTCTTTAAAGACCCACGGCATCCATAAAATTTGAGACCAGAATGATTAAAATTGATCCAGTCGATCCAAAGATATTAGCTGATCAAGGTTACGTGGACCACCCTGTATACATGCAGATATGAATACGTACTTACATAATGGCGTATGTGGATATGTAATGAAAAAGTCATTTTCACCAGATTCTATCTCGAGCTCTCTGTATGGCACGTATGTATGCATGCATGTATGTACAGTATTTCCTCGCTGTGGGCTCGCTGGTCGGGACCGGCGTTGAACCCATATCATGAACAGAGCCTTAATTCCGAGTGTTCGTTTCTCGCTTCTTTCTGGCCGAAGGGGGGAGCGAGATGGAACAACAGACTTCTATATACTACACTAGGCTGCTAACAGCCGACAGAAAGAGTGATGCGAGTAGTGGGGGGTGTCCGCCATTTGCAGTGTAGGCAAGAATATGTACGAGGCTTATAGATCTATATGGAATTATAGGAAAAATTAAAGTACAACATATTTATCACAGTGTGAAAAATTTATTACAAAAATATCAGTATATAAAAATCTGCAACTGACTTTAGCATCTGACGTTAGCATTTGCTAACGAATAATTTATACATATAGCAATACAATTTTTACGATTAATATATTTTTATATACTGATATTTTTTATCAATCTTAAAAAAGTTATTCTGTTTTAAAGGGTGCCCCAATACTTTTGTCCGGCACTGTACAATATACGTACACGGGGGCAGAAAAATAGTATACGTGCGTATTCATGGCTAAACTGACACATATAGTTTTCTACATATTTCTGTGTGTGAACACAGATATTCGTGAATTCTACATATAAACAACGAAGTGAGGGGACGTAATACTCAGAGTTTGACCATAAGTTTCGATTTCCATTGCCATGGGCGACCATTCAGTTCGTCTTGACGTTCTACAGGGTCTACGTATATCTGCTGTAATAATGGAATGCACGTAGGACAGCTGGAATCTGACTATACAGTATGTTTCAAACGTTACGCCATACATTGCATACCTACTACCGAAACTCTCCCGTGGCTTATTGTTAGACACGTCTGTTTTTATTAACAAACTGTTGAATTGTTCCTCACGTATCATAATTAGGACGCGGAAAGGTACGCTAAAACCATTTTTCTCATTGATGTGTATCTCTATTGCGTACTTGACAATTCTCACAGGTTTGCTCACCTATTTCGCAGTCTTTTTCATACAAAAGGATGACATCGAAAGAACTTTGGCGTAAAAGTTTTACGTAAAATGTTAATGAAGAAACCTTTGATGTAGCGAATATTTAGTAATACGACTTGGGGTTAATTGTTGAAACTAGGATAAGTAATAATTAGGTTTAATTTGAAACTCAAACGGAGATTCGTTGCAGAATTGTAAGTTGTCTCTATAATGAAAAATAGGACGAAAGAAGTGAACGATATTTTTCGAAGAATTCTTGTATTACAATATTCGGTTAAAGATTAGTTTAATGTGAAATTTCGTAACAAAAAGATACAACGGCCTTAGGTATGAAGGTATTATAATTGTTAGATATGTCCAGCTTTTCTATTTTCAATCGTGATAATAATTCTACATATTGGATATATGTACCTACGTCAATGTGAGTGGAAGTTAATTTTCATTATTCTTGAATCGTCCCCTAATAAATGGCAGTAATATCGTGACATGGGGCACAACGGAATATCATTGTCGTACCGATTGAATCCGATGGTATGAATAACGGAAAACATATTTAATTAATGAATGACTAATGAAGTAGCTTAAATGCGAAATAAATTTCAGACAAAAAATATTATTTTTAGCATTATACGACCGCGATTAATATCGTTAAATCAATACGGAATTTATATACAATTTAATTTTTCAAAAATATACATACCAGCTGTGAAATGGTCTCAACAGTTTATATGATTGGTCGATTACTGGAGATGTCTGGATTATACCGAAATGAAATTGTAATGTGATAAAGAATTATTTTAGAACCTAAATGAACTCAAAAAGATGAATTATTGAATTTTGATATAGACGTAGGTAATGAGGAAGAGAGAAACTTAGGTATGACTAGGTATGAGAATACAGAACTCGTGGCCAATGACTGTCCTATGACATTATTTATATTACAGTTCTTGGACACCTATAATTTTTGCAATAATGTATATCATTAATGAATAAATAATCTTTTTTTTATAAAGTTTATACCTTTATTTGTCTATATACCAAATATGAAAGTTATATATATCTTAAATACATTAAATTATCTAAGATTTGCTTGATGTAACCGTATGGCTGTTCAATTTAATCACTATAGTTTTCAAGCTTCGATTTCAAGTTGTCTATTTTTTACACGTAGTATAACAATGAGTAGCGAAATAGTGATTGCATTCGATGCATGAAAGTACAATGTATCTGAATATGTTCATTATAAAAGGCATAATGTGCATTATTTCTTAATATTCATCTTTTTTTAAAAAAAAAGACCCATCACTGCCAGGTGGCCAACAACTACACTGTTTACCCCTAGACCAGCACTCATCATGTCATTATAGGTCTGGGAACACATCAGTTCCATTATTCCACCAATTCGAACAATAATTTCGAAATTTTGGAGCAAGTAAAAATGATCTGATCAAGCTGAGATTTTGCACGCGAGTTAGTGTCAAGGTTCCACAACTTGACCGCACCTCGCCCAGTTCGAATTCACACGTTCGGGTTTTAAGCGATTATTAACAGAGACAACAATGAGTAACGCCAGTATTCTCGTAAATTCCATTACGGCGCTCAATATTATTTCCATAGAAATTGCAGTGCATTTGTAGCTTATAAATGAGAGAATTTGTTTCAAATTAATAAATATGAAAGTGGATCATTATACTTAAAATATAGGATGTTGCAGTGAGAAATAATATTGCAAACAATTAAAACATAAAAATAGGGAACGTTTTTCATATGTTGTTGCACTTGCAAATTTTTATTAATCTTGAATTATGTTTTATTTTTTAATTAACAAGTGTGCTTGAATGAACATTTACAAATTGCAAACGAAACGAAAAATCAGTGAAATATTTTCCGGCTACAATTGAAGAATTATATGGTGATAAAAAGCAATAATTAATATATAGCTGAAGAACAATGCGCGCAGTATGGTTTGAAATTTACGAAATCAAATATCTGGGAGCAAAAATACCAGTCTATCGTTTGCACAAATTGTTGAAATTGGAATTTATATGAGAGTAATGTACGAGATAATTCACAATGTGTGTAAAAATGTTAACAATTTATTGATAAAGAAAAAAATCTGGTTTGAATATGAATTCATTCGTAACTATTTAGGTATTTCTATACGTTATTATTATACATCAAAGTTTTATTATACTTGTAATAAAAGTTCCATTATAATTGGTGACATTATAACAAATGATATTCGCGTTTCTGTAATTACATTACAGAATTACTACGATGCAAGGGCGCCCGTAGATTTTCCCCAGGAGGGGGGGAGGGCCAACTTTGAGAAACAATCAAGTTGACAAACGGCGATTGATTGCTTGTTTGAACCCATTTTGTAGGGCCAATATAATTAATAATTTAAATTTTCTCCCCGCCCAATCATATATATGTAGCTATATATTATAGTTTGAAAATTCTGCATAAATAAAGTAAAAATCCAGGAGGACCTACAGGTGTAGTTGTTTTTCCTTGTGCAATGCGCGGTTCACATTGTGCAACGTAACAATGCTGTGACATCATGGCATGAGTTTTTTTGACGATTGCGCTTGCAACTGTGACAATAAGTACCATTCATACAGTCACCATCCACCCATTTTCCATCAGTCTTTTCAAGCGTATTCGCTGCGAGTAAAAGGACGATTCACTGCATTTCTTAAGGCGCGGATGAGACACGCCGAGACCGAACCTATACCTCGAGCTGGAAAAATGGAAATTTTCACTCTGTGCGGCCTGCACGAGGCATTTTGTGAATAAATAGAATAAAAAAGTGGGAAAGTCAAGGCGTTGGTGGTCATCACAGTTGTATTTGAACAATTGACAATTATGTAACGTGGACAACACCGTTTTATGTTCATTGAAAAAGAAAACGGCAAATTCTGAAATTTTATTAGAACCTCAAAAGAAGATTTCACTGCTTTTTAAAACACAATCACAGATAAAATATCTAAAAATGATACTGCCATCCGCAAAGGTATCCCGCCTCGGGAAAGGTTGACAGGTTCCTTTACCCAGTTCACACTGAGTATTTGTATAAAATATTGAAACAACTGTTTCATGAATTCAAGAGTTGTGTTACTTGTGTCAAGCGAGCTATTAAAGTATACTAATTAATAGTGCGATGGTGCATTCCGTTTCAAATTATTCCTAGTGACATTACTGTGACTGTCACAGCAATGAATGTGTCAATTATAATTTGAAAGGCTGTAGGTACATTTATAGACGTACGGTAGTAAAATTTTAATTATTTTTTCAGTGATAAATCATTTTCAGTACGTTCAGGAAAACTAAATGTAGCTCCTGAAAAAGTGATGTTTCAGTGTACAATAAAATAACAGCATTTATGTTTTACAGAGTATATATAACTAGCAAATAATAATCACGAGGTACATAAATTCTACGTCATTTAAGACCCCTAATCTTTTCATATTTAAAAAAAAAAGAATCAGTAATATCTTCTACCTTTTAAAAATTATAATTTTTTCTGTATTTTAGACGATGAGCACTTTCACCCCTTCCTGCGTCTTTTCTTCAAATTAGAATAGAAAATTGAAATCACATATTTTTTGTGGGTGGGAAAATGAGTATAAGTCAGAATTATTAGTTTTGCAGGAAGAGACTTAAAACATGCAAGGCCAGGTGTTAAATGGTGGAAGTGAAAGTGGATGACATATATGAGCCCCATAGTTCACAAGTGAATTAAGGGGCGAAATCACTGTAAAAAAAATCGAAAAAAAAATTGTTCTAGCTTGAAGTCAAATTTGACTTACACTTGTTTGCCCACCCACCTGAGATATAACGACCCCTAAATAGAATTACAAACCTGAAGAAGTAGAAGTAAATCCCTCTTGGGTAATTTCATACGTAAACAGAATACACTTCCTTTCCAATACCGCGTTTCACGGCGTATTAAAATTTTCCGGCTCTACCGTCTGTAGTGAAACGATAGTTGAACAGTGCAGCATCAAACTTTCGTTCGTGAAATGGGCCGACGAAGGATATAAAGGAGCGAGCCCCACATTAGAGGGGAATCTTTTGTCCGAGATGAGAAGTATTACCGAGAAGTTCGTGAAGTACCAGATTTTATGTTTGAGTGGCATTTTGAGTGGCATTGGCGTGCTTTCACGCCATGGGATTCACATTCTATGACTATAGCGCACTTTCCCGTCAGTATTTCCTGGCATATTCTATTCTCCGAGAATCCCCGAATGTTTACACTGAAAAGAAATCGAGCTTAGAGATCGCTCTGTGCTTCGTCGCCTCAGCGATCACTCACTTGAGCGGTAATCCAACTTTCGATAAGCCATCTACTTACAATTAGTAATGGTAAGGTTCGCTTTTATTTTTTTTATTTAGACCATCATGAAAGTATTAGCAGTAAATTGGCGGGATTTTCATGATAGGAACAATTCTACACTTGTACTTACTTAATCTATTTTTAATTAGGAATAATGTAAAAATAGTCCACAAAATTCAGATACGATGTCACACTTTGCCTCATATTTTCTGGAAAAATTTCAACTATTTAGTTGTAGTACTATCATGCAGATCTAAAAGAAAATATAGAAATTGAAGTTTTCATTGGTAGTGGCATATGTTCAAGGCGCGGGGGGAGCTGGCTGAAACTTTCTCGGAAGAAGCGATCGCTTGGAAAAATCTGATCGACTTGAAGCAGTATTTCGGCAAAACTTGTGCCGGTGCACTTGCGACGTTCTTATTATCAACAATACAAATTCAAAATGAATTTACAAGAAAAATAATTGCACAAGCTGGATATAAATGAAATTAAATAATTTTCTATTTTACTTTTAAGCACTAACGCAACTATGATTCTAACTGTATCTTTGGATTTTATCGCACATCGCTTCTTCTTTTCTTCAACGTTTCTATACCAAGTGTGTACCTTCTGGGGGGAATCCTAATTTTTTGGGCTAAAAACAGCAAAATTGAAGATTTTTTAAAAAGAATCATCTGAAATTTGGTGCATATTTTGATGCATCTTTGAGGGAGCAATAGTTTTTTGGGGGGAATTTTTAATAACAAATATAGGAGTTATATATGATCGACTAACACGCCGCGCAAAATTCATCCTCCGCTGGTGTGCATGATATTTATCTTCCTGGTAATCTAAACTAGAAAAATGAAACGGCGCTTCACTGTGTACGTATGTAGCCACAATTTGATGAGCCAAAATAAAATACAAAATTTTTTTAAGGAGTGTGGAGAATTTTCAAATTGAAAGTTCTGAAACTTTCACATTTGCTACACAATTTTGCGCCAATTTTCTTATGTAATCAAAGAAGTATATACCTTGTCGGTATCCTGATTTCATTAAAGTATAAAGTAATGTTTGTTGGACATACAGGCCAAATTTGAAGGTAATCGGTTCGGTGGGTACAGAAATATCGTGCACATCAGCGGACAACGGCGCCGTGATAGTAGATCATGCATAACTTCTATATTTATTATTAGAAATTAATAAAAAAAACTACAACTTCTTCAAAGATGCATAAAAACATGATTCAAATTTTAGATTATTCGAATCGCTGGTTTGTTAAAAAAAAATTAAAATTTCGCTATGTTTTTAGCCCAAAGAATAGGATTTCCCCCTTAAACAACACTCACTCTCGTCGCTTACTCATTTACTGCACTCGCACTTCGTTCCTTCGAAAACTATATAGAGTATTCAAAAGTTTGTAACATTCTGGTTGAAATATTTCTTCATCCAAGTTCGTAATTATGTTAGGATGTTTGTCAAAATAATGCTGAAGCGACACTCAAAAATATTCCCACAGCATTCCGACGGTGTGCACTCAACCATATTATTGGAGGCGGACGTGTCGCGTAAAGCAAATCGATACATCTCGGGTAGGTTTTACGAAAGATAAAACGTGCTTCTCTCATGATAATCGGTATTGCATTGATTTCGAGGGAAATTCTGATAGGGAAATATTCTTCGAACGCGAGGAGATTAATTTTAAAATTTCTAAAATCTTTGTGATTCGAGTGACATTTGAATTGATTCGAAATAAGATAATGATTGAACCGGTTGAAAATTGGTAAGGAAAAGTGGACGCGCAAAAATGTATTAATGAAAATTGGATGACTTTATAATAGTTAGCCCGATGGGTCTAAAGGGACCCGGTAACCGCTGCGCGAGGAATATTATAAATACATTTAGCTCATTTGATTCTAGTCGCACGACCACAAATGCACGGCAAAGTTCCTGACTTCACGCGGTTATATAGTAATTAACGTGAGCACCATCTAACGACCGCGATGCCATAATAATTCAAATGTGGCCACCAATGCAGGAATGACACATATGTTTCCTGCATAAGCTTGTCATTCATTATGTTCATTAATGCAGATGATGAATGGTAGTTAAATATTAATACTACGCTCTTCTGGTAACCGCTTTTTGCGAATTCAGTATGGCTTGAGAAATGAGAAGGTCAAATTTGTATGTGAATTGTATGGAAATATTGGTTAGCTCAGTATGACCTAAATATTACAAATTTACGTTGATTCAATAATTAATTGCTATCAACAATTTTGATTGCAATTAATTTGTAAAATTGAAAGTGCTTCTTGTGCGAAGTACTTTATTTGGGAAAAGCTTTGAATGTGTTATGGGCCGTGGTCGCTGCACTCGATTCATTAAAATTAATTGATTTGGAGCGAGTAAAATGACATTTTCCATCTGGTGGATAAAGCACATAGGTCTGAAGAGCTTGCGCGTCGAGTGGAAAATGAGTGTTTAATGAAGTATTCTGCTGTCATAGGAGAGTGAGCGACGATTCTAATCTCTTAATATACGAATTTCAGGATTTACCTTTGGGGGAAGTCGAATTGAACGGATAAAAATATGTTTAATTCAAATTCAATGCAATTCTTTAGAACCTTTATCCTTAAACTTTGTGAATTGATTATTGTGACGCACTTAGTGATTTATTGATTTGTATCGTCGTTCTGAGACACCCTGTGCACAAAATGGAACACTCACAGCGGACAACTAATTTCCACCATTTTTAGTGAAGGGAATAGGATTCGGAGAAGAAAATGTTTGATTCTGAAAACATATGTTAATTGCCTCTCTTCCACGTCATAGTTTTCTGGCTTTTATGCTCCTTTAATATTTTAAAATGGCATGTGCAGTTTTTTGTTACATCATACATAAGGGGAGTACCGAACGCATTCAACTATGCCATGTGTTCTACGACTTTATTGAAAGCTTGCGACTACAAATGCTTAAAATGGGCAAACATATACAGCACGTGCTCTTTTTCTAAAACAAGGTCGGCCAAGTCGAGTGTATTACAGCATGCAAAAATGTTCAGCGGTGATTCACATAGGATTTTTCGTGCCGTAACGTTCGAGCTGCGAATGACCTTCTCGATAGAGGAAAAACACGGTTTTCTTCTTTTCCTTTCATTATCAGTAGCCAATTCAGTTATATTTTATTTCCAAATTATCGACAAAACTGCGTGGTGTACATTACATGTAAAATCTGGTAGTTTGTGAGAGTGTTGAGCATTAATCAAATAAAGAATTATTTAAATAACGGATCAAATAAAGGTTACTTTATTCTATGAATAAAGTTTTTTTTATTCGTCGAGCGTTTCAACTTCAGCGTCGAATAAATTTTTCAACTTTAACTTACACTTTAACTGTAACTTTTACTTTAACCCTGATCAATTTGATTCGACATATGAATAATTTTTTCAACGTATTTTCTTTGTTCGAAATTTAATTAAATATCAATTTTGGCTATCTCTGGTTTGAGATCATCGTGTAGGGAGATTTAGTTACAGGTCCCTCGAGTGCTTGTTTAGTTCTAAAAAGCCAGGGAATGTGCGTATGTTTACTAGAAATGCTTGTCAGGGATTGTCGCCAAATCTTCCTTACAGTGAATTGAGTAAGAGCTATGAAAACAAGAGCATTTGACCTACGAAATGTGGTCATAAGCAACGTGTAGTAAAAGAGGGGCATTTAAATTGTATTTTAGTGTAGTTTAATTAGCAGACACATAAATCACCACGTCTGCGGTTAAGAAAAAGAACGTCTGGGATTTTTGATATAGTTGACAGCAACGTTTATTTTGCTAGAAATTTTTTTTTATTACAAATTTTACAAACTGGCGTCGGACAAAATGGCTTCCCGGAGGGCTGCAAAAAACTAGCCCCCACTCCCGGGAATGACTGGATCATCTGACAAGGAAATAAAAATATATATATAAACAGGAATATATTATCTTCCATCTAGCGTAGGATTTTCTCAAAATTCGAATTATTTTGAAAGTTATAGAAGTTTGAAGAATTGACTTTAATTTTTTACATAAATATTTGCACCGAAATGCTTGTAAAAATCGAATAATTGAAATATAAAAAGATTCATATTTTTGCGGTATTGCCTTTATTGATCGTCACGTAATAAACGCAGACTTTTAGTTTCTAAATATTTTTATGTTTTGGAATTCAGATTAACCATATAAATAGGGCATTGTCAACGCTACAGGCACATTTTTATCGCAGCGCACATTTTGTCGAAGAGTATACCAGAAACGGATTTATGAATTTGATTGAAAAATTTTTTTTCTTACCCTTCAATATGTATATATTAACTATACTAAGCAATACATTGATTTATTTTCGTTGTTTGGTTGAAAAAAATTCCGAAAAGACCCTTACTTTTCAGACCATTACAGTTATCTGCCCCCTTAAGAGGAATAATTATTTCTACAGTATGTATATCTGAAAGGAAAGTTCACATCCTATAGCAGGGCTGACGAACTTCGCAGGGAGTCCCACGAGCCGCACTCTCAGTCAGCCGGTTCCCCCCCACTATCAGCAGTATCAGCTATGCAGGGGCGAGAGCCCCGTGCGGTACGCGAGCAGGGTTGCCAGGAGAAATTCACGCTGAGGGAAATACCATGACATCACATTACCCCCACTACCACTCTACACCCATCACCTACCTCACTTGCATCACGTGATTTGAGATACGTTCTGTACTACCACACGCTGTTTCCCTTTTTTCTCTCCTTTTTCCCTTAAACATGATAACGCTGCTCGCGAGCAGCTAGTTCCCCAGCCCTGTCCTATAGGTAGTATCAATCTACCAATTGTCGACTCATACCCTTTCATTTTCGTGTGATGCATTTCTCAAAGAAAATTTCCGCCCAAGTGTACGAGATTATAGGTGCACCAAACAACAGGGGGCTTTGTAAGTGGATTTAAGAGTAAGCTTAGGCGCGATTGGACTACCATATTCCATGCGAGTATGCGCTTTGGAAACTTCCCTGTAACCCTCATTACTGATAAAACGTTGTCTAGATGGGTGACCAAGAAGGGCACCTAATCGACTGTAAACAGACCGATAAAGTAACTGAAAGCGGCTGTGCATGTAAGATAGCACGAACTGAGATTTTGTATGGAAAAATAAATTATTGTGATTGTAAAATAATTAACTATACATCATATTTTCCTAATTCGACGCTAACAGATCGTTATCAGTTTTTCGTTATTTGCAGAACATTTTGAATAATAAGAAATCTTATAGTTATGAGACATTTACGTGTGCATTCTCTAAGCGTTTCCAGTTAAGCGATCGGGATTTCTATGGCAATAGAATAGATAAATGTCACCCTGGGCCAGATAACTGCAGATACTATTTTATAATTTGAAACTATTATTTGTTGGAACTTCAGCCCCGTGAATGACGGAAGCTGCAGACCTTTCTCCCAGACCAGATAGCTTCTACGCGAAATCGATGAAGCAGCAATCTGTCTTAAAGCGCTTCCGCTCACACTGATTCGTTCGTTGCTAAAATGCCCCTTAGAACGAGATCCTATAAAATAGTATCTCCACGATGGAATCTCAGATTGTGAAATCGATTCGAATTGCACCTTCGACTAACGGGTGCCAGCCGTAGTTGTCATAAATATCGCGTGAATCGTCGATTCACAAAATCTTGAGATCCTCGTAAAATTCCTTCATAAAACCGTGAAGATCGTAAGGGAGATGTATAGGAAGTGCTGACAGAACCTGGAATACCATTCATCTAACGAAACTTAGCACGGGGTTTGGCCTGATCTTATGCACTTTGCTCTGATAAACTGGATTACCGTTTCCTCTATCCCCATGTCCTTTGCCTTTGTTCACTTAACCTCTGGTTCAGTACTCCTTTCCATTTTGCGCCGTGCTGTAGCCTGCTGTGGCCCGATCTACGTGACTACGTATTATCTGCTCGTTCATTGTATCCTGTAAGCCGACAGCGACCTCTGTGCACCACTCACGGTCCCTCGCTACCTCCAACTTTGCAACGGCCGTTGAGAGCCTCGTTTATTGAAGATTGTAGTAATATACAGGGTTGATACACCTCGGAGGAAAGCTTATCGATCAAAGGTGTTGAGCGGCTCGTATCTTTTCCCGAACACATTTTTACTGTCTGCGCTGCCTGCGGAACGGTTTGCCACATGCAGGGCGTGTTTCGCTTGAACGTTTTCTGATAAAAGGTGCGATGGGCTATGCCTCTACGTCGCAACGGCACTAACAGATAATGTTCGGCTTATTATAAGCTCATTATTACGGCCGAACAACTCGTTACAAATATTATGCCAGTAAACGTTTCCGCAGGAATGGCGTTGTAATAAAACGCTTAATATGCAGTACATTTTTATCTTAGGGGCAGTTCTATGCGTTAAGAAAGCAAAAATAAATTCAATTATAATTTATTATAATTTATTATTATTAAGTGTACTTACAAAAATATATACAAGTAGAGTGTTGTTTACATATAAAATTAAAAATAATCCTTTAATTGCAAGTAAGGACGAATTATTGAGTAAATTAAAAAATAGTAGTATAAAAGAATTATTTTTTATTCTAGATCAATATCATTAATATAATAATTTTGTTAGCTTCTATTTCTGTTTTAATATTCTTTCGAATTTTTTATTATTAATTTTTGATAATTTAAAAACATCTTTTTTATGATTTCCAAAAAT
The DNA here is from genome assembly GCA_929108735.1 of Andrena dorsata. Classification (NCBI taxonomy): domain Eukaryota; kingdom Metazoa; phylum Arthropoda; class Insecta; order Hymenoptera; family Andrenidae; genus Andrena; species Andrena dorsata. The sequence continues at coordinate 56,645,997 of OV815489.1, forward strand.
ATTTCGATATTCTTGTGGAATACAATTTTCATTTTCATTTGTACGTTGTGAGCGAGTTCACCTTTTTTCATCTATGCACTACGAAACGTAACTGAAAATCGAATATTAGACAAAATTCTTTGTTTGCACGAGGATTGTTGAGTTTTGTAAGGAACTTTATTGCAGAAACAAAATGCATATATGAAATTCGAGTTGTGTTAATGCGAGCGATGGAAATATACTTGGTCGAGGTGTTAAACAGTTTGTGGCGAAGAAAGTGCGTTTAGGGATGGTCAGGCACGGTTTCAAATGGGCGATATCATTTTATAGCTGATTCAATCATATTCATTGCACAATTATCCCGTGGTTTTTCAATTAAAAATGTTTATTAATTAAATTATTAAATGTATATGTCGTAATTCCGTTTATTTCTACTTTGCTACCCTATTTTAGAATAATTTCGAAATGTCTTTTATTAGACGCTCCTCTGATTGGAAGTAAATAGTCTAATACTGAGCTGAAAATCTCATTCAGGACGATTCCTACTTATGACGAAACCCTATCTGCTAACGAAATCTGAAATTGTTATCTAAACAGGACGCCTGCTTAAGGTACATGATAATTTCATATTCAAGGGTACCACTGTAAATCCTCTAGGATTCAAGTCGCTGTCTGTGGAGTTAGTTAGGAAGCTAAAGCTCAGTCTGTAGAGCGCTGTTTAGAATCTGCTACATTCGAATCGCTATCTAAAGAGCTGTTTCAAAGTCCAACTTGGAGCACATGTTTGAATCTGTTTGGATTATTGCATGACCAGATTCTACTATGTTGCCATCTGACACAATGTGGCACTGTCTCTGTTGCAGGGATGCGCAAAATTTTTATCTGAATTTTGAAACTTTGATTCACATAAAAATTCTCTGTAAAGCAGAAATTGAAACTTTTATAATTATTTCAAACTAATAATTATGTAAAGATACTTTGTGTGAATAATAATTATGAAGAACCGAAGTTTCTGAATTACATAGCAAGTATCCTTGGTTCTAGATCGATTTTATATTCGATTCTTTACAGAGTGAAATTGTTAAATGTATTTGTTTCACATTATCACGCTATGTGGTGTGTGCAATGGTTCTATATCGGCTTTACAACGGTTATCATACAAGTTCTTTAATCGTTGTACAAGTTGTTCAGCAACAGCTGTCAAAAACCTTAGGGGGTGATTCTACATTGCAAAATAAGACCAAAATACAGATTGACGAAATTCCGGTTAAGGCTTCGTTTTCGAATTATTGATTGTTGAATACATGTATGCGTAAAAAGTGTCTGACTCTAGAGACTTATACTACTGCCGGCGCCCGTTAGCCACTGGCTATCCTCGCCAAGCCTGACCTAGGTAAAGCCGTGAACATATGTACTATTGAAACGCCACGCCACTGAAGAGTCCTTGTAGAAAACACTGTATGTGCCAAAATTATTTTTTTTATCGGAAAATGTTGTACTTGTCAATGATAATACTATAGTATAGAATTTGAATGCAATTTCTCTTTGTAATAAATAAGTTACCAGTAGTGCTAAAAGATAGTACCAATAGTACATCCAACGCCACTTCTGTAGAAAATAATGTAAGAGCCAATTAGCTAGGGATAAACAGGATTGGCACTTACAACTAAGAGGGGATATATAGTGTTGTCTACACATAGAATTCTTTTCCTCGTGAAATTTGACTACTTATATTAATGCAAAAAATATTGAAAATTGTTCAATGCATTTGGGTTATTGCATACTTAAGCATATTTAGCAATGCAAACAAATCAAATTTCGTAAATAATTTAAAGTCAGAAAAGTTTTTTCTCTCTCCTAAAAAATTTTATTTTCAGCACTTACAGTGTTTTTTACAAGAACTCGTAAACTGTATATATATATATTTTTTACAAGAACTCGTAAACTGTATATATATATCGATTGGGTCGGCGTGTGTGTCAAACACCACCCGATCCGAATAGTATGTTCCCGACTTTACTCGCGTCGGCAGTAGTATAAGTCCCTCGAGTCAGACGCCTCTTGCTCCGATTTTCTACAATTATTAACTCAGAAACGAAGCCTCACATATAATTTCGTAATTCTTTACTTTGGTCTCATTTTGCTACGTAGAAGCACCTCATAATGTTTCGGATACCTATGACTGAACACCCTGTAATTGTCATGAAAATACGTAATATTTTCTTGAGGAAAATGGAATTTAACAACAGCAAAGGACGCTCGTTGAGGTGGCATAAAACACCAATAATTATATCAAATGGTAGTTGTGGAATACTATACTATTTGCTTGATAACTTGGTTATGTTGTACCTACTTAGTTATTACACTTACCATATTCTGATACTTACAAGGGAAGATCCCGAACCTTGAAATTAAAAAAATTCTGGAACTTTGTGAATACATAAGGAATTTCCTCCTGATTACAATACAATTTTTATTTGCTGCCGAAATTCCCTCGAAGGGGGTGAAATTAACCCCTGAAAATTCGGCTATTTTCCGAGTTTGTGTTATAACTCGCGAACTGTAAGAGATAGAAAAAAGTTTCAAGACAAAAGTTACTTTTTTTAATTAGATCTATCATTTGGTAAAAAAAATTGTTTTACAGTTCACGAGCTTGATATCACATTAACTTACCTACAACGTTTGTGCGGTGCATTTCTTCTGTTAGTAAAGAAGGGCGACTTATTCAAGTACATAGCCTGCTTTAAATCCCTCACCCTGTATAGACTATGTGTTCCATTAGAGGAGGACCCCGTTAGTAACAGGATGAGTAAGTTGGGCCGCGCAGGAATTTCATCCTTGGAATGTTAACTGAGTCTATTGATGGGTAACTTGTTTTGAAGGAGTTGCTAGATGGCCCTTATCGGAAAGATCTTTTGGTACTATAGACAAACTAAAGTCGAAGCCACCAGTATTGGCATGTCCGGCTTACTTCTCCAACGTTTCAGGGGAAGCACGATCTCCGCGCTTTTGGTCTTCTACGTATTTCTATGCATTTCGGGGTTTGACACACGCACACGACGGATTCCCCCATAATCAGGAGGTAGTGTTCGTGTGCTTCGCTGATGCCGAGCGGGAATTACTCGTAGCGCGGTGACGAGATTGTGGAGGCGGAGTGGCGAGGTACCCAAGGTAACATTCACCCTCATTTGCCTTCAGAGACTAATACTGATGGCTTCGACTTCAGTGACTAGCAGATAGGGACATTCGAAAAGTGTAAACTATCATTATATACAGGGGCGGGAGATTTGGCGCCCCTAGGCTAACAAGCGTCTGCCATCCTTTCCGCGAAATACCAACAATTATTTTAATCTAAAAGAGTCGAGACAATCTCAAGATTAATTCAATATGGCAACTCATATTTTTGTTAAAGTGTTATTGTAAATTGCTTTTAAAGCTGTCGCAAGTCTCTGTGTGAAATCGATAAAAAAGAATAAAAAAGTGAAACTCTTTGAGAAAGCGACAAAAAGTAGGTAATATATGTTTGAATTTAGTATCAAACTTATAAATTGTTTTAAAATCACCCACGAGAGCTAGATGATTTTTTAAAATCGAAAATCTTTTTAAAACTTTTTTAAAGTGCATATTTTGTGATTTTGTGTTTACGTTGTTTTTATTGATTTCTTAAACTATTTTATAAGTATTTTGTTTCTTTTGTGATTTAGAAAAGAGGGACTACCTCCTACCTATACATTCCATTTTATTACTGTTTTTTATGAATATTAAATTTCTTATACAATAAAAGGCTACTGTTATTAAAAAAATACCTATAAAAAATTTCACTCGCGGCTAAAAAATATATTTTAAAATAATTATTTATAATTATATATAAAGCGAGGCAAAATCATTTGTGCCCAGAGCACCGGAAGGGCTAAATCGGGCTCTGGCTGCAGCCTACTTAACCCATACCGAAATCCGCCCCTGATTACATACTTAGCGAGTGGTCTCTGAATATTAAATTTACATTTGTAAGAACCTCTGCGGCATGTCGTAATTTTGTATAGAAATGTTTTCGGATACTTAATTTACGTACTACGCCCTGACTAAATTATTAGCGGTTTAGAGCACAGAAGGTGAAAGCATAGTTACAAGTACTACCTACACACGTCGTGTACATTCAAGCTCGATTGGTTGTTACCAAGAGCTTTGAAACAGGAGCGACTGGTGCAATGCATCGCGAACACACGAGTGTAGGTGCTGAATAGGAAGGAAATGTGTATATTACGCTAGGTAGTATGTTGCCTTGTCAAACGTATTTAACGTTGTATATTGAATCGAAATGTACATTCAGAAATGGTTATACTGATGAAACGGAACTGTAGTAGTGTAGCTTCGCGGTATAGCTTTTGGAGCTCTGGCGACGTCAGTGTACTTCTGTCAATGTATGTTCCCCTACGCAACCCAAGCCATTAACGAGCCTCGTAAACCTGACATTCGTCAAAGTATTGGTGCGGAGAGAACGATATATCTTACAAGTTATGGTTGTATTTTGTCATATCAAGGATTGTGCGCAGCTGGCAACATAGGATACAACATAACATAGCATAGGCGGTTAATGATCGCTTAATATGGGCGATTAAGTTTCACTCGTTTTGTATAAAAATTGTTTGCTTTCAGTTTGAGTGCAGTGTTCAATTGCTAATAAAAACTCAGAGAATTTTTTATTACTGTAACATAATTATTGCACCGAAGAATATTACAAAAATTACTTTAATATATAATTTTTACAATTTTACAATTTTATCACATGGATTATGATTGTCAATTAAAAAAATGAATCAAATATTATTTGGGAAATGAGTAGTACATTCAGAAACAGAAATAAAATATAACGCATTAGTAACTCTGGAACAAGTTCGAGTATGAAAATGTAAAACATATTGCGAATCAGAATTGACAATATATAAAAATGTTTACATTCGCTAAAAAATTATCTTTCCCGATAATCTGTGTTTCTGTGCACATTCAATAAAATGAGAGAAGTCAAGGTGAAACTCCCCCACTCCTCGAATCGTTCAGCTAAAAAATCAATGCCATAATAGTAGAGTAAACCGTCCAACAAATCTAGTGCTTCTATAAAAGAATTATATTCGGTAAGAATTTGCCATTATAGTATATATGTATTTCTTCAATTTTTGGTCGTGCCTACTATTGACAAATAAATGTAACAACATAATATTGAGTTTAAAAGAACTGTAACCTTCGTTCACATTCGACAAGTTGTATTTCAAGAGAAGTAAAGTTGAAAGAATCTTTGCTTCACCTGGAACTTGAAAGAAACTTGAAAGGATATTTCAAGTCAAGTAAATAACAGGCTTAAATTGGTAATATAATTTCAAGATACGTGAATTCAAGCGGTTTGAAGTCAAGTAATTTGACTAATGTGAATATTTTTCTCTCTCGAATTTTTGTAAATATTAAAATAGTAATAATTATTGCCTCGCTCTGTATAAAAACCAGTTTGCAGACATAGTGTGCGCGATATATTTGAAAACGTTCCACACATTTTTCAAATATTGCTTAATTGTAGAATTCTGTTACAATTAGATAGAGGAAGTGTAATATATTTGGAATACCAGTTTGTTTAAGACGAATAAAAATTTATAACGGAGGACGGGAACATATAAAACTGCATAATAGCATGGGGAAAGTAATAAACTTTTACATTTCAAAATCTCAGTAATAACAAAAAACGAAAAGTAACTGAAACTTTGGCCTAAATGAAAAACGACAGGAAGTATCGATTTCGTTAAGGTGCAGGTAATTTCGAATACCAGTATTCCAATTTACCTTAACTGTATAAACATAAAAAAAACATGTAATTACTAAAATTATTTTCTTTTACAATATAGGAACAATCATAGGTAAATATAAATGAACAGCGCTGGCCCAAACCGGCACGGCGCGGCGGTAGTCATTACGTGTGAATAAAAGCATCGCTAAGCTTTGGAATATTCCAAATTGCCTTCACCTTCGGTATTTCGAATTAGCAACATGCCATTGAAACCTAAAATTTCATGTCATACTTTGTATACTAGAAATTATCGCAAGACTGACACGGAGCCATTTAAGGAACATGCAAATGAGTAGATTAAGTGTTGACCTCTAAAGTTTCGACATATTTTAACAATGATTGGAACGATAATTGCTGAAAAAGTTTTACAGATTGACGTTTCCTTATTGTGGTTCATCCACAAATGTCATTAGCCCCTATTATCTATGGTGTTACAAATTAGATACAGCTAGCAGTTTCTTAAATACTTCGATATTCCAAAGTACCAAGAGTATTTCAAATATGCTGCACTTGCTCTACATTTTCCTCCAGAATAACTTCGAAATATGTTTTCATCGAGCATTACAAGCCTTCTGTTATGAAGTCTATCTTATTGTTAGTTATTGTAATTCTCTGATCGAAATTAATAAATTAGCATTAACGCCGGCCTGTATTAGTGGTGTAACAATTGTATTATATCTTTGCATTGATCCGTTTCGTCACAAAAGTGAAGTCAAGTACCAATAGAATCTCTGTTTAAACTATTATATCTAGCAAATCATGCCCAGCTTTATTGTCTTATTCCACGGTTCTTGGAAATGTATCGTTTATGGAACTACCTAATACAACCTATTAGAGTGTGGACCAATTAGATTTATCGGGAGTACCAGGGAAGTTATGATATCAGAAAAAGTCTGCGACAACGAAGTTGTCGCTCACTGTTGGCTGCTGGTCGTTCACTTAAGCTTATACGACTGAGGCGCTCTTACATTTGTGCAAAGGCATATACGTAATTGCACGTCTTCTATGCTTTGTCCTATGAGTGTAAGGCATCACTGGCAGAGGCATTTAGTGCCCTTTGATGGTTCATCCTTTAACATCGCTCTTTCGTTTACGTTTCTACAAACGGACAAACGAGCATTGCGAAGCAATTTGCCTTTTCAGGGATGGTATATTTATCTTGCGAAGTTTGTATGTAGACCTACTAGGGTTCTCTCTGCCAATTAGCATACAAAGAAAATGCGAGGAACATTGCGGTGTTATTCTTATTACGGTATCATTACGAAAGCAGAGATATAGTTCTGAACAAAAGGATAGCATGCATATGTTATCATTATGTTTCCAGAAGTCGTGTTTAAAACTTCCTAAGTTCCGTGAATTATATGTAAACATTACATCGTTGTGACATGACATAATAATACATTCGCTAGCTGAGGCTTTGCGATTATGTAAAAAAAGATCATAAATTAGGAACAGCGATATGATAGCGCATTTACGAAATTCGAACGTTTATTCAGTATTCAGTAGGAAGGAAAGAAGAATTGTGCTAGTACCTGCTAGTAATGTATTTTGCAGCCAAATATTGCCAATGAATCCTTTTGGACGGTCACATTTGTATATTCGGCGGAGATATTCCTACTGATCTGAATAAAAGTGTAACAAAGCCATAGACTCTACCCCAAAGGATTACATTCTACTATTAGTTGTAAGAGTTCTGTAGTTTATCTACTGTTACTAGGTGTCCCAAAACTGAATTAGTCAGAGAAGAATATGTTAATACATATGATATTCGCAAAAAAATTGTAGTGCAAACTGTGCAAAAACAAACGATAAATTTATTTGGTTTGCGATTCGTATGTATGTATATAGGGCAGTGCCATCTTAACTTGGAGACGAAAGAGGCAGCCGCCTCAGGGCCCTCTAAAAAATTGGAATATTAAAAAAAGGGGTTGTAAAAGTTAGCAAACAATTTGCAAATGGGCCCCCCAACCAAAATTTCGATTTTAACATGAGGCCCTTTGCTCGTGAAATGGACCCCACGTTAATCTTATTGTCAGCGCGGTATTTTTGATTTTATTTACATTAGAATAACTTGAAGTGCCACATATGAAATTGGCCTCAAGGCCCCCGAAAATGATAAGACGGCACCGGTATAGGGTTTTGGCTACTGATGATTCTACAGGCGAAAATAAGACGAGCATATAGAGTACAATTTTTTGATATCACGTTTGGTTTTGGAGAAAATTGACTATGAGTTTTAGTCAAACACGCATGCACCGAACTACAGTTTCGGGCGCCTGAGGGGCACGCGGATCTAAAGCCGCGTATTCACCTGCGCATTCGCCCCGAATGCGCATTCGGCGCGCAACGATTTTTTGCTCGTGCGGCGCGCATTCGGCGCGCATTCGCCGCGCATTCGGTGCGCATTCGGTGCGCATTCGGCGCGCAAACAACGAGTGCGGATACAATGTATGGACCGAGATCGATGCGATTGCGAAGCGAGCGTTCGCCGGGCCATTCGCGCCGATCCGCTTGCTGGCGGTCCATCAAAGCGTGCATTCGCGTCCGAACGACACCATGATGGAGTGGCCGCCGCAAATTTGTCTCAAGCTCCTTGAGGTATTCGAGAAACACGAATCCTTATGGAATTCCAGACACTCGTGTTATTTCGATACTGTAAAAAAGGACGACGCATGATGTACAATTGCCCAAAAGATCGGAACGGAGGCGGAAGATTGCAAGAGGAAAGTGGAGAATCTAAAAAGCTCGTACAGACGGGAAAAGGGGAAAATTAAGAAAAGCACCACAACTGTGGTATGATATTAAAGTAATTGCCAATCTTTCTTCCGGCATAATCGCTTTTTTGTAGGCAGTATCTTGTCTTGCAATTTTATCGCGAATATAATTTAATATAATAAAATAATCTTCCGATAACATCCTCGTGAAGTTTTGAAATTGGTTGCTTCCCACTTCAGCATTTAAATCGCGTAGAAATGTTTCGTTGCACCTGCTGGTATATATTTTTCTCGTCCACCAACGTTTCTTCTTTTTATCCTTTTTTTTTTTAGCAATGTATACAATACAGACTTTTCTCCTCGTTCTTCGGATCGGTGTTTATAGGGACTGTTGTGAATGCGCGGCGATTGCGCGCCGAATGCGCGGCGAATGCGCGACGAATGCGCAGGTGAATACGCGGCTTAAGGGGAACCGCCTACGGAAGGCGAGACGTCTTTCCCTTTAAGAGGTTAGTCCTCCACTTTCGAGACCCTAAGAGCGAGGCTAACTTTGCGATTTTTTGACGGAAAAAGTATAAGTTGCAATGATGTTTCTATTCGATATTTTAATAATGTATACGTTCAACATTAAATGTAAAAAATAATCTTTGCAGAATCTCATTTCAGTGAAGACGTAGGTGGCTCTAAAAATAGACGGTCGGAACACCGAATACCTGGCTAACAGGGTTTCTTCATTATCACTTCTCTGAAACAACGAAACGAAGCATGTTTTTAAATTACTTACAAATGCTTGTTGCTATGGTGTGTCACAAGGGATTTAACAAATATTACGATTTCAGCTTTTGACAACAGTTTGAATGAAAATGTTAAAAGAATTGACAGCTTTTTATGTACTTATAAAAACAATTCTACTGGAATAAAAAAAACAAGCTGTAGTGCGATGCACAATGCATTGTTACCTATGCAAAATTTGAAGGTACTACGACATTCCGATGTCGAGTTATGCCGTTAACTAGGTCAAAAAGTGTGGTTTTGCGAGAAACGCGTTTAAAGGCCGTTACGCATTTTGGCGAAGCACGGCGATACGAAGTGAAAAGTTTATAAACCGAAGCGCAGCGACAATTATTTAATTATGTTAACTTCTTCGATTCCCTTCGCCAAAATGCGCGACGAATTTAAAGCTCGTCAAGCGCATTTACTTATGCACGTCGTACAGATTTTCAGTTTACGGACCATATGTCTGTTATTACAACGAATTTTTCCATGGGACCTTTTTCATATTATTTTTAAACATCCAAACTTTCATTTCATGGGAAATTTCTATTCCGATTTATTAAAACTGTTAAAGTGGTGTAACCCTTTAAGAGGATTCTTAAAGCTACAAGCTGACAATGAACGCAAGATATTATTATTCAGAAAACCAGCATCAATATTGAAACAGTTTTAAATATTAAGAAGGCATAACTCTACATTCCCATTTATGATATTTCTCCTGAATGGACCAATACAATTTATTTCCACATTACCTCTGTGCTAGAGAACCGTTAACTGTGTTATTCAGAACGTTGAGAATCACTGGCTATGCTATTACGAACACTTCAGGTTAACGAACGCCTAGTTAAGCCGTTCGTTAGCTCTTCATTGAGCAATCGATCTGAACGATTATTCATCGCGCGAGGATATTCCTATAGCTTGCCGAGTAATGCAATCATGAAACGTGGGCGTTGTAACTCGGAAATCACAGTATTCTAATCGTGGTTTGGAGCAAAAGCTAAACATTGTAGTTAATGCGCCGTTGCGGCTGTATTTATCATGGGGATTATCTCTATATTTGCACGATTGAGTACATAAAGTAAGAGCATCCATTTTCTAAGTAAAAACACGGAATATCTCTACTCAACCATATACATACCTATTTTCTCTGATCGTATTAACGAACAACAAAAATCTTATTAACTGTAAAAAGGTTTCGTAGGCCGAAATTACTTTGCAATTATAAAAATTCTACACCTCTGGATCGATAGACATCTGTTAAAAAAAGTGGACTGCAAATTTATTCTTGATCCTAGTTTTTCAAGATCAATTTTTTTACTGCAGCGCGTTCTACTCGTCGAGAGGATAAAATGTGTCAAAGGAACCATAGATCGTAAGCCAACCGTTCTCTTAAAAAACGATGTGAATACCGTGTTATTAACGAAGCAGCAAAAAATGAAAGTTTACCTAGGGAAATACAGCATTATTCCGTGAGAAATAATGGAAAAATTATAACATTGTTTTTTAAGAGAACGGTTGAGTTGTGACATATGGTTACATTGACACTTTCTATCCTCTCGACGAAAAGAACGCGTTACAATAAAAGAAGTTGACCTCGAAAAACTGGGTCACACATAATTTTGTGGTCCAGATTTTTAAAAGATCTCCACCGATCCCGAGATATATAATTTTTATCCACCCCGTACATATGTGTTTTCATAATATGAATACTATATTGCATTAGGTTGATGCATATGGAATTAGAAGATTTCAATTGTTAAAGAAAAGTAGCATTATTTCTATTGGGTATATTTTATTTCTTGTATTGTTTTACAATGTTTTTAATGGGTTATTTTTTTTAGTGAGTAGGTAATCTACATACCATTATTTTAAATTTTCTGTAGTTTTAATAATTGTATAATGTAAGAGTTGTTTTATGAGTTGGACATTTTTTGCAAAATAAAAATCACAAAATTATGGGATTCGCACTGTATTTAAGTAATGTCAAGTTTTGTCATCTTGAGGGTTGGTAGGTTTCTGCATAACTTGACCTAATTGCTACTGCTGGCTTATGACTCGAGAAACGGCGCAGAAATTCTATGAACAAGATAAATAAAATAGTTAAAAAGCAAAAATTATTTTCATTCAAACTTCCCTATGTGAAACGGCAATTGAATATGCACCAACCTAATACATTGTGATCTGTTGAGAGTAATTGATACATGCATACAATAAAACTACAAATTGATACACATATTGCTAACATAAGTTTATTTGTAGTTGCTGATTAGTTATGCAGTTCTATGTGAAATCTATTGCACAGTTAAAGTTGGGCACTTGCGGGTTTTCAGTGTACCGAAAGCGACCTGTATACGACCGATATTTTATGGTATCGTTGAAGTGATTCCACTAAGAAAGCGAAGCCTTGTCGAAACTTTAGATAATTACCGTGCAATCAGAATGAAATTCGAGACACTGCAAGGAATTAATTTTCTTGTTAACTCAGTAGCTGCTGCAACATAATTGTTTCGCGTGAGAAGTTTGCAATAAAAAGCCAGGAAAAATAATGAAATTATAAGCGCATTAAAAGATTGTCAATGTAGGTAGATGTTTCTTTCTTCACTGTGTCCTATTTCTTTTCAGCAGTTCCTGCGACTGGGTAAGATCGCTTGGATAAGTTTTCACAACGTTGAAACTGCTAACACATTTGTGGTTGTATGTCATCGTGATACGCGTATTCGTTGCTCATCGGAGCATAATTTGGAAGTTTCTTTGATACTGTTCAATATGTTTGAATCAAACTATTTTTAAAATAAATTGCGCTTTAGTTTAAACGATTTCATAATCACAGTGCTCTTTTTCTTATATTGTTTTGATTGTTTAAGTCGCGTAAACGTAAACTAACACTTTAAATTTTGAAGGTTTTTATATAATTTTAACAGCTTTTCTGTCTTCTCGAATCTGGTTTACTTCAGAACCAGATGTGTACATCTGTCCTGGTGAACGAATAGTTGTGTGCTCTGATTATATTGTTCATACTCCGCCTATAGGGTAAATGTCCCTATTACTGTGCGTTTGTATTTAAATAAGTCGTATAAAAAACTCGCACAAATAACTGACGAATAATTTTTTTTAATCAAGTTAACTATTTATGTAGGTGTTACAGACGAGAAGATTGCATTTTTAAACAATTAAAGCAAAGTAACCTTTTTTAAACGATGCACATGAAGATTTCGATGAATTTACCCAAATCCTTATCGAAAACGTTAAGGAACACATACTTTACACATCTGAATAAATTGATAATTATCATGATTTGCACTTATGTAAAGTGTTAGTTGTATCATAACAGCTTCTGTGAAAAAATTCTGATGAAAAAATAGCAAAATGAACACTTATGAAACATTTTCGTATTTTTTAAAGCGAAGCCACTAATAGGGACAGGATTTTAACGCTTGTCCGTATTGATGTGATCATGAATGTGACTCTCAGTGCCCGCTCACTCCCTCTGCAGCCGTTAAACCTAGCCCTATTTTCGTTTCTCGGAACATGTGAACAGAAATTTATATTCGCATATTTTACTTTTGTAATGAAAAGATCTTATTAAAATTATATAAAAACACCTGTCGTAGAGAAAAAAAATTTCAAACATTACTCCACCGCGGGAACGCTATTCAAAGCAGGCACAGTAACTGGGGCACAGTAATACGGACAACGCGCTTTTCAAGGCACAGTAATCGAGACGAAAACATGTATTTTTATTTAAATTAAAAAAATATGAAAACATTTCTTCAAAAAACCAATATAAATTTTCACCAAACACAATTAAAGTAAGAGAAGTCAGTAATTAATTCATTTGTGAGTAAGTCAGCGTCAAAGCACATTAATAGGGGCATCTACCTAATACATAGATCGGGACCGTGCGTCGAAAAGACAAGTAGGATTACGCATGTTACTAAAATAGGCTAGAAAAGTACTAGATTGATCATTTATTTATGCTAACACATCCTCTACGTATGTTTAGGTGTATGCGTGTGGACTATTACATTCATTGATAAGTTATAATATTTTCAATTAATGTAAAGAGAAGGAATATAATGAATAAAAAAAATGATGCACTCATTAATATCACCTCGGTTGCCACCGAAACCTTCGTTTATTAGTACTTTACTAATCAGATTTTTCCTATTTGCATTGCAGGTAAGCGCAATATCCAGAACTACAGGAGAGACTAGGATCCCTGTCATGACAAGAAGATTTAAATTATTATTGTCAAGACCTGGTAAGAGGGGTAAACATTTATTGGTAAGCTTACATATATTGTTCATATAATACTACTACATCATGAAAAGGATTAATCAAAAATTATTCTCTGAATACGTACATAGGTACTAAAATATATACAGGGTGGGTGAGTCCCTACTGCTGTCTGAAATAACTCATTATTTGTTGATTTGATCAAATATGTTTTATACAAATCTCAGAGGGCAGTTCTTATTGACTCACCCCGTGTATTCTAGAAAATGTCGATTTTTGTACATGCCATATTTAAAAGTTGAATGATACGTACAAAGGTTAATTATTCGTGTTCTGTCATTGAAAAAATATAGTCATAAAAATAGTCAAAGATCGTGTCATGTTCAGGTTGATGTATGCATATTTGGCTTAGCTACGAATTATGGTCAGTTGGTGAACATCGATTTATAAAAATTACCATCACCAATAAATATTAATTAGAAAATTAAGAACCTGCAACAGGTGTGACAACATTCCTAAAATAAAAGTGATAGCCCATATTTAGACCACTCTCTCTACATAGACATTATGGTATTAATATATTTATTACACCTTTTAATTTTAGTCTTTATAAGTCAACATCAGTTATACCTACATATCATGTATGTCAGTGACATTTTAGTAATGTGGATATCTATTTCCAATATTCTGATCTGATATTGGAAGTCGTTGAATATGTAACTTTACGAGTAAACCATTTTCGTTTTTCTTAGTATGTGTGCGTGTTCCTAATAGCCAACCTAAACGCTTCTTAGTAATCTATTTAATGATCACTCATCATTTGAACAAAGGGTGAAACGACTGTCATTAAACATTCTTCTATTTCGTAGCGTTCATGACCATTCAACGTTAACGGCTTTGGTGTCGTACATTTCCTTTAGTCTTTGTAAAGTGACGACAGTTGCCTTTTAACATGTTATAAATTTAAACATTGAGAAACGCTAATTAGTGCTGTTCCATCATCGAGGAATGCGCATCTTTAAATTCTATGTTCACTCCGTTCATGCCTGGAAAAGTGCTTTTAACTGAATGACTCGCATTATTCAGTAGCCCCGAGCTGGGGTTTACGAGTTCTCCGATATTCCTCTAAGAGTTTCAAAGACCTCGTTCTTCACTGCGACGCAAGCGTTTACGAGCTCTCGAAACAGCATAAAATCGTTTTTGTAGCCTCAATCTCGTCTCTAGCCACCGACGATTAACTGAAAAGTTTTTCGTTATTGTCGCTCAAGAAGTAATATCAAGAAAATTTCTTCCTGTCATTAATGATCGATCATCCATTTCAAAGTTAAAAAATAGTAAGGGGTTTCGTCATGCAAGTACCTATACTAACGAATTTGTTAGTGTGTTTGCAAAAAAATTGTCAAAACTCACGACATTAAAAATGACAAAAGGTTGACAAATTAAAGGAAAACGAGTTAATGTCTATCTTGCGTATTGGTTTTGGTTTCGACAATTCTTGCCAAAGAAAATATTTAAAAAATGTGTTTTTGGAATGTTGAAACATACGTGGTTATTTCAAAATTTCAAAGCACAGCGAATTATCATTAAAACTGTTAAAAGCAAAAATTTTCTTTAGTTTCGCAGGGAAATAAAATTTTATTTCTATTGAATAAAAGTATTCTTTTAATGATCACTTATAGTACCTAGAAGGGATATAGATTGCAAAAGCTGCAAGAATCCCAAAGTTTACAGATTTGAGGTTTCGGAACAAGAAGTTTGCCGCTTTTTGGAAAGTAAGATTTCCAAACCTGTCGTTTCAAAACCTCGAAGCTAAAAACTTTCAGATTCTCGCAGCTTTTACGGCCTCGCTATTTTCCTTCTATTTATTATATATATATATATACAGGGTGGGTTACATAACTCGGTCACCCCGAATAATTTTTAAAGTATGTGTTCTACAACAAAGTGTTGTATATAGAAATTGCACGGTATCAAAAGGAACATATAATGCTGAAACGGTATTTTTTTTTAAATAGGCTACTTGTTTACGAGATAATAAAAGATAAATGTGACGAGATAAAGGTGACTTTGAAATTTTAAATGGAACGTACACCTCTTTGCAACAAAATTTAAAAGAGCAGTGAATTTTGTATAAGAAAGTATTAAACTTTATTTATCCTAAACCTAATAATTAACGAGATATTTGCAAAACCGTTGTTCATGGTCTCATTAAGTACTTATCTTAGTTACAGTGGGTTCTTAAAGTGATGGCCGTTGACTCCCACATACCTGTTTCTATTATTAGTATTAGGATAAATAAAACTTAATATTTTCTTATAGAAAATTCAATCTTTTTTTAAATTTCATACTTCAGAAGTTATTCGGGATGGAGAATTTGTGTGACTCACCCTATATATACTCCGTTACTAAATATGTACTTGTTAAATTCAAAACGTGTCCTTAGACTTATTTTAATTGTAATATGTTTTTATATTTCCATACCTTGCGTATGTGTAATCATACCAAATTTTGGGCAGTTTATAATATCTAAAATTTTAAATTACATAGCACTTAAATTACATTTAAACTGACAGAATTATTTTTTGATCTAAAGCATTATTTGCATATCATTGTTAAATATTTTTAGCTCCGTGGACGGTATAAAAGCAAAGAAACGATTTGTTCTAAAGTTACCTTTCATATCATATGTAAAAATGTTAAATCTAATTTTTTATTTTCATTCTAATTTTAATATAATTTTTAACGGCTATGGGTAATATTCTATATTTAAGGACGAAACTTTTATACGAATTCTGTGCAGTATCCCTTCGAGAATTCCACAAATATAATACGTCTTCATCAGGAGACGTCACTGAAATACGGTACATGTAATTAATTCGATTTTCGCGCGTACTAGTTAGACTTCTATTAGAGGCTATGTAGAATAGCGCAAAGATAATTAGGGGAGTTGAACCACGGAATACCGAATGGGTACTGTTAATGAACGGAGTTCAAAACCCACCAGTAGCAATACCACAATGATGCTTATACTTATATATATGTGCACACATATCTATATTACGTGCATTGTAATATAAATGAGAATATCCTGAAGGAATCTATAACCAATGTATTTGTTGAATCATATCAACAAGCTCTGGATAGATAGTTATCATCTCGTGATAGCTATCATTTATGTTTCCTTATACACAGAAAAGTAAATTCTGTTAAGGACGATGCAGTTAAAAAAGATAATATATTACGATATAAGTTTTAACGTTTGAGTTGTGTAAGGTTGCAATGCAAGGAAATTATTCTACAAAGGGCCGAGAACACTTATTTTTTATTGCAGCAACAACAAACTAGAGAAATGATAATAATTAACTGTGAGTTTGAAAGAGACGAAATACTAAAATACTGAAATATGAAGCTGCATATACGTGGTATATTCGAACCATACATTTTATAGTAAACCTACACTACGTGATGTACCATTTGGAACCATGAATTTTATGGTAAACCGACACCATGTGATGTGTACCATTTGGAGCCATAAATTTTATGACAAACCTCCATCACGTGATGTACCATTTGAAATGTTTTGGTATGTTCTGCCGTTTTGAAGCTATGCCTGGCCCAGTTGCGTGGGACACCTTGTACACAGGGTGATCCATTACAACCTTTCCACGCGATTGTCTCTCAAATTATTTATGATTGGAAAAATATTTCAAATAAAACTTATTCCGTTCCGATGGGGACGTTCCATGGTGAACACATATTTCTTCCAGGTGGAGGTGTCCGTGAAATTTCAAGGTAACGTTTGTTCTCTTAATTGGATTTAAATATCGTGACAGATCGACTGATACATACAGAGATGAACGCACAAATTGCAATAACTTGCCTTGAACAGAAATTAATACATCATCTATTTAGCCGTTAATCAATACAGCATCGGCAACAGGGGCTGGTACAATACCCCAGGTCCGTGTACCCACTTTCCTGGTAACCGTAATTAAACGTACATGTCACTGGCAACGATAACGCTTCGCGATATGTCGGCGTCGCGCACCGGATCCGGTGGGAACGTCGTATCCGCTTCAAGATAATTGTGAGCGATCGCTCGTTACGAGCGTCGTTAACCACCGCGAAGAGCTATTGGTTCGAAGGGTGCTTGTCATTGCAGACATTAGCTGATGATGATGCTTTACCGCTTTCCTCTTGCTTTACAGCCAGGCTGTATCGATTGAAATGACACCCCGTGTCACCAGATCCCTCGTAGATCTTGTTACTTGAATGACGCTGAAACACGTTTTTAATGACGGCTGTTACACTCACCGAATTTGTCGCAACATAAACCATAAAGTTGAACCTGAATCGAGAGTGAGATAAAGTATGTACGACTGTTGGAACCTTTTTAGACAAGACAACACTGTGGATTACGATTGGTCTTTTGTTTCTATTGACTTAACACGTTGCGGGCGGCACCAAAGATAGTTGACCTTCACCTAAATACAAGAAACAGCTGCAGCATGGTGAAAAACGTTGCAAATTTGTAACGACATGCACACATTGATGAACACGTTCGTACAGAATGCGTATGCAAAAGGAAAATTCGGTACCTGAAAAATTCTTCTTCACCTTCCACATTTCCCTGTAGGGGACTATACATTAGGCAACGCTAAAACAAGGCGATTTTGGGAATTTTCTCTGGAAAAATTTTGAAGCAAATCATTTTGAACATTTTTATCGGTTTTATATTTAACTTTTGAAGATACGAAAAAAATTAATGTTAAAAATATGCATTGTTAGATATCGCTATCGACGCATCTTGCAACAGCGTCGCTGCCGAAGTTGCAAAACGGTGGGGGTAATTTAGAGAAAACTATTCAACTAATCGACTTGTCCTTAAATATACAACTAGATAATTCCAAACTATTAGCGGTGGACCTCTAGTATTATAAAAAAAATTAATTTCAATACTTTCATTTTGTATAAGAGATTAAAAAAATTTCTGCAAAATCGTACTTCTTTTCCTAAGTTCTACAATTTTATAAATTTTTGACTTTTTTGGTATTTGGGATCCATCGATAATAGTTTGGAATTATCTAGTTGTATCTGTAAGGACAAGTCAATTGGCACATCTGACAATGTATATTTTTCACAATGTAGCAAGTACCACTGAGACCCCCAATTTTGAACTCGGTGTACTACATATATTTTACCTATTCCAAAGTTCTTTATTTAATCGACGCATTATTAGGCGCAAGATTCTAAGTTGTGAAGGGGTGAAGTCTGTAGGTCAAAATGCCAAATTTATCTCTCGGCCCTTATTGCGGGCCATGTGGGAACCTTAATAAGCTTCATATTTTTGGACCTTAGTAAAAGGGGATGAGGGTATACGAAGGCAGACAAAAGCCGCAAACACAATACGGTCCTGTAATGTAGATCGAAAAATATATTTCGCTTTTTGACCTGCAAGGCTATCGCTTACACCACTCGCGTTTCTCTGAAGTGCCCAATGAAGGATCCAACCGGACGCGAATTGGCTACCAGATTCTTTTAGTCAAAAGCCAAAGTCATCAACTTTCAGGTCATATTTAAGTTACCCAATTTCATCTACTTTTGAAGTTAAAAATTGTGTCACTCAAATCGAGTGCCGAAAGTGTTCCAACGATTTGTAGAAATTTAAATATAGGTACTTTTCGATCATAAATGTCTCTACCCAGATTAGCCTTAAAATTGCCCTTTGTTTGTGCTCCTTTCATTGGTCACAGTTAATTTGGGACTTGCGACTGTTATATTGCTCACACGTGATCCTTGGTGCTTGATCTACATATTTGGCAGTGTAACATTTGCTGCCGTGCGCTGAATTAATAATGAAATGGACTCCCCCCATTATATTCTCGCGGTTGCATTCGGACTTTGTGTGCGAAAACAAATATGTCAAATAAGGGAACAAGTCAAATAAACATAAATGGATAGGATTATGTAAAATTTCTTTGATGTACCATTATTCTTATTGGACGCTAATCTACATAGTTTACAGGCAGCACAAATGCAACACTCCCAGATCAACATTTTTCTTGGATTAATGCAGCAGTCTGAATTTAAAATAAATAATCATTTCATTTAATATATCATACGTAGTAACTAGTAACAAGATTCTTCGATATCCGGAGTTTAAGATATCCCTCCAATTAAATATACAGTGGTTCTAGATACTTTATTCTGGAAATTTTCCTTGATAGCTGTGCTTTGAATTTACTGGAGTTTCCTCTAGTGCTACTAGTACTGCATTAAGCAAGCCACTTGAAGTAAATGCGTAGTTATACTGCAATACAGACAATTAGAACTAACGAGGAAAGGTCATAGCAACGCAATCGTCAATTTCAACTAACTAGCTTTTTCTATTATACATACGTACATCTAGTATGATAATGAGGGGACATGTGTGCAAGCGTTTGTAAAAATGCACTCTAATTACTTACAGCAGAATAGAGCATATTATATTCGAAATTAGCGAAGCTCATACCGTAATAGTTTAATTCTTTTGCTGGTTGAATGCAATATTGTTCTACAATTTGTCAGAATTTAAGTATTATTCTTTAAGGGAGGACAACGGGGTAATGGCCCGAAAAGTAAAGGTATCTTTTTGAAACTTTCAGGTCTTTTTATTGGATATTTAAGTTATACGAACATCTTTTTAGAATTTTTTTAAAGCAGATTTATAAGCTCTACAGGACCAGTAACTTAGCGCTGCAAAAAGATTCCAGTGCGTTCTTCAAGTACTTCCATTCGGATCGAATTACCCCAGCGAGTAAAATACGTCATACCTATGTGGAACATTTCAACTGCTCGAAATATTCGAATTGCTTGAAACGTTTGGGTCTCGGTTTGGTGAGGCAAACCGGGTACTCGAACAACCCCTACTGTTGGCATATGGAGTACTGCTACCAGCAAACGTCTTCATCTATGGGAAACACAGGTTTCCACAAGCGCAATGGTATTGTGACATAGTAACACGCGACAGAACTCCGACTCCGGACAGTATGAGGTCCGACAGGGAAGAGCAACCTTCCGGGACATTTATATGGCGTCCTGCCGGTGGTCTCGCATAATACATAGCTTAAGCTCGTGGGTTACTTGAGTTGCGGTGAACAATGAATCTCGGGATACAAAATGGCTCTGCGTTTCCAAAGTTGAAAGACCTTCTATTCCCCTCCCCTAGATTGTTCTCAAGCTTCCACGCATTCATTCTCTCGACCTCCACCTTCTTTCGCCTTTTTCTACCATTACCCGCAAGAGCAACTAATGTGTCGACGTCATTCTCAGGTAGTAACAAATAAACTACAGTTAATAAATGGGAAATCTTAATATATTAAGCAGAAAGTGTTTGTGTGTTTGTCTGTCGCCTAAAAACTTTTGAACGGTAAACTCTGGAGTCACTAAATATGTCCCAGCTTATTATGCCTAACTAATGCAGATTAATATATCTTACCAGTTAATTATAGAAAATATTGCTAACAACACTTCTTTTGTAAAAGAAAATATCCTATCCGCATTTCAAGTGTTATGTTTAGATTATCTAATTTAGCAAATGTTTAGTAGATGAGACAGTATGTATACTAGTAAAACCATCTGTAAAACACTTCGGACAAATAAATTAGACTGTTTCCAGAGCCCTACAAAGCCCATAGAGTATTCCAACTTTGCTTAAAAGGTTAAATATATGTGGTGCTCCAAATATTTCAAAAGACACTGAAAAATGAAAAATTGGTAGATAGGACATTTTAGCTAAGGAGAGTAGAATACTCGCGAAGACTTTCACTGCTGTATTGAGAAGTGACATCGGTTTCTAGTTCTGCACACATATTATAATCTATTGCCTAGTTAAATATTAAATAATGTAATGCCAAATTTCGAATTTTTGGATGGTCAAAAAACTCATAAAGTTTCTATCTGATGTAGTATAGTACGGTTTTTCAAAAGCATGGAAAAAATTGCATCGTCACTCAAGCTTCCGCTAAGATTAATAGACTTTCTTTCCTCTAAGACCCATCTTATAGATATAAAGATTTCGTCTGCACCGTGAATAGCGCCGTGCAACAGAGACTGATCGAAATCGCGTGGGAACAGCATCGTCATCCTGACTGAAAAGCAATTCAGTGTATTGAGCGAAAAAATTCACAGACTCTACTTCATTGCACGCAGGGATGTATTGTTGTTTCCCTGAAATGGGTAAACTTTGAAACGTATGCTATTATCAGTGAAACTTGCAACAATTTTAAATGTATTTGAAGCATGGTCTCTAGTCGTTTCATCATGTTCCATTTCAAGACTTGTAAGTCAATATTACTCGAAAATTCAGGCTTCTTCAAACTTTGTTTGCAATTAGATATGTCATCAAGCACTTTTTTGGGACATTTTTGTAATTTTTATGGCTGCAACTTATCTTCACTATCTTGCAAAACAGACAAAGATTAATAGTTTATTAGAATCCATCACACTGGGTAAAAATTCTGTTCCTTCCTTATAATTTGAACAAAAATTGTTAGCCTCAAGTAGGCAATTGTGCAAATTTCTTTTCTTTCAAGTGTTAATGTGATTGTAAAATTACAGTTACCGTTGTCAGAATTCCTATTCTAATGAAACTTAATGAAACGAATTATAGTAGACAATGGTAAGTCTATAAGATAATTTTTAATATTTGCATTATAGTAGTAATCTTTATTTCAGCATTGCTGCCAAGAAATTAACTCAGTTTTACATACTATTATCTAAACAGTCACAATATTTACATTACATGACAGTGGTTTGAGCATATTTTAGGTGTAAATGCATATTTTAGGTGTAAATGCTATTATTATTTGATGGACAGTAATTAGCCACAAAATTGATTTCCTTAAAATATTTATTGGATATGGCATTGCGATATTCTGCGAAATTGGAAAATGTACAAAAAAGTTTTAATTTCTTATTAAATGAAGTGATTATTAATAAAAGTAAAAATGAGTAGAACTAAATACTGCATTAAAGCTTCATAAAAAAATGGTAATAATAACCAGAAACTCTGGACTTATAATGCATATTTGATGTGTAAATAATATTTAGAAACTATTGTAAAATTAGAAGGTGAACTATTCATTTTAATTGATTGATTATACTTTGCTCGATTAGCGGACTATTAGCTTGGAGTATAATAGGTGTGTCTGAGAACGAATCAACTTGGAAGATCTTCCATTAGTCCTTTCGGTAAGCAAAACACATTCTCCGCCCATTTAATTGGCTGATGACCAGAGTGCTTATGTGCAAATGAAATGTTATGCCCCGAGTCCAATGAAACTTCCAGATACATACATTATCAATTGAGACCATCGGATTCATTCTTAACTTTTATGACACCGATTAGCAAACATTAAATTAGCGAAAAGAAGCCTCGACCTGTATTGAACGTGCTCGCTTAAATAGTAAGTGTTCTATAATGGTGACTTGCTGAATGCTGATAATTAAATTCAAGTTTAAGCATGTACATAATGATATTATATTATGTATCTTCAGCTGCCTGTTATTTTTTCCTGCAGTTCTCTGCACCTTTTACTGTATATAATTTCTGAAGATGAAGGGTCATTCAACATCTTTAACGTAGTGTACTTAAATTAAGGATGTTGGACATCAAACACTTTACAAAGTCTACAAGGTCTCAACAGCCCACTTATACTTTTATACGCAAAAAAGTAGGTGGTTCCATTTAAAAGTACAATGTATTTGATAATGTCCAATGCGTTGTTGCATCTGACAACGAAGAAAAAGTGGGATCAGAAGGAAGTAGTCATTTTTATGCCATTTAACTATCTTTTTAAACTACTTCTACTAAAATTAGTGTAAGAGATAAAACTTGTACAAACTGTGTGACTTGCCAGCAGGAATTGGAAACAATCAGAATATCGATTTCAAATCTTGCAACAGTTTTAAAGACTCGTTATTCTGAATCGAAAATTTGGAATAAATCCATACCGGTTGTGGTTATTATGCGGTTCGATATCGCGTTCATCCTCGATTCGTAAGAAACTGAAATACTCAAACATTTGTGATGGGGTGTGTGTGGTATGTGGTTTAAATGCTTTATTTAAAACAGTTAAAAACAAACCGAAATAATTCTTCTGCCTCGTGAATTTAATAAAATATTTCCTAAATTCGTATTATGAATACATATTTTCAGTATAAACTTATAAAAAAGGGTGATGTCTGCGTTGGAACCCATGTAATTGTTTCTCGCAATAAGAAATCTCACACCAAGGAAACAAGTCTAAAAGAAATCACGAGAAAATCTGTTTAGTACTGAAAGCGTCTTATGCTCATACTGACAATGGAAAATAAGAAAAGCGCTGTTTGTCTCGTGCACTGAAAAGAGTTCTAGAAATTAAAACCGGCAGTGCCCCGGGTAAGTAGGGAATTTAAGAAACCGGGGGAGTAGGGGCGAGTCGAGTATCGCGGGATTTCGAAGCAAAAGCCTTAATTACGTTATCTCGGCCGGATGGATCCTCTCCTACAGTCATATCGCGAGCCGCTTGATCTTGGATTGTCGCCAAGAACCGTCACTGCCAAGAATTGTAACGTGGAAAGGAGGATGCTTCGGAAAGGAAGGCAAGCAGCGAGCAATGGGAGCACTAAACGCATCGTAGTTGGAAGATTTTAATTAAACCGACCGCCAAGGGCTGTTTGTAGTTTGCAATCTTGGGCAAGCAGGGGAGGAAGAGTGGCAATGACGAAGAAAAAGACCAGATCTTTATACGACCGAACATTGAAACCATTGTGGCATTAGTTTCTGGTAGGCCATGGAAGTACGTCATTTAATCCATAATACAGATGAATGTAATTGAAAGATGAAAAACTGCGAACATATTATCTTTTAAACTATTTCCCAGATATATTACGTATGATGTTAGAGGAAAATGTTTCAGGACCTCTGAAGTAAGTGATATGGGAGGGTTACCAATATCGTACCACTTATTATATTTTACGTTATATTTCATATTTGGTATTAACTTGAACGCAAGTTAATATTGAATATTTTAGTTTGATGTTTTATGCCAACGTTTTTCAACCTTTTTAAGTATTTATACCTGCGGACCGGCGATAATAGAATAAATATTTTGCGGACCGGCTGATGGATAAGACAGGAATCAAAACTAATGTAGATAGTTCTTAATTTATTAAATCTAATGTTATAAAATTACAATTTAACTTAATATAATGTTTTTTATTTAATGCAGCGGTTATATGATTCGGGCGAAATTTTCCGCGGACCATCCCTCACTACTATTAAATGTTTGACCATTGGTCCAGAACAAATTAATTTCTTATTGATCTTTCTATGACATACTGTATTGACCGGTACGATTTAAATTGTACCTCCTGGTTTCCAAAATCGCACCTCTTCTAAAAATAGTAGGGGAGAGCGGGAACAAAAGTAACATTTTTTACATTTGGCCTAGCCTATCATTACCTCTTATAGATATAAAAATGACAATTATACCTTAATATAGTATGTTTCTTGGTCTATTATGTGAGCCCAGATTCAGCTTTACGTGATAAGTAGTCAAAGAGTTATGGCAGTTTTCCGCAGTGACTGTCATTCATTTTGTTTTAAATCTATATTTCGTAAATTTGTTTTTTTTTTTAGATTTTAGATAACCTAGTTTCGAATGGCCGGGCTCACATCAAAACAACTTTTTAAAAAGGCTTTTTGGATGTGGGTTGTACTTTTATTATAAACGTAAATATTTTTCTGCAGAAAATTACTAAATTTTCCTAAAATGTTGCTTCTTTAAGCGCAAAAAGTTCTGTAAAAATATATGCTTCCGCTTTTTCAAAAAAGTTCATAAACATTCGCCACTTTTTGGCCTCCTGACTAGGTACCTAAAACACCTTAAGTGAGCGATAACCATTAGTTAATCGATGTCCAAGCTCGCACCGTTTTCAAATAAACCGTTGGGAGGCTTTGAGACAATATACTTTCGATGCTTTCTAGAAAATATCATCGCGATGACACACCAAAACCGTGCACAGTATAGAGATCCCTCGGCGTCAAAACACGCCGACACCACCCATAGTGTTATTTCCGGCTCGTACATAAACATATAAAATACGTATACGTATCAAGTCATGCCTGAAGTAACGCAATTCCGTGATGAAGGAAATCCTCTCTTCCTTTCCTTTAATTAGGAATATTCAGGCTTTTTTTCACACGGTAGGCGAATGAGTCTGTATTGTTATCTCGTGAGCACGCGACTGTGAAAGCTTTCAGCAATAATTACGAACACCTGACTGTGATCCAGGACTCTGACATGAAATGTCAATCTCATCTAGTGTCCTCATACTTCGTACGCCTAGTGTTTGTTAAATACATATTTTTATGTGGATTCAAATTCATATTATCTTTTAAAGTTTTACAGATTAAAAGAATCGAATTAATGGTATAAACACTGTTACGAGTAATTAAACCCCTGTTGTTGAATTTAATTCCACCTATATACCACCGGTACATACCCAACGTAATTATCACAAAAACGATCATTTGATTACAATGTACGGCGAGAAGAGCGACGGAATAATAATGAATACCCATTGTGCCGGTATTATAGGAAGAACATGATTAATTTCTCTTACTAACACCCGCCGTTCATGCCTGTAAAGAAGATAATTACCAGGACTTCAAAGAGCTTAAGAATAGATAAAGAATGATGATATAAAAGCAGAGAGTAGGTATACTCTGTTTAATGAATTTGTGGAAATAAAATTGTCAAGGCGACGATATCGATTAATATAGGTACATCAAATTTATTTATAATCAAATCAACTTGATAATTCTTCACTCACTACGCATTGAATAAAAGGACTTTCTATTTAGCGTGGGAAATAATACATTATTTGGATTCTTTGCATTTTTTTGCACACTACTTATATTTACATATATTATACATTTTAACTTCACATAATTACTAACTCTACTATTTTCTGTTTCTTGTTATCTTATGTGTACTTGTTTTTGTTTTTCCTATCTGTTTGTTATTTTCTTAATGTGTACTGGTACAAAAAAGAATTATTTTTGGATAAGCTTAATTGTTAATTAGTGTTACGTTTAAATATAAATTATTTTTTGGAATTCAAATAGTATTAAGCGAATTCCGTGCATACCATTTATTTTGAAATAATATTTTATAAGGGGATGTTTAATTCCTTTTACTCTGTTGATATTCACTTTTATCTCTGTGTTTAAATTGTATTATACTTTCTAAAGTTTTGACTTTGAACGTCCAAATCAGATTATCATGGCTTTACGTTCGTTTCAAAGAGATGCTTCATCTTTTTAAACAGGTTATTATAATAACAAAGAAATATGTGTTCGAATATTCCTTAATGCACTACAAATCTATGCTGGTTTGGATAAAAAAATATTTCGTTTTCCACAAGTTCCCTTGTTAGGTATTACTACATATTCTCTCTATAATGCTAAAACATAACCGAAAGATTATGTATACATATACCTAAGATCTTGATATCGAAACTGGTCTAATCGGAAAATTTGGATGACAGAGTACTGTATCGAATCAAATCGAAAGATCAAGTCCCGAGAATAAATTTATTTTTCTTTATGGGCGATGGGAAGAGCAAGTATGACCGAGTTCTATGAATGATTTGAACGTACTCTAAATCATTTGAAAAGGTAAAAGTAACTTTAAACATAAATTACTTAAAATTTATTAGCATGGGTGAAAGAAATTTCCGAAAGAAATATAGGTAGAGGAAGTGCAGTATATTTGGAATACCAGTTTGTTTAAGAGGAATAAAAAATTACGACAGAGGATGGGAACAAATAAAACTGCATAATATCATAGGGAAACTAATAAACTGTCATATTTCATAGTCTCAGTAATAGTAAAAAACAAAAAGTAACTGAAATTTTGGTTTGAATAAAAAATGACCAGAAGTATCGATTTCGTTAAGTTGCAGGTAATTTGGAACACCGGTATTCGAATTTGCCTTCACTTTATAAAATTAAACAAATCCTCCGAACTCCACTGCTTCCTTGTTTTGTATGTGTTTACCGTTGCCATTTCTAAAATAAAGATGTCTTGAGGAGATATGTGTAACAGAATATTTATAAAAATGATAAAAACGGTTACTGAAAAAGTTTTGCAGATTGACATTTCCTTCCTCTGCAAATTAAGCCGAAAATGTAAAAATGGCGGTTCATCCACAAAATGTCATTAATGAACAGGTCATTAGCCCCTATAATATACGCCCTACGGGGTTACAAATTAAATAGCATTAGTAGTTTATTAGATACTTAGGTATTCCAATTTACCAACAGTATTCCAAATATGCTGCACTTCCTCTACATTCGAGTCATTAGAAATTGAGAAATTTCAACTTTCAAGGGAAACAGTTGAGGTCGACGGCACCCTCTACCAATGTGACAACATTGACGAAAGGTGTGAGCTATCAGTTCGACTTTATCCGCGATAGTGATCGGATCAGTGAATATCTGTGAATGTTACAATGCATATTATTTCCTGATTTCTCGATTCCTACATCAATTCGTTAGACTACTGGATTAAATAGAAGACCGTTTAACAACATTTCACTGGAATATACCTATCATCTAGAAGACTTTTTGACGAAGCGTTGCCTAGTGTTTGATCACATATCGCAGTGATAAAAATACGTGTAGAATGTGCGGGGTGCACGACTGTAGTTGTGAAAAGTGAATATTTTGCAATGGACATTGCTATATAATATTATTTCTGGCCTTGACGAATTTCAAGTTAGCTGGGAGTCGGCCGAGCGCGACAAAAACATCAACAACCTCTACCAAAGTCACTACATTGCCGAACGGTGTGCCCTAACAGTTCGACTTCGTCCGCGACGGTGTTCGGATCACTGAATATCTGTGCAGTCACAGTGGATATTATTTCGCGATTTCACGATTCCTGCATCAATTTTATTGATTACCGGACTCTATGGAAGGCCCTTTAACAAAATTCTACTCAGTATCTACAGGACTATTTTGGAAACACTTTACTCGAGTGCGAACACATCTTCCCACTGTTGAGAGATGTTTAAAAGCGTGAAGTGCTTTTGTAATCGTGTGCAATGCAATTGTAGAGTCAGTGCTAATTTCGCGATAAAGTATTTAATAGTGGACAGTGTTTTTAACGAATCTAGAACTATTTCACAGCACCGGTACTCTTATTACTTCTTCATCACGAAATTAATGCGACATGTTTGCGAGTGTGACACGTTCTATTCGGTACTGATGCTGCAGCTGCGGGGCATTGGCCCGCAGATCGAATAGCTACTGCTGAAGGGAGATGCTTGTCTGCATGGATAGCAGTGAAACTGTTTTCAACGAACGGTGAGTGGTACTTTTTCATTCTTTCAATCTTTCTGCATGTTACCGAAGAAAATGATTGTTGTAGCAAGCATAGTGACCACGATACATACTTAGTACTCGCAAATAGTAACGTTAATGCGTGTGCTAATAAAGCAATTTTAAATTCGCGATAGAAGTTTTAACGTCGCGTTTCAAACATTCTCAACTACTTTTCTTTAATTGCACAATCATACGGGATGCTTAATGTGTCGAATACGAGTTACATTTCTGAAGTTGAACTCTTTCACGCGAGTTGTTTAAAATATTTTCTATTCACAGTAATTACATTCGAGTCATTAGATTCTCTTAATAAAACGGGATTGGAAAGCATTAATTTCTTAAGGATTTTCAACTATATAACTTGAAGGTCTTTCTCATACAAATAATAATAACTGAGAATGACAGTTGATATTGGTAGATATATTGTCAAGCTAGATAGAACTTTTACTATAAAAAAAAAAATTAATGATAGAAATTTTTTTCGTGCGGCCTCATATTCATTTCGTACTAATTGATTTATTTGGCGTGTCGATGACCATCATTGTAATTAGTGACATTTAGAAGTAAATTTCAAAACATATTTATTGTTATAGCACTCTTTTAGTTAATAAATGTAAACGCCTCGTAGGCTGCAAACTATTGATGTGATTGCTACGAATCGATCATTTTCTTAGTTTCCTCGAATTAGAAATTATTCATAGTGAAAATCAGAATATTCTGCTATTTCAAACCCTTTCAAGTGTATCAAAATATCGAAGTACTACTCTTCTCGCTGTAACACACCCGATATTCTTACGAGTATTTAGAAAAACTGTATTAGTATTAAAATTTATATTTTAAAGTTGTATACACAATTTTGGAAACATGTACTAATTTCAATTGATTCAATTTCCTAGATGACTACATAGCACTGATTTCCTTTTTATGACCCATATACAATATTGCATACATATAGTTATGACTTTGAGTACGGATCATGCACATATGACGCATTGAGAGTAAAAACGGATTAACCCACATTGAAAAAGAATTCATTTTCTCGATTTTATATGATTAGTAGAGCCGACTGGAATACATTATTGCTACTAACTCAATTCCGCAAAAATGTGGGCTAATCCGTTTTTGTTCTCAATGCTTCAAATAATAATACTACACTTAATTCCGTTTTATACAATAGATACGTTGCCGAAAAATCTGTGTAGATAAAGATACCGTTCACATGAAAAATGTAGTATTGTGTCCAGACCGTAATCGTACGAACAAATCGTCATACCTCGAACTCAATTTTTTCTGACTGCATCACTTACGAGATAAAATCGTAATGGGAGACTGATTGTCGCTGCACACGTTCAAATAAATCATAAAAGACAAACAAATCATTTACTAGAGAATGTGTACCAGCGTTCAATATAAATTCTAAGAATTTTTTTTAATTCAAAGCAAATGCCTAGAAAAATAAGTAGAAATATTTGTTCTTAAAATTAAAATTATGCAAAGATTTTTAAAAATACAAACTTATCGGAACTTGTTAGATGAAAACAATTCGTTAAAAAAAAAGGGTAGGGGAGACCGGGGCTGGTACGCCAAATTTTAGTTTTTGATTTTTAATAAATTATATGGGCGAAATATCATTAAACCCGTTACTATATTTGATAAAGCATAGATTTGGCTATCTGATTAAATTATTAACGTCGACTCAATGTGACAACATTTAAGGCATTTTAATGTTTTTCTAACACCTTACATGCTGGTCGACCAGCCCCGTGGTCGGGGTTGGTAGACTAACAGTATGACGTAGGTTGACTATAGGTGTAATCAGTTCAGAAAAATTTGTTAGCAACTTATCTGAGTGGAAATACAATAGCACAATGTCACAAGACTTGTTTCATTCTAAAATATTTATTATTTTTTAATAAGTTCGTAATAAACTAATATCACTGGGGTTGGTTGACTAGCTTCAAAGGGAATACCGCGAACTCGCACTCACCGATTGGAACGCAACTTTGCATGTTTTTAGAGTGACTCAAAACCCGTTAAGGGGGTGAAAACTAACCTCAAAGTCAAATTGGCACTTCCACTTTTTCGCGTATAATTCTCAAAGTACAATAGACGGAAAAAATATTTCAAACAAAAATTTAATGGTACAATAAGTGCCTCCACTTGCGTTAACAAAATTTTGAAAAGAGTTTAAAAAAATACCTGAATAAAATTTTTTTTTTCAAAATTTTATTAAGGTAAGTTTACAGCGCTTAATGCAGCATTAAACTTTTGTTTGAAACATTTTTGTCTGTCTGTTGTACTTCAAGTGTTATACGCGAAAAAGGGGACGTGCCAATTTGACTTTGAGATTAGTTTTCACCCCCTTAAAGACCGATAGGGCCCAAATGAAACACACCGCTGTTCTAGTTTTGAGTCACTCTAAAACCCATAAAGTTGCGTTCCAATCGGTGAGTCTGGGTTCTCGGTGTTCCCTTGTTAGTCCTATAACCCCGGACGTTATTAGTCAACCAGCCCCGAACGATCAGTTTGACTTCAATACTCTATATAACCTTTAATTATTTATGTAAAATCAAAAACGCAGTCTCAATAGGTCGTTTAATAAACAAACTTTAAAATAGTCCCTTCACTTTTATTCTACTGTAACTATATAGAGCGCGGAAACATAAAATCTTTAAGAAAACATATTTACTTACATAGCCAATTTTTCGATAAACGCTGGTAACTGGCAAACAACGTGTAATGGCGGTGTCGCACACAAATGAATGACATAGTAGAAGCGATTTGTTTCTACAGAAAATCGCTCCGTGGTAGAGCACACGTCGGTGGAAAGTTATTAACAATTAGTCAACCCACCCCTGTGGCCAACCAGCCCCGGTCTCCCCTATTACACGGTGTAAAATCGAAATCATGAAAAAATTCGTGTAATAATCGAATTAAGTGTACCTGACATTTTCGAAAATTCTACTATGTGCTGTGCACAGGATTATGTTCCAAACAATTTAAACAAAGCCCTGACGTCCGTTGTTTCTGCTTGTATTTCGATTCTGATTTATGTATACATAAATTTTTAATTATTCTACAATACGGTAACTACTTAATCACTACTTTTTATACAAAAATAGAATAAGTGAGAAAAATCGATACTAAGCGGCACTTCTTCGAAGCAGGATAATGTAACGAAGAAGCAAATCTCCATGAAATTGTGAACAGTGCCACTTTCCTTACCCGTCACATGAAACGGTACGTCACCCCCACATAGTTGTACTATATATATAACATATATACTATACACAGCATGTGCATAATACATATCACCTCACCGGCTGCTTTGCGCACCAATACATAATTCACCATGGTGTCTCTTCCTTTTCCATCCGGCCTTTGCATCTCCTTTTATTATCCCCTTCCACAGGGCACTCGAAACTCGATTTCCCCTAGCAGAAGATTTACAAAATCCCTGCCATCCTTGCTTTTCCTTTTCCTCATCCTCCGCGTTCCTCCTCATTGGTCCGCATCCGTCAATGTCGGACCAGAGGGAAGTTCCTTGGAAGCAGGCAGCATGCAAATCTACGTACGTCCCTTCTGTCACGTCTGTTTGGACGCAACAATGCGTGCGAACTCTGCTTCTCTTATACGTAGGTACTTTAATGCGTGACACTTTGCTGGATGGATTTATGAAACGATACGCGAAACAGGAACGCTTGGAACGATTACTTCAGCGTGTGCTAAGTTCTTATTTGTTAACAAAACGCATTACCCAAGCTATTGATAATTTATTTTTTAGGAGAAACTGATTTGATACGCGGAATAGTTGGCGACATAAAATTCATTTTTATTTTTGACAAAAATGTTGTGTTTGTCAAATTCTGGAACTAATACAAAATCTTACTTATCTTACTCTTTCCTTATAATGAAGTAGAAACAAATAGGTAAAAATTGTTCAAATATTAATCGATTTCATTAATCCGAATATATATAAGTAATACGTAAAACCGC
The DNA here is from genome assembly GCA_929108735.1 of Andrena dorsata. Taxonomy (NCBI): domain Eukaryota; kingdom Metazoa; phylum Arthropoda; class Insecta; order Hymenoptera; family Andrenidae; genus Andrena; species Andrena dorsata. The sequence goes on from OV815489.1 coordinate 56,678,944, forward strand.
AATTATCCGGTAATACGGGGCATTTGTAAATTTTGTGTTGGGAAATGTTCATTGTTTGATTGTGAAATTGCGAAACTGGTGAAATGGAATATTTTTACTTATTTGCCGGTTCGCAAATTGTTTCTTGACTTTTAAAGGAAACATTTTACATTGATGGGTAAATAATTTATTATGCGAGGTCTGTTGTGTTTTTTTGTACTAGAAGAATCTGCAGTTTGCAATATTGCATAGTTACTAGCAATAACTTAGACTAGGGGGGAGGGTGGCAAGAGCTCTGGCACCCTCAAAGAAAAAGAAAAAAGGAGATTAATATCAGCACGACTGAAGTAATTCGAGAGCTTTGTAAAAAAAGAAGAAAACTGGATTTTATTATTTAAATAAATTTTTATAATCACCTAATGAATTTTATTGAATTTGCATTAAAAATATTTTTATCCGTCCAATTCGGCTTCCCCAAGAGCAAATCCGGAGTGCGCCACTGGTTAATAGCATAGGACCGCAACCCACCGCGTCACCTTATTATGGTAATCAATACATTAGTAATCAATCTCCATTGCTGTCTGAATTGCAATTTACCTTAATTGAAATTTCTGATGCCTCAAATTTATCTCTTCACATAGGTATACCGTGTTTCTTATGCTTCTTCTGCAGATAGTGGCAACTCAGATATTTCGGAGCTATAATCTATTTTTCTTTTTTATTGTAGTTATAATGTCTTGAACGCTCATGCTCGTGTAATAATACGTATGCAAAATTCAAAGATACTGGAATATGATGTAACAGTGGCGCCGCTAACTTTATTTTAAGGCTGTTATGAATATTTTAAGTATTGGAATATTCGTATATCAGAGAATTCGGATTTGTGATTCGAATACCAGAGAATTCGGATTTGTGATTCGAATACCAGAGAATTCGGATTTGTGATTCGAATACCAGAGAATTCGGATTTGTGATTCGAATACCAGAGAATTCGGATTTGTGATTCGAATACCAGAAAATTCGAATTTGGGATTCGAATTTGAGATTCGAATATTCGAATATTTACAGTTCTAGTTTATTTAAAATAGTGTTGCTGATATTTTTTAAAAGTAAAATATCTCACTGTCGTAAATGATACCACACTAATTAGCTGCTTTTTGTCCAAACAATACTTGTGGCTGGGAAGCATAATCCAATGACTAAAGTCATGTCATTTTGCAATGTCCTCAGTTATATGAGGACGAACGTAAAATGTTGTTAAAACTGCTCCTCAGACGAAAATACTATATACCACTTTCTGTTAGTTATTTTCTCTCTGAACCTGACATCGGAGGTCTTAAAATATCTTTAATTTTCTTCAAAAATATAATGTACGAATTTAACTCCTGCCAAATTATATATAAATATCTATTAAAATTGTTAATGCTATTACATAAATTGGTAGCTTGTAATTGTTAAATTGTATGTTATATAAATGAAATATAAATGAAATAAAAATGAAATGTTATATAAATGAAATAACTAAACCACATCTGGTTTAAAGCAATAGATTAATAAAATATCTGGTTTAAATGCATTCTCCATTACGGTCACGCAAATCGAAGGGTCTTTGAGAGAGGAGCTTCGGTTATGTACCCGTGTAGAGAGGTACCCATTTGAGCATCATACATAATTATTAGCGGATTGTGCCATCTAACTAGCAAAACTATCGTGGCAACTTTGTATGAGCTCATCTAACTTTGCTTAGCCTTAAATAAGTTTGTAGTTAGAGACCATGATCATTTTGATAAAACAGCTGCACGTGAACGTATTTAAAATGTTATCATTTCATTAAATATAATAAGATATGGTTGAATTGTTGACACGTGTTCTGTTTAAAAATGTCAACTTGGTAATATTTATTTGGTAGGTATTAATATAACTCACTTTCAGTAAAGTGAAGATATTCGTACTTTCCTGAAATCTGGAAATGTTTATCTTAGATAGGAGACACCCAGTAGTCTATAAACAATTTCAGTAAAATGATGTAACGGTAAAAATGTGTACCGATGAATTTTTTTTAGATTTGATACACTTGTAAATGAAATCATGCTAAAGCGTTCAAGTAGTTTTGAATAATTTATAGGTAGTAGGAAACGCTGTTAATATTAAGAGCGTGAAATTACTTATGATTCAATCTCACGGCATAGATCTCCAACTATTACGCAGATGATGTAATACAAAATCTCCAGCTGAACTTGTAATTTATGTAGACTGTTCTACAAGATGAATGTCATGAGGTAAAATTCATCCTTTGATATCCCGCTGTAATGTAAATGTAGACACATCGTATAGCTTGTCACTTTAATAAAGATCAAAGGAGAATTAATTGAAAAATTTATACGAGTTATTACCTTGTCAACATTTTACTATAGTATTTCCTGCTTCAATTATATTAGATAACAGTTTTTTGTTTTGTTTGAACGTTTCTGATCTGTCATACAAAATGTATATTTCCTTTCTAAGCCTGACCCGTTAGTGGCAGAGTAATACCTCACTGTTACTACATCTGATATTAATTCAAATCGAAAACTGATATAAATTAATTAACTCCGCGTTGTACTGCAACAATACTGTAAGTTACATAATGAAGTCAGGGAAAGTTCTATATATTGGACCACTTACGAAAGTACCTCCATAAATCGGAAATGTGTTCATAGTTTTGAGCAGAAATATTTGAGAATAATTTCAGCATTGCAATTGATACATAAATCTAATAAAACAGACTGAAACGAGCAGAAATATTTGAGAATAATTTCAGCATTGCAATTGATACATAAATCTAATAAAACAGACTGAAACGCTATGTGGCTGGTTACAAATGAATATTTTCAAAATAGCATCAACGATCGAATCTGGGAAACTGATTTGCTAATTTGGACCACAGATATGTAAGAACTTTTATTTAACTACATACTTCCACTCTACAAAAAAATCTCTGAGAAACATTTTACAGCATACTGGGAAACAATAAATATGCATAGGATAAAATAATCAGTCACTGTCAGACTGGCAATTTGTGCATTCGTAATAATCGTTATGGACCTCGAATGGACCTAGCTCTTGCAAGAAAGACACTGAATTCACTCTTCTTCTCCCATAAGTTATGGACCATAACTGATTCTGAAAATGCGGACAAACCACACAAAGGCACTCTTCCTCCTCTGATTCACTTGAAGAATTCTGTACCATAATCTGTCCCATTACCCATATTTTTCACGCTGTAATTATTTTATCGTTGCATAATTTTGACCGATGCAATTTAAGAACCATTAAATCGTTCAATTTAACCTTTTCGCTTCGAGCGCCGGATATATCCGGCATCCGCGCGACGACCTGTGAGTACGAGTGCCGACTATAGTCGGCATCACGGAACGAGCTGCCGATCCTAACGTCTATTTTAGTCAGCATCTCTAGTAGAGGGAAAAAAAAACACTCACGGAAATATACGCCGTAACAAAAGGGTTAACAAACTAACCCAATTTTAACGTTTAGGTATAATTAACAAAATCTAGTGCAAGTATCAGATAAATGTTATGATAACATTAAAGATATGACCCTGCATAAAAAATGACACCCATTGGAATTAAAATATTTATTTACCAGTCAAAAGTTACAGCTTATATAAATTGGAGACACAATCGCCCCAGCCGGCATCAAATCCATTTATATATTCCATTTGCGATGTAGGTGCTCGAAAAGAAGGGATTATTTAAAATTCCAACCTGGAGGGGGTAAAAAAGGGGTGGAATATGTTTCCTCGGGCTTCTTATTATTTCTTACGCCCGATTAGATATGAACATGGATTTTACTTCAAAAGGTTATCCACATAAATGCTTGAAAATCAATGTCAGGATTCTGCCCTAATCAACGCCTAGGAGGTGGTGAAAATGAGTGGAATGTGTTGTCACGGAGTCCTAAATATCTCTGAGGCCCAAAGCGAGACGCGGGGGTAGTTTGCTAGTTTTATTTTAAATTAGATTACCTCATAAGCGTTGAATTGTTTCCAATACTTATATTCAACTACATGTATTCAAACTTACATGTACTTATAGGTATACATACAAGCTGTGTACACTACGTTTGGATTAATTGCTATAAGGAGTTACGCTTAACCGGGAATGTTCAGCAAGTTTAAATGGAATGTCAGTCGTTATTTTCAGTATTCATGGTATAGGAACTACTACACAATTCTAAGGACGTCGTCTAACGTCCCCATGCGTACGTATCCCTTCACGCCCTTCTGTCTGGGAAAAGGTTAATCTTCCATTTTGCACAAGAGAAATGTGGCTTCAACGTTCCACGTTGCTCTCAGGCGGGATGTCCCCTCGATGCATTTTTATCAGACCGCTCTATCGGTGCCGTTTATGCTTGAACTTGTATAAACTCGTCGTTTTTCCGGAACATTTTAGCAACTACGTTAAAAGTCCTTTTTTAACACGCGCAAAGTGTCCATAAAGGGAGTACTGAGTACGGTCTTTCTCATTTTCTACCAATTAGTGATGAATAATATGATGGAAAAATTACTTTATTTAGTAAAATTGAATGATTATTATTCTTGGTGAATAATAATTCTGATAAAGAATTTAAGAACCTATTTTCTGTCCAATCTACAATATGCGAGGCATTTGAAATTTCCGCCTTAATTTATGTTAGTATTATAATATTATCTGTAAAAAAAGCATAAAAAACTGCACGAGTCCACGGTCAAGTTATATTGAATCAAATGAATATTTTTAAATTGAAGCTGTTGAAAGATTTAAATGTTACTTACTTTCTTGAATGGTAACATTTTTTCTGGCAGCAATGCACTGCATATTATTCTGAATACGACCGTCATAGGTTTCTGGGGCTAAGCTGGTGCAGTTGTTTGCCGAAAAATCGAAATGAATACTCTGTTCACTATGCGTTAGAAACAACGAATGTCTTGAATCGATTGTTTCTAAATAGCTGGCGCACAGCGAGGAAGCCCTTTTATGCACTATTAAAGCTTGTAACTTCACAGTTCCATCGCGTGATTTAATGTTCATGGATTTATTTTTATAGGGTTGCTCGAACAATTTTACACAGATCTTTTGACTAGAGACGTCCAGTATTTAGATAAAAAAATGATTCAATCCTTATTCGTTATTCTGAGAGTCGAATAACCCAAAATATCTTTATTCGATGAGTAAAATATAAATGGGCTTTATGTGATAAAGCTACCTATTTTTGGATGTGGAACCTCTAACGATAAGTACTTTTCAATAATAGTTACATCATTACAGAAAATCTCCATTTACCCGAAATAATTGGGGGCTGAAACAGTTCGCATAATTGAATCGTTTATATGGTAGGAGTTCATTGGTTTTCCCCACTACCTATAAGTTTTCGTTCAAACAACCGAAATTCACGTCCGGATAGGTCAGCGGATTCAATCGTAGATACATTTGCACACTCTTCTGTTTACTAATGTTTAAAAACTTCCAAATTTAATTTATAATTAAATCTATAATGTATAACTTTAATATACCTATAATTAGTTTTAATTATATTATTTTGTAAGGGTTCATATAACTAAATTGACAATAGTTTAGATAATAGGATCTCATTCATTTAGTAAATCGAGCATTGACTAAAATTTCATTCCAACAACTGGAGGTTCTTCTGCACAATAGTTATTTTAAAACGGAAACTTATTATGTGTATAATTAAAAATAATTCTGTAGAAATTGATTTAATCGCTATACTGATTATTATGTATTAAGTGTCGCTAATGTATGATATTTAAAACTTTCAGAAAAGCATTTCGACATTTGCTTTATTTTTACACCAATATAGTACTTAAAAATTACCACCAAATTTGCATTCTGATCCGTTATAATAGCACTTGAATTTACCATTTCCTTGACCGCGAACACGCCAGTGTTTTAACCAGCTCAATGCGATGGTTGCTGCGCTTATTGACACATGCCACCGCAACGTTTCAAACTTGTTTTATAATAAATCAAAGCGTTCATTGAACTTCCGGGGACAGGCGTGCTTTAGAAGCTAGGAACCTATCACAGTTTGCACGTTTCTAGTTAAACGTGCTTCATGACAAATCAAAAGTCCGATCGAACGTTCGGTAGCAAGCAACGCTTTCGAATTGAAAATTGACTGGCACGCTTCTATGTGTTTGAAATACACAGACGTGCGAAAATTGTGACTTGCTTCAGGCAGGTTGTACAGAAACTAGAGATGAAAAAAAAACAAGCGAGAATTGACAGTTCCTCGTGCTATAGATAGGTACGCGAGGTATTTTTACTTGCAGGTATTTTTCCAGCAGAAACAGAATTTTTGACGTGGCTCGTTCATGAGAGACCGTCGAAGAGGTCGATCGAAGCCAGACAGCCTGAGAGTCAACTCTTCAGACTTCATAACCACTTGAGGGAGCATCAGAGAGCACTGTATTCACATAACGCATGAAATTATTTCCAACGTGGATTATCGTTGAGAATGAATAACCTAAATTCGAATATCAAATCTGTCGAGTACACGCACTCGTACGTGTTATCCACATTAACGACTCCGGATGTCGCTGATTTCATTGAACTTGTAGAGTAAAACTGTTTTAGTTCTTCTTAGTTCTAACCTGTATAAGAATAATATTAATCATCAAAGATGTTTCAGTGTTATTTTATGCTAGGAATTGCTTTGCTATTGTAGTCAAATGTAGTCTATATGTAAATGTAAACACATTAATAATAATTCCACAACCGAGAACTGAAAATAATATGTCGTAACATATTATTGTTATTAAACGATTTTACTTAGCTTCGATCCTCTGTTTGTTTATTTCTATCATGTTTGGTGAAAATCTGGAAGTTTAATTTTAACCCACTTCCAACTGTCCAATAGACTTGAAACTTTGCATGCTTGCGTAGCTTGGATAACAATACAAAGTTATGAAAAAAGGCAGAAATAAAAAATATATAAAAAATGTATAAAAAATCCGCAAACCCTAAAAATTAGAAAATAAAAAATATATAAAAAAATAAGTTAAACGATTTTAAAATGCCCGAAAAATTAAAAAATAATTCTCTTTTTGTACTACAATTACGATGGTGATATGTCCCTCGAATGAAAATCGTGCGACCGGATTTTATAACAGGATACAATTCAATTTAGTACAGAACCAAGTCTCGAAATGAGCGATGAATGAAAAGCGATGAAATATCCTGCCCTACGATTTTCTTTAAAGTGACATATCACCATCGTAATTGTAGTACAAGAAAAGTATTATTTTTTAGTTTTTAGTGCATTTTAAAATTGTTTAACTTAAATATTTTTTAACAGGATCAAACCTATTTGTAACAAACGATGCTTAAAATATTTTCCCCTTTTTGAAACATGAATTAACTTAATTTATTATTGATATATAATATATAATATATTACAATAAATACAAAATCTAGTTACGTAAAGGGTACGGAAAATTAAATTTATCAAAATTTTCAGAAAATTTAAAACGGTAACATTCAAAAACTAAATTAACTGCTACGAAAAGAGTATCACTAATGTAATTTAGTATTTAAGAATTAATAATAACAATTGTGTTTATTAATAATAACAATTTATATTAACATTTTGCTGATACGATGAAACTTTGTTTCCACTATGGAGGTCAGGTACAGAATTAACACGCGGTGTGTACGAAGCTGTTGCTTTGAATGATGCTCAATGGTCAGAGTAAATAAAACGTGGAATCAAATTCGTGGGGATAGCAGAATTTTAATCGCTTTCATTCTTGCGGTGTTTAATTTCCATTCTGCGTTTCCCGCTTGTTCTTCTTGAGAGAGCATCAAATCCGAGCATGCCAGCAGAAAGCCCTGCGTGAAATTGAATTCGTATCAGAAACAACACGTATGCCGGTTAACACGGTTAGCCAATATCGAGAGTTGCGTCGGAATTCGTTTCAGTAACTGATGGTTCGGGGAATATAACAGTCGGTTGTAGGAGAATTTTATTCGTCAAAGAGATCAGATGAAGAGGAAAACAAGAGACGGATAATTATTGAGGGATTCGTAAAGTGTTTGTAAAATGGAAGCAGTCTCTAAGTAGGCAGAATGCGAATACGATGTGAAAAGAACGCAGAGTAAGGCATTTAATATTAGCGCATGAAATATCATTCTTATTTATTGTATAAATAAATATTTCTTATGAACTGTAGATGGCTTGTGGGAACTATGAGATAAGAATGGAAGGTCTCACTCCAATTTCAATAAGAACTCTATTCTATTTAGAATTTATAATTCTATTTAAGTGTAGCTAGATGGGCAGTGATTTTAAAAAAATCGGGATTAACAGTCCGCTTGACGACTGAGATACACGTAAATTCAATACTTTTTTTCCCTTTATTAACCCTTCGTTGACACTCTGGATATGAGCCACCCATAAGCTGATTTTGACGCTCTGTACCTTCTTCTTTTATCCAAAGACGACTTGCAAACTATTTTTTTTCTCAAAATATTATATCTGAACAACAACTTTGTCGATTTTTAGCTTTTTATATTGAAATTTGTAACAGTTATATTTTTTTGAAGATTTTTCGTTTTTTCCCGACATATGGTAATCTAGAATTTTTTTAAAAAACTTTGATAAAAATTCAATAAAAAAAAGCTAGTGGAATACATTCTAGAGACCTTGAAATTGACCTATAATTTTTTTTATAACAATTTAATTCTTTAGACGAGAATGGCAGTCGTTAAAAAATTCCTCTGGGTGTGAGCCACCCAGGTATGTCGAAGTTGATCGAATAAAGAGGTGTGTCAACGAAGGGTTAATACTGATACATGTATACTAAACAGACTCAACTGAGATACGAAATATGTAAATAGAACAGTTACATCAAACAGAAATCAATATTTCTTAGGTTTCAATTTTTAATCAATAGGTATCATATAAAACATCAACAGGTTTGTATGCATTTATATTTTTAAACATATTTGGTCACAAAGTGTTATTTTCTTTAAGAACAAGCATACGCAACGGCTCTTAACCTCTTAGAGGGCCGAGTGGTCAGTATATGTAGTGTCTCAAGGTAGACAACTATTTAATGTGCATATATAAGTAGGTGCTTAGGTATATTCTATGTGCATATGCATATACATACATGAATGTATATCTTGAATGTATGTCTTTCTACGTCCACGTCGTTAGCTCCGGGTGACGCCACAGGAAAGTTTTACACATGAATGTACCTGACTGCTGTTTTTCATTTAGGCTTGTTTAAGTTGGTAACACTGTTTCCGTGTAAAATTTCGATAATCTGATTTCAGAATCGTTATTAGCGATATTAAAAACCCTTAGAAACACTGAAGTTCAAATTTTGAAAATTTCAATATTTGAAAGTCAAGTATTAAAGCAATATTTGAACTTGGAAACTTTGCGGAAAATATAGGTTGTATATATATATGTATGTGCATAAATTTTACGTAAGGAAATCCAGAATTTCTATAGAAAAATACAGGCCCACTAAATATAAAGAATGATATTAAATACTTTGCATTATATTAAAACATTATATTTTTAATGTTTTATACATATATTTTCAATAATTAATGTATAATGTATTTAAATCAATTTATCGGGACAATTTCAAAATTGCGAAAGAAGAGGAAAATTGTGTCAAGTAAACATTATTCGATATCAAACTATTAATACAAATTTCCATGTTTCTATATTGGGGATGTGAAGGATATTTTGAATGGATAATCAGTTTTTTAAATTAGATACTACATGTAAGTCTATATGTAAATGAGATATAGGGGAAAGCGGGGTAATTCCGGCCAGCGGGTAATTCCGGTCACTTCTATTTCTTTATATAAAAACCGCGTATCTTGACTCTGTATGGTACTGCCACTTATTAATGATGCGACGAGCTAATATTCATGGTTTCTTGACGATAGCAGTCTTTTGATTCAAAAAAATCCGGGAATGTCCATTTCGCACCGTAATCTTATAACAGTGGTCGATTGTTAAGCAAGGTAAATTAGTACATGGAATAGATATGAATTATTAATATTAATCTCATTAAATAGAAGAATGTTTCCACTTTCAAACTCATATTTGGTTTTTGGTGATATGTAAATTCAATTCAGTGCATTACTTGAAATATCTGAACATGAGGTGTGCGGTAATACCGGCCAAAAGTTAGGGGTAATACCAGCCAGCTTTTAACATTGCTTTTCTTTCTGGCGTAGATGCCACGTACAGTTAAAATATTTGTGACGAAAAAGTACAGCACGATATTCGCCCCTTTTGCAAGGAATTCAGAAAAGGTGACGAAATGTCGTTCCGGTGCACAGTATGTGGTTAATGAGCACACGTTCAGGATGGGATACCCCTGAAGAATATATTTGTCATATATGTACTAATTAATTTTAAAATAAAAAATAATACAATTTTTTATTAATTTAACAGTTTTCCTAGCTCTTTTATAAAGAAAAATCATGACCGGAATTACCCCACTAGCGGGGTAATTCCGACCAAATGACTATTTTTGTGTTATTGCTCCCAATTTTGTTACAACTTAAATTTATGCTTTCTCGGTCATATTAATACAAAGTAGACACTTCAAACTATCCATTAATATAAAAAAAATAAATGTGGCCGGAATTACCCCGCTTTCCCCTACTATACAATCTACCATACAAGATTTAATACTTCCTACATAATGCCCTGAATATCTCAATTGATATTTACTGTGGAGTATATGCTGCATATAGGGTATAGGTAAATCGTCTTATGATAGGCGAGATGTTGGATAACAATGGGGTAAAAATTCATGCTAGAAGCTTTTCCCGCGCGCCCTTAGGTGGCTGAAGATACGATCTACGATCGATTCTAATCTAAGTTTTTACCAGCACTTCCCTAAGGTCGGTTTAACCGAAGTTCTGTCCATTTAGAATTAAGGCCTTTATATAAAATAAGGAGTATAACAGGACGTTTTGTAACTCCAATAAATCTCGCCGATATTTCCACAATACAAGGAAATCTAAGACGAGAATGTCACAATGCAAGGACTTTCCCTACTTGATTCCCGGCTTCTTCAGCGTTGCTGTTTGATCACCCTGTTTAGTATCTTCGATATTCTCAAGCTCTTAATTATGGAGGGTGAAGAAGTGGTCTTTCCTTCACGCATAGTGCTGGCTACATTTCGGCTTCCAACATTAAGAACCCAAAATTTGTTTACCTAACTTCGAAAGATATTGACTAAACTCCCACCAACAATTGCTAAATTTAAATACAATATTTATTTTTAATTACTTTTCCCCCTCTCTTTATTATATACGTTACACAAACTTGATTTCACAAAATATCACTAACTTTATTACTCTTTGTGTAACATATATTATTGTCTTCCACGTTCAGTAAAACGCTTATAGCTCTTCCATTTCATCAAATTTTAATGAAATCATATAAAAGCGTATTTTTAAGACCGAAACTATGAGGGAATGCAAAAATAATCCGTAATAAATGACTGCGGACTTAGAGTGCACCTACGTACATTGCTAAAGCTAAAATACTCCCTACCAGACAAATCTATGTCAAATAACATTGTTTTTAATCTTTTTTATTACCGATCAAGTAGTATTATCCTACTTAGTAACCCGATTTATACGTGTCGCTTCCACAACTGTAACTAACTTTCCGTTTAATTACAAACAGGTGACGTATCTCCAGCGCTATCACGTATAAGAAACACGCGACGTAGGGCAACAGATTGCGAGAGAATGATTGAAATTATGTTGCAAAGAGAAAGCGGCGTGAGGAGAGTACGGTGGACAATTAAACAGATGGCTGAACAGGGGAAGTAATGAAAAAGGAGGCGAAACAAGAGTAGAAGATAAAAAATAAGGAGGAAAAAGGGATTGAGAAAAGGAGGGAATAAGAAATGGAAGGGAAAACGATGGAGAGACAGAGAGAGGGGGAGGAAAAAGGGACGCAAAGGGGAGTGGGAGTATAAGAAGGTAAGGGAGAGGGAGAGATTTCTTCTTTCACGGCCGAGTGACGAGTTGAATCATTTTCCCTTGAAGGTCCCTTTGCCCCGGGCAGTCTTCCGTTGCGAAAGCAATTTGCGCTGCCCAGCATTGTCACACGTATAGCTCCGCGGACCCAGTGGATCGACAAAAAAAGCCTTCGAGCTCGTTACGTCTTTCGGATCAGGTAAATTCAGGATGCTACGGGTGAGAAGAAAACAAGCCGGAATTCTCTTTCTAGTTAATCGCGAAACAAAGGCGCCAATGTGTAGCTTCCTTGCAACTGAGGCGTTAATTGTATAATTGAACGAACTTACCTAGTGAAGTTCGATTAGAATTGTATAAGCGCCTCCTCCGAATAGATCAAATCGTAGTCCCCCTACTCTATGCCAGTATCGTCACATTTTTAACATAAAACAAAACACGCATGCGGCATCGGCCGCGATCCTCATTATTTTAAAGTGCTGCCGTAATAGATTGGGTTTATCTAGTGTAATAGATAATGGGTCTTCCTGAAAAAAAAGGAAAAGGGTGGGTTTGATCTATTCGGAGGAGGCGCTTATACAATTCTAATCGAACTTCACTAGGTAAGTTCGTTCAATTATACAATTGTATTTAGCGCCTCCTCCTCAAGATCAAATCGTAGATGTTTAAAGTCTTATTACGGCGGTCCAATTAGGGATATTAACTGAAGAGTTAGTCTGATTAATAATCTTTTATTTCATTTTAAGCACATTAACCCTTCAGTATGGATAAGGCAAACTCTTGTTTATCCGTTCTGACTTCTCTATCATAAAACTTCGCAAACACTTTTGATTCCTTAGTCCAGCCAGCTGTTTTTCTAATCCGGTCGAGGTAGAGACTGCCTTAATTGGCTTATTATTAGATATAAAAAGTCTTTTTACCGCGTTACGAATTTTCTTTGTTCTATCCAAATAATCCAACAGGGTAGACGCTGGACATATTTGCTTATTATGAAAGAATGGCAAAGTTAAAAGTGGTTGCATTGCGTTTCTCTTCGATGTTTTAATACGCGCGGGAATCGATATCTCTACTTTATCGGTGGATATCCTGATGTTATCTAGCTCAATTAGGGAAAATGTCTGCATCCCGTGACCGGTAACTAAAGCCAGAAGAGTAATTAGTTTCTTGGCTATCATGCTCAAATTCAACTCTCCGTTCGCCGGCTGTCTTAAGAAATATTCTAGGACAACCTTCGGGTCCCAAGTACAATCGTACTTGGGCCTCGAAGGTCTTAAGTTTGAAATCCCTTTAAAAAACCTTTGAATTCTAACGTCTTGTACAACTTCAGAACCGGATATTAGCAAGATCGGCGATCTAATACAATTTATAGTGCTGTGGGACAGCCCTTCGTCATATAACATAGTAAGGAACGCTAGGACCTCCGGAATAGATGGGTTATAAATTTCCACTGCATTTGTGTTGCAAAATAGCCACCATCTTTTTAGACCCACATTGTAATTCTTTAGCGTAGATTCGCTAATTGAAGACAGCATAATCGCTAACGATGGTCCTGGGATTCCTTGCGCAGTTAATGCTTGCCGGATAATCTGCCTGCCACCAGGATAAGCCGTTTCCAAAGTGGGTGTGGCTCCCTGTTACAAGAAGACAATAAGTTTATATTCGGTTTGAATTTTACTGGTTCTGCCTCTAACATTGAGCGAAAAAATGGGTACCAAGGCTGAGCAGGCCAATCAGGTACCACTACTATACCTTCCGCTTTCTCCTTTTTAATTTTCCGAAGGGTCCTCAAAATTATGCTAAACGGAGGAAAGGCGTAAAAAAACAAATCTTTCCACGACAATGTAAATGCATCAACTGCCTCAGACCCAGGATCCTTTTTCCACGATATGTAGCGATTACACTTATGATTGGACCTGCTCGCAAATAAGTCTATGTCTGGAGAGCCTAAACTACGAATTATTTCTCTAAACGCAGTCTTCGATAGTTCATATTCCGTTTCGGGCTCTAATCTACGCGACTCGGCGTCTGCCTCGAAATTCTCGCGGGAGCTAACATATGAAGCAAAGATCCAAATGTCTCGGCTCTCGCACCACTGCCAAATCTTCTTAGTAATTTCATTTAAATTTTCAAATTGAATTCCGCCCATTCTATTGATATAAGATATTGCTGTGGTGTTGTCAATTCGGAGTAAAATACTACAGTTCCGTAAGTCTTTAGCCAAACATTTAAGACCGAAGTATGCTGCTTTTAATTCCAAAAAATTGATATGATGTTGCTGTTCGGCCGAATCCCAAAAACCATTGCATCTTCGTGGCTTGCATACAGCTCCCCAACCCGTGAGCGACGCGTCTGAGTATATCTCCATAACAAATTCTAAATTGCTGATTGACCTAATCCCAGACATAATATGAGTCTCCCACCATGTGAAATCTACAACATTCGTTCTTAGTGTCATAATAGCCTCGTAGTTGTCATTGTTCTTTGTGAGAGCTAAGAACTTCTGTCGCTCAAATTCCTTTGTATAAACCCAACTGTATTTAATAGCTGGGCAGCAAGCTATAATCGTGCCGATAAATTGCGCGAACTCCCTTATTCTGCATTGAGACAAATTCCGAAACCGTTCTATCAATTTCTTGACTGCTTTCCTCTTTTCTCCAGGCAATTCCAGGGTCATGGAGGATGAGTCAAGAATAAATCCTAAAAATTTACACCTCTTTACCGGGGCCACCTGACTCTTTTCATAATTTATTATAAACCCCAAGTTCTCTAGTAAGTTGCGAGTCTTATTGAAATTGCTTGCACACTCCAAAGAGGTATTTCCAAGCAGTAAAAAATCATCTAAATACAGAACCGAACATAATCCTAGTTGTCTTAGCCAACCTACCACGGGCTTCAATAATTTTGTAAAAACCATAGGAGCAGAGCTTAATCCGAACGGTAAACAGGTGAATTGGTAATATTTCCCATGAAACTCAAATCTTAAAAATTTCCTGTGTGACTCGTCGATAGGTAATAAATAATATGCGTCCTTTAAATCGATAGTCGACATATAACAATCCTGTTCTAATAACTTCATAGCTGTTCTATAGTCTTCCAGTTTAAAATGTTCTGTATCCACAAATTCGTTTAGATGCTTTAGATTTAGAATTAACCTAAAAGATTTATCCGGTTTTGGAACTATAAAAATATTTGAAAGGAATTGGTCCTTTTCTGGTCTACATTCAACAACCACGCCCTTAGTGATCAATTGCACGATTAATTTAGCTATCTGTGTCTTTTCCGACTCGGATAATCCTCTGTTTAAGATAGGCCTAGCCTGGTGCGGAGCTGTCTTAAACGGAATCTTATAACCCCTGACCCACGACAAAATCTTTACGTCTGAGGTTAGAACCTTCCAATTATTGTAAAATAACCTTAAACGACCAGCAGTGCAGCTTACAGGATCGTTTATCGCCTCCTCGAGAAGTGCTTCTTTTGCGAAGGCCTGTGGGAGCTCTGGTGTGTACGGTGCGGCCGTTCCGCCTGACGAGGTTCCTGGTTCCGGTGTGAGGGTGTCGTTGTTCGTTTCTGCCCGCTTGACCCCGTCGAATATGATCTGTTCTGTGCACGAAGTGGCGGGCCTCTTGAGTTTTTTGAATTCTTCAAAGCTGGAGGCTTTGACACCCTCAGGTCTGCGGCGGACTGCTCTAAAAGTTTTGCTGATTTTAAATTTTCCGACAGATTTATGCCAAAGAGCGACTCGTCGACCGCTGTCGTGTTTAACGTCCCTCTCATTGTGGGATTAACATTAGTCAATAGGAGGCTTCTGCGAGAAACCGTCTCATCGTGTACCGAATCAGCGATTAACCGACAAACATCGCTTAAACATTCGATCAGTGGTATATCGTCCGCGGATTCTCGTACTAAAAGCGTAGATATTGATTTTCCTAATCCCGAAATGCAAGCTCTTAATCTCTCTTGTTTTTCTATAATTCGCTTGTCCCGTGTACGAGCGAATTCATTTACTGATCGTTCGATTTCCGCATTAAGCTTAGGAGAGGCGAGAAACGGGCAATTGCTAGGATGTGGATATTTTTTTATCAGACTCGATCTCTCCTCCGCGGGAAGTCCAATTTTTAAAATTTCCGCCCAGCGAATGGCAAAACTCGAGTGGACAGGGGACGCTAGGGTCTGTTCCTCTGCCAGACGCTGTCCAATGACGTTTAGAACATCCATGCTGAGGTCTTGTTCCGGTTCCGCGGCCTCCGCTGTTCCGCTCTTCGCTGCGGACTGTGTTATGGCCGACGCTGATGTGGTGCCGCCTGGTGTCGACATTTGAATTTGGTCGCCTGAAGTCGGTGACGGCTGCGAAGGTGGTAGCGGCGGCGGCGGAGGTGGCAATGGAAGCGGCACGACGCCAGCTCTTACCGAGCTCGGTCTTGGGGTCTCCTCCTCGCTTTCCACATCCCGCGGGCGCGATTCTCTGTCGCTTCCCGACACGGATCGATCTCCTATCAATGCAATAGACCACAATCTGTCATTTACCTATCTTAAAATGAAGTTGAAACATATTGTAATGAACCTGTCAAACAGGTTAAGGTCAGCATCGCAGGAAACAATCGTATAGTAGCGTACAGGTTAGTTCCTGTACTCGTTCACACAGAAAATCTGGTGAACGATATCATCTTACGTTTTCCGGAAGTCCAAGTACAGGTTAAGGTCCGTACACGCTCACGCAGAATAAATCTGGTGAGCGATACCAGTTAATGTCCTTTGGAAGTTCGAGTACAGGACTTCCTGTACTCGCTCACACAGAACTTTCTGGTGAGTACTTCCGTACAGGCGAACGCCTGCAGATATTTACATACGACCGTATGTAAATCTTTCCCAACATAGGGATCTGGTAATGGACAGTCAGAGAAAATCTGCTTACTGCTACTCGAAGACAAGCTCCGTGCTGAGTCGGATGTCGATCTCCTGCGACGACGCGACTTCCTCTTCTTCTTAATATTTTTCAGCTCCTTCTCCAATCTTCTAAGGCGTTTCGCCAGCTTCCTCTCTTCGTCCGAGGACAACTCACGGTGTCTTGATCTCTTCTTCTCCATTGCGTGTAATGTGACTCTTTCGGCACAAAGAAAGAGAATGAGGATCGCGGCCGATGCCGCATGCGTGTTTTGTTTTATGTTAAAAATGTGACGATACTGGCATAGAGTAGGGGGACTACGATTTGATCTTGAGGAGGAGGCGCTAAATACAATTCACTTGGTCGCGACTCATTGAGTGTCACCTCCAGGTTCCCTTTGTTTCTTAAGAGTATTGGTAACAGCCGTCAAAACGTACTACGAAAATGCAAAAGGAAACCATAACGAAAAATACAGAAGTTTTCCTTTTTTCACCTCGCATCTTGGTTGTATTAACACTTTGAGTGTCGCCGGTAAGTTTTCACGCCTGGGGATTTGAAAAAACTTAGTTCAGTATTTTCGCAGTTTTTAATATATTTCTGGGTGTTGAATTCGAAAAACACAATTAAAATTTGATACCACTTTGCGGACGGCTTTAGGGTCGCTATACCTAACAGTTGGTGCAGGTATATATTAAATCTTACTAGAAATTTCTAGGAGACTATAGTAAGTATTCGGTCGCCAAATTCCATGAGTGGCTTATTGCTGGATGCTGCATCGTGAAAATCCGGGAAAATGAAAATCCACAAAAAGAAAAGCAACGCCCGCAGCTACATTAGCGAACGAAAAACGGACTAACAATTCAGAAACTTTGTGGTAATGTAGGGGATTTCCTTCTCATTACAACGCAATTTTTTTTGCGGCCCAAAATCACTCTAAGGGATGAAATTAACCCCTGAAGATTCGGCTATTTTTCGATTTTCTAAATGATAGTCCTAATTAAATGAAGTAACTTTTGTTTCAAAATTTTTTCTATCTCTTACAGTTCACGAGTTATAACAGAAAATCGAAAAATAGCCCAATCTTCAGGGGTTAATTTCACCCCCTTAGAGTGATTTTGGACAGCAAAAAAAATGCGTTGTAATCAGAAGGAAGTCCCCTACATATCCACAAAGTTTCAGAATTTTTTGAATTTACGGGTTCGGAATTGACCCTTGTAAGCCTTTTGACTGCGGTTAAGATGTATATATCCAAGTTTTATAGTTTTTCTAAATAAATATATTCAGAACTGGTCCTAAAATAGATTTCATGTCGTAATTTTTCACTACTAATTTGATTCTATCGCATATTAGAACACAAGGCAGAATGCCTAAAATATACTTAGTTACTACTGTAGTTTAATGTTTTTAGAGGTAGATCAGAAAAGGCTAGGTAGAAGTTAGGTGTCCTGAGCCTATTATGTAGTGGGCTCGTCGAATGAATCATATCAGTTCTTCAAGCCTTACGCAAACGTCTACTTTTTTTGCTGCGATGCCAATAAATGTACGTTGAAATTGATATTTGGGAAAATTTCATGAAGAGCCAGGTCTGATTATGAGTATAATATAAGGACTTAAAAAATAGTGCGATTTACTTTGTGTTTGGATTCATTGTCATCGGGAGGACCATACCAATCAATTTGTACGCTTTTCATATAAATACGATGAAATTAATTGAATATGAAATTTTTGTTATTGCACAATATATCGTACGAGATCATGCAGTGGTATAACAAAAATGATTTCAATACATTCTCGTTGCACTTTTATCATTTTCGTGGTGTTAACTCTGCGGTACCTTGTTTCACGCTTATTGTTCAAGCAGTTGTTTTTCTATCTCCCGAAATCTTTAGTTAAAGCGCACTCCCAGCTGCTATAAATAAGGCCAGAATGTCTCCGAAGGATCGACGCGAGTAACTTCATCCATCGGGAAACTTTCGGCTTAAAAACTGTTCGCTTTTTAGTTCAAGTTTCTTTCCGCTCAGCAGAGTCGTTGTCTTCGGCTCTTTCTTGAAATTAATCGTGATCTCCGTGAGATCCCTCCTGGGAGCCCAACTTCAATGAACTGAACTCGTTCCATTTATCGGTTTTACGTACCTCTCGCTTTTTAATTTGTGCTCATTTTCTTCTTTTCATATAATTGCAGTAAATGTAGAAGAAAACCATCTAGAGTAGTGCATCTGTACTTCCGTTCAACGAAAAAATCGTAAACGACCCCGCTTTTCTTTCATTATTTTAGCGTTCGGAAACCATAAGCTTAATAGATGTGAACGCGCGAATAAAAACATGCAAACGTACCTGCATACGTCGCTATTGCGTGCAGGAGTGACGTGTATGCGTGGTCGTTATGCATGCAAAATGTTGAGAGAGGGATGGATTTGTCATGATGTGGACTGAAGTTTCTTTTTTAAGCCGATTAAACTGTGCGAGGAAGAGAGAATTCAGAATTGCGAGTTATTAGTAAAGCCATTTACACCAAAAGCTTGCAGAACGTAATAAATAATGTGTTAAAGGTATTTGCTAGTTAAAGCTTCAAAGTAACACCTTCATAGATTAAATGAACGGTAAAATACATAGGTAGGTACATACAATCTGTGTGACTTGCGTTTAATTTTAATAAAAAGTTCACGATGTATCATATATGTATATTGTGTTCAAATACAAGAAGACGCGAACATGCAAATTACAATACAGATAGATACTAGATGTTCAAGGATTTATAATTATAAGAACTCATTTTGATATGAATGGGTACACGAAGCATGTTTTCTATTATTTCTGAATTATTTTTGGAAGATGGATTGTGCATACATAGAGTCTTGAGCAGTGTAATAAACGTCAACTTTTTGGACATTTTTTAAAATTCTGCATACATTTTATTCAAATCTATTACATAAGGTATCTAACAATAAGTAATAATTTCGAAAAATCGATAATTCTTTAATACAGCCCTTTATGATATGTATTATTCTCCTCATATGTGGCGAGTTTAGTAGAAAATGTCAAGATATTATAAATCCTAATTAGAACATCATAAATTTGACTGGTAAATTAATAAATTAAACTGGTACAGATAATGTTGACAACAGCAAAAAATCTCGGATATGACGAAAATGTCATATTTGTAGACATAAGTCTAGTCGCAATAGCTGCTCTTGTTAGTAATATGTGATACGTATATGCTAATACGTATGTTAGGTTATGTTTATTGTACTTCGAGCGAATATAAATATTCCTCGGCTACTGGCTAGAAAGGGACAATACAATCAAACTTAACCGTGCACGCAACCACGCAATATTATTGGGGAAAATTCTAGTTACAGAAGTCACGTGAAGTGCAGTACACTAGGTTCGACAAAACTTCGCAAACAGGTCCACCGAAGATGCTCAGCCGCTTACATAACACTCCCAAGGAACACTATTTAACTGATGATGGAATCGCACAGATTTTTTTATTTAACTTGAAAGTGTTGGCCGCAATGGTCCCAAAAATGTAAATTAAAGATGCCCCGAATAGCTGGCCTGACCTTGAGAAATCAACAAATGCATAAGTGAGGAAAGAAAAAACTGAGGTAAAGATGATGACAAAGCTGTTTATCTCAAAATTAATTATCCTTATCATATAAAAATACATTGCAATGAATGAATGATAATAAATCAAGGATAGATAATAATTAAAAAAAATTAATGATAAAAAATGACAATACTAATGAAATCATCACAGTGGGTAATGAACCATTACATTTATGATACTTTTGTTGATAAGAAGGTTTAAATTGTATTTGTATATAATAAAAACAATTCATTTTGAGGTAGACGGCTGTGTAATTATCTTTCTCTCTCTTTTCTTCTCTCCTCTCTTCCGCCTTTATTGATCTCTTAAGATCAGGCAAGCGTTTGGTAGTACCTTTAATTTACATTTTTTTTTTACCTTTGTGACATACATATACTTTTGATCTATATAAATTTCATCATGAGTTGAATAGTGTTCCTTAGGTATCAGCGTTTTTCGAAGTATTCGATAATACAAAATAAGAGTTGGTTATTTTTAATTTAATGCTTCAAAGGTTTTAATTTTTTTTTTCAAGTGATTCGTAACCCTGTGGATACGTATATCGCTTTGTAATTTTGTGATTAGTGTTTAAATTGATATGCTTTGCTGTACATAACTCATCGACGTGTGCTTACAGCTTCAAGTCACACATTTTTAAAATCATAATTAGTTTGTTAGTCTAAAACATTCAGAAGATTGTATTGTAAAGGTGCGAATGCACAATGAGATGTTAGGCCGCGTACAGACTTGAGCACGAACGCGAATGAGGCAAGCCGAGGCAGAATGCGTATGCAAGTGTTGCACGTCTGTGAATTGCTCGGAGCCGTCCGCCGCATGCCTCGGGCCGTTCGCCGCATGCCTCGGGCCGTTCGCCGCTGCCTCGGGGCTGTCCGCCGCACGCTATCGGTCAAAAAAAAATTAATTCGTGCTGATTGCGGGTGTCGTTCCGAGGCAGGACGTGCCGCGGCACCATTCGCCGCATGCCCTCGGGCCGATCCGATAACTTTGGATCGGCCCGAGGCATGCGGCAAAAGCAAGGGAAAGACGAGCCCCTTTCTATACACGTTTATTTATGATTTTTTTGCACTTGCTGTTCGATTGAGTGACCGAAACAAGGGTCGGACACTTCATTGTTCATACTACTGTTTGGCGAGATGCATGCTTATGGTTTCTCGTATAGAACTTGCACCCAATCAGGTGTCCATACATACATATACACGTATAAGGGAGAGTGGGGTAATCTCGAACACCTAAGCAAAGAAGCAAACAAAACGAAAACTATATGAGACATGAATTGGTTTATTATTTACAAACATACTTAAACTATTCATCTATAAAGTACTGCGACGAATTATTTAAAAATTATAATAAAAATCAACTTTATAGTGAAAAAGCAAAACCTTTGATGTTCGTGATTATTCGACTGCTGCGGGGTAATCACGAACAGAGTGCTAAATACGGCAGAAGTCGCACAGCAAGCGCGACTTCAATGGTCAACACAAAAAAATGTTGCTACAACCTATACCTAATGTATTTTTCAAATTCCTGTTCTTGTGCATTAGAAAATAATTGCAATTGGTCGGAATATCGAAAAAATAGTAAAGGTTGTTTTTTGAACATTTTTTTCTGAGCCTTTAATGAAGATTCAAAAATGTCTTTTGTAGATTTAAGTAAGTTTTATACATGCTGAAAATTTCATCAAAATCGGTTAACGTTGTTAATTTCGAAGGTTCAAGATTACCCCATCCGAGGTGTTCGTCAATGCCCCACGACATCAAAAAATAAAAAAGAATTTATTTCAGAGGTTAGAATCATAATTCAAGCAATGCCTTGGTCACAAAATGTTGGTATAAAAGTGCTTTATTTCAACTAAAAAAACAACAATTGTATCATTAATTCAACAGTAATTACATGCAGTTGAAATGGACAAAATATTACTTGAAACATGATGAAAATAATAAATTGTGTTTATCTTGAAGAGCATGAGCGTTCTGTATTTATTACTTTCTGCCCGGTGTTGGATACAACCTAAACTATTAGCTAGTGGAGAAGGAACATCGTTTTTATTTATTGAAACGCCGTAACATCGCATTCACGATTACCCCGCGTTCGTATTTACTACTCTCCCTTATACATATGATATGTGTATATGATATGATATATGAATTCCCTGAATTTGCCTCAGTTTGCCTCGGCTTGCCTCATGCGGGACGCACAGGACAAAAATCACAATTTTTTCCAACCGAGGCATTTGGGTTTGCCTCGGCTTGCCTCATTCGCGTTCGTGCTCAAGTCTGTACGCGGCCTTACATGAAATGTTTCTATTGTGAAACAAAAATCTCAGCAACAACTAAATAATGGAAATAGTCTCGAGAAATAAGATTTTTGGGAAATATATCATGAAACTTGCTTGACTTGTCTCATTGCAGTCTAGTTTCATGAAACTAGTGACAAAATAATTAAAACGGTATAAAATAATGAGATAATATGTCTCATGAGATTAAAGTCTCCGACCAGAGAGTGATACACAATATTTTTATCTCATCGTGGATTTGCACCTGAAGTCATTCGATCTAAACCAGATAAGTAAATGTTCATTTGTCTGAATCTGAACAGTGTTTAACTGGATATTCAAATCTTCTTACACCATTTAACTAAAAATTCAATATACGGACAGCGTGGAATGGAACTGCCATAATCTTTGACAGGTTCTATTTAAACAATGAAATCAGTCATAATATGCCTGAAAAGAACCACGAAGAAAAAGCGTAAATATCTACGCATCATATTCTTAGAATATTATTATTGGTTGCTGAAATAAGTCAGATTTTTATCCATCTTTCCATTTCGAGATTCATTTCACATTTTTTATCAATAGCACTTTCATGGGCGTCCAGAGTTTGATTGTAACTTGAATTTAGTTTGCCTTGATAAGCACAAAGGGCACACGGTCCTACTTTTCAGAAATGTTGATAAAGTCGTTCTATTACATTCCGACGTTTATTCTGGGCGAATCGCGTCCTTGGTCTTCTTTCCTTCGAGGACACTCTCGTCGTTCTACCGAAATTATTTCCGCAGGGCTTGGCAAAGCACGATGCCAGTCGACGAACTTGGATTATACATGCACGAAGTCGTTCATTTCCGAATACTTTGATGTCCTACCTTTTTCCGTTCGCGAGGACTTTCCCCGATGTTATCGTATCAACATTGCGGTCCGTCGTGATATTTGATGAAAACCGCTAGCCGACATTTGTCTCCCGACGTCCTCTTATACTTTTATACTTTCGAAATATTTTTTACCAGGTATAGAGCACTTACAAACACCGATATCATTATTTTTAATTGTAAAGTAGAAGTATTACTTCGGTTTCTAACAGTTCACATGTTTTGGTCGTACGTCGTTAAACAATATTAACAAACGCAGGTGCGCGTCTCGTATCCTTGTGCGTGTCAACTCACGCATCTCACCGGTAAATTAATGGCGATGGGGCCTTTTAATTAACTAGGAGCATTTGAAAGAACTTTAGCACTAGTTTATTAATAAAACTACACAAACAGGAACACGATCGCGGAGTTATCGGACAGTAATTTGGAGGCCGGCGGTTCAAGAGTTTGAAAACTGCGAGAGTTAAAAGCAGGGGTTGAAAACGGTTATGATATCGGTTTTTCTCGAAACAGGTATAATTATCATACATAATTAGTAACATATTATACTAATTATCTTGAAACAGTTACGAGTGAAGAAGGTTCTGATCTATATCGGTTTCGGTTCGGGTTCAGAATATTGGTTATTCATAACTGTTTCAATTAGAACCGATATAGGGCAGTCCGGGGTGAGTCGGATCACTTTGTGTTTGATTGTTAAAAAATAATGTTTAAACATTAAAAAACTAATTTTTTATTATATATTCGTGACCAAAGAAATTTTTTTTTTCAAAGCAATCGGTAAAGAACTTTCGGAGATTAAAGATTTTGAACAAACGAACATTTACATTTTTATTTATATAGAAGATAGAAGATAGAAGAAGATAGATAGATATATAGATAGAAGAAAGAAGAAGAAGAAAATAGATTGTAACGTTCGCGCGCGTTCATTTGACTGAAACCGTATGCCAGCTCTAAATAATGACTTAAAATAATTGACGGGGTATTGCGGTAGGTGCAGGAGGGAGAGGGGATGTACTACGAGCGATTGGAACGCTCATTTCTATCGCGATGTAAGAAATATGGACTAAATTAATATTTTGATCCGATTCGCCCCGGTCTACCATAAAACAGATTGAAACATTTATTTTCGGAATCGTTTCAACTCCTGATTAAAAGACTACACATAAGGGTTTCAGAACTAGGGACAACATAGACTCTGCGTGGGTGGAGCTCAGTTTGTTAAACTAAATTCGATGATTTAACTGATGCAATCCATAACACGTAGAGCCTCGAACTAAGACTTTCATTTAGTAATTAGGGAAAAATCGTCGTAGGAAATCGACGACGTGGGAGGCCGGTGTCCGTCGAGGACCTCTGACCTGACAGGTCCTTCTCACCCAAGTATCATGGAGCTTTTGAAAATTGACTCACAGGCCAGGAATACTGGAGCAATTATGAAATGTGGTGCTTTGGTTTAGAATACTGAGGCCCTCAAATATAAACATTTCGCTCCAGGCACCAAACACAAAATTTTTACTAAGGCCGCATACAGAGGTGAGCACGGATGCGAATGAGGCAAGTCGAGACCATAATATGAGCATGCAAGTACCCTCTCGGGGTCGTTATGCCTAATTCACTTGTGGTACGCGTCTGCTGGTGAATGATACTCGCCAAATTAATAGTGAGTGACTGTTTAAACCCTTGCACGGAAGTTGGGGCATTTTGATGCTTTGGGGTATTATTTCGACCGAAACTCCTTCATATCTTCTATATATACCGTCAATAATAAATAATAATTCTTTTTAATTTATTTATTGTAGACATTTAATAAATTCTTAAAATATTAAACCGTAATAATTAAATGAACTGGGTTATATTTTTGTAAGCTCGTTTCTTATAAATATATGATGTTGGGTCAATTTGATCCAAACTTTCTTATTCGTGTAACTTTACAAATTCCGTGGAGCCAAATTTATATAACAAACTTTGTAATAGTTAACGGAACACGATTAATGTTTAAACTTTGAACTTTAAACTAAGTACAATGTGAACAAATATGGTGACCGTAAGCAACGTGTTTTCTTTGAATATCGTGACGGAGTATTGCAACAACTTGAATGCTTAATGTTCGCGACGAGAATGATGTTTTCACTAGAAGAGCGCAATGATAATGTCCGCCAAACTTTTTCGATGCTCAGAAAGTGGACGTGAAGTTACATTTGTAGGAGGGGACGGAAAACTAATTGGATGTCTTTTCCTGGGGGAGGAGGAGAGAACTCTCCCTGTCAATTTGCCGGTAGCGGAGGAACCCTCACCTATAGGCCAAAGTGAACTAGATAATTCAAACATCTGCTTTCAATTGTTCAGAGTGAAGAATATCTAAATTCTCAAAGACTGCGCGGTTTGGTTGTTTTTAGAAAGAAGGCAAGTAGATGTCTCCGAAACGTGTTTTGAAAAATACGAAATTGGATGCGGTAACACAACGAATGAATTTTCGGTTCACTCGAAACCCGCTTTTGTTCCGTAAGACGGAACAATGTGCCTGGTTTAATACATACAAACATATAAGCAATACATTCGAGGGGCTGCTTCATCCCTTAAAATTGAAAATGGGTAATATGGGGTAATATAACTATTTTTTTTCTCTCTGAAAAGAGTCTGAGTTAATCTCGTACCAACTCTACGACGTATATTTTTTATCTTTACCCACTCATATATATATATATACATATTTATTTAACATGTAGAGCATAAACGGATTCAGATAGTTCGTGGTATTTGCGCGTTCGACGACTTCCGACACGCAGAGTGACAAAAGCAATTGAAATCGGATGTTTTGAAAAGATCGCGAAGGTTCTATATATCCCCTGAACAATATTATATTCCTGATTTTTGTGCTTAACAATATACTTCAAGGAGTAAAAATTCAGCGCCGGACACTTTGACAGTGTCCCTTGTAAGTACATATTCAGTAGGCTGGGCCGAAAAAAATTTTGGATTCTTTCCTCGTCATAGTGAAAAAAAGGTGTGAGGTGTGTCCAAAAGCTCGCTGATTTTTTTTCAGAATTTTAAAACTATATTTAGCCGCGCCCCGGCGGGGTGAAAGGTGCCGTTTTTTCAAATTAATAGTTTTTGTAGATCATAGGACGCAATCGGTTTCTACTACGCTAGTAAGTAACCAAAAGTTTTTTTTTTAATTATCTCAATGTTTCACTGCGCCTCGCTAGCAAAAAGGAATGTGTATTACATAGTACTTAATAACCGACGCGACGTTTCCATCGTCTCAGTGCCTGCCCTCCGCCACTTATTTATTAAATAGCGAGGAGCAGTCAAACATTGACATAATTCAACAAAAAATCTTTTGGTTACTTACTAGCTTGGTAGAAACCGATTGCGCCCTATGATTTACAAAAACTATTAATTTGAAAAACAACACCTTTCACATAAACATAGTTTTAAAATTATAAAAAAAAATCAGAGAGCGTTTTGACACACCTCATACCTTTTTTCACTATCACGAGGAAAGAAACCAAAATTTTTTTCGGCCCAGCCTAATATTCAGGCCTCTCTACCAACGTGTACCTAATCCTACTTTGTTCAATGAACCAAACAACTACATATGTATATTCGACGTGTGATGGTAGTTGGTACATTTCCGTGCAAACAATCAGCGCCGAACTTCAGCACACAGTGTGACGACCACTGTGCGCCTAACGAAGGCATTTTACCGAAACAGTCACTGGTAGTTTTAACTTGTATGCTTGTCAGATCTATGCGCTTTATGGCATTATAACTTACGAGACTATTACGACAAGCACGCTGAATTTCCACGCGTGTTACTCAAAGGTTTTGTTACGTGTCTGTGGATGACCTGTTCAAGGAAAATGCATAATCAATTTTCTCTTACTAAACTAACAAGCGACACTCCCGAACAGATATTTCTCGATTGTAATGAAATTTGGGTATTATGTAGGTTCTGAAAAAATATTTCTTAAAAAATAGATTCTAAAAATAGTTCTTTGTACGCGGGTCGTACAACAATTTTACTCATATTTCTCAATAAAGTGTGGAATGAGAAAAATACTCCATGTTTCGATTACGAGTAATATTAGTGATTACTGCAGCAAACTTGTATTCTTTTCAAAGAATGTATTATGTTGTAAGATTACTTACAGCAAATGCTCAGTAAACTCGAGCACGAGTAAAATGTCTCGAATGTATTGTATAAACTATATACCTGTACGCCTATTGAAATACACGGAGCGCTTCCTCGCTGTCGTGTTGCATGTAGAAGGGAACATACAAGTATTCCTGCATCCTGGTCACGAGAACCTACAGTTTTTCAAAGCTTCCCCTCTGGGGAAGGTCCCAGCCGTTGTCGTCGGCTTTTCAAACGTTCCAACATTCGATTTGTCTTACAATGTAGTCTACAGGGTGTTCCAAAACTGCAGGACAATCTGGAACATGCAATATCCTGATGCAAAAAGACGTGGAAAAGTCCGTTACCGTTTTGGGATCCGAAGCTTCGTTCTTGAGATATTAACGGTTGAATATTAGCGGTGCAACTTCTGGGCCGCACAGTTTAAAGCCGAGTCAGCTGAGCGCGCATCAGCATACGCTGGTACACGCGCGCAAAAGCCGCGCGTAGATACAGGTTCAAACACACAGTAGCGCCGCACACGTTGGTTCAAACTGTGTGTGGGAACTTGTATCTACACGCGCCTCCTGCGTGTGCGTGTCAGCGTAGGCTACCACGTGCTCAGGTGACTCAGCTTTAAACTGCGCGGCTCGGAAGTTCCACCGCTAATATTCAACCGTTAATATCTCAAGAACGAAGCTTCGGATCCCAAAACGGTGACGGACTTTTCTACGCCTTTTTGCATCAGGATGTTGCATGTTCCGGATTATCCCGCAATTTTGGGGCTCCTTATATAAACTCTATTCCTTCATTAGCATTGAGTATGCAAAGTATAAAGAAGACTCCGGTAACCAGTGAATAATATGTTGCAGTACAGTAATTGTAAGAGATGTGTTTTACGTTCAGATCCACAAGAATCATGGCAACTTACACGGCACGCAGACACAGTATTGGAAATGCACACCACGCAGAAGGACATGCATAGGAAATGAAGGAGCTACATACGTGGAAGCGAAAGTTCAATGCGTAATTTGTTTCCCTCACAGAATGTAATACGATCAAAAAGAAGACGCTCCCTTGTACATACAAATACGAATGTACCAGGTGGAACACATTTTTGCCCTGAGAAGTTTTTTGTCCAACTATGGTGACTTCAAAAATATCCTTTAAAAAATGCATGGGCCACCGCGAAGTGATGTTCAGCATATTTTTCTGCAGATGACTAGTCGTGTTTGAATTTATATTTTAAAATATGTATGTAATAGGCACAGTATTGTAGTATTTGAGACAGGGACCCGGAATGGAACAGAAACGAAAACGATGAACAAAAATAACGAAATATTTTTCCGGAACAGAAATGAAACGAAATTCTTAACCCTGTAGCAGGAGTGAGAACGATGTAACCGAAATAAAAATCCCGACTAATAACGTTCTGTACACTTCAGGTTAAAAAATTTAAATTGAGCGCGCCCCTTATTTTCATCATGTTTCGCGTCGGTTCAGATCCCTGATAAGGCTGACTGCGGTGATGGGAGAGGCGTTGGGAGTCTTGCCCTCGTGGGCACGGCTTGCAACCGAAAGCATCAAAACTCTAAATTTTTTCATAAGACAAGTACCAAAGGCAATAAAATTGTTAAAATAAGTTTATACGAGTTTTTTTTATAAATGGAATAACCGGTTCGGAACAAAATTTGTTTTTCGTTCTGTTGGAAACGAAATATTTTCAGCAGGAACGATATTAACCGAAACGAAATTGTTATTATCGGAGTTGAACCGAAAACGAAACGAAAAAATTTCGTTCCAGGTCCCTGATTTTAGACTTGTATGACAAGTGATGTATCATTCTCCTAGTTTTCCATGCCCCTATTTATTTTTGTAACAGCGAGAAGGTGTAAGTGCGTGTTTATGCAATGTCAGTGGTGAAGTGTGTTTGACAAATCTGTGATTACAGTCATACATACGTGTAAAAGTAATAAACGCGAGAACGAGCCGTGAGAGTATTGTTACAGATATTTTGAATGTCTATAATGAAGGAAGGAGAGAGGTCAACGTCCTGGAACATTAATTATTTTAGTTTAGTTTATATAGCTATTAACTACTTTACCAGTGTGCCAGTGACTTTCACAAAGGCTTTGCTGGGTCTTACGTACATACATAGATACACCGGGCGCAGACTCTTCAGTCGACCACCCTGTAGTAAATTGAGCGAACAATAGAGCCACTCCAACCTCATCCTTAACTTTCTCTACAGACGTTTTCTGCAGTTTCTATAGACAAATTTTTACCAAGTCCACCACTTTTCACACCAGACCACCCACCAATTCCTAGCCAATAGAACGCGAACTTAAATCTATAGCTGCAGCCCATCCTTTCAATCAGACCTTCAGGTGAAATTACATAGCTTTCGATTAAGGGAAAAATGTACAAGCAGTCAGTTTTGTAAGACATCTCGAATGGCATTATTGACTAAAGTGTCTACTTTGTATATGTTTCTGTAAAAATTAAAATAATGTCATAAAAAATAATTAGAATAATGTAAAAATTCGAGGACTGGTGAATCTGGGAATTTACTGATTGGCCCGAGCTTTCGCCGTTGCGGGGCGGTAGAAATTGAAAATATCTTATATGTATAATATGTGAACTCAGGCTTGTGCAAACAGGGCTGATCAGTCAATCCTGACGTTTAGCAGCATCTGTTGGTGGAAGTCCGAGGTTTGAATGTTCTGTGGAATATTTCGGACTTTTGCCACCCCTTAACGGTGAGTGTTAAGATTTTCCGATACGTTCTGGGATTCCCCCTTTCGAATTTGTACAGTAACATGATCCGTAGCTAATGAAATATGAAATGAAAAAATCAGTTATAATAAAGTTGTAATCAGCACATGACACAAAATTTCTAGGATATAGAATTAATTTCATAATTAATTTCAGACATACATAGTTAAATTGACTGCAAAGCTTCGAATAAGAAAATTTTATACGTCGTATAAAAAACTTGTATACTCATACAAAAACTATTCTAATTAGAGCTATGAAGATTCTAATACTTATTAGAATACTTTCGAATAATTCGAATAAAGCCTTCGAGTACTCAAATTTATTCAAATATTCGAATACTCTCAATTATTCAAATATTCGTCTCTCAAATTCGAATTCCCTGATATTCGAATATTTGTAAGAGCCGTAATTCTAATGACGCCTTTTTTCGAAGAACAAAGCTCCTTTGAGTATTTCCTGTGAATTCTCCTCCCTCTAAACGGTTCTAATTTTTTCTTGACACCTTGGATCCTCTGCGGCACGTATATGTAATTACCTGCCTTGCCCCTCGTGTTTATAAATGATTTTGTTTTGAGGCCAACGGACACTTATATCTCAACTAACGATTTTCTATATTGGAGCAACCTCGTTGTTAAATATGCAGGCTACAAAGGAACCACAGTTTCACCGATTTTTGGATCAGCGAAATCATGCTTTGCAGCATATTGCCAGACCATTGAACCAAATGTCTTATTATTAGTTTGCTTATTTCATCCTAAGCACAGCTCTAATAAAATAGATTAGCGATCTTCATATACATTGAGGAAATTAGATTTCATCGACCGGTATGAAGGGTGTTCGTACTTGAACTTCATCTAAATATGGTTTTCTCAATTTTGTATATCTACCACATATTCAGCAGAAGTAATTATATAAATTTAAAAGATACAATACATGCATACCGTAAACGATATATATGTATAATTGTTATGAAGACTTCCCCAATCATTCCGTAATAATTAACGGTTCCTTGCAATCTTCGCATTTTTCTCGTATCCATATTTACATTATTGTGTCCTCATGCGCATACGTCATACACACTAACTAATGCCATATGTCCCAATCAATTAATTTTTCTAAAATTTAAATTCACTTGAAAATCAGTTATAAGGAAAAGTTAATGTAAATTACAAAAAAACTGGATGTCAGTTCAGCTTTCATTCGCAGTCATTGTTACATACATATATCTATGTTTTGCGTAGCAAAAAAAATGTATAATTTATTGATATCTAATATTATAAACTTTTATTAGAGATCTACAGGGTGCATCTTGCAACATTTGATGTGATATCTCCAATTTCCAAGAAGAGAAGCGAAATTATTATTAATACAAGTCAATACTTTTTTATTCAGAATTCAACATTCTTCGATATTTTACTACTAAAAATATAGCATTCCATTTATAATAATGAAGTTCACCTAGAAATCTCCGAAACGCCTCCGCTTATAAAAAAATACATGTATCCCATAATGTGCATGTATGTAAGTTGCGTGGACCACCCTGTATATTTCATAATACTCTGTTTTGAGTATACATTATGCATATTAATTTAAGTGTACTCTTATGACATTAACATTTTTAAAACTTTTAGTCATTGTACTTTAATTCAAAGGGAAATAGAAATAATACCTACCTACGAAATGTGCCAACATATGCCAGAAATAATAAAGCAATATTGTATGCTTCTCAGTGTTAATATTCCCGATTTTATATTAGCTTGGTTTTTTCCACTTGTGCCTACCATTTATGTTACACAGTGTTACTGAAAACGTTATATTTAAAACAAGCACTATGTAGGTATGTTTAGAATATCGCATTGTTTTTATTATCTGAATATTGCAAACTGTTACATCCATATTTTATTTATTACCTGGAGTAAAGTACTGTGAAATATAAAGTATGAAAATAATTTTCAATCCATGGGTATGATTCCGTTTTGTGTTACCAATAATAATTACTTTTTCATGTTTGTTTAAACAATTCATCAACTCAAGTTTTATCGTTTCAGCAAGCTTTTTGATTTCAATAAAATTTGCTGAAATAACACAGTCAGACAACAGAATTTTTTAATCTTTTATCGAGTGTCATAGTACAGTTTCAATAAAAATAACAGGCAACGGTGAAATAGAGTAGAAGAGAAATTGTTGATGGTGTATTTCCATTAATTGAAGGGTAAGGGGAACAAACACGAAATGTCACAAAACAGTTTTATTGAGAAAAGCAAGTTTTAATATTTTAGTCCACCAGTAAAGAAACAAGCTTCAATGAATTCATCTGCATTCTTCATGACATGAAGCTTATACCCTAACTAGACATTAGAAAAACATAACTAAGAAAATAATAATTATTTTACATTATTTTAATATTTTTTCACGATTGAACAGGGCAGCAGAAACAAAATAAGAAATTTCCACTTCTATTATTATCAAAACAATTATAGCTAGGTACTCATTTATTAATTGTCAGATATTTTATTTCTCACTTATTTGTTATGCATAATACAGCGTCGCATAAAATAGCTGAGCCTTAGAATTCCTAAATTTTTTTATGACCATGAGGTCTTCATATTTTACTTTTGAAATAAGCAGGAGCTTTTGTATGCTCTATTGGGAAGTTCGAACTCTTATTGTTTTTTCTAATACTGTCTTGTCTTCTTTTTCTTAATGATGAGGAGGAGGATACTCAATCAAAACCATAGTAGATGGTTCAATAAAAAATATCATGTAATGTTCGCATTTCCTTCACTCACTCAATAGGGAATGGGTATTTCTTAACTCATTTTTCTCGCAGAAAAGATCTCCATTACCTTATCATAATTTCTTGTTTTACCTTGGTGACAGAAGCCTATGCTTAGGCAAGGAGTGACACTCCGTTTTTTTCAGTGTAAAGTGGACATTTCCTGTTTTTAACCAGAATACCAAGTTTTTAACTTTATAATCCTTCGTGATTCGACAGTTTTATAGTCCCATTTATCACCAACAAAATGTGCTATAAATCGCAAAATCACGAAAAATGGGCATTCTCCGTTTTTTGCTCCTACACTTCATTTCATATTTTTAACGATAAGTTGTGTTACGCTCGTCTTGTTAACTCAATATTCTTAAGCGTAGAATTTGCCATTGCCTCGCAATAATGTCGAACTCGAGAATATGTATCCCCTAGCAACTTCAACAGTCAGCAGCTTCGACATGACTCTTGAAGCTCTCGATTTAGGATGTGGCGGCAAGAGCGTCTACAGGATTTGCGAATAATGGAAAGGGTAGGAGAGGAGAAATACCAGGCATTGATTGCGTTCACGCCTGTATGCTGGTTCGCCTGTATTGGCAGGAACGGTCTTTGCGTGGTGTCAAAGCACTGACGGCAAACCGTATGGCGCCCAGCTTGTTACCCGATTCACAGTTTACCCTACTATCGCTTTGTAGAGGAAATCCTATCCTAACAAAATTCAATATCCACCAAGTGCTGCGCGGACTCGACCCGCAAAATGCTGCCAATCATTAAGTTGTCCTGCAGCGTGCACAGCTTCCTTAAACAAATGGGGTTTCAAGAATGTTCCTTTGTTTTGTAATTCGAGTACAGTAGCCCTCATATTACGCGTTTTTGTATGACGTGGCTTTGTATAACGTGATGGAAAAATTGCGGCAGTGGCCGTATAACGCGGTAAATAAATTAAAAATTTCAACTAATCTTCATCACACGCAACTTTGTAAAATAAGTCCCCACGATAATTTCCTAACGCAATATATCCAAAAGACATTATCGTTGGAATTTACTTTTGGACAACTGCGACAGCGAATAAATATGTATCGATAATGTTGTAAAATTTCTTTAATTTTAATTTTGTTTCGTTTTTAAATGATATAACTGTTATGATTTGAAAGATACATTTTATATCTTCTAAAATAAACCCTTACTTCTTTTATAAATGTATGTACCGTTAAGAAACTAGGTTTCGCTTATTTTAGAGGGCTTCCCGCTTTAATATTGATTTTTAACGTAATAAATCCATACATTGTAGATTTCTTATGATACTAAAAGATAAATTTATGTTTCAACTTTAAGGGAAATTTGGAAAAGTCGAAAATAAGTATAATTTAATTATTTATAACCTATGGAATAATAAAGTAACTGGGATCTAATTTTCGGTCATCTAAAATACATGGGAAGTAATTTTTGATCATGTAAGAAACTAATTTTTGATCAGACAAGGATCTAATTTTCAATCATCTAAAATACATTGCAACTAAATTTGAATCAGGCATGGAACTAATTTTGAATCATTTAAAATACATGGAAACGAACAAGAGCTTTCTGCAAATGTCCCTTGTCTGCAAGTGTACCTTACATATTTATTTTTACGAAAACTCACAATACTAACTGCTTTCGCATACAAAACATATATTTTTCAATTGCCAATTTGTATTTTAGAAATTATTTCGAGCAATTATTTGTTGACATCAACTTACAAGAACGATTTATTTCATGATAAAAAATTAGGGCATGATCAAGAACTACCTAGTTCCACAACGGTACATACGTAGATACTTTCGTATAATCTATGTACATATAAACTACCTATTGGGACACGTATAACATAGATTTATGTGTTACGCGGTATGTATCCCCCGTGTTATGCGGTGGTTGACTATAATCTCTAAAGCTTCAAGGTATTGTGTTCTCATGCTTGTCATAGCTGACGTAAGAACGAGTTCAAGCATAGAAATTTCGTATATGGTATCATAATTATTAAATGATTATCATGTTCGGCCTTTGGAACAATTCAAACTACATAATGACTAACAGAGGTATTCGTATTACCTTCTCAATTATTATTGAAATCAAATGGGTAATATTCTTTAATAATAGGTGCACATTCTGAAATCTTCACCAATAAAAATATATAGTGTAATAATTAAGCTGTCGACTATTATATCGTTTATTGAAAAATAATAATTCAATGTAATATAAAAGAAAATTTAAATAATTTGTCGCAGATTTAATGTCACAAAAGTAATTTGTACTTACTCGTACAACTTATGCTAAATGTAATAAATATATTAACAGTTAATACTTTGTTGGACTACCTCTAGACTTGATGATTTACTTTCTAATCAAGCTGTCACACATACGGTGAGCTAATTTCTCTGTAAATTTCGGGTCAACAAAATGCAACACCGGTAAACTCGAATACATAATTAAATCCGCTAATTTTCTTGACCTGTCATGACATGTAAGAGCAGGGTATAGCAAAATAGAAAATCTTGCAAAATATATACACTGAAGCACAAACCAGTTCCAATATTACGCAGAGTGCACAGGAGCAAACCAATTAACACATGCAATCACACGTATGATTGCATTTGACCTGAAACCGGTCAATATTGTCCACGATATGGGATTTCCAGATTTAATAACTATCACTGACAATGAGCCGCGGGTTAAGTTCCATCTCATTCATCATTCTCGAGAATAATACCCTCGTAGATGTGTGAAAATTTAAAAAAGTGTGTTTTAAAAACAAAATATGCGCAGATATTGAAAACGGGAATATATTTCGTTACTTTTTTTGTTAGTTGTACATTTTTCTACCCAATGCGATATTCTACATGCTCCATTAAAGAACAACAACGTATTAGCATTGCTAATTATTTATAACTGATGGTGGGACTTCTCCTGCAGAAATTTATGTACAGAGTGTTTACTCAAAGCTCGCACGATATTTTTATCGTTTAGGATAATGTGCCAACAGACATTTCGGACTACTTTTTTTTTCATAGAAAAACCAAGCTCAGCTTAAATGTTTTAAAATTTAAATGGAAAATAAAATGAAGGATTCCAGGTGGCAAACAGAAATTGCAGTAGAGGTTTCATTTTTTAGGATTTAGTGTTTAAAAGTTCGGATCAGAAACACGTGAAGCACGGCACTCCGGCGATCAACGGCTCACGTTCTGTTGGTGCATAGAGGTACGTACAGTCGGCGTATCGCGTTTATCCATGCATTTATCCATACCTCCACGAGGTAAGCTGTTATACGTAAACAGAGCGAGTCGCAGACCGCTTAGGTGGAGTCAAAAAAAGGAATCGGAGGAAATGAAATCCTAGAATATGCTTGGTTGCCAGCTATCCAATTCGATTTCGCCGCTCCCCCTAATGCCTGTGGCCGGTGCATGAAAACGTCAAATCATTTCTCATGCGGGCACGCGTGATCCGAGCACACGGAAAACAGTGAGCGTGAATTAAATACCACTGATTTACAGTGGCGCACTGGCTAGGGTGTTAGCCTGCCCGATTGCAAGTGGGTCTCTAATGAAGTGGGCCCCCTTAAACACTGTAGGTAATTAGGGGAGAGGTGCTATAAAAGAGAAAGGTTTTAGATGGGACAAATCGAATTGCCAAATTTCTAAACGCATTAAGGGGGTAGGTTACCCTCGACAGCTCTAAAACAGGCCTTTTTCAAACGCAAATTGTAAAGTGATAAATAACAGTAGAGAGAACGTTTTCTTCTAGTTTTAATCGTGATTCTATGAGTTTTAACGCGAAATAAGAAAAGTCTAAATATCTCTATGTATATCAAACTTGAGAGCAAAAACGTAAAGGCGTGTACGCGGTGCACCGTTTGATGATGAACATAAAATGTCGAAAACCGCTCCAACCATTTGAATGAAAATTTAATAAGAGATACAATAAACCATTCCCTACGATGTGTCGGGAGCATATTTTCGAACAAAAAAATAATACAATTTTTATGTTCAAAAATCCACCGGGGAGCTAAGCGAAGCTATACTATGCAATGCTATGTTTTAACGTAGCTTTTGTTGGAAACGGTTCCATAGGAATGTATTGAAGCTAATTTTTTATTTTTATATAGGTATATACTTACAACAATATTATACTTATGATCATTTTATCATTTGTTCTTATGATCATCCCTATTGTCCAATAGGGAAAGATTTTTAAGAATCTAGTCGTTTCTACGCTCAAATATAATGTCCCTCTAATTATACAATAATACAAGAAGTGAGAACAGTTTGACGCATACCTACTGTTTAAAATATTCGTTTTGTTACGGGCACCTTAGACTACGATATTGTGCAAGAAAACATGTTGCAAAATTTCAATGACGAGGAATGGAATTTCCTAGATGCTTTAATAAGTGCACTTAAGCCAATAAAAAATGCAACGGAGATAATGCGCGGAAATTCTTATCCAACATTATCATAACCCCTCCGAGTCTGTGTTGACATAGCAAGTGTGCTTACATTGGAAAATTTGCAACGTGAAATAACCAACGGAATTTCAAATAATTTTTGCTATCCATTAAAAGTAAATGCCATTCTTTGTCTCGATTCCGAGACAAATAAAGAAATGTAACATATGTTTTCCGATAATGAATCTATGAATAAGTCATGATTTCGAAGTTATGCGTAAAAACGGAACAAATTGCATTTAATGAAGCACTTTATTGACGGTAACTAACTCTTCCACGTAACCATTCACATTTCAAAGAACGCCTTTCGTAAAAAGACCAGGAGCATGAAACAACAGCATAATTAAAAGGAAACTATTTATATTAATAACTGGGAATGAGTATTAATGAACGTTAGTTGATGGTTTTCATTCAAGCTATAACTCACCTTTTTAATAACAAATTATGTTAAATAGAAGCTGAAAGGGCAGATTAATGAATGTGTACTCAACTCTATCTTCTGTAGTTTGTATATAAAGGGATGTTCATCTCTGTGCCCGTAGAAGACTTCTACTAGAAGTTGCAAGATTGAGAACGTAATCAAATAAATTATTGTATACAATACTTTGCATAAGTTTCTTCAATAATTTTGTATACCTAGTATATTGTGTTTAGTGTTTTCTGTTTATTTGACTCTTATAAATATGTTTAGAGGTTTTGAATCTCGTAGTAATAATTCAATGTAATATACAGTTTCATGGGTTTAGCTTAATAGAGTAATTTTTTTCTAATTGATAGTATTGCTTTCGATTATTTTCTGAGTTTCACTTTTACAGAAATTTCAGTATGATCCTAAATAATTTCAATGTTTTCCAGCACATGCAAACATTCTTCCATCAGATGCGTGTTTAATGAAAAGTACTTTGTCTCGTGATATAATAACTCTCTTTCTTCGCCTTTATTCTCAATTCCTTCTGGCAGAGTTTAAATCTCCACCGCCTGATAAAATTTCTCTTTTCATTCTACCCGTTCTTCTATTCGTTCTCTTAATATCACTCGAACCCAATATACCTTCCCCCGTGTCATTATAATGGTCCATTTGCTGGAGACAGCGTTTCTACCTGTCAGGTTCTAAAGTATTTTCGTGGCGTACTTTAATTCTCTTTCTAATATTTTCCAACAGAATCTATCCTATCAAAATTAAATTGAAAAAGAGCATAGACTATGCTCGTAATCAGTTAATACAATTATTTCAACTGTACGATTCGATTAAAGATTAATTTTCATGATTACTTTTTTAGCGTGTATTTATATATATATATATATATATTAAAAACGCAAAGTAATTTTAAATTAATTTAAAGGTTATAAAGGGCAACAAAAATAATAGTAGCTTTAGTCGCGAACAACGTCTTTTCAATATGTTAGTACCACTTTTGAGAACGAATATTAGATGGAACATTTTTTCAAGTTATTGTAGAGTCAGTATCTATTTTGTCGCCTTGCCATGTTGTTTGATATTTTTTGTTTTCTTAATCTTATATCCTTATCCATATTAATCCACAGCATCTCGATGGGATTTAAATCCGGAATTCGTGCCGGCCACTTTAATACATCAACGTTCCTTGCATCTAAAACTTGTTTGATCATTTTTGCTGTCTGCTTTGGATCATTATTGGTTTGATGAATCCAATCTTTTAGTAATTTTTCTACAACAAACAGCAGAAGAAAGTTTTTAATAATTTTTAAATACGTATAATAATTTCATGGTGAAATGAGTGCATTACTTTCCCAATCTTTTTTAAGTCACGATCCTGTTTTATAATATTCAAATAACCTGCCCCCCATATAAAGTAAGGTAAATTTAAAAAGATAAAAAAACATCAAAAATAGGTATTTTAGAATGTAATTCGAACTTAACAATGTTAAAACAAACCGAGGCGACGCCCCGGAAAACACTTCACGATCCACTTGGGGGTCGCGACCCAGAAGTTGGGGATCACTAGACTAAATGCTGTGGCGGTAACAACAGCTTTGGGGAAAAAGGCATTCGTTAGGAATTCCCAACTCGAAGCTAAATGAAGATTCTTATTCTACATTATTCCAACTGCGGGCACACTTAGAGGGAGCCTTCCCGTAAAACCGCACGTTTCCGAGGTATTTCGCGACAGAGAGCTTGGACCTGAAAAGACTTCTATTTCAATTTTCGCGGCTAAAAGTATTTCATGTTGTATCCGAGGTTAACCTCAGTGTTCCACAAACGCTCGATGAAGATAGACCGCATTGAGCGTACGTTCCTTGTACCATATTTCACCGAAAATATGTTGCTCAAAACGTCAAGACTGCCGTGAGAAATTCATTATGACTTGGTAAACACAAATTTTATGTGGGGTGACTTACGTCTAGAAATATATACATACTATGAATTTTAACGATGTAATTTCCAAAGTAATGTGGGATTTGACAGTGAAATCTCCCAAAATGCAATGCAGTGTCGAGATGCATCGCAGGCAATTTAAAAAAAAAATAGAATTTTGATTAAAATTTTAGCAGTTGAATATTCAAATTCGGTAAGTAGAACTTAATGATCGCCCTCTTTTTAAGCTCCGACTAATTATAAACTCACTTCAGCCTGTAAATTAGTTATTGTTCCTTTCGCTGTTTTCAAGTGAAGATAATTTAATGTACATTTTCTGCCATGAAGCTCTACTGCTCGTGCTAATAGCAATCTTGTTAGTAAGAAAGTTATAAGGGATAGGTACGTTTCTTTGAAATCTATTCTCTTTTCTTGTGAAAATCGTTGAGCTACAAACCTTGCTTTACATCTAACCACTTCACCTACGGAATTTACTTTTAGTTTTAAACCCATTTTGCATACTGTATATCTCCTTCTTTCAAGTAAATTAGTGATTCTCAGGTCTCTTTACTCACCAAGTTATTATTCAGTGTTAATAGCACTTTTGTATTACCTCTGTAGCCTCTAACGACGATCAATATCGTGGTAACGATAATTCATTGCTCTCACAAGGAGAGTATTTTAGGTGTCCGCCTCCGATCATTTTGATTTTTGGATATGTTATAGAGGACCGAAAAATAAGAAATACGTGTTTTTTTATTTTTCCCCGTTTTCATATTTGGGGGGGGGGGGGGGTGAAAACTGCGTTCAAAGTTAGGGTTGAAAAATCATTTTTGTGGAATATCTCGAGAACTATTAGAGATAGGGGAATAGTGTGAATGGACGAATTTTGTGTCTTTGAATGCGAAATATGACTCACTCACCAGATTTTCAAAAAGTCCATTTGTTTAAATAATACATAAAAAAATTGTTATTTGTTTGATAATAATTCTTGTAAATCTTCATCTATATTCATGTAAATTTATTTTCTCATACTTCACAGCCGAACCGAAAATACGGATAAATCAGAATTTGTATTTCCTACAAATTAACAAATATAATTATTATTGAAGTTTACTTATAGTAAGGTGTCCTCCTACGGGGAAATGTACTTCTCAAGTTATCTAGAAATAAAATTCTAAACAAAATATATTTGTTAATTTGTAGGAAATACAAATTCTGATTTATCCGTATTTTGTATAAAATGATTGACCCTCTTCTCAAAGAAGTAGGGAATATAATATAATGCTTCTTTTATATAATAAAATATATCTATATTTCAGTGACCCAGATATTTTTGTTCCGAATATAATTATATTTTATCATAGGAAAAAAGCATTATATTATATTTCCTATTTTTTGGGGAAGAGGATCAATTATTGTATAGGGATTAACAACTGTATGCGTTACCCTAATAATCATAAACACTATCTTTGGTATAAAAACTAAAATCTACAAATCAGTGTTACATTCAACTGTTTGTGGGTACCCACTTATTGAGATTTGTACCTAGTTGTAGCCTACAGTGACTTCTTGTCCAGATTGTTATTTTTTAATAACTCTCGATAGAGTCAAGTGGCAGATATTGAATTCTCTAGCGACAATTTTTATCTTTATGCACAACTTCGATGGAAATGATGCCACATTTCGCCTTTGATTCATATATTCGCATCTTAAAGCACAGCTGGAACAATTTATACATTTGCGGTGGGGCAAGTTGTTACGGTAACAATGTGCCCCAAATCACGGGAACAACTAGCCCCTATTGACACATGTGGCAATTTAAGAGATTACTTTACTTACACATATACTGAAACGATAAACACTATTACATCATGTTCTTAAATGTCATTTGATACATAAGAACTAATCAATCAATAATATCGGCGTTAAATAATCGAAATAGACCAAAAAATAATAGTAGGAAAATATTTACTTATCTGGTACGCGACTAATAGGTCCTCGGTTACTACCACACAACTCGTTGTTGCGGGCTCTATTAAAATGGCTGACAGAGTGGCGTGATCAACTCACACGGCAGAAATAATTTAAAGTACAAAGCTACTTTCATATTGAAGATAGAACTATAAGAACAACTTACCCCCGGAACTTTTAGCCCCGGTCTCCCCTACAATTGATTTTTTCTGACCCGTTCCGAAACTCGGGTTCCCGAGCCTCGGGGCACACAATAAGATAGAGCGCAAATGAATAGAGTGTGACAGGCCACTCTAGTTGTTCAGATTTCAGATAGAGCAAATATTCGTCATACATACGCAATAGTAGATTTATTTCTTGAAGAAGTTCGTCATTACTGTTATTATTGTGCTGAATAACTTTTTGAAACTATTTCGGCATAGATAAATTAATTACCCTAGTCGCACTGTTATTCATGATAGCCTACAATTCTGCAGTCTAATGTCTGTTTTCTGAAACTTACACTCTCAAATTGTAGTAATCCTTATCGACTGACGTAAACTTTTATTTAAATAAAAACAGAAATTAAACTCAACCACAAAACATACGAGCATAATAAATGAAAACATCTTCTAAAACATAAAATCTTAGTTAATTTTTTGTACATAATTAATGAGTAGAAATACTTAAAATCAACTAACAAACTTAAGAAAATGATATCAGCTTTAGAAGCTGAATTTTTTCCGCGCACTACCTGGAATTTCCGGGATTATTTTACCCTGCTAGAGAGGTATCATATGACCCGAAACACCCAACTCACATTCAGTGGTTGAATATTACGTCTAAATATTTCCTGCGGTAACGAAACATACATTAAATGATTGTCGAATTAATTATTATTATCATTACTAGACTGAATAACTTTGTGAAACTGTTTCGTCATAGATAAATTACGCGCTGTTATTCATTTTAGCCTATCATTTTGCAGTTTAATGTCTGCCTTCTGAAACTTGCACCCTCACATTGTAGTGATCCTTACGGACTTACACACTTTGAAGTAGATAACTCGGCGTAACTACGGCGCGATATCGATCATACCCCGAGGCGGTTTGAAATTCACCATCGTGCACACGTGTGCCTTGGAGCACAAGGAAGAGACGGCATAAGTCAAGAATGTTATCGTGAGATAAGGCGAAATGATTGTAAAAATGAAATTACGACAGCGCTAAGTTCTGCCCTTTGGGTGCCAGGTATTCCTTCCGTACGCGACTCGTTTCTATAATGTAACGATATGATGCATGTGCTTTCGTGGTTCGCAGGGTAACGGGGTCGGGTATGAGTTATGAAGGCACTGGGACCATGGTGTCTCCAGAAGAAGCGAGGGGCGTATCCAGCGTGTTTAACATCCGGATGAGCTTCAGAGCAGGCACTTCAGCGCGACCACGTTGAAGAGAATCTTTACGCACTGCTGAATTAATACATTGTTGGGACGTGACGTTAAGTTCACCCTTCCAGCGGCCTTCCGGCGTTGTTAATTTCTCGTTAATTAACGACCACAATTCGGAGACCATGTTGTTTTCCCCGTGATGGAGACTCGGATAGCTATTAGTAATTATGGAACGACACAGTGGAAAACTGTTACATAATTTGTAACGTTATCGGGTGTTACTAATTTGCGTAGTTCGAGTAGAAACGTATTGATGATTGAGAATATCAATTTACAGGATTACGAACTAATCATCATCGCAGCGAAATTGTAGAGA
Source organism: Andrena dorsata (assembly GCA_929108735.1). Classification (NCBI taxonomy): domain Eukaryota; kingdom Metazoa; phylum Arthropoda; class Insecta; order Hymenoptera; family Andrenidae; genus Andrena; species Andrena dorsata. The sequence goes on from OV815489.1 coordinate 56,722,781, forward strand.
TATTGTGATGTTGATTTTAATGTATGAAAGCGATGAGATATATTGCATAAACAACTGCAAGCATGCTCTCTGCGGAAACTATTAAATATAGTGGCGAAAGTTTCATCTTATACTTTGAAATAAAAATCGTTGATGTTCTCTGTATCGTAAATTAGTATTACAAAATTCTGTTATCGAGACTAATGTAGCTACATACTTTTGATAAAACATGATAAGAAAGTTTCTAATATAATAGTTCGTGAAGAGATTAGTAGATAAAACTACTAGGTTATATTCATTTTTGTTTTGCTTATTCGCAATGTTATTCCTTGGTCCCACATGAAGTAAGTTTGTTCTTCGAAAATGATTTTACGTACCTACCTGGTCTAGTTTGACTTTTGAGAGATGAAACTTTAGTAGTGCCTTCTACTAATCACGATCGCGCTTATCTTTCTAGAAACATTTCGAACAATTATTGTTATTCGTTAGCAGATGATTCTTGACTTGTATCTTTTTCCTCTGGCCAGCGATCTGAAGGAATGGTTACGTATCAAAAATCTAATTCTCGTTGGTGTCAAAGGAGAGGCGATTTAATGTTCTTCTCCTTTTCTGTTCGCTTCGTTTCGGTCTTTTACCTTCCCTCGGTCCTCCTTTTCATTCAGAGACGCGACCGCGTTTTCTTTCGTCGGCGCCGGCGGAAAGCGCGAAACTGGCATGAATATTTCACGAAAGCGGTATAAGGCTGGTCTCAGTGGGTGGGATTTCATCTCCTGTCGCGAATATTAAAATATCGAAAAGAGGTAAATGAAAGGGCTCGCTGAGGTGACGGCGTCGCCTGTATTCGTTATACAGCAGAGAAAGGAACACTGAACGATAGAGTGTTTGAGAGGATAAGGGAAAATAGAAAGAAATGATGATAGTGCCGCAAACATAATTTTGACACATAATTACTCTTCATATTTCTACAGAATGTTGTTAACTATTTATATACACTTGATTTGCACTTGAACCGTTACTGTTTACAAATATAATAGGACCTCGGTTATCCGAACTAATTAGTGACAGGATAATCGAATGTTTCGGGTAATTGAATGAGTCGCATTGTAACCTTTCACGCGAAATGTAGTAATTTATTTTATAGTACTTATCGCATACAAATGATTAAATTATTTTTCTCGTCCTTGAGTGTCTTTTTCCAATCATTCTGAGCTGCTGAATTGAATATTTTCCTTAAGGGGGTATTCCACTGTGAACGGTCAAAAAATTAAGCTATTTTTAAAGCCTTTTTTATAGTAAATACAACATATAATACATATAATGAAATAAATCTTTTTGGCATTTATTAAGCTACTCTTAAATTATTCCAAAAAAATTAAAAAGGATATTATTAATTTGTGTTACTTGTTTTTTCGACAACGTCAATATCGGAGCTAAACAAAAGCGGTATGTTCGTGGTGCAGGTCATTTCCCGGCTTAGGCTTATCTGACACAAAAAATGCCAAACGATTCTTAATCTGTATGAGTGTCGCTATCGTCTGTAGCCAAATTGCCTGCTATAATACCTTTGTAGTCGCTAATGATTCAATTGTTGATGCGGCTATAAATAAATGCACAGAAAATGTGCAAATAGATCATTTGATACAACAGAATTACGAGTTATGTATTTCGAAAAGACACATAACTGTTGGGATGTTCAGTGACAGTGACTGGTAGGAGAATGTGAAACATAGCTGCTTATTTAGTCCGAGCATCATCCTGATTCTATTAAGATGGCGGCCAGGTGGGTTTACGCCCCCCCAGTCAGGTTTGGGATATTTACTGTATTTACTATGTGGAGTAGCTAATGGTGGTGATATATATCCTACATGGTCTATTTCCAAATCTACACCACCGGCGGGGTATTATAAAGGTGTTCATTAAGGGTTGTTAGTTCTTGCGCCATACCACGTTTCTTGTACCTACCATTATTTTCAGCCCCTTGCATCTTGCTATCGCATTACAGTTTTTATATAACAGATGCAGGTGTTAACACGAAACAAGAAGCAGCCAATGGGCTCTTTTATTCTTGTTATTATTCAATGCACTTTCCATTATATATTTTTTATACAAAAAAACACTTTTGTAGAATACATACTTTAGAAATTATTCGGGGTGGATAAGTTATGTGACTCACTCTGTATACAAAATTTTAAGTTACATAAATTTTATAAAACGTTTATTGAACAAACTTTCCTTATGTTAATCCTCTCCAATTTGATAAAAGTTTGTAATATAGCTACAACTTCCTATAATCACATCGTTCTACATTATTTTGTTTCTCTTAGCTTATATTCATCTGTTCTTCCTACTCCCATATAGCAATAAATATTTAGACGAGGTGCTTTACACAAATTTAACATAAAATAATTAGAAGGTACATAAATTATATATCATTTGAAAGCGTTAATCTTGTCATATTGTTAGAAAACGGATCATTTGAATATCTTCAACTATTTGAATAAAAATTATAACCTTTCCTGTATTTTGCACGAGGAGTCCCCTTCCCTCCTGCGTCTTTCCTTAAAGTTAGAATAGAAAATTAGTGTCACACATTGATGACTCTTCAGTAGAACTACAAACCTGCAAAAGTAGAAGAAAATCCATCTTGTGTAATTTTATACGTAAACTGAATACCTATAATCCTAACTAGACCTATAATCCTTTAGTACCTATATCAAAATAGCGTGATTGCGTGTGCCGACATTATTAGGGGCGAGGGGGATGCATGTCTGTCAGGATTGCTTCAGACTTCGCACATTAGAATAGCCTGTAAAATAATAAAATTGCGAACGGAACACTGCTCTTCTGATTTAATTTGATTTCAGGGGGCGTAACTCATTGCATGCGAAACGCAAGACAGGAAGACTGTTCATCGTATGATATTACAGTAGTGCCTGCTGCTAGCAGAGCTTATGAGATAGCCACGGACTTTCGCTATTCTTAAGCTTACTGATATAAGCTTGCAGTTTTCGCGTGTCTACCAGGTGTATAAGACATCAGTCAAGAATTTAATTTCGAAAAGGGGATCCTAAAAAAACAATTTTACTGGCAATGAAACAAAAGCTTTATGTAGGTACATACAGTTAATCTTGGAACAATCGGGCTCGACTGTATTATTCTTCGATTAGGTATCTTGTGTTCAGTGAAGTTTCATTGTTTTTTTTTTTAAATTATTAAGGTGGTCAAATTGTATTGTTTTGTTGTTTTTACTTGCACAAATGATATCGAACAGGAAATTTGAGAAATTCTTTAAGAGCATAAAGTGTAGGGACTGTTATATAAAACATTTTATTTGCTAGAACTGGCAAATCATTGCAAGAGACGCAATACAAATAAACTCAAAGTCATTGTAGATATTTAGTTTACAAAAAAAAATCAGATAAGAACTTGGATAAAGTGAAGATACAATCAGTATCAGAAATCCTGTTCTAGACATATTTTCATACTCTGTTGCAGGCCAATTTGCTAGAGCTTCCTAAACATCCTTGAAATCTGACAGGACGTACATCTTGGGCCGCTTTTGAGCACAAAGATTTGTCACCTTTTCGAAGGAAACGACGAGACAAAACTTGACAAAACAGGAAATTCAAAAAAGTGAATATCACCAAAAATTAGACTTATGTCCGTTTTCGAAATTATCGATTCAATTTGACGCGTTATGGATTCCGGAATTCCGAAGGGCAAGACAAAAGTTAATTTTAGCTGTTCTTACGAAGCGACGTGCGAAACGTGTTCAATGTTTGGAGAAATTTTCGCTTAGTTGCTAAACTGACGTTTGCAGGGCATAGGTCATGTCTCCTTGCAGGAAAAATGTGCCAAGGACACAATGAAACGGTGAGAGCGAGATCGTCGTATAAACTACGTAACTCACTGGTTAATTTTTGTAAGTAACCAATGAGAAACAAGTTATTGGAGAGAGAAGCGAAGCATCAAGAATTAATTAAGTTGTTAGTGACAAACCAACTCTTACACCCTTTAGTCGAAACAGAAGCAATCAGGTTTCGATACGTAGTCAGTTTTGAATCCGGAATTCAATTATAGTGTTATATCTCGCTTCAGTTGTTACAATCAGTGCTGGCTTTATTGCATCGCTTGCTGTAACTCCAATGGTAACCCAAGTAAACCATCAGGGACATCATTTCCTGATCCAATTTTCCTTTCAATGCAAAGCTGATCCATCCACTTGTTCGGCACATAATCACTCCAACTTCATCAAAATTCGGACGACACACGCAATGTCAAATCGCAACTTGTTCTGCGATACGCTAGGATGTTTCGCATTTCAATATGTTAACCGTTGTCTTTATGATGATGCTTATAATATTCTTAGTTGTCATAATGATCATTTATTTTTCAGCTATGAGATTATTAATCATGTTATTAAGTGTCCTCAAATTTTACAAGTTTTTAGATTATATATCCCTCCAAGAAAACTTAGGCACTACTCACTTCTATATGTTGAGCACCATTGAATTTTAATCTGTTAATCGAATGTTAAAACTGTATGTAAACTATTAGATTTCTTCGACTGCTTATTTCATACATTTAGATTTAGAGTCATCACTCATATTTGGGCCTAGTTCTGCAGACAGTGACCAACCCTCAAAACGGCAAAAAATTAGTTAAACACAGAATGGAACCCATAATTTTGTTAGCTTCATTTTGGAAAAAATTACCAACCCATAGAACAGCTCTTACATTATACCTTAGCTCTTACAGTCACCTCCATCAATGTAATATTATTATATTACAGTTTATGAATATTTTCTTCGAATTTGAAGCATGATTTATTACTTGAGAATAACGTGTATACTATTTTATGTCTTAAATAAAATTCACCTACATAGATATATTAATGGTCGTTTTTGGTTGTGTTTAGGAAAAAAGTATAGAATTCTAATATAAACGTTGACAAAAGAGCTCCCGTAACAGTCTAGATTCTTTAGCATTTTAATATTTAAAATATTCTACTAAAACATACACAGTAAACTAAATAATTAAATGAATAAAGAAAGATAAATTGATGCTGCATGATTCGAGTTAATTTTGCTGCATTTTTATAATATTGGTAACGGCATGAGAAAATTGCAATTTACTTCTCTTTACAGTAAATGCTCCTACAGTGTAAAGCATCTTGCTGATGTACTTTTTTTGCTACACGTTGAATTAATGGGTTGAGTACCGAGAGACTTATCGCGGAGGAGAGTGAAGAAAACACGAGGATTGAAAACAAATACGCTGAACGCTTCGACTAATGACTCACATAAAAAGAGCAAGTGTAATTTTTTCTGTAACACAGTATTACGTAATACTTTTTGTAGTAATGGTTTCGTGCACGACACGAAACACACGATCACGGGTTGAAACCTACATTTATCGTTAAAATATAAGTGAGATTGGTAATGTTTTCAAAGCAAAAATCTAAAGTGAATGAATATTACAATTTAGATAAGATATTAGATAAATATTTAAATTAAATCATATTCATTTCAAGCTTTGAATATGATTTCGGCCATGTTCAGCCGAAAGATAGGTAATTCTTTGTGAATTTTTTTGTACAAAAATGGTTCGACAAATTAATTTGAGGTTTGTCAAGCTGTTTTATTGTATCATCAGCTGTTGTTTTGTATTTTTGTGTGACAGTGAAAAAAAAACATGTACTGTAAGGGTTAGCTGAAACACAAAAAGGAAAAGAGATTCTTATTCGATTTCAATGTGGCTATCTGTGGTTGTAGATTTAGTGCTGTAACGGTAACAGATTACCGTTACTGTTTTATCGAAAGAAATTTTCCCTATTTTTTGGCGAAATCTTTGGCAGATTCAAATCAGAGTGATTCATCTTTTTCCGAAGGCTGCCAGTTTAACATTTCTTTATTTTCCTTAATGAATATACCACCACAAATAGCCACATTCATATAGATAAAGAATCTATTTTCCTTACTGCGTTTCAGATAACCCTTACAGTACGTTCCATCAACGCCAGGATTACTCGATTCTCTTCAACGCTCTCAGTCACAATAAAACAACCCACCAAACCTCAAATTAATTTGTCGAACCGTTTTTGTACAAAAAATACATAAAGGATTGACTATTTTTCGGCCCAACAAGACGCAATCCTCCCTTAACCCTCGGTTGTCATACCTATGTATTTTTTCGGGCGTAGTTGTCACACTGCAACTGGGTCAATTTTCAATCAGTTGCTATTTAAAATTAAGTCGAAAAACTTCTGAGATAACCCTAGTAGCATTTATTGTTGGCATTTTGATGGTCAACTAATTCCCAACTTGGGGATACTGTGGGCCAACCAGAAATGCTACTAGGGAAATTTTGAACATTGTAGAATATATATTCATCGTTGAAAATTAACATATAAAGTATCCTCACGTTTAAACAGTAGATACTACCATTTTCAATAATGCCTAAAATGTATTTTAAATTACCTTAAATATATTTTAAAAAATATTTTAAGGTCTGCGTTAAGAACATTCTTAAAAACATGTTACAGCGCGTGTTGGAGTACAATCTCCGACATTTAGGGCGTTTCTTTTAATCTTTCGTATATCCAGAAACTACGCTTTGTATTTGCTATGTCCATCCAACATTTTTTTACTGATTCTCTAGTACTTCCGCGCATTTACGAATCACCGTGTATAAACTACGATTCAAATGTGCTTGGAATTCGAATTATTCTCTGTACCAGTCTGAAGTTAGTTCCTGATAGTGACATCACAGTGACACAGCGAGCACCATAAATATTGTTATTACAGTCGCGCATTTACCAAAAACCCCTCGGGAACGTATGTCCTCCTGAATAGAGAATAAGCGAGCGAAGGGGCGGGGATCTGCAGGATTTCAGTCTGCACCCATTTCACGGGGAGCCACTTACCCCAAATGGTACAAAATGACAGGCAATTATTTACTACAACTGGCCGAAATAGTGAAAACTGGAAACAGCCGGTCTAATTTCATGCTAGAGTAACCGCCGCGGTCGCGACCATTGAATAGAATGAAGCCGGAGAAACACGCTGGTTTCTGCTTCCGCGTAACCATCCCTACAGTCTTCTATCCGTTTCGTCGGAATTGTGGTTGTGAACTTCAATAACCCGACGAATGGAAGAAATTCTCGCACGCTTTATCCCCATGAGATTTCTGATCACTGTGTAAATAAAAAGATCTGAATCGGTTCATGCTGTAAATGGTTTCTTCTTCAGAAATGTCTACAGAACCTGAGACTGTGCAGCGTATTCGGGCTAGATAAACAACTTTTCGTAAAAATGCTACAATCGACACATTTTTAAACTTTGAAATTTAATATCTCTTTGCTCTGACATATTCTATGAACTCTCCTCTATCGTTTAAGACTAAATGGGACTTTCTAGCGTTTTTAGTTTTCACATAATAGCCCTTTGTTGCCCACAATTGTGCGTTTTTTCAAAATCTCATATTTCTTAAAAGCTGAGTATAGTAGAGCAATTCTGTTTCTGGATTCGTGTTTGCGACGAGAAATTTTAAAAGAAATTCGTGTTGGACAGTGTAATTTAAGCAAAGTATGTTTCTTAACTTCTGCCACGAAGCTTTTGTTTTCTTTCTCCGACCAATATTAATTGGAGTCTTTTAACAAATATATTCGAAAAAACACGTAATGTATGTTGATGTATGAAATGTTATCCCTTTATAGTAATTTTAGTTTCAACCTATGTATCTCAGAAGGTAAAGAATGTAGGGGTAATTGCCAAACGATTATTTTGTTATACGTATGTTATATTTCATTGATAGTTTATTTTTTGTCGCATGAAATGGCAAGATTTCATGTACATAAATTGAACGTTTCATTTAGAGTGCTGACATTTCTTTAGATATTACCATTTTTTAAATCGGCCCTGTTAAAAACAGCATTTGTTAATATATTTTAAGAAACTAATTTGCTTTTTGTTTCAGGTAAAATTTGTTTCATTGGGAATGGGAACCGCAAATCATGGCTTCGAATGACGCATTTGAAACTACCCTCTAATCCTCTATAGGCTAGGTAAGTACCGCGGAGGGCGCCGCCTCGTGGTCACTTTTTTTAAAAGTGCGATGATTAATGGTTAAAGGACAAACTTCAATATAGGGAACAAATCAATATTTGTTACTTGGTGATGTTTGTTTAATAATCTGAATTTTACCCCTCATCCCTCTCCAGTAAACTCCCAATATTTAAAAAAAAATCCGAGAGACGGCGCGAGCGCTCCGCACCGAAGATACTTACCTAGCATATAACTGTAGGTATTACAAAAATTAAATATTAAAGCCAAAGATGTGGCATAATTAAAAAAAAATACGGGTGCAATAATGATAAACCTTTCTTTAAAAAAATCTGTTAAAGAACTTTTAGGCCTTTCTATATGTAATCACACACACACACACCCCTCCCAACGGGAATATATAAAAATCCGATGAAATATCCAAAGCGGCCTGTAAATATTGTGTCTGTTTCCGCTCTATGCATATAGGCTTAGAATACATCAATAGGAGTTGAGTGTAGTATGGCTGAAAAAGATTCACTAGGGTAGTTGTCATTGGTCCTTGAGCCAGGCCCAAGTGCTAGAAAAATGTACAGTTATTCACAAAGATAACCGTTTGCCCTATATGTAACATATTTTACATATTAAATCGATATCAAAGTAAGAATTCACAATTTTAATTCACATTAATATAAACCTTGATTAGTAAAACGTAGTTTATTTATAAAGGTATTACAATTATCCATGGAAGTAGCAAAGATCGTGCAATATTTAACAAATTATGGAGGAAATTTGCATTAATTTATGCAAACGTAATTACAGTAAGCTAATATTTTATTATAAGCTTTAATCTATTATCTTGTTTCATTATTCTGACAAAATTTAATTGGTAGAACGTATGAAGTAAGTTATTCATTAAAGATTATATGAGTTATTCTGAATTTAACATTACTTAAATAAGTATAATCTGTTATACGTATTGGGCGGATACTTTTATGAGTAACTGTATGTACGTGATATGGAATACAGAAAGGTGATTAACGTCGAAAAAACCCTTTTCAATAAAACATGAATATATCAAAAACATAAAAACATAAAAAGTGATTTTTATGTTCCTAAATCCGGCTTTCATTATTCCAGATCACACACAACTCGTAGGTCCATTAACCATCGCGACTGCAACGAATCCGGTCATGTTTCCTGAACAATGTAAAAGAAAACAGGTTAATATGGCACGCGTTGTTTTGTTTGTAATAATTCAGGCGCCATTAAAGTTTGAAAGATTAAGGTCCTTACATTATCGTTTTGTGTTTTAAAATCTTGAGCTTCGTGAAATGTGTATTTTTAATAAATTCTGTTGCGTTTCGCTAAATATTGCTTCATACATTTTATTGCCACATATGTATTTCGTTAACTTATGCCCGAATGTTCCGATGATCTGGAAATAAGTGAATAAGGTGAAGTTTTTAACGTATGTTCTTCTTTCAAACGGCATGTTTTATGTATACAAAATAGAAAGTAGCATACAGCAACATATAAAATAGAATAGAACAGAAAACAATATAAAGTGTATAATGCACAATTACATTCACATTTTACAATTACAATTACATTTATATTTTTCTCTAATATACATCTTCTTTCTGATACCTACAATTATCTATAAACGAATATTCGTTAAAAGATGTGATAGTTAATTCTGTAGAATAAATTTCTGACTATACCTTTTTCTGAAATGACAAACTGAGCTATTGTAAAGTGAATTTGTCAAAACAATTAATATTAATTTTATATTATATTAATATTAGTATTTTAATATTAACAATATATTAATATTAATATTGTTTTTATGCAAAGTTTACGATCAAAGTGAACACGTCGAAATTTAGTACTTTTACTTTTATTTGAATGCGTTGATTCAATAAAGTAGATCGTATACTCTATTCTACTAAAATTCCAGATCGCAGGAGCAATCGATGCATGTATGTACATTCATACATAGCTACGAAAGGGTCGATACCACCGTGTAAGAGCGAACGCAACATTTCATGTCTTACATAAAATAAGGCTGGCGTAGAAGTACAATTCGATGGTAGCAACGTCTTAAGCTTAAAAGATATGCAAAATTTTTGATACCTCGCTTTGCATACTAAGGCCTGTAATATACTTTGCATTATGCACAATTTTCCTCGTTTCTCCGCCCTCGTTCGCCCTCACGTACACTGTACACCAACGGCAAGTTTACACATGAATCCACAATCTGTTACAATCGAGCATTGGGCTATCGCAATTTACATCTCACATGTTAATGAGTTTGTCGTGATTTAACATTAAGCACCACAGGAAACCCCTTTACTGCTTCGTGTACGCTTTGTTTTCTAAAGCTGCATACCGACCACCTCCAAGCATTTCACAAATTTTGAAGGAGCCTGTTTCATTCGCCTCATTGTAACGCAAATAAGATCATACAAAACTTTCTTTACCATTGTACTCGCCATTCCTCTCAAGAATATGAATAATACATAAATTACACTATAGGTACTTTTATGTTACACGGGTTAACTAAATAAACTGACGTCTGATGGCGCATTTTGACGATAATTTCCAAATTAACGTTATGTAAAAACGTGTAATATTATAAAGAGGACTTCAAAGAATTGCTTCTATTTTTTGCAGAATTCTAGAAATAGGATTTCACATTGGAAACTGATACATAAAAATCTATTTATGACTTGTGCATTGTAAAAATGACATTATGTTTTAACAAAAGGATTACGTTGAAAGTTTCAACTTTTCTGAGCGAAACTATATCTACAACATGTCAATGTGATTATCAGTTTCGGAAATAAAAATGTACCTAGAGAACAGAACTACGTTAATATTAGCTGAAATTAACAACTTCGATTAGTTATATCTTAAATTATTGAATTGTGACCTTGTATATATATTGAGAATATGATATTTCTGGTTTAGAATAAAGCACAAAATGAGGTGGTAAATTTTTGAACCACAGTTGAAGAACAGCCTGCACACAGGACACACGCATATATCCAAAATGTGTAATAAATTTTTTCGAGCCTTTGTTTTTGAGGAAATTTATTTGAAGGTAGAGCTTAATTTTTAGTCAAGTGTACATGTACGCATTCTTGATGAATTTGCCAACTTGATTTTCTCGAAATAAGCCCAATTTGAGCAAAATCCGTGCACAAATAAGGAAGTTATGGGCGATAGAGTGGGAGTGCCTATTTTCAACTTTTCCCCTATTTTTGCATTTCTTCCCGTTTTTTGGCGAATTACGTATGTGTCTTCAATGAAAACAAATTTAAATATATTTAATTTTATTTTATATTATTTTTTAAAAACAATTCTGGCTCTTTTTGTTTCTTTTGCCCGCAGTGAGATCAGTTTCTCTTACAAGGAACCAGTTGTAGTCTCCCATCATTGATTCATCCCAGAATCCTTGGTAGCGTTTCTCAATACTTTTCATCTGTTGATGCAATCTCTCGCCATGTTCGTCGCTTACAACGCCAAGATTTGGTGGGAAGATATCCAAATGTGAGTGGAGGAAATGAATCTTCCAGGACATGTTAACGCCTATGTTGAGAGAATAAAGAAGTAAAAATCATGTTACAGCAGAAGCTCGATACAAATGAAATTATAATTTTCATTGAAGACACATACGTAATTCGCCAAAAATGGGAAGAAATGCAAAAATAGGGGAAAAGTTCAAAATAGGCACTCCCACTCTATCGCCCATAACTTCCTTATTTGTGCATGGATTTTGCTCAAACTGGGCATATTTTCTTCGTAAAGGTGCGCACTCTACGTAAAAAATAAGAAACTGGACGTCACAGGATAATTTCTATGTCTTCTAGGCTATGTAGTGAATTTTCGATTTCAATTTCGGCCCCGAAACATTACATTTTTCTTAAGTTTCGCTGGATTCCGTCTAAATTATTGGTCCGATTGGAAAACACTGTAAGAACAAATTGAATGCAATTTAATTGCCTTTAATTTAAGATTTGTCGCGATCAAATCGGTCAACTCTAACGCAAGATATGTCCAGAAACATCCGGTCGTCGTCTTAAAAAATTACCAAAATATTCATCGGGCGATATCTCAAAAAAGTATCCATAGGATTTTTTTTCATGTCGATTTTTGAGTTTAGGGGACCACCTTACATAAGAATTTCATAGTGGAGTCTGGATAAAAAATAAGTGTTTTGATTTTGTAAACTAGTGTTATTGTGGAATCTTGTCCGCCTCTTCGACGATGTACATAACTGCTGTTGGCGGGATGTGTATTCTGTAGCACCTATCACAGTCCTCTGATTGCAAACAAAATAGAAGATTCTTAAAGTTAGATAGTTTGCGCGGGGATTGGTCCACTTTAAAGAAAAAAAATGGAGAATTGAAAAAGTTATAGCGTTTGAAAGAAAAAGTAAGTTTTTTCCTTAGACAAATTTTTCATATTCTTCTTTATATCGACGAAAAAAGTCTTATAAATAAAAACTAAAATTAGAATTGTAGGTCCAGTCTCAGCGTAAATTATTTAACTTTAAGAAAATTTCCGTCTTTTTGCAATCAGATGACTGCGACAGGTGCTACACACACCTGACGCCAACGTCGTCGAAGTGGTTAGCACGATTCCACAATAATTAATAAATAATAAAAAGGATTGACATAAAAAAATCTACAAGTTTACAGATGCCTCCTTATATCCCAAAAAGTTTAATGCAATGGTAATAATAGTTTTTTAAAAAAATTCATAAATTTTGGGGGTTGTTACACGAGGAGCCCCACTTAAGAACCTTTACATTAAAAAGGTTAGATTTGTCGTTAGCATGACTGTACAAGTTCATACTCAAGTGTATTGAAATTCTCGAAACATGTTGAAATTTTACATTCAGTTTAATTTAAGTTTAACCTAATGTAATATCTATGTCTACTTTCATTTTTATGCAATCTAAAGTGGTTGCTAAGGACCCAAATGGCCTGATGCAACTTTAAAAAAAAATCAAACAAAAAAAAATGATAGTACGAAGAGGCAGAGAATTTAATTTGCAACTGAAATGAAAAACTGTTCGCCATGCCAGCTTCCGAAGTATCTGAACCTGAACACTTTGTTCATTGGCTACTTGGTCTACCGCGCCATTCTTCTGTTATTGACTCGGCGTACTATTTAGGTGCGTTTCCTTTGCATGCAACGACGGCATACCATGTCTGATATTGGGTTGCTACGCAGATTCTTAAGAATTTCTAATCATAGAACTGAAGTATTATATTTCACATTTAAAAGGTTTCTTATTAGGTACTAAAAATAATCTCCAGTAGTATCTGCTCACTTCCGCCAACAAATAAATAATGAGATTTTAAATTTCCGATTCGAAGAGTTTCTTATCCTCGCATTTAGTAAATTCTCTGAAAACATTTTTAGTACGCTCTTAATTAACAAGTTACTATTTTTTACAAAATTTCTACACACTTGGAAATAAATGACAGTTTGTTGAAAAAATATCTGACCAATAAAGTGGGCGTGGAATAACTTCGTAGTTCAACGATTGCAATTCTTTACAGATCCATATTACAATATGCGGTCTTGAGTTATCAGGGAACACAATTCGCGTTTTACGATTTGTTGAACTGAACTGCTTTGTAGACAGATTTTTATGTGCAGTTCGTTAAGTTCACTGCAATACGTTCCCGCCGTAATACTTTCTCCTGGTTTTAAAAAGAAATAGTGAATGACCCTCTCCTTGGACCACTAAACTGTGACCATAATTTTTCGCGAGTGAAGCTCAAGTTTCGGTATCGTGCGTTAGCACAAGTGGGAAGCGGATTCTTTCAGATGTCAACTTAAATAATGTTTTAATTTCACGCTTTAAGTAGTATTTGTGTTGCAAAAAGAGAAAGATAATGAACTTCGCGTTATTGTCAAGGTGTACAGGTTATCGAGATAAATTACATCGTTTCATAAAAGCGTGTATAATAAGAAAGAAGGAGAAAATTGACGACGGTCTCTTATTCCCAGATTGATCGTCGTCTTTTGGTACGGTGAGGACCTTTCTTTAAATTTTCAACGTTGCACGATGTGTCAAGTCATTTTCTGGGGCGTGAATGGCCTGGGAAACCTGTCTATCCTAGATTGCGACCTCTCAGAAAGTCTCCACCCTTCCCAAGACGTTTCTTACACTCGAGGGGAAAATTACAGCGCAACGAAGACAGAAAAATTGTTACCTTAGGCATGTCTTTTCATGGATGAAACTGTATCCACCATACTTGTATATAAAATAAAATTGAAATAAATTTTTAAATGAAAACGTCCGCAATGTTTTAAATATTAAATAATACGCCAACTAAATATTATATGTCATTGTAAATTAACTTCTTCTATCTAGAAAATTATACTCATTTTTTGTTATTGTAAAATATTAAGGATTTTAATTAAATGAGGATACCAAGAAATACAAGAGAAAAGAAAAACAACGAAAATTCACTAGTAAATACTTCTAGTTATTCAGAAAATTCTTTTGCTGTACTTTATAATTTCATTATAATTGCAATTTAGTTTATTTATATAACATGCACTATAAGTAACCATATTAATAGTAATATTTGAAATATTTTAATGGTATATATTTTTCAGTGGTATATTTATACTATATTGTTTAAAATATTTCCGTTTTAATATAAGCGGTCAAACAATACGAACAAGTGTTATGATTTTTAGGATTCCATATATTTTGTAAAGCTTTGGAACTTCTAATTTCCTTCTTTTATGGCAAAGTAAACAATTTCTTGGAGCGCGAACGATCCCCAAGATGCGTTGCTGCGAAATTGCGATCCCTTACGGAATTTCCATCCTAGAGAGAATCTTTCCTACCCGCGAGGAAAAAATCTCAACGAAGCGAAGGTCGGAAAAAGTTTCATCTTGGGCGTCGTTGCTCGTCGCGACACAGTTGAACCGTGCGACTGGATAAAGGAGAAAGTACCTAGTATTCGTTCACAGCGAATGAATGCGACTGAAGTATCTTCAGCATTCCTAGCGCTATCTCCAGCGCTCACCTTACCTTCTCGCTGCAAGGCCATTTTACTTGATCTCCAAACAAATTTAATTAAACCGAAGGTGAGCAGGAAAGTGCTTCTCCCATGGAAATTGAAATTAGACTCACGGTTCGCCGCTGCTACTCTTATTTTCCGTTACGTAGTCGTTACATTCCTCTGCGTGCTCTTACACCGTACCTGCTCCCGTAATTTTCTAATTCTTATTTATTTATCAACGCATTTAAAGTAATTATTCATAGCTATATGACTCTATATTTGCCAAAAGGAATGGATCAATATATTTTCCCAGTGACACTAACAACTCGTTCTTTTCTTATAGAGTTCAATTTCGTTTTTTTGTTCATATTTAACAGCATCCGCTGAGAATGTATATAAAATAATTATAAACGTGTAGTTCTGAAGCCATTTAAAATAACTTCCGCAATTTTCAAATTATCCAGAACTTTTGTTAAAATTGTTGCAAAATCTTCTTTTGTTATGCGTTTCCCTTCATTCTGTAGTCACCATTCCGTAATTACTTTACGCCATGCAGTCTTTAATAGATGAAAAATACTACATCAAGTGGTTGTAAAATATGCGTTACATTATAAATCAATCATTTGCCCGGTATTTACTTTACTCTTCCTCCAACCGACTCAGGAGTCGGACGTTAATATTTAAACGTGCCGGCTAATAAATTTAATAGTTCACGCAATTTTTTTGTATAATTATATCCTTCCTTGATAAAGGTCCAAATCTGGACTGAAACGTCGGAAAGTCTATGTTGTATAGACAGTTGAATTAATTGCAAAACGACCTTTTGAATTTTAATTTATAAAAGTGACCGAACCGTTGCGCCGAAATCATAGTATTATTATAAATCAACTACAATTATTCCGTGTCTACTACAAAAATTGCTCAGTGCCACAATTAAATCGGAGTAACCATCCACGTTCGATATTCGCTACTCGAATATTCGAGTACTCGAACAGCTCTAATACACTCATACATTTTTGTTATGAAAACTGATGACTTCAAAAATACGTATTATGTAACCTACTTTATTAGAATTTATCTGCTCTTATGTTAATGAACAATCTCAAACTTTTATATTAATTATACTTGGCTAATGAATATTTTGATAAACGAAAAATATATGGAACATTAAATAAAATTACTTTTAACTTTAATGTTTTACCGTTTTAGTCAATATATTGCTTTATCTGTCGCATTCAATGAAATAAAATAAACAATTGGTCGCTAATGGGAACATTTACCTTACCATTTGTTTCTTTTATTTTTATAGATGTTTTTCAGTTTCCCGGATATTTTATACCTATATTTCAACGAGTACTCATTCAAATTCGGACGAGTGCACAGAAAAGTTTTAATTATTCGCATCTGAATATTAAAAACACATATTCCAAGATCCAGCCATATAAAATCTATTCCAAAGTCGTATCACACTCGTATATTTATTTACTATTATTGGAAATTTCTTAAGGTTAGTAAGCATGGCGCACAATACTTAGCCAATAGGTTCTACCCGAACCAGTCCTGCGATATTAATTTATCATAAGGCAATGGCGCAACGCGCAATGGATTAATCCTAAACGAGACCTAATCCAGTCTCCATTCTCTGCTATGTGCCGCGACTAGATACAAAACCTTGTTTTGTGCGTATACAATCCGAATTACGAAGCTGAACTACATTCTGATATATATGCAGCGATATGGAACCGCAGAGCCATCTTACTACGGAAATTCCTTGATAACGACCAATTCCATCCCGTGTGTTACACGAATCAGAAAATTGAATGGGAAAAGTAATATTATTAGTTATTACAGTTTCGTAATATTAAAGCTCATGCTTGAAACTCTCGGCATTATTGAAATAGTCGAAACATTTGTACAACGTGTTACGTCCCACGGTGGGTGTATGTGATCCTACCAACTTTTCCTTCCACTAAACCGTTTAGTCAAATCGAGCACTGTCCATAATTTCTCACCGACAAAACAATTCCGTCGTGTAATAATCGAGTGCACTACATACTAACCAACAGTCGATCGATAGCTTGCGTTTCAGCAACACGTTGAACAGAAAGCCTCTCATTCGTGGACTACTCTACGTAGAAAATAAAAAAGAAAGGAAAAAGGTACTACTGTGTTTACCTTTTATACTGTCAAATGTTGTTGACGGAAAAGTTTAGTTTGTCACACTCTGAAGTATTTCAAGTATCGGTACAAATGAATTCATAGTAGTACGAGAAGATAAGGACTCTAAGTAGGGAACTAGATTATGTGTTGCGCACCAAGTTTTATGCAACTTCGTAGGTGGATAGAGGGCTGAAAATTTTTTGACACGTGTTAAAGAACCGTTGACGGTTTCCTACGTATAGAATTCCGGATAACAGTGTTCGCCGAGGTTTTCAATACATTCCGTATTGTGGTACGCTTCCCAGTTCTCATGTTTTATCTGAACCAGCACGCCAATAAAATGTGGCAGAACAGAAAACATTCTTGAAATGATAGAGCGCAGATGTACTACACTGTGTCAGCACACGAAGAATTTCTCCACGTCTCCCTGTTTCACGAACACGTGTATGGCGAAAATTGATGGAAGACGGCTTGCACCCGTTTCACCTACACTCTACAGTCTACAGCATCTGCAAAATCTCCACCTAGTACACACTCGTCGTTAATTGCTTCCATTAATACTACTCACTGATGAAGCTATTTTCACCCATCACTGAAGCAGGCAGATCTTTAAGATGTCATTGCGGGACATGTGAAGGTTTTTAAGGGGTTAGACCATCTTGGCCAGGTCAAGAAGTACCACATATTTAGAAATTTATTTCTATGTGACAAAAACACTTTTTTAGATTAATTTTTTTAAATAAAGATATAGGCATCTTTAAATAATATATAAAAAAAATTATTGACTGACATAATTGCTTTTAAAGAAATCTAAAAAATAATTCTATATATTATTCAAAAATGTGTCTATCTTTATTAAAAAATTTCAATTAAAAAAAGTGTTTTTATAACTTGGAAATAAATTCCCAAAGATGCGGTATTTCTTGACCTGGTCAAGGTGGTCTAACCCCTTCAGAAATTAATGCGGATAAAAATATATATAGACATACATATATATTTTTTAACAATGCCTTTATTTCTCTTCAAACGTTGTATACATATAATACAGTATGATTACTGGAATATGTTGAATCAGTATTCCGATATTAGGATTACACGAATATGTGATGACCGAGCTTTAAAGAATTTTGTCTACAATTTACGTCGTGACGTAACCAATTTTGAAATATAACCAACTGGGTGGATAGCACAGGGTACTTATAGGTAACTCTGTACTATACAATAGTGGTCGGTGATTGTCTAAGATCTTGCGAGAGAGTAATATCGGTTAAAATGTCCTCTTGTGGCGAGTGCGAAGGTCACCCTATAATGACTTCCTAAATAGCTTTACATGACTTCCTCGAATGTACATTACATATCTAACCCTGCGGTAATCATTATTTAGCAAGAAGAATAAGTTGCACGCAATATCTTCAGCAGAACTCTAAAACTGATTATTTTACAAAAACAGTATACCTACTGTAATATATGATTATAATTACGCGATGTGTTATATGAAAGGTGATCATGCGTGGATATACGAAGATACGAAACCTGCAGAGCGGTAGTAAAGGTATGTTACGTAAGGAGACTCCCCATTATCGTTTACTTCAATCCTCTTGGGGAGTCTGAAATTGCACGCGCCTGGATGCAGCTCCTATTGCCCACGCGATGCGACATTGCCAGGTTTCTCCAACGAAAAACCGAAATCATGCATATCCCCACCACTTTTAGCCCCAATTTTGCAAATGCAAGCTCGAAGGCTCACTTCTAGTTTAGTAGGTAGGTACACTTAGAAGGTTGCGGTTAAGATACGCTTACAAGGTTTAGTAAGATCGGGTTCCGTTCCCTTTTGAGCAATTACACGAATTATCGTACAGTACGTGAAGTGGCTGTCAGGCATTACATATTTATTATCCTCTTTGAGACACCCGCATTTCTCAGTGCATCAAAACCGAGAGGTGGACTACATCTATACGACGACACTTTTGTGTCTAGATCAAGTGTTTCTTGTGTCTAGCTAGAGTTAGTTGCAGTGTCTTCAGTCTAGCACTAGGTGTGACTCCCGCGACAATAGGTCGAATTCAGTGTCACGGACTGCTCTAGCCAGTTTCCAATCTTACGGAATTTTTTACGAGTGTCGTATACACTTGATCTAGACACAAAATTGTTGTCGCGTAGACATACCTTTAAATACCGCGACAATTACACTTTATCAATAATTGTAGATACCGAACTAATAGATTATACCTACCTTGTTATTTCTTACTTAGAGTTCTTTATTAGAATCCTATCAGTAATTGAATTTACGAGGCTAAACTAACATTCCTAGTGCCTCCCGGTGATAGCCAGGCACCGGTTCATCCACAACTAAGAAACTCTAAACAACAACTGCAGATCCTCGGCTCCGCAGCCGCCAATCTCATGGCTCACAGCCTCGGCTCGTAATAGATTATTGATTCATATAATATGATAAGACAGAACAAATGTATGCCAACTTCCCAGAATAGTTTTATCGTCAGTTTTATGTAAACATTCGGCATATAACTTCGGCTGGATGAAAATGAAAGGGATTTGAGATTTGTTATTTTTTCTTGCATCATATTTCCGAAGTATGGCACATATTTCTATTAGCAATATTACATTTGTTTGCAGATAGCGTAAAATATAAAATTATTTAGAAAGCATGAACAATATAAACTTCGTATCGTAATTCTGTGATAATTGTATTTTATTAATAAATACAACAGTTTATAGTATAATGATATATACATGGTGGTCAACAAATTAATATTTTCTATAAAATAGGCGTCATGTAATACGTAGGTGCTCAGTTTTATTGTGCCGATAAGAGAACGAAGCTCTTCCTTTTTCACATTTCGAATTCTTTAGAGTACTGAAGGAAGTCAGGATCGTTTCCTGTAACGTTGCTGTCACTGCGAAGAAGAATGATTTTACGATTGGTCCAACGCAATCGCTCCTTTTCCTTTTTCCTCCTTTATACGAACAAAGTGCCGAGTTCGACAGTTTCCGGCCACCCGGTTTTCTAATCTGGAAGAAATCCGGAGTGAGTTGACCCCTTTGTCGGTTATAGGAGAAAGGAAACTAAAAAGAAAAAGACTCAGGCAAATAAAGTGAAGATGTACAAGATGGTATAAGTTCCTGTAAAACTAACACATGTCAGCTGGCAGAGAACATCCTGTACAATTTATAATTTTAATTAAAAGTTTAGAATTATGCGAAACAGTAAGTAATTTAAACATTTAACGTCCAAGTGTGGAGCATACAAATTCTTCCGGCACATACACATGTATATAATTTTCCTTTGCATCATTTTCGTTAAGGCGTAAAAAACACCGAAGAACTTCTAATTCAAGTAGTCTAATGACAGTCAAGTAGTGAGGAACGGCAAATCACAATAGATTCCGAAAACGGCAACTGGCAAATGATTAATTTAACGTAGATATATTTAGTAAATTCACTTATCTGTTCAAAGCAGACGAAACAAACTCTCGTTTGAAATGTCAAATAACATTAAGTTAACCGCCAGGAAGGTGTTGTCGATGTCAAATACATTTCCCCTCGAGAGATGAACGTCAAGTTACGCCGGCTGCGAGCAACGAGTTTGTATTGGTCGAATTCAACGCAGAATCCGAACTGGTTCTTAATTGCAACTCGGAGAGAACTCGCATTCGAAACTTACCCTCTACACGGCGACATAGCTTTATACGAATCGGCCACGCTACAGTAATATTATTATTGAAACGCGAATGAACGTAAACCACATGGGTAGTACATATGTATGGCGTATAACGCTAAACAACGTTAAGGTTTAAATAATTTAATGGCGTTTCACTTGGATAAAAATTAAATAATTCAATGGAGTTTCGTTCATTTTTTAAGAGAACTTTGAAAGCGATGCAACCAACGAAATTTATGTTTTCAAAGTTGCAAAAAATCTGTTTAAATATATTATTATATAAATTCATTATGTAGAGTTAAAGTGCTGGTAATTGTCTTTAGGTAATTTCGAAACTCACAGAACTGTTATATTAATTTATTCTTACTGTAGGAGCGATTCTCGTATATCAAGTATACCCAGATGGCGAAATCAAATTTGTCGAGCGAGCTGCTTCGTGAGCTGAGGAGCTGCACACGGATTAACCTTGTTCTACCTTTCAACGAGATTCACGACTCAGCCTTGCTATCTTACGTCTAGTAGAATTTCAAGTATTGGCGAAGCTCGTGATCATTTCCCGGCGAGTGGTTTACAGTGGTTTGATTTCAGTCAGAGCAGCCAGCCTCGAAGTCCTCTATACGTTAGCTTATTCCCCTTTAAAATACGTGCCCGTATAAACTAAAACTGTGCATCATTCCACCTTCTAATTATCTTTCTATTTATGTATGTTTCATATTTATACAGTCCAAATACAGAGGGTGATGCATAGTGATTCGTTACGAAATGCGTCGAGTTTTATTAATTATCGCGTAGCAAAAGCATTTGGAAATTCGGAGATGGTGCCTCTTTAAAATTACAGGTTGTAATGAAATCATACTAAAGGAAACATTAAAAGAATATGAAAGAATATATCAATGGCTTACTGGACAAATATTGTACGCCCACTCTTGGCGTTTTGGACAAAAACAGTTTCGAAATGTAATGGTACCTTACAATTATAAGAAATACACAATTCTAGTATTTCACAATAAGTGGACATACAATATTTGTGCAACACCTAACACATGGACACTTAATGGATAAATTATTTATATGTGTCGCTAATAACCTGTAGCAGTGGATGCGACAGTAATAAGTAGACTGCGGATGTTTATGCACATAAAATAAGCAAAAAGCATATGCAAATATAAACGTAAAATATGCCAATATCGCATATCTGTCGCATGCTACATTATCTGAACTAATACGCGAGATTATTTATTATTTATGTTTTAATTATTTATGTTTTAATTTACGCTGAAGCGCTATAATTTGCGTAGCAATAAATTAGGTACTAGTACCTTTTCCATGTTTGTAATACGTAATTGTTTGCCGTTTATCAGTTAAGATTAACTTATATGGTGAAAACGAATGTTCTACATCATAGAATGTAACGGGTGTATTTTTATATTTGCTCCAACAACGTAGTGATATATTTGTTGATACATATGTGCATATGCTTTTTAACAAAGTATGTCTTTTAACAAAGCATATGCAATACACAAAATATTGTATGCATATAAATATATGCATTCGCATAAACATCCGCAATCTAATAATAAGTAAAAAAAAATGAAGAATAATATTTGTGCAGTAAGGTTTACTGAGTAAGCCATCGAAATAATAATGTATAGATTCAGAACATTATGAATTCTTATTTTATAAATTACGTGTATAGGATATATTTAGAAAATGATACCAGCTATAGGTATTGTATATTTGCTTGATATAGCTATTCGCCTTTACTCCAAGTGAACGGAACGCAAATAAATCCAAATACTTGCTACGTGGTTTGATTATGGTTTTTGCACGGTTTGTCTTTTCCTATGCGTTAATACTGTTATGCGCAAGCTAATGAAAAGAATTAGCCTAATAGGTGCATATTGAACGCAAGCTAAACCATGCAGCATTTTACTTCACTACTGTCTTCTATTGAAGCAGAAAGTTGTAGTCCCTCTAACTTTTAAAATCCTTTGTATTAAAATTGTTAATATTTTGGTTTACATTTTCGAATCATTCTGTTCAAAGCGGCGATTGGTCTGTTATCAAGAAATCACCATATTGAGACTTATAAATTCGAGACTAAGAATCTTATATCTTTCTGTAATTAAAATTAAAATTCGACGTTTAGAGCTGCGAAATAAAATAAAATAAAATTATAGCATTTCCGTTCATGTGCATTTGTCGAAAACTGGTAACAAGAGATATAAAATAAAAACCCAATTCCTATAAACACGGAACAGGAATTTGCACCGCATTGGCAGAAAACAATTTCTGTCCCATATATGATTACATATTTATTGATTTTCAGATATAAATAAACAAGTAGACATTCGCAGTGTGTGTGTGCGACGTTTTTCATCACATAATGGAACATTTTTCTCATTCACAGTGGTGCGTTAGTGAATGTAGATCCATTTAAGAATATGTTATAACATTTTAAATGCTCCAAATTTGTTCTGCACTACTTGCTACTACTTTTAATGCTGAAATGTGATAATCTAATTAGGAACAATTCCTAAAAAGGAGAATCTGACTGTCATGCGAGATATGTACTATACATAAAAATAGAGGCAAAACTCTGTTTCTAAAGAGTGTGTATATTGCTACAAAATACATCACTGACAAAGCTAGATACGATCCATTTTGACTCACGGAATACTGTAACCATCAACAGAGAACAATCGGGAATGCAAGCCCCGATCGATAGTGCCGTAACTTTTGTATTGCTTCCTTTTCTCCGGGATGTGTCATTTAACTTTACCCTCCTAACTGTAGTTGTTGTTGTTGAGCGTTACAAGAAACATTCATCTGTTCTAAAGAAGGGAAATCTTTTAGTATTGCGGTATGTTTTAAAATTACAATTCAACAATTTTTTATAACACAATTTTCCTTGGGTATTATCATAAAATAATATGTAGATACTTATCGTTAGCCGAACGCATACCAAATGTTTTCTGTTTGGGTAGAATGGCATTTAGGTCATTCCACTCCAAATCGATCACAACTGCGGTCGATGTCTAGGATCTTGATTGCACGGAAATATTATTGTCCATATGGAAATTGGGGGGAGGGGGTTAGTCATCATTAGACTGTGGAAGCTTATGCAAGAATGATATTTATCACGATAATTGCGACCATCCTATTGTAAGAAAATCGAATACATTATATCATGACCGCTATTATACTCGAGCTACATAAATTCTATATATGCTTAAAATAAATAAACATTACATTTTCTAAAATAAAAAATATATCTTGAAACCCCTCTAATGACGAAACGTATTTCTATCAAAGTTTCACTTGTTTCGTCCTTTTCTATAAAAATATATATTTGCATAAACATCCGCAGTCTAGTCATCATCTTGCTGATTTCGAATTTGTTTAGAACAAGCAGAACTATAAAGCTTGCAATCTTTGTTTATTACGGCGAAAGTAGAATCTATAAATGAATTTGTATCGCCGAATCTATCCCTCATACAAAAATCCAGACACTACTGCACCTATTGCAGGACACCTTGCGTTACGAAAAGTAGACAACTGAACTATTTCTCCAGGGACAGTTTCACCCACAAGGACAAAAGGAATAAACGAAGTATAATTGTGGGTTACTTGTATTAAGCTTGTATTAAGCTCTTCTATAAGATATAATACATCAAATTCTTCTATAAATTTTCAAATAATTAAAATTCGTTTAGTACTTTTTTACATATGTTCCTTATGATGTTTAACACTAATGTTGAAAAAAAATCTGTTGATTCATAGCTCATAGTTTACTTGATTCATTACGTACCTATTGCATTTGTTTTTCAGAAAGGGAAGCAGGTACATAATTACTTGTGTTTTAACAGAAATGTACGCTGTTAACGGAATAATATTATGGACTTGACTAACTTGACTCCACGAAATAAATGAGCGTGATGTGCTGTGTAACATTGTAGGTGTGCGCAGTCCGTAATGATTCCAATTAAATGACAATTTGGCGGTAAGTAATTAAAATCAATGATCCGTGGTTGGAATGCCCGATGACTCGTGACTATTTCGCCGCAAGTGTCGTGTCCCGTTATTCCAGATGCATGGGATGCACGTATCAATTAGCGGAATAATCTCGTAGTTTAGATCGATTAGGGCTACCTGCCGGCGAATCTGACCCTCCTGTCGTGCTTTCTGGTGATAAACTTGAACGGAATGGGAGTCTCCGAGGGATAGGATATCAGACTCGATTCTCCTTCTCTGTCCTCCTTGTTCCATTTATGAAAGTTACAAGCATTGCCGTTTATTCTCAGAGAGGAACGCCTCCGCATGATAAGGGAAGCTGGGAAAATGAAATTAAGAAGTCATTGCGCAAGTTCAGTCGGAGAAAATTATACGCGAAATTAATTGATAAATGAATGCTTGGTCTTTAATCGCACGCTAAGTAAATTCTCTAAATTCCCTGTAGTACATATTACTGTTTATTATTCCATTTTTTTTTAAACTGTGCAGGTTTGTAGATGACCTCAATAGAATTATCAAGCAATTTTACGCTTATGCCCATTTTCGGTACTTCGGGGTGAAAACACCCCTAAAGGTCAACGAGTGTTTTCTTGTTTTGAACTATATCTTAAACACTATAGTAGATATAAAAAAGGTTATAAAGAAAATTTAACGGGTTTTTATGTTGTATAAAACTGGGTACTCGAATTGTTTAAAAGTTTTGGTGGGGAACATTTTGCTTTTTAAATTACAAATTTTAAGCATGTGGTTTTCGACTTAAGTTCTCATCTTCTTTGGATAATAAAAAAAAAACAAGTATTAGATCAGAGTCTTAAGAATATTCGTGCAAAATTTTATTCAAATCGGTCCAGTAATCTATGAAATATTTTTGCTACCGCAAATATTAAGAGTAGAGCTCTTACTATTTGATCCGTCGGGTACCCGTCTACCCGAAACAACTTCAAGCCAGTGAATGTGGTATTGTTCGATCATTTTTGGCTAACATGAAACAATACCACAGACAATACAACATTCAATTGCTTGAAGTTGTTCCAGGTAGACGGGTACCCGATGGGTCAATATGTAAGAGCTTTACTTAAGAGGCCTTGGGAGCAGGGGCTGTTGTAACATCATTCCTTAAAATATTAAATTTCTTTTTGAAGAGAATACATCTTAATTTATACACAAAAGCTGTATGTCTTAATTTTTAAATATAACGTTCATTTATTTGAAAAAACAATCATACAAATAGTCCTATTTCCCGACATGTCAAAGATATGTAACTCATTAATGAAATCTTCCCAATAATGTAAGAATAGAATTCGCTGCCCGCTCTCAGGTTAGTAATCACTTTACACAGAATGACACTGTTCTTTGATGGTCTTAGTAATGTGCCGTGCGCCCTCGAGACAAAGTACCATTCTTCTTTTCTCTCTAAGCAAAGTGTGCTGAAGATGCATTTGATAGGAAAAAGCGGCACCATTATAAATCACGATCGAAGTATTCTATTTTTCGTTAGAAGCTTCCATCAGCCGAGAGTGAGAAAGAGAGATAGAGATCAAGAGAGGGGATGGGGCAATTAGACTCCAAGTTAGTTGGTCGGACTAGAGCAATTAGACTCTAAACTTAGTCAGTATAGTTCGTCGGAGCAATCAGGTTCCCAGTCATTACTTACTTTCACGAAGCACTTACACTTCAAGCAGTCTAAAGGGCAATCAGACTCTTATCTTCCTAAGCTTTATAACCACAATTATGATATCACTTCACAATTTCCAGTAAAACCATTTAACCTTTGTTTCACGTCTTCACACTTACACCATAATTATACGATAACATTTACTTTTTCGCTATTTCCTTATCTACTTTCAGAAATTTAGTTCTGCGCATACTGGATGACTAAGTTGCAATATTGATACTTGTTGTTTCCTCTCATTCTATTGTTTTCTTTGCTATTTGTGTACTTTAATCTTAATCGTCATGTTATCTTATTTGTCCATTCCTTACTCATGTCGTTTTATCTCATTTTAATATTCCAAAGGGTTGTTACCAGTAATAAATAAATAAATTAATTAATTAATTTGTAGCCTGCACCTCAAGGTCATGTCACTCTTGTTTTCCGTTTTGTTTTGTTACGTAAAACAAGCGTATAATATATAAGATGAATTCACTGATACTCGACAAGTAAAATATATTCATTAAACAAATAAATTGAAGCACAATATTATACACAACAAATGATTGAAAGCAAACACCCACTAGTGTAAAGTCACGTCTAAGCATTTGCAACAGCGCGCATGAACACTTGGATGGTTAAAAAACCTTGTCCTCCAGTCCTCGCCACTGCAGCCCTATTTTATTTTTTTACGCGCTACACATATACTCATATTGTAGTTCATCACATTCTCTCCCACATTCCCTCATATATTTTTACACGTCCATACTTGTATGAAAATAAGCAGAAGAAAATGTAGAATAATATTAAAGTATATTAATATTATTTCAAATTGTTTTCATTATCCAGTATCTGTCAATCAATCCATCATTATTCATTTGTGTTTTATTTAAACGATTAATTGGCGAGGTACTTTCTAAAACCTCCTTTAAGTTAATTCTTTCTTGCTGTATATTTGTATTGGCGTAAATAAAAGTCTTCAATCTTCGGTTTCTCGTACTCGTAAGTTCGAGAAGAAAGAACAGAACATGGAGCCGGGCGCAGGTCGTCGTTTCTTAGAAATATTCTCGGCACGTTAGTATTGCCAGGGTATATGCATTAATTTTACACCCACGGGTCTACGTGAGTCCGCCTCGACGTCGAGTCTTACTACTTGTACGAATGGAGCGTCTACCACCTGACGGTCAACGATAATAACAGTGAATGAATGTTGAACCCGGACCTTGCTCGATATATCACTGGTAACAACACGCCATTATCGTTTTGAAAGCACCTATTAAATGTGGCGTTGAATGGTCTTGAGACGTAATTTAAAAGAGTCAAGCATGACATTAAGGCGAAACGCGATACTGTATACATTTGTCGACATACTGACTGTGAAGAAATGTCTGCGCGAAACTTGAGAATCAAACCAGACAGCAAATATATTATATATTATATTAAATCCAGCAGGTTAATTACATTTTCATTCAAGAACAGAGATATAATGGTAATTAAAATAATGAGAAATTATTTGAAATGAGTTAAAAAGTTAAAACTCTGAATAGCTCTTGAACTGTGTATAAATCAAAGCAACTCGTGATGTGAGCAGTATCAAACTTATAAAATATTTTATTATCTAATTATTACGATTTATTGATATTTGCCTATAAGCCTGTCCAGAGAATTTTAAATTGATGCATTAGAGAATCTCTTTCTATTTAGTAAGTAGGCAGAGCGCATAATTTAATAATAACAGTGTAGTTACCGGTAATTTTATTGCAACACTCGGCATGCAAATATAATATAACTACATATACGTAATAAAAACATGTTTAACTGGTTATTGAACACATTCCGTGTGTTCTACATATGTACAATCTAGAGTAAACTGCACAATGATTGGCACCCTAAGCCTAAATCCCAATTTGAATGTCTATATTTTTTTGTGAAGTTTTTATATGGTCTTAATTTTCAGTTAGTATCACAGATTATGAAATTCCCTTTAAAATAAATCATCTTGAGTACCTACTAATTGTAAGTCTTTTATTTTAAAAACATTCAATCAAAAACAAAAGTAGGCCTAAAAGTACAATCATTGGCACCCTAAAATTTCAGGTTATATAGAAAAACATATGTAGTAAAAAAGAACCTATTTATTCACTATTAAATACCTACAACACTTAATAAATCTGTATTTCGAATCCATTACTTAGTTATAAAGCGATAAAATATAGTTACCTGCTGTTTATCAAAATTTTAGGAAAACGCCTAAAACTCAGCCCTTTGTCCCACTTTGTAGTGTTGCCAGATGTAAAATGTGCAGTTCAACTACTGGGCTTTGCAGTGTTGTAGTGAAAGAAAAATAAGAAATTGTAAAAAAGGTCTTTCCAAGCTTGTACTTTTTAATATTTGACTTTTTAATCAGGAGTGCCAATTATTAGTGAAATGTCAGCATTATTACAGTTTACCCTGTGTAAAAAAGAATTTTAAATACCAAAAATAACTTTTTTCTGGCATTTTATTTTCAAATTTTTCTCTTTTTTATTGCCTGGGTAATTGATATTAAATTTCTCGTTCGTTTCAGTCGCTTTGACCGTTTCGAGTAATTAACTTACACATTCCTGATACATATTTCTAATATGCAGTCATGTGCGTAAGCAACATTGTATTGCGCAATCATTCTTATGGAAGCGTGGAACTTAAATTACAACAAAAAGATAATTAATATTACTATAATTGAACATGACATTTAAAGCCATACTTGTTATAACCAATACGATCAGAAATACTGGCATTCATTAAAGGGATATAAACGGATAACATATAGGTTTTCTGAAAGGTGCAGTTTAATGTTACGAACACAATGCATGTAGTAAAAGTACCTACAGCACATGTTATGTATCAACCAGTAAAATCAATATTATTTTCACCAGCGGGCAATTTCCTGAACAATTTTTATTGTGAATGGAAATATGAAATGTGAATGTTACAATACCTTTTCATGCAGGAAAAAAAATTGTAAATCTTTTATAAAGTTTTATAGAGGAACACATCCATAAAAAATATACTTTTATTCGTTCAATCGATATTCAAACATTGTTCATCGAATATTCGTAAAATCCATTTTTTACCATTATTTATCTGTCTAATATCTAGCATATCAGACCACATTATACTTTTAATGGGTCATCATCTCATATCAATTAGTTTGATAATATCATCTAGTAAAGTCGAACCAGATTGTAAAAAGTGTAATATTATCGTTTAAATTAATTCGGGTGTATTATAGTTATCTGACATTAAGGTTTTATACATTTTAATTATTAGTTTTCTTTTATTTTTTTTTATCATAGCTGTACTTTTACAGCTGTGATACATTTTGTAAGCTACAGTGTGTGTTTGTGTGTGTGTGTGGTAACTTACAAAATGTATTATGATTAATTGAACAAAATAGTTTGTACGCCTTGTAAAAGTTAAGTCTGAAATCTGAAATTAGTTTTTAGCCCTTCATATTTCTGGATGGTTGGATCGTATTGTCTTCTTATTCACATGTTATACAGCGATTAAACCTTGGCTAATGGTAATGTCACTGACCAAACTGCCCAATGTGGCACGGACAAATGTGGTCCAATTAGCCATTATGGCATGTAATTATTTCTAAGAACCGCGAAATCGTACCGTTGTGTTCTTGGTCGCAAAATAGCAATATGTTCCTTCCCCACTATTGTGTCTGTCGGTTCCTAAACTAATGTGAGTTTCCATATGTCTCCGCGACAAGATTTCAGATATTTCACGAATATAATCTAATTGTTTGGTAAATTTTTGTATTCACTTTTCCGGTGATATTTATACTCATTAATAAATAGTTTTACATTCGTAAATATATCATGTATATATTATTTCGTAACAAGATTTTTGTGATGTATGAATTATTATCGATTAATAGTTAATGCAACACCATTAATAAATATATAAATTAACATTAAAAAATTCAATACACAGAACGCGTTCGCGTGTAAATTGAGTAGATTCGTTAATCCCATCTTTTACTCAGCGATCCTTATAATATTAGTAGCATACATACCATATACCCACCGATACAACTTTACCGCTCGATTTGTATCAAACTTTAATTAAGAGTCATAACTAATATTTCCCGCGACTTCCTGATGCCGCATCAGGTTCGTTCGCACCTGGCATCCAAACAAGGAATCGTCAACCCAGTGGCTCCCCGATTTCGCATTGGGTTCGTCCACGAAACCTCACCCTCCTAATGCTACCTGCTTTCGCATCAGGTTCGTCCGTATCCAACAGCTCCCTGATTTCCCATCAGATTCGTCTGTAAATCTACCACACTCTGAACAGCTTCCTGGTCTCGCATCAGGTTCCTCTGTGAATAATCCAACCTCCTAGCAACTCCTCGACTATGGGTCGAGTTCGTCTGCGAATTTCATCCTAGTGACTCCTCGATTATGCATCGGGTTCGTTCACGACGTTTCACCCTCCTACGGCTCCCTGATTATTAAAGTCAGGTTCGTCGGCGTTTGAGTCCATTCCTAGAGGCTCCCTGATTTCGCAGCAGGGTTGTCCTCACTTACAATAATATTAGCGGCTCCCTGATTTCACATCAGCTTCGTTGGTGCCCCTAACTAATAAATTGATAAACCAGATTCCTTGAGAAATAACACCTGTATTCATAAGGTACTTGAAAAATTCAATTCTATTTGTTCATCGTATTGTTCTTCGCATTCATGAGGATTTTTCTATAATGTGTATGACGTGGCGGGAAGAGAAACAGAGTCAATTTATCTCTCATAAAAAAGAACTCCTCATATACGTTAATTTGGACTTCCAGTGCAATCAAAGCTTCGACGTATTTGTTAAAGGCGATAAATTAATTAATAATGCAAAATGCATGAAAAATATACATTTAAAATATAAGATGTTGTTTTAATGTATAGTTTTATTTTGTATCACTTTCCTTTGAAAAGTACTATATTTTTTCACAGTGTACTATATTTTTTTACCACATTTGGCCGTAAAGTAACTACTACCTATATATTCTCGAAAAATAGTTGACAACCCTAAGTGTGCCTACTATTTGACATTGTGCAGTATGTAGCACCTACAATCTTTTTTCGCTTGTATCTGTTGTCCAGTCCGAAATCGTTTTACTATGTATGTAAGTAGCTCCTTGTTTCACGTGTCGTTCGTCTCTTCGCATACAAATCTCTTTCTCTTTTCAGGCATGAAACAGCCGCAAAATTGCAATGCGGTCGTTCGGTTGAAAGAGTAACGTTCGATCGCTGCACGATGAATAATTCCCCCAGAGTGTGGTATCCTCTTTTCCCATGCGATGTCGGTATACGTGTTAGGTAATGCAGTGTTCTGGCGATGGAGACACGCTTTGTACGTCGTACTCAACATGAAGGGTCCCACGTGGAATTTTACATCAAGAAGCTAGATTCCAAGGAGAAAGATTTTTCCAATTGGTTTAGTAGTAAAAAATAACCCTGTTTCACAATATCTACAATTAAATTGAACGCTATCAGTAAGAAATACTATTAAGTGATACAGAAAATTAATCTACAATACTTTACATTCACTATTACGAGGATTGATACGAGGAAGTCCTTGCACTTTAATTAATATTCTATATATGAAATATATCAAAATATGTTATTCTACATTTCGAATTATTTTTTCGTATAAAGTAACCATTTCTGACAATGTGTTCATCTACTAATTATTGAACACCATGTATGTAGGAGGAGGCAATCACGGTGTCTATGTCAAATAACTTTGTGACTGTACAATGCATATAATGTTTCTGTAAGAGGATATATGCAGGTATGTTGCTGTAATTGTTCCTCTGTTATCCTATTTTTCATCAATGCTTCAAGGTCACTGTCAATTTTTCAAGTGGAATATCCAACTTTTTCTATTAAAATTTTGAGTAATAACAAACTCCACAGAAGTGTTGTTACACTTTAGCTTAAAACCTAAGTAGTAACGACGTACAGCCCCTGGCAATAAGTTTGGAACCAAACGCAAAAATACGAAACTAACGAGAAATACCAATATTTGCTTTATTTATAAATAATGGTAATGCTAAATTGGTCTATTTTAAAATAAAAACACCAGAAATAATTAAAATTTTCGTTTAATATTTCGTAATAAAAAATAAAGACGGAACGAAATGTTGCTTCAAAATAAGTATTGAACGAATGTAAGTTCTGGAAAAAAGTATGGAACATTATGAATTTGCAAAGTAATTAACAATAATTTATTTAATACTTATGTTATATATAATGTTTATGTACTAACCAAAATGTTTCCAACTTTAATTAATTATTATACGCGAATTGGGAGCTCAAACTAGTGTATTGTAACATCAATACAACGATATAATCTGTTAATTAATGAAGAAGGAACACTTAAACCTTGGTAAGACTATTTCACAGTTCCCTACAGATAAAAATCTGCAACAGTAAGATGTGGTAAGCTAGAATCCTAAATAACCGGACCTCTTAGCCAATTCACATTTTGAGATAGTTTTGGCTTAACTAATTTCTTACATTTCGTGCATTATACATATGCTGAATAGCTAATTATATCGATTCATTTGCATTTTTATTGTTTTTTAATTTACGATCGTATTAAATCGTGTAAAATATGTAGTATATACGACTTGGATCAACAAATAACAAACATTCTTGACATTTCGATATTGTTTTACCTTTTTATTGAAACAATTTATGGATGTGGGTCCATATAACATTTTTATCTTATTGTTAATCATGGAACATGTTACCAAATGTTATACGGAAACCTCTCTCACACTCATTTTACTGACAGTCACTTTTATACATAATAAAAACTACAGGAGCCCGTGTAGATATAGAAAACTTTGGGCCATTTTTATTTTTTTTGGAACTTATTGCAAATCATAAAAACTGACGTACACCATCGTATTGCTTATAAAATATGAAAGCTTTCCTCTTCCAGTTTTTTATTACCTCTATCGCTTACAGGAGAAGCGATGGCCATTATAAAGCCGCGTATTCACCTGCGCATTCGCCCCGAATGCGCATTCGGCGCGCATCAATTTTTTGCTCGTGCGGCGCGCATTCGGCGCGCGTTCGGTGCGCAAACGACGAGTGCGGATACAATGTATGGACCGAGATCGAGGCGATTGCGAAGCGAGCGTTCGCCGGGCCATTCGCGCCGATCCGTTTGCTGGCGGTCCATCAAAGCGTGCATTCGCGTCCGAACGACATCATGATGGAGTGGCCGCCGCAAATTTGTCTCAAGCTCCTTGAGGTATTCGAGAAACACGAATCCTTATGGAATTCCAGACACTCGTGTTATTTCGATACTGTAAAAAAGGACGACGCGTGATGTACAATTGCCCAAAAGATCGGAACGGAGGCGGAAGATTGCAAAAGGAAAGTGGAGAATCTAAAAAGCTCGTACAGACGGGAAAAGCGGAAAATTAAGAAAAGCACCACAACTGTGGTATGATATTAAAGTAATTGCCAATCTTTCTTCCGGCATAATCGCTTTTTTGTAGGCAGTATCTTGTCTTGCAATTTTATCGCGAATATAATTTAATATTATAAAATAATCTTCCGATAACATCCTCGTGAAGTTTTGAAATTGGTTGCTTCCCACTTCAGCATTTAAATCGCGTAGAAATGTTTCGTTGCACCTGCTGGTATATATTTTTCTCGTCCACCAACGTTTCTTCTTTTTATCCTTTTCTTTTTAGCAATGTATAGAATACAGACTTTTCTCCTCGTTCTTCGGATCGGTGTTTATAGGGACTGTTGTGAATGCGCGGCGATTGCGCGGCGATTGCGCGCCGAATGCGCAGGTGAATACGCGGCTTAAGGCGAATGCCCTGTTGGTATATAAATATTAGATTGATGCATTTGAAATTTACGATTTTATATAGCTTAAAGCTTTCCACACATTTAATTTATTAAAAGTAATACTAAATGGCACTTAGTTCAAGTAAATATAAATAGATAGACCGTTAATTCTTTTAAAATAAAATGGCAGAAAATGAAACGAAGGAATCGTTAGGTAGAAATCCAATTCGTGTGCTATTCTTGTTCGAGTTTCAACTCGCTCATAATAGAGTTGATGCTTTTCGTAATATTAACTCTGCGTTTGGGGAAGCCTTAGTTTGGGAACGAACGATTCGACGTTTGTCCGAAAAATTTCGTAGTGGGATATAAACCTCAAAAGTAAACTTCGTGGTTGTTCTAAACAAGTGATCGACAATGATGAACTGAGAAGCTTAGTTGAATCTGATACTTACTCGTCAAAGTGTACGAAATATTCCACACAAATTAGGAGTACATTACAGCACTGTTTTTCGCCACTTAAAATTATTGGAAAAGTTAAAAAGTTAGATACCGCCTACCCCAAACATTTTGTTACATAATATAAAAATTAACATTTTTACATTTGCTTTAAGGGGTTATACCTAGTCAGGCGGCCGAAAAGGGGCGAATGTTTGTAATTTTTTTTTTTAAAAAGCGGAAACCTATTTTTACAGAACATTTTGCACTTAAAAGGGCAACATTTAAAGAACATTTGGTAATTTTTCCGTAGAAAAGTATTTACGTTTATAATAAAGTAGTAACCGACATCCAAAAAGCGTTTTAAAAAATTTGGTTTTGCGGTAAGCACTGACATTCGGAACCAGATTATCTAAAATTAAAAAATAAAAAAGATTTCGTTAGTATATTAATGTATCCTCTGATTAACAGGGGGAATTTTCGAAATAGTAATTTAAAACAAAATGGCGGGTATTTAAAGTTGAAATCCTGATTTTTATCGCCTGATATTTGCACAAAAAATATTCACAAACATTTGCCCCTTTTCGGCCGCCTGACTAGGTATAACCCCATAAGTATAGTATTATAACATTTCATCTTTTGTGATTGTACTAGAAGTGTCAAAATGCAATCAACAATATGAAACAATATGAATATTTAAACATTTAGATAATTTTTTAACGGGACGAGAAGTTTAATAACGAAAAGGAGTAAAAAAATGCTTTTAAAGAATCCAGCCTATCTAAAGGCACAGACTTTTTTAAAAAAGGAATAAATGCACTTATTTCTCGATAGATAAAATGTGTGAATTGTGATGGATCATATTGCGATTAATAAACTGTTAATAAAAATATAGCCACTGAATGTTTCGTACATATATATAGAATTTGGACATTTCATTTCCACCAGCCTAATACATTAATAAGCATAGTAGGTATAAGAATGTAAAATACCTAGGTTTAAAAAGAGAGATTTCATTTTTATGATTCATAAACGAATACTATGTTTCCAGATTAAAAGTTTGTAAATGGAGGTAATGAAGCTCAGAGTTATAGATGATATCGGTCCCAGCATATAAAGTATTGTAAAAGTGGAATGTAGGAGAATATAACCGTCAAGGACTTATTTATTCTGCAAGTTTGAAAATCACATCAACATGTAGCGATCTCGACACCGCAGGTGCGATTCTCTTGATTTACGATTTTAGTGAAACGACTGGGTTAGGTAGCCACCTATAAACTTGCTGCTTTTATTTCCCTCCTTCGTGTCAACACGCCCACGCGGTAACGTAGATATGCAGGTCCTGATAAGTCGTTATGCAGCCACACGTTCCTATAGAGTTATTATCTTTATCGCGTCATTGATCATAGTCTTAGCTTGAACGATAATACATCACGAATAAGGGCAAACGATATCAAATCATTACCTCGACAAGGTTTATACTGTTTGAAAAAGTTTCTACTCGCGAATACCCTTCGAGAGGAATTCGTCGTGTGCTAATTAAGGAAGCACGATTGAAAGAGGAAAGACCACAGAATACGAATACAACTTTTACAAATTTCTAAAAACATCTCTCTAAGATCAAAATTTTAAATAGAAATATGTTTATTATTTTTAAAATTGGCAGAAATTGCCAACTTTGAGGGCCTATATTTGTGGACTATAACCTAACCTCTATATAATTGTAAGTGTTAGAGCATAACATTTGAATACAACACATAGAGAAGAAACTTAAAACTGAAATCTTAAAACATAAAACTTAAAATTTAAAAATTAAAACTTAAAACTCAAAACTCAAAACTATCTTGAAACTTACAACTTGAAACTTGAAACTAACATTAATGTTTGGGATTGGCCCAAACGGCCACAGGCCAAGGCGGCGTGGATGCGCTCCCGAAACCGGGCGCACTTTAAAGCGGCTAACGCGACCAGATCGCGGTACACACGATCGCGGTGATGAGATCGGTCGGGCCATCTGTTGTCGTAAAAAATATATTCGGTTTAAAATTTCTTTCATCCGCGGATCATGGTTTACGTCTAATTTCCAGTGACACCGTGGGCGGCTGTCCTGCTTATAAGTGTTATCTTTGACAAGTGCAAATCACGATCAAACTTCATTCATATTTTTCGATTTATAAAATTGTTATAAGAAAGGTGTCAATGTCTGAGGTAAGGAAATGGGAAAACTTGGGTAAACTTCACTCACTTTTATAATGTTTATAAACTCTTTTTATTTTTTCACTTTTTAGTGTTTTTAGTACACTGAGTCTAAGAAATCATTTGTACGATTTACGTTAATGCACATAATAATTAAACGTGGTAATTATGATAATTAACTTAATAATTGAACATGGTAATGAGCTCCGCGGGTGGTCCGATCCCTTTATATAGGGCAGTCGGTCACTCCTTCTCTATGATTTGTCACATGACAATGTGATAGATTCCAGGTAGAGGCTGTGGGATGGGGTCTCCCACCTATGATTTGTCACGTGACTCTACCTGGAATCTTCCAGGAAGAATCTTCCCATCGCTCTATTCTGGGATTTCTG
Organism: Andrena dorsata; assembly: GCA_929108735.1. Taxonomy (NCBI): domain Eukaryota; kingdom Metazoa; phylum Arthropoda; class Insecta; order Hymenoptera; family Andrenidae; genus Andrena; species Andrena dorsata. The sequence continues at coordinate 56,760,225 of OV815489.1, forward strand.
TTTACGGCTTAGGCACGTTCCATTTTAACTGATTCCCAGCAGCGACGATAGCAAGATTCTTACATTAATTCGCTTTTGATTTATGTATTATGTGTTTACAATATCTTCTGTACGAACGGTTTCGTACAGCTTATTTACTAAGGGTTGAAGTTAAACATTATTTTGGGTATTGGTTTATCGGGAAATAACGGGAGGGCAATCTTCTGGGAGGACCAGGGGCACAGCTCCGCGAAGGTGGTGTCGTCTCCGCTGGTTGATAAGAGGGGCCTCCGTCCCATGCTGATCATCAGCCGGTGTTGGCTGGGCCTCATCGTGTGGGTACGGTCGGCTACCCGGTGTACAGCTGGCTGTCCTCTACCTCCTTGACACTGGCTGTCCTGTTCGCTGCCGTCCACGTATTTTTAGCTCGATCTCTTCTTATGATAACGCCTTATCGGTTATTCGTTGCATAACAGTTTGTATGATTTTTATACGAGGTGATTATAATACCTCTAAGTACGAAATAGAAAATAACGATTTAAAGGTTAAATAATATTAGACTCCACGTCACGGGACGTGACACCTTGACAAATAGTTTGTCCAATATCAAATATTCGGCATTCGCTGAATGTGTGGTTGCGCCTTTAATTGATTTTTGTTATGAACACAAAGGCATTGGTATTTTAGTTCTCCTTGTATGGATATAGGTGTCTATCACCAAATTAAGTAAACTAAGGCCGGTATTCATAGTCGCTACTTATTCTTAAGCGAATGCTTAAGCATGCAGTATCCTCTACTAACCTAGTAGCTAGTAAAGGATGCCGAATACTTAATCATGTGCTTAAGAATAATTAGCGACTATGCATACCGGCCTGATAGATTTCAGAAAAATATGTATGAATATTGTAAGGACTTTAGTAATCTCTTAACGAACTTCCTTTCATTCCGCCAAAGTTTGAAGTAAGTCAGGATGTAACCAATTAAAATAACATTCCTCACTATGAATGTACCAATATGAAACGGTATTATGCCTTTATTGCGCTATGTCTGTTTACTTTAGAGAAAATAAACATGGTTTTGTCGGGTACGCATATGATTACCTGCGACTGCATTATTATGCAACTGCTTCTACTTATACACTAGCGTTCGGCAATATTGACAATTTGACATTATTGACGACGGTCTGGTTCAACTTCACATAATACAATAAATGCCACAGAGTGTTAATTTTTTATTATCCTAAAATTGGTATTTGGGTTAAAACCTAATTTAGTTTTCGAACTCGTCACATATTACAACTTTTCATTTCTACTTGGGATACATTTTAAACATAATATTGTAGATACAGGTCGTCGTTGGGCATGTTAACAAAACTAACCAAGTTCATACTTCATCATTTTCGGTAAACGCAAATTTGAACTTGAGTCTATTACAATAATTCAAGTAATAATTGAAAGGTATTGCAAAATACGTAAGTTTTTCCTCATATGGACTTTTATTAATCTATTGTGGTAAAAAATTTAGAAGGTAAATGCTTGCATTATTGTTTGACGATTTTAGGATGGAATTATGGACTTCGTCAGTTATACCAATGAGGTATTAACGACGAAGCCAAAATAGATTTTCTTCAAATTAAAGGTATCTGCCAAAACATTTTATTCCAACATATTCGATTCGCCAGACACGCTGAAGATTCCGTGCATTTCGTTCGTACCTATAACATTACGCACCACCTTGCTGATTTCATTAAAAAAGCGAAACGTGAATAATCTCATACCCTATGAAAAATCACTATATTATTTACTTATTCGAATGTTATTTTTAAAAATTAGAAATTTTTTATATCTCTGAAAAGATAAGGGACATTTCAAACCCCAGCATTAAGTATCGTGCTATATATACAATACATTCTTATCTTTTTCCTGCTGTATATTAATCTTTTAAGGTCCTTCGATAGGAAATATCCTTTGGTTATCTTACGATTCCCAACATGAATGGTCTCTCCTTTTCTCGATTTTCTTCTCGAACTGAACTCGAAAGGGTACTTTGGTAACTTAGCGGTGTCAGAATCATCAGGTTAGATAACACCGTCAGCTTGAATGCCAAGTGCAATCCTACTCGTTTAAAAGGCGCGGTGTCTGAAGATCAGCAGAGTTTCAAACGTGACGATGATAGATTATGCCTCTGTTAAAATTCCAACCGTGCCTCCATCGATATTCTTATTCCTCGTTTTCCTCCGCTGTTCAACGATCCGTCAGGAGACTTTCACAAAGAAAACTGAAATTATTTATTCATTATTCCAATATTATCCCAATAGCCACAGCAACAATAGAATATTTTCATTACATTTGCCGTTGGATAAATAGGTAAAAAGGGCACTGTAGTTTCAATGAAACGAATTTAAAAACTGTCAAGTTCAAGCGAACTTGACAAATTTTTAGGGTTAATTCTTTTGAAAATAAAGATTTGCCACAATGAAAATTTATCCCACATTTTCGATTTACTTTTTATAAACAACTAGCTTAAAGTACCCGGCGTTGCCCGGGCTTCTCATATGAATTAATAACGGCAGCATTAATATTTTTAAATTAACTGGAAAACATAGATTCTCGAAATAATCGTTGGCAATCGTGATCCCCACCACCGTACCGGGAACCGTACACGCATCTCTTGTGCGCACCGCGGTGGACACCACGTAAGATTTGTCTGCCTCGCTTCACTATTTCGCTTATTACTCCGCCCCATTTAGTAATATCGAGATGATAGATAGCCTAAAACTTTCCCAAATGTTGTCTACACATCTGTGAAAACCGCAAAAGCATTGGTTAAGTACTTTCCGAGTTTACCCGTTGCAGACACAATAATACTTTCCGCTTTATATATGTAGAGAAGAGAAGAGAAGTGAAGAGAAGAGAAGAGAAGATTACCCTACATACTATATCATAAATACGTGGGTACACAATTTATTAAGTTTATAAATAATATACGAATTTGTCATTTTGCCTACTTATCACTGATAAAATACGAGTCGAGTGCACGCGTACTCGATAAATTCTCCAAATCGATTATCTCGAAAACGAAACTTTATTCCAAAGCATGCTAATCTTCATTCTCCATTTATTTTTACATGCGGAATCACACCCTGCTTCCTACTTTCGTACTTACAAATTAGTATTACATTTTTCGGGATACCCCATATATTAGGCTACAATCATTTTGTTTTAGAAATGTAGAACTATTTTATTTTCATTAATTTAATAATCTAACCAGACTAATAAATTGCAAAACGTTGTAACCACAACGTTTGAGGTTACCATATGGAGATATATAATAATTTTGAATAAACTTAATATTTTGCCCATTCATATTTAGCAGTTAGACCGGTTGCAATTACGATTGACATGCTTTGAACCACAGGGTGATTGGTAACAAATAGTAGAAAATGGAATGGTTGATTGCGCGTGACAAAATAAAACCACAATAAAGTGTAACGAAATTACGGTGGATGCCTCGTTCTTCAGTTATTAAAGTTTAAAAACTCAGGTGAGAAATGCCTGTAGCTACGTGCATTCGTCGCTCGTCAAGAAGCAATGATGTTGGTTACAAATCGTAGGAACAGGCAATACTAGAATAAGTACACTGCTTAAAATGTTTTTTTTTTATTAAATTACATTATGTAGGTATATTTTATCTTCTAACCACTAACGCCAATTTCATGTTTATACGGTCCAATTTAATTAAAAACAATACTTTTACATAATATTTATGCGTTAATGATTAGAATGTTTAATACAGAAACGTCCTACAGATTACTTTTTAACTTTATTCTTTAATGCAGTAATAATAAAGAAACTGACCGATTTTGCTATGTTATCAACGCATTCGTGTTTGTTCCTTTTCCCCCAGTCATTCGTCAAATTCGTTCGTTTTGCTGATTCATTTGTACGTGTCACATCAAGTACCAACACTATATTGATTGTCTTTTATGTCGGGCTGTGCTGGCGCATTCATCCATCATTGCACCACAATTCAAAATTCATTATTCTTCGTATAGGTAGAGATCTTCATCGATATTGTATCTTTGTTACATCAGTAGGTACATATACTTGTTTCTTTACATCCTAGGGAGCACGCGTGCTTTCTGAACGTTGTCATGTAATTAATGTCCATAACTAAATATTCTTATGTACTGACGTACAGTTACATACTCACAAAATTGAGCGTACACTTACCTCGAAAGCAACATTTGGCGAGAAAAATAAATATATACTACATAAATATTTGTAGACAAGAATTCTACATAGGTATATTTACGACAATCGCGTGGTTCAGTGGACAATCCAGGCAGTCAGAGCAACAACGGACCAACCCACATTAAAATTTTTTTTTTTTCCTATTTTATATGGTTAGTAAAACCTATTGGAACACGTTATTGCTACTAATTCAATTTCGAAAAAAAATGTGGGTTAGTCCATTGTTGCTCTGACTGCCTCAATTGAGGGATTGTGAACAAAAACGGACCAACCTACATATTTTGCGAATTTGAGTTAGTAACAGTAATGTATTCCAATAGGCCGTGCTAATCATATAAAATAAGAAAAATTAATTTTTTTACGGAGTGGGTTAGTCCGTTTGCTCTCAATGCCTCAATTCACAAAAAACCGTAAAACTAAGATATTTCAATCACATAAAATTGAGCGTACACATAGCAAATTCCTTAAATTACGCAGATTTTTAATTAAAAGATTAAAAATCGCGCCACGATGTACAGTCTGTTCCCCTTCAATGCGACATGGTTGGGACTGAATGATCGCAATAAGCCGGAAAAGGAAACATGGTTAATGCTTCATTATTTCACGTAGATCGCCGCCCTGGTTTGTTCTTCTCAAAACGAGTTCACCAAGAGCGTGGCGGTGGACGTTGGAATAGATTTCGAATGCAAAGAGAACGTTCCCGCGAGTAGGTACTACTGTCTATTGCTTGATCACGCACGACCGTATCGTCAAATACAGTCCTTTAACGAACTTAGTTCGCAAACTCACATACCATAAAATCTGCTCGTAATGGCGAATAGTCCTATAGTTCGGGAAGGAACAGTAAAACGACGGTTATCGTAGCTTCGTGAGGCTTCGAAATGGAAACTGACGATTTCATTGCACTGGAGATTATCGTTCTTACGGATGAGACAGTTCTTGCGCTGTGGATCTTTGAACGAACTCAGTCTGCTTGAGAAATGTCCAATGATCTGAAGAAAACTATAGGTTAGTACATAGCTCGTACTCTGAAGCCTGGGTCTCGTTGTGCCTAAGTTCCAGGTATCCTAACCTCTATTTTAAACGCAAGCTTGATATTCGTAAAAGAAAGCGAATAGAAAGTGACTACTACTTAGACCTAGCAAAGCGAAGCGCCATTACCATCAGCAATTTTACCAGCAACGAACAAAACATCCCTAGTGTCGATTTGATTACAGAAACAAATACCTACCAACTTAGAGCATATAAACATGGAGGAAGTATGCAATAGGAGAAAATGTAGACGACGATAGAAAGAAAAAGATATACATTGGGGACACCCCCTTTCTTTCTAGTGCCAGGGGCGGCAGTGTTTTTTTTTAATGTTAAAAAGAGAGGGGGTGTCCCCAATGTATATCTTTTTCTTTCTATTGCCGTCTACATTTTCGCCTATTGCATGCTTCCTCCATGTTTATATGCTCTAAGCCTACCAATGCTTATTTCATACAAGTGTTGGTACACTCGAGAATGTGTATTTAATACAGAACGTCCTTAACCAGTGGACTAAATGGACTATTAGCCCAGGGAAGTCGGTGGACTTGTAAGGGCGCTTAAGAATCAAGAATCAATCTTTTTTTTTTATTCAATTTTTTATGGGGGACGAGACGCGACAACCGTCAAGTCCATACTATGTACCGCCTCGCACTGATTTGGAACAAACTGTAGTCGGTACGGTGTATAGAGTTGGCAAGTAAAGGGTTAGGGTGCCAAATCTTTTTAGCTCAGGGCGCTCAACTTTGTTAAGGCGGCCCTGATTAAATACACAATTATTTAAAACCCGATGGGTCCTTGTGGAGAAAAGCAAGCTTAAGCATTCCCGAGATTTACTTATACAGTACCACTTAGCTTGAAGTACCCGGCGTGCCCGGCTTCTTATACAGGGTGTCCCAAAATTCAGGGACTTACCGGAACATGCAATATCCTGATGCAAAAAAACATCGAAGAGTCCTTTACCGTTTTGGGATCCAAGGTTTCGTCCTCACGATATTAGCAGTTGAATATTTGGGGTGGAAATTCCGGGCCGCGCAGTTTAAAGCCGAGTCAGCTGACTGCGTAGTAGCGTACGCTCGCACGCAAATGCAAGAGGCGCGTAGGTAGGAGGTTGGCACACACAGTTGAGCCGACCGCGCTGGTTCATTTTCACAGTTTATAACACACCAGCAATTATTGTTTGTGACATAAACTAAATGGAATTGTTAATGTAGTAAGATGTTACTTTGCATGCAACACATAGAAGCAAGAAAATCACTTACGTTACCAAAACAGAAAATGGTTTATTTTTAAATAAGTTATTTTTACTACTCATGTTAATTAAACGCGCTTTACTCAATGAGTAGGTATTATCAAGCTTGTAAGTGCTGACCTTTTATTACAAAGTACCGTGTAAACATAGTACATATAACTGTATTTTGATGGAATTATATGCGTCATGTTTACGTCGATTGTCTATTGTAGACAAATCTTTCGTTATTCCAGAGTAATAAATATCAGCAGTAATAATTACAGAAAATAATTAAAGTGAAAAATAAATATGTAGGTTTTTATATATCGTATGTACATTTCAAGTAAAAACCAGGGTTCGTATGTAATAAGAAGTTCGTAAGTGTATTTTACATATAAGGAAAATGTCCTTGATAATTTTATGGGGCACAGTTCTACAGAAACTTTCGACACTGAATTAATTTCAGTCCCTTAATTGGCTTTCTGAGAGGTAAACCAAGCTTCTCGGATATTTGCCGAATTTCGTATCCGGAAGTTTGACTGACCGTTCAACCTGTTAGTTGCCACACATGTTCCGACTCTCAGCGGACCGAGTGTATTCGAAAACAGTTGGTGGTTACACCTAGGTTGGTCCTTATGCCACTGACACACCGCAAACATTTACCATGTCCGTATTTGACTGACTTTCCAAAGTTACTAACGATTAACTTGAACTGCTGCAGGTCGAATTATGTACAACTTTTCAAATGCAACATCATGAATATATCTTACATATATTTTTAACTTAGCAACAACTCGGCGTACATACTTTACTAATAACTGTTTACTAACAACTTAATCTTGATATATAAAATCAATCACCGTAATATTACAAAATATGTACATATATGTAGATCACTCTGGTTTGGAAAATGTTATTATCGTGTAGAATTTAAGACCAAGGTAATTTAGAAATAAATACGTGAATATATTTTCATTTAATATGTAATGATAGTAGACTAAAAGCCTTATAGTTACATTAAACAGATTTCAAAATAGCGTACAGAAATCGTCAGTCACTAAAAATCGTACATATGAAACGGACTATTATAAAGAAATATGTAATAAATCTATTACGCCGTTCTGAAAGCATGATTCTTATCGTTTAAGTAACATTTCCTGTTTTTATTATAGCTTTGGAATAAAGAATTTATGTTCCCATATTTATGTAATATTTTTCTGCTTTCTAACCCTAAAAAAATACCAGCACAGTTGGACTGGAAAATCCAAGGCCGCTGTGTATAATGCTTTATAAACGTATACGTATACAACGGTAAATCTGAGGTCCACGCAAGTGGGTTTAATAGAAAGCAATACCACTGAAGTAGTATATACAGAGATAGTATTTACAAACCACCAAATATGTCGTCCGCCATTCATTGCAGAGTCGCACTTATTTACTCACCTCTCCACACATTGGCGAGGCTTAAAGCACTGAAGATTGCCCCAGACTTCAGCTAACTCCCAGCCGAGAACTGCTTCAGACTTAATATTGTCGCGTTCCTGCAGCGAAAAATTAAAGGATAGATAGCGTTTACAGTAGTACAAACTTAAGAGTTCACTTTAATATGACCATAGAAGTAACCTCGGGATACTTGACTTAACAAAATGCAGGTTTGTTGGGATGCTCGGGCTAATTGGAGCCGATGTCGGCCTTTACCCGGCGCATCAAAGGAATGGTACACCTATAGAGGGGGAACAAATGTAGTAGTGCGTCTGTGTGTCTATACACCACCTTGCGCGGCTATCCTCCTTGCCATTGAAGCTCTGAAGTAGTTAAATGGAACTAGCCAAGTAGTTCAAAATTCTATTTATTCTTCCAACACTTCAAATGTGTTTAAAAAGTTTAACTTGTTAGAACATTTGAAACCGAATTGGAATATTCAAGCAACAGGAATTGGAGTTTTGGTAGGAAGTACGAAGACATTTTATTATAACTAGAAATAGGAGGTTGGTTTATATTTAACATCTCTGAAAACTGTACTAATTTGAGAACCAAAAATCCTCTTACGAGAGATTATTATTACTATAATAATCGTTGTAGCTTAGATCTCTCCTCGTGGTTTATTTAAATCATATAGTTTGACAATGTCCCCTGTTCGATACTCAAAGAATAGAAGGAATTACAAAAAAAGGAAAAAAAATTAAAACCGAATTCAAAAAAATAAAAATGCACTAAAATGTGAAAAATAATTTTTTTCTTTACTTAATCTACGACTTTTAATATTTTTAAGTAGGCGCCAGATTTACACAGTGCAAATGATGAGGCGCCGACTGTATAAATTTGACGATTATTTAAAAATATTCAAAGACATAGATTAAATAAGGAAAAAAATTATTATTTACATTTTAGTGCATATTTATTTTTTACTTTTTAGTAATTTAAGTTATATACGTACATTTATTAAAAAAGACATAGTTTACCCTATAAAAAGAGCTGCTCGTAATAATAATAATGAAGTCGATTAATGAATCAGATCTCTTATTTTTGGTGTAACTTCAAAACTGCTTAACCAATTTTGATAATTCTTCCTTCGTGACCTAAGTTGATTGAAACTAAACTAAATGCAATAAATTTCACGAAAATCGATCCAGTAGTGACGGAGAAATTTGCGGACAAACATAATACATTCTAACATACATGCATACCTACATACAAACACATCGAACTCATAACTTTTTCTTTAATTAATGAAGTATAAAATTACTTCTCAGTCAATCGAATATAGAAGTTTGTACTATTGCCCGATCAGAAGTTGAGCTACAACCCACAAGCTGAAATGTCACAGGGGCAAGGGGAATCGCCCGCTCGCTCCACCCTATCCCCTCCAAGACGTCCTACTTTTCGGTGCGTAGCGGCTCTCCATATCCGCGGATTGTCGCGATTGATTTCGTTCGCGTTGTTCCTCACGAGACGAACTGTGTTGGAAGGGATAGGTTGACGCGAGTGGACGATTCCCCTTGCCCCTGTGACATTTCAGCTTGTGGGTTGTAGCTCAACTCCTGATCGGGCAATAGTACACATGTATAGTGTATACTACTTTCTTGGCAAATGTAATCTTGCCTTAGATTACTTTCTTGTAATCTAAAACTGTAAGTACAAATAACCAACGTCGTTGAAAACATCATGTACTGTAGTACATTACTGAACAAAGCTAAGGCAACAACTGCTTATTAATAAAATGTAAAAATCCCTGTAAAGCTTTATAACTTTCTGTTGAAAGTTTCTTAAATGATTTTATGTCAAGTTCTTGAATACATCTTTAGATTTCATTTGTACATTTTAACAATCTCGAACACATGTGTGTCCGTTTAATAATAACGTAACGCTAAAATTATTATTCTCCGATATATTTGCAGATATATTTTCATTACATCTCACGTCATTATTTTGCATTATTTCCAAGTTCCATTGCTGTCGATGGAATGCTCTTAGAAAACAGATACTCTTTGAAGAATACCCATAAGAGAATTTCAACCGCTTTTCATAAGAGTGTCCTGTCGTCCGCCACGTCGGGACATTCCTAAGATTTCTGACAACGTGCCAATGCTATCCGATTATGACTGAAAACCTTGATACGTTATAAAAACATTTGTGTGTACGAAGGCCAGCATGCAGCGTAAACACAGATTTGTCTTAGCACAATCTCCTGCATAATCTGCGAGAATTTCGTCCAGGCTTGCAGTTTCGCATATTTGCATAAACACGAGGAAGCCGTGCTTTGTGTGCGCAGAGTGATGAAGGACAAACGAGGCATATCAGAACTGTGTCTAGCCGCTGGCTTCGCACGATCTACGCTACATCTTGTAAAGCGGAAAATCACTATACCTATGTATAGCATGCAAGCTATTTGCGAGCTATAGGTACAAACTCAACTAAGCAGTAGAAATTATTGCAAAAAATCATTTTTCAATTAACGCAGATTCGCAGACTATTAGTTCTTGGAATATTCAATTATTAATTCTTCAGTCCGAATATTTTTTTTAATTTCTGTAACACTATCGAGTTGCTATTTTTACATCACAGCTTGAGTCACTATTACCTACATAAAATGAGTATCCGTCCTCCCTACATTTATATAACTATAGGGACCCATTTGGTTTTACTAACATAAATAAGGCTGTTAAAGAAAAAGTAGGGAATGAAAATTGCTGCAAGTAACAAAAAGGATGAAAAGTATGGACTCGCGAGCGTCTTGCGTCTACACTGCATTCCATATCAGAGCATACCGACGACCCTACCGATTTGCGACCGATCTGCACAGCTCCCACTACTACCCACGGTTTGAACCGCAAGCGATCGGTCAAGGTGGTTTCTAAGGAATAATTAGTACATCCCAAACGCGGAACCTGACCGTTGTCAACGTAAACATTGGACGAAAAGTTAACAGAGGGAGTAAGTAGAGGGCCGTGCGACTGAGAAAAACATAGGAGTCGAGCGTAGCAACGCCTCCTGAGGGTCGCGCCTGCGCGAAATCGGTACGCTCTAATGTGGAATACAGTGTAGAGTTTACTCCACGGTCACCGTTCTTTAACAATGTAATTAATCATTTTTGTCTGGCAGAGGCAAATAAGGTTGACGGTATACGATACGGTGCTTCCGAAGTATCCTTTACATTAGGCTGTTAATAACGGTTTCTTATAAGAAGCCGAGTCATCCATCGGAAACTCCGTATAGGAAGGTGAGGAACTCTGCAACGATGGTGTGCATTGGAGTTTTTATTAAAACTAAAAGGATGAGTCTTCGTTTGAGAAGTTGCCTTCAAAAGGAACATCCACAGCCTTATCTCGAGTGTTTTCCACGCACGTTCATCTCGTCGTGCGCGTGAAATTAGATTTTAAACTTGGCCTCGCATACAGCTTTACCGTCGTTCAGGTATTTTTCTCTTTCGTGATAGCCCACGGGGATAGTAGAATTTAAATTTTTAAAGGAAACATCGCGGTACAGTGCTTTCGTGGCTGAGAAAGTTAGTCGTACTAAAATAATTACGCCTGTTAGTAAGTGTGCGGGTTAGGGTAGTTCTGGACTCACGGGTAAGGACATGAATTATGTATGATGAAACTGTGATAAATTCTGAAGAATGTCACCTACCTTAGTTCCATTATTAGACCTGTTTAATACCACATTGGCGTGTGTGATTTTTAATGCGTAGGTATAGACACCCGTTGATTAAAATTGTTTGTCAATCTTTTAATTTCTTTCTACCTACTCTATTTTTCTTCAATGCGATTAGTAAAGAATGACATTCACTATTTATATAGGAAAATTAAATTTTCAATTTTGATGTATTAATCACTCAGACTTAATGCCCGTGCGTGTTTTGCGAACATTCTACCAAGTACATATACAGGGTAGTCCACGGAATTTGCACACCGCGAATAACTTCTAAAGTATGCGTTGTATAAAACTTTTTTTTATACATATATAAGAGGTGCGCGGTTTGGCAGAGGCACATTATTTAGCGCGTGTACTTTTTTATATACCCTTCTAATGCTATACCTTTTGTAGCAAAATATGTGTTCTGAGTAATGTGTCTCAAACATATATTCTTGAAACAGTATAAAAGTGATATGTAATAAAAGAAAAACGCAAAATCATTAAATGAAATCATAGTTAAGTGCAGGCAAGGCCAAAACAGCTTCCCCGAGAATGGCTATTATTCGCTTATTTTTTAATGTTTTTCTATAAAAAAGTTACTGAATGTTTCTCCATGTATGTATTTTATAAATAAGCGCATAGTTGTAAAAAAATATGCAGTAGATATTCCACAAAAAATTCTCGAAAATCGCATTCTATTTCGAAATCTGATTAACAATAAGCATAACCCCATAACGTAGTAGTAAACTAACCCCGATATTTATTGTTAAATGTATCTTAAATTATTAAGTGTCTACGAAAACGGTGCTAAATGGGTGAAATATTAGTTAGTCTTTTATCTACCTGGAAAGTTTCACTTAAAATCATTGCGCAGCACTTCGTATGGCATCCCCGCGAGAGATACATAAATCCCAAGCGGCAGAGGGCGCACCAGAAGATACATGCGCTCCCCCACGGGGCGTGTAGCATGTAGGCAGATGGACATTACATTCATTATATCGTTAACAGTAAGTATTTTAATGCACGTTTGAGGATTTCAAAGCAGGATTTCACTCGTTTCAACATTGTTTCACGTGATAAAACTTGTTTCGCTTTTATGACGTTAAACACAGTTGTTATGAGATCACATAAACCGTCCTTACATTTATGGCATACATTTTTTTTATCTCTATGTATTTTCGCAAGGGAAAATACATTTACGCTGGTGAAAGTATATTACAAGATTCTACTGTTTTCGTATAATACCGTAAACTGGGGGAACATTGGCAGCACGGGGTAACATTGACGTACGTCGGATTGACGTCAGATTTGTAAAACTTAACCTATTACTGCTATCTACATGCTGTGCCAATGTTACCCCGGTACAGTACCGTTTTTAACATGTATTAAAGAAGGAAAAGGACAAAAATTGTATGCATATTGAAACTTGTAGGACAATCACAAAAGATGCAATGTTATGATACCATACCAAAAGCAAATGTAAACATGTTAATTTTTACATTATATAACAAAATGTTTCAAAAACCTGCCAATGTTCCCCCAGTTTACGGTATGCATCACGGTAGCGCACTCAGGATCTAATATTGGAGAATGCTGAGTTTAACGGATAATAAATATTTTTAATACAAATTCAATAAAATTCATTAAGTGATCATAAAAAATTCTTTAAAGCATAAAATCCAGTTTTCTTTCCCTTTTACAAAGCTCTTGAATTACTTTAGTCGTGCTTACATTAATCCCTTTTTCCTTGTTCTTTGGGGGTGCCAGGGTGCGTCCCCTCCCCCCCCCCCCACCCCTCTGGATGCACCACTGATGCATGATATACTATAATAGATAAATCTGTTATAGGCACACTCTGTGTCCGTAGCTGCACGTAATATTAATGTAGTTTTTATGAAGGAAAGTGCTAATCAACATACCATTTGTTGTTGGCTTTCTAAAGTATTTTCTGGTGGTACGAGTCTTAAAACTAATGACTTAGATAGACTTGCGAAGACAATAAGGAATGGCAATTTCAGGAACCGCGTGGGTAGCAGCTTACCTCGCACAAGTAGTAACAAATGCGTTGTTGTTTTTCGATGGCGACTGTACACGGCTCTCCTGACCTGTCCGCCGCTGTCGCCGAATTGCCGTGCTTCAGGCGTTTCTGACCTGAATTTTTAAACATTAATAACTAAGGAACGACGACGCCCCCCCAACAATTCTGTTATACTTGATCTTCATCGTATTTTGTCACGTAGACTCACCCAGTCCATTTCCTACTATCTGTGGCCGAATACCTTTTTTGTTCAATAGCCTGCAGCACAAGTTCAAGTAGAGAAATTTGATTGCCTTCCTTTATAGGAAAATTTAATGTAGAATGTCTCTAGTGCGAGATGTAGGTACGTTACATTAAAACAATAGAATACATATACAAGAAAATACATATGGCTTTGCGTACAATACGTTTTATACATTTTAGTTGATAATCAGGCGAAGGTTACTGGCGATAGATACATTAAAATGTTGGGAAGCTTATGTGTAAAAGCGATGATAAAATGTGTAGGAATGAGAAAATTTATACTTAGAAGGGGTGATGACACGATGATGGACAAAAAATGGTAGGTGATTTTAAAGAGGTTTATGAACTTTATTACAAATGTAACATAAGGTTCTTATGATATGTATAAAAAAGAACAAAAAAAGATTTTCTCTGAATTTTTTATCAAAAGAAGTGGCACAATAGCCGCACAGCTGATGCATATTTTCAATTTGAGTCATTCCACAGTGGAATTTTTCGCATCCGCACCGTTGGACCTAGAATAAAAGGACAGAAATTTTCGCCATCTACACACTAAATAGCAGAGAAGTACCGATGATTTTTGAAAAATACTGAAAACTCTTTTTGTAATGTAGGTATTTAATGTGTAGATGACAAAACATTTTCTCTTTTTGTTGTGGGTCCAACGGTGTGGACGTGAAAAATTCCACCACGGTGTAACTCAGTGGAAAATACGTATCGACTTTGTGGCTAATGTGCCGTCATTTTTTATTGAAAAAAATCGGGGAAAAAATTGTTCTTATTTATACATATCATAACAACGTTATGTTACATTTTTATCAAAGTACATAAATTTCTTTAAAATCAACTCCGAAGTTATCCTACCATGTTTGACCTATTATCGTGGCATTACCCAATAGAAATTTTTAAATTATTCTTCATTTGTCTTCATTTTAATTTCATCTGTTGAGTTACCGCTTGCTGAATATTTAAAGCAGTTCAATAGTTTCTTTTTGTTTCTTATTTTTCACAATTCTTTCCCTACCCTTTCTTTAATATAATGAGAAACCTCAAAATCAATACAATTTTATCTACCACTTTAAATCTTTTTCATAATGGCAGAAATGAGTAGGGAAATTGTGGTCCGTAATAAAATATAATATGATTCAGTTAAGTGTAACATAATAAAGTTATAATGTTACACATTGTTGTATGTGTAACATTATATGTACACATTGTTAATGTGTAACATTATAACTTTATTATGTAACATGGTATGGTATATTATACTGCATTATACTCTATAGAATGTTATATCCTTTAATAATAAATTATCGGTTATTGTCCATACATTTAACACCACTAAAGCTTTTCACTGCTACAAAATATTTCGCGGCATTCGATACTTTGAAGATCAATAAGATTAAATTTCTCCAATTAAAACTGTTGTATAATGTATGCACAAAATTCATCTTTGTGTACTCTTTGTAATGGTTTGAAGGGGCGATACACATGTATATGTCGTAAAATTAATTTAACAAATTATGCAATATAGGAAAATGCCATTGTGTAATATTCGAGACATGGATAAAGCTTCTGGGAATCCATTTGTTGTTAATGCAATCGTGTTTTATAAAAGCGTATGTATAATGTTATGTCAAAAATTGATGATTTTAATAATTGAGATAAAGTAATAGAAATTGTTATAATGGCGATAAGTCGATAGACAATTCGATACTTTTAACCACTAGTAACATAAGTATAATAACGAAGTAAACTTGGTGGATTTATATACACAGTAGACTGTAAATAACTTATATCGTCACCTACTAACAATAAGTAACAAATACACCAACATAAGTAATTTGAGTCAGGAAAACAAATTAGAGGCAGACTTCATCATAGCAGCACGAATGTAACAAGCTTGACTGATCTATTTGCGTTAAGAATATGGACGTAGAAATTTATTTATTCGAAGTTCATATCAATTATATTGATTAAATTTGATTTCTAAAACTAAAGATACAGTCACATAAATTTGATAAATATTTTTGTAGGGTTAATTGCCCCAATATGGAATACTTTTTATTTTTTATATATTTTAGTAATTTGCAGAAACCTTATGAAAGCTTTAACAGTGCGTGACTATAGGTAATTTAATAGGTGCTCTTTCATTCGGTGACACATAATCTTAAAATATGATAACAACATGAACAATATTTATTATTTTTATTATGTATCCTACTATTAGGCTCAAAGTGTTCCTCGACGTGGAATACTACATATGTAGTACAGATCTCCTATAATTATTTCACTTATTTTGAACGGAGCTTTAGACACAAAATACGCATATGGTGATCAACTCCGCTCCAGGTCGTTTTCTAAGGATCTTTTGTAGATTCGATATTAATTAATTCACATGAAGTATTTCACATTGTTTTTTAACATAATTGTAACAAGTTTCACCGTTATTCTAACATTATTATTATTATTATTATTATTATTATTATTATTATTATTATTATTATTATTATTATTATTATTATTATTATTATTATTATTATTATTATTATTATTATTGGTATTATCATTGTCATTGTCATTGTCATTGTCATTGTTATTGTTATTGTTATTGTTATTATGACTTTGTTACGCATTAGAATGAAAAGGCAGTAATTATATGAGTGAACATTATAAGCATAATGGCAAGGTACAGCCACGGACTGTTATAAAACTTAAATATGCAAGGACGACACAACGCAAATCGACAAAGAGCGAGGAAACCGGGCGGCTGAAAATGAAGATGTGGTTTATAGAGGAATTTGTTATAGGGTTGGAGAATGTAGAGCCAGAGATGCGTTTAAGAGAAGGGTGGGATGGGAGAGTTCGAATATCATCTCTACTACCTACTTTCGTTTTTCTTCGCAGGTAGAAATACAAGTTCGTTGATGTACAAATAAAGGGATACGTTAACGGTGTACAGAATGCAAAAAATGTCATTTTTGCTGTTATGAGAAAAAATTCAATAGTCATTTGACTACTACAGAATGAAAAAATAACTATTCGTTGCAAAAACAATTGCATGTTGTGTATGTTAATAAGCTCGTTGTATTGTTATAACAATCCCGACCTGGTCAAGTACGTAACTCCACCGAATATTCATCCGCTCTTTACCTTTCTATATATATTGCTCTCCGTTGGGACATGAAATATCACAGCGGTCCAATCTCTGCGAAGTATCAAGATAAAATGTTGAAACATTTCTCTAAACCTATACACAGTGTGATGGTTCCGATTGCAAAGTAGATATCGTTTCATGTTCTCGTACAAATACCATTATTGCTTCTGATAAAATTATTATCTAAATGTATCGCGTTACCAGTTCAGTGGCTTATATATTTTCAGGTTGCATTCAAATTTGAATAGCTGGTATACAAATGTCTTTTTCCCAAAATGTAAATTATTTAACCTGCATGTTATGTTACAGGTGAATGCATATGTTGAAATATATGAGCATTCGAACGTGGAACGAGCTGGAGTTCCATTTTATGTATCATTTCGTTAAAATGTGCATTATAGTCTCGGAAATTTCATTATCTTGATTATCTACCTCGTCCAATTAGATTGTCATTCAAAGGAACCAGACAATTATATTACCCAAAAATATACGAATAAAGGAAACATAAGTACTAGCGAAACCATTAGTTGATGGATATTTCTACTACAATATTACTGCCTTTGAATAATATGGGAAATTAATTTTACATATTTTATGGGAAGTAAATTATATAATTGGTCCATTCTGGTTATTATTTTCATTAACTGAATGATATTAATTTTTTATCTTCATTATGTTACATGTTGTATTTATTTTTTCTGAAGTTTTCAAAGTCTAATATCCAGGTTTCCTTTAAGAGAATATAGACAAATTTCCTCTTAATACATTTCTGACCGTATTATAAAACAGTATTATATTATACCACCTTAATATTAATATCGGCCATTAGAAAAAAATATATTCTACCTCAATGCTAAGTTTCATCAAAATCAGCGTGGCACGGGTTGAGTGATGTTCCTTGTTAGAAAAATATTCCACAAGTATTATTTATTATTTTCTGTAATGGAGGAGTGAAAACATATTTTCAAGTCGGGCGTCGCAAACTTATTTTATTGAATATCTCGGGAACTTTCTGGTGCAAAACGATTTTCTTAAATTACGCTTTTTTGAAGTAGAACTCTTGTTACCTAAACAACTTTTAGAAAAATTCATTTAATTAAACAAGATACTATATAAAACTTAACATCTATCTGGCAAAATGTTAATTGATTTTTATGTAGAATAAAAAAATACGGATCATTAGGATATTTGATATTTCACCTTACAATAAAGATTATTACATCCATAATTTACTCCTATTCTGGGTACAATGGAGTTTTCGAACGCGTGTCGTAGAATATGCCAAACTGTTGACATTTTCGATAATTAGGTACATTATGGTATAAATCGATAGGCGGTCCTTCGAAAAGCCAGGAAACTAATCTTCGTTGTAAGGGATGTAAATGAACGAAATTGTGAATGTATTATTAAAAATATTGAAAACACGATTAAAAAGAAATTATCAATTTGGGTAAGAAAATGGATTATTAGAATGAATCGCTTTAGTGCATCTGGGGCTCTATTAAAGGAGTTAGCTTTAGCAGATAATGTAGCATATAATATTCATCTAATCTCCCTTTTCTAAATCATCTTTCATATTTTTATCTCTTGCATTTCTATCACAGCATCTCTCTAATTCGTTATTCCACAGAATATCCTCTATTTCATAAATTCTTACAAATTTAAAATTCTTATCATTAGCTCCACTTCTTTTTACTCATTGTTATTGTTATAACCTCACGTTTAAAAAACAATACGCAGTCAGCTTAGTTGAAGTTCACATTTGTTCGACCGTTCGCACTATTGATGCTGTATTTATTTCAAAGACAGTAAAGTTGAAAGACTCTTTACTTCACATGAAATCTGAAAGAAACTTAAAAGATATTTCCAGTCAAGTAAATAACAGATTCACATTGGAAAAGTAGTTTCAAGTTACTTGAATTCAAGCGACTTGAAGTCAAGCAACTGGACTAATGTGAACGAGGTTTTAAAGTCTTTAAACCAAAATACGATTGAGTGGCAATTGTCCATAATTTTAAAGAAATTGAGCGTGAAGTTTTCCATTTTGATAAAAGGTATGCCTTTTAGACCATATTTTTATTAACGACTATTCATCATACTAAATTATAATACTAACAGCAAGAAATGTTATTTTACCTTCAAATAGATTGATCAATTACATAGTAACATAAAATTTATCTGTAAATGAGGAAATTATACTTTTTGTATACTACTGTTCTTCCTTATTCTCTTGATTCTCATTTCTAAGTAGAATTATAAGATTGAATGGTAACAAGCATAGGTTGAAACGAATGTATATATTAAAATTAATAACTTGCTTTTATTTGCGCATGCTTCTAGGAACTTGTATAAATACAATAGATAAATGTAATTGCGTATTACTTACATAACACGTTCCTCCATTTACTTAGTATTTACTTAACAAGACAGTATTTACTTAACTTGATTGATAAACAGTCCCTTGATACTTGAAGTACTGGTGCCACTCTCGAGTTTCGATCTAGGCAACCCTCAGAGGGATTGAGAACGTTTACTTTACACGTCACGGAGACGTCGCATGATGCAGGTACTTTGCTATTCGATTTTCACAAATGTCGTTTATATAGCATGTCATATTTGCTATAGTTCCCAGTAACATAATAGAAGTTATATTTTTCTAGAAGTAAGGGTTTCTGACATTTTAAAATCATTTAATTATTTTTTGGTAGGGTCTGCATATTCTTACGTACACAAAGAAAATTGGGTGGTAAGTCAGGTATATTACACGTTTTATGACTTTGTTACAACATTTGGAAATGAAGCAGGTTTTAAGTGAAGTTAAAGAAAAGAACTGATTTACACGGTGCATTTACATAGTGCAGGTTATTATATGCTTGAAAACTGTGACAGATCCTTATCTCTAAAAGAGATCCCAGATCCAAATTTGTTTGGCATTGATTTATTCATACTTTAAGATGATTAAGATGATTCTCTGATGTAATCTTGAATAATTAGCTATAACTCTGGCGGTGACAAAAACACGGTGTACACGATATTTCACGACAGGCTTATCTAAAATAAAAAATCGAAAGTTTTTCTATAAATATATGACTATGGTTGTCGTACTACTAATCGCAACCGCAGAATAATGAAAATTCGATGACTGGTACATGTTTTAGTAAAAGTGCCCTGAAAACGGTAATTTTTTATGCTGAATAAAATCAAACTGAGTGGACCGAAACTTATGAAACTTGGTAATACACGAAAAGAATCTTGGAAGAATTTTCTAAATCCAATAAGTAGTTCTTTTGTTTTATATATATTATAATAATCGTTTCTTATCACCGCGAGAGTTATAAGTTTTTATTCAAGATTACATCGAATCAAAAACAATAATTTTTTTGTCATCTTAAAGTATGTATAAATCAATAACAAAAAGTCTTTTAACCCCGTGTGTTACAGTTTTTTTTAAATCCTAAATTTTTGAAGGAATTACACGAGAATGTATCCTTGAAGAGTGCTCCATGCAACTTGAACGTGTAATTCGGAGTAAAGCAGCTGATTTGCCATTGGACTTCGTGTTGCGACGTTATATGCGACCCTACCTGAGAAGGAAAACATGTTACACTTTCAATCTTTAAATCATGTGTGATTGTATGATTAGCTTTTCCTCCTAAACTGAATCAAATTTCATCTTGTAAAAGTATCAAAATTATTTAGACGGAAAGGGATTACAATACAATTTGATGTTTAATGCGTAAGTCTAAGTAAAGATTTTTTAAAAAAATTCCATAGGGGAATAGAAGAACCCATAACAAATTGAGAAAACGCAGATAATTATACTCTTAATTAATTAGTAACGAAAAGTTTTTTGTAGCATGATATCGATGATTAAGAGAATTAGGTTCAAGTGGATATAAATGTTAGTGAGTTGTATTTAGCAAATGAGAAAATCCAGTAGTTAAATAATATTAAGTATAGTGTTTGGCAAGTGGGATACAAGAGTGATTGAAATGAACTATTTACTTTGTATATATTTGACCATAATCATAGTTGTCTATTGATCTGAGTCTCCACCAAATTAATTTCATACAAACATGTTCAAATAAATTGTAAATGGAAATTTGTTTGTCTACCCCCCAAATTTAGATAGAGTATCTTCATGTCAATCAGTGACTGAAATGTGAAGTCTAGGAGAGTCCTTGAAATTTCTAACAATAAATTACCGTCCCAAAGCAAAATTACAGCAATTAATCCATCCTCCCGAGTATTGGCATTGATTAATTTTGGGAAAATGTACAGTCAGAGACGTTCCTTAACGATATTCTCTAGTGTAATATGTTGGATACACTCACATTACAAATCCACTTACAATTAGTTTTCAACGAAATTGTAAAGCTTACATACCTACAAAAAAGATTAAATATTACAAAAAAGGATTATACAAAATATAATTAGGATTAAATATAAACCGTCATAATTATACAAAATAATATTACTAGAACTTCTAGGAGTTACGGAAGCTGTTGTTATTTTAACATAAAATTTCAATTGTGTTTAAATATTCGTTGTGCACTTTCATTTTCACAGCTACTTTTTGGTCGGCAGACAGAAATACGATACGGTCCAATTTACCTTATACAATTATGGAAAATGTGAAGGCACATCTAGTGAGGGTAAAAATACTTTACCATTATACTCGAAGGAAAATTAGAAAGGAGTAAGATGTAAATTCGCCTTCGACGACAGGATTATTTGACACCGTGGTAACATGTGGGAGTATTGCGGCGCGCCGCAAGTACGAAATAGTGCCAGACCGAAAGAGAGACGCAGGAAAGAAAAAGAGACGAAGGAAGGAATACGTTTTTATCCCCCTTTGTTACGACGATAGTCTACCTACAAAACGGCGGGTAAACCGAATCTCTAACTTCTATCTCTTTCGTACGGCGTTGCAATACAGCGTGGCACGCGAAATCCTGCTTTAATTACTTTTCAGGAAACAAAAAGCTGGGATATACTTTACCTCGGGAAGATTGAATTTTAACGTGCCGGCAAGAAACTTGGTTGAATCCAATTCAAATACCGGAAACTTCTCCGACAAACACTCGCGGTGTACACAAACTTAATGATAATAAAGTTGTCCGTTTATTACGATACATATAATTGGCACATTCGATATAGCGCTAAATACAATTAAACTTTTTCAGCGAACAGTTTAATTTATTTAACTGTGTGGATGTACATCATCAGCCAAAAGTTTTGAATCACTTGCTGATTTTCATTAAAATTGCACCTTACGACAAATATTATCCAAATTCCAAGTTTTCTGCGATTTATAAGCATGCTCCTGATTCCAATGAATATAAATATTTTTTTCAGTTGGAAAAGCTACTGGTGTTTGTTTAACAAGAGAATCCCTGCTTCCCTTCATTCGGGGTTAGAACGTTCCAATAAACGAAATTGATTCCACAAAATGGGAAAAATTAATTAATGAGATTTCACATAACACATCGCTGCTTGGTACCGGTAGTGGCGTACTTAAAAAAATATAAATTTTACAGGACAAACAGTTCAAAATTTGCATTTAACTAATAGTTGAATATTGATCATATAATTTGTTTAAATTGACTATACTTTTGACTATAATTTTAAGATTTTAACGTTTCAAGGTGCAACCCATGTTGAAAGAAAATAAAACATAATAGAAAAAATAATAAAAGCATAATAAAACATAGAAAAAAATAATAGAAAATCTCATATATTACAATATTACCTATTGATATACATTGCCAAATGCATTGTTAATTTCTACATTGCCACTGTTTGGACAGGAAGGTAAGATTCTTTAGCGCTTGGAAAGCGGCTTAATCCGAAACTGGTTTGGACGTCTATCTGGCATACAGTTTAATAATGGAGCAACTTGCCCATCCGTCTCCCGAGCAGCGTGCTACTGACAGCCGAAGGTATGGAGTCTTTGAGACAAATGAAACAAAAACAAGTGACAATAAAAATAATAAAATAAAGGTAGAAGCTGGTGCAGTCGGATAACCGGGCCTGCAATAAATCTGTCAACGTAGTAAAATATGCATCCGGGGAAAGGGTGCGTCCCGCGCAATCAGAGCGCGAGCCTGGAACAAATGTACCCCACCAACCGAGTGTCGGTCGTTATCGGAAAATAGTTTTGCGGCTTTGAATCGTAACGTTCTTCGTCAAGGACTTTCCAACCCCGCTATCTTCCGTGAAGGACTTCTCAAATGACACCCCCGCGGATTTACCGTTTACATCTATCTTCGGGTTTTAGCAACGCGAAATCAGACTTTAATACAGCGGTATTAACATCGAGTCATTTTTTTATGATTCTACAGAATTCAAATCAAGTGTTCCCATACTCTTGTAATTTTTCCAAGAGACGTTTAACATTTCCAAATTGTAAATCGCTTTTATACCGACACAACATCATTCACCTAAGTGGAAAAAAATATACACAACTTGGTGGCAAGGATGAAATTATAACTCACTCGATTTTAACATGAAAATTTTGTATAAGTACTGAAATTAATAGAAGAACGAGACAGATTCTGGAAATGTTCTATATTAAGAAATATAATAATGCATTAAACTTAAAATCTGGCATATTGAATGTAATAGATGTTGTCATTGTTTAAGAAACGAAATTCTGTAAGTGAGACATGACCCTACATAACTAATTTACTCGCATATTTGAAATAATATAACAATTTTGGGAAAGAACTTTACGTACCTATAGAGTTTATAAATGTCTCAATGAATATTTAGTGACAACACGTATGAACGATTCACTCTTTAGTGGAATGATATCACAAATTATTGCTGGAAAGTTGGTTGATAAACGCCGTTAAAAGTATTCGTAGAGACGTATCGACTACTGGAAATTATTTATCGTTGATTGCTTTTTGGTCATAAAATATATGGGAACATTAATAGAAACTATTCTGTTATATAATATATTGTTAAGGTTTTCTAAATCACGACACCACACCCTGTAGTTAACATTTAATAAGACAGTAAAGGGTATAACAAATAAGTATATAAACTACAATGTAAGTGGTACGTAATCAACGTGTCTGCACTCAGAGGTGCTCACATTCTTTTTGAAGTGTCTAAAGCGGAAACGGAAACAGGGGGAACAAAACCGCCGTCCTACTGGTATAATTATATTATATATTTAATCCCTTTTTCAGTTTACTTGTCCCTTCAAACTTATTCCAGGGAAGAAACACACACACACACGTACACATACTTCTGGTTAGAAAATTTCTATACTAAAATGCGAGAAAAGGGGAAACATTTATAGAATAAATTATAATTTAAACTGAATAGTATGATAGAAAAAATATGAAAATGTACTGTAACTATACACATATTACTATACATATATTACGTATAATAACTATACATATATTACGAAATTTATGCATGAAATTTAGTCATTTTTCTTAAATTCGTACGATAAAACTCTGTCTCAAACACTTACGTACCTTGGGAGTTGGGACACGCACCTTGAAATTTCACATTGAAGAGTGTCGCAGCCTCGCGACTTGGTGAATTATTTTTTACTGTTACAAGAAAAGCATTTACATTCAGAACAGTTTTCTTTTTACAAAATAATAGTATGCAGATAATTATTTCAGTTTTTGTTTTTTTTTCTTATACAGAATAATCTGCAACCGTAATACTATCGATTTCAATTCCTGCATAAACGATACGAGAATCGTCTTGGAACCGATATATCACCGAAATCGATATAGTTAGAATTTCGGTTCCTTATAACAGCTCTTCAGAATATCTGTTTTTCATCACTGAATACATTGGTAAATAACCGTTATTTAACAATTTCAAACAGTTATTTATAGAATCGTTCCACCCCTGCAGTTATAACGTGAATCATATAAGTAGGTACATAAATATATACACGTTTACTTACTGTTATCCACTACTAGGGTTGCCAACATTCTTTCGAGAAAATATAGTACTTTATGGCCCAATGTGATAAACAGTATAGTACATTGGGAAAAAATATAGTACTTTTCAGAGGAAAGTTTTACAATATAAAACCACATCAAAACAACATCTTATTTTTTAAATGTATATTGTCTCGTATATTTTGTACAATTTATCGTCTGTAACAAATATGTCAAAGATTTGATTGCAGTGAGGGTCCAAATTAACATATGTTAGGAGCTCTTTTTTTATGAGAGATAGAATGCCCCTCTTTCTCTGTTCCCGCCACTTTATATTCATTATAGAAAAAATCCTGTCTGTAAAAGCTGACGTGGCTGGAATAGAGAGAATGTATAAAATTATTTTATATAAATTTTGATAAACACATCATAGACAACATTTTTTTAAGTCGGGTTCAAAAGTTTAATGTTTAAATTCGCAAATTAAAGTTCTGATGTTGTCATAGAATAAAAACATAAGTAAATATCGTAGAATTTTATCGATGTATCAGAAATATAGTATTTCTACGTACTATATCTTTTTATAACAGTATATAGAACACTAGACA
This sequence comes from Andrena dorsata, assembly GCA_929108735.1. Lineage (NCBI taxonomy): Eukaryota > Metazoa > Arthropoda > Insecta > Hymenoptera > Andrenidae > Andrena > Andrena dorsata. Next base: position 56,785,818 of record OV815489.1, read on the forward strand.
AAAATCTAGTACAGTACTGTATATTATAGTAAAGTTGGCAACCTTATCCATTAAAGGTCTTTCTTTCATATTGTACCTAAATATTATTTGGTTCCTCTTCAGTTCAAAGCACACTAAAATATTGACAGCACACGTAACACTTCTGAGACATTTATTTGATTATTTGTATAACTTGGTTCAAACAGTTATTAATATTGTATTCATGATAAGAAAAAGAAATACACGCGTGTAATATGCATTGAATATGAGATTATTGTTAAGAAAATTTTAATGCTGTTCGTTTTTTTGCATTTTACAAGATTAAAATGTTCACTTAACTATTGCAACAATTGTTTACTGTGTAGTTTTATGCACTTGCAATTTCTCCACAAAAATCACGTAATTTTCACCGTGCTACAGTTTTTTCGGTGATTACTATTACTCGCAGTACTTCACCTCTGCATTTTCATCATGGAAATTGCAAATTTACACCGCACGGGTAAAATGTTCACTTACCACGAACAGCTGGATGTGCTTTGTTACATTTTCCTGTACAAATTTGTGTTTATTCTCGATTTTAAAAAATGGAGGCAAGGCAAAAGTGAGAAGCTGTTACTGTAAAAAATTCACTCGAGAATAGAAATATTGAATTACAAGTTAAGAAGAAGATAATTACAATCATTCGTATTTGAAATAAATGGTGTCAACGAAGAAAAAATGTTTTCAATTATAACAAAATAAGTAAAACGACTTAACTGCAAACATGTTAATCGGGAATACACATACATCCATCAGGGTACCACGTATTGATGCGAAAATCAATATGAAAACGCTAAAGTAATTTACATTGCAGTCTGTAATGACAAAAAATTAGCCACTCATACCCAATACAAGTCTTAAACCGATTTTATTTAGAAATTAATTTCACAGGAAAAACATTTAGGTAGGTATTTTACATTTCCAGAGTTCTTTATATTATAAGTAAATATAAGAAATTTGTATTTGAATATGCTCTCGTTTCATGATTTATTAAGGAATGAATTAATTATAATCAATTAATTTCAATTAATTATACGAGTTATTTTGTTACAGGTTATGTATTTACAAAATAATGTATATACTTAATTGTACAATGTTTCAGTGGAAAATAAGGTCTGATAAACGAAGTTATTGCTATCATATTGCATTGTTATTAACGGGAAATGTTAATCCAGGTCATATGGGCAAGTTTATTGGTATCGCTTATTATACATTTTCGTATCTTCGGTAATCACTGGATATATGCTTCCATACTGTAATGGAACCATATTTTCCTATCACAGTGCTTAATTTAAAAGCGTATGAGGGAAATATGCATCAGTTTGCGCAGACCATTTTGCGTACACAAATGTGTGTATTGTGAATTCGGTATTGAAAAAAAAGCATTATTTTATCATAAAATAAATATTGACAGTGTAATAAATTCAAAGTGAACGTTACAATAAGTGTAAAATCTGTTTTTAAATAGCACATTTTATTGATGTAACTTTCTTCATTAAAATGATGGAAAAAATCTTATTTCAGAGAGAATTTATATTAGTTACAATTGCGCAGCCATTTCATACCAGATATTACGTAATAACTTTTAATTATAATACTTTTTATGACAATGACGAAATTATCGAGGACTATAGTATGCATTGCTTTAATCAAATCGGTCCACCCGAAAGCCCTGTGAACGAGATTGAGAAAGTTTTAAAGAATGCCTTGTTTGCGGCTGGAGTTCTGCACTGGGCGAGTGTTTGGATTTCCAAAGGAGAATGTTAAGTTTGTAAGCTGACTACTGACTTGCGAGTGTGCAATTTGTATACGCCAATGGCAAAGTCTCGTCGAGTCGAAAGACCGGGTAGACGATTTTTTTTATATAGCTCTACAAATAAAAATCAAGCGACGTACAATTTTTCTATATGGGTAACAAATATTTACTTCCTTATAACTCCTTAATAAATCGTTTTCTAGCATGGGTTCATATCAATATTTCTCTACTATTTGACGTTCTAAATACGCTGCACTAGTTTGACACCAACCTTTCGAATCACCCTGTATATGTAAGTCGAGTGGTCAAATGTGCTCCTGAACCGAATTCGACTCGTGATAGGTCGTTTCAAAGCTTATAAAAAAATAACCATGTATGGCAATTATCAACTTTTTATCTCGACTCGAGGGGTAGTGAAGGGCAAAAGTACTATTTCCCGATCAGGAGTTGAGCTACAACCCACAAGCTGAAATGTCACAGGGGCAAGGGGAATCGCCCGCTCGCTCCACCCTATCCCCTCCAAGACGTCCTACTTTTCGGTGCGTAGCGGCTGTCCATATCCGCGGATTGTCGCGATTGGTTTCGTTCGCGTTGTTCCTATCCCCCCAGTGGAGAGACAAAGTTGATACTTGCTACAAATGATTCTTTTTTTTTTATAGGTTTTCGAATGACCCATCACGAGTCGAATTCGGTTCAGGGCACAATTGACCATCTTAACCGCCTATACTCTTTCATTTCCTCTTTATGTTAAGATTGTATCTGATATCATAGTGTTCATTAGATTATTATATTAATTTGAAACCTTAGAGTGAGTTGCACTTTCTTTCTGTTAATTTACGGTAGCGGTAAAGCATGATTATGTAATATATAGTCGACGACGACATAGCGGAGCTTCAACGGAGATAAGCAATTACTTCTTCTTCCCTCGCGAAATGCAATTCAAAGACATCTCCCTCGATGGGGGAGGCAGCATTAGGTGGGTGGAGAATGGGGCGTCTGATGAGACCAACGAGAGACGGGTCGGGAAACCGACTTCCTCGTACTAAGAGCCGAGCTAGACAAATTAATCGGATGGCACGACGAAAACTGCAAAAGACTCAATTCCGTTAAGTACTTTCTGGTTCGTTAGTGTGTCATTTTTTATCCTGCCGATTTCATGCATTATAATTCACTAATAACTTATATCGTTGTATTCGGGAGGGTTCGTAGAATAATTTGACGTAACAAATAACCGAATAACTATTACCGTTTTGACACAAAAGATGTTCAAAGTTGAAAATTTGCAGTTTTTTTCAACTTCTTCGTAGCAAAATCGAATTTCTCAGAATCTGAAGGTGATGGCGACAAACGGTTTGTGGGTTAATTTTCAACGCACAAAAACCTATAAGAAACGGCTATTGAATGTTACAAGTCCGAAAAAAGTCAAATTTTGTCGAACTGTGTAATCAGTGAAATTTGCTTTTTCAACCCTTTTGCAACAATTTTCTTTTTATTCGTCGTATTCGTTAATAGTGGACGTATTTCTGTCATTTAATATTGTTGGGAAAAGATATACAAACGATGGAAAGTATAGTTTAACGAAAATAAAATATTACTATACATATTATAAGAAACTTTTCTGGAGTAACGAGCAGCTCACAGGGGAAGATTCCCAAACATGTTAATTAAAAAAATTATGAAACTTTGGGGATATTTAGAGGATATATAGGTATGAATTGCCCAAATAGTTTTGTTGCTTTGATTCAGTCTGACGGGGTGAATTGACCCTTAAAAATTCGGCTATTTTCCAATTTTCTGTTATAACTCGCGAACTGTAAACCATAGAAACAAATTCTGAGAGAAATGTTACTTTCTTTATACTAAGTTACGTTCTTTTATAGGATAAGTCCGGGAGAGTCCAGCCAGTGTTGCTATTTTAAGACTGGCGCAAGATAGGGCACTGTGTGTCATTGACACAAAAGAAATGAATACGCTTGTTGTTGATCTTGCATTGACCATTGTCACAAATCCATATTTAAATTACAGGAAACACTTAAGACTTTATGCGAGTCTGAAAGTTTTTAGACCAAGTTCCAGTGCTGGGGATATTTGAAAGACAGGTAAGTTTATTTCCACTATTCCGATATTGCGGGATATAATATCCATAAAACTAACCTCAAAGTCAAATTGGCACTTCCACTTTTTCGCGTATAACTCTCAAAGTACAATAGACAGAAAAAATATTTCAGACAAAAATTTAATGGTACAATAAGTGCCGTCAACTTGCCAGCGTCCAACACCATGTTGACCTGTATTGTATAACTTCATCGGTTTACGATGAACACCACAATTTTTATTAATCCTTAGCAGTCCTTGCTCCCGCAACCATAAAATAGCACTCTCTTCAGACTGAGGTAAAGAACACAAATTCCATGGCACCATCTTAAATATATTTACTTACTTTATTTCTGCAAAAATGAATACAATAAATACTACCCCTCCAACCTAAAACAACGAATCATACGCGACAACCACTGTAACTGTCACAATAGGGTTAGAAAATTTGTCAAAATTTCGCAACTTTTTCGCCTCATAACTTTTCAACAAACAGATTCCTAAACTCAAAATTGTGATTTTTGCATGTTATTTGATACGTGCTTTCGATCCATACCAATTTCAGATAAAAAAAAGGTTTCCCAGAGGTAAAGTTCACATCCATCATACAACGCACCAGTAGCAGTGCTAACTCAAAAACTTATAATGTAGCACCGCTTTCTGACAGCGTTGCTTGCATCGAGTAATACAGATAACTTCATTCTCCCTTTGCACGCATCGCTGCCTGCATCGCTGTATGTGCAGTTTTTTAATTCAATTTCTTTTAACGTCCACAGTTTTTTCATAACTAATTGCGTTTGTTAAGAAATCAGGAATCATACATCTTGTATCAATAAGACTGACATTTATTTCCTGCTTCTGTATTTTGTCGCGTGCGATGTGAAACCTTTTGTTTACATGGTTCGTTCTATTACACGAACGAACAACTTCTGGCCATTCGATGGTTGTTTTATATAGCTATTCGATGGCTGTTTTATTTATAGCTATTCAATACTGCAAAATACCGTAATGGGCTTGTGGACAAGCTTTGGAATAGAAGGGAATAGTACCACAAGAAAAAATGTGTCAGATAAGAGTTGTTCTTTTTGTAACACAGTTTACGGAAGTTATAGGTTTCCATTTGAAATTTTAAAGTTAATCTCCGTCTTACCCCCTAGGGGGCGCGCATGGGGGTCAACCTTAATATAGGTTTAGTGGCCCCATGGATCTATAAAATTCGAGATAAGAATGATTAACATTGATCGTACAGTTTTCAAGATATTACGCTATTACATGGGCTACCCTGTACTATACATCTCAACCTTTAGTGCCATATTTCATGGCCAATCGCTTTTCCAACGTTATAGGGATGTTAAAAGTACTTCTCAGTATAGGGTTTAGGGAAGAATTTCAGGCGCGTATCGGTAAGTTTACCAACCGAAATTGTGTTACCTTTTTTGTCATATACACTGACAGTACCTATTTCTTGTATAATTTTGTAACTCTTCAATGTGTGCGTAGCATTTTGATAGCAAATTGTATCTGAGCTGCGGCATATACAAAGCATTTCTCATTATAATGGTTTATTTCATCATTATTTTTATTTTCAACTTTAATTTGAATTGTACCGACGTCTTCATAACACAATTTTGAGTTTTATATTGCTGGATAGTTAAAAATAAAAAATTCTTTATTTTTCATCATATCTATATGAAAGTGGCAGTAATGGATTCCTGGCAACCTCCCGATTGAAAGACACCAAATACCATGTAAATCGGACGATTTTAAACGAAGTAGCTTTAAATTTTACAAATCAATTTTATTATATGTGTAATTTCGTTAATTAAAGCCCGAATTGTGTCGAGTTTGATATCATTTTCATCGGGAAAATGCGAGGAATTGGTTGGGTATCACTTTCGTGAAGATCCGATGAGAAATGCCAAACTTGACATTTCTCACTTGTTATTGGCTAGTGCCACATTGTACTATTCCCGATTCCTTAATCTCGAGAGCCGAGCACTCGGTTGCGAAAGTTCCCACGTCCTATGTAAAGCGGTCTACGCATGCTGAAACATGTTGCGAGGGACGCACATATTGACTCTCAGGTTTCGCATTACCGATTTCTGGCAGTTTGTGATCTGATGCTAACGCTGAAACGACTATTTAAAAATGTCTGATTATGGGTGCGTTCCGATTCGCGCATGGAGCGCATGATGCGCAGGAAGTTGCATAAAGATGTATGCCTTGTTGGCACACGAAATTCCCTAGAATCCTTTAATTTCAGGTGCATGATTTGTGGCACCGTTTACCATCTAGATTGAGAGTGAAAGTGGGGCGAGCGTGCCTTCACTCCTTCCGTTTCCTCAGGAATCGGAGGTCTCCGGCCGGTGTTGATGGAGGAAGGACACCTACAGGAGCGGTGGTAATGTGTGCGTGAATTGACGGCAGCGGGAAGCCAGCCAAGTGGCGACTGCAGTGGCGAGTGCATACAGTGGAGAGAAAACCGTCCCGTTTCAGTTAATGCGGGCATTGGTGGCGTTGGTCGTGCACAGGATTCCCTAGAATTCTCCCAGTTCTAACGCATCAAGCATGTAGTTACTGCGCGTATGCGTATTTGCGACCGCGGGATAAGGATAAAATGGTGTGTATTTTGCAAAAAAATATAATATTGAATAATAAAGGAAGATCCTGAACCCGAAAATTCGAAAAAATCTGAAACTTTGTGAATATGAAGATAATTTCCCCTTGGTTACAACACAATTTTTGTTTGCTGCCCAAATTTACTCTAAGGGGGTGAAATTGACCGCTGAGAATGTGGTTAATTTCCGATTTTGGGTTATAATTCGTGAACTGTAAAATAATTTTATCACCAAATGATAGATCTAATTAAAAGAAGTAATTTTTGTCTCGAAACTTTTTTCTACCTCTTAAGTATAGTTCGCGAGTTATAACACAAAATCGGAAAATAGCCGAATTTTCAAGGGTTAATTTCACCCTCTTCGAGTGAATTTGGGCAGCAAACAAAAATTGCGTTGTAATTAGGAGGAAATCCCCTGCATATTCACAAAGTTTCAGAATTTTTGGAATTTTCGGGTTCGCGATCTTCCCTTGTAAGTTTGCTTTAAAGTAGTAAGAACTATCTAGTGTATTTAGTATTCAAGTAGCAATGATATTACGAAAACTAATTAATTAATTAATTCGGGGCTTTCGTCTGTTATACGTAGGCATTTCTTTCCTTTGGGACCGTTGGTTCGTGTCAACTGGTGTAACGAAAACGCACTGGACGAGTGCAGCATTTACAATACGTGGTTTATAAGTGGAAGTTAAACTTAAGTAATTAGACAATGGAAATAATTCCATTATAATAATGTAAGCACATCTGAATTAAGTAACACTGTACATTATTCAGAATATTTGAATAAACCACATCTAGAGAAAAACCGCATCTTTTACTTTAGGACTGTACCTATAACTTCCATTTCCATTTCCATTTCCTTCAAACACTCCATACATTGCACTTCACGCTTCACAATAGTCATACACTGCTCTTAATTTACGAACTAAGAAGTGGTCTTATGATGTGGGCACAATGCGGTAAGTATTCGGGTAAGTAATTCAGCTTCCCGCGAAAATGTAACAAAGTTGCAAGGGTCAAAAAATTTGCCGGAGGCAGATTCCGGTTAGCAACTTTGTTGAACGCCAAAATCTTCCAATGTCATCGTCAGACTATTCCGATTTCACCGGATTTGGACGCCCCGCGGAAATGTAACAAAGTTGCAAGGGTCAAAATTTTTGCAACAATGTTGGAAATGAAAATCGCCTGTTCGCAAGAAAAAAACTCGGTTTGCAACTTTGTTGAGATTTCGCGGGGAGTCAGATTCCGGTTAGAAACTTTGTTGAACGCCAAAATCTTCCAATATCATCGTCAGACTATTCCGATTTCACCGGATTTGGACGCCCCGCGAAAATGTAACAAAGTTGCAAGGGTCAAAATTTTTGCAACAATGTTGGAAATGAAAATCGCCTGTTCGCAAGAAAAAAACTCGGTTTGCAACTTTGTTGAGATTTCGCGGGGAGTCAGATTCCGGTTAGAAACTTTGTTGAACGCCAAAATCTTCCAATATCATCGTCAGACTATTCCGATTTCACCGGATTTGGACGCCCCGCGAAAATGTAACAAAGTTGCAAGGGTCAAAATTTTTGCAACAATGTTGGAAATGAAAATCGCCTGTTCGCAAGAAAAAAACTCGGTTTGCAACTTTGTTGAGATTTCGCGGGGAGTCAGATTCCGGTTAGAAACTTTGTTGAACGCCAAAATCTTCCAATATCATCGTCAGACTATTCCGATTTCACCGGATTTGGACGCCCCGCGAAAATGTAACAAAGTTGCAAGGGTCAAAATTTTTGCAACAATGTTGGAAATGAAAATGGCCTGTTCACAAGAAAAAAACTCGGTTTGCAACTTTGTTGAGATTTCGCGGGGAGTCAGATTCCAGTTAGAAACTTTGTTGAACGCCAAAATCTTCCAATATCATCGTCAGACTATTCCGATTTCACCGGATTTGGACGCCCCGCGAAAATGTAACAAAGTTGCAAGGGTCAAAATTTTTGCAACAATGTTGGAAATGAAAATCGCCTGTTCGCAAGAAAAAAACTCGGTTTGCAACTTTGTTGAGATTTCGCGGGGAGTCAGATTCCGGTTAGAAACTTTGTTGAACGCCAAAATCTTCCAATATCATCGTCAGACTATTCCGATTTCACCGGATTTGGACGCCCCGCGAAAATGTAACAAAGTTGCAAGGGTCAAAATTTTTGCAACAATGTTGGAAATGAAAATCGCCTGTTGGCAAGAAAAAAACTCGGTTTGCAACTTTGTTGAGATTTCGCGGGGAGTCAGATTCCGGTTAGAAACTTTGTTGAACGCCAAAATCTTCCAATGTCATCGTCAGAGTATTCAGATTTCACCGGATTTGGACGCCCCGCGAAAATGTAACAAAGTTGCAAGGGTCAAAATTTTTGCAACAATGTTGGAAATGAAAATCGCCTGTTGGCAAGAAAAAAACTCGGTTTGCAACTTTGTTGAGATTTCGCGGGGAGTCAGATTCCGGTTAGAAACTTTGTTGAACGCCAAAATCTTCCAATGTCATCGTCAGACTATTCCGATTTCACCGGATTTGGACGCCCCGCGAAAATGTAACAAAGTTGCAAGGGTCAAAATTTTTGCAACAATGTTGGAAATGAAAATCGCCTGTTGGCAAGAAAAAAACTCGGTTTGCAACTTTGTTGAGATTTCGCGGGGAGTCAGATTCCGGTTAGAAACTTTGTTGAACGCCAAAATCTTCCAATGTCATCGTCAGAGTATTCAGATTTCACCGGATTTGGACGCCCCGCGAAAATGTAACAAAGTTGCAAGGGTCAAAATTTTTGCAACAATGTTGGAAATGAAAATCTCCTGTTCACAAGAAAAAAACTCGGTTTGCAACTTTGTTGAGATTTCGCGGGGAGTCAGATTCCGGTTAGAAACTTTGTTGAACGCCAAAATCTTCCAATATCATCGTCAGACTATTCCGATTTCACCGGATTTGGACGCCCCGCGGAAATGTAACAAAGTTGCAAGGGTCAAAATTTTTGCAACAATGTTGGAAATGAAAATCGCCTGTTCGCAAGAAAAAAACTCGGTTTGCAACTTTGTTGAGATTTCGCGGGGAGTCAGATTCCGGTTAGAAACTTTGTTGAACGCCAAAATCTTCCAATATCATCGTCAGACTATTCCGATTTCACCGGATTTGGACGCCCCGCGAAAATGTAACAAAGTTGCAAGGGTCAAAATTTTTGCAACAATGTTGGAAATGAAAATCGCCTGTTCGCAAGAAAAAAACTCGGTTTGCAACTTTGTTGAGATTTCGCGGGGAGTCAGATTCCGGTTAGAAACTTTGTTGAACGCCAAAATCTTCCAATATCATCGTCAGACTATTCCGATTTCACCGGATTTGGACGCCCCGCGAAAATGTAACAAAGTTGCAAGGGTCAAAATTTTTGCAACAATGTTGGAAATGAAAATCGCCTGTTCGCAAGAAAAAAACTCGGTTTGCAACTTTGTTGAGATTTCGCGGGGAGTCAGATTCCGGTTAGAAACTTTGTTGAACGCCAAAATCTTCCAATATCATCGTCAGACTATTCCGATTTCACCGGATTTGGACGCCCCGCGAAAATGTAACAAAGTTGCAAGGGTCAAAATTTTTGCAACAATGTTGGAAATGAAAATGGCCTGTTCACAAGAAAAAAACTCGGTTTGCAACTTTGTTGAGATTTCGCGGGGAGTCAGATTCCAGTTAGAAACTTTGTTGAACGCCAAAATCTTCCAATATCATCGTCAGACTATTCCGATTTCACCGGATTTGGACGCCCCGCGAAAATGTAACAAAGTTGCAAGGGTCAAAATTTTTGCAACAATGTTGGAAATGAAAATCGCCTGTTCGCAAGAAAAAAACTCGGTTTGCAACTTTGTTGAGATTTCGCGGGGAGTCAGATTCCGGTTAGAAACTTTGTTGAACGCCAAAATCTTCCAATATCATCGTCAGACTATTCCGATTTCACCGGATTTGGACGCCCCGCGAAAATGTAACAAAGTTGCAAGGGTCAAAATTTTTGCAACAATGTTGGAAATGAAAATCGCCTGTTCACAAGAAAAAAACTCGGTTTGCAACTTTGTTGAGATTTCGCGGGGAGTCAGATTCCAGTTAGAAACTTTGTTGAACGCCAAAATCTTCCAATATCATCGTCAGACTATTCCGATTTCACCGGATTTGGACGCCCCGCGGAAATGTAACAAAGTTGCAAGGGTCAAAATTTTTGCAACAATGTTGGAAATGAAAATCGCCTGTTCGCAAGAAAAAAACTCGGTTTGCAACTTTGTTGAGATTTCGCGGGGAGTCAGATTCCGGTTAGAAACTTTGTTGAACGCCAAAATCTTCCAATATCATCGTCAGACTATTCCGATTTCACCGGATTTGGACGCCCCGCGAAAATGTAACAAAGTTGCAAGGGTCAAAATTTTTGCAACAATGTTGGAAATGAAAATCGCCTGTTCGCAAGAAAAAAACTCGGTTTGCAACTTTGTTGAGATTTCGCGGGGAGTCAGATTCCGGTTAGAAACTTTGTTGAACGCCAAAATCTTCCAATATCATCGTCAGACTATTCCGACTTCACCGGATTTGGACGCCCCGCGAAAATGTAACAAAGTTGCAAGGGTCAAAATTTTTGCAACAATGTTGGAAATGAAAATCGCCTGTTGGCAAGAAAAAAACTCGGTTTGCAACTTTGTTGAGATTTCGCGGGGAGTCAGATTCCGGTTAGAAACTTTGTTGAACGCCAAAATCTTCCAATATCATCGTCAGACTATTCCGATTTCACCGGATTTGGACGCCCCGCGAAAATGTAACAAAGTTGCAAGGGTCAAAATTTTTGCAACAATGTTGGAAATGAAAATCGCCTGTTGGCAAGAAAAAAACTCGGTTTGCAACTTTGTTGAGATTTCGCGGGGAGTCAGATTCCGGTTAGAAACTTTGTTGAACGCCAAAATCTTCCAATGTCATCGTCAGAGTATTCAGATTTCACCGGATTTGGACGCCCCGCGAAAATGTAACAAAGTTGCAAGGGTCAAAATTTTTGCAACAATGTTGGAAATGAAAATCGCCTGTTGGCAAGAAAAAAACTCGGTTTGCAACTTTGTTGAGATTTCGCGGGGAGTCAGATTCCGGTTAGAAACTTTGTTGAACGCCAAAATCTTCCAATGTCATCGTCAGACTATTCCGATTTCACCGGATTTGGACGCCCCGCGAAAATGTAACAAAGTTGCAAGGGTCAAAATTTTTGCAACAATGTTGGAAATGAAAATCGCCTGTTGGCAAGAAAAAAACTCGGTTTGCAACTTTGTTGAGATTTCGCGGGGAGTCAGATTCCGGTTAGAAACTTTGTTGAACGCCAAAATCTTCCAATGTCATCGTCAGAGTATTCAGATTTCACCGGATTTGGACGCCCCGCGAAAATGTAACAAAGTTGCAAGGGTCAAAATTTTTGCAACAATGTTGGAAATGAAAATCTCCTGTTCACAAGAAAAAAACTCGGTTTGCAACTTTGTTGAGATTTCGCGGGGAGTCAGATTCCGGTTAGAAACTTTGTTGAACGCCAAAATCTTCCAATATCATCGTCAGACTATTCCGATTTCACCGGATTTGGACGCCCCGCGGAAATGTAACAAAGTTGCAAGGGTCAAAATTTTTGCAACAATGTTGGAAATGAAAATCGCCTGTTCGCAAGAAAAAAACTCGGTTTGCAACTTTGTTGAGATTTCGCGGGGAGTCAGATTCCGGTTAGAAACTTTGTTGAACGCCAAAATCTTCCAATATCATCGTCAGACTATTCCGATTTCATCGGATTTGGACGCCCCGCGAAAATGTAACAAAGTTGCAAGGGTCAAAATTTTTGCAACAATGTTGGAAATGAAAATCGCCTGTTCGCAAGAAAAAAACTCGGTTTGCAACTTTGTTGAGATTTCGCGGGGAGTCAGATTCCGGTTAGAAACTTTGTTGAACGCCAAAATCTTCCAATATCATCGTCAGACTATTCCGATTTCACCGGATTTGGACGCCCCGCGAAAATGTAACAAAGTTGCAAGGGTCAAAATTTTTGCAACAATGTTGGAAATGAAAATCGCCTGTTCGCAAGAAAAAAACTCGGTTTGCAACTTTGTTGAGATTTCGCGGGGAGTCAGATTCCGGTTAGAAACTTTGTTGAACGCCAAAATCTTCCAATATCATCGTCAGACTATTCCGATTTCACCGGATTTGGACGCCCCGCGAAAATGTAACAAAGTTGCAAGGGTCAAAATTTTTGCAACAATGTTGGAAATGAAAATGGCCTGTTCACAAGAAAAAAACTCGGTTTGCAACTTTGTTGAGATTTCGCGGGGAGTCAGATTCCAGTTAGAAACTTTGTTGAACGCCAAAATCTTCCAATATCATCGTCAGACTATTCCGATTTCACCGGATTTGGACGCCCCGCGAAAATGTAACAAAGTTGCAAGGGTCAAAATTTTTGCAACAATGTTGGAAATGAAAATCGCCTGTTCGCAAGAAAAAAACTCGGTTTGCAACTTTGTTGAGATTTCGCGGGGAGTCAGATTCCGGTTAGAAACTTTGTTGAACGCCAAAATCTTCCAATATCATCGTCAGACTATTCCGATTTCACCGGATTTGGACGCCCCGCGAAAATGTAACAAAGTTGCAAGGGTCAAAATTTTTGCAACAATGTTGGAAATGAAAATGGCCTGTTCACAAGAAAAAAACTCGGTTTGCAACTTTGTTGAGATTTCGCGGGGAGTCAGATTCCAGTTAGAAACTTTGTTGAACGCCAAAATCTTCCAATATCATCGTCAGACTATTCCGATTTCACCGGATTTGGACGCCCCGCGAAAATGTAACAAAGTTGCAAGGGTCAAAATTTTTGCAACAATGTTGGAAATGAAAATCGCCTGTTCGCAAGAAAAAAACTCGGTTTGCAACTTTGTTGAGATTTCGCGGGGAGTCAGATTCCGGTTAGAAACTTTGTTGAACGCCAAAATCTTCCAATATCATCGTCAGACTATTCCGATTTCACCGGATTTGGACGCCCCGCGAAAATGTAACAAAGTTGCAAGGGTCAAAATTTTTGCAACAATGTTGGAAATGAAAATGGCCTGTTCACAAGAAAAAAACTCGGTTTGCAACTTTGTTGAGATTTCGCGGGGAGTCAGATTCCAGTTAGAAACTTTGTTGAACGCCAAAATCTTCCAATATCATCGTCAGACTATTCCGATTTCACCGGATTTGGACGCCCCGCGGAAATGTAACAAAGTTGCAAGGGTCAAAATTTTTGCAACAATGTTGGAAATGAAAATCGCCTGTTCGCAAGAAAAAAACTCGGTTTGCAACTTTGTTGAGATTTCGCGGGGAGTCAGATTCCGGTTAGAAACTTTGTTGAACGCCAAAATCTTCCAATATCATCGTCAGACTATTCCGATTTCACCGGATTTGGACGCCCCGCGAAAATGTAACAAAGTTGCAAGGGTCAAAATTTTTGCAACAATGTTGGAAATGAAAATCGCCTGTTCGCAAGAAAAAAACTCGGTTTGCAACTTTGTTGAGATTTCGCGGGGAGTCAGATTCCGGTTAGAAACTTTGTTGAACGCCAAAATCTTCCAATATCATCGTCAGACTATTCCGACTTCACCGGATTTGGACGCCCCGCGAAAATGTAACAAAGTTGCAAGGGTCAAAATTTTTGCAACAATGTTGGAAATGAAAATCGCCTGTTGGCAAGAAAAAAACTCGGTTTGCAACTTTGTTGAGATTTCGCGGGGAGTCAGATTCCGGTTAGAAACTTTGTTGAACGCCAAAATCTTCCAATATCATCGTCAGACTATTCCGATTTCACCGGATTTGGACGCCCCGCGAAAATGTAACAAAGTTGCAAGGGTCAAAATTTTTGCAACAATGTTGGAAATGAAAATCGCCTGTTCGCAAGAAAAAAACTCGGTTTGCAACTTTGTTGAGATTTCGCGGGGAGTCAGATTCCGGTTAGAAACTTTGTTGAACGCCAAAATCTTCCAATATCATCGTCAGACTATTCCGATTTCACCGGATTTGGACGCCCCGCGAAAATGCAACAAAGTTGCAAACCGAGTTTTTTTCTTGCGAACTGGCCATTTTCATTTCCAACATTGTTGCAAAAATTTTGTCCTTTGCAACTTTGTTGCATTTTCGCGGGAAGTCAAATTTCGGTTAGCAACTTTGTTGAGCTTCCCGCGAAAACGCACAAAGTTGCAAACTGGGATTTTATTTCGCGAACAGCCAAATTTTATTTTCAACATTGTTGCAAAAATTTTTCCCTTGCAACTTTGTTGGGTTTTCGCAGCAAGCTTGAAGCCACAAAGTTCTTTGGGCGATGGTACGTTTGGAATTTGGATAGGAATGTTCTAGAGGATCTTTACAATAATAATACGGTTTTTTAGAGTTTTTCCACTTTATTGTCTTTAAAATGCAATGGAGCGATACAAGTATGTACAAATGAATATTAAATAAGTAATAAGTATGTTTCCACTTGGGTTCAAAGTTTCACCCTCGTAGATTCAGTGGGGCACTTAGAATTGTATGTTGGGGGGGGGGGGGGGGGGGGTAATCAGACGACGCGCGACTCCTTGATACTTTGTCTCGCTCCGTCTTTTCCCTTGTTTCTCTCTTTATTTGGGGGCGGGCCAGGGTCCCAGCTGCTTAGATTGATAGTTTCCCTTATTTGATGCAGTTAAGGTTGTTGTCAACGAAGAATGATCCGCAAATCCTGTAACAGACGATGATCGAATTATAGCAAATTGTATGATCTCGAAAATAATACTGAAAGGTTTCTTACGCAGAAAATACTTGCGATATTACACATGCTTCGAATTCGAATTTGAATTTGAATTCGAAATACAGAAGGGCACGTAAAGGGACTACCCCTCGTTCGATTTACGGCCGATTTCTTCACCTTCAGTAATCTTCCAGTTAGAGTTATGATCTAGATAACTGCGAAATGATAGAGATCTACTGGCTTAGAGCATTTAGATGAGTTATTTATTACTGAAGGTTAAGAAATCGGGATAGCTACTGCATGCATCATGCGCTAGAAGTTGGAGGATTCTAGGGAATTCTACGAATCATTGCGTTTTCGGACGGTTGCACTGGATCAGTAGTCGCTCAACACCGGCTGGAGACCTCGGATCCCTGCATTCTAGAACCTATTCGGTTTCGGCATATGTATATACGCGTTTGTACGTGTCTACACGATCTGTATTCCTTTATATTCGTTCTAATAATTATTTCAGTACTATTCAATATTTCTTTTGCGTTCTCTCGCATATAAACATCAGTGACCACTCCACTAATTTCTGGTTTGCGTATTAAACTAAATATCAGGCAAATATCTTGTGATTGCTTCGTAAGTTCGTAACCTAAGTAGTACGTTGTCGATTTCACGCTTATAATAACCAAAACTGTTGGCGATAATTGCTTTTAGAGCTTCCACGAATAAACTCCTTAATTTTCCTTGGACCATGACTTGTAATTCTACAAGAGCCATCTTTTTTATAAAATTTTATAATAAAATAAAATTAATAATATTATAATGCATCAATAACACAAACAACTTAATTCAACTATAAATACAAATGAGAAATTCTTTTGAATTCCGTTTTTGGGTCAAGACGTCAAGAGTGAACGCTTTTACTCTTGAACGATCGGTTTTACACTTTTTGTTAGTTAAAAGCCAATCGCAAATTTATTTATAATTTAGCTAAATTCCTATTCGTCGATGCATTTCCCTTTCGGTTATCGATTTTTTTAAATAGCAAGCGTTGAACAATATTGCGTTGATTTTGCACTTAGGGGAAGGGATAAAAAAGTGGGGGTCATTTATTAATGTTTATTTATTAAAAGAATCTCCAACTATTTTCAAACCCCTCAGGTTTGCGCGGACTTCACTTTGTTTCCATTTCCTTACATTCGTGTGATCCGATTCAAATTTCGCGCTTTCATGCTCCTCGCCGCCAGGCGGGATTTGCAACTGCCTCTTATCCGAATTGCCGCAGTTCCTGCGCGCCTCATACACCGCAAATGGGAGAAATTCTAGAGAATCGTACGATGCCACCAATTTCATGCGCTCCATGCGCGAATCGGAACGCACCCTATATTCCAATACCAGTGTTATTATCAATAATAGGGGGTACATTAATTATAAAAAATAAAAATTTAAAGATCAAAAAGAAATGGGCAAAGAAGTGGTTAATTGAGAGAAACAAATTTCATAATTCGAACTGAGTGATTATAAAAATTATTTACGTATCGATGATTATGCTCTCCGGCATTTATTGGATATAATTCGCTCACGGATTGAAAAACAGAATACATTGATGACGGATGCAGTTGGTGCAAAAGAAAGACTTTCGTAACAAGTCAGAATCCCATAAACTTGGATCTATCACTTTTCTTTGCCGCCAGTACTTTCTTTAAATCTCTTCGACAGCTGCATCTCATACTGGAAATGTTTTTAACCATAAAATCTTTATTAGCAGCTAGAAATTTCTCTTCGCATTTTTCAACAAATTTCTTGTATGGGGTATTTCGTAAATTTTTGTCTGAATATTCTGTTTTTGTTATTCCATAAACATTGATTTATCCCACAAATACTAATACATTGTCTCCAAAAATTTTTATCAGCTTTCATTTTTAACCATGATTGGTATCGATGCCACGCTTTACACCCTACACGTTGAAACGTGCATCAGAATCGGGTCTTGCTCATCAACCAGGACGGTATACTGATTCCTGCATTGATGCAAACCGCTTTTGATGTCTAAACGCGGAAACCAATCTACGTACATATATATGTACATAGTAACATGTGTAATGAAAGCTGAGAGTCGATGCGGGCGTTACAACATGTTTCAGCGTGTGTAGAACGCTTCATCAAAATTTTGTATCAACCTAAGCGGGGTAAATTTATTTCAAGTTTAAGTTCACCGAGCATAACTGTACATCGCACTAATTTTAATAGTAAACAATTTCAATATATTATCCTGCATAATGATCGGGGCAAGGCACACGAATGAAAACTAGCCCGATTTATCGTGTTTCTGCTCATTGTCATTGGGAAAACCTCACCAATCTGTTGGTACCGACTATTTCCAGAAGGATGGCGCGAAAATCATAGAAACTGAAATTTTCGCCATTGGAGGACGGCATTCGTTATGAGACTTTTAAGTGCCGGGTTTCCCCGAAAGAACTCGCTTTCTGCTTTATGACTATATAACAACTAATAGGGTGTGCCAATTTTGTGGATAAATTTAAAATTTTTTAATGCTTTAAAATGACTAGTGACAAATTGATGCTGTTTTTAAATCTGAATCTGGAACTATCATCAGAAATTGATTACTGCTTAAAGTGAGTCTTGCTTGCATAAAAGCATGAAAATGAAAATAAAAATGTGTGGAAATTAGTATTCATTACATTCACATGAAAATGTATGGAAATGTGTATTTATTACAACATGAAAATATATGCAACTTTGGCCACAGATCTAGCCACATGTCATCTATGTAGTAAATTTAATGGTATTAAATAAAATCCACCAAAGTAACGATATCTTGTTTGTTTCAGCTGCGATTCATAAACTCAATTATTAAATGTTTTGAATACTTTTAGTAATTTTCGTATTTTTCTATAATTTCAAATGAAATTCCAACTATGTAAATAATGTATTACACAAAATTTAAATGGTAGTGGTTAATATTAAACCTGAAATTGTACCGTTTTTCCACTAATCGTTTTTAAAAATAAAACATTGATAAAATTGAAACACTCGAACAACTAATAACGTTGTTCTAGGAATTTATTTTTGAATAATCTCCGATTTAATGTTGCTCCAAACTTCTTATAAATATTTTCAATGATCAGTTTTAAATATGGGACATTACTTTTCGCATATCTCCATCCAATTCATCCCAAAGCAGTTGAATCGAGGTGTTTATTGCATACTTTTTAGAATTCCTTCTTAATTTCTCATTTTTAAGTATGACCTGCGCATAGCTTTGAAGAATGTTTTCGATCGTTATCACCTTGTACAACATACCCTTTGCATATTAATCGTTTCCCTGAGAGGTATGCATGCTGACATACAACGCGTTTATATTCCCCTTTTTTCAGGTTACTATCGATTCCGATCAAGTCTTCTACTCCTTGTGTTGTGAAACACCCTCACACCATGATAGAACTATTTCCTTGTTCTATTATTTGTATGATGCAATCTGGAAATATTATTCTTTGAATAGATTCTCAAACATTGATCCGATGATTATATCGAAAAAATCGAATTATATCGAGCAAGGTCAGAAAGGAGAAAAAACTTGTTTCTAACAACATACAAGATATCCTAAGATATCCGAGATAGAAATCAAGTCATACCAATATATTAAAGCATATGCAAAGGTCCTTCGATATTTTCTACTTTAACCCTCTGTGGTCATACCTTCTTATAATTTAAAATCACAAATTGGTCACGTGCTGCATCCCAGCGTCATTTCTGAGTTACCATTTTTGTATTATTGAATCTTTTAATCCTTGAGTGATAATTGTACATTCGTAATACTCATACAATCATGCTCTAATACAGTGATGAGCACTGATAAGCAATGATGAGCAACCTGACTTTTGGCCCGTAGTGGGCTAAAAATGAAAATCTAATACTCTACGACGGCCACAATATTAAATACTTAAATATACTAATCACAGATTTTTAATTTATGGGGTGAATTTAATATTTCTGAAAGAGATTCGCAATTGAAACAATTGCCAGTGGCTGGAGGGCCAAATGATGTCATCGCTGCTCTAATAATTTTTTTCTAAAAATGTAATTTTTGATATATTGAAATTTGTATTTGGAAAAATAGTTATGGGTAAAATCGATTTTTAACCGACTTCAGGAGGAGGTTACGAAATTCGTTTTTTATTTGAAAGCGTATGAAGAGCCGGTGGTATCATGTTAATTTTTTTATTATTACCTAGATACTCTAGAATCATCTAAAATTCCAGTTTTAATGTATTTTCGTGCATAACTTTGAAACGCTTGGTCCGATTTGGGTGATTCTTTCGTTGTATATGGAGCATGTTCCCCAATTGGTACCATAATAAATGTTTTTTAACCAACTTCAAAACGAAGGTAACTAAAAGTTAAAAAATTATAAATTTTAAAGAAAAAATAATATACTGACTTCAAAGGTACGTTAAAAAGAATAATATAATATTTTTAGAGTCGATGCGAAAATATCAACAAAATTAAATCAATTGATAAACCTTTATCAATTATAGTCCATTAGCAAACTAACGCCCGGGAATTAGGGGGCGCAGAAATTGAATGGCACGTCACGCGTCCAGCCGATTTAATTTTGTATCCGTTTTGCCATCGGCTTAAAAAATATTTTATTCTTTTCAGCGCACCTTTGAAACCGGCTTTTTTTTTTAAAAAAGTTTATCTTTTCTGTTAAAATTCACAAAATTTTCAAATTTTATTATTAAGTTTCAAACATTTACTGGAATGTTGACAAATACACATTCTAGGGTGCGATACACACCGTGTGGCCAACAAGAGTTGAAGATACTTCGACTTTTCAGACATCCTGTAACTTGTACTATCAACGCAGAACACCTAACAAGAAAAATCAATAGGAGAAACGGAGGCTAGTTGATACAGGGGCAGGTTGATACAGACAAATTATCTCGACACCGTACATATGTAGCTCCATTTGAGCGAGATATATGAAATTTGTTGTTCAACTCTTTCCTACGATCCAGCGTACATATGTGTACTTTGACGGTGGCAATCATTTTTTAACTGTTTTCGTTTATGTAGAGAAAAAGTAATTAGTTGTGTTCACTTTCCAATCCGTCTTGAGGCGGTATAGAGAATTTTATAACCCGAATTGATTTGTGCATCACATCGAATCTTTTGAAGGTAAGGTAATTACGCTTTGTTATTTTGTTTATATCTACATTTTTTATGGCTATTTTTAATTGAATTTTTTTCGTTGATTTCAAGGAAAATGGTTCGAAATTATATCAAAAAGACAAATCGTGGGGAAATATCGCAAGATATTTTTGAAGAAGCGTGTGTCGCAATAAAAAAACTCAATATCATTAAGGCAAAGCACGAAAACATACAATATTGACAAAATAAATTTATTAAGATATATTAACAAAACATAGAAGACATCTCATGTTAGACTGGGATATTCGAAACATAAAATTAAATAAAAATATTTTTCTAAGTTTGTTAAAAAATTTGGTTTTTAGACTACGTATTTGCTCATTTTTAGTCTATATTGTTGGAAAGATATCTAGATTAAAATTGTATTTTTCAAGTGTATTAGTTACTCATTAAATGGATATTTTACAAATGTATCAACATGCCCCAGAGCAGTGGGGTAAATTGATACATTTTGCCTTCGTCCAAATAACATTTTTTCTCTCATTTCGTATGTATTTTCTTCAGTTTTCGCTTACTATGTATTAAATGTATTTTAGCATATTTGTTATTAAGTAATTAATTCAAACAAAAATGGAAAAAATTGAAAACTGGATAACGTATCAACTAGCTCTGGACTCCCCTACATATCAAGAAGTATGTATGGTTCCATTTAAAAAGTCGTCTTCGAAACAGAATACAGTCATAAAATGTCAGAACTCGAATAATTCAACATCTCCCTCTACCAATTTTCTCCCGCTTTATCTAGAAAAAAGGCCATAGTTGGACTCAGTTTCTGGATGCACCCTATACAAGAGCGAGTCTAAATCTCAACAAAATAAATTCATTAAAAATTCTACTAATAAGACTTCAGTCGTTTGGGATATGTTTCCCTCAATTTCATCTGATGCCTCACATTTTGTTTTTATAACATTAACGCATTCTGTATGTACCTATCTAATGGAAGATATGTGATTGACGACTTAACGACGTTCAATCTCAGCCGCGCTTATTGCAACGAATTTCATGTCTGAAGCGTAGAAACGTGCGTGATATGTAAATCGCTTTAATTTATACCGTGCCTGGAGACCATTGTTTGGGCTGGTTAGCGACTGCTAATCAAATTGGAGAGAGGTTCGAGGTATGGCGAACGTGTCTGAGCATCGATTGCCACGCTTTGCAGCGTACTACTCGTCCCGTGGCACTCGATAATCTGTGACTATGCGTGCCTGACTATTGTCACGGCCACGTGTCCGGCGTGCGCGCCACACCAGCCATATGTGCATGTGTTAACTTTAAAGAAATGAAAATAAAATGAAACGTATATTATAATTCAAACTGTATTAATTTTATCAACTTTTGAACTCTTGGAGCTTTAACTTGTAAACTAACAACTTGATTTATACAATTTATATTATGTGCTTCTCCCAAACAATTTTAATGTCTGCCTTTGATCACAGAAAAATTTATAATGACGATTTCCCTTTCCCCGTTTTCCTCCGTCTCGCAAAACCAGCATCCCTGTTTCCCCTCGATTCATTTTCCAACCATAATTTTACCATGAAGTTGGCTTCGCTAACACACGTGTGAATTATTAAAGGAAATATATTTTTTTATTCAAATACATTTTCCTAACTTTGACATTACGTGTGATCTTTTCTACGGCATCACTTAGTCGTGTAAAATTATAATTTAGTTTATGCCTCACGGTCAGTATCGTGAATACTTTATTGATAAATGTTTTGTTAATATTTCGCCCCTTGGACGGCGGATAATTTGACAGTCAGTCGGCGGCGAATAAAGTTCATTTCATTCCACCGAAATGTAGAGAATTCTAAAGCGACAAAATAACCCAGTTCTGGGTGAGACTGTAATATCTCGAGCAATCTTTTGATTATGATCTTTAGGTCGTAACAATTAATAGAGCTGTATATACGCTTTTATACGCGTTTCGAAATATGTATGCCTATACCTACATACTTCTTCACTACTCTTCTTCATTCTCAAGGAGTACATGCTTCTGAAATAAAATTGCTTACTGTTTCTAAATGGCCCATTTTTCAGAGGAAACATATGGAAGCAAGTATGAAGATTGAAACACTGTTTGTAATTTATAAAATATTTTAGGTAATCGGGTTATTGTTTAAGTAGAACGTTGATTATTCGCTCTACTCCGTTCGAGACCTAAACCGCTTATCGGGAGACAAATCCGTTTCGATAAGCGGTTTTTAATCGGTTCGGAGAACCAAAGTTAAAATTGTATATGCATGTCATAAAGCGATTGGACATAAAACAAATTTGAAAGATAGATGTTATTCCGTGAAATAATAGATGGTAAGTGAAATATAGAAACAAATTAATGATTCTTAAATATAGCCAAGTTTTGTATTCCTTCTAAAATAAATATTTGTACATCTATTATTATTGGTACCTATACCAAGGCTTCGTTTTTGCAATCTCCATTTGTACCCTGCATGATCTAATTTATCATAATTTGCCAATTTCAAAAATCTTTCGGGGATTGCCTTTATTACTCAACTTATTTTGAAATTCTAATAGCTTTAGGATTGATTATTTTGAATCCCAGTAATCGTAGACATTTCAACATTATCCTCTGTCGCTAAATTAGAGCAATTTTAATAATATTTAATTTGTTTCTCAATTACAGCACCAGTTTTTTCTTTTAACACGCAGACACATACGCGTTTCAAAATGTAAACAGTGTTAGCAACAACTTCTGGTGTTATAGGTGCGTGACTCATTCTGTGTTGCGATAATCGGTTTTTCGGATAACCGATATTCAGATAATCGGCGTTTCCGTTAACCGAAGCTCGAATAATCGACATTCTATTATAATTGACCGATCATGTGACATGTGAGTCTCGCGTGCCGAAAAATATTGTTTGTCTGTTTACTTTTCTTGTGGTTAATAGTTAGTAGTGGCGCATGGTTTTGAAAAATTCCTCCTGAAATCTACTACCTAAAAGTTTTGGTTAATTTATAGACCAAAGTTCTTAAAGTAGCACAACTACAGAATACGACTATTTAACTCTGTAAAATAATAGCTTTATTTACTAAAATCGGATGCGACAAATACATATAGGGAAATAAAATATCTAGTAAATCATTCAAACCTCAGATACGACGAATCCTCCACCCAATTACGTTTAGATCATACAATTTTTGTATATCCATTTTAGACGTATCCATGACTCAATGTCCACAAAATTGAATCTAACAGAGTGCAATTCGCTTTATTGCAAGTGTCTAATATAATAAATAAAGTATGAGAAAAAATATCTGTTATGATTTCTATCTTAATTTAATAAAATCTGTTATTATAGTGTCGAATTTGTATAAATAAAATCGGAATTACATTAATATAGTATTATTACGATACTTATATCGAGTGAATAACGTAACTTGTTCTCTGACCAGTCGACATTTACAACTTACGGTCAACTGAATACTCTGCAACCAAATAACTGTAAATATATTTTCATTTTTCGTCCAAGGAGAATTTTCATTTGGTTACGACAAATGCGAACACCAACGTCCATGGAATATTAGTTTATGGTGCGGTATAATCGGGTATAAGATTATTGGTCCCCATTATTGGAGTAAAATATGTTGCATTTTTACAGAACACTATGCAAGTTCTTTTAGAAGCTGTACTAGGGTAAAATTATACAATACGCCCCACCATTATTTTACGTACACAAACCATGATGCATCGACACGATCGTCATATTCGAAGTTGCCTCAGTCGGCCACAACTGCCGCAATAAAAATACGAGCAAATATTACGGCTTTTAGAAACATATACAAGAATTTATATTTTCGGCCTTCAGATAATTTGTGGTTAGTATGTGAGAAATTCAATTTTCTAAGTCACTATTGTTTTTGCGATTAATTCACATATATATTTCGAAACTAGACAAACTAACCTCTTTAAATTGTTATTGCCCAAACCTTTTTTCACTACGTTGTTGCTAAATTTAAACCGGCGCGGTTTGTACCCCAGAATTTACAATATGCCCCGGCAATGAATTTACAATACGCCCCACCTCGAAATCATATTTTTCACGCCTAACCTATTTCGTTTCTTTTCGTGGATAACTTCGTGTAATACTTGCGGCAGAAATGTCAAAAGAGAAAATGTAAATAAAACAATAATGTAATAATTTTAATCAAGATTGTTCTCTTTTTGTTAATAATATCTTTTATAATATATATTCTATAATATTTTGATAAAAATAATAAAAAGTAATCACTTTTTTATGTCTGGGCGTTTTGTCACAGAGGTGGGGCGTTTTACCTGACGAGTGTGTTACAAAACGCCCCATGTAAGGGTCAGAAAAATCATTATTTAAGGTTATTTCCAGTTATGTTTTTTACACAATTTCGGTGTAGTTGGGAAGAGTAATGAACACTTGATGTGTTCACACAAAAAATTTAAAGAATTATTAAAAAATATTGGTTTTATAGATGTTTCTTTAAAAGTGGGGCGTATTGTATAGTTTTACCCTATTAGAAATTCGGATGCAAATATTGTCAGACACATTACGCTCGTCCGACACATTAGGTATGCTTATCCGATACGTCAAGTTTTTAACTGAATATTTCCTCACCGTCGGTCGCGGTAGCATCGTAAATTGGACAGCTCGGTCTCCTGCCCTCATTTCCCTAGATTTTTATTTATGAGGCACACTGAAAGAAAAAGTTTATACAGATATTCCGACAATATCAGAAAATATGGGACAACCAATTGTTGCTGTATACTTGGCAATGAATGACGATGTGGATCTATTTGAAGGAATTAGGCATTCACTTAGATTACGCATTCAGAAGTGTATTGGCTATAACTAGGTATGTCTCTAAATAATTTTCTTCTATTAGGTATGGGCGAGTTGCCGCACCCTACGCAATTTTTTCACCGTATCTAAATTTTGGAATGGAAAATTTTTCCAATTATTAGTTGAATCTCTTGTGCTATTACATGCATTGAAAAAAATGAAAATTTTAATATTTATCATTCTTAAAAAATTAAAACCGAAAACATCCTTTTGTTGGAAGAAACATCGCACTTCCCGGTGTGATGCTGCATTTCTAAACACTTTTAATTTTCTAATTGAACTTGTTGATTTCAAGTTTTTATTTAAAAAAATAGATAAATACCTCGAAAAACAGCGAAATCTTTAAAAGTACTAAGAGAAACACGGTCTCGCTTACTAATCTAACCTAAAACGGCAGCTTAAAACGAATAGACGACGCCGAGTACCGAAAGTGCGGCGTCTCTCCCAGTGCGGTATCTCTCCCATAATTACCCATTATACCAATCACGTTTGCCAAAAACAGTATACCAATTATGCTTTGGAAAAAGGATGTCCTACAAATAATTCACTACAGTCAGCCTGTCTAAACCGACTTCTCTAAACCACAGTATTTAAAAGAAAAATAATTTCAATTGGTCCAGTAGTAACGGAAGTAATTAAGATAATCAAGTTACATTGTCCACCCTGTATATTAATCATAATTCGCAGAAAAATTTCACACGTTTACTCAACATTTTTTCTACAAATATTATTATTATATTTTCGGCAATAAATTAAACTTGGGGCTGCTACTATTGCAGGGGTACAATTAATGACACACTAATTTCAACAATAAACGAGATTCTCAAGAATTTCTAGGAAATATAATCGAGTATACACAAGATCCGACAGTGACAGCGGAAATTTGAAATTCATATAAGAGGAGCTGCACTGTCAGCTATTGTGAAAGTAATGCAGCGTGTGTCGCCGCAGCTACGGATACCGTTTGTGGATCATTCCAACTTCTGCGGCCAATCCTCTTTTCCAAAGTCGTAACAACCTGGAAAGTCCTCGATGCTTCTGCAAGTTTGGGATGCATCGGGGTCCCTTCGATATTACGGATCTTTGCCCGTTCAGTTCGTGGCTCGCTAACGCTGTTTATACCATGAATGATGTAGCAGTCAGTTCACGGACCAGCCTGAGCTCGATAAAAAGCTCCGTCGCCGTCGTATTTCAGAATTTCTATGCAAACGAACGGACGCGACTTGACTTTCAATAAGGAGAATGATTAAGGTACTTGGGACCTGTGAAATCGATTTATGAAATCTTAAGTGGTCCAGGTATATTGATTCAAGATACTCCGAAGCGATAGGTCTGCATTGGGTCTGGGTTAAATATAGTGTTTCATTAAAAAACGAAATTTATAAGTTTCAATGTAATTGACTGAATCCGATGATTCCTACCCCCATGTACTATTTTGTGAGAAATAATAGTGAACTGCTCCGACAGCTACTTAGCTGCACAAGCAATTAATTTACATGTAAATTAAAGGAAACTAAGATTTTAGTTATTTTAATTTTGTTCTTTTATTTGGTTTTCTATAGATAGAGTATATTTTAGTTTGTTATATTTTTGTAATGACATAATATTAATGAAACTCAAAGTCTTTGAAACATGTACAAGTATTTATTTACTATTTTAATTATACTTTTTTGTGAAAATTTGAAAAATGTTTTTTTGGGAACAGTGGAATTCGAAAACCGGTTTTTTCAAAAGTCGGTTTTTGTATAAACCGTACCTACAGGATATTGTGTTTTAAGGTGGGATTCCACGGAGGCAATGCGATGAATGTGGTAGTGATTGCACGTGTTGCATGCGAAAAAAAGATACGACGATGGTACCGGTTGCCGGTTGCCAAAAAGTTGCCTCAGTGGAATCCCACCTTTACGATTATGAATCATTTACTGCTCTCGCCATCTCTAGATCTAACAGAGTACTTTATCTGAGCTAAAGGCCGCCATACACACTCCTTCTTGCCGTTCGATTTGCTTGTACAGTCAAAATTGTAATTGCGTTCATGCCAGGAAGTTGACAGTGTGCATACATATACTAAATCGGCTCGTTTATGGACACACACGCTCAGCCTTGCATTTTAATTATTCACTGTACAAGCAAATCGACCGGCAAGAAGGAGCGTGTATGGCGGCCTAACTCAAAGTTCTTCAGTGCTCAAGCACGTGGAATATTATTTATTCTATTTTGAAACAAACTTATTACATGTAATTGCATATTCTAAGAGGCTTTCCATTGTCGTCACGGGTATAATGTAGACAGTTTCTTAAATGTGTTTCGTATTAATCATTAAACAAGATTATCCTCTCTCTAGATAATACAGATAATCTATGTAGATGTATACGACACTATAGCTATTAAACGTTATAAAAGCAAATACCTTGAGAGTAGTAGTATAATCTTCGGCACATCGGGGATGCCAATTTGGCATAGAAGCCTAGTTATGTACCTAGTACCACCCCATTGTATAGGATCGAAGCTAAGAGGATCATGGTCATATGCAATCAATAAATTATAAGATTGGATAAGGATGAAATGTCGGGTCTAATAGCTACAACATTATAGAGGTCTTCATTGGAGACTGTAATGAATATTAATGTTTTTTAATTAGTCTGAATGATTAATTTTTTGGACAGTGATGGACGTATACAGTATAAGTAACGCTCAAATGATAGAGATTACATCGTTAAACCCTCTCCTTCATTTGAACTGTACATAATCGGAAGTGATTTTATTTCACAGGTGAACTAGACAACGATATAGGCAACTGAAATAGGGAACGAAGTAACATCGAGTGTTGATCTATGAATTGTTCACAGTCGTCAATATATCTGAGATATAAGTATTTAAAGTTTAAAAAGTTAGCTGCAGAAAATACAACGTTTCTTCCTTTAGATTGTACGCACGTTCGAGATTCTATCAGAATAGATTTAGGACGCGCTTAAAGTTAATGGTATTACAGGCATAAGCGCTCGATCCCTGTTTCCTCCGTCCTTTAAAATTCCCATTTCCTTTGTTCCTTTATTACTCTCGGCTTTGCAAAGTAAAGCACCAATACTTATCTTGATGTTTCCTTTTTAATAGCCTCGCTGCTCGCTATATTGTGGTGAAACTGACAGCTTTATTATAATAAAATAGTTTTCAGAGCAATTGCAGCATTTAATATTGTCATGTATATTATAGGTGACATTCAACTGATACAACTTGAAAGAGAGATTCTACGTGAAAAAATAAGTCCAAAATGTAGAATAATATTCTTTTATTCGGGGTTTCGATTTTGAAAGAGAATTATTTTGAATATCCGTCTTGCTGTACCCGCACAGTTGTCGTTTTCGGAAAATTACTGGAAACCTAGAGACATAAGTCCAATAGAGAATTAAAGAAAATTTAGAGACACATCTTTCCGCAAGTTCGAGTAAAAATCCTGAAAATTTGATATTGAAACCGGGAATTAAGAGGGGAACCTTGTGTAGAACGCATAAAAACTAAAAAGGGCACAAGTTTGGGACATTTTTTCAAAGAAACAGTGCAACGAATCTGTTTCAAATCTTTTGGGATATGTTTCCGCACATCTTGACAAATAAACGAAATTTGTTATGTTAAAAAATGGCCGCTGGTGAGGAGAAATTAGCAGATTCCACCGTGGTTTCACCACCGGAGTTGAAAATCGATGAAGGTTCTGGCGTCCGTTGCACTCAACTACAACGAGAAACCCAGGCAGTTTCTTGTTCTGTATGAAATTATTCTGTCGGCGAAGCTGTGGAAGAAGAAAAAGGGCAAAATTGAAAAAATAAGGAGCTTTTAAGTGATTGTATGCAAGAAATGCTGAATTCAGAACATTTTCGCGTTCTATTTATGGAAAAAATATGGAAAAATGTTTTTCGATTTTTTTTAGGTCCATCAACGAGAAAATGCACTAAACTTTACGTACGCACAAGCGCACCTTAATTAGTTGAATAGTTTTTGAGCTATCGTCTACACTGTGTTTTGTAAGTGTGAAAAAAGTGTTTCCGAGAATAACGCGTTCAAAATATTCGCTCCTGCCGCACGCGCTGATAGTTGTATGCAAAAAAATAGCCTGTATGGGCCTTCAGAGTTTGAATTTCGGCAGGACGCTTTATGAACATTTTTTCCACATGACATACTACGAATGATGCCCTCCCCCAAGTACTCGATTTTTTGGACCGATTACACAAGGTTCACCTAAGGGCTATATTTTTCGGCCCGCCCGGATTTTACAGGTACCCGGCTCGGCTCACTTCATTCGAGTACACACAGCTCTACTTTACACAGTTTCTGATACTTCAGTGCACAATATTACTCTCCAGACTAAACGAAAATCACCTTGCGTATGCATGTGTGTGCACTCGCGCTTATGCACAAAGTAGAACAGCTAACAAACAGGCATAATTGAATTATCTTGACATACTGAGAAGTATTGTGCAAATAATTTTATTGGGTATTGGCATGATGATACCGACCTGGAACGTGAGAAGAACTCACTGACTACAGTGATTACGTATAGTAGAGAACTTTCGCCATTGCCTCTGCGCTTATCTACCCCTTCCCTCCATCTGCTGCGACAATCTACAATTGTTGTACAATAGAATGTAGATGCTTGTCTCTCATGTTATGAAGCAGTTTATATACAGGAACGATATTAAACAAATTGCTGATAGGTAATATCTAACTTTTACACTCGTGGATATTTTTTTGCACACCACTTGTGCGTGACCCAAATACTTATATACATATATGGGGTGTTCCGTAATGGATGGTACAAGCAGAGGGGTGGTGATTTTACATGAACATATAACTTAGTTTTATTACTCGGCTTTGCCGAAATTTAGGTTCAGATTTTATAAAAAAATGTATTTTTATTTTTTTTTTTGTGCAAATGGTTACATTCATCTGAATTAGTCAGGCACAATGAGCTGAGGCACATGTCGTGATCCCAGAGTTTATCATTTGAAAGTTTTTAGGCGACAGACAAACACACAAACATACAGAAGCTTTCTGCTTTAAATATTAAGAAAAAAAATTTCTGATAACGCGCTTAGTTTCTTAGAAAATTAAATTAAAATTACTTCGACTAGGTGCACATGCATCGAAGTACAATTTTAGGCACCCGAGGGATACTTTTTCGCTTACAGTGGCGAGAATGAAGAAGCAATTCTTTATATGAGGCAGTCGGCGAAACAACGGACTAACCCACATTTTTTTCGAAATTGAATTAGTAGCAATAATGTATTCGAATAGGCTCTACTAACCATATAAAATAGGGAAAAACAATTTTTTTTAATGTTGGTTGGTCCGTTGTTGCTCTGACTGCCTCATATATTGTGTTACATAGTCTATATTAAAAGCGATCAATAGACTTTTACCTGATCTGTTTAATTCGCGGTTATAAAATTTGTTGGTGAAAAAATGAAATTTAAATTCAGCTTATAGTACAGACAATGTACAGAGGATATTAATACTTTAAGCAAAAAAATTTTGGTTTGTGCAGTGTAATCGTTAATTAGTGTGCGTGTACATAATATAGTTGTAAAGTAATTCGTTTCTTCTGCAATTCTTTATTTCGTTAAAATTTTCATAAAAAAATCGTTGTCCTGACAATCTCTTCTATAATAATTGTTTAATTATACGAAAATAGCTCTTTCTGTGTTGACACCTTAGCTATCTATTATTCAGCATCCCTGGAAATTTAATTTCTGCAGACATCTATGCGCTGCACAATACAGTGAATGATTTTCTTTTTCTACCTCTGAAGAATTTAGAGAGAGTTCCTACCCGTTGGAATTATATCTTCCGGTAGAAGTGCTGTGAATTATATTCAAGTACGAGTGTGGTGCCAAAAGAATGGCCGGAGGTGTCGGTAGAAAATAAGTTAATTGTGAAAAATGAGTTAATGAGTCAACGGCTAGACGGGTTCGTATTATTTTTCTACCCGTGCTAAGAAAGGAAAAAGTAGTTCGTGTCCATTATGTTATGTAAAAATCCGCAAGCCCGATATGTACATACAACGGATAGGACGTCTTCTGTGTGAATAATATAACCTGCAATAAAGTTTACCTTGATATAAAATCAAATTGTAAATTTATGTTTGTTATAATTTACAATTTGAAGTTCATAATTTGTAAGATTATGGTATTTGTAAATTATTGGTACTATTTCTTAATCAAATTTACAAATGAGTAATACAATAGTAGAGGAGGTTAAACGTGAATAATTATAATTGATAAAGATAAATGATTTAGTTATATGTTACACTTTATTGAAAAAATACATCTGCATATAGGGGTCAGTTACTTTTCACATGGCAAATATACAGGGTGTCCGATAATATAAGGGAGACAGTTCAGGAATAAATTTAATATTTGGAAATAATTAGTACATATTATTTTACTATATTATTTCATAATATATATATTTTATATAATTATATCATTGTATACTTATTATACAAGGTATTCGACTACAGGTAGGCATCCTTTTAGGGGATGTTTGTACAGACCGAAGTAAGATGAAAATAAAAAATTTCAAAATTGCAATTGAAGCTTCGTTTCCACGTTATTTAATTGTTAAAAATATGCATTAAAAGTGTCTGACTAGGGGAACTTATTGTTAGACTACAGAATATTTAAAAGTGTTCATATCTGATTTTCCAGATACAAGTAATAGCATTTATTTCCTCTTTGTAAGAGCTTTTCAACAGAACATATCAATCGCAGCTTGCCATTTAATTACAAAATACTCTGTAGACTTAATATTCCCCTCTAAATATCAATTCTTACTATGCTAGTCTCCGAAAGCAAAACAATTTTTCAGTGCATTATTTTCTGACATTTATCTCATATTAATATTTTCCTATGAATTCAAATATATTCCTAAAAGAAGGCACGGATACAAAGATCATATTCAACTACTTAAAAGCAAAACAATATGTGCGATGAACAGTGTTCTGCACAAACCTGTTTCTCTTGATCTTGGCAAGTCTGTTGGCCCGTAAGACTCTCGCAATGAGAGAACTTATGACTCTGCGGGACCACCTTGCACGGAAATGCTTTTACCGGAAACTCACTTGGTACTGACTACAGTATAGGAATGATCCTCGTGCGTGTGAATGGATATGGGAACATACGTACATGGACATGCATACGTGTTTCTGGAAGTGTACCTGTGTATACGTTACCGGGTTGATCTTCGTGTGCTGGTACGTGATCAAAGGTTTGTTTTACAGACATGTGTACATTACACAATGCCGGGAGCCGTGAAACAGGCTTTGATCGCTTTGGATGAATCATGTGGTCAATAAGCGGTCTTGAATGTTAATGCAGTAACACACATATTCTAAGATATCAACACGAAGCTCAAAATTCTATATATTTACACATGATTCACAACAAATATTCTGTTTGATTAGAAACACTAATAGCAGTGGCTCATTCAGGATTTAATCTTGGGGGAAGTCGAGTTGAACGGATACAAATATTTTTAATGCAAATTCAGTAGAATTCATTAGGTATTTATAAAAATTTATTTGAAGAATAAAATTCAGTTTTCTATTCTTTTTATGAAGCTCTTGAATTACTTCAGTCGTGGTTACATTAATCTCCTTTTTCCATTTTCTTTGGGAGATGCCAGGGCCCCTTGGCCTTTCTATGAGTGTACCACTGATTAATGCAGTCTGCCTTTATGTTATAAAATCACGATATTATATATTGAATTAAATTTAAAGTGTTAATTAATATTATACTATTCATAAAAACTTAAAATACCACGACTAATATTCCGAAAAGTAAAACGTGTAACTAATTCTAAGTACTTCCCTAATATTTATTATAATAAATTTGAAGGAATTAAAGGAAGTATTGGTAGACAGCTTTGTTTTACAGCTGAATTATACAACTGAATAATGTGCCTATGCATTAATTTGTATTTCTCAATTGTATAAATATTTCTAAAATTTCATAATAATTAGATAATTGATTAGTAAAATAATCAATAATTCCCAGAATTCCGAGGTACACCACAAACAAAAATACACCAAACATAAATATAGAAGTTACAAGTGTATATACAAAAATCACAATTATTTATTTATTGTTTTCTATTTGATAAATTTAACATTGCAACTAACGAACTAAAATTTGTTTACTTATAACTAATAGAAAGTTTGGACTATGACTAATATGATACCTGTGCTTGTTTTAATGAACACAATAGTTTTATTTTCGGTTTGATATTTGACAGAGCAACTGAAAGTTGTTGGTGAAGACACTTCAAAGACGACCGCCTATCGTTTTTTATTAAAACTAGGATTGAAAAACTTTGTTCAAAGGAAGCATGTGCTTTTTCTCGTGTTGGAGGCATTGCGTCGCGGCATACTTAACAT
The DNA here is from genome assembly GCA_929108735.1 of Andrena dorsata. NCBI lineage: Eukaryota > Metazoa > Arthropoda > Insecta > Hymenoptera > Andrenidae > Andrena > Andrena dorsata. The sequence continues at coordinate 56,819,536 of OV815489.1, forward strand.
CGTCTCGTAGCACACCGGTGTGATGCAGAACGCACACTAACAGGGAAATGTGTGGTAGTCAGAAATCTGCGGGTTTTCGGTGATGCGCGTAGAGGAATGAAAGGACAGCACAGAGAAGGGGAAGTGGATTCTACAATAGTTGGTTACCACGGAAATTGCGCACCTGTCCGGCTTCCATGATCCCTCTATTATCGGTTTTCTCTTTCCCGTTAGCGGATACGCAAAATACCGGAGGGTAGGTATCTCATGCTAGATTCACGTGGGGAAAAAAAGGAAAAAACGAATGAAGTTGCGAATGCTAATATGTATTCGTTACTACAAATTGTCTTGTCTGTATATAGCTACTCACGTGTATACGAAGAAAGTGCGTTCAAAAACGTACGAAAGTATGAATATGCTATTTCTGATTTTCCACATTTTCATTTAATAGATATATCCTACATTATTCATAGAAATATATACGGCACATATTCTATAATATATAAATATATTATGTGATATAATTTCATTTAAAATTCATATAGAATACGACAATAAAATTGAGGACCTTGCAGCAAGAGGGGGTGCAGCTAAATCTTTACCAACTTCGATTAAATTAGAAAAAACTGTTTATAAAATTATTGCTTTGACTTAATATTAAAAAGAGAACACTAACTGAAAAATATATACATTTTTTAAAACAAAAGTTTTTATTTCTATTTTTGGCGAAAATATATTCTACAATAAAAATATTAATATTAATATTAAGTTTCGGAGCTTCTTACGGTCAATCATATTTCGTAAGTCGATGTTGATGTACCGCTATCTGTAGTTGTCTTGAACAAGTCAGTATCTCAAATGGAAAAGTTCGCAATCCAAAAATTCTGATTTTAATGAAACTTCGCGTGAATGTAGAGAATCATAAAGCATGCAAGGAGCAAATTATTTTCCTGCGGAAATACACCCTGAAGGGGTGAAACCTGCCCTTAAAGTTATCACATTTCCTTTATATACTTTTATTTTCGATTCGTTACATAGTGAAGCGGTTAAATGTGTGTGGCTCATATGCGCTAAATCAGTGATTCCCAACCGGTGGGTCGCGAAGTGTTTTTTGAGGGTTCGCCAGGGGTAGTTTTGTGTTTTTTTTTAATATTATTAAGTTAGAATTATATTCTGAAATACCTATTTTTAATTTGTTTTCAAACCTTATTAACTTCACCTATATAGAAGGGGGGGGGGGGTGCACAGGTTATTTGAATATTATGAAAGGGGACCACGACTTAAAAATGTTCAGCAAACATCGCGGTACTTGGTCTGTGGGATATGAATTTTAAATGCTTTATATAAAATACTTAAGAATAGAGGATGCCGAGACATTGCTCCTGGTACTGTCACAATTTCGATTTCTTTTGTTTTCTGGCTGATGGTTTCCTACCGCTTCCAACGCTCCCGAGCTTGCACGTGCATCGCGTGACTCTTGACAGTATTGATATGAAATTGTAAGCTTTCACAGCGTTGTCGCCCTACATACCAAGTCGGGAGCATACCATTTTTTAAGGCTTGCTCTGGGAAAAGAGTGATTTCATATTTCTTGAAGAATGTAATATATGTATCCGCGGTAGGAATTCTTGTTGTAGATATCCAAGAGGGTAATATATTTATCCGAAAAATTGACTGTAAAGAAGTTTTAATGTAACATTACCATGCATTTCGTACATTAATTTGAATAGAAAATATATTAAACTGTTATGTAGAAAATTCATAAACAATTTAGTAATTTCACATATTTACATCATTGCGGAACCGTTGTGGAAGCCATGTGTACAATAAGCAAATATTAATAGAACCGATATATTAAAAAATTTCAGATTTTTATAACAGTTAGAATAACGAATTTTCATAATAGTTTAGCAGAAAACCTTTTTGCATATACCAGTTTGGAACAGTTCTTTTTAGAGTTTTAACTCCTGTTCTGCAGAGTTGGGCATTATCTAGATAAAAAATTATTTAAATAACGATGCAATAAATGATACTTTATCTTTATTCGTTACTCGAGGCTCGAATAATCGAAGTTATATTTATTCGAAGAGCAACGAATAAATAATTTTGTACGATGAGAATTTATTCGACGAATAAGGGTAATTCTTTTGAAAATTATTTGGAGCTCAAATAACTCTGGAGGTGGAGAGCGGGAGAGATGGGGAGCGTGTGCTAGAGTGTGGTAAGCAGGAGAGCATGATGCGAGGAGGTAGTCTTGAGCTGCTTCTAGCGTCAGAGGTTAGAGCCTTGCCTGAACGTAGCAATAATGAAAGATAGAGAGGTCCGGGAGTGTAAGAAGGAAAGATGGAAAGATACCAAACCCGACACAATTTGAACTGTCATTATTAGCGATATTAGGGTATATTCCCTCAAGACTACCTCCTCGCATCATGCTCTCTTGCTTACCGCACTCTAGCACACGTTCCCCATCTCTCTCGTTTTCTACTTCCAGAGTTATTTGAGCTTCAAATAATTTTCAAAAAAATTATCCTTATTTGTCGAATAAATTCTCATCGAACAAAATTATTTATTCGTTGCTCTTCGAATAAAGATAACTTCAATTATTCAAGCCTCGAGTAACGAATAAAAATTATTTATCTTTTGTTCGTTAATTGAGATTTTTATTTAGATAAACTTTTGCCCAGCTCTGCTGTTCTGAAGCATCCAGACACATTATCAGAAGGATACATTTTACAATTCAGATCTCCAGACCCAGAGTACAGACAGCCATTTTGCAAACGTCTTAAGAACTTCAACCTAACAGCATTCAGAACATCTTAGGTAGCGATGTTCACCAGGACCGGCCTGAATTGTGTGGAATGTGTGGAGTATTCCACACTTGAGATTTCGCTGTACTTGGAATTCCTACCATTGTGTCTGGCATTCGGAAAGTTTGCAGGCATTTTACCATTTTTTATTTTCTGCTTGCGTACTACTGTTTTTAGGCTGTTGAAATTTGTTCTTTTAATTCGTACTCTTTCCCCTCCCTCCAACTCCATACTCGGGAAAAATTTGCTCCGCCGACCCTGACGTCCACCAAAATCCAGAAGACATCGTAAACACATTTTAGCATAGTTATACACGAAGCTACCAACCCTCAGAGTAACAAAAAAATAATTCAATGCAGTAGGGATCCAATAATTTTGTGATATTTATTTTGCAAAAAATGACTAATCCATAGAACAACTCTTACATTATACAATTATTGAAACTACAAAACCCACTTCATTTTAGGCTTGAAAAACAAAAGCTGCAGAAAATTTAAAGTAATATTAATTATACTACGCACTATCAAATAACCCATTAAAAAACATTGTAAAGCAATAACAAGAAGTAAAACATACCCAATAGAAATAAAGCTACTTTAATATAACAATTAAAATATTTAAACTTTGTCAGTTTCAGATCACTGGGGTTTGATAGCTTTCTGCATAACTAGGACCGTTTGATGTTACAAATCAGTTTGTCTTTAACACTTTGGTGCACAGCGGCTCTTTATATCTTATGAAGATGATCTCCACTATCTTGTTTAGATAACTTGTAGGCATTTAATCGACATTATTAAGATGTCTTCATAGATTTCCATTAAGCTCGAAGTCCTCAAACTATATTTATCTAACCCTAAATTGAAATAATATCACTGTTCATAATAAAATATCTCAATTACGTAACGTTACAACTTCACAATGGTTACTTGTACTTTTCCAAGTTCGTGATCTAAGCTGGTACCAGGTTCGCCTGCTTTCTTTTATCTGCTACGTTTATTTTTTCTATAACACCTTAAAAAAAATTCGATCACACATTTATATTCAATCCTACAGCAACGTAGAAGTTGCAGAATATGCTGGGGGAGGGGGGAGGGGTGGGGTCACATCACCGGAATTTGAACTAGCAGTCTTAAGGTTAATTGATTCCCACTAGCTCTCGCGGGACGCAACGCTCAAGAGACGGTCACGTTCACCGTCGAGGATATATCGACTGGAAAAGGCACCTATCTAAGTCTTCTATACACAGGAAGGAATTCCTTCTGTGTAGGAACACGCTGGCGCCAATCAAAGTGTTAACGGGGCACATTGAATACTTCAAATGAATTTTTGATAAGTCCCATAGTATGTAATACCATTCAATATCTTCACCTGTTGTTGAAGTGTGTAGTGCAGTATACTTTTTATATATGACTTTATTTTGTAGTGGTCGCATTAACAACAGTCATTAGCAACCACTTATACCTCCGTGCAATGATTACATATTTGAAATTTGGTTACAAGGTATTTGCACTATACACAGAATTATATGATGCTTAGTTATACGAGTCAAATAAATTTAGCACTTTGAAAAATTGGATTCCATCCTGGATGCTTTTAGATTCATTCAAGTTCAACTTCTTTTAATATTAAGGGGGACCCCATCATGAAAACAATAACAAAAGACAAAGTTTGAAAAAAAATTAGAGTAAAAAAATTGTACAAAATGGCTTCCCAGTGCACTGTAAAAAAACTGGTCCACACCCCCGGAATGACTGGATCATCTGAGAAGGAAATACCTACAAAAAAGATATATAACCTGGAATATATTATCTTCCACGCAGTGTAAAATTTATTTTAATTCTTCAAACTGCTATAATTTTCAAAATAATTCGAATTTGGAGAAAATCCTACGCTACATGGAAGGTAATATATTCCAGTTTATAGGTATATCTCTTTTGTATTTCCTTCTCAGATGATCCATTTATTCCCGGGAGTGTGGGTCAGCTCTGTCGCAGTGCTTCCGGGAAGTAATTTTGTACAATTTTTCAATAAAAAAAATTTCTAGCAAAATAAAGATTGCTTTAAAGTTATATAAATAAATCGAAGCCCTATATTTTCATGTATATGAATAAAAAAATCCATAACTTTGTGTTTTGTTAGTGGCTTCAGAGTGGGGTCGCCCCTTAAGTCGATTTTTTTCATGTTGCGAACTTAGGGCAGTCTAACAAAATATGCTCGATATTTATCAGTGTTCCACAAAATTCACATACGGGTGGGTGTGTAGTATGTAGTACAGTATTGTCTCAATCTAAGGACGGTGTTTCTGAATTCATTTACACTGTATTCCACTTAAGAGTAGACTCGTTCCACGGGGGGATATGCATACTGTTGATGGGTAGGAAACCGGCAAGGGAAGCGCTACGACCAATCGCGTGTGTCAGATCCGTGGGAGTTGCGCAGATCGGTCGCAAATCGGTAGGGGTGCAGGCCTACTCTTAGATGAAATGGTATATACTTGTAAGGTGAGCGCTGTTCCACCTCTGTACTTCTTCTGTTCTTGCCGCGGCGAATGTAGACTGACGATTAATGCCCCTCTGATTCATAAGCAGTCTGTCTTACTCTGCGCCTCTACCTAATAAGGCAATAAAAGGAAGGCGAACAAACTCCTATTTTCATGTGGATTTTCACCACCCTTCCACTTGCACCACTGATACGGGATCATATATACGTAAATGTGCATCTATGTGAATTCTTTTTATTTGAATGCGTGTGTGCATATGATCAGGGCTGTTCCTGGGTTGTTGGCCGCCCAGGTGCAAAAACAATATTGCCGCCCTTATTAATTTACTATTCTTTAATTAAGAATTTGATATGCAGTGTTTACTTTTACATCTATATATACATAGTTTTCAGGGACATTCCACGCCAAATCAATCACCTTTTGCCCCTTGATGTCTGAGATTTTGTTAAAAATGGAATATGTTTTAGTTCTCGTGAAATTGGAGGGCGGGGTTAAATCATTTTGTCTATTTCGAATTCGTTTAAAAATACAAGGCCTTGGATTTTTTGATTTTTGCCAATTTTCGTGAAAGTAGATTGTACTTATGAATTTTTATTTCTAAAACCAACGTTGGATAATTTGAAAAAAATTTAATTCTTATTAATCAAAATTTTCCATATAAACAGCGTGCGGCCGCCCCTAGGTTTGGCCGCCCAGGTGCGGGGGCACCTTCTGCACCCCCGCCAGGAACGGGCCTGCATATGATATTGGAACAATACCCACAAATCGAATTCGGAAAACTTAATATTGAAAAATGGAAAGAAGAAAGTTTGAGATATAAACTTTTTAAAAGTTAAAAGACTTTCCGAATATAGTTGTTATCATATTTATGTTTAACTCATATTAATTTCAGGACATCTCGTGTAAATGTAAATCTCTTAATTTATAAATAGAATTGTATATTTCTTTAATTCTTTAGAAATATGTTTAAAAACGTGTTCCCTCTTTGCTTTACAGGTTATTCATGGCGTTCATATAGAACCTGCACATGAAGTAAAGAAGCGTAGTATCAGCCAGCCGGTTCGGATTCTGCTGTCATATGATGAAAGTGTCTACAGGTGAGCTCATAACTTGATTAAAATTTTCCGATTCTATGTAAGTATGAAATTAAAGTTATGGCAACCGGTAATTGTATTATTTGATTTGAGACGGCGCATACAATGAGAATTCAGGATTGAAATATATATAACGAAATATCAGTTGAAAGGAATTATTGGTTATAAACAAGTAAGAATTCGAAGTCTTCTTGCAAGACATTGTGGCAGCCAAATGATGGAATTTCGGGTTATATAAAGCCGCTATTCTAAACACAAATTAATATTGCAGCGTTTGTTCGGATAATATGTTCTCTCAAAATATTGGATTGAATCTACTCGTCAATTTAACCCTCCGTGCACCAGGTGGAGTACATATAACACACCCCAGAACATTTAAATATCAAAATCAGGTATAACTCAACTAGGAAACTGTGAGTGTTGGGTCTCTGTGTAGTTGGAACTGCGACGTTGCCACTTCGTGCAGTGAATTGATGTTAGTTTTTAATTTCATAATAAAAATTTGCAATATGAATAATCTAAAATGTAATATACATATATTAATATAAAAGCTACGTATTTGGCGGGGTATGTCATACCCCATCTTGTGCGAGGTGTGACATTTCTTCACGTGGTGCACGGAGAGTTAACTCTTTCGCTACGGCAGTCCGAAAGAGTTAACCCTCCGTGGAAGGTTCCGCCAGAGCCCCAACACCGAATGGGACTCCGCGCGACAGATATATGTACCCCTTCGGTAGTCGGGTGACTATAGTCACCGCTAGTACACAACGAGTTGAATTTTTGATGTGTTTAAAGGTTTGATACATAGAGGAGGGATTTGTATATAAGCTAAGTAGATCGCAGCGTAGGGAGCGAATTTTGAGGAGGTATTAAACTTTGGTCGAAAGAAATTGAAAAAGGTTTAAACTCAAAAGGATTAAACTGAGAGGCTTGACACGGCTATAAAAAAATTCACTTTTTTCTTTCGTGTAGCAAATTAGCAGTAACTCATATGTGAGTTGCTTTATTGGATTAATTTTAATATAGTTTCGACTCTTTTAAATTCAAATATTTGATGATATTTCACGGGAAGGACAGCAGGCGCTTGTTAGCTTAGAGGCGCCAATTCTCCAAATCCGCTCCTGCTGAAACATACTTGAAGAATAATTTATTTGAACATTCTATTAATAGCGGACCACTCTATACAGAGTTTTATTCCTAATGCAAATCAGTTCTGAATTCTTCGTATCAACCGTGCAGTACTGTAAGCCAGGGTTAGCGGACTTCTTATGCCACTAAGGGTATCACCGTTACTGTTGCAACTAGTACTGTTGCCAACATTTCTTCACGCCGTTTTTTGTGTGAAACGCTCCGCGATTACTCTTCTAATCTGACATCGTGGACATTAGTTATAATGTTAACTTGCTTCTTGCTAGAGACAAATGAATGTACGGTTTCAGTGTTGCGTGAGTATGGTAAGAAATATACAGTGCTTCATTATTCGCGCGACCATTCGGGACCGCTCGCGTGCGATTTTCGGTGCACGGTCACGATTTTTATCGCGAGCTAGAGATGTCGATCGTACGTTTTATGAAGGATAGGTACCTCGTGCAGTTTATGAAGCACTAGTGTAATTAAGGGGTGATTCTCGTGTAACAGCCCCCGAAATTTATAATTGTTTTTAAACACCTATTGTTAATATTGCATTAAACTCTATTGGGATATAAGGAGGCACCTTTAAACTTGTAGCTTTTTTTATGTTGATCCTTCTTATTATTTATTAATTATTGTGGAATCATGCTAACCACTCCGACGATGTTGGCGTCAGGTGTAGCACCTGTCGCAGTCATCTGATAGCAAAACGAAGAAAATTTTCTTAAAGTTAACCGGTTAACTGTCAATGTATCATATATGATCGAACAACAATCTGGCCAATTCTGCCAAATCTGCCAATTCTATATCATATATGATCAAATGGAATAACTTTGTGATTCACTTAATTTTTCGATGTTGCCAGTTTGGGCACGAATAATAAAAAAAGCCGTGCCAGTTAACCGTTTAAATAATTTACGCTGGAACTGGACCTGTGTAATTTATAACTTAAATCTGTTCTATTGTAATCGAACTTGGAAAGTTTCAAAACTTGTATCAATTTGATTATTGCTGAATTTACTTGACAGGCGTTTTCATACGATAATAAAAAGCTTAATCGCTTTTACAATTTTAAACCCATTAGGAATTTTGTAAATCACTTCACTATGGCATATTCTGTATAGAAAAATGTACAACCTATTCTTTTTATGCCCAGGTTGACGTATGAAATAGATCGAGGACTTCAGGGACATAATATAATACATACTCACGAACATAGACAAAAATTTTCCAGCCGACATATGTAGGTCCGTAAATCAATCCTGATAGACATACAAGCAATTTATTTTATTTATGGAAATCAATCATACACATGCTATGATATGTCATGACGCACAGGTTGCCCTGCAATATTTTCTTGTCTTGTCGATATTCTTGATGTTCAGACCACGACCCTCTGGATCTTCCTTTATGGTGACACACGAAGATTTTAGTTTCTATGTCCCAAATTTATGATATGAAAAATTTGAAACGGCGAGTACAAAGTGCCTGGAAAATAACGCGACACGACTCAAAAATATTTTTGAAAACGTACCTTATTCACTATTATGAGGTGATTGAAATCCAAGATACATATGAACATTTCTCCATTAAAGTTGACTTACGGTTCTATAGGCTTTTTCTAGAATTATGACAAAACATAATTACTATACTATGATTTCGACGCAACGGTTCGGTCACTTTTATAAATATAAAATTCAAAAGGTCGTTTTGCAATTAATTCAACTGTCTATACAACATAGACTTTCCGACATTTCGGTCCAGATTTGGACCTTTATCAAGGAAGGATATAATTATACAAAAAATTGCGTGAACTATTAAATTTATTAGCCGGCACGTTAAAAATTAACGTCCGACTCCTGAGTCGGTTGGAGGAAGTCGTCCAATTTTTTGTATAATTATATCCTTCCTTGATAAAGGTCCAAATCTGGACCGAAACGTCGGAAAGTCTATGTTGTATAGACAGTTGAATTAATTGCAAAACGACCTTTTGAATTTTATATTTATAAAAGTGACCGAACCGTTGCGCCGAAATCATAGTATTATAATATATCCGGTCGATAATAATCTTAAATAACTTTTAAACTTAATTACTATGCATCACTAATCATACAGATAAAAAAATAATATAAAGTGTGAGTCATAATTTGTTTTACAGTTTATAACGTCCACTTTCAATGCCTGATTAGTATACGTAAACAATGCTATTAACGTTATTTAATAACATTGTGGGTATGTGTTTTTTATATGTATAAATGGTATTAATATGGGAGACTAGAATCAGAAAAAATGATTTTGCTTTTCTTTATCAACAAACTTTTACGACACGAGACAATTATGCATTTGTTATTTTTAATTTTATTTTACCTTCAGCATGTATCGAGGTTGCTCTAGTATTGTTTTAACTTCTCGTAACATTCCTTTATTCTAAGTTACCTAAATTAAACAGAATGCAATTTTGTAAAATGAAAACTTTTTCTCGCAAAAACTTTTTAATCTCCAAAAACTGTGGGAATTTGAAATTCAAGTGTAGGTATTGTAGATCTGGAGAAAAGCAAAGGCATAGAATTACTTTTATATTTCTTGTAAATTTAACGTTGTTATACGCCTGATTCGCCAAGCTATATATAGTTAATGTTTATTATTGAAGTGATTCGCTGCGATGCCATTTAAGCAGGAATTAAATGAAATTCGTTTCGACGGAACGTCGCAGCAAAGAAGTAAATGGATTAACGGCTTTATGTCGAAAGCCGTTGACGGAAATTCTTGGGTGAAGTTGTAGGCATGGTATGTCACAAGCAGAACGTGTATCGCGTAAGACACGCATTAAGGTGGTTGGCATTGCGACAAGGTAACTTTTAACTTCCGAACCAGAAGTTCAGCAGTTGTTAAATGCTTCCGTGGCACACGGAGCCCAACTTTCCAAGTATGTACTAGTTTACAAGTTTCTATGGTACATTCGCCGTGGTTCTTCTTCTCCCCTTGGACATGTATTCACCCTTAAACAACCTCTTATACTTGAACGGCCTTCTATCCGGCATTACATTGGCCAACCCTATGGGATACGACACAATTGTTGTTACACACGGATCATTGTTCTAATCAGATACCTCCTTTGCACATACTCTTTGTACAATATAAGTTTATTATAAAATTCTGATAAATAAATTGGAAAAGACAAATTATAAGTCATGAGTTGTTTATTATTTACTGGCTAATATGTAGTACAATAAGATAACAGTATTTCACGGGATATTTTTACTGTTTATCAGCAACTACGCTTTGTACTTCCATGCTAGTTAAGTTATACACTGTTAAGGTTTAGTTTGGTCTTCTTGTTTAAACAGCGAAACAAATTTGTTGAGCGTCTGCAGATAAGTGCAGTGCCCTTCTCATTACGATAAACTTTAGATTACTATCTTCATTTGCGCTTTGACTTCGTCTTTGCTCAGGACACTGTTGGTACTTTCTATTTACGGGAGGATGAAATTTCCCACGAACGAAACATTTAAACGTTTTATTTTAGGAATCTTTTTGTGAAAAAGTATAAGTTCAATCAAAACAATATTTTGATATGTTGTTATGGGGTGCTCAGTGTATTGTTCAGTATTTTTTTGGACATAAAATAAATGTTCCCTATAAAGATATAATACAGGTACTATGTGAAAACGTCCTTTGTTAGTGAAACTAATGCCAGAATAAGGAGTTAATCTGTTATCAATATATTGATATTTTATTGTTTAATAGGGTTGAGTTTAGTGCTGGTACTAGAATCCACATTATTAGCGGTAAAATTTTCTAAATGGCAGTCGTAGAAAGATGGAAAATCGAGAATCGTAACAAAACTTTTGGACGTTTTTGTTAATAAAAGAAAAAATATTTCATGTTATCAGTTGATTCGAGAACTAATACTGAACATAATCCTATTGAACAATAAAATCGAAGGGTTATTCGAAATATGGATTTAGGACAAAATGGCAAATGTTCAAACGTAAAATGTCGAAAGAGGGGTTTTTGGTCACCTCAAATCCCTCTTTCGAATAGGACATCTACGAGATTGTAACTAACTTTATTATTAATAAATATTTTTTAACGCCAAAATTCAGAGACATAGCTAAATGTACTACCATTCAAACAAAAAAAGGTATATTGTATAAAGTTTTATAGTTTCTGAGGAAAAAATAACCCAAAATCACACCTTTTTCCTGACTGAGCATAACCCTTTGAAGGTTATGGTAATTTTTATTTCCTACAGCTTTAGAATTGAACCTTCTGTAATATATCCAGGCGAACTAGATTAAACAGTTTCGTGAAACCTGATATTCCTAGACCATTTCCTAGAGCCTTCTGAACCATTACATTCATTCAGTCGCCATGTCGCCGAACGCCACGTTCTACTAATTGTAAGCCTTACTTACCTTAAGTACATTCTACCTTCCACTAGATTGCAGAATCCCTTTTATTCAGTCTAGGAGCCGAAATTATTGGTGTCCTGAAGTTTTTCAAACTCTATAATATTCCAAACCATAGACTTAAATATTACAGTGCTCGACAGCCTCTTATATTTAAAAGAAAATCCTTGAAAACTGACATATTAGCAATTCAGTGTAATAAAAATTTAAATCAATTATGTATAATGTTCTGAATAATCTTCGGTGGTTACCTTCACGTGGCCTCCTTCCACGACACAAAAATACATTCGTTTTATTTAGTCATTACACTCGTTCTAGGTTAGGTCACATATAACATGGATGCGCTCTGTCTGAGTGCCTTTCTTAGCTAAACTGAAACCCTAAATTCATAGATGTGAGAATGACTTTGTAATAAAGGTCGGGGAAATCGTCTAAATAACTGCTATTCTAAATAGGCATAAAAAAGTATAATATGCAATTTAACTCTTGTACGGAAATTGGATCATTTTTACTTAAAATCGGGTAACGAATCCTCATTCCTCCTTCACTAATGATTTATTTGGACTGAAACTTCTTCATATCTCCAAATAACTAATAACCGTCAATAATAATTTTATTAAATTCTTTTAACTTTTTATTTTCAGTTTTTTTTATTCTAGAATTTTAATAAACTGAGAATATTAAAATAAACTGAGTTTTATTTTTGTATGCTTGTTTCTTTTTTTCTGAACTTTACAAATTCAGTATGAGGGTTAAAAAAGATACAGGTAAACATGAAATCTCCGATAATCCTACCAACAAAAAAATTACTACTGGCATGATACAGCCCCCTCGGCACCGTACATTTGGGAATAATGTGTTTCCATATTTAAAAAAATAATGGAGAAAAATTACAGGTGGTAAAATTTATTGCCCCACCCTGTATAAAGATGTAATCGTGTAACAGGTTATCTAAATTAAAATTGCATTCACAGTTAAAGTTTCATACAGCTCCTTAGGCAGCATCTTGAGTCATGTACGATTTAATTAGAACGGTAGAGACTAAGATCCTTAACCAACTCCTTCAAGCACCAAGTAGAATTTCGCTATAAGTGGGTACCGTCGTTCCGAAGAATTCTTTATTTCAATGAGCAAAAAGCATTGTCTTAAACCTCTCTTTAAAACAGCAAGGAACAGATATACATAAATGAACTCCAGCATAAACTTACCGTCGAGATTACTGAGTTTGAATTCGCGACCTGTTCTCTAGTCCAACGGGTTGATTGACGGGTTTCTGGTTGACGAATAACGCGATCAGCTGAATATTATTACGCTCCTCTTTTGTAAATGTGTGGTGATTTCAATTTTCGTAGCGGATTGATATACCGGATAATAACATAATAATTATTGTTATATTAAAATACAGCGGTTTGCTACACATTGTCATTTATATAGACGCAGATGTCTATATATCTTATTATACATATATAAATATTTATCCTTGCTCTGCATATTTGTAATAAAGATGTTGATTTTTGCTACTATTACTATTATTATGTATATAAGAATTCCGAGAGATGTAGTACTACAATCACAATCTCATTGTGATGTGTCTGTAGTATTGCCAGTTCTGCGTGAAATTCAAATCGGTTTATAAAATTAAATAAATTTTTATCACATGGGAATTTTTCCTTCTCAATTGTTTCTTTTTTATTTTTTATTTTCTTCATTTTTCCTTTCCCTGGAAGTCTTATACAGCCCGGGGCCGGGCTGCACCCACGACACACAGTGTTTCAAAATCGCTAAAAAGCGGCAAACCCTTCAAAACGTATTTCATTTCAGACAAAAATCGGTGCTCGGGGATTTTCGGTGTCGCTAATTACGAATCTGAAATTCAAAATTTTAAAACAAAATGGCGAATCCAATAGTGCGGACGCGTATATCAGAAGCATATAAAATTTGGTCTAAACTTGGTATCCTACAGTTATCGAGATCGCTGATTACGAATCTGATTCGTCAACTTTGACGGTCCTATATCTCAATAACCAATCAATATATTTAAGAAATTCAAGCGGCATTTAATGCATTGATATATATACAACAAATCTGCTATAATAGCAATAAAGCTGCTATATATTTCGAAAATTAAATTTTGGCCAGCTTTTTTGGTGATTTGGGACTACTGTGCGAAATTCTGTCTTTTACTGGCGCTGTCTTGAAATCGGGTGAGTGGGGTCTTTTTTATGACCCTGATGGGTTCTTGTGCCGAAGCTTTCGAATGATGACCACTTCTGGGGTCCTAAACGCAGTTTTATGGAATCAGTCCCATTGTTCAACGAAATGCACCGTGTAAATTTGCCTTTACAAGGAATTACAGTGCTAGCTAGAATTAATAATCTACTTCCGTCGAATAATTGTAAATATTCTGTTTTCACGAGAGACAGTATTACAATAAATATTACTCAAATTAATGAAACAGAACGTAAATACATTCTATCTTTTTCGATATACAAAATTTCTCTCTCCGTTGACATTTCATTAAAACTATACCCCGGCGATTTGTGTGAATATGCTTTCAGTTAACCCATCGTTGACACACCTCATTTTCCGATCAACTTTAACACACCTGGGTGGCTCACACCCAGAACAATTTTTGAACGACTACCATTCTGATCTGAAGAATCCAATCGTTAGGAAAAAAAACCATGGAACAATTTCATGGTCTGCAGAATGTATTCCAATAGTTTTTTGATTGAAATTTCATGAGTGTTCTTGTAAAAAAAATTAGATTACCATATGTCGAGAAAACACGAAAAAAATCTTCAAATAACTGTAACTTTTACAAATTTAAATATTAGAAGCTAAAAATCTACAGAGTTATTGCTCAGATATAATATTTTGAGAGAAAAAATAGTTTGTAAGTTGGTTTTGGAAAACAGGAATTTATTTTGCATATACAAGGTACAGAGCGTAAAAATCAGCTTATGGGTGGCTCACACCCAGAGTGTCAACGAAGGGTTAATTTCGAAATGTATCCCCTTTCCATGAATCACATAGGTATATCAAAGCCAAATTTTTGTTCTAGTTGCCCAAAAACTGTCGCCGTTGGTTAATCGTGTTTCCTCGTTATCGATAATTAATCCCGTACCCCTCAGAGCCAGAGAATAAAAAAAAATAGTACCAAATTAATCGGTAGAGCCAGATCGATCGACATCTCCTGTGTTTGCTCGTCCAACGATCTCTCCCCGGAAATGGGTGAGGGCAACCAATGGAATAGGAAGCTTTAAAATTTCCGTCCTCTATGGCCGAAAACTTGGGCACGCGCCAGATAACCGCCCGCTGTTTGTATGTATAGATCGCGACGCGAGTGACGGGACCTTATTCAATTTGAAATGCACCCGTGAGCGTTGACGGTATTTGAAAAAAGTTCACTTCATTGGAATGGATCTATGCCAAACGATTGCATCTGTTCTGGGCGACTTTGAATTACTGCACAAGTATTAAATTGAAATACCAAATGTGTACAATGGTGTATTGCGAGTCGGAAATATATGGAGGGCTGAGAATCATAGTGCTGTAAGTCTAAATTCTGATAATTTGAGTTAATTACAATTTTTAAGTCTTAAAGGCTCCATCTGTTTACTTTATTAGTGAATTAAATTATAACTTCATTCTTGACTAAGAAATAAGAACTAAATAAAATATTATATTTTGTATTTTACTTTTAATATTTTTTATGACCTTATATATATTTTTTTTTATTTGTTGTGTTATTTATCGTATTTTAGTTATATTAACTATATTTTTGTTGAAAAAAAATCAATATGACAGTGTTTTGAATTGGACCATAAAAAACTGGTTTTTCAGTCCGCTGTGACATGGCCCAAGTACACCTTACAGTGTAAGTGTACGTTTGAACAATGTCGTCAACGAACGACGACGACGTACTCGCTATAGTTTCTTTCGTTTTAGTTTTGGAAGAAAATATTAAAAAACAACGTAAATTACGTAGCTCGGGGTGTAAATACTAAACTATTAAATGAACTAATAATTTACCCTCGTGATTGGCGTAACTACTTGCAAATTTAAACGTACTTGAAACTTTTATCACTCGTCACCCCTTTCATTAAAGGGATCCTCCGGTCCAAACGCTAAGAAATATGTGATTTTTATGAATTTTTTATAAGAAGAGCTTATAACTTATCCTAAAACATGTTTTTACCTTCTATTAATACAATCGGTAGGGTACAAACAAATATTTTTATTTCAAATTTTCAGTCTTAATGCATTTATTTAGGTGACGCTTACTGCAGCACTGCCAAAAAAAAATGCCTAAACGGTGATCACGACTTCAGAAGATCTAATGAACCGATTAAAAAAAAACATTGCGGCGTTTGATTCGTAATTGAAGTCTCTTCGTGTTCTCCACACGTTGAACAAACAAATGGGATTTATAATAAGTTTCCTATCCTGAAGATTCTCGAGAAACATTGTAAATTCTCGAGAAATGAGAAATAAGAAACATTGTAATTTCTCGAGAAATGAGAAATAAGAAATTATAAAATTTCTTGAGAAATTCGCAAGAAAGAATTTTCGTAAGGGAACACTAATGGTAAGTATATTTATTGCAATCTATGCTTTCTCGAGCTTCCCGTTCTTCGTGGGATTATTATTTTTGTTCAATATCTAGCGAACGAGGGTGTGTTGTGTGCATTTAGAGCGCACCCCTAAAAGCGGTCTACCAATTTATTATTTTCCACTTTGGATGTAATGCCTACGATGGAGGAGTGCTTAACTCCTGCTGGAGATGCAAGGAGAGGGTGGCATGCACCCTCGCCATTCACGAACTTTCACGTTCACGTCGGTCGAGGCGATGCAGAGAGTTGGGTGTAAATTGCGTGTAATGAAATTTCGCCCAGAAATAGGGAAAATGGGAGAGGTGACGCAATATTCGCTTTTTTAACAACAAGCGAAAATGAAAGCGTAAAATTTTTCGCTTTTTGTACTTGGTGAGAGTATCCGATATGGTTTTCATCCTAACATTTACTTTATCTGTAAAACTGTATCTATTCATTAGTATTCGAGCAATTAACATGAATGGAACAAATTATGAAATCTGTTACAATTGTGTTTAAATATAATTTAGAAGGAAATAGTTTAATAGTTTCTCAAAATGCAACTGGATTGACACCGAAATGTCGTATTTTGTGGACTGGCGCGTTTCTTTATAAGTATGCAAATAGTTGCTCAAGTTCTGATGGCGCTCGAACCCAAGTTTCTTCCCATGGTCGGGAGGGGTAGACAATGAGAGTTACCAAGCTCTTTACCGCCAAATTTGAATTTGTATAATTTTCATTTTATAGCTAAGTAAAGATTCTTAATGAATTGGCGACATCTCTCTGACAAAAATGAGTTCAAACACGGCATAAGTCGAACTATTTTTAGAATTGAGGACCTTGCAACAAGAGGGGTGCTGATCCATCTTTACCAACTTCGAGTAAATTAGAAAAAACTGTTTATAAAATTATTGCCTTGACTTAACACTAAATGAAAAATATATTTTTTCACACAATAAGCAATAGTTATTAAGTTGATAACTTTTTATTTCTATTTTTGGCGAATTTTTCAAATCTGAAGCTGCCCCTTACTTGCACCAAAGTGTACCTACAAAGAGCGGTTGCTTTTTGATAATTGTGCACAATTCTTGATTTTTCGTTGTTTTATTAATCAAATAAGGAAAAAGTATGTTGACATTTGTTGTAGATGTAAAAACATAATATTTTTTTTCAGCGTGCTCGTCATTATTTCTGTGGAAATATCCTCTTTCCCAGTTAGCGGACATTTGAAAGCGTTATAAAAAGGCTGTTTATAAGGTGGGAGGTAGTTGTGCATTCGTCTTGCATTAAACAGTAATGGGTGCAGGTTCAAAATTTGCAATAAATCGCTCATTTGTTATCGGATTTGCATCAAACGTGCACCAAACGATGTAGAATTTTTTTATGTATATTACACGTCATTACTCAAAAACTGTCAAAAATGGTGGTGCACCGTTCTTGCTGCAAAGCCGTCAATTATTAATAATTTAATAGGTATGTAGGTGCTCTACTGTCATAAACAGTTCTAAACATACAGTGAATCACAAAAATGTTCGGACACCTATTAAAACCGAATAACTTTTTTAAAATTGGTGCAAACGAGTTGAGTTTTTTTAAGAAGCTAGAAGAATTAATTTACTAACTAGCTGACGTTCTTTGTCAGTTTGAAAAAAATTGTAATTGGTCAGAATAGTTAAGAAAATAATGAAAATTATTCAATTTACTTCAGTTATATATTAATTCCTGATATATATTATTCGCTGTTGTATATTAATTTTTGTTTTCCTAATTATTGGCTTGCCCTTAAAAACAAAATATCATTTATTTTTAAATACTATATACAAGATATTTTATTAATTACTTCATATAATAGTATAATGCGAAGCAATAATATTCAGATATTGCCATCTGAAAGTAATGATGTTGTATTTTGCTGTGAGGCTCCTCATACACATGTACTTTCAAATCTGCTTGCTGAAAAACGTGCATTTTTACACGGAATTTTACAGAAGTACCATTTATCTGTACCTATGCATTTTCCATGATGTCCAATATCAGAATTTACATCCCGCGTGCATCCACAGTGAAAAAAGGTCCAGCGCTATTGCGTACAAAACACAATTGCTGTTAGAATGTTACCCAATCGATTCGCAGTTAGAGACACCTGGATACCGACCATTTAATTTCAACAGCGTACCATGCTGGCTGTATTACGTTACATTTGTTTCAATAACCTTGCTATAATGCGCTTAAGATCCTAGTGCCGTTATTTCGGCTTATATAATTATTTTTATAATTATAACATATGTTCAGCAAAAAAAGCGTTCCAACGTCTTTTGTTTATAACTGTATCTATAAATGTAGAGGTAGAAAGCGTGACGCCAATTTCCGAGGGACCTGACTGAAAATTCTTTTAAACGAGATACTCTATTTCCTATGACATCACACGTAATATTCATATACACAGTTTTTCTCAATTTTTTTATTATTATCGTTGCTCAAATGATTGTTCAAAACATAACGAAAATTATCGAAAGGAACGTAACTCATGTGTTAAGCAGCGTGTAGAAAATAATGGATAATGGTTTAGACGGCGATGGAAGACTATTCAAATATTTGTTATAGCGTAAATATCAAACGAAATCTGCCGATACGCAAAAACAATTGAACAATCTTAAAACTGAACTTTTAAAGTAATAGATTCAAGATAAGTTGAAACTAGAGATGAGCAATGTTTTTATTTAAATAAAATTTCAAATAACGAATAAAAGTTTTAAAAAATCGTCATTTATTCGTTAATCCGAGTTAACTTTATTCGACATATGACGAATCTTTTGTTTTTTTAACTTTTATTTATTATTCCAAATTTTGCCCTTCTCTGGTCGAAACCGAAGTAGTAACCGGAATTAATGCCCGGTTAAATTTATCCAATAACCTATGACCTCATGTTGTCTTAAATTTATACTAAGAAAGAGAATATTCTTCGGGTTTTAATTAAATGGGCGTTACCAAATGAGTTCAGACAAGCAACTAATCGTCGCCCGTCAACGTGACTATTTTTCAAAGTCCAACACCCCGGAAAAAAGTCTGCGAACTCACTTGCTTGACCGTAGTGTAAGATGAAATAAATTCTGAAAATTTTCCATAATAATGCGAGAATCTGAGAGGTAACCGACACACTTGACCGATTGCATTTCGGTTAGGAATATCTGACCGTATTGTGAGACGAGAGAAATTGAATTGAGAGGAATTCTGAGACATATTTTGACCACAATTCTGACTTAAATAAGCGCAACTGTGACCATAATTCTAAGAGAAACCCTCTCCAATTTCGGTTCAGAGGAAACTCTTAACCGATTGTTGCTCACCAATTCCGGTTGAGACGACTGTAAATGCCACTTCGGTCGTCTCAGTGACCGTGACCGTAACCGAAATTATATTGGTCTCGATTCCCTGCTCGCTACTTTCTTCTAGAATGTAGAGTATTAAGTTTCATCGCTAAAAGCACTCAGAAAAATAGAGTTCCACTGTAAAAATGGGTGCTGCTGCACTTTTAAGATGCATAAAACTGCATAAAATTAATTCAAGAATATGCTCCAGTCTAAACCATTCAATTTTGCCTTTTGACATTTTTTATCTCTAACCGTTTCACCGATACATATAGTCTCAGTTGCGTGCCACTCCCTGCAGAGAATAAAATGAGGGAATTTCCAAAACAGAAGACAGTATGCACTTACTAATATTATGTGTTTGAATTTTTTCATAAATGTTCAATTTTGTGCGAATTTAAATGCACTCGGATATTTTGCTTTCAGTAAAAATATCAAGAAAATGTGGAAACGTGTACAAGTCTGGAAATTATACTGTGTTCACGGGTAGATATCAAGTTTTCACATGCTACCCACACCAAACGGCAGTTCAGTGGAGCCAATGGGACGCTACCGCTTTTACCGTCATCAGCCGTTTATAAAATATTACCATTTCTGCCGTTTTTCAAAGGCGATAGGTCTTGACGATGCTGACACACGCGCACGAGTTTCACTCGTTTCGGCGTCAAAGGATCGCCCTAATTGGCTGTTTACATTTGCGCGTGTAAATTGTACATTGCACACCATTCCTCTCGCCTTCACAACCCTTTTCACTCTCTCACTTCTGCCTCTCTACCCTTCGTTTCGGTCAATGTTTGCCCCGGCGCGATGGTATGCTGCGACCGTACACCGCGGGTCCAAATGCCTCCGAGCGGCATCCACGTAAATTCACTGGCAGTGCTCCGCGATCGTAAATTAACCATAATATTCATATACGTGCTTATCGGCACTGTTAATTACATCGCACATGTTTCCTGCTGTTCAGAATTCGCAATATACGACATTCGTGGCTTGTTGCGCTGCTGGAGGATTTTATGAGATTTGCTGTGCGACTACAGAATTGCATTACAGTATTGCATGCACGGTAACAATATGATGAAAATCGTGGGGAATAAAATATCCTGTTTTCGTATAGCTAAATTGTAATACGTGATAAATATACCATTGTAATAACAATAAATTACTGATTGGCAAAATTCATGGTGTAAGCGAGAACCGTGTGATTTCTCATGTAAAAATAAAGCAAAACTTTAGAATAAATTTTTGCACGCGAAACTTCGTTTTCCAGAAAAAAAACTTTGAAATTTTGCTGAATACGGGTGTGCCCGGTTAAATTGGCAATTTTTCCCCGATTAGGTTGACACAAAATCATTCCCACTAACATTTTTTGCTTACTTAGGACTTAGGACGTCAGAACCTTCACAACTGAGCGCCCGACGCTCGGAAATAGGGGGCCAGGAAGATAAGGATCGCATTACCTATTAAGAAGTGAAAAATGTCAAGATCGATTCCATATGTTTGCCCCATGAAAATAATATCAAACCCGATATAATTCGGACTATAATTAACGAAATTACATATAAAATTAATTTGCAGAAATTAGAAGCAACATCGTCAAAAATAGTCATAGGTAATAGGACAGTTTATGTGACCAAATGCGCCTGCGGCTTCGTTCACACTGGTAAATTTGTATTTCAAGGCAAGTAAAGTTGAATGATTCTCTACTTCGCTTGAAACTTGAAAGGATATTCCTAGTCAGGTAAATAACAGGTTTACATTGTAAAGTAGTTTCAAGTACTTGAATTCTAGGGACTTGCAGTCAAATGTGGCATGTTTCACACGTATCACCTGATAGTAATTTTGGTATGCACTGATTCGAAGACACATTTTTCCTAAACTCTATAGTTTATCGGCTGATTAAACATATATTGGCGAATCCTAACTGTTTCTTTTTATTCGCACTATTTTATAAAGGGCATCTGCCTCGTAGCTCTTTCATATATTCCAACAGAGAAAACAATTTCTAACTATTTATGAATTTATGGACAAACGAATAAAGTTGTAGCACTTAAGGTGTGTATCGGCACCTTTACACACCTTTACAGTGTCTCTGCGAGCTATAGTGACTTAGGTGTGAGGTTACTGAGCGGGGTCTTAACTGATACCCTGCTGAGTACGGGCAGCTGAACATGCCCGCTACTATGTACCTCTTGCAGGACTGTGTTTAGGGAAGACGAGGACAAAAGCGGGGCCCTAAAGATTAAAGGTTAAACACCTTAAGTGGTACAACTTTGATTTTAATAAAATAAAAAAGAATTTGAAGATCCGGTTTATCATTATTAAAACACATCAACTAAGTAATGTTGAATTACAAACTATTTTTTCTCTCAAAATATTATTATTATTATTTTCTACGTGAAAACCCTGTAGTATAAAAAAAAACATAAACCAAATACAGAGTAATATGAGTCTGGTGATCCAAACCGATCGCATAAGCGCAGCGTGCATTCGTCCAGGGGACAGTTATTAGGAAAGTCTGTTGAGCAATTTTTTCCGGAATGAGTCACGTGATATAGAGAACAAATCTATGTGCGTAAGGAAATATAGTATTATATCTGAACAACTCTGTAAATTTTTAGGTTCTAATATTGAAATTTGTAAAAGTTACAATTTTTTAAAGATTTTCTTTGCTTTGTCTCGACATATGGTAATCTAGAATTTTTTTACAAAAACATTTTGGAATACATTGGAATACATTTTAGAGACCTTGAAATTGACCCATGATTTTTTTTCATAACGATTGGACTCTTTAGAGGAGAATGACAGTCATTCAAAAATTGCTCTGGGTGTGAGCCACCCAGGTATTTCAAAGTTGATTAAAAAAAGAGGTGTATCAACGAGGGGTTAATAATAATGAAAAATATGTTTAAGATGCCTCGTTAGAATCGGTGTGCATTATTTCTTCATAATCACGAATTTCGATATTCATGCATTTATCGCAAATATTGTTGCTGTGATTTGTACACGCTGGTTTTTGACAAATGTAGCAGCTCAAACCTGTCTTGATGTCACTAGACCGAGGGCACAGGTAGCATTTGCATAGGTAGCACACTCAGCACTGGTGCTGAGTTCGGTGGAAAGAAACTAAATAAACACACCCTTAACATATGTTATTCTGCTAATCAGCATCATCTTTATAATAAAGAAGCACTATAATTTACCAAACATTTACCACTAATTCAATGAAAAACCTATCTTACTTCTTTGATACGTAAGCAAAGATCGAACCGAAACTGCATCAAACCATTTTAGAGATAATGACATTACGCTGAACAAAAATGACCGAAAAATCATATACTTTAGGCAATATGAATGTAAATACAAAACACACTGTAGAAAAATACTAACGCAGCTGCATACAAAAATTGATTTTTGTATGGGAAATATCGGGATGCATGTGCACCTGTGTACACGGTTACGCGCTGAGGTGCCTTTGAAGCCTACTAGGTACTGCATTCAAATTCGGCCATTTCAATGAAATTTTTATCAAATTCTGTGTGAAAAATATCACAGATAGCATTCCTACAAGAATACTTGGGGAAGTTTGCATCCGATAACTTTTTATTTACGTTTTTATTAGCTTGGGGTGTGTTTACACCCCCGTCCACACAGTAAAGTATAAGCAACACGATCGATGTGTTTTGTTACTGAGATTACGGGTGCGTTCCGATTCACGCATAATTCGCATGAAGTGCATAGGGTGCGTGAATCGGAACGCACCCTACGTTCTTAGACGAGAATACCTGTATTAACAGTTCAATCAATGTTGCCAATTGTTTAGTCTGGCCGGGACAAGAAATGGTGCATCTTCCCTTCAGGCGCGGTTCCCGAAATGACCCTATAAATTGCTGAATAATCTTTGAATTTCTGCACTATTTTATTTTCATTTTCTGTAGTATCTGAATAATTCGGAAAATAAAAATTCTTATTTGACATTACGAAATAAAACTACTTTTAAACGTTTATACCTAAATTTTAAGGGTACTTAAAAATAAACTCCCATTCCTGAATGAGGAGTTCCTTTCGGTTCGGTCGAACGATTCCGACAGCAGAGATTGCTAGAAATTGCGCTACTTTTCCAACTACTCGTAACTCTTTTACCCCTTGAAACCGCCTTCCACACCGCTAATGAAGGAAACTTTCATATTGTTTTTTTAAACATAGCCGCTGTTAAACTTTCTAACAAACTTCAATGATCGCTTTATTTCATAGACAGGCTTTTAAATATTAAGAGTCTGTTCGACATAGCGACGTTAAAAGTGCATAAGAACAGTAACTTGTACAGTGTAATAAGCATGCGGAAAAAATGACCTACCGTTCTTAAATAATATATCTATTAAACTAAATTAAGAGTTATTCAATGAATCCAAATGAAACACACCGTTGTTCTTGTTTTGAGTCACTCGAAAAACCCACAAAGTTGCATTCCAATCGGTGAGTTCGGGTTCGCGGTGTTCCCCTGTGCGAAAATGTAATTGGATAGCAGGTAGCGTTCGCGTAGTTGATATGATGCATGTTTGCCGAGAAAGTCGGAGCTGATAGATACGGGTAAGTACATTACAACGGAGTAATGGTTTTCAAAATTCAGTCGACATATTATGATTATGATAAATGTGTGTAGCGAAAATGGAGTAGAACAAGCATCATAATGTTGTGATCAATCGTAAACGATGCATATGTTTTGTATTATTTAAATATATGTAGGTATCTGGGGCTACTATCACCTCACATTACTCCCTCATTTCCAACACGTGCCTTCAGTTACGTCCCCCACTATTATCCGACTTTTCACGTGGATTATTTGAAAGCCTAATGAATTGTAAGTGTCTCTCTATTAATTGAAAGCCTTATTGCTTATATAACTTGTAATTCCGCACCTGATCGATCCGAATATCCTATTTGACACTTGAATTCTAATTATATTAGACGGAACGGGCGACATAGAATCTGAATATTTTTACGTTACAAGCAGAGGTCCCCATATATGCATGCTCGCTGGTTCCTGGATTATGAGGGCCTTTAAGCAATTGAGTTGCTGATGTTGACCAAACTGTTTCTGGTGAACCGAGAGCGAAAATAAACAGACACGCAACCGAGCGTTTATGCAAATGTGCCCGATATACAAAGGCTTTGTACAGTAAAGTTTTGGCATACTAAGGACGCGGCTTAATTACCTAAAGTTTTTACATCAGCGCTACCACGACAAGTCCCCATGAGTGGTCAGAATGATTCTTCAGAGGTTCTTTTGCACTTTTAATATTCTCTGTAGGGTCGACGTGTTTTTACGCCGTGGGAGTTCCATACAGCGCACTGCATTGGTGTTTTCGCGTCAATATTTTCTGGAAAGCATCAAATGTACTTATTGTCTGAGAGTTCTTGAATGATTACTTTGAAAACAAATGAAGCTCGCTTTGTACTTTGCTACGTCAGCAATACTTCGCTCGCGCGGATGATAAGCTTCCGATAAGTTATTTAGTAACGCAAATTGTAACTTCTACATTCTCTGATAGATCTTCGTGAAAGTATTATCAGTGGATTGCTAAAACTTACCTGATGAAAATAAATCTGAATTTGACATCATTTGGGCTATTTTTAATTATACCTGATGTACAACTGATTTTTGGATGATTAACCTCCTATTAGCTTTTTTTGTCATTACATTATTACATCTATGCGATAAGGGCTTTCTAGGAGCCGAAAGAATGTTTCAGTTCGTAGGGTAGGCTTCAAAGGACCTGATCATAATATTGGGAGATTTTTAAAAATGCGAACTTGAAGTAAGGTTGCCAACCGTACTATAATATACAGTATTGTA
Source organism: Andrena dorsata (assembly GCA_929108735.1). Lineage (NCBI taxonomy): Eukaryota > Metazoa > Arthropoda > Insecta > Hymenoptera > Andrenidae > Andrena > Andrena dorsata. The sequence continues at coordinate 56,845,276 of OV815489.1, forward strand.
CTATGTTTTTGTCTAGTTTATTATGTACCTACTGTTAGAAAAAGATATAGTACGTAAAAATACTATATTTCCGATATATCGATAAAAATCTACAATTGTTACGTTTTTTTTTATGCTATAGCAACATCAAAATCTTAATTTGCGAATTTAAACTTTAACAGAAAGGACTTTTTCTATGAATTATCTCTTATCAAAAATGAACTTTAATTTAGACTTTCAGTGCAATCAAACCTTTCACATATTTGTTAAGGATAGCAAATTAATTAACAATGTGGTTGTTTCAATGAAGTTTTATTTTGTGCCACTTTCCTCTGAAAAGTATTATATTTTTTCACAATGTACTATATTTTTTATCACATAAACTGCCGTAAACTACTGTATTTTCCTGAAAAAGGTTTGACACCCCTACGTTGAAGTGACATTTGAAGAACAAAAATTTGTTTACAACTTTTATGTTGAAAAAAAAACAATTTTTCCGTTAAAGAAATAACTGTTGTACAATACTTACTGTTTGTACATACAATTGATAGTTTCGGAGACAAAAATTAATTTATAAGACCCATTTTCGCAAAAGCGACCAAAATTTGAAAACTTCGTGTGTCCTTGTCGTGTAACCAAATGCAAAACCATTAAAATTATGACTTAACCCCCCGCCACTTTCTCCCTTCTTAATTTCACGTGGACTGCGCCATATTTTAATTTAAACAAAATCCCTGACCTCGATCGTAAAAAGTGATAAAAGTTCTACGAGTTAAGCTGCTACTTATGCGTCTGTCTTTTTAGGGTGGCGGGTCGCGGCCGTACTTACCTGTGCAACGCGAGCCGCTGAATTGCCGTACTTCAACCATTTCTACCCCGAATTTTCAAACACTAATAACTGGGACATTCCACGCGAAATCGGACACTTTTTGGAGTAACATTTCGGATGTGGCTCAAATTTGAATATGTTGTAGTCTTTAGGGATGTATAAACATGTGTTGAAGGATTTTTGAAAATTTTGAAAAATGTTGATTTTACAGCTGTTTGAAGGTAAGTGCTAACTTTTTTTCAGTAAATTATAGCTATGGAAGTAGTGAACGGATGAAGATGAAATTTATGGTGCTTATAGAGAAGACATTGAAGTTTTAAGAAAAAATTATTTCAATTTTAAAAAAATAAAATTTGAACCATTTCTGTGCAATTATTATAAACAAATGCAGTTTTTAACAGCGGGCGCGATTTTAAAAATCTGGAAAAAATCAGAATATAGTTCTATCCTTCCCCTTCATGATCCAATTGTCAAAAATATGGACAATAAATTCTGTTTGTGATTAAAAAAATTTCATTGAATAAGGGTGAGAGTATACAGAAATTGAAATTAATATCAGTTATATTGGTGAGTGGATACAAAATATTAATTAGAAAACGTAACATAAGAAGGGCCTGGAATGAATTTGTTATGTATAACCTCTTATTTGTGAATAAATTTAGTGACTGTTGTGTATTAAAAAGGGCCCTTGATATCACATTTTAATGTAATAATAATCAATTTAATTGTTGATTCTGAGTAAATACTCTTTTTAACTATACTATCTCACTAATTGCATTCTACACAAGGCGATTACTTAGTTTTAAAAATTCTTATTTAAAATAACCAATTATTCGTAACTGCAGTATTTATGTAAATTCGCCGTTTTAAATATGATTCGTTGTGTTTTTCTATAAGGGAACAGTTTCTTTACAAAATTAAATTGAGATTAAATCAAATTTAGAATGAATTATTCAGAGTTACATTCAAATAAAATGTTTATATTTTGCTCCCTTCCTCAAACAAATTGTTCGTACGTCCCAGTAAAAGCTATTAGCAGCAACGCTTAGTGTTACAGTCACGCATTGCTAAAACTGACCCCGTTCATTATAGCAATTGTAATAATTAATCCGGCTCATTTCCAGCTGTTTTTGATTAATTCCTGGCTCTCGTACGTAGTCATTTATTGCATCTGGCGCGCGCGACCGTGCTTCGAAACTTACCGACTAAAAACAAAGTAAATCAAGTTGTGTCACATCGAAGTATCCTGCTGGAGTTCAATTTCAATCAAAATTGATAAAAATGAATGAAATGGAAACAAAAATAATTGATGCATTTTTATTATTTCTAGAAATAACATTAATCTATTCAACGGCATAAAGTTTCATATCCTATTTTACGAGAAAGTAACAATATAAGATATTTCTATCGTTTGCACTTTCTATTTCACTGCATAATAAATGTGGTTATGTAAACAATGAAATAATTAATACCAAAAATAAGATTCTTGTAATGTTAGTAAAATAGGATAAAAATTTACTACTTTCAGTCTCACAGCCATGAAAAACGACTTGGTTTACATAAACTCTTATCTCTGGAGCTCACACTCTCTCATTCTCACATACTCTGGCACTTGCCATTATCGGCCCTATTTCTTTTTGCTTTTCTTCTGTACCTCCATTAACCATTGTGCTACAACCTCACATTTTTCCAATGTTAGTATTTCTTTAAATCGACTACATTCTGTCTTCCCCGCAGTGATAAAAAATTGAATGCATGTATGTATGTATTGTACATATTTAGGGTAACTCGGGGTAATATGCCACAGTTAACTTTGAAGCGCGATAAATATGCCACAAGCTCTGAGGCCCGAAGCGAAGCGCGGGGGTATTTTGTTAATAAGATATAAATGTTTTCCGTCTTTTAGTGATTATGCTATATAATTACATAATAATTTATGAAAGACAATTGTTCATTGCTCTTTCAAATGGTAACAACACTTTTACGTTTTTACAGTACATTTGATGTGCTTCGTAGTCTTCTCCTACACAATAACATGGCTGTTGAGAATCTTCTTGCCTTTTCATCTAATGGTGAGATTGTACAGAGGTCGTACATCGGGTAATCCCATAGAATGCACGCTGGTGCACCTAATTCTCATGCTATTCAACTTGACTTTTCCAACGTGGTTACTTTCACTGCATGGAAACAGAGGTGTCCTAGAAAGCGCAGTGGGATGTCACACACGTTACGAAAGCGAGAGTAATGTTTACGTGTAGGTAACATTGAGCCTACACCAAAATATTTACTGTATTTTTATTCTTTAGTATAAAGCTGCTCTTCTTATTACGCCTTTTACAACTGAATTTGCATTACGTATTATTCTGTGATTTTTGCGGCAAACATATTTCTGAACAGGTCACGTGCATATATGTATTGTATTAAGTATCAATGAGTGAAATATTAAGTCTGTTTGATACTTCATTTTCAAGGTAGTAGCATTACCTATCAAGCAACCGAGTAACTTTCCTGGAACGTCACTTGTTCTAAAATTTGACAGAATTTCTTCATTATTCGAGTTTAAAAGATATGTGCCACGCGTTTCATTGTGTAAAATTTTTACACAACCATTCACTGTATCAAACTTAACTTGTAACCAATAGCATTACACACATATTTTTGTGTAATGTCATAACAATATTGCTTTAATTAAAATAACGTTAATTGTACCGTGATAACAATGGTTCCTAAATCCAACCTATGTCAATGTGTTCACCCTTATGAGTAAGTACTAAGGTATTTATTTGTGCTTTTAAGGGAGTGTTAGATATTTCGGGGTTAAAAAATCGAATTTCTTCGATTGTTTATGATAGCCACAAGTCTTACAATTAGAAATATTTTAAAAAATATTTCATTGAAAAATTTGAAAAATTGCCAGAGTTACAGCGTAAAAAGTAATGGATGGGCGAATGCTTGGTAAACGCGCCGCGGGGGTTTTAAAGCCGTTTTTCTCAAAACTGTATTTCTCAAGACGGTGAGCATCGTAACTCGAGAACGGATGGATATTTTTTGTTGAAATTTTTACTGAATCTACAAAACACTTTTTTTCCACAAGGTGGACCTCGTCTCATAAAGATCGCATAAAATCTTCAAAGCTAATATTCGTTCGATAACTCCGTGAACTTTTCTTAAAATTTCTCGACCGAGTTCCACTTTGTAGATTTTGAGTTAAGGATACTCATATACAGCGACTTTTCTTTTAGATGAGTCGGTCAATCGGATTCGTGTTCACCACGTGGAGGCACGCATCACGAGCACTCACTTTGATGTCTTGTATATTAATCAATTTTTAATATTTTATAAACATTCTTATTTGAAAATACCTCTTGTATCCCTAGGAAAGAATTGTTAAAAGAGCAAATGGTTTGAGTTATTACTGGCTCTATAATCTAGCCCAAAAGAAACCGTTGATTTTTAGCTGTCTAATACCCATGTAACGCCTTAACAAAAAAAAGGAGTTTTCTTTTCGACGTATTATTTAAATATATTTACTTAACATTGGAATATTATTATGAAGAAAAATTTGTGAATCAATAACTTTTGAACATAGCCAAATCATATTTATAAAAGTCTATTAGTAATGCTTACTAGTCACAGCTGGTAAAATGGCAATCTGAGGCAATCTGCCTCTCAGGTATACAGAGGACCTGGTCTACGTATTGGTCTTAAATAAAAAATTCAATTTTGTTTAAAATATTAATAAGCGGGGTAGGAACCTCCAACATTTTAACCATGCCCGTTTTTCAATATAGAGAACAAAATGTTAGTGTGCCCCTGCAATATTTTAAAAGTTGGATTTTAACCACCACCCTTCTTTGTAGCCATTCATGTTTTTCAAAATCAGAATTTTCGGTTTCCATTAGTATATTCCCTTAATTTGAAGGTGAATCGTTAAAGGGGGGTGGTTAATTTCTCTGCAAAGCCGTGTATTTTTGGATCAATCAAGTATAGTGCCCGTTACCCTTTCCAAACCAGAAAGTTTTGCAAATTAGCTGCATTTTAACTGCTATAGGTACACATGTACTAGTTCAGTGCAAACTCAAAGCCACGTTTCTATTCTGGAAATTGGATAGATAGGTAATTGCATTTCATCAAATTATTTGTACTGTAACGAAAATCGATCGTGATACGTACCGTGATAACAACTATGTAGGAGCCAATTCAAATGCACGTCGCGGTCGCTATGTAGATATTAATCATTCAAAGAATTATTAAATATGATAAACACGCTGGGATTTTCTACAAACTACGTATTACAGAACACAGAAGGTCAAGTTTATTATCATATGGTACAAGATAAAATGTGAGGATACTTCAAATAACTATCGATTGTTATTTGATTTGATGATTTGAGTTCATAACATTATTAGTGGTAATCACATTGAAATATTTTATCTCACATCTTATTCAATGCAAAATAAAATAACGTCATTTTTCAAAAGAAAATAATCTATTAGATTTGTAAAATATACAGAATTATACTCGGACAAAGGGACAGGACACTAGACATTTATTTTGAAAAAAGCAAGAAATAATAATTCAATTGATATTTAGTTAGCTTTCCTTTCCTTCGAATAATATCTGCTAATCGTTTTAGCAATATTTCATATAATTTTGTAATATTTTTTTGTTTCGATTTCTGCCATTCTGTAGTAATATGTACGTATATATCTATAGCTTTTGCATTTGTTAACGTTTGCAAATTGTTTAGCATTTCTATATACGAACCGTGATAATTTCACATAAACCTTTTTAATAATTGTTAAAGCGGGTGAATGCGCAAACCATTCAAGAACTGACATAGTTTGGCTTATAAAAAAGCAGCAGCATTATTCTGCTGAAAATTATATTTTTCACCTGCAATTTATATTGCATGTTTCTGCAATTGTTTTTCTATTTCCTTATTATCCAATAATCGTTACAGTAATTAATCAGAAACTAATATTTTAAAACGATACTAACATGCAGAAAATTTTAACGTAATAACTTTCATTCTTTTATTGGATAAATATATTTTTCTTTTAGTTTCGAAATAATGATATTAGTGATCAGACAATTAATGTATTTTACAGTTTAGGTAATTACATTTGAGTATTTCATTATTAACAATTTTATAATATCTATTGATTTCGAGCGAATAGTTCGTTCAACACAATTTGCAATAACAAAATTGAGTATTTCATTATTGACCATTTTTTCATATCGCATGAGCGAAAAGTTCGTTCAACACAATTTGCAATAGCAACGTTCGTTTTTTCTCCAATTATGCTCAATTAAATTAAAAGCGCGGCATCCTTTTTTACGTGAACTACCGTAAATTCTCGGCTATAATGGATTTCCGGATGAACGAAGCGGCAACGGAGGAGACAGGCAAATGTACGCGTAGATAGATTATTTCTCGGTATTGGCGAAACAGGAGATGAAAAATCCAGGACAGGAAGTCTTTGTAATTCAACATAATCACTCTGACAGAAATCAGAAGGTAACACTAGAAAATGAAACTGGAATTATGGGGATTTTGTTGGTAGGAAATTACACTTATGTTTTTTCTGATTTATGAATTTAAAATTCGTTATAAGATGTTATTTGTATTTCTTATATTACACATATGTATATTTTGCAGTTTGTAAGAACTTCCTAATGAACATAATAAATAAACAGTTATTATATAATAGATATTTATGTATTTACAAGGCTATTAAAAAAATATATGTTGTAGAGAACTGTAGCAGGAAAAAAGGGGTAGCGGATTGGATTGGTTACCCAGGGTACGAATCCGAATAGGGGATAGTGGATAGGTTTAGATCAGATTTCAATTATTCTCTAAAATTGACCAAAAACACGAGAGAAACACGCTTCACATGTGAGCAGTGATAATTAGTAAGGTTTTTCCATCAATGATCCATCATCATTTCATTTCATTATTTCAAAGAAAGTTTTAAAATTACAAAAATCCTAAAAGTAATTATTGGACCCATATCTACCTTGTGTTGGAAGGTTTGGATCAGGCAATTATTTATTACGTCCACAGTAACAAAATATGTATACCTACGTATAAAAGTAATGAAGTAAATAAATAAAATTAAAGCTGTAAAGGAATAACATAATAAGCATAAACGTATTGAAAGCAGTTAATTCAATTTTTACTGTAGGTTTTCAAAACAAATAAAGTCAACACCTCTCCCTCTCTCTCTCTCTCTCTCACAGTCTTTCTTTTATAAATATGTGGCATTGCAGGCCTCTAAAAAATAGTAGCTAAAGTTCATTAAAAAGAAAGTGTGGATGTGTGGGTCAAATCTCCTGCACACTTCTAACCCACATATCTCGCATCTGAACGTTCATAATAAGGCACCTGTATTAGTCAAGCAACGTGTTTTATGTTACAATTTATAAGCTATAACTGTTGTTTAAATATAAGTTCATTTACTAAAGTTTCTACGAACACTACGCACCTATGCTGTATAAATTTATAACAGCGACTTACTTCGGTTACCAATTTAGATTAAATATAACACGAAAATACACTTTTATTTATAGGAGATTAATACGCACTTTCACAAACTTCTCACTTTAATATAGGTGGGAATACACTAACTGACGACCCAATCCTACCGACTCTCTTCATCATATGTTTTTCGACGCATGTGTCTATACTTGTTACTTTATTATGAGTCTGAACCTATAGAGCTGGTTTCAATTTTAATAATCGAAATATGTATATGCTTTAAAAAGGATAATTAGCAAGGCTTTGTGTTCTCCAATTTCATAGTACACTTAATGTCCAAATATGTAAATAATTACCTGATTTAACAATCTATTTAGACAGCCATCATAAATTTTCTCATTGATAGGCCGTTGAAATCATACGCAATCAGTGTGCAGCATAACACAATCGTCAATATTTATTAATAACGTATCGATATTTGTCCTACTGGGCACACATGATAGCACCATCAATTTTGAAAAACATGAAATATATTTTCAGAAAAGCTATATTATTGATATAATTGATATGGAAAATTATTTATATAATTGATATGATAAATATTTTATTCATATAAGAAAATGTGCGTATGCATTTACAGTTTCGCACACTTAATCAACTCTGTTGTATAATCATGTGTAACCTCGTGTTATTAAAGTTTTAATCGGCCCCTCTTCCGTCCCCTTATGCCTAACACCACACGCCGCCCGTTGAATCCCTAATGCTCCGCTAGATAATTTAAACACACCCAAGGATATGGTAGCGCCCACTTTGAAAACACTGCATTGAACTCTAAAGTCTAGACACCATGTGTAACTCCTCTTTAATATTTACCTACAGCATGTCACAGGATCTGAAGTTACTAATTAGAAATTATCAGTGTCACACATAAAAATGCAACATGACCTGGTTTCAAGTAGCGATTTAATATTCTGGTCAAATCTGAATGCATCTTATCTCAAGTCAGACAGTGAATCCCATAAATATCTAACAGTATTCGACCTATATAACCGCCACGTATACATCTCGGCTAATTACTGCTTCTGGTCACATTTCATGTGTCACTTATATAAATTAAGGCATCTAAGTAAAACAGGTCACCTGAATTATTCGCCAACTTTTGGTGACAGAGAAAATTGCTTCAAATAAATGATGCCTCCTTTCAGCGAGGACGATATAATAAAAATACATGCCATATTTTTTTTGTATATAGAGGTGTAAAGGAAATATAAAAACTAACTTCACTTTTTTTAAATGAAATGATGTTTCTTTAGCTACATTCTAATATAGAGAGAGTTCTAAGACGCGTACAACGACTTATGACCGAAGATCGTGCAAGTTGTTAAAAATCAATTATGAAGAAAAATAACTCATTCCAATGAATGGACTTAATATTTTCGTGTCTTCGCTGGCTGTTAGTATAGAGGAGAAGGGGTAAATATGGACCGCGATTGTAATACGGACCAGGTGCCATTTCTCTGTTAAGTGATGAGATATGTCGGGAACTGAAATAAACATAACAACATAGAAAGAGAAGATAAAGCATCTCTTCTTCTTACTACTGGCTGACACGGAACTGACACGTTCACTGACAAGTGAGCGACGGACGACCTTTAGTGTCTTCTAACATCACCAGGCGGAACTGGTGTGATCGGCATGTTTACTTTAGTAACAAAGTGAAAATGCCTGTTCTATTCGTGCAAAATGTTTTTCATTGTAAGATTAATTATTTTTTATCTCGTACTAACTGACAAATATAGTATGTTATTTATAAATTGAACTCCAACATGCTATATTTAGTTAATTGGAAATATCTTTCCCATGCCGAGATTTTTACGTTACTCTGAAAAAGGCGGGAGGTGGCAATATGGACCACACGGAATTTTTTCCCTTTTTGTTTCGAAGTGTTTCACTATGTCACTCCTTATGCACCGGGTGTGACAGTGATGTTTGTATTTGTGATTTTTGTTAAAATTTCTAAGAAACTTTCATTAAATGTCAAATTTACATTAAATTTCATTACCAGACCATAACTTTTTTTCAAAGAAAGTTCATACATTCAGTTTCTAGTGTTCCTTATTTTTTCTTCTCATTTTCAAACTTCTTTGATTTCTTTGGGCCTAAATAATTTTGAAATTTAACACGTAATTACTATAAACATGAAAAAAACTTGTTTTAATATTAAAATATATCTGTAAAAAATCAAATACTTCTTACGTACTGTTTACCTTTGCATCTTTGGGTCCATATTACCACCCCAATTTCTGCAACCATGTTTCTGACAAAATTTTGTAGAAATGACATAGCTTCAAAATACTTGTATTTTGACGGTAAAGAGCTATTGATAGGTGATCTGAAATCCATGAGTTACCATTTCCATCTTTGGTTTATGCAATTTTTACATATTAACATGTGTTTCCTCAAAACAAAAACAGTGGCCTACAATATTTACACCTTCTCCTCCATCGTTCTAGAATTGTAACCATGTAATGGATTTTGTGCTACATCTGCTAAAATCTTATTTTTATTATCGTCATCAGTCGTTGTCCTACATGTAAAATCATTGGTGCCTATTGTTATTCACGCTTCTGATTTCTTGAAAATTTGTAATTATACTTAAAAAAATATTTCGCGAAGGTCTAGCATGATCTGAAAATCTTTTAGCATACAAATCCAGAAGTCAACCGCACAAAGTGATTGATTTGACGTGGAATGACACAGTGATTCTATTGCTCATTCAGTATTTTAAAACGGTAACACAGAAATCGTGTTAAACTGAACCATCGAAGCTGGTAAAGTGTAGGAAATATAACGAAATTGCGTATCTGATGAAAAAAACAGCAGAACTACTTTTTCTACCTATTTATTAAATATGTATATACACTGCTGGACAAAATTACAGGAACACTATAATTTCCCCAAAATATTAGTCGGGAAATTTTTGGAACTTCGTTTTCTGCACTTCAGCTTGATAAAATAATGTATGGATGAAAGCTGTATAATATAATGGATGAAAAGGATGTTTTGAGTCATTGATTCAAAAACTAGAATTTTCAACTGTAAAAATACTTTTTTTACAATTTTTTCGGGAAATTATAGTATTTCTTTAATTTTGACCAACAGAGTAATAAAAAAAAAACGAATATAATCTGATCTTATTATTTTTATTAAGGATTCGAACGGTGGCTAAGTTCATGATGCGGACGTGGCTCCTTTACCATTTTTAGAATCAAGAAACTCGTCGGTAGAATTGCCAGGACAGAATTGTTTGTTGATTTATTGTATATAGGAGAGAACTCTAAGTTCCACGTAAGACGTGAAAATCTTGAAGTCTCACGCTCATGCTCAATAGCAACTGATACAAACATAGGTGAACGGAATTCTAGAAATAGTATAAATTGAATTTCGACCGTAAATTTTTAGAAACGATGATTTCGGCGCACTGGTTCGGCCTTTTTAAATAATTTTTTTTAATTAAATCAAAGCTATTTTGCACATTTTATCAATTCTAACGTTTCGGCCACTGATTCTGACGATTATCAACGAAAGTTTTGATAAGCGGAAAAATTATACTGCGTATGCTATTGAAACAAATCACACGTTTGAAAGGAACATGCGACACGCGAGTCGGTTCACTAGTGACTGAGGTAAACAGCAATAAAAGCAAGAGCATATAGAAGGTGACCATTATCAAGGAAATGGGAATTCATCAGAAAGACTTCTTTCTAATGAATTCCCATATCTATTGTTCTACGATTTGATTATTTGTACATATCTTTTTAACGGTATGTAATTGTTGCTTTTTAACACCTACAAGTGTTTGTTAACTGTAACGCATAGCAACAATGTCGAAACTTTCGTTGGTAATGGTAAGAATCAGTGACCGAAACGTTGGAATTGATAAAATGTGCAAAAAGTCCAAAACAGCTTTGACTTAATTAAAAAATTATTAAAAAAGACCGAACCAGTGCGCCGAAATCATCGTCTCGGAATTCTGGAAAATTCGTCAAACTGTCCTGAATTGTCGCCTAAAAAAAGCTGATTGGTTTCCTCGTTCAAACCATCTTGAGACTATTTTAGACACCTTTGGGCATTAATGACGGTTACGCGGAAGCCTTTGTCAGCCTGTATAATCATCATTTAAAGGGATATGCTGCTCTGGAGGCGCCGGTTTTATGCGATTTTTAGGATTAAGAATTAGCAGATTATTCTATATTAAGGAACTTATTATTTTGCACACATGTTTGGGTATGTTTCCAGAAAACACAGTGTAATTTTTGTTTAATTATCTTTATTGTTACTCATGCTATAACATGTTCCCCGCAATGTATTATTTTGGATGGCTTCCACGACTCAATTTACTCGTGTTAAATCACATTCATCTGAAACAAAGAATCAAAGATAATCTTAATCTATATAAGTATGGTTATCTTTCATACTAGAATTATGTCGATATTTGTAATAGTTGCTTGTAGAAGTAGCATAGTAACTTGTAGAAAGTAAAATTTTCATGATAAAAACATTTGTTTTGACTTTACATAGTTGCCATTTTGTCGAAACACACTTTTTTAGTTAATTCTAGAAGCCGAAAAGGCCACCGTAATAAAACCACCCCATAATAAAAATATATAGGTATATGTATGTTTAAAATCGGGTATCAAATCGGGCGAAACAATTCCTATTATTTCTGAACATAAGAAACCGCTATTCCCACACGTTTAGTTTTAATTTATGTCGCTAAAATTTTAGTAATCCAATTCCTCTTCTGAATCGGCAATGTTGGAAGTGGCAGGAAAATCCTGCGGTCGCGAGCCCAGGATTATGTAACAAAAAATGTATCTTGATTAAGTAGAATTTATGAGCGTGGAAATATGTATTTCAGAAAGAAAGAAAAAAACATCCTCTAACTGGTGTCAAAATTGATGTCAAGCAGAAAATGAATAAATGGGCACACGTATTTTCGCAAAAAAATTAAAAACCACTTACCGGATATTGGTATCAGAAGAAAAATCAATAGGTTAACAAATTCTCAATTCTGATCACTATTTTTAATACCTGCTATTCCTCAATGCACTTGCAGATTGTTGAATCCGTCTTTAAAGTGGCTATCAGGTACCTACCGACATTTAAAATATAGCATTCCATTTAAAAAAAAGCAAATTTGACCTTCGTATTTGAAGAGATTTTGTACATTATATTTTTTATAATAAATAATGTATCCCAGCAATATTGCAATTTTGATTGAACATTTTGTTATCGATGTTTGACAAACTTCTGCATTCAGGTTCGCATTTATTTTATTTGTTACGTCGTTTATTTAAATAGACGAAAATGTTCCTGTCCTAAATAAATCAATAATAGTATGTACGTACATCGTAATATCAGATGATAAATGGCACGTTTCATTTTCTCCCCAACGATTTACACAAGCATACCACGCAGCCTTCCATCGCCAACCTAATAGACGATGTATCGTCCAACCTGTCACAATTATGGAATGGAATTATTAATCGTCTGCCTGTTTCCTCATATCACAGGACTATGGACTCCTTGATACTATGTGCCATTTTACATGGAGCACGAAATGTTGAGCACATACCACTACAATGTAAGGTTTAGTCCATATAAGACGTTTGAATTTGGAAGAAATATAAAATTATACAAGTATACATATAAACTGGGGATATGTAAAGGACATATAGGTATGTATTACGCAATTTCTTTTGCTGCCCAAGTTCATTCTAAGGAGGTGAAATAGACCCCTAAACACCCAGCAATTATCTGATTTCGTGGTATATATTGCGAACTGTAAAAACTGCAAATTACCAAATGATAGTCTTAATTAAAAGAAGTTGGTAACTTTTGTCTGAAAACTGTCTTTCTATCCCTTATAGTTCTTGAGTTATAACATAAAATCGAAAAATAGCTGGATTTTCAGGGGTCGATTGGAGCAGCAAAAAAAATGTGTAGTACATACCTATGTATGTATATATCCTCTATATATCCCATAAGTTTTATAATTTTTTCAATTTCCGGGTTGAGGATCTTCCCTTTAGTTACATCGATTACACTATTTTGCATCAACCTCGTGAAATTTCAGTGGATAAGATTACGTACGGTTTACGATAAACCTATTTCATAAATCAAAGAACTCTTTTAGCTTCTCCGATTTTAGAATCTTAAAGGGTCCTCCAGGCGCTGATGCATGTTGCAGTGAAACGTTGATACATGCATCACGATGCAGGTTTCGTGATACATGTTGCTACGTCTCTAGATCGGTTTCCGTGGGTCAGCATCAGAAGCGGAACTGGCATCTTGCTCACCAGCTAGGCGCGTGAGCAAGATGCAAGAGTCATGAAACCTGTATCATGATACATGCATCACTGTTTCACTGCAACATGTATCAACGTCTGAAGGACCCTTACTATATAAGGCAGAAACTTTCTAATATGTACGTATGTTTGTCTGTCGTCTAAAAACTTTCGAACAATAAACTCTGGGATCACGAAATGTATCTCAGCTAATTACGCCCGAATAATCCAGATAAATGTGACCATTTTCACATAGAAAAGAATAAATTTTTTTTTTATAAAATCAGAATCTAAATTTTAGACAGAGCCGAGTAGTAAAGCTAGTTTTATTATAATCCGTAAAAAGAAGATAGGTTAATGCACAGAGCAGCCATAATTCTGCTTGCAAGGAATCAGGAGGATAATTCATGAAGAAAGAAACCCAATGCATTTGAGTTACTATCCCCTCTCTTTACTTCCACTAGAAATTTGCCCCGGAAAGGGGGGGGGTGCACACTTCTCTCATATTTACCGAATGTGTCGGATATTTTCAGAATACATTCATTTACGTTAGACACCACGCCGTGAACAAAAATTTGGGAAGGAAAATTAGATGGCTAGTACAATCGAATAAAAAAATTACTGGGCAGCAAGTTTATCTCATATCAATATTATTAAAAATTTCCATGGGTATCTTGTAAGAAGTATTTACAAAAACAGCGCGTGAAGTATAAGCCGTGATTTCATATTGGAAAAGATTGGTAGGAATGTCTCTAGAAAATTATCTGATACCACCCCAAACCGAATTTTTCAATTATTCACGATTTTCTCATAAGAATTTTTCCACATTATATTTTTTTCCATATTCGTTATACATACACTATAAAGAATGTAGGTACGTTATTTCTGTTAAATCATGTCATGACTATGTTCAAATAATCCATGGATACAAAATTAAAGGACCAATATAGCGTTATAAGTACAGCAGTATGATTAGCGTTATAAATTGCGATAAACTCGTATTTTTGTTCTGGACTGTAAATTTCTTTAAAAACGATTTAATTAACATGCTCACCTACTTTTATCAAGAGAACTGGTAGTGAAATACATCGAATTCATACCGTTTTACATATTTTATTACAAACTTTTTGTCTGTTGTATTTGTTACTTAAGTATACCCGTATTGTAAAACGTGAACGAACCGGATGATTGGATTCCTAAAGCAGAATTTGAATCTGGATCCTTTGCTTATTTAGTAATTCTACACTTTAATATTTATCCCGCGGATACCGTGTATATTTCGACTCCTTTTATATATTTTTATGGCATTATATTGTATTTATTACACATTATTCTTGCATTTCGAAACCAGATTGCATTGTTTTATAACGACGAATCACCGAATTACTTTTAATATTGCAAACTTACGTTCGTTAATTCAGTTACAAAAAAATAATATCATGTTTGTAATGCTCTTTTGCAAAAGTATTTCCAGTAAAATAAATTGTCAAAGAAAAGCAACGCAATTTAAAATTCTTGCTCCTTGTAGCATTTTCGTAAATGCAATTTCTGTTACATGGAATATTACAGCTGAACGTGCCGGTAGGATTATTTCTATTTAGTACAGTTGTACCCTGTACTTACGTACTAATTGGTTTCAGAATAGCTGGCGTAGGTCGGAAAAGGCGTAAATCAGAGTGAACGTGAAGTACATACGTATATGTATTAACCCTATTTATACATATATGGTAGTGGTAGATTTCGATTAATTAATAAAAGTGGCTTTATAGATACCATTTAGCATATCGGTATTCACAATTACTATATATAATTTAATATAAAAACATATCTAATAGGGTGGTGCTGAAAATCCAACTTGTCAAATATTGCTGGGGCACCCTAATATTTTGTTCTCTATACCGAAAAACCGGCCTGGTGAAAATTTTTGAGGTTGCTACCCTGTTTATTAATATTTTAAATAAAAGTGTATTTTGTACTTAACTTTGATATAGCTATCCTCTGTATACCTAAGTTTTCGATTCCTGACGTCATTACACATATGTATACCAGCCCTGACTAGTAAGCATTACTATACTAGATTTTTATAAATATAAATTAGAAATTTTCAAAAGTTATTGCTTCACAAATTTACTTTGTAATAATATTCCAATGTTAAGTAAATGTGTTTAAAAAATATATCAGGTTGAAAAGGAAATTGCACTTTTCCCTTGAAAACACAAAATTCAACGTCTGGTAGCAACCCCTAATATGTAACCATTGTGCATAAATATCTTTATACATATAGTACGATTTTTAATTATGGGTTTGCCAATAGAGACGATGTAAGTGCGAAAGAACGCAAGTCAGGAGAACGTAAATTGGGGTACGACTGTACTTATACGTAGAGGGTTCAGAAGGTAATTAATGTAAGTGTATTAGCATTAAAACCGAGATTTTCACCGTTTGTCCTCTGAATAATTTTAATTTTACATAGTAATTTCGTGGTCAATATAAGTACCTACTGTCATTTATTGTTTATGGACTAATTGCTTTATCAACTGAAAATTTTAGCAATAAACAGGTTTTTCAACTACGTAACTCATATTCGGGGAAAGTTGGACTTACACTGATTGGCTTCCCAACCTTCCTCATATAGGCGCCAAATCTTATCACTCTAACGATCCACCCTTCCTACAATCGCTTCATCCGCACGAGCCGCTTCGTTATTCAGTGCTTCAGAATTTCGTAATCTCTTTTGCTGCTTCTCCTTTCTCACACTATTAAATCACATTTTCAAATTCATCCTTACATGTCCTTAACTACATCTTAGCATTCGTTTCTACACTGCGTTCCATATAAGAGCGGATCAACGCCCCTACCGATTTGCGAGCGACCTGCGCAGCTCCCTCGGATCTGACACACGCGATTGGTTGTTGTACTCTCACGATTGGTGGTAGCACTTTCCCCGCCGGTTTACTACCAATCAACAGTGTATCCCTGCACGAAACGAGTCCGCTCTAAAGTGGAATGCACTGTAGTGTAGTGTTAACTAGAGACTTCAATTAAGAGACACACGCCGATTTTGATGAAACTTTGTAGGAAGTATTACTCTGCATTCGTATAAAGTGATTTTGTAAATGAATGCTACAAAATTAATTGAATAATTAATCAGCCATTCAGCCCAATTTCGAGTAATATTTATCAAAATTTTATTGTAATAATTGGAACGTAAAAACGAGTTTCTTTACACTCAAAGTTTTTACTATTATACATAGTACCTACTTATAAGTGGCAAAATTTTGCAATTTTACCTGATCTCCCATTTGAGATATTTAGATCTGAAGTTACGAAAAATCACGAAAATTTGAACGTTTGAAAGCTTCAGGCTTATACATAGAAAGAAAGAGACTTAGATTTAAGTGATACCGTGCCAATCGGTCAAATATATTTCTACCCGATTAAGGCAGGAGTGGGTGAACCGGTCGCGACTCCGTACCTAAAAATGGGTGAGGCAGTGAATTTTTTAACGCTGAACGCGGTTTTATGGTCGAACCATTTGGCCAGGATATCGATAAACTCGGGCATTACTGAAATTTCGAATTTTTTTATTTTTCGTTGCATTATTATACCTAAAAGTGGAGATAATGGATTCTTGAGATTCTCCTGATTATAATGAGCCTAAATACTACGTTATTCACACTTAATTCTGATTTAATAATACTGATTTGCAGAATTTAAATGTGAAATAATTTTTGTTAGGTAGGTACTCTTATGTCTCCACTGTAAGCTCTCAAAAGCTCAGTTTTATCAATTTCTTAGTTCAACAGTTATATCCACAATTTTTTAAAATTTTGAAGAGTCCTTCGACATACGTTTATATATCACTAAAGACTACAAACATATCTGAGTTTCACCAACATCCGAAATGTTACTCCGAAAAGTGTTCCATTTCACGTGGAATGGCCCATCGACAGAATCTACCCAACTCACTTCCTTCATGTGTTTATGTAGTTCTCTGTTATATCGATGGCCCGAGCTAGAGCAGCAAATTTGGGGACGTAAAAAAGTTTTTATTCAATAAAAATCAAGGACACCTCTATTTTTTAATGGAACTGTATATTTTTTTATACACCAATCAATGCATCTTTATATTCTCGTTGAAAAAGTAATAGAGCACATAGGTCGAAAACTGATGAATTCAGAAGTTATGAGTTTTGTCCCGAACGCCCATATATACCCGACGCACTGTGCGCCGAGGGAGTTCCATCCTGTGTACGGGCGTTCTGTTTTCACGCTAATATTTTCCGGAGAGCATCGAAAACATTGGTGGAAAGTCCTCCATGTTTACTTCGAAAACAAACCAAACGTACAGTTTTACTTTATACTTCGCCGTATGAGGGATCCTTCGCTCGCACGGCAGTCAAGCTCCCGGTCAGTCATTGAGTAATGAAAATTATAATTTCCTTATACATATATTCTGGTAGATCTTCGTTAAACTATGACGAATGGTGGGCAAGATTCTCCCGATGAAAAAGAGTATAAACTCGACCTCATTCTCGCTATTTTTAATCATACACGATTGTAGGTGGTTAATTAAAATTCGTCACACGAAAATTATGTTTAATAATAAGACTAAATATTTATTATAAATGATCAAATCACGAGTTTACGGAAATACACGCGCTCATTTAGTATTCCTTGTAGCAGCCACACAACATATTTAGATGTTGGGGCTGCCTGTATAGTGACAGTCAGTACCTATCTGACTAGACAGTATAGGTTTTGGGCTAGGATTATAAGCGCGGTATTCAAACTTATCGTTGCATCCTAATTTATATCGAACAATGATGTCTATCTGTAATTATATGGAATTAAAATTAGTCTGAATAAGGTTACATTTGAACCCATTTTCATAGGCACAATCCCGCACAGTGGCGCCTTCAGGATTTAATCTTGGGGAGAGCCGAGTTGAAGGGATACAAATATTTTTAATGCATATTCAATAAAATTCATTAGCTAAAATCTAGTTTTCTTTTAATTTTACAGAGTCCCTTCTTCGGTGGTTGCCATGGCTCCTTGCCCCCCCCCCCCCTCTCCTCTGGGTACGCCACTGACCTCGCATCCCCATTGCCAGTCTCATGAATGTTCAATAGACAATGTAGAAGTTTGTATTTTAATTGGTATGTACTCGTTTGTTCAAAACGCGAGGAGAGCTGGACAGAACTTCCCCGGTAGATGCGATCAATCGAAAAGGCCTGACCGACTTGAAGGAGCATTTTTGAATACCTAGTGCCACTGTATGTTCTAACGCGGAGAGGACTATATATATTTAGTCCGTTATTGACGTTTAGCTAGAGAATGTATGTCGTTGGTTCTGTAGCGGAAGTAGATTAAACGCGCATAATAGACAAGCATCAATCAACGTCCCTTGATTCTTTTGGATAGATACTGTTGACGAGAATACAGACAACATGTCGTGTGATCATCGCACATGTTGTAATTGAAATTGATGTGCATGATATTTGCGCGCAAGCATAAATTCAGTTTTTGGAATTGTACCTACTGTTGGATGCAAGAATGGCCTCAGTGCCACAAGTCAGTTTCGAGAAAAGTATCTACGAATATTACGAAGTTAAATATTTTTTATACATAGTGAAGTTGTTGCAAAACTGCCCATAATATTTAAAAACTGGATATATATAACCGGAATTATGTAATAAATTAATCGGTGAAATTAATTTTAATTATAGGCGTCGCCGGCCCTTGTTGCATAAAATGGAGAAATATAGAATAAAACGTTGTGTTTTAACATTATTTTTTATCATTTATTTTTATCATAAATAGGTGTAGTCATACATCGTGTTATGTCTAGGTCGATGTATTTTTGGCTTAACCCTTTTGCTGCGTATTTAAGTTTTCGAACGATTCTTGAAAAGTGTAATTATTGATTTTACATCAATAATACAAGTTTTTAATTTTCAATTTTTTTTAAAATACAAAAAAGTTTTTTTCCAGAGAATACATTTTTTTAATGCGTGGAACACCGCAGCGAAGGGGTTAACACGAGTTAGCCTCACAAAATTCATCATAGCTCTGTGAATTTTAAAGATATAGCAATGAAAGTTACAGGGAACATGTAGAAAAGAATGAAGAATCTAATTATGCGTTTTATGCAAAAAACACTCGAGCTCTTCTTGCATCCAACAGTATAAATTATTTCTACTTGTAAGAATCACAGAACTTTGGAATGAACGGTCATCATGCACACCATGCTTCAAGCCGAGTCAGCGAAATTGTAGTTATAGATATCTGCGGCAAAATCAAATGTACCTCTGTTATGTATGTACATACAGAAGCACTGTTCTTGAATATTCATACGCGTACGTTCTTCTCGACAACTTACTTCCACATTTGAATAAGTCAAGAATTGCATATCATTAAAATATTCCATTTATAACGACTCAACACTGCCTGATACTATTCGACGTTCTGTTCGTAAAACAGAACGCACATCGATTCTCTGTAAGGGAGTCGCATTTGCTCTGAACTATTCACGCTTTGACTGCGCCGCACAGTGGGGTAAAGTGACGAAGGATGATTCAAAATCAAAGAACTTTTGATAGAAATGAGATAGAGCGATGTTTTTTTTTAAATTAAAACTGATTGCAGAGTAAGGGAAAATTTGAGAGATTACCATACGAACGTTTTTTAACTTTGAAAATCTGTGTTAAACTTGAAATCGATTTTTTCCAAAATCCTAAGGTAGTAGACAAATTTTGCGAACGGATTTGAAATCAGCGTGACAAAATCTACAGGAAATGATGTACAACATGATAAGAAAAAAATCTAATCGTTCATGGTATTGGATAAATCACAATTTTGTTGTAATATTTTAAGTTTACCGCAGATTTTCAAAGTTAAAAAACGTTCGTACCATAATTTCGTTAATTTTTCCATATTCTGCAATCTTTCAGCTATAATTAAAAAAAAAATCATCGCTCTATCTCATTTCTATCAAAGTTCATTGATTTTGAAACAAACTTCGTCACTTTGCCCCACTGTGCGCCGTGCTTCAAGTAAAAATCGTCCGCCATGTGCGGAACGACATTCATTTGTCGGTCGCTGCGACGTTGCAACAGAACTATGGTTGTTCGCTCTGTTGCTGGATTACTGGCAGGCCCAGATCTAAGGGGGCGCAAGTAAGGCAATTGCCCAGAGCGCCAAATTTTGGGGGCGGCAAAATTGGTAGACAAAAACCTACCAAAAATTTTGTTCAGTGTCAAAAAATATATTTTAAGAGTTCGACCGGGCCCTGGCTGCATCCTCTACTAGTCTACGAGGTTAGTAAAGGATGCCGCATGCTTAAGACGATCTTAAGAATAAGCAACGACTGAGAATACCGCTCTCACTGCTATCCATGGAGACAAGCATCTCCCTTCAGCAGTAGCTATTCGATCTGCAAGCCAATGTCCTGTAGCTGCAGCGTCAGTACCGAATAGAACGTGTCACACTCGCAAATATGTTGCATTAATTTCGTGATGAAGAAGCAATAGGAGCACCGGTGTTCTGAAACAGTTCTAGATGCATTACAAAACACTGACTCTACGTTCGTGTTAACATTACTAACACGCAGGACCACTGTCCACTATGAAATACTTTATCGCGAAATAAGCACTGACTCTACAATCGCATTGCACACGATTACAAAAGCACTTCCCCGTTTTAAACATCTCTGAACGGTGGGAAGATGTGTTCGGACTCGAGTAAAGTGTTTCCAAAATAGTCCTCTAGACACTGAGTGTAATGTAGTAGAATTTTGTTAAAGGGCCTTCCACAGAGTCCAGTAATCAATGAAATTGATGCAGGAATCGTGAAATCACCAAATAATATCCTCTTGTGACTGCACAGATATTCAATAATCCGAACACCGTCGCGGACGAAGTCGAACTGTTAGGGCACACCGTTCGGCAATGTAGTGACTTTGATAGAGGTTGTTAATGTCTTTGTCGCGCTCGGCCGACTCCCAGCTAGCTTAAAATTCGTCAAGGCCAGAAATAATATTATATAGCAATGTCCATTACATAATGTTCACTTTTCACAACAACAGTCGTGCACCCCGCACATTCTACACGTATTTTTATCACTGCGATATGTGATCAAACACTAGGCAACGCTTCGTCAAAAAGTCTTCTAGATGATAGGTATATTCCAGTGAAATGTTGTTAAACGGTCTTCTATTTAATCCAGTAGTCGAACGAATTGATGTAGGGATCGAGAAATCAGGAAATAATATGCATTGTGACATTCACAGATATTCACTGATCCGATCACTATCGCGGATAAAGTCGAACTGACAATGAGTGCTCAAACCTTTCGTCAATGTTGTCACATTGGTAGAGGTTGCCGTCGACCTCAACTGTTTCCCATGCAAGTTGAAATATTTCAATTTCTAATGACTCGAATGTAATAATTACTGTTAAGAGAGAAGATTTGAAAGAACTCACACGAAAGAGTTCAACTTCACAAATGCAACTCATATTCGACACATTAAGCATCCCGTATGATTGTGAAATTAAAGAATGCGCAATTTGCAGTTGCATCCATGCACCCCACGACACTCATGCATCATGCAACTTTCTGCGAAGCTTATAAAAATTAGATTTTACTGTAAATTTCAATGTCGGCAGTGAACTAATACTCGGGGCAAATAAAATCCAATTATTATTACTTCACTGGAATGATTAAACAGTGGATTAGAAACTTGCGGAAATGTTAGTAACAGCGTCAGTTTGTAATACTTTACGGCGTACCAGGCCCAGATAGGGGGGTGCAAGTAGGGCAATTGTCCAGAGCGGCAAATTTTGGGGGCGGCAAATTTGGGGCGTCAAAATTGGTAGACAAAAACCTACAAAAAATTTTACTCAGTGTCAAAAAATATATTTTAAAATACTTATTTATGATTCAATGCAAAGGGCGGCAAAACTCACTTTTGCCCAGAGCGGCGGAAGAGCTGGATCTGGCCCTGATTACTGCTATGTTATGGCTCATTTGATACCTTGAAACTTTCGTAAATAATACTTTCTCACAATATGCTTGCTTCAAACATAACGAAAATTGTATGTGGCCACAGTTATTGCCCCACCCTGTAGATGGAGACTACGGACCGCTGCATTAATATGTACATATATCCGACGTCCGCACTTAGCGAACAGTTCTCCATGACGAATTATACAACACCCTCGTTCGCAAGTCAGAAGCTACTTTTTCATGATATAGACGTAGAACGTACATTGCCAATGCTCGAGGCGTGGATTTATCTACTTAAAGAACGAAAGCAGAAATAATGTTGAACATACGCTGCTGCACAAAAGTAAAGGATCAATATAATTTTCTGAAAATTTTGATCAATTTCAAATGTCTGTATCTCCGCGAAAAATAGTCACAAAAAGTATTTAAAACAAACATTTTAATGCTTGAAGTTTCTAGTTTTTGAATGAAGGACTCAATTTGTTTCATTCATTATGATACTGGTTCATCAAAATGAAGCGCAGAAAACTAAGTTGCAAAATTTTCTGTCTAATTTGAACCTTCTGATACAAGTTGTAGAGAAACTAATCATCCGATTAAATTGCGATTTAGCACTTACTTTTAGCATATTGTGAAACATTAAAATCGATTATAAAATTTAGGAAAATATATATAGATATAAGCCATGGGGTGGCTCCGAACTGACCGTCCTTTTTTCACGGAGGGTAAATGGTGTATCCACTAACTCAATTTTGGATTATCGAAAACAAAAAAAGAAATTTGTGTATTAAGTATAATGTAATGCCTAAACATTAACGGATCCGTTGTTTAATATTTTGAAAATTCGCTGAATAACAACTTGCTGAAGAAATTCTTGCCGATTTCCGCGAAGAAATTTTTGCGGAAGAATTCCTTAATAACAGAACTGTTTCATGTCTGATTGTATAGGTACTATAGGTAAACGACTGTATAGGTAAATAATCGGTTTACCTATGCAATCTGTATGTAATAATTAAGAATAATAATGAACAAAGTACGAAATGTTCCTTAAAACAGATATTATATTATTGAAATTATATATCTACGTTTCGACAAGGAGGTTATTGTAATAGTACATCGTAAAAAAATCGTATTTGGTATTTTCAAAAGAGTAAGGTATTATTGTAAATATATAATGAATAGCGGAAAATGTGTTGACATGTATTGTGCAATTCTGTAATTGAGTTGCTTTAACGATAGTACTGCCCACGCAATTAATGAGTTGCGAGTGCTAAAGACCCAATTAGCATTAAACTTATGTTAATGGCGATATGTGTAACAGAATAGAACACCAGTTCCGTGCGTAATAGCGAACACATCTCTCGAATTGAGGGGATTAGCGTATACTGATGTGTTGCGAATTAAAGTCATACAAAGTGAGTGCACAATTATCCATGTAGCCTCACATTAGCCGTTTTAGGACAATCCTTATTTAATAGCATTGACAATTTGGTCTGCTATTTTCACAAATTATTCTGTAATTACAACTCGAGTTTTAGTACAACGAGTTTGTTGTATTATTTTTAATTTCTATAGAAAATTCACAAGGCATAACGAACTATAAATCATTAAACATAAATTTTTTTTAAATATATTATTAACACCAACTGTAATAGACAATTTCCATAATAATAATAATTTATAATTTATTAGGTATACCTACATTATACTTATTGTTAGCTTTAGCATGTACTAATTACTTTTCTCTCGTTGTTGCAGGTAAGAATGAATCTTTACAAAAATATTCAACCGGGAACTTAATATTCTATGGTGTAAAGTTTACCATCGCCCCGATGGTAATTTACATATAGGTAAGTTGTGAATATGCGTACAATATACATTTAATACCAATAGTAAGAAACAAAATTTATAAACATTGAATTTAATATGTGTATAATTAAAAGCACCGTTATGATTTTATTAAAAATCGATTTTTATAACAAAACCAATACAGTTTCATTTTCAAATACATACATTCTTGGACGCGTTGTACTAGGTA
The DNA here is from genome assembly GCA_929108735.1 of Andrena dorsata. Classification (NCBI taxonomy): domain Eukaryota; kingdom Metazoa; phylum Arthropoda; class Insecta; order Hymenoptera; family Andrenidae; genus Andrena; species Andrena dorsata. The sequence goes on from OV815489.1 coordinate 56,869,962, forward strand.
AAGTTATTTAACTGGAATATATGTAAATCTTCTTAAACTAAATTAAATGCTTCGTTTACATTACCAGAGTAGTGAAAACTTCCCTATATTGGGCCACTTAAGAAAGTACGTCCATAAATCGGAAACGTGTTCATAGTTTTGAGTAGAAAAATTTGAGGACAGTTTCAGCATGGTAATTGATACACAAATCTGATAAAACTGAATGAAACGCTGCGTGGCTGGTTACAAAAAATATTTTCAAAATAGCGTCTCCTAATTTGGACTACAGATATCCTAAATTGGATCGTGTCTATTTTTCTTTACTTTTGGTAAAAACTTTTATTTAAGAATATACTTACATTCTATAAAAAAAAAGTTTGTGTTACGAATGAACTAGGTACTCTACTTGCACACAAAGTTGCATAATTCTCTGAATTTTGGGGTTCCCTAACTTCCCTTGTAAGTTAATTTATATGAGATTAAAAACTATGGTTCAATTTAGGATCCGGTCCAAGTTAGGAAACTATCCTCCTTTCATATAGGTCAAAATTGCCGATCCAAATTTTTGTAGGTTTAGTGCAAGACTAATTTTAAACTAAATTATGATTGTAATATATTGCAAAGGTATAGAACACGGATTGTTACAGTTTTAGTAAAAGTAATAATACCATAATATGAAAGTTCTTTTTTTTTGTAACTATAATTTCATAGTCGCGTAATTTTCTGAGTATGGAACCTTGTTCGTTTTTTATACAAAATTTTCTTAAACAAACATATTTGAAGAAACTGGAAAATAAAATTTTGTGGCTGAAATTTTTAAATATGTACAAGGTAAAGGTATATACCCACATAATTTAATTTATAAGAGAATCACTTCTATGTGTAATTAACTTCTGTGATTAATTAGAATAATAAATTTCTCCTACCTTATTGACGCAAGGTCAACTATTAAAATGCAAATTAAGGATAGTTACAACTAGACAAGCTGATTGGAAATCTGCTTGCCCTGATAATGAGTGTTTTTACCAGAAAATAAATTAGAGTTATTGTTTTTTGGAGAGTTTGCAAACTCGAGCGGATACACGCTCCTTCACAAATTGATCCACTAACAAGTTTCTGTAGGTTCTACATGAAAACATTTTTTGCTGATAATTAATTAAACCACGAACTCTACCGATGATATATAACAAGCGCAGTTGGCTCCTGATATTCCCATGTGGAATTAATATTTATGAAAAGCTGTATGATATAATATTATTGCAAGTTCCATTTTGTGAAATCGGTATGTTTTTAGATAAAATAGCCGCGTCAACTATTTGAAGCCCCCGGATGCGTTCATTCACTCAAACAAAATACCAAGTTTGACAGAATTTGTTTTGAAGGAACTGTAAAGGGAGCAAAATATTTAGAATTTTTGGAAACTTATTTGAATATTTTACACGACCTGCCACTTGCTGAAGGGCAATATTTGTTGTTTCAACAAGATGGTACTCCTCCACATTATTCCGCAGCGGTGAGAAGATGGCTGGACTCAACATTCCCCAACAAATGGAACTGGAACCAACTAAACCTTTCACCAGCCCTTTCGCCCTGTGATTTCTTTTTATGGGGTTACATAAAAGAATTCATCCACCGAACTCCTGTGAGAGACACACAGGATTTAATAGAATGCGTTAAAAAAACGTGTTATAGTATACCTATAGAGGTATTAACAAAGGTGGAAAATGAATTTTTAAGGTGTGTTCAAAGTAGTATCTTAAATGACAGAGAACACGTAGAAGGAAATCTTTTCGTATTTCTTCCGAACAGAGTCTAAGTAAATTTTATGACATTTTGCATCTAGCATTAACGGTACGTTTCTCGATACCGCAGATATCGGCATTTGTAGCGAAAAATAATTATCCAGCCTATACCCCTGTCGCTTCTCGCGTAGACCAGGCCACTGATCCATTGGCGATTTCGTACTGGGAATTAGGAATGGGGCCCATGCGGCAAACACAGGCCCAACACGGGTCTGAAATAAAATTAATGAGGCACATTTGCCGCCCCAACCTGCTAGAGTATCGCTTACATGAGGCCATTTTTTTAGGCGATCCCATCGGATTTCGAAGTTAAAAAATGGAATCAATCGATTGGTCTTGACGAGATAAGTTAGCAAACAGCAGTTGTGCTTAGCATAATTGATAATCAAAGCAGTGTCCTTAAGCGAACAATGGATTTTTTTCGATTAAACTAACTGGTATTGAAGCAAAAGGATTTTGATAGTAACAGTATGCTGCACTAATTGGTAAATAATTTGTATGACACAAGGTGCGCAATATCTATAAAAACTTAACAGTGCTGTACATTTCAAACTGATATCGAAGCCATATAGACATTTACTTGAACCAATTATGTAAATAATCTTTTGTTTAACTGACGGTGAATATTATGTTACAGTTTAACAGTACAATACAAATGTATCACAAATAGGAAAATACTTTCACAGATTATGGTGCTTCATGATAAACAAAATGCCATTTACGTTCGGACACAAAGGCGGTTTGCGGTATGCCAATGAATCAGGAATCCAAGTCCAATGAATCAGGGATCTGGTAGTGATTTACAGCTCTATGAGGATAGAGGCAATGCGGGCGATGCGAGTCTTGTGGGACTGAGGGGAGACCATAAACCTTGCACTATACAAGAACTTTATGGACGTTATGCACAGATCTATCACGATCAGCGGATTCCCAAAGACATTTATGTAGGAGCTATCAGTGTCGTTTGACGAGTCACGTATATCTTAAGACGCTACTGTTCTTTACCCGATATTGACTTACTCAAAAATCCGTTCCTTCTGTCTCTTCTCCCTCATTTATTAAGCAACAACACTAACGAAATCGGAAATAGCACCAATCAATGTAACCAAAAGACAATAAATTCAAAAATATCTCTGTTAGTCCGACGTACAGATAATAAAGTTGTTGCTTGTAAAAATATGGCAAACAGGTAAGAACCGAGTCCTGCAAGCCTGGATGCATCAATTGATCCAGCTCGTCATTTAACATAAGGTGTCACTACGTTTAGCTGAAAAATCATTAATATTCATACATTCGCAGTATCTCATACAAATATAAATTATATATCAACACAGGCACAGACATTATCAGACTTAATGAACTTATAAATTGTGTGAAAATAAAGTAATAGTTGCTGTTTCTTTGAATGAGAAGGTTAGTATCAGGAGATTAATAGCAAGGAAGATGGGAAATAAACACAGCCAGAATATTTTAACATGCATTTACAATAAACGGGACACTGAGTACGGACATCGATCGTTGTAGGAAATAAAAAGAAAAGTAACAGAAAAGAGGAATTTAACAAATGGAAAATAGAAAGAATGTCTGAAATGTGCAGGATGCTGTCGTCCTTCAAAGAGGCATCCTCCCTTCCGCAACGTTGCATTCGGGTGCAGGTGTGGTTCCAGACACTTTAATTTTAGAGAGTGCATCACATGCATCCTGGTCGAACGGCCACGTCTCATTGTCAGAATCACCAACTGGAAACAAATACGAATAAAATTAAAGCGTCACTACATACACTAAAAAGAAGACAGTTCTTTGAAGTTAACGAGAAATACAGAGTGTCCCGTGATATGTGGGACCCACTTGATGGATTGGTTCTGCGCTTAAAAACAGTGAAAAATGTTCATATAAACATACACATGTCCTGTTTAGGATTATTGATGTTTGATATCCTCTTGCTTTTATAACTTCTAAAAAACGGTTAAGCATACTCACCATTATTTTTTTTCGGCATACCAAAGCTTATTTCAATATATTTTCCTTTCAGGCTTCTATGAACTTTAATTTTGTATATTTTTCTGTTTGCATTATTTGACAATCTAATTCCTCCTACAAATACTCTATGAGGTTCAGATCAGGGCTCCGAGGTGGCCAAGGAAGCAAGTTTATGTTGTGATCTTAAAAAAATCATTTTGCAATATCTGAGTTATGAACGCATTATAAAACGGAGTGTGAAGAAAAGTTGTGTAATGTTTGCGGCAAACAATAATTATGAACGCATTTAGCGGCTGCTGCTGCTGTGTATTTACCAGTATCACACCAAAGAAGAAACAAAAAAAGAAAGCGCCATGTTTGGGTGAAAGAATATCACGGAAATTGGAATCATCAAACCCTTGCGCATGAACTGGGAGAGAATACTCTGATGATTATAGAGATTATCTGAGGGTGGAATGTGAAGCACTACTGCTGATTTTAGTTCAAAAGAGGATTACAACAGTGGACAATATTATGAGACGTAGCACCACTGCAGAGCAATCTCTTATCGTCGCCTTAACATTTTTAGCAAATGGAAGATTTAGAATTCACTATAGGGATATCAGCTCCTTCATTATGCACCATAATTCCTGAGACTTGCAAAGCACTGTATCCTGCTCTATGAGCAAAGTTCTTAACGATAAGTGTTACAAATTAATAATATATGTAGGATCAGGGGAAAAAGGAAGTCGCCTCAACGGGACTCGAACCCGCGATCTCTAGAGAACCGTAGCGCGCTGGCTAGCCGCCTTAGCGACCTCGGGCTACCGCCGACTTCCCGATCTTGGTTAACCCGTGTCCTCCTCTTATGGTATGGGGGTTCCTGATCCCACATATATATATATATAGAATACCAATAATGCTTTATTAAAGAAATGATATATATATATTAAGGGGAACACTCCAATCAACCAGCGGAAATTTATATGAAAATTTTTTAGTTTTTTTCTTTCAGCAACTAACGTCATGAATTCCAAATTTTAAGGTCTGATCAGCATCCTTTTCTGTTGTCCGATTGCAATAAACTTTTTCAGGGACTATTTTTTATCAAATGACACCGTTCTAAGGGGTGAGACCAAAGAAACAAAAAATAATTCGACACGTATAAATAAGGGCCACCCTAAGGCGCACATTGAACGCAGAGTGTTGCAGGGGATAAACTACATGTATCTTCATTTTTTTTTTGCATTGTAATATAATTTCAATAGCTATTCTAATTCGGCGCGTGAATGTAAATCTGTCAGGATGCCAGCGGGTGAAAATTGTGACTCGGTCCTGGTGACAGTGGATTGTGTGGCGATACTAATGAGGAATGTAATGATGGTGAGTGTTAATGATGAAAATAACGGAAAGGTGGTTGGAATCGATGTTCTGATGGGTACTAATGTGTCAGATTATTTGGGAAGAACTGTGTGGGTAGAGGGTAGTTTGGTGGATGACATAATGGCAGTGTGTGAATGCTGTTACTTTATTTCAGCCGGTACATCAACTTATCGATTTCGTACATCGCAATGGCTCTATTGCTTTCGTCTAAATCTCTCAATTTTATGGCTAATAATCTCCGGGAGCCGTTTCCGTTTCTGATAAGTGTTTCAGAAGTTTGTATGCTTCCTCAATCTGGTTCTCAGTATTCATCATGACCGACTTCCCTATTCGGGTTGGTAAACATACTAGGGATTTTAAAGTACTCTAATGATTTTCCATTTATGTGGAAGGCATTTCTGCTTGTATTTTTTTAAAGAATTTCGAAGTTAAGAGAATGATGACTTCAACCCCCCTAACTTTGCTTCACATGGACTACACTATACTTCAATATCATGAAAGAACATTCTAATAAGTTTTTGTATTATATTTTGGTGCAGAAATATTTATTTATGTCACAGGTACAATCGATTTCTAGAAAATCCTTTTTAAAAGGTATTTTTCGGTGACCATTGCTGTTCGGAACTGGGTTATCAAATATAAAAAAAAAAGATTTAGTCAGCATATAAGTTATGTAGTAGGTAATCGTTCCTTTTTATAACATATTAATCTTATAATTTCACGTAAACACTGGGTTAAAAAGTAGACTTTCGATCCAGTCGAAACCTGCTGGAATCATGGCACTGTACTGGAATGAAAACACAGTTTACATTATTCTAATTTCGATCCAGTGCTGGGCTGGATCACTGGACTGGATTAATGTAACCCCAGCTTTAGGCCAACAATAAAGATTAAAAGATCCAAGTGTTTGCCAGGCGTAGGCTATAAACTTAAACGCACGCATTTAACGCTGATAGGAAATCCCATCTTTACAGCTCGAGGTTCAAACCTAAAGGGTTCTAGCGATTACGGCTTCAACCGTTGATTGCACCTCTCAGAGCTCAAGCCTCCAAGCTGTGTCTACAACACGAATATAAACACATACGAAATCGCATTATTGTTACTATGAAGTTAGTTGAAAAGTTGATACTGGTTTCATCATGGAAACGTAACGAGCTGCCCGGTTGGTGTCACAGAACATTGAGGTGGATTTAATGAACGTAAAAGTTACGAGGGAATCGCACGCTTCATAAGATCCAGGCTCGGTTCGTTATTCCTTTCGCTGTTAGAAAGCAAGAGTTAGTGATCCCATAATCCAAAGCTCAACTCCGGAAACTTTAATCCTGCGATTAGAGCTCCGTCTTTTGATTTCCTATAGTATCAAGCTCCATCTCGCTTTCTACGACAATTCAGATTTTAATCCGATTTTTCCGAAGCAGAGCTTTTCGTTTAATTTGTATTGAGGAATAAGTTACGGTCATAAAATTATGCATATATTCTAAGCGGATGAATTTCCGCTGAGTCAATTTCACATGAGTAAGAAAGCGTTAATGCTTCTAAGTAGTAAATTGTGAACATAATCTGCATATGGAACCACATGATTAGTTGGTTCCTGAAATTGCGAAAAGTGTGTTTTTCTGCATAATTTGAAAATACACCACTTGCAATAGAATTTTTTCAAAGGAAACGTTCAGCAAAAACAAGCTTAACTGAGTTTACGGTTATTAATGGTTCACTTGTAGAACATTATTGAAAAACTATACAATTATAAAGCAATAATTATACACATGTATTATTGACAGGATATGTACCTACATATTTTTAAAAAGTGGATTAAAATAGAAAGACATTACTACATGATTCCATTTTTAATAATCTGTCGAAAGGGAGTCTTTAGATAGAAAAAATGTACGTTCAAATTCCAAATTTATTGAACAAATTTTAAATAACCATTTTTGAGTTTAAACTGTATTTGACTATGTATGTTATCATAAGCTTGAGATCGTTATCAGCCACGATTTCGTCATGTAGATCACTTTGAATTAGTATACCAATTCACTATTATGTTTGAAAGTAAGGAAGAAGCTATCATCTGATTGTGAGATTCTCGATCACGAAAGGTTATAGTCACACAAAAGGGCGTATTGTTCCCAGCACGACCAGAGGCGTTTCACATTATCGCAGTTCCCTGTTTTTACTTACATACACGAAGTCTATTTTAATGTTTACGAAAAGACTTGAAATACACGCAATGGATTTATTTATAAAGCAATTTTGTAATGCCTTTCTTCCTTGTGGCATACTAAGTAAGAATAGAATAACTATTATGCATAGTAGTATTATTGTGTAGATAGCACTCATTGAATTGTGAGTGATAAATGTGCAGGATACCTACATAGGTGAAAAAAATCACATTGCCAAAGTTGGAAACCTATCCCCCTTTTAAAAACGCTAGTGTCGCACTAAGTACTTCGTGCTTTAGCAATAAAAATAATTCCAGACAACTTTAGTTTATCATTCTTTAGAAATCAGAGTTCTCATTTAACACCGATGTTTCAAATATATTTCGGTAAACAATAACTTTGCTACTTTAGCCATATATTTTCAGAATCACATGCTTTGTGAGTTTAGTATTTGCAAAGTCGTTTGTAAACAATACGTGATATTTCTTAACGCGGTACAAACTGTTCTGATGAAAATTTTTACAATTCATTAGCTTTATTTTATTATAAATTTCGCGATTTTACCCAATTTTACCACTGTAATGTACTTCATTCACTTATTTGTTGTCGATTTTTCATTTCTTTTTTCCATACATCGCAATTGTTATAATTAAACTCGTCAGGGCCATCTGCTGTACACAAGTAGTACATATTACGTCTCCTCAGGGTTTTTTCAATGTATTTGCTCTTTCGTAAATGTGAAACGACCTTGTTTTTGTCGTGTTATTAATTGAAGTTTTCGTTAGTTCTTTTCGTTTGAAATTTTATTACACATGTGAAACTGGCAGTGAACACTTTTAATATTTACATTAACACCAATTATGTACCCGAGTAATTTTCTGTGCTCTGGAGCATGAATTTCAGGCAGGAAGTAAAACAGCTCGTTTGTCACAAACAGATAACGTTGGTGACCTTTCATTGCTCTTCTTACCATTATTCCAGAAAATTTTTCGACAAATTAAATAATATTATATTATGAGGCATCTTTTCGCTGCTGTAACGATTTTTTATATAAACAAATTCTACTCCTTGAATGAACAATTGAAATAATGCTACAAATTTTATTTTTATATACAGGATGTAAAAAAAATGTCGTGACTTTCAGGAGTGAATCTACACCTCTGTATCGATGGATATTTTTTAAAAAGCCGTTCGCAAAATGGTTTATAACATTGAAAATTAATGTTCAATTTTTTATATCAACGTATTCTGCGGGGTGAGAAGAGGAAAAGATGAAACGAAATCATATATAAGTATGTCACGCGTGAACCACATGGTCAAGAAAAATTGTTCAAGATTCCGATTCTCTCCTATTATTCGTAATTTATTCGAAAATACTTTGTTAAGAAATGCACCAAAAATTGATCGCAATAGGAGCGCAGGAGCCGCATAGCTATTGAGAGCCAGAAACTGCCCCGCTGGGACCCGCGGTTCGTGGTGGTGGTGAGGCAATCCGTGAGTCTAGAGCAAGAAACCCGGAAAGAAACCGTCACCTTAGATCGAGACAAATCTGTATGGCGAAGCAATCAGCAATGTATGGATTAACGAAAGTAGCGTATTATTCAGAGCGAAAACATCTACATTCTTAAACACTGTACCTTTTGTTTGTTTTTAATAATAACAATACACGCAGCTGGTTTCGAAACGTTCTTCGAAAATCGATTTGCTTCGAATCCGATTTTATTCCGTACGACCGAACATAGCCTGAAATTGAAATTACCGAAGTTAAAAACTGTCTTCCAGGCTGCAGGGCACAAACGGTGAAGGAAGTGAGGGAGAGGGGGAGAGACAGAGAGAGAGAGAGAGAGAGAGAAAGAGAGAGAGAGAGAGAAGACGGATGGAAACATACGATCGGTTGATTTGTTTTGGATTCTTTTGGGATTTATCCACCTACGTTTTCCTTTCTATTGCTTTCTTTTCCTCTTTCTTTCCTATGAACTCTAAAGAAACGAGATAACAAATGGAGACAACAAATTGCATAAGTACATACAAATGACAATCGCACGTTGAGAAATGTACTATTACTTGCCAAGCGGCAAGCTTTATATGGAATTGAAAAGAATATCGCCAGTATACGACTATACGATGCAAAGTACGCTCCCTTAGAAATTGTTTTAGAATTAAACGACGCAATAGCAGAAAGATATATAGTTAGTATAGTTCTTTATAAGCGTTCACTTAAAATAGTTTATTCTCACAAGGAACGGTTCCCAACCCAGAAATTCTGATTTTAATTAGACTTTGTTAGAATGTAGAGCACATTGAAGTACACACGGAGCAATTTTCTCTGCGGAAATTCACTTGGAAAAGGTGAAATCAACCTTTAAAGATATCGCGTTTTTTAATTTTTTTAACCCTTCATTGACTCTCTGGGTGTGAGCCACCCATAAGCTGATTTTGACTCCCTGAACCTTTTATATGCAAAATAAATAACTTTTTCTCAAAGTCGAGTTACAAACTATTTTTTCTCCCAAAATATTATATCCGAACATCAACTCTGTAGATTTTTATCTTTTATTATTGACATTTGTAAAAGTTACAATTTTTTAAAGATTTTCTTCGTTTCTTCTCGACATGTGGTAATCTAGAATTATTTTACAAAAACTGTGATGAAATTTCAATAAATAAATTATTGGAATACATTTTAGAGACCTTGAAATTGATCCATGATTTTTTTCATAATAATTGGATTCTTTGGATGAAAATGGCACTCGTTCAAAAATTGCTCTGGGTGTAAGCCACTCAGGTATGTCAAAGTTGATTGAAAAAAGAGGTGTGTCAACGAAGGGTTAATATAGCCTTGTAACGGTGCGAGATGGAAGAAAACTTTAAATATAAGAATTGCTTAGTTTTTTATGCTCTTTTACCATATCGAAAGAACAATTTTCCACGGCGCGTAATTTATAAGCAGAATAACTTTTTTTATCTAGCTAAGATTATTCATATATTGTGATTTTTGAGCCTAATTACATCATGATAGAAAATAATTTTGTTATCTACATGTTTTTTTTTAAGTTTATAAAGTCTAGGTAAATACCGGTATTCCAAATTACCTGCAGCTTAACTAAATCGATATTTCCTGTCATTTTTCACTTAAACCAAAGTTTGAGCTACTTTTTGTTTTTTATTATTACCGAGAGTTTGAAATATAAAAGTCTATTAGTTTTCCTATGATCTTATGCAGTTTTATTTCTTCCAATCCTCTGCTGTATTCTTTTATTCTTCTTAAACAAACATGTATTCCAAATAGGGTAATTCCGGGAGACGCGGCCGGGCTGGAGAGTTGGTCGAGTTGCTATTTCAAACTCTACATCTATGTATATGTAAAAATGTGTTAAGGTTCAGAACAATTAATTCTCTAGAAATCAACTGTTTCGACCAACTCCCCAGCCCGGCTGCGTCTCCCGGAATTACCCTATAATACTGCACTTCCGCTACTCATTTTTAATGTGTTGTATTTACCTTATTAAATATACCTTACCTTATATGGGGCAGGGGGATGGCAGGTTATTTGAATATTAAAAAGGGGGTCACGACTGAAAAAAGGTTGGGAAACACTGTGTTATTTGGTTATGCGATTGTTGACTTTGACTTCCACCCGAAGTGTTGTAATGTCAGTGGAAGAAATGCTTCTAAAATCATCCGTGAAATATCGCATTTCCCTTCTTCCGTATAGACACGCCCGGAGGTCTCAAATTACATTGCTCCTTGTGAATCCTGCCGCTTTGATACACGACTCACCTCTTCACGTCTGTACATTGGAAAGGAAGAACTCGCAAGAGAGAAGGTAAAACGGCTTTGATATTTTTATGCGATATCAGAACGCTTTTCGTCTCGGTATCAACTTCTAACTTGAAACATAAAATCTTGAATAGTTCAAGCAATCTCGATCTTCTATTTTCGCGGATATCCTTTCGCATAATAAATATCCTTTTTTATCAAATTGTTTTTTATACGCCGTTTTATTGTGTTGGTTTTGTAATTCCGTGAAGACAACCGAGATATTATGAAAATGTCCTTGTTTGTTTATGCATATAATTGATTTTAATTCACAGTGAACTGAAAATCAATCTACCATCAAGAAATTAAATTCCATACGTTGTCCAGCTACTTAGATCGTAAAGATCCTATTAGTTTATATAAATACTAGCTGACCAGTTACCCGGTTTCACCCAGGAATTATTTGTAATGAAATAAAAAGCGTAAAAGAAAAAATAAATAGCCTATCATCTAATCTAGGGTGTATGTAATGTGTGTTCTAAATTTCATTGAAATTCGTTCAGTCGTTTAGGCGTGAAAGAAGGACAAACAAACAGACAACGTTTCACTTTTATATATTGGTAGGGATGTTAGTCTATGATGCGACACACAGAACATCATCTTAATTAAATCATTATAATTAAATATAATGAAACATCTAGATCGGGCCCTGATCAGCGATTTTTACTTTATCAAAAGAAGTCTACTCTGTTAGAGAAATTTCCGAAAAAGTATGAGTTTCGAAATCTTCTGTGGATTACATGATACAAAAATTTGCAGTTACCTGTAGTTGTGAATAACAAAAAGGCTAAATCGGCAAAATAAATAACCATTGCAGAAGACTTGATTTCCGTTATTACTGGACAAATTCTAATTATTTTTTTTAATTACTATGACTTTAGAGTTTAGAGTATAGTATACATTTTGTAACCCTTTTGTTTTTCAAAGTTTTCAAGGTTTACCATCAGGTTTGTAAATGGAGCTTTATAATTTTTTTGATAGAAGTAAAGATATAGTGGAAAAATAAATTTTACAGGAACCCTGCAATGCCATACACAACTGTGCGAACAAATTGGTCGGACCTTTCGCGTGACGTTTATAAACGGTGAAATGTTTCATATCCACTACCGACAGTTCTAGAATATGTATGATGGCTCGAGGAAACCAAATATTTCCTCACCGTTGATTCGGTCACGGTGGTATCGCAAAAATTGGCTAGCTCGGTTTTCTGACCTCAATCCGATAGATTTTTTTTATGGGGCACGTTGAAAGAAAAAGTTTAGAAAAATATGCCAACAATATCAGAAATGCGACAAAGATTTATAGCTGCACGATGTTAATGTATTCGAAGCAACTAAATAAAAAGGAAATGTTCTCAGGTGTCTGCCTTCGATTGCTTGGGTTTTTGAATATGTTTTAGAGAATCGAAAAATACACTTGCTTTTTTATATTGGCTCGTTTTCATATTTGGTGGGTTAAATCACCCCTCAAAGTTCATATGAAGGGGTACAAAAGTTGCAATTGTTAGTTTAAAGAATATTATAGCATTGTGTTGAATAAAACTTGACATTAATTTCATTTGCATCATAACTTGCTGTATGTGTGATGTTCTTGTCGTCTGTCACTTTTGTACCTCTTTCAATAAAATTTAAGGGTTGGTCCATCGGTCCAATATAAAAAATGCACGTATATCTTATTTTTCGGTCCTCTAAAACATATCCAAAAACCAAAACGGCGTCGGTGGCGTACACTTAAAAACCTCCCCTTGTAAGCATTTACTTATAATACACATCCAGAAGTGTATTGAACGTGAAAGGACATTTTGAACACATTCTGTAAGTAGGTAAGTCTATAAATATTTTTTCCCTAAAATAAATATTGCTACCATATCTTTAGTTCCAATGATAAAAAAGTATGCTGCGGTGTTTGCCGAATTCCTCTTCCTGTCCGCTAAAAGAAATTAGAGGGTTCCACTTAAAAAGATGAAGGCAACCTTGAAAACTTATAAAGAATGTATATACTACAGACGTCTCGTACGCCCCTCTAAATCACGGTATTTCAGAAAAATACTTTTAGTTTGTCCAGTAGTAACGGAAATAATTAAAGTGTTGAAGTGACATTATCCACCCTGTATATAAATATAGAAACATATTTACTGCCATGTATATAGATGCGAATTATGTACCTGTAGAATAATACATACCCAAAGATCGGTTATTGTAATTAGATTTAGCACGAGCGTAGTTACGCCTCGTCGCCACTGATCCTCGTTACCTCGCCCAATAATTGGCACCCTTCCATGAGCACCGACACTGGTTTGTCGATTTATTGAAGCGCGTCGGTCTGCTGCTCCTGGGGTTCGATCACAATATGAGAAAAGTTACTTTGGATGTTATTTTATTCGAACCAAACACACGCGCTAGAAACGAAAAAAACCGTACTGTAAATAGCTGTCGCTTATTAGCGACTGAGTTATTACGCAGTAGTTGATGCGACATTAAACGAATATATGTATAAAAAAAAGGCACGCCAGGGTTCGAAATCACCGTGGGTACCACCTGCCGTGAGAGCAATATAATTCATTTTTTGTTGCTCAATAGCTGTCCTTCTTCATTTGATAAATTCGTGGGTAGAAAGAGTTTCCACGTGGTGTTGGTCGACTTAGGAAGCTGCTGGAATTTAGACGGCGGAAGCGCCGTTTCTGGTACACAAACTTCAGCAAAACTTGAGAAACGGAAAGATATTATGATAAATCACATTTATCATGTTTCGTGGCCAAGTAAGAATGGTCTCTTACGTTTCACTTGCATAACATGCATCCCCGCGAACGTGTTCCAGTGATCAATGGTCCGTAGAACCTCGTGTGTTGTAATTTTTCAGATATGTACAATACTAAGATGAAAGATATATACAGTTGGCTTATGTAATTACATGTTCCTACCAATGAACATTTTATATTGATCCGTCTATCAATAACCGAAGTGTTCGCGGTATATTACGCAGTGACACGTATTGGCTTTTTTCTTGCAATACTTTAAAAGTAACATTCTTGTAAATGTAAGTGATACTTATTAATAGGGTAATTCCCGTATGGCGTAAGTCATTTTTTTTACAAGAAGATGGTGTTACAATTAAAGGGGTTATACCTAGTCAGGCGGCCGAAAAGAGGCGAATGTTTGTGAACTTTTTTTAAAAAAGCGGAAGCATATATATTTACAGAACTTTTAACACTTGAAAGAGCAACATTTAAAGAACATTTGGTTATTTTTATACCAAAAAATTACCAAATGTTCTTTAAATTTTGTTTTTCTACGAAAAAATTACTATATGTTCTTTAAATTTTGCTCTTTTAAATGCAAAATGTTCTGTGAAAATATATGATTCCGCTTTTTTAAAAAAAAATCATAAACATTCGCCTCTTTTCGGCTGCCTGACTAGGTACCTATAACTATAATCCCTTAATACAATAGTGGCACTTGAGATTATTTGTTACATCACCGTTAATTGACAAAAGTATATTCATTCTTTTCAGATTCTGCAAGAATGATACTGTAAAATATTAGTGTAACTGCTACAGGCAACGGCAATTGGGCCAACTTATAAATTGTTAACAGCAACTCTATGTTAGCTTTAAGTGATAATGTCTAGGTAGTATTAGATGGGGTGGTTTTCCATGCCCGGATGTACATTTACATTTCCTTTCTCGTGCGAAACCTCGTTTTCTTACTACTTCCTGTTTCCTTCTTCTAAGATGCATTGTCGCGAAGCAACACAACACATCTCTTAAATTTTGGGGCTTAATAACAAATTAAAAAAAAGATCGGGCCCGAATACTTGAATGATGGTACCTACTAGTAGTTGGTCAAATGGATCCATTTACAAAGTTGAGTTCTTCAAAAAGAAATATTAGAACAATAAATGATATCTTTTATTTTCGATTTACTTTTTCATGAGGAATCACTTCCTGCTGATGTTACCTCGTATGGAACCACCTACACGTTACAAAAAAAAAGAAATTCGAGAAAATAAAATTGTTATATTTTGATCTAACAAACCTGTAAATAATCATATTTTGTAATCGTAAAATATTATTAGATTAATAAGAAATGCCGCACTATGCCGTTTTGATTAAATGCAACGAAGTGAAGTTAGTGAAAATTGATGCCACTAAGTATTTTTTTAAAGGGTGGTAAAGTTTAAAATTCTAGATTGAATATGAATTAAAATGAGCGTTGCGCTGCAGAGTGTAGTACTGGATAGATCCAGCTACGGAATACGAAACGAGATAAACTGTCGTGAAATCGACGAATTTAGAGGTGCAAGCCAAGTCATGCACGGCTCATATCTTTTCAAAACTCCGTTCTCGAGACAGGCAGAACCTGGTACCGCTCCGGAGATCCAATGGATCCCCCTACTACGGGTAAATCTGTTTAGTGCGTGGTGCGAATTTAAATGGATCGTTCGATAGCCGTTACACGATCGTTCGCTCGGAAAAAACACTTTGAATAGCGTTTTGCTCTCCCATTTCCTACTTGCTGAATTTTGGCGTTAAAAAATATTTATTAATAACAAAGATATATACAATCTTCTTGATGTCCTGTTCAAAAGAGAGGTTTGCTGTGACCACGATTACTCGGAAGTGGATTATCTAAATTCGAATACTCTGAGAAATTGAATCGATGTATTAAATTATCTAGCCCCTCTACCCCCAAAATCACACCTTTTTCAGCCTACTGACTGACAATGAGTATAAACCCTTGATACCCAGTGCTGAGTTCATTTCTGGGTAACCCTAAAGGTCTGAGCACACATATAAATATAACTTTATTCCTGTTTTGATAATGCGATAGAACATAAAACCCTGAACAATTTTTATATTTAAAGTTTTGTTCTATCTAGCACCGTTACAAAGGTATATTAAAAAAAGAACCGAAAAAACGCGATTAAAGGCTGATTGCCAGAGTAAATTTCTGTAGAAACAAATTGCTCCTTGCATACTGTTGGAGATTCGGCAGTTCCGATCTCCGCCACATCCAACTCAAGGCAGCACCTCCTGGACGGCACAGCACTAAGCCCGATCCACAATCGATGCGCCAATCAGGTGTCAGCGACAGAACGCTCAGCCAATCGCATTTCCCCACGTCGCGCGATCCTCCAGAATGTTGGAGAAGACGACTAACGGAAATCGATCGGCCATATTGATTTTCATTCTTGTTCACGCAGAGTACGGAAGTAGACGCGTCTTTTATTTGAACGTTTAACTCACAGTAACTCGTGAATTCTCGAAAATTGCTCAAGCTAGTGCTCAACCTCGTGCTTTCTCATCGCTCAAACATTGTTTTCTCGTCCTCAAACTCATCGCGGCTATCGATTGTGGATCGTGGTCAATTACGCGGCCACGTGTTCGGCATAGCGCGATTCGTCTCAGCGAGACAATAATTGTTTTATTCTCCGCACAACGTGCCTACGCTCACGCTCACGTGTAACCATTTTACAACCTGACTCACTCCGCGAGTGTATAATAAAAATAAGTGCTCTTCTCACCGAATACTGATCCGTTATTGCACCTAACCTAACCGGCATCTCACCTCGATCGTCTGTTCTCAAACATTTCTGGTCCTTCGAGCCGGATTAGTGTGTGAAAGTGCTCAGTGCTCATCAGCTCAACGCTCAAGCTCACCCCATTGTGCTCACCCTCTGTGCTCAAGCTCAGCGACGCAAGATGGATGCAACCAAGTCCAGCTCCGAGACACGGTCCCGGTCGTCGTCACCGAGCCCGCCGGGGGAGATGAGCCTCCAGGTGCCCACCGAGCAGTCATCTGGAAATCAGGTTACCGGCAGAACGAGGGCGACGTCCCCCTCAACAATACCGGCGCCGCTCATCATTAAATCGCGGTCGCAGGTGAGTCGCTTTCTGGCGTTACAGGCGATTCAGGCCGAGATCCCCACCGACCCCGAGAAAGCGTCCCTTGGGGAAGTGCAGTCTCTGCTCGAGAGCGTCGCAGAGCTGCACAAGGCGTTCTTGACCGAGCACGCTCACCTCGAGGAGTTCTGGCCCGTGAAATGCCTCACTCACGAGTATTTCGCTTCGGATCTCTTGGGCCGAGAGACTCAGCTAGTGGCTCAGGTGAATAAAACTCTAAAGGGTATCATCACTCACCGCTCACCCCCCGCTCAACCAGGCTCATCAGCTCAGGACTCATCCACGGCGAGCAGAGCCGCAAAGCTGCCGACGATCGCAATCCCCAAATTTTCTGGGAACTATGCGGACTGGCCAGCGTTCAAAGAATTATTCACGTCGCTCATTATCCAAGACTCACGCCTCATGGACATTGACAGGTTGTACTACCTTCGGGCCAGCCTGTCCGGCGAACCTGCACGCAGGGTGAATTCATTCAAACTCACCGGCTCATCATTCCAACCATGTTGGGCTTATCTCAACAAGCGTTTCACAAACAAACGACTGCTCATCAAGGAGCAACTGGATAAACTCTTCTCCATTGCTCCGCTCACCACTAGATCAGCCTCAGCGCTCACCAACCTGGCTGCGACCATCGCAGAAGTGAATGAGGCCCTGGTGGCCCTGAAGGCTGACCAGGACATGCATAATTGCCTCCTGGTGCATGT
The DNA here is from genome assembly GCA_929108735.1 of Andrena dorsata. Taxonomy (NCBI): domain Eukaryota; kingdom Metazoa; phylum Arthropoda; class Insecta; order Hymenoptera; family Andrenidae; genus Andrena; species Andrena dorsata. The sequence continues at coordinate 56,887,672 of OV815489.1, forward strand.
CCTGACGAACAGCCTTGACAAGGTCACGCGAGAGGCTTGGGAGACCTCCCTGGAAAACGTCACGGAGTGCCCTCGCTACAAGGACTTGCTGGCCTTCGTCGAGAAGAAGGGCGGGGCCCTGGAGCAGATAGAGTCCTCACCCAAAAGGCCAGCTGCTCCAGTCGCCTCCACCTCACGCCCTGCTCAACGGAAAGCAACTGCTCACCCTGCCACGCAGGCCAAAACTCATCCACCATCTCAACCTCCATCGAAGGCGCTCTCAACGCGGTATCCGTGTGACTATTGTTCGGAGGATCACTTCATAGTAATGTGCCCAAGCTTCCGTGACAGGCCTGTGGCTGAGCGGCGCAGCTTCATCACGGCGCACAACCTGTGCAGGAACTGCTGCGGCCGCCACCAAGTGGATGTGTGCAAGTCTGCACTCCGGTGCAAGACTTGTGGTATGAAGCACCACACCATGCTGCACCCCACTCAGCAGCCAGCTCACCCACCTGCTCACCCGCGACCCAGCACATCCACTGACTCAGGTCCGACTGCTCAAGCCCCTCCGATGGAAGGAAGAAACGCAGAAGGCGATGCTGACGTATGAAGTGTCGGTGCAGTCGCCAGCTCATTCTCAATGATACAAGGTCATCCTCATCCATCACTCTCACTCTCAGCTGCAGGTGGGTTCGCCACCCCACACACGCTCACCTTGTTGGCTACAGCCAACGCTCTGCTCATCTCACCGGTGGCCTCGCTGCCAGTGAGACTACTCATCGACTCAGGGTCGGAGCTCACCTTCGTCAAGGAGGAGCTCATCACTCAACTTAACCTTCAAAGAGCCCACTCATCAATCTCAATTATTGGCATTGGAGGTAACAAGACTACTCACACCCGTGGGGTCGTGTCAATCACTCTACAATCAAGTTACGACTCCTCCTCGGTCACCACACAAGCTCATATTCTGCGGACTCTCACCTCAAGGCTACCATCCGTTGAAGCGACACGTCAGGAGTGGCCACATCTCACCAGGTTAAGGTTAGCTGATCCAGACTTTCTAAAACCTAGGCCCATCGACATAATCATTGGTGCCGACTCATATGGAAAAATTATAAAACCTAACCTCAAAAAAGGTGACCCTTCAATGCCAATTGCCCAGCTCTCAATCTTTGGGTGGCTCATTCTTGGGCCAGTTAAAACACCTCAAGCTCAATTCAGCTCGTCGCACACAGCTGCAGTCATGCAGCACAGCGATAAAACAATACAAGAGTTGTTGACTAGATTCTGGATTCAAGAAGAGCTCCCAACAGATACACCTTCAACGCTCACCCCTGAAGAACAAGAATGTGAGGATCACTTTCGGGCGACACACACTCGTGATTCTACAGGAAGGTACATCGTGCGCATCCCGCTCAAGTCGTCTCGGAGTCTGCTGGGCAATTCCTACCAGACAGCCCATGCCTGTCTGAAGCGAACACTCAACAAGCTCAACAAAGATGCTGATTATCGCAATCTCTACCAGGGGTTCATGAAGGAATATGAGGCTCTCCATCATATGGTAAGAGCTCCCTCACTCTCACCCAATACTCACTCTGTTTTTTATCTTCCACATCATGGAGTACTCAAGCTCGACAGTCAGACCACCAAGTTGAGGGTCGTCTTCAATGGCTCAAGCCCCACCTCAACGGGGCACTCTATCAACGACCTCATGCACACTGGTGCGAACCTGCTACTCAACATCACCGATGTGCTGCTGTGGGTTCGCCAGCACAAGTACATTTTCGCCACGGACGTGACAAAAATGTACAGACAGATCAAGGTCCACGAAGACGACCAGGACCTCCAGAGGATACTGTGGATTGACGAGGATTCAAAGGAGGTGCCCTACAAGCTCACTACGGTCACGTATGGAACCAAAGCAGCGCCGTTCCTCGCTGTCAGAGCACTACTGCAATTGGTCGAAGACGAAGGGCATCGTTTTCCACTGGCAGTGCCTTCAATCACTCATGCCAGATATGTCGACGACATATTCGGCGGCGCCGACTCAGGTGAGACACTCATTACAATTGCTCAACAATTAAATGACCTGTGCAAGGCGGGAGGCTTTCCACTTGCCAAGTGGCAATCCACCTTCCCTCCATTGCTTGAATCAATTTCTCACGATGTGCGAGCGAGCAACTCGTACATAGCACTTGACGACTGCAATACCAAAATTCTCGGACTACAATGGAATGCTCTCAATGACAACTTCTCATTCTCGACGAAACCTCTCAGCGATTCAAGGCTCACGAAACGCCTCATTCTCTCTGAAGTAGCAAAGATATTTGATCCGCTTGGCTTCTTAGCTCCAGTCATCATTCGGGCAAAAGCACTTTTGCAGGAATTGTGGCTGCACAACCTCAACTGGGACGATCCACTGCCCTCCCAAATCACTGCTCACTGGCTCACCATCAGAGAGGATCTAACAAGTCTGGCCAGACTCTCAATACCAAGGTGGTTCAACACCTTCTCCTACTCTACAGTGGAATTACATGGATTCTCTGATGCGTCTCAGCTCGCCATGGCAGCGGTAATTTACATTATCGTGTCCTCACCGTCCACAGCTCACAAAGTGTCGACACTCGTGTGCTCCAAAACCAAGGTAGCACCACTCAAGAAACTCACAATCCCGAGGCTCGAACTCACTGCTGCTTTGATGCTTGCAAAGCTTACAAAGTACGTTCAAGCTACTCTTCAACTCAACGTCTCTTCAACTCATCTGTGGACGGATTCTCAAATATCACTCTCATGGATCAAATCACATGCTGCACGCTGGAAGGATTATGTGCGGAATCGTGTCTCCCAAATTCAAGAGCTCACACCACACGCACATTGGAGACACGTTCCTGGAACAGCGAATCCAGCTGATTGTGCCTCTCGAGGCCTCACAACACATCAGCTTGAACATCATGAGCTTTGGTGGACGGGACCATCTTGGCTCACTCAGCCCAGTGACTCATGGCCCTCTCAACCCACATTGAAGGACAGTCCAAGCATGCTGGAAGCGCGTCCTGGAGTCTCAAATCTTCTCAACATTCGAAAACTCGAATATCACTGGGACCTCATTTACAAATACTCATCTCTCAACAAACTCTTTCGTGTCACTTCAGTTTGTTTCAGAATTCTGTCACGCTTAAAGGGGTCAACGATTTCCTTACCGCTCATCGTTCAGTCGCCCGAAGATCTGCAGAGGGCCAGGATTTTTTGGATTAAGGCGACGCAGTCCCTTTATTTCGCACATGAATTAAAGTCGCTCAGCTCTGGCGCGACGCTGCCATCGTCTCACACCTTCAATCGGCTCACGGCCTTTATCGACCAAGAAGGAGTGATCCGAGTCGGGGGCCGACTCAACAACGCTCACATTGCATATGGAAGTAAGCATCCTGCAATTTTGCCTCGTCGCTCACGTCTGTCCGATCTGATTATAGACCAAGCTCACCGACAAACTCTCCATGGAGGGACTCAGCTCACGCTCGCTCAAATCAGACTGACCTACTGGATCATCGGTGGTCGAGCTCCAGTGAAGTCGCACATTCTACGGTGTGTTGTGTGTGCTCGGCAAAGGGGGATCCGTGCCCATCAACTGATGGGCCAACTACCTCTTTCACGAGTCACACCCACACGCCCTTTCACTAACACTGGACTGGACTATGCTGGTCCCATCACCTTAAGGACGTGGAAAGGACGAGGCGCCAAGACTCACAAGGGATGGATCTGTGTATTCGTCTGTCTCACCACATCAGCCGTTCATCTCGAGCTAGTCACCGACTACTCCACGGAAGGTTTCATAGCGACTTACAGACGGTTCATCTCACGGAGAGGAATCCCTCACTCACTCTACTCAGATTGTGGCACCAACTTCATTGGAGCCGATGCCACGCTCAAGAGGATGTTCACTCAGGGCTCTCAAGATCACCAAACTATCGCTCAGCTGTTGGTCAACGACAACACTCGTTGGTGTTTCAATCCTCCAGCCGCGCCCCACATGGGGGGCAAATGGGAGGCTGTGGTGAAGTCCACCAAACACCATCTTCGGCGAACCGTGAGTGAAACAGCACTCACCTACGAAGAGTTCAGTACACTTCTCACGCAGATCGAGGCCCTGCTGAATTCGCGACCTCTCGAACCCCTCAGCGACGATCCTGACGACGTCGCAACGCTCACTCCTGCTCACTTCCTCATTGGCCACCCGCTCTCAGCTCTACCGGAACCTTCTGTGGAGCACACATCCATCTCACCGTTAGCGCGGTGGCAACTCATCCAACAGAAGACTCAACAATTCTGGACTCAATGGTCAGCCCATTATCTGCAACGTCAACTCTCAATCTCGAAGTGGCATCATCCATCCAACGCCATCAAGGTCGGCTCTCTGGTGCTCATCACCGATGAACGGTTTCCCCCTAGCAAGTGGCCACTTGCTCGGGTTCTCACTCTTCACCCAGGGAAGGATGGACTGACCAGGGTGGTGACTCTCAAGACCGCCACCACCACCTTGACCAGGCCGATAGCAAAGTTGGCTGTTTTGAATGTTACAGATTCATCATCAACATCTTCTTCCAGCTGTTGAGGCCGGGAGCATGTTGGAGATTCGGCAGTTCCGATCTCCGCCACATCCAACTCAAGGCAGCACCTCCTGGACGGCACAGCACTAAGCCCGATCCACAATCGATGCGCCAATCAGGTGTCAGCGACAGAACGCTCAGCCAATCGCATTTCCCCACGTCGCGCGATCCTCCAGAATGTTGGAGAAGACGACTAACGGAAATCGATCGGCCATATTGATTTTCATTCTTGTTCACGCAGAGTACGGAAGTAGACGCGTCTTTTATTTGAACGTTTAACTCACAGTAACTCGTGAATTCTCGAAAATTGCTCAAGCTAGTGCTCAACCTCGTGCTTTCTCATCGCTCAAACATTGTTTTCTCGTCCTCAAACTCATCGCGGCTATCGATTGTGGATCGTGGTCAATTACGCGGCCACGTGTTCGGCATAGCGCGATTCGTCTCAGCGAGACAATAATTGTTTTATTCTCCGCACAACGTGCCTACGCTCACGCTCACGTGTAACCATTTTACAACCTGACTCACTCCGCGAGTGTATAATAAAAATAAGTGCTCTTCTCACCGAATACTGATCCGTTATTGCACCTAACCTAACCGGCATCTCACCTCGATCGTCTGTTCTCAAACACATACACCAATACGAAGTTTCATGATAATTAGACTTTTCGGGTTGGGAAATGTTTCCTTGTGGGACGTAGGTTTTTAAGATATTTTTCAATAGAAGACTGCTTTGAACAATGGCATGCACAAGAGGCGTCAAGAACAAGGATGAAATTTCGGGTGTCCCTCTCCGTGACGGGACGAGCATTCATACGTGCATCCGTGAATTTACGACGCTGTAGAAAAGCAATATCTGTCGCTTTGAGAGGGAACGGGAGGCGTGCCGAGCATCCAAATGGGCTGACAATCGCATAGCAGTCTCTTCGATTATTTGTTTGTCTACTAGCGTACATGAAAAAGAATCTCGATTAAAGGTAATGTTAGATACCACCAGTATCTGTCATCAACCAGGTGCAAACCTATTACAGTTAAGGCGTGCGTGACTGTCCTTAGCAAATCAATTATATAGTCACGGACATCAAGGGCTTAGCTGACCTGCGCCTCTCCAAGGTAAAACCCTCGCCCCGTTAAAGGGATTGGAACTAACCTTTCGTTTTCCATGGGTTCGTCAGATTTTCCTCAGACTTCGAGAACGACACTTTTTGTGTTGATCGTTAAGCAAGGCGAATGCAAAATAAAATTACGAGTTTGTTCTAAACCACGAGTTTTACATATTATCTATCTACGGGCATGACACTAATCTCGACAACCTACATCTCACCTTTTAGTGCCTTCAATAGAACCTTAACTAGCGATTAAAGTTAAAGCAACTTTTATTTGATCCGTTATTTAAATAATTATTTGTTAGTTAATGCCCAACTCTAGAATAGTGTGACCCCAACAGACTGGGGATCGGTCCTTGCTCAAGATGCAAGAGGGATTCTGGCGCTCACTTTACTAGCGAGAGGACCAAGTCATCGGAAACGAAAGTCTCAGCAGAATTGCTGAGCTATTTGTATTTAATAAAGAATTTATACTGAATATGTATTTCTGTACCTCGAAGTACTTTATTAATTTATAGTATTCCCTTCAATTAATGTCAGAAATTCGACTATTTGATTAATTATTAATGCACGAAGTTAATGTCAAACGATTTCTTATAATATAATAATATATTAACACTTTGAGTGGCGTCGGTGCGTTTTCACATCGATATTTTCTGAAAAGCATCGAAAATATTATCCGGGAGACTCCAAATGTTTATTTTCAATATGAACCAAATTTGCAGTTCGCTTTATCATCTCAGCGATTCTTCACTCGTAAGACAGTCGAGGACCCGACGACTCATCTAGTAATGAAAATTTTAATCTTTACATTCTCTACCACTAAATCTTCATGAAAGTGCTAATGGATTGGCGAGATTCTCACAATGAAAATGAGGCTTAACTCGAGCTTATTCCGGTTGTTTTTAAGCACGCATGATGTATAATTAGTCTACGGCTTCTTACTGTTACTGTAGCAGATATTACTTTTAATATTTCAAAATAAATCTTCCAAATGTATTCCTACTTTTAATGCTACACTGTGATTCATTTGAGATTCGGGGTAGTTACTTATTTATATTCCACTCGAAAGCTATCGCGATTATTTCTTTCCTATTTGTGTAAACATTATTGGCAATGTAAAATTCTATTTGTACATATACAGATGTACGCATCCATGTAAGCTTAGTCATGAGTTATGGGGTAGGTTGGTACGAGAAACTAGGATGGTTGTTAGTGGTTAATTATACGGTGGGATTAGCTTAGCCGACGCCACCGCCGCCGCAAACCAACCTCTATAATTTTCTGGAGAGTTCAAATTCAAGCGTAAAGCGAACCGCTGTACCTAGGTTCAAGGAAGAAAGGTGTATGAAAATGGTCAGTTGAATTTTCCGCAACGTAGCCTATTTTGATTACGTTTATACTATTATATTCTTGTACAGGTAAGCAGTTTACAATATACATAGGTATTGTATTAAGTGGAATATGTTCGGCGAAATCGAAATTGTTCCACTGATATTGAATGATTTTGTTGTCTAAAAATTGCGGAAGTCATTCGCTAATTCTTCAGGCGAAAAAATAAACATATTGCTTTCTATTGGGGGTAGGTGCAGTGAATTACAAAAATATTCGAACACTAAGGTATGCTTGACATTAACGGTCTATATCTTTGTTAATTGTGGAAAAAATGGACTGAAACTTATTTCTTTCGATAGAGTATTTATTGTATTTTATAAATATGTGCAAATTATTCATTTACGCGTTGCAAAAATATTCGGACAGATACGTCGTTTCTCAATATCTATATTTAAAATTAGTGCGTGATTATTTTCCTAGAAATGTTCGACTCGAAACGTAGCCTTTGTTTACAAGTGCATTGCATCGGGTTCAGTAAACGACACCGTCGTTTACCGTCAAAATGTATCGGAAAAGTAAAAACGTTTCATTTAACCTCCGCCAACTAGTAATTTTTCATCGGGAAAAAGGAAAATCGTATCGCCAGATCGCTGCTATGCTTGATTTAAAAAAAGCACGATGGCAGATATCGTTATCAGATACAAAAATGAAGGCAGGATTGAATCACTACCGCAAAGTGGTCGGCGAAAAATAATAAATGAGAGAGAAAAGCGGAAAATTATTCAAAAAGCGAAAGAAAATCAACGATTAAGTGCTTCCACGTTAGGAGCAGAATTTCGAGAAGAAAGTAGGAAAAATGTAAGCACACAGACAGGTCAGCGACTGCTTAATGAAACTGGCTACAATGAGAGAGTGGCCGTAAGAGCAGTAAGAAACCGTACATTAGCGAAATAAATTGAGGATATTATGGATAAAATCAAATATTTAAATATTTTAAAAGAAAATTGAATGCCAAGTGCAGCCAGAATGGGTATTGAAAGAAGCTTCAAATTTGACCAGGATAACGATCCGAAGCGTAAAGCACGGATTGTACAAAAGTACCTATTGTATCATTGTCCGATAGTTACAGCCTCCTCCTCAGTCATCAGACTCTAACCCTATAGAGAATGTATGGGATAATTTAAACAGAAGAATAAGAACAGCACCGATAAAGAATAAAGAAGACTTGAAAAAGAGATTACGAGACGAATGGGAGAAAACAAGTATACAATATCTTCAAAAAATTATATTCAATATGCCGAAACGTTTAAAACATGTGATAAAACAAAAAGGACATGCTACGAAGTATTAAAAGTTAAATTTTAGTTTAGAACTACATAAATTATTGTGTATGATTTTCACTTATACTTGTCCCTCAAAAAAATTCCTGAACTTGTATGCTTTTTCCGAACCTCTAGGTGGATGTAACCCCTTAAATAACTCAGAAAATATTGACTAGAGGCCTTTAAGGAAAACCCGATTTTTTTCAAGTTCTTAAGTTTGGTTACAAATATATATGTATTCTTACTTCAATCATGTGTCTCTTTCAAAATTAAGTTGTTCTGACTATTATTTTACATCAAGGAGTCATAGTTTTAGCGTTCACCTGCGATGAAAAACATTAATTTCTTTCAGAGGATACTGTTCAGAGTTCCTCAATACACCGCCGCAACCCAACTGCAATTTAACCAAAAAACGATTGCAGACGTGGGTATAACTCGAGGAGGAAATTCGTCAGATTATTTCTCGCGAAATTAACGAAAAAGAAGTTGTTTTGACGAGGAACAAACCCCTGCAGGTGATTGACGCCATTGCATGCAATCATCTTTTGATCAAATTGCAGTTCCGTTGCAGCGGTGGACGAATGCTTTTACGTTCCACTTCCTACAGACGGATAATAAATGAATATAGTGATTGCCTTTTTCTTCGTGAATAAACGTTATCGAATTACCGTCATCGGCATTATAACACAGCGTTAAAAACTTTATAAACTGTTTCTCGTGACTTAACGTGACTTGCCTAGACTTCCGCCAACTGGGATAATTTTGACCACAAAACTAGATTTTAAAACAAATTCCTGTAGCATCTATAGTATAAAAGGTATTATTCTCAGACAATGTGCACCTTGAAGTAGGCAATTAAAGTTATCCAAGGCACATTGTCTGAGATAGTGTTGTATAAAGCTCGAGTCTTCAAAGCTTTAAACCTTAACCTTAAAGACTCAGCCTTTACGGCTAATATCATATGAAGCTGGAGGCTTTTGTGTTTAATAGTAATGAAGTTAACTCCAAGTCCTCGATATAATATTTGATGGTTCCACCAATTGTACATCACTTCCCAAATACAATTTATACGATTCGAGCGAGCTGTCATAGCTACGACTGCTACGAGGTTCGAGCCTTCGAGCTTGAAGACTCGAGCTTTAAAGGCTCGAGCTTTCAAGGCTACAAGCTTCGAGCCTTAAGGGTTCGAGCCTTTAGGGTTTGAGCCGCGACTCGAGCCCTTGAAGCTCACGGCTCGAAGCTCATTTTAATAACACTAGTCTGAGAATAACACCTGATCTACAATAGATGCTAGAGGAATTTATTTTAAAATCTAGTTTTGTGGTCAAACTCTGCCCCAATGGTCAAAGTTACACCATTTGACGGTATTGCGTTAAGAAGAACCTGGCACGTCCTAAGTATTGTATTTAAGTGTTGCATTAGGATTCTACCCGTCTTGAGATTAATAATAATAATAATTATTGCAATGACAAGAAATTATAAAGCCACCTTCCAACATGTTATTAAAACACATTACTGCCCTGAAGAGCATGGTGGAAAAAGTGCTTGGTCCTAAAGTGAGTGATTGCTGTATTGGTTTCGGCTGGCATGAATCCTCCGCGGTCTCTGCCATGTTCATCAAATCCGACCACTCATACACCGGCAAGGAGAGCTAGAGTATGTATGCATTTGGAATCCAATTCTGTTTCGCCTGATTCGGTCCTCGGTCGAGCCGTTTCATGAGGAGAATGAATGAGATATGTGCATACATCAAGAGAGAGAGAGAGAAATAAAACAGTAGTCTGCCATCTTTGCCATACCTACTGCTAACGATAGGCGATCAAGGGTGAGAAGGTCAGCCTGTGGATGAATTTATCAACGAAAATTTTAATTCATATATTTTTAGCTACATCTTCATAAGAATGTCAGCGATGGATAAGCAAACTTTAAATTAAAGATTCTGTCGATATCTAGGATCGACTTTACGATAGACGATTTTACAGGAATCGTTATCTACGTGTGAAATTGTTTTATGTAGCTTCGAACGTAAGATTAAATTCAACTGCCGTGTTAATTTGAAAGAGCGTATTTGGCTGTTTTCGGCAAGTTTAAAGGTGCCTCCGTATATCCCAAAAGAGTTTAATCCAATATAACTAACAATTTTTTCAAAACAAATTCTTAAATAGGTACCAGTTAGTTTTGGGGCTGTTACACGAGAATCCCGCTTAAATTGAGTTATTGCGCCGAGGTAGCAAAAAATAGTTTATCTACATGTATACTAAATAAGAAATACAAATCTGCATTGAAACTGAAGATATAACATTTTATATTTCGGTATGTAAAATCAATGCCTGATTTTGGGTATATTTACCAAAGTCCCCTTTGATGTTAATGAAATAATATTTTACGGCTTTGTCACAAATATTTAGGTACCTTTTTATCCAGATTTAATGTTTAATCTAATCCGATTTATATGAAATACCGATGGCATAACAGAAAATACTAGAATTCATTTATCTCAGAACCACCTTTTGACCAGATACGCCCTTTCCAATTAAAGGTCGTCGCTCACTAGGCCGAACGGAAGCAAAGCGAACACGCATCGCTCATATGACAGAATAGTAGCGACCACGCATGGCCTATATGATAGAACAGCGCCGACGAACAGTTCGCTTCGGTCGCTTCGCTTCCGTTCGGTGAAATGAGCGACGGCCTTAATGCGGCAGTGAAGAGATCGATGGAACTTTGTTTCCATCTATCTGTCTACGAGTCTCTAAACGCAGCAACCTCCTCGTGGTGAGACCTGATAATTGGTGAAACCCGAGCCGATGTGATGGCTGGTATTGTCAAATATTCTAGTTGAATCAAGAGATACGGTAGTGTCTCGCGCCAAGTATTATAAGAATTTATTTCAATACTTTGATAGAATGGAAGAATAAATCTAACTTGAAGTGTTTGAATAAATCGTCCTCCCATTCCTTCTACATATATGAAATACAGATAGGTATGTGAAATGATTAAGTGTTGTTCTTTTGTTAAGTATAGTGTTAAAATAGAAGGATAAGTGGAACTTGGAATATTTCAGTGAGTTGCTGGAGTTGATGAAATTTTGAAAATTTTTAATGTCCTTTCTGCTTCAGCACCACTAGTGAAATTCACCAAGTTCCAATTTCTTGGTGAGGTATTCGAAGTCCCATCCATCGAGGAGAATTAGGATCCCACAAACCCGGAACAGAATAATGCATTGAATGTCCAATTTATTGTATACCACTGGCGAGATATAGAAAATTTGACATCCTATATTTTTAAACAAATTCGAAAACCAAAGAATAACTGTTTACACCTCTCTTCTAATTTCAGGTGGAACAATTTGATTAAAACCCTTGGCAGTCTAGTAACTCTTTAACTTGAGCGCAAAACATGAACAAAACCGAACTACCGCGAAAGGTTTTCCTACCGAAACGCTGCCGATGGTTTCAGCTCCACCATAAACAAGTCATATGCATTTCTACACACACAGTTTCGCTTAGCCTACAATACTACTTAGTGGAATAGTTATTCAACTGAATGTCGTTTATAAATAAAGGTGATCGGTCTTGAATTTCTAAATCAGTAAGGCATTCAAAGTTTGACCACGAATGTCTAAATATAAGAAGTTCAGTCTATTTTATACCTTGCTGTGCTCTAAACTTCTGTTGCTGTGATGTACTACAGCGAAAACAATTTTCTGTCGCCGTTGTATCATCGTGTACTTGCACTCTCTTAGATTTAATGTAATTTAAATTATTTCATACTAACAACTTTGAATTAACCATGTTACATATATAGTTATTTGCAATTGTGATGTTTATATAATTTTTTATTCCTTCTGTTGCAGGTTGGATGATGAAAAATTGGACCTTATCAATGTAAGTAGTTTAATCTCGTGTCACTGATGTAAAGGGAGTTAAAAGAAAAACTAATAAAATATTACTGCATACATTTCGGGGCATGTATAATAGAGTGGAGCGAAAAATCAAAATTGTGCGATTGTTTTCTAATAGTGAAAAAAACTTGCCTTTAACCTTTAAAGGACCGGCTTTTTTCGAAAAAATAGTGGTTTTCAGTTTCCAAAATATTTTATATATATAACGTATATGTTGTTCAGAATTAGAGGACTTGCACCGAGCCCCAAAAGGGGCTTTGCCGATCCGGAACGGTAACAAAATTTTTGACATTTTTTAATTTCAAAACTACAGTATGTCTAGAGGTTTTTGATACTGCTGATCACGAATCGGTAGTCGGATTATAAAAGTATTTGACCTACATGGCAGTTTTACTGACCTACAGGAATGAACACATATCAAAATTCAGAGAACTTTCTCTTTTGTTTTTTTCTTCTGTTTTGAACGTTTTTATTTAGTATTTTTGGTATAAAATTATAGTTTCCGTGATAACAACAATGTCGAATAATAATCTCAGAAATAGCGAAAATATCAAATTCTCTGTTCAGAGATGGCGACAATATCATGAAATCAAATTATGGTATCCGAAATGCATATGCCGGAATTTAACTTTGGAGCTTGATACCGGTAAGTTCCTGGCTTTGAAATGGCATTGATATGACATGTTAGGGAAATATAAGGTTCCCTCTGCCGGTAGACACTACCAGTTTTTAAATCAGAGCGTCCGTTGGTGAGTGGCAGGCGTTACAAAAACATTCAGATCTCAAAATAAATACCTAAAATCGTCTTCAACTTATTATTCAAGCCATAAGGTAAATGTCCCCACTTCTACTCATGTTCCCATTTCTACTCAATTCATATTTTTCTTATTATTATAAGCGTTACGTTTGTACTATAGTTGTAACAAAATAATTCTAAATTATTTGGACGTGTAAATGTTCAAGCGAGTGTTGCACGAGCTTGAGGATTAACAAAGTGCAGCATAAGGAACGAAAACCTTTTAAAACAAGAGACTCATTTTTCAATCGTGTTATAATAATCTGTGTAGTGAAAGTTCTTATTTAATAACAAAAACAGATACCGTGTTGCGCTCGGAATTTACATTTTGTTACTATTTTAAATTTTTTTAACTAAACAATAGGGGGGTACGTTTAGGGTCAAGTGAATCACCGCTATGTCCGCATTTCTACTCACCGAAATTTTACTAACATAACCTCACGATTCAATTTATGCTGTAACCTCTATTTCTATTCGGAGGCATTTTATTCTTTATTTAACATTATTTTATGCTTTAATATTGTATTATAAAACCTCTCCATAAAAGATGTAACTTATTTTAACCTGAAAAGGCTAAATATTATGTGAGCAGAAATTGGTAGAAATGATGAGGAGAAATACGTATATCGCTATTTTTCGTGAGCAGAAATACGGACATTTAGAGCATTGTATGTAATTACAAATTACTAATGGTTAAACATCTTGAAATATCTTGCTTAAACAGTTTTTGAATTGGTTGATTTATTATTAAAGAATTAATCAATTACTCTGCAAATTTTTTGTCACAAACATATTTTTTACACCTTTATGACGAGTAACCCCTTAAATGAGTAGAAATTGCGACATTTCGCTTACAGTATCGTTTCAATATGGGTTCGCGGCTTGGCGTTGGTGGCGAGCGCTTAGCGACTAGCGGAACCGATTCCGATTTCCGATGCGCTGATGGCGCGAGTGAGAAAATACGAGCGAGGGGGACGAAACGAAACACGAAAGTGAGCCCATAGTGAGAGAATACTGTATTTTTAATTAAACATCATTTGATTAAAGTTTTCATCATTTCCCGTGTTCTCTGTCTATATTTATATTGTGTTCATCACAACAGTTTCGTGATTAGTAAATCTATCGTGCTATTGTTAAAAAGATATCGTAAAAAAAGCTGTCTCGAGTGCGGAGCACATTACAGCTAAAAGAATGTTGAAAATCCTATTTCCGCGTTAAAAGATTAAAATGACAGAAGATTTAATATTCGTCTGCTATTTGCGAGAAGGCTAAAACTATTAAATTTATATTATAAAAACTATTATTTACCCTGGAATTTCTTAATTAATTTTAAGCCCGAAAAAATTTGTGGAAGTACCAAGGTGTGCACGTAATTACAGTAGCTTTCCTCCCTTTCCGCGTGTACACGTATGGCGTGCAGGAACTGGAAATGGAGCGTGGTAAATGGACGCGTTCTACGTCCTATCAAACGTTGCCGGCGTCATACCAGTCTAATGCACCGCGTCGCGGGCATAGCTGTATGCGCCAAATAACCGGAAATTACCAGGCGCATTTCAATCAGAGCACCCAGCAAGCTTCAAACTCGTGGGGTCATCGTTTACCCCGCATAATAGTCACTCGTATGATAATCTCGCAAATCGAGCCAGTGAGCAAAGTCTGAAAACCGATTGCTCCGTTCTCTGACAAACTTATCGCCGTAAACGGCGACGATCGATCGTCACACATTGCGAAGAAGCATATTTGATCTATTCGCAACGTTCGTAATGAGCTCTGATGAGGGTTCAATTTTATGCGAACTCCTTGATGTGTTCTAAGTATTGCTAGCTTTCCTCTTTATTTTATATGCAGGATGACAGATTCCACACAAAAATGGCTAAATGTTTCAAGCGAAAGATTTCCCTCACCGCCAACAACTAGAATGTTGGTCGAAAGTATTGGCACAGTACGTGATTTAATACACAATCGATATCTCGCTCGGTTGTATACAAAAACAGAACGACGTAAACAAAGCAGATAACACAATACTAGAAAAAATGTTTTACAAAAGTAAAACTGTGAATTTTATTTAGAGATAACATTTCACGATCATATTGATTTTCATGTGTTAAAATAAAGGATCTATTTAACCCTCACACCTTCTGATAATTAATCAGAAATTGGTCACATAGGGTTTCACTGCCCCCCAGCGTCACTTTTGAGTTACCATTTTCGTATTTTTAAATCTTTTAACTTTTGAGTGATAATTGTACATTCGTAATACTCATACAAACATGCCCTAATAGTATTTTTCCAGGAATATAAATTTTGATACGTCGTATTGGAACAAATAATTGTGGATAAAAGCGATTTTTTTTTGGTTAAAATTCACTAAATTTATAAATTTTATTATTAAGGTCTAAATATTTACAGAAATATTGGCAAATACATATCCTGAGGTGCGATACACCCCGTGTGACCACAAAGGGTTGAAATCCATGAGGAATTAGCCGAAACCAATTTATTTGCAACTTTCTACATTATTAGCCTCACAAGTTAATGATGTATTCCAGATTTTACTTGTTCATTACGTTTCTAAAAGAAAGAGAAGGAGCGGGCAGAAATTCATATTTTACAGAATATATATATTTTTTACAAAATAAAACGAAGTAAAATCAAGGTTTCTCCCAAGTTCCTTTGTGAAGTAGAGTCAACACATTGCAGGACCCCCTGTATGTATTTTACCATACGTTTTAGTATTTTATTTTTCTGAAGGGTATATCCTACTTATTTAAATATAAATATTTTTACTAACATGAGAAGCTCACTATCTGTATGAGCTTTCTTGGATGACATCAGATCTAAGTTGTTGGAGCTGATGCGAATATCAAAATAATAATATATGAATTATGTAAATTGTTTCTAAATATGTAGTTCAACTTATAATGTACCTAACATACTGCAAATATATTTCATCTATTTCAAAATATACTTGGAACACTTGCACGCATATTATACATAGTGGTACACTTAGTACAATATTGCAGCTTAACTTATAGCTAATTGTAATATGTCACCGATATAAGCGTAAAGATATAAGTGTAAAAATAAATGGGTGTATTAGCAAATGAAACATTAAAAAAATTATTTTCTTTCACACTTCCAGGGATCGTCCAGAATGATAATTATTTGATGTAAACTAAGTAATTACTCCTATCCATCGCGGTTAAAACTTTATACGTATAGGATGATAAAAATGTTAGCTAGTGGATAGGAACTGACACGTTCGCGTTGATTACGGTACACGAAAAGGTTATATTGATTACTAGTGAAGTAGTTCTTAACATATATAGCGCGGAATATTATACACAGCGTACTACTCGCGTTCAGTTACAAAAGTGCTCTAACGATACGCGTAACAAATCATCGCCACCGGCAGGGGCGCGCGAAACGCATTGCCGTACATGCCTTCCCGACTGCCGATCGCTGGTGCAATCTACCGGCGTCAATTCGCATGCGCTAACAAAAAAGTCTATTTGATTTATTCTTTATTGAGAGCCTATTTTATTTATATATCACGGATTGTGAAAATACTTTCTTCCGCTAGCGTGACAGACTAAACAATCTTTGTATTTGAAGTTGTGCTCCGTCTCGTAACGGTTACAAAATATCCAGGGAACAAAAGAAGGCGATAAGTTTAACCGTCAACATCACTTATTCACAGTGAATTTCGGTTGAGAAAAAAGTTTCTTGCATATTTCACGATCCTTTTTATTCTCGCAAAATTTAGTTAAAATTATAATTTCCGAGTTGGAAGCATGCCCTTGTTTGCCCTCAGCGGAAGGGAACGCGTAAATTCCATGAATAAAATGCTCGTTACCGACATCGTAAATCGTATAGTACCTATAAAAGAATGTGGAGCATAAGCTGACAGCCAAAGTAGAAGTATTCACGAATTCGGCGGGAATTCGTGCATCACCACTAGCAGTTGATTTATTCAGAAAATTTTCACCACGATATGCTCCTATCTCGACTCTGGCCGTAGGTCGAATAATTGCCGTCCTTCAGAGTAAATGAATCTAATTGCATTTGAAATTTAAATAGGGCGTCGCATTTGCATTTAATACCAACATCTAACTAGCCACGTGAAGCTCGATAAAGTAAGATTAATTCTTTTTTTCTTAGCTGCTTTGTTTTGTTTTTTCGCTTTTTCAATCTCTAGATACGGTTTCGCAAAGATCGCTGAATTTAATGATACTAATATTTGAAGTTATTCGGCTATTGACAACTGGTAACAACTATGCGAATAAGAGATGTAGGTTATTTATGTCATGGATGATGTTAAACTGACAATGTTTAGATAAATATTCTCAGTAGCACAATGGAACATTTATTATCCTTAATCCGTAAAAAGTTGCTAGTATTCGAAAGTTAATTGTATACGAATTTCAAACAACGTACAGCTAGACCTCCATTAGTGCGAATTATTTGAAGTCGCACGACTTGAAGTTTTAATTATATGTAAAAAATGATATAATAATTGATTCCAGTTTGACGGAATTAGACTATGAAAAACTTTAAGGGTATGTACATAAGTTTTTATATGCTTATTAAACGAAACATAGTATGGCAAAGTAATAATAAAGTCACAGAGTAATTCAAGATATCAAAGATATAAAAATTCTTTAAGGGGTTTTTCCACTGTAACGCCCTAGGAAATTTCTGCCCTTCGGAACTGTCTTTGTGACAAAAAGGATAGTTTTGCTGGGTTGAGGTTTTTTCTACTTGCTAATGCGTGTCTTGAGATTACAGAGGGACTTATGTTATATTTTTTCAAACTTGCGTCCGCCAAAATGGGTGGATGTAATATGCGCTGTATGGAAAAGAAAACTGCTTGCGCCATCGTTTTTGAAGGAACCATGTATCTGGGGGGGGGGGGGGGGATCAGGGAGGTTTGTAATCAGTATCGCTGTCGCTATGGCTTGAACCAGAATCACACATTTTCGTCGCTATTTCTGATCTTGCGCATTGCAAAATGATTAAAAAAATTTAGCCAGTATCGATATTTCAACTTTGAACGTACGCCATTGTGTTAATTCTTCATGAACTGAATTAAATCTACTTCACGATATAATGGCAGCCATACTAATTACAAATCTTTTTTTGGTTTCAAATGCATGATTCCTCCAAAATCGATCGCACAATCGAGGCGTTTTCTTTTTTTACACCGCATATTACGCCCACTTAAAAAAATAAATTTTTTATATTCTCAAAACACGTATTGTATGTATGTATGTATTTTATTCTACCTTCCCATTGCTGGGATATGGCTTCGCCTCTTACCCCTCCTCTTCCTCTTACAGTTCCTTAAAACTATCTTATCCTACTTATATCTAGCTTACCACTAACTTATTCTATCTTACACTGCTCTTAAAATTACTCTTCATCCGAGCGCATCGTACGCCGCCGCTATCCCTCGCCACCTCGCCGCCACGCTTTCGCCCGCCGCTCGCCAAACCTCGCTCGCCGCACCTTCTCGCCCTCCGCCCTATGCCACCGCAAGCTCGCTCGATCGCGTCACTCCTTCTCTCCTCCATTCTCTCTCCTCCCCCCCCCCTCTCTGTCCCTTACACCCCCTATCCCACCCTCGACTCCCTTCCCCTTTCCAGCGCTTCCCTTCTTCCGTTGTCCAGTTTCCGCCAGAGTTTGGCGAAGATAACATCTAGATAACATCTAGATAACAGGTCCTTCACGTTTATTCGTTATTTGAAGATCGAATAAGTTGATTTATTC
The DNA here is from genome assembly GCA_929108735.1 of Andrena dorsata. Lineage (NCBI taxonomy): Eukaryota > Metazoa > Arthropoda > Insecta > Hymenoptera > Andrenidae > Andrena > Andrena dorsata. Next base: position 56,906,484 of record OV815489.1, read on the forward strand.
GAAGTGCCCTTCAACTTAGATTTCGAATAACGGCTCAACTTTCATCCTATCTTTATTCTAGAAAATCGAATAACCGACGTGAGCCTTTGCGGCCTGACCCGCGTGCGGTCGCCTACCGGTCAGATTCTACAGAATCTGAATTTGTTTATTTTTTGTCCTATCAATATGAAAGTGACACCAATGGATTCCTGGTGTTCTCCCGATTAATTGGACAGAAAATAATTTAAATCGGACTATTTTTAACGAAACGGGCTTTGAATTCTGCAAAAAGATTTCTCACGTAATGAATCAACTTATTCGATCATCAAATAACGAATAAACGTGAAGGACCTGTTATCTAGATGTTATCTAGATGTTATCTTCGCCAAACTCTGTTCCCAGCCACAAATCCTACACCTGTTTGCGTCCTCGCCCATCCAGTACCTTTCCTCCTCAACTCATATCCTAATATGTACCTAGCCACCCTTATGTTTTTCTCCTCTTTCCCTTTATCCTTTAGGTACCTTGGCACCCCTCCCACCAAAACACGTATTAATGAATAGAAAAAACTTGAATTCTATAAATACATTTTTCTGTGGCAAAAAAAGTTCGAAACAACGGTAATTTTTGGAGGCATTACACTGGGAAGGCCCCTGAATATCATTTTTGAAAGTAAGATTAAGGTGGGATTTCCTATCTACAACAGACATGTGCCACTACACGCGCCTGTTTCATAGGAGTCAAGCCACTAACGCACGCAATCGTGTGGCTCAGAACATCACACTAGACTAATCGCGTGCATTTGTGGCTTAAGGATGTATTGGACCTATTTTCAAAATAGTTCCAAGTTGATGAAAATTTGTGAGATTGTTCTTTTTAATCTTCCTGATGTGCTCCAAAAATTTTAAATGAATTTACTAAACGGTTACTGAGTTATAACGATTTTAATTTTCACTGATTTTACACGTACTCTTATGGAAAGACACGATCTTGACGAATAAACTATCTGAAAAAATGTTGAAGAAATAGTACCAATGTTTTAAATTTTTTTGTACATGCAGTATATGGGTAGATGAAAATATCTGCCGAGTTTGAATTGTATTCTCTACACCGTTTTAAAGAAATAAATTATAACTTGAGAAAATTGTGAATTCTGGGCATTTTCACTGCCAAAAGTTTAGCAAATAATGCTTGAGAAAGCATTTGTAAAGTGAAAAATACCTTCCTAGGATTAAAAATAAGACTCCAACTGTCGTTCGAATTCCTTACATCTAGATTTACTATGCGTAAGACGTAGATATTACAGTATTTCAAATTTCATATACTTTTGTCTGATATTGTACGTCCAATACATCCTTAACTGCTACTGAAACAGGTGAGCTGTAGTCACTTGCAACAGCCCTACACGTCTGTCGTAGATAGAAAATTCCACTTTTACATTGACGAAACTGTCTTTTCTTTCGAAATATTTTAGCACCGTAGACTGTACTGTTTTCTCTTTCTTTAAATCTTTATGATGGTAACGAAGATGAGGTAGGATTGCCTCTCTCAAAGGCTCCGCAGCTTGGCGTTAACACCGTATTAAAGCTGAATTTTGGTTCGCATTAAACACACCCTGGTATCATTATGCAATTCCCAGTAACTCGCATACCGCACTATTTGAACTTGCATTAATTGCGACCTAGCTGTACAGCCAAATCCAGAATACATTAAAGGTTAATGCACCAGCTTTACCTGTACTTAAAACAGATTGCAAAATTCGAATGCCTCATAAGGTTACAGAAATGTGAACACGATTATAGACTCAGTGGTGTGAAACAGGCTTAGGAAATTGGCATCTAGAACATAAAAATTAGTAAAGAACCCTATTCAAAATCTTTATGAAATTACCCGAAAAAGATTGGCTTCTTTTACACAGTTATAGTTTCATGAACCAGTATTCGAATACAGGTTTTATTTTTTCGCTAGGTCTACAAGTGTAAAAGAAGGAGGAGGTTCAAGTGCGTATTAAGCTACGTGCTTTAGTAGCATGTAGCTATCATTTCAATAATATATATATATATATATATATATAGGATGTGAGCAGCACGGTCAGCGGCCTATAAAACCAAATTTGAAAAGTCAATTTGAAAGTCTCCACCCTAGGGAAAGTCTTATTATATACAGAATGCTTTCAGCAATTCCAACATATTTTTTATGTATTTTAAAAACAAGAATTCATTTTCAACTTTCATGTTTAACAAATGACTTGTTGATCGAAACTATATTTTCGTAGGAAAGCCACACCTTCCCGAGTGAAGGGAAAGAAGAACCAATTTCATACGATGTATATATGTATAGATCCTAGGATTGAAAATTTACAATTTTCATTTCCACAAAACTTGCAAAATTTGGCGCCTATATTTTTTATACAAATTCTAAACCACCAAAATGAGGATTAACACCGTCTTTAATTTCACACGGATTACATCATATTTCAGTGTCATCAAAGTCCCAGGCATCGCCAAATGTGATGAATTTGGCATGAAATGACTCTTTGGATATTTCTATAATTACGTGTTAAACGTGTGTGGTATGAGATCACAATTGTGATTGCAATTTCTGTATCTCTCATTAAATTTGCATTCAAATCGTTGGAACGGTTTTCGAGATTTTATGTTCACCATCAAACGCTGCACCGCGTACACGCCTTTACGTTTTTACTCACAACTTTTACGTACATAGAGATATTTGGACTTTTCTTTTTTTGTGTTCAAGCTCATAGAATAACGATTAAAACTAGAAAAAAAATGTTCTCTCTACTGTTATTTATCACTTTTCAATTCGAGTTTGAAAAAAGACCTGTTTTTTGGGCTATCGAGGGTAACCTACCCGCTTAAGGGGTTTTCCTAGTGTAGCGGCTGAAAAAAAATAATTTTTCGGGAATTAAAATTAAAACAAATATTGCCCGTATCATTTCGCACGTTGTAGCTATATTCTATCACCTTTTTCGACTATAAAAAAAAATCTAAGTGAAAATATCCATTTATATTCATCATATAATATGTACCGAATATTTAGCAAGAACGCGTGTTTTTGATTGGCATAAGCAATTTTGCTAAGACGGGGAATCAGATGGTTTACACAACTAAAATAATGATAAATGATTCGTGTGCAACCAGAATACTGTTAGCTAGGAAGCTGGTCTTTACTGCACGACACGCACCTAGCCACCGCTCCATAAATGTGCGCGAGTTTTTAATACGAAAACAAGACACAGTGTTCAATTACCCACCGTATTCGCCAGATTTAGCTCTATGCTCTATGCTTTCTTTCTGTTCTCGAAACTCAAAATGCCACCGAAAGGATGTTACTTTGACGACGTAGACACCATTCAAAAGCTATACCAGTCGAGGAACTTGTCCACTCTTTTGAATTATTTTTGAACCGCTACCAACGATATATAGACACGCAGGAGAGCCATTTTGAATAAAGATAAATATTGGTAGATTTGAAAAGAATTCAGTTTTTGATTTATTGCAGCAATTCTTGTCATATCTTGGCACACTGTCTATAATAAGGAAATATTTTCTTGAAAACTGGTCCTTAAGGCTCATTGGACGTATTATACATAGCTTAAAGAAGTTTAGATTTTTGTTTATGAGCATAAATAATTTTATAACAGTAAATGAAAAAATAAATTGTAGAAGAAATAGTTACACTCAATGTTTCGAAACCTGAGGCTGTAAAGACTAAGATTACCAAGCTGAAACAAAGAGTCAGTTTCATATTTTTGTAGTGTACGCAGTAATGTAAAAGGAATTCACTTGTAAAATGGAGAAAAGTCTTTACGACACGATATCTTGTGGTTCTAATGCTCCCATGTCAACGATGTTGAGGAAGTTACTCTCGTACTGTGTACGGAATATACAAGCAGTAAGAGAAAGTTCCAACATCCACTAGAAAACCCCACATAGTGGACGACTCGTGGGACGCTGATAAGGCCACAAGAGTTACGCAATATTGTGATAAAGGAGAACACCAACCCTCCCATGTAGTGATAAACGGGAACGACTCGCCTGTCAGGATGTTCAGGGACGCGTGCGGTACCTTAAGAGAGAGAAACAGAACAGTACAGAGGAAACGGAGAGAGTGGGACGAAACTAACAGGGATAAAAGGTGAACGTAATGGACAGCACACATTGAGATCATGTTTTGCGCATAAGAAAAATTGAACTTGCCTCATCGTTCTGCTGCCGAAAAGAAATTAATTTATTCGGATTTACAGCACAATTCATCTGCTTAAAAAATGGTGCTCCTAAAATACGGTTTAGGTATTGCATTCTGTAGGTATTGGGTAGATCAATGAATTACTGCACTTTCGTGTTTATACTCTATCACAGAAACCTTAGCCTGTCATGTTTTCCATTTTTTACTTTAGTGCGTACAACTTCGTTTATATAATGAAGAATGGATACTGTTTATATTTCTTTATTTTTATCTGGTACCTAAGTATGCGGTCACTTATATCACACCTGCCTATTAAGTATCATTGCTAATGATTTTTTTGGTTCGTTAAAGATGTATAACATAGATGCGTGTACAGTAAGTAATTAAAACTTTGTTACCATTGGGCATCTCGTCAAACTTGGTATCCATCGCATTTCTGGATTATCCTCTAGGAACTAGTTCTATCAAATTACATATCTATTCTAATTTTATAACATACTTAGTTGCCATTACCATAAATGCTACATGTATAGGACTGTTTATATTCTCTGTACATATATCACTCATTCTCAGCTACAAGTCCACTTTCTGTTCTGCATTAGGTAAACTCGAATCAATCTTACCATATGTCAGTATTAGTTCACCGAATATGTTATTATGCTGGCGAATTTAATATTAATTTATCCAAATTGTTAATTTACCTATTCGTATTATCACAAATCTATGCCACTTATCGATCTAATAATGACTAATTTACTTATTATTACTGATGAATATATTAACGAACTTAATTGAATCTCTACTAATTCGTTTGATGTACGGAATATTTGCAATCACCTAATTGTCATTGGTACAATTAACACCATCAAAGTGCTATTCGCGGCTAAATACGTACATTTTTACATAAGTTGAATAATATTTATTATAATGATGATTTTCATTGAGCTGCAAATTACAGTAACTGATTTTTGTTTTATGAAACTGACACTGTTGGAACTGTTGATGCTACATTAAGTATATTTAATAAGACTTTGCTTTCGTTACTTAATATGCGCTCACCCTTTAAAGTAGCACACGTCATTAAGCATTTAATAAAATTGTAATGTAGCCCTTTCAAAATTTAAGAAGATCTCACAAATGTATGACTGCCAATTAGCCTCCTATAAGCTAAAACGTGTTTAAGTAATCGGTATAAATGGAAAGACAGAGAACTTGGGCATTGGGCAACAACAAACGTATAAGTAAGGATACGTTATTATTAAAAAAGAGGCTCGAATAAAAGATCTCAGATTACTTATAGTTTTACAAGTTTTTCAGCCTATGTATTATATTTACTGTCCTATCTCATAAGACGTCTAAGGAAAGCACAATTTTTGTTGGAAACCCCCTAGAAAAATTTTTCTCTGCGAAATACGAAATTTTACAATTTTTGAAGGACATTTTCCCTTCTATAATTTTCTAGTACATACAGCATGTGCCTATGTTGTCGCACGTCATGTCATGTTATTTGCGAAGAAAAGAAAAGAAACTTATCAACTTACTTCGTTAGTGTTCAGCAGTGCTTATAACCCTTAGAGTCCATACGATAAACGTAATACCTGTTTTCGGTCACAGGTACTACCCATTTTCGAATTTTGCAGCCGTTGCAATTTGTACGGGCTCTTTGGAATCCCAGGAAACTTGATGCTGAATTTCAACCTTTTAGGTCATCGGGAAGTACGAAAATAAGTCTCTAAACAGATTTTGCTAACAAACGAACAGATACCTTAAGCGTCTTATTATATAGGATTGGGTATAAACGGTTTTGAAAAATGCCCCTTTGAGTCAACCAGAGATTTGTCCAACTCCTTCCGCACTTTAAGCACATACCGACACTAATGGCAATTTTAACTTCTATATTATCTATCACATCTTCATGAGAGTACTACCAATGGATGGACGAAGTCTTTCCGATGGATTTGAACTGAAATATGACTTTATTCGAGATACTTTTAATTATAGGCATAATTCGAATCACTTCAGAATTCCGTAGACCAATGATATCTATATAAGGTATGATTAAAAATAGCCTGAGTGGGCCAGTTTAATTTGTATTCCAACTAGTATTTAGAGATTCTCATCAATCTATTAGTGGTACGTTTAGGAGGATCTAACCAGGGACTTAATATCGGTATAACGCTCATACCGGTATTTCGCCAATACAGCTATACCGAAAGAGATAAATAAGAGATATACCGAAAGCAATAGGTTACCGATAACCGAAATAAATACCGGTATTTTTTCGGTATTCTTTTCGGTGAACACCGAAACCTACCATGTTACTGAAAAGAATACCGAAAAAATACCGGTATTTATTTCGGTTATCAGTAATCTATTGTTTTCGGTATTTATCTCTTTCGGTATAGCTGTATTGGCGAAATACCGGTATGAGCGTTATACCGGTATTAACCCTTCGTTGACACACCTCATTTTCCGATCAACTTTAACACACCTGGGTGGCTCACACCCAGAACAATTTTTGAACGACTGCCATTCTGATCGGAATCCAATTGTTAGGAAAAAACCATGGATCAATTTCATGGTCTGTAGAATGTATTCCAATAGTTTTTTGATTGAAAAATCTTCAAATAACTGCAACTTTTACAAATTTAAATATTAGAAGCGAAAAATCTACAGAGTTATTGCTCAGATATAATATTTTGAGAGAAAAAATAGTTTGTAAGTTGGTTTTACCGGTAGGAGTCTCTGGATCTAACAGAGAATATAGAAATTTCGATTTTCATTAATGGCTGACTTATTTGTGGCCCGATTGCCTCGTGACCAAAGGGTCGCTGAGTTGTCTAACAATAAGTAGAAAGTGAATCCCAAGCTCTTGTTTTTAAAGCAAACATTTGGAAACTCTCGAATGAAACGTTGGATGCTCCCCAGAAAATATCGACGTGAAAACACGCCGAGTATTAAGAATGCTAATAAAGTGTATTCATCCGTTTATCAATATGAGTATAGCTTAATATATAATTGTACGAAGTGTAAAGTTTGTTTCTTGTTTCATTTCAGAACACTATTCTACCTGAAGCTGTACACTTTTGGGAACGAGCATTGATGGTTCGTGAAACGAAGAGCACCATTAGATTAAGCAGGTATGAAAGCTTATATTGTTGATCTCGAACAGTCTAAAAATATTTGTTTATTATTATGACACTAACAAATACTAGATAACAATTTTTTTATATCATATTATTTATGCTTACTGATAAATATTCTTGCATTGTTTTGAATCATAAATTTCTTAACATACAGAGTGTAATAATCAATTCATTCCATATATATTATTATATACATTTCAATATTATTTTAATTTACATTGAGTTTTAACTAACGTTTGCTAATAGTTTCTAATACATCGGGAGGCATTAGGTGTTTCTGAAAATATAAAAATTCAGGAATCTTTTTAGAGAAAGTTATACCTAAATGGAAAACTTATTAAATTGTTTCCCATTAAAAGGTAAATTTATTAATTAGATCTTTCTACATTTTGATTAAAAAATAATGACTAAATGAATTATATCACTGCCTATGGGAGACGCTTGTTTTTGTCGAGGTAATGTCCTGTAAACACTGTACTTAAACACAAAAACCTGAACTAACTTTAAAGATAAATTAAAAGTAGCAGTCGTTCACGTTCTCCTATTTTTAATAATATATTCCCTTACAAAATGCCGACCATTTTGAAGAGTAAGCATGAAATTTCTATGCAAGGAATCATTACTCTTTGTAGCTATTAGAAAGTTCAGATAGTAATTAAAAAAACCGTAATCTGTCAGTTTTTTATTTTCGAAAAAAGCTTCAAGAACATCTGCTTTTATATCATTGCGGATCTCAACGTTTATGGGCTCCTGAAAAGTGTTTGTCTGTGAGAAAAAATTAAACCTCGGCAGGGCGATGCAAAAGATAACAACATATCTGAAACATGTAGATAATTTCGTATCAGTTGCACGTTCGATATATTGACGTTTCAATGATGACGATACCAGCTGATACCATCCACCGATACCGACACAGTCAAAGACACGTTGAGATTTGTATCGCGAATCGCAATACTGATACGGGTAATAGGGGGCCTTTAGTAACAAAAACACCTTTACAGGGTAATGAATTCCGCTGTCTGCGATTATTCTTCCCTCGTGTGCGAACGTCACGAACACACGCGCGGATTCTCCTCTTCAATCCTCGTGGGGTTGTAAATCCCAGTTAGCTTTCGTAGTGTGCGTCTGCTCGCAATTGTCACTTGCCAAATTAATCTTTAATTGACTGATTTTAGTGGTACGCACTGTAATAAGTTTCGCACTATTGTCGGCGAAACGCGGTACATAACTGGTTGAACGAAACTTAGGTAATATGGTCCGAGTGATAACCGTGATGAAAATGTTTCGACTCGCTGGAGTTTGTAGGATAATGTTTTAATCTTGATGATTGCGACAAGAATCGTTTCATTTGACGAAGGCGACGCGAATGTCACTTCTTTAACTACCGCGACGAGAATGAACGTCCAACTTTTTCGAAGTTCGTAAAACTGACGTGAAGTTAATGAATGAATTTTCCTGAAGAAGGAGGGAACTTCCTCTGTGAATTCGCCGGTGGAGGAGGAAACCACTACTTCTAGATGAAGTAGACGAGGAAAATTTAAATATCTGGTACCCAAAAATTAATCACGTTAATCGGCCAGAGGCATATACGGATTAAGCCAAATATGTAATGTATTGTTCAGAGTGACAATGGCTAAATTCTTACAACGTGCACCTCTTCCTTGTTTCTCAAAATAAAGAAAGCAGATGTTCCTGAAGCGTTATTCGGAAATAAAAAACTGACCGTCATAAAATGGCGAATGAATTTTCATTTCGCTCTGAACCCACTTTTCTTTCTTAAGACGAAACACATCCTGGGTCGCTTCCTGCGCTTGAACGTTCGCCAGGTGAACGACCCATCCGCCCTGTTATGAAGGTACATGCGTAAAGATTCTCAGGTTCACTGAACACACTTTATTATAAGAAGTAGAAATTTAAAAATAGAATACACTTAAAGTCCACCCTTAAATTATGTAAGGGTAATTTTGGCGATTCCTTACTCCCTCCCTCCTACAATATAAGAATTCGTAAGATTTTATATTCCATCACCACCCTCCTGGCTTACTTAAATATGGCTTACTTTCATATAATGTCGTTTTTTAAGCTACTCGTACTGAAAATTAGGTTAGAAAAATATTATCATAATATTTAGACAAGATTATCATAAATGTAATGGTTAATTACCCACTGTTGTGATTTCAATAGTATAATCATTAATTTTTTCTAATTGTTATCTATTATTAATCTATTATCATTCATTTAATATAATGTATTTTCATATAATAGAGATAATTAAATTTCAACAGACGGTTTTGTCATTCTCTTTCCCTCATTTTTCTTCTTTCCCCTGTTCCACCTTTGTTGATTTTTCAAGGCGGGGCCAGCTTTTGGGAGCATCTTTAATTTACATTTTTGTGACCGTTGTAACATATACTTACGATCTATATAAAAAAATCTACGCGATTCCATCATCAACTGAATAGTGTTCCTAGTTAGCCCGTGTTTAGTAAACTACCTATTCATTTTCTCGAAAATATGGGCCCCTCAAACCGTTTGCCACGTGGACCTTTTTCCGTAAATCTGCCACTGACTAAATGTATGGACTTCGGTCTTTTTCCAGTCTTAATCATGAAGGATTAATTTGAATCTTTATGTTGCATTTTATATGTTAAATTTCGAAAGAGCGTTGTATTGTGATTATGAATGTATTTACATTTATTGACTCCGAAGGTACTAACACAACATTTGCAACAGGCGTTTTTAACTCAAAGAGATGTCAGTTTTGTAAAAGTTTCTGCTACACGGAAAAACGTTCATCCCTTGGAAGGAATATGACCCCGCAATAAACTACCTGTATTTCCAGACATTCGTTCAGCAACCTCTTCTTTACAGCAAATTCTTTGATCTTGAAAGAGCCCGAGGTCCTTATTTCGTAATATTTCTGTCAGTTCCCCTGTCGCAGTACTCGAATTGTGTTTGTTTTAACATGCTACCGATTTTACAGCCTTGCTACTGTGCAAAGCTGGCAAGATGTCTTGCGGGGAGACACTGGAACAACACGGGTAGTTCGGTGGCTGCGCGTGGTCCCGCTAGCGTCATGTTCCTTTCAAATTCGAAACGGATCTTTTATCTCTTATCTCTTGAGTGTACATATGTATACCGCTTGCAATGAGGACTTCCTCCTTCGATGTAATGTTTACGAATGCGAAGCGAACTGACAAGGGGAATACCAGACATAGCTAACACCGATTTCAACGAATCTTGATGGGGTGATACGTTTATATCTCCAACAAAGCGTGATTGCAATTTCAGCCGTAGATATCGAGTGAATTATGAGAAAATTAGATGCAAAGTTTGTAAGAATCGCGTTGCCCGATATATTTGAGTAATAGAGTGATTCATTCCAGAGCAGCTTCGGCGTAGCGAAAAATGTTGGAGAGTTTAAAATTTAAACTCTCTCAAATATTAAATGTAGCCCTCTACGTCAAAGCTGGTGTTGAATGAACCACTCTACTACTCTCATATACTGAGCTACGCGATTCTTACGAACTTTACATCTAATTTTCTCCTTTACATCTAATTGACTTGGTATCTGCGGCTGAAATTACAATCACGCTGTGTTGTAGATATAGACGTATCACCTCACCAAATTTCGTTGAAACCATTGCGAGCCATGTTTGGTATTTCCCTTGTGAGTACAAAAACAGTTTGAACTCCTCCGCATGTGTTATTCGTGCGTGCTCAGCCCCACTCAACGTATACATATTCAGATCTTGATCCGGCTTTAGGGGGTGATTCTACAGGCCAAACCCAACCAAAAAATATAGAATACAATTTTTAATATGAACTGAACTTACGACGCGGACTTCACCCCTTCAATATTTGTGACCTTGTAATTTTTATATATCGCTTTGGAATTAGTTTCAGTTTGTACAGTTTTATCCCGGGGAAACCTGCAAGGTTCTAATTAGAACTTCGAGCACTTGAAGTTACTTTTTGTCTCTTAATAACGGTTGAGGTGTCGTAGCTTTGTATATAGCTTTGTACTTTAAATTATTTTTCCGTGTGACTTGATTCCGACTCGGAACTTTTAGCCCCGGTCTCCCCTACAAAGCTATTTTCATTTTGAAGATAGAACCGTCGGAACAACTTACCCCCCGGAACTTTTAGCCCCGGTCTACCCTACCTATCAGCGGCACAGTAGTCGTCAGTAGTCACATAACTCGCGAACTGTAAGCAATAGAAAAAAGTTTTCAGGCAAAAGTTGCTTCTTTTAATGCGGACTATCATCTGGTAATTTATAGTTCTTACAGTTCACGAGTTATAACACGACATCGGAACGTAGCCATCTTCAGGGGTGAATTTCACCCCCTAAAAGTGAATTTGGACGACAAAAAAGAATTGACTAATACATATCTATATATCTTTTACATATCCCTAATGTTTTCTAATTTTTTGAATTTCCGGGCTGGGGATCTTGCCTTGTATGCGACTAGGGTATCGCAACTCAACAAATTGTAGCTTGTACATCTTTCCACAGCTTATTGGTAGCTTATGGGCAGGCCCAGATCTAGGGGGCGCAAGTAGGGCAATTGCCCAGAGCGGCAAATTTTGGGGGGGGGGGCGGCAAAATTGGTAGATAAATACCTACAAAAAATTTTGCTCAGTGTCAAAAAATATATTTTAAAATACTTATGATTCAATGCTAAGGGCGGCAAAAATCACTTTTGCCCAGAGCGGCGGAAGAGCTCGATCGGGCCCTGCTTATGGGGTCTATGTGTCTACACTCGCGGAGAGTCCCCACAACGAAACTTTTGCTCTCGAAAGCTCTTTCCTCTTGCTTGTCATAAAATGCTGGAAAAAGTAACAAGTCGAGCAGTTCTGGTCTAATTAAATACCCGCCATAATATTTTACTAAGAATAATAAAAGTATAGCATACCACCATTTAAAAAAATGAAGGTGAGCTTAAAATCTCCAATACGCTACTGCTTACAAAACAATTCTCACTGGCATATTATACCTCCCTTGATACAAGTAATAATAATAAATACAAATAATATCGGGACATTCCACGCGAAATCGGACACTTTTTGGAGTAACATTTCGGATGTGACTCAAATTTGAATATGTTGTAGTCTTTAGGGATGTATAAACATGTCTTGAAGGATTTTTGAAAATTTTGAAAAATATCGATTTTACAGCTGTTTGAAAGTAAGTGCTAACTTTTTTTCAGTAAATTATAGCTATGGAAGTAGTGAACGGATGGAGATGAAATTTATGGTGCTTATAGGGAAGACATTGAAGTTTTAAGAAAAAATTATTTCAATTTAAAAAAAATAAAATTTGAACCATTTCTATGCAATTATTATAAACAAATGCAGTTTTTTAACATCGGGCGCGATTTTAAAAATCTGGAAAAAAATCAGAATATAGTTCTATCCTTCCCCTTCATGGTCCAATTGTCAAAAATATGGACATTTTAAAATTAGCCCTGTAAAAATTGACGAAAGTTGTCGCTGCGTCAAATCACACCGGCTCGACTGGCTGAGCTGTTTGGTACACGCAGCGACCAGCGGCTATATCTGCTATTCCTATACAGTGTTCTCGAATATGGCAAGTATTTGTGAAATACTGAAGAAGGAAAACTTTTACTGTTTTTTATACACAACATAATGCGGTAATTCAATTTTTGGTGTTCGCACTATTTTCCTTGAAACGAAGGTGATCCATAATTTTTTAAATGGGATGTTATATATTTGATAATCCAGTATGAAAGCGACTGTCAAGACAAAGTCAACCATATGGTATACTATGACCTTGAAGGCTACACATAGTTAGGAATGAAAGAAGGAATTCAATCTACTACATAGATAGTTCGATATATTTATTTCATTCCTAACTATGTGTAGTCTTCAAAGTCATAGTATACCGTATGGTTGAATTTGTCTTGACAGTCGCTTTCATACTGGATTATCAAATATATAGCATTCCATTTTAAAAATTACGGGTCACCTTCGTTTCAGGGAAAATAGTGCGAACACCAAAAATTGAGTTACCGCATTATGTTGTGTATAAAAAACAGTAAAAGTTTTCCTTCTTCAGTATTTCACAAATACTTGCCATATTCGAGAACACTGTATAGGAATAGCAGATATAGCCGCTGGTCGCTGCGTGTACCAAACAGCTCAGCCAGTCGAGCCGGTGTGATTTGACGCAGCGACAACTTTCGTCAATTTTTACAGGGCTAATTTTAAAATGTCCATATTTTTGACAATTGGACCATGAAGGGGAAGGATAGAACTATATTCTGATTTTTTTCCAGATTTTTAAAATCGCGCCCGATGTTAAAAAACTGCATTTGTTTATAATAATTGCATAGAAATGGTTCAAATTTTATTTTTTTTAAATTGAAATAATTTTTTCTTAAAACTTCAATGTCTTCCCTATAAGCACCATAAATTTCATCTCCATCCGTTCACTACTTCCATAGCTATAATTTACTGAAAAAAAGTTAGCACTTACTTTCAAACAGCTGTAAAATCGATATTTTTCAAAATTTTCAAAAATCCTTCAAGACATGTTTATACATCCCTAAAGACTACAACATATTCAAATTTGAGTCACATCCGAAATGTTACTCCAAAAAGTGTCCGATTTCGCGTGGAATGTCCCTATCTTGAACTTCCTTGAATAATATTTTTTCGCATCCTTGAAAATAGCGGAGATATTATAGATAAGTAAAATTATTGCCATACGCGGTGTATAAAATTCTGGTCCATTGCCAAATGCGCTAAACTGTACGCGTCGGAGACTTGGACATAGGCAACACTATAAATTATTACTCTTGTACTGCAATTCCGCTATACTCGCGTACCCTACGTCGTTTTTGTAAGGACATTTTCTCGAAGTGTCCAACGTACAACCCAACAACCAATAAAAATACCATCAAAAAATCTCACGGCCAATCAGATTTCGAAACCTCAATGTTCAAATCTCCAAGCAAAATTTTTGCATATGTTCAATGATTTACATCACACATCGCATCTACCGGCTAGTACGGGTTAGGTTCTGACCATGCTTGGATACATCACATTCTGTTATGCATTTTGCAACAGTGCATAATAAACACAAATTGATTATAATTCAATTTCCACGTGGCTGAATCTCATTAAATTAAGATTCGGAGATTTCGTCCAACCAACGCTGAATATGACTAGTCCCGTTTATTTTATGTTATTTCTGTAAATATAGTATTCCTTGCAAGTAATGGAGAAAAATAAATTCCAGTGTCCGAATATACGTGTAAGATGTGACCAAAAAGAAAAACGTTTGTGAATTCATTCAAATTAGTCACCAATAATCTCATATTAAATTATAAATAACACGTATTGGAGACACATAAGATTGTTTTCACTTCGTTTACTTTTCCATTTTCCTTTAATTCTATTTCTGGAAATGTAACACGCGAAGAATTGAGATTTAGCATCACTTATGTATTCCCTTGGTTCTTACCAAATCCATGAGGCTAGCAAGTCACAGGTAACGAAATCCAAGCGGTAAATCAATTTTGCACGAGCCTTCTGGGATTCTGAATGACTTTAACGTTCCGCCGGAGCTTCAACTGTACCCGAAAAGACGGGGATTCGAGTGAGGCAGGTGGATGGGTAGGTTGACATCTTTGGTTCGGCAGAGAATCCGCTGCATTATTCAACAAGCGCATACGGAACATAGAGCTGATAGTGAGGAGAAACGTTTGTTATTTTTACAACCAGAGGTTGTAAAGCTTGGTGCCTTGCCACTGAGAATTTGTCCTGCAAATATGTGACTCTGTAGATAGAGAATATATTTTAACAACATTCCCAGAAACAAATTCTGAATTCCAAATTAATAAAAGTCCCAAAAGAAATTGATCGCTCGTTACATATCCGGGTACTCGGCACTTAACCGACAAACTTCGTCAGCATATTCAGGCTATCGTTCATTTTTAAGGCCCCATATACTAGCGAGCATGCCCGCCGGGCGTTTCAAATTGTGAGGGTATTTTTTTATATTTATGAACAAAAAAAACCATTAGTTAGGAAAAAAAATATTAATTGAAAGAATTATTTACAGTTATACAATTGTCGTCTGGCATTGCAGCTGTTCTATTTATATTAAACAAGAAACCAAAAACATTTTTTTTAAAGAGTGCTCAATTAAAGAGCCGCCATTTTTTACTTAATACTTGTTTGCAAACTAATGGTTTTTTGTTTGTTTACATGTATAAAAAAATACCCTCACCATTTGAAATGGATCCTGTGCTTAATTTAAAAAAAACTCACCAATTTTCATATAAATTTGCGCTCGTCGATTGAGGTTTCTCCCCTAACTGTACGGGGGACTCGTTCCCATAACGGGAAAACATTGTTCGTATTTCGTTATAAGGGATCTGGCACTAACACTTTGAATGGCGTTGACGCATTTTGATGCTGAGGGTGTTACGTCCTGTACCTAATTGTGACGTGTTTTCATGTCGGTATTTACTGGACAGCATCGAAAATATTGTCAAAAGTCTCAAAATGTGTACTTGCGCGGCAGTCGAGATTCCGATGGGTTATCTCATAATGAAAATTGTAATTGCTATGTATATTCTATATCAGATTTTCGTGGAAATATTACCAATCGCTTAGCAAAATTCTCCTGATGAAAATGTATCTAAACTCTACCTCATTTGGGCTATCTTTAACCCTTTGTGATTACACGTGGTGTATCATACCGCAGGATGTATGTTTGCAAATATTTTTGTAAATTTTTACACCTTAATCATTAAATTTATCAATTTAGTGAATTGTAACAAAAAAAATCAGTTTTATCCCCAACTATTTTTTCAAATACAAATTTCTACATTTCAAAATTCACATTTCTAGGAACAGACTATTAGAGCATAATTCTATGAGTATTAGGAATGTACAATTATCACTCAAATGTTACAAGATTCAAACATACGAAAATGGTAACCCGCCACGGAGGGTTAAACACACATGATGGTTTATGGAACTCGGATGCGATTCAGATTACATATAATTAAAAATTAAAAATAGCCCGAATAATGTCGTGTTTGGACTCATTTTCGTCGGAATCACTGCGCCTATCTATTAGTAGATCTTTCATGAAGATTTAATAGAGACTACAGAGGTATAAATTTTCTTTAACATCAGCATGAGTTCAAAGCGCGGAGTGAGCGTGTACCACTTAAAATGTTAAAATGTGTATCGAAATATCTCTATCAATTAAAATTTAAAAAAAAAAAACGAATAATAATTGTTGCATAACTGAGTTACCTAAAATTACTTTAGCTACGAATTATTTGCAAAATAAAATAAGGGGTGAAAGTAACAGTTCACGTACAAATGACAGTTTCGTTACTAGATGTAAAGTAGCTGTATATTCATTATCTACTATCAAGATAAAAGGCATGTAGACAGAGCTACTTAATTCCTAAATGAAATGAAATAAAAAAATACTGACATTCTGACCTATTCGTTGGTTTAGGTACTCTGAAATGCACTTTAGCTCGGCGAGTGAGTTCCTGTAGAAACTTTTAATCTGATTGTCGGCCTCCCACCTCTCTCGTTCAATTCATCCCTCTCTTTCGTCTGTACAAGGTGTGCCTTTGTAATACGTCTATATATACCATTTCAAATGTCGTTGAAATTATTATTAGTGATGTTAAAAATAGTTGTAGGGAAAAGTTGAAGAAGTGTATTGGTGACATTACACAGTGGATGTAACTATTTTGCAAGTGGATACGGTTTCAACATTTTCTTTTTTTTTAGTAAGTCCGTGTATTATTTTCTCCTCACTTATATCAGTGCGATAAATATTTAACTGAAAACAAGTAATTTATTAGTAAGGAGTTTATTTTATTTTCATTTAAGGGAGAGTATTCACGCGATAATCAAGTACAATTCTATCAGTAATTTTGCAGATCCAAATTTGAAAATCTGTACTTTCCCGTGTTTTTTACGCCAAATTTAATAATGCAAAAAAATTTGAAATTCATTTTCTATTATCGACAAAATTATTTGAAAAAAAAAAATAATTAGATCGAAAAATGTATGCCCTTATTTGTGACAAATCTTTTCAAGAGTATGCGATCCAGCTCGATAGCTTCATTCTTACGGGAGTTATACAGTTCTTTTGCAAAACAAGTGTTTGGTCCTTCGGCAATGCTGCAGGCTAAAATAATCGTAGTTCGTATAAAGAAATCGTTTGCACGATGTCGCGTACTTGTTCAAATGCAGCGTATGCCAATATAATATTCATATCCGGTTTCTGCAAGGGGAATAGTAGATCCGCGGTAGCTGATTGTGTTATTGCTACGTAGATGGAGGTTCAGTTACTGTCGTTGCTTTCATTGAATTCAACGATTTCTTTAAGTGAGTACATACTTACATACGTACTCCTGTAATCAGGACCATATGTAGTAGATATGTTGTCATTTGATACAGCCCCTAACCTTAATGATGAGATCCGAAGCACTTTGAAACGCTTCGAATTTGTATTGTATATCAAGCGACTAATTCGAAGCACTTCGAACATGACTCGAAGCTTAAAACTCTTGAAAGTCTTGATAAGTCTTGATAAGTCTTGACAGCCTTGGAAGTCTTAAAAGTCTTGAACGTTTTGATCGTCTTGGAAACTCTTGCTTCAAAGTCTTGCTGGGTTTTGGACCCGTATGCACGTACACCGCCGAATCGCTGGACAATCCTATATCGTATATAAGTATATAAAAGAAGAAGTTCCGACTGACGGACTAACTCATCAACAACCACCTCAAACTGTTTAATCTAGGAACGTGAAATTTATAAGGTACATTGTTTCCGTGACGTAGGCACCCACTAAGGAAGGATTCTTGGTAATTCCACCCCCAAAGGGGTGCAAAGGGTTACAATGTATTTTCTCGGACTCCCTAATATCTTTTAGATCCGATTAGATATCAACTTAGTTTTTACTTCGACAGGTTACCCGCATAAATGCCTATAATCAATTTCATGAATTTGCCCTAATTAACCACTAAGGGGATCAAAAGGGGTGAAATATATTTTCATGGATTCCTTAATATGTATCTCTCAGGTCCGAAACGATAGCGCGGGTATATTTTGCTAGTGCAGTCATAAACCGCGACCCTGGCGAGACCCTTTGGCCAATCAACCTGGCTAGTTTGAGGCAACCAAATGTTTTCAAGCCTTTCCAGAGTTTCAAGATTTTCAAGAATTTCAAGACTTTCAAAACCTATCAAGATTCAAGACTTATCAAGACTTTCAAGAGTTTTAAGGTTGGAGTCATGTTCGAAGTGGTCCGAAGTTTTCGTCATATACATAGATTCAAAGCGCTTCGAAGTGCTGTGCTTCAGATCACATCACTACCTAACTCCACCAGAAGGCAACGTGACTATTCTTAAAATGGTTGTAACATACAATATTGATTTTGCACCCGCGTTACTATTGAATGGACAAATGCACTACTCTGCTCTGCTCTACATTCGTATACACATCCGACCCGCTTGATGGTCGAAACCGAAATCTCCATTAAATATTCACAATATAATGTCTTATATTGAATTCGACGTGAAGAGACATAATTTATTAATTTAGTAAGAACGCCAATTTCACGAGTTTTCTTTCCCGAAAAGTGGTCTAAATCATTGGAGATCTCACAGCTGCTTCTCCATAACTTCTACTTTTATACGACCGGCCGTCATGTGCACTCTCTTTCATTATTGGCTTCATGTTCCTTTACCTTTCCTCTTTCTTCCTTTGTTCTGCTTTTCCTCGTTCCTGAGAATCTGCTAACGCCGTAAGTGTCAGCCAAGAGGATATATCTTTTTGTTGAATTTACGGTTTCCATAACGCTTCAACGACGGATCATAAAATTCAGTATTTTACAAGAGCATAGGACCAAAATGATATCCTTAAATATTTAACTAGATTCCCGGAAATTTACCATTCGTTTAAAAAAGTGTACCTAGGGTAGGGTCAGGCTGAAAGTCACGTTATCCGTATAAACCTATGTAAAATTTAGTAATAACAATGTAGAGATATACAGCATTATTTTTTAAACAAATGATGAAAATGCAGGACAGAGATTCAATTTGACCACAAAAATCCACAATTATCTTGCCTGAACATAAAGATATAACTCTCTTTTAAGCACTTTAGCCTTATTTCTTAAACTCAAATTATCTTAATATATTAAAAAACAGGAAAAAACAGATAATTTATGACTTTATCTAAATTGTCAGAAATTGTCCAAAGAGTAAGAAGCTATAGAGGTTTTTCGATGAATTAACTTACCCAGTTATTCACATAAGTGCTAATTTAATATTTTCAAAATTGTTGTACCGTTGTTTTGAACAAAGTATTGAATTCAAAGTAGAACAGGCTAACTGCCTTCATGTAAAACAGCTAATAAATTCACACTTTACAGCTTCGATTTGTTATTAATTTTACTTGTATATAAACACGTTAATGTACACAAGTGTCAGAGTTTACCAAATTTTCGTGTATGTTTCATTAATATGAAATATTCGAGAATTGTCCTGCTATGGCATAAATATTAGATGAGATAACAGGAATTTACTGCGGCATGTACATTCCGCGACCGAACTATTATATACCCAAAGATATAATACATACATCTTGTCAACGCAGAACGGCATTCTTGACATTCACAAAGTACATTATATTACTACCCTCAGCAGCGTTTCTCGTTTATCAAAGCATTTTTTTAAAAAGTAGTGGAAGAGTCCTATTCAAATAAATATTAATATTTTGACTCGGATATTTTCCATGACAGTTATATACTTATTAATCGTAAATTCTATACATTCTAATGGTCTCTTTTCAAAAGAGTTAGAAGTTGAAAATAAGTTGAAAAATGAATATTGGAAGCATTGCAAAATCAAAATATTTGACACCGTAAATCATTTTTATTACTATACAATATTAATTATAAAAAACTATTATATTTGAAATTATATATATGTATTAGTTATGCGAACACAATGTTCCATAAATATTGCCTCACCTAATTTCTTTTAGAATAATAAGTTGCTACCTTTCTAAAGTAATTTTTATTGTTAAATATTTTGAAATTTTAATTTTTGTCTATGGATTTCGTGATATTTCAATCATTTTGCATTTTGACAAACTCTAAACTTGTGTTGTGATATATAGATATAACTAGATAATAATTTCTTATGTTGCAGGAAATGCGACAGTAGTCAACTGTTCGTTAAAAATCATCATACACACTGTATAGACACCTGTCGTTCCACTACAATGTGCGGTGAAGTAGTCGTTCCTGAAGATCATCTTGACGTAAGAAATTAGTTGTTTATCATATTTAATAAACATATATTAGGAAAAATTATTCCCGGATACTAATTAGATGTTAGGCGTCGGCGTGTTTCCTATTCAAGGGACGTACATCTTGTGTAGAGTTTTCGGTTATGTTTTCTCGTTGATATTTTATTAAAAGCATCGGAAGTACTGCCTAAGGGTCGCCGAATGTTTACTATGAAAATAAACTGAGCTTGGGGTTCGCTTTATACTTCGCCGCCACAGAGACGCCTCGCTTGCGTGCAATTGAGCGTGATAAAGCCTGCGCGCGCGTATGTTATCCGCAAACGGACGATAAAATTTTGATATTTTTCATGCGTATGCATAAAACTATTACCAACAAATTGGCAAAAGTCCCCCGATGAAAATGAATCTAAACTCGACCTCACTCGGGCTATTTTTAATAATAAATAATGTATAATTAGTCTACAGAATTCTGAAGCGATTCGAATGATGTATAATTAAAAATAGACGACCGAATAAAGTGGTATTTGGTCCTATTTCCATCCAAAAAATCTCACACATTCACTGATGAAGCTTTAATAAACAGTATAGAAGGCCAAATTTTCAAATTTACAAATCAATTTACAAATCTCCTATTAGAAGCCATCGCTTAGAAAGACATGCTCAACTTGAAGGGGCATTTTTTAAAATATTACGCCACTGAAAATGTTAATATTTTCCATTACTAAATGTATATGAAGTGGAATTTTTGAAGTCCAAATAACTCTTATAAGATCAACACAATCATTTCCAATTATAATATATGAAGTGTAAGGGGGGAAAACGAGAAATGTCCATTTTTCGTGATTTTGCGATTTATAGTATAATTTGTTGGTGGCAACTGGGACTACAGAACTGTCGAATCACAAATGATTATAAAGTTCAAATAATACCCTGTAAGATAACGTTAAAGTTTTGGTATACTGGTTAAAAGCAGGTAAAGTTAAATTTCCAGTGGAACAAAACACTTAAATTTCTCGATAAAGCTGTTTTGTGACATTCCCTATTTTTCCCCTTACCCTTCATATATGATAACACAACATTCATTTATCTAATACCCAGGTTTGCCGAACGTGTAATGCAACAGGACACAATTGTGGAATAGCAGAAGGTAGTAAGGCAGGTCGGGGAATAGACGGTGCCGATTTTGTTATCTATGTATCCGCAATGCAAACTGAGAGGTGTCATAAAGGACTGACTGTAGCCTACGCTGCGCACTGCCAACAAGAAGCAGCATTAGATCGGTATGTTACTGTGTATAGTGGTTTCCAAAACAGATTGAAAAAACAATACTTTATATTGGGTGTAGTGTATATTATTTTATGAAGGAGAAGATGAAAGAAAAATTGTAAAAGAAAAGTGCTGGAAAAATCATATACAAAGTGTCCCAAAATTGCGGGACACCCGGAACGTGCAACATCCTGATGCAAAAAGACATCGAAAGGTCCTTTACCGTTTTGGGATCCGAGACTTCGTTCTCGACATACTAACAGTTGAATATTAGCGGTCTGAGTTCTGGGGCGCACAGTGTAAAGTCAAAACAGATGATTTGGCCCACACACAGTAGAGTCGAAGTCACTGGTTCAAACTGCGAAAATGGACCAGCATAGTCGGCTCTACTATGTGTGGGAGTCTATCTACGCGTGCCTCGTGCGTGTGCCTGTAAGCGGTCCCTGCTCAGCTGTTTCGGCTTTAAACTGCGCGACTCGGAAGATGCACCGCTAATATTCAACTGTTAATATCTCGAGAACGAAGCCTCGGATCCCAAAATGGTAAAGGACTTTTCGACGTCTTTTTGCTTCAAGATATTGCATGTTCCGGTAAGTCGCCGAATTTTGAGGCACCCTGTATAATGTCATCTACTGATTACTTATTAGTAATATTGCTTCCAAAAAAAGATTTTAGATCATATCAAGATTGAAATGAATCCTTATTTACGAAAAACCATTCGTTGTTGAGAGGTGATTCCAATTATGTCCAATTAAAAATAGTATGAATGAGATAGTACTTGCATTACCCGTCCTGAACACTAAATTGATTGATTCAAGCTGTTGGGAGCTGGGTGCAGATACTTAATGGGTCGTTCGTTCATAAAAAAAAAACATAATGGTGATGGATGACTCTGGTGTATAATAGCGAGAGTGAACCTTTAAAGAACCGTATCAGGGATAGCGCAAGAGTCGTTATAATTTTTTCCATAGTTGCCTCTTCCCACGCGTCTATAACATTTGTTTGAATTTCATGAAATCTTAAAAATAATTTGATGCTTTTCAGACCGATAGCTGGCCACGCCAACTTATGTCCAGGAAATATCAGCACCAAGCCACAAGAACTAGAAACTGTTCTAAGTACTGTCAAGCACGAGATATTGCACGCTTTAGGATTTTCTATAAGTCTGTATGCTTTCTATCGAGACGAAAATGGTGAACCGAGAACTCCTAGAAGAAGCGATACAGGAAAACCAGCGTTAAACGAAAAGTAAGTACATGTTTTTATTACCATAAAATATTGTTTGATAAGCAATATTATTTACGGAATATTTATGTTCTCGACGTTTAATGTTTAATCAATATTGGATGTTATTTTTCTGAATAAAGAAGTGTGGTCTCTCGAAAAGTACACAAAGATAAAACAACTTTCGAAGATATCAGTTTGAGACTTCGCACCATAATTTATGCATGTTTTGACAAGTAACATAATTTTATTTAAACTAAAGTAGGTACTAAAGTAGATTATTTTGGAGATATACATTGCTGCAAATGTGTTGTCACAAAAATAATAATCTTTTTACTAACATTGTTATACCCACATTTATTATCCAATCATATCAACGGGGCCCAATATTCAATGATAGTGGAAAAATTATTTTGTGATGTAACTTCATATTAACAAATACACTGCTACCGGCACATTAGTGTATTTTAATATTTACAAAAAATACATGTGTATGAATGTTTGTCTTCGTTCACGTACGAAAGAATTTTAATACAAAGGAATTTTAATTCACTAACACTTCACTCAGATTTTCATTTTAACCTGGGTATAGCAGCGATAAGTTAGGTATAGCAAACTTACTTGAATAGAGTTCTCGAGTTTACGGTCGAAATTCTACTGTCTATTCGGAGTTGAGTTCGGCTTTAGAGGGAAAGACGTAAGAGTGCCAATGGCACACGTTTAGATCCAAGGTTCCTTCTTTAAACCCACCAATTTTCAGGAAAAACAATTACACGGTTACAAAACTATTGACAAAAACAGGGGCCATTAAAGGTATATTGGCACCACTTCTGATTTTTTAGAAATTCTACTCACGTTTCTCATAAGAAAAACAAGCAACTTTTGTATCAAACCTTTTTCTATCTTCAGTACTTCCCAGCAATTCACCAAAGTAAATTTTTCATCCTCGACTTTCAGGGCTGTTTTCACCCCGTAAACTTGAATTGGGGCAGTTAGAAAAACAAATATGTGATATATTTTCGAACGTTCTGGTTTTGTGCAAAGTTTGATTAAAATTCGAGCATGCGAACTACGTGATGTTGTTAGTAATGTTTTCAAGCATTGTATCGAACAACTGTATGTAATATCTCATACTATGATTTAGTTTCAATGTTACTATGTATGTTGTATTAATAATTTCAAATACATAAATCATAATTAAGGAAATCTTGTCTGTTGCTTTTCAGAAGCACGGTGTCAAATACTTTATAAATTATCAAATTATATTATTTTTTCATTGAAAGCGTAACAATAACAGAATGTTAGGTAAAAAGTAGTCGTAGCATTCGATGTTCGTTATGTGCAGGTTACAAACTCATCAGTGGAGCGAAAACACGATCAAAACCGTCGTCAGACCGCACTGGCAAGTGCACGGCGGCTATATGGAGAGATCGATGCAAATGATAGTAACTCCCAGGGTCCGTGCTGAAGTTCAAGCTCACTTCAATTGTCCAGAACTCGAGGGTGCAGAATTGGAAGACCAAGGGGAGGATGGTACAGCATTAACACATTGGGAAAAGCGAGTGTTTGAAGTAAGTATTTAAGTCATGGGATATAAATAAAAAACAACAGATTATACAGAATAATCAAGGGCCATACAGTTGAATGTAGAAGCTTTGTCCTTAGGGGCTTGTAATATATGTTTAAAAAAATTTCTTAGCCATCAGAGGAAAAAAAAACAATTTTAAACATCTCCACAAAATTTTCGTTTATATATTGAAACTCTAAATTCTACAACTCATTGTCAATTTTAATGTTACCTATGTTTGAAACAATACTTTTTTACTTATTTGAGAAATTATTTTATATAGGTTGAAGTGATATTTATTATATAGGCATATAATATGTGCAGACAGTGAATTTGAATCCCCCGCCTGACTCACATACACACACAGTGAAAGAGATGGCGTTCCTCTAACAAGGGGACCCCACAGTTGAAACCCCGCGGATTTTAATAAAATTTTAGGGGATGAATCTGGAGGTCACCTCGATGACCCTCTGTTAAATATTTTATGCCAATGAGTATTATTTATAAACAATCGATATGTACGTTTTAAAAGCAGTTCATTTCAAACATAGTTCAAGAAAGTGAGTTGGGTGAGTGCATACAGCGCTTACTTCCCAACCAAACAGCACGTGTTCAAATCTGGACATCCTAATTTATTTTTTTTCCTTTCTTTTAACTCTTATTTAGAATAATTAAATTTCGTACTGCTTTGTTTCATAAATATTCTAATTTTTTAACATAAATTTTATATATAAACATAGTAAAAATACGTAACTTTTTATACACGTACAAACATAACTGGTACAACATACTTGTACTATAAAGAGACTGTAAATTATTTATATTTAATATGAAATTTTTCTTTACAATGCACATATACACGTCAGTGTAACTTTACAACTATTTATCTACCTATCTATCCTATTATATATCGATATATGTAGGTACACACATACATACATGCATACATACATACAAGTTATGTATTTTTACCATGTTTATATATAAAATTTATATTAAAAAATTACAATATTTATGAAACAAAGCAGTATGAAATTTAAGGATTCAAAATAAGAGTTTAATGAAAGGAAAAAAATAAATTAGGATGATCGGATTTGAATCCGTGCTTTTGGTTGGGAACTAAGGGCTGTACGCACTTACTCAACTCACTTTCTGGAAATATGTTTGAAGTGAACTGCATTTAAGTTGTACATATCGTTTGTTTATAAATAATGCTCATTGGCATAAAATATTTAGCAGAGGGTCATCGAGGTGACCCCCAGATTCATCCCCTAAAATTTCAGTAAAATCCCCGGGGGTTCGGCTGTGGGGTCCCCTTGTAAGCCTCCTACACATACACACTAGAAAGCATGCTCCCCGACCATTTAAACCAGTGTTTCTCAAAGTGAGTACTACCGCTTCCCTAGGGGCGTTTGAATTATCTAGGGGGGGGGGGGGGGAATCATTAGTCATTAAGGGAGAGCCATGGAGGCGTTTGACATAAAGGGGCGGAAATGAGTGCGACTAAGATTTTAATAACACGAGGTTGCTCATGAATACCTAACAGAGTTCAATAAGTGTGTCAAATTCTAAATGCATGCGAATACTTTTTATATCAATTATAACAATAATATTCAACGGACTGCAACTGTAGAATGCATAGAATATTCGTAACGGTCGTAACACAGAAAATTGTGTTGCGGCGATGCGATGCTAAACATTAGGAAATAGCCTCGTGGAAATATTAAAATAGGACATCCTGTATATGGCAGGAGGCAGATGGAATAATTTGCCTGAAAAAATTTGAGAAACACTGGTTCAAAGCAATATTATAAATAAACGGCTGAGCGTTGGAGCTTAATTCTGTACAAAATGATTTGAAGTAGAGTCCACTACAAAATCCCAAAGTACGGAAAAAATCCGAGGGGCCACTTGACCGCCTTCCCTTGTAGGTTTGTATTATTAAAATTACTGTGGGGCGAAGGTTTATAAAAAAAATTAAATAAATGAATTAAATATAATTATATAATTATATATATAATAATTTAGATTTTTTATATACAAACTGGTCCACGCAACTTGCACACTATAAATAACTTCTAAAGTATGCGTTGTATGAATTTTTTTTATCCAAGAGTTGCATCGTTTGGAGGGACCCATTATGTAGTGCATGCACTTTTTTTATAGATGGAGACGTTTGGGAGATTTAAACAGAAACTTCGTTATTTTAATTAGAATGCTATATTTTTTATGGCAAAATATCGAAGAATGTTGAATCCCGAGTAAAAAAGTATTAATCTTTATTAGCCCCAAACCTAATAGTTAACGAATAATTTGACTTCTCGTTTCTTGAAATTTTACTTTGCGCAATATCATGTTGGAGATTCAATATGATCAAAGATTTCCGTAAGACAGCGAATTTTCCAAACCATGGAACTCTTGTATAAAAGAAAATGTCACACACCGCATACTTTAGAAGTTATTCGGGGTGGGCAAGTTGCGTGGACCACCCTGTATATATACTATATTTAATCATAAATATTAATAAGTTTAAAAACATTAGTGAGCAGAAAAGCGAGCAAATGAATGTTCAAATTCATTTATCCGAACCTGAATTGCGGTTATTGAATGAAAATTATAGGTACCGAGGAAAATCAGTGAACTTCATTTGTTGTAGTTATCCGAACTGTCTTATTCCCCGACGGGTCTATAAATGTATAACAATTAATTATAATATCTGTTTACGTATAATACCTTTACTATGTATTACTTATTACGTTTATTGTATTTAGTATGTTTATTGTTTATATAGAACGAAGCTATGACAGGAACGCATACTCAAAATCCAGTTTATTCAAGGATAACGCTTGCTCTTATGGAAGATACCGGATGGTACAGTGCAAATTATTCAATGGCTCAAGAATTAGGATGGGGAAAAAATCTTGGTTGCAATTTTGCAATGAAATCTTGCAAAGAATGGATATCTTCAAAGTCATCTCGCTTGTCGTAAGTACTTCCCTTCCTCATAGAGTTATCTGATACCCTTAGAATATTACAATAGATTATTCCAAAGATAACACTTTGAACGGCGGTGACGAAATTTTAGATGGAGGGATTTCTATCCTGTGCAATCTTTGGAAATCGTTTAAAAAGTATGATTTCTTTTC
This sequence comes from Andrena dorsata, assembly GCA_929108735.1. Taxonomy (NCBI): domain Eukaryota; kingdom Metazoa; phylum Arthropoda; class Insecta; order Hymenoptera; family Andrenidae; genus Andrena; species Andrena dorsata. The sequence continues at coordinate 56,934,350 of OV815489.1, forward strand.
ATTTTTGACATTGGAAAAAAAGAATACAAAAATATGCAGCAGTACCCGCTCTGTGATGCTTAACTTCGGTGATCTAACGAGTACCGGTGTTTTTCCATCACGGCTAGGGCCGCTGGTGTACCATCACGTATCATGCATGAATATGAACCGCTTTGAGGATGAAGACAGTTATAAAATAGGGCACTTAGTAATTTATAACAAATTATGAAAAAAGTGATGAAATCACGAAAAAAGTTCACACGCAAAGATTGTGAAATCAACTTTGCTAATTCCAATTGTATTCTCGTTCTCCGTTCGAACACTGATTCCTCAAAACCGAAAACCGAAAACCGAAAGTAAATACAATTACAACAGCTTCATAGAGATAGAATTCTACGTAAACGCGACCGAAATGCAATAGAATTCGATCATTCCAATATTTCATAAACATCTACCGACGCCATTTTAAAATTTTTAAACAAATCTGATTAAAATTATTCAATTTATCATAATTCAATCTATTCCCATTTCATCCCGATATTATCCGACTGCAAAGTTACCCGTCACCCTCACAGCCAACAATGATTCAATAAAATAACGAGAATAATACATATACCACACGTATTGCTGTCTCCTTCCTCCAAGGAATGACCAGACGCCATCCAAGCACCGTTCAAAGCAAGTGTCATGGCGTTGCCTGCCCTTTGCTTTCGATTCCCGCCTCAACGCCTGTAACCTATCGATGCAACAAGTGTGAAATAAAAGCATTAAAACATTCGCAAGGCAATTAAACATCAAATAAACATGAAATATGCCCGGAAATGGATGTAATTGAATACCGTGACACGATATGTGTGCACTAAATGTGCAGAAATATCGGTAAGGTAACGAAGGGAATACGCGACGAACATGTAACGATTTTCTCGCGATATTTAATAAATTTCGGGACGAAACTGTATTCACAGGAGCAGCAAGTGACGATAGAGAGTAAAGAAGAAGACAAATAATAACTGGAAGTAATTATATGAGGGTAGATAATGTACGCGTACCATTTAAATACGCAGCTAGCTATCGAAGCGTCTTAACTCAACGACGTCCACGGAACGAATGACCCCCGTGCTGCGTCGCTGTACCTCGCGAATATTAGCTTTGGAGGGGGGAGAGCAGGCAGGCGGCAGGACTCGCGAGGCAATACACGCAAACCTACGTATTTTCGAAGTGTTGGGATATCGTGGCCGAGCCGTGTAAACAGAGGTGACTTCCAAAGCTAGCATCGTTCAGTCATAACAAAAGTCGTTTCTACGCACAAGTTCTGCTAACGGTAAAATAGAAATATTACGCGTGATATATTTCCTTCGTTTATAAAATATCCTCCCCATAAACACGACTCATGTATGAAAGAAGCTAATTTCTTTTAATTCACGAAAAAAATTCACATGCAAAGATGAAAACCGAAGATGAAAAACCGAAGATGAAAATCTGAGCACTGAATTGATTTGTGGCCGATAAAGGAATGTCAGGTATAAAAAGTGACATAGGAATCAGTGTTCGAACGGAGAACGAGAATACAATTGGAATTAGCAAAGATGATTTCACAATCTTTGCATGTGAACTTTTTTCGTGAATTATAGGGAATTAGCTTCTTTCATACATGAGTCATGTTTATGGTTAATTATTCATAATATATGCACAAATAATTATACATAAATTAATTATCTTACGTACAATCAAAGAGATCTCTAATAGGGTCGTATTTGGATTAATTTTCACCGATAAAACATCACCCATCTGTTAGTAGTACTATAATGAAGACCTGATAGAGAATACAGAAGTTTAATTTTTCATTAGTGTCGGCATGTGCTGAGTGCACTGGCAGAAACAATCTCTGGGAAAGGCCTGACTTGAAGTGGCATTTTTCAAAACTTTGCGCTACTCAAAGTGTTTACTATTAAGTATTTTACGATGATTGCAAAGGTAATTATTATTTTTTAGGGGAAAATCCATCCATCCTTTCTGCAATAAAGTGAAACAGGATCCGTTACAAACGGAATGTACTGATGACCGCAGTTCTGGTGCATTATGCAACTTAATTAAACATCCCCAGCCATTGCCTAAGAAATATCAGGTACGAATTTCTCTGACATATCTAATATGTAAATCCTTACTTTTAACAAGATATAGATATTAGTATGCAGCGTTAATTGCTGTGAAAGCTATTATTCTACAAATGAGGAGTTCTGCAAGCATATATTTGAAATATTTTGCAAATGAAGTATACATATTTTAGGAAAAATACAAATTATAAAAAAAGCATTCCCGGGTAAAGCATTTATTGAGGAACGTCAGTGTGTTTTTACGGCGAGGGATTTCTATCCTGCGCAGAGCTTTGACGTGGCCCGTATGTCAATATCTTCTGGAATATATCCATAGAATTGCCCAAGCATTCCCGAATGTTTACTTTGAACACAAACCAAGCTGAGAATGCTTTTCGTATTTTGTACATACTTCGCTTCCTCAGCCAATCCTTCGCCACCGCAAAAGTCGAGCTTTCGATGAGTAATGTCGAATTACAAATGGCCCAGCTAAGACCGTTTTTAACCCTCCGTGGGCACACTGGGTCGAGACATAAGTCGATGTCTGTTTTTCTACTGTTTTTGACTTTCAAACAATTTGAAAGAATTATGGGATACTTATGCAAGTCTCTACCTAATATACCGGGAATTTTGCGATTTTCGACCTTATTTTACGATCTTAAAGCGCTTATAGCTCAGAGCAACATTAACCGATTATTATGAAATTTTAGGCATGTATACAACTTACTTCAATCTACAAACGGATTTTTTGAAATTTCATTACAGGCTCACAAAAAAAGTTTAAAAAATGATATTTACTATTTTTGTTTGCTATTCCGACCAAGTGCATTTTTTTCAAAAACGACGAAACACGTCACTTAACAAACTAATCCTTATAACTTCTCAAAAAAAACTCAACTCGTTCGGGTTAATTTTATAAAAGTTACGCGATTTTAAAAGATGTAAACTTTTTTCGTCCGCCACTTTAAATGCCTAAAAAACAATTTCACGATTTTCCCTACTCAACCCCTAAGGGGGTGGTGAATAGGGGTGATAAATGTGTTTTCATGGAGTGCTTAATCTCTCTGAGACCCGAAGCGAAGCGCTGCGGTATTTTGCTAATCTATAATATGTTTTTAACAGATAATAACTTCAAAAGTAAGAAGTCACTTCAATTTTTTCCATTGGAGATTATTTCCCCTCACAAACTTTTTAGTTAATTTAAACGAGACATTTATTGAATTCGTTCTTTTTGTCCTTAGAACTTCGACACAATACCTCACGTTCCAGCCGGAGAAGAAGAATACTATGGTGGTTCGGTATCTCTGGCAGATTATTGTCCCTATATACAAGAATTTACATGGAGAGCACGGAATATAGTAGTCAGAGGCTCCCATTGTCTTTACGAAGAAAATAATCCTGGTAAGTCATATCGTTACTAATTATGACCATTTTTCTTTTATACAATCTTACTAATGATATAGTAATATCGATATTACAGAAAATATTCATGTAAAAAGAACTAAATAGCGTTGTACAATGAATCCATTTCTGAATATAGTATAGCCTTCATTGATTTGAAAACATTTATTAATGGAAGAAACTAAAAGAAAATACATATACAAATTCTTCGCCTTGCCTTGTAGCGGAAAGTTTTTTATACACAATGATTTTAGAAACTGGTCCAAGCCATTAAATTTTTCCGAATACAAATAAAAAATATCTAGGAAAGGAAATATTATAAAATTTTGTGACACCTATTACCATATGATCATTTTTTTTTCAAAATGCGTGTAACACTCTTAAACATATTACACTTTTTTAGATGACAGCATAACTTGCTTTATACAAATTTACAAATTGAAATTCTACAAATTATTTTTATATGTAATTTCGTTCATTATAATCCGACTTATGTTAGGTTTGTTATCATTTACATCGAAAAAAAACCACAAGGAATCAATTAAATGTCACTTTCTATAGTACCTAACATTTTGAAAACGATTACAACGATACAGTTTTACATACATTTAGGCAGTTAAAAGTTTTAACTGAATATTAAGAAACCTATGAATTTTTAGATTTCGTTAATAATAAAGATAAAACAATATATTAATAAACTAAGAGTTTTATTGATGATTGTACTTTCTGTTTAGATCCAGACAAAAATTTTGCTCTAGAAAAATATGGTCCACATTCGAGGTGTTTCGATCATACAAATCAAATGTGGGAAGAAAGAACCTGTAAACAAGTTCGCCAATGGCAACATTGGGGTTCTGGATGTTACCAATATAAATGCGAAGCTGGAAGATTGCATATTATGGTAAGTTCTGTAATAAAATCAACATTACGTATTTTGTACTAACTGTTGTAAAAAGTATAATCCACCCACTCGCAACTTATTAAAGCATACAAAATTATATTTATTTGGTTCCACAGGTTGCAAACTACACCTATACTTGCTACCACGCTGGTCAAGAAATTGCTATTAGAATACTGCAAAACAGTTGGCTCCATAAGGGTGCTTTAATTTGTCCTCCATGTCGAGACATCTGTCAGGTGAGAATTGATATTGCGTGTACCAATATTTTTTAACAATCATGATTTGATAATTTCTCCTTCAATTATTTTCTTGAAATTTCTTGATTGCCTAGAATTTCATTTCATATATTCGTATAACATTTTAAAAGCTTAAAATTCTTTCTTGGTATTAACTTTTATCGCATGTTTATATTAGCTGAAATAGGGTGAGGCAAGGGTGTCCATAGGGTGTATCATAGTCGACACTCGGGAATTATATAATACTTGTTCGCGCGATACGGCGACAGTTCGCGCCCTAGTAGCATTTATTGTTGGCATTTTGATGGCCAACTAATTCCCAACTTGGGGATACTGTGGGCTAACCAGAAATGCTACTAGGGCGTAGAGCGTTGACTCCTAAATCCCGAGATCGCCGCGTGCTCGCATGCTCCCGATTGTCCATCCACACACTGTATTAGAGCTGTTCAACTTCTGGTCTTGCTTTCGAAGAGCAGTCGCGTTTGATTGCGAGCGAAGGCAAGAGCGGCAGCCATAAAAAACTGGGTATAGTGGCGTAGTATGAGTGATTAGGGATTTAGAGGCTAGGTTTTTTTAGAAGGGATGGCCTGTCTGTACATTCATAGTTTTCCCTACCATGCAACTTTTGCTCTTGTGGCTATGAGTTGCGGAGCAAATGCTTGGATGCCCTTGACTTATTTACACCTATGTAATACATACGCACCCGGCGAGCTGGCGGGATATTTGCCACATATTATTATAAACCACTAAATATGTAAATTAACATTTTGAATTTATTTAAAACTCATTATTTGTGTATGTATGATATAGTGTGTACACTGACTTTTTGAAATGGTAGTAATTCAGACTCTAATATTTACAATAACAAAATCATCTTAGGGTAAATTCGAGAGACGCGATCGGGCTGTAGAGTCGGTCGAGTGGCTATATTCAGACTCTACATTTGTGTATATTTAAAGGTACGAATACACGATTACACTTTTGTGTCTAGATCAAGTGTCTAGATCAGTCCTAGATCAAGAAACTTAGCGTCTAGACCAGTCTAGGACACAGTCCCCACGCCGACACTTGATGTATACACTTGATCTAGACACAAAAGTGTCGTAGTGTATTCGTACCTTTAAAGTGTGTTAAGATTCTGGACAATTAACTCTCTAAGAATCAACTGTTTCGACCAACTCTACAATTAGTTTCACAATATTCGAAAACATAAATTAAGCATTAAAAATTATACACTTACGACGACTTATTTCATTTTTTTTCAGGCTGAACTGAAAGAAAAACACGAGCATTGCAAACCAGGAGACGAACACCCGCCTGCGACGTACTATCATAGAGATAATCTCTATTGTTCATCAGCAGGAAGATTTACGAGTTTATCAACGTTTATTGTTCTAATATATTTTTCTGTTCTTAGATGATGTGTCATCAAACTTAGGTAATATTTTTTGTCAGCGTCCAAGTTAAATCGAATTATAATGATATATCATTGAAATATCGTTGAAAAGCATTTCCCAATTACAACACGAAGATTTTATGAGACAAAAGTATCATTGGAACCAAATAATAGTTTCGTAAAGTGAGTGTCGACAGAAGCGACAATTTTATTTTGATACTTTATTGGGAAAAACACTTTTCAATGATTTATATACATAGTAAGTATTATTGCAACCATAGGATAATACTTTTGAGATTCTATGTGCGTAAAAATTGATGCATGTTGCATTTCACATTTCATATAATGATTGTAATGGATATGACAAGGCATTCTTGAAGTGCCAATATTAAAACATACTGTTTGTATACGCTTATTTAATTACGCAGCCCGTTTGGTTGTTATCTTTCCATGCAGGCGATGTGACATTTCATATCAAATGTACATTGCAGTGTATCGTCTCTACTTTTACTTTATGACATCTTAATGAAATCTACTATATGTTATAAAGAAGCAAATACGAATGCTTTTCTTGAAGTATCAAAATAAGTAAGTGCCAACATTATCTGCCGAATACACATCTAGATTTAACATAATTTTATTTATGACACGCATACATGCACAATATTCCAACAACCGTTACGCACCGCTTATAATCAATTCCCTCCTAACAATAATAATCTTTTACATATTCTCTCAATAATGCTGTTAGTATTTTACGAATATTTTATTGTGTTGATGAGCAAAGTTCATAATTTTAAATTATTTTATTGTTTATATATAAAAAGTAAGTTCTTACCCCACATAAATACATTGATTTTAGCAAAAATCAATTATTTCTCTCACTGTTGCATTGTTCATTGTTTGACACTTTTTGTCCCCATGAAAAGATATTCTAGATAATAATATAAATATTTAAATTTTAACTCTCAGACGACAGATATCTTGGGAAACAATCACACAGTAGATGCAGGGTTTTATTTTAATCCACAATTAATTTCATTTATTACATTCCAGAACAGACTTGATATCAGATTTTGATCTTATGTTTGTAAATTCCTTTTGGTATTGAAATAGTGCTACGACAAGGTAATAGTTAAAAGAAAGATAATGTATACTTCTTTCACAAATATATGACATTTATTTTGACTTTGACACTTTGACTGGTGACGACACGTCATCACGTTCTAGGATTTGCAGCCTGCAATAATTTTTTAAAAGCGTCAAAAGTATTGCCTCAGAACTCAGTACTGTTTGGTTGAGAAAAAAAACGAGGAGTGCGATAAAACCTGCGCGTAGATAAGACATCCATTAACGGAAGTTAAAATTATTATATTTTCTATAAAATTGCACGAGAAAATTACAACTGAATGGGTGAGATTCTGCTGATGAAAATGAGTCTAAACTCGACCTCATTCGGACTATATATTTTCAATTATACATGATGAGTAATTTGACTACGAAAATCTGAAGCGATTCAAGTTACGTATAATTAAAAAAATAGCCCAAATAAGGTCGTGTTCGGACTCATTTTCGTCGGAAAGGATCGCCTATACATTTGTAGTACTCTTCTGAAGATGTAATGGACAATACAGAAGTTTAAACTTTCATTAGTATGCACACGTGTTCAAAGTATGTAGCAAACTGAATAAAACTTTATCGGTAGAAAGGACCTTAAAAGGGACAATTTTTCAAACCCTGCATCAGTCAAAGTGTTACTGCAATATTATTAGAAAGCAGCATATTCATATTTTTTACTTTTTTATTATGCGAGTTATATTACAAAGATGGTTAGGGCATCTACCGCATATAATATATGTAAGCACAAGGTATTCGGCGATAGGTAGAAGAAAACGAAATGATTAATTCTGCGTGACAAAATAAAATGAACATCAAGAATAGCGAAATTGTCGTCCAGATCTAGTATTTTACTTCTTGGTGTTCAAAAATTGATCAATGCTTCAATGAACAAAAATACATCGAAATCGGCTTACGTCGTAGGCGTAGTGATAAGTGCGCCGTTATTTTTTCACGGCCACTGTACTGACCTGCGCAACGCGCGCCGTTGATCGGCGCATAGCCGTTCTTCAGGCGTTCCTAACATACATTTTCAAACTTAATAACTAAAACACGAAGCCTCTATGCAATTTCTTTACTCCTGATTTTTATCTTATTTTGTTGTTTAGAATCACCCATTTCATTTTCTACTACCTGATGCCGAACGCCCTGTATATTTTAGTCATTCCGTTACAATTTTTACATTCCCAAGACTGTATAAATTTTCCGAAATTGGTTCAAATGGTCACGTTCCTGCCGGGCGAGGATTCATAACTGTTCGGTGTAAGGACATTAATATAATTATCAGTTTGTAGAATGTTAAAAGTGTGTATGTCAAAAAGACAATAGTATCTTGTTTTTTATTTTCGCAAAATCTACAAACCGGTCGTAGATGAATTAAATTATGTGCAACAATTTCCGTTAGCATTTCAGTTTTCCAATTGTTTAATAACGTATAAATTCAGGTGCATAAACAATTACCCTGACTATGATTAGTGACAGCTTTATATAAAATCATGTGACACGACTTGAAAAAGATTTTTAAAACTACTGGGAAAGAACAGAACATCAGTTCAGCAATTTTAAACTTGTAATTAAGAGATTTGTAGAAGATAATTGCTTTTTCAAAAAATATTTGAGGGGGTACACTACCTTGTAGGCCTAAAGGAATGGGTAAATTTAAACTTTGTTTTCTCAGGTAATTTTTCAATAAACTATCGGGATATTTTTAGGAGATGTTAAGTAACATTTTAATTTTATTTTCATACATTATTTATTACTTAAAGTTTTAAAATAGCATAGTTATACAAGATTAGCTGGAGTCCAGCGTCGAAAATGACTTGGAAAATGAAAAATAAAAGATTCTTACGTTTACTTAAAAAAAAATAGATGTTCTTCAATATAGTATACGGTTTTTATCATATTTTAATTTGTTCAATTTTTATAAACCTCCAAAGCCTCTGTGTCAGTGACCAGAAACAAAATTCTTTACAAAGCCACCATTTCCTTATTTTTTATTTACCATTCCAGCAGATGTCATTAGAAACATTACGCCCCGAAATGCTTTGTTCTCGCGCAAAGCCGCTTCCAAACTGAATTTCAGTGTTCCCATTGCATATTACCTATAACGGAAAACCCTTCATTTTTGGAACACGAAGAAATTTCAGGTCTACTCGATCAGAGGAGAAGTTTTTTTCTCAAAATTTAAGTTGCGTGTGCGCCGTACACGTGCGTGCCCGTCAGACAGTTAAAGTTTCAAACTTACCTACTTCGTAAATTTGATAACGGAAGTAAATACTTATTAATTTTACTAGAAATTTGTATAAATAACTTCGAAAAATAAATTAAGAAATTGGTAAACGTAGGCAAAAGTTTTATGTTGAAATTTTAATATTATTAGGATGTAAAAGAATACTATATCAATATCATATCCAAGAACATACCTTATAGTATTTTAAAAAAGGCAACTAAAGAAAAGATCACCTCATATTAAATCAGTTATGAAAAAGTTGTATCTTTGACAAAAGTGGCAATGGACGTAAATAAAACTTACATCCAATTGAGAGTAAGATGTACATAATGTATTCATTGAATGAAAGTTTCTAAAACGGTTTTATGCATATTATGTTTGTGCAGTGAAGTATGTATTTCTTTAGGTAAATAAGAAGTGAAACGTTGTCCAAGTTCTATTCTTTATACAGAGTGTTTCAAAAAGGTTGGTCAAAAGATTAGATATGAATTCTGTGTATCAAAATAGGGTAAAAAAACATTGGCCTCTGGAATTTTATGGTATGATCAGTAGCATAAAACACGAAATTCTTAAAATAAAATCTCCTACAAATAAAAAACCAGGGTAATTAAAACAGATGGGTACATAAACCATGCACAGTTTTGTCCCGTTATAAGTACGAAATTCGGGAGACAAGGTGGTCTCTTAACTAAACGGTCTGCTATTCAGCTCGCATTTCCTTTTGCCTCCTTCTTTCAGTAATACTATGCTGGCGCTATCTCGGACGAAAATGGCTTATCGCTATTGTGTGGCCTCTCACTCATTCTCATTGTCAGTAGTAAAAAAAGTAGTGGAGATAGAAAGTTCTCTTAACGAAACGGAGGAACAGATAATGACTTTTATGGAAGACATTTCGAGCAAACATTGTGAAGTAATTTCTTTATTATGATTCGGAAAGGAAACGTTTTGAAATACATCTTAATAAGTATATTAACGCCCCCTTTCCTAATGCCCAGTACAGAATCGCTAATGGATTAGTGGCCCAAGGAGCAAACGCAGGCCCACCAGGGGCCTGAAATGAAGGTCATGAGGCACATTTGCCGTTCCAGTCTGCTAAAGTATCGCTTATATCCCTCGATTTTTCCTCAGGTGCCTACGCAAGGTCTGTCGAGCCGGTTGGGATTTTACTACCGGTTTCTTTTGTTCAAAACCGCAATATCTCGAACTTTGAGGCCATTTTTCGAGGTGATCCCATATGATTTCGAAGTTAAAAATGGCATCAATCGATTCGTCTTGGCGAGATCTTTCCAACGGTGTATAGCATACGCTCTAGGCTAGTAGATCAGTAATCCCTTCTGCTACTTAACATTGTCTTTTATATGTTTATATGTTTGTCTGTCGCCTAAAAACTTTCGAACGGTAAACTCTGTGGTCACGAAATGGGCCTCAGCTCTTTATGCCTGGCTAATCAAGTTGAATGTGACCTTTCTCACAAAAAGAAAACTAAAAAAATATTTTTTTTATAAAATCCGAATCTAAATTTCGGCCAAAACCGAGTAGTAAAGCTATGTTTATACAAAGCTTCTTCTTGCTTTGATACTAAGAATTCATAACCCAAAATTTTGGTAAACATTTTGAAACGCTCTATTCTGTGTACGAACTACAGAAGTTTTTAATATTCCATTGTAAAAATATTTCGTGGGGGTCACACTTACGCCATAAATAACATGTAAATAATAAACAATTAGTATTAAATACAGAAGATGTAAACAGATAAAGTATTTGTAAATATGTAATTGTACATAGTTGAATTGAGCAAGTCAGAGACCGCTTAGGAAGAGTCATACAGAAAGTTCGAACACAAAAGTATTCTGAAATATGCTACCCAGATCTACATACATACATATGTACATATTATGTTGCTGCTATTCCTCTCAATTACCCGTAGCCAAGACTCGAAAGTGATAGGCGGGCTTTACGCGGGTATATGGTAGCCGAACTCACGAGAAATAAGGGATTGCTAATTCTGATTTAAATACAAACCGATGTACACCTTTAATTGTAAGTTGGACAATGGGGACTGAAGTCATAAGAACTGAAGAACGGCCCGACATTCCAGTCGAGGTCTACTTGACACTGCCTATATCCCCACTTCTATCTTTGGACATGTGCATACTTGTCTCTCGCTTGCTTAGTTTCCCTATAGTACTTGACGAAACAAACGAAAAGCCCGTACAGTTTAAAACGATTGTACTAAGTGTACTTATCTGCCGAATATTATTTCATTCGAAGTTTTGCATTAATGATAATTTTGCAACGTATATAAAAGCATTCGATTCCTGTGTTTTTCTATAATGTATTATGTATAGTGGTTAGAAATTTTTTTACAAGTTACAATGATATACGAATATTAAAATTTAATGTATTTGAGAATCTTCAACGTAATAGTTGTAATAACAGAAATGTATAATCTATAATTTTGTATAGAAATTATTAACGACAAACAAATCTAACAACAATGGTACAATACTATATTAATTCTTTCATATCAACGTTTATGTAAAGACTTATTGCATATTTATAAAATCTGCATACTCGAAATAATAGTAAACTAGTTTTGTGTTACTGCAAAAAATGATTTTCAGAAAATATATAAAATATATGATATAATGGTATATATAGGTACGTCATACATTGTATTAATATTAAGGGGGTAGACACGGGTAATGCAGCGCTCTGTAAACCGACATAATCTGGCCCGAAACATGGGTTTGCGCGCTGACGTTGTTTGTCCTTATATGAGCGAATTTTGGGCTGGGCGAGGTCTCATTCGAAAGGCATGAATGACGGCACTGAATGAGGTCAAAAACAATTGGATACCTCCTAACAAAATAAATTCAGTCTACATTCTCGACTTTGTCTGACTCAAAGAATCACACCCTTCTCGGTCATACGACAAATTCCGTCCACCCTGTATAAAATGTTTTTAATAACAAAATTTAGAAAACACAAATATGGTTGAGTAATACATGTGTATAATAATACATAATTGCGCATTTTACATTGATGGGAGTCAACTGGTAGAAATTTTGTTACAATGATGATATGCCTTTGTTATGACAATTTAATATTGATATGAAAGGATTAAATTTTAAAGTATCATATTTGAAGAACATTAGAATATCTCAAAAACTGTTGCTTGGTGCAACAACACGTATTAATTTGTAGAAACCTTGGATAACCTATGTAGGTCCTAGATAATTCGGATGAAGAATAGAGAGACGAAATGTTTTAGCGCACTACGTGGCCCAAATAAGTAGTTGTAGACGGAATGAGAAATGTGCAAATGTTTGCTGCACGTAAGAGTGTCTAAAAGCCTATAAATATATATACTATACGAAAATGTAAGATTTTTACCCGATTAACAAGTTAAAAGTAGGTTGTTATATTTACCACTTTAATGATAAGTACACCATTTTGTTTTCAGATTGCAAAAACCGTTCAATCTTTTGTATAAAATGTTTCGCTTTGAATTTCTTTGTATTATATGGATTAATTAGAAGATCAGTATGTCCTCGTTCTTGCTTCAAAAGAGCGGTTGCCCGCACGCGACACCTCCTTCGTTCTTGTTCTCGTCATTTCGAAATACTGCCACTACCTCTCCTTGTCTAGTCCTCGACCAACGGACTCCCGCTCCTATTGTTTCCGTGATCGTTGTCTCTATACTAACTTGTTTGTTCGCTTCTTCTCTATAATCCTCATTATCTCCTTTCTGGTGTCTACGTTTTCGTCCTGAGTCTGTCGCAATTCAGCTATCGGCAATCAATTACGGACAAATAAAGTGAAATACCTACTCGAAATTCTCGAAAGACTCTCTTTGATTTTCTCCTATCTTGATTTGTTCTCAAACAGTTCCATACGACAAAATATTTATTAAGAAATCAAAGTAGGATGAATTATTATCTTTCGCAATTCGATAAGGAAACAATAAACTAGAAAATGTGTATTAAGTAAAGGTATATACATTATCTTACATCAAGATTCATTGTAGTAGCAATACAAATCAAAGAACGTATCGTTTTGTATTGAAAAATGTAGAAAATGTATCTTTATGATAGAAATAAGAAACAATCTTGTTTAGAAAGTTAACTCTACTTGTAACCTGTATCGTCTCTTTTCTTAAGGTAATCTTCATTTCCAGATTTAATATACATACTAGTGTTTAACATATTATTTGTGAATAATAACATGTTCAATGATTTATGTTTATCTTTCTGTAAATGTGCCATGCTTATAAGAAAATATTATAGTAAGTTTGCAAAAATTCGTCCTCTTTCCCTACTTATTGTTATATAACATTTGTCAGAATTTAAATCTCCATAAATTGTAAATAATGAGACATAATTACATATACCATCACATATCGTTAATTCGTTATATGTATAGATTATGTTTGAGGAAGATATTTATAAACAATGCGGTCAACTGAAACCATTATAAGTTCGAATATTTTAAAATTAATGAAACCCAAACTCATTATTTACTTAATAATTGGCGACGTTCATTTAAATATTTATACATTACAAATATGTCACAAACAAAGTCAGATTTTGACTGGCAAAGAGCAGACGTGTCTTTCGGGTCACCGATTTTAATGAAACATTTAGGTCGCATAGTACAGGACAAGCTCCTTTTAATGAATCAGTCTCTATATAAGGTCAGACATTCAAAACATTTTTAGTTACTCGCGTTTAAAGTTTTCCGTGTAATTAAATGATATTCGTGTCAAAGGTAAATTTAAGTGATTGCAGCACTTGAGTAAAGGTTGATGAAGTTACGCTTATGCTCGTACTTATGCCATGCATATTAGTACAATCAACTACAATACGCTGACTCAACTACAGTACGAGCGACTCAACTACAATTAACTCTCGCTGTAGGCGCGCGCTTGGGGCTGGCGGCGAACGCTCAACACATAGCATCAACGATTCCGAGCTACCGCTGGGGCGCGAGAGAGACAGATATCGACATGTGAAAGACGAAGCGAGACAGAGCATAGGGACGAACGACAAAGCGAGACAAAGTATCACGCTTTCTCTCTTTCGTAGCCAACGGTAACGTCGTGTCGACTTATTCGTCCCCTCTCGCTCTCTCTCGCGTTCTCTCACTCTCGACTAGGGCTGTAGCTGTGGACTGGGTACCCGAGATACCTGGGACGAGGAAAATTCCCGGATATGCGCTACCCGGGAAAACTACCCGAGATACTCGAGAATCTCGTGAACTTACAGAGTACAGAACGTGATTCTGGAGCGACGCCTGTCAGACAGATTCCGCCTGGCACCCCGTGGCGAGGTCAACCCCCTGCGGTACCTCACCGAATTTTATGGCTTTCGATCTACTCTATGAGATCTCGAGACTCTCGAGTATTTCGGGTAGTTTACCCGGGAATTTTTTTTTCCCGGGTATCTCACGGGTACCCGTTCTCCCGGGAATCAACAGCTCTACTCTCGACCGAAAGATTCCACGAAGTGGTGGGGATAGCGATACGCGCTGAACGCATTTGAAAGTTGAAATGCGCCCATAACGAGAGTTTACTGTATTTGACGAATAGACAGCATTCTGCAGTATGGAATAATATTTTATTTAAAAAGCTGTTTAAAACAATTTACATTGAGCAAAACCTTTTCCTGAAATAGTTTATCATTAAGAGATTTTTGTCTGGTAACATCTAGTAGGTATCTACATATAGTTGCGAAAGGAAATATGTAATCGTTCTACTGTTTGTGAGCTTCGTTCTATCTGCAGTTATGGGACTTAACAACTCTTATAATCAAGACGAAGGAAACAGCAAAATAATTATCAAAGAATATACGTAAACTTTCATTATTTATTTAATTACATCATGCAAATACTTAATAAAGTTCATAAATCGTTATATAGCTCCTTATAACATTATACTAACTTGTATCATTAGAATGCTACATGTTTTATGCGTGAAATTATAAATGCATATGCAACTTGTGAATAATAGAAGTCATATGCTAATTAACTATTTACTGGTAAATATTTGTTTCTTATAAATAAGTATGTATATTGAATAAAAATGGTATTGCACATTGTTGTTGATTTCAACATTATATGATCTATTTTATACTCTTAAAGCAGAGTGTAACGTGTAGTAATAAGTGGAGAACACTACTGCTCGACAACCACAACTGAATAATTTAAACGAGGCACCATGCCTGACGAGGCTTTCGTTACATATGTAGCAGGAAAGGCGTGATACTTCACCACGATTAACGCGAAACGGCACACTGTGAGCTACATGAAAAAAATCTTGAAAAGATTAGACTGAAAATTTTATTTCATCCTCCACATCCTCTGAATTTCGTACTTCATCAGATTAAGATCTTCCCTACTTTCTACAAAATTATTTAAACCAGATAAAATTAAACCATATTAAATCGATTAAAAAGTATATTCCAGGTTGTTTCCAGTCCACACTCATATAATTTTTTAAAAGTGACATAAGTAAGCTCTTAAAACGATAGAACATGTAATAACGTAACAAGTGGATACTCGCTTTTACGTATCCTCGTATCATATCGCCATTGCGTGTCATCCAGTGATACGATACAATGCAATGGTGCGTGACTTTTTCCCGTACCATCACTGATAGTGTTGTGTACTTTGCATCCAATTTTCATACGTGACGGTGTAATGCCGCCCGTCCACACTGCTACGCAACGGCGATACGATACGAGGATACGTAACAAGTGGATACCCACGTTTATCCGTACATCGAACCATTTCTGAATTCTGCAAGTCAAACATAATGAAAAATTGTCTTTAACGCTGTCGTGCTTGGACTTATTTTCGAAAGAAAAATTTCGTCCATTTAAGGATTTAATGAAAAATATAAAAAACTAAATGTTTATTAGTAGACGACATTCACTCGACAGATTCTAATACTTTGATCGCGCATGTTTGTAATCGCAATTAGAGCTAAGAATCCTAGAATATGTGTGTGCTGTTAGAAAACTAGTAAAATAACTTTTAAATGTAAGGAAAGACAAAAATACTCATAGTTCGAAGATATTAGAAGCTAATGAATAATTTTTAACCATTCTGCGAAAGAAAAGCATACATTAATATTTAAAAACGCTACGTGTTATTATTTCGTAAACGCACTGATGCGAACAGATTCCATTTGTCTATAAAATTTCAAATTTTTTTGTACTGTGACATCATTCGTAGATTATTAAAATTTTATTACTCAAACATTATTTTTACTCCCATGGGATACAGCATTTTGGAAAAAATATTAATATTCACCGTCAGTGCACAATGTTTAAATAAAAAATACATAGCGATGGTGTGTGCAAAATATTTCCTGTATGCATTGTTTATTTCATATAAATAGTAATGCTATTGAAAACAGTCTCTGTAAACTATATGGATTAAAGTTACATAGTTCAAATGTAAAATATGTATCACTGAACACTACTTATTTATCTCTTATGCTTCAATACATACACATATTTCGTAAATAGGAGTATCAGTATTGCAATAATATTACAAGCCCTAATATTTAAAGTAGTATAAAAAAATTGCAGTAGGTATGAGTTATATTAGAAACAAGAAATGAATAACAACTCCATTGTCTGAAATTTATTACTTGCTCTTATATTTTCAATTAAAATTAAATTAGTTTTCTTTGTTGAACACAATCAATGCTATTTAATATAAGTACACAATAATATATTCCATGTAATACAGAGAAAATCGATCGACCTGCGATCGTTTTAGCTGAATCATTACAAATTGTCTTAAGAATATAGTAAGGACAACAGCAGCTGTTTATTTATTTATTATGAACGAAATGTATAGTTAGTATGTGTGCAATTTGTAAACATATATGTACATTCATGTTTATTGCGCATATTCATTAGGCAATCCTACAAAGTCGTACCAATAAAGTATTTTTATGTAATAATTACAAATTACAAATAATTTATTATGATGCAATTAAAAATTCCTAGATTGTATTATTATATATTCTACACTTCTGTGCTTAGGAAATGGATACTTGTACTAATGCAATTTAGTGATGCCCCGATATTATTACATACGGACGTCCTCTCGACTTACGTTATTTCGTACTTATGTCGTTTCTACCGCCAACGCGATAGGCATTTATTCAACCAGTAAGAATCGTATTCATAATGCCACATTCGCATTTTCTTATTTTTCATCAAATTCTCATGTCAAATCGCACAAGATCTGCCACATAATTACCGATTTTTTCAAAATTCAGATCACTTATGGCTATTTTCGAGAAACCAGTTTGTGTGAAGTCAGCCTCCTATTTCGAACTTAAGTACTTTTTTAGAATATTAACCCTTAAATTTTTGCAAAATCGAGCGAAAATATATTTTAATAACTCTCCATCAAGTTTATATATTTATATTATTAATTCCATCTCCTCCTCCACCCCCCCCCCCCCCTTCAATGGTTTGGTTCCTCACAATCACCAGGGGCCACGCTTCGCCAACGGGTAGCCAGCGCGCTGACAGCTAAGCAATAAAACAGGCGTGCAAAATGAGCCACCCACAACAGAAAATTAAAATGTTTATATTTTTCATAGATATTTATGGCAGTAGTACTGTTGGATTGGTAAAGCTTTTCAGATGAAAACGAGTCAAACGCCGATCGTATTTTTAATTATACATAACATGCATTGGTTTGCTGAGTTAAGGGATAATTTAAATTACGTACAATTAAAAAAATAAATGCAACCAAATCTGCATTAGGTACACAACACTAATGCATCGGTAATAAACCCATATAGATGTAATTAAGAGTACAGGAATATAAGATTTTAATTTTCGTCAGCGAGTGACTCATCCTGCGTTTAGGGCTTATCGCACTGAGCTGTCAATTGTCACTTGCACGTGCCAAAAAATGTGGTGGATATTATACACATATACGTAGCGAGGTCGAGTATCGTGCATACAGTCGGGAGAGGACGCTAATAATTTCCTTAGAATTATAACAAATGTTTTCAAAATGCTTGAATGCAAGAGCAGCAACAATTAAAGCAATAATATTTCAGGAACATTTTCTTAAAAATGTATTTACTAAATTGTAGAAACGAAAGTCGTACAACGGCTAACCACATTGTGGAGTGTAAATTGTAATAATATTACTTTCAGTACAAGTATCCATTTCGCGCGCACCTTTTTACAAATGTCGTGTAGAAATTTTCATAATGTATAATGATTTCAAACTTATCTTCGCAATATATGTATGTATATTGATTTATCTTTGTATTCACATCATCATAAATATACAAAAAATTCCTTTGAGTAAGGCAATCGTTTCGGTATTGTAACTACTACAAACTACAAATCATTAGTGTCGCTATTATGAATAATTGATCTAATCGACGCTTAGTACTTCATTATTCATTCTTATACTAATGTTTCGACTACTCAAACTTGATACGCTTTGTCTTATGCGATACAGAAATGACTTGTGCCCTGTTTGATAAGGAGCCATTAATGCTCAAGGTTTGAGGCAACGTCAAATATGTCAGTTCGTCTGTATGGAGGAGCTTTCACGTCGCTAATGTATCCTCAAGAGGCAGTGTTTCAATTTTACCGTCTCTCAGTGGTAATTAATTTTATTCATATTAATATACTATAATACCATCATGGAAGAACAATGTAAGCTTAATTTTATATAAAATCCTAGTTTAATGTTTTTCCTAATAAAATATTCATACATTATAATTTTAACGATTGTATTCTATTCACCCTTTCATGTATACGGGTAGGGCTGCTGACACATCATTTTCCCTCTTTATATGCCGTACATTTTTTATGGGGATTACATATGTGTACACAATAGTGTACAGTGTTGTTCCGTTACAGGTACGGTTTTGTTAAGTGTACGACTTCTCTCCCGAGGTTCGTACTTATAACGAGACAAAACTGTATTAACTAACGTTCATGTGTACATACATACGCAGAGGCAGCACTGCTTTACGCCAATGGAAAACTTCCGTCAAGAAGAATCGATTAATACCGTTTTCATTGTGAAAGTCAGATAGAAAACCTTTCCGAAATCGACTTTAAGTACAATTTGCAATTTTTAACCGTAGCACAAAGAAACTGCTAGCAAAACTATGTCCAGGTGGAAAGACTTTAGAATCATGCTCAGGTAGTACGTTCAGAATATCTTTGAATGTTATTTGTATAGTAATGACTGACGAAAAACACGTTTGGCCGCTTATCCTATGAAATTGAAATGTCCAAATTGACACAGTGACTGACGCAAGAGTTTTGAAAATTGCCTGTTCAACATGGTCAAGGCCATTTTGAGCAGTCGTTTCTGCCGGGGAAGTATTCTTCAGTTCGCCTCACACTTTGAAAGCGTGCCAACGCTAATGAAAATTTAAACATCTATATTGCCTATTACACATGAAGACTACTACAAATGGATAGACAAGCTGTTTCCGATGAAAATGAGTCCAAACACGACCTTATCGGGCTATTTTTACTTATAGGTACATATTTATAGGTATAATTAAAAACAGTCCGAATGAGATCGTGGTTTGACTCATTTTTATCAGGAAAGTCTGTAAAATTCATTGGTAATACATTCATGCATATTGAATGAAAAAGATAAAAAAAATTAACTTTCGTTAGCGAATGACTGATTATCGCGGACTTTATCGCGCTGGATTGCATGCGATCGTGGCGTCCCTGAGGCGGAGAAGTGCAAAACGATCTCCGAGCTTATATGTTGTTTTCACACCAAACATTACGGGACTCTGGAACAATACTTTCGACGTTTTTAGAAAATTGGAATCACGCCACAACTCGTGTACATCGACGCCAGTGTCGATCTCCGGAGTTCGGGCACCTTGCTTTACTTTGCCATCGCTACTATACTTGGGGACGCCAAGTGATGATGCGTTCCCTGTGCACGTCGTACACAAATAAAATCCGGTACGTAGATGGGATAAACATCCTTAAGAAGTCCAACCCGTCAGCACTACTGTTGTAAAAGATACCGTTAACGTGCTTCCTGAATGTAGCCCGGAAGTCCTTCCACCCTGAGTTTGTGACTACAGTTCTGTCTCAAAAAGAGCCCGCGTCTTCTGTCTCGAAAAGGATCCATCCCTATCCCCGCCACTTCTTTTGTAGTTTCCGTAGCGAGTGAGAGGTGCCAGGGAGAACTATTCCGCCTTTTTATCGATAGACAATACCGCGACAGTGCCGACCATAATTCATCTAGTCATCAGACTATCCGTCTCGAGAAGAGCCCGCATCCAGTCCTGGGGGGTTCCTTTCGAGACACAGCTGTATTTGGCCCATCGCCAATCATGGAATTACGTTTATTTTAAAAGTGTTTCCACTTGATTTCCCGGTAACAATTTTTCTTTATAACAGCATTAAAACAGTATATTGCAGTCACGGCATTCCTTTTGATCAAATTTTCTCTATAGATTTAACATTGTCTCGTTATATCTATGGTGGTATCGGAGAATGTAATATAGATATATGTATACAAAGTTTCTATCATAGTTATATTCAACATTATTACCGTGTAGGAATTTTTATGCGACTAAAGGGGTATCGATAGTAATCTTTCTAGTTTTTATGACAGTATCTAAACAATTTTTACTTTATGATTGGTGTCATAATTGCAGAATCATTCATATTTGTCATTTTTCCATATTTCTATATTTCTTTCCACTTTTTTATTTAATTCTCGGTTTGCGATGTCGTTCTGGACCCAAGCATAACGTTACCGAGTGTAATGGTAGTAGGGAAAACATTCGAATTCGAGAAATTACTGTTCTAAGAAAAAGAACGATGTTTAAAATACGTATAGTAGGATAATTAATACGGGTCCAAACTGACTCAGGCGCAGACATTCGTGTGATCATTCAAACCATCCGCCGTCCAAGGGTCAAACGTTGAATTGTCATGCTTTTATACCAATGATAAGTTTCGCACTTGTCTATGATAGCACTTTATTTCAAATTTATGTGTAGATACTAATTATTAATTCCAGAGTAACTCAAAATTACAATAATAACTTTATAGTTGATAAATGAATTATCTTGTAGAAAATAGAAAATACATTTGGAAAATGCGAAAACAAAAATAATACATGAACTGTTAATATTTTGATTACCACCATTGAGCAAGTATTCAATATTCTGAAAGCATGGGCGTTCGGATGGAGGTGCAAAAGAGGCAATTGTCCTCCTGGCTTTTGAGAAAAAATTGATTATTTTTCAAAACTGATCTTTATTAAGTTTATACTAAAAAAAGTGAATATTTTAAAATTTTGTTTTTGAATTTTTAATTAAATTGGCACTACAAAATGTGTTCAAAGAAGCAAGCAAGCTACTCGGTTTTTTATTACTATATTTTTCCTCATGGTCACCCCAAAGTTGTCCCCTCCTAGAAAAAAAGTCTACGGACGTCCTTGTATTAAAGTAAGAATTGAA
This sequence comes from Andrena dorsata, assembly GCA_929108735.1. Lineage (NCBI taxonomy): Eukaryota > Metazoa > Arthropoda > Insecta > Hymenoptera > Andrenidae > Andrena > Andrena dorsata. Next base: position 56,956,210 of record OV815489.1, read on the forward strand.
AAGTATTGGTAATTGCAGATTAAACACGTTCTTTTCATTTACACTGAAATTGCACTTACTCAAAATAGCTTATGTAAAAAAAATAAGTTAAACTATAATTTGTATATATATCATTTGTTATTTTCCAACGATCAAGGTCATAATTGTTGTGTATTTAAAAATATTAAAATTTGTGTTATAGAAACCCGTATTTTTCTAAGTAACACAGTTTGTAAAATGTAAATGAACGCATATGGTAAGAAATAAATATTGATTATTATGCGTCCTAATATATCAAAGTATTTCTCTACCTGTCACTCCAATCTTCATTTTTTCTTCTGGAAATGTTCTAAGGTATCAAATGCACAACTATAGTCTGTTACCTACGATATAAGTACATACCTGTTATTTGCGTATTAAAGCTTTCTCCCCCCCCCCCCCTCCCTTAAAACAGCAAAAACTGTTAAATGTACTAGCAGCTATGAGAGCTTTCTAATGACAGATGGAATTGTCTTCAACGTGTTCCGGTCATGTCCATTTATTTTTGTTATGTAGCTTTAGATCGACCATTTTGTTTATAGAAGTTAATCATTTGTTGCACGTTAATAGCCTGGATGATAAGATAATGATTATAGAATTAGGACTCTACCTATTTCCACCTCAGGGGAATTTTAACATCACATAAAACAACAATACGTCCATTCAAAAAGAAATCATAGTTTACGATATTTCTTATTTCATGTGGCTGAGGTATTTTTCGTCGTGCCCTAACTACAGTTTTCGAGTATCCACCGATTAGAGAAGTTTATTGTTAGTGGAGAGAAGAAAGACCACAGAATGAGGACATAATTTTTTCGAATTGTTTGATACTTGAGCCGGGGGTCAAATTTACAAACCAAAAATATTTGTATTACTTTTATGCAGCACAAACCTCTTCTAGAATACAAAACAATTTACCCGAAGAGATCTATCCCTCAGGATTAAGACAAGAAAAGACCAAAGTCTTTACCTGTAATAGTTTCGGAGATAAAAATTCATTTGTGAAAGCGCTTTTGGTAAAAATCTACAAAAACTGTAAACTTTGTGGGCTTCTATTTTTTAAACAATTTCTAAACTAGGAAAATGGTGACTTACACCCCTCCTAATTTCATATGGACTAGAATTTATTTCAATACCATCAAAATCTCTGACAAGGAGGAACAAAAGTGATCGAGTTGGCACGAAATGACCTGTACCTAATGTTTCGCATTTGGGTGAATCTAACTAACAATAAGCTCTAACCGCCCGACAACGAGAATGAACGAGACACACCAAAAGTGAGCATAACAGCGCACCTGTGGGAGACCTTTGGCAAACTGCCCCGTCCGCCAGCCAAGACCGATAACTACTGAAAATCAAAATTTTCATAATTTTCGTTTGACCTACATGAGGGGGTTATCAATAAATCAGTGAGATTTAGTCGTTAAAAACAAGTCCAAGGACGACGTAATTTGGACTCCTCAGTCCCACTTCCTGCTGGCCTACATACGACATATAATTTTATTAAAAACAGAAGGTTTTCATTAGAAACATCTCACCAATCTACTCCACCAAAATTACTCCATAAAATGTTAATATTTTAACTTTCCGTAGCAGATGTCTGACCTAGCATGTCACTTCTACTTATCTCGGTTATCGACACGCCGATTTCTCGTCGGCAAAATATCGCTCACGCCGAGTAAGCCAAACAGTGGTGAGAATGGTCCTCTCGCATTGATCAGCGGAACAGCAGCTCGCATTAATGCAGGCAAGACTGTGAACAGAGTCGTTAGTTGTGCACAAGTTACCCTAACCATTTCTCAAGAAGTTTCAAGACTGTCTTGAGCAAATATCCCCCCAGTCTATCTGCACTCGACACTCGGAGCTGAGTAATCTTATCGCCCACTTTTATAAAAGAATTAAATTTTTGTAGTTCTTATTTTCTTTCAATGAAAAGATTTTTAATGCATTAGCAAAACCTAAGTAATAAAGATGTGTGCAAATATGGCATCTATTTGATTATTTTCAGGCAGTGAAAGTAATTTTTTAAATATTTTCCGCTGCCAATTATTCGGCGGTATTTTGCAATTATTTTGACTAACGGCGCGAAACTCACCGAGCCACGCGCTATGAGATCGCACCTTAACATCGTCGCGCTCGGTTCTGATGCGGCGCTCAGAATCGCAGATTTCACCGATTTCAATTTATGCACCTTTGGTGTATAGTGTTAACTATTCTGTCTTGTACATAGTTATTTAGTATCTTTTATATTGTTAAAGGCTACACATTATTTCTACATAAATATATGACTATTGCGTACGCTCAGCTATATGAAAACAAGGAATTCAAAGTGACTTCTGTATCGGTAGGTAAATACATACATAAGAGAAAAAAGTTTGTCAATAACTGGATAAAATGATATAATGAATCCAGAAACATATGCGATCTTACAAATGGAAGCGCAAAATGTTCTACTAAAACCAATGGGTATAATGCATTTATACACATTTGTACTATCAAATGGTAGTACAGTGTTAGACAGCTTTACACAGGAGTCTCGTTAGCTGGCCAGGGTCCGGGACCATATCTGGTCGTCTATCGGGGCAGCTGGAGTTCTATGAATTTGAATGAGCGATTGAGGAACATTCAGTGCGAGTGAGATACCAATCCCCGGCACAAAATAGCGAGGTCTTAAGTTGTTAGGCTGTTAAAACAAACATGCTTGGGTGTCAGAACATTGACTTCGTAAAGCTAGTTCCAAGAACTGGTGGGCATAGTGTCGGTCAGCTCACAGGGCAGAAATCCGGCCAGTTTACGAGTCACCTCTGTCCTAAGCAAGTACATATAAATACACGTAAGCATCATAATGATAAAATGTTGATTAGAGAAATATGGCATTGTATTTAATAATAGCAATCACGAAACATTACTTTCACAAAAATTCGTAGAAAAAGCTTGGCACGTCCTTACGATAATATTTATCGTGATTACAGCAGTGTAGCCTTTAGTGAGTTCTTTATTCAAACTTGGCTTTCAACTACATGTGTTTACTTATGATAACCTGTGCCCCCAACATTATGCTCTACTACTTAGTGGAAGTGCATATTTGGAGTTATTTCAACATATACAGCAGGCCTGCCCTTTAGGGTACAATTACCTCCCCAAATTCTGGGACCCGGGCAACAGCCGAGCGCGGAACTATTACCATGCTAACCGTTGCGTGGGTTTTGCGACAAATGCAAGAGTATGTGTGCGCCCCTACGCGTGAGGCCCAATCTATATAGACTCGTGGTACGAGCCAGTATAGACGCGCGCACAGTCTTGCAGTTCTCCCGCAGCCTGTGCTGTAATTAGCAACGTAACAGTTCCACGCTCGGCTGTTGCCCGGGTCCCAGAACTTGAGGAGGTATTTGCACCCTAAAGGGCAGGCCTGATGTACTAATGATTGGAAAGCACAAGCAATGAATCAAACTGTACCAAGGGGTTGTGCCTTGACGTTTGTTGAAAACTGATTTGTTGAATATAGGAGGAAGTAAATGGTTAAAATGGATAATGACTCGATGCATCGAAGTAGTTTTTGTACTGGTTGTGAGTGAGAAGCGAGAAATGCTGCGAAAAATTATTGTGCTGTATTGGTTAATGCAATCGTCCAATGCAAATCTTATTGAAAATGCACGGCACATACATTAAGAAGCGAACGCTTCAAATTCCACTAGACCTTGAAATCTTTAGCGCAATATATTTGCATAATACGTATTCTGAAAAATTGGTTGAAATTGTGCCGGGACATTGTCAAGCCATAACCGCTAACGGAGATGATTAGACTAATTATTAAATAAGAGCTCAATAGATTTTCAAATGGTACATACAACCATACATTTTAAACTATATAAAAATGTCCATACATCAAAGTAATTTTGTTAGCTATATTAAAACATTAACTTTTGTGGGACAGTATTAAATATTTTTTGTAACAAAACTGCACTTAGAAATTGATTCTTGCATCCAAATCCGTTTATATTTTAAAAGGACAGTGTTAAATCTATAGACAGATTTTGGAATAAAGAGGGTTTTGAAAATCTGCTAAGTGCACATATACTTTAGTCTATTTACTCATCTTTTCCATGCACAGAATAGTTTTAAGATGAAGACGATTAATAAAGGGCAAAATAACTATTGTCCAATAGTTTCATTTGTTCAATTAAAAAATTCTGTAACAGCAGAAGTATGTATTTTCTGCCAGTGCAATGGGTCGTACTGAATATTTATTCTTTTGAATGGCTGAATCAATTTTAGTATTGTATTACGAACAGCTTGAATTGTAATATTGTTTATAAAATAAAATATGAAGATTTGCTTAACAGTATCTTGATTCAGTGCACATACACTCGGCGGATGTTCAAAATGTTTTTTCTCGAAAACGACGTATTTTATGAAAAATATTCTACAGCTTTAAGTTATTTTTTTCTTGTAAAATCACCCTTGTCGGAGTTATATTAGGTGTTTTGAGACACTCTCTAGTTTTATCATTATTATGATCAGTGATCATATTCCGTGTTTACGAATAGTATTTCTTAAGTTTTAATGGTTACTTTCGATGTTTTATATGAGATCTTAGATGAATTTTTTTCGTCTATCTTGTAGTGGGCTTTGAGGCGAATTCAATGAATATAAAAAATATCTTTTCCTTTAAAGATACAGCGAAATATTTTAACGTAAAAGACTTTTGGAATACTCTTTGTACGCTTGTAGACAGTGGCGGATTTAACAGGGCGGCCAAGCAGTTGCCACCTGGGCCCCTGCACAGAAGGCCCCCAGGGTGCCATCCTTACAAAAACATTATGATTATATGCAAAGTATATTTTGTTTTCTGTTTTATTACACTGAACCCATTTTTAGTAAACTACCGCTTTATTTTCCCGAAAAATGGACCCCAGCTCAGAAGGCCCCCTAGAGCCCTGTCTTAAAAAAAAACTTATGATTTTATCCAAACACTATATTTTTTCTATGCTTTTCTGTACAGTTACCTTACCGAAAAATGAGCCCAGCACTATTGCCACCTAGGCCGTTTTTCTTAAATCCGCCACTGTTTGTAGGTGACAAATAAGTAAAAGCTTAGTTCTATTCGATTATACAAATATCTCGACTAAATGTTCAGTATGCACCTACAATTATTTTGAATTTAACAAGAACTGATTTTTTACTCAACGCCGCATCATTGATTAATGTAGCTAATACAGCACACCCCGAAAGTAGAAAACGTTACACTTTTTCCTCACTAATGCAATTTATAATCGTAAGCAAATAAGTAAGCTAAGTCGTCTGGAAATAACCAAAGATTATTAATAATTTCTTCTGAATACAAATCTGACATTATTTTACTTTTAGTACAACTAAGAAATGTATTTAGAAACATTATACAAAAGATTAAACACTAATTGTCAATGAGAAAGTGTCGATGACTAATACTAATTATATAATAATCCGGAAAGTTTGTAAAAGTATAATATAAGAAGCACCATATGGCAGCTCATCTATCTAAGCTCGAAAATCTTTTCTGTTGACTATCTTTTTTCGCTGTATCTTTACAGGAGATAGAAAAAGGACACTTTAAAAACTTCATTGATTACGCACCAATTTCCAGTCAAAAATAGATAAAATAATTATAAGATTCATATAAAAACTAAAGATGTCCTGGAAATTTTAAATCGATTTTCTAGCAATCAATATGTTCAGGGTGAACAAATTACAGAGGCCACCCTGCACACTGTACATAATTTCCTCTAATATTAAATGAGGGTTTGCGTTTTTAGTATAACATTTGACTTTTTATAACATTAATATCATATAATTGGAAAATAAAGTCTTTCTCGTACTTACAATTATAACAATGTAACATGATTTTGAATGGATTAACATAAGTAATGCGGCAACGAAACTTTAATATTTACTCTAATTAAGTGATCACTTACTTTTTCTGTATCTTTATGAACAATTCTTGCACAGGTATTATAGTGATACTTTCTAATTTTTTAGAAAACCGTTCAGGATACGGGAGACCTGAGTCGCATCCACTGTGGAGCTGTTTTATTTCCGCAGCGAATGCTTTATTATGCATAATTATTAAAGCATTCGCTGCGGAAATAAAACAGCCCCACAGTGGATGCGACTCAGGCCTCTATATTGTAATAAACAATATCGATTTAAAATGACTATTTAAATAATTATATACACTTTCTACTATTCTTATGCCGAACCGAAAACCTTTATAAAGAATTTTAAAAAAAAAGTACTGAAACATAATGCTAGTTAAAACAATGTAATTACAACTTTTATTATTTACAGAGAATATTATCCAAAAATATTAATTTTTAAAGCTGTTCCAATTCTCAAGACATACACAATACCATATTAATTGAAACATGGAATGTGATAACTTTAACTTAAAATTTAGAATAACAGCAATGTAAAAAATAGTTTGTTTGTAATAACACTATTTATATAGCTCCTTAAACAGTAATTTTTAGTTGCAGTTTGTGCGATTACCATAGCGGTATGCTTGTAGCAAATAATAAATATGCACGTTTTAATAATGTAATATTAAAGTAATGCAATATTTACGTGCTGGGAACAATAACACCATGTTCAACAAATATGTATAAAGGACTTCTATCATCACCTAACTTTTGAATGATGCAAAACTGTCACAACTAAAGTAACTTGACAACACTATTACAATGTTTATTTTTCGCCTGTGTGCACTAGTGTCAAAAACAGCTGGTTTGACTTTGATTCATGTCATGAAAAATGTATAATATTACTTTACAACATGACGTTTTATCATGTGTGATTAAATATCGTTAACCTATTATACATATAAAATCTTAAATTCTTAATTTACAGAAAGTAGTAAACATCATCGATAAACTCGATTTCACATCGTCAAAGTTCTCTGATTCACGTAGCACGTTGACCTTCAGCAGCACAGGTCCACTTGAAATTCTGTCAAGTATGTTCAAGGTCTCGAATCAAATCGGGCATACTTCTGAAGCGTGCATTTTCCGAGTGAAACCGATAATCACGTAGAATTTGTCCTATTTCTTCATTTGCCATTGTTTCGACGCGCAAACCGAATTCACCTATCGAAGAAGATGAATTATTTCGAAAAAACTGACGTTGAGATGACCGATGTATTTGCTGAAGGTTGTAAAACGTTGGATGCCATTCTGCCGCCACGCTATACTAACTAGCATATGTTGGAATTACCAGGTCCTCTGTTTGCGTGGCGACATGCTTAACTGAAAATAAAAATTTAGAATTAAGCATTATTTTTTTCACAAAATCTTGCCTCAATAATTTTAAATTTAACTACGTAACAGTATTGCATCGTTTGACGAATATAGAATTGTCTTGAAAGAAGGTGACGCTCAGGACCGAAGACCTTCGAGAAAAGGAGCCTTTTCGACTTGCATTTATTACCTTATCGCTTCGGCTATGATTATAGTAGAGCGGCGAGGAGCGAGGATAGCGGCGAAGTGAGGAGCAGGGTAAAATTAAACCAATGTATTCCAATGCGAGTGTTTATAGTGAAACGGCGAGGAGAGCCGCGAGGAAGGCGGTGTACAGTAAATATTCGTTATATGTTCATCACTCGGGACCGGGGACGAACGTGCAAAGTGTCCCAAAATTGCAGGAGAATCCGGAACATGCAATATCCTCATGCAAAAAGAGATCGAAAAGTCCTTTACCGCTTTGGGATCCGAGGCTTCGTTCTTGAGATATTAACAGTAGAATATTAGCGGTCGAACTTCCGTGCCGCGCAGTTTAAAGCCGAAACAGCTGAGCGCGGAGCAGTGACCGCTTGCAGGCACACGCACGAGGCACGCATAGATACAGACCCACACGCACAATAGAGCCGACTGTGCTGGTCCATTTTCAAGATTTTAACCAGTGACGTCGACTCTACTGTACGTGTGGGCCAAATCAGCTGTTTCGGCTTTACACTGCGCACCCCAGAACTTGGATCGCTAATATTCAACTGTTAGTACCTCGAGAACGAAGCCTCGGATTCCAAAACGGTAAAACACTTTTCGATGTCTTCTTGCATCAAGATATTGCATGTTCCGGATTATCCCTCCTTTCTGGGGAAGCATGTATCACGCGTAGGACAAGAATTCCAGCTCGAGCTGGTTAGTTTATTCAAGCGATATCGACGAGGCTCCCGTTTATGTTTTGCCGATAGCGGCAGTCAGCAGTTGAATAAAGGGACAATGAGTAAGAAAAAGTGGGAGCGAATGAGAAAGAATGAATGACACTCGAATTTGAAAATGACTCGACATGATCCAAATCACATCGTGTGCGATGTTATTTTTGCCAGAAAAAATATTTTCATAAGAATAAAACCAAAAATTTACACATTTAATTTGTCAGTAAGGCTGTGGTCTTAAATGCCAGGCGTTGACTTTTTACAAAGTGTGAAGCCGCTGCCACACTGACTCGTATCTTATTTCACGGTTATCTTGTTTCGACTCCTGTCGCCTTTCACGTTTGACTGGTACCGAGGGAGATCCCCCCAATTGGTGGAGCGATGCGACGATCATATAACGATTATTTCTGGCGATCATATAACGAATGTTTACTGTATAGTGGCAGTGCAGCTAGAAACAAAAATATTTGTTTCTGCTAGCGGCGACAAACGCAGTCTAGGGCATTCGGCTGGCTTCGAAAATTATCGTGGTCGTAGGTCTAAGCTCTGGTCTCAGCACGCACGACCTAATTGAAATACCTAATTGATGACGTACTTAATTAATGAAAATAGTATTCTTCCTTTAGCAGTATAGGTATTCTTAATACCGCCTACCGGAGAACAATGGTTTCGATGTAATGTTTGTTACATGTGGGGTTATGAAATGTGCCGAGCCACCGAAATAAACTTTATTTCTCCAATATGTACATGCGAACGTAAAAAATAAAATCTATATTTTTAAACTTCTATATTTTTCTAATAAAAATAAAATCAAAGATGGATAAAAATATATTTATAGTGCAAAAAATAATAAAAGCACATGTGAAAATGACTTTAGAAACTCATATATCCACGAATTAATCAATATTTCTTGATTTGGCGATATTAGATACACTTTCTCAGGGCCCGATTTTTGTATGTCTTGCGTTTTTTGAGTCCTAATTAAAAATTTGTAGGTTTCAACGATTCTAATTTATGCTACATGAAAGATGAATAATTTCTCTTTACTTTGAAACGAACTGCATGCTTGGCGATATTAGTTACAGTCACCCTATGTAATGGCGCAATATTACACTGCTAGGATACAGTACCTATATATGTGAATGAACTTTTATATGAAAGCATTATTTATGTGTCGTACCTCACGTCGATGCAATATCACCATGTAGTACATGTTCAACTTCCCAAGGGAGTGGTGGCGGTGTATTAGCTAAAGATGAAGAGGAACACCGTGTCACTGAACACCGATCAATAGAGCAGCGCTCTAATCCTATAACAAGAAATTGACATAAGATGTAATGTATTACAACAACGCAATTAACCTTCCAGCGATCCCACGCGGAATGCCACTCCGTAACTTCAATATTGTGCGAATATGTTTGGAATTCCGCACTCTTGAACTTATCGCCGTTCAGTATGTTTCTATCTATGCATGCCTTTAACTAATACGAAGTTGCAGCTCTGGAGACATATTGGTTGGGTTTTCATCATCATATGCTAGCTAAAGGTGCGATCCCACGGCGCGTGGCTCGGCGAGGCTCGCAGGCTCGTCAAATCTGTTTAGCAAACCCGAGTCGGCAACCTATGGGCGGTTCAACGACACGGCAAATTTGCCGAGCCACGGGCCGTGGGATCGCAATATAAGAGATCGTGTATGATCGCTTTCGTTCTTTTCTCCCCATAGCGGGAATGTTTCGTCCTTAGACGAAGTTTTGTGTCTGGCGCCTGGAGAGGAATGTTTATAGTTCCAGGCCTCAGTCTTCCCAATTCGAGCACAAGTTTTTTTGTCGAGGCGCCAGTATGTTAAAATATTAGTTTATAACGTCATCAGAACTGTTATGTGTAACAAAATTATATTAAATTCTTTGTTTAATATTATATTAAGTTTGCGTTTGAAAAGTAATACGAAACAAATATCAAGAAATGCTGTTGAATATAGCCAATTTAATTTAAGCAAAACCAAGCAAATTATAAAAGCATAACGACTAATGGGAAATACCGTACGGAAGTTGTAAAAAGCAGAAAAGGGAGGACAATGCGTAGGGCGACAAATTGGAAATCGTTGGCTTTAAATAATTGTAATTTGGTAGAGAATGCGGGAAATGCAACAATTCACACCATATTTTGCAGATGAAAGTTGGCACTATCATTGTGCGTAAAAAGTCAATGTTAAAAGATTAATCAATAATCATAGAAAACGATAAATTAACGATGTAGATTTTCACGAAAATGTGTTTAAAATTGTACTCTAACTTACATACGTGTTAAAAAATCTAACGTGTTGAACGCGAAGAACTTTTATGTTTTGTTATGCTCTTCTTCTAATGTTTGTTCTTCAGTAAAATAATTGCAGAAAAAGGATTTGTGTGTAAAAGTTGCAGGCATATCTCGAAAATCTTTAACGACAGAAAAGGATAACCAATCATGACTTGTTACGAGAACCGATATATCGTGGAACTAATTAATGGAAGACTAAACCAAAAGTTAAAATTATTTTGATAAAATTCTTCAGAAATTTACTTTACTCTACATTTACGCCGGTTAAGGCTCCAAAGAAGTTGAAATATCTCGTGAATTCACAAATATCTGAATTATTTAGTTTTCATCTAATTCTAATACTTTTATATGCAGAATAACCTAAGGGATCTATTTATGCAAGAAAAATTATACAGTTCCATTTAAAAATGAGCCGCAGTTGCACTTTCAAACCGCTTCAACGAGGAAAAATGCATAAAAGTAAATGCAAAAATATAGAACATATAACATCATTTAATTTCGCCTTCCGAAATATTTTCTATCTGTAACACCCTGTATATACTATAAATAAAGAAGAAACTGAGAACTAGCGAGTGCGGAATCGATTGAATTGTCCTCTTGCGACGTGACTGGAGATATCGTCACAATTTCATGTGCATTCAGTCTGCGCATGGCCTGTAGTCGATCGGCGTTAGAAATGGGCACCGCCCCGACGAGCATTTGTCGTAGGTGGAACGATATTTTTTAACTGATTGTAAACCCAATTCATTCGATTGTGGTCGCCCAAAATTGACATTCTTTTCGCAAATATTTGTATAATATTTCGTAAACATGATTTACCCAACAAATGCCAACCACGTGAAGTGAACTGGATCGATGTGCATATATGTTGGAGCGGCCACGATCAAATGTCCCGATTGTACCTTGACAAATTTTTCAAAATTTGAAGCCATTTGATATTTCATACATATGGTGCTTGAATACAACATGATAGATATTAAAACTGTTTCGTGGAAACTTACTCATTGTCAGATTTAATTTTTTTTTACTTTTTACGTATATCGTAAATCTAAGCAAAATGCATAATGCTCTAGTATATATAATGATAATGATGAAATACTATTATCAGTAATTTCGACACGCGTTACAACTCGCAACGACACTCTTGTTCCTGGCACACAAATATACGCAAAATAAATGGTACCTAGAGAAATTACGGTACATTATCTCCTACCAGTAACTTATTAATACGAAAACTAAAGTAGTCGCGGATGAACGATTAAGAATTATACTATGTAGTTTAGAAAATATCTGTTCAAGACAAATTCTACGAGAGTTTGAAGACGACTTCGCAGAGTCTCAGAAATAGAACAATGTAGATTCTGCGTTGGTGGAGCTCAATCACTTTAACCAAATTCGGTTATATTATTGGAGCAGTCCGGTGTAAGGTCTACAGTGCCTAACACCACAGGCCACACGGCGCGCGCCGTTGGATCGCACCTTAAGGGGGGATTCTCGTGTAACTCGACGAAAAAGTGGCGATATTTGTAAATTTTTTTCATAGACATGGTTCAATGGATCTTTTTGAAACTTTTAGGATATGTAATTGAACTTTAAGGAAGTCGAGAAATTTTTGTTTGCTGTAATATAATTGCACGCCGATTCACTACTTCGACGCTGAGGCCGCAGAGAAATACCTCCACAGTTTACAAGAAACGAATTATTTTACAGAAAAAATTTCTCAACTTCTTTAAATGTTCAATTAAATATTCTAAAAGTTTCAAAAAGATCCATTGAACCATTGAAACCGGGCACCTCGAAATATAAATACTGTTGGTCAGCCGAAATATTCCGTGTAAAGACGAAACAGTAGAAGTACACAATCGTGAAAAAACACATTCTCAAATTGCTAATTTCAAAGTATGTAGCCAATAAATGTGGAAAGACGAGTTGTTAGGAAAGGTAAGGGATATTATATGATGATAAGTAATTTTTGTAGAGTCATATTGTTATGTACTTATTGTTAGTTAACAGAAAGAGAAGCCTGGAACATTATTCGTAAACGAATTGACAACTACTTGCGAAAGGTGAGGACGGTTTTTTTTAACAGGACAGTAAGGAACAAAACAATACCGAACGCAAAAATGCAGTAATGAAAATACATTTCGTCCTTCAAAAGTTTGTAAGAAAAGTTTTATAAATCAGCCGAATATGCTAACACTGTACTTTAAATATATCGATAATAGCCATTAAAATGTCTATTCAATTTTTTTTTATTTACCTGATAAATCAACTTCACCCATACTACAGATATCAAGACCACCCGTGCTGGTTGCACAACAATGCTGTTTCGGTCCCAATGGTTTTGGTCTGCACAGTACCTATATGAACAGAGCAAAATATAAATTATTCATATGATCAATAGGAAGTCTGTGAAAATTGAGATTTCTCACACTATTTAACCATTAAAGCAAGATTGCGGCTTTTGTCGATACATGCTTAAAATACAAATAAACAAATTTGGTAAATTCTTCAACTTCTTTCAATCCAAATAGTTTTGGAAAATTTTAAATGCGTGGTGTTTGGAATAAAGATAAATCGTGTTGTTCGAAACTTCGAATGAGGAATGATCACGGATGATCAGTAGATCATAATAGATGATCAGCGATCGGTGCACGGTGCACGGTACACGGCCAGATCTGCGTGCACGACGTGGCGGGGCACGCCGGCACAGATTCAAGGCCCAGTGAGACGGCAGCCCTAAAGGTGGAATCCAACGGCGCGTGTCTCGGCGAGTTTTGCACCGTACTCACCGAGCCAGGCGTCGTGGGAATGATAAGCTTGGACTCGCGTAGCTCGGCTTGGACTTCCCGTTCGTTGCCGGTAAATGTGGCACGAGTCACAGAAAAGCTAACATGACTTGGCTGAAACGGCGAGCCTAACCGCGCCGTGGGAGCGACCATGGTTTTCCGACTCGCGTTCGCAAGCAAGCTGGCCGTGCCGTTGAATCGCACCTTTATACGATGCAGTCGTATCGATTGGCTTCGTGAACAATAGATTGCAGCGTGCATACGTATTCAGTGACTAATTGGAAATGATGTCAGCTTTAGCACGCATGATTTCGGCTTTGTTATAATTGTTATTACTAATTGCATCAATGAGTTAAATGCATTATGATCCATTCTCCAATAATATTCAAACTCAGAAAGCTCTGGTATTTATATATTATAGAGCACATCATACAGTTCGCGAATCCAGGCAATGATTTCCTTGCGTTAATCCGAAATAATCATTTTCGTAATTCATTCCATACGTTTTGCATAAATATAATTTCTTTAGTTCTTCTATACTCGATTCTGTGATCCTCCGTGAATCTTGGGAATCAACCACAGTCAAGCGAGCCCGAGCTTGGGCTCCTGTTCTTTGTCGGTTCGTCGACTTGCGCTTGTCAAGCAGACTCGCCGAGCCTGGCCGAACCACGCGCCATTGGAGTTCACATTTAAGTTGGTAGGTTGTCAAAACAGACATGCTTGGGTGTCGGGACAAGCGATTCCGCGAAGCTAGTTCCAAGAACTGATGGGAATAGCGACGGTCACCTAACGATGCAGAAATCCAGTCAGCTAACGAGGCAGAAATCCGCTCAGCTAACGAGGCACCTCTGTACGTTACCCACTATATTTAATCTTCAACAAAATTACGTTTTTGCACATTTCACCTTAATTTTACAGTACCTATTACATTCAAATATATGTTATCCTCCCATACCTAAGAATTGTAAGTACGCTGTTAATTATTATAGACTGTCTAGCTGTTTGCTAAATACTCCCTCAACTTTCCACTTTGGCAATGTCCAGGCCCAGATCTAGGGGGGCGCAAATACAGCAATTGCCCAGAGCGGCAAATTTTGGGGCGGCAAAATTGGTAGACAAATACCTACAAAACATTTTGCTCAGTGTCAAAAAATATATTTTAAAATACTTATTTATGATTCAATGCAAAGGGCGGCAAAAATCAATTTTGCCCAGAGCGGCGGAAGAGCTAGATCGGGCCCTGGCAATGTCCAACTATATATACCGATTGTAACTCCCATTAATTAATTTAACACTAAACATACCACGCCTGGTCAAATGACGGGTTTCAAAATTTAATTTTTGTGTTGACATTTAAATTATTTTTGTTTCTTTCGTCCATTTGACCATATTTAGGTACCTTTATTTCTTAACCGGTTAAATTACCGGTTACGGTAGGAGTAGGAACTTATATATAAAGTGCCAGTACGATTAGCGTTAATAATTGTTTTGTATCTCTCAAACCTTTGATCATTAGATCAACAAGATTATTATCCGTAACGATATACGTTATCTAGATTAACATCTCCTCCAATTTCTACCGAACAAATCGATACAAACTATTTTTGTACATATGTGCTTTAATTTGTATTCGAATTTGACGCACTGTAAAACACCCATAAATACAGTTGGGAAATTTGAATCGCTCGTCTAGAAAGATGCAATGTGCAAGGGAGTTGCGCGTGAAATTGTTCTGTTCATAGTCTGTCGAGAGTGCGGATTGAACCAGCTCTGACGACCGGTCTAATGTCGTTATAATATGGTAATGTGTATTTTCAGAAACACCTACCTAACTATCTATCTAAAGTTGACACTTTGATCCTCAAACTCTGCCAGATTATGTCGAAATACATTATCCACAATGCCACGAGTCATTTTTCAATAAGTTATGTAGAATATTTTTTATGTATACAAAACGGTAAATTTTTTAGTGAAAAATTTGAACTCTTCTTCTATCCGGCTTGAAAAATCCACTTTGTCGTGCAATAAAGACGAGTTTAAAGTTATTTTAAAGATGCACTTGATTTTTGTAGTTCAATTAATCAATTAGGGAGACAGCCTACTATTGCATATCTTCTTGGGGATCATGATTTTAATGATATCTAGTCTTTAATTAGAATTAAAATGAATTACACTTTTTTCACAAATAAGTGACAAGGTTTTTAATATTACAAAAGTTACAAGGCATTAATTTAAGAAAGAAATAGTTGAAAAGTTGTCCTTGTTGCTAAAGGCAATATTGTTCCCACTAAATGACGACCTCATAAAATTTCTTCAATACCTCCAATGTTTTTATATTTGCAAGCCTTCAATGTTTTTTTTTTTTGTATAAATCCATTAACATTTTCAGTATCTTCGGAGTAGAATCTCTGGGATCTATACCTATAGGATCACATGATATCCATGCCGTACTACAAAGATATTTCGGTTTTTAATGTTTTTGTTTCTCTTTTTGTTTGCTGCCATCGAAAAACATACATCTTTGGTTTTAACTATCAAGGACACGTACTTTTATATCCTTCCTAAGAAAAGGGACTTGGCAACTCGACAGTAATCGTTGAACTATTTCTTGGACAGTTGTTTTATGGGTACCCACCCAAGGGAAATCGATTCGAACTTTTTACGATTAGACCACTCTTGTATCTTCTATAGAGTTATTGCGAGCGAGGGGTTCCAAAGCGACTGCTCGACCATTTTAAAAAAATTTCACCTATTTCTCCGCCCTTGCATTACAATCTTCACCCTTTGATTACTATTTTATCTTCGTCAATTTTTGTGAGCTTATAACATTAGTACTTGTGTTATGGCGCACATGATTTCTTGCCGTTTCAAGAGTTTATCGAAATTATAATTAGTCAGTTTTTGTTATTGGAAACATCATAGACAAAAATTATGTTTTGATTGGAAAAGAATATTTTACACTTCTGAAACATACTAACGTGCTTATTCGTATTTTTTTGTATGGCGTATGTCAGGATCAAATTTTGGCTACATAATACACCCGCATATTCTGTCCTCCTCAATTGAAATGTCCTATCTAGCAATTGGAAACATCCGAGAAAACTGAAGTTTTATCATTTTCTCTGTGCCGTCCTTGTTTTTTCATTCAATTTAAAAATGTAGTCATTATTTCGTAGTCTAACATAATTTTTTGTAATAGGTGTACCGGCAGATAATAATGTATGATTAACGTAGAAATGAATTAAATGTTCAGATCGGATAGTTTAATCATCTGAACAGCAGTTAGGATAAATGAAGTAGACTGTTTCTAGATCTCTACAAAGCACGTAGGGTTCTCTGAGTTTACATAAAAGGTAAATGACGTGTGGCATTTCAAATCTTTCAACATATCTTGAAAAATGAAAAATTGCTAATAAGACATTCTAACTAAGGAGTGTTGTATTACTTATAAGTGGATAATTTCAGGATCGTATTTGGCTCTGCAATAAAGATGTTGAGCTTTAAAGTCAGCGAAATTTACAGAAATTGAAATGTTCAAAATCTTATAGAACAAAAAAATAAGTCTCAAACTTGAACATGTGGGAGTCGATCAAATAGATATATATTCACCCACTCACGAAAAAAGGATTATGTTCTTGACTTTGCTCCTTATCGTAAAATTTTCACTTCAAATTCTAGTTTTTCGAACAACAGTAATCGAAAATTAGGATTAAGGGTTAATACATAGAGTTATATTGAAAATGTATTCGATAAGAATAATTGTAGATTGTTCTTTTCCAAAACAGATGGGTTTTATCTCATGTTGCCATGGGCAATAAGGACTGCGTTATGTTAATCTCGGCAAACCCTTGAAATCATAAGAAATTATGTTTGCTATGCCGAAACTACAATAGCCACGTGCCAACAAAAAATAAAAGCCATTTTGAAATGTTGACATACGTATAAATGTAAACGCACACAAGAAACGAAATTTTTCAAATAATTGTGCGACCATAGTGACTTCGCTGTGAACGACCCTTCAAGAACCACTGAATACAAGCGGTGTCGTAACTGTTCGATCGATACGCGCAAAGAGAAGGTGCGCTGTGACATCTTGGCGTTCTGACTTGAACGTTTCCAGTAGATACTCACAACCTGTATAAACGATTAACGGAAATCATTCCATCTTTGCGTAATTCTTGAGTCGAAGACACGCTTATAGAGTGGCGAGCTGATGCACTTATTCAATCGCTACGTACGTTTAGCATTTCCTTCCACTCAAAGTCGACATGTATACCGTTTTTCGTTTTCTTCACACGCTACATCGATCACGTAAGAGTATATCGATTTCCATATTGACTAACTTCTTTAGAAATCAATCTGAATGTTTCAGATTTTTCGGACCAAAAGTAAATGTTTTAGCAAAGCCAAGCCTTCCAGATTACAAAAATGTAAAGATTTTAAGAATTCATTTATATAATCGGTTCTTGTGCAAATAAGCAAATATTGCCAAATTTATATAAGAATTTGCATTTTTTTAAACAGGCTTGAAACCAGCAAAATGATGACTTAAAAAATCTCTAATTTCATGTGGACTAGATACATCATGTTTCGGTAAACGACTTATTTTCAAAAAAATAACCGCTTCCAAGATAATTATTCTCCTATTCTTTCAGGAAAATTCTCTAGAAAATCCGCCATAGTAAGGATATACATCTCTTCCATACATTTAGTTTAAACCTGATTCTAATGCTGAATGTACCAAATTCTTGTAGGTACCTAATCAAATATTAAAATTCAAGATCCAATGTTGTCATTTCCAGAAAATAAAACCCATTCGGTTGCATAACCTTACCCGCTAATCGTAGATCGTATTGGGATATGTGGGGAAAAGTGGTACGGATGAGCAAAACGGAACGGGTGGACAAAACGGGACATTAATCTTTGTTTTAAATAAAGGCTGTGATGTGCGAATGAGTTGCTATCGCGTGACATGATATATACGGTGCACACAACAGTTTGTGCTCGACCATGGACCCATGCACAAGTTATTCTTTTATTTGCAGAGTTTGAAAAATTTCCGCTGTCGAAATTCCGATACTGTGTTGGCGTTGTGACCATTTTTCATAACTTCTATTTAGAAAATTTATTTTTCTTTTCGGTTTTTTATCTCACGCTGAAGTGTAAATATTAAACGTTTAGATACTAAATTACCTCATCAGGGGCAAAACGGAACACTTTAGCGGGTAAACGGAACACCTACTAGATATGGGGAACAATGGAAATGTCTCTTAGTACGTATTTATTCTTTCTTGCAATGGACTAATTTATACTTCTTTTTGCAGTATTATATTTATATTTGGATATCTTTGATAATTTTCGTGTCATGTTATAATATTTTTTCTTATCTATATAACATGTATTTTTGTTATATGTTATCTATAACAATTATACTTATAACATATATTTATAGTTTTTTTTTTACATAAATTAATATTTTCTGAATCATAAAAATTAAAATTTCATACATTTATATGGTTTTAAACGGGTGTTCCGTTTTACCCTACACTTGAGTGAAGCGAATATTTTAATACCACCGGAAATACCGCCTTCGTTGCCAAATATTTTTCTTAACAATGTCTTTTATTTTCTTAGGTATAGTCTAACTAACTCGACGTAAATGAGGCTATCTTTGTGAATTTTTTTTCAACGAAATAGTGTAATGGATCTTTTTGAAACTTTTAGGATATACGGAAGATTTTAATTGAACATCTAAGGAAGTCGAGAAAATTTTGTTTTCTGTAAGATAATTCGTAATTTCATAAGGAATGCGAGATGTACTAGATCTTTTGTTTTAGGTGAGTTCAATGGACGGTAGGCTCCACGCCGATTCACTACTTCATTGCCGAGGACGCGGAATAATACCTCCACAGTTTATAATAATCGAATTATTTCACAGAAAACCAGTTTAATAAATGCTTAATTAAATATCCTAAAAGTTTCAAAAAGATCCATTGAACCATTTCCTTGAAGAAGATTTACAAAGATCACCTCATTTTCATCGAGTTACACGAGAATCCCTCCTTAAAGGGGAGACCACAGTAAAAATTTGGGAAAATCGATTTTTTCTTTCTTCACAATTTCTGAAAGATATACGTTTCAACAATGCTCTTTACCCAAATTTTATGAAGAAATTTGTAAAATTGACGGAGATATGATATTTTCTATGGAGCGGTGTCAAGCGCGCGACCGAACCGAGGGGAACTTTGAACGCGTTTTTCTCAGACTGAGATTTTCCAACCGCGTTGACAGTATACAGAGAGCACTATAAATCCAATTGACATGAGCAAAGGCATTTATTATACGAAAAACCCGCCTCTATTAGGTGACGATCATTTTCTTTTTAATTAACGGTCTCCTATTATTTTATCAACATCTTTACCCCAAAACATTAATTTTTTCAGCGGTCCGCCATTTTGTTATCTTTTGCGATATTGACATTTTTTTGTCGTCACGTAATAAACGTAGGCTTCGGGTTTTTGAATATTTTTGTCCCTTTGAATTCAGATTAACTACATTGCTAAGGCAATGTCAACGCTACAGGAACGATTTTGCCGCAGCGCACATTTTGACGAAGAGTATACCGGAATCGGATTTATGATTTTGGTTGAAAATTTTTTCTACTTAATCGATCTTTTCCACAAGTTCCAACTTTCCGTAACAATATTACGCACTCATTATAAACTCATTTTTTTTTATGTAAGTCCAGAATAAAACATCTTGCTATATATTTATACTGACTTATTTTTATATTTTTTCAAATGGAATTCATATCCAATATCTTGACATATCTCCTGCAGCATATGTACGAGAATCTGTGATTATACTACACCGGCAACATAGTACGATATGCTCTTCAGAACATCATATATATTATTATTTTACTTCAACATGTCGCTTTATTGCTTTCATAATTTGTAACATTTCAAATGTATCTTAAATATAAATTCTTACAACATACTTGCATGAAGAAATTAAGCTTACTTACCTTAGTATAGAGAAGCTCTCTTGAAATACGGCGGAAGTGATTGTTAAAAAGCCAGTATAGGAATGGATTCCAGAAACTGTTGGAGAGTGCAAGCCAGGTTGCAAGGAAATCCAAAAATGGAGGCGGCTTACTTCCGGTACACGCTGCAACAACTTCCTGAATCGTCCATGGCGTGACCATTACAATGAATCCTAAACTCATTGCAGCCATTGTTCGTGAGGCAGAAGTTGACAGCCGTCTTTCATGAGCTACGAGCTGGAACACGTTTGCAATGTACTCGTTTAAAATTATACCACTTTCTCCATTATTTTGTAGTTTTATATTGCAGTTCTAAAAGACTTATTATAGACCAACTAATATGTATCTAGTTGAACACTGTGTGTAGCAATTTTTTCCGCGGGGGGGGGGGGCCACTTTGTGAAACCGTCAAGTTGATAGGCAACTATTTGTTGTTTGTTTGAACCTATTTTGTACCGTCAATTGAATTAAAAATTTTAAATTGAAATTTAAAAATATTCACTTTTTTAGTTCCTATAAATTTAATAAAGATCAGTTTTTAAAAATAAGGGATTTTTTCTCAAGCCAGCCCCCCCTTCCACCTCCCCTCCCTCCCCCCTGCGGACGACCCATGTGTGGTATCCGCGTGATTTCACCGGAATCCGCAGAATTTCCACCAGAGATGCATGACTTTCTCGTGCTTTCACGTAGATATCTTTTGAGAAGCGCCTGCAGTGCTTCAATATTTGCTTTGAAAATATTCCGAGCTCGGAGTCCGCTTCGCAGTCCTTTTCGCTTCTTCGCAAAATTCTCTCGATGAAAATAAATCTAAACTCGACCTTACTTGGACTACTTGTTAACACATTGAATGTGGTAAAGTTTTGAAAAATACCCATTCGAGGCAGTACCCTTTTCGACCTATCCTTTCAGTCGAAAGTTTTATCAGGTTTGCCTCGGTCCATAAACAGATGCGGAACCTAACGAAAATTTAAACATCTATATTGTCTATTACTACAATTATTACAGTCTATTACTACCGTTATTATGGTCTATAACTACGCATTGCCTATGGTCGATTTTTTGTTACTAATATTTTTTGGAACGTATGCATAGTCGTTGGATTTGCAATGATTCGTTCTAATAAAAAATATTAGAAAGATCCTATAGTTTGATTTAAGCGGGTAGACACGGGTAATGCAGCGCTCTGTAAACCGACATAATCTGGCCCGAAACATGGGTTTAGTAGAATACGTTGTTTGACCTTACATGAGCGAATTTTGGGCTGGGCGAGGTCTCATTCGAAAGACAAAGGTTCAGTGCAGCGCGCTCTGGTCATGGTTCGACGAGCTTGTGTTGATATCTAATAATATGAGTATTCAAAGTAGAGCAAAATTCGACAAAATACACCCGCATGAATCCAAGTGTTTTTAGGTCACTAAAAGAGTTTTGTGACTCAAACGAGGACCAGAGCGCGCTGCACTGAACCTTCCTCTTTCGAATGAGACCTCGCCCAGCCCAAAATTCGCTCATGTAAGATCAAACAACGTATTCTACTAAACCCATGTTTCAGGTTAGATTGTCGGTATTACAGCGCGGTGCATTGCCCGTGTCACGTGGCGTGTTTACCTCCTTAAGTATTTTTAGGTCACTAAAAGAGTTTTGTCACTCAAACGATGAACAAAGTGCTCCGCATTGAATCTTCCTCTTTCGAATGAGACCTTGCCCAGCCCAAAATCTGCTCATATAAGGACGAAAAACGAAAAATCCCAAACCCATGTTTCAGGTTAGATTGTCGGTATTACAGAGCGGGAATTGCCCGTGTCACGCGGCGTGTCTACCCTCTTAAATAACAGAAGGTAATATTGATATCTCAAAAAAGAATTAGATAAAGGAACTGTGGTTTGCGGAAGTTTTGCACACTTCAAGATAATTCACATCTTGCCTAAAAGAATTTTTTTGCAAAGTTCAAGGGAAGTCTTTAAATTTCCGTGGCGACACTTACATGGGACACCCTGAACAGATTTGTCCCGTTAAGGAGACATCGCTCGGGGGACAAGTCAACCCTCAACGAACTGGCATCCTACTCAGCTCGCTTTTCATCTTTGCCGTATTCTTCCACTAATGCGATGAAATTTGTTACGCTCATTCTCTCTCTCTCTCTCTCACTCTCTCTCACTCTCTCGCACTCGCTGTGGCGACTACAAAAGAAGTAGCGAGGATAGAACTGTTCTTTTAACAGGACAGAGGAACCGTCCCATAACGGGATAACACTGTACATAGGGGCTGCCTAAGAAGGACAATTCTTTCACTGTGTGAGTTGGTCGGGGGGAATCAGATTAACTTCCCGTACAAACATGCATACTGTTTCGTTTTACGGGATAAAAGCGGGTTCAGTTCAGAGTGAAAATTCATTCGTTATTTTACGATTTGTAATATCTTAGTTTCGATGAACACTTCGTAAACATCTGCTTGCCTTATTTTTGAAGGCAAGAAAAACGTGTATCCTTAAAGAATTTAGACATTCTTCGCTCTGAACAATACGTTATTTTTCGTTAATCTGTATATTTCGCTCCGCCACACTGGTGATACACGTGATGACAGCCGAGCGTGGAACGGTAACCGCTCGCCTGCACACGTAGGAGGCACGTGTAGATACACATTCACACACACACATTACAGTCGGACGCTCTGGTTCAAACCATGAAAATGAATCAGCGCGGACGGCTTTACTGCCCGTGTGGGTCTGTATTAACGCGTGCCTCCTGCGCGTGCGTGCGAGTGCACGCTGCGGTGCGCTCAGCTGACTCGACTTAAAACTGCGCGCCCTGGAACTTGGACCGCTAATATTCAAGTGTTAATATCTCGAGAACGAAGCCTCGGATCCAAAAACGGTAAAGGACTTTTCGATCTCTTTTTGCATGAGGATATTGCATATTCTGGATTGTCCCGCAATTTTGGGACACCCTGTATAACATATCGTTCCAATCTGTAATAATACTAGAATACTGCTTCTGTTAGATGCGTTCCCTAAATGATTCTTTCATCCATCTACGAAAATTATTGATTACTAAAGGGCTTTAAAAATTCCCGTCCGTAGGTATAATTTCTGCAAGTATGTATCACATATACAACCTGTAGCAGGCTTAAAGTTATATGTGTGCGTTTTTATAATTTTGAATAATATTACATCCAGGTAAAAAGCGGACGCATTACGTTAATGTGCAGAATTCAAAAGCAGAGAAATGGACGGCAAAAAAAATGAGAGAAAATGGTTCTTTCTGCAGAAGAGCGGCATGAATAGAATGTATGGACCCGATTGCATTCTTCATTGTGCTCGTTCCAGCTCGTTATCTCACAATATACGGGAGGAAAGATGAGGTGAATGGCAGAGATAATAGAAAGAAAAATTGAACGGGGCGATCACGTTCGTTGTCTATTCAGTGACCGTAAAATATTTATGTGAAAGATGAATTATTACATCTAATACTTTATTCTTAGACACAACACTTCAAATTCGTTATGCGTTTCGATCTAACATCGTACTACAATACATACAATTCTGAGTTAATGATATTATTGTTTATAACTGCAATTATTCAAATATATCCGTCTTTTCAAATAACAAACTATTATTATCAATTATTCCACGAACAAATGTTTAGGTATCAATAAATGTAATGGCAGAATCATTCACTCTAAGAAATCTTTCAGAGCTCAACAATGGGTTTTTACTAAAATTCTCCAATTAAGCGAGGTATATATGCATAAGTAAAGTACTTAAAACCGCAAAAAAAAACTTTAAACGAGGTTTTTTCGATTATTTTTCTATTGGTTTTCCCTGATTGCGAACGATCGGAGGTTCAGATTGACTTGAAAAAATTACAGGATATGTAAAACATGTGCCATTTTCCGCGGAACACGGAAGTCACGGCTTCTTAGTAGCGAGCAAATAAGAACGATTTTTTTTTGTAAAATTAACATTTTTCGGCCCCCGGTTATTAATTTTGTTTTATTGATTCCACCGGAAACTACGAATCTAACAAACAAGAATCACAACTGTGAAATTGGATGACGTGACTTTTTACCAGTCTGCACCGCCATTTGTAAAGCACATATATATTTCATATTAATTTTTTATTTCAATCTGTATCATAGTATTAAACGTTGGAATTGCTTTCATTTTTTTACAAATAAATAGAAAAGAAAGTTTTTCATGAAAAACTACAGCCTAATCCCCTTAAATTTGATTCCCACTAGCGCTCACAGGATGCGATACTCAATTGACAATCACGCTAACCGAAAATCGATTGCATTGTTTTAAACAAGAGCATTCATATCAGAGGGAACACTCCGATTACAACACGGCACTCAATTGAGCACGGACATTCTATCGGGACAATCTTCCAGAATGGTTGGGCGTGAGCGTCGCATAATTAATTTTTCTTAATTATGGATGGAAAATTAATTAAACTTTTGCATGATAATCCAGAACTTTATGACATGAGGTAGTCTAATTAAGTTACGGTCGATAACATTCACAAAACAAAAGCATGGGATGAAATTGCAAGTATATTAAATAAAACAGGTAAGTTCAATATTTGTATTTTTTAAATCATGTTTAACTGCCAAGGGACCCCTCCTACTTCAGAGTTTAAAAGGGTTTGCACATTCCTCGTACTTTGAAAGCCATATTAGTTGGATTTCCTCCTTGTCTTGGCAAATTATGTAAATTTTGACTACCTGCTACGCGGCTCTCAGCAATGATAATAGTTCGTTTCTAAACGAATAAAATTATGCAAAATGCAAGTAGTTAAAGTCACTTTTGCACTAAGATCAACAACAAGCGCATTCATTTCTTTTGTGTCAATGACACACAGTGCCCTATCTTGCGTCAGTCTTAAAATATCAACACTGGCCGGACTCTCCCGGTGATCGAAGTCTCCCGGACTTACTCTATCTAAAATAAATAAAAATTATTTTCTTTATAAATCATGCACCGTAGGAAAAAATGCCTTTGCTAGCGTGAAGGAGCATAAAAAACTGAACAATTCTTATATTCAAAGTTTTGTTCTATCTCGCACCGTTACAGAGATATATACCTAAAAACGAAAGGTACGCGATGACTTTAAGGTTTTACCACTTCAGAGTCAATTTCCGCAGAAAAACTTGCTCTTTGCATACTCCAATATGTTCTACATTCACACACAGTTTCATTGATATCAGAATTTTCGTGTTGAGAATATTTCCATGTCAATAATAAAAATCGAGATTTAACTCCTATTGCACAGACCAATTTAAGAAAAAGTAAATACTATAATTGACAAAAGTAGATTTATTTTTATGTACCAATTACCTACTCGATTGGTAAATCAATTTATATCCAAAAATAATTGGGAGTATTGCATCTCATCTTCACGCGAATCTCCTTTTTTGTCGACTACATACTTCGTTTTGTATTCATCATCCCATTACATAAAGTGTAACATGCTAACCCACTAGCGATTCAGCGAGGTCGCCCGCAATACGATTCACTGTCGACACTTCAACTGGTAACCGAATGATGAGTCAGCAGAATCGGTAACAGATGGTTTCTATCTTAGCCCAGTTTCGTGACCGAATCGAAGAATATGAAAACCAAGTAGGTAAGAGTTACGACTGGTAGCCCGCACCTGTAGACTACAGTTCCGTTCAATAACTCACTCAAGAAGCAGTGACAGACAGTATCGATCAACGTTTCATTTAGTGCGTGTCTATTCTCCTGTTGCGTTCAATTCATCGAGTTGGATAAAGTGAACCTTAGTCTACTTACATTCGCTCAACGGATTAGGTATTCCGAAATGTATCCTAATCACAACAAATTTCTAAAGTGGAGTTGAACGACAAGTATAAAAATGTGTCTTCGTATCATTCTTTGGCAATCAGCCCGACGCCGCATTGCCAAAGAATAGGAACTCTATTCCTGGAGGATCTGGCGGTGTGAAAAGGTGTGTGATGAACTACACGACACTTACTCCAGAACTGTTCTGGAGCGCGCTTCCTTAGCTTCTTTTCCACCCGTACAGGGTAATTTTCTAACAAGTAATATGGGAATGTCCTCCATTCCATATAAGAGTAGACCTACGCCCCTACCGATTTGCAATCGACCTGCCAAGCTTCCAACGGATCTGACACCCACGATTGGTCGTAGCACTTTCCCTGCCGGTTTCCTACCGATGAACAGTATATCTCTGCGCGTAACGAGTCTACTCTAAAGTGGAATGCAGTACAGTAATATAGGTATAGGTATATTAGTAGTAATAAAGATATTTGATGCAGGTCCGAAGTCACCATTCTCGATAAAAAATCGTCGACGCAGCAATATATGGATTAGCACAGAGCAAAGAATGTCTAAATTCATAAAGGCTGCACGGTTTTGGTTCCCTTTTGGAACAATGTAAGCAGATATTTTCTAAGCGTTTTCGGAACGTCAACTATTAATTAACCCTTTAAATCATTTATATTTACTATTTCGTACTCTGAGGTATTATAATTACCTCGTATGAAAAACTTTATACAAAACATTATACAACGTATCGCCGATATGGGATTATCATCATAAACAACGATAAGAAGAGATCGAGCGAAGAATACACGGACGGCAGCGAGCAGGACACCCAGATCGAGGAGCAAGAAAGCTCACGAACACCAAGAAGGCCCAGTCAACACCAGCTGATGTCCAGCGTGGTACAGAGGCCCATATTAACCAGTGGAGACTCCATATCGCCAGAAGATTGCCCTCCCGTTATTTCCCGCAAATCAATCTCCAAAATAATATGCTTAACTTCAACCCCTAGTAAATAAGCTGTACCAAACTGATCGTACAGAAAATATTGTAAACGAATAACATATAAATCAAATGCGAATTAATATAAGAATCTTGCTATCGTCGCTACTGGGAGTCAGGCAAAATGATATGCATTCGTCGCGACGAAGGACACCGAAAGGGTGAGAATTAGTGGAACATGCCTAAGTAGTAAACAAAAATCTCAGAATAGAGCGATGGGAAGATTATTCCTGGAAGATTCCAGGTTGAGGTTGTGGGATGGGGTCATGTGACAAATCCTAGCGAAGGAGTGACCGACTGCCCTATAAAAAGGGATCGGGCCACCCGCGGAGCTCATTAATTAATAGCAGTATCTTCACATACTACAATTTACATCATTATTATCCTTCACACCAAAAGACTTAGAAAAGTGTTAGAATCACAACGCCAAATGACAATAAAACTGTTAGTGAAACAATATATAAGTGAGTGAAGTTTTACCTTCGTTTTCCTATTCCCTACCTCAGGCATCGACACCTTTTTCTATAATCAATTTAATAAATCGAGAAAATATGAATAAAGTTAATCGTGATTTGCGCCCGTCGAAGATGACACTTATAAGCAGGACAGCCGCCCACGGTGTCATCGGAAATTAGACGCGAACCATGATCCCGGAGAAATAAAGATCAATTCATCAAATCAATCCCCACAAATAAAAGATGGCGATGCCTAGAGGCCGCCGAGCTGACAGGAAATATTAACTCCGTAAACTGGCGTTCGCCTTCAAGAACGCACCAGCAGATAGCATAGAAATATTGGGAGCCCCTGCGTGGCCGGTGTTATTATCTACCGGTGACTTACCCTCACCGCGGGTGAATTAAGGTAATTACGAAATTCAAATGCGTTATAATCTGTTATCTGTCGTAATCAGCTATCCCAGAGCGTAAAGTCTGTGGACTAACTCGAAAGCGGATAAACAATATAAACTCCCCTAAAATCACGGCCCCGAATAAGAAGTAGGGACGTAACATCGTGAACGCCGAATGAATTTTCTTTTCAGTCTGAACTCGTTTTTGTCTCGTAAGACGTAACATTCACTGTGTTTAATACAGGGATTGTAACCCGCGCCGTACCCTAACCCGAAGCCGGTTAACCAAGCAAGGTTACTGTAACCCAAACTAACCGCGAGAGAACGGTTTCTAAATTCTAGAAAGAGCCGGTTAACCCGCTCGTAGCGAGTTACTAGTAACATAAGACAGTCTAGTCTAGACAGACACTTAAGGGGGTACATACTCTGGTCATCCGGCCGAAAAACTGAGCAATCTATATGATTGTTTTACTGGTCGTCAATAATTAGCATCAATAATTCCAATAAAACAAAAAGATTTTAATAATTATATCAAGGAAAGTGCAGAAGTATTTGTAAATCTGCACCAATGTTATCACATATACCAAATACTGCTCACAAAGTCTTAATACATTCCTGCGAATTTAAAAAAGTATTTTGGCACCATCCAATCGGCCAATTGGGTGAAGAGACCCAAGAAGACAGAAATAAAATTTTTAAAAACTATAGAAAAAATTGTAGCTCAAAATATTTCCATTGTGATACATAGGAAGATGTTTTAAACTTTATATCGATTTCTTCAGATCCAGTAATACATAGTTTTCTATATTTGCCAAGGGAAACCAAATTTTTTTTTATAAAGTAGGTTAATAAGATTCTTAATCTTAATAATTCTTGAGTAACTTAATACTTTTAATACTTTTTTCTAAGGGGGGAAGATCCCCTCCTTTTCGAGCAACGATGTTTCCAATGTGTGTTTCATAATTATATTAGAACAACAATTACTTTCATATTATTTGCTCTTCTTTATACAATAAAATATAAAATACAAAATAATTGACCGAAGAAACCTTGTTGCATGCGGCAGTCAAACGTAGCAGCCAGACACAACTAAAAGATGCCGCCCTCACTGTAACCCGCGTTAACCGGGTTAACCGGGTTACTCGGGTTATAGATGTTTTGTGTTACCCGGTTAGGCGGGTTAGTCTACGGAACGAGATACCGAACGCGGTAAGGGTACGGGTTACAATCCCTGGTTTAATACGTAATAAAATCTTATTAGTATGCATTTTATATAACGTATTCAGAGCTCAAGCATTACTTTACGAGTAACACATACTGGAAGAATGTCCAACATAATTACAAGATACTGTAGGAGTAATGAAATTCATGAAACGCAGATTTAGATATGTCTACCTGTATGAATAATTAACACTAAACGTTCCGGCATTCTATATGTATATGTATACCAATTCCTCTCTTATAAAAGAATTTTGAGTAAGTAATAAATTAATTATATATTTTAATTTTTACTTTTAACATTAAAATAAATATAATAAATAATAATTTTATTTTTTATTGTTCCCCAGGATCAGAATGTAGCCCGTCACTGATTTCCGAACACATCATTTTTGTTATTTATTTCTTTCAATAACTTTTTCGCTGAATGACTTCACATATTTGGGGATAAAATTCAGAAATAAAATAAAACACAACAATACAAATAAAATATAAAACTAAATACTGAGTATCTATTATAAAGTTTGTACACTTCGGTGTTATCTCTGAGACTTTCAAAATGATACTATCTTCTGATAAGTACTTTTATAAAAGCGTGTTAATTTATCGACCAGTCAAATGACCGGTTGCTGTACCTAAGGGAGACTATACATGTTTCTCATCGATAAATGAAACAAAGGCAACGATAACAAAGGAAAAATTGATTAAACGAATAATATAAGAATTGTCATAAAGTCAAATGGAGGAAAGGTACAAAAATTGATGCAGACTTCTCAATCAAATTTTTAAAGTCGGTCATTTCACCGGACGTGATACGTTTAGTGTTAATGACACCACAATCGACAATGTGTATATATCGCGGTCTAATAGTTTCTATTCAAACATAGAAATACTTCATGTATATTCTCTTTCATCCCTCTTATGCAACCATGTGCACAGCAAGCTTACTCCATTTTCCGTGCAAAATCTTTTACATCGACTCAGTCGCGGTCTTAAGAACACCTTTAGAGGACATTCCCGCATCCATTGACCTACATCGAAGCTACCACACATGAAAGAGAGGAAGCAGACTGATGAAAAAGATGAAAGTGGCAGTCTTCCTTAAAGTGCTCACGGACATTACAATTTGTCGCACAATAAGTTGAAGAAAGCAGTTATAGCGATTTTATCGTACGACGGTTGTGTTACACACGCAGCGTCCTGTCGCCCACAAAATATTACCGACTCTACAGCTGGTGGATTATATCAATATGTCTGAATATAAGAAGAATAATGTCGAATAAAGTAGTGCCAACAGTTTCATTAGCAATCGGTGGTTCCGAAGAAACAACAAAAAAGTCACGGAGAAAATGGCGCAAGAAGGAAATTAATAGGTGAATCGTCCAACTGTAAGAAGTATTTAAGAATTGATAATATATTCAACTCATTGATGAATTTAGTAATAAGGATTTAGCTGGATTTTGCTAAACCTGATATTATCACCAGTTAAAAGTCCTACCACTAGAAGTACGACCACTCAATACAATCATGTCATAAAACTGGTCCACACATGGTATGATTGTCCCCCACACAGTCGTGTCTAACATATTAAGTCCTGCAGCCAACGACACATTTTTTTGGCCAATTCGTTTAAAGTTGGTTTATCATTTTTCTTCTATATTTATGCTACATATGCACAAAACTACCTCCTGCCAGCGCACCAGCGGAACAACGCTCAACAGCAGTGTGTCAATTATCGAAGAAAATATTGTGCAATATCCTTACAAGTTTAAATTTGAAAATTTTTGTAGTAATAATAGACACCATAAAGAAGGAAAAATGATCTCCTGCCACCTTAGTTGCGAAAGATCAACTTAAATTAATAAAAAAAATGCAGATACAATAACGTTTATACTTTCTTAAAAAAAAGTTCCAAAAGAACGCCAGTTCTTAAGCCTCTCTAGGTGGATATCCCCCCTCAAATTGATTGGTGTTCCCAATGAAGCCAAACTTACCCTCTCCATGTGGCCTCCGCTAACGACCTCCGGCGTGTTAACACAGACTACCCTTTTCAAGCGCAGCTTGTTAACATGGAAAGCTGAACCGTAGCAGTACATCAGGACCATCGTTGTAGGAAAATAAAAACAGCAACATGCGAGAATCCTGGAAATCAGAACAACGCAATAAGACGTATTTTCAATTACAATATAGCAAAGCAATATACGAAATCAGACGAAAACATAAAAATATACAAATTTCGATATGCAGTAGTAGATATTTTACGCTTTGCTACGCGACGCGTATTAAATCTCGCCGCTCGACACTCACCGATTTGTAAACCGATTTTTCAAAAAATCAGATTGTTTATTTCTCATTGTATCGGTATGAAAGTGACATCAATGGATTCCAGGCATTATCCAGATTAAAAGATCAAATACTATGTTAATCGGACTACTTTTAACAAAGTTTAATTTAGTATTATTTTCATCGGGGAGACACAAGGAATCGATTGGTATCAGTTTCGTGAAAATCCAATCGCAAATGCGGAACTTGACATTTTTCACTTCATTATGACTAGTGCTGCATTGCCTTCAGGGTTTGCCGGTTTTTAAATTTAAAAAAAAAAACATTATGTAAAAATGAATTAATAGTTTAATTAAAAACGTTAATGTTTTGGCTTAAAATCGTTTTGGATACAAGCATATTGTAATAGGTAACAGTTTACTGTAAAACTAATCTTCATGAGTTCATATTTTCGGAAGAAAAATATGAATTGAAATAAATATTTATAATTCATATTTTGTACGGATTTTAGTTATTTTTTTTCATTTGGTTTTGTATGCAGTGTATTTTATTGTGTTATATTTTTGTAGACCCATAAATATTAATCTCCGGAACCTAGATTTATCAACTTAATCGGGCGAAAATGTAACATCTTTTTAAGATGTTAGATGCTACATCAGCGGAATTAACAATTTATTCCTGGTTTAATTTTATTAGTATATATTACGTAAATTTCAGACATAAGTAATGTGTCTAGAATTATTTTGCAAAATATAGAACGGAAATACATATATCGCTCATTTGCTGCAACAACGACACAACTCAAAATTTGCAGTTTTTCAGTTATTAGTATACAAAAAGCGGTTGTTGTCTAACAAAACATTCAAACCCGTTTCCCTTAAAATCGTGAATTTTGAGTTATGTCGTTGCAGCAAAGGAGCGATATGTATACCACTAATGCTCGTACGGCCCCGGGGTCTCGACGCCCAAGAACCAAAAGCGATGAGCTCGATGCTCGCAGTGAGTCACACATCTCTGAATCGGTGGATATTTGTTAAAATAAACTGTTCGCAAAATTGTATATAACGTTAAAAATTAATCTTATATTTTTTACATGGACGTATTCTGTTTGTTGAGAATGGAGAAAGTTTGAAAGAAACCATACATCGTAAACGAACCGTTTGGTCAAGAAAGATTATTAATGATTTCGCAACGATTCGATTGTGTAGAGTTACGAGTAGAGGCATGGGCCTATCACTACTCTGACGCTTAGTAGTATCTACCCCACTGGTGGGGCCTGGCACAGTGGTGTACGTATCCCTGACAAACACAATACGACGTTTAAAGGGAGAGAAGAAGGATGGGCAAAATACATTGACCTATATAACTAGACACAATCAGTCTTCCTTGTTCATTCACTGTCTCTCTTATTTTACGCGATAAGCCTTATCGGATAAGACCATAAAAACTTTGTTTAAATTCATATGAAACAGGTGATATTGTTTTTAGACCAGATTGAAATAATAGGGGGTGTGAGTGATGTAGTCTGTTGACTGTAATAGAGGGGCCATCCTTAAATTACGTAAGGGTAATTTTGGCGATTTCATAAGCCCCCTCGTATAAGAATTCGTAACATTTTATATTCCAGCTGCCCCTCCTTCTTCCTTATATAATAATTTTTACATTGTATTTTGAGTTATTAAAATTCTTGTAAAAATCGTTTTTAGGCTTCTCATATTAAAAATGACGTTAAAAAATATTATCTAAGACGTTCATAATTAATTTATAAAATACCTAAGGGAAGCCCTGGCGAAGAATGGGTCGCAAGCGAGAAGACCGGAACCATTGAAGTAATAACCACCTCTTGGAAGTACGAGAGCACCAAAAATCGCCATGCTTGCTATCCATGTAGTTGACATCACAGCTACGCAACCCTGCCGCATGTAATACTGCATCACATACACAGAAAATGGTCATTTTCTTTTTCTGTTTCTAAAAGCTTCAGTATATGTGTACATGCATGCATCTACGCGTGTGAGGTTCAATGAATCTCAATTGGCCGCTGAAAAGATGTACGATTCAAATGGGACGAATGATAATTAAACTTAATACCTTATTGTTAGTTTTCCTTTACTCTAATTAGCAAAATGGAATATATTATATTATCTAATTATACCAAATGGAGACATAATTGTGTATCGCCTTAAAGGAGGGCGTTTGAAAATGGCAATTTTTAGTAACCCCAGAACAGAAAAAATTCTGCAGAACATATACGCAACTCAAACACATAGGTATATGGCGGAGAAGACACCTCATCCTGGGGCTATCTATTGCCCTTTATTTAGTTGTGAGATCGTATACATAAACTGTTATACATGCAATTGAGCAAAACTTGATTATACAGTTACTTCTGTTTTCACATACAGGCCGCCCGCCCAGATCTTTGTGAAAACCTCGCCAATCAATTCGTTATGTTTCTCCGACCAAAATAATACAAAGAACAACGTAATTTGAACCATAATGAAGGAAATTACATGGAAAAATTGATTTGCATAATTTCAAGCTAACTTCATTGCGAATAACCCCATTTACATGACATTAGATATTATAAATTTGGTTGCTTGAGGTCTTCAAGAGTTATTTAATATTATGGGTACGAGCCTTCACGTACATTACTACAATTTTCCCGACTATGCCTGTAGTATCATCGGCTCCGAGCTCGCTTCACGCGCGGCTCTGGGAGCCACAAGGAGCGACTCCAGTTTCGAAATCGACCAGCCGAACAGGCCAGTCCTAAAGGGTTGTTCGCAGGAAGTACAGTAACTTTTGGTTTATTCTAGTTAGCCATTTAAAATCGCCCAATGCCCGATCGCTCGTTTTTATGATTTATCAAAAGTGATAATAAAAGACAATAAAAGTTATTAATATGAAAATAACGGAAAATTATGCCGTGCATGGTGTTATTTTCATTAACAACATTCCATTAATATGTTGAAAATATTTTTATAAGAATAAAACGAAAAATATAATAATTTAACTGTTCATGAATAAATAACTTATTTATCTTAGTACACGCTTTGATTCCTATATATGTATCAGCCGGTCGTTAGAACACAAACAGCATACATCTTGCTATATTTCACGGGTGCCCGAGGTCGTGGGAGATCTTCTGAGTTTGGGGGGGGGCGGAGGTTAGAAAATCATAACAATCGAACAGAGATTTTATCGCCTACATTGAATCATTCCTGTACTTCCATGAAGTAGTCAGGATGTAAATATCGCACCCGAGTACGGAGTCAGTCTCATACAGAAGTAATGAGATTCTACTGTATCCAATTAATTATTACATTGAATATAATCTAAATTACTACTTAGATATTAACTATAAGACAGTATTAGATCGTTAACTAAGTCGTATATATAGATCGCTCGTACATGGTGTTACGGTATACTGAGTTTATATTTCACGCCGATTTTGTTTGTCTCTCAAAAACTGGTCATTCCACTACATCAAAATATGGCGACAAGTTCAATCTTGTAACCAAAAGCATTTATTTATTTTGATTTAAAACGACATCAAAGTAGCGCCAAAAGGATCGAAAGTCATTTTGTAACATAATACCTAATGCTAGGCCTCACGTTTATGAAACCACTGCCAAAAAACCATATCGAAGTTAGGGCGGGTAATTCTTCCCCACCCTGCCTACTCTCCAGACGCCGGCGTCGCACTTTCGGACTATCACCTGTTTCGTTCGATGCAAATTCAAAAATCTCAATGCAGAAAGAAATTGGTTTGATATCGACTTTGCCTCCATCCAAAGAACCTGGATTTTTTCGCGGTGAAATCCAACTCTTACCAGAGAAATGGAGAGAAATGGGTAACTGACGGCCATTATTTCAGTTGTGAAAAAATTGTCAAGGCAAGTACTTTAATAAATATTTGAAGGTGAAAAATCCGCAGAACTTAGTTAACGACCTAATAGCATATAAAATTCAGTATATTCACATAACATACCTTTTTAGATGTGTGTTTATGATAATGATGAGGATGCAGCATACAAACATAACGATCAATTGCCATGCAGACCAGAATAACGGCACTTTGTTGCGTCAAAGCCCCTCGAAGAAGTGCCTAGAACAATAAAATTATCCAAAGAATAAAGGGCATTTTTCCTGCATCAATTACTGACCTGAGGACGTGTGGGGATGCCATTAGAAGGGCCTCCTCAAGACGAATCGATTGATAATATTTGCAACTTTGAAATAAGATGGGACTACCTTTACTAATGGCTTCAAAGTTCGAGATTTTGCAGTTTTGTACAAAACAACAACAACGACAGTATCCTACCTATCTAGTTCGAGGATACAAAAGAAGTAGCGGGGATAGAAATGTATCTTTAACCGTATGGAGAATTCAGCATGATAACGGGACAACACTACATACAGGAGTGCCCGGCTAAATGAAGCGTTTCAAGCTCAAATAATTGCAACAGAATCATCCCTACTACAAGTGTTTATACATATATTTAAGCTTCGGAATTCTCGTGAGCGACACTCAACGCTCGAGAAGGAGGGGCCATAAAAGACAAGGATAGCACTAGCCATGAAAAAGTAAAAAATATGAAGTTCCGTATTTCTCATCGCATCGAGATTAAAGTGACACCAATGGATTGCTGGCATCCTTCCGATTAAAAAACAACAAATACCACGTAAAATGCACTATTTTAAGGATGTTGGCTTTCAATTCTGCAAATTAAAGTTTTACCTAATTTCGTTAATTATAGCTCGAATTAGACCGCAATAAAAATGACATCAGGTGATTCGTCTTGACGACACCTTTCTAATGGTGTATAGAAATTGTTGCATGCTGTCAAATCAGTAATCACTTAACTTTACAGACTTAACAATGCCCTTTGTCAAGCATTTTCACGCAATCCTTGCAGGTAACTTATTTCAGAAGTTTTAAAAATTTAAGAAACTTTCCGAATACATCCACTAATGAAAGGATGAGATTTTTCCGAAATGTTTAAACGTAAGTTGAAACGCGACCTCAATCAGACTCTTTTCAATTGTATGTAATTTGAAATTGGTTTACAGAATATAAAAAGTGTAATTGTTATTATTAATATTGTATTAATATTTTTTTGACTAACTAATGATTTTTTTTATTCGTAAGTATAAAAAAATACCCTTACAATTTGAAATTGACCCTATGTTCAGTTTCCGAAAAAACACTGAATTGAACGCGAAAAATAAGTTGCGAATTTATTACAAATAAAGTATAAAATAAATCATTAGGAAGCTTTCAGTACTTTATATTGATCTTACAAAGTTACAAAAAAATCTTTTATTGTAAAACGTCGGTTGCAGATATCGTTGTTACGGAAAGTTTTTAAAGCGTAAAATAAACTAACGAGCACGTTTGAAAAAAACTACTCAACCAATCAACCTGCCCCAGGGTAGACAACTACATTCTAACAATTTATAGTCGATGAACCTATATGATTAATGAAGAAATGAATTTAAACAATTTTATTTTGCATGGATATATAAAAAATTACCGTAAAAATCGTACTTTTGTTTTACAAGCTTTACAATCTTCTAAAATTTCCACATTTTATTACTTATTGTTAGTATTTTTGGTGCATCGACTATATAATTTCATAATTAATAACAAATATCTTTGCTTTTTTTTTCACTTCCGCCAAAATTTGGAGGGTTAGAGTGCTCGCCAATCTAAACCTTCGGTGGCGACGCTGTAGCTGTGATTTATTTTAGAGTTTCTTGTTAATAAATTCGCAAAACTCAGCTTATTTTCACCGTTCCATATGTAATTCCCCTCTTAAGTCAGACGCAACACTATCATGCATATTTATTGAAAAATATAAAAATTTGATGGTGCTCGACTGCACGCGATCGTGGCTTCCCTAAGTGACAAGACGATGAAGTTTTAAGCGAACTCCGAGCTTCATTTGTTTCATCCAGGGCGAGAAATCAAGTCGACGCCAGTTAAAGTGTTTAAATATATTTTGGAAATGCGTTGAAAGGTAACGATATACTGTATCTTTACCTGAATTTGACAGACGACTTCACCGTAAGGCCAACATCCGTAGACAGCTGGTAGAAAGCCGAATGGAGTCACCAAGAAACCAATAGCGAGATCGTTACTCGCTAGACTCGTCAGCAAATACCTTGGCTGCAATAAAGTTGAAGAGAACCTGTTGATCGTTTAGATTACATTGTTGGATTGTTATTCGTTATGCAAACGAATTCTAAACTAATTTTATTCATCGTTTGTCGATGATTGCAATTGCAATTGTAATTGCCCTGCAATAACATTTGGCAATTACAATTGTAATTGAAGCTAGTAGCAATGAAGGGGTGAGGCCACCCTGGACGGAGCAAAATTACAGTTATTTTCGGCATTATTTTAGGAAGACAATGAAATAAACAGAAAATTTATATCAAGCCTGTTATTATAAACTCTCGCCGGAAAAAATCGTATTTTTTTTCTCACAAAATGGCGGCGGTAGAGCCGTGATACACAAGATCTTGAGGAGCGACGTTTTCCAGGGTGTTCAATCTCACGGCTATACCGTTTGACCTAGAACACAAAACCAAGAAGATTTATTTTCTGCATGCCTAAAATTAGAGAAGTGCGTATGGAAATCCAGAAACATTAATTTGTTTTGAAATGGTGAACATGGGGAAAAAAGTGCATTTTTTTTATAAAAGTGTCAATTGCAAAGAATATGTTTAAGATATCGCAAAATCGATACGTACTTCTCTAGTTTTAGGCATGTAGAAAATAAAACTTTTTGGTTTTTTGTTCTAAGTCAAACGGTATAGCCGTGAGATTGAACACCGTGGAAAACGTCGCTCCTCAAAATCTTGCGTATCACGGTTCTACCGTCACCATTTTGTAAGGAAAAAATACGATTTTTTCCGGCGAGAATTGTATAATAACAGGCTTCATATTGAATTTTCTGTTTATTTCATTATCTTCTTTAAAAAAATGCCGAATATGACTGCAATTTTGCTGCGTCCAAGGTGGCCTAACCCCTTAAGGATCGCAGAAAGTAATTTGTAATTGATATACAGCAAGTGTAATTCCATTCAACAGCAATTAATTTTTAATTGCAATTACACTGTAATTATAAATAAAATAATTGATACATAATTAATTATACTTTAATTGCTTACACCTAACTCTGATTTCCACCTCTTTGTCGGTTCTACGCTTTTTTCTTTTCGTGCCCTGAACCAGGTATCCACGTTTTAACAAAGTTTTAATCGTACTTCAGTTTCGGACACAGTGCACGGTAATGAAGCTATCTCTAATCAAAGTTTTCTCTCGCTCTATTCGCCCTCACAACAAACATTGAATTCACCCGGCGTTGGTAAGGTGGGGAAGTGTAACAAGAGTAATAAGGTGGAGTCCCACAGACCCCCGCAAATAATGTATTGTATTACAGAAATCCATATCTTTGAGTAATATGAGATTACATAGTGGTGTGAATTTTTACAGAATAAAAACGCAGATCCGCTAAATTAAAGTTATATTATCCAAAAATACATAACTAATTAAAAATCTTTAATTTTCAACCAAAATATACTCTTCCAGGTTATATAATGAACGAACTAAATAACGACTCCCTGTCACGCGTTGTTAAAGAGTTATACTCAATTTAAAATCTTTGGGGTCTGTGAGACCCCACCTAACCAACGTCGGGTTAAATCCTGACAATCACACACACACATACACGTTCACAGAAAGGGAGAGTCATGACACGCGCCACCATACGTATCACACACATTCCTCAAAATTTCAACGTGCAGCCCGAGAAACTTTCTCGCTCGTAATTGATACCCAAGTCTAAACACGCACTATGATGGCCAATCGAATCCAAGATCCATCTTCTCGAGTCATTCTGTTTTCCAAATACAATTTGCCTCAAAAGTATCCGCCCGGCCTATTAGTGATTTAGTAGATATAACACATTTTACTTATTTAAGTATTGTTAGAGCCAGAATTATTAGTTATAATTTACATTAGTGTAAACCTTGGTTAATGTGCTTTAAATTAGTATAAGTTTTTTTAAGAAATTATATACAGTTTACTTAAAGCAGCATTATTAATTATGGATATGATAGAAAAAGCCACACTGATGTATCCGACCACCACAGAATGGCAAAAGAAAATCGTTTTCTTTGTTATTTGTTTTCGCTCTTCTGTTGTTTGTGTGACTTATATTTGGTATAATACTAGTTCAGTTATAAGAAATCTGACCATTAGTACAGACGTTATTAGTAAACAGAAAAATGCTAAAAACCAGAGAAATTCCATACCAGAAAGAAAACTAATTACTTCCCTATTTAAAGATGGAAAATCTCAAAGAGATATAGCAAATACTGTTAAAATATCACGTAGTACAGTAAGAGATATACTATCAAATAATAATATAAAATTAATAATAGTGTAATTAATAAACCTCGTACTGGCCATTCTAAGAGTCTAAGCCAACAAGAGGAACGAAAAATAATTAAGAATATTGTGGAAAATCCGCGAATTAGTGCACTAATAGATATCCGTAAAGAGGTTGAAGGCGTTAGTGAATAAACTGTAAATACAGAAACTGAATTTGAATTTTATCGATGGTACAAGGTACAATGTGTTGTTTTATGACATCGATATATTGGAACAAAATTTAAGAACAAATACAGAAAAATGGGGACTGAAAGATAAGTATTGCTTCTGACAAGATAATGATCCCAAGCATTCTGCTCGGGTTACAGAAGAATGGATTCTTTTTAGTTTACCTCAACGTTTAAATACCCCACCCCCATCACT
Organism: Andrena dorsata; assembly: GCA_929108735.1. Classification (NCBI taxonomy): domain Eukaryota; kingdom Metazoa; phylum Arthropoda; class Insecta; order Hymenoptera; family Andrenidae; genus Andrena; species Andrena dorsata. The sequence continues at coordinate 56,996,543 of OV815489.1, forward strand.
TCGCGTAAGCCCCATCGAGCATTTATCGACTGAATTAAAATGCTTTGTATACAAACACAGATGACCCACCAAAGAAATGCTGAAAAATATTTTGATGGCAGAATGGAACAAAATAAGGCCAAATTTTATAAAAGAAACGAGTTTAGTCCATGCATAATATGTTACAAGAGATACTATATTTGCGATGATATCCAACACTAGCTAATTTATTGTAAACAAGTTAATATTAAATAAATATTGCTTTTGGGCGGATAGAACCTCTGGCAAAAAGTTTCCGATCAACGCACTAATTCGAAATTTACTAAAATACACAGTCATATGTGTTTACAATTATATTTTAGAACTGTAAAATATCATTATACATATATAGTATAAAGCAAATAACAACAGAATAAAACAAACTTTCATTTATTATCCAGGAGAAGCAAGAGAAAACATAAAATGTCACATGGAAAACATTTTCCGATTAGTAGAAATCCTGGAAAAAGTTTCCAATCCGATTTGCTATTTTAAATTTGCGAGGAAATTATTTTAGATATTAATATTTTGTTATGTTCCCACGTGTCCAAATTACTGTTTTTCGAAAATGATGTATTCTTTATCCGAATGTTAATTCTAAAACGTACCTATATTCTAGAAAAATTTTAATTCCAAACACAGAAAACGTGAGTTCTCCGCGCTAAACAGTTCATCCACTCAGAGAGGTGGTGTTCCACAATCCACGTCACATGTAGTTTTCTCGTATCCATAGCAATAAATAAAGGTCTTATTATTAGAGAAATCTGACCGTTGAGTTATAAAATTCGGAATTGCGCGCCACGCAAACCACTCTCCATATTTTAACACCTGCTACTGTAGAGTACTATATTTACCGTAATTATTTCTCTTAAATTCTATATGTACACAAATATGTGTCGTTCGTTTTTGATTCTACCTTCCTAGAATATTCTACCACGGGACCGTTGGTCGCGGAAGCGCACCATCTTGCCCGCCGAGAGCTCCGTGGCCAAGCACTCTTGAAGTTGCTCGTTTGGGCATCAATTATGCGGGTCTGCTATACATACAGACTGTTTAAAAATAATCGTCGGTTAACATAACGCCTAAACTACTGCTTACACCGGTACTATTTTAATCGTAAAATCTTACAGAATAAAAGTGATATTTTTAAAACGTTTCGTTTAATGTTATTTCAAAGTGAACTTATTTACTTTTTTAAAGAATATTGATAACTAAAAAAGACAAATTAAAAGATGTCTTATAATCTATTCGTGAGGTAATACAACACTTGGAATTTGCATATCGTATTCTAGTAAAATGTATCAATTTATGCGTTGATTGACTGGAGCAGCTACTTTTATTTCTATAGTTGAACCATCCCTTACTTTTCTTCCTGTTGCTTATCGAAGGGATTTTGTATATTCTAACTACCACAGATGCACGACAGGTAAAGCTGTTTCTAGCCGGCGGGGCGTTCCGTTTTAGCGAATATAAAAAGTACAATTAAACCTTGTTGTTATAAATAGATAGCTTTATTTTCTAAGCGAGACTACGTCTCTTGATTTCATACTGTTGCGGCGCAATTTAGGATGCCCGATTTAGTATCAGGATGCTCCAAATGCTGATTAATTAAGCAACACAGCGCAGAATAACATAAAAGCAATTGAAAATTTATTATCATGTTGCATACATATTGTCGTTCACTTCTATCCGCTACATTGAGCGGTCAATAGCATAATAATTTTATGCGCATCCAGTCTGCGCACCGATTGAAGTTAGAACACGGCTAGAAAAGGGGTACCTCCCTACAGTGAATTTCTGGAAATTGAAGTAACATTTTTTAACCGAATGTGTAAGATAATTTCGGTTCACCTCGCGAACGTGATTTCCTTGGTATTTTTTAGATTTCATAATATCTTCTCGCTATGCATTTTCCCCTTTGAACTCATTATTAGTTAATAGTATACAGATCGTAGGAATGCCCCTTAAAAGGTAAACTGAAAACCACTTTGGATAGTTAGGAAATGGAAGGTTTACTTGCCTAAGTATAAGTAATCGTTTGGGTCAAGGATTGTGAGAAATAACATTTTTCACCAGAATATTAGATACAATTCTCTAGCGCTCAGTTTTCTCAAGATCACATTATGAGATATCTCTGAATTAGTCCTTATTTTTTTTTATCAAATATTATGCATGCTTATGCTAAGTACACGCAGACTCATTTATGGTGAAAGAAAATATTTTCCGGGGGTTGTTTCTTTCCGGGACCTCAACTTATTCCTTTAATTGAGATTTTTCCATTATCCTGGCAGTATTCGCATTCAAATTTAGCTCGGAAACATCTTATAGCGAGTACACAAGAATTCATGATGAGATATTCTGAAAAGTATCTGCTGGGCAGCAAAGATTGAGTTTACGACAGAGTCGCGAGATTTCTGATTGTTTGAAATTGTAATTTCCATATCTCATCTTTAGTAAAGACTATACATTATACGCTAACAATCAGGAAAAATAACGTCATCGTTGGTACTGAGCTACCCAAAAATTATAAGTAGATTTTCTTCAATGACGAACGAGTACTTTGTCTTTGAACTTCATATATTCGTGTTTTTCAATAAGGAAAATATTCATATGAGGCTTATGCATGTTCCGGGAAACCGTACAATATTTTCGATTCGTGCTTTCACCTTCCAAACTCGACCGACAATTCTCTAAAATTATCTTAACGAAAGAATTTTGAATTTTGAAGAAGAAAACCGTGATATGTTTTCTCCGCATACAAAATTACAACCCTGTTAGGCAGCCGCAGAAAAGTGTTCTTCGCCATCAAATGAATAGATATATGTATAGTTACAATCATAAAAATTCTGTATAAACATGTTCATAAATAACGATCATTTTATATTCTACACAATTTACACTCTGTAATTTGTAATCACACCAAATTTATAAACAAATTGAAAATTTTCAATATTAATGTCGCGAGTACGGCGCCTCAGACACGTTCGATCGTATGATACTCGGATGTTCGCGCCAGGTGGGTAAAAAATCCAGTCAACTTTGAATTAAAATTAAAACCAAGAAAATAACAACATGACTTTCAATCCACAAAAGAGTACCTACATCAAATACAGTAAAAATGTTCCCCCTATTATTTTATATAATATTAATAGTTCAAGCATTATTTTAATTAGCATTTATTTTGAGAAAACCTGACTCAAGATGTTTTTCAATAAGGCAACGGTTATCCTGGATGCGTATACGGAAGAGCTAGTCGTGCGACTATGCATCGACTTATACTACTTATATCATCACTAGAAAATATATTAAGCGCGAATTTATACCGTGTGAATAAATTTTGAAGTTGGGACCATCTAGACAAGTTTCTGTCAACAGGCAGTACCCACGTCACATCAGAGAAATTGCACTACCTTTATCAAAAACGTATTAAAGACTAAAAGATCATTGTCATAACCAAGTTTATAAAAATACAGTTTAAAATTCGTTAATGTAATATTTTAATATTCAAAATTTGCAAGTTTATCTTTATACTTGTAATCATGCAAATGCAAAATCATCAAATGAAACTTTTGAAAGAATCAGAGCATTCGGACATTCACACTTGTACATAGAGTCACTCGAACATTAGTACCGGGCGCATCAAATTCATTCACTGATTAAAGTTCACTATTCTCTCTTTGAATCTTAAATGTTGTCACTCAAACTTTCGCACTCGCACTTGTACTGTGAGTATTTTGTTACAATCAGACTTTTTAGTACCGTTTTAAATTTGTAGATTCGATTTTATTATAATTTTGCCAAGTTTGCAAATGAAAATTTTATTTCATATACAATCGACTCTAAACTTTTTTAAAGCTCGCAATATTATTTTATAGCGTGGAAAGAATACATAAAGTAATGCAATTTCTATAAAAAATTCCTATGGTCCACTAACCTGTGCGTGAATATATTTGCTGTATCGTCTACTGTTGATGACGCATATTACTAGCAGATTGGCCCCAAGAATACCAAGACTGAGTACAAGAATTAAACTGGCACGTATCAATTGTCCTGGTCCTGGTCCAGTCCAACTGTTTTCGGGCGTGTCTCTCTGCCAACAACTGCTGTTGCTCAATGCAGGGGCAAACATGATTGTCTGCTTGTGCTCCATTCTTTGTTTTAATAATGTCACCAACTTTGCAAACTGTTTTCGATCTTCTAGCCCAGACGAGACGTTCCAGTCTCGTGCGAGGTAGAGTTGATATACGCGTCCTTTGGCGAAATCTCATTACAGCCGCACTATCAGCCCTGTTGGGCCTACGTTCCAACAACTTAAAATAGCCGTAAGGATCGTTTTCATTGTTGCAACCGTCACAGTTCTTCTATCCTCACTCTCCTTAGCCGCGTTACGAAACGCTGCACTATATTGATCAGACGTAAGAACTGCTTATTCGAATACAATCGAAATGCCAGTTACGGCTAGGAAATTTAATCTTCACCTGGTACATGGTGCCAAGGCACAACTGATTACCTTATAACCAAAATATCTGCAACATAAAGGAATAAAACCAATGTAATCAATTATCCACCATACTACGCGTAATTTTACAGTTCGACTGAATTATACAATTAAATGTAAACAGAGCACCTTACGCAATACTTTCTAAAATTATATTTTACATCCTAATTAGTGAGGACATCGTATTATCTGACCTACATTATTCTAACGATATACATAAAGAGCATAATAAAAACCACGCGTTTCAGTATTCTAACCCTATAATTGCTCGACTCGTGATTCAAGACGGGTGTTATACTATAACTCATTTTCTGGTTAAATGAAGAAGTCGATCCGAAGACTTCACAATTTGAATGTTTAAAGCCCTTTTTTATAAAACTGGCTGGCCGTTAGTCCAGCCCAAACCGCTGACCCTAGAATCATGAAATTCGGAGAGTATATATCATTTACGACATGGGTGCTGGATAAGAAGATATTCTTTTAAATTCTATCCCCAAGGGGGTGTAAAGGGGTAAAGTGTGTTGTCACGGACTCCTTAATATCTCTTAGGCCCGATTAGATGTCAACTTGGTTTTTACTTACAAAGCTTACCCGCACAAATGCCTATAAACCAATTTCAGGATTTTACCCTAATCAATCCCTAAGGGGGTGGTGAAAAGGAGTGAATTGTGTTCCTTCATATCCCTTAGACTCGAAGCGAAGCGCGGGAGCATTTTGTTAGTGGCTAATATTCTGGAATTTGTTTGTACACATCGGCCCCAATATTTTCCGCCCGGTTTCGTTAAAAACATCGCTCGTCCCGATTGTCACCTCCCATCGTGAGACGATCCAAACGAATTAATTGGTAAATCACAATAAAATTGTTCGTGACGTCGCTAGCGACTGATCACACGAACTGTGACAATGAAATGTCAATCAACAAGTTTATCTTCTCGTTTCGCGATGTTCGGCGTGTTGAAATAAACTGTTCAGGAATCCGTGTCGCAATATAGATATGTTTGTAATAACGTACTGCCTTGAAAACAAGGCGTTTAACGCGAGAGACCGCGAGGATCGTCGGCTGGAGCATCCGGAATATGATACAGATGCGACGACGATGTTCGTACATATGTACGTGAACGATAGCGACAGCGAACGGAACGGCACGAGTACTTTCGATAGTATCGTGAAGGACTTGAGTGACACCATAACGACTAAAATGTCCCCAGTGAAACGCATGCCACGAAAATTCCACGATGCCCGCGATTCGATGACGAGTGTACAGAGCATCTGAGAGTGAGAGTATCCAGACTCGATACACAATTGCAACGGGTGAGAACTGAAGTTGTTATTGCTTAAATATCCATAGTGGAAAATAACATAATAAATATATTATCAGAAAAAAGACGGCACTGAACCGTCATGGAACTGATATGTGTGAATCCGCCTTTAATTTGTCAGTGTCAATTTCACTTTTGGAGACAGTACTGTAGATTGAAGGACACTTTTGTGCAGATATAGTATGTATAAACAGGGTCTTTTGCTACAACTGATAAACCTTTTAGGGGATGATTCTACAGGCCGAGATGAGATGAAAATATAGAATACAATTTTTTAATACCACGCTGCGTTTTCGAGAAAATTGACTTTGAATTTTAACCGAGTACGCGCGCACCGAAGTACAGTTTTAATCGCCTGAGGGGTACGTGGAGGTAAGTGGAACAGTCTACGAAAAGCGCGACGCGTTCCCTTTATCTCCGCGTGCCCCTCAGGCGTCTAAAGCTGTATGTACTTTGATGCACGCGTATTTAGCTGAAATTCGAAGGCAATTTTCTTGAAAACGAAGCGCGATATTAAAAAATTATATTGCATATTTTCGTCTTATTTTGGCCTGTAAAATCGCCTCCAAAAAGGTTTACCACCTGTAGCGAAACACTTTGTATAACAAAAGTAAAGCTTCCTGTAAGTTACAAAATTTGAATGAAATAAGATATCACCTACAAGCATGGGAATTTAAGTACAGATGTGGAAAAATGTTGCTTACAAATAGAAAAATTAAAAAATATTATATACTTTCATATTTCAATAAACCATTAAAAATTGTAAATTTTTTGCATAAAATTGTTGTCTCTATTCTTTCGTTTAGCAATTTATATGTTAAATATCAAAAAATATTATGTCTATAAGTTACGCGTTGTGGAAAATTTTCTTTTAGTGCATGGTAGAGAATGAAAAATAAAACAATTCTTATCCTTAAAGTTTTGTTCTATCTCGCACCGTTAGAATGATATATTACATGTAGGGTAAGTTAGGGAGAATTCGACCACCGGGAGAGTCCGGCCAGTGTTGATATTTTAAGACTGACGCAAGATAGGGCACTGTGTGTCATTGACACAAAAGAAATGAATGCGCTTGTTGTTAATCTTGCATTGACCATTGTCACAAATCCATATTTAAATTATAGGAAACACTTACGACTTTATGCGTGTCTGAAAGTTTTTAGACCCAGTTACAGTGCTAGAGATATTTGAAAGACAGGTAAGTTTATTTACACTACACCGATATTGGGGGATATAATATGCATAAAACTACAGTGTCAACCCGACAATACGTATGTATTTGTTTTTAATTTATTTTGACAAGGTGGTCGATCACTCCCTTGATTATGGGATAGTCCGACCACATGTGTTTTTCTTACTGTAAACCCATCTTCAGATTCAGGGAGCGAAAATTCCATTCTACAAGATAGTGATATGTCGTTAAAAGACTGGGACGAAAACGAACGCGTGGAATGCGGAGAAAACTATTTCGAAATTTGGAAATGTGACGATTGGATTAAATGTGTGCACTGAAGCCGTTGGTTTCATGATACTAGATGCTCCAAGTACAAGAATGTTTGCGATTTGCATGGAGAACTGAAGAAGAAGTAACATATCAATTAACTTGTTCGGGTATTACATTTTTTGTAAGCTACTTTTTGTTATTTTTTAAGGTCGGTCTCATCCGTAGTGGGTGGACGGTCTAACCCCGACATGCGGGTGAGGCCGACCAGTTGCAGTGCCAATGTTTTTGGTTGAAAATGAAAATAAATATTTGAAATTATCGCACACTATAATTTATATATATCCTAAATTGCTTGGGCTTTGCTTTAATGTGCCTAAAACGACAAAAATGTGAAAAACAACGATGCTACAATTTCTTTTCCAAAAAGTGGTCGGACTCTCCCGGACTTACCCTATATTAAAACTGTTACCCACGGAAACTCCACGTTTTGTATTTACTTTAACCCCCTTGGGGAGTCTGGAATACACACACCTGGATGCAGCTGTTGCACACGCGCTGACGCGACGTGGCCAAATTTTTCCCACAAAAAACCGAAATCATTCATATGCCTACTACTTTTGTGTTTGATCAGACCGGTTATCATTGTTTTTCTACACTTTCCCCTATAATAAGGGTGTCTTCAGGGGGGGGGGGGATTTAGGTGTCCGCTTCCGATTGCTTTGATTTTTGAATATGTTTCGGAGAACCACAAAATAAGATATACGTGCTTTTTTATAGCGGCCCGTTTTCATATTTGGGGATTATACCACCCTTCCAAGTTGTAAGATTCCCAGGTGCCCGCCTCCGATGGCTTTGGTTTTTGGATATGTTTTAGAGGACTGGAAAATAAGAAATAGGTGTCCCTTTATTTTGGCTCGTTTGCATGTTTAGGGCGTGCAACCACCCGACAATGTTCATAAGAAGAGGCACAAAAGTGACTGACCACAAGAACATCAACCATATACCAAATTATAAAGAAAATTAAATTTATATCAAGTTTTGTTCAACACAATGTTATAATAGTAATTAACCTAACACTAGAAACTTTCCTCTAACATCCTCTAAATCGACTACCACATTTCTCACTGAGTCGAAAGCAAGAGGTGATTTGCTAGCCTACGAATAACTTGAATATACTTGGATACTTTGTATCTTATCGTTAAAGTCCTTCATCTGAAAACCAAATCAATCTTTGATTTTCAGTTCTGTAGTAAGGCCACACCGATACACTTTAACTGCTCGAGGTATCACCTAAAAACTTTACGAATCCAAATTAACATTTCCGGTGTTAGCCAGGCACCGGCTAACAAATTCTATAAAAAAAAAAACTTCAATCCTCGACTTTGCATCCGCCCCTCTCGGCCTCGGTCCTCAGCTCGTAACAAAACAATTAAAAACGCGATAACTTCAAGAGTTGATTTCACCCCTTCAAAGTGTTTTACCGTAGAAAGTATTTTGTTCCTTGCATACCCCGATGGGCCCTACATTCACACAAAGTTTCATTGAATTTCGAATTTTCGGTTTGGCAACCTTTCTTTGTAAGTAGCTGCGTTATGCGCAAGAATAAATAAGATCAACGTAATGAACACAATGAGAAATACATAAACAGTTCGCTATATAGCATACGCTGTAAAGGGTGTAAAAAAATGATACGCCATGGTTTTCACAAATGATTCCACACCTCAGGATCGGTAGAGATCCATTAAAAAAATGTATCGCAAAACTGAACTTGACGTTAAACTTCGGGGTCAAATTTAATTTATTATAACGCGTTTGACTCACTAAAATGAAAAAAGTGTAAAGGGAACTATAATCCAAAGAATATTTCAAACAATGTGTAAAAAAAATGATTCCTTTGACACTTTTTATCGTCGCAGTGATTAGAACACATTAAAATAAAAAACATTGGATTTTTAATTTCGAGGACATGGTCAATTTTGCGGCACATTTTTTAACAGATTTCCAAAGATCCAGAAGTATAGAATTATTTGTGTGACCCATGGCATGTAATTTTTTTTACATCCTGTAGGTACTACACTGCTACTATTTAATCGTTTATTATCCTCCGTTGTACAAACAAGTGTGGAAGAGGTGTGAGGAAAGATGAGGGTAAGGGAATACGCGAACGAACGAATGTGTGGTTCATGAATGACACGATAACCGAGGCGAATAAGAGAGCAACGCGAGTGAGTCGAAAGAGAAGCGATAATCGAATATAACGATGAGTTCTTTGTAAAATAAAATAATAACCACCACACAAGCATTTGCTATAAAACACAAGATGTAGGTATTGACTTACAAGGAACTGAAATAATTCAGATATCAACCGTATTTTTAGAATAAACAATTAAGTGGTTTCGGCGCACTGGTTCGGTCAGTGTTAACAACAGTGTTAACTGACCGAACCAGTGCGCCGAAACCACTTAATTGTTTATTACAAGGAACTGCTGTCAAATTGATGTTCCTATTTTCTGAGATCACTTAAAGTAGAACCTACGTAGAGACAAATACTATTGGCTTTCTCTTCCATAGGTTCTAGTTCCCGAGAAAAACAGGAAAAATATTTTTCCAGCATCTGATTATTAACCTGATGATTAACAATAGTGGTACAATGAGATTGTGGTCAAGTTGGTTAAGATGCATAACTGGCAGTAGAACGGTGATGAATTTCGAATTCTATTCATACATTATTCTTCTCTTAACATCACTTCTACTCGACTATTCAATTTTACTTTATTAATAGCAAGAATGGATCGGACGTTCACAAATAAGATAAACACAGTGACGTTCAAGGTAAACGTGAAGTTATATCTGAAATACATAGGCTCACATAGGATGATATTCTAGACCCCTTTTCACAGCCTTTACATTTTTCCACTGCCAACAGTAACATGTTTTCCATTATCACAGATTCTTTGTTTCTCGCAAGTTCTATGCTTAAATATCGATCCTTTTAATAAGGTTACTCATTCAATACTAAGGATCTGTATATAAATGCATATGATTGTATTTATTACTTATTGGACATTTATAATTGATTATGCAATTATTGATAGTCACATTAATATACATATTAATATTATGCATTCATGTTTACACTTTCAACGGGATTCAAAGAGAAAAGATGTTTTATAAATGTGAATGCGAGAAAAGCAAGTAAATTGCGTATGTAACTACCTACACACAATAGTTTAATCGGAGTTGTGAAAATAATTTGTAACGTTTTAATATGCGCAATACGTATACTAATCGTTTTATCGTTTCTTATATATTATTCTTTTTGAGTTAAAGAGAAACAGATAAGATAAAATAATAAATCAAATAAATCAAAGTTCTTATTTTTTTATCTCCGCGCATTTTTTTATCTTTTTTATTTATTAACAATAATTGCTCATCGTTTCAATTCATCTACAGTATTACCAGGAACATTTCCGAACTGTGACACATCAATTTTGAAGAAACGGCATAAAGGTAGAACATATGAAAACACTGGACATAGGTATGTTTGTTTGTAGCGGCACATACTTTTGTTAAGGGCCTGGAATTAGAGTGTTGTCCCGCTATAAGTATGAGTCCTCTGTTTCGTTAGAAGTGCACCGGAGGTAAGGGGAACGCGTCGCGCTTTTCGTAGGCCGTTCCACTTAGCTGCGCGTGCTCCATAGGCGCCTAAAAGTGTACTTCGATGCACACGTACTCAACTAAAATTCATAGTCAATTTTCCCGAAATCACAGCACGATATTAAAAAATATTATTCTATATTTTCATCTTAGTTTGGGTAGTAGTGAAACACCCTGTATATTTAGACACGGTCATGCGTAGTACCTATTGATCTCCAGAATCAAATAACGGCTTCCTTAAACACGTCTCAAACTCAAGAAACTTTGGTACGATGCGCACTACTATTTCAGTAGCGAAATTATTGATGCAGAATACCCACTGAAATGGATGGAAGCAAAGGGCGTGGCAGTAAGATACGGATTAACTTCACAATAAGTTTTCTATAACAGAAACTACAAGAGGAATGCAACAATACCACTGACCTGCCACAAGCTGTGAAGCTTTAGTCAGTACTGCGCCGGATGCATTTAGATGGAAAATTAAGTTTTCCTGAGCGGAGTATTCTCTGTATTTTCTCCTCACAAACTTGTCGTTGCAGCTTTTATCCCATTTACACAGCGAGCAAGTAGGAGTTATGGTGGGATAATGGCTTGAAAGATATCCGCGTCAGAAGAAGGCATGATTACACTGAAATCTTCGCGGGTTGTACTTAAGAACAACTTATGAGGGTCGTTAGGGGTAATGATAGAAAACAGCATAGCAATAGACTGGGTGATCGGCTTCATGTATGAGAAAATTTAAGGGGTGATTCTACACGTCGAAATAAGACGTTTAAAGCTTTTAAAGAATTAGTAGCTTACGGCTGAAAGCGGGCAACCAGGCTCAGCACCGGTGTACGTGAGAGACAGCATTCCAGGAGTAGTCAAATCTATCGTCCCACGGGATCGTCCTGTTACGACACGCGATTCTGCGACACTTGAACCAAAACTGAAGGGTATCGCTGAATTACACTAAACCTGTCTACTCGGTGAAATCCATTGTTTCCATTGCATCCACTGTAGTCTATTGGTTTATCGATACACACGCGCGGACAAAAAACCCACAAAACACGAACTCATACCTAGCAAAAAGAATCAGATTTCCTGCACTAAAACGTGTAAAAAAATTAAAGTTAATCGCACCGAGCATGCAAAAAATATCAAATTTATTCACAATAAAACGGGCCACAAAAAGATCAGATTTAAGTACACGCATCCATTGTCAGATACCTAATTAAAACTAATAACTCTTAATAATTAATTTAAACTAAGTAAGTTGTCTCGACGTAAATTCGCGAGTCGACTGAATGTTTCTCTACTCCGCGATGTGCCGCGCTTGTTCAGGTACATAAATTAATATCGGTGAATCTATGTTGACTATGAGAAACAGCAAAGCGGAAGGCGCGTTTATGGTGTGAGCGCAGCTAACCCGAACGAGCTCTGCTGCGACCAGGTAAGCCTAAATTATATTATAACCCCCTGTAGATGTATCAGAAGATCTCGAATGTTCAGAGCCGTTTTTCCCCATTTATTGCAATTGAAAAAGACTGGAACTTTCTTTGCATCAGTTCCGGGAACGGTTTGTCTGCAACTTTTGTGTATTGGACAATGAAAACTTAAATATGAATGTAAATTCCATAATTTTTTGCAATACGGCTCAGGTGGCCGGGGACGGCATTGCATAAAATCGCAAGCCATCTCCATGCGATTCAGGTACACCGGGAACGCAACCGCCCGTACTGGAGGTTAAAAGAACCACCAGCCCTTGGTGGGACTCATCAGTACAGTTGACAGTTCGCACTTTCAAACTTCAACGAAAAGAGTGTTTTGATCTAAATATTTATGTGTAAAGTTCCCGCGCGAGGTCGCGCAGTGGGACAAACTGCACTCTTTTCTGTCAAAGGGATGAATCTTTTTCGATGTTAAAGCTAAGATGTTACAGAATAAGGGAGAAGTATTGAAAAAGTATGACAAACAAGTTTCGATCTTGAAAATCTATGTAGAAGTTGACATTTTCGAAGAAAATTGCGACTTTAACATTATAATGCGTGGTGGAAGTTTTTCTTTGACTTGTTATCATTACCTATTTTACCGATTTTTAGGCGCTGAATTCAAATCTGGCCGCAGAATTTTTCTTACCCTTCAGGATCTTTTTACATAGATTTTCAAGGTCAAAACTTGTTTGCCTGTTTCAATATTTTTCCCTACACTACGACAAAAATAATATAGAACTAAATACTTTAGTCGATAGAACAGAATATAGATCGAGAAACTTGCTCGATACTGTAGAATATAGATACCTACTTAATATTTGATAACATTGATTGAGACAGAACTAGGTTAGAGCAGTGTTCTATATAATAGAATTACATTATATGTATATATTTGAGTTTGTTCCTTCAGGATATAGAATGTTTAGTGAACCACAGGTAAAGGTCTGGGCACACTTATCAGTTCCATGCCAGTTCACGTGGCCCAGAAGCTGGTTAAAGGTCTGGGCATACGTATCAGTTCCGTGACGATACAGTGCTGGCGTGACAGTGGTAAGAAGAAGGAGGTGTAGAGGATCTCTTCTAATTTCATCTGTGGCAGGCCAGCACTGTGTCGTCATGGAACTGATAAGTGTGTTTAGACCTTTAAGCTGCCTGTCAATTCCGTGTCAATTCCGTGTCCGTACCGTGTCCACTGATGTCACTGACGACTATTCACAGGTATCCGCACTCTTCAGCCGGACTGTTTTGGCTCATTACAATTATTAAAAATAATCAGAATTATATCGCGTTTGGTGCCATTTGCATTAACAAACACCAGTAATCCACTGGTAATGCTTCTATGAAAATCTAATGGTCTATTGCTGTCATTGTGACTCTAGGGTCTAGGGCCCCCGAAGCGCTTGGTTCGAGAGCTTCGACCCGAGAACTCTTCACGATCATAAAAAGGTTCCCGTCAACCGATTTCAACACACCGCCATTGCAAAAGCCGAAATATCGTTGCCAAGCAGTTTTTAGTTTTATACGGGTCCCACACTGACCTCTATGACACGGACAAGTATAAACTGCTCCATTATAAACCAAGCAAACGATATTTTTTAATACTGACATTCACGGCACGGAACTAACTTGTAGGGAGAGACAGTCGTAATTCCACTGTACAGGTACGGAACTGACAAGTGTGAACTGCTCCATCCCAAAACAAGCAAAAGGTATCTTTTATGGCGACACTGACAGCACGTAACTGGCACCGAGCTGATATGTGTGCGCAGACGTTAAAGCTACCTTGGAACGTCGGGGCTCTGGAGATTTACTCCGCTAGGCGGTTAGACGGATACGTAACAGCCGGCTTTACACGATTGCTCCAAATCGTCGGGCTTGACTCGTCGGTCCGGCACCACCCGTGCTGGAATGCGCGCTTCAAGTGCGCTCCTGGAGCGTGACGTGAAAAGCGCAACACTCCAAGCGCGTGCCAGATCCGCAGGTTTGGAGCGTCCGCTCCAAATTTTCGCGTGGAGCGTGACATGTCCGTGGGATGGACAGTTCAGTGAAACATGCCACACCTTGTGGTTCCATTAATATTTTTTAATTCCTAAAGGTACGTCTACACTGCGACACTTTCGTGTCCAGATCAAGTGTCTTTTGTGTCTAGCTAGAGCTAGTTGCAGTGTCTTCAGTCTAGTTCTAGCTGCAACTCCCGCGACAATAGGTCGAATTGAGTGTCGCGGACTGCTCTAGTCAGTTTTCAATCTTCCGGAAATTTTTTTGATTGCCGTATACACTTGATCTAGACACAAAAGTGTCGGCGTCGTGTAGACGTAAGTACCTTTACGAAAAGCTCCACATATTCCTTCATCTTTTTTGCACAGTCTTTATTTGCATTGGGACAAATTGCACTTCTGCTAAATCGAATAAGTTCGCGATATAAATGATGTTTTACATTTTTGTTTTTGTAATCGCCTAACTTTATTTTACCCGAGCAGGGGAAACTTCTACAAATTTCAATGAATTCTTCTAAACTGCCTTTGGACTACATTTTGACTACAATGCAGAGTATGCAGGAACAGGCGTATGGCACGTCGATCTGTCACGTCCGAACGTGTCGAAATTAGAGCTCTTACTTTTTAACCCGTCATATACCCGGCTACCCGGAGCAACTTCAATCAAATGAATGTTGTATTGTCTGTGGTATTGTTTGATGTTACCCAAAAGTCATCGAACAATACCACATTCAATGGCTCGAAGTTGTTTCGGGTAGACGCGTACGCGACGGGTAAGAAAGTAAGAGTTCTAGTTGATATAAGTAAAAGTTCAGATCTACAACCCAGACTCGCGCGCCAGGAACAGAGGCCACTTTCCCGCTCACTAGGACATGGGATACTCACTAGGATATATTTTTCACAATATATGGGCACACGTAAGAATTGGTTCATTGTGAACAAAAAATGAGTATAACCGATCAGTCTTGTCCCCTTTGTATTAGGATTTAAATAATCCAGTAATAGAGACATCCTTAGATAAGGTATTCCTAAAACTAATCGCGCGTCTTATTGTACACTGTTCGAGGTACACAAATCCAATACTTTAATGTCTGCACGTTACTAGAGACGCAATTCCAAATATGTTGAGATTTCGAGGGCAAGGTACCTATAATGTTTTAGAAAAAGCAATGAGAGAATCGTGATCAAGAAGATTTACTCTATGAACAATGCTTACTATCGTCATGTGTAATGAACAACATTCGGAAAACTGTAGGAAAGAGTCTTGACGTTGCACATTGCATGTCCACTGCGTCCGCACTTTACCGTCCATTTCCGTTTCGCACTAGATTAGATTGAACTCGCATCTAGACCCCAGGTTATAAGCAGATAACACAACTTTTCATGCTCTATCCATCGGTTAAATCAGAATGTGAATTTCACTAAGCGTTTGGTCGTCAATTTTCAGGGAACGTCGCTAGTATCTATGTGAACGTCCGCACGTAACCAGCGAAAATGTCCCAGACCTGTATCACGTCGGAGATTTTACACGTACCATTTTGGAGTGCACGCCTGGAGTGTAAATTCCAAAACTATGAGAAAAACTGTCTGTGTATAGTCAGACCATAGAGTTTCCTGCTGCCCCCCACCCTTCGAGGTTTTAGTGGATTAGAGTGCCAGGCTATCCTGGCGCCTCCTTGGAGACGCCGGAGTATCTTTTGAAGATTTCCCCACGTAAAAAAAACGATTACTCTTCACTTACCGATCTCCAGACACTGAATTCATTTGCCTGGCGTGGCTGCGTTTGTATCAGTCCGTAATTTTAATTCCTGGAACCGCGTAACACGCGCGCCAAGCAGAAAGTTCGCCCTTGCGCGTACCAATTACAATATCGGTATCAAGCGCGTCATAATATTAGAGCATCTACATCATTACGCGCACGTGAGTCGTACGTACGATCTACTAATATTTGCGCATGCGCACGTAAGTCGCCCCATGTTACACTGTATTCCACATTGGAGCATACCGATTTCGCGCAGGCACGACCCTCAGGAGGCGTTGCTACGCTCGACTCCAATGTTTTTCTCAGTCGCACGGCTCTCTACTTACTCTCTCTGTTAACTTTTCGTCCACTGTTTACGTTGACAACGGTCAGGTCCCGCGTTTGGGGTGTACCAATTATTCCTTAGAAACCACCATGACCAATCGCTTGTGGTTCAAACCGTGGGTAGTAGTGGGGGCTGCGCAGATCGGTCCCAAATCGGTAGGGGCGTCGGTATGCTCTGATATGGAATGCAGTGTAGTGCTCATGGGCAGATCGCGTAACATCCGCATTTGTACGCACAGGTGGCGTACAAAACGCGCGGTGTACAACGCTCGTGCGCAATGCGCATGCAAGCCCCACTTAAGGTGTATGGTGTACATTGCACGCAAACGATATTCTAGAATTGTATATACACTAAAACAGTTAAATCATATATAATAATAAGGGAGTAAAAACGATAATACCTACTCGGCACGGATTTGTTACATATATATGCAAAGATATGTAGGATATCAAAGTAAATTACAGTGTCGCTTTCTTCGACTTTTACGAGATTCTGTATACACCGTATTACTCCTGACGTAACACCAAGAAACTTTTGTATTCAACATGTATCTACTTATCGCTATCTTAGTTTTCCAGTTGTATACCTAGATATCTAGTTAAAAATATAAATATGGACTGCTAAAAAGAATACGTTTCAAATATTTTTGCATACTTTACTTTTATGTCAGGTTTCATAAAAATCGGCGTGTCACATTTGGGTGATATTCCCCGTTTGTAATCGTTAAAAACTAACTCAACCAATGAATAATCACGTTATTTTTACAGGAAAGTATGGAATATACCGCTTATTTCTTAAGTAAGGACGTCTACAAAATGTGTGTGGTACAGATATTACATTTGTGCGCACATAAGTAGGTACATATGTATATCTCAAAAATATTTTTGACTCGCAACCAGAGCGCAAATAAAATTTGCAACACTAATCAACACACTTTTCTGGAACCCGTGCAACTTTTAACCTTATTAATTCCACTAGAGATTATGATGTAGTGATGTTTGTATTTCTCATATACTGTTTATTCTCTACGTGTTGATATTCAAACGCGTACAATTAGTGCACGATAGATGCGACAATCGTTCAGTTGCATTTATGAAATACATTCGTCGAGCAGCTATGGGCATGGCACCGAAAGTGTTAAGCACATGTAAACTACTAAATCTGTGTGGACAGCAACTTGCACTCAACTAAATCACTCTACTTGACCGAGTTTCTGGGTGCATGTACCTACCCAACAGTAGGATCAATAATACCAATAATTTTTCTGTCTAGGAAAATAAAGAATCTGTGTCATTTTCTTAAACAACTTCCTTCAGGCTTTTGTGTGCATTGCATACAAACACTAGCGGTAATATACTTAACTTCGTATCAAAATATGTGAAACTAACAAGGGAACATCTCGATGTGACAATCGCCGATTTTACCGCGGATTTGGGAGAAAGTAGATCTTACAAAAATATTTCACGCGTAGTTTTTTTAGCTACCATCATTCATGTTATAGGGGTGAACACGGACCTCAAAGTTGGGAATGAAAAATCTATTTGGTGGAATTTCTTGAAAAATGGTAGAAAAATGGTTTGAATGGCGAAACTGTGTATTTTTTTTTATAACGAATCGAGCTATATAATCAGATGTCGGTAAAACAATTTATTTAAATAATTCATGAAAAATGGCATGTTTTTGTTCATTTTTCTGATCAATTGCTAATCCACCTTTCTGCAAAATTGTATGAAAACTATATATGTGAATAGAAGATATGGATAAATTACATTTTATTTTTTGGATTCTAAGAAAAGTAATTATATTTTAAATTTACCCATACTTTGTAAAATAATCCAAATTAGTGTTGTGTACGTATAATCAAACAGTTAGTAAACTTTTACAATATTTTAGGTAATTATGTTACGATGTGCCTCGATAGTTGATCCTGAAATGATGAAAATTGAGATACAGATATAAAGGTATCCACCTTACGGATCCTTATCATAGGCTGGAATAAGAAACTCTGCAGTGCGACTGCGAAAAAGTTTCCTTAAATCACTTTAAAATATTCCTGATTGTAAAGAACATTTATGTTTCAATCATTTTTTCAAACAATATCATTATTGTGAATATTATACTGAATAATATGTATTAATTACTTTCCAGCATCTACGAATAACGAAAAACACATTAGAGAAAACTGTAGCCCCCGACAATAAATACAACTCGTTTTACTACTACCATACTTTCACGCACACAAAATATCTCAGGTTCAACTCGTTAAAGATGTAAAACAATTCTGGTTCAACTGTTTTCTTAATGAAGGTCTTTCGGTCTTACCTACGTAACTCTTATGCCGACCTACGCTAAGGCGGCGCAGCGTAAGTACTTTTCTACCTGTATCGTCAATTTTGATAACTTCAGGATCAACTACCAAGGCACACTGTAACATAATTACCTAAAATATTACAAAAATTTACCACTGGTTTATTAGATGCACACAACGACTTCATATTTCGCAAAATACGAGTAAATTTATAATATAATTACTGTCTTTACAATGAAAAAAATCAAAATTCCAACTTATTCGTATTTTGTATGTAGGTATATAGTTTTCACACACAAAATTACAGGAAAGTGGATTAGCATTTGACCAGAGAAATTATCAAAAAAGTTTTATTGTTACAAGTGTTATTTAAACAAATCCATCTTTCCAGAATCTGATTACGTAACTCGATTCTTGATAAAGAAATATACAACTTTGCCACTCAACCGTTTTTCTACCTCTTTCCAGGAATTCAACCACATAGGTTCTTCATCCACAACATTCAGGACTGTTTTCACCCCCTTAGATGGATGATGGCAGCTAAAAAGAGTATTCTACAATATTCTACAACTACGTATTCATCAAACATTTTTGTAAGAACTACTTTCTATCAAAACCACATTAACATCGGTGATTGTTACATCGTGATGTTCCTTCGTATGATTAAGTGCACACGCACTCGATTTTCAAAGTCGTTTCTGTTAAAAACAAAGTCTTGCATAAATAATATGCATTCCAAAATTTCAGCTTATTTTTACACGAGGTCGGTACCTTACTGTCCCCGCCTATATCATGAATTTTACTACATTGTTTATAGTATTAATATCTTTAATGTATACCTCCAAATTAATTATTTAATATACCCAAATGTAAGGAAACAATCAGAAGAGGTAATTGGCTAGAATGACTACAAAGGCCTTACTATAGAATATGCGTATCTATTCGTATTTATCTTCTATTATGAATAATATACATCGTATAACAAACTAACAATAATACTTATGTCTTCTGAATTACACGTTTCACTGTATTATTTATTAACTTCTAAAATAAACCAGGACAGCGTTCAGTTACATATACCAATCATGATTAAAAAAAAGTTTCTCATTGGGGGTTGAAAATTAATTAAATATCTATCATAGATACTGTTTCATTTTATCATTTGTTTCGCTTAATTATTTCAAAATGTTTTAACTGTGCAATGAAAAATTGGATAATAATGAGCAAACCGCAAACGTAATAACCAAATATTTTTTGGCAATAAACACCAATATTTATTGGAATGAGATAGACAAGCTGTCATCAAACTCAGTCTCTTACCTAATTTCATTACAACATTGTAAACGATGAGTAAAGAACTGAAAGAAGATAATAAAACTTTCCGAAAACTTGGGAGAAAAATGGACAGATTACACAAACGTGAACTTGATCTCCTAATATTTAGGTATGCATATATAATTTGATTACATTTTGTTCACACTTACATAACTTCTTTTTACTTAAAGCTGTTATCAAATTACATACAAAGGGATATAAAGGAAAATCGATCATCATAAGATAATGTATAATGCTTGCATTAATCCAACATTAATTTATTTTTCTTTAATTTTATTTGGATATGCTCAGTTTTAACGAGTAAACTGTTGTATAAAATGTGAAGTAAACTTCCAGCTAAAATCTATTTAAAGTCAAATTAACTAAAAATATTATGTTTTCTTATCGTTTCGTAAAAAGTGCTACATACTTTTACTTAATGAGTACGAATGAGGTGCACAAATATAAAATTATGGCTAAAGATCATATAAAAATGGAATAAATAATCATAATTTATAACGGAAAGGAATTGTTATCAATACATGATAATTTTTTTGCACATAATAGCCATATGTGAAATGGTTTTCTAAATCATTGGTTCATGTACTATACACATCTATACTAAAAGTGGTAATGTCGTAATTTAATATATAATAATTAAGCTGTAACACTACGTAAATTAATAAGTAAGAAAAATAAGTTACACGAAGTAATACAAAAAATGAAACTGATTGAAACGTCTTATTATGCATTAAAATGTAAACAATATTGATTGTAATATACATCTATTCTTATTGTTTCCCTTCTCATTCAAGATTATTAATGATTGCAGTAAAGAGTTTTACTTTTTAATACCGGTTAAGGAGGAACGGTTTTTTCAAATTGTACCAAAAGCGATTTTTGACTAGGAGATTATACTAACACTGTCACTAACATTAATTTACTCCAAAGCTTTAATTTTTCATTATTTTATTTTTCATTAGTCCCGACAGGAGTAAAATTTAAAATTAATTCATCTAATTTTTACTTAAAATAATAGGATCCGTTCTCCATAAGTACCGAAGAGTATCGTGTAATTTATCAAATACATACCTGTTTTTATAAAAATAAGTTCGTACAAATTATTCGTGAACTTCGCAGATTCAGCAGGTAATATTCAGCACTTGCAAGAAAAGCAGTTTCTTAGTCGATGTTAATGATTTTTTAATTCACGATAAGAATCACTAGAAATCGGATTCAAGATGAACTGATGAAGTCGCGTCATTTCTCACTAAATGCTTCTTTATTCGCATTTGGTTTCGTTCATTTTCTTGTATTTTCTATCAGTCTTTGCACTCCTCGCGGGAACTGTTGTACTACTTCTAATGACTACTGATAGTCCATGTCATTACAGAAAGTAACAGTAAGTGTAACCATAAAATCAATTCCACTTAATAAGTAAACGTAGGCACACATAAAGCTTCTAAGTTATTTAATTCTGAGGAAGAACAATCATTCCACTGCACGAAACGATAAACTTGTTAATCGCGACAGGGCAATACTTTGTATATCGAAGAAGTCGCTGAACCAACTATAAGGACGAAACGATAAAGACAAGAAAACACGAAACATCGTCGAACCAACGCGGGGGCTGACGACGCACTGACTACCCGTCTGGCTGCACCCGGCAGTCGAACACTCGGGAGAGAACACTCATCCTCCCGACCCATTCTCCCCTACCGCACCGACATGCTTCCTGAGCCAAAACCCCATCCTCCCACGCAATTCTCTCGAGTTCTGTGTGTCCTTGTCTTCGGCCTCGGCCTTTACCGATCGAAACCGCATGATCCACCTGATAGGACATTGAAAATCGCACAACATACTTACGATATTTTTATCCACATTATGGGATGATTATTACTGATGAAATGAATATTAATTAAATATCATAAATTATTCTAGACAAAATATTTCTACTAACATCTACAATGTAGTCAATAGTTAACCTTCTAGTGCATCGATTTTAATTCAGTTGGAAAAATTAGACTAGTCTAATTTGGGAATGAAAAGACCAAATCCGATGTCTGCTTTCAAGCTGGTATAAATAATAATAATAATAATAATAATATTCGCATTTCTGTCAAATCAAAATATCAGATTGACATGTTTCTTAGACCAATATGTGCGCCTTAAGGCAGGTGTATGTACTGGAGGGTTAAGTAACCGCGACTCATCTGAAAGTCATGTTACTAGTGTATTATCAAATTTGGTTTTGACGTCAGCTACAATATCATTATAATAAAAGAATGCATTTGAAAGACATGAATCTACCGGTATGTGTACCCTTAACTACAGCTTCAGACAATGAAAAGGTACCGTGATTAACGGGGAAAACTTCTCGACTCTTTCTACTATACGCCTAAAAAGGAATCCCTACACCATGTGGTGCACCTTGAGTCTCAAGACTGTATTGTGTATTAATGCCATCCTAATCTTTCAATCTCCGAATTTTGTTGATCGCAGCTCCTAGAATAGTTCCAATCCATAACAGAGTAATACTTATAAGTAAAAATGGGACAGAATGGATAACGTGTCCCTAGAGCCTTGAAATTTTGAGGTGCGAACTCACGGTGCGTGGTTCGTCGCAGCATCTAGGCCCATCAACTTTGTGTAGCGAGCGTAAGTCGGAAATCCATAGGCGTTTCTGCAACGCGCCAAGCCCAAGTTGGCATCGCCGGTACCTATAAGCAGTCCGCCTTCTCGCAACATTTTCACAAACAGTTCACAGTTCACCATCGATAGTTTCCTGAAAGGTTTGCATTGCATTCGTAGAATTTCGCTATTCTGTGAGTAATATGGCAGTGTGGTGCACTACGGTGCATGCACGTGGTCAGAACCCTGTCAGAAATATCGAGGGAAGAGATACCTTTTATTGACTGATTTGTTGACAAAGGGGACAACTTGACAAGAACGACATTACTTAAACCATTGACTCCGGTTGCAGGATGGCCCGGCGGTTCTATACCTCTCGGACCAATCTGTTCTCGGCCTTACAGCTGAAAAGCCGCCACAACCGGTTCTCGGCCTTACGGCTGAGATGACGTCACAATCTGTTCTCGGCCTTACGACTGAGAAGTCACCACAATTTGTTCTCGGCCTTACGACTGACATGAGAAGTCACCAGAATTTGTTCTCGGCCTTACGGCTGAGAAGCCGTCACAATCTGTTCTCGGCCTTACGGCTGAGAAGCCATCGCAACCGCTTCTCGGCCTTACGTCTGAGCTGACGCCACAATCTGTTCTCGGCCTTACAGCTGAGAAGCCGACACAACCGGTTCTCGGCCTTACGGCTGAGATGACGACACAATCTGTTCTCGGCCTTACGACTGAGAAGTCACCACAATTTGTTCTCGGCCTTACGGCTGAGAAGCCGTCACAATCTGTTCTCGGCCTTACGGCTCAGAAGCCACCACAATCTGTTCTCGGCCTTACGGCTGAGAAGCCACCACAATCTGTTCTCGGCCTTACGGCTGAGAAGCCACCACAATCTGTTCTCGGCCTTACGGCTGAGCCGCCGCCTCAATTTGTTCTCGGCCTTACGGTTGAGTTTTGTGACTAAAACGATGAGCATTAAACCTTCCACTTTCGAATGAGACCTCACCCAGCCAAAAATCTGCTCATATAAGGACAAACAATGTAATTTCGTAACTGCATTTGCAAATACGAGTTCCGCCATATTAGCGATAATACAGAGCAAGTCACGTGACAAAGTTAGTTCAGGTAGTGGATACGAGATGACGCCTATTCGGGAGGACTGCCAACGTGGAATCATAGCAAAACTGAAGCGTTAGCTGGATCATCGACGAAGTAGAGGATAGACCTATCACGCAATGTAATTTTGTGTCGGGGGGCTTGCGAGCCTCCTTACCATTTTTGAGTCACACCCAACGTTATCGACTCAATCTAGAATACGATTACAATGCTACGAGTGGTAGGAATTAAAATTAAAATTTATAGTGTTATGACTAATTTCAAGAATGTGCCAATGCATATTTGCTATGCCTACTTAAATACTAATAATTTCTACGTATACGAGGGCTCGTATTTAATAATTGCTACTTATATTTAGTTAAACACTGCAGTGTTTACCTTTTTCCTTAAAAACTATTTAATTCTATATGGCCACTAAACACCGTACCTAACCATATGCATATCTACTTAAATTTAAATAATGACCTGCCGAATAAAAATCGGAAATTGTCATATGTGTCTTACTTCCCTCTTACGAATATTATTCTTCACACGTAATATTACTAATTAATATAAAGAAAAATACGCTAACAATCAGCTACATGATGCAGCTGAATTTATTACCTCTCTTTGTGATCATGAGATTCTTATTAAGAATGCAGTACAACACGAAATTACAACGGTATTGCGATGTTTAGAGTGTAATTACACAAGTACTACTATCAGTACAAATTGTGTACTAAGTACATCTTGCACTGCCCAAGATGTTAAAAAAAATCATTTGAATTTCGAGATATAATAAAACACAATTTCGCAGGATGGAAAAATCTGATAGATCCTTGCCATAATTGTGATAATTCCAAATTAAACACAATGAAAAAATCGATATAAATGCTTCCAAACAAATTCTTATTGCAAAATTACATTTGGTCGATCACGATAGTAGTGGAATAACAAACGAAATTGAACAATTTCTGCATCAAAGCAATACCTACTACTAAAATACAAATGGGGATCACTTTTATAAACTTAAGGCAACGATTTTCCACCACGGTAAAAGTATTACCGATGGTCATTACACGAGTGTGGTAAGGGGTAAGGGCACAATGTGGGTATCCGTTGATGATTTACGAGTAGAAAAACAATCTTGGCCACGAAACGCTAAAAATGCATACATATCATTCTTCGAATCGTGTTAATAATTGTGGTTGTGAATACAGTTCAATGTTAAATACGTTCAGTGCCAAAGGCTGTTTTCAGCGCCATAAGCTGCTTCGCGCACCATGTACTGTACACAAAATACTATACATATATAATACATACATACTTTGTAAAAAGAAGTGAGATCCCCATAAAAAAACTTCAAAAAAGTTAAAACAATACACGAAGTAAATGATAAAAAGAGGACGGAAAATAGTAAACACAAAAAAAATAGAAGAAAATATACATTGTAAAAAAAGGTGTGAATACAAAATGAGCTGCAAGTACATAATAAAGGTGCTTTCTACCTGCGCTTAAGATGGCACAACTACATATACGCAGCTAAAATGTTGTGTTCATACATTCCATTACTCATATCGCCGACATTTTAATAATGTGAAGATAAAATGTAACATCTAGACATTTGCCTAGATGTCCGCGGCCTGGAAGTCAAATACTTGGCAAATACTTCAACATCATCAAATTAAGCAACAATCACGGGTGAATTTTGATCAATGCAAAAGAATGTTGAAAATTTATAAAAATAAAAATTACTTTTCTTATCAATCTGAAAATAATATGTACAACGATTAACGAAGTTACTGTGCAAAAATCAGCAACGGTAATGAGGAATAGCTACTGCTACTTTTCAAAGACTCTAATTAGAACTTTAATTGAATGGAGGTGTGTCAGAAGTCTGCAATTTCTATTACAAATAATGAATCACACCTTTAATCGCCATTCTTTCAGTCACAAAATAAAATTTTCCAAATACCATTCCATGAAAATTGGAACTTCAAATTTAAAAATATTATAAAAAAATACTTTTAAAACAATATTTCCAGTGACAAACGCTCGATTCAAGGGTGTGTAGGTGGTAGTAGAAGAAGGAGAATGGTGCAGCCACTTAGGGCTGCTAGAAAAAATGATTAGTAGTCAGAAGGGCAGCTAATCATTGTCCACTCATTAATGCAAGAAAACCGTAAGTGGACCGTTTCTTTCTTTCGCAAAGCTAACTTATTACAGACTAAAATTAACTCTCGAGCACAGTCACTAGGACTTTGGACTACTCGCAGCAATAATTTCTCAAACAACTTCAAAATTCCCGGATGGTGCTTCATTACTGAAAATTTTACTATATTCAATACAAATCCCGAATAGCAAATGAAAAAGCTCCCAAGGAGCTACACTACTCTAACAAATATAAAAAGCTACCGAGAACCACCACGTGGGTGGTTTCATTTTTCACAACACTAATAAAAATTTAGTGCACCTGTAACTTGCAATATGAAACTCTAACTTTAATTCGTTGCAGCCTTCCTGAAGGCTGTGTGGAGTCCCATGTGCAGCAAAGTCAGTTGCTCGGGACTCCTTTTCCCCAGGAACATGTCTCCCGACATGTCCCAGGACAGTTTCGGGGCAATGGGGTCGCAACTCTAATTACAAACGCGACCAGTCATCATCGCAACACTAATTCAAAAAAATATTAAGTATCAAACTAGAACGAGTAATTAAAAAAAAACGATCAGTCATGAATCAAAAGTAATGCAATGAATCAAACTCTAGTAACTCCAATTCCAAATGCAAGAATAATTGAAGGCTTGGATGCAATAAGGGGATTAGCGCTCGAAAATGTGAAACAGTATTGTCCAATCGTTAAGAAAATTGGAAAATTAAATGTTGTTAAACTGTATTTTAAAATATATAGTCCTGTAAAGCTCATCACGGCACACATTTTTTCTCTTTACAGTTTTTTTATCGAATCATTATTATTCGAGATACAAATTATAAACAAAAAAATTTCTTCGATCAAAATCATTATTTCTTTAAACATAAATTGCGATAACTAGAGTAAATATTAACGGATCGTTATGAGACTTGAAACATAAAACTCAGAAAACTCTAGCGAAGCCGTAAAATGTATGCACAAAACCCTTATCTTAAAAAAGTGTAATAATATTGAATTAAAAAGTAATACTGGACATAACCCATGGTGTTCAACGCTCGCCGTTAAAAAGTATCGAGGCAATTTTGAGGTACATATATCTTGCAATGACAAAGTTTTTCCTTAATATAGAAAGAAGTTTTTTACCAATTTTCATACTGATTAATAAATAATTGTAGAAGATATGATGATATATATCAATCTTGCGCGCCACCATCAGTCAACCGCCACGTATAATGCGCTATTTAGCAGTTTTAGCAGTCGCGTTGACAGTTGGCGACGTGCGAGAATTATATATATATATGATCATATCTTCTACAATTATTTATTAAAATCTTCAACTAGAAAATATGATTGGTCTGTATAGTGTCTAGCAGGCTAGTATTTTTTCATTTTACATAATTAAGCAAAGTGACTCGACTTTCAACTTGTGAATAGTTTAAAGTTTGATAAATAAGAAAGGACTCTACTTTAGATTGCATCGTCAAGAAAAGGCACTCTACTCGACATTCAGGTAGCAAAAAAAGACTCTAAATTTATCTAAATCTATTATTTAAGAAGATGACTCTAAATCAGGCCTTCCCAAGTAGGGGAAATCTGCTCCTAAAACAGATGTTTCGGTTCTCCCTCCAACGCTGCGCCTTCAGCTAAGGTGGGCCAATTCCTACTGTCCTCTCTCTCTCTCTGCTTCGTAGCGGCGTCACTGTCTCCTCTGAGAAAGGGAGTGTTGGAGGGAGAACTGAAACATCTGTTTTAGGAGCAGATTTCCCCTACTTGGGATGGCCTGCTCTAAATCATGAAGAATTTACGTTAAGAATTTAAAACGAGCGATTCTATCGGTCAAAGTAAATTTCATAAAACAAAAATGTGTGTTCTCATGCTAATTACTTTGAATCTGAAATTTGCTCACCCTCAATTGTCTTCTTACACATGGAAATTAATTATTCTATTGTGTACGCAAACGAGTGACCTTTATAAGAAATGAATTACGCCTTTATCATCATTTAGACATCAAGTTACTTTTAAAACGTAGTATCGGAAAAATAAAAGAAACTCGAGTCAATACAATCGTCGCAATGACGAAATCGGAGGGCATCCGATTTTTCCACTACATATTAAATAAAAATGATACTAGCTGTGGAGTCTGAAAGTATCAGACTTCTTCGCTACATAAAAATTAGCATTCAGCCGTATTGATATTCATACCAATACCTTCTGAGCTGCTGTGCACCTTTAGGTGCACTATTAATAGATATAATAAATATCTACATCAATGTATGATCAATGATAAACATTCGCGTTAGGAACCGTTTATCTTGGAAATTATGATTTTAATTTGATTCTATTGAAAAGGCGCGGTGTACAAGAAGACCCTAGCCCTCGTCTAATAAATACATACACAGCCAAAATGTTACAATTCAGGGGCATGGTTACCATACCCGCGGTCATTATGCTCGCCAAAGCACGTATACAACCGGTCACTCGTGTCGATTCGGACCAAACGTCCTACGACATGATTGAGTGACCAGAGGAACCATAATGCATGCGCACTCACATTTCGCTGTGCCCCGGTGACGGAGACGCCAACACCCTGCTACTACTCAGGGGAAGTCATTAAGCTGCTCAGATGTCATCAAGCTGCTCAGAAGAAGTCATCAGGCTGCTCAGCTACGCTTGGACTGTAACGAAGGAACAGAACACGATTATAATTTCTTTCTAAAGTTACGATTGTTTGAACTCTAATAAAAAACCACGAAGTAATTCAAAACTAACGAAATTTTTTATCATTTAGACATTTTAAGGAAAAAATTAAATATTAAAAATTAAAATTAACAAAAGTTTCGTTAGTTTTTAATTGCTTGGTCATTCTATTCTAAAAATTAATTTTTTTTTAAATTTTGAAGAATGAACTCTACTTTAATGGAATTGGATGAAATACATAGATACTTACATCTTTCCATCGATATTCTGCGCACAAATCTCGTCTGCAGCTGACGCAGTGACTCTAATTTCCGGTAACGAGTTTCGCTTTCAAAAGTAAAAGAAGCTCGTGAAAGAATATAAATTGCGTAGCAAACACTGACTCTTCCATCGCGTATCCTCAAATTGTTAACGACGCTCTACTATGAGCAACTGTGCTCTTCAAAACGAAAAACTTCGTACGTCATAAACACTGACTCTATTTGGCCGCATTGCACGCGGTCACAATCTCTGAAAAATAAGTAGGATAAGAGGGTGGGGTGTGGTTTGATCGAGTGTTTGTCGCGAGGAAATATTGTTTTTCTTGGAACCAGCCAAGGGACTTTCGCTCCTTGTTATTTAGAATACAATGTATGATGCGAAAATACAGAATGCTCGCTCAATACGAGCAGCTTTACATTTCACACGATATTATCCAAAATATACTACTTCAGAAATAATTATTACATTTAAATAAATCAGTAGCTTTCTTCATTAAAGTTGTAAGCACGTTCGTGTTATTAGAAATAATACTTTAAAATATATCACGATATTTATAAATATTCTAAATTCATGGCAAGAATAAAATTCCTTAATTATTTATGCTTGAATAGCATGTCATTGATCAACTACGCAGTTTCTGTACATAAAGAACAAAACTTGCATCCAAAACCGAATGTAAATGCAATTACAACAGCTACATATAGATAGATTCTTAAAAATCATTCACATATCGTTGAATTCTACGTAAACACGACCGAAATGCAATAGAATTCGATCATTCCAATATTTCGTAAAATATCAATAATCAACTGACGCCATTTTAAAAATTTTAAACAAATCTGATTAAAATTATTCAATTTATCATAATGCAATCTTTCCCATTTCATCCCGATATTACCGACTGCAAAGTTACCCATCACCCTCACAGCCAACAATGATTCAATAAAATAACGAGAAAAATACGTACACCACACGTATTGCCATCTCCTTTTTCCAAGGAATGAAATCAGACGCCATCCAAGCACCGTACAAATTAACCGTCAAAAGTGTCATGGCGTTGCCTGCCCTTTGCTTTCGATTCCCGCCTCAACGCCTGTAACATAACGATGCAACAAGTTTGAAACAAAAGCATTAAAACATGCGTAAGGCAATTAAACAACAAATAAACTTGAAATATGCCCGAAAAGAGATGTAATTGAATACCGAGACACGATATGTATGCAGTAAATGTGCAGAAATATCGGTAAGGCAACGAAGGGAATACGCAACGAACATTTAACGGTTTTCTCGCGATATTTAATGAATTTCGGGACGAAACTGTATTAACAGGAGCAGCAAGTGACGATAGAGAGTAAAGAAGAAGACAAATAATAACTGGAAGTAATTATATGACGGTAGATAATGTACACGTACCATTTAAATACGCAGCTATCGAAGCGTCTTAACTCATCGACGTCCACGGAACGAATGACCCCTGCGCCCCGTCGCTGTACCTCGCGAATATTAGCTTTGGTGGGGGGAGAGCAGGCAGGCGACAGGACTCGCGAGGCAAAACACGCGTACGTATTTCCGAAGTGTTGGGATATCGTCACCCAACCGTCTAAACAGAGGTGACTTCCAAAGCTAGCATCGTTCAGTCATAACAAAAGTCATTTCTATGCACACGTTCTGCTAACGGTAAAATAGAAATATGACGCGTGATATATTTCTTTCGTTTATAAACTATCTAGGCATCTACATACAGGAGTGTAGTTTAATGAAGCTTGTGAAACTTAACACAGATGGCTTAGTAAGAATATGTTCGAAAATTACTTACGTGATATACAGTTTCTTATTGCAAAGCTTTTTACAAGCTTCGCGATACATTCGAGAATGTGGCGATACTAATTCCGTGTTAGCATCGGTACATAAAATAAATATTCATTCTGTATACAGTGAGCCACGAAAGTATTCGAACGCTCGTTATTAAAACTGTAAAACAATAAAAATATATATGTTAGACTTAAGTTCTAAAATTAATGTTGTAACTACTATAAGACACAGGTATCGTGATTATATATACCAAATGTGAAATGAAGCGGATAATATTTGTAGAACTTATGAAACATTTATTGCAAAGATGTACTGCAACAGAGTCACAAAAATATTCGAACCGCATTAATTATATGCACCTTATTTTAGATTAATATGTTTTTAGGCTACCTTTGGCTCCAATTACGCTTTTCAGATGTTGTTGCATGTTGTGCACTAGTTTTTCAATTATTTTAGATTGAAAAACTAGTGCACAGCATGAGTAACGTCTGAAAAGGGGGTTGGTGCCAAAGGTGGCCTAAATAAATATCAATTTAATATAAGGTGCCTATAATTAGTGCCGTTCGAATACTTTTGTGAACCTGTTTCAGTGTCCGTATGGAACCAGGTGGGCCGAACCCCGGTATCGACGCGATAACTCGAAAATCAAAAAGTTCATGAACTGGTCGTCTGTGTAAAGTCGTAATAAGTTGTACCCAGCAAAGACAGCCTGTGAAGGACGAGCACACCATGCGCGAAATCGAAATCAGTAATCGAAGACGAATTGTATTTATAGAAGAGTGCGTTTGGCACTCTTATCGTTAAAAGGAACGAGACGGAATAGAAACTTATCACTCCAAGTACGCAACTGCATTTTTTAATAGATGTCCAGACCGAACCAAACTCATCGAAGGTAAATTTGGCTCGATCTGGGCCCTTAACCAATATCGTAGGTTTTATATCGTACGTTTTTCGTTAATTAACCCACGATGAAAATTTTAGGCGAAAGCATCAGAAAGAATATGTGTGTACAATCATTCGATTGTTGAAAAGCCTTTGAGCTCGGATTATCGGGAAAAACCTACCCACGCCACTGTTTTGCTTTCTCGCTGCGAGCGAGGACCTTCAGGCCCCAGTAGACCGCCCGTTGACAGTCAAGAGCAATAAAACCGAAGGGCCACATAAAATCTTCCTATTTTTGATAAGTATTGATGAAAGTATTACCTATCGATTCCTCATGTCTTTCCGGTGAAAATGGCCCCAAAAATGATATAATTCGGACCGTAATTAAGGATATCACGTGAGAAATTTATTTGCAGAATTCAAAACCCGTTTCGTTAAAAATAGTCCGGTTTAAATTATTTTCTGTCCAATTAATCGGCAGAACGCCAGAAATCCATTGGTGTCACTTTCATATTGATACGATGAAAAATAAACAAATTCAGATTCTGTAGAATCTGACCGGCAGGCAACCGCGCACGAGTCGGGCCGCAAAAGCTTTCGCCGGTTAGTCGTTTTCTAGACTAAAAATTGAATGAAAGCTGAAACCACGTTAGTCACAACCCAAGAGCTATAGATCCTTGAATAACCGGCTTCAGCTCTGGCGCCATGAATAAAGCTAAAGCTAAATCATCCTTATTCAAGCTTTGAATCACGACCAACCGTAAGTACCTTTTAGCTAGATATTATCTAGTTATTATCTTTGCCCAACTCTGAATTATGGCGCATACCGCGCGTACCCCTCTCACCTGACATTCCAGCGAACCACATAAATACAAAGGGCCGAGACACTGGAGCCCTCTTCTGCGGAATCGCTCCTACGGAAACACTCCAGTGGAGCACATTGTTATATCACACCACGTTGTTAATTTAAAATAGAGTTAGTGTCCAAAGGATTACTCGTCGACATCTAGTGTAAGCAATTACAACTAACTATCGTTCAACGGCATATCATCTGCATTTATATAATTTTGTATTGCTTGCGCTTTTCATATTTCATATTAATGCTTATTGCATATATTATTTTCATTGTTAATGCTTATCGCATATAATATTTTTATTGCTAATGCTTATCACATATATTATTGTCATACGCTTATTGCATTATATGGTTATTACTGTTAATTGCTAATTGCATTCACTATTACTCTCCATTGCTAATATTCATACATATACATTGCTATTGATCACCATTTATATAAATGTTTATGTGATAATGCTTAACCCTTATGTGATCAACCAAAAGTTTCACGGTTGTTGCGCAACCGGGGCACCCGGGTACCCCATGTTCCGATACATCTCAAATACAGCGATAATTTTACTTTTGTACTTCTTCTAAACACGTAGTTTTCAATTCCTATAATATACCAAGTGCCGTTTCAAACTATTTGAGTAGATAAATTACTCGAAACTACAACATAATTGAAGCTTTATTATTTAAAATCTTTTTTTAATTTTTTTTTCAAAAACGTATATCGGGGCAAAAGACGTTAAAGAATGGGGATCCGGAGCGGTTTTACGATATTTTCACCAGAACATAAAAAATTACTGAGGGAAACATAGAAATGGGTACCTGGGTACACGGTTGATCACATAAGGGTTAACGTCCAACGTATTATTATAACAGGGTCCCCAGAGGCCGGAGCTCTCTTCAACGAAAACAATTTGTAGTACGCTTACTCTAAACTGATAATCTCACAATCGGTGAAAAGGTGAATTCTAATATCAGTGCTATTCCTTTCAAAGGGATTATTAATCAACAACATCTACTGTAAGTGCTTACGATTAATTATTGTTCAACTGCATATCATCTCCATTTATATTATTTCGTATTGCTTACGCTTCTCATATTTCATATTAATACTTATTGATTTATATAATTATCTTTGCTAGTGCTTACTGCTTTATATTCTATCTATTGTCAAATACTTATTGCTTTATACTGACTATCTATATTGCTAATGTTTATTGTATTATATTATTATCATTTGTTTATTGCATTATATTATCATTGATAATTGTTTATTGCATTCCATATTATTCTCCATTGCTAATTCTCATGTATCTCATGCTCATACATATATATTACTATTGATCATCATTTATATAAATGTTTATGTGCTAACGCTTAATGTCCAACGCACTAACTAACCGCTATCGCATTAACAGTGCATGGCATAGTTTCGTGTTTCTAAATAAACGATCATTCTTATTTTAAATCACGCTCCGAATTATTGTCTTGATCCTTCGGTTACGGAATAGAAACCATAACAGGCTACTGCAACAGCTAATCGGTACGTGAACGCCGGGAGTTCTTACAGTGTTTACAAGGCTTACTTTCGCATAGGTCTTGCACGACCAAACGGCGAGACGTATTTCGTGGAAATATTACGTGTGGCTTCGTTTATCTATGTAGCGGTAAATCCAATTACCAAGCCTAAATACAAACCACAAGTGTTCTAACGGGTGTCACCCATGTGCGCGATTACTCGTTAAACCTTCCCTGGTCGCTCAGTGCCACGAAGCTGGCCTTCGGGCCTGAAACTCGTACTTTCCAAGTGCCACGAAGTTCGCCTTCGCGCCTGAATTCCTATTCACCCTCAGT
Organism: Andrena dorsata; assembly: GCA_929108735.1. Taxonomy (NCBI): domain Eukaryota; kingdom Metazoa; phylum Arthropoda; class Insecta; order Hymenoptera; family Andrenidae; genus Andrena; species Andrena dorsata. Next base: position 57,030,887 of record OV815489.1, read on the forward strand.
GCTACGAATCTGGCATTCGCGCTTGAATTCCTATTCACCCTCAGTGCTACGAATCTGGCATTCGCGCTTGAATCCCTACTCACCCTCAGGGCTACGAATCTGGCATTCGCGCTTGAATCCCTACTCACCCTCAATGCTACGAATCTGGCATTCGCGTCTGAATCCCTGAATATTCAAATATAACCCCATTATGCCATCGTCCTAAAGACCTCCACCCGGGACGTGGCAGTATAGTTAATAGTGTACATATCGAAGAGTAAGAAAATATTTTTTTCAATCAAATTCATAAATCCGTGTCCTGTATACTCTTCGTCAAAATGTGCGCTGCGGCAAAATCGTGTTTGTCGCGTTGACAGTGCCCAGGCCATATGGTTAATCCTGTTAAGAAATAATTTTAAGTTGTTTTGAAAAGGCCGCCTAAATAAAAGGATTCGTAGCGGAAGGAGTCTGGTGCGAGATTCGAGAATCCCTAAATTTCTTGGTTCTGGGGCAAGCGGCCCCATTATCTTGTCTTGCCTGGTGCAGTAAAGTTGTCACGTTTTTCACTGAAAGATCTTTTGTTCTCAAGTTGTTTAATCAGACTGTTAAGCACCACAGGTGTGCCTGAAATTGTATCCTTGGTATATATTTATTTGTTTAAATTAATACAGTTCAGTGTGAACGCTCTCCAAAACTCAAACCACGTCAACATTGATAATTCAAAAACCCAACAAATCCGAATTAAAAAAAAAACAAAAATATTTAGAAACTGGAAGCCTACCTCTATTACGTGACGATTAAAAAAAGTTAAAAAATCACTAAAAATTACAAAATGGCGGACCACTGAAAACAAAAATCATGTTTTCGGGGTACAAAATTGGGAATATATGTTGATAAAAAAATTGAAGCAGGTCGTTAATTGAAAAAAAACTGGTTCTCACGTAATAGCGACGGGTTTTCCGTACAATAAATGCCCTTGCTCATGTCAATTGGATGTATAGTTTTCTCTGTAAACTGTCAACGCGGTTGAAAAATGTCATTCTGAGGAAAACGCGTTCAAAGTTCCGCTCGGCTCAAAATCAGTCGCGCGCTTGACACCGCTTCGTGAAAAATACTATATCTCCGTCAATTTTACGAATTTCGTCATAAAATTTGGAGAGAGCATTCTTGAAACGTAGGGGAGAGTCGTGCAGTACCGACCAGCTTACAGTACCGACCAAAGCTAGTTCTCGCTTCTTCTTCCAGATATGAGCGTTTTACTTGAATAAACAAATAAAAATCACAATTCTGTATAACCTATTTCGGTGTCATATCGTTTACTCCATTGGGCTTGATGTTATGAGACATTAAACGTATTCGTTGGAATTCAATAGGTTAAAAGTTATTTTTTAAAGCCGATTTTTTGTTTCTCAGCTAAGTAAATGATTATGTTGCATGATGTGTACTCTCTCTAGTCTATTAAGTTTAATAAAGCGCCCTAGTTTTTCAATATTTTTTGGTACATAATATACCATGATCTAAAATGTTCCTACATGTTTGTCGTACAGTACCGGCCATCCGACTGTCGTGCAGTACCGACCAACAAAGCTAAAAGAGAATTAAAGTAAAGCGAAAGAAACAAAAGTGTAAAAGAAGCAGAGAAAAGAAAAGCTAAAAGACAATTAAGGAAACCTCAAAAAAAACTTGAAAAGAAGAAAATTAGGGGATAAAGTAAATAAAGATAGGTGTGATAACCGACCAAACAGGAAGTTAGGAATTAATAAAGATGTTACCCACTGTGTTATTTGCAAGGAATCATTTAACGAAGATTGGATGCAGTATATCGAATGTGAAGGTTGGGCACACGTCGAATGCACAGATCAGGAAAATATTAATTATTTTACTTGCGATGTTTGTACTAATAAAATTAGAAAAAATCTTCTATTGTAACAATTAAATGTCTTTTTATTAACATTGTTTGTCATTTAGACTTAAAAATCTACTAATTTAACAGTTGGTCGGTACTGGACGACACTTTTTCGTTTCCTAGAAATTACAACTTTTTGTCCTTTACGTTTATTCGTTATTTGAAGATCGAATAAGTTGATTTATTCGAAGTGCCCTTCAAAATAGATTTCGAATAACGGTTCAACTTTCATCCTACCTTTATTCTAGAAAATCGAATAACCGGCCTGAGCCTTTGCGGCCTGACCCGCGCGCGGTCGCCTACCGGTCTGATTCTACGGAATCTGCATTTGTTTATTTTTCATTGTATCAATATGAAAGTGGCACCAATGGATTCCTGGCGTTCTCCCGATTAATTGGACAGAAAATAATTTAAATCGGACTATTTTTAACGAAACGGGCTTTGAACTCTGCGAAAAGATTTCTCACGTAATATCCTTAATTATGGTCCGAATTGTATCATTTTTTGGCCATTTTCATCGGGAAGACATGAGGAATCGATTGGTAATACTTTTATCAACACTTGTCAAAAACATGAACATTTTATTTGGCCCGTCGGTTTTATTGCTCTCGGCGGTCAACGGGCGGTCTACTGGGGTCTACTTTATACAGTTTAGTATAAATACAAACACGTTTTTGAATTTTTGATTTTTATCCACTCTAGCCGAAGATATAACCAAAAAACTTAGAGCGGTCGGTACTGCACGATTCTCCCCTATGTCTTTCAGAAAATGTGAAAAAGAAAAAATCGATTTTTCCTGTTTATTACAATGGTCTGCCCCCTTAAAAAATATTTTGAGAAAACACCAAAAATTTTACATTGAAGCACAGAACTATTCAACCATGTATCACCGCCAACTATGAAATCACAAGAGCTTCCAATTGGACGTGGTTAGGCATGCATTAACAGAACAAAAATACTTTCATCATGGGAAGATTTTTCACATTGTTGCAATGTCCCGTTTCATACGTGTCCCTTTCATCCCACTTCTCCCCAAAGATATAAAATCAAATTACTATTTCGCAAAGCATCGAAGGTGGAGTTTCCATGACAAAAATATGACTTTTCCATCCGCCGACAATCTTATTCAATAGTAGGTAACAGTAAGCATTGTGCCTAGGGTCTACGAACCTACAGTGGCCTACGAGTATGTATTGTTTTTAGCTCTCTTCTTCAAATATTATTTTTTTTTCAGAAAAAGTGTAGTACTGTCAGTACTAACATTGCATATTGGAACGTACATTCAGTTCCATTGATTATTGTTTCCTTGGGCTAGTTACAAATGCAAGAATATCAATATTAACCCTCTAGGGACGAGTAGGTCTGCAGAGTCCCATTCAGATTAACACATTTTTATTTACGTTCCATCAATAAGATCGAGATTTGATAGGTATCGTGACCTTTAGTAGGCAGAGAAGAAACTGTTGTACCATCAGAACCCGAAATTAAACTTTTTTTTGTTATAAACAAATTAAAAAAAAAAATTAACGAGTAATTTCCAAATCCGAAGTATAAAATAGACTATTTTAACCCTCAAAAAAATTCTACGTTAAGTTTAAAACATCCCCGTCCCTAGAGGGTTAAGTTGCTGTTTCAAAACGAAAATGAATTATTCTTTCATGATGCATCAGTTTCTCTTTGAAGCAGTATTGATTTTGATATTTTTTCGAAGTAATTAACTTAGGAAGACACAAATCGATGGAACTCAATGTACTGTCATGTATTTGTAGTAGAGCTCTTACTGTTTGACCCGTCGGGTACCCGGCTACCCGGAATAACTTCAAGCAATTAAATGTTGTATTGTTTGATGTTAGCCAAAAATGATCGAACAATACCACATTCAATGGCTTGAAGTTGTTTCGGGTAGACGGGTACCCGACGGGTCAAAAAGTAAGAGCTCTAATTTGTAGCTTTAAATTGAAATTTTGTAATTTAAATTAACCGCTTATGGACGGCCATATTGCATTTTAGTTCGAAAAAATTGGAACCGCCTAGGTGGCAGTTGAAACACTGTTCTAAAATCGTCAATAAGAGTGGCACCCCCTGCTCCTCCCGGGAAACCTGGTTTAGGACGCTGAAAACACGGTGATTTTTAAGAATTATTTTCTCAGCAAATATAAAGAGAATTTTTCCAAAACATCAAGGGTGGTTTACTATAGGTATATTCAGACAACAAGAAAACTTTTTTTTATTCGAGAATAATTCATTTAATATTGTCCTAGCGGGTATAATTTTTGCCCGAAATAAAAGAAAATATATAGATCGTCTATGCTCGTCTACCATAGCTGTAAAAAGTGAAATAAACCAATAATACCAGAATTTATATTAACTTAGAGCATGTCAGATAGCTACCAGGACAGGAAAAATAGATCATGATTCGACATTAAATGTAAAATTTACTTTCAATTCTGGTCTAAAAATTGGTATTAGTGAAAAATCATGCTTTGATAAGTCACAAATGAAATGCCATACATACATCTGTAAAAATCAGGAAAAAATTTTTGCACTTTTGGCGGGGTTTTCGTACAGGACGTGCCACTGTTCACAGAGTACTGGCCTCGCAGAGCGGTATTAGCGTAGGGGACTTAACTTTGAAGCCGTTTATCTCGAAACTACATTTTTAAACACCATACATCACCGTGTACGTCATAACTTTTGAACCAATGAATATTCTCACTTGAAATTTTAACTGCAGGTGTAGAATTCCGGTCTCTATAACATGGAATTTCCGCATCAACATTGAATGTTTGTAAACATTTTTATAAACGCTTAAAGACGAATTTCTTCCGTAAAAGTGTAGGAAAAAATTGATTCGTCTGTAAATTTCACAATTTTTATTTAAATTCGGCAGTCAAATTCCATGTTGTAGATTTTGTTATAGAAATTACTCACCCCTAAGCATTTTGCTCTGAGATGATTGGTTCAGCTGATATAACGTACACCGACAACATCTGCACACTACGCAGGAACATCTTCAGCGCTTAATAATGTCAACAAATTTGAACATCCGGACAATTTTATTTTTGGTAACTACTCGGAAACGCGCCTACAATAAACTGCGAAAATTATGGGTATAATGATTACTTGATACCTAAGTAATCCAACACAAAAGAAACCATCAATTTTACGTGTGCAATAGTCTTGTACCCTCTTAAAGTTTTGGAACGATTCACTTTATATTGGTTCAAAAAATAATTTTTAACAATCACCGTATTTTCAGCGTCCTAAACCAGGTTCCTCCCTTAATTTAAGGATGCCAGCGGCATCCAGATAATAGAAAAGTAGCTCTAAACAATAACATTCATCGATGTGTCCATTTCGGTTATCATATACAAGTGAAAATATGCACTATAGGGTAAATCCGGGACACGCGGCCGGGCCGGAGAATTGATCGAAACAGTTGATTCTTAGAGAATTAATTGTTCAGAACCTTAACACACCTTTACATATACACAGATGTAGAGTCTGAATATAGCCACTCCACCAACTCTCCAGCCCGACCGCGTCTCCCGGAGTTACCCTATATAGGCTCGTATTTTTGAAAAACAAATGCTCGAATTTTCAAGTTCCTTTTCCTTTACATCTACATTTGTCAGAAATGATAATTCAATAATGGGAAAAGTCAAAAACTGAGAATCCTCCACTACAAACCCTACTACTCACAATCTTTCCCAGTTACCCATCCTCGTGATGGCCATTATACAATCGTCGTGTAACATCCTACTTTTATTCGTTGATTTATTTAAATAAATTTTTATTCATTTAATTAAACATGTCTGTTAAAAAAATTCTGTTTTCATTAAAACACCATTATTTCTACAATATTTCCAAAGATATATAATAAAAATATGTTCGGAAATACTAATGTTAGATAGTTTTTAATATTCAAATACTGCTGAAGCAGAAATCATAGGTAGCTGCTAGAATACCATGCACGTCATGACACAAATGAGAATGACGCCGGTTTTTTTTGCTGACAGATGAATGTATAAACAAAACGGATCCTTGAATTTAAAATGTATTATTAGTTTTATTCATAGAAGAAAGTTCATTTCACATCGAGTTAACTGTATTATTATAATAAATTCGTAACTCCTTTTTGTCGCTTTCAAGGTGGCGTATACCTCTAGAGAGAACGTGACCACCTTCGGGTGTGATTCTTGTGTAACTCGACGAAAATAAGGCGATATTTATGATTTTTTTTAAAGAAATGGTTCAATGAATCTTCTTGAAACTTTCGGGATAGTTATTTGAACACCTAATGAAGTCGAAAAAATTTTGTCTGTAAAATAATTCGCTTCTTGTAAACTGTGGAGGTATTTCTCCGCGTCCTCGGCGTCGAAGTAGTGAATCGGCGTGCAGCGTACCGTTCGTTGAACTCACCTAAAACCAAAAATCTAGTAAGTTTCATATTCTTTATGGAATTACACGTGGGAAGAATGTAACTATACAAAACAAGATGCAAAATTGAGCAAATAGCATGATTTTAAAAAAAGCAGCGATTTTTACAACAGATTTTCGTGTTTATTATGCCAAACAAGTAATTGAAATTAAAAATATTATTAAATATGTTGGTTGATCTGGTGAGAAATGTATTAATCTACATGCTTGCGCAGAGACAAATCATTTCGTTGCTTAATTTTTAAACTATGCTGCATGAGAATTTCTCAAATTGGAATTACAGCGCTACTTTTATATAAAAAAATGTTTGTTCACTTCTTGAGATACATAATACTACAGCCTGAAATTTTTATAAATATTGCATGTATTGTTTTATCACAAAAAATTGTCAAAAAAAACTTTATTTCTGCTGATTACACCAGGTTCCCCCTGTAAATTATTCTATTTTTAGTAACCCGATCAAGATTCTCTTTGTATTACATAATATGGTTTAAAGAATTGAAGTAGATGATTGTAACTTTTTTATAATGAAGTCATGGTGTAATGCTGTGACCAAAACTGTTTTCTGGTTAAATTATTGGCTTTACAAGAACTATGCACAAGACTTTTACATATAGGATAAGTGTGGGTATTACTGTGGACATTTAGTACAGGTTGACTTTAGATTACTCGATGAAGAGCTCAAATGAATATACTATTATATTTTATTCTCTAAACATAATCTGCTTAAATGTAATGTCATGTATGGACAATGACCATCAGTATACAAAATTACTGGACGTTTTATTTTATTTTCTGATGACCAAGGCTCAAAGACAGTTCCAATATATTCGCAAATATCCATCCATTTTCAGAAATCCTAAAAACAAATTCAGAAGGTGCCATTTCTGCAGCATTATCTGATAAAGATTTTTCAGCAAAAAGTATTTGTACTTGAAACACGATTGCCAGCAGCACTGGCTTACCAGAACAGTCACATTTTCTTTTTTATTATTATTAACTATGCTATAAACATTTTTGTGAATTTTGACACAAGCATTGAAGAAGGTACTGGATTTAGATGAACGCTTATAAATAATACATTTTTTGTATGAGGCAATAAAACAACATTAACACGTTGAATAACATATTATTTTGAAGTATTCTCTACAACAGATAAGTTGCGGTCTATAATCATGCTTAATGAATTTATCTTACTAAGAGTCACTGGTGACTACCGCAATAGTGATAGTATTGAAAAATTCATAAGAATTGACATTTAGTCTAATAATGTGTTGTAACAGATCTTGGCATCACCAGTGACCTCCATGGTGCTCTGCGGCCAAACTGAGTGCCAGTCACTGGTCCCCGGTGACCCCCATGCCATTCAACATGTTACATAAATTTAATTTTTAAATAACTACTATTAATACTTGCTTTGTCACAATTAAAAACTCTGTTTGGTTTAATCTACATGATATTTTCAGCAATATGTTTGGAAACTTCTTGAAATCAATTACGCAAACTATATTCTAACACTTTTTGCACTATTCAAAGAAACATTCTCAAAAACTTGTTTAATAATTTCTGGATGTTGCTTTAATACCAGCATTATACCAGCTTCTACCTGCTGTTCTATTAATAAATGGATTCGTTTCCTGCTAATTAATACAAATCACTCAAACACTTTCTAGTAATTGAGCTTCCGTTACATGATATTCTTTTTCACAACACTGAAAACTGCAATTCACTTAAATCTCTTTCTTCTACAGTGTTAAGGTCAGGTACAGCTCTAGGTTTTCATCGGTATAAATGCATAATTGCTTTGCTCTTATTGTACTCTCAGGGATATTACACTTCCAAGAGACTTCAGAAATTCGATTTCCATTACGCAGTTCTTGGAGAGGAACAGCTGAATGTTGTTTCGAATAATAAAGCCTTCTAACTTTTTTCCTTTTCTTTGGATCTTTACAGTTATTACAACTGTAATTCATGCACTGCTGCTCACTTTGAAGGTTAGGTAGGCGTTAGTCAAGAAAACAAAGGAAAACGAAGTAGATTCGACAAATTCAAATTTTTTTACACATTTTTTTAATCCCATTTTTTTTTAAATTTTTATCAAAAAAATTTACTTACACAGACGAATCACAAAATATTTAGCCTGATTTCGTCGAGGACTCTTCGACTTGATTACGCCGGGGCACCTCATATGCACACAAACGTCAATGTAATCGCCGCATCCACCGCTAGATGCTTCTTTCGGTAGGCACTTTCTCGCAGCTATTTTCTGCCCTGCATTCAATAAGAGGACAGTTAACAAATCAAATGGCATCGCTTCTCGGCCTTATGGCTAAGATCAAAGTGTAGTATCTGTTCTTATCAGCTTAATATCTGATACACTCCCCATTGGGGAGTCAGAATATTAATCTGATTTTTGGAAACTGACGGAGCGTTGGTGCTTGCTCCACCTCCGTCGCGAGTCAGCCTGGCATTGCAGTGCCGCCAGGATTGGCTCAATTAGCTAGTTCTAATCATATTCTGACTCCCCAGAACAGAGCCATAAGCCCGAGAAGCGACCCTAGTCGTGCGGGGAAAATTTTACTGTGAGCGGTCGATACCCGCAAAATCGCGTCTCCCGCCGACCGCCGTCCCAGGACCAGGACCGGAGCCGACGAGCCCCCGCCAGCCAGCTGATCGAGTAAGTCTTTCCTTCTTCTGCCTATCGCTTTCCCCCTCTAGGAGTCGTTGCCCGAGTGACGTCGCTCTCTCTGACGTAGCTTGGGTTTTCGGCGCCTAGTCCCCCCAGCTGATCGCCGCGGACGGTTGAGCTCGCTCCCCCGCCGCGCGCCTCAGTTGGCACCTACAACCCGTGCTCCTTCTCGCGACCTTTCCCAAAACAATCAGCGATTACCGTTGGTTGTTTTCCGAAAGGTTTAAATTGCACGTGTGGAATTTCGCCGTTTCGTGAGTAATATCGCGAAGCGGTGCACCACAGTGCATGCGAGGGGTGCTCCCTTCGATTCCCTGTCAGAGATTTCGAAGGAGGAGGTGTAATAATTGACTTTATTGTCGACAGAGGTGTCGTTCTGAACGGCACCCGTCATTTTAACCGTGACACACACCTCTTCCTGAGAATCTCTGGCTCCCTTCTGCTTCTCTACCGCGGGTAGATTCTCTCTCTCACGCGACTGATCCCTGCTTGGGGATCGGGTCTAGTCTATCTCTACTCTAGTCAATTCTATTCCATTTTAATTTCTGACTCTCGCGATAGGGAGGCCTTTCCTTTTCGTCTCCGCTTCCTTCTCTATCGCCTGCTTTCTCTCTCTATTTCTCTACAGCTATTCTTCCTTCGACCCGTCTCTCTGTCTCCCACTCTATTGCTGTCCTTCTTTCGCTTACGAGCTCGGTTGGAGAAGGCCGAGGGGGTCATAGTCGACGTTGCCCGTATTAGCCGTTATATTTTATTCGTGTCGGTCGCGTTCCTTTTTTTTTTTCTCTTTATCTACCGACTCGCGGCCTAATGTACATATTTACGTACATAAAGTGACTTCCTATCTATTTATCTCGCCGTCCTTTTACACCGCGACGTCCTAGTCACTTAGTTATTAACGCTAATAGTTATTATACTCACCGTCTTAACTTTTAAGTAATCGTCTCTTATTTATTTTCACACGTTGTTACGCGCTCTATATATTAGTCCATTTTATTTATTGTACTTCCTATTTATTACTTCTTTTTACCCGCGTAAACAAGGGGCAACGCCAGTGCTCCTGACTGGCCTGGTCTTATCTTAACCCAGCGCCATATATTTTACTTACCTAGTCTACCTATCTATATATCTTGTCCTCTGTACTATTTATACTCGCTATTATACTTACACTATACCTTACATCTCGGCGACTGCCTGGATTGACATCTTTTCTGCATAGCTTAATACCGCTGTCTCTTTTCCCCCTTCTCGGGATTCTTACCCCATTTTATAATAAACAACTACCCCCTGCGTAGCTACTTCGCGCTGCTGTGCTGCTGCACTACCCCCCCCCCCCCCCCCGCCCCTCGCGGAATCACCTCATCTCCACACGTATCGCACGCATCATTATTATATACGTCTGGCTACTCGTGTCTTATCTATTTACTCATTTATTCCATCGTCATACTCCGCGTCTCCGTTACTATCCACTATACTGTATCGCGCACTTACTCATTTTACAATCGCCACACTGTTCATCTCGTCAATCGCGCCGTATACTTCGTCACTCGCTGTCCGTCCCCATTGCCACTGTGCCACGCGTGGCACCCCGGCCCCCCTCATCGCATCTACCACCACCCCCAGCGACTGCGCACCCAAGCACTCGGGAAGCTTCCGTCGCTGGCCCGGCGACCCAACATGTACTAGCCATCGTTATTTCACCCTTTTGTGCTAACCACTCCCTCTCTTCTTCTTCTTTTTCTTTCTCTTCTATAAACTCTAAATGGCTTCGCCGGTGCCAGCGAGGGAAGTTGCTGTCGAGCTCCCGGCCACGGACGGCCTATCGTGTCCCGAGTGCACCAAAAGGATATTTGCAAAAAGTAGCTTCAGGTACAGGGGGTACGCGGAGTTCGCCCAGCACGTGAAGCGGACACACGCGGGGTGGACATTAAGACCTACCTGCCGGTACTGTGGCCACGTGGGAGGGGGTAAATACCCCGTAAAGGATGTCAACGCCCACGTGGCCAAGGTCCACCCCACGTCCGAGAGTGCCGGGCCTGCTCCGCGTGCGCCCTGTACCGAAGGGGTGCGCAGATCCAGCGGCAGCATTGGCGGCGGAGGCGACCCCCCGCAGGACCGCCCTTCAGGATCGGGGGCTGCGACGGTTCCCACCGCGCTGCGGAAAACTACCCCGGGGGCACGCGCGGCGACACCCCCCGCGCTTCGCGCGAACTCCTCCACCGCGCGACGAACCATCACCCCCCCAGCGACCCAGAAAACTACCCCCCCGGTAACCCGCAGAACAGCCCTTAACGCGGCCACGACGGCAGTGGCCAAAAGATCGTCGACGGGAAGGGCACCCATCGCGACAAAGCCGCCCCACCCCACCACCACGGCTACAAGGGGAGCATCAACTGCCACCCCCAGTACCCGCCACTCGAAGGGGACTGCTGCTCCAAAAACAGCCCGTCCACCGCCACCCACCACCAACAAGGCGACCGGGGCTGTCCCCACCGCCGCCCGCTGCAGCACCCCACCTACCACCTACGCGGAGGCTGCAGCAATGACCCAGAGGCCCTCCACCACCATATCGAGGGGGAGCCTATCATCGACCGGCCATAATTCCACCAGGGGAAGCCTGGAGAAGCCGCCCGAGAAGAAGAAGAGGTCACTGGGCAGTCCAGCGAGCCCAGTGACCCGAAGACTCACGAGGTCCTCCAGTCTGCCTCCGAGGTCTACTGTGGTCTCAAGGCCTACCACCTCCTCCACCGCCAACAGGAAGGGGGTAGGGCGCCCAAACAAGGAGCTGGCGCCCCCGATGGGCAAGGAGGCCACCACCGCCACCAAGAGGGGACCGGGGCGTCCGAAGAAGACCCTGGCCCCCACAGAGGCCTCGGAGGTATCGACCCAACCCCCTGGACCTTCAACATCGGCCACCATCACCAGGCACGTCCAGGAGGAGAGGACCTACATGCAGAGGGCGGCCTCGACTTCCCCAAATTGGCCGGCGACTCCCCCTCCACAGACGAGCGGCACAATCATGTCCCCCCTGGCTGTCGTGACGTCATCGATGGGGGCCACGTTAACCACAAGCACAGTCACGACGACGACTTGTGGTGGCCCCAGCATGACGTCATGCGTTTACATCTCGCACGCGGTCAGGGTTGTGACGGAGAAGCCGCTCGTCCTACGGCCTCTGGTCACCATCGAGGAGGAGGGGGGCCAGGAGGCCCCCCCAACGCTTACCACCAGCCCCTCCAGGACAGAGGAGCTCTGGGAAACGGCCCCGAGGAAGAAGAAGAGGACGAGGCGACGGATCGCCTCGAGCAGTAGCTCTTCGGAGAGTGACGGGGAAAGGGGTGGCAGCGGCGAGGGATTTCGGAGGACGCCGGGTCGAGGGAGGATTATATCCCCTACGCCATCGCCACCGGGGCCTACGACCCCAACGCCGCCACTGCCGTCCCCCACAACCCCACCCGCCCCCACCCACACCCCTACCACCAATAGTAGGTCGCGTTTACCGTCGCAGCCACCACCTGAGCCCCACCTTACCGCGGCGAGCGTTCGCCGGGGGGCCCCGCGTGCGGCTGCTGCCGGTGCGTCGGCGGATGCTCGCGTTTCTGCCCCTTCGACTCGTTCTCGACGTGGACTGCCCCGGGGCCGTCCAAACTCGCGTGCCACTCCCCATCCCCAAATCGGTCGTGGGCACGAACCTGCCCTCTCTCCCCCCGCGAATTCCAACCCCCCCCGGCATCCTGGGCGCGATGCGAGACGGGCCGACGCGGACTTACGCAAGGCCCTTATTTCACGCGCCGAGGGTGTCGAGACGATCGAGCTCCTGGAGGGGGTGGCCAAAGATCTGACCACCTACTTCCAGTCCCGATCGGCTAAGGGGGGGGTGGGGCAACCGCCCCGCAACCGCCAGCATGGTCGTCCTAGGGCCCCCGAACAGCAGGGCCCGGAGGACCATGTGAAGAAAGCCACGAGGCTGCAGCGCCTGTACAGGGAGAATCGTCGCCGGGCGATGGAGGAGGTGCTGACGGGTCCTTCCCCTCACTGCCAAGTCAGTGCGGAGGAGGTCGGTCAGTACTTCCGAAAAATGTACTCGGCGACGGCCCCCCCTGTGGGTGAGCCTTATGTGTGGCCGGAGTGGCCTACGGACGAAGAGGGTGAGTTACGGGATGCACTGGTGGGGCCTTTCTCAGCCGCGGAGGTAGAAGCCCGTCTGAAGCGGACGCACAAAAGTGCGCCGGGTCCGGACGGGGTCACCTACGACGAGCTCAGGAAGGCGGACCCAGGGTGTTCCGTGCTCGCCTCGGTGTTCAACGCCTGCCTTCGCACGGAGGCCATTCCGGAGTCGTGGAAGTCCTCCACCACCGTTCTTATACATAAGAAAGGGGACCGAAGCGACCTTTCTAATTGGCGTCCGCTCGCACTCGGCGACACGGTAGCCAAGCTGTTTGCCGCGGTGCTCGCGGACCGGTTGATGGAATTCGCGGTAAAGGGAAAACGGCTGAGCCATCCTCAGAAGGGCTTCCTGAAGCATGAGGGGTGCCACGAGCACAACTTCATGCTTCAGGAAATCCTGGAGGACAGCCGGAGAGAGGGTCGACAAGCCGTGGTGGCGTGGCTGGATTTGACCAACGCGTTCGGGTCAATCCCCCACGTCACCCTGTTCGACGCCTTTGAGGGGGCCAAATTACCCCTCAACATCCAGAAGGTCATGCTCTCCATGAACACTGGATGCACGACCAAAGTCCGCACCTCCCAGGGCTTTACAGAAAACATCCCCATGCTGGCTGGGGTCAAGCAAGGTTGTCCGTGTAGTCCGATGACCTTCAACCTGGCTATCGAGCGAGTGATTCGATCCGTCGAATCGCTACCGATGGGCTATAGGTTGGGGGAGGTCTTGCACCGTGCATTCGCCTATGCGGACGACATTGGTCTTGTGGCGGCCACACCAGCGGAGATGCAGTCCCTCCTCGACGAGATCCAGAGGGCGGCGGCTGCGGCGGGGTTGAAATTCAACCCCAAGAAGTGCGCTACCGTTCACCTTCGGGGGAAGGGTAGCGCACAGAAGTCGCAGCCGACGGTCTTCGTCCTCGACGGGGAGGAACTGAAAGCCTTGGGAGAGGGTGAAGCCTACGAGTACCTGGGAATCCCGGTCGGTTCCCGGGTGGGCCAAACCCCTACCGCCACCATCATCCGGATGATGGAAGACGCGAATGCCATCGATTCATCGCCCCTCGCCCCGTGGCAGAAGATGGACGCCCTTAGGACGTTCATCCTGCCACGGCTGGACTACATCCTGAGGGGCGGTGCAGTCGAGAAGACACCGCTAAAGACGTTTGACAAGTTTGTCAAACGTCTGGTCAAGGGCTGGATGAATCTCCCCCAGCGGGCCAGTGCGGAGGTAGTTTACCTCCCCACTTGGCGGGGTGGAGCCGGGCTCATTCCGATGGCGGACCTCGCCGACGTGCTCACGATCGCGCACGCCTTTAGGATGCTATCCTGTAAGGACGGCGCGGTCGCTGAGCGGGCCAGGACCTCGCTGACGAATGCAGTCCGGAGACGAACAACCGTCCAGCCCACACAGGAGCAGGTCGCCGCGTTTCTCTCGGGCTCGCTCGAGGGACCCTTCGCGTGCGACCTCCAGGGTGATCCTGGCCTGTGGACCCGGGTGCGAATGGCTTCGCGTCGCCAGGTAAAACGTCTACACCTGGCATGACGGTACGACCCTCTGACCAAGGAGATTCTTTTAGAATGCCGAGGCTCAGAGGGTCGGCGGACTATAATCCCCCCGGGCGCAACTTCTCAGGTTATCAGACGCCTGAGAATTGCTGTACAAGAGAGTTACTTGTGCTCTCTCCTGGCTAAACCTGATCAAGGCAAGGTTTACCAGGTGTCATCGCGGTCAGGAGTCAGTAATGGCTTCCTCCGCGATGGCAGGTACGCCCGGTTTGCCGAGTGGCGCTTTATTCATCGCGCGCGCCTCGACGTCCTGCCTCTTAATGGGGCGCGACGCTGGGGTGCGGGCGATAAGCGCTGCAGGCGGTGCGGTTATCCGAGTGAGACGTTACCTCACGTAATCTGCCACTGCCTGCGACACTCGGCCGCTCTGCAGCTTCGTCACAACGCGATCGTAGAGCGAGTGGCGAAAGCATGCAGAGCTAAGGGAGCCACCCGATTAAACCAAAGGGTGGAGGGCGTCAACGGGGATCTAGCTGGCCTCAGACCGGACATCGTTGTTCGGGATGAGGCGGCGAAACACATCCACATTGTCGATGTCACCGTCGCGTTCGAGAACCAGTGCAAGGCCATGGAGGATGCTCGTCGATCGAAGATCGACAAGTATACTCCGCTTGCAACTGCATTGCACGCGTCGGGGTATTCGGTCGATGTGGATGCGATCGTCGTGGGCGCCCTTGGTACGTGGGATCAGGGCAATGAGCCGGTGCTGAAGCGACTTGGTGTTTCACCGCACTATGCGTCGCTGATGCGCCGACTTATTGTCACTGACACAATAAGATGGTCCCGCGACATATACGTCGAGCACGTGTCGAGGATCAGGCAGTACCAGCACCCGTTCGGCGCTCCTGCCGTTACGCCGCCGCCGGGCCCCCCCGCTGACCGCTCCTCGCTTGGGCTGCTCCCCGATCATTTATCACCATGACCTGACATTCCATAGGATCGGGAGCAAGGGCGGCACCAGCAAGAAAAGGGGGCGCCTCCCACAACCTTATTCTCGCGTTACTCGTTTCTTTTCTCCCCCAGTTCTCTCACTATTTATTTTTCTCCCTTTTCTTCCTCCCACATGCAATGGCCGCTGAGGACGGCCATTTTACGAGCGGAATTTCACCAGGGCAGCTTCGCCGAGACTGACGCGCATATTGGTATATGTATTTTACGTACCCCAACGAGTGGGAAGAACCATAGCTTGTTAAGCCCCCGGACTAAACCAGTAATTGTAATAGGGGGCTTAAACATTGTTTGTAAATAAACGCATCTTTATCTGTTCTTATCAGCTTAATATCTGATACACTCCCCATTGGGGAGTCAGAATATTAATCTGATTTTTGGAAACTGACGGAGCGTTGGTGCTTGCTCCACCTCCGTCGCGAGTCAGCCTGGCATTGCAGTGCCGCCAGGATTGGCTCAATTAGCTAGTTCTAATCATATTCTGACTCCCCAGAACAGAGCCATAAGCCCGAGAAGCGACCCTAGTCGTGCGGGAAAAAATTTTATTGTGAGCGGTCGATACCCGCAAAATCGCGTCTCCCGCCGACCGCCGTCCCAGGACCAGGACCGGAGCCGACGAGCCCCCGCCAGCCAGCTGATCGAGTGAGTCTTTCCTTCTTCTGCCTATCGCTTTCCCCCTCTAGGAGTCGTTGCCCGAGTGACGTCGCTCTCTCTGACGTAGCTTGGGTTTTCGGCGCCTAGTCCCCCCAGCTGATCGCCGCGGACGGTTGAGCTCGCTCCCCCGCCGCGCGCCTCAGCTGCTACCTACAACCCGTGCTCCTTCTCGCGACCTTTCCCAAAACAATCAGCGATTACCGTTGGTTGTTTTCCGAAAGGTTTAAATTGCACGTGTGGAATTTCGCCGTTTCGTGAATAATATCGCGAAGCGGTGCACCACAGTGCATGCGAGGGGTGTTCCTTTCGACTCCCTGTCAGGGATTTCGAAGGAAGAGGTGTCATAATTGACTAATTTTGTCGACGAAGGCTTTGGCCTGTCATTTTTAACAACGGACACACACCTCTTCCCGAGATCTTCCTGACTCCTTCCTCTCGCTTCTCTACCGCGGGTAGACCTTTTCTCTACGCGACTGATCCCTGCTAGGGGATCAGCCTTAGCTTTTCTATTCTATTCTAGTCATTTATTTTATTGCTTTGACTCTCGCGATAGGGAGGCCTTTCCTTTTCGTCTCCGCTTCCTTCTCTATCGCCTGCTTTCTCTCTCTCTTTCTCTACAGCTATTCTTCCTTCGACCCGTCTCGCTGTCTCCCACTCTATTGCTGTCCTTCTTTCGCTTACGTACTCGGTTGGAGAAGGCCGAAGGGGTCATAGTCGGTGTTGCCTGCAAGAGTAGAGTTATTTTAATCGTGATTCCCGTTGCTTGTTTGACTATTTATTTATCTACCTGTATCTGTTAACGTCTTATTTATTTTTACACTTTTATTTGTACACTTTTATACATCTCCTTTCCATATATATTGACGTCGTTTCTACCGACAATTTAGTAGAATTTTAACCAGCAAGCAACTCTAGTCACTTCCCACCTAAATATATATATATATTCCAGAGCCCCCCCCCCCACTTTCTCTACTTAAGTACATATTGTAGTGGGCTTCCTGGTCCCTATTTATCTAGTCAACCACGCATACTGTTTTATCGCGACACTCTATACGCTACCAAGGGACTGAAGGCAACACCAGTGCTCCGGTCCAGCCTGGTTTAATCACACTTTAAAGCGCTACTTATAGTCTACCGTTTCTATGTTGTGCTGTGCTTATTCTTTTCTTTTATAATTGTATATATATATCTCCTACATCTCGGCGACTGCCGGGATCTACATCCCCTAAACTACGCATTTCACTCTGCGCCTCGCTCTTTCCATCGTATTCTATTCGACCCCTTTCTGTTATTTATTTTATATCCGCCCTCGCTACGTACCACAAGCTGCTGTGCTGCCGCACCGCCATCCTCATCCGTTCCACCACCGCGCGCGTCTCATCTCCACATACTCACTGTGCGGGACTTGTGCTCTATTCGCCCATCTAGTCACCACTACCGTTACTATTTTGTCCTCGTTGTTATTTATTCTAGTAGCACAGTAACAGGGCCTTACTTACTACGGCCAAACCACGCACGCTCATATCTTCCATCCCGCCACGCGAGCCGACTATTTATTCACACTTCTCTCATCTCGTTCATCACGCCCGTCTTCATCCCCATTGTCTGCGCACCCACGCACTCGGGAGACTTCCGTCGCTGGCCCGGCGATACAACTGGCCGAGCCATTCGTATATTCTTGCTCCTCCTCCCCTTATCTCTTTCTTACCTTTTTTTTTCTTTTTTTTTTTTTTTTTTTTTTCCTTTTTTTTTCCCCCTCTCTCTCCCGTCCCTTTTTCTATATTTATTTTAAATGGCTTCGCCGGCCCCAGCGATGGAAGTTGCCGTCGAACTACCGGTCACGGACGGCCTCACGTGTCCCGAGTGCTATACGAAGAAATCTTCGAAAAGCAATGCATTTCGGTACAGGGGGTACGCGGAGTTCGCCCAGCACGTGAAGCGGACACACGCGGGGTGGACATTAAGACCTACCTGCCGGTACTGTGGCCACGTGGGAGGGGGTAAATACCCCGTAAAGGATGTCAACGCCCACGTGGCCAAGGTCCACCCCACGTCCGAGAGCGCCGGGCCTGCTCCGCGTGCGCCCTGTACCGAAGGGGTGCGCAGATCTAGCGGCAATACAAGCGGCGGAGGCGACCCCTCGCAGAGTCGCCCTTCAGGATCGGGGGCTGCGACGGTTCCCCCCGCGCTGCGGAAAACTACCCCGGGGGCACGCGCGGCGACACCCCCCGCGCTTCGCGCGAACTCCTCCACCGCGCGACGAACCATCACCCCCCCAGCGACCCAGAAAACTACCCCCCCGGTAACCCGCAGAACAGCCCTTAACGCGGCCACGACGGCAGTGGCCAAAAGATCGTCGACGGGAAGGGCACCCATCGCGACAAAGCCGCCCCACCCCACCACCACGGCTACAAGGGGAACAACAACTGCCACCCTTAGTACCCGCCACTCGAAGGGGACTGCTGCTCCAAAAACAGCGCGTCCACCGCCACCCACCACCAACAAGGCGACCGGGGCTGTCCCCACCGCCGCCCGCTGCAGCACCCCACCTACCACCTACGCGGAGGCTGCAGCAATGACCCAGAGGCCCTCCACCACCATATCGAGGGGGAGCCTATCATCGACCGGCCATAATTCCACCAGGGGAAGCCTGGAGAAGCCGCCCGAGAAGAAGAAGAGGTCACTGGGCAGTCCAGCGAGCCCAGTGACCCGAAGACTCACGAGGTCCTCCAGTCTGCCTCCGAGGTCTACTGTGGTCTCAAGGCCTACCACCTCCTCCACCGCCAACAGGAAGGGGGTAGGGCGCCCAAACAAGGAGCTGGCGCCCCCGATGGGCAAGGAGGCCACCACCGCCACCAAGAGGGGACCGGGGCGTCCGAAGAAGACCCTGGCCCCCACAGAGGCCTCGGAGGTATCGACCCAACCCCCTGGACCTTCAACATCGGCCACCATCACCAGGCACGTCCAGGAGGAGAGGACCTACATGCAGAGGGCGGCCTCGACTTCCCCAAATCGGCCGGCGACTCCCCCTCCACAGACGAGCGGCACAATCATGTCCCCCCTGGCTGTCGTGACGTCATCGATGGGGGCCACGTTAACCACAAGCACAGTCACGACGACGACTTGTGGTGGCCCCATCATGACGTCATGCGTTTACATCTCGCACGCGGTCAGGGTTGTGACGGAGAAGCCGCTCGTCCTACGGCCTCTGGTCACCATCGAGGAGGAGGGGGGCCAGGAGGCCCCCCCAACGCTTACCACCAGCCCCTCCAGGACAGAGGAGCTTTGGGAAACGGCCCCGAGGAAGAAGAAGAGGACGAGGCGACGGATCGCCTCGAGCAGTAGCTCTTCGGAGTGTGACGGGGAAAGGGGTGGCAGCGGCGAGGGATTTCGGAGGACGCCGGGTCGAGGGAGGATTATATCCCCTACGCCATCGCCACCGGGGCCTACGACCCCAACGCCGCCACTGCCGTCCCCCACAACCCCACCCGCCCCCACCCACACCCCTACCACCAATAGTAGGTCGCGTTTACCGTCGCAGCCACCACCTGAGCCCCACCTTACCGCGGCGAGCGTTCGCCGGGGGGCCCCGCGTGCGGCTGCTGCCGGTGCGTCGGCGGATGCTCGCGTTTCTGCCCCTTCGACTCGTTCTCGACGTGGACTGCCCCGGGGCCGTCCAAACTCGCGTGCCACTCCCCATCCCCAAATCGGTCGTGGGCACGAACCTGCCCTCTCTCCCCCCGCGAATTCCAACCCCCCCCGGCATCCTGGGCGCGATGCGAGACGGGCCGACGCGGACTTACGCAAGGCCCTTATCTCACGCGCCGAGGGTGTCGAGACGATCGAGCTCCTGGAGGGGGTGGCCAAAGATCTGACCACCTACTTCCAGTCCCGATCGGCTAAGGGGGGGGTGGGGCAACCGCCCCGCAACCGCCAGCATGGTCGTCCTAGGGCCCCCGAACAGCAGGGCCCGGAGGACCATGTGAAGAAAGCCACGAGGCTGCAGCGCCTGTACAGGGGGAATCGTCGCCGGGCGATGGAGGAGGTGCTGACGGGTCCTTCCCCTCACTGCCAAGTCAGTGCGGAGGAGGTCGGTCAGTACTTCCGAAAAATGTACTCGGCGACGGCCCCCCCTGTGGGTGAGCCTTATGTGTGGCCGGAGTGGCCTACGGACGAAGAGGGTGAGTTACGGGATGCACTGGTGGGGCCTTTCTCAGCCGCGGAGGTGGAAGCCCGTCTGAAGCGGACGCACAAAAGTGCGCCGGGTCCGGACGGGGTCACCTACGACGAGCTCAGGAAGGCGGACCCAGGGTGTTCCGTGCTCGCCTCGGTGTTCAACGCCTGCCTTCGCACGGAGGCCATTCCGGAGTCGTGGAAGTCCTCCACCACCGTTCTTATACATAAGAAAGGGGACCGAAGCGACCTTTCTAATTGGCGTCCGCTCGCACTCGGCGACACGGTAGCCAAGCTGTTCGCCGCGGTGCTCGCGGACCGGTTGATGGAATTCGCGGTAAAGGGAAAACGGCTGAGCCATCCTCAGAAGGGCTTCCTGAGGCATGAGGGGTGCCACGAGCACAACTTCATGCTTCAGGAAATCCTGGAGGACAGCCGGAGAGAGGGTCGACAAGCCGTGGTGGCGTGGCTGGATTTGACCAACGCGTTCGGGTCAATCCCCCACGTCACCCTGTTCGACGCCTTTGAGGGGGCCAAATTACCCCTCAACATCCAGAAGGTCATGCTCTCCATGAACACTGGATGCACGACCAAAGTCCGTACCTCCCAGGGCTTTACAGAAAACATCCCCATGCTGGCTGGGGTCAAGCAGGGTTGTCCGTGTAGTCCGATGACCTTCAACCTGGCAATCGAGCGAGTGATTCGATCCGTCGAATCGCTACCGATGGGCTATAGGTTGGGGGAGGTCTTGCACCGTGCATTCGCCTATGCGGACGACATTGGTCTTGTGGCGGCCACACCAGCGGAGATGCAGTCCCTCCTCGACGAGATCCAGAGGGCGGCGGCTGCGGCGGGGTTGAAATTCAACCCCAAGAAGTGCGCTACCGTTCACCTTCGGGGGAAGGGTAGCGCACAGAAGTCGCAGCCGACGGTCTTCGTCCTCGACGGGGAGGAACTGAAAGCCTTGGGAGAGGGTGAAGCCTACGAGTACCTGGGAATCCCGGTCGGTTCCCGGGTGGGCCAAACCCCTACCGCCACCATCATCCGGATGATGGAAGACGCGAATGCCATCGATTCATCGCCCCTCGCCCCGTGGCAGAAGATGGACGCCCTTAGGACGTTCATCCTGCCACGGCTGGACTACATCCTGAGGGGCGGTGCAGTCGAGAAGACACCGCTAAAGACGTTTGACAAGTTTGTCAAACGTCTGGTCAAGGGCTGGATGAATCTCCCCCAGCGGGCCAGTGCGGAGGTGGTTTACCTCCCCACTTGGCGGGGTGGAGCCGGGCTCATTCCGATGGCGGACCTGGCCGATGTGCTCACGATCGCGCACGCCTTTAGGATGCTATCCTGTAAGGACGGCGCGGTCGCTGGGCGGGCCAGGACCTCGCTGACGAATGCAGTCCGGAGACGAACAACCGTCCAGCCCACACAGGAGCAGGTCGCCGCGTTTCTCTCGGGCTCGCTCGAGGGACCCTTCGCGTGCGACCTCCAGGGTGATCCTGGCCTGTGGACCCGGGTGCGAATGGCTTCGCGTCGCCAGGTAAAACGTCTACACCTGGCATGGCGGTACGACCCTCTGACCAAGGAGATTCTTTTAGAATGCCGAGGCTCAGAGGGTCGGCGGACTATAATCCCCCCGGGCGCAACTTCTCAGGTTATCAGACGCCTGAGAATTGCTGTACAAGAGAGTTACTTGTGCTCTCTCCTGGCTAAACCTGATCAAGGCAAGGTTTACCAGGTGTCATCGCGGTCAGGAGTCAGTAATGGCTTCCTCCGCGATGGCAGGTACGCCCGGTTTGCCGAGTGGCGCTTTATTCATCGCGCGCGCCTCGACGTCCTGCCTCTTAATGGGGCGCGACGCTGGGGTGCGGGCGATAGGCGCTGCAGGCGGTGCGGTTATCCGAGTGAGACGTTACCTCACGTAATCTGCCACTGCCTGCGACACTCGGCCGCTCTGCAGCTTCGTCACAACGCGATCGTAGAGCGAGTGGCGAAAGCATGCAGAGCTAAGGGAGCCATCCGTCTAAACCAAAGGGTGGAGGGCGTCAACGGGGATCTAGCTGGCCTCAGACCGGACATCGTTGTTCGGGATGAGGCGGCGAAACACATCCACATTGTCGATGTCACCGTCGCGTTCGAGAACCAGTGCAAGGCCATGGAGGATGCTCGTCGATCGAAGATCGACAAGTATACTCCGCTTGCAACTGCATTGCACGCGTCGGGGTATTCGGTCGATGTGGATGCGATCGTCGTGGGCGCCCTTGGTACGTGGGATCGGGGCAATGAGCCGGTGCTGAAGCGACTTGGTGTTTCACCGCACTATGCGTCGCTGATGCGCCGACTTATTGTCACTGACACAATAAGATGGTCCCGCGACATATACGTCGAGCACGTGTCGAGGATCAGGCAGTACCAGCACCCGTTCGGCGCTCCTGCCGTTACGCCGCCGCCGGGCCCCCCCGCTGACCGCTCCTCGCTTGGGCTGCTCCCCGATCATTTATCACCATGACCTGACATTCCATAGGATCGGGAGCAAGGGCGGCACCAGCAAGAAAAGGGGGCGCCTCCCACAACCTTATTCTTGTTATTCGTTTCTTCTCTCCCCCCAGCTCTTTCACTATTTATTTTTTTTCCCTTTTTTCTTCCTCCCATATGCAATGGCCGCTGAGGACGGCCATTTTACGAGCAGAATTCCACCAGGGCAGCTTCGCCGAGACTGACGCGCATATTAGTATATGTATTTTACGTACCCCAACGAGTGGGAAGAAACATAGCTTGTTAAGCCCCCGGACTAAACCAGTAATTGTAATAGGGGGCTTAAACATTGTTTGTAAATAAACGCATCTTTATCTGTTCTTATCAGCTTAATATCTGATACACTCCCCATTGGGGAGTCAGAATATTAATCTGATTTTTGGAAACTGACGGAGCGTTGGTGCTTGCTCCACCTCCGTCGCGAGTCAGCCTGGCATTGCAGTGCCGCCAGGATTGGCTCAATTAGCTAGTTCTAATCATATTCTGACTCCCCAGAACAGAGCCATAAGCCCGAGAAGCGACCCTAGTCGTGCGGGGAAAAATTTTATTGTGAGCGGCCAATACCCGCGAAATCGCGTCTCCCGCCGACCGCCGTCCCAGGACCAGGACCGGAGCCGACGAGCCCCTGCCAGCCAGCTGATCGAGTAAGTCTTTCCTTCTTCTGCCTATCGCTTTCCCCCTCTAGGAGTCGTTGCCCGAGTGACGTCGCTCTCTCTGACGTAGCTTGGGTTTTCGGCGCCTAGTCCCCCCAGCTGATCGCCGCGGACGGTTGAGCTCGCTCCCCCGCCGCGCGCCTCAGTTGGCACCTACAACCCGTGCTCCTTCTCGCGACCTTTCCCAAAACAATCAGCGATTACCGTTGGTTGTTTTCCGAAAGGTTTAAATTGCACGTGTGGAATTTCGCCGTTTCGTGAGTAATATCGCGAAGCGGTGCACCACAGTGCATGCGAGGGGTGCTCCCTTCGATTCCCTGTCAGAGATTTCGAAGGAGGAGGTGTAATAATTGACTTTATTGTCGACAGAGGTGTCGTTCTGAACGGCACCCGTCATTTTAACCGTGACACACACCTCTTCCTGAGAATCTCTGGCTCCCTTCTGCTTCTCTACCGCGGGTAGATTCTCTCTCTCACGCGACTGATCCCTGCTTGGGGATCGGGTCTAGTCTATCTCTACTCTAGTCAATTCTATTCCATTTTAATTTCTGACTCTCGCGATAGGGAGGCCTTTCCTCTTCGTCTCCGCTTCCTTCTCTATCGCCTGCTTTCTCTCTCTCTTTCTCTACAGCTATTCTTCCTTCGACCCGTCTCTCTGTCTCCCACTCTATTGCTGTCCTTCTTTCGCTTACGAGCTCGGTCGAAAACGGCCAAAGGGGACTCAGCCGGCGTTGCCCGTATCAGCTGTTTGATTTTAACCCTGTCTATCGCTCAATTATTCATATACTTATTTATTGACCTAGTCGTTTATACACTGTGACGTCCTATTTATTTCCTTGTTTATACACCGTGACGTCTTATTTATATAACCCATAACTAGTCATCTTATTCTATTCTTTGCATATTCCCTACAATTTTAATCTGCGAGCGAGCGATAACGGCTGATACCTACCTGTGACCGTCCCTTATTTATTATACGTATTTATTGGTTCGCGTTTTATTTATTTACCCACATATATTATTTTACCGATTTTTTATCCGCGTTAATAGGGGACACGCGAGCGGCGCCGGTGCTCCGGACTGGCCTGAGCCTACCGATCCTATTATACTCTATTTTAAGGCGCTATCCATATTCTACTCTATCTATTCTATTTTATTCTATTATACGGCTCTTCCCATTTTACTTTTCTCTACAATTTAAGCTTTATTTACCTGTCTATTTTATATTATACATCCCGGCGACTGCCTGGATCCCAATCACTTGCAACCGCGATAGCATAGTAAATTTTATCCGTCCCTTGTTATTTCCCCGCGTATTTTATTTGCGCCGCGGTGCTGCTGCACCGTTGCTCTAGCTGCCTGCGCACCCACGCACTCGGGAGACTTCCGTCGCTGGCCCGGCGATACAACTGGCCGAGCCATTTGTATATTCTTGCTCCCCCTCCCCTTATTTCTTTCCTACCTCTCCTTTTTTTTTTTTTTTTTTTTTTTTTTTCCCTTTTTTTTTGTTTTTTTTTCTTTTTTTTTTTTTTCTTTTTCCGCCCGTCCCTTTTTCTATATTTATTTTAAATGGCTTCGCCGGCCCCAGCGATGGAAGTTGCCGTCGAATTACCGGTCACGGACGGCCTCACGTGTCCCGAGTGCTATACGAAGAAATCTTCGAAAAGCAATGCATTTCGGTACAGGGGGTACGCGGAGTTCGCCCAGCACGTGAAGCGGACACACGCGGGGTGGACATTAAGACCTACCTGCCGGTACTGTGGCCACGTGGGAGGGGGTAAATACCCCGTTAAGGATGTCAACGCCCACGTGGCCAAGGTCCACCCCACGTCCGAGAGTGCCGGGCCTGCTCCGCGTGCGCCCTGTACCGAAGGGGTGCGCAGATCTAGCGGCAACATAAGCGGCGGAGGCGACCCCTCGCAGAGTCGCCCTTCAGGATCGGGGGCTGCGACGGTTCCCCCCGCGCTGCGGAAAACTACCCCCCCGGGGGCACGCGCGGTGACACCCCCCGCGCTTCGCGCGAACTCCCACACCGCGCGACGAACCATTACCCCCCCTGCGACCCAGAAAACTACCCCCCCGGTAACCCGCAGAACTGCCCTTAACGCGGCCACGACGGCAGTGGCCAAAAGATCGTCGACGGGAAGGGCTCCCATCGCGACAAAGCCGCCCCACCCCACCACCACGGCTACAAGGGGAGCAACAACTGCCACCCTCAGTACCCGCCACTCGAAGGGGACTGCTGCTCCAAAAACAGCCCGTCCACCGCCACCCACCACCAACAAGGCGACCGGGGCTGTCCCCACCGCCGCCCGCTGCAGCACCCCACCTACCACCTACGCGGAGGCTGCAGCAATGACCCAGAGGCCCTCCACCACCATATCGAGGGGGAACCTATCATCGACCGGCCATAATTCCACCAGGGGAAGCCTGGAGAAGCCGCCCGAGAAGAAGAAGAGGTCACTGGGCAGTCCAGCGAGCCCAGTGACCCGAAGACTCACGAGGTCCTCCAGTCTGCCTCCGAGGTCTACTGTGGTCTCAAGGCCTACCACCTCCTCCACCGCCAACAGGAAGGGGGTAGGGCGCCCAAACAAGGAGCTGGCGCCCCCGATGGGCAAGGAGGCCACCACCGCCACCAAGAGGGGACCGGGGCGTCCGAAGAAGACCCTGGCCCCCACAGAGGCCTCGGAGGTATCGACCCAACCCCCTGGACCTTCAACATCGGCCACCATCACCAGGCACGTCCAGGAGGAGAGGACCTACATGCAGAGGGCGGCCTCGACTTCCCCAAATTGGCCGGCGACTCCCCCTCCACAGACGAGCGGCACAATCATGTCCCCCCTGGCTGTCGTGACGTCATCGATGGGGGCCACGTTAACCACAAGCACAGTCACGACGACGACTTGTGGTGGCCCCATCATGACGTCATGCGTTTACATCTCGCACGCGGTCAGGGTTGTGACGGAGAAGCCGCTCGTCCTACGGCCTCTGGTCACCATCGAGGAGGAGGGGGGCCAGGAGGCCCCCCCAACGCTTACCACCAGCCCCTCCAGGACAGAGGAGCTCTGGGAAACGGCCCCGAGGAAGAAGAAGAGGACGAGGCGACGGATCGCCTCGAGCAGTAGCTCTTCGGAGAGTGACGGGGAAAGGGGTGGCAGCGGCGAGGGATTTCGGAGGACGCCGGGTCGAGGGAGGATTATATCCCCTACGCCATCGCCACCGGAGCCTACGACCCCAACGCCGCCACTGCCGTCCCCCACAACCCCACCCGCCCCCACCCACACCCCTACCACCAATAGTAGGTCGCGTTTACCGTCGCAGCCACCACCTGAGCCCCACCTTACCGCGGCGAGCGTTCGCCGGGGGGCCCCGCGTGCGGCTGCTGCCGGTGCGTCGGCGGATGCTCGCGTTTCTGCCCCTTCGACTCGTTCTCGACGTGGACTGCCCCGGGGCCGTCCAAACTCGCGTGCCACTCCCCATCCCCAAATCGGTCGTGGGCACGAACCTGCCCTCTCTCCCCCCGCGAATTCCAACCCCCCCCGGCATCCTGGGCGCGATGCGAGACGGGCCGACGCGGACTTACGCAAGGCCCTTATCTCACGCGCCGAGGGTGTCGAGACGATCGAGCTCCTGGAGGGGGTGGCCAAAGATCTGACCACCTACTTCCAGTCCCGATCGGCTAAGGGGGGGGTGGGGCAACCGCCCCGCAACCGCCAGCATGGTCGTCCTAGGGCCCCCGAACAGCAGGGCCCGGAGGACCATGTGAAGAAAGCCACGAGGCTGCAGCGCCTGTACAGGGAGAATCGTCGCCGGGCGATGGAGGAGGTGCTGACGGGTCCTTCCCCTCACTGCCAAGTCAGTGCGGAGGAGGTCGGTCAGTACTTCCGAAAAATGTACTCGGCGACGGCCCCCCCTGTGGGTGAGCCTTATGTGTGGCCGGAGTGGCCTACGGACGAAGAGGGTGAGTTACGGGATGCACTGGTGGGGCCTTTCTCAGCCTCGGAGGTAGAAGCCCGTCTGAAGCGGACGCACAAAAGTGCGCCGGGTCCGGACGGGGTCACCTACGACGAGCTCAGGAAGGCGGACCCAGGGTGTTCCGTGCTCGCCTCGGTGTTCAACGCCTGCCTTCGCACGGAGGCCATTCCGGAGTCGTGGAAGTCCTCCACCACCGTTCTTATACATAAGAAAGGGGACCGAAGCGACCTTTCTAATTGGCGTCCGCTCGCACTCGGCGACACGGTAGCCAAGCTGTTCGCCGCGGTGCTCGCGGACCGGTTGATGGAATTCGCGGTAAAGGGAAAACGGCTGAGCCATCCTCAGAAGGGCTTCCTGAGGCATGAGGGGTGCCACGAGCACAACTTCATGCTTCAGGAAATCCTGGAGGACAGCCGGAGAGAGGGTCGACAAGCCGTGGTGGCGTGGCTGGATTTGACCAACGCGTTCGGGTCAATCCCCCACGTCACCCTGTTCGACGCCTTTGAGGGGGCCAAATTACCCCTCAACATCCAGAAGGTCATGCTCTCCATGAACACTGGATGCACGACCAAAGTCCGCACCTCCCAGGGCTTTACAGAAAACATCCCCATGCTGGCTGGGGTCAAGCAAGGTTGTCCGTGTAGTCCGATGACCTTCAACCTGGCTATCGAGCGAGTGATTCGATCCGTCGAATCGCTACCGATGGGCTATAGGTTGGGGGAGGTCTTGCACCGTGCATTCGCCTATGCGGACGACATTGGTCTTGTGGCGGCCACACCAGCGGAGATGCAGTCCCTCCTCGACGAGATCCAGAGGGCGGCGGCTGCGGCGGGGTTGAAATTCAACCCCAAGAAGGTGAACGGTAGCGCACAGAAGTCGCAGCCGACGGTCTTCGTCCTCGACGGGGAGGAACTGAAAGCCTTGGGAGAGGGTGAAGCCTACGAGTACCTGGGAATCCCGGTCGGTTCCCGGGTGGGCCAAACCCCTACCGCCACCATCATCCGGATGATGGAAGACGCGAATGCCATCGATTCATCGCCCCTCGCCCCGTGGCAGAAGATGGACGCCCTTAGGACGTTCATCCTGCCACGGCTGGACTACATCCTGAGGGGCGGTGCAGTCGAGAAGACACCGCTAAAGACGTTTGACAAGTTTGTCAAACGTCTGGTCAAGGGCTGGATGAATCTCCCCCAGCGGGCCAGTGCGGAGGTAGTTTACCTCCCCACTTGGCGGGGTGGAGCCGGGCTCATTCCGATGGCGGACCTCGCCGACGTGCTCACGATCGCGCACGCCTTTAGGATGCTATCCTGTAAGGACGGCGCGGTCGCTGAGCGGGCCAGGACCTCGCTGACGAATGCAGTCCGGAGACGAACAACCGTCCAGCCCACACAGGAGCAGGTCGCCGCGTTTCTCTCGGGCTCGCTCGAGGGACCCTTCGCGTGCGACCTCCAGGGTGATCCTGGCCTGTGGACCCGGGTGCGAATGGCTTCGCGTCGCCAGGTAAAACGTCTACACCTGGCATGGCGGTACGACCCTCTGACCAAGGAGATTCTTTTAGAATGCCGAGGCTCAGAGGGTCGGCGGACTATAATCCCCCCGGGCGCAACTTCTCAGGTTATCAGACGCCTGAGAATTGCTGTACAAGAGAGTTACTTGTGCTCTCTCCTGGCTAAACCTGATCAAGGCAAGGTTTACCAGGTGTCATCGCGGTCAGGAGTCAGTAATGGCTTCCTCCGCGATGGCAGGTACGCCCGGTTTGCCGAGTGGCGCTTTATTCATCGCGCGCGCCTCGACGTCCTGCCTCTTAATGGGGCGCGACGCTGGGGTGCGGGCGATAGGCGCTGCAGGCGGTGCGGTTATCCGAGTGAGACGTTACCTCACGTAATCTGCCACTGCCTGCGACACTCGGCCGCTCTGCAGCTTCGTCACAACGCGATCGTAGAGCGAGTGGCGAAAGCATGCAGAGCTAAGGGAGCCACCCGATTAAACCAAAGGGTGGAGGGCGTCAACGGGGATCTAGCTGGCCTCAGACCGGACATCGTTGTTCGGGATGAGGCGGCGAAACACATCCACATTGTCGATGTCACCGTCGCGTTCGAGAACCAGTGCAAGGCCATGGAGGATGCTCGTCGATCGAAGATCGACAAGTATACTCCGCTTGCAACTGCATTGCACGCGTCGGGGTATTCGGTCGATGTGGATGCGATCGTCGTGGGCGCCCTTGGTACGTGGGATCAGGGCAATGAGCCGGTGCTGAAGCGACTTGGTGTTTCACCGCACTATGCGTCGCTGATGCGCCGACTTATTGTCACTGACACAATAAGATGGTCCCGCGACATATACGTCGAGCACGTGTCGAGGATCAGGCAGTACCAGCACCCGTTCGGCGCTCCTGCCGTTACGCCGCCGCCGGGCCCCCCCGCTGACCGCTCCTCGCTTGGGCTGCTCCCCGATCATTTATCACCATGACCTGACATTCCATAGGATCGGGAGCAAGGGCGGCACCAGCAAGAAAAGGGGGCGCCTCCCACAACCTTATTCTCGCGTTACTCGTTTCTTTTCTCCCCCAGTTCTCTCACTATTTATTTTTCTCCCTTTTCTTCCTCCCACATGCAATGGCCGCTGAGGACGGCCATTTTACGAGCGGAATTTCACCAGGGCAGCTTCGCCGAGACTGACGCGCATATTGGTATATGTATTTTACGTACCCCAACGAGTGGGAAGAACCATAGCTTGTTAAGCCCCCGGACTAAACCAGTAATTGTAATAGGGGGCTTAAACATTGTTTGTAAATAAACGCATCTGTATCTGTTCTTATCAGCTTAATATCTGATACACTCCCCATTGGGGAGTCAGAATATTAATCTGATTTTTGGAAACTGACGGAGCGTTGGTGCTTGCTCCACCTCCGTCGCGAGTCAGCCTGGCATTGCAGTGCCGCCAGGATTGGCTCAATTAGCTAGTTCTAATCATATTCTGACTCCCCAGAACAGAGCCATAAGCCCGAGAAGCGACCCTAGTCGTGCGGGGAAAAATTTTATTGTGAGCGGCCAATACCCGCGAAATCGCGTCTCCCGCCGACCGCCGTCCCAGGACCAGGACCGGAGCCGACGAGCCCCTGCCAGCCAGCTGATCGAGTAAGTCTTTCCTTCTTCTGCCTATCGCTTTCCCCCTCTAGGAGTCGTTGCCCGAGTGACGTCGCTCTCTCTGACGTAGCTTGGGTTTTCGGCGCCTAGTCCCCCCAGCTGATCGCCGCGGACGGTTGAGCTCGCTCCCCCGCCGCGCGCCTCAGTTGGCACCTACAACCCGTGCTCCTTCTCGCGACCTTTCCCAAAACAATCAGCGATTACCGTTGGTTGTTTTCCGAAAGGTTTAAATTGCACGTGTGGAATTTCGCCGTTTCGTGAGTAATATCGCGAAGCGGTGCACCACAGTGCATGCGAGGGGTGCTCCCTTCGATTCCCTGTCAGAGATTTCGAAGGAGGAGGTGTAATAATTGACTTTATTGTCGACAGAGGTGTCGTTCTGAACGGCACCCGTCATTTTAACCGTGACACACACCTCTTCCTGAGAATCTCTGGCTCCCTTCTGCTTCTCTACCGCGGGTAGATTCTCTCTCTCACGCGACTGATCCCTGCTTGGGGATCGGGTCTAGTCTATCTCTACTCTAGTCAATTCTATTCCATTTTAATTTCTGACTCTCGCGATAGGGAGGCCTTTCCTCTTCGTCTCCGCTTCCTTCTCTATCGCCTGCTTTCTCTCTCTCTTTCTCTACAGCTATTCTTCCTTCGACCCGTCTCTCTGTCTCCCACTCTATTGCTGTCCTTCTTTCGCTTACGAGCTCGGTCGAAAACGGCCAAAGGGGACTCAGCCGGCGTTGCCCGTATCAGCTGTTTGATTTTAACCCTGTCTATCGCTCAATTATTCATATACTTATTTATTGACCTAGTCGTTTATACACTGTGACGTCCTATTTATTTCCTTGTTTATACACCGTGACGTCTTATTTATATAACCCATAACTAGTCATCTTATTCTATTCTTTGCATATTCCCTACAATTTTAATCTGCGAGCGAGCGATAACGGCTGATACCTACCTGTGACCGTCCCTTATTTATTATACGTATTTATTGGTTCGCGTTTTATTTATTTACCCACATATATTATTTTACCGATTTTTTATCCGCGTTAATAGGGGACACGCGAGCGGCGCCGGTGCTCCGGACTGGCCTGAGCCTACCGATCCTATTATACTCTATTTTAAGGCGCTATCCATATTCTACTCTATCTATTCTATTTTATTCTATTATACGGCTCTTCCCATTCTACTTTTCTCTACAATTTAAGCTTTATTTACCTGTCTATTTTATATTATACATCCCGGCGACTGCCTGGATCCCAATCACTTGCAACCGCGATAGCATAGTAAATTTTATCCGTCCCTTGTTATTTCCCCGCGTATTTTATTTGCGCCGCGGTGCTGCTGCACCGTTGCTCTAGCTGCCTGCGCACCCACGCACTCGGGAGACTTCCGTCGCTGGCCCGGCGATACAACTGGCCGAGCCATTTGTATATTCTTGCTCCCCCTCCCCTTATTTCTTTCCTACCTCTCCTTTTTTTTTTTTTTTTTTTTTTTTTTTTTTTTTTTTGTTTTTTTTTTTTTTTTTTTTTTTTTTTCCGCCCGTCCCTTTTTCTATATTTATTTTAAATGGCTTCGCCGGCCCCAGCGGTGGAAGTTGCCGTCGAATTACCGGTCACGGACGGCCTCACGTGTCCCGAGTGCTATACGAAGAAATCTTCGAAAAGCAATGCATTTCGGTACAGGGGGTACGCGGAGTTCGCCCAGCACGTGAAGCGGACACACGCGGGGTGGACATTAAGACCTACCTGCCGGTACTGTGGCCACGTGGGAGGGGGTAAATACCCCGTTAAGGATGTCAACGCCCACGTGGCCAAGGTCCACCCCACGTCCGAGAGTGCCGGGCCTGCTCCGCGTGCGCCCTGTACCGAAGGGGTGCGCAGATCTAGCGGCAACATAAGCGGCGGAGGCGACCCCTCGCAGAGTCGCCCTTCAGGATCGGGGGCTGCGACGGTTCCCCCCGCGCTGCGGAAAACTACCCCCCCGGGGGCACGCGCGGTGACACCCCCCGCGCTTCGCGCGAACTCCCACACCGCGCGACGAACCATTACCCCCCCTGCGACCCAGAAAACTACCCCCCCGGTAACCCGCAGAACTGCCCTTAACGCGGCCACGACGGCAGTGGCCAAAAGATCGTCGACGGGAAGGGCTCCCATCGCGACAAAGCCGCCCCACCCCACCACCACGGCTACAAGGGGAGCAACAACTGCCACCCTCAGTACCCGCCACTCGAAGGGGACTGCTGCTCCAAAAACAGCCCGTCCACCGCCACCCACCACCAACAAGGCGACCGGGGCTGTCCCCACCGCCGCCCGCTGCAGCACCCCACCTACCACCTACGCGGAGGCTGCAGCAATGACCCAGAGGCCCTCCACCACCATATCGAGGGGGAACCTATCATCGACCGGCCATAATTCCACCAGGGGAAGCCTGGAGAAGCCGCCCGAGAAGAAGAAGAGGTCACTGGGCAGTCCAGCGAGCCCAGTGACCCGAAGACTCACGAGGTCCTCCAGTCTGCCTCCGAGGTCTACTGTGGTCTCAAGGCCTACCACCTCCTCCACCGCCAACAGGAAGGGGGTAGGGCGCCCAAACAAGGAGCTGGCGCCCCCGATGGGCAAGGAGGCCACCACCGCCACCAAGAGGGGACCGGGGCGTCCGAAGAAGACCCTGGCCCCCACAGAGGCCTCGGAGGTATCGACCCAACCCCCTGGACCTTCAACATCGGCCACCATCACCAGGCACGTCCAGGAGGAGAGGACCTACATGCAGAGGGCGGCCTCGACTTCCCCAAATTGGCCGGCGACTCCCCCTCCACAGACGAGCGGCACAATCATGTCCCCCCTGGCTGTCGTGACGTCATCGATGGGGGCCACGTTAACCAC
This sequence comes from Andrena dorsata, assembly GCA_929108735.1. NCBI lineage: Eukaryota > Metazoa > Arthropoda > Insecta > Hymenoptera > Andrenidae > Andrena > Andrena dorsata. Next base: position 57,064,594 of record OV815489.1, read on the forward strand.
AAGCACAGTCACGACGACGACTTGTGGTGGCCCCATCATGACGTCATGCGTTTACATCTCGCACGCGGTCAGGGTTGTGACGGAGAAGCCGCTCGTCCTACGGCCTCTGGTCACCATCGAGGAGGAGGGGGGCCAGGAGGCCCCCCCAACGCTTACCACCAGCCCCTCCAGGACAGAGGAGCTCTGGGAAACGGCCCCGAGGAAGAAGAAGAGGACGAGGCGACGGATCGCCTCGAGCAGTAGCTCTTCGGAGAGTGACGGGGAAAGGGGTGGCAGCGGCGAGGGATTTCGGAGGACGCCGGGTCGAGGGAGGATTATATCCCCTACGCCATCGCCACCGGAGCCTACGACCCCAACGCCGCCACTGCCGTCCCCCACAACCCCACCCGCCCCCACCCACACCCCTACCACCAATAGTAGGTCGCGTTTACCGTCGCAGCCACCACCTGAGCCCCACCTTACCGCGGCGAGCGTTCGCCGGGGGGCCCCGCGTGCGGCTGCTGCCGGTGCGTCGGCGGATGCTCGCGTTTCTGCCCCTTCGACTCGTTCTCGACGTGGACTGCCCCGGGGCCGTCCAAACTCGCGTGCCACTCCCCATCCCCAAATCGGTCGTGGGCACGAACCTGCCCTCTCTCCCCCCGCGAATTCCAACCCCCCCCGGCATCCTGGGCGCGATGCGAGACGGGCCGACGCGGACTTACGCAAGGCCCTTATCTCACGCGCCGAGGGTGTCGAGACGATCGAGCTCCTGGAGGGGGTGGCCAAAGATCTGACCACCTACTTCCAGTCCCGATCGGCTAAGGGGGGGGTGGGGCAACCGCCCCGCAACCGCCAGCATGGTCGTCCTAGGGCCCCCGAACAGCAGGGCCCGGAGGACCATGTGAAGAAAGCCACGAGGCTGCAGCGCCTGTACAGGGAGAATCGTCGCCGGGCGATGGAGGAGGTGCTGACGGGTCCTTCCCCTCACTGCCAAGTCAGTGCGGAGGAGGTCGGTCAGTACTTCCGAAAAATGTACTCGGCGACGGCCCCCCCTGTGGGTGAGCCTTATGTGTGGCCGGAGTGGCCTACGGACGAAGAGGGTGAGTTACGGGATGCACTGGTGGGGCCTTTCTCAGCCTCGGAGGTAGAAGCCCGTCTGAAGCGGACGCACAAAAGTGCGCCGGGTCCGGACGGGGTCACCTACGACGAGCTCAGGAAGGCGGACCCAGGGTGTTCCGTGCTCGCCTCGGTGTTCAACGCCTGCCTTCGCACGGAGGCCATTCCGGAGTCGTGGAAGTCCTCCACCACCGTTCTTATACATAAGAAAGGGGACCGAAGCGACCTTTCTAATTGGCGTCCGCTCGCACTCGGCGACACGGTAGCCAAGCTGTTCGCCGCGGTGCTCGCGGACCGGTTGATGGAATTCGCGGTAAAGGGAAAACGGCTGAGCCATCCTCAGAAGGGCTTCCTGAGGCATGAGGGGTGCCACGAGCACAACTTCATGCTTCAGGAAATCCTGGAGGACAGCCGGAGAGAGGGTCGACAAGCCGTGGTGGCGTGGCTGGATTTGACCAACGCGTTCGGGTCAATCCCCCACGTCACCCTGTTCGACGCCTTTGAGGGGGCCAAATTACCCCTCAACATCCAGAAGGTCATGCTCTCCATGAACACTGGATGCACGACCAAAGTCCGCACCTCCCAGGGCTTTACAGAAAACATCCCCATGCTGGCTGGGGTCAAGCAAGGTTGTCCGTGTAGTCCGATGACCTTCAACCTGGCTATCGAGCGAGTGATTCGATCCGTCGAATCGCTACCGATGGGCTATAGGTTGGGGGAGGTCTTGCACCGTGCATTCGCCTATGCGGACGACATTGGTCTTGTGGCGGCCACACCAGCGGAGATGCAGTCCCTCCTCGACGAGATCCAGAGGGCGGCGGCTGCGGCGGGGTTGAAATTCAACCCCAAGAAGTGCGCTACCGTTCACCTTCGGGGGAAGGGTAGCGCACAGAAGTCGCAGCCGACGGTCTTCGTCCTCGACGGGGAGGAACTGAAAGCCTTGGGAGAGGGTGAAGCCTACGAGTACCTGGGAATCCCGGTCGGTTCCCGGGTGGGCCAAACCCCTACCGCCACCATCATCCGGATGATGGAAGACGCGAATGCCATCGATTCATCGCCCCTCGCCCCGTGGCAGAAGATGGACGCCCTTAGGACGTTCATCCTGCCACGGCTGGACTACATCCTGAGGGGCGGTGCAGTCGAGAAGACACCGCTAAAGACGTTTGACAAGTTTGTCAAACGTCTGGTCAAGGGCTGGATGAATCTCCCCCAGCGGGCCAGTGCGGAGGTAGTTTACCTCCCCACTTGGCGGGGTGGAGCCGGGCTCATTCCGATGGCGGACCTCGCCGACGTGCTCACGATCGCGCACGCCTTTAGGATGCTATCCTGTAAGGACGGCGCGGTCGCTGAGCGGGCCAGGACCTCGCTGACGAATGCAGTCCGGAGACGAACAACCGTCCAGCCCACACAGGAGCAGGTCGCCGCGTTTCTCTCGGGCTCGCTCGAGGGACCCTTCGCGTGCGACCTCCAGGGTGATCCTGGCCTGTGGACCCGGGTGCGAATGGCTTCGCGTCGCCAGGTAAAACGTCTACACCTGGCATGGCGGTACGACCCTCTGACCAAGGAGATTCTTTTAGAATGCCGAGGCTCAGAGGGTCGGCGGACTATAATCCCCCCGGGCGCAACTTCTCAGGTTATCAGACGCCTGAGAATTGCTGTACAAGAGAGTTACTTGTGCTCTCTCCTGGCTAAACCTGATCAAGGCAAGGTTTACCAGGTGTCATCGCGGTCAGGAGTCAGTAATGGCTTCCTCCGCGATGGCAGGTACGCCCGGTTTGCCGAGTGGCGCTTTATTCATCGCGCGCGCCTCGACGTCCTGCCTCTTAATGGGGCGCGACGCTGGGGTGCGGGCGATAAGCGCTGCAGGCGGTGCGGTTATCCGAGTGAGACGTTACCTCACGTAATCTGCCACTGCCTGCGACACTCGGCCGCTCTGCAGCTTCGTCACAACGCGATCGTAGAGCGAGTGGCGAAAGCATGCAGAGCTAAGGGAGCCACCCGATTAAACCAAAGGGTGGAGGGCGTCAACGGGGATCTAGCTGGCCTCAGACCGGACATCGTTGTTCGGGATGAGGCGGCGAAACACATCCACATTGTCGATGTCACCGTCGCGTTCGAGAACCAGTGCAAGGCCATGGAGGATGCTCGTCGATCGAAGATCGACAAGTATACTCCGCTTGCAACTGCATTGCACGCGTCGGGGTATTCGGTCGATGTGGATGCGATCGTCGTGGGCGCCCTTGGTACGTGGGATCAGGGCAATGAGCCGGTGCTGAAGCGACTTGGTGTTTCACCGCACTATGCGTCGCTGATGCGCCGACTTATTGTCACTGACACAATAAGATGGTCCCGCGACATATACGTCGAGCACGTGTCGAGGATCAGGCAGTACCAGCACCCGTTCGGCGCTCCTGCCGTTACGCCGCCGCCGGGCCCCCCCGCTGACCGCTCCTCGCTTGGGCTGCTCCCCGATCATTTATCACCATGACCTGACATTCCATAGGATCGGGAGCAAGGGCGGCACCAGCAAGAAAAGGGGGCGCCTCCCACAACCTTATTCTCGCGTTACTCGTTTCTTTTCTCCCCCAGTTCTCTCACTATTTATTTTTCTCCCTTTTCTTCCTCCCACATGCAATGGCCGCTGAGGACGGCCATTTTACGAGCGGAATTTCACCAGGGCAGCTTCGCCGAGACTGACGCGCATATTGGTATATGTATTTTACGTACCCCAACGAGTGGGAAGAACCATAGCTTGTTAAGCCCCCGGACTAAACCAGTAATTGTAATAGGGGGCTTAAACATTGTTTGTAAATAAACGCATCTTTATCTGTTCTTATCAGCTTAATATCTGATACACTCCCCATTGGGGAGTCAGAATATTAATCTGATTTTTGGAAACTGACGGAGCGTTGGTGCTTGCTCCACCTCCGTCGCGAGTCAGCCTGGCATTGCAGTGCCGCCAGGATTGGCTCAATAATCTCATTTCCAATAACAATTCTGACTCCCCAGAACAAGAGCCATAAGCCCGGGAATCGATTTTAGTCGTGCGGGAAAATTTCTTGTTCGAGCGGTGAAAACGCGAAAAACCGCCTCTCCCGCCAAGCATCGCTTCCGAGGACCAGGACCGGAGCCGACGAGCCCCCCAGCCAGCCAGCTGATCGAGTAAGTTCTTCCTTTTCTTCTCTCTGTCGCTTTCTCCCTCTAGGAGTCGTTGCCTGAGTGACGTCGCTCTCTCTGACGTAGCTCGGTAAACGGCGCCTAGTCCCCCAGCTGATCGCCGCGAGCGGTTGAGTTCGCTCCCCCGCCGCGCGCCTCAGCTGCTACCTACAACCCGTGCTCCTTCTCGCGTCCTTTCCCAAAACAATCAGCGATTACCGTTGGTTGTTTTCCGAAAGGTTTAAACTGCACGTGTGGAATTTCGCCGTTTCGTGAGTAATATCGCGAAGCGGTGCACCACAGTGCATGCGAAGGGTGTTCCCTTCGACTCCCTGCCAGAGATTTCGAAGGAAGAGGTGTTATAATTGACTAATTCTGTCGATGAAGGCTTTTGCCTGTCATTTTAACAACGGACACACACCTCTTCCCGAGATCTTTCTGGCTCCTTTCTCTCGCTTCTCTACCGCGGGTAGACCTTTCATTTACGCGACTGACTCCCGCTTGGGGATCAGCTCTAGTCTGCTTCTATTCTAGTCTGTCAGCCTCGCCGAGAAAGACGTCAATATTTGTATATTGAAAACCGAAAAGGTCTGGACGAACCATAATCTGTTTAAGCACACGATTTTCTCACCCATTATGTACCCTGCGCTATGTGCTATGAACTTGTTAGTACATAGCGAAGCGGTGCACCACAGTGCATGCGTGGGGTGTTCCCTTCGATTCCCTGTCGGAAATTTCGAAGGAAGAGGTGTTAATATTGACAGAATTGGCGACAGAGGCGTTACGCCTGTCATTCTAAACACCGACGTACTCCTCTTCCTGAGATTTATTCGGCTCCCTTCTCTCGCATCTCTACCGCGAGTAGAACTTTTCTTTACGCGACTGATCCCCGCTTAGGGATTAGGCCTAGTCTTATCTTATTCTAGTCTATTTTACTATACTCGACTCTTTGACTCTCGCGATAGAGAGGCTTCCGCTTCGTCTCCGTATCCTTTCTATCGCCCGCTTTCTCTCTCTCTTTCTCTACTGCTGTTCTTCCTTCGACCCGTCTCTCTGTCTCCCACTCTATTGCTGTCCTTCTTTCGCTTACGAGCTCGGTCGAAAACGGCCGAAGGGGACTCAGCCGGCGTTGCCCGTATCAGCTGTTCGATTTTAACTCTGTCCGTCGCTCAATTACTCATATACCTATTTACTGACTTAGTCGTTTATATACTGTGACGCCCTATTTATTTATTTCCTTGTTTATACACCGTGACATCTTATTTATTTTTTCAACCCATAACTAGTCATCTTATTTTATTTTTTGCTTATTTCCTACAATTTTAACCCGCGAGCGAGCGATAACGGCTGATACTTACCTGTGACTGTCCCTTATTTATTATACGTATTTATCGGTACGCGTTTTATTTATTTACCTATCTATATTATTTTGCCGATTTTTATCCGTGTTAATAGGGGACACGCGAGCAACGCCAGTGCTCCGGACTGGCCTGGTCCTATCGATCCTATTATACTCTATTTTAAGGCGCTATCCATATTCTACTCTATCTATTCTATTTTATTCTATTATACGGCTTTTCCCATTTTACTTTTCTCTACAATTTAAGCTCTATCTATCTGTTTATTTTATATTATACATCCCGGCGACTGCCTGGATTTCAATCACCTGCAACCGAGATAGTATAGTAAATTTTATCCGTCCCTTGTTATTGCCCCACGTATTTTATTTGCGCCGCGGTGTTGCTGCACCGTTACTCTAGCTGCCTGCGCACCCACGCACTCGGGAGACTTCCGTCGGTGGCCCGGCAACACAATCTGAAACAGCCATCTCTACTTTCTTCTTCCTCCCTTCAATCGCTATTATCAACTCTAAATGGCTTCGCCGGCGCCACCGAGGGAAGTTGCCGTCGAACTACCGGCCACGGACGGCTTAACGTGTCCCGAGTGCTACACGAAAAAATCGTCAAAGAGCAATGCGTTTCGGTACAGGGGGTACTTCGAGCTCGCCCAGCACGTGAAGCGGTCTCACGCGGGGTGGATCCTAAAACCTACCTGCTAGTACTGCGGCCACGTGGGAACGGGCAAATACCCTACGAGAGAAGTTAACGCCCACGTGGCCAAATTCCACCCCGCGACCGCGAGTGCTGAGACTGCTCCGAGTGTGCCCTGTACCGATAGGGTGCGCGGATCCAGCGGCAGCACTAGCTGCGGAGGCGACCCCCCGCAGAACCGCCCTTCAGGATCGGGGGCTGCGACGGCTTCCTCTGCGTCCCGCGCTTCGACAACTCCCCCCGCGCGCCGAACCATTACCCCCCCCCCCCCCCCCCGCCCCTCGTAAATCTACCCTCCTGGCCATTCAACATCGGCCACCACCATCGTGCACATCCAGGAGGAGAGGGCCTCCACCCAGAGGTCGGCCTCCACTTCCCCGAATTGGCCGGCGACTCCACAACCGTCAACGATTGGGCAAACTTCTAGACTTTTGGAAAGACGGATTTATGAACACAAAAAGAACATTTTCCTATCTCCCCTCCAACATACTGCCTTAACGAAACACGCATTGGAGTTTGATCATAGATTTGACTTCGACAATGTTAAAATTGTTGATAGAGAGGCCAATTGGAGTCGCAGAATTCTGTTGGAGACTTTGCATATGATTAAACAACCGCGCGTAAATCTTAGGTATGAAACACCTAAAATACAAGAGTACTACGCAACTTTATTGAAGCTATAAGGCTTTATGATGTAATTCTTCTAATGGAATTTGTGCTTTAATTTTTATCGCCATTATGATCAGATCATTAATACATAATACAGCAGCATTATATACACTCCTGGAAAAAATTAAAGGAACACTATAATTTCCCGAAAATTTTGGTCATTTTCAAATGGCTATATCTCCGCGAAAAATGGTCGCAAAAAATATTTTAAAAAAAGCATTGTAACGCTTGAAGACTCTAGTTTTTGAAACCGTAATTTCGTTTTTTTTGCTATGTTTTATGATTTTTATTGACCGAGTTATCCACCATCAAAGCAAAAAAGGAACTTTTCACTTTGAACACCTATAACTTGCAAACGCATGATCGTAGAACATTGTTCATGAGTGTTTTGGAAAGCTAAGACAGTTTTCTTTCAGAACCTTTAGCTGCCAAATCAATGCGATTTTTTTTAACCGTATTAAATTCATTTTAAAATGATCCCAAAAATGGCATATCTACCATTTTCTAGAAACCATGATGCCACTTCAAGGAAAATCATGGAATCATTCAAGTGTCCACGTTTTTTCTGAGGTGAAACTACCCCTTAAACACTGTGCAACAGGTCGGACCAAACAGATTTTTTTTCGTATGTCCTTGACCATCAAACATGCGATATGGTCTGAAAAATTAGAGGATCACCTGTTTCACGTTATGTTTCTCTGTAAAACCCTTTTTTTTTATCTCGCGGCTTCTGAACGATTGTTGCGCGTTTTTCTTGTTAGTTCAATGTCATTTTAGTAAAAAGAAAAGATTTAAAAAATTTAAGAAAACATTTTTATCGGTTTGTGTGATGCTGATGCCAATTATCGAAGAACAGTTTTTGTCATTGCGAAGAGTTTGATTAAAAATGTTTTTCTTAAATTTTTTAAATCTTTTCATTTGATGGACGGAAGTACATAACGCCCCCTCCCCCTTTAGTTAGGATCTCCCCGCGAAACCACCCTAGGTGACAGAGCCTTTTAGCTCTGCCACTAGCCTTATGGCGCGGTCTAGATGATAGATTTTTGACTTTCCAGTTTGGCATGGTCTAGTTGTGAAATGAGTGCCTGTTCCTGAACGACGAAATAACTGAGCAATCTGCGACCAAAGATAGTATTACAACATTTTATTTCAGTATCAATCCGCGTTATTAACCGAGACTCTCGGGCACGCAGCAAGGCGCGCTTTATTTGCATGTATTATTATTTCACAGCTGCTTTTCTATGAGATTTTCAAATTACTTGAAGGTATAACTTACTAATATAATGTGTGGACCTAAGCACTCCGAACTTTCCTCGCCGCGGTTGTAGGGCAGACCGGGGCAAAGTGGGCCGGAAAAAGTTTGAAGTCGAATAAAATTTTTCCCTTTCAATAAAAATGTGTGGAAATAAATTTGTAATATACTTTGAACAATACTATTGATAAGTGACGAATAGCAGTACTTAAAATAAACTTAAAGTATATTAATATTCAGTTTGAACAGAAATTGCCAAAAGTGACCACTTTACCCTATATATGGAGTAAAATGAGCTACTATCAGGGGTAAAGTGAGGCGCAACAAAATAAGAACTTTAATTAAGGATATAGGAGGGTAGGGACACGCCAGGTTACATGGTAAGAGAGGAGTTACAAAGGGGGAAGTTGAAGGGTAGGGCAGGGATGAGGGCGTGGGGGTTTGAAAGGAAATTGGAAGAGGGAGAAGGAGGGGAGTTAGCGAGGTTGTGCTGGGAGGAGATGAAGGGGAGATTCAAGAGGGGAAAGGTGCTGGAGGGGTGGGAAAAGGAAAGGGAACAGTTCTTCAGGGAAAGGGGGTGGACAGTTGAGGAGGTAGAAAGGGGAAGGGAAAGGGGGGAGGTAAGAGGTGAGGAGATAGTGGACAGGGAAAGGAAGATGCAGGAGGAGGAAAGGTGGATGAAGATAGGGGAGTCGAAATTTAACAAGTGGTATGGGAGGGTAAAGGGCCCGGGGATACCGGGATATTTGAGAAAGGGATGGGGGGAGAGTAGATGGCAAAGAGTGGCCAAGTTTAGGTTGGGAAATGGAATGAGAGGGGGGAGGTATTGGGAGGAGGGGGAGAAAAGGAGGTGCAGGGTATGTGGCTGGGATGAGGAGTCTTGGGAGCATGTGTGGGAGGTATGTATGGGGTGGGGAATAGAAAGGGGATGGCAAGAGATGGTGGACGAGGTTTTGGGGGAGGAGGGGCAGGCAGAGGAGTGGTTAAGAAGTTTAGAGGAAAGAAGGGAGGAATGTGGAGGAAAAGAGGGGTGAGTGGTGAGGCGAATGAAGAGATGGGAGTGAAAGGGCGGCGAGTGGAAGCGGAGGTCCAGGAGGGGGAGAGGTGACGGGAGAGCGGACAAGCGAGCGAGCGAGGAGAGTAGAATTAAGAATAGGTTAAGAATAGGTTAAGGTTGGAAGAAGGAGGAGGAGAAGATATAGGATAAGGTAGATTTAAGGACTGTATATGTAGGTATGTATGGGAAAATTATAACCCCTAGGGGAATAATAAAGTTTATATAATTAAGGATATAGGTAAATTTAACCCTTGCGTTGGAACAACGTGTGTAGCACGGCAGCTTCTGGCTTTTTTGCACCGTGGTTGTCAAAAACTGTGGCAGATTTTTCATTTTTTTGAGGTTAGATTCTATTCCATCACGCCGCGTGGTTTTCTAGCCACCTGACAAGTTAGGGATATTGCGCACATCACTTGCGCATTGGTTCTTAGCAGCCATTTGCAGCTCAATTTACCCCGGTCACTCTACCCCGAATGTATACTCAGTGGAAAATGAATTATTTAATAATGATAGTATTAATGTTTCCTCAAACACGTGTACATGTATGTTTATAAGCTTGTTATGAACACGCAGAAAAAAATTGGAGTTAAAATAACACATTTAAGACCCATTTATCCAAAAAGATAAATTGAAAAGAAAACCAATTGGAATTTTTCGATATCTAAATGTGCATAATTATCATTGTGGTATTAGACGCATTTATTACATCACCAAAATTTGTAAACAAAATCCTACTGTTAAAGAATAAATTAAGAAAGCTCATTTTACACCGAGGTTCACTTTGCCCCGGTCTCCACTATAAGACAAAGACTGTGTCACCAGTGCGAAGGCCTCCTCGTGAAGGTGCTGATCATAATATTTTTTATACCTTACTCTTGACTAATCTAATTTTGCGCTGCAACGGTCTGCAGTTCATTTATGATTGTCCTTAGTTTCAAGAGATTACCATTATATGTATCATTTTCATAATCGTCAGGTACCGGATTCCGGCTGGGTACCCGAGCCAGTTTCCCGAATACTAAAGCTGGGTTTACACTAGTCCAGTCGCTGGATCAATCGAGATTATTCCAGTCTTGTTTGAACCATTGAAAATGACTGTAGTGGGACACATACATATGACCATATATGTTTCGTAAACATATGTACACCGTACTACGCTTCAGCCAGCACTGGATTGAGTCGTCTGGTCTAGACGATTCCCGTAACGCTGGAATGTTGTGTTCCCGATAGTAGGGGTAAACACTGGATTAAAAAAGTAGACTTTCCATCCAGTCATTTGACTGGATTACTTGCTGGATTGGCAGTACTGTACTGGAATGAAAACACTGTTTATATCATTCCAGATCCAAACCAGTGCTGGATTAGATCACTGGACTAGGCCAATGTAAACCCAGCTTTATCCATGTGGAGTATACCCAGTGCCCTCATGGACACTGGTGTTATATGAAAACGCGGTCAGGTCGGTCCACTTATCCCAGTCACTGTACTTACTTATGAACATCTTTAGGTATTCAGCTACAACGAGGTACAATTTTTCTAGAGAGCCATCAGTTTGCGGGTGAAAGGTGGTGGTTCGATATTACTGAATTTTGAATGTACGTGCAATTTCTTTCATAAAAGCGCTGGTGAAATTTGCTGGTTGGCCAGTGAGGATGGCTCTAGAAGCTCCGAAATGACAAATGAATTGTTTGATGAATGACTCGATCATTCCGATCAACGAACATTTCTGTGGAAGCCGCTGAGGGTGTGGTCCATTAAGCATTGGAGAGTAGCTGCCACATTCCGAAGTCCGAATGGCATTAATGCAAATTCGTAATATCCGTGAAGTAGAGAATATTATTCTTAGGTGCATCTTCTGATTTCATTGGTATTTGGTAGAATCCCGGAGCGAGGTGGAACAGGGAAAAATGTTTAGCTGCTCCTAGTTGATCTAATATATCGCTGATATTTGAATGTGGATATGCGTCGAGAACAGTTTTCGTGTTAAGCGTTCTGTAGTCGATGACAATCCCCCATCGACAATTTCCATCTAGTCCTGTCTTTTTATAATACCACCCAAAGGGATAAGTTATACGGCGACAATGACAGCTGTGTTGTTTTGCCAGTTGATTTCAGTATTGTGTATTGGAGGGAAACAATATGGTTTTTTTTACGAGGTTTCCAACACATCAAGGTCGAACGTAGGTCGAACGTGGTGCCGCAGGTTAAATTATGATTAGATGCGCTGTTCGTTGGTCCATTCCACGGTTCGCATCCATTATCACGTTTGGGGGTGAGACGTTTCCCGAGTCCCTTTGCCGGAAGTTTCCAGGATTTCTTTTGTTATTGAAGATGCGATTCCTAAGAGATCACATGTCCGGCGTTCTTACAATAATTACAGATGCGTATTTCTATTGCTCTTTGAAGCGAAGGCCGGATTTTGTCCCAGTAGGGAATTTGGGGGATTGGTAGCCATGTTCCGCAACGCGATTTGATAGGTGCATCGCAGGAGGTTGCGAGACAAAATCTTGGTTAGTCCGACATGATCGCCCGCCATGTCCTGTTCTTTCACAAAGTTCACAGGTTATTTTGGGGGTCTTCTGTTCAGTAAATCGTAAACAATCTCTATTGATTTGCTTATCTACGACGATAACTTGATGGAAAGCTTTTTCCAGTGTATTGAAAGCAAGTGTAATTGTAATCTCGTCTTCGTGGAGCGTGAAAGACCATCCAGGAATGACTGTAAGGCCAACCGATCCAGGTCATGGGGACGATTCCCTGAGAAATCTTGATAGAATAATTGTTCTTCATCCAGGATGGCGAATCTTTGACACGAGACATGTAATGCAGTATGTTTTCGTTACTTCCTTTAATGGTAGTGGCTAGTAGTTCTCCCCGATAGTGGTCCGACGTTTTAGCAGGGAAGAAGATGCATTTGAGTCGCTTGATTTGGTCACTTACTGAGTCGAAGGCCCAATCCTCAATGACCAAGTATGCGTGGTCTTGTCACTTATTTCGCAACAGCCTCGTTAGCTGGGATGCAACTTGACGGGGAACCAGAGCCTTGACCCTATGACAGGCTCTCGCAAATTGCAACACGGACATGTCATGTTCATCAAAATACAAAACGGTTTCAATGGCATTTCGCGGTGTCGCCGGAGGTAAATGGACACTGATCAGGGAAATAACTATTGTTCATTGGCTTTCTCTCAAAACGGGAGGACGCTGATGTGGCAATATTGTTCGCATCCGGCGGAATCACGCTATGTTTTTCAATCATCTCGCGGGTGACGTGGATCTGACCGAAGAAACCTTCTAACGTGAGGCCGCCTGAACCGGTGACACAATCTGAATGCTTATCTTGATTTAACAGCAGTTCGTCGTGCAAACTCTTGATTTCGGATTACTTCTGACGCAAAATTTGCGTTCGTTCCATTAATTCGGTGAATGTATTTTCTACGACGAGATACGAATGGTTCGCGGTCTGATCCAGTGCGCGAGAGTCATCGGTTTCGCCGTACACGGACATGATTCATTCAATATACAAGGTGTTTCGCTTCAGGTGGTAAACCTTTTATTTTACAGGCCAAAATAAGCTGAAAATATAGTATAGAACTTTTTAATATTGTGCTCCGTTTTCGAGAAAATTGAGTTAACGCGTGCACCAAAGTACAGTTTCAGGCATCTGAACAGCCCGAATTAAATGTTATTAAAGTTGTATTCTACTTTATTAACAAGTTGCCTTCTATATTTTCAGCTTATTTTGGCTTGTAGAATTACCATCTACAAGGTTTGCCACCTGTAACGAAACACCCTGTATAGTAATAGCTATCACAGGTATTATCAATATTATCAAAATTAATGATTTGGAAAAAAGACGTAGAAAAGGGAGGACCTTGCGAGACAAGCTTTCAATGATTGACAAATGGACATATGACAGATTTGAAGAAGCCAAAAACAATTTACACAATATCACTACCAGAATGTTACAGCAGTGGGCATTAACAACATCAATACAATACGGTAAGAATGCAATAAATTTTGTCGCGTCACGTACATGGGCGAATGAATTTAAAAAAAAAGCACAGAATTAGCCATCGCCATGTTACAAAATATGTTAGTGGTGTTGACAAAGCATCATTGGAAGATACATCCAACGCAGCAACCAAATGTCAAACACAAACTTGTGCAATAATAGAACGTTTGAATCCCGATTATGTCATAAATACCGATCAAACAGGATGTGAATACAGGACACCAATCAAGCGAACGCTATCATATAAAAGCGAAAAATCAACCGTTGTAGGAGTTCAAAATATAAATAAAATTACTCATTCATATACAGCCCAATATTCTGTAACATTGTCAGGAAAATGGCATCCACAAGTATTTGTATGCCTACAAGAAACGACCCCAACATTTGGTCCACGGGTACAGGTACAAGTGGATGCTTCTGTTCGTCAACGCATAAACATCTTTTTTTATTAATATTTCAGAAACTCTGGGGTAGTGGACCCAACATGTGAGACATAGGGTAGACCAGGGCAAATCGGATCAAAATAAGAATTTAGTCCATATTTCTTACATCGCGATAAAAATGATCATTCTGATCGTTCGTAGTACCTCGTCCCTCTCCCCCGCACCTACTGCAACAACTCGTCAATTGGTTTAAGTCATTGTTTAGAGCCGGCATACGTTTTCAGTGAGATGGTTGCGTGCAAACTTCACAATTTTGGTCGAATCTAACCTTCGTAATCTGCAATTTCGTATTTAAAATAAAAATCAAGCTTGAAAATTCAAATGTGCTTATTTTTATTAGTTTACACGGTGTCCAAGTTTAGTATTTGATGTATTTTAGACTATTATAGCATAATATGTTTATGTAATCTACAATCTTTGAAATATATGGGTGTTGCAGCCGAAATCAGCGCAACTGCTGATCGGCGAATTTGAACCGTAAGACGTCCGGTAAGACGTTTGGCCTACGTCACGCGTTTTGCCGGATTCGAGCGTTGCGCTCTTCCGAGAATCCGGCAGTTAGTTCGAAGAACACCTCTGACGACAACAACACGCTATCGCACGCACGACTTTTACCGAATCTCCTTGTCGCCCAGCGACCCACGGATTTTTTGAATCTCTGGAAAACGGCCCTTCGAGCCATTCGCGCCCAGCGCATATTGTACATAGCTCTGTACATAGTTTCCGTTGAGTGTCCGTCGTGTTGTGTCGAGTCTTGTTGTGTGAGTGTTCGTCATCTGTGTGGAGTGTTCGACCGTCCGTTCTGTAACGACGCCCACGTTCGGCGAAATAAACGTGCCGTTCCACAAACGTGAAGTCTCCTGTGGAGTGCATCGTTTCAACAATGAGGCTAATCGGATCATGTTATTTGGGGCGAATCGTATTCACTCTTTTTTTCATTTGAATATTTTTATGATTATAAATATAATAATTGTTTATATACAGATGGTTAGTAGGTACATAACAAAAGAGTAATCAGGAATCATGGTGTCAAAAAAAAATAAAGAAAGCTGTGATAAAAATTAAATCTAAAAAAATGACGAAAAAATAAATAAATTAGTGGTTTTAAGAAGATGGCATTGTATTTACTGCGGTGAAAAATTAATTCGTCCATTTTCAGAAGATTGTCTGATGAGAAGAGTGGTGCCACGAGAATTGTGCTGATAGAGGCGGCAAAAAACGGCAATATCCTTCCGATCTGTGTGCTAAGTACTATTGCCCGATCAGGAGTTGAGCTACAACCCACAAGCTGAAATGTCACAGGGGCAAGGGGAATCGTCCACTCGCGTCAACCTATCCCCTCCAACACAGGTCGTCTCGTGAGGAACAACGCGAACGAAACCAATCGCGACAATCCGCGGATGTGGACAGCCGCTACGCACCGAAAAGTAGGACGTCTTGGAGGGGATAGGGTGGAGCGAGCGGACGATCCCCCTTGCCCCTGTGACATTTCAGCTTGTGGGTTGTAGCTCAACCCCTGATCAGGCAATAGTAGTATCACTTGACTTCACTGTCATTAAATTAGATTTGTTTAAGTTGATTCAGAAATTTCTGGGTGGTCCGATTCGCCCCGAAATTTGGGGGAATCGGATATTTCTCCCTTTTTCGTTTTTTGTTTATAAATGAAAGATTTGTAGGTTTAATTTCAATTTATATATATGCATCCTCAAGCCAAAGGTTTACTGGTCACGAATATATAATACTGTTGCAACACCCATATATATATTATAATATATACAGGGTGTCCCAAAAATGCTGCGGGTCCTTAAAGGGGGTGATTCGGGGGATGATTGCAAACAACTTTTTCCTTTGCAAAAATGCTCTCCGAGGTTTGAGGCATTATTACTGTAAAATGGAGACCGATCGGACATTATGTCATAAGACTTTTATGTTCCATTGGACCTCCCGTACCACCCCCTAAAATATTGCTACGTATACCGTTTACACCCTGTATATTAATGGTTGACCGTCTGAGATGCCTACGCTATTTTGTTCGGTCTCTCCGTCGCGCGGTGCGACAACGTATGTGCCTACTGCAGACAATAACCAAAATACGTGTGCCCTGTCTTTAAAAGTGTGCCCAAATAGGTGACTCGCGACCAATCGTCACAGCGACGGACTGCATCGCTCCTCGAGACCGCCTGTTATGAATCTTCTTTCAACCGGGCAATAGTACCTCTGTCGAAGACGAATTGAACAATGTGATATACGATAATATTTGATTTCACGTGAGATCTACGGTTTATCAATATTTCGCGATTTGTAATGAAACAAAATATCGTATATTGTATGAATTTGTCTCACAAAGAGCTTCAATATTATGAATAAAATAATATAGCATTGCATTTAATGAAATCGACTTGGCCCTATGTTATTCCGGTTCTGTCCGAATATTTTGGGGATTCACTACATAGTGTACGGGTAGAAGTAAAATGTAATTTTTATGGTACTGTTTCAGATGTATAAGGCTATGAAGCGCCTGGCATACCGGCGCATCAAGGAGGATGAGGAGGATAGCAACAATGGACGTGCTCGGCGCGGTGGCGGTAGAGGGAGAAGAGTCTGGGGTCGTCCTGTTCACGACTACCGAGGAAGAGGCCGAGGAGGGTGGCACGATGAAAGAAGCGGTTGGGGTGGATTGCGGCAAGGTGGAAGCGGCCGGGCGGGGTGGGGCCAACACCCCAGAGGCTGGGGGGGGGGGGGGGTGCAAACAAAATCCCAGAGGCTGAGGGGGGATGGGGAGAAGACCCCAGAGGCCGGTGGGGGTGTCCAGAAGGTGGAAGAGGCTGGGGGAGTGGGTGGGGCCAAGGAGGAAGTGGCGGAGGGGGAAATTTTTTATGTCAGAATTTTATGACAAATTAAAAAATAAAAAATAATTTTATTATAAATGTATGTAAACATTTATTAAATAATAGCCTTTAATAAAATTTAATTTGAAAATTTTTTCTAAGACAATTTTTATTAGGACGAAATGTTACTCGGAAAAGTGTGTCCGATTTCGGGTACAATGGCCCCAACCTATTTTGTAAATATTTCGCCGTATACTTGTTACACCCTGTATGTTTGTATTTTATGTTCATATTTATATGTATTGTATGTTTGCATTTTGGGTATTCAGTCGGAATCAGCACCTGCATATTTCTTAACGTATTCGAGATAGAAAAAAATGTTTATATGGTAATTAGAGATGTACCAACTAGTGCAGGCCTGCCCCATCGGGTGCAAATACCTCCTAAATTTCTGGGACCCGGGCAACAGCCGAGCGCGGGACTGGTTACGTTGCTAACCACAGCATGGGTTACGGGAGAACTGCATGAGTGTGCGGCCGTCCATACAGGCTCGTACCACGACGCATACTCGTGCAGTCCTCTCACAAATTTCGCAACGGGTAACAATGAAACAGTCCCGCGCTCGGCTGTTACCCGGGTCCCAGAAATTCAGGAGATGTTTGCACCCGATGGGGCAGGCCTGAACTAGTGGCTGACTAGTCGGTTAAGCCGATTATCCGGCCACTTTTGTAGTCGGCGACTAGTCAGCGACTAATCGGCAAAAAAGGCCGATTGATCGGTTCTCTGTTTGTGAGTACTTATCCATTTTTTTAACAAGTTTTATAATTTTACTACTGGAGATGTGCCGATTAGTGGCCGAGTAGTCGGTTAAGGAGGTTCGATACCTCACTTGCGGGGCAGGCGGCGAGAGGTGTAAGCCTATGCTTATACATGGGAGCTCTGCAGTGATACCAATCTTGGATAAAAAAAAATTATGTAGACAGAAATGTTATTTACATGTCTATTCCTAATAAAATTATTACTACATATTTTGTTTTGGAATTCAATTAAACACAAAGTATGTTTAATGCAGCTAGAAACACAATATTTTCATTAAAATTAGCGTAAAATATGTGAGTGAAACGCGGCATCGTCGCTTTGCGAGCATCTTTTTTTCTCTTTCCATCTCGCACTTGTGATGTCTTTTTGCGTGTTCGTACCGATTCGCAACAAATTACTAAACACATGTTTACAGCTTGGTAGTGTTTTTACCAATTTTTACTGTATGCTTTGTACAAGTATACATTGTATAGATGACTACGCGGCGTACAACGTTGCCACCTTTCCAACAGTTCCGTCAGGCAGTTCCCAACATACGAGCACATTGCTGTCTATTTATTCAATTATCTAATAAACCGGACAGAACATGACCGATTTTTTTGCGGGGAATTTCATAGGAATACTTAAGCTTTCTATTGCAACATTTTTTAGGACTTTGTCATCATTTTCAAGGACTCTGTGTAACATTTTATAGAAATTTAGTCGCTTCTCCCATAACAACCCGTGTATAAGAGCGCAAATATGATTTCAATTTTCTCAAAAACGGTGCAGACAATTGACTTGAAATTTTCACACAATGCGGACGTCACTTTGAACATTACAGTAAAACACTTTTCAAATATTTCTCATCATTTTTGCTCCGGTATCGAACCTCCTTAAGCCAACTACCCGGCTAGTTTTGTAATCGGCGACTAGTCGGTTCCTTGGGGGCCAATTAATCCGCTAGTCGGCCAAAACCCTAGTCGGTGCATCTCCAATGGTAATTGTATGGTTCGAGGGCACAAATTTATTAAACCAGACAAATTTTTTCTTACATTGTTATTTAAAGAGATACGATCGTCAAGTTTGATTTTTTTACAAATCACTTGATACTGGGTTTCAAGACATATTCAAGAACCTGTATACACATTATTTCAAATAGTTTTCGAGATGTTGCGTTTGCAAATTTACTCATTTCTTCTGGAAGAAAATCCGCCCAAATAGGAAGCACCGAGGGTGGTCTTGTTTACGCCACGGGTAGCACGCGCTAGGCATTGCCTCTTGAAACACATACCCACCAATTGTCTATGCCCCGAGTGGCAGACCCAAAGGTTAGACAATAAGAAAAATTCCACCAATATAGCAATTATTAAGTATTATCTAACCTCAATACGTTTCGTGAAGGGACACGGGAATCTGTCTTGAAACGCACTATCAATTGATTTCTAAAAAATATATAGTTCTATTTAAAAAACCAAGCTTGACCATCGTATCCTTTAAAATAATAATCTAAGAAAAAATTTGTCGGGGCTAGTAAATTAGCTCCCTTCAACCATGCAATTGCATATAAACTTTTCTTTCTATTTCGATAGGAATTTAGTTAGGATATATCCAGCTGTTTACTGTTCCCGCGAACACCTTGCATAATTGTATTCTGCGTTTTGTGTACGTTTATTATTACAATTTTCTGTTATTTCCTACACATGTAACAAATAAACTTCTGCACCTACCTCAGACAGATTGCTAAGCGTTCTCTCGGTGATATCGACTCCTTCCAGTTGGTATCGTTTTTAGTAATTATTAGTTTGATTTTATCCAGTAGGGCATCAAACATATTTCTGGACATCTTGAAATAATTGTAAAATTTGTCCTCGTGGTCAATTAGGGTATTGTACATTTGAAATTCCCCTTGCTGACTTTTATTTTTTCAGAGGGGTGGACACTCCATCTTCTCTGCCTTCTTCTGTTGCGAGGTTCTTCCAATATAATTGTCATTATAGCTAAGTGCTCCATTGGAATTGATAGAAAGTATTATCATTGAAAAGATTGTCCAAATATGTATATTAAATTTTTGTAAAACCAGTAACGATATTGTAAAACAAAAAATTAATGTACCGTATCGGCCGGGGATGAATTCAACGTTAATGGAAGCCATTAATATTCGAAATAAAAAGTAGTGTAACTAAAGAAAATGTGTATTGTTTCATTCCTTTCTGTTGAGAAACAAACGACTGAGATGCAACTTCTGCATGACTACACACTTTTAAATTGTATATTTTCTTATTTCCGCTACGCAATCTGGTGGCGAAAATTAAAGCACTCAAATCGGGTTAGCTGTCACATGTAATTGGCAATATTATGAATTTCGACTGTTTGATAATCGATTTTGTAATATTTAACAGACTATCTAATGACAAAAACATTATTGCACTATTTCAATACTTGTGTGAGACCAGTTCGGTAACGCGATTGACCCGATTGCAGAGCTTACAACCGTAAATGGCGCTCTCACAGAATTTGTTAAAAAACAGAAACTCCAGACATAATTCAGGTCAACCCGCACCTGAAATAGTATATGTATAGGTTAAACTGCGCGCCACATTATAGTTCGACAGAACGAATATAGAGTGTAGGGTAGGAGACACGAACAAGTGTTTCAGCAGCCTCGTTCTTTCCGGCTGCAAGCATCGTACAGAGGTGAGTTCACCGTTAGGTAGAAATAAGATAAAGGAAAATAGATCAAAGACTCGATAAGATTATAGGCCGTATAATAGAAACTGACGTGGTACTTGAAATATCAGTATTAAATATTCTATCGCTATTTGTCAAGAGATATCACTACGTTAAATAATTTAATTATATATATGTCTATATTTCTACAAAAACCACGTGTCAATTAACCCTCCTGATCCCCATACTATAAAGAGCATCAGTAATTCTATACATATATATTTTACAGACAATTGGAAAACTAAGATAAAACTAAAATAATAATTTCAACAGAATTTACCAATAGGATGCATAAAATATGATTATGTGTAGTCATACAGAAATTGTATTTCAGTCGTTTCTGAAGTTCAATTAATTTAATAGCGAATTCGTCAGGCACGCACTGGCACTGCACTGGTGCCAGAAATTATGATACATGACTTTAATTGGTTGTTTCTGATAGATACGAAAATAACTCTCTAAGAGTCAAACGATCGAAATCACGCACGATAATTTCTGGTACCAGTGTAGTGCCAGTGCCTGCCTGTCGAATTCGCTCTAAGTAAACAGTACTGAACCCACGTTTCAAATTTCCTTACTCCTAATTTTTAGTTTTACCCCAGCCCGCTTAGATGACGCTGACGTGCTAACAAAATAATACAATGAGTGTCAACACACTGGTTATACATATATCAGGGGCACAGACTCGGCCCGTCCGGCCCGTCGCACAGCGGTTCGAGTATACAACATGCTAGGTGGACAAAATTATTGTTTGGCGGGTTTGGGTTCATATGGGGTCCAAATTGCTAGAAAACGTACCTGATTCGTATTACAGTTTATTATTTCACTAAAAATAGCAATAAAATAAAAATATGACTAATTCAATAAAGGAAAAAGGACAAAACGACAGTATTGTACATTAAATATAATTAACAGTTATAACATTATGTCTATTCCTGTAATTTCTGAGTTTTTCAGTTATAAAACCTGGTTTTTGAAATCAGTTTTCTCTGCATTGCTACTAAAATAGTGTTTTACAATATGTTCCACGTCGATCCACGCGACAAGGGTTGAATGTAAGGAAAGTAGAGACTTCGTAGTTTATTTTAATCAATCGGTCGATCTGCAAAAATTTGCAAAACTATATTTTTTTTATTGTTTTCGATCGCGACTGTGATATCTCTCCTGCCGAGCGTCGCGCTCGAAAACAATTAAACAAATATAGTTTTGCAAATTTTTGCAGATCGACCGATTAATTAAAATAAACTAGAAAGTCTCTACTTTCCTTACATTCAACCCTTGTCGCGTGGATCGACGTGGAACATATTGTAAAACACTATTTTAATAGCGATGCAGAGAAAACTGATTTCAAAAACCAGGTTTTATAACTAAAAAACTCAGAAATTACAGGAATATACATAATGTTATAACTGTTAATTATATTTAAAGTACAATACTGTCGTTTTGTCCTTTTTCCTTTATTGAATTAGTCATATTTTTATTTTATTGCCCTTTTTTAGTGAAATAATAAACTGTAATACGAATCAGGTATGTTTTCTAATAATTTGGACCCCATATGAACCCAAACCCGCCAAAAAATAATTTTGTCCAGCTAGCATGTAGTATACTCGAACCACTGTGCGTCGTCTCAACGAGCGGCCACCGAGCCCGGGCCCAACGAGCAACGAGGAGTCGCCAAGTTTCCATCGAGCTCGGCGGCTCCTCGCCGTCCATAAGCTTAAGGGATCATTCTGGTTAGAGGGTTTGAAAAAATCGATTTTTTTTAAACATTTTTCGAAAGTACATATCCTCAAGAATGTACTGTTAAATTTTCATTGAAAAATTCCAATTATTTTAGCTTCTACATAGGCATTTTGTAGGGAGTGCAGAGGTTCGGCCACCATAGATGAAAACTTTGCACCCGTTTATCTCGGAACGTCATTTTTTCACATGGTGCAGGTACAATCTCAAAATCTATCGAACCGATTACTTTATAAATTGAACTCCTTATTCTGCACACCTATGCCTCTGACCGGTACTACAAGCAACTATTTCTGTTGAGTCTAACCTACTTTTAAAATTGAAAATAGCACAGAAAACACCGCCGAAATACATTGATTCTTGTATTTTGCTCGCCATTTTGTTAATTTTTAGGATAAATCATTTATTATAGTACGGGCTATAGCGATAATCATACTGGTGAAGAATCTGCTTGTATTTTTGGTTTCAGATACGTAAAACTGCTGAAATCACCTGCACGAGCGAGGCATGAATTTTTAAACATGTCATCAAAATCGCCTTCAAAACCATTTTAAAAGCAATAATTTTATTATATTTATATTTTTTATTTACTGTAGAAATGTAGTTTAATCAATAGAAAAAAGTAGTATTCCATTAGTATAAATGTTGTCTTCGCAATAAAACACTGTAAATCGCTGAATTTATCGGCGCGCTAACCAGAATGACCCCTTAGGGGGTTATACCTAGTCACAGAGTTGGGCGAAGATAATATCTAGATAACATCTAGTTAAAAGGTCCTTTACGTTTATTCGTTATTTGAAGATCGAATAAGTTGATTTATTCGAAGTGCCTTTCAACTTCGATTTCGAATAACGGTTCAACTTTCATCCTATCTTCATCCTAGAAAATCGAATAACCGGCCTGAGCCTTTGCGGCCTGACCCGCGCGCGGTCGCCTACCGGTCAGATTCTACAGAATCTGAATTTGTTTATTTTTCATCGTATCAATATGAAAGTGACACCAATGGATTCCTTGCGTTCTCCCGATTAATTGGACAGAAAATAATTTAAATCGGACTATTTTTAACGAAACGGGCTTTGAACTCTGCAAAAAGATTTCTCACGTAATATCCTTAATTATAGTCCGAATTATAACATTTTTGGGGCCATTTTCATCGGAAAGACATGAGGAATCGATTGGTAATACTTTTGTAAACACTTGTCAAAAACATGAGCATTTTATGTGGCCCATCGGTTTTATTGCTCTCGGCGGTGAACGGGCGGTCTACTGGGGTCCGAAGGTCCTCGCTCGCAGCGAGAAAGCAAAACAGTGGGGTGGGTATGTCTTTCCCGAAAATCCGAGCCCAAAGGCTTTTTAATAATCAAAAGATTGTACATACATATTCTTTCTGATGCTTTCGCCTACAATTATTATGGTGGGTTAATTAACAAGAAACGACAGATTGCCAACGAATATTCATTGTTGGGCCCACAATTATTATGGTTAGTTAACAAAAAATTTACAACGGTGATTAAATGGCGTCTTACAAACGTCAGAGAATTTGCTACATCCAGAAATCTATTACTACATTCTTTCTCGCTGCGAGCGAGGACCTTCGGACGTGAGAAATCTTTTTGTAGAGTTCAAAGCCCGTTTCGTTAAAAATAGTCCGATTTAAATTATTTTCTGTCCAATTAATCGGGAGAACGCCAGGAATCCATTGGTGTCACTTTCATATTGATACGAATGAAAAATAAACAAATTCAGATTCTGTAGAATCTGACCGGTAGGAGAACGCCCGCGGGTCAGGCCGCAAAGGCTCAGGCCGGTTATTCGATTTTCTAGGATGAAGATAGGATGAAAGTTGAACCGTTATTCGAAATCGAAGTTGAAAGGCACTTCGAATAAATTAGCTTCATCCTAGGCGCTTCGAATAAAGCTAACATTATTTGAAAAGTTATTTTATTCGATTTTTAGCTAGATAATGCCCAACTCTGGCCTAATCCAGGAAATCACCTGCACCACGAACATACCGTTTTTGTTTAAATGCCATATTGACGCTGTAAAAAAACAGAAACACAAATTGAAAATATTCTTTATTTTTTTGGTATAATATAAGAGTAGCTTAATAAATATCAAAAAGATTTATTTCATTATATGAAGTATTTACTGAGAAAAAATCTTTACAAATACCTTGATTTTTCGACCGTTCACAGTGGAGTACCCCCTTAAGGGACTTGGACCCTTAAGACTCCAGGGGTGCAGTGAAGCATTGAGATAATTCAACAAAAAATCTTTTGGTTACTTACTAGATTGGTAGAAACCGATTGCGCCCAATGATCTACAAAAACTATTAATTTGAACAAACGACATCTTTCACACTGCCGGGGCGCGGCTAAATATAGTTTTAGCATTTCACAATGCGAACGAAAACGACTCCGATGATAATTTGAAATATTCGTTAATGCGAAATACATACCTTAGGCAATTTCCCCTAACATAAAATGTATACGCATGATAACCTTGTGATATGTCTTTGACACCTTACACACAAAAAATGAAATTATTTATTAAATTATGCCGAAAAGTTTGCCTCCTTAAATACTTGTATTTCTCGCAACAACATTTCTTCATATCACCAATATTTTCGATAATATTCAATATTGTCATTCAATGGATCTGTGCAATGTGTGGTTGCTAACACATATTCGAATACGACTGAATTTTTGTTAGTTATTTAAATTCCAATGAACTTCTTATGTGTACATATTTATTAATTATGTAACTTTACTTATAAGTATCGAATTGTGCAAAAGTCTTTGTGGAGAACCAAACGTTTTAATTGCATTTAATTCTAATTTCAATTGAATGTTTTAACTGTTATTTGATTCTATCAATATGTAGAAAGTGCAACGCTGATTGGCAACGGGTAAAAAACTTTTTGTTAATCAGAGTCTGGTGTAAAGTGAAACTGTTCAATTTTATTCCGTCCAATTATATAATATTATTGTTTAATCATTAATAAAACACTGTTTGTTTTGCCAATTCCTAGAATGTAGGTAAGTAATGCTCACAATGTTGCCCATTATAATCAATAGAAGTGCATAGTACTGCGTAGTCGATTAATAAATTCAAATGACTAATTATTAGATTGTGAGTCTCCCTTGACATTTATCATTTTTCATATAACAAAGAGTTTACAAGTAATTTAGGTGACACACTTAAGGGAATCACCCTGTATATGTGAAATTTAACAATTGGATTAAGTATAATAGTCAATATTGAATTAAAAGGAAATATTTGTTGCTAGATCCAGGAAACAATTTTAAATAAGAAATGAATGACAAGCTCAAGAAATGAATAACAGAATAACAGCCAGAAGTTTAGAAACTATTGGAATAAATATGCAAAATTTAACTTTAATCAAACTAAAATCACTATTGAAATTATAGGATGAGTTGCTATACAAATTTGTTGGTTTAAAATTGCAAACGCAGCCGCTTCAACAACAAGTGAATCAATTAATTTCTTATCTGAATACTATACTGTATTACATACATAAATAATTAAGGAGATAAAATTGCTGATGGTATGTAATATTTCATCTATTCATTCTACAAAAGTCCTATAGTAATTTTTTAAAATTATTTCAGAAATCATTATGTAAAGCATATAATTTTATTTATACAGTCCTACTCTAACATCTTTTTCAGTTATAAACTCCTCCCCTACAAGGAAACCAGGTGGTCATCCCAGATTTTACTGCAATTTTGGACACATGTAGATCTCACTTTACCGATGCAGAATATACATGGTTATACATGTAGACGCCTAGATGATTTATACTTACTGATATATTTAACTTTAAACATTTCTGTAAGTGCCCTACATTTCTGTTAAGGCGGTGACAGAAATGTTTAACGTTAAATACATCAAAAAGTATAAACCATCTAGGCATTTTCACCTATAACCATGTAAATTCTGCATCAGTAGATTGAGATCTACATGTATCCAAAGATGCATTAAAATCTGAGTGCATCAACCACTGGGACGGTTTGCTTGTTACATCTTCTTTCACCTTAACTCTATTGCCAGTTCTTTAACATATTACCTCTATCATTCTAAATCTTTTCCCACTCACCCCCACACTTCATAGCTTTTCAAAATCGAATTCTCTATTTACATTACAATGTCTTTCTTCTTGTTACTCTGTTATTTATCAGCGAATTTAATACGAATATACAAAATGTTCATACAAAAATTGGAATACATTATTGCGTTGGATATAAAAAAGTGTAAAACTCACGTCACAGATTTCGTAAAGTAGTCATTTCAACTCGGAGGTCAATTACTTGGCGGTGGATACCAAGCTATTTAGTATGGCCAATTGTTACCTTAGGAGAAGACGAAGATTTTGACATCGTTTCTGTAAGCCAGTCCAAGCTTGGACAAAGTTGCCGTCGGTAATGGCAGAAGCATTACTGCTTCAACCCTCAGACAGATCTTCAAATAATGAAGTCTCTCCCTACCGCTGAGTGAGAGATCTTCTAATATCAACGACGTGAAAAGATCGCGAAAAACGGCCACTCACTATAACGACTGTCGAACGTTGGAAGTTGCATTCGAGACAAAGCAGCCCGTGACCTCGACTGCATGACCTCGGTGGCCGTTGCGTGAAGTACCTCTAGCAGTAGCACACTCTATCAAAATATCCAATATCAACCCCTTTTGTTCAAGGTATGATTCCTCGGCACGGTCGAATTAGTCATCAATAAAATAATCATGCTTCCGAAGAGAAGTGTCCTGCTGATTGTGAGTAGCGTTAGTAATGTTCCGATGCTGACCCTCAAATTCCGTCTACAATTTCTCCAGAGCATTTAAACAGCAACGCACTATTTCTTCAGTCATTCTAGCAGAGACCTTCTTCTTTAGGTTTTCCATGACCCTGGAGATTCGCTTAGCTATGTTCAGCTACTAAAGGACCGTCGATTGAAGAACGAAGAGCGAGCACGTGCGTCGATAATTCCAGAGAATCACTAAGTGGTTACGCGAATGAACCGTAAAGACCGCGACCCGCCTCGAAGGACCAAAATAATGTTCGCGACTAAATTGCTCTCAAGCCTGTAGTTTTAACACCTTTTCTCACGTGCCACAAAAAAGACAATATATTGTAACTGAAAGCACGCATCACAATAAATATAGTGGTTATAATAAACTTCCTAACCCTAATTACTCTATATTATGTCTATACTAAGCTTAAATACAAGATTACAGCACTGGAAACGGATCGGCAGAAGGGTTCGTTTTGAAGTACGAGATCCGCGTAATGGGCACGTGTTCACCCTATCGCAACTGATGCGGAAATGTGCGGAAAGAAGGAAAGGCCAGGAAGTGACGCAATTAATCACGTGAAATGGCTAACAGGTGCGTGAGTTACTCGTATGGGTAATTTGCGGTTTCACCCAGAGATGGCCCAATTAGTTTGTTGACCGTAGTGATCCTCTAGAGAGGGATCGGAACAACGTGTATTATCGCTGATTGGTTGCTGCGATTTGGAATAAAAGCGGAAGTGGCCAGAGAAAGAAACTGTAAAAAAGAACAGCGTTCCATCTCGCACCCCCCTTTGGCCAGAAAGAAACGAGAAAGGAACACTCGGAATTAAGGCTCTGTTCATTATGTGGAATTAAAAAAAATTGCACTAATAAGTATATTTACAGTAAACAAATAAAAATATAACACAGAAAGATCTTAGAATTAAAAGGAACTAAAGTTATTAATACAACTCAGTACAACTCTATACGACACGACGCGAGACAGCACACTTGCTTGTCGCAACCACTCTGTTCTTTTTTCGCGTCCCCCCGGAAAACGTTTCCTCCAAAAAGGCGCTATCCCCTCCACCACGCACACTTTCCTTACTCGTCTTCATGACCAAATATGGTCATGGGAAAACTCTCGTGCACGCCGTTGGGTTTTTCCCGGCGGGCCTGCATCACCAGTGCTTCTCAACGTCCATACATTCATCCCTTAAAACTAAACGCACTATCATTCCGATACTACAATTATATGGGTTCAACGCCGATCCCGACCAGCGAGCCCTCAGCGAGGAAATACTGTAATGAGAAGTTTCTGAGTAACAGAAATATCTAAATTTCCTGATTCATATGGCCTTGTATGTATTATGAAAATGCAACTGCTTTACAGTATTATTTATGTTATGAAAAATAAAACAGTCAGTTCAATACATTTATTTCGTTAATTCCTTTATAATGTGTTATCATTTATGAATAGAAGACTGATTTTTTTAAATACAAAATTAAGTTTTACTGAGCATGTTCTTACCGGCGTCTACAGTTACAACATTTACAATTCTGCTGACGGGCATGATTACTCCATTGCCGACGTAACTCAGAAAAATTATTTAACCACTCGCAATTGGGTTTAGGTGGTGTGTTACTATTCCATACCATTTCTTCAGCGCATTGACAAGATTGTAAATCAGTATCACAAAATCGTGAATTACTGCACTTAGCAGGAACACAGCATCCATCATCATTTCGACAGGAACAACACTGATCAGCATTCAGTATCAAAATGCCCTTCCTTTCAGTACCAGGGCAACTTGCTACACAAAAAAATTAAAGTACAACAAACTTTTGTATCATACTTGCCACATAACAATAACAAGGATATTTTCCACGTTATTTACGAAGCGATTAATATTCTGCTAGTGCATAATAAATACACACAGACAAAAAATATTGCATTAAAAATTTCTTTCAACCTGTGACTCAAAGTTTATTTTACTCATTGTTAGTTTTATATACGATAGTATCCTAATTATGTGTTACTGTTTTAGACCTACATTATAAGTATATAACATACATTACACAATTAGAAAATAAATATATTTTAATATACCATTTATGTACCAGCTGAAATTAAAAGAAACTTTTATTGAGTAGATTGCTACATATTATTAAATTAATTACTTATGAGTTTTGTTCATACCATAACTTCTTTATTAATTGAATAGATAAAATAAAACTGTCCAAACCACCACTTACATGTAAATGACACTTTATATTAATGATATTATTTATAACAATAGTTTAAATATTGATATGATCTTCAGTTTCTAGTAACTATTTTTCACAGCTCCAGAAGCTGGATTTTGTCTTTTGTGCATATCAAAGGACCTCTAATTTCTCCTTTATATTTTAAATTTATATACGTTGTATACTGTGTGTTGCACCTGACTTTATTTTAATTTGGACGATATATTCATGGGATTATGTACTTTTAGTTTCAAATCGCATTTGAAAAATGATAATGAACTTGAAAACTCGAAAAATAGTACCTTTAAAAAATGTATTTCTGTATGGCAATATTCACCAGTTCGACAGAAACAATTTCTTTTTTTGACATTTTTTCGAATCGTCGAAACCAACAGAGGTATTACTTAGTTATTACATACCTATCCTCAAGTTAGGTGAGAATCTCTTTATAACTTTATATAGTTACTACATATACCTAGCTCGTATTCATTATGATTATACAGGGTATTTCTTAACATGATGGACCCACATAAGTGGTGGACGGAGGACACAAAAACGATGAAATAAGTTTATATAAAGCATATACCTTATTTGACCATGTTCTCGAGTTATAACCATTCTTGTACTCACGTAACGAGCAACTGCTTCCCGTTATAGGAAGTGTTCGAACTGGCCACCTTCGGCCTAAATCCTAGCCTGCAGTCGTCGCGTCGTAGAGTTTCGCAAACTTTCCAAAATTCCACGTATTTGTCGGATTTGTTGACAGCCTTCTTGTACACATTGACGAAGTACTTCAACCCTGATACTACAGTACAACAAATTTTTACTTTTTTTCGGACTTGTAACATTCAATAGTCCCTTCTTATAGGTTTTAATTCGCAAACCGTTTGTCGCCATCACTCTCAGTATTTGAGAAAATCGACTTCGAAAAAAAAAACTGCAAATTTGCAACTTCGAACATTTTTTGTGTCGAAACAGTAATAGTTATTCGACTGTTTATTGCGTCAAATTATGCTATGAACCCTTCCGAATACAACGATGTAAGTTATTATTGCATTATGAACATTTAAATATGTTTAAACAACGCTCAAAGGGAAAAGAACACCCGAAATGCACCAATTTTTGTAGCTTCATAGAATAATTTGACGCAACGAACAATCGAATAACTATTACTGTTTCGGCACAAAAGATGTTCAAAGTTAAAAATTTGCAGTTTTTTTCAAAATTGATTTTCTCAAAAACTGAGGGTGATGGCGACAAACGGTTTGGGGAGAAACAGCTATTGAATGTTACAAGTCCAGATGGCTGTTGTACTGTGTAATGAGTGTTGAATAAACAATCGTTTTTAAGTGGCCTCACAAATAAAAATCTGATTCATAGAACAGCGCATTCAACAAGGTCGAGAGATATCATGGAGTTTTTGAACATCGTATAATAGCAATCTAGCAAATTCGGTTGTACACATTATAGAGCCCAGTTTGTCATTAAGAATTATTCAAGTACAAAAATGGCTATAACTCGGGTACAAGACCAAATAGGGCTCAAGTTTATATGAACATTTTTCGCTGATTTTGTGTCCTCCGTCCACCGCTGAAATAGGTTCCAGATGTTGAGAAACACTCTGTAGATATATCATTTATCACGATTTGCTAAACTTTCTAACACATTTAAATATATGTATTTAATACTCTACAATATATTATTCAGAGTAAGGTTTTAAAAGATAGTGACGGATATAAATATTTTTCATTGATAAACTAACCATAGCAATCACCACAAGGAAATGGTTCAGTTCTGTCAATCCTTTTACAACAAGACATATTCGTTGGTCAAGCTGAGCAAAACGTAAATTTTCCACAATAACTGTTTCGTGCCATGTACACCGTACTACTGATAATTAAGTATCTAATGCTTTGTGTATAAATTTGGAATACATCTTTATAATTTATATTAGTGCAACATATTTAATTTGGGGAGAAAATATGAAAATGTGACAGAAATGACGATATTCATCTGTTTAATCACACGTTTTTCTCGTACTGTTTATACAGTAACACAAATTGAAAATAGTTAAACAATAGGATCCCCGAAATATGGGTTTTTTCGTACAAAAATGTTTCTTAAAAAAACTTGAGTGTATGAAAATTCGCAATAGAGGGTAGCGCGGAAGCCTGTGTAATTATTACGAGTAGAATCCCGGTTGAATTTTTAAATTCGGTGAAAAATTGTTTCGAAAAAAACATACTTAAAGTTTGACGCCGAGCGCGTTCGTCTATAATGACGAGGACTTGCCCGTGAGCGCCCTGTTTTCCATACGTTTATTCAATTTAAAAAAATTGTTCTTTTTTTACATCAATAAATATATTATTAATTAAAAGAAAAATCATATTTCTGTCTATTATACCGGCTTCACAATCCATCTTCAAAAAACACCTATTTAAAGGCCGTCACACTGGTGGTCCCCCTGAACTGCCTATAAAATCAAAATTTTAACTGAATATTTTTCATATGTTGTTGAATGAAAATATACAAACACTGGCGGATTCCCTTAAGGTAAATCGAGTCTTGTATCGTTTCCTCTTAATTTGTTAACAAATATGATTGAAAAGTACTGTCCCCTCCCTTCAGGAATTAAAATTTATACCGAAAGGTACGTGTATCATTTGCTCCTAAGCAATAAGGTACCTAAGTAAGAACCAGTACACCATCTGATTTTTGATAAATAGTTCAGCCATTCATTAACGTATAATGTATTGCGCACTCGCGCATTAATCATTCATCATGCATTAATCAATTATGATTAATCTACGGAACTTTTTGTCAATCGGTCATGTGTTAAGAATCACGCAATATGTGAACAACTGGTCGTTTTACATTTGCAAATAAATTTTATTCGATTTAAAGTCGATTGCGAACATCGTGCAGTGTCAGACATTTGACTATCGTTGCAAATTTTATTCTTCGTTTGAAGATGATTAATTGGATCAATTCATTACCTTAATTAATGAAATAAATCATTTTCAGCCTTGTAGTACTTAAAAGATTTAAGTTTCATTCTTGCTGCTGTTTGGTCACAGTTATTTTCAACACTAGGTACGTAAACGTTAATAACATCAAGTTACGTCTATTGTTAAATAAATTTGGGCCAAAATTAAATTAATCTGTGTAATTTTTTTAACTGAAAATAAATTTGTATACATACACTAGGTCTTTGGTTTTGAAAGTAGTGATTACTAGAATTTTAAAATTGAATTAAAAGTTACATTAGTAGAGGTTTAAGAGATATAAGTAACTTTGATAGCTTTCTTCTCCAATCGAAATTAATTATTTGCTGTTACAGTGTCAGAGTCAACTTAAAGACACCGCATCGTTTTCCCACGAATACTAACATAATGCGTGTCCTAATTTATCTTTGCCTAGCCATTGTACCATTTGTGCACTCTATCATGGTAACGTACACTTTAAAATCATTATTAACTTTGATTTTTTAAAAGTTCGACGCGTTCATATACATATATGTATAATGAATTCTGAAGCTATTATCGTGCATCATATTTATAATAATTTATTCCACAGAATGTATGTTCAAACATTGTCATGTATTTTTAAATATTGCAAACAATGATAATATCGAGATAAAACTTCTAAAAAAAACATTTTTATTCATTAATAATTGTATTTTATAGCTGCACCAACTCATGACTCCAGATGAAGTAATGGGAATATTTCACAAAACATATGACGCTGGTACGAGAAATACGTAAACTGAATCCCCACAATATAAAACTAAAAATCGTTTACCTGGGATGCAATTAATGTTTAATAATGGTGTACAACACAATATTTTGTAATATTCTTTCTATTCTCAAAATTTTTCGTTACAGTACCCTACTATGAAGTTGTCCGTGTGCAGTATTCGATGAACACCATAAACGAAAGCGCTACTACAAAAGTGCATATAAAAACATTCAATCAAGATATCGAATTATATTTAAATCTTACCGAAGGATATCTTGCTGGTGAAGATACCCCTTTGTGGATTGTGAGGTCCGATCAACAAGCGCCAGAAGGACTTCAAT
Organism: Andrena dorsata; assembly: GCA_929108735.1. Taxonomy (NCBI): domain Eukaryota; kingdom Metazoa; phylum Arthropoda; class Insecta; order Hymenoptera; family Andrenidae; genus Andrena; species Andrena dorsata. The sequence continues at coordinate 57,097,544 of OV815489.1, forward strand.
ACACTTTGGTACCCAATGTAAGCTTTCTTAAAAAATTTATTTGCTTCTACATAAGCTAGAAGAAACAGTCATTTTTATTAAACTCTCCGTAATAAACATTTAAGAGTAGTTAATCCGTTTCCAGTCGAGGATGAGACTCATTATCTTCTGTACACACAGACGAATATTTACAAATTTGGTAAAAAACGTATTAGTCAATTAATGATAAAAGTACATATTTAGCTACTTATAGAAAGAAGAAGTTCCTACCAAGTACATAGGTATATATTAAAAGCCGTCGCTGAAAAACTTTTTAGTTATTAAGAGCATATCTGTAATTTTACAACATATACAATTTGCACGTTCATTGCATAGCACAGAAGTTTAGGGAAAAAATCTTTTTAGGCACTGAAGGATATTGGAACTCCAATGCAAGACGAAGCAGCGGGAGCTGCACTCTTAGTTACATCTAAAAAGAATAAGCCGCCAATTTTCGTAAGTTCTAATTCGATTTCTTGAATTTCATCTGCAAATATAGCTATTTAAATTACCCCCTTCAAGTTATTGTTTTTATTTTAATCCTTTTGCAGTGTAGTACGAGAGAGAGTCGTTTTTTGTTTTCATTTTTGCGAATGCAAATAATTTAGACAGCAAAAGAAATGTGTACCTACGCATTTGTAGGTTCTTCCTCATTATTTTATTATACTGTGAAAGAATTAATATCAAATGAAATTGATTATCTCAGATAATATTACCTTTCCAGTAGGTAATGACCACGTTCAGATGATTTGTTTTCTTAGTGTCGATAATACCCATTTAAATTATGCCTATGTATGTTTTTAAAAATTCGACTGAAGCTAACAATATGTACTTACTAACGCATTAGAAAATTATATAATGAAATTGTATTCGTATTTTTTGTCTAACGACACACGTTTCTGTTTTAGAATGGACCTCTTCCCTCGAATTTAGTTATACGTTCCTTACCAGAACGTATTATTAAAGACGTTTTGTTTACAAAGAAGGAATTATTTACACTACAGTTCACTAACAGATTAGTAAAAAATAGCTTAGCCTACACATACCACCACATTGTTTATAAACAAACGCCATTGGTGCCATACAACAATTTTAGTAAGGAAATTATTTTATTGGTATAAAATGATCAAGTGAATTAAATCAATTTAATTGAGCTTTAGTTTGTAAATAGTTAAAATAAAGCGGAAGAAACTAGTCTTTCACAAAGATAAATTAGTGAATAGGATGATGGTAGGGTATATGTTGTTTATTATTTTCTAGATTTAACAAATCCATTATCTTACGTACATCAAGCACCGAGCGTGATATATCCAGAAGTCCTGGTAGTGGTTGATTATAACTTGTATTTGTAAGCAGTAACTTGGTACAATCTTTATTTGTCACTACGTTTAGGATATTGCACCAAACGAATGACATTTGTGATTTTAGAATGCTAGGTGGAAACATCGACCAAGCTAAACGATATATCGTTGCATTCTGGAATGGAGTAGATTTAAGGTATCGTGCACTGACATATCCCAAAGTACGATTAAACATCGCGGGTATAATTATAGCCACGGTGAGTATTTGCATAATGTCTTTATATTCTTTTAAGGATGGAATATCTATACGTCGCTTTTGAAAATAAATGTATGTGTCACCTCAAAGAAACCGGCCCAACGTAATTTGGTCGATCATTTTTAACCCCTTCACGACCATGGACGAGATATTTCGCGGCACGATATCTGTCGTACGATGCCACGGACGAGTTATCCCGCAACATTATGTTGTTCGTACGATGCCACGGACGAGTTGGACGAGTTATGCCGCGACACAATATTGGGATTCGCCACACTGCGATAAGCTACCTGGTGACATGCGGGATATCTCATCCGTGGTGTCCTACGGACGATATAATGTCGCGGAATAACTCGTCCGTAGCATCGTACAAACGACATAATGTTGCGGGATAACTCGTCTGTGGCATCGTATGTACGACAGATACCGTTTAAGTAGCGAGATATCTCGTCCATGGTCGCTGATGGATTTACATCCTGCGCACGGTTTTGACGTGTTTTCATATAAATATTTTCTGGAAAGAATCAAAAGTATTGTCTGAGAAGACAAAACAATACTGGTATGTGCAGTACCGGTCACTATAAGTTTGTGTCCTATAACTTGCGCTATTTTTGGTAAAAATCAAATTTAAAAAAACTAATTTGTAGTGCAAATTGTGTTTAATAAAAGGGGATAAATCGTTTTTCTTAAATTTTATCATAAAGATTAATTATTCGCTGGAATAAAAAAGTTGTAATTCGCAGCGGACGAAAAATTATCGTCCAGTACCGGCCAACTACCTAGTTAGTACATTTTAAGGTAATTAATAATTAAAAACATTTACAAATACAATAGAACATTTATTTAGGCACGTCTACAAGTAGCACAGGCAAAAATGATCGATATTTTCTTGGTGTGTACCTATAGTCCTCATGAGCCCAGCCCTTGCATTTGATGCAATGCACGAAATCTTCGTTGAATGATTCTTTATAACTGATGCACTCATAGTGAGTTGTTCATCAAAGTCTAATTTAATTTTAGTTTAGTTTAATCTAATTTTGTTTTATAGTAGCATTTTCGAAGTCACATTTACATCGATTTGCGTTCATTTTCCTTTTTTATCTGCAGCAAAACAATGAAGACAAACCAAAGGACTTTCATTATAGGGAAAAATTTAGAAAATTTGGCCGGTACTGTACGACTATAAGGTGGCCGGTACTGCACGACAAGCACGTAAAAAAAGTTGTAGGTTTGTTGCGTAATATACAAAGCAAATTGCAAAACCGGGGCATTTATGTATACTTAAAAGTCTAATAATAACGTAGATAATTCAACAAAATTATGTATTTACCTGAAAGATTAGAAGTCAGCTATGAAATATAACTTTTGTCGCACGGAACGCCAGCGTAAATGTTAATAAACGTCTTAGAACTCTGGTACTACTGAAGAAAAAAAGAACGTAGCTAGAATACGTTGCTCAGGACTATAGTATTCATTTGTTTCTCCATCGATACTGCAGTCGGCTAAGAGTAGAAGCGACATTTAGCTTTGACCGGTACTATACGCTGGTCGGTTCGCCGTGATATAAATACAATGGTCAGGTGTCAACAAACCATGACAGAAATAAAATAATAACCGCTATGAAATGCCAATATTTACATGAGTAAATGCACACAATTTTTTTAAAACGAACGAGCAACCACATTAGACCATTTCTCTTGGAATGACCTGTAGTACTGCAAGCTGCTAACAACGAATTACAATTTCCCCACATTACCATCTTACAGTACATTGAATAACGCCCTACATAAAATTCGTTGATACATTGAACGTTTTATTACAGGATGAGGGGGCGATCCCATATATAGAAAATAGTCGTATTAATTCAAAATTAGTAGATGCTGATTACGCTTTATCGGGTATGGCGCATTATTTTTATAGGGAGAAAAGATTCCCCTGGAAAATGTATGATATGGCGATGGCTACAACAAAGTTAGTGATAAAGGATTTCGGCCTGAAACACATGAAATCCATTCATAATATTTCCAATTATTAACTATAGTACATTCGTAGCGCGGCTGCAATCATTAATACAATAATCATATAGTAAGAGTATTAATTATAATTTGTTTCTTTCAGATTGGATTTGTGTAATAAGATAGATGACCATTTATGTGACCCTGCAACATTAGGTAAGCATATTTTCAGAGAAGAAATTAAACGTGCAATTTTATATTCGATCTAAATGTCCATAAATAGAAAAAAGGAACAGACATCGATGCCAGTATAAGAATGATTTCAACACTAGAATTTATTATACCTATAGTTGTCCATTGTACTACAATAACATAAATTTTATTGCCGTTATATTTCTTGCACAATCTTAAATGCACTTGAATTCTTTATTTGGAATACGAATACTATTTCATTTAAAGTAAACTAATCATCTATATTCACAAACTAAAACCAGTACTGCAATATTTTCATTGTTGCAAAAGATTTTCATCCTTAGATGATACTTTATTTTTGTAATAAACAATCCACAAAAATCGCATTTTTAAATACGGATGTAGAACAAAGTACAGACGTACAACTTTCATAATTACCGGCACATATTATGTTAACGATTTATAACACCGTGTAACTATTAGATAACACGCAGTGTATTTGTTCCACTATTAGCTATTTGAAGTCGGGGATCAGAGCCCCTCATTTTCTAGTGAAATATTTATTAAATAGAATGTAAGTACATGGAGTCAATTTGATTCTCTTGGACCAACCCCAAATAGCACGCAGACGTCTGAATCTTCAGACTTTCAAGACGTCATAAAGACGTCCATTTAAGACTTTTAAGACGTCTTAAAGACGTTTGGTAAAATCCTAAAAACCTCTTAAACATGTCCGGATTCCCAAATGAGTACGTCTTTAAGGCGTCTAATAACGTCTGGCAGTTAATAAAATCTTAAAGACATGTAACAGACGTCGAAAGCCGTGTTAAAGACGTTTTAAGACAGTCGTCCAAAAGATGTTTTGAAACAGACGTCTGTAAGACCTAATTTTTGTACGTCGTTAAAACGTCCCGATTTGTATGTCTTTAAGACGTCGTATGCTATCCGGTACCACAGTGTGAGTACCGCACTCGCACATGAAGAATCCAACCCCACTAATATCTCCCTTCCGTATCACGTCCAGGTCAAAAAACTTTATTCTATATTTTTTACTTATTTTTTTTATAAGGAAACATCTCCTTGTCTGTTAGGGTAATTCCGGGAGACGCGGCTGGGCTGGAGAGTTGGTCGAGTTGCTATATTCAGACTCTACTTCTGTGTACATATATGTAAAAATGTGTTAAGGTTCAGAACAATTAATTCTCTAGAAATCAACTGTTTCGAGCAACTCTCCAGCCCGGCCGCGTCTCCCGGAATTACCCTATAGATATGTAGTATTTGCATATATTTTGGATAAACGCAACCACCAATTTTTCTTATGGAAGGTTAAATGAATATTTGCAGGATATGCTTATGTTGCCGGTGCATGCAACAGAAATCGTACAACGAAGTTATCGGAAGCTGTTGGTCTAGCTGAAGACAATGGTGGCTTTAGTGGTATCATACCAGTAGCCCACGAACTGGGACATCTGTAAGTTTTAGTTTCCTATTTCCTATAAAGTCTAGAACTTCAATAGGATCAATTTCTTTTTCTTCACATTTTCATGAAGTTTTGGGCAGGGTCGGCGGAACCCATTATGCAAGTAATGCGCCGCATAAGGGCGCCCGTCGAATGGGGCGTTAAAAACTATATCGCAGACTTAATAATAAAGGAATCCAAATCGAATATAAACAAAATTTAAATGTAATTCTTTTGTTAACCGACTTCACAAAGGAGGAGGTTATAGATTCGATCCGTATGTATGTTTTTTTATGTTTGTCCTCTTTTATAACTCCTCAGCATATGGACCGATGTTGATGATCTTTTTTTATTCGAAAGAGGGCGATGCCTCGGTGGTCCCTTCCTACACTGCATCAACATTGGCCCAATATTTTGCTGGTTCTGGTTAATAATAAAGACTATTGTCACCTAATTATTATTATTTTATGTACGCACGCGCGTATCTCTTCAGCGTGTTGTGTCAATATCATATAAAACCAAAAAGTTAAAAATACAAAAATTTTAAGATAATTAAAACCGACTTCAAAAACTAAAATTGCACAAAAAAGTAAAAAATAATTTTATTTAATCTACGACTCTGATATTGTTTAAGTTGGTGCCTCATTATTTGCACTGTATAAATCTGGCGCCGACTTAAAAAATAGGAGAGTCAATAAGGGCGCCAACCATCCTCGCGCCAGCCCTGGTTTTGGGTATTGAAAACATGTTTCTAAGTAAATTATTAGATTAAAATTCGAAAAGCAGTTGAAGTTATGGGAACTGAAATGAAACCGCGTACAGTGAAAAAAGTATCTACGTGCTGAAAAATTAAATACAGAGGTGCCTCGTGTAATACAATTTATTTATAAAGACTGATACAGAATTATTAAAAAGGCACTTCGGACGCCATACACAGAACTCTATCAAAAATGCTGTTGTATAGCATTCCGAATCTCCATATATAGATGTACATACCAATAATAAATGTATTTTAACATTCAGAGCTACAATTAGCACGCTATCTACACCTATGTTTTTCGGTTTAAAAAAATATTTCACTTCTTGCGGTAAAATTTTACTACTAAAATTTTCAATAGGTTTTTTTTTCAGAGTTCCAGCAATATTAATGTTACGTCTTTTGGGCGTCTTTACGACTTTAGCCGAAGTGCACTTCCCGGCTAAATCCCGGCTGAGAGGCAACTTTATTAAAAATAATTATGATTATTTCAGAATGGGCGCACTCCACGATGGGAATACAAAAGAATCGGGAAACTGTTCTTCACACGATGGTTTTATCATGACAGGTACGCTAATGTTAAGCAAGAACGAGTTCGAGTGGTCGAATTGTAGCAGAAACGCAGTTCATAAATTCCTTAGGTAAATTTTTTGTATATATTATTCATTATTAAATAACTATGTATTACTCAGTGCCACTGAACGGCACCCGAGTCTTCTATATTAGCGTAACTCGAAAACACATTTGATTTCCTTAGAAAACAATTTTCCCTTTTACTTGAAAAATTTTGTAATATTTAAAGATGACTGATGTCCCCTGATTTTTTGTGTTGTCTTTAAGGGGTAATGTATTTTTAGCGAATATCTCGTTAGTTATCAGTTTTACGAAAAAAATAGTTATTATGAAATTTGTAGCTTAGGAAATTCTGTACGAAAAAGGTTGTATGAGTTTTTTTCGTTGGAGTCGGTATCCATTTGGATGTATGGCGGATTACCAAGTTTCAACCCTCATACTTTTGACAAGGGAAGATCCCGAATCCGGAAATTCAAAAAATTATGAAACTTTGTGAATATGTAGGGAATACCCCACTTCAAGAGGGTGCAATTGACCCTTGAAAATTTTTCGATTTTGTGTTATTACTCGCGAACTGTAGGAGATAGAAAAAAGTTTTCAGGAAAAAGTTACTTCTTTTAATTGGTCTATCATTTGGTAACTTGTAGTCCCTACAGTTCTTACAGTTCGCGAGTTATAACATAAAATCGGAAAATAGCTGGATTTTCAGGTGTCAATTTCAACCCCTTAGAGTGAATTTGGGCAGCAAAAAAAAAGGGTAATACATACCTATATATCCTCTACATATCCCCGAATATTAAAGTTTAAATTTATTCACTCTAAGGTGGTGAAATTGACCCCTGAAAATCCGGCTGTATTCCGATTTTGTGTTATAACTCGTAAACTGTAAGACCTGTGAGAACTGATAGTTCGAATTAAAAGAAGCAACTTTTTCCTGAAAACTTTGTTTCTATTTCCTACAGTTCGCACTTCGCGAGTAATAATACAAAATCGAAAAATTTTCAGGCGTCAATTACACGCTCTTCGTCCGTGGAGTGAATTTGAGCAGCAAACAAAATTGCGTTGTACTCGGGAGGACATCCCTTACATCGTAACAAAGTTGCATAATTTTTGGAATTGCCGGGTTCGGGATCTTCCCTTGTTAAAAGTATGAAAATTGAAACTTGGTAACCCGACATACATAAAAATGGATATAACTGGAGAAAATGGCCCGTCATACAACCTTTTTTGTAGAGAATTTTCTAAGATATAAATTTCAAAAAAAATATTTTAGTCGTAAAACTGTTAAATAACGAAATATTCGCAAAAACAGTTTTTTACCTTCAACCCTCTGTAAAATTTTTAGCGGACGTCGGATCGATGAGGATTTTTGACATATTATTTAAAACGACGACATAAAGACCCATGCACAAAATTTAGCTTCCTGGAAATTATTCTGTAGATTGGCCAGATTTCCGTCTAAATTCACTGGATTATCTACAGAAGAATGTTTTATGCTATTTTGATGTATTTTAAGAAAAAATATTATCTTCCTTTGATCGTTATCGTTCTGGATATTTGACCCGCTTTTTGTAAATCTCTTTTTCTTTAACCTACACTGTCTATTACCTCCAACTCATTCTACGCCATCTCTTAATTTCAATTAGCTACGCTCTTACATAAATACGTTTCGTAATATTCCCATTATTGCCTAATCTTAAATGTATGCTTCCAGTTATACTTTCTTAAGGCAAAAATCAGAATCATAGAAGTGTTTTTTTTTTTAAAAAAAGGTTAAGGCAATCAAAAATTGATGTTTATTTTTTTCGACGCAACTGACACGACTTGTTTCAGCGAAAAAAAAGCAACATGCCTCTACGATGAGCCACCAAAGGCTACAGCAATAAGGCGTCCTTTGCCTGGAAAATTAATGTCTGTTGATGAGCAATGTGCAAAAGTCTTCGGTGGTGGAGCGTGTAATGTAAGTGTTTAAAAGAGACATAAGAAGCAATTTTACACTACATTTGGAACAATTTTACAGAAAGACTCGTCTTCGATTTGCTATCGACTAGATTGCAAAGTTCTCGAACAGAATAGCTACTGTGACGCAGTTGCAGCCGCAGCTGAAGGTTCTACTTGTGGAAGAGATCTTGTAAGTTCATAATTTATAAAAAAATAATCAGCATAAATAATTTTTACGAATTTATAGTACAATACCTATTACACAGTACAACAGCCATCTGGATTTGTAACATTCAATAGCCGGTCTTCATAGGTTTTCGTGCACTGAAAACGAATCCGCAAACCGTTTGTCGCCATTACCCTCAGTTTTTGAGAAAATCGATTGTGAGAAAAAATGCAAATTTTCAACTTTGACCATCTTTTGTGTCGAAACGGTAATAGTTATTCGATTGTACGTTGCGTCAAATTATTCTATGAACCCTCCCGAATACAACGATATAAGTTATTATTGTGTTATGAACATTTAAATATGTTTAAACAACGATCAAAGTGAAAAGGACATCCGAAATTTATAAATTTTTGCAGATATCTTTCAATTTATTTCCAAAACTAAGAGTCTGCGAGAAAATCTGGTCATCCCACGCGATGCAGCAGACAGTTTTCCTTCGGAAAGCGTTAACAGAAGTGGTATGTTTCGTTTGGTTTTCAATACAGAAGCGAAATAGTTTGGCAAAACGCGCGGAGCTGACAGTGGTAGTCAACGGCGGCACGCAATCCACTGCTGCTCAGCCTAACACAATCGCTCAACGCGCGTGACTACCACTGTCAGCTCCGCGCGTTTTGCCAACCGATTTCGCTTCTGTATTGTAAACCAAACGAGACATACCACTTCTGTTAACGCTTTCCGAAGGAAAACTGTCTGCTGCATCGCGTGGGATGGCCAGATTTTCTCGCAGACCCTTAGTTTTGTAAATAAATTGAAAGATATCTGCAAAAATTTATAAATTTCGGATGTCCTTTTCACTTTGATCGTTGTTTAAACATATTTAAATGTTCATAACACAATAATAACTTATATCGTTGTATTCGGGAGGGTTCATAGAATAATTTGACGTAACGTACAATTGAATAACTATTACCGATTCGACACAAAAGATGTTCAAAGTTGAAAATTTGCAGTTTTTTTTCAAAATCAATTTTTTCAAAAACTGAGGATGATGGCAACAAACGGTTGGCGGATTCGTTTTCAGGGCACGAAAACTTACAAGAAACGGCTATTGAATGTTACAAGTCCGAAAAAGTCAAAATTGTTTGTACTGTGTAGTGGATTAATATTGTTTTGGCGTAGTCTGAAGATCGTGGCAACATAAATATCTTATACATTTTACAGATATGTCTCAGTGGAGAGTGTGTGTTGGAAGGAACAGAAATTAAGGATGAAAAAATTATGTTTCGAAAATGAAATAAGATTATGTGATACTTATTCATTAACAAGTTCTTCAAATAAAATAAGAGGAGAAGTATATCCCTACTATGTTAGGTCACTATTTTTCTATTAAAACTTGAGTGTAAATATATAAGCAACTACATTTCACATACTGCGATAAATACTTAAATAAGCATTCAACCAACGCAAATGTAAACGTATTGTATGTACTAACACATTTTATTTCTTTAATGTACAGAGTTGCTAATAACCATAAACATAATACTGAAGTGTTTAATAGGACAAAAAGTAAGAATAGTAAGGCACATTGGTCAAAGGCGCATCCTATAAATACTTAGTCGGTACAAATGTAACTTCTTAAATATTATAATAACCATAAATAATAAATTCACAAATTAAATTGATAATAACTTGAAATACTACTCATTCAATTTAAGGTAATTATTAAATTACATTCTAAATAGTAATTTGTTAATACATTAACAATAGTTACTTATTTACATCCAAAAATGTGAATTTATGTATACATATCACAAAATTAAACACGTACGTGTTCTTGAGAGACAATAATATCAAGTCACCCAATAGTTTCTGATTCTATTCCTATTTCCTCGTAAAGCTCAGTTTTATTACCAGGATAACTTTCCAAGATACAATCCATGATTTCGGTGCATAAACGTTTCCGCTTCACGTGTTCACGAGAATAGGTATTTAGTGCTTTCTCTGATTTCCTTTTGCACTCAGTTAAATCTTCTGTACCACTTGCTTCCATTAGCTCGTCCAATTTATGTGTTAACACCTTAATATTCTCTTGAATCTCAGCTTTCTGTTTTTTCGCCTCTTCAATTGTGATACTAGACTTTATAGACACCAACAAAGCTTCCTGTACTTTAATTTCTTTTTCCAATTCTTGATATTTGCTTTCAACTTCATTGGCATGCGCTTGCATTTCCTTATCTATCCTCATCAACTCCTCTACGCTGTGGCTTGAATCCTGAACTACGCAATAAACCTTTTGCTTCCCATAAACCTGAAGCAAAAAGCTATCAGTTGTGTTGCTCGATATTTAGATTTAATAGTAGTCACCATACCTTTTCAAACAGTTTTCCTCCAGCCACCAGCTTGTCTATAGATTTCTGTACAGCTGTTTTACCATATTCATGATGCAAGTTGGTCACAATGTCATTGATGCTATAAGGCCTATTCTGTACTTTCATGTATTGATATACAGTATCTGTCATTATTGTTGCTCCTGTATTCCTCTCTTTTTATACCAAAACTTCAAAGCAACATAACTATATAAAACTGTATAAAACTTTAATAGTATTATTCAGATTTGTTATCATGAATAATACAAATATAAGATTACAGCTGACCCGCGGTAATCCGGCCCCTGTGTAATCCGACACACTTTACCATTCTTATAAGTATGTAATTTGTCGGATTACAAGGTACTCCTATAGTATTCGATCCGACAAATTCGATCATCCGACACCACCTTGCAAAACGTTTGTCGGATTACCACGGGTCTACTGAATTTACATTTTCAAAACATAGTTATATTTGTATAATGAATTCACACGAATTACATTAACTGCTATTGCAAAATACTTGTGAAATATAGCATTTTGATTTTAAAATGTTTAAGATATACATGTATGAAAATGTAATTAGTTTAACAGATGAGTTGAAATACATTTTGATTGAGCAATAATTAATAGGCAGTAGATTATTCGGAATAACAATTATACGAGATTATTTGAAACATTACAACATATTATAATGCTCATGTATTTTTATAGATACAATTTTTATCACATAAGTTATGGAGCATAAAATTGTTACATACCAACTTGTAGTTTCGATTGTTAATTAATTGTATGTAATTGCTTATTAACCTGTCGTCACAGAAATCACTGGCTAGGTTACAAGACTATATAACCTGTCACTGCTGTCACACGAGAAAGATAGCATGGATAGCATTACGGATGGAGTAATGCGGGGCGAGCCGAGTAAAAACCGAGCAGCTCGAAATTCGAATGTACATACATCGACGAAGTATAGGATAGACCTATCACGCAATATAACTTTGTGTCACACGTTCGGGGGGGCTCACAAGCAGTGGCTGCGTTCAGCGGAACAAACCGCTACGTAGCCGCTCAGTAGCACTCACCAGGGATTGGCGGAAATTTCTTGCGGCACGACATTTCCGCCAATCCCTGGTGAGTGCTACTGAGCGGCTACGTAGCGGTTTGTTCCGCTGAACGCAGCCAGTGAAGCCGGGACAGGGTCTGATAGCTAGTAGCTACCCGCTATTGCGCATGCCCGCGACGAGCTGTGACGTCAAACCAATCAACGCCGAGCTGGTAAACGAACCGAATCGACGCCAGCGCCAAGGAAACGAAACGGCTTAAACACGAAGCCATGATACATGATATCTATGCATGATATACGAAATTTTGAATGTAAGCATAAGTATACCTAACCTTTTCGACTAAGTATCACTCATAGATATATAAAACGTCATTGTATTTCCGAATAACACCGAGGAGGAACGGAGTTACCTGAGTTGCCCGTATGACATTCCCCTTCCCGCGAACCTTGCAACCCCCCTCAGCAAACGTTCCGTCTATATAAGTCTATGACGGAGACCGTCGAAGTCTGCTCACAAGCCCCAACAAGCCCCGTTACCATTTTCGAGTCACACCCAACGTTATCGACAATGCTACGAGTGGTAGGAATTAAAATGAAAATTTATAGTGTTATCCCAAACAGCACAACGTCTGGTAAAGTCTTAAATACGTCTAAAAGGCATCTTTAAGACGTCTTTAAGATGCCTTTTAGACGTATTTAAGACTTTACCAGACGTTACTTCTTTTAATTAGGACTATCAAAATAGAAAAAAAATTCACGGGTCAATTTCACCCCCTCACAATGAATTTGGGCAACAAACAAAAAAATTTTTCGATTTTGTGTTTTAACTCGAGAATCGTAAAAACTGTTAGACCTACATATAAGTTACCAACTGATAGTCCTAATTAAAAGAAGTAACTTTTTCCTGAACACTTTTTTATCTATCTCCTATAGTTCGCGAGTAATAATACAAAATAAAAAAAAGTTTAGTGGTCAATTGCACTCTCTTGGAGTGAATTTGGGCATCAAACCTTTTGGGACATCAGGACCTTTTTGGAAGAGAATTTCCTAAGCTTTAAATTGTATAATAACTACTTTTGTTGCAAAACTGCTAGATAGCGACATATTCGCGAAAAACAGGTTATTTTTTCAACCCTCTGTAAAATTTTTAGCGACGGTCGGATTGGTGGGGATTTTTGACATATTGTTTAAAACGACCAAATAAAGGCCCATACCAAAATGTAGAATTTATTCCCAAGACAGATCCTAATTTCACTGGACTAAATATATTATTTCTCGCAAGTGAAGATCCACCCCCTCGAAAATTCAAAATTTTTTACAACTTTGGGGATATGCAGAGGTTAATATAGGTGTGTATTACGCAATTTTTTTGTTTGTTGCCCAAATTCATCATAAAGGGGTAAAATTGACCCTTGAAAATACGTTTTTTTGTCGATTTTGTGTTATAACTCGAGAACCGTAAGAACTGTATAACCTATAACTTACCAACTGATAGTCCTAATTAAAAGGAGTAACTTTTTCCTGAACACTTTTTTTCTATCTCCTACAGTTCGCGAGTAATAATACCCCCAAAAAAAAATTTAGGGGTGAATTGCACCCTCCTGGAGTGAATTTGGGCATCAAACGAAATTGCGTTGTATTCGGGAGGACTTCCCCTACATATTTACAGAGTTTCATAATTTTCTGAATTTCCAGGTTCAGGATCTTCCCTTGTCAAATTTATGGGGGTTGAAACTTGGTAACCCGACCTACTTGAAAATGGTTACACCTACGAAAAAACTTGCAAGACCTTTTTTGTACAGAATTTCCTAGGCTATAAATTGTATAATAACTATTTTTGTCGCACAACTGATAGATAGCGAGATATTTGCGAAAAACAGGATTTTTTTTTTCAACCCTCTGTAAAATTTTTAGCAGCAGTCGGATTCATGGGGACTTTTGACATCTTGCTTACAACGACCAAATAAAGGCTCATGCAAAAATTCAGCTGGATGGTAATTAGTCCGTAGATTGGGCAGATTTTCGTCTAATTTCACTGGACTAATACACGCGTACGTATTTACGAAATGTTGGGATATCGGGGCCGAGCCGTGTAAACAGAGGTGACTTCCAAAGCTAGCATCGTTCAATCATAACAAAAGTCGTTTCTACGCACACGTTCTGATACCTGTAAAATAGAAACATTACGCGTGATATATTTCCTTCGTTTATAAAATATCTAGCATCTACATACAGGAGTGTACTTTAATTAAGCTTGTGAAACTTAACACAGATGGCTTAGAAAGTATATACAGTAATGCCTCGTTAGTATCCCGACGAACGAGGCTAGCGGCGCGATTCTAACGCGATGCGGACACTATATCCTTAGAGTAGTATATACTCTAAGCCTATTCCGTGCTGCCGATGCCGCGAGTGAGAAAACGCCGGGGCCGAGCGAGAGGGAACGAAACAATTGACATGAAGTTGTCGTCGTCTCTTTCGTTCTCTCACTCTCGACCGAAGGATTCCAAGAAATGGTGGGGATAGTGAGCGGGATTATAACGCATGGTAAAAACGCGACACTAACGACGAATTACTGTATTCTGACTCTTCTGAATATTCTTCTTATGTCATTCGAAATGTTATTACAAAATGGTAAAACGACAGTGTTCCTTCAACTGATGGAACCTATTTCGTTGTTTCTTTCCTCTTTCCGTTTTTCCACCAAAAATGGATGGTACACTTCAAAAGTACGTTCTTTAATAATTGCTGAAACCATATCCATTACGTTTTAACGTGTTTTTCAAAAGGAGCAAATTAGCTGTAAATCGGACTACTTTTACATAAGGAATACAAATTGCTTATAGTAGTAGCAATTTGTATTCCTTATGTAAAAGTAGTCCGATTTGCATGAAATTTGTTATGTTTTTAATCGGGAGAGCGCCAGGAATCCATTGGTGCAACTTTCATATCGATACAATAAAGAATGATGAATTTTTTTGACCGAATCGTTTTTCGATTTTGCTCCGGCCAGCCTGCACAGAGGATTGCGCAGAAAAAATAAACTTTCTCCTACCGAAATCTACTGAATGCATACTACAGGGTGATTCTCCAGCGACGCCTGTCAAAAAGATGCCGCCTGGTACCCTGTGGCGAGGACAGGATCCTCCATTGGCTCACCGAATATGGTGGCTCCCGATCTTCGAAAGGGTTGGAATACCATTAAAAAGTCAGAAATGTATAGGATTTCCGCATTTCTCATCAGATATTTGCGAAAACGACGCCTATCGAATCGAATTATATAATTTCAAGCTGGATTTGTTCAAAATAGTCCGATTTACATGAAATTTTGTTTGATTTTCATCGGAAAAACGTAAGGAATCCATCGGTATCACTTCCATATCGATACAATAAATAATAAAGAATTTCTTAATACGCTGAAATGAATAAATCCGTTGAATAAATTAATAATAAATGAATAATAAACTAAACTGTAGATTTCGTTACAATTTCTAATAGTACTATTTCGTTTGTCCTTATAGTTGGAAACTAAGAATTTCCCCAACAAGCAATTTAAACGCTTAAAGAGCATTAAATAAACTACTAAATAAACATTTTTCCATTTTTTTTATAACAATTAAGTCGAAAAAATTAAAAAAAAAAACATTAAATGGACGTACAATATATTCAATTATAAATCATTAGAAAGGAATAATTTTTTCAATTTATGTTTTTTGGCGCCATTTCTATATCTTTTATAGTTTAAAAGTTATACAACACGAATGTTACTAACTATTTCTATTCCGACCATTGTGAGGCGTCCGGCCGGCCTGCGCAGTGTGTGGCGGCCTTTAAACGGTGTGCCTCCTATCTGGGACTGCCATCCGTCTGGGATTTCCCGGATTTGTCCTCTTCTTTAGGACGTCCGGGGGGATTGTCTGTAGTGATTCGGGTTTTTCGATGCTGCTCGCTCAAAAAGTCATAAAAATTTTATCTTTATTTCTTGATTGTCTTTTGATATTGTACCTAATATGAGGCAAGGAGATCGACAACGGAACGACCTACGTTAAAAAAACTTTTTTCCTATTTTATATGATTAGAAGATCCTATTGGAATACGTTATTGCTATTAACTCAATTTCGAAAGAAAATGTGGGTTACTCCGTTATTGCTCTCACCGTCTAATATAAGAAATAGTTAAAAGTGTCAGGGTTTCAAGTGGAAATGTCCGGGGTTTTAATGCTCTCCGTCCTAGATTAATGATTTTGCGGAAGGCAGCCCTACTCCTAACTCCAATTTGGATTGTCTAAAACAAAAATGTTAATGTTAATTTTACTAAAATGAACGAAGATAAAATTAATAATATTAATAAAATTAATTTAGTATGTTTATTGGTGTATTGAAATAAATATATTGTTAATGGGAAACTAATAAAAATTAATGAATAGCGTGGGAACTACTGTGGATTTGAAAGTATTACGAATATATTTTATAAAAGATTGAAAAGTATCAAGGGAGATGTGTATTCAGTGTAATTTCTTCACTAATATGACTTGCAATGTCGGATTACAAGCAATCCGCCATAATTTTCTTAATTCTTAATGCTATGTCTTATGACAAATTTTGTCGGTTTACCTTATTTGACTTTCCAGAAACTTGCGCGAAAGAAGATGCTTCTCTGTCGAACCTTCTCTGGACAAGTTCCAAGTCTGTGCGTCCCCTTCGTTTCTATAAACTCTGCATAAAAAGTATATTGAACAATTTTGGCGACTTACCTTGATAATTGAGACAATAATTCAGTGTTTCAATAAGTTGTCAAATTTTGACAAGATACCAGAATCGTGCGACGTGGGACTGTCCGTTGACTGTGCGACGTGCATTGCCTGTTGGGCTGCGGAGCACACGGACAGGAGTAGGAATATGCTTGTGTGCAGTGCGAAGGGAAGAGAGGGGACGACGGTTAATTTCTTATTTTTATTTCTTATTTCATATTTTTCATACTGTTTGAAATACATTTCTTACATGAAGCTTACAAAACCACGTCCGATAACTGAATTGCGGAATACACCTGGTCCTCGCTTATCCATGTACATCAACATTTTTCCTTATTTTTTCCACGATAGCGTCTTCTTCTAATAATATTGAAAGTAAAATTTATCACTAAGAATACTTCAAATGTTGTTTCGGTAGTCATGATAAAAAGCGTTTAAAGATAAACTGGCAAAACATGATTATTAGTCTATGTAAAGATACTTTGACATTAAATGACTTTAACGTTTGGTAATTTTTATTAAGGTGCATTCACAACTGTAACATTCAAACAGTATGTCAAACAGCCGTAATTCGTTAATGTACCGAGTTAACGAAAAAGATTCCGTTAACATATATTTGGTACCGCTTAATTTTTTAGTTATAGGCTCGTTTATATTGCACAAAATAAGGAACAAAAACACGTATGGAACGCTACCATCCGGCATCATACGTAGCACTCTCACTTTTGCTAATTAAAGCTTTAAGATTTCGAAATAATAAAACACGGAATGAAGTTTTTTACAGATTAAACATTTAGCCTTTATATTTTTAAATTCTTCATTATTCTTGCGATATAATATTGTGTAGATTTTGTATGACCATAATTTTTAAAGCGCTAATGTTAAAGAATAAAAAAATGGCAGTGCACTATGTCCAGGTGAAGACTTGAAATGTTAGTAACGTTGGGACCTCGACGAGAATCTACTTTGGGTACACTTACGTATATTAAGAATATGTAGCCAAAATTGAAAATAGTTCAGATACTGTCTGTGAAATGTGTACCTAAAGCTGTGTTTTTACACCAACTTTTTTGTATACCTGTTTAGGTAGAATTGTATGTTGTAAATTTTATATTTTTATCATTTCAACTTTTAGTGCAAGTATAGTATAGCCAGAGACTGTATAAATTATTATGCGTCCACGTACAAACAGGCTCCCTGAAGAACTTAGGCGTAGTAGATTACAATTCTGAAAGCGCTTCTGCTTGTAGTTCAACAGTTTCTTATGACCAAAACATAAAATGCTGTCGAACATATGTGTATATTAACACTTTTCATTATTCTGACGTGTAATTCCCATATTTTGAAAATCGTATAAGTATATGTACGCAGATCGCAAAACATATTAGAAATATCTGGAAAAAGTCGGTGTCCACATACATCATGCATCGACCAGGCATCTTCCGTCTTTAAGTCATTCGGCGTGTAAAAACCAAAAATAGAGCAACTAAATAAAATAATTGAATTGAATAAAGGAATATCACGTCTTCGACGTCACGCGTTTCACACTCGGGAAGATCACGCTACGGATGACAATTGAATGTGTTTTTTGCCCTTCTATTACAAGTGTGAACGGTCCCTTATGCGTTTACAATCTCTTAAAGAACAAAGATAAATTTAAACTACCGGCAGGCAACGATACACACACGTATGCGAGTATGAATAAACCTACGTGTATGAAAAAGATATTGATAATGTGTCAGTAGTAAATGCTCCGCTTATGACGTCCCGGCAAAGTGATATACGACCAGTATATATAATGCTCAACTATGCGCATTGTGTAAAAGTTAAATTTTTTTCAAAATTTCGGAAGCAATTTCGTTGCTACACGATTATATTATAGTTAAAGTTATTGTTCTCAAAAACAAATACCTGGGTGACCGTCGCGTCGGTGAAAACTATTCCAAGTTATTTGAATGTGAGTTCGTCTTAAATTTGATAAAGTAACAAATATTTATCTTCTTTATTACATGTGTACAGTGTGTTTCTATGCAAAAGCTGTTTGCAATAACATAGAAAATATTTCGTTTCTTGCAAGAAAAAGAAAACTTTCGAGAGGAGTTTTCCAGAAGCGAACATGGTGTACTGCACTGTATAACTATGAGCAACCTTATTGACATCTCCGAGAAACACTTCTGTCACATTTTCTCCCTTGTTCGACAAAACTCGCTGTATATTCATCCGGTACTCACAGCCACTTTGGTCCGTGTTTAACACAAAATCCGGATTAAAACTTGGTATTATTTTTTAATTTTTTTTTAAATACATCTGCTACCTTTAAAATCGTGGGCAAATCCAAAGCATTCCGCGATTTAATGTAACGAGTTACTTTCTTCTGGCGAATTATTTAATTTGAATTTGTTGACCCAACCGTGCGATACGAAAAACGAAAATTGCATAGCCGCTTTCAAATTGCATAGCCGCTTGAGTGGCTCATTCCTGCAGCATCCTTCTTGCTACAGGCTGTTTTTGTTGTCGACCTTCATGGAATCGGTCGAGAGATCTTTTATTTATTATAGATATTATACATTTCTCCCTTACTCCTACAGCCCTTTCAATTTCTTCTGTGATTTCCGCAGCGAAAACCAAAACGTGATAGTTTTCGTAACAACGAAGACAAACATACTGTTTTTCGTAAAAAAATTGAAACGTGCTAGTTTTCGTAACGCACGTCGATATACGCAGCTAAAATGCTGTGTTCATAAGTACAGTCCATTACTCATATCGCGGACATTGTAATAATGTGAAGATAATGTAACATCTAGACCAGCGCTGTTCAAAGTCTCTTACGCGTAAGCTTGGGGTTCTCCCACTCTCGTCCGCGTTGTCAGGGATACCGCGCGACGCTCACTACGAAGACGATTGCCCGGCTAGCTCGTCGTGGCAGCCTTCTTAGCGTCGCGCGGTCTCCTTGACGACGGAAGGCACGCTGTGCGAGGAAAAGATTGGAAGGGGAAGCTGGCGCGTGAGGGGCCCCTACGCTGGACAGCGCTGATCTAGACATTTGCCTCAGAGTTGGGCATTAGTCAAATAAATTTCGATTCGACTAAATTTATATTCGAACGAGCTCGAATAAAAATTTCGAATAACGTGTAGTTATTTGAGAAAACGATTAAATTATTAGTCGAATAAATTGTTATTCGAGTGATATCAAATAAAAATTTCGAATAAAGTGAAATTCGACTAAGAATTTAGTGAAATTATTTGACTAAAAGCTGTAGCGGCTTATTCGCGACGTTCAGTCGCCATGGCGGTCTTTCGAATAACGAATAACAAATAACGACTAAAACTTTAGTCGACGAAAAATTTATTCGAGATCATTCGAATAAAAATTTAGTCGACTAAAAACTTATTCATTATTCTTTAATAAGTTCACTTTATTGGAAATTTTTATTCGAGTTCATCGAATCATCAGATTACTTCATCAGATTACTTCGAAATTCTTAAAGAGATTCCTACTTTTCTTTCGGAGAACAATTCTCAAGGATGTCCGGTTTAAACTTTGACAATGTAAAACTGTGCGAAGACACGATAAACGATGTTGACATAATAAAGAGTTTGATCGACATGGAGAACGACGAAGAACCCTTCTGCATCCTAGACGTCGCTAACGTGGCACAGAAGCATCAGAATTGGATTGAAAAAATGCCAAGAGTT
The DNA here is from genome assembly GCA_929108735.1 of Andrena dorsata. Taxonomy (NCBI): domain Eukaryota; kingdom Metazoa; phylum Arthropoda; class Insecta; order Hymenoptera; family Andrenidae; genus Andrena; species Andrena dorsata. The sequence continues at coordinate 57,118,043 of OV815489.1, forward strand.
GTACCATATTACGGTACCATTGAATTAAAATATCGATTCTTGTTTTATGATTCGGTAATTTATAGCATTTTATTATAATTACAGCTATCAAGTGTAATCCAGATCCAACAGTCATCAAGATCTTGGCTGCTATGAATGCTTCTTTCGATTGTGCTTCCAAAGTATGCCTTTATTTCTGTCACTTTTAATAAATTAAGAGTAATCAGTTTCTTTAATTTTATGACATATATTCTTTCATACATTCGAAACAGAAAGAAATAAGACAGGTGATGAAATATGGAGTAAACGCGGAAAGAATTATTTTTGCGAATCCAGCGAAAATCCCATCCCATATAAAATACGCTCAGAAAATGAACGTCGAGAAAATGACCGCCGACAGTGAGATGGAACTTTTAAAAATTAGAGAACTTTTTCCAAAAGCGAAGTGAGTAACGGATTGGCAATCATTCCCCATTGACGAACTGTGTTTCCAATAATCTTTCACCTTCCTAATGATTAACAGAGTAGTGCTTCGCATCCGATGCGATGCCGAAGTGTCGAAAATACCTCTTGGATCGAAATTTGGCTGTGATCCGAACGAAGAAGCCGTTCAGTTGATACATCTTGCGAAGAGGCTTGGTTTGACTTTGCATGGATTCAGCTTTCACGTAGGCAGCCCGTGCGGTGAATTAAACGCTTACAGTAGAGGTATTTCAATGTGCAAACGATTGATTAACATAGCTAGAGCAATTGGCTGCAAAGATGTTCAGGTAATCGACATTGGGGGTGGATTTCCTGGTGACACCGACTGCCGAATTGACAAAGTGCGATTGATTATCTGTACCTACATATCTTTATCATTTTGTTCGCTTTCAAATTTACAATTTCGTTTCTTATTTTTAGTTTGCCATTGTGATTAACGATGCCATTCGAGATATAGACCCTACCATAAAAATTATTAGCGAGCCAGGACAGTATTATGTGGCATCGGCATTTACTTTGGCATCGTACTTGCATACGAAGAAAGTTGTTCCCGTGGGGGAGAAAATGATTCGAATGTACTACATGAACTGTGGCGTGTACAATTCTTTTATAGAGGAGTTAATGAACTTGAAGTCGAGAATTCCAATTCCCCTACACGAGGTATCAGTACAGTAATGCCTCGTTATAGTCCCGCGAACGGGGCTGGCAGCGGGACACTAACGCGATACGGACACTATTCCCTTAGAGTAGTATATGCTCTAAGACTATTCCGTGCGGTTGATGCCGCGAGTGGGAAAACCCCAGAGCCGAGCGAGAGGGAACGAAACAATTGACACGAAGTTGCCGCCGACTCTTCAGTTCTCTCACTCTCGACCATAGACTTATATAGGCGGAACGTGAGCTGAGGGGGTTTGCAAAGTTCGCGGTAAGGGGAGCGATACAGGCAAATCGGGTAACGCAGTGGTTATGCATGCCGAATGCTTCCGAACCTAACCCGACGTGCCTGTATCTGACCTCTGCCTTTTCCCCTCTAAGCCTACAGTTCCCCTCGCCTATAGTCTCAGCTTCTGCTCCGTCTATATATATCTATGCTCTCGACCGAAGGATTCCAAGAAATTGTGGGGTTAGTCACCGGGCCTACTACGCATGGTAAAAACGGGACAATAACGACGAATTACTGTATTCCCTATTTTACTATAAACTTAAAAAAGATTAGTTTTGAGAAATAAGCAATTCTTTCTCAATAGCCACGGGGGGGGGGGGGGACTGCCTCTTTTGCAATACCCCGTCCGGACAGTAATGTTCTCTAAACGGAATATTTATTTGTGCTTCAGCCAAAGAGCGACAAGAAATTTCTGTCTTTTGTTTGGGGCCCAACATTGGACTCCTTGGACTGTGTCTTGAAAAGTGTGTTGCTACCAGAATTCCAAATTGGCGATTGGCTAATATGGAAAGATATGGGGGCGTATAGTGTGTCTTTCGCTTTTCCATTTAATGGTTACAAAGCACCCACAGTGTATCCATTTGTGAGGAAAAGTCAGTGGTCCGTATTGTTATCTGAATTGCTTACATGACATAGATATAAAACGAATTTATTGCAACATATATTTGAGTATTAATTGATTTTCAGGAAAACTATTATTGCACACATGAATTTAGAACAGAAACCGTCGGTATCACATTAATTTGTTGTAATACTACCATGCTACCATATTCATCTCCTGCTATGTGATAATTTAAAACATTGGCCTAAAACTATTTATATAATATATAAAGTTATTTACAGTACTGACGTGTATTTTATTATCGAATCTTTCATATTTGATTTTGTAAATATGTAGTACCTACTTATATATGTGAAAATTATCAAATATTTTCTACGTTTAATAATCATAATGGAACACCAATGTGTTCATTACATGTCAATACATGTAATGTACAAAATGGTAAACACTTTGCTCGATAAATGTGCTGCAAAGTTATCCGCCTTCAATAAATGTCATGTTATTATTCGCTGTAACATTAAGTCCGTTTCACCTGTATGAAAAAGTATATGAATGAATGAATGAATAAGCTTATCAGGGCACAAATATTCGAGCCGTTTGAGTTTTTCAAGTGGCTCGCAATTTTTCAAACATTTCGTTGATTTTAAGCAGCTTGAAAAATTCAAACGCACGATACGAATGAACATTCCAACCGAGTTCAGCTGGCATCCCTCCTTCTGCTACAGCTCGTTACTACTACAGAGCTATTCAAGGCAGCTTTGCTCATAGCCATAGGAATAGTTGCGACTTTAAGGCGAGGGGAGTGATACGTATTTGGGTGAGGGGGGGGGGGGGAGAGAGCACCTATTTCTGCCTGGATTTGATTGATTGCATTTTACGCATGCTCCGTACCGCTAATTATGAAAAAGTGTTTGGTACAAATTAGTACATATAGACGTCTAATTGTAAGTATATACTAACGAAGTAATTATCCACGAATATAAATTGTAAAAATAATGAAAATTTTAAAAAAATATGCATCTATAATTATTAAACTATATGAGGTGAATAAGTACGCACTGAATACCACACTACGAGAAACGCTTCAAATACTACTTATGGCTACCACTATCCCTGCTTGCGACGCGACAAACGTTCATAATTACACATCACTGCGCTTGTGCGAAGTAGCAGCCAATAGAAAGAAGGCGTATGTTACCTCGCCACCCTTTCCCGCAAGGATATCGCCTACCGCTACTATTCCTCCGTTCCTATTTCCTTATGCAGGATTTCGGCGGAAATACCGTACGCCCGTACAATAATTAGTGGTGGGGGAACGCCACGTCAACCAATCAACGCCAAGGTGGAAACGAAACGGCGCCACCGTCAAGTCAAGCCAGCTAGTAGCTACGGCAGTGTTGCCACCTTTACGGGTTTTTCCGTAGATCTAGGGATTTTTTATATTGCCTACGGATTTACGGATTCTAAACCGAAATCTACGGATTTCTAGTATTTTTTCTTGTTCCCCCTTTTTCCTTTTTTGTTCGTAATATGACCAAAGAACTAATCAATTAAGCTATATATAGATTAATTGATTAATTCGTTGTATATATATATTATATACATATATATGCATATATTTATTAAAAACAGTTTTTTAAAAACTTATAAAAAAATCAAAAATTCTGTAAGAACTGTAATGAACAGTTTTTTGGCTTGTGATTTACATTCCTAAAAACATCCGTAGATCTACAGATTTTCTACGAGAGCATCTACGGAATTCTCCAGAATTTTCAGTTCTTCCCTACGGACTTTAAAAAATCTAGGGTGGCAACACTGAGCTACGGGGCCTTTTCCCATGGACACTGGTCGACGCTGGTTGGCTGCGGCCTCACTTACCTTGGCTAGGAATCCTCTGTCTGCCTCCGTCAATGTATAGCACATGCTGAGTATAAGGTTAGCTTTTTTTGTCTTATATGGATACTATGAACCGCGATAATTTATATGTAAATATCTCTATTATTAAGGTCTATTCGAATAAACGCTCAGACATTTGTTGATAGGTTTCGATATACATAGATCCATCATGCCAAAGGTTGTCAAAATCGGTGTCTACCACACTGTGTCTTGTAAGTAAACCTTAATTTATTTGAGGGTAGTAAAGAAAAGTCAGTCAATAAGAAGAGAATGATAATGAAAACTATGGGTAATTTTTGTGCTAGGCAAAGGGTCTTCGAAGGCACTGGGAGATGCCATAACCACTCCATCTGATCAACATAGCCTTTCAAGGAGTTCAGCTAAAGAAAATCCTGAAACAAGTTCTACCTCTGGCAAACGGAGACGTTCTGTTACAGATACAAATGATGTAGAATCAAAGAGACTGTGCAAACATTCAGAATTGCCTAGTGGTTTACAAGATGAATCTAGGCAGGATTTACCTGGCGAATTGCTTAATCCTTGTCAAACCAATCAATACAGGAGTAATCTCCCTCGTGCTTTGATTAGACTTATGTACCAATTAAACTTGTCGGTGCTTTGCTCACTTAGAAAGTTGACATATGAACATAAATATCCTTCATTGTCAGTAGCATTTGAAGATTCTGAAATTGCTAAATTTAATAATATTGTTCTTCGCTGTAAAGAGAAGTCCATTCATATACAAATTGAAAATGTAGACAACTATTATATAGATAATGATATTAGTTATGCTAAATTATTTACTAAAGAAAAACGTAATCTTTTTTTTATTAATAATTACTTCAATAGTTTTGTTAAACATTTAATATCTGAGTCAGGTAATTTATTAAATGATATTGAATATCTTATTATCTATACTAATTCAGGCTTGGACCTTACAGCAGACGAGAAATTAAAACAAGAACGTTTCAGAAATTTTTTTCCTTTTAAATTTGATAGAATAAATATAGAAAATAGTGACATTTTACAAAACTTATTGTTTACTGGTGATAGTGTACAAGGGGGCAGTTTTTATCAATTTTTGCAGGATGAAACAACGAAAGGAGAACTGTTAAAGCGATTAGAATTTTCCCCTGCTATGCAGAAAGTAATGAGAGCAAGAAAACTTTCACAAGAATTTGAAAAAGAAATGAAAGGAGCATTTTTGGATAGATTAGTATTTGCAGTTAATCAGCCTAGTAGAGAGGAAATAAGCAGCATTGTTAGAAGTGAAATAGAGAAAAACAGTCAAGTTCAAGATGATTATATAGCATTAGAAGAAAAAGTATTACGTGACTTAACAGCTCCAGAAAAGCATAAAAAACTTTGTGGTTATATATTGGGAATTACATATCAATTTAATTTATTAATGTCCTTTTTGCATTCTATGTTCTTGCATAAAAACATATTTTCTGTAAATTTTGAAGAAAAAAGCGATGGTATATCTAATGACATTACTATTAATTACAGAGGTAGAATGACTTATGTAACGGCTCATGCTACAAATAGTAGTATTGGTTATAGTCAGTTATTTCCATCAAAACGACAGGGAAAGAGAGATACGTTATCTATTAATAAGCACTTTACACTTTTCATTGAAGATCTAAAAAATGATATAAGATATTTTATTATCTACACTGAGGCAGGCATAGATCTTACAGAAGAAAAGGTATTAAAACAAGGGCATTCAAAAGATTTTTATCCTTTAAAATTTAATAGCATCGACATTCAAAGGAAAAAGTACAAAATTCTAAGAAATTGTTCGTGTATAAATGAGAATAACCTTTACCAATTCGCACGGGAAGAAACAATAAGAGAGAAACTGTTGAGTCTATTGAAGCTTCCCCCTTCTTTGCAAAAAGAAAAAGAAGAGGTAAGACTTTCTGCTGAGAATGAGAGACAGATAAAGGAGAAATTTTTAGATAAACTAATACTCGCAGTGAACCAGCCCAATAGGGAAAAATTGAATAGTGTTATTAAAAATGAGATAGATAAGTCCAATGTTCCATATAATTACGAAAAATTACATGAAATAGCGATACGTTGGTCAGAATCTCGTGAATTTGGCCTTATTACAAAAGGAGTAATGGAAAAACTTTTGGAAGATATAAAAAATAATAGGTCTAGTTACCAGGAAATTCAAAACAAAAACATTAATGAAGAAATTAAATTTGCTGGAAGTGTTGTTGGTAGAGAGGGAATATCTGCATTTGATCAGTTCTTAGAATTTTTAATTAAAGGAGAAGGAAAAAAATATCTAGAAGTCCTGAAAAAAAAGGAAATAAGCGTAACTAGTACGTCCAGTATTTTGCATGGAGCAGGAACTAATGCTGCCAAAGCTTTTAAAGACTTATATGATCTTTGGTTTGATGCAGAAGGAAATAAAACACATTATTTGAAAGCTTTAGAAGAAGAAGGAATAAGTCTAGCTAATGTATCAAGTATTTTACATGGAGCGAGAGCTAATGCTGCAATAGCTTTTAAAGATTTATATGATCTTTGGTTTGACGAAAAAGGAAGTAAAAAGCAATTTTTAAAAACTCTAGAAAGTGAAGGAATAAGTCTACCTAATATATCCAGTATTTTAACTGGAACAGGAGCTAATGTTGCAATAGCTTTTAAAGAATTACATGATCTGTGGTTTAATGCAGAAGGAAATAAAACACAATATTTAAAGACTCTAGAAAAGGAAGGAATAAATCTAGCTAATATATCCAGTATTTTGCATGCAGTAGGAACTAATGCTGCCAAAGTCTTTATAGACTTATATAACCTTTGGTTTGATGCAGAAGGAAATAAAACGCAATATTTAAAGACTCTAGAAAAAGAAGGAATAAATCTGGCTAGTATGTCTAGTGTCTTGCATCGTTCAAGAGCTAATGCTGTAAAAGCATTTAAAGACTTATACAATCTGTGGTTTAATACAGATGGGAACAAAACACACTATTTAAAGACTCTAGAAAAAGCAGGAATAAACCTAGCTAATATATCCAGCATATTAGGTGGAGCAGGAACTAATGCTGCAAAAGCTTTTAAAGACTTGTATGATCTGTGGTTTAATGCAGACGGAAGTAGAACACAATATTTAAAAACTCTGGAAAAAGAAGGAATAAATCTGGCTAACATGTCCAGTATATTAGGTGGAGCAGGAACTAATGCTGCAAAAGCCTTTAGAGACTTGTATGATCTTTGGTTTGATGCAGGAGGAAATAAAACACAATATTTAAAAACACTAGAAAAAGAAGAAATAAATCTAGCTACCGTGTCCAGTATTTTGCATGGTACAGGAACTAATGCTACAAAAGCCTTTAAAGACTTACATGATCTGTGGTTTAATGCAGAAGGAAATAAAACACAATATTTGAAAACTCTAGCAGCAGAAGGAATTGTTCTAGCTAAAGTATCAAGTATTTTACATGGAGCGAGAGCTAATGCTGCAAAAGCTTTTAAAGACTTACATGGTCTGTGGTTTAATGCAGAAGGAAATAAAACGCTATATTTAAAAACTCTAGAAAAAGAAGGAATATATCTAGCTAATATATCCAGTATATTAGGTAGAACAGGACATAATGCTGCAAAAGCTTTTAGAGACTTATATGATCTGTGGTTTGATGAGCAAGGAAATAAAAAACAGCATTTAGAACATTTCATAAAGAAAAATGGGGAGGATAAAGGTTTTACGCTGTATAACTTATCCAGTATATTAGGTGGAGCAGGGGCTAAATTTAAAAATGCTTTTGAAAAATTGCATAATGTTTGTTTTAATGACAAGGGAAAGAGAACGAAACTTTTAGATGACTTCTATACAGCTGGCTTTAGACCAAGTAACTTATCCTGTATTTTATGTAAAGCAGGAGTTCGTGCCTTTTCTATTTTAAAAAGATTGCATAGTATTTGTTTTAATGCCAAGGGAAAGAGAACGAAACTTTTAAATGATTTCTATAAAGCTGGTTTTATACCACGTTACTTATGCAGTATGCTAAGTGGAGCAGCGGATAGTATAGAAAAATTTCATAATTTTTGTTTTTCGGGAAATGAAAAAAGGTATTTAAATCATTTCTGTAGAGAAGGTTTTACACCGAAAAACTTATGTAATATATTTCATGGAGCAAGAGATAATGTTTGTTCTGTTTTAAAAGATTTTTATGTCATTTGTTTTAACGACAAGGAAAACAGAACGAAACTTTTAGATGATTTCTATGAGGCTGGTTTTAGGCCGAGTGATTTATCTCGTGTGTTATCCATGGCAGGGACTAATGCAACTTCTATTTTGATAAATTTTCATAAATTGTGTTTTAATAAAGAAAACCATTTAAATCACTTCTTAGCCGAAGAAGAGCTTTTTACACAGAAAAATTTATCTAAGGTATTACATGGAGTAGGAATTAATATTTCTCCTACTTTTAGAAAATTGCATGATCTTTGTTTTGATAAAGCAGGAAACAAAACAAATTACTTAAACAATCTTATAAAAAATAAGCCGTCGAACAAGATACTTGATATAGTATATGAAAAAGTTAGACAAGCTCCTGCTACTTTTTTTTGATGATACATTATTTCAACAACAGAATATTAGTGGGATAGATGAAAACAAAATAAGAAAATATAGATGACCTTACACCCACCCTTGCAAATATAATAGACTAATAAAATTGATTCTAAAGGGACATCCAGACGCTGATGCATGTTGCAGTGCAACACTGATGCCTGATCACGCATCTCGCTCACCAGCTAGGTGCGTGAGCAAGATGCAAGAGTCGTGATGCCGCATCATCTTGCTCACGCACTTAGCTGGTGAGCAAGATGCGTGATGTAGGCATCAGTGTTTCACGGACTCTTGCATCAGCGTCTGGATGTCCCTTTAAACTAGCTCTCGTGCGATCCAAAAGTCGTGAGCCGTGATGGTTAAATTCCCTCCACCCTAATATCGGGTTGAAATCATAATCCACACTTGAGAAAAATGGCCACTTTCTAAGGTGCAAGCATGTATTAAAAAGGGGTAATATTGAACATTATAATAAATCCTCCTAAGAAGAGTTAGATTTGGTTATGAAAGTAACATACGTCTGAATTGTCGTTAGCTTTGATATGCGAAATTAAGTTGATACGCATAAACCAAAAGGTATGGAGGAATTAATAATTTGAGCGAGAATGTCTAAATAAGATGTTTTCAATCTCCTGACAAATAGTAGAAACCTAAGTTTAACGTGCAACGATTTTATGGAACTTAGTAACCACAGTATTTTTAATCTTAATGTAAATACATTGATAAAGTTATCTGCCTTCAATAATTGTCATGTTATTCATTGTAGCATTAAAGTTCGTTTCATCTGTATGCAAAAGTATTTGTAATGAATGAATAAGGAACTAAATAAATGCAAGCATATTATAAACATTTGTCTGAACAAGAAAACTTACTCTAAGTATCACAGTGTTGCATGCGACTGGCTTAAGGCCCGGTGCAGACGAGCGGTTTACGGCAGTTTGCCGCCGCATCAATGTAACGTTGTGTATCAGCAGTACATACATGTATATGGAGAGATAGATAATATATATATATTTTTTGCGGCAGTATTGTCGTATTGATGCGGCGGCAAACTGCTGCATGTCGCTCGTCTGCATCGAGTCTTACGGTGCTATCGAATTCTGCATTGTATAGATAAGTCCATTTCGCATATTATATCTTCTCCCGGAGATTCCGCCGCTAACGAATCTCGCACCTTATCATACGTAAAACGACATTCGTTCATATTTTCCGTTTTCTGTCATCAATGTTGAGAAATTTTTTAATGTAATTTTCTCCTGCCTACCGTTTCAACAGCTTCAAATACACGGATTAAATTCTTGCCAGCTAGCTTCCCGAGATCCTCTTTGGTCCATCGTGGTTCTGTTTTGCAATTATGAAGGCGTTTGAATATCTATGGATATATCCACATATATATGTACTTTTACACGTTTTGCCCCCCCTTCCCCCCAAGAAAGGCTCCTGGATTCGCCACTGGTGAAAAGTGATAGTGAACAGTGGTAGTGAAAGAAGACATCTAAGGAAGCCTTTAAAGGCGGGATTTCCTAGCCGCGATCGGCCGCGGCGGTCCCATTAGCGCAACGAAGACACAGATGCATACTTCTCCCTTGCACTAGTGGGACCGCCGCGGCCGATCGCGCGCGGTTATATATATATATATATATATATATATATAACAACAATATATAATACAACAAATTTTGACTTTTTTTCGGACCTGTAACATTCAATAGTCGTTTCTTATAGGTTTTCGTGTCCTGAAAACGAATCCGCAACCCGTTTGTCGCCATCACCCTCAGTTTTTGAGAAAATCGATTTTGAAAAAAACTGCAATTTTTCAACTTTGAACATTTTTTGTGTCGAAACGATAATAGTTATTCGATTGTTCGTTGCGTCAAATTATTCTATGAACCCTCCCGAATACAATCATATAAGTTATTATTGCATTATCAACATTCAAATATGTTTAAACAACGATCAAAGGGAAAAGGACACCCGAAATGCACCAAGTTTTGCGGATATCTTTCAATTTATTTCCAAAACTAAGGGTCTGAAACGAAATCTGACCATCCCACGCGATGCAGCAGACATTGTTCCTTCGGAAAGCGTCGGCAGAAGTGGTAAGTCTCGTTTCGTTTTCAACACAGAAGCGAAATAGTTTGGCAAAACGCGCGGTGTTGTCAGTGGTAGTCACGCGCCATTATGTTATGCTGAACGGCAGTGGATCGCGCGCCGCCGTTGATCGTTGAAAGATTTGTCGTAGAAAGAGTTATCGATGAAAGATTTGTCGACGAAAGAGAGCCTGGCCTCTCGATCCTTCGTATTTATATGATTTACGCGGGGTCCTTGCGGGGGTTGTATGCGGTAAGGACCTTGACACAATTTACGAATTATGCGTAGTAGGACTTCCGGAGTTTTTCTATAATATTCTATATTTAGAGTACGTTTACGGCACGTACGCCAGGTATTCTTCGCAGTTAGGCTTTTGGGGTTTTTCTATTAGTCTATATTTAGACTGCATTTATGAATCATGCGTCGCAATATGATTCTCAAGATTCTGTTAGACTATTGATAAGGGATTTATATGGAAACTTTAGAATAATATCGCGGAAAATTTAGTGGGACATCACAATTCAACACGGGTAAAACAGAGATCATTTTAAATCCGCAATTTACAAATCGAGCGCCACGGAATTCGGACATTCAGAAAAATTTGGAGCAGCCGCATTGGGCGCTTAATGATTCTGAACATTGATAGAAAAAAGGAGTGGCTCCTTTGGGCGTCTAATACTTCTCAATTTTAACGAAAAAAGAAACGGCAGTCACTATGGGCGCTCAAGGATGCCTAATTACAAGACGGAAGAACAGCAGCCGCTTTGGGCGCATAATAATTCCGAATTTTAATGTGAAAAAAGCAGCCTCGTTTAGGCGTTAATGGCATGGATTATAATGCTTTCCAGTCTCGTTTTATTAAGAGAATGTAATGACTCGAATGTAATTAAACTTGAAAATTGTAACTCGTATTCAAAGCATCAAGCTTTGATTATAAAAATCAAGAAAAATTATTTGGAATATTTAAAACGCGATATTAGAACTTTGACCTCGAATTTGAAATTTATTTATTGCTTTTGTCTGTATTAAATATTTGGAAGCACCCGCCTTACTGTTACTGTTCACGAGAACTATTAGTATGTATTCATGGTCTCTGTGCTCGCTACAGCTATCTATGCAGACAGGAAGCTCCTTCGGCAGGTTCACAGTAGTCAAAGACAGTAGTACCGAATAGAATGTATCACACACACAAATATATCACTTTAATTTCACGATCAAAAAGCTCGAATCAAAAGACTCTTATATAGTTCAAGATGCGTAAAAACACTGACTCTACACTCGCGTATGATACTACTGACACGCATAGCCATCTCATGTTTTTAAATATAAAGCACTGCACGTTTTTAAATGTCCCTAAGCAGTGGATCAAAAAGTCTTCTAGATACTGGGTGAATTGCAGTAGAACCTTGTTAAGCGACCTCCCACATGGTCCAGAAATCGATGAAATTAATGCGGGAATCGAAATTTCGCGAAATAATATGCTCACGCGTTCACTGAGGTTCGATCGCGATCGCGAATAAAGTTGGACTGGCAGATACATTGTTCGGCGATGGTGCGACTTTGGTAGAGGTCTTTGCTTGTTAACGTTCCTCGAGAAGTTTTCTAGGTACTGGGTTAATTGTAGCTGGGTAAATTAATCCAGGAATCGAGATATCGCGATTTAAGATTCACCACGGCACTAGTTCACGTCCGATCACGATCGCGTTTCAGATATAAAGTTACCATCTAATGGTATCTACGTATTTAGGAGTTCGCGATTTGTTTGGGAAATATGGCACGAAGATTGCTATTGGAGTCTTTTTTTTAATATTATTGGAGAAATAAAATGTAATTGTAGGAACAATATTTCGAATCGTATCTGGACGGATAGAATAGAGATTAACGAACATAGATGATCACAGCCAATCGGCTAGTTTTTTTGTCACGTAATTAATAATTCTATTACAATGTTACTTGTGATACGATTAGTAATTACGCTTCAAATAATACAGATTGCCCAGGTCTCACCACGTGGAGGCGCTGCGAGTGGAGACCCACCCTAACCGCGGCCCATCCGCCCTCCTTTATGCAAAATTTTATTTTCATTTCCATAGATCCCCCTGATGCACGGTTGCAAAACGATCTTCGATCGCTCCACAAGCGGGCAACAGAAGGAGTCCTTCTGTAAAAAGCTACCGCGATGAAGCTAAGCAGAATTGAAAACATTTCTTTGTATATTTCTACCATGATAATTATTCACTAATTGGGAATGAAACAAAGAAAAAAGGAGGAAAATTTGAGGGAAATTATCAGGGAATGATATATCATTATTGGGTTCGTTATATGATTAGGTATCATTATTTAGCAAAAAGTTTCCCCCCTTTTTCTTTGCTTCATTCCCAATTAGTGAATAATTATCATTTTCGATTCATTAATAGGAATTATGCCAATGCATATTTGCTATGCCTACTTAAATACTAATAATTCCTACGTATACGAGCGCTCGTATTTAATAATTACTACTTACATTTAGTTAAACACTGCAGTGTTTACCTTTTTTCTTAAAAAACTACTTAATTCTATGTGGCCACTAAACGTCTTACCTAACCATATACATATCTACTTAAATTTAAATAATGTCCTGCCTAATAAAAATGTGAAATTATCATGTGTTTCTTACTTCCCTCGATGGACCCACAATGTTACCTGAAACATTCTCAAAAGTATTCATAAAAATTCCTTGAGGTTTGGTTTCTCATGAATGATGAACCTGAAATCATCTTGTTGCGATATTCTTCACACGTAATATTAATAATTCACATATATAGCAAAATACTACAAATATAGCTGAGTTTATTACCTCTCTTTGTGATCATGAGATTCTTATTAAGAATGCAGTACAACACGAAATTACAACGGTATTACGATATTTAGAGTGTAATTACACAAGTACTACTATCAGTACAAATTGTGTGCTAAGTACATCTTGCACTGCCCAAGATGTTAAAAAAAATCATTTGAATTTCGAGATATAATAAAACTCAATTTCGCAGAATGGAAAAATCTGATAGATCCTTGCAATAATTGTGATAATTCCAATTCAAACACAATGAAGAAAATCGATATAACTGCTTCCAAACAAATTCTTATTGCAAAATTACATTTGTTCGATCACGATAGTAGTGGAATAATAACGAAAGTGGACAATGTCTGCATCAAAGCAATACCTACTACTAAAATACAAATGGGGAATCACTGTTATAAACTTAAAGCAACGATTTTCCACCAGTATGGTAAGGGGTAAGGGCACCACGTGGGTATCCGTTGATGATTTACGAGTAGAAAAACAAGCTTGGCCACGAAATGCTAAAAAAGCATACATATTATTCTTCGAAATGTGTTAATAATTGTAGTTGTGAATACAGTTTAATGTTAAATACGTTCAGCGCCAAAGGCTGCTTTCAGCGCTATAAGCTGCTTCGCGCACCGTGTACTGTACACAAAGTACTATACACATATAATATATACATACTTTGTAAAAAGAAGTGAGATCCCCATAAAAAACTTCAAAAAAGTAAAAAATATGCCAAGTACATGATAAAATCGAGGACGGAAAAGAGTAAACACAAAAAAAATAGAAGAAAATATACGTTGTAAAAAAAGATATGAAATCAAAATGAGCTGCAAGTACATAATAAAGGTGCTTTCCACCTGCGCTTAAGATGACACAACTACATATACACAGCTAAAATGTTGTGTTCATACATTCCATTACTCATATCGCCGACATTTTAATAATGTGGAGATAAAATGTAACATCTAGACATTTGCCTAGATGTCCGCGGCCTGGGAGTCAAATACTTGGCGTGGCCAGGCAAAGTCGAGGTGTCGATGAATAAGAATTATTTAAAACGTAAAATAATGAAAGTGTACTCCTATTTGTCAGAGTTTTAAATTGACAAATTATCTGAAAGCTTGTGAGAGGAAAGGTATCGGTATCGATGAATGATCTTGGAATTATTTTAAAACGTAATATAATGAAAATGTACTCATATTGTGTAAGTTTTAAATGGACAAATTATCTGAAAGCCTGCGAGGGGGAAGGTATGGGTATTGATGATCTGAGAATACTTTGCCTAGCTACGCCAAGTATTTGACTTCCAGGCGGCGGACACGTAGACAAGTGTCTAGATGTTACATTTTATCTTCACATTATTAAAATGTCGGCGGTATGAGTAATGGAATGTATGAACACAACATTTTAGCTGTGTATATGTAGTTGTGTCATCTTAAGCGCAGGTGGAAAGCACCTTTATTATGTACTTGCAGCTCATTTTGATTTCCAATATTTTTTACAATGTATATTTCTTCTATTTTTTTCTATTTACTCTTTTCCGTCCTCGATTTTATCGTGTACTTGGCGTATTTTGTTACTTTTTTGAAGTATTTTTATGGGTTGCACTTTACTGCGCAGTAATCGAAGTTACTTTCATGCAGAAGGTAGCAACAACAAGCACGCGTTAATATTGCAAATTTAGTATCAATATAAAGTGCCGAATTGCATTTATCTACTTTTTCAGTGCAAATTTCGTTTCAACATCATCAAATTAAGCAACAATCGCGGATGAATTTTGATCAATGCCAAAGAATATTGAAAATTTATAAAAATAAAGACTACATTTCTTATGAATCTGAAAATAATATGTACAACGAAAACATTTGTCGGGTGGGTAGGTGGTGGTAATAGATGGAGGATGGTGCAGTTAGGTCCACTTAGGGCTGCTAGAAAAAACGATCAGTAGCCAGAAGGACAGCTGATCATTGTCCACTCATTAATGCAAGAAAACCGTGAGTGGACCGTTTCTTTCTTTCGCAAAGCTAACTTATTACAGACTAAAATCAACTCCCGAGCATGGTCACTAGGACTTTGAACTACTCGCAGCACTAATTTCTCAAACAGCTTCAAAATTCCCGGATGGTGCTTCATTACTGAAAATTCTACTATACTCAATACAAATCCCGAATAGCAAACGAAGAAGCTCTCAAGGAGCTACATTACTTTAACAAATATAAGAAGCTACCGAGAACCACCACGTGGGTGGTTTCATTTTTCGCAACACTAATAAAAATTCAGTGCACCTGTGTCTCGCGATACGCAACTCTAACTTTAATTCGCTGCAGCCTTCCTGTAGGCTGTGTGGGGTCCCATGTGCAGCAAAGCCAGCTGCTCGGGACTCCTTTTTCCCAGGAACATGTCTTCGGACATGTCCCAGGACAGTTTCGGGGCATTGGAATCGCAACTCTAATTACAAACGCGATCAGTCATCATCGCAACACTAACTCAAAAAAATATCAAGTATCAAACTAGGACGAGTAATTAAAAAAAACGCGATAAATCGCATCGCATCTCTAGTAAAAAGAATACCACGAATCAAAAGTAATGCAATGAATCAAATTCTAGTAACTCCAATTCAAAATACATGAACAATCTGAAAAACAATCGCGACTCTTTTTTCGGAACACTACAAGCAACCACGCTCGACATTCATTCGCAACGCTATGCTGGAACCAAACGCGGGGAATATTTGATTCGCAACGCTAATTCAAACCGTAATCACAATTTAGTCGGAACACTAACTGACCCCGTAATGTTCTTCGCAACCCTAATTGAAAACGCGGTGTGCTAAATTTCAGGGAGGGGGTGTCGATGGGTCAGCCTATAGCCAACCAAACTACTACTACTACAACTACCGGCGAGCATAATGGCAAAGAAATACCTGCGATGAATGACCCTGCATCTGAGAATACAGGGCCATTCTTGGCCTAGCACACATGATGTGATCTTTTTCTGGTCGGGCTATCTGCGTCTCTTTGGCCACTTCTTGCTTCAGGCGGTCAGCCCTTAATGAAAGTTAATAGCGTGCCCAGGCCCGTCCTGCCGACCGCGACCAGCGACAATGTGCAATGTCTCACTGGCGTCAAAAAGTCGACATAGCGAGGCTAGAAGCGAGGGCATACTCCACTCGCGCTAGTCAAGCCGCCGATTTTTCTCACAAATTTCCTGAAAGCAGGTCATCGCGCGGGGGAATATTGCGCGGGGGAACATGAAAGAATACGACGACCTGCCCCGGCCCTACCTACTTATATTTATGTCACACATTCGTACCAGAAGGTAAGTTACCTATCCTACGCAACACCTATATTTAAAAAATGGCAAAACAGTCTCTCAAACACAATCATCAGTCAACCCACTCCACGATTCTCAAGCATCGCCGCCCGGGTGCAAAAGCCTACACTAGAGAGACCGTCCCGGGACGACTCCGTCACCCGAGCTTGGCCACAATCACACTCTAATAAGTACGTACCAGTTTTCACTGAAATCGGCTGGCAAAGGCAGTGACCATTGCGTGTAAGTATGATTTACATAGAAATTAATTATTTTCGATTTCAAACAATGGATTACTCGATAATGCGCATTGCACGTATTAGGTACATACATCAATCGTTATTACTTTCTCGTTTAATTGTACGAGATTGATTAAGTTTCATATTCCAAGATTATTTACTAGAATGATCATCGGGTGCAACAAGGAATATGATACATTGGTATCCTTATTACCACGAATAATAATATAATGTTATAGTTTCGTTAACATGATCTTTGATGAGAATCTTTCACCGACGCAAATTCCACCGCCTAACCACACAAACACACACAGGTGGAAAATGCGCCGTGCACGATACACTAACGCAATGCCAGCCGCCAAAATTTAATTATTTAGTAACGAAAGTCATCGTGCCCCAATGCCTTCACCCACCCAAGTAGCGCATGGGCACGTGGATGAGTTAAAAGGCAATAGGTACGGAAAGATATCCTGAAAATCCTAATCTAGAAAATATGATTAATCTGTATAGTGTCTAGCACGCTAGTATTCTTTCATTTTACATTATTAAGCAAAGTGACTCGACTTTCAACTTGTGAATAGTTTAAAGTTTGATAAATAAAAAAGGACTCTACTTTAGATCGCATCAGTAAGAAAAATCACTCTACTCAACATTTAATTAGGAAGAAAAAAGACTCTAAAATTGAATTATTAAAGAAAATTACTCTAAATCGTCAAGAATTTACTTTAAGAATTTAAAACGAGCGATTCCATCGTCAAAGTAAATTTCATATAAATCAAGAAAGTATGTTCTCATGCTAATTACTTTGAATCTGAAATTTGCCCACCCTCAATTGTCTTCTTGCACATGGAAATTAATTATTCTATTGTTGTATGCAAACGAGTGACCTTTATAAGAAAGGAATTACACTTTTATGTCTATTATCATCATTTGGAAATCAAGTTACTTTTGAACACGTAGTATCAGAAAAATAAAAGAAATTCAAGTCATTATAATCGTCGTAATGACGAAATCGGAGGGCATCCGATTTTTCCTCTACATATTAAATAAAAATGATCGTAGCTGTGGAGTCTGAGAGTATCAAACTTCTTCGCTACATAAAAATTAGCATTCAGCCGTATTGATATTCTGAGCTGCTATGCACCTTTATGTGCATTATTTAATAAATATCTACATCAATGTATGATCAATAAACATTCGCGTTAGGAACCGTTTATCTTGGAACATAGGATTATAATTTGATTCTATTGAAAAGGCCCGGTGTACAAGAAGACCCTAGCCCTCGTCTAATAAATACATATACAGCCAAACTGTTACAATTCACGGGCATGGTTACCATACCCGCGGTCATTATGCTCGCCAAAGCACGTATACGACCGGTCACTCGTGTCGATTCGGACCAAACGTCCTACGACATGATTGAGGGACCAGAGGAACCATAATGCATGCGCACTCACATTTCGCTGTGCCCCGGTGACGGAGACGCCAACACCCCTGCTACTGATCAGGGGAAGTCATCGAGCTCCTCAGAAGTCATCAAGCTGCTCAGAAGAAGTCATCAGGCTGCTCAGCTGCGTCCAGACTGGAACGAAGGAACAGAACACGATTACAATTTGTTTCCACAATTGCGATTGTTTGAACTGTGATGAAGAATCGCGAAGCAATTCAAAACTAACGAAATTTTTTATAATTTAGACATTTTAAGAAAAAATTAACAAAATTTTTTTCTTAAAATGTCTAAATGATAAGATGTTTCGTTAGTTTTGAATTGCTTGGTGAGTCTATTCTAAAAATTAATTTTTCTAAATTTTTTTAACTTTTTTGTATCTAAAATATTGAAGAATGAGCTCTACTTAAAAGGAATTTAATGAAATGCATACTTACATCTTTCCAGTAAAATTCAGCGCACAAATCTCCTCTTCAGCTGACAGACTGACTCTAATTTCCGCTAACGAGTTTCGCTTTCAAAAGAAAAAAAAAAAGAAATAGTAGACTACCAACGCGCCCGAAAGATTCTAGTCTCGCGATTCGAAGATGAGAGCCGCGACGCTCGTGATAGAATACAAATTGCATAAAAAACACTGACTCTACCCTCGCGTATCCTGAAATTGTTAACGACGCTCTACTATCAGCAACGGTGCTCTTCAAAACGAAAAACTTCGTACGTCATAAACACTGACTCTATTTGGCCGCATTGCACGCGGTCACAATCTCTGAAAAATAAATAAATAAAAATTCGTTAATTATTCATGTCTTCAGTAGCATATCATTGATCAACTACGCAGTTTCTGTACATAAAGAACAAAACTTGCATCCAAAACCGAAGGTAAATGCAATTATAACAGCTTCATAGAGATAGATTCTTAAAAATCATTGAAATATCGTTGAATTCAACGTAAACGCGACCGAAATGCAATAGAATTCGATCATTCCAATATTTCGTAAACATCTACCGACATCATTTTAAAAATTTTAAACAAATCTGATTAAAATTATTCAATTTATCATAATTTAATCATTTCTGATTTAATCCCGATATTAACCGACTGCAAAGTTACCCATCACCCTCACAGCCAACAATGATCTGGCGCGTGGCACGTCAATCACATCTGAACGTGGCAGGACAAGTTTAGACCTGCACTCCAGACGCGCGTGCCGGGAACGCGCGATCGTCCTTTATCACGTTGGAGACTTTACAAGTGGAGTTTTGGAGCGCACGCCTAGATAGAGTGTACGCTCCAAAACTGTGAGAAAAACTGTCCGTCTAAAGCCGGGTATTGATTCAATAAAATAACAAGAATAATACGTTTACCACACGTATTGACATCTCATTTTTCCAAGGCATGAAACCAGACGCCATCCAAGCACCGTTCAAATTAACCAGCAAGTGTCATGGCGTTGCCTGCCCTTGGCTTTCGTCTCCCGCCTCAAAGCCTGTAACCTAACGATGCAACAAGTTTGAAAGAAAAGCATTAAAACATTCGTAAGGCAATTAAACAACAAATAAACTTGAAATATGCTCGGAAAGGGATGTAATTGAATACCGAGACACGATATGTGTGCACTAAATGTGCAGAAATATCGGTAAGGCAACGAAGGGAATACGCGACGAACATCTAACGGTTTTCTCGCGATATTTAATCCATTTAGGGATGAAACTGTATTAACAGGAGCAACAAGTGACTATATAGAGTAAAGAAGAAGACAAATAATAACTGGAAGTAATTATATGAGGGTAGATAATGTACGCGTACCATTTAAATACGCAGCTAGCTATCGAAGCGTCTGAACTCAACGACGTCCACGGAACGAATGACCTCCGCGCCGCGTCGCTGTACCTCGCGAATATTAGCTTTGGTGGGGGGAAAGCAGGCAGGCGGCAGGACTCGCGAGGCAATACACGCGTACGTATTTACGAAGTGCTGGGATATCGTCACCGAGCCATGTAAACAGAGGTGACTTCCAAAGAGCATCGTTCAGTCATAACAAAAGTCGTTTCTACGCACACGTTCTGCTAACGGTAAAATTGTAATATTACGCGTGATATATTTCCTTCGTTTATAAAATATGTAGCACCTACATACAAGAGTGTACTTTAATTAAGCTTGTGAAACTGAACACAGATGGCTTAGAAAGTATATATTCGAAAATTACATGCGTGATATGCACTTTCTTATTGCAAAACTTTCTACAAGTTTCGCGATACATTCGAGAATGTCGCGATACCAATACTGTGTTAGCATTGGTACATAAAATGAATATTTATTCTGTATACAGTGAGCCACGAGAGTATTCGAACGCTCGCTATTAAAACTGTAAACAATAAAAATATATATGTTAGACTAAAGTTCTAAAAGTAATGTTGTAACTACTATAAGACGTTAGTATCGAGATTGTATATACCAAATTTAAAATGAATCGGATAATATTTATAGAAGTTATGAAACATTTATTGCAAAGATGTACCTACTGCAACAGAGTCACAAAAATATTCGAACCGCATTAATTATATGCAGCATATTTTAGATTAATATTCATTTAGGCTACCTTTGGCTCCAATTACGCTTTTCAGACGTTGTGTACTAGTTTTTCAATTATTTTAGAATGCCGTTCGAATACTTTTGTGATCCTGTTTCAGTACATCTTTGCAATAAATGTTTCATAACTTCTACAAATATTATCCGATTCATTTCAAATTTGGTATTATAATATATAATCTCGATACTTGTGTCCCGTCACAAGGGAAAGCCGCGATAGGTATATGTGCTACAGATTTTGATGAATCTCATATATGTATTATTATCGACTCGAATTATTAATCGGAATTGTAAAAATCGCGAGCAAATGTTGTATCGATTTAATTTTCTGATTTTAAGACAGACACATGCACGTCACCCTATCTACGATTACCTTGTATGGTCAGCTCATTGGATTCTGCTCTTTCCAACACATATGCGCGGCGGTTAGTGGCCCGTTTCATATAATTGGCATTCGTTTTAGAAACATTTCTGCGATATTATTGTGAGCAGGTAGTACCAACAATGATTGTCATTGTTAGTTAATATACCAAATTAATGCCTTCTATACACGCCTTATTAAGAGATTCTAATGACTCGAATATAATTACTGTTGAGAGAGAAGATTTGAAAAATCTCACACGAAAGAATTCAACTTCAGAAATGTAACTCGTATTCGACACATTGAGCATCCCGTATGATTGTGAAATTAAAGAATGCTCGATTTGCAGTTGCATCCATGCACCCCGCGACACTCATGCCACTTTCTGCAAGGCTTAGATATAAGAATTAGATTTTACTGTAAATTTCAATGTCGGCGGTGAACTAATACTCGGGGCAAATAGAATCCAATTACTATTACTTCACTAAAATGATTAAACAGTGCATTAGAAACTTGCGGGAATGTCAGTAACAGCGTCAATTTGTAATACTTTTCGGTGTACGATACGTGAAAGGGTTCTGCTACACGCAAAGTGCTAACAAAACAATTTATCATTTTGTAATTTATAGCTTGCACGAGCTTTGAAGAAATATCATTTTTGAGCGCCGTAGTGTCTTGATCCCTGAAATGCATTTTCGGAGAGAAATCCGCATGAATCGTTGACAAATCGAGTCAAAGCGCAGTAGCGGATCCAGGAGCCTTTCTTGGGGGGGGGGGGGGGGCGAAACGTGTAAAAGTACATACCTACATTTTTTAATTTTCTTTTACCGACCCCCGCTGAGCATGCAAATCGTGAACAGCTCGACAAATATACATTGTCAACACATTAAGTGTATACCTAACAAGTGTTTCAGAATGTGACATAATATTTTTATATTTTATTTATATTTTATTATTCTTAGGGGGGGGGCGGTCGCCCCCATCGCCCCCCCGTGGATCCGCCACTGTCAAAGCGTAGCGTAGCGAAAGCCTATGTCAAACTCACACTTTAAACTAGTCACACGTATAAAAGCACGCAACACACTTTTCAGCATTTCTCAGCATTTCAGAGTAGTTGCTGAGTTGGACGCTGTGCATGAGTAGAGGCCGCTAAATTCAGTCCTGAAATTATGGGTCGATAACACAGTTTGGATGGCGACACGCACTTCCATAAGATGATAGGTCTATCCTATACTTCGTCGATGATTAGGATGTTATCATCAAATATATGCACAGTGAAAATTATTGAGAATTGTATTTTTATAAAACTTTTAGAATTTCCGCCTTTGCCAACACTGTTTTGTCACGAGAAATTGTTTGCACCTTGGAAGGAAGGCACTTATATTTACATGCACATCCATAGGCACTGCTGATAACAAGAAATGGAGCCTTGTTCATCCGCAGAAAAACTTTCCATGAATTATCATCGTTCCATACCTATCTGCGATACAGCAAATCATCAAAATTATTTTTAAACTCAACAAATGCATCAACTTGAGGTCAAAGTCCTTGGGAAGTATAGCGAATTCTGTAGGTTAGGGCATTATCCACGTACTGCACGCATGCGTGTTCGATGATAGTTCCAGTTCTATACTGGCGATTCCATGTGCATACAATTTAGTATTGTTTAATTGGGTGTGCACGGCTAACCGCTGAAACTATGTCACAGTATAGATTATTGGGTGCTGTTGCACGTCTTTCGTGTATAAATAAACAATTCGTGACACAAACAGGTAACTATAAAACAAAGGAAGTATTATGTTTCCATACATTTTATATATTCAACCTTTGCTCTCGAGCAGGGAACGTTTCACTTGCACTAACTTTTGTGATATAACAGTCGAAATGCACGTTCAATTGATGTCACCGGGTCATTATTATAATGTGTATAAAATATCCATAAAGCGTTTCATTTCGAAAGATGTCTTACAATTAGTTTTAGAATTAGAAAACCAGGCGGTAGATAAGATTCGTCTACACAGGCACCGGAATCTTCGACGGCAAATGATTGTCACTTAATGTTTAATATATCGTTATAAAATAATAAAGTTGGTTTTTATTCTCTCCTCTACCTTGGGCTCTGTTTTATGTTACAACATGAACTATGATTTCAGCTTTGTATCGAACAATGACATCACTTGCTACTGCTGCAAATACAAAACATTTGAAATATAAAGTTGTGGATAATGTAGCCGTGGTTACCATAGACTCTCCAGGAGTCAAGGTATATCGTGACAATAATATAATTGTTTATTTCAACTAATATGCACTATGAGTGAATAACATTGATACATTTTAACACAGGTGAATACCTTGAACGCCGATGTAATAAATGAGATTGCAACCATTTTAAAAAATATAGAAACAAATTCTGCTGTTAGTTCTGCAGTTCTTATAAGTGGAAAACCAGGTTGTTTTATCGCCGGTGCTGACATTACTATGATACAAGATTTCAAAACCGCAGAAGACGGTTACAAAGTATCTATAGAGGGTCAAAAGATTTTGAATATTATAGAACAAAGTCAGAAGCCAATTGTGGCTGCGATTCAGGGTAGTTGTTTAGGAGGAGGTCTCGAGGTACAAAATTTGAAGAATTCTTATGGATATATTTTTCAATATTGTCCCATTTCTAAAACTCTTGATTAATCTTGGTTCTGTTTGATTCGCATAGGTTGCAATGGCTTGTCATTTCCGACTCGCTGTTAACGATGCAAAAACGAAGTTAGGACAACCAGAAGTAATGTTAGGCATTTTACCTGGGGCAGGAGGAACACAGAGATTACCCAAATTAACGTCCCTCCCTACTGCACTAGATTTAGAGCTTACCGGTAAAACTATTAAGGCGGACAGAGCCAAAAAATTTGGAATCGTTGATATTTTGGTAAATCGTCTTGGTCCTGGAATTGGAACAGCGGAAGAAAAGTAAGCAATGTTATACTCGGTTCAATGTGTACCTATGAAAATTGTTTGCTATACACATATTTCAAATGTTTACAGTACCATGAGGTATTTAGAAGAGACGGCTATCAGAGCTGCAAAAGACATCGCGAGTGGAAGTTTGAAAATTAATCGTAATCCTAAAACTTTGACCGACAAGCTTATGAATTATGCTATTTCCTTCGAGTTTGTCAAGGATCAAATATTTAAAAGAGCCAGAAACCAAGTGATGAAAATGTCGGGCGGTTTGTATCCTGCCCCACTTAGAATTTTAGATGTGATACGTACAGGTTTAGATAAAGGGTTAGCTGCTGGTTATGAAGCGGAAGCTAAAGCCTTTGGTGAGCTGGCAATTACACCGCAATCTAAGGGCCTCACAAGTTTATTCTTTGGACAAACAGCATGTAAAAAGAACCGCTTTGGGACACCAAAAAGCGCTGTTAAGTAAGTAGACTCTCTTACACTTTACATCAAAGGTGATTAATTCTTTGCGGATAATTCATTTTCCATATGTTACAGAAAAGTTGCAGTTGTCGGTGCTGGTCTAATGGGTGCAGGAATTGTTCAAGTAAGCATAGACAAAGGCTATGACGTAGTCATGAAAGATACCAACGAAACAGGTTTATACCGAGGTGTCAATCAAATACAAAAAGGAATGGATACTGCCGTAAAACGGAAGAGATACTCCAGGTTCGTGCGAAATGTCCCTTTTATCATGAAACGTTTGCATATTCTTCTTCGAATTTTTCTTACAAGCAACTTTACGTTATTCTTTTCAGTGTTGAAAAGGATAAATACCTTGCTAAGCTTGACGCTACTTTAGACTACAGTTCCTTTAAAAATGCGGATATAGTAATCGAAGCTGTATTCGAGGATCTTGCGATTAAACACAAAGTTATAAAAGAAATCGAAGCAAACACACCAGAATACTGTGTACTTGCCACTAATACATCAGCAATTCCTATTACCAAAATAGCCGCCGGAAGTAGCCGTCCAGATAAGGCAAGTTCGGAAAAATACTTCATAAACTGAAAAGTTCTACGAGTCTAACGAAATGTTGATATTGCAGGTGATTGGAATGCATTATTTCTCTCCAGTAGATAAAATGCAACTTTTGGAAATAATAACGCATAAAGGGACGTCCACTGAAACTATTAAGACTGCGGTTGATGTAGGTTTAAAACAGGGTAAAACAGTGATCACCGTTGGCGACGGTCCTGGTTTCTATACCACAAGAATTCTGTCTGCGATGTTGGCTGAAGCCATTAGATTATTACAGGTAATGCGACCGTTCTCCTTAGCATTTAACTGATACACTAGATAAAGTACAATGTTGGGCACGAAAACAGGAAGGTGTAGATCCAGTGGATCTGGATAAATTGACTAAAAAGTTCGGGTTTCCGGTGGGAGCAGCGACTTTATCCGACGAAGTCGGCATCGACGTTGCTGCCCATATAAGTAGTCATCTTTTGGAGGCTTTAGGTGAACGTTTCAAAGGCGGAGACACAAATATACTTAACGATATGGTCAAAGCTGGTTTCCTTGGTACTTTTCTCTCATTTATTCAACATACAGTTTGTTGTAACTTATGTGTACTTAACGAAGTGTGTGCAATTCTCAGGGAGAAAATCTGGCAAAGGTATATTCGTGTATGAAGTGAATACTAAGAACAAAGATGTTAATCTCGAAGCATTAGACCTTTTAAAGAAATTCAAACTTGAACCGAAAGGCAGTACATCCAACGAGGACCGTCAGTTAAGAATGGTGTCCCGATTCGTTAACGAAGCAGTGTTTTGTTTAGAAGAAACTATATTGGCTAATCCGGTAAGTACTTGCTGCGCCGTCTTTCTGTACGCGAGATGAAACATGAATTAATATTTTCACAGCTGGAGGGTGACGTGGGAGCTGTTTTCGGGCTAGGCTTCCCTCCATTTACGGGCGGTCCTTTCCGCTGGGTAGATTCTTACGGAGCCAGTAATTTAGTGAAAAAGATGGAAGAATTCCGAATTCATTACGGCGACAGTTTTAAGCCATCCCAGACATTATATGACATGGCGTCCGATCCAAGCAAAAAATTCCATAAACAATAAGCAGAACTCGAAGCTGAGCGGATAATGGATTGCCGAGGTTTTGATACATTTATAATGTCGGCCCGAATGATAATCGTTACTTTGAAAGTATAATATTTTTCGATAAGTATACATGTCGAGATTGTTCCAGTGGTGTTTTGGAGTTTCTTTGGCGGATATCAATGCAAAGAAGATATATATGTATTTATTATAGCATTTTTATACCGTTTATACGTTGAGACAATTTTTAATATTTTCATGCTACATATGTATATAGTATAGCATTAAAGTTTATTTTTGCAGAATAACATAGATGTGCAAACTAGATTGTACATATGTACACTGCTCCGAGAAAGAGAACATATACATTTTACAACTCACAGATCAATAAAATAATTTTTTTACGGAAGTATCGTCAGTAAGTCACTTACTCGAGCGGACACATTGGTCGTCTTCCTTTGTAAAACTAACGGCGGCAAAGATGCGTGAGCGTATAGTAACGAGTGATAAATGCACGCGAATAAATTTATCGTCTAATTAAAATTTTTTATTCGCTTCGAATTATGAAAGACGTAGGAGCGGTATTCTCGTTCTTGATGCAATGTGTAAGAGATATTGCACTTTCAGGTGCATGCTTATTTATGAGAGAAAAAAAAGATTGAATCGTTCCCTGTTCGATAACATTCACGAATAAGGTAAATTTAACTTCCGCGGAATAAACAGAATTCCAATATACACGTTGATTCAAAGGATTCTATTATAATTTCACATGATAAAAGTGCCTGGGCATGGGCGTCTGCAGGGAGAGGGGGCAAAATGGGCAGCTACCCCCGTGGCTTTTGAGAAAAAATGGCTTATTTTTCAAAATTGATATTTATTAAGTTTATACTAAACAAGGGAAATTTTTAAATTTCGGTTTTAAATTTTTAATTAAATTGGCACTACAAAATTGGTTAAAAAAAGCAAGGGGGGTATATTTTTTTTACCATCATCCCATTGTTGCCCCCCCCCCCCCCCCCCGCCTAGAAGAAAGTCTCCGAACGCCCCTGTGCCTGGGAACTACTGAAAGGTACAATGGCACTGATAATGAAAGAATATTAGTAAATACACTTGAATGTGAGGTTACAACAAAATGATCTTGATAACAGAAAGCACTTAGTACTAAACAAGCATTATGTTTGTTCTTTCCTAAACAGAAATCTATAAATAGAAAGGCAGGCTGGGCGCTCTTCATTAGGTGATACCGCTAATATCCAGCTTAAGGGTAATTACTTTTTAACTCGATGATCGCAATTGTTTAAGCAACGTGAATTATTCCGAAATCATTGAAGCGACAAATTTCGCGCACCATTATAAACAGCATCGTAGATAAAACGTGGTGTAGAAAATTTCCATTATTATTCAGGTGTAAATCTAACTTCTACCCGATGGTGGGATGTTGATTTCCAGGTAGGTATTTAACAAAGGAACGGTTGCGTCTCGCGTTATATATTTTCAATGGTAAAGACAAATTTTAATAAACGCAACTGTGGGTAATCAAGAGGACATTTTACGTCATCTACCGGTCCCACACCTGTTTGTGACATTTACAACATTAAAAGAGACCGAGTCCTTGGCTGATGCAAGAAACCACGGCGTTTCGTGAGAAACCGTTGACGAGGATCATGTTTTTAAGTTGACCTGTACCAGCTTTGTCCTGTGCTGGTTTTCCGAGTGCATGAGATAGAAAGTTAGAAGACCACAAAAACGTTCTCGGAACGCGAAAATAAACGATCGACAGGCGTTGTTGTCAGTTAGGGCTTGGAGCAGCATGTAATCAAATTGAACAGCCGTGTTTGTAAGGAAGCAGTATTTTTGGCGATTCGGTTCATGGGGCGAGTGCAAAAGATCGATAAAAAATCTTATCTCGATCGATGGCCTCGTAAATTACGTTTGACATGAACGCGATCCTTTCTTACAAGTGCGAGGAATGCGATAATGTTTGCAATGGAATTTTTTATTGTCCCTCGCAATAACTGTACTTCTCTTCTGTTACGAAGGAGAGCAAGATATTCGTCAACATCGAACATGTCTCCCGTAGTACACGTGTACTAGTATAATCTTCAAATTGTTTGCAGAATATTAAGATCGATCAATCCATTTTAATTCAGGAATATTCATACGATTCAATGCAAGCATACTGAAAATACATTACCACTACATGGAAATACGCATTCTGTTAAAAGTCTTCTAAGCACCTATGAATGGATCATTCAAGGTTCTGGGAGGAAAAGAGTCGCGTAAACTTCGGATTCGGACGCAAAGTGCCTCTGCGGATTTTAATCACCGTGGACGAGATTGTATCCGCGCACTCGACGTGATCGAGCTCTTTGTATGATGCGTGATGGAAACTTTTCGTTTCGATATAAGCATATAGCCACGGTGCGCCACGCTTCAACTCTCGCGTTACGCGATTTGTATCCTGCGTTTAACATTTGCCAATTAACGGTGTAATCAGAACTCAGGGTACATTCTTCTTTTTTTTTTTCGAACGGAAGGCTGAGTCACCGAAGCCTACGAAATTCTCGCGCGTACGGAACGAATTGTGTTCATTTATATTTGGATTCTAACATTCCTTCAATATCGTAGAATCGATATCGATGTTTAAAAATATTTGCACGTCCTCGATGCTCAAAAATCGTAACTTGTTTTTATTTAAACGATGGCAGACGCTGCGTGTCACTGCTGGCCGATTTACGTTACCATTCAAATAATCGATGCGCGTGTCGAGTTGATCGTGAATGTTAGTCGCCGTTTTTCTCGTAGACGGTTATCACGATGCATGACCTTCCGTATTGGTTTTCTACTATTTTGCAGATCCAAACATTAACCCTCGCACTACTGGAATCTGTGCCGGAGTCACTTTTGACTCACACCGAGTCATCAATGACTCCGGCACTGTATTCGGAGGGTTAAGAAGATGGAAACATAGAACGTAGAAATACGGGGTCCCTTTTTCGTTGCACGGTTACGCAATTTGACTGGGAAGAGAGCAAGGGGGCGGGTGCATTTTTTTTTTCATTCTTTCACAAGTATCACGTTAATTCATTTAAAAGATCGCAAAGGTATTAAGAAAATATTGAAGTGACACGAAAAGAAGACAATAAGGATCTCGAAAGTGAAATTGTACCACTGAATGTGTCCGAGGCATTGACACACTAACCGTTATAATTACAAAACCTGTCAATGAAGCTGGCATTAATGGTTACAGGCCGTAAATGGAAAATCATTCACGACCGGCTGCCTGTAAATCGTTTAAGTTGAAATTGTTGGACGTTTAAGGACGCAGGAAGGACAACGCGAGGCTTTTCAGGGAGATTATAATAAGTACACGTAATTTTTTATGAAAGTATATAAGTCGTTTAATTAATCTCTGATTTCGTAGAAAAATCATTAGAACTTATCTTTACAAGTAAGAAGTCTTACGTTGCCCGGCACGGTCGCCTTAACCAGACGGGAATATACATATATGTTCCGTAATTAGCATGCGTAACTAGTCGGTGATAATGAAAACAGCAGACATTAGCTTTTTTCCTTTCTGCATAGCCGTTATGTACATAATGCATAAAAAAACTGTCTTTGCATCTTTAAATAAATACTCTTTCTCGGTCAACGCGCTTATGCATCACAGATCACAGACACACTTAGGTACTTGGTTCACGGACGGCAAAGAAGCCTCGTTTTATGACTTATCACCGCTCCTCGTGCCTTTAGGTCCCTTCCTCTTAAGTACGCCTCGCGTTAGCTTGTTTTACACAATGTACGATGTGTGATACGCATAGTTGGAGGCAAGCGGGAGCTCACTTCTTCCCCGTGATTCCCCGCGTTCCGTGGTTGGCGTCTTCTTCGTCGATCGGTTTGCCTTCACAGGACGATCGGGAGGCCTCGTGGGAACCACTCCAGGGGCATCCTCTCGTTTCCATCGCCCGTTCATCATTCCGACGACGCGGGGAATGGTTCTCAATCATGCAGCAGTTTAAAGCTTCATTCGCAGCTTTAGGTATGATTTCTCAAGCATGCCAGTGACTCCACGTCACTGTTCTCGCGTCGTTTAAGCTGCCAATTGCGGCGGGATGATTTGCTGCGCGGACGTTATCCGCGGCGCTATGACCGGGAGCAGGCTCAATCTTAAAGGCGTGGACGCCATCTGGGTAATGGAAGCTTGGAGACCGGTGGGGCCGATGGTCGAGGACCTGTCCCTGGCGTGTCGTTTCACGTGCTTCGCCAAGTGATCGCTCCTCATGAATCTTCTTTGGCAAACGGTGCAGGCGAACTTCTTCTCGCCGGTGTGCGTGCGCTTGTGCCGCGAGAGTTCGTCGCTCCTTGAGAATCGTCTGCTGCAGTCTTCGTAGGGGCACGAGAACGGCCGTTCTCCCGTGTGTGTGCGCGTGTGCGCTTTTAAATGCGAAGATTTGAAATAATTCTTGCCGCAGCCTGGATGCTCGCATTCGTAGACTCGACGCCGCGCAGCCGACTCCGGCGCGGACACGGTGGTGGTCGCCGCGGCGGCAGGCGCGGTCACCAATAACAGAGGCGCTCGTGGTAGAACCAAGGGAGATCCCAGGAGTCCAGTTACCATGATGGGCGCTGGCTTAGGTGCTAAAGGGTGCAATTTCGGTTGAGTAGTCTCGCGATCCGTATTCTTGTTGTTCACGATGATCTCCTCCTTCCGTAGGCTCATTTTGAACTTCAGACTCTTGAGGACATTCTCCGGCTCCGCGGTGCGCCGACGCGTGGTCGGCTCCGACTGCGGGCTGGCGGACTGCTGCGGTTCACGCGGAACCGGTTGCAAAGAAATTGCGATAGGTTTTGGCGTCAAGTTGGCAGGGCTGTAGGTACCGTCCCGGTTGGCACGCATTATGACCGATGCCCGCGCGGGTTCTGGACTCGGAGGTGGCGTACCATCCAACAGCAGCTAACAGAAACAAATAGAAAATTGTTTAATTTCATTTTCGCGGGTAACACTTATTATAATTTTTCTTTCACATTCTTGAGTACATCAGTACGCGTGTTTCCACGTATTTATTTAATAGACAGAAAAGATTTAATTTTTTTTTATCATCCCACGAGTATAAAAGTATAAAAAAAAAATTGAACCGCTTATCGTCAACTCAAGTGCCATCTATTCACGATAATGGTAATAGCCGGATTTTGTAAGTGATACCGTCGGAAGGTATAAAAAGCGTCTGCTCGCTGGATAAGCGAAAAAAATGGTGTAAAGGAGTGAATGCACGCGGTAAACGGGGTCATCTTGCAAAACAACTTCATGGAGCATGCGCGCATGCACATTGGAGCGGCCATCCGATCGCCCGCGCGCGCGGAAAGAAAAAAAAAAATCAAAACGATATAGGGCTCTGTATTTAAGATGCGGAGAAAGCGGTCCGGTAGATAAGACGGTGTATTTACCTTCGCCAATTCACAGTGCTCGACGCGTTGCCGTTTTCGTAGGGGCTCGTCCTCCTCCGAATCGGAGGGTTGCGGCGTAGGGGGTAAATTAGGCCGTGCATTTCCATCGACGTCTTTTCTCGTGTTTATCTCAGTATCCGCCGCTTTCTGCAAAAGCTTGTCCCCCAGAAGCGCTGCGACACTGAACGACGACTGGAGCGGCTCGATCTGTAAAAGAAAGAAGAATCTCCTAATAAAACACCGCGAATTTTAACCAATCAAACGTATTCTACCCGTTTATAAATAAAACGCAAAGGGACGAGCAGAAGAACTAAAAAAACAAGTAAATAGGTAAACAATAGGAAACGGTGGGATTATAATAATCTGAGAACATTGCGGCAATTGATCGGGAATGTGGAGCAGGGCTGGGTCGCCGTTCCCAGCTGCGTTCGTATTTCGCGGGCGGTTGGCCTACGGCTGGCGGTACTTTTAATTCAGGCGGTGCACTTACGTGTTTGAGTTGGGGCGAGGCTGGCGGTGACAGAGGTGTCTGACTCGTATCCATCTTTCGCAAATGAGAAGGATGAACGTGGCGAGAGGGTATGGTAGGTTAAAAGAGGCTCGGCCAGCGACGGGAGAACGCGATCTCACGTACACGATGTATAAAGCCTCGCGAAAAAAGGCTCAGGGGACGTAACCGTTGGGCGTCTGGTGAGGCAATGAAGCTTTCTCAGGTCGGTTAGCCCGACACGCCGTGCCCGTTGTGTGCGTGATCATGCGGCGCGCTCCACGTCCACCAATCCCGTCTAGGGGCTCGCCGTGGCCAGCCAATCGGGGCGACATTATCAGCCGACGGCCGCGTGATCACAGGCGTGCTGTTCACGTGCTCGCGGTGTGACTGAGGCCGTGATCATGACGTCAGTCCGCGTGGCGCGCTCGCTCGATACGTCATGGTATCGCTGCGCTCCCCAAGCGTCATGCAGCTTCGACCCTCCTACACCTCCTTTCAAAGCAGCGACCCGTACCCGTGCCCGTTCCCTCTACCTCCCTGGCGATTTTCTTCCTACGGCTCTTCCTCAACGCCGATCCGCACGCAACAGTGGAACGGAACTCGAGATGCATCGCGAGACTCGGTGAGCCCCTGAATTACTCTTTCGCCACAATCGCATCGCCCCCCCCCCTCCCCCCCCGGTCGCCTCGTTCAACGTTCACCTTTCGCAATTTTACGTATGTACGTATGTCTAAATGACCGTGCATACTTGGTCAACACGTCTACGCTACCTCCTCTATTATGGACAAACGAATGAATCAATGTAAATACCCTGACCCGTAATATGGTACTACGTTCGACAACAAGCTTCCCGTCTCCAGTTACTGCAGCGCGCTACCGTCTTTGCCTCCTACTGTTTCTGTACGATTTCACTGTATTTCTTTTTTTCGTCGTGGCTTTTCCTTTACACGGAACCGAATCGGTTTTCTAGGAACTGCGCTTTGCATCCTTGTTGTATGCGCGCGATAAATTAATGAGAGCCGCCGCCGCCGCCGCCCCCCCCCCCCCCCGCTACTTACTGTCGCTCTCGAAACGTATCTAACGTTGATGCATTTTCTACCAGCCTGACGTTTATTGGTTTATTGCATCTGGAGTTTTTACTGCCACGCGCTGGCGTGGCTTTTCGCGTGGAGCGCGCGCGGCGAATGCCATGATAGAGAGTGTCGCGCGGGCAACTGAAAAATCTGGGGAAGCGAGGTCGCCGGGAGGTCGGATTTCAACGAGGAAGCATTCTGGCGCAGTCTGCCGTTAAATATATATATCGGCCGCCCACTTAGCCACTGGTTAATTCGAATCCAGCTCGGACGGTGCTGGTCTTTGACTCCTCTTCGCCTCTTTCTCTTCCATCGTTTCCTCTTGTCTCGTCGTATTTTTCAGCTGCGTCCTCCCCGAGGAATAAATTGGTCCGTTGGACGGCTGATCGATAACGATGCGCGCTCGAACCTCCGCCTTGAAACATTTCGAGCAATTCCATGTTCATATTAAGCAGGCTGGTGCAACGGCAACATATGGTACCATTTAAAGGAACAAGAACGCGACGTTACTTCGAGTAACCGTAGAATGAATATACACGCGCATAGAGCCTTCGTTCCGACGAGTTTAGCTCACTGTTCGCCCAATCATTTTTCACGAAATTTTGATTGAGAAACGCGGATACCGTGGCAAACCGAGGCAATGTAACTAACGCTGTGGGTATCACGGCAGCGTACTAAAATAAGATGGAGCAGCGAGGAGATAACGAATAGTTAAACTCATAAACAACAGCCTGACAACTGATGTTTATTACGCGCCATTAATTACATTGTGCCCGACGTGATTTTCACCTTGAAGACGCGCCTATGAGCGAGAATCCTTATTTACTATTCCGAACACCTACTCCTCCGTCTCCAAGATCTTTCGCGACCTTCGCGATGGAGCGCACACGTAGTCCTAATCTATATTAATAAGATTATCGACGCGCGAAATATCGATTGATCTCCACCTAATGCGATTCGCACGGAGTGACCCAGTTACGCGCGGCGCCTCCTCAAAACGCAATTTTCAATTCACCGCAATTGTCACGCGACAATTGAAGAAACCCCATTGACCAATCGCGTTTCACCCACGGCTACGAAATATAACTGGAAAACCGAAAATTCGAAGAACTTTCAAGGTATCGAGCAATCCTGTTCCACGTTCCCTTGGCTCCAGAATGTAAGGATATTAGAAGAAAGTGCGGACACTTTAAGCGCGGCATAGAAGGGCTTTCCCTCGTAACGAAGTACCGTATTATTCGGCTCCGCTGTCGTTTGGAAAAACACAACACGTCACAATCGGCTTCGAAAATGGAGCATTCCGTCGCACGCCGTTACCTAATCGCGCTCGAGACATGGCGATTTATAATTGCCCGCTCTTATCAGTGCGTGTCTGCTGCGTCTTCGTGACGATTCATTAAGAACGATGTCTGTCGCGTCGGCGAGGCTTGCAAAACAAGCGTCGCCGTTGGGCGGTGACGAGTAGAATTTCGTAGTTGCCCAGGGGCAGCCGCAGGTGGAGGCGTGCAACTGAGGAACGCGCTTGTCGGCTTCTGCGCGGACTTTCCACGTGGCCATTAGTTGTTTTTCTCTATCTTCGCTTTCAGAGCGTGCCCCCTTATCACGAGCGGTTCGCAATCGCGTGGAATATTACTATGTAAATTCTTCTTCCTCGATGCTCTTGTGTTTCTAGTAAATTTGATCTTATCGTCCGGTAGCTCCCCCGCCCGGCCTCCTCCCGTTGCATTATCTGTGTAACTGCAATATATGTTGGCGCAGCGATTAGGACATTCGATAGCCGGCCCGCTCTCACATTTACGCCCGGGTCCCCGTGAATCCGGCGTCTCGGGTCTTCGTGATTAGAAACGCATAAACGCGAGCCCCGTCAATTATTCATTTCGTAACGATACGGCATCACGAAATTTACCCACGGTTTCATCACTTCTCTTTATCTGGGCCTCGGTGTAATGCACCCGGTCTCGTCGCTTTTAATAATTCTCCCACCCCCCACCCCCCCCCCCCCCGCCGCTCTTTAGTTAGCTCAATATCGATCCCCGTGGACAGCACGCGTTGCCAGCCGATTTCACGAATTCAAAGGCTACCAATGTCCACCATAGTCAACAAGGGAATCATTCGACAGACTCGTGATCGGCGATCGTGCGCCGCGCTTCTGCTCGCGCCTTTATCTCCGCGTAACTTCGCCGTTAACGCCGCGAGAAGTGTCGCTGACTTTGTTTTTAAAACTCGCCGAGTATCTAGCCTGCCGCGCCGGATACATCCGGACGATTATCCGAACCGCAGCCGCGAGATCGCCGCCGAAAGTGGGAAAAGTGTATCGTGCGGAACGGATCCTCTCGAAAACACCCGTATCTCTATCTTGCTTTCCCCTGGTCGGAGGGCCTCAAGGCCGAGCGCGCGACCTTCCCGGTCTTCGCGTACCGTTCTGCAACACAAATTAATTATACCGCCTAGGTGGCTGAACGCTGCTCGCATCTCAAAACGTTCCGTAGAAAAAGATGCAGACCGAGCAAAGATACGAACGAAGAACAACTCCGAGGCTTAATGCTGATTGTTCAGCTGACACAGGTTGCTTTTACAGCCGCGGGGGTGTATAACTTAATAATGTTCTCGTTATTGGGAGTAGCTTCCTACAAACGAGTTCAAGCCGATGTTTTCATCGAATCGATGTTTATCTGCAGCTACTTACATTCTTTTTATTATCAGGTGTTATGGAGGGTCCTTCAAAGCGTGCAGTCCTTTGTCTGGAAACCCACAGGCAAGACTTCTCCAGTTCTTATCATGATGTAAGGACATAATCACATCTTTATATTTTT
The DNA here is from genome assembly GCA_929108735.1 of Andrena dorsata. Lineage (NCBI taxonomy): Eukaryota > Metazoa > Arthropoda > Insecta > Hymenoptera > Andrenidae > Andrena > Andrena dorsata. Next base: position 57,154,230 of record OV815489.1, read on the forward strand.
ATGTTTTCTCTGTTATTCATATTTATATTTTTCTTTATACGTGTTGTACCACTCTGTTTAATTTTCTTGTATTCTAAAGGGTTCTCCCGTTAATCAATAATAATAATAATAATAATAAGGTGTGCTTGACCGGCAGCTCATTTTCGACTTCTACTGCGCCTTCCCACTTTCCGCCATGTTAATATATGGCCGGCTAGTTACATTATGGGGTTTATAATGTACTACCTAAGTAAGAAGTCATGTTTATTTATACTTAATCACTGATATTTCTATTTTAGTAATTGTAGAAATAAGCGAAAAGCCTTAGTAGATTACCCACAACCTAGTGACCCAAGTAATAAAAAATGTAAAATTATTTCAATTGAATCCGTATGTATTTCTCTGCCTCAAGTATTACTACCAAGTAATGAAGAAAATAAATTGCAATCAAAGGAGCCTACAGTAGCGGACAAAAAAGTTACCACTTTTTCGAACCACTCTACTTCTATTACTTTTCAATATCAATTAAAAACTGCAGTATGTGCCTAATATACATATTCAGAAAGATAATTAAAAGCTGTAAAAAATCCAGTTACAGTAAAAGTTATCTAACTAACAAACAAAAACCTCACATAACATTAAACAAGACAACACACTTTTAAAGCGAACAAAAAGTTACCACTTTTGAGCATTAATAAAAAAAATCTAATATTTTGTGGTGGCACCTTTTGCTTTTAGGACAACCTAACAAGTTAATAAACGTGGTAACTTCTTTGTCGGTCCCAAAAATTTTACCCCATTCAATGTCATGTAACACTTTTGTTTGTCAGTTAAATAAATTAAACTTTAACTGGGTTTTATACAGCTTTAAATTCTTCATCAGAATATGCATATTAAACAAATACCACTGTCCCAAACGTATGCTAAAAAATAACAAAAATAGAACAAATCGAAAAAGTGGTAACTTCTTTGTCCGCTAGTGTATATCCCATGAAGATATACGGTATAGTTTAATTAATAATGAGTTATATTTTAAAGTAATGATGCCGATATTAATTATACTTGCAATGTTTAAGTATTAATATTTTAATTTAGTTTAAAAACTTCTTTAACTTTAGGAAAGAAAATCCTGGCGACATAAATTTATTAAAGAAAGAAATATATGATCTAAAGTCAGAGAATAGTGTGTTGAAATTAGAAAATGAACAATTGAAAAATTATTTAAAAAGATTAAATGAAAGTCTACGTTTAGAAGAAAAAACAATTAAAGAAAAAATTATGAAAAAAATTGAAAATTTTAAGTCCTGTTTTTTCTACTAGTCAAATAGAAAAACTTTTATACCCGGAACGAAAAGTGACTAAATGGAGCAACGAAGACATTGCATCTGCAATAGCATTGAGGAGTGTATCACCGAAAGCTTACAGATGTTTGAGAAAAAAAATATGCCATTACCCGCACTATCCACTCTTAGAAAGCGAGCAACCGCTGTAGACATAAGCTCAGGCGTTCTTAGGACAGTTCTGTTAATGAAAACTGTGCAATCAGTGATGGTTCGAGGCTTGTTTAAAAAATGGAAACAGCCTATATATTATAACTACGACCAGCCCCTTACACTTGAAATTATTAATGAAACAATTAGTAAATTGTACGATGCAGGATTCACTGTTATAGTAATTACAACAGATCTAGGACCTTCAAATTCTGCACTATGGAAGGCATTCAATGTAGGAATTCCTAATAAATAAACCACTTCTTTTGTTCATCCTCAAAATCCGGATTTAAAAATGTTTGTTTTCACTGATCCACCGCATTTACTCAAGTTGATTAGAAATAATTTTATGGATTCTGGTTTCCATTATATGAACAAATTTCTTACTAAACGAAATCTTGAAGACTTGTTGATTTTAAATAAAAACGATTTAAAAATTCCGTACAAATTGACGCAAAAACATTTAGATGCCAGTTATTCCGAACGCCAAAAGGTTTCGTTAGCGGCTCAAGTTTTTTCAAATAATATTGCCGAATCAATAAGGTGGTTTGGTATGAATGGCTTCATAAAGTCAGAGAACTGGAGCGATTGCGCAGATTTTTTTAATGCCACAAACGATTGGTTTGACTTATTTAACAGCAAAATTAAATATGGAAAAGCAATTCAATCAAGCGCGTACGGCGTAGACTTAGTCCATCAAAATGAAATTTTAAGCAAAATGAGTTCTTACATGGAAAACATTCGAGTTGGCCAGCACAAAATTCTTCTCCCGTTTCAAAAAGGCATCTTAATAAGCAATACTTCCCTTGGGGATTTATTGCCATATCTTCAACAACATTACAGTTCCAACGATTTCACGGTACAGTACATCTTAACCAACAGATTAAATCAAGATATAATTGAAAACTTCTTCTCCTACGTAAGAGGAATGGGGGCAGCACACGATAAACCATCGGCTTTACAATTTAAGTACCGATTACGGTGGTACATACTAGGACGACACAGCAGCGATTTGTTCATCGAAAAATGCAATATAGAAGAAGATTCGGATCCAACCTTCGTATCTGTCGAAGATGCGAATCAGAAGCAGGACTTAGCAGTAATGAATGAAGTATTGGGAGGAATGTATGATGACGAAATGCTCGATTTTATGAATGTGGAAGATGGGAATGAGATTGGTATGTGTAAATCAAGTTTAAAATTATGTTAAATTAATTATTTATAAATGACAATAGCTTATCGCACATACTTTTACTTGTTAGATGACAATATTGCTGGGCTGGATGAGACGGAAACCATTCGTAAAATTATTAGAGAGGAAGTAATTATATATCTAGCTGGCTACGTAGCTCCTTTTCTTGGTCAGCCAACACGGGAATTACCATCTAATATGGATGAAACTTCTTATACGTGCAGTATCTCCAGAGGCTTTTTGGTTTATCCTTGCGATTACTTAATTAAATCAGCGCAACTATTAGAAAAAGTTTTTCATAAATTTCACAAGGATTCATTGTCTGATGCCGAATTCGTTTTTCAAAAAGTAGCACATCTCTTAAAAGTAAAAATTAACAATCAATTTATTTTACCAAACGAAGTTTTGCTATGTCTTATTAGCACGCGAACATACATATGATTAAAAGAATTAAATAAAACTAGAAAAAATTCCAGTGATAAAATTAGAGCCATTCAAAGATCTGTGCAAGCACAAAAATTTGATTTTTAAATTAAAAACATTATTTTTATCTTTTTTTTTTATTTTCGTCCGCGGTACTATAAAATTTAAAACGCGTTGAACCTGCAGGAAGACCCGAAACATCGGCGGATCTCCATATTCCCCGCTCGATGATTTATATCAGTGTGCTGAATGAGATGTATGTGTGCGTAGCCACCGATATTTCCCGATGTGGCTTCGTAACTGTTATTGTTAATAAAGTTAGTAAGATAATTGAAAAAAAAAATGTATTTTTTATTGGTAAAGTCGCCTTACAAAAAAAGAGCGAGCCTGTGCGAGCGAACCTGCAGTACTTTAACATTATACATTAACGGAACGTGCTTGGTCTTCTGTCGTGCGCGCTATTTTAAAATTTAAAACGACTTTTCAAACGTCGCTCTCTATCGAATCTCGATACCGCGGTGTTTGGCACCTACTTCATTCTACAATAAAACATATTGTGACGAGACTCGCAACAGTATGTAACTATGTACTGTTACGTTACCAGATTTGAATGCAACTGTCGTATTGGTTGACAATCCAATATGGACGATCTTGGGAAGGGCACGTTATTGGCTAATCTGGAAGGCTGCGCACGAGCACACCTATGGTATTTCTGATGGCGCTTTCGGACTGTCGCTCTTGCTCAGTGCTGGTGCTGGTCGTGGCGCTTCCGATTGGCTGAATGTGAACTTTTTCGCTTCCGATTGGCTAAAATTCGCACTCAGTGCGCCCCAGTGCGTCAGTCCGAAAGCGCCATGAGCCGCATCGGCTCAACTGTTGTTTCTCGTAAGATCATTGTTTATGTTCGACTTGCAGCAGTCATCGCAGAAATTGGCAGAATTTGGCAGAAATCAGAAATTCAATATGGTGTCGTGTCTGTCGTTCGGAAGTTTCTGTCGGATATCCGCGTTTTAACGTAAAATCACCAACGAACCATTATTTAGCCTGCCGTAATTATGAAAATTCGATTAAAAAGCCTGTGCAGCATCTAAAGATTCTGCTGACACGTTAGTGGGATCGCAGAGGAAACTGTGGTAACACTCTGACCACCAAAACACTCTGTTCATATCTCAGCTGACGCAGTGAAGCAGCGAAATTCTGACACTCGGAGGTAGGAAAATTAAGTGAAATGGAGAGCGTCGAGGTGGAAAAGGCTGCGGATGTAAATAGATCGGAGAGCGAGGGAAGTAAGGTCGAGGAGATGAAGCACGATTCTCTGACAGATATCGCCTCTCTGGACATTAAGTCACGACTCACTTTAAAGGCGACCGAAATATACGAAGAACTACATGCAAATGGGATAAGTCGAGTGAACGGTATCTACGATTCACCCGAAAGAATCGCCAGCACGGCTAACCTCCCGCAATCTAAAACTATGGAAACTAGTCATTTAAGTCAACACGGTATGGGAAATTCATGTTAATCTTTAGCGTGTGGACGGTGTCTGCTTATAGTGCTTATCCACGTCTAAACCTCTCTTTCTATAAATACCTCGTGCATATTCACGAGGGACATTTAACTGGAATGTAGATGATAGAGCATATCGAAATAAACATATCGAAACCTATATAAAACCAGTGTCTAAAGCTGTCTCTCCATTTATACGATTGATTATATCATTTTGTATATATCTACTATAAATACTGCTTATGTATAACTTATTTCTATCATATTCTTCTTGTATACATTTAGATAAAACAGACACGTTATCCTTAGAGAATAAAGGCGACGACATTCAGTACGTTAGTTACACAAGCGAATTACAAATGCCTGATATTATGAAATTGATACAAAAGGACCTAAGCGAACCGTACTCTATTTATACGTATAGATATTTCATTCATAATTGGCCAAAATTGTGCTTTCTGGTATGTATTATTCTATAGAAATATCAAGTATGTTTCGAAACGATGCTGGTATAAATACATACATACATGCGATACTTTCTGATTCTGTATAGACATTGATACGATAGTGTTTATATATTGTTTCTTGCTGGTTGTTGCCTATGTAGAATTTAAAGGAAGACAGGGAACTGAGATACGGCGTTAGAGAATCTGCAGATGCCAAAAGAACTTTTAGCCAGCTTTCGTCGGGTTCTGTTTCTCTTGCACGTATAGGATTTTAAAGAAAACTCTTGCTTTTTGTTCGTCAAGGCGATGCATGGTGACGAGTGCGTCGGCGCCATAGTCTGCAAATTGGATATCCACAGAAAGGTGATAAAACGAGGATACATTGCGATGTTAGCCGTCGATGTGAAATACCGAAAGCGGAAGATCGGATCGAACCTGGTGAGGAGAGCGATCCAAGCTATGGTGGAAGATAACGCGGACGAGGTGGTGTTGGAAACGGAGATAACTAATCGGCCGGCGCTGCGTCTATACGAGAATCTAGGCTTTGTGCGCGACAAACGATTGTTTCGGTATTACTTGAACGGCGTGGATGCTCTTCGATTAAAGCTCTGGCTCAGGTGAAATTCACTTGTACATTTGCGCCAATAAAAGATTTCAATAATTGTTAAGTGAGGAGAGGCAAACATCTGTATTCTCTAAGGTCGGAGAAATCCGTAGTATCGTTACTGCCAAAGAGATTGTCGATTACTCCAACTGTATACGCACAAGAGATATTCCTCTTCCAGGTAAAGCCCAACGTTTCACGGCAATTAGTGCGTGCGTATATCATCGAACGGTGGGGAATATTAAACTCGACAGTCGAGTATTTCCTGCCAGTCTGAGCCGTTATATCGCGTACGTAATATGCCTATATCTATACATATGTCTGTATATGTCTATATGGAAACGGAATAGAAGGCGGATCGAAGCGTTGCCTAAGCAAAGCGATTCGTCACTTTAATTATCGCGATCGAACGTTAAGCATCTATTGAAAGTAATCTCTTTGGCATTAACTTGTTTCGCGAACGGAGCAAAGTGGCAGCTATGGATATGAAATAGGAGGCTGATGGAAAAGGAAAGGTCGAAAGAATGAGGCGTCTACTGAAAATAATCAATGTTTTTCTCATGCGTTAGGCTACGCGGCTACGCGAACATGCGCTCTGATACAATGAAGCACTAAACTCATAGTCGGTCAACGAACGCGATCAATGACAGTGACACTGCAACACTATAACACTATAAAATTAGCCCCCTTATCAGTGCGTTTAAGTTAGCTTGAATCTCAGCCCGCTGTCGCGGAAGTTGAAGGAAAATCTGTCGTCGCTTGTCGTACAAAATGTTAATCGAACCATAGGATTCTTTATCAACATTAATAGATATTATTTCTAGACGTGTACACGCACATATTCGGTAAAGAGAATGGCTGGTATGAGTTCATTGTATCGGGTATCAGGTATCGGATAAAAATTCAGAGTCCCGCGGACGCTAAAACTATTGGATCAAGTATTTTCATTCGGACATCACTGTAACATAGTAAATGGGAGCGTGTAAACTTGGATGCCTGAGTATGTAAGTACATACATGCGTACGAATGCATGTATATATGTACCTATGTATATTTTTTTCCTTACGTATATGTATAGTGGGGGGAAAAAGTACGTGGACACTTTTAAAATCGTATAACTTGTTTAAAATTGGTCCGAACAACTTGACTTTTTGTTTGAGAAGCTGGGAGGATTAATTTACTAAGTGACGCGTTTCGTCGTTTTGAAAACAAATACACTTGGTCGGAATAGCAAAAAAAAATGGGAAAGGTTTTTCAACTTTTTTTGTGGGCCTGTAATGAGAATTCAAAAATCCCGTTTGTAGATTGAATATTGACGCTTAAAATTTCGTCAAAATCAGTTAACGTTGCTCTGAGCTATAAACGCTTAAAGATCGCAGAATAAGGTCGAGAATCGCTGATTTCCATCGACATTAACCGATTTTGGTGAAATTTTAGGCCAGTATACAACTTACTGCAATCTACAAAAATAAATAATTTTTAAATTTTCAATCCGAGCACAAACAAAAAAGTTGAAAAAATGATTTTTCTTATTTTTTTCCTGCTATTCCGACCATTTGAAATATTTTTCAAAACGACGAAACACGTCACCTAGTAAATTAATCCTTCTAGCTTCTAAAAAACAACTCGAGTTGTTTGGACCAATTTTGAACAAGTTAAACGATTTTAAAAGTGTCCACATACTTTTGTCCCCCACTGTATATGGGCGCGTGCGCGATAGACGTATGCACACATAAACATAGACCCGTGTACGTGTGTGTATACATATATATATATATATATACATGAACACAGAACTAAGGAAAGAATTATCATTTGCCAAACTATAATATTCCTAACGCAAAGCCGTATTTACTGCTGTTCGTTCATTATCTGTATCTATCTTTGTATAAAATAAATTACGAGGCACAGATCGTACACGTAAATATTAAAAAGTGTAAAAATGTTAATAAAAATGCATAAATGTTTTCAGACTCGGCTATTTCTATCTCGCGCAGAGAATGCTCGCGCGAAACTACGCGCGCACATAGATACATAGCGTACACACATATGCGCTTCACCTTTCACCCTGTCCTGCCCGCTCCTCGACAACAACCGTTCCTTAGGAAGCAGACTCGGATTACCACAATCATTTCCCAGGATAATGAGGAGTTATTGCGGAATTGAAATCGGAGATGAGCGAAAGGGGAGAAGAACTCGCCCTCGAGGATGGTCGACGATCCGAGCGGGGCTTTTATCAGCTGACCGGTTCTCACAATATACATATTCTCTTGTCATATAGCAAACCATCGATGTTGGTACAGGTACGTATGTATGGGATGACGGGGAAACGTAGGAAATTAGATAATCAACTGCAGCCAAGTCGGAAATATATTTTCTTTCGTTTCTTCAACAGTGGATCGCATATTCGTTGCTTTCAATTTGTCAATCGCGTTCAGAAGTAGTACATGTACATTAGGGAGGACCATACATAGTTACTCTTGCCGAAAAATAATTTTGCTATTTTTGGCGGGGATTGGCAGAAAAAATGTGTGCAAAATGTGAAATCGATTGGGGAACGGGAAACCGTGCGGCATCGAATTTGAAAATGTTTTACTTTTGTAGGTAACTCGTTTTTCTCCATTGTATATTGTTCATATACATGTTTATATATGGTTGGATTTGTCTTCTTACGCACTGCAACAATATGGAAGTAAAATATAAGAACACTAAAAACAAATTATGACCTTGAAACCTAAAAAAATTAACCTTCGAAAAAAATAATGCTAACGAAAAGTTTTTTCTGAAGCACAATTTTTGCGATTGCAAGGTCATGATTTTTTTTTAAGTAATCTTATACTTTGATTCTATATTATTACAAAGCATAAAAATACAAATTCAACGAGATATAAACATGTATATTAAAAGTAAAACATTTTCAAATTCGGTGCGGCACGGTTTCCCGGAGTCCGATCGACTTAAAATTTTGCACGGAGTATTTTTTCGTCCAGTGCACCAGTCTAGGGGGTGTCCCGAAAAAATTTGAAAATCGAAAATTAAGGTCTTATAACTACAAGTTTCAGTTTGCCGGTCTGCGCGTCTTGATTCTCAATCACTCGTACTTATAATTACGATGTAAATAAGGAAACGTCTATTCAGTCACGATCACCATTGGTTAAAATAAAAAGAGATGAGACCTTTGTAATCGAATGTTTTACTTTTCTCTAAGATTTTTGCAGGTCGATTCGCAACGCCATTACACTTGATAGGCATTTCTTCTCGGACCACTGTTACCCATTTTACATAATTACAAGATTAAGATTAGCTCTGTTGCAGTGCTTTCCAATGCTAGCTTACCATCTCCGCGGTAAACTTATTTAGCTGCTCCTGTAACATGACAAACGAATTATTAATAATGAGTGATAAAACTATGAACCGACGATAACCGACATTACTGGCATTTTATTTATAATATTTAATAAAAGCGTAACGTTTAAAGAATAATGTACAATAATAATAATAGTAATAATAATAAGAAGAACAGTCCCAATTTAATGATAAATTTTTCTGAACACTATTCTTTATACGTCACGTTTTTATTAAGTAAGATAATTACAGTGGTAGTAAAAAGGACACTGAGAGTAATTGGGGCATCTACCCTGCGTATTCTTCATTCAACGCTCTCGGCGGAAGTGTCCCCGAAGCCAGAGGTGGGCGAAAAATTACTAGAAACAAAAATTTCGTACACAAATTTTTATTTCATATAATTTTTTGCCCATCTCTGCCCGAAGCAACGGCAGTCTATTGAAAATGCATACTTATGCTCAGCGAGAGTGCGTGAGATATGAACGCTCGGAACTGGCTGAAATTTCTAAGTATAATAACATCTTCGACTTGCTTCTTGTATATCGTCTTACGCAATCGTTACATATCCGCCGTGCACTCGCGCTCGTGCTTCTGTTTGTATTCGGCTGTTCGAAAAATCAATATACTGCTACGTACCTACGCGCGGGATCAACGAAAATTCTGAAAACTTCACTGACCTGGGGCAGGCCAGAAGAAACTTCCCTCAAAAATAATTTTCCCAGACAGTTTAAAACTGCCCTTTCTCGTTCAAATTCTCTGGCCTTAACAATAGGAGCGAGGTTGTTAAAGGTAACGCGCGGTGCGGACTTGAGAATCTCAGCTTTACGATATGCGCGGCGCGAGTACAATTTGCGAGGGGCAAATTCTTAGAATAACAGCCCCGCAATATTCTCGCTTAAAAGGCGGCGGACTCGCTTTGTTTTGAATTTGAATGGCATTTTCAATTTCTATTAAATCGCGCTGGTGCCGCTGTCCCCGCTTCCGCCCTCCTCATTCCAGCCTAGTTCTTACCCTATCTCTGCCCTTCGCGATCGATTTATATTGAACTGAGCCGAACGGAATTTTAAACGCGGGCGCGCGTGTCCAGAAATTCATTCGATCGGACGAGTATGTCGTTATGTTCGTGTTTCGAATTAATTTCCCCTTTGATTTCGAGCAAACAATGGGATAGGCGATAGGGGGTGTTTGTGATTGTGTATGTGGATGGGCGCGGGGGGAAGGGTTAAATAACCCTGCTGACGAATGGACGCGATGAATGTTGATCCTCATTTTCAACTCGTATCCATGTACCCACTATGCAAGAACTAGAAGCATCCATTACCGTGACGCATTATGCGAGGGCTAAAGTGGATCCGCAATTTGTCAGCGACAACGCAATCTCTGCTTCTCGATATCGCCCTGCGAAACACCATCGACCAACAGATAACGTAACCGGTTTCGAGGAGGGATTATTCTAATCGATAAGAACAAGCTATGGTTCGATAGAAAAGTCTGTATGCATATATATCATAGGTACAGTCGCATATGCATTATTCTCTTCCCTATCGTCGCTTCAGGCTTCCTTTCGTATTATATCGTAGGCAAAGGGGTAGTTGCCCCCCTGGCTTTTGAGAAAAATCGCTTATTTTTCTAAACTGATCTTTATTAAGTTCATACTAAAAAGGGAATATTTTTAAATTTCGGTTTTAAACTTTTAATTAAATTGGCACTATAAAATGCGTTAAAAAAGCAAGAGGGGTATATTTATTTTTACCATCATCGCAAACTTGCCTCCCCTGGAAGAAAGTTTCCGGGCGCCCCTGATCGTGGGTAAAAATTGCACGTCCCAAAGAAGGGGTTCAGTAAGAAGAAAAGAGAACTGGATTTCATTCTTTAACGGGGTATTCTAGTGTGCGGGCTCAAAAAATTGATTTTTTTGCATTTTCTATAAGTATATATTATAGAAAATTTGTGGGTAAAAGGATTTTCTGCAATTCGTAAAAATGACAGAGTTATAGCGGTTAGAAGAGATGCGTATACATACAGTGGTCGAAATAATGATAGGTTCACTTTAATTGATTGACATAAAAATGTGTTTTATGTTGTATTTTTGATTTTATTTATTATTATTTATTCTTTCTAATGCTTTATGGCCCTGGAATAGCTGACTAAAATTTGAGGTGAGCAAAATTTTCTCCGTAATAAAAACTGCGTATAAAACTTTAAACGCGTTTTTCTCGAAACCATGTTTTCGGAAGCGGTGCCCGTGATATCTTGAAATCGACTTGACCAATTAAGCCCAAATTGTACATACATATTCAATAGACGTGTGGCTATCGTCCCTACCACGGTCATGTAAAACTATTTGTTTGTTTCCATTTTACATACGTTTAAAAGTATAAAAAATCTACTAAAATCACAACCTTATCATCAAAATGTCGCTATTTTAATAATTTTCGCTATTTTTCTTTATTCTGCTACCTGCGATAGCCAGTGGTATACTAACTTGGAATATATTTCCCTTTTTTGTTTCGGATAAGCACAATCAGCAAAATCGTGTGCACCGTGCGCAGACATTTTTTTTTCATGGAACACTTCAACGCGAAATATTGCAGCCAATTTTAATTTTTTTATGCTGAAAAAATTTGTAAATACTCTCTAAGTGCTGATACATATGTAGGCAAAATCCGGATTCAATAACTTTAGCGAGTTTTTTGTAAGAAATTCCACAAAAGCGCAGAAAATAACGACGTTTACACTAGAATACCACCTTCAATAAATTTTCGTAATCGCCTATTGATTTTTACTGGGTTTGCATTGAAAATATTTTTACCCCATCGAACTCCCCCAAGATTAAATCCTGAGTGCGCCACTGGTAAATAATATATGAACTTTTACACGGAAAGGGATTGCATTCGAGAATAGAAGTAGTAATTAACAGGTGAATGGAAACGAGGGAAAAGAGAAATGCAAATGAAGTCCATTATGCAAATTAGAGAATATGTACATGGAACTGCAATGTCCACTTACCACCGGCGATAGGCCGTCGGTCGCAAGACGCGAACGGTCACAGAGTTCCATCTTCTTCGACGTCTCTCGAGAGATTGGTGGTGGTCGCGTCGAGAACGATCAATTCGCAACCGTCCGGATTTAGAGCTCTGTTCTGAGTCTGACCGGGTAGCAAAGACTCCTGGAGAGTGCTGTTGCCGTTGCAGGCTTTATGATTCTTAAGTCGCTCGGTAGTTGTTGCAGTGCTTCCGTTGACGGCTCTCGGGAAACATGGTAGTACCTTGAAAACAATTTCCGGAGGTGAAACTCGCAGATGGTTTCACCCTAGATCCGAGCCATCGGATTATCGGAGGCTACGTTATAGTTATCGGAAAGCTATTCGTCGTTTAAAGAAAAAGGGAAGCAAGTTGCAACTTCCCATCTTCCATAATCACTCCAAATTATCAGTGGCGGATTTAAGAGACCCAGGGGGCAAACGTTCCGAGAGGCCCGTTTTTTTCGGGAAATTGAAAAGGTAGTTTGCTAAAAGCAGGCAAAGTGTAATAGTACAGAAAAAAACATGGTCTTTAAGTAAAATCATAATTTTTTTGATTATGGGTCTCCGATGACCGTTCTAGGCAGGGGGCTCAGGTGGCAACTGCTCATCGACCGCCCGTTAAATCCGCCACAGCGAATTAAATACATATGTATGCACACACGCGAGCGTGTACAATGGTGCCGATTATCCGATCGACCATTTAATTTTTAGATACAACTTCCGAGAACGCCAGACATGCGATAAAACGTAGTATTTAGGTGCGAACGTATGCATAAAGAAAGCAACAGGACACTCGGCTATTCGGAGCAACGAATAGCTACATCTGCCTAGTCAAAGTTACGTAAATACGATGGAAACGAGAAAACTTTTCCGCGCGAGGTTCCTTCCCCCTTCGATAATGGCCAGAAAACCAATTTCACGATCATCGTCGAATAACGTCCCTTCTTTTCTCGCGGAATTTCGGGATTGCTTACGGAACGAAGGCTTCGCGGAGAATAGCGATTTTTCACAGAACAAAATTCTTTACATCGCTCCCATTCGCGGCCCGTTGAAACGCCGTTAATTGCCCGCAAGTAGGCGGAAGAGAAGGAATGAGTACGTGAAAAGTATCCCGTCTGCGAGAAGAAGCTGCATCGGAGGTGTATTTTGTTGTCTGGCGATAAGTTCGTACTTGCTTAAACTCCTTGCGAAAGTTCTCGTTGAGCCAAGCGTAAACGAACGGATTGTAGCAGGTGCTGCTCATAGCGAGGCAGTGGGTCATGAAAAAGCAGAGTCTATAGTAGGACCAATCGTTGGCCGGCGAGTAGAAATCGTTGGCGACGTTGACGATATTTAGGGGTAGCCAGGAAATGGCGAAAATAGTGACCATAGCTATCAGCATTCGGTTGGTCCGCTTCTTTCTCTCCCTGTCGGCTTTCTCCCTCCTATTCACGCTGGCGCCAGGCTTCGATCTTGCTCGATCTTTCAGCTTGATCGAGACGCAGGTGTAACAGAACGCGATCACGAAGAACGGCAACACGAACTGGAGTACCGTGGTCGCCGTGCTAAAGATTTTCCGGAACCGCTCGCTCGGCCAGTGCTCCTCGCAATAGCTATGCGGTTCCTCGAGATACATGTAAAGCCCGTACGGCAGCGTGACCAGCAGGGCCACTACCCAGATGCCCGCGATCACGGCCAGGCAAACATGGATCTTCATGCGAGGATGGAACGGATATATGATCACCATGAATCTGTCGATCGCGATGCTCGTTAAAGTCAATGTACTGATATAGATGCTGACACCTTGCGCGTATGGGACCAAGTGGCAGAGCGTCCTGCCGAATATCCAGCCGCCGAGAAATGTGTACAGAGGGGTAAACGGGACTGCCAGCACGCAGAGCAGCACGTCGCTTAGCGCCAGATTTGCGATAAACAGGTTGGTCACCGTCTGCATCTGGCGATTCCGTGCCACGACAAAGCAGACCAACGCGTTCCCGAGCAGACCGACCACGAAGATGTTCCCGTAGAATATATAAAAGATTAGCTGCACTATAACGTTCGAAGTCACGTTGTTGTCGTTGTCACTGTCGTTGATATCGCCGTTGCCTGTCCCACTACCGCTACCGCTGCCTCTGCCGGTCCCGTTCCCGGTCCCGCTTCCGTTTTCATTCCCATTCATGCCGCCGATGCTTGGGTCACTAACAATCAACGAAACTTGCAAGCACCCGTTGCACGGAAGCATCGTGTTCATCATCCTTATTTCCCGCACTTTTCCATCCACTCGGCGGTGCACGTTCTACGTATATCCCAATCCGATCCCGCTTCTGATAGTTTCTTTCTCTCTTTAGATTTGTGTAGTTCCTTCTTCCGGATTGTCTAAGTTTTCTCCTCTCCACTTCGCGCCTCGTCCGAATCACGCCAATCGCGTTTCGATCTAACCTCGACAATCACTCACTGCTGAAAACATAAGTTTCTGTGTATAATTTATAATTCACATCGTACACCTATACCGCGATCACGCTTTTTTACCAATTACGACGTAACGTAAGATGAAACGAAGAGCCGGACTAGTACGGCTATGGAGTTCGACTGGTCTCGGATAACCGAAGAAACAACGTGTTGGCGAAGTTCGACTATAAAACGAGAGCAACACTGAACGGCGCGGCGGAGGGACGGACCTAATCGTTTCTTCGAATGTAACTATTAAATCGTCAGCTTGGCTGTTGCTTCCTGCTTGGCCAAATTCGAGGAACTTCGAATTCGCGACTAAGTACTTGTTTTTTTTTTTTTAACCGAGAATCGTGCAACTGTGCAATCCGGACAAGTTGTATCGCGATGCTCTCCCTCCGGTTCCATCGAGTCGCATGTACCAGCTATCTTAAAAATAGTGAAATCTGGTGTTTGCCGAGGTTACCGAGGTAAAAACATTCCCCGAAAATAGAACATATACTCCGCGATCACGAAGCACCCAAGTGGAAGCTAGAACTTTTAATTTCAACATATTCTACCGATTTGGAACCCATTAAACGGTTATTGAAATTTCGTCGAAGTTCACGTGTAAATACGCATTAAGTCCCTCCTCGCTCCAGTCGAGGAAACTACATTTAGAAGTCCGAGTGTTGGATTTGAGCCACCTGTGGAGAGCACCGCGTGTCGATCCCGTCAATTTTTTCTCATTGTACGGAAATAGTACTGTGGTAAGGAGTAAGGAGAAGAAGAGGGGCGTAGTAACGGCGGGGGATAGAAGAAGAATCTTTACGAATTGAAAAGTTCTTCGCGAATTATCCTAAAAACCGTTGAAAACTCTTCCAATTCACTAATACAATATTCCCCGAAACTGATATATACAAATTAAATTGGAAAAACAGTGTACTAAACAGTAATTTCGATCGCTATCGAGTTGAACAAAAAGCACATTGTAATCTTGATCACTTTGCGTAAAGCGCGGACGATTCTCCGAAATCGAATATTTCAGAAAAATTTCAATTTCTTCAATGGCAAAAAGAAAGAGAGAGACAATAACAGCAAACAATTGAATATTCCGTTAGACGAGAAGTAATGACTCGCGCGGCGTTTAACGTTCAACGCGAGATGAAGTGCATCCGAGACGACGAGCAACCTTTTCTATCGACGACTGATTGCGAGAACGGGAAATCGCTGCTGGTGAACCTAACCAGACAAGCCGCCGAATGTGCCCTCGCGCAGGCGTCCGCGACAACCGATTACCATCGCGATGGGCTGCTCGGGGTTAGCTTCCTTACTCGTACACGGCTCCTGTTCCCCGGCTCACCTTCCGTCACCCTTGCAATCGTACCCTTGCTGTTGCGCCATCTTTCGAAACGTTTCTTTCGGGAAGGTTAGACAAACAGCACAGGCACGCGTACTCAATAATAAAATTCTCATTATAAAATACGGTAATTTATTAAGAGTGAATCGTTTGTCCTCGTGGTTTTCAAGTTTTCACAGCTACGCAACAGTTTCCTCTCTATATGTATCTTGGTACCATCACGGCAATTTACACATTCTCAATAATCCTTATTTCTTATCCAAACGCACGCTTGCCCCCTACACACGCGCGTTCAAATATAATATGTACATTTACATGAACGCAAACAAAAATACATCTTCAAACGTATTAACTCAGCACGTATTATTCCAACTTATTGTACAATATATCTCGTAATCGTACGTGTACATACGCCCCGTTTTTTTGCATCTGTCCCATCTTCCCCTCCCCTCTATAGTCTATTCTTCCGTATAATCTTCCAATTATATACGCGTATAGTACCTATGTATGTACACATATGTATATAGTTATACATTACACACTAGAATTGTACACGATTCCTCCTGCTCTTTGGAAAAACACGCCCTGCCTCTTCCTCTTAACGAAAACACATTTCCACGGTGTACTTCGAGTTAATAAATAGCAGTATCGTTGCTTAACATTACTATTCTCTAAGCGTTTACCCTCTATTATAAAAATTCGATACGAAGGCATGAAACTTTCGGGAATTCAATGGAAACTACTCGTAACGATTTGGTGCGTGTCATTTGTATCACTTCGATTCCACTTCGCTCTCTACAAATTTTACACGCAACTCGACGCTTTCGCGACAGCTTTATACTCCCAAATGAAAAGTCCCCCAAGTAACTAGGTACGCGAATCACTTTAGATTTTAGATGGTTAAAGTCTACAATGTGTACAATCACGCGTCGTTATATGTATACTCGTAGATTATAGTCGAAATTCTTAACCATTAAAGTTGACGGACATTTTCTCCGAGCACTCTTGCGACACGGTTATACAACGAAGACTCTTTGTTCTCAGTTCATTCTTCCATCGCACGAAATATACAAGTACATATTGCTAATTTGTAAATATCGATCAATTGTTAATCACCTAAAAAGTGGTTGAATATCTGGACTATTTACGTAAGTATGTAACGTCGATTTTACGTGACCTTCGACTTGTTCGCTTCGACGCATCGTATTTTGCTGTACAAGCGTGCATCGCTGCCGGGAATCGGGACGCGTTCTTCCCTCCCGCGTTTAACCGCACACATACGTACGCGACGTGGCATATCAGTGCCAACACGTACGCAAACACGCATCGAAGTTGCGAATATGCGTGTGCGGCTGCGTGTAAATAGCAAGAAACAATAGAAATATCTTTACATAGTAAGATAATTCATTTCCCGTCACGTTTCTATTCCTAAAATAAACGCCGGACACTGTCGTATTCATTTACAATTACACGTCTCTATTGCCGCGGGGAAACTTCGGCAGGAACAAGGTAACAAAAGATCGGAGAAGCTCGTTACTCTCTTGTCTCGATGTGAACAAATCGGAATTAAAAAATTACGAAACGATCGTGTGCTATTTCACGAATAAGCGATAGTCCAGGAGAACTGTGTATGCGACGGTCTCTGTATGGAACAGTAACCATAAAGAAAAGGAGCAAAAGTGACGCTACACTGAATTTGTTCCTTTGTACCATAACAATTTCACAAACATTTCATTATAGTGTATTAAACTGTTTTTCCTGACAAGTATTGTCGGCACAGAACTCCGCACGAGCCTAGATCGTAAATGGTGTGTTCGTAACGCTCGCATGGGACACGATTCTTCGTCTTATCTAATTCGAAATCCTCCGTAGAATTTGTTCCATACCTGCTTCGCTATACACGCGGAACTCTCTTTGCCAATCAGACGTAGAAAATCTAGCAAAGTGGAGGAGCTACTCGCGGCTAATAATAAAGGAAGCTAGTACGTTACGAAGGCATAGCATGAGCGCGAAACCGAAGTAGAAACCAAGAATCGATGCAGCGGCTAAAATTCTTTGATTAGCAAAGAGAAGTTCCCACGGTTGTTTCTCTAAACGAATCGGTATTGTATATGCATGGCATATACGCTACAAAGTGCCCGCGAACTCATACAACTAAATCGATAATGTCTCTTTGATCAGCTTCTTCATTGTGTTACCCATCGTCGTACTAGGCGGGCTAGACGTCGTGAAGGATAATTTGAACAGGTATGGTTGTATGTCGGGATACGACGTGTCGAATATCAGGTCCAACTCCGCTTGATTCGGCATTTTCGGAAGGTAATCGTGCCGATTCATCACTTCCGTTATATAAAGTATCTTATCCGTCAATAAATCGCCGACCTTCTCCCTGCATATCTGTCGTTCGTGCTCTGTCGCTAATTTTATAAGCTCCAAACGAACTGTCCACACTTCCCACGGTATGCATTCCGGTTGAAACGGCCAACGATTTTTCTTCTTCTGAAAGAATTCCAAGGATATTTGGCCGGATCCTGGACTGTCTGTGGAACGTAAAGCTTCGGAGAAACCTGATATTTCACGTTTCAGCGTTTGATCCAGATGCACAGACGAACAACAGACATAAGTAAAATCGATAAAGTCGCAGTCGACGTCTTGGTATCCCACTGTACCTACTGAATAGCTGCCTTCTTGTTTGTACTTAAATTTACCAAGACTTCGGTGTAAAAGAACACTGTGGAAGATACTTGCTACCGCCTCGTCCACTTGTCTGCCCTCCATACTTAATTCGAACAACTGAGTTCTGGCATTCATGGTGATTCCTGGATAATATTTAAAAACCGCTCTATAAAAGTCTACAAGTTTTAATGAAAATGTATAACTGAATATTACCATTGTGATTTAATGGTAGTAAAGCGCATTGTCCAGTGATAAAATTTCGAGATTAAAATTTCTAAAAGCAACGCTTTGAGAGATGTAAACAGTCGAAGAATGACATAGGTATGTACAAAATTTTGTTGGATGAAATCTCAATCGCATTCATTCTCTGCTTGAACCATGGGCGTCCGCAGGGCCTCTGAGAAAAAATTGCTTATTTTTCTAAACTGATCTTTATTAATTTTATACTACAAAAAGGGAATATTTTTAAATTTCGGCTTTAAATTTTTAATTAAATTGGCACTATAAAATGGGTTAAAAAACCAAGATTGGTATATTTTTCTTTACCCAAAGTTGCCCCCCACCCCCTGGAAAAGTCTCCGGACGCCCCTGGCTCGAACTGGCAATGAGTAAGATTCTATAATTTCGAAATGTTGGGCATAATGAACGGACGGAAAGGAAAACAAGGGACTTGTACGTAATTGCGTTATGAATTCTAACCTCGTAAAAGCAGTGATGGAAACGATGATTATCACTGGAGACTCGTTCCACTACCGAACGATATTTGGTCATCTTTTAGTTGTAGAAGATCGTCCAGTACTCCGTAAATGCAACTAAACAATCGATGAGTAACGTCATAGAAGCAAGTCCTTATAGCTTGTTTGATAACTTCGAGAACTGTGTGTCTGGTGTTGTGCACGTATTCGCAATCGCATTGAGATATACAACGAAAAATTATATGATCTGCTGTTTCTTTCGACACTTCGGCCTTACGTTTGCGTCACAACGACTAGGATAATGCGAATTCTTGGCGAAATAAGCGTCGCTGAAAGATTTCCAGGGCAACTTTAACTTACTTCTCTGGTCATCTTTTTCTCCCACTGTCACGCTGTCGTGTCTTAATTCATCTGATTCCCGCGACAAGGTGTTTAAATGAGATCAATTGGTAGTCATACAATCGGATTAATTGTTCTATGAAGTACTTTTGCGAGCTGCCTTTTTCTTGATTCTTCAATGCCTACACAACCACTTCCATCGCCATATGTATGCATCATCGTATTACACACACGCAGCACCCAAACTCGCCAGCAATGTAGTTGTACTATAATGCGTGTACACACATATGTGCCAACCACTCTGTTTTACCGTTTCAACCAGTTTCAACTGACTGTTGCCACTTTATACTTATATTCCGTCGAACTATTATTCATTTCGAATCATTTCGCTGCAAACGAATCGCTACGTATTTCTCTCCCGCCTGTCACGAAAGAATATTTCATTCGAAAACATGGATATTCCTCTTTCTATTTCTCCCCTGCTTTCACTTTTTTGTCAGTATACAACAGCTGTCCTCATGGCCCGCGCCATGTTACAATCTTTCTGCCTGCGACTAACTTCATAGCCCACAGACACAGGCGCACATGCGCGCGGGACACTTGCCAGCATTTTAAATAGTGCGCTTAACGTGAATGTGTAGTTAATAAATAGTAAATGCTACGAGCCACGTGTAATCAATTGAATAGTTTATTTCCGATAGAGAAACTCGAGTAACAACTGAAAGTCATAATTGGTTTGACTTCTGTCCTGAAACAGTTTCCATTTTATAAGCGAAAGCTCGAGCGCGGGGGCCAAATTTTAGCGTGACGATATGATTCTATGCACAAAGCCTCGAGTCTTGTGCTTAAACGAGCGGAAAATTCATGTCTCTCGTAAACCAGGATTGCTCGCATGGTCGTTGCTCAGTCGTAAGATACATATGTAATTACTTCTTCGTAGTAGATAAGAATGTGTATACATACGCGCGTATCGATGCAGAAATTGAATTCTCAACAAAACCCTTCATTCGTGGTGCTGAGAATCACTAACGTGGTTCCGTGATTTAATAAGCTATAGCCGTAATTTACCATTAATTAACCCCACCTTCTTTCATGTATTTAGTGTCCGCGATCATTTTCACTGAAATGTCTCGCCGGTTGACGGAGAATTTTCTTTATTCGATTATCTTGCTCTTGGGCGAGATCATGTTCAGTTTGGACGCATTCGGAGAATGGCAGGATTTGTTATTGGATAAAGATGTGAATAATGCTGTTATTAGAAGATGCACTTGGATAGATAAATTGTGCTTTAAAGCGGCGCAAGAGTCCTGCATTGTGATGAAACTTAACGACGTAAGATACGTCGGAGTTTCCGTGCGAATGGGACTCTTTATACTTCATAAGGACGGGAGAAGAGTCTGTTTAAGTATGGAAGGTTTCGCGAGGAACGAACTGCAGAACCTTAGGAAGAACATCGATTACTTTCTTAAATGCAAATCATACTAGACGGGTCGGTTGGATCGAGAATGCTACCACTTTCCCATTTTCCATACTCGTGATAGAATACCACTCGTAATTGATAATCTAGAAAACTATAAATTGTATTATTTTATATGCGTCGACTAAAGTTTATTGATCCAGTAATCCAACAGATAGAAAATTGTAGCCAAGTTAACTGGATAATTCGAATACATATGTATGTATAAAAATGCCCTTTTCGGGATCACTGTTATACAGTCAAATATGTTCATGTATTTCTTCGTGGAGTAGAACATAAAACCTGTGAACCATGAATTTTTTCCTACCCCTAGTAAGTTACAACTTACAAGTCTGTCCCAATGTACATACATAGACGTGTGCGCGCACACTACTAATGTAACGTTATATAGATATATACTATCTATATCCGATCGTTAATTATTTGAATTTGACGATACTTTTACCGAGTATCTCGGCGCACGCAGAATTTATATCAGGATACTGGAATTCGAATCCTAATTCTTTCACACGTTTCGGTACAACTTTCTGTCCCTCCAGCATAATCTGAAAAAGAGCTAGTAAAATGCGACCGAAGGTAAGAAGGGGATCAGTTCACTGACATTTTGTACTAACTTTTGCGCGCTCTTTGTTTAAAAGGATATTTAAAGCGAGACTCGGTATTGGAAGAAAAGCAGGTCTCTGCATCGTCGATGCAAACACTCTTGTAAACTCTTTATTCGTCACGATCTGTCGAGAATATTTAGAAATTAAGCAAACTCGATGGGATTTGAAGGTATTGGAATAGAAGTCTGGGCAAAATCACCTGCGGGGCAACTCCATTCAATATACCATGTACATTCTTCTTTCCAAGTGCGAACAGAAACATGCCGATCAAATCGTTTACATGTATCCAAGGCATGTACTGGCTTCCAGAGCCGATAGAGCCGCCCAAGCCAAGGAAGAATGGTAGATAGATTTGTTTAATCATACCGCCATCTTTTCCTAATACAACTCCCGACCTGATCGTAACCTGCCTAATATTACTATCCGGCGGAAGTTGAGCGGCCGCTTCCCATTTGTGGCAAAGCTCTAACACGTAAAAGAATTATCTCAAAGCAAAGTAGTCTTGGAATTATTCGGAAAGGCTGAGCGCAAACTAAACGTTTACCCGATAAAAAGTCATATTCTTCGCATATGCTTTCTTCGGTATATTCGGAGTTGTCCGGCTTGTAATAAGCTACACCGGATATCGTTATAAATGCATCGGCTTTGGTAGCTACTATAGCTTTGGCTAAGGACTCTGTCGTCTTTACCCGACTATTCAGAACATTCTGTTTAAATCCCTCCGACCATCGTTGACTCGGATTAAGTACATTCTGACCAGTGACGTTAATCACCGCAGTTGTGTTCTCGGGTAAACCATAACATTCCAAATCATGCTGCGGATATCACATCAAGTCACAACACAGTTTCATGTTCTAAATGATTCGCTGTAGAAGAATGTACACGCAGTTTGGCTTACCCATGACATTCGATTGGGTCCAGGCATTCGAGAGATACATGTGCACGAAACCCCTTGACGGGACAATGAATTTATTAACTGTGTTCCGATAAAGCCTGTACCACCACCTAAAACAATTACATAACCTCGTTTGTCATATAACCTAATAACAGTCGATAGTGTTTTCCCTAAACTACCATTCAGAGTTTCCTAAGCCAGAGTAAACTTGCCTATAACTACGTGTTTCAATGCCATGTTATCGGGGAAGTAAAACTACGATAAAACGCGTGCATATATGTAGCTGAATGTTTATCAACGTAATCACGTCGGATGCGATTTGACTCAGGCGTTTCTCATTCCCTCTTGATAGGTGTGTGCATGTGCGTGACGCGCGGCGTACGTGTCGTACGCCGCGTACGCGCGGAAACACCTCAGCACCAGTTGGCACCAGTGAATGATGCCAGAATCGTGGGACGTGGCACCAAATGCTTACCCCCACTATGCCCTACCGTCGTCTCCCACTATGCCCTACCGGCGTCCCCCACTTTCTTCCCACCGCACTGCACACAAGCATATTTTTACTCCTGTCCGTGTGAGCCGCCTGGGGGTTTGCCGAGCACACGGACAGGGATAGGGATATGCTCGTGTGCAGTGCGATGGTAATATAGTGGGGGATGTCGGTAGGGTATAGTGGGAGACGATGGTAGGTCATAGCGGGGGTAAGCATTTGGTCCCGCCACCCGCGTCACACGATTCCGGCATCGCTGGTGCTGAGGCCCATTCACGGCGCTGTTCAGCACCGAAAGCTCATTCACAAGGGTGTCAGCACCAATAATATTGATGCTGAACACCAATAATATCGGTGCTGAGGTCTTTCCGTGCGGTACACCAGAGACAAGGGCTACTGGTGTACAAATCAAAATAAAATATTAATAGTTGTGACCCTTCTTTCGGGAGTGTTACAAGGGCGCTTAATAATCAAATATGTTCAAATAGCCTTTTTCTCTTCAATTTTGGAGACAAAAATTTCTATCTGAAACGGGCGGGGGCGTACGCGGGCATTGTTTGCCTCGGTGGAGACCCGGGGTTTCCCGGGGTTGTGATGTACTGTCTTGCACTGTTCCATTTTTTGAGAAATGAAGCCCCCTAGCTTTTGAGAACAAATCGCTTATTTTTCAAAACTGATCTTTATTAAGTTTATACTAAAAAGGGAAATATTTTTCGGTTTTAAATCTTTAATTAAATTGGCACTATAAAATGGGTTAAAAAAGCAAGAGGGGTATATTTTTCTTTACCATTATCCCAAAGTTGCCCCCCCCCCCCGCCCCTCTGGAAAAAATCTCTGGACGCCCCTGCACCAATTGCGAAGAAATTGCACCCTTGGGGGCTAGGGCACCAAATTTTTTTAGCCCAGGGCGCTCAAATTTGTTACGACGGCCCTGTAAGTACGTAGTACAACTTATCTGAAGTAATTTGATATTTCATCTTCTATTTCAACTATCTACTTATTGTTAGTAGATACAGGTGGCTGGGGCACAGAAATACAAAGAAATACGAGTCAAAGACAGAGGCGTCCGGAGTCTTTTTTCCAGGGGGAGTGCAACTTTGGGATGATGGTAAAGAAAAATATACCCCTCTTGCTTTTTTAACACATTTTATAGTGCCAATTTAATAAAAAATTGAAAACCGCAATTTAAAAATATTCCCTTTTTTAATATAAACTTAATAAAGTTCAGTTTTGAAAAATAAGCGATTTTTTCTCAAAAGCCAGGGGGGGCAACTGCCCCTTCCCCCCCCCCCCCCCCCTGCGGACGCCTAAAAACTAACGAGTAACGACAGCGACTAGGCAACGAATCAACGAATAACGTTAGGTACTTGTCTGATCGTGTTATTTTCGTTTCCCAAACGCATGCGTTAAGCATCGGCAAACACTAGTATGCATTTGTGTCAAATGTTGCCAAGTGTTCCGTCGGTGCTCGCGTGCTCGCCGCTCGGTGTCATCCATGATCCACGCCGCTACGCAGGCTACGCTACACATCATGATACATAAAACATGGCGTCCGCACTAGAAAATTTAGAAACACAGTTGGAACTTTTCATCGAGAATGTTAGACAGATACGTATTATAGTGAGTGACTTTCAGCCTCAAGGGCAGAATGTATTGAATCAGAAAATGTAAGTATCGTACATAGTATATAATAAATGTCCTGCACGATATTTTCTATTGCATTCCAAGCGCACACAGTATTCGTTCGTCAACGAACAGCAATCCCACCTCGCTCTCTTTTTATTCGCAGCTATTACGCGCCTCTCTCAACTTATCGTTCGCGAATGAAAATTTATAATTGATAATCACAAAGTGTCAGCCATTTTAGTTGAAACTAATATTTAGGAAGTCGACAAGTTCTATTATCACTGTTGCACCATACACACGTAATATTATATTTTTCAGTCAAGGTTTAGTAAGCGGATTGCAAGAAATAGATAAGCTGAAATCCCAAGTTCAGGATGTCCATGTACCTTTGGAGGTTTTCGAGTAAGCGAAGAAAAGTTAATTCTCCCAGAATTTTTAACGCAAGATTTTAGAAGCACAGTGACAACTAATTGTTTGCGATTTTAGTTATATAGATCAAGGCAGAAACCCACAGCTGTATACAAAAGACTGTATAGAGAAAGCATTAACCAAAAACGAGCAAGTGAAAGGAAAGATCGACGCGTACAGGAAATTCAAGGCAAATATGCTCGTAGAACTGACCAGAGTATTTCCCCATGAATTAGCTAAATATAGAGCAATACGTGGCGACGAATGAACAAACCTATATTCTACTGATTTTTTACCTCATTCTAATTCTGTATCATACATGTTTATTAAAGAAATTGCATTGAAAGAAAAGGGCAACATTTCATTCTATATAGGGCAGTCTTTCTTTCCTTCGTCTCTCTGTCCTAAATATACCTGTGCTATTATTATCGCAATAGCTATATACTCTGTTCAACATTTAACAATTCAAAACAAGATGGATGCAAAAGTCTGCTGCAACTTGCTGCTTACGTGATTATACATAACATAATGATTATAAGTAATAATAATAAGTTATCACTTATAGTCAATTATTTGAAGATATTTGTGGTTCAATTCGATTTATGTAATTATTATCTCGCTACAGGGCTTAATACATATATTTACGATAGAAATGCAGAAATCTAAATATGTATTTGAACATAAAAGTTTGCGTGGTAAAACAATGCACACTCCACAGGGATTTGACATCGCGCGCCATCTACCGAAATGTGGCCAAAACTGGCGCTTAAAATTGAAAAAATTCGCATCGATACAATTGCGAAAATCCTCTACGATTTTTCTCCAACTCTCAGTTAAATAGTTCAATTAACTTAACTAGAAATATTTTCAACGATTTTCTCTGTTCAGGAGCTGACACAATTAGCATTGTCCAATGATAAAATTAAATAAAATTACTACCATTAAATTAGCAAATAAAATATTTACGATAGTAACGCAAAAGATCGCATTAGAGGAGGATGCTGATACCCCACTCCGTGACTTCCCTTCCAATCGAAGCGTTTGATCATTACGTCGAGGGAAGGATACTCATACAACCGTATTCGTTGTAAGAAAGTCGTCCGCGCAGGTGTTTGAACCATTCGCGGTACGAGTCCGATCTTATAGTTGGCAAGTATGATTGCTTCATTAATAGTTTTCGGGTTTCTCGGGCAAGTTAACGTTCAAGCAGATGCCAAGGACCTACAATACCGGTGAGTGTAATACTACATTATCAGTACGTATTATCAGAACATTTATCCGCCCCTGGTGGTTAAATTCAACTGAACCCACACCACGAATACACACATATGCAATACTAAAGTTGCTTTCGCCAATTTTGTTTCGACAATCTTAACAAACCGTAGATGTTTAGAAGGGTGCGACGACCGTGTCAACTAATTGTAAGCGGCGATCAGTGTTAACTGTTTCATACGGATTTCATTGGCACTCGACACACAGAGTCTATTCTAGTATGGTGAAATAGTGAAATGGTGAAAGCAACAGGTGGATACGCGTACGCGTACGTGTGGCTAGCCACAGAATCGAATCAAGGAAAACGTTGCGCGAGAGTGTGTGCCGGTACAGGCGCATGCTTTCACTAATTTGCTTCCTTTGTTACTATTATTAAGTGACATGAATCATTGCGCATAGTACTTTCGCTATCATGATTTACAACGTAAATGCAAGAGAGAATTGCGCATACATAAATATTATGTATGCAGTGGCGGATTTAAGGAAAAAGGGCCAGGTGGCAAACGTTTTGGGACGCGCTGTAAACGTAACAGAATCTTTATATATCTTTATATATAAAGCAGAAAGTGTTTGTGTGTTTGTCTGTTGCTTAAAAACTTTCGAACAAGAAACTTTGGGCTCGCGAAATGTGTCCCATCCCATTATGCCTAGCTAATCCAGATAAATATGACTATTTTCACAAAAAATGAAGTAAAATTTTTTTTTATAAAATCAGAATAAAAATTTCGGGCGAAACCGGGTAGTAAAGCTAGTTACAAATAATACGCGCGTGTGGCATGAAAATTATAGGAAACAAAGAAATTATAGTTTGGGTAAAATCATAATTTTTTTGGTTGGTGGGGCCTTGTGGGCAGGGGCCCAGGCGGCAAGTTTTCATCGATTGGACGTTAAATCCGCCACTGTATGTACAGTAGGGGACAAAAGTACGTGGACACTTTTAAAATCGTATAACTTGTTCAAAATCGGTCAAATCGAATTGAGTTTTTTTGAAAAGCTAGAAGGATTAGTTTGCTAAGTGACGTGTTTTGACGTTTTGAAAAAAGTTGGAATTGGTCGGAATAGCAAAAAATATAGGAAAGATCATTCTTTCAACTTTTTCTGTGAGCCTGTGATGAAAATTTAAAAATCCTGTTTGTAGATTGAAGTAAGTCGTATACACGCGTAAAATTCCAACAAAATCGGTTAACGTTCTTCTGAGCTATAAACGCTTAAAGATCGCAGAATAAGGTCGAAAATCGCGTAGATAAAGACTTAAATATTAATTTGCAATTTTATTTTTTACAGAATATTGTTCAAAAACCTTATAAAATCTGAATATAAATGAAATTATCGACGACTAGGTACCTATCGGTGACTGGGTCAACTACCTTATACGATTTTAAAAGTGTCCACGTACTTTTGTTCCCCACTGTGTGTATCACGAATATCATGATCCTCATGCATAGGCGAAATGATTGTAAAAAGTAAGGAACGTTGCCTGCCTACAGTTCCCCATGGCACTATAAATGCGAAGGTGGCCTCTGCAAGAAGGAATTAATCACAGAGAATGTGAATTCGCCAATTCCATTGGAAGTATGCGAATTATTCTGCGGCGCGGCCAGCTCGTTATGGCCGAAACCAACGGGGCATCTCTCCTTAAGCAAAAGTATGGTCCAACTCGACCCAGATCAGATTTCAGCAGGAAACATAGAAATAGAGACGCGCGTTGGGCGCCTCCTCGAGATTAACATGGTTGAATTGAGAAAGAACGCGAAAAAGTCTGGCAACGGATTACCACCAGCGGAGGGTGGCGGTGCAGGCATGCTTGTTCGATTTACCGGACTCCTTGATCTAGACGACGCTAAGCTCACCCTGCACACGGATGAAAGTTACACCTTAACCATAACGCAGCCGGAGAAAGGGGTGAGGCTGGTACGGTGATTATTACATTCTGCGGAGCCTGTTTAACAACCCTTTCGCCCTTTGCACATCATCTAGCCGTCTAATCGATCGTTTCCCTATCCAACTGTCTACCAACACCTCGCAACGTTCGGAGAGGGGAGATTGGGGATGCCGGTGATGGAATCGCGGACTGTTGTCGTCTACAGTATTTTTCCAACACCGATATAATTTACATACGCGGATCTGCCACTGACATTCGGCATTCCGGAACCAGTTATACATTTTACATTCACCTCTTAACGACCCTCGAATTTTCAAGCCGATTATTTAGCGACATCCAACACAACCACTGTCTTTTGGTCTGTTTTATATATAATACGTAGATGCTGGAGGCAGAGATAACGGCGCACACGTATTTCGGCGCACGACATGCTTTGGAAACACTAGGCCAACTGATCGTTTTCGACGATCTGCGCAATCAGATTCAAATCCCGAATCAGGTCTCGATCACCGATGGGCCAGTTTACCCTTATCGCGGAGTGCTGCTGGACACCAGCCGAAATTTCATCGACAAGGCAACGATCATGCGAACAATCGATGGAATGGCTATGTCAAAGCTGAACACTTTGCATTGGCACATCGTCGATTCCCATAGCTTTCCTTACGTTAGCAAAAGCTCGCCGGATTTCTCGAGACTCGGCAGTTACGCGCCCGAGAAGATTTACGCCGAGGATGACGTCAAAGAAATCGTTGCGCACGGGCTTGTGCATGGGGTTCGAGTATTACCGGAATTCGATGCGCCTGCACACGTAGGAGAGGGATGGCAATGGGTAAATACTAAATACTAAATATAGAGCCGGTGCTATTTGTTTTCTTGTTTCTTCCTATCACGTGATCCCATGCGCGTCACCAGTCTGCAATTTGAGAAACAGTTGTTCCGTATTTATACACACAAGCGAGTATATAAATATGCGCATATAGTATACATACATCGTGTTATTCTTCTTCAGGTCGGAGACGATGCCGTTGTTTGCTTCAAAGCCGAGCCATGGAGAAAATATTG
This sequence comes from Andrena dorsata, assembly GCA_929108735.1. Taxonomy (NCBI): domain Eukaryota; kingdom Metazoa; phylum Arthropoda; class Insecta; order Hymenoptera; family Andrenidae; genus Andrena; species Andrena dorsata. Next base: position 57,183,433 of record OV815489.1, read on the forward strand.
CGTGGAGCCACCCTGTGGCCAACTGAATCCGACCAGCGATAAAGTATACCAGCTTCTCGAAGGGATATACAAAGATATGCTGGATGATTTTCAGCCGGACCTATTTCACATGGGCGGCGACGAAGTGAATATAAACTGCTGGAATTCTTCGGCCGTTATTACAAGCTGGATGCAGAGGGTGAAACGCTGGGACCTATCGGAGTCGAGCTTCTATATGCTTTGGGATCACTTTCAAGCAACGGCATTGGACAAATTATTCCTCGCTAACGACGGGAAAAAGATACCGGTCATTCTATGGACAAGTGGTTTAACGAACGCTGAGAACATTAAATATCTGAATCCGGACAAGTACATCGTGCAGATATGGACAACCGGAAGCGATCCTGCAGTTGGTCGATTGTTACGGAATAATTTCAAAGTCATCTTCTCGAATTACGACGCCCTTTATTTAGACTGCGGGTAAGGGTCAAATCACCGAATGGCTACATATCTTCTAAATCCTTTCCATTTTCTTCTCGTTCCTTTCAGATTTGCAGCCTGGGTAGGCGAAGGCAACAACTGGTGTGCCCCTTACAAAGGCTGGCAAAAGGTTTACGACAATTCTCCTTTGCGGATAATCAAGTCGCAAGGCCTCGAAACCAAGAAGCATCTGGTATTAGGTGAGCTATATGGAAATTCTTACTCTTCGCGAAAAATATGTTTCGCCTTCCGACGAAACATTGTTACAAATCACTGCGTTGATACTATCGCCTGACCATCGCTAAACACGTAACACGTTACAAATACATATGCTCCTGTGTAATAGGAGGAGAAACGGCGCTCTGGACGGAACAAGCGGATAGTGTGACGACCGACGCCAAGATCTGGCCGAGATCTGCAGCGCTTGCTGAGAGATTGTGGGCAGAACCAAACTCGACTTGGATTCACGCGGAGCAGAGAATGCTCAGGCATAGAGAGCGATTCGTGAAAAGGGGGATCGCGGCTGAAAGCTTGCAACCCGATTGGTGTTTGCAAAATCAGGGTCACTGTTACGCGTAACATATGCATGTATGCATATATGTACATTCAAGAGATATTAATCAATCTCGCTCGCTCTTTCGCCGAAATCGAATTCAAAACTATGCAGCTATATAGCAATATATTATATCATATACATATAGCAAGCTCGTATACCGCTGATTCATTCCATTCGTCTAAATCCTAAGGTAAAGAAATCTATAGCAAGAAAATGAAACGTTTTCATTCCATTGGTTTAAGGGGGTAGTGGACCATTTCAGCTTCAGAACATCGATTACATTTTTTTACTGGTTTTGAAACTCTTATCCTTTATGAAAATTTTAAACGAAATTTCATGAAGAAATGAAAAATAATTGTCGAAGTTCTAGCAGCGAACGTAATTGTAGCGCACAAAGAATGGTGGTGCGCTATTAAAATCCGGTGACTTCTTAATTTTTTTTATGAAAATCTCGAATTTTTACGGACCATATCAGAAGTTTGCGCCGAAATGGCACATGTTTTACACATCCTGTAATTTTTACCTAGTCAATCTGAACCTCCATTCGTTCGCAATCAGGGAGAAACGAAGAGAAAAAAATATTCGAGAAAAACGCGTTTAAAGTTTCTGGGTGACGTTTTTACCTGCCAATTCTAGAATTTTGCGAATTTTACTATAAACCAAGCGGCATTACATTCAGAAAAGATAGTACTTTCGGAAAATGCAATAAAAAATCGATTTTTCGACTGCCTAGTCCCCTTGCGCCAGTGTTTGAGTAACTTTGCCCAGACTGTGTTGTATATTACACCTAATCTACTTTATATGGCATTTATTAGAGTGGAAAAAGAAGATCGTTCCTATACATACTTTCACTTATCGTTAGTTTTCTACCGTTGGCGATGCTCCGTTAGCGGCGCGAGAATCCCCGCAACGGGGATTAATAACTCTCCTGCTTGCCATCGAATGGTGTTTTCACGAAATACGTAGTCAAGTTTCCTTTCCCTTTAACGTAAGTAGGCCCTCGACTCGTCAGCTCATAGCCAGCAGCGATTAAGATCTTGGCCGTGTCCTCGGTCACCTGAACTTTTCCCATCTCTCCGCAACTGTCCATTCTTGATGCCACGTTTACAGTGTTACCCCAGATATCGTATTGAGGCTTTTGCGCTCCAACCACGCCGGCTATCACGGGCCCGTGATTCAAACCTTCAAGTTTTCTCTGTATCAGTACGTCGTCTATGCATACACGGATTCATTCATTCAAAAGTATCCACTATCCACATATATGTGTACAAGGGAACGGACAAATAAATAAGAAGCAAAGAAAATAAACGCGCTCTCTTCCCGAGCAGCTCACCTATCCGCAGCTTAAATCTTTGAAAAGATTCTTTGTTGATTTGATCTAGAATCGTCATCAAAGCGAGAGCAAATTCAACGAGAACGATTACGTTGTGATCTTGTCGTTTCATCGGATCCTGAAAATGTTAACGGACAGAAAATCTGATTCGGAAATCGTTTCTTCGGCGAATAGAATAGCTGGCAATGTTACCTTTCCATCGGCGTCTTCTTTCCCCGGACTTAGGCCAGAGGCAAGCATATAAGTGCTACCGATCGTTTTAATCTTCTCGATTCCAGAAAACTTTGGTTTCAGCAGTAGCTTATCAAAGTCGCAGATAATCTCGTTCAAAAGCCTCAGACATTCAAGTCCCTGTTTATTTATATCAGTTTCATCGTAGAACTCTTTGTAATTTGGGATCGACGCGAACATCACAGCGATACTGCTGTATCTTTCGTGGTAAAGCTCCTACGAACAGAAACGAAAGAGCGACGAGAAATTTTCTTTATCCTCCCTAGCTTCCTCTCACCTCAGTGGCTCTGTGGTTCGTCAAGAAATGCTCGGCTACGTGAGCCGGTAGTATATTCTCCAGCAGAATCTTGTTGATACCCCTCATAGTTTCTACTTCGTCCTGTTCTATCTTCAGTTTACTTTGCCACAGAAAGTCGGTCCTCGATGTGTATTCCACTTGTCTGTCCAAAATGTACAGTACGAGGCAAACGAGTGCGAGTAAGTATCCGACGTGAAGAAAATAGTGGATGCGGTAATATCTGTGAAATATCGTGTCGCGAGCTGTTCCATTATTCTAGCCTTCTTTCTATTCCCTTGCGATACCATCAGCGGTATTAAAATAAAACGCGAAGAATGAAGAAAAACTGCACAGCGCCGTACTTACTCGTCGTGTTTCGTCGCGTAGTATAGCCGCACGGCCGGTGCTTGCGAGAACGTTACAAGAATCGTTGTTACAGAAAGGAACATTACAAAGAATTTCAGCAAGAAATCGACGCGAAAATGGGCCCAACCAACGATTAGGGACATCACCGCGGAGTACAGGTACAACTGGAACGTTACGATACATACATATGTATTCTTTGATGTACGTTGCAAGTACATACATGCACAGATGAAACACTCGCACTTGATACACCAGCTCTCGAGTCCCGATTCTACTACTTTTCAATTGATTAAAGAACGGAACGACAGAGGAGTCAAACACAGGCTCAATACGTACTGGGACGACATCGTACCCATTTGTCTGATCGATATCGATCAGGCTAAGCATGGACGAGACGGTTGCCAGAAGTACCGTAACCAAATACGCCATTATCCTGATACCTCTGCTTAAACCTAACCGAGACCGGACGCCTTTACCTTCGATTTTGGCCTTGCTGGCCAGCCAAGATATCGCGGCGAAAATCGACAGAGATAACAGGCCCGTCACAAAACAGCCGTAAACTGTGACGCTCCTGCAACAAAGTCAATAGGTACATAGATACCTAAATACTATCGCGACACGATACCCACCGCGGCAAATACATGACCTGAACGCAGAAGATCATTGCGTAGATGGTGCACGAGGCGATCGGATACCAAGGATACTGCTCGTCGGCCACTTGGCGGAACAGAGCCTCTTGATTTTGGTCGTTGAACCGGTAGGTAAACGGCGACATACCCTCGTTTCCGTTGCACCATTGTCTGCCAAGTGAATTCACAGGCGATTAGGAGTACAGCAATAGAAAGCTTTTACCTAGTGAATTTCAAGATGAAGATTTCACTCACTTTACGTCGATGAAACAACTGAAATTACTGTTTGCCAAAAGATTCGTCTCGATCATCGCAATGCTCTGGAAAGAGCAACGCCAATTAACGAACAGTAAAGAACGAAGGAAAAGGAATTTGTCCACGTACCGTCAGACCAATATTTTTCGCCAGCGTGGCTTCAGCGATATTGGCGAAAGGCTTATCCGCGCCCCAACACTCAACGTACTTTGTCATTCTGCTGCTTGGCCTTGATCTGTACAGAATTTGAGAAAGTACGCGTCTAAAGTATTACATGTATGCTTGTGTCGCTAGCTCTTTATCAACCTTTGTTAAACATTTCAGTCTTTCTAATTGTAGCCGTCGCGTTTCGAATAGAAAATCTGAATCTCTGCCGGCGAGTCAGTCCACTCTGTGCTGGATAGCTTACGGTTCAACTACAGTTAGGAGATTGTGACAAAGCATTGAATGAAGCACAGACATAGTGCCGTGGCGGCAACTTAATAGAGTCAAGTAATTAAGTTCCTAATATTTCGTGTACATGATATGTGTGTAAGTGAAATGATGCCGTGATCACCTTGACGGTATCGAGGCAGGGCCGCGGACGGATCCGCCGCAATAGTTCGCATCCTTGCAATTCTCTTGGCTGGTTTTCTAAGAAAACACGAGAAATATCATTGCGTATTCGTCCCACTCTTCGTGGATTCGCTTCACAATTCACAACGTAATCGGCGTTTTTACGAGAAGAAGAGGTCAATACGATTGAAACGCCGCGGGTTGGAGAACGTTCATTGTGGCGAGGCATTGTTCTTGGAACAAGGGGCATACATATGGACATGTATCAAACGTTACGGCGATCTGCGAAATCCAATTAGGCGATAGAGATCTACGTCAAGCTCACCTTTGGTGGTACGATCAAGAAAGTTTCGACGTTGTGCTGAGCAAGGTAGTTTTCCCGAGATCCTCCATCTCCGGGCTCTACCTCGAAGCGGTTCCCGAGTTGAAGCAGGGTTGCTTTAGTTATGTGTACTCTCCTAAGGAATGAAAAGGCTCTACTGTACACACATCTGTAAGTGAAGGGTCGGAAATAGCGCTCGAAAATGGGAAAAATTATTGTCCAAACGCTGAGAAAGATTGGACAATTAAATGTTAAACTGTATTTTAAAAAATACAGTGTTGTAAAAGTCGTCACGACGCACATTTTTTCTTTTTACAGTTTGTTTATCCAATCATTACTATTCGAGCAAAAAAATTTTCATCGTCTAAAGTCAATATTTCTTTAAACATAAATTGCGCTCCTTGAGTAAATATTAACGGATCGGTATGAGACTTAAAATATAACTTCAAAAATCTCTAGCGAAGCCATAAAATGTATGCACAAAACCCTCATGTTAAAAAATATAATAATTTTTAATTAAAAAGCTTTAATTTATAATTTTTTGCTCGAATAGTAATGATTGGATAAACAACTGTAAATAGAAAAAATGTGTGTCGTGATGAGCTTTATAACACTATATTTTTTAAAATACAGTTTAACAACATTTAATTTTCCAGTTTTTCTTAGCGTTTGGACAATAATTTTTCTCATTTTCGAGCGCTAGTCCCATTATTGCATCCGATCCTTCATTTAATCGAGCTAGCTGTGGCTGCTAGCTACCACAAAGTACAATAATTTCTTACCCTGGTAAACCTCCGCTTTCCATGTGATTTGCTAGCGTAACGTCATCGCTCCAAACATCAAACTGCCATTTCCGTAGGCCGAGCACTCCGCAGAGAACATTGCCGGTGTGTATGCCGATTCTCATGTCCACACTGAATCCCGTTGCTTCGCGAACAAACCTAACGTGGAACAAGAAATGCGTGTCCGAATCTTCGTGTCCTTTTCTCCTCCACTTTGGGGTTTAGTCGAACAAACGAAACGTGTTAGAATAGATTCACGTACCTGATCGCGTCTATCATCTCCAGCCCCATGTTTACGCAATTGTACGCGTGATTCGGCCGAGAGATCGGCAGTCCTGAAACGCAGTAGTAACAATCGCCCAGGATCTTGATTCTCATGCACTGATTGTCCTAGAAATGCACACAAAGGTGTCCTTGGTCCTTGGAGGTATGCAAACTCTTTGGATTCTCCCCTTGTATGGAACATTGAATAAACCAGGGAAACAATCGCTTTCCATTCGTGCCCTCCTACCTGTGCAATTTGGTCGAATCTCCCAAAGAGTTCGTTCAGCGTTTTCACCAGATCCGAAGCCGACAGTTGTTCCGAGAGCGGCGTGAAGTTCACGATATCCGCGTACAGAATACTAATAATAAGTCACCGGTAAATTGAATCGAGGAAGAGGAAGTTATTATATCTATGTACATAATTGCTATAGCGTGGCGCGGGCTACTTTTAGCCATTGCCATTTACCCAGCCTTCTGCTCGGCTTACCTAACGTTGTTATGCCTCTGGACGTACATCTCGTGGAATCTAGTTTGCTGATGCTTGCTAGCCTCTTGGCAAGCGTCCGCCATTTTCAACATTATGCTCCTTTTCACCTTAATCGTGCATACGTATTAATTTCTGCTCTCTACATGCGTATTAATTGCCACCCAGGTGACCAACTTAGACTGACCTCGGCGGCGATGTAGGCTGGGATAACGCTCAGCAGTAATTGCTCCTGCTGTTCCCGTTCGCATTCAAGCTTTATCCTCGACTCGATAACTGTTTTCGTTCCCGAGAACGTCCTGCTATGCGCCTTCGCCGTTAAAACGCTGTAATACGAGCCCGCTAGAACCGCCGCGAATAGAAAGACGATTTCTCCGCATATCTAATTGTAAGTGAAACGGTGGATAGATTAACAAACGAATTCTTCTTGCTGGTCCGAAGACGGAGAGACGGTAGAGAGTGGAGATGAATGAGGACAGCTTGTGATACCTGAGCTGTTTCATAGCGGTTCGAGGGGTCCAAGGACACGAATCGCGCGCCCAAGTGGAAACTGATTAAGACAATCGCGAGGATCATTGGCGTGTGGTGGCGCGTGTCTCTTGGCAGCACAGCGATCGTTCCGAGGATCGTAACGAATAATGGTACCGAACTTCTGAGTATCAGTATTCCAACGCCGAGAATCACAGATGAAGCAATGCCTATGAGGAATCTGGTTCTCGCCGATGTTAGGGTCGACGGCAACTGCGTCACGAGTAGCAAACTCAACGAGGAGATGAGCATCACAGCCAAGGTCGATGCAGGGACAATTACTGCGGAGAAATCCTGCAAGAAGAAGCTACTTTACTACACCTTCTCCTTTTACCATCGCGTGTGGCAGCTGAGAGCCAATCTTCCAACGTAAAGTCGTCGGGCATTTTGGCGAAGCGCGGCGAATCCGAGAAATTTAATACTAATTAATTATTTGTCGCTGCGCTTTAGTCATCAATTGTTTAGAAACTTTTCTCTGCGTATTGCCAAAATGCGCGGCGGCCTGTATGCACAGTTAGGGAAATTGCAATTGAATTTACCCGATAGTTGGTGGCGCAAACAACTCCTACGGCGAAAGCCGAAGCGATTGCTGCGACGAACAGGGTACCATTGTAGAGGGATGCTGTCAACTTCCCCTCGTACTTGTCCCGAAGGTGTTGCAATTCCTCCACGCTCGCTTCCCTCACGTACGCGAACTCTTCCGATTTCTCTAAAACGATATCGGTCGCTCAGATAAGAAATTATGTTTAAGGATTGTGCCTTTAGGAATTAATTAAAGGTAAACTGCTATATATAAATTAATGGGACATTTTGCATTGTATTAAGCGTGTCTCAAATTATAGAAATATATTTTTTGTTTTATAATTAATCATTGCAGACAGCACTGGGGAGTCGTTAAAGTCAAGGTGTCAAAACATTCACCCAAATCTGTGGGACCTGTATCTCCGAAAGTTATTAGCCGATTTGACCGAAACTTTTTTTATTTTGAAGAATATACTTCTGGCTAGGGGGGGGGGCTAGCAAAAATTACAAAAATTACATTTGTTTAGAAAATAACGACTCTTGAAGTTTGAAATCTCTTTTCCCTATATTTTTCAACGTCTTTTAAAATGATAAATTTTCATTTTTTTTCTGGTTTCCCCGCTAGCCAGAAGTACATTCTTAAAAATAAAAAAGTTACGATCGAATTAGATAATAACTTTGGGAGAACAGTGTTTCGAGAAAAACGCGTTTAAAGTTTCTGAGAAAAAGCGACGCTATATGTTGCCGCTTGACGTTTTTAGCTGCCAAATCTACAATTTTGCGAATTTTACTATAAACCAAACGGCATTTTATTCAGAATAGATAGTACTTTCAGAAAATGCATTAAAAAATCGATTTTTCGACAGCCTAGTCCCCTTAAACAGGTATTACTAACAAGTTGAACATCCGAAAAATGAAATAAAAAAAATCGATTATTAGACTGGAGCCTCCCCTAATAATCGCATCCACTAAATCCAAATTACATGCATAATGTAACAAGAGAGCTAAAGAAAGATCATTTCACAATATGTATATATCTATGTATACTATCTTTCGTTTCCGTCTCCGTAGACAATATATGTAGGTTCTTTTGAACGGTGCTGGTGACCGGAAACACGCGAAAGATAATGTACACATGTATGTAAACGCGGCGGCGGATCGTAAGTAGGTAATACAAAGGGGATTCATTCGATTGATTCTTCTCTCGGCACAATGGCAAACATACATATCGATCATTCAGCCTGTTCCAACAGTGTACATACAATCTGTTTACTTAGGGAAATGAATAAGGGTCGAAATCGGATGCGTGTCGGTACACGGTATATAAAAGCGCAGGGTTAAAGTAGTGAAGGAGGAACAGATGGGGAAGGCAACGCGCACGTTTGCGATTCCTCACGGTGCGTATATTAGTTTCTGAGGTTGGCTGCCAGCCAGCAAGAATTATTTTCGTTCCGTTCCGTCGTCAGAAATTCATTTGATCTTTCCTATTCGTATAATTCCCATGGCTAACGTTCAGCGCATTCGCGTGTAAACGAACGTTTCGAAACTCTGTTCTAGTCTTCGTTAAACACGCGCTTAACGTTAAATACGCGTAGATGTTGATAGGAGCGTCGGGAACAGAGTTTCCTTCTATTTTCTTTCGCGAATAACGCACGCGTATGTACTTAGTCTCGCCTACGCGACAATAATCGAGAGCGAGGAGCATTCGAGGCAGGGTCAGCTTCAATTGTTCCTAATTCCAGTTCAAGTTCACTCGCCAGATGGTTGGAATCGCGGCTATTCCGAGACTGATCGTTCGTGTCGATCGTTTCCCGATAAACTGAATCATGGTCGAGACAAATCTTAACTCCATGAATTTTGTTTGCGTGGCCCTAGATCAGCCGATTTACGCTCCAGCAGCGTGCAGCACGGTGTGTATACGTTACCATGCATGTCTTTTAATCATCCACTTCGACACCGCAACGTGTTAAACATTTACATCCCGATTTTATAGTATTGGCAATTGTTGTACGCACCTACCTCATAATCTGTCTATCTGCCTATTGGCATCGAAAAATATAAAATTAAAACTAATGGTACTCGACAATTCGGATTACCTTCTTCTGGCATATCAATGACAGGCAGGTCTCCCATCCTCGTTGCGTTCGATTCAGATTCCGTCGCTTTGACTCTTCGACTTTTCCCCGTCACCGTTTATTCCATCTTCTTCGCTCCTTCTTTCCTCATGACAAATCGGCCTGCTATACGTATAAAATTTCAATTCGGAACAATTAATGGGAAAGTTTCCAGACGCACAGACTAAACGGGGACAAACCTCGAGTGCTATTTTACAAAGGTGTATTGTTTTCTTAGAGGGAATAACAAATCAGTTTTGTTCGATCGATACTTTGGCTGTTGCTATTGTTCTCATATTTAATCACTGGCACTCGCGGCACGATTCCCCAATTAATTTCACTTTGAAACTTATCGCGGAAATCTAGTAGACAATACGACGATACCGCCGAACACTCGTGCAACCGTTTCTGCGGTTGCGAGAACTGCAACTGGTGGCCGAATTACAAGCCAAGTTTAACGCAAAGCTTTTCTACAATCCGTTCGAGGTAACTCCGTCGCAAGCTCTGCCACATTTCCGTTAATGTGTACGACCGATAGACTAGCGTCGCGCTTTTTATAGTTCGCCACGCAAAGTCTCGGCCTGCGAGAAGTTCTTAAGTCTATGTTTCCCTCGCTGTACGTTGGAGATTCATATTGTGCCTTTAACGTACAGCGCAACAAACCCATTTGTCGGGCGTTTAGTTGTTCGACGGGGTCATAAATGACGATATAAACGTCACGTTTTCTGAAATATTTTTTATTAATCGATACTGTTAAAAAGTAAAGACATATAATGTTTTATAAATTCTGTGCATGTCAGAAATTAAAATATAATGATTTTACGAGACGTAAACAATTACTATGTATTAGGGTGGTCCTTATTTTTCAACTATAATATTTGTATTGTCTGACCCTCTTAAAATCTTCTATTTGACAAAAAAAATATTTTCGTGTTTTTTATTTGTATATTTTGATATATAAATGTCACTCAAGGACTTTATATTTCGCATGTACATTTTCAGTGCCACTGAGCGACCTTTAATCCTTAATATATTTTAATAAAATTTTAGGCGAAACTCTTTTAAACTATTTGGAAGCCTCTGAGAGGGTCAGAAGAAAATTTTAAAAACTTTGATTTTTTACCATACATATAAGGACCACCCTACTATGTACGTAATTTGTACAATATCTCCTCCACCACTTTACCCATCATCGACACTCTACTCTATATTTCCATCTGCGTTCTTGCCTGGTCCTTAACTAATGAATCCTAACGAATTATTGTGCGCACGCATACTATAAAAATTCCATCTCACGCTCAATACCAACGAATTTCAGTTGCTCCGTGGGTCCGTATCTGTAACGAAAACCGCAATCGTAACGCGTGTAAACTGTGTGTACTAAAGAAAGATTAAACGCTTCACCTGTAGTCAAAAAACAATTCCTCGCCAGGTTGAATGGCTCTTTTGGCAAAGATACCAATTCTGTGGTCACCGTTCACCATCATCACTTTTGCGTAACAATTCGGGTTTATCGAATGATTGGCGAATCTTATTTTATTCCCCTTTCGTGTAGCATCCACGACAAAATCTAAACGTTCGGTGTACTATGTTAGTAGAGAATTTCGTTTTTCCTCTGTTTAGCGGAAGAATACCGCGAAGGTTGAGCGAGCGTTTTCTGCGATCCTTCTTACCATTGTTAAGATTGAAGAGAAAGCTGCACATGTATTTATCGTACACCTTGCCTCTTCTATCGGCTTCATCTTGACTTATAATTTCGCCACAGTATTCAGAGATGAACTCATTTTTTGCCGCGGATTCCTTAAGAAATATCCCCCAACCAGCCACGTCCGATGGCGCCATCAAAAGGTGTTTGTCTGAAAAAGAATTTTTCTTTCTTTCTTCGTCCCGGTTTACCAAGCGGATCAAGCGCTATCGCTTTTGTATCGCGAAGATCATTGCTGTGTGGAAAAATTGATTGTTACGTACGAAGACCTCGTTGAACGCTGACGTTCTTGCACGATATTTTGGTGATATGAAACTGATCGGCGCCGCAGGTCTGGCAAAGGTCCGGGTCGCATTCCCTTACGGCCAGATAACAGGGGCACTGTTTCGTGTTGCATTGGGCTTTGCATCTACATCCCGGAAATCGGTTCTGACATTCGCTGCTGCACTGACAAAACTTTTCGCAGAAATTCTGAGCCTGTATACATGGACATGAGTTATCGCACTGCCTTCCTGGATGGTCGCACGGCGCGAAGTTGTGAACGTGATTAGCACCTTTCGCGAAAGCAAGAAAAATATGGTTTGTAAAGTACGCCGTAAGTGAGAGATTCAATTATACGTTACTTGGTAACGTCTGTACATTTCTCCAATTACCAGAATCCTTTTTCAGCTGTATTTTTCTACAATGCATCGACCACAGCCGATGTTTCTTCTTCTTCTTTCGCGGCGGAGTGAAGTCCTTCAAGTTCTCGATTGCGGGGATGTCAGAGGCTTCCTTTTGCGCGAACTGATACACCTCTTGGCAAGTCTTCGTCAGCATTATCTGCGCTAGTGCGCACGGGTTGCCAGGGAAAGCTTTGTGAAGGGCTCGAAACAGGCTCTGCTCCGAACCAGTCCACGAGAGTTCACTCTCCGTTTTCACTCGTTTGTCGAGACCCAGAAGCGTGAACGGAGCTTGATTCTCCGGCTGAGCCTGGTCCTCCATCGACCCTTCAGGCTTTGTCTCTTTGTTAACGTTTTGCTTAAAATCTAACACCACGTGATATCAATTTACGTACATCCGTCTAGTTTATAAAACTATCATGAGAAAGAAACCGAGGAAGATGGGATGGCGTGGAGGAATAAACGATCGACCGTTTTACCTTGGCAACCACCCCCTTGACTGTATTTATTGCTGTCGTTGCTGTCTTCGCTACTAGCTTCGTTCCCGGAATCCACACTCGCTTGCTTCCGTACTTTTCTAGGACCACCGCGTTTCTCATCGCTTTCCTCGTCCTTTATGTCAGCCGCTTGAGCAGCGAGTTTCTCCTTCATCCCCTCCTGCGGAACAAAGTCACTGGCGTGTTATCACAACCGCTGTTTCCTGATAGCGATCCATCGATCTTCCACATTCTCGCTCTTACCAGATGCATGTAACATTCTGATCCACATGGTTCCGAGAACGGTTTCAGATCAGGTCCTTTCCGTTTCTGTAAATTCGGCCCAGGGTGGCAGACTTGAAGACCTAATGATGTAACATAACAATGTAAGTTCAGTGAAAAGAATCTTCTACAAGTTGCTACGATTAACGAAGAATACGAGGTAGGATTGTGGGTGAGTATCTTGGGGCCGAACAAAATAAGAATAAGAAAAATAAAAACGAAAAGAAGCGTTCATTCGAATACGATCGGTTGAATTATATGCAATGTTGATGTTTACCTTGAGGCGACGTTCCCCTCGCTGCCACGATAAATCAGGAATCGTAAATTATTAGAATTAACAGATGCTGAATTTAAACAGTTCTCGTAAACGAATTAACGTGTCCAACTCGAGACGATTAAAGCTTACGTGTTGTTGTAGTTATACTTACGGTGCAGGAAGCAGTCGTATTTGAAGCATCTTCTGCAGAAAAGCGTGTGAAAGGAATGCATCGTTTGCTCCCTGGGTACGCTTTTAGCATTTACACCGTCAATGTTCGGTGTACACTCTGGCGGTAAAACGTTCGGGTCCGATCTTTCGGTTAGTTCGATGTACTTTTCTTTCAATTCTTCCGGTCGACCTTTGTCGGGGAAGATACTAGATATTGCCTGAAAGGTGATGCACCATAAATCTTACAGACAATCAGGGCCTGAAACGGTTCCGAAAATAACTGTTTAAAACTGATAAAAACGGTTGTGGAGAACCTTTATTCCAAATAACTGTTATGAAGAACCGAAATTTCCAACTAATATTTGTTTCGGTTACGCTTCCTATTTCCCTCCTCATATCGGTTCCGAAACGGTCCCGGAATCAATTCTTTTATCGACTTTTCCCTAATTGATATCATTCATTATTGCATCCTTATAGAAATCCTTATAGAAACAGGAGAAACTTTTAACTTCCTATTCTGAATAATACAGTATACGTAAGTGCGTAAATAAAAAATATGTGGCTGATTTATTTATTCCTCCATGCTTTATTAGAAATCAATGATATGTATAAATGTTCCTCCTTTTTCTATAATTAATGATATCAATTAGGGAAAAGACAATAGAAGAATTGATTCTAGAACCGTTTCGGAACCAATATAGAACCGAAAAAATAACAGTTATGGAACCGATATGATGAGGGAAATAGGAACCATAATTGAAACAGATAATAGTTGGAAATTTCAGTTCATCGTAACAGTTTTTAAGAATAAAGCCGGGAATCCACCGGGAAGCTCAGCAAAGCTATGGTATGCGATGCTATGTTTTAGCTTAGCTTTTGATGCAAACGGTTCCATAAGAATTTATTGGAGCTAATTTTTTTAAACCGTAGTATGGCATAGCATAGCTTAGCTTCCTGGTGGATTCCTGGGTTGAAGGTCCTTCATAACCGTTTGGAGAACCGAAATCGATATCATAACAGTTTTCAAGCCCAGCAAACAACACAAAGCATCTAGTCATTTTGCTTACATTAAATATATGTATCGATGGGAATGGAGTCCCATCCATTTTAACATCCTCTAATGACTTTTCGCTTTTGACGTCTGTCTTAACACCGCTATCCTTCCTATCTTTATCCTCCTCTTTCTCCTTCCCTTTCTTCGTTTGCTCCCTTTCCTTGTCTTCTTTCTCATACTGCGCTAAAGCATTCACCAGATCCACAAATATTGAGTCGTCCATGAAACCGGATTCTCTGTCTCCGTGGACCTATGGGAATTTACACAGCTTAATTCTCAACTGCTCGGTGCATTAACATCGAAGCCAAATTATTAAACAATCTTGGCACATACTTTCCCATCGTAGTTTTTTATTAACTCTTCGATAAATGTACCATCCTGATCTAAAATTTCATCGCCCATATACGGTATATTGTGTAGTACAGTTTCATCCTCGACCATGAAGTTCTGCTGTATAGGCGCCCAGGTGTACATGGTCGGTATAGGAGTGACGGCATTAATGATTTTAACAGGGCACATTTGAATATCGCCATCGGAACTGCTAACTTCTGCCTTTTTCATGCAAGAGACATGCGGCGGAATGTCTTGCATAGCAAGCCACATTGCCTTTCCGTCCGCCCATCGTTTCTGTTCACTCATTACAAGTTCTAATCGCGCGATTTAAACATAAAACACACATTAGCGGAGGAGAAGGTATGCGCTGAATATTTGGAACACGGCAGGATTACATAGGTTTTATATTTTGATATAGGGAGAAAATTATTGCGGGGGAATGATCAATGTGCTTGTAACGAGCGAGTCGTGTAAATCACGAACTTGTAATTTTATCAATGGTTGTTGCCGCGTGATTTACGACTACGGCCGGTCAAAGGGAATGAGACGGGAAGTTTTGCTTCGGTTTCGAAGAGTGAACGAAATACCGACCAGACATAACCTTGCGGTTTTGATTCCAAGCTATCTTCACCTCATCTGCCCGTTTATAACGCTTCATTTGCCGCAAACGCATGTATTCGGACTTCACGCGTTTCCTCCATTCCGCCGATACTTTTGCTTTCGACATTTTAGAGGGATGTTAATTCATCGTTGTGAAAATAACATGAACGAATGTAATCTCAATGGGTCAACACCACAACTCTGTTTTGTGCTGTTGTTTGGTGACGGCAGGTGACGGTGTGTGGCGCGTTCGCGCGTTCCAGAATCCGGAGCGCCCTCACCGTTCATACATCGTAGTCGTTAAATTCAATGTGTGCGTAGAAACGCGCGAAAGTATTGCCGTAAAAGCATCGACGAAGTAGGAACAGGGATCGGTGGACTCGGACTGTCCCTAGACACCTACAGGAGCGGTGGTAATGTGTGCGTGAAACCGCTGGCGCCAATTCGCTGGTGTCTAGGGACAGCCCGAGTCCACCGATTCCTGAGTAGGATAGACCTATCACGCAATGTAATTTTCTGTCGCACACTCGGGGGGGCTCGCGAGCCCCCTTACCATTTTTGAGACACACCTAAAGTCGAACTGATAGCTCACACCTTTCGTCAACGTTGTCAGATTGTTAGAGGTTGCCGTCGACCTCAACTGTTTCCCATGCAACAGTTTGAAATTTCTCAATTTCTAATGACTCGAATGTAAAGGTGCGATTTCATGCTGACGCTTGACGCTCGTTTTCAGCGTCAAAACCAGTCACGTGACTTTGAGCGTCAAAACCAATCACGTGACCGACGCTCGACCAACGAAAGAGCGAGTCAGAGCGAACGAGGGTCAAGCCGAAAAGCTAAACTAAGTTTAGCTTTTCCGCTTGACGCTGAAAGTCACGTGAGCCGATCACGTGACTGGTTTTGACACTGAAAACGAGCGTCAAGCGTCACCATGAAATTGCACCTTAATAAGTAAATACCACAGACTTCTATATACTACACTAGACTGCTAACAGCCGACAGAAAGAGTGATGCGAGTAGTGCTATATGGAATTATAGGAAAAATTAAAGTACAACATATTTATCACAGTGTGAAAAATTTATTACAAAAATATCAGTATATAAAAATATATTAATCGTAAAAATTGTATTACTATATGTATAAATTATTCGTTAGCAAATGCTAACGTCAGATGCTAAAGTCAGTGCAGATTTTTATATACTGATATTTTTGTAATAAATTTTTCACACCGTGATAAATATGTTGTACTTTAATTTTTCCTATAATTCCATATAGCTCCATAAGCCTCTTACATATTCTTGCCTACACTGCAAATGGCGGACACCCCCGACTACTCGCATCACTCTTTCTGTCGGCTGTTAGCAGTCTAGTGTAGTATATAGAAGTCTGTGGTAAATACGTACGCGTGTATTGCCTCGGGAGTCCTGCCGCCTGCCTGCTCTGCCCCCACCAAAGCTAATATTCGCGAGGTACAGCGACGCGGCGCGGGGGTCATTCGTTCCGTGGTGTTCCGTGGATGTCGTTGAGTTAAGACGCTTCCTTCGATAGCTGCATATTTAAATTGTACACGTACAGTATCTACCGTCATATAATTACTTCTAATCATTATTAGTCTTCTTCTTTACTCTCTATCGTGACTTGCTGCTACTGTTAATACAGTTTCGTCCCGAAATTCATTAAATATCGCGAGAAAACCGTTAGATGTTCGTCGCGTATTCCCTTCGTTGCCTTACCGATATTTCTGCGCATTTAGTGCACACATATCGTGTCTCGGTATTCAATTACATCTCTTTCCGGGCATATTTCAAGTTTATTTGTTGTTTTAATGTTTTTCTTTCAAACTTGTTGCATCGTTAGGTTACAGGCGTTGAGGCGGGAATCGGAAGCAAAGGGCAGGCAACGCCATGACAGTTGTTGGTAATTTGAACGGTGCTTGGATGGCATCTGGTTTCATTCCTTGGAAAAACCAGATGACAATACGTGTGGTATACGTATTATTCTCGTATGACAAGACAAATCCTTGGAGCATTAAACGTTATAGTCTGGAATTTTTGGTTTTTCCTTCTTAAGTTTTGATTTTTATTTAACATAGAGGCGAGCGCAAGTATCTACAATGACATTCTAGATCTAAATAAAACAATATGTACCATGCGGCGGGTGCATAACGGACGTTCCACTAACGCATACATATTCTGCACTCAACCAATCACCACCGACCGTATGGTGTACTTATAGTGAGGACTTGATGAAGAAGCGTCAGTCATTTGTTTTGTAGACGTCCGGTGATGAGAACCTTTGGAACAGCTTCGCACGTATATGTACAATAAAGGTATACCTATTATACGCATTCTCCTTATTTTTAGATTTCTTGAATATCACGAGAAAGACTAGATCGGTATATCGTGCATGCTCTGCGTTTTCTAGCCGATAATACAAGGTTATCCGAATGTGATATCACTAAAATCTTGCCATTTGCGGGACTATCCTGCGTAAACCTGGAATCAATCACAGGCTTCGTGTGGGGCTTATAGTTTGTCCTCCGAATCGTCCAGCGAACTCAGATGTTTGGTCACAGTGGTCAGTTGCGTGGTCGCCCTAGAGGTCCTATAATTAATTGCCGTTTAATGCACATCCAGTGTAACAGGTTGCTACCATGTAGTACCATATACAGTACTGTCTCTCAAATTGCACGCGTTTTCGGATTCTCTATACACGCGAAGCTATCCCCACTACTTCGTTTGTAGTCGCTGCGCCGCGGCATCGGGTATCGGATGTCAAAGAGAAAGCCGAAGAAAGGTTCATAACCTTTCTCAATAGTGACACACCTGACACTCTGATCGCGTGAACCGTCATACGAAACTGCTCTTGCTGCCCCATCCCCCTTGAGCGCTCGAGCGTGAAATCAAAGGAAGCCGAATAGATTACTCGTCTCTCAAATTGCGTGCGCCCAGTCCCTACACGCGGCTATAGAGAGACAATACTGTGTGTATAATAATTATGATAGGATAAGTAAGAATTTCCTTTACCTATGAGACTCAACAATACGGGCAAAAATATCAGGCCATGCGCGGCGCCAAATACCACGATACCCAGATACATTCTAAAGTAAAATACTTGGAAGATTTGAGTTTTGGAGAACGCCAGTATAATGATTCCAATGATTTTCGTTAAAGTGATTCCAGAAAAGACCTGTATCGGAAAAGAATACATAAGTTGTACATATTTACGTGCATGTGTACGCTAGGGTCGCTCTTATTTTCGACTTTTGAATTTTCTTCGTGGCACCCCACGGAATAGTCTCAAATAATAAAAAAAAATGTGTATAAAGTTTGAAACCGATCGGATAACTTAACAAGGTGCCCCTGGGCCCTTGAATATTTAAATAATTATTTAACAGCTCACAAAGTCGATTGTATATAATATCCTCCAAGTTATTGATTACATAAAAAAGTGTGTCAAACAAACGTTGTAAATCCGGACAAGGAGCACTTTTTTTTTATTACACTTTTTCTTGCGACAAACGGCCTTCGAAAAAAGTTCGTGACATTAAAAAAAAATTTATTTTTCAAATTTTGAAAGTGTAAATCTTTCTCGAACACTTATTATTTATGAAGGCTAAGAAAAAATTGTACTTTACTTTCGGGGACTAGTTTTTAAACATTGAAGGCGGAGCATATTTCGTGTATATGCTAAAAAGATAAAAAAATTTGTTTTCTTTATTTTCAGTGTTTGATATGTCACGAATGTTTCCTGAACATTAGCCACCTAAATTCGCAAAAATATCGAAGACATAGACATTAAAAGTGAAGTGTGTTCATTAGTGACAGAAATGTAACAGTATTAACTTTTAGGGTTGAAAATAAAAAATACGCATTTTTTTGGTCTTCATAAATATGAAATTTTCGATATACATTTAAATTTTCAAAATTTAAAAAAAAATCGGAAATTAATTCTTGCACTTTTTAGGTAATAAAAAAGAAACTATGAACCAAATAAAAAATCCGCGTGGTCAAATAACTGAGTTATCCTGGAAGAGTGGGGGTCGATCCTTTCTCATAAATGGGATGCAATAAGCATTTTCGTCACAATCATCAGTATTGTAATAACATTGCTACAGGTCCACGTGATAAAATATATCCACTAATATCGTCGCCTGTTAGAGTTGTCTTACATATACATATATATACATATGTATGTACTTACGGAACTGCCCATTTCGTTAAGAGTCTCCGTGGCTCGATCGAGTCTCGTAATCGCCGTTGAAGTCAAGTACGAATGTATAATGTGACTACAAAACTCTACGGAAATGCCAGTAGCCTGTAACGAATCCGTACTAATCCATACTGTTGAAATTAATCCTACTACATATGTGTATTTACATGCATACATACGCACCATTACCAAATTGACGAGGGAAACTGCGTTCAACTCTATATTCCACCAATACATGAGGCCACCTATGTTTACAATTATCATGAGCACCGTCAATAGTACCATCGCCGCCGAAAATAGCGACAGTCCTGTCAGAAATACAGTAACCACGAAGATGACACAGAGAGACAGGCTTAACGATGATATCGCTTCTTTCCAGATGGTCAGATATTGCTCGTAATAGACATAGAATACGCTGTAAAGATTTCAAGGTGTTTCCATTCGAGAAATGATACAAGTAGAGATTTTGCGCGAAATGCACATGAAAGGTAATACGGTGGCGGACGTAACGGGCGGCTCACGAGCAGTCGCCGCTTGGGCCCCTAACCAGAAGGCCCCCGGGTCCTATCTTAAAAAAAATATGATTTTATCCAAACACTACATTTTTATCTGTACTACTACATTTGGCCCGATTTTAGTAATCTACCTCTTCATCTTGCCGAAAAAATGGGCCCCTACTCCGAAGGTCTTCCGGGCCCTATCTTAAAAAAATTATCATTTTATTCAAACACTACATTTTTTTTTGTACTACTACACTCGGCCCCTTTTTAATAAACTACCTCTTCATTTTCACGCAAAAAGCGGCCCCTCAGAACGTTTGCCACCTGGGCCTTTCCCCTTAAATTCGCCACTGGTGGTTATGATGGTGACACCATTACAAAAGTACACGGAATGAAAGTGTTGGAGCCACGCGCATACACGACATTTACACACAAAATATACTCATATAACAAACCTGTACGGAAACACGGTTACTTTATTCACGGTTAAGTTTTCGTTATTTATCATCGTGGTAATATTATCGGCTATCCGTCTAGCAGACTTGAGCGCTTCGTACCAATCCGCTGATTTCTTTAGCGGGGTGTGATAACCCATAAAGTAACTATCGCCAACGTCGACCAGACCGTATCTGTCGACGTAGTAATTCATCCCCTGTAAATTCGTAAATACATGTACATTACGCAGTGTATAGAAACATCGTTGAACGTTAGAAATACAGATAGAAACGATTGAAAAATATTAGCAGATTTACGGAGTATCCGTACGTCGAGATACGAAGGACGGCCAGATTTCGCGCAAGTTTCATCTGGAATGTCTTGGAGGAAGTACGGTATATAGGTTCGGAAGCTGGTTGCGTTAGGTCGGTCCTCGGTTGTTTGAATACCACAAGAACGGCACGTAACCACTACAACATAAAGGCGATAATACGGTTACAGTTTTCTCCTGATCCAGCCTCTTGGCTCTGTTCACGAATAATGAGAAAGCGAATGATATAATTACCGTTATCATGTGGACAGAAGGATTGATTACTCGGAAAGTACTTGCAGCAATCGGAAATAGTCGACCAGTCCATGTAATCGTCTATCCAGGAGGAAGCTGCTTTCGACAAGTACGATCTAAAACGAAACGGTTCGATAAGAAATTTCCCGAGTCTAGTGGAACCGAACTTACGAATAAAGCTAATTTTTTAACTTCTATTCGTTATTCGATGTTTTATTAAAATACAGTAATGCCTCGTTATAGTCCCGACGAAAGGGGCTGGCGGCGGGACATTAACGCGATGCGGACACTATTCCCTTAGAGTAGTATATGCTCTAAGACTATTCCGTGCAGCCGATGCCGCAAGTGAGAAAACCCCAGAGCCGAGCGAGAGGGCTCTTTCGTTCTCTCACTCTCGACCGAAGGATTCCAAGAATGAAGAAATGGTGAGGATAGTGAGCGGGATTATAACGCATGGTAAAAACGGGACATTAACGACGAATTACTGTAAAATGTTTGTCCATCTTTGGTAGACAGTGAACACCCCGGGTACATAGTATACTAACACGCCAGGTTGTTTAGACGCCGAGTAGATTTGTGTGTAAAGAGAATCCGAGTTACAACCTTGACCGCCACAAATAATGTTCTGAACTCTCGGCTTGCTATAATTGAGGCCAGGCGTTAGCACAAAATAGACAGGCGGACCCATTGACAGCAGATCGTTCATGTACTGAAAATTATCATTGTTTCGCATTCACTCGCATTATGTACTGAAAATGAGACTTCAGGTTTCGTACAAGACAAACGGATACGTTACCTGGAAATATTTCAAGACATAAGAATCTACGGGCATAGAGAGCTTCTGTTCTAAACCGATGCCAATATTTGGCAACACTACAGCCTGCACGATCAGGACGACGAAGAACACGATCAACACTATAACTCTAACCGGAGTTTTCATAATACAGGGTGTGTAAAAACGTTGAAATATCGTTTGTATAATACCGACGCTATCTTCGTCTTGATGATCTTGTCCCTTCGTTTTCACGCAACAGAATACATCCAACAAATTGTTCTGAAACATTGCGAAATATCGTTGGAAGATAGTGTACAGCTCTTAGTGTTTGCTCTCGCGGCAGATAGATCGGTGCGAACATACAACGCATGTCAGCTGTATAACGTTGCTTTTCTTACCTTGGATCTCTGAGCGTCCAGCGACAGCAGGCTAGCAAAGGCCGTTATTTGTAAAAGGAAATTTATGAGAATAGACAAGAACGCGTAAAGTGCAAAAGTATTTACAGCCGGCATCGTGGACAATGTACCTGGCAGCGTATAGAGAAATTAAAATTCCGATTATGATGAGATTATAGAGCAGACGTTTTACATACACAAATGTATGTTTTACTAACCGATCAAAAAGCAGAAGCACTCGGACGCGCTGGTGAGCAATATCGACGGACCAACTTCGCCCATAATTCTTCCAATATGATCCGGTATCGTTTCTCCCCTGCGTCTTGGATTTCTTTGATGCGTTTGAACGAATATAAAGATATTATCCACTCCCACCGCTAGTACCAAGAATGGAATGACCTGTGTAGGAAGAGTGATTTGCCCCTACGTTAATTTAAATTCTTTTCTTTTCTACTAATGGTGTCGTTTACCTCGATCGTGAGCAGTGTCGTGGGCACCCCGATGTAGCCGAATATACCAAGGGAACAAGCTACCGATGCCATTACTATGATAATTCCGCCAACGCTCAGCATCATTTTACTGTTCGCCTGACATCGGGTAACAAATAAATGTTCGTTAAAAATAGAGGGGGCACGGGGCGTATTTGCAATCAGCATGAACGGCTGGAGAACTTACAAAGCATCCTCTGAAGGAGAATTTTATTCTACCCAGAGCAACGGTGACGTAAACGAACATTAATGCATAGCTGATGACTACCGTCAACACTTCCGCTCTCGAGGACCGTTCCAATTCGTCTTGAATCGACTTCTCAGTACTATACGCGACATCCATGAAATCCGGCCGCTTCTTAGCGTCCCATTCCTTCATAAAGTCGATAAATCTGCAAGATCAATCGATCAGTCTTTCCCTTCCCTTACTTTTTTTCTCTCTGTAGGGGAGACCGGGGCTAAAAGTTCCGGGGGTAAGTTGTTCCGATAGTTCTATCTTCAATATGAAAGTAGCTTTGTACTTTAAATTATTTTTCCCGTGTGAGTTGATCACGTCACTCTGTCAGCCATTTTAATAGAGCCCGCAACAGCGAGTTGTGTGGTAGTAAGCGAGGACCTATTAGTCGCGTACCAGATAAGTAAATATTTTCCTACTATTATTTTTTGGTCTATTTCGATTATTTAGCGTCGCTATTATTGATTGATTAGTTCTTATGCATCAAATGACATTTAAGAACATGATGTAGTCGTGTGGATCGTTTCAATATATGTGTAAGTAAAGTAATCGCTTAAATTGCCACATGTGTCGATAGGGGCTAGTTGTTCCCGTGATTTGGGGCACGTTGTTACCGTAACAACTTGCCCCACCGCAAATGTATAAATTGTTCCAGTTGTGTTTTAAGATGCGAACATATGAATGAAAGGTGAAATGTAGCATCATTTCCATCGAAGTTGTGCATAAAGATAAAAATTGTCGCTAGAGAATTCGATATCTGCCACTTGACTCTATCGAGAATTATTAAAAAATTACAATCTGGACAAGAAGCCACTGTAGGCTACAAGTAGGTACCCACAAACAGTTGAATTGTAAGACTGATTTGTAGATTTTAGTTTTTATACCAAAGATAGTGTTTATGATTATTAGGATAACGCATACAGTTGTCGATCCCTATACAATAATTGATCCTCTTCCCGAAAAAGTAGGAAATATAATATAATGCTTTTTTCCTATGATAAAATATAATTATATTCGGAACAAAAATATCTGGTCCACTGAAATATAGATATATTTTATTACATAAAAGAAGCATTATATTATATTTCCTACTTTTTGGAGAAGAGGGTCAATCATTTTATAGGGGTCAACAACTGTATGCGTTACCCTATATTGTTTTGGTTTTCTTTTAAAGATAATACATTTTTGTTGGTCCGAACCTTCATAAATAACCATTATTATTAGTAAAATTTTGTTTTATTTAATTAGAAAATGAAGTATTTCATTAAAATGCAACTTTTATATCTTAGTAACAACTTACCCCAATGTGATAACAACTTGCCCCATAAAGGGGTAAGAAGTTCCGCTTCGACCAGCGCCAAAAAAATTACTTTTTATGAAAAACCTATTGCAATATATTAAATACAAGCTTAAAATCATAAAATATAATAAATTTAACAAGAAATTAGTCAATAGTGAAGAGAATAAGTACATTATTTTGCGGTCATTTTTTATGTTTTATCGAAATCGGAACTTTTAGCCCCGGTCTCCCCTACTACCGATCTTGCCTTTCTACTACGCTTTTATTAAGAGGCCTACCTAGAAATTTTCGAAAAATCGATTTTTATATTTTCCTGATGTACTTATAACATCTTGAAAATATTCCCTGAAAGAATCAAGTTAATCCGATCAAAATTGACAAAGTTATACGCATGTAAATGGGGAGGTATTCCTCGGTGTAGCGCTCATCGTCAGACCCAAAATATTAAACGCGTTTTCCCCAAAATCATGTTTTCAAAGTCGGTGACACAAGTAACTCGAAAATTAATGAACTGATTTACTTGAAGTTTTGCAAGCTTCTTTTAGGGTTAAAAATCTAAGCGCTATCGGGAGCTTTTCCTTTTTCTTGGCCTACATTCATTTTTACACTCGAAAATCGAGCGATTTTGTTGTCAAATATCGATGATTCAACTTTGCATATTATTTTGTCTGAAAATAATTTCTCCAAAACCGGGCCCGGTAGCGCCTAGATAATTTCAAATATTATCTAAAAAATTCGAATTTTCAATTTTGGAGGATCTTGCACCGAGCTACGGTTGTCACCGCAAAGCGCCTAAAAAAAGGACGTCCCGTGCAACGCCTAGAACTCACAAACCTGTCAATATTTTTTACTACAAAAAATACTGAAATATCCATAAGATACACTCTTTCCAAAGTTTATCGGTTTTTAAAGAAAGAATTCCCAAAGAAGCATGTTGGTTTGACCGTTCTAGGTATGCCTCCTCCCTTAACCGATATACATATATGTACTTGAGTACTTACGGGTCGCTTGCCAACGCAACAATCAAGGAGCACTTACCGCTGTTCCCATTTGTGTGCCGACGCAAGTGCAGACTCGTCCAGAGAGTTTTTCACCAAAAAAGTTAGAACCAATCCGGTCGCTTTGATATAGTCTTCTGAATCGTACTTAAATTCGTCCTCTTGAAGAAATCCTCCGTAAGCTATCGCAGGTATAACAGGCCCTTTGTATGATGCCATGCACTCCGGGTTATATGGATTTCTTTAGACAAAAAGAAGAAAAAGATAGGATGAGATTTAACGTTAGATTTAACTTAGCTTTCGTGGTAACGGTAATTGTCCTTACGTTTACTGCAATGGTGCAGTCAGGTACTTACTGCGCGCACTTATACAGATGATCCAAATAGTTTATTTCGTAATCATTCGAATCAGATGTGTCAGTTCGATTGAACTTCTCGAGATCGTTTTGAAAATATCCCCATACGCTTTGCACAGTACAAAGTTCTACAGTAGTGGGCCCGGTAAAGTCATTCCGAACGGGAGCGTAACAAATGCGCTCCAATCCTTCTCCTTCGTTTTGTCCAAGCTGAAAATTTCAGTCACCCCAAACATATGTATGTAGTTACGTCATATCAAACTGATATGCTATAAAGGGAAACGCTTACTTGTAATATTTGGTTCTGAAGCTCGCGCACAGCGAGTAAGAATGTCTTGTTAAAGATGGGACCAAATTCCAGAACACCGGACGATGTATTGTGTGAAATCTAAATATATACATAGATGCAACGAGAAGGATCAGTTTCCCGCGTTGGAACCAGAGATGGGCAAAAATTTTATTTAAATGAAAATTTCGAATAACGCATGAAAGTTAAAAAAATGATTTGCCACGTGTCGAATAGAGTTAAGCCGGGTTAACTTAAGTTGAAAAATTTCTTCGACCTTATCGAGTCCCACGGATTTTATGTAAATCTGCTCGGTCCTGTAGAAAGGTTGAAAACGAGAATCGAAATAATCTTTTTCGATTCTGGCTCTGCTAGTGGGTGCTGCCCAAATTTCAATTGGATCGCTGGTTATAGAAAGACTCGTGATTCCGTAGCCGAGGGCCACTATTACGTATGATATCGTGAACAACGCTATAGTCGGGTGTGTCGCAAATGCTGCAACCATAATAATAACACTAATTACAACCAGGGTTGTAACATAAATGAAACATATCGAGATATCTGAAGCTGTTTATTCCATTCATCGAACCTAATGCAATTCACTCGATTACGGCACAGTCAAGCAACAGAGAGAACACATACCTTTCCCCCAAACAGCGAAACCAGCTTGAAGCATCTTCTGAACGCCTCCTCGACAAATGCCTCTTGGTTTATTGTCTTCTTTGTCTAACTCCGCTAATTCAGTTTCGAAAGTACCTATAACTATATAGAAAGATTCGTACTCGTGCGACAGAATACATATATCGCCACGAGTACAGGTATAGTAAGGAATGGAATTATTGTTTTACACCATACCTGGACGCCGCATTCTTCTTACAAGTATGAAAACCACTGTAGCTACTAATAGGAATATAGCGATTAATAGTCCTGCTAAGAATCCATAGCCACTGTATCCGAGGATGAGAAATCCGCCGTCGGCTTCTGGCAGCTCGTTGAAAGGACAAGCCGTGGGGCAATCGACGCAGCTGCACGCTTGATAACCCTGTCGAACAACGATCGGTCGGCAATCTTTTACAGACGTACCCAGTACACTTGCATTATCTAGTTTACTAATTGAAACTTGCATTCTTATATTTTCGGGATTTAGGCAACTCGGAAATTCAGAAAATTATGCAACATTCTGTGTCAAGTAGAGAGTAAAACCACCCCCTTGAAACGATGCAGAATTTTCTTTTTCGCGGATTAGCTCGAGAACGGTGAGAGATATGGAAAAGAAGTATAAACAAAAGTTGCATCTTTTCTTTCATATCCACAACACTGGGTAAAAATAATTATCGAATTAATGAATGGTGGTGGGGGTAACTTGAAAAGTGTGGATTTTTCGCTCCGCATTTTTGAAAATGTTAAGATACGCCAAGGATTAAACATTAATTTACCTCGTACTTTTCGTCACACGTTTTCACTGATTCGTTCCAGCGAGGATTATGAGTGAGAAAACGCATTCCGAAAGTAATGAAGGTATTCACAGCCGGATCACCTTGATACTCGTACCATCTGCAACACCACCGTAGTGAACAAGAGAAACGCGAGATTATCACGAGCGTGATTAAATCATCATTATCAAAGTTTCTCGTTGGCTAGCTTTTTTTTTTTATCACTGTTACTACAACGTAGAGAAAGAGGTGTGTCCACTTTCGAGTATGTCACAGTCCTACACTTACAGTTTGGCTGAGCACCTACTTGCTCCGTGAACTCCGCAAGCCAAGTCCATGGCTAAATTGCCACTCGCTGGGTGGATGACATTTTTACAAGAATCGTAAGCGTCGTTCATATATTCTTCCGCAACGTGAACCTACGAAGCGCAAGTATGAGATCGAATCGTTCGACCAAACGGCTAACAAGAAGAAATATCAATAACTGCGTAAAAAGTAAAAGCAGAAGAATTCTGTCGCGAACTTGTTACTACAACACCCTGTCGGCGAACCTGTTTTACATTTAGGGCCACTTTCAAACGAATTCGTGCATTTACCTCGATTTCTTTGACATATTCTTTATCTTCGTTATTAACATCTGTCTTTGTAACTCGAATAAATCTACTTTGTTCGGGACTGCAGCTTAAATCGCATATTAACTTGAATACGTTTAGCAAACACGTTCGACATCTGCCAAAGATGCCCTCAGCCATGCCCATTTGTTTCACCAGGAATCGAATGTTGTCAGTGTCACAACATACTTCCGGTGTTTCTGAAAGGAAATCGAGTGACGTTTGTTGTTTTGTTATATCTCTGAAAGCTTTCGGAGGGTAAGCTCTTGGATCGCGAAATGTGCCTCAGTTCATTATGCCTGGCTAATTCAGGTGAATATGACTATTTCCCCCTCAAAAATGTACAAAATCAAAATCTAAACTTTGGCCGAAGCCGAGTAGTATCAGTTACACGGATCCAAGAGTCAGCTTCCATTATTTTGCTTCCTCTTATGTGCGATAATGATGTACCGGTATGACGTACCGGTGTTCTGAAAGTATTGCGGGCACTTGTCTCGAAGCATCTGTTCAACTTCTGTGTTGTTGATTAGTTTAGGTGGCCCTTGGTACAGGCATGTCCGTGGCAGGGGCTCTTCTCTGTCCGTGAATTTGCAGTCTCCAGTCATTACACATGTATACGGGCTTGCGCCGCGTGTTATTGTTAACACGCAGCACAGTATCACCAAAATGTCAAGCATTCTATCGATTCTCGCCATCTTGTCACGAGTTTGTCATAGAAATTCAGGGAGACAGTTGCCGTCCACTGCGCGGGTCCTATTATCTTTTATCCTTTACCGTATTTCGCCGCTTCTCTGCTACGGCAATGTGTAATTTGGTAGTTGAACGCGTAATCGGTAATAACGCGGTGACCCCTTTTAACTATGCTTCTGAAGAAACGTAACGCAAAGACAAGAACAGATACACGTAATGTATTTAAAGTAGTCTAGCCGCAGCTATGATTTACATTTCACAATATCAGATACTTCACTTACCCTCTCTTCTAATTTCCCACCTTTCTGTCATCCGTAGAAACTTGGTGTATTAAATTTGGCGGCATCATTGCACTTACTCGTGGAAATGTCACGTTACACGCTTAGCCTTGGCTTGGGCACTGCTTAGGTAATTTTGGTACTTTTGCTATCGCTAGCTTCTTAGTATAAACTATAATATTCCGTCAATATTAGGTGATCCCGAGCGTTTACCGTTTCACTGTTTTACTGTTTCTTTCGTCGCGTCGCGCCGGTTACCCGTCAGCCACTAGTGAGCGCAAAGTGATTGAATACTAAGGAGCTCATCTCTTTTCCTCGATATACACTTAAACTTATCGTTCGATAAAATAGAGAACAAAAGAGTGAAGGAACATTTCTGTTTCACGATAAAGAAGACACAATGAGGAAACTTTAGTTCAGGTGGTACAATCTGTGGTTCGATAATTATCACTTTGATTATTGGATTACTTAAACTGTGCACACCTGCTGCTTATCAGTATCAAGTCCCGATGAGTTGCAAAACAACGGCCATATGTATATTATTGGACGACCGATAACAGTCAGTAGAAACTTCTGATTCACGTCTACGTGGGAATTCGAGTCTTCTGCTGACAATTAGAGTCACACAGCACACGTGTGCTCGCACAAGGACTTCATACAGGATTAAAGAAAGAAAAAGATAGAAAATGTACCGTGAGGAATGAACACAGTAGCCGTTATAATCATCAGGATAATCATATTTTAATGACTCAATGATTGTACAAATGGATCACCCTTGAACGTCTCCGTGTAACCGAGGAACAATAACAATAAATACAAGGAATGATTGTAATTACAATGTTCGGTACTAATGCATAATTACACAATAGATGAGAACATAAGCACGTCCGCATTAAACCTGCGCTTGTTAACACAAGGATTATCCTCGTTCCTGGCTCGCTGCACCAGGTTCCGTTCGCCAATGAAAAGGAAAGAATGTGGAAAGACTGGTTACATCCTTACTTTGTATTATCCTATCTTTGTTTCTTTATAATCTCAGCCCACCCCGTCCCACCCCGCCCCACCCCCGCTCTATACCCATATACAACTATTTCCGCTTATATTCTATAATAATTTTGTCGACCATCTAATATCTTCGTGTTCACGGGACATTCAAAGATTCTCTCTCTCTCTCTCTCTTTCCTCCCTCTCTCTTTCCTCCTTCTCCTGATTATCTACCACTCGCCCTTGTCCCTCCCTCCCTCCCTCCCTTCCTTCCTCCCCCCTCGAAATACATATTCGGTGCCCGTGTTATTAGCGAAGGTACCGTCGCCATAATTTCAAGTATATTACGTTCAACGGTAGCGATAAAGTTTATGTCAATAAAATCTGTGGAGAATGTCAATAATCATATAATAGGTGATAATCGTTCGATCCACTGCGACCGGGACAAAAATATGAAACTCGATACTAGGCCAACTATTCAGATATGTCTCCGAGCTAGAGTGTCTCGACCACCTTCCAAATTTCCCGATCGTACGCACGCTTATCTGCCGAATCTTGAGCAACTCCTCGGTTCTGTTAACATTTTTAACGGTCGTCGGCGTAGGCCAGAAACAGCGATGCCAGAAGAAAGGAGTACCGAGTGACTGGACAGCTATCGTCAAGGAACGCGGCTGCACCCATCCACCCCATCAATCCTCGCGCCCGTGTACCGAGACGTAAAGGTACCGCGCGACAGCGTGCGAATGGAGCATCCCTGCACGCACGATCTCTTTTCACAAACCCTTGGCGAATCTGCACCCCCGCAGCCTCTCCTACCTCTCGTCACGTCTTTGTCCTTTCTCTTTATCATTTTATCGTTGCGATTTCATTTCGCGAATAAAGATAAAGAAATTAGTACGGCCTTAAGCCTTTCATTGATTGTCACGAGTCACGAATTCCCGGTAATATCGAACGTCTAGTTACGAGACTCTCTGATGTGTGTAATCCGTTAATTAAATCGGTTGGAAAACGAAGCAGATCGATTCATTTGCTTAAGTATCCCGCGATTCCCGTGTAGGGATGCCCGCCCTGCCGATTTCTACCAAACACTCGCTACTTCCCCGGTGCACACGATAGCCAGCAAGTAATCCTTTCCGCTTGAATTAGTTTCAACCAAAGAACCTCGCCGTGAAAAATAAATTACGCGGGCCGAGAAAAAAAAGAAACGTCGACTCTTGCTCGGAGGCACGTCTCGACAGAATTTATACAATAAAATTTATATATATATCTATATATGTATATAGTAGACAATGCAATAATTCGAGCAACAGAAGGTTCTCCGTAGATTATTAAATCTGCGCGTTTGACGTCTATAGTAATTAGTAAATAGGTATCTTCTTATTTCTCATTCGCTGTCAAATGTTTCACCGATGCTCTATTACGTACATAGTTTTTTTTTTTCTTTTGCATGCGTGCGTGTGTGTGTGTGTGTGTGTGTTATTCTTGAATCAGAAGGAGAGCGCGTCACGAGCGTGGATGCACGCAGAACGTAAAATTCTTTCATGTGTCGAGCAGCTGTGATGATATTCTCAGAATTTTCCGTTTCAGCTTCCGATAACGATTTCATTGTTTCCTTTCGTCTCAGCTCTTTCCCGCGCCCAACTTCCCATCCTCTCCACTACATTCTTCGTTATTTGCCGCAGATGTCCCTTTTGCTCTCTTAATTTTTATGAACCGAAGCTTCATTTCGTTCTCGCATGAAAAAAATTAACGACACGATCCTCGCGGGTGACTATCGTTACGTTCCCTTCTGCTTTCTGAATACTTCGGACTGTCGGGCATGGAAATAGGAGTAGGCGAATCTTGATAATTCGTGAAGCTGAGCTTTTCAATGACGTGCGCGCAGTGGTTGCGCATTTGGAAGATTGGACGCTTCAGGGCTTCTTCGTACACGAAGGAGGAATTATTGCAACGTACAGCAGAGTGCAGAGTTCTGATTTTTCCAAAATACTTTGGTCAGCCTATTAGTCGTCTGCCTTTCCACCTTTAGTGCCCAGTCCTCGTTTCCCCTCGTACTGTTACGAAATACGTAACGTAACATAAAAATGTCCGTTCACATTACACATACTTATATACGTCTATAAGGTTTCAATGGAAGCGAGAAAAATCCATCTGTTCGTGAAGCGTCGCATACTCTTCGCATTCCTCTTGGTCAACCGATTCAATTTTGAAACGAGATTTCAAATTTAAATACTTCACTTTCAAGCATTTCCCTTCAAGGTGTGAATCCACGATGAGATTTGGCACGAGATTATTCCATCACGAAATAAAAATCTCAATAACTGAATGTAAATAATGGAATTAACCGCGAGAGATGAGAACTCATGAAACTTGTATCGTGAGAGTCTAGTTTCATGAAACTAATGACAAAATAATTAAATGATTGTCGCATGAGATTAAAGTCTCACGTGAGAGACGATATTTTTGTCTCATCGTGGATTTCCACCTCAAGACGTATGTAAATATATATTTAAATGAAACGTCATGTCCCCGACGAATGTCACGACACATTTTTCGTATTATAATTACACTTAATCAGTGTGTCTATCGATAAACGTATCAATAAGTAATGTGATTTTTTTCTGTTTTTTCTTCGCAAAGATAAGATAAGAATTACATTCGTCGAGGGGAGTACGCGCAACCAAGGTACGAGACAAAGTTCAATCTTTCCATCACTATTATGTTCGCACGACTGTTGAGCGTGTGCATGAAAGAATGCGTGCAGCACTTCCGATCGAATATTTTTTGCTTCCCGTAGGTTTCAACTTTTAATTCAACCGACAGACCGAATTTGGACTTCACCACTGTTTTGTCCTCTGTTTCCGTTATTGTCGCGCTCGACACTTCCACGCGCGCTTCTTTGCCTTTGTACGTTGACCATCGAATGTAATTAAACAGTTGATAATTTGGAATTTGTTATATTAAGGACCTCGCGCGTGAATCGATAGTGTCGAATTAGAGGGGAAGGTAAAACGCCGGAGCTGCTAGGAAACGCGTCGCTTTACATATTTCACGGGCGTGGTCGTACGAAACGTTTGTTAAAAAATTGTGCGGCAAACAGTCTTTCAGACGAAACATAGACATTTGTTTTGAAGGGGAAAAAGAAAGAGCAACTGGGTGCAGGGTAAGCGTTTCCATTGTCAGTGACTGAAGTTACTCGCAACGAGTTGTAGACGACAACCTTGGAACTTTTGCGAGTGTGTCAGTGGCAGATTTAAGAAAAATGGCGAAGGTTCTGGGACACCCTGTATACGTAACAGAATTAAAGATAAATTTACGCGCGTGTGGTGTGAAAAATTACACGAAAGAAAAATAAATATAGTGTTTGGATAAAATCGTAATTTCTTCTAGAGAATGGAGCCCTGGGGACAGAGAAGGGCAAAATTTGTATTTAAATAAAATTTCGAATAGCGAAAAAAGTTAATAAAACTTATTCGTCATGTGTCGAATAAAAGAATTAACTTTATTCTTCGAATAATCAAAAGTTGGCGTAACTTTTATCCGATCCGTTATTTAAATAATTTTTTCATTTAGTTAACCCTCCGAATACAGTGCCGGAGTCATTTGTGACTCGGTGTGAGTCGGAAGTGACTCCGGCACAGATTCCAGTAGTGCGAGGGTTAATGCCCAACTCTGCCTGGGGGCCATTCTGGACAGGGGCCCAACTGCTCCTCGTTCGCCCGTTAAATCCGCCACTAATTATGCGTAAGTATAATTCTCGTTCGACACCATCGATTCTATGTTGCTCTGCGCGCAATGTAATTAACATAACCCAATACGTCGACTATGCGTGCCCTACGTCCGAACACTAGCATACATACACCTGTATGCGTGCACAGGATGCATATACACGAGCGCGTTTGGGCGTTTGCGCAACTACAGCCACATATATTTTAGTTTTATTACACGTAATATGTATATATGTATATATGTGTAACCAAAATCATTGGTTCCAAATTGCTATTCGAAAATTCGAGGGTGTACTTCCCCGGTGAAAGTTGGAGAAAGAAAGAGTGAAAACGAGTGCTGCTCTCGGTATGCGGTCCTATTTCACGCGAAACAGGAATCATTGCCAGGACAAGTCGGTTCAGAACAAGTGGAAGCTTAGCAGAAACTGAAGAATAGAAAATAAAGCTGGCAGTAGACCCTTACATTTCCGGACAACAATTTCCACCACACCTGCTCTATACACTGTATACACGCGCACGTGTACATATGTTATTGTTTACTGCGGATAACTTATAGATATACATACGTATAGATATACTTTCTCTTTTCTAATTTACAAGTATTAATCATTCATTATCGCGTTGACTTATATCTGAATATATCCATTAACAATGCATTATAAGTCGAGTATCGTTAGCCTTTGTCATTAGTTAGGAATGCTCCGACGATGTTCCACACGCGTATTTACCTCGCTGCTCCAGTTCTACGTCTCGTTAACAGATCATTTAAGTACAGAAGCATCTTTGTGTCGCCTCCAATACAATCGCCCCTTAATTGTGCATTTATGCATCTATCGTTAGTCGCGTTATGAACGGTGAGCAGGGTTGATTTTCTTCTCTCTCGAGTCTTCAGTTTCGAGCGTCTGGAGTCGTTAGTCCTATCGTGAGTAGCGTTCAAAGTAAACCTTCCTCGCGATGATTTATCGTACTAAGAGTAAAAAAAAAAAAAAAGAACAAAAGGAGATGCTGAAACGGCGGACATGTGGAAAATCGTCCTTCGTACGATACGACACGATACATATACATATATATGTTGTTTATCTACATTCTGTGTTTATGTAGATACAAACGCACACGTACCTGCTTTCGTAGAAACACGTACGCCCACGTAACACGAGTGCACAAACGTCCGCGCGCGCATACATATACACACATGACATACGTACATACACGCAACCGTTATACGCTCCTCTTAATCGTCATATGTATGTATACGACTTACATATTTAGTTAAATTCCCTTACTTGATCGCTAGATTTACTCGGTACGTCGTCGCTTTTCTCATCCCAGTGCTTTATACGCGGCACCTGTGTATCGATTTATCTCTCGATACAGTTACGGTGTCGTAACATGAATTATGAAGTTGATTGTGGCAATTATAGTGGCGATTGACGATGATGGCGATGATGTCGACGATCACGATGACGATATTCGGGATAGGAGAAGCCAGTTGCAGAACCGGGGACGATAATGAAAACCGTAGTAATGTTGGCGGTGTTGGTGCTGGTAACGAATAGAAGTAAGAAAACGAAATCTAGCCGTGTTGGTAGTGGCGGTTTTGGCGTTGGTGTTGGTAGTGGTGGTGGTGGTGGCGATAGTAAGAGTAGTAATAGTAGAGGTAGTAATAGTAATGGTGGTAGTGGTAGTGGTAGTGGCGATGGTGGTGGTAGTAATAGTAGTAGCCAGTAGTAGTAGTAGTAGTAGTAGTAGTAGTAGTAGTAGTAGTATTAGTAGTAGTAGTAGTAGTAGTAGTAGTAATAGTAGTAGTAGTAGTAATAGTAGTAGTGGTGGTAGTAGTAGTAGTAATAGTAGTAGTAGTAGTAGTAGTAGTAGTAGTAGTAGTAGTAGTAGAAGAAGAAGAAGAAGAAGAAGAAGAAGAAGAAGAAGTGGTAATAGCAACATTAGAGTCGGCTGAAATAATATTAATGGTAGTAGAAATAATTGAAATAATAATGAAAGTAACAGCCACAGGTTTCACAACTGTATAAGTCGTGACGATAGTAATGACCCAGATGATGAAAATATAGTAATACCGTTAACGATAACAACGACGGCGATGAAGATGACGACGATGGTGATGATGATAATAATAATGATAATGACTGGTGTTGGCAATGGCGTTGATTACGTATGTTAATGACGACGACGATAATAATAATAATAATAATGACAATATCAATAATATCATTATTACATTATATACAGAGTTTATTACTTTTTATTGCATTGCCGTCCACGCAGAAAAAGAACAGTAAAAACCATCGTTTAAATATTGCGGATCGAATATATAATAGCTAATTTCTAAGGGACTATAAATTGCTTTCGAAAAGAACTCTCTTAGTTCAAAAACCATCTCGGTAGTACCAATTAAAGTGAATGAAATTTGAAATGTACATGTATTAGCAATGTTATTACAACGCAAACGGTAACAATTATGAAACGGGAAGCGTGTATGTAAGCTGGAAATCGAAATGCTGTGACGTCGTTGTCTGAAAGTTTATCACCCTCTGTCGTTGTAAAACGAGTAACGTTAGATTTCCGATTCCGAATATTAATAGTAATGGATAACTGCAATTACGTTCTGAGATTAGTATAAGAAGGAAAGCAGAACTGAAATTACACACACACACTCTCTCTCATCCTATCAGAAAAATTTTCTTTTTAATAACACGTTCTCTGCGGTACCCATAAATTTTCCGATGCCTACGTTGCATATGCTGCAGGATTAAACATACGCTTTCTCCTGGGTTCCTCTATGCCCTAATATGGGATAGCAACCTGCTATTCGGGCACGGCAGCAAACGTGTTAAACAGTTGAATCGCCTGTTCACTGTTGCACAGAGAAGAAATGGCACTATGTTACATGCTACATCCTGAACGTAGGTACGTAATATTTCAGAGATAAAATCAGAAAGACCCCAAGGTAGGGAAAAGAAGAGGAGAATGTTCCGCGTGGGCAGCAAGCACGCGATAATCTTTCTAAGATTATAATCGAATAGTTATGGTTGGTTTATGTCACAATCTTTAAACTTAACTCGGTACTTTGTTAGCCAGTTAACGTCTGCCTAACGATAAGTTAAACATGGTTATTAAAGTTAGATTGTTGAGCACAATTATTGATTTCTATTAGAGACTTTCGGGAAGCGCTGTGAGACGAGTTCATGTCCCCAAACTCGCTCGCCGACTTACCCTTACGCGGCAACGTTGTGGCCTCCCCTAACGAGGGCAATTCCCGCGGTTTCCAGATCGGTGAACCTTTCATGCAACACAATAGAAATATTTAGTCCTTGTTTGGATATTAGTCGAATTGCTCTGGAGCCTAGAGTGCCTAGACTCTAGATGATATTGAACGGGGACATTTTTCGCGTGTGCACTTCTTTCACCTTCTTATACTAATAACTCGTACATCTACATACAGAAGCGGACAAAAAAGTTACCACTTTTTCGTACCAATCTACTTCTATTACTTTTCAATATCAATTCAAAACTGCAGTATGTGCCTAATATACATATTCTAAAAGAGAATTAAAAGCTGTATAAAATCCAGTTACAGTAAAAGTTATCTAACTAACAAACAAAAACCTCACATAACATTAAAAAAGACAACACACTTTTAAAGCCAACAAAAAGTTACCACTTTTGAACATTAATAAAAAAAAATCTAATATTTTGTGGTGGCACCTTTTGCTTTTAGGACAACCTAACAAGTTACTAAACGTGGTAACTTCTTTGTCGGTCCCAAAAATGTTACCCCATTCAATGTCATGTAACACTTTTGTTTGTCAGTTAAATAAATTCAACTTTAACTGGGTTTTATACAGCTTCAAATTCTTCATCAGAATATGCATATTAAACAAATACCACTGTCCCAAACGTATGCTAAAAAATAACAAAAATAGAACAAATTGAAAAAGTGGTAACTTTTTTGTCCGCTAGTGTACCTCCAAGGGGCCATTCTACCCTGTGGGGCCGAAAAAGTCACGATTATCTATGAATTTTATACGCAAAAACTGTTCGACGAATTAATTGGAAGTTTGTCAGGCTGTTTTATAGTGTCTTGACCTGTTCCTCTGAATTTTCGTGTGACGATAAAAAAAGAAGCATGGTAGATGCAGAGTGCTCACTGAGAGCGTTGAAGAAAACGGGTGGTCCTGGCGTTGATTGAAAGTACCTTAAGGATTATCTGAAACAAAAAGGAAAAGAGATTCTTAAGCTATATGAATGTGGCTACCTGTGGTAGTAGATTTGTTGCCGTATCGGTTACCGTTTCTTTTTTATTTAAAAAAAGATTCTCTCGATTTTTAGAGGAAATTCGATTCATCTTTTTCAGAAGACTGCCATTTTAACATTTCTTTATTTTCCTTAACGAATCTACCACCATAGATAGCCACATTCATATAGATTAAGAATTTCCTTTCCTTTTTGTGTTTCAGATAATCCTTAGGAGACTTTCCATCAACTTCAGGACCACCCGATTTTTTCAACGCTCTCACTCAACATTCTACATATATCTGCCGCGTCTTTTTTCCCGACGCGTAAAAATTCAGAAGAATATTTCAAGATACTATAAAACAACTTGCTAAATTTTAAATGAATTTGTCGAGCAGTCTTTGTGCAAAAAATTCGCGAAGAATCACCTATCTTTCGGCCCCACAAGATAGATTAAAATCAAGGGGGATAGCACGTACGATAGCTCTACGTAACGCTCGAGCAATAGAATCTATTTAGGTAACAGTTTCGTCACCTTTAATTTTCATCTTACCAAGCTCTTTAATTGTAGTAGGTTGATAATTCTCCGGCTGATGGGAGGATTGGATCAATCTCGCCTGACTACCCGTACTTCCTGCTGAAATGGTTGAAGTGGTGCTCAAAGTCAAATGATTCGGAGTGCGTCCCAAATTCGCCTTCGTCTCACCTAAAAAAGCTTGCGAGTCTTCCTCCCCCTCGGATTTCGTCCCCGGATCCATCTCGACCTTAATCTCCCCTGCATTTTTAAAGAGTCCTTTTATACGCTTACAGGCCTTTACGTGCCTTGTTGTCGGTAATTAAGCCGTACAATTTAATCTAATCAGTCGCTAGATTCTACTGTGTCAAGTCAGCCAATTGACCGCATCTTATGTAGCTTTATATATATGTATATAATGCATCTAGTACGTGTTAATGTCTCACAGTTAGGTAGTCGAATGGAATCAATTAATCGGTACAATCGGTACAACTGTTGCCCGTGGCATCGTCGCATGGTGGCATGGTCGCATCGTCCGAATACGTGTCGGTTAAATTTAAATGAAATCCTATGCGATCAGTGATCTTACCAAACGTATCGCTTATGGTTTTGCTTCTGGGCCGAAAGCCAGGCTGTTGCTGGTTAACCGTGCTCGACTCCTCCGCGTCCTTGTCCTCGGAACTTTCGTGCTCCATCGCTTGTTTCGATTGATTGTACTTGCGTTTTACATTATGCGAAGTCGACACTGCTTGCGGCTTGACTGTCTTCTTTGATAGCGTTGCCAGGATCACGGTCCCCCCGTTGCCGCTATTCTGCCCCTGGCTCATCCCCGGCGGCTTCTCAAATTTCTCCACGTGCCCGGTCGACATCCGCGGCGATATTGTCATTGGCGGTTGGCCGAGATTCTGTTTCGTCGACGGTATGCTCATGTTTCGAACTGATTCTCGAATTATCTGACGGATCGTCCTTAGGAACGCGTTTCGAAATTCTGTCGTGCTAAGGGGAAGAAACGATTATGTATGTATGCCCCATGTTGATCAAAATTTATTCGAATAAAAAATTATTCGTTATTCGAGAATAGCGAAATTTTTATTATTGTTATGTATGTAGAGAAAGTCAGAAGGTAATGCGGTTTAGTGTGAAACGTTTTTGCTTGTGAAAATGTAATCTAATTGTAAGTTGGATTTTTTCGGAGATACAAATGCTATCAGACGTTACCTGTTAGAAAGCACATACACTTTCTCCGATCTTCTTTGCAATTGGTTTCTTAAGTGGATCAACTCCCACAAGAAATGAGACTCCATATCTTTGGCGGAACTAGCTCGGACTTGCACTTCGGTGACAGGTATCAACACTTGGTAGCGGATTATTTCCACCTCGCTCGAATTGGCTTTTGTCGAAACCCCCTAATTAATATACATTAGCATGCATAAAACCGATTGATTTGCGAGGTGATTTAAAAGACGGGTCACTTACCATAAGTTTCTTCTTTTGTCTTAATCTCTCCTTGCACAAAAAGACAACCGCAGATTTAAAAACGAAACACATCGCGTGCAGCTCCAGGCCTTTCTTGATCTTGCCAAGAAAGTCAGAAATGTTGAGCCACTCGACACCTCCGTAGTAAAGAAGATCGCCCGGGCTCAGGTCGATTGGCTATTAAACATTAATCATGTTCTCCAGAATTCGTTTTAAAAATTTTATCGAACGAGAAGCATGTTCTATGCGCTCACCTGTTTGCAAGATTTTTGGTGTTGTCTGAACAAATGGTCGAAGATAGCCCCATATTCTTCGTGAATCCTTTGCATCTCGTTTATGTGCTCGGCCACTTTTTCCATACCCTTTAAGGCCTCTGCAATCGATAACCACCGGTTGATTAATTAATTATTCATTCAAATTTTTCAAGCTATTAGAAACGATTCAATTCGGGTTTCTTTTATAAGGAAAAAATAAGAAGGATTGATAAAAAGATGAAGAACACTATTATTTTATGAATGCACTTACAATCAGTTCAATTCAGCTCTCAACTCTTTCGTTTCTCTGTGTATTTATTACTAGATTTAATCAGACTGCTCGCTAGAGCAATATTTACCGATCAAGTGCTGATGCTCGTCGCTTCGCTCGTCCGTGAGATTTCGAAGCTGCTGCAAAAGTAGAGGATACTTAAGTATTCTTTGGATAGGCTTTATCAAATACGATTCTAAAGTTGACGAGTGTTGTTGCCGCGGATTTCTCGCTTGCAGAAACTCTTGTAACGCTTGATTTCCTTCGTCTGTGAGAAGCAGAAGAAAGAGTAAACAACGAGGACGAGAAAAATAGAAGAAGGTCCCACAAGAAACAGATCAAAAGGCATTTCACTCACTTGGATGTAGGACCTTCTGCGCTTTCGAATGACTGGCGCAAAACGAGCTGTACAGCTTGAAGTGATTCACGTAGTACAAGAAAGCACTTCCAACGGAAAACAAAACACCCTTGAAAAAAGTAATGCAGGTATTATGCTTCGTCAATAGCCAATAAATGAGAAAAATTGCACTCGCTCCTCTTCTATCTTCCGTACCTTAAATTGACTCGGGTGGTCAAAGTTACTGAAATCAGCTTCCATCTCGATCGCGTGATCGAGATTTTGCAGAAACTGTCGCTGAAATGTAACGATCTCTTGAATGTTCCCAAACAAGGCGTTTATCTCTGCGTTTGATAGGAATGTCTCGCGCTTGAGGGGCTCCAAGTAGTTCTCTAGCAAATTGTTTAAATTCTGAAAACGATAAAGAAGCATTAAAGTTTAATCTCCCGCGATTCTAAGTGCGAAACACTTCGGTATTTGGGCGTCTGGCTTTTTCTAAGCGCCGTCAACTCACTTTTACGTAAGTCCGCTCGGTCTCGATCAATTCCAGAATCACCTTCTTCAATTTCTCGGCATCGCTCAGCTGCCGACTTGGCGTGAGAGCTTGCGAATGAGAACTAACAACGCTTCCAGTAGGACTGGACTTCCTGGTTTCGCCGGGCGATCGACAGATCCCCGTCACTTGTTCGGCGGTTTTTAATAAATTCTCTATTTCGAATGAATTTGTGCGGGACGTTTGCTTGCCGTTCTCTATGTGAGGAGCTGACGCGCACTCCTGAACGATGCTTTCCTTGCCTACGTTTATCGAAAGCAATGTAAACCTTTAATTCCATAATGTGTTTGCGGTATCGTTAATCAAGATACAGTTGATAAGAAACGGAGAATAGAATCTGTTGTCGTTAAATAAAATGAAATAAAAATAGAAGAAAGTAATCTGCGTAGTTCAAGTATAAAGGAAGCTGGGCTTTATAATTTTAATTTGCGTGTGTGAGAAAGAGAAAAGAAAGAGAGGGGGAGCTTACTCCATCCAGGTGCTGGAACAATCAGCCCGGAAATCATTTCTTCGCTAATAACCGGTGGATCAGTTGGCGGTGGCGGGCAAACCAAACTCTCGATTATATCATCGGTAACCCTCATTATGCCTGTGAGATCCGGCGGTTCGGTTCGGGATGACCTCATCATCATACAGAGACCGACTTCTTCTTGCAAAACACTTTCCAGGTACATCATATCCAGATCACTTACAATAGCACCATTGATCACCATAATCTCGTCGCCTTTAATAATACCTATAAGGTGAAACCAACAGATTGGCATTTTATCATAACTAAACATAGAATTCGTTATCTGTACATTATTATATGAACTGGACACGTGTGCACGTAGGTAAATGCAAAGGTCGCTATGATCTTTCAGGTCTAAAATCGGTGATGAGCAACCTTTGGCCCGTAGTGAGCCAAAAGTGGAAACCTTACACTCTACGCGGACCGCAATATTAAATACTTAAATATACTATTT
Source organism: Andrena dorsata (assembly GCA_929108735.1). Taxonomy (NCBI): domain Eukaryota; kingdom Metazoa; phylum Arthropoda; class Insecta; order Hymenoptera; family Andrenidae; genus Andrena; species Andrena dorsata. The sequence goes on from OV815489.1 coordinate 57,225,536, forward strand.
AGTCGAAGGATTTTAATTTATGGGGTGAATTTGTTATTTTTTATATAGATTTAAAATTGAAGTAAGTGCGGGCCGCAATATTAAATACTTAAATATACTAGTCGAAGGATTTTAATTTATGAGGTGAATTTGTTATTTCTGACATAGATTTACAATTGAATTAGGTTGCGCTTATAGAAATAATTCCATTTTCTTCTTTCTCGACATATTATTATCATCGTTATTGTATTATAAGTGTCGATCAGTGTTCCCTCGAAGCGGGATGCTAACGCGAGTTTGCCTAACTAATGAAGAGTAAAGTACAAAAAATCAATGGATTTCAATGCCGGTCACCACAGCATTCTATGACCTATTCTAAAGAAACGTTACGAAGGCCATCCGATGCGGTCCAAGTGTAGATATCTACTGCGCAACCTTCGCTTCTAAATTAGGTACTTTGATGAAGGGGTGAGTTGCGTTCAGTCACGCGGATACATAGGAGTACGTACGTGCACACTGGCTTGAAACGAAGATTTTCTCATCGGTATTCGCTTCTACAAAACGTGCCTTACCGTTTTGCATTGCCACACTTTTGTCCTCAACTCTGCTAACGTAACAACACAATTCGTCCTGCCTATCGGAATTCTCGATGAGCTCTGCTTCCACCGAGAAGCCCCACATTTGTTCCAGAGTATTTCTTTGCAATTCTACTTGATACAAGATCTTCGCGCACACTTCAACGATCTCGTGTGTATGCAACTGAAACACACAGGCACGTACACGCTCAACTTCCTTTCCGTTAGCTAATGCTGTACATTACCAGTACCATAACTACGTTTACTTAGTTTCAGCGATTATTAAATTTATCGGACAATTTTATTGAAATGGTATAATTTGTCCGAATGGTTTAATAAATTTATTTTATATATTTATAAATAATGAAATATAATACTCACATATGTCTCTATCGAGTCGGTTCGATGCGGCACGAAATAATTATGATCCTCCATGTCGCGTCGCTTTTTCACGCGAACGAAATGTTCCATCGGGTTCAAGTTTTTCCTATTGCAAGCACTCGCCAGGAACTCCTCGACCGTCATAGCGTCGCGCAAAAATACAGATACCAGCTGCCGAAATTAGGACAAGCATCGATTACATAAACAAAAGGAACAGATGAACCCCCAGGTTGAGGGCTGATTACGAGATTCCTCGATATTGCCCGCGGCTTACCTGGTTCTCTGGCACGCACACTTTCACAGTCTTCTCGTCGTCCCTGGATGATATTTGAAGGGACCTCCGGCTGGACCCGCTGTTGGATCTCGAGAGTAACGGCGGCCTCCTCTTCGTAGCGCCGCGACCTGCTAGCAGGTTGTTCAGCAGCGAGGGGCTTCGAGCGCATATAAAAGCGTGAAACGACGACACCGTAAATACTCCTAGTTTGTTCAGTGTCTGCTTTGTAGCGCGAGACACGTGCGTCAATAAACTCTGTGGAGAAAACGAAAGATCGAAATCGAGAGGTGATTCTCGCAACGGCATTATCAGTTGCTCCCCTACTAATCTAGCGGAAACTGGCTCGTCCAACTTGCACCTGCAGCATTCTATTTGCGGTGGACGCACGGCAATCAATATGATTTTCCAATATAATGCATCTAAACGGGCATAAACAGCGCGTATTAAACGGAAAAATCTCTTTGATATCAGGGCCGTTAAAATATCTAACCCGAACTAACCCATTGCGCAATATGTAGGTATGTGTACCTACATTACGGCGGTCTATTTTCTCAAGTCTAAAATGTACGTTTTCCACAAGGTAACACCTCTGCAAAATTTCAGTCTAAGAGAACAATATTTGGAGGTCGCTGGGATTAATCGTTTTTAGGGGCATAAGAAAGAGTCTCTGTCCGCTTTCCAAATAACCACTCTCCATTTGACTTCATTGTAGATTTCGGGGTACTATGTAAGGGAAGCCATTTTTTGACGCTATCAAGGGTTCATTCCAGTGTGAAGTCATGAAAAATTGTCATTTTTTAGGATTTAGTTTTTAGTACACCGAATGTTCAACGTAAATGTTTTGTCTACTTATTAATCCACTTATTGACAGTATAAAAAAATATGTTTTAAATTTTTAACATTTTTCCTTAAATATATATCGCACTGATGTGAGTGGTGCAGGTGATTCCGAGAGAACGATGCATGTGGAACCAAAAAGTCAAAGTGTGCTGCAGTCGTTACGAGTTTGATTATCCTTGGGAGCAGAATTACTTTGACTGATAAAAAAATAACAAGAAGGCGGAGGGTTGGAGATTAAATGTCGAAATACGGTGAATTTGCCAATCATTTTTTCTTGTAAAAAGTATGAAATTGTTAATCAAAAATGTTTTCCAAGGTCCCTGCGATACCCACTGATGTGCTGAATGACGTGTGAAAATTTCAGACTGATTGGCCAAATAATTTTTTGCAATCACCTGCAGCAGATGAAATAATGTCGTTTCGAGATAATCGCGTTTAAAGTTTTACAACAAATTAAAAGAATTCTTCTAAATTTGTTTGTATAGTATAAGAGTAGCTTAATAAATACCAAAAAGATTTGTTGCATCTACGGAGAAACAAATCTTTAAACATAGCTTAATTTTTCGGCCGATCACAGTGAGATGACCCCTTAAAGAATAATATACGCTTAATTGTGACAAATAATGTCGCAAATCGTAGCGAGCTGTAAACCAAAAACAGGCTTGTGGACAGCAACAAATAATACAAAACAAAATTCTCACGAGGCCGATGACCACCCTAATCTACAGATGTACGTATTCGCCGGTGTTTTTTGTGCTGTGTCACCGTTAGTCGGCTTCGTAACCTGAATCTGACGTGTCTAAAGTATCGTGCGTGACTTGGTTCTATGTGGGGTCGAGGGTGTACAATTCGTAGGGTAGATTGGTCCGCGTAAGACGGTTCACATAGGAAGCATCAGAAACCAGGGACGTGCAAGAAATTATTTTAAATAAAAATTTGTGTACGAACTTTTTATTTAAACTAATTTTTATGTACTTACTTTGGGATTAGGTAACTCTCCGCTCTGCAGACTAGCCATGTAGCACTTGAGGCGAAACTGCTCGCAGTAAAGCCGCTCCAAGTTTTCTTCCCACTGGACGATTCGATTGTTGATCTGCTGCTTCATTTCCACGTCGGAAACTACAGACTGCTGAAGATCCGCCATATGCTTTTGTTTATGGTCCTAGGCAAACGATACACACGATAGGAGGAGGTTTTATCCTCCTGCGTGATGTGTTCTACATACCCGTGGCTAACAATTAAATTGATGGAAAGGATATGGACGCGTCCTGTTTGCTTACCGAGTCTATCGCCTTCTCCAACCGAAAGATCTCCTCCTGCAATAAATGAAGGGTCCCAGTTTTTCCGCGGTGACGCGCGAACGCGGCGGCACAAGCCGAGTGGATGCTGTTCACCCAGTTCTCCAGTTCCACCTGACACGGTGCCTGGCGCAAACAACGTGAATGAAAAACAATCGTCGATACATATGTGCTTTCAGACTTTGAGGACTTTCAGAATTTCCGATTTCGAGGACTATGAGGACATTGGGGACTTTCAGACTTTATAAGACTTTGGGGCTTTCGGACTTTGAGAGCTTTCAGAGTTTCAGGCTTTGAGAATTTTCAGACTTTCAGACTTTCAGGGCTTTGAGGACATTAAGAACTTTGAGACTTTGAGGAGTTTCAGGTTTTAAGAACTTTCGGAATTTCAGACTGAGGATTTTTGGACTTTGAGGGCTTCGAAGACATTGGGGACTTTCAGACTTTGACAACATTCAGACGTGCCGTTCGTTTACAAACACCTGCCGATCCTCGTACCATTCATTTCGATACCAATGATATCCTACTCACTTGGAACAAGTAAGCATCGCCAAACGCTGTGCTCAGGCAAAATATATAATCCCTCTTCGGATGTTCCGGGATCGGTTGCATGATCGCGCCATCCACTATAATCAGGTGCTTCGGTGCCGCTTCCATGGCCCTGCTCTCTTGCGAATCGCAAGGATAGAAGAGCAACGTGGTCCCTTTCAGGCAAACCCAATAACCCTTCCACCCCCTTTTCCTCGCCAGCTCGATCTGATGTTTCTTCCGCAACAGCCACTTTTTCACGCTGAGGAACCTGCGAATCGACATTATCCATCGTCACCGAGATCCTCCGCACAAATCACCGCTCCCTTTCTCCCCCACGCTCCACTTACCCGGCCTTCCGAACTGCTCCCGTGCAATTGAACGAAGCTGCAGCGGTGCCAGTCTGGTTCCCCCGGTAGGGTGAGTTTATCACGCTCTCGCCGTCGTCGTCGTCGCTCACAGCGGTGGTTAGTGACATTCTGTCGTCGTCCGACATCTGCAATGTCACGCGCATCGATGTCTGTGGTTAGTCGGTCACGTCACAATTCTATTCGCCGGAGATTCGTTTTCTCAAACATCAAAGATAAAGGGGCAGATACTCGGATCACGGGCAATTCGAAATACAGTGTATGTACAGGTGAGAATTCAGGGGCCTATGTACTTGTAACAAAAGAATCTTGAATCATTACCGAGTACATCGTGAACGCGTGCATTTTATCCCGTAATACGTTCGAGGTACTGAGCTAATACGTCAGACAGAAAGAGGGATGCGAGGGGATGCGGGAGGGTGCGAGAGGATGTGAGCAATCGCAGCGGGCGTAAAGAATGTATGGATCGAATAACAACAGCTTAATCAACTTGCTTATAGCAAGGATAACCTTGCAAGTGTATAAATATAATCGGATGCATAAGAAATATCGATGTCGGATAAAAATAGTGCACTTAATCCAGCAGTGTTGCCCCTGCGCAAAACCAAAGGGGCTTTACTGTTTGCAGGGTGGTATGCAGGTATATTATAGATTATACAGAAACTTCCCTATCTACTATTAAGTGAACCGCGTGAATATCAACACGTTTACTATCCATGCTAGTTGAAACGTCGAGCGTCCTCCTCGCATGCGAGTGAAGAAGAAGGGAAATGTCGAGGAGAACGATATAAATTGGACGGAGAAGAGATACAGTGATTGGGTGGAGGGAGAAGTGACGTTAACCACAAAAGTAACTGTACGACGTACAACGTACAAAACGATCACGCGGGGAAAACTCGTGTTCACTACCTTTTTAGCATAATTTGTCATACCGCGGAGCTTCTCGCGTATCCCTCTAAGGCCCTCGCCGGCCCAAAAACTTACGACTTTTTTCAGAAAGTCAGCGTTGCACGCATCCGCGGTGATGTGCGGATGGTAATGACAGTAGCAACCCTCCTTTAGGAGCTTCATATTCGTCTTGGCGGTGCCGTTGATCTTGAACATGATTTCTCTGCACGGCACGTTCAGGCCGTCTATGTAACGCTGGGCCCAAGTGTTCAGGGCCCCGTATACAATCTTGAGCAGCTTGTAGTAATAACCGTCGCCGAGGCCGAGGTTCACTTTCTCCCTCACGTTCTTGCAATTGAACCAGTACAGCTTCCTCGTCTCATTGATACATATCACGCTGACGGTGTGCCTCTTGCAAAGGCAGAAATACTTCTTACAGTGCTTCTTGTGCAGCGTCCTCAGGTCCGTGTAGCTGCTGCTCGGATTCAACAGATTCAGAGTGCTATTCATACATCTGATCGCCCATCTTGGCTCTACCATCATTCGTCGTTAGTTGGTTCCTTTCCTTGAACCGACAGAGAAATACTAGCTGCTCGACGCGGAAACTGATGCGAAATCAATGGCCCCGCGGGCGGAGCAGTCAACATGTCCGAATAGAAAGAAGGATCACCATGCCGGCGCCGATGCGGTAACAAGCTCTCGGCTTCGTTCTTCCTTCTTTAATATATTCTTTATTGTCTTTCTGAAAGGCGACAGCCGAGTGGAATCGAACGCGCCGCTTTCGCCCGCAGAGTTGTACCGAGAATGTTTGGCGATATCGCGAGACCTTCGCCGTAAAAAATAATATCTGACTTGTCGGCCCCCGTGGTCGCATCAATCGTCGAAGCTGGTGTCCTCGTGGTGCACCCTCGACGAGTAGAATTCCTCGTCCCGCTTGTAGATCTGCACGATCTGCTTGGCGAAGGTCATAGCTAACGGCTCCAGCTCCTTTGTAAGTAAATGTAACAGGCTGATTATAAACGTGCACACAAAGTAGAAAAGACAAAGCCGACTCGCGTTGAGCATTTTCTACGTAAACCAGATGTGCCGCCAGTTTGTTCTGTCCCGTCTAGTGATCGAGGATGCGTCCGTTCGACTAGGTGGAAGATGAACAAGGGGAGAGGCAAGAAAACGAGAAGCTTTATATTTCACAAACGCTTTCCTGAGTACGATATATTAACCTGCGAGATAACACCATCGTGTCGAGCATCTCCTATCATTTGTACAGCTTCCTTCGTCTTTAATTAAGGCAAATGTATCTTACGCTCCGCGGAACGCGTCCGATCAGCTTCCGCCTTCTATATGTATAACTACAACGAATTTATCCCTCGTAATCAATGACCCGCCGGATGCAACATAATCTTGTACTATGCGGTTCCTTTTGTACGCATTTCCTCGGCCGATCCACGGTTCAGAAGAGGCACAGAAGAGATTAATCCTCCGGCATAGATACTTAGGTGTACACCTCTCGTTCCCACGACAAACTCTCGTCGATCTACTCGAGGTGGCATTCGCGAGATTTCCAAGCCGCTCGGCGAGTAGAACCGATCACTCTGAACATTCACCTATAATCCTAGAAATTCTCCTATGCACGTGCTCCCTCCTCCTCCTCCTCCTTCTCGTGGCGAGCAAACCTTGTGTGCCCGCGGTTTAAAAGTAAATATATAGAATATGATTTTCTAATAAATGTGTAGAAACCAACTCTCTGTATAAAAATATGTTCCTCTTCTCGATATCACTTTCTCTTTTTGTGTTTCATAAGTATACATACGCGTATAGATCGATTACTATATCCTGTTTAAGCGTTAAATCTGGTTCCTTCCTATTTATCACAAATCATCGTTTCATTTCTCGGCCAGGCTCCCTTCCGACCTTCCGCCCTCCCTCCCTTCCTCCTTCTTTCCCCCGTTGTACCTGGAGCGAGCTACAAACCTTTCTCAATCTCCTCTCGAGAAAAATTAATCATCACTGCCCCGGTTTGTTATCGAATCTCCAGACTCAATTCGTGGAAAATCCTTTGTGCACGGAGCGGAGGGCAAGAGGGGCCCGGGGGGGGGGGGGAATGTAGCGAAAATCCCAGGTGTCTAATCGATCACCTGTGCCTACAGATCTAAATTACGCGCGGGTCTAAAGTTCGTTAAAGATGAACTATGATACATAGTTGTTCTGCGTCAACACCACGTGAGCCTGCACGTGCCGAAGAACTGGAAACACAATTGTTTCAGCAGAGTAACATTTCCGCGCGGGGGTGCCCCGATATCTCTCTTGCAGAGTAATCAGCCCCCCGGGTATCTCTGATTAACTTTCGCCCCGTTACCGTCGACCCCTATCTTTCCCGATGCCGAGCAACGGGCTCTCCCTCCTATTTCTCCTCTAACGTATAGCAACGGGATGTCTCGCACGCTTCCGATCCTCCAGAGTGTCACTAATGTCCCCGTCCATCGTGATGTACACGCGTGACGGTTCCGCTGGGTAAACTCCAGACGGTACTGGTTCTCCAAAACTCCTGGAGAACACGTCACTGGCCAGCGAGCACACGAGGAGATTATCAGCCCCGCCGGGAAACGCTACGACCGATCACGATCTCTGCGAAATTCTTTTCCCCCAAAGCTCGACGATTATCCCAGCCCCGTTTCTCTTTACGCGAACGAGCAGGAGGTTCGAATCAGTGGCCCGCAGCCGCGAACGTGCGTTTGCTCCAGACTGCTGCGCTGGAGAACAGGGTAGAGGAGAGCTGCTACCGCGAGGGGAATCAATACCTCGGTCCTTCGCGAGACCGAAAGGGGAGCGGGGCGACCGGTAGTAGGGAAACGAAAGGTTGGCGAGGGGGTTGCGAAGAGGCCGCGGAATCAGGCTTGCAATAGGAAAGTGGGTGACGATATAGAAGGGGCAGCGGCACGGTGGGGGGATCGTGCCGGAAGGGGTAGAGCGGTGGTGGGTGGCGGTGGCGGCGTTGGCGGCGGCGGCGGTGGCAAAACTTTTGGTGGGGGTGAAGAAAACATTGCGAGAACACCGAGATACGGAAGGGGTGTTATACTTCGGGGAGAGCGAAGCGTAATGGCACCGAACGCGTCACTGTCGCGGATTACGCGCACCCCTATCCGCCAGCAGTAATGTCGTGCGCCGCACCGGTGTTAATCACAGGGCGCGCAGAATACCTACCTTAAACGCTCCACCTAACACAAACATTACGACATCTCGCAGGGCAAGTGCGGAGGGAGTCCTGGGGACTGGCGAAGACGAGAAAGAAGCAGAGGTACTCGATATTGGAGTTCCTCCAGGGATTATACGTTTGCGCATGCACTTGTTGTTGTTGACAAGGGAAAGTCTATCTTCGACTTTCCATCTACTGGCGCCACGAGTGTGCATGTGTCTACCGGCACGTGTTGGATAGCACTGTTAAACCACCGTTTCCTTCCTTCTCGGGGATCATATACATACGTGCGCGGGGTAAGTGAGTAGATAAAATTTAATTCCAGCTCCTCTCACGTTCGGGCAGCCGTTCGCAGAGTGTCAATCTTTATGTATCTCTCCGGAGGGAAAGGGATGTTGTCTACTCGATCCGAAAGAGATGATGTATAGGAATAGACTGGAAGGTGTCGCGGATACGACGTTTGCAGGCAGGGTTAGTAGGTTATCGACGTTCCCGGGGTAGATATGCGCTTTTCTTGCAACATCGATGGACATAATTGCGTGTGCCCATAAATACGCGCGCTCCTCTAGCCGGGAGTTTCGCAGGTACCAAGGCGATCGGGTGTTTCTCGCACGACATGTGTGACACGAGAATGCTTGGTACATATGGTGCAGTTGCCACGCAGTTTTACGTGTCTCGTATTACCTTCAAACGCACAAACAGGCGACTTTATACGTATAAGTATAAGCAGCTCCTCGCTGCATCGTACTTATAATATTCCCAAAATTATGTTCCGTCTCTATTATAATTTGTCCCGGTTCGTGCAAGCAATTACGAACAACTACGTTTTACGCGAAACGCGCCGTTTCGTTGAAATGGCAAATGGTAGATTATAAACGATAAATGGAAATCAATTAAAAATAACGTTATATTGTAATGGCGAGATTTAAGGGTTCAACACACGCGTTGCTGTCAGAGTTTTAATACATTTTCCATCTATTCGAATGCGATTCGGTAGCGTAAATATGTATGTATTTCTCAAGCGATTGTAAAAGCATTCCGCACGCACACAGAGGTGAAGAAGAAAATGTAACAGAACTAGGGCGAAATGCAATCATTCGTGCATTACACAGTGCATTCGGTTAATCGTTTTCCATGCGTTGTTTATAAACTTTTCATACAAATTCCAGTGGTTTCTCTTTTTCAATAGACTGACAAGTTAAGAATCACCGTGTCTCACCGGCCTTCACTGTTGGCAATGTACTTTTAGGTTCACTTCTACTCGCTAAAGTTCGAGCTAACCGAGGCAACAAAGCGTTTGAATGGGATCTCGACATATCGGTTTGATAAGGTCAACAGCTCTATTGAGACGACTTACCTCAGAGGATGTCAAGTAGCAGAGTCTCGAGTCTGTGCTCTCCAAGGAAGCTTGTTGAACTATCCCGTATCTACCGTCTCTGTCGGACATGTAGTCGGATCTGACGCTGTCCTGCCTGTCAAAGGTGCCTCTGGAAAATAGAGAAAAGTTCTATGTTTGACTAACGGCGATAGCGCGCTTTGGCCACTGAAGCACACGGATGGGATGCGTGACGTTTGTACATTCACACGTTTCACATCTAGAGTACAAATGGCCGTATAAACGGCGTCGGAGAGATAGGTACATATACGGTATCATTGGAACGAAGGTGCCGATAATGCGTGCTTTTCAGGGGTGAGGCCTACCGAGAAATTTTCGAAAAATCGATTTCTATATTTGCCTGAAGTACCCATAACTAGAGCTGTACGAGTACTTGAATATTCGGGTAGCTTGAAATCCGAACCAATCCGGGACTCGGTTTCCAGGCTGAGCCAGGTACCCGAAAGAACCGAGCGGCTCGGATAGAACCAAGTACTTGAATTTTTCGGTCTGCTCGACCTTCATTCGGACCGTTCGTTTCTTTCCAAGCCACCCGGTTTCTTTCGGGCCGCTTGGATAAATTCAAGTAGTTGGTTCTATTCGAGCCGCTCGGTTCCTTCGGGTACCCGGCTCGGCTCGGCTTGCTTTTTCCGGGTACTTGAACAGCTCTACTTATAACATCTTGAAAATATTCCCCGAAAGTGTCATGTTAACCCGACCAAAATTGACAAATTTATACGCGTTTACGTAGATAGGTGTTCCTCGGTGGAGCGCTCAGACCCAAAACATTAAACGCGTTTTCTTCAAAATCGTGTTTTCAAAGTCGGTGACACACGTAACTAAAAAATTAATGAACTGATTTACTCGAGGCTTTGCAGGCTTATTTTAGAGGTAAAAATCTAAGCGCTATCGGGAGACTTTCCTTTTTTTGCCTAGGTTTTTTTAGCGATTTTTTGCCAAATATCGATGCTTCAATTTTGCACAGCCGCTATTTTGCTTCAAAATAATTTTCCCAAAATCGGGCCCGGTAGCGCCTAGATAACTTCATATATTATCTGAAAAAAAATCGAATTTTAAGTTTTGGATAACCCTGAACTGAACTACGGTTGTCACCGCAAAGCGCCTAAAAAAGAAAACCGTCTCGGGCATTGCCTGTAACTCACAAACCTTTCAATATTTTTTATCACAGAAAATACTGAAATATCCGTCAGATATACATACTCTTTCCAATAGACTAATGTATAATAATAAAAGTTTATCGGTTTTTTCTAGAAAAAATTCCGAAAGGAGACCTCCCACCTTAAAGATTTCCTGGGATTTTGTGTTTTGGATAAACTAACGCATAGAATCGGCACCGACCGAACCAATTGGGTGCTCCTGACGTTATTCCACCCTATTATCTTGCGTAACAACATATATTAGAAGACGTCTAGTCACGTAATACTAGTCCGAATTTCGCGGCTGAAGCAAGACAATGGGTTGAACAATTCCGGACGTGCCGGTGAAAGGTTTGGATAGAAATGGCAATGCAAAGGATAAAGAACGTCGGTGGTGAAGAACAGAAAACGAGCATAATTTCCTTAGAGTGGAGAGAACGTGAGTAGATTAGGGTGCAAGTGGAGGTAACTACGTGCGTTTTAAGAAGGGAAGGGAGGGTCACACTATTACGAACAGCGTGGATAGCCTTTATGTGTATACCAATGAGGATTAATGAACGCACGCGACTATATCGTTGATTCATGAAATCAGCGTTACCCTCTAGAAACTGTAACCGTGCAAAGTTTTAGGGCGAGTGGTTCTTTAACACCTTATGTAGCGCTGCATTTCTCACCTTTGTTCTAAGGAATCGGTTCGATTGGACTTATATCCGCTATCGTTAAGGCTGCTTTCATGTCTCAACGATGGAAGGGAGTCCCACGGAGATTCTCGTCTGTGCCCCGAATAACTTTGATTTATCGAACTGGAAGCACCAGATCCAAGAGTCGAACTACCCGACTGCCATCCATCAGAATGCCGAAACCACTGTGCACGCGCGGATTCTCCAATGCAGCTGGCACATCTTAAAATTTCACATGGCTGTCATTTAACTGGTATATCTCTCTCACTCACTCACTCGCTCAATCACTCTAACACCCTCCGCCACACTGACTTTTAAGGGAGGAAGCTGGTTTAGGGGGCTGAGATCGCGGTTATTTTTTAAGAATTATTTTCTCCACGAATATAAAGAGAATCTTTCCAAAAGTTTAAGAGTGTTTTACTGTATATTGAGACAACAAAAATACTTGTTTCTTTATTCGATTATAATTCATTTAATATTGTTTTATTTGCCGCGCCGCCGGAGTTGTCGAATTGTGTACAACCTAGCGGGTCCAAATTTTGCCCGAAATAAGCCTAAGTTTTTCTTAATTTACATAAATTCATATCGTCAATGAATGAAAAACATTTATGCAGGAATTAAAGTAAACCATTTTTTTTGCATAAGAACGTCGAAATTTTTCCGTCAAAATCGTTACTTTTTCGTTGAAGTCCTATAACTTTGTAAATTTCAGACTTTTTTCTTATTTTTTTAATACATCAACAATAAAACAATATTAAATGAATTATTGTTGAATATAAAGACTTTTCTTGTTGTCTGAATATACTGTAAAATATCTTTCAAGTTTTAGAAACATTCTGTTTATATTTGTTGAGAAAATAATTCTTAAAAAATCACTGTGTTTTCAGCGTCCTCAGCCAGGTTCCCTCCTTAAATATGATGTAGATCAATCGACTCGAAAGACTTGAGAATTCTCTACGAAAAGCCCCGATGAAAGTAATCATTCGTGGAGAATGACGTGGTATGGTTTTCATTTGAGACAAGCTTTTCTATATAAATTTTCTATATAATGTCTAGAGATCGTCTATCCTCTTTGGGGACGACGCACAAAAAAAACTACACATTTCAAACAAACATTTCAGTAAGTTGTAAAAAAACTTCAGCTACATTGTGTGATAATAATTAATGTAGATATTTGTTTTTCTCAAAACGGTGTTTTACATGACTGTGCACGCAATATCTGAACTCAACGGTCCATTTTATTCGCACACCTTCAGAAAACATATAATTCTAGCTGTTAGTAGAGTCGAGAAAAAAGAGTTTTTCTTTTTTAAAAATGAATTTATATTCAAAGTCTCGCCATTTTGTGAACTTTTTATTTTTTCTTTATAAATCTGATGGGGGCCACACTCTGACTGATTAAGAATCCTTCTGGGTTTTGTTTTAGTTCAGTGGAACAGGGCAACTTTTTTGCAAACACTTTACGATATCTCCTATAATTTCTCACCCATATCTCCATTAATTATTATTATATATACAGGTGTGGCTGAAATTTTTTTTACAACTTACTGAAATCTTACTAAATACGCGTGGGTAATCGTCATCGGTAAAAACTGTGTAGTTTCTTTATTCGTTGTCCCTAAAGAATGGGGAAAAAATTGACCTTCTATCCGAGAATCCCTCCTCAACGTTTCTTAAAACTTAGAGATGTACCGAGTAGTCACCGACTAGTCGCCGATTACAAAAGTGGCCGGGGACACTAATGCCCGATTTCTTCATCTTCGACTAAAGTCCTGGTCAGTGAACGACCAATTAGATGCTATAATGTGGCACTCGTCGGCCAGTTGGATGCAGTTATGTGGAACATAACTTTAACTGGAAGATAACTGAAGGTGAAGAAATCGGCCCTAAGTCGGTAGGGCAAACCAACCAGTGAATGACCCACTTGTTAAATGAGAAGCCCAGTAAATGATCGCATACTTCTAATAAGAATTGTACTTATTAATGTTTGTTTAATACGCGGAACTAAAAATATGGGATATTAAAAGTGCAACTACTATAAACATATAATAATTTTTAAATTTATAATTGACACTTCTTTGCCTAATGGTCATTCACTGGTATGCGGTCAGTTACTGGCCGACTAGTCGCCGACTACAAGACTGGCCGGATAGTCGGCTTAACCGACTAGTCGCCCACTAGTCGGTACATCTCTACTTAAAACATTGTCGAGCTTCACTTTATAAAGTATACATTCGATCGTATAAAAATGCGAGTCCCGCATCTAGAAATTACCTAGAATTGTAATCGCTAAGGTATCCACGATCACGGTCCGCGTCCCTCTCTCTCTTTTCGCGTATCATCTCGTTGCGATCGCTATAGTAACCGTCTCTGCTGTCCTTACTGCTTTGCCTCTCAGTGCAATAGCGATGCGACAATGGCAACGTTGACGATTTGTTTGAATTAGGACCTGAAAGGGTTGCATGTCATGAGTATCCTCGGCACAGGGGAAACTATTATAAAGACAGGAAACGGTAAAAGGTAACCAGAGAAGTGAGGAGGATGTATGTGGAAGAATAGTGGAGAGAAGACTAACGTTGGAAAGTACAGAGTTGCTTTATCGAAATACTATTTCTCCACTAATTTCTTCGCTATTACCAATTACAATATTTTCAAACCGACGAAACACATCACCTAAGTAGTAAACTAATCCTGCCAGCTTCTAAACAAAACTCAAGTCGAGTGGACGAATTTTCAAAAAAAAAACTATTGTATTTTACAGAGCGTCCGAATATTTTCGTGATTTAGAGAAACGTATCATTGAAACTTACGTCTGCGGGAAACGTGGGGTGTACGCTGAACGTTTAGTGGTATATTTTCTGCGAACTCTGCAACATGAAGCGATAGCAGAGTTGAAAATTGATGTTAGTGTGCGAGCACTTGGGGAATGAGTACAAACAATTAGGACAAGTAAGCCCTTGCACAGTTTACTCACCTAAATTCTCCATACTTTGCGTGAGCAGTGCCTCGAACGTACGCAGGCTGTAACTCTCAGCGTCCATGCCCTTAGCCAAGGTGTTCCTCAAATGCATCTCGTATTCGAGGAGGAGCCTGCTGGTCGGGCTGCCGGGCGTCGAGACCGACTGCATGCTCTGTTGCTGATATGGCTGGCCGCCGTTGCAACGACGGGAATTGCAATGCGTCGGCTGCTCCATGTCGGAGTTACCGTTGGAGGAACTCGGCGTGGTCGCGTAGCACTGATTATCGAAGATGACATTATCCGAGGGCGGCGACATATCACCTGTGCATCGGTTACGTTCCGAATCTAAGTAGGTGGTCCTGTCTCTGCCGCCTACGACAAACAGGTGCCTCATGCAAGAATTGGAAACGGTGTGATGAGATCGTATTCAGCTGTCGGAGGAAAAGAATCGTTACTTTACTGCGTTCAGGTTGGTTCGACAGTGTGGTTCGGTGATGTTGCCATGCGCCATGCACCCTCGCTAACTGACTACGCACCCCATTATGTATTTATACACCGCAATACCTTTCTTTTTTTAATCGCCCGGGACATTATGACATTAAGAGGTTGACACGTGCGAGCCGAGACACGAGGCATGCCCGTGATAAATCTAGACGTCTGTCTGGTCCGTTACGGAGTAAATCTACTTGCCGTATCTCTGTGTGTATGCTATATGTTCTTGTACATATTTCGATTAGCGCTCACTCGATCGCTTTTCGATTTTTAAATGAAGTATCGTTTTTTCTTGTACGAACGAATGCTTACGTCCTATACGTACAGTATAGGTATTAATGTCACGTGTAAGTATGTATGCACGCTTAATCGCATTCTCGCGGTACGACTCCGCTAAACTATTATATGCATCTGTTAAGTATACTAAGGTGTCTTTTTAAACGTCACTCCCGCTACAAGTCACAAGTAGTAAAGCTACTGTAAACGTGAACACTCCCTCGCTTTAACGCAATTTGTTCCTCCGAAAAAACTGCAGGTGGTTGGACTCGAACCGTTCGAGTGTAATAGGTAGTATGTATTAGAGGTGCGCGAGTACTCGAATTTCCAGGCGAATAATGATCGAAGTTTGAATTTTCGGAGCTGGTTGAAATCAACGAACTGTTTGAAAAAAATGCAAACTGCTTGAACAACTCAAACTCTTGAGTACTCGAGCCCCCGCGAGGCTTAGAGTTACTTGGAGATAAATTTTTAGCCCTAAAATTTACTAGTATTCGATATTAAATACACAAATATTCGAGTAACACGAGTAATTCGAATATTCGCGAGTAACTCAAAAGTTTGGAGATCTGCTGGAATAAATTCGAGTAGAGGCTTTAGTAATTCGAATTCTCACTCGATTTTTTCAAGCAGCTCGCATTTTCTTCAAAAAGTTTCGACTTCAAGCAGCTCGAAAAATTCAAACTCAGTTCGTAAAATCAGGGTACTCGCACAGCTCTAGTACATATCCCCAGATCGCAGTTACCGCGTTATTAAATCTCACAGATTCCGTTCCCTTTAAGAGAAGAAAGGTATCGATTGGAATCGGCATGCATTCGCCGTTAGTGTCCGTTAAGCATTGACTCCGAAGAGACGCGCAAAACATAAGAACGTAAGAGAAGTCCCAACAAATACATATGCGTGCTTGTATGGAAAGAAACGAGAATGTGTGTGGCATAAAATGGCTGGATCGATGTTAAACTAAAACGGTCCCGAAAGCTCGACTGATAAGTGAACTGTATGGTGTCGCAATGTTGTTTCGAATGGCAAGAGACGCGTGTGACGAACCAGCGCGCGTAATCATTGCCACGGGATATCTTAATTGGAATAAAAATTTGTCGTATGTACCAGTATACTGGCGTCCCATGTCGTGCACGCTTCTAGAAGCCTGGAATTTGTTATTATACGGAGCTCGATATGGATGCGCATAGTTTTCGTTTTCAGTCTCTTGTATAACATACTTCTGATTATTATTGCTTGGGTGATAATGGTAACTATGGTGGCTGTGCCTTTTCCTGGTCATCTCCGGCGACGTGACAGGGCTGTCGATGCTCGACATAGGCTTTAGCATCCTCTTCAGGGTGTTCGAATCTAAGCTAATACCACCGTTCTGCGCATTCTCTATTCTCATGTCGTCGGTGCTTTTGCTCTTCGACTTTCGCCCGCCGTGATTGTTATTCACTATATTGAAGATATTCCCGTTCTGCATCTCCAAGTCCGTGTAATCGGCCGACTTAGTGTGATGCAATTGCTCCTTCCGCAGACACTTGTTCTGCAATGTGCCGCCGGCTTGAGTGCCTTCCGACTTCAGCATTTCGGTGCCGTTCTGCTGAGTGGACGTGTCTTGGCTTTGCTTCTGTGACTTTTTCGGCGAGACCGCGGTGCCCTTCTCCTCCGGGCTATCGATCTGCAATTTAACGTAAGCAGCTTACAACATCGCTTCTCTCTACCTACAGCGGTGCACTGCCCTATGCAGATCTTGTGCGCATAGGTGGGTAAGTACAAGCGCGGAGGGTGTATTAGCATTACTAGCGCTGAAATGAACGCGCGTGGGGGATTATTTTATAGTATAACAGTATGTATTCACACACAGGGATGGATGTATAACTGTTATAGATCCGCCGCGCCGCCACCGCCGCCGCAGCCGCCTCCGCCTCGCGAGTGGGGAACTTTGAATGTGTCACTAATGTTGTTTTACAACTTGCCTGCGACCCGACAGTAACCGTTTCGATACCAACGTTTGCTGTCTTCGGCGTGGTCTGGCACGTCTCGGTCTGCTTCTCCTTCTGTTTCGCCGAGTCGCCGCTGGCTTTCGGGGTCTTCCCCGGGGTGGTGTTAGTATTGTTGACGTTGTCGTAAAGCGACGCGCTGGACGTCGCCGCGGTTATTTTCTCGCGGGCCGGGGTCATCTCCATGTCCGCGGACCGTGCCATGGTACGCGGAAGCGTGGAGGTACCTGTAACTACGCGAATCGTGCGACCATGAAGGGACAATTGAATGTTACCATGCAGCCGAGAATAGAAACGCGGATACGAGTCCCCAGGGCCAGAGATGAGCGTACGTACACAAATTTTTATTTCAAATAATTTTGTGCCCATCTTTGCCCAGGGGGGCGTTCTTGAAGGAAGATTCTCATGTAACAGCCCACGAAATTTATGATTTGTTTTTGGAGAAACTATTGTTAATATTGCGTTAAATTCTTTTGGGGTATGAGGAGGCATCTTTAACCTTGCAGAAATTTTTTTTTTATGTCTATCCTTCTTATTATATATTAATTCTTGTGGAATCGCTAGGACTGGATATAAAATTTTAATTTTAGTTTTATTTATAATACTTTTTTCGTCGATATAAAGAATAATATGAAAAAATTTCTATGGAAAAAACTTCCTTTTTCTTTTAAACTCTATAGCTTTTCCTACTTTTTATTTATTTTTCTTTAAAGTGGACCCAGCGTAAACTATCTAACTTTAAAAAACTTCTATTCTCTTTGCAACCATATGACTGTGATAGGTGCTCCACTTCCCGCCAACAGGAGGGCATCGTCGAAGAGGTGGACAAGAATCCAGAATAATTAGTAAATAATAAGAAGGATCGACATAAAAAAAATATTGTCTGCAAGTTTAAAGATGCCTCCTTATATCCCAAAAGAGTTTAATTCAAAATGACCAACAATTTTTCCAAAAAAGTTCTTAAATATTAGTTACTTTCGGGGCTGTGAGACGAGAAACCCTCCTTAAATTACGTAACTATAATTTTGGCGATTTCTCACCACCTCCTTCCCCCGGTATAAGAATTCGTAATTCAAACCACCCTACGCATTCTTACGTAATATTTTTAGCTTCCATTTTTTCTTAAATTTAAATTAAAATTACTTTTCTGGAATATTAATAATAGAATTTGTATTTATTGAAGATTGGGTTAAAAAATATTACGTAAGACGCTACCTGACTCCCTCCTTGTAAGAAAGCGTGTTGCGTAATTTAAGGAAGACCTCCCATAGGACACGGCGCGCGAGCACCGACTGTATTCGTTTGCAATTCAAATCCCTAGCTAATAGTCAGACGGTTTCGGGGCGCATACGAATTAATAACTGAACATATATCGTACCGCAGAAGCCCCGATATCTAGGGTCTTGATTTCGAAGTCTGGTCAACGGCTCCGCGTTCATACATGTGCATTGAGGCTCTCTGGATCTGCTCGGCGACGCCGGCGTAGATAGGGGCGTTCTCCGCGTTTTGATCTTCTGCTTGTTTGGTGGTTCGAGCTTCAATGAGTAAGAAGAGGACGCTTTCCTTGAAATCCTGAATGACGGTGACTGTACGGAAAATTAACTAATGACTGTAAATGACTCAAGACCCATCGAATCGATTTTCTTAACCCCAGACTCGTGTTCACGCTGTGGGTACACAATTCTTTCGATATCGAGAATGTCTCCCCCGACTCTTTCCAACACAGAACGGGCAATGCAAAAACACAAAACAACGTAAGCATCGTTCAGTGGGAAAGCTCTGCCGTTTCTCTTCGCGTAATGGTAAATGTGACATTTTTACTTTCCGCGCAAAATGGAACGGGGCTCTAAAGGGGCCATTAGCCAGCAATACGCGCGTGTACAGGGTGTTAAAAAGGTGATGGCCACTGCTTTCAGGGGTGAATGTAAAAATATTCATACACCTTGAAAATCAATGTTAATTTTTTTTTCTTTACATCAACATATTCTGCTTGCTGAAAGGAGAGGAAGTCTAAAAGTAACCATATATCTCAAACGTACCGTTTCCAAAAAAAAAGAATGATAAACTCTTGGCATGGATGAAGAGATCATCAAAACTTTATCAATTTCTTTTTTAGGAAATGGCACGTTTCCGACATATAGTTCCTTTTAGACTTCCTCTTCTTTCAATGTGTATAAACAATTTTCCAACAATTTTTTATTCACCCATAAAAGCAGTAACCATCCCCTTTTTAAACTTGTAATCCTACGTAAGAATGGCCGTTACGATACAAGAGAAAAACGTCTGAACTTCCCCACAGACGTACCGCAAGCAAATTGGTTGGCTTTAAAACTTACGCAACACTCTCTGAATTGTTTCGCATCTATCGGGGAGGTAAAATTCAATCCCCACGTGTCGTTAGTCATTGTATCCTTCCAATAAACGAAGCAGTCCGAGGCTTGTCCGATACGTGTTCCTTAAACAGTGCGAAAGGAAAGAAAAGAACGAATCATATACTGGCAAGTCTCTCTCCTCCTCCCCTCTTTTAACAGTAACCGTCTCGAGAGGCTGTCCTCTCGTTGCTAGAGGGAATGGAATATCGGCCTTACCTGGTTGGACCAATCGCACGTCTAGAATTTTGTCCACCTGACTATTGTACGCGGTAATATGGAAGACGTATTCGGGCGAATCTTGGATGCAAGTGATATTTACAGGAACTAAATCATCCGACACCAGCTGCCATTTCACGGTCCCCGCCCCGCTGGCGCTCACATGAAACACTTCGGCCCACAACCTAAAAAATCTCATTACTGAACTGGTCGTCGCGACGCAGGAACGTTTCTTTCACGCATCGGAATTCATTAAACAGGGGAATACTTGAAAGAAACGGACGGGCGAGGAGTAACCTGAACAAAAGAGAAGCTTTCCGAGACAATCGTTTCAAAGTGATTCACATCAGAGAGATGCGCTAGCGACGGTAGTAATAATTGTAAACAACGTTCTCGATTATTCTCTCCATTCGTGGCATTTCTCCGTTGGTACGCGATAAAATACATCGGACGCTGTTAAATTCTTACGAAATTTGGTACAGAGATGAGGTGTACAGAGTACTTGCATATTACTCGAAACATACCGGAAGGGAGGATCGAGTGGGTCGGTGTTTTAAACAAAACATTGCACGAGACAAAGATTTATACCCCTTTTAAGGTGGAAATCTGGTGCATCAAGATTCTTTTGGGGATTTTTTGTAAGGAAACTATACATGTAATTTTCAGGCTGTATTAGGGAACAAATATTTTTTTATTTAAAATTAACGCGGTAATTCCAAATATCGCAAATGTTTCCGAGCAGCCAAAAGAATCTTGATTTCTGTCGATTACACCAGAATCCTATTCTTTGGGCTAAAACATAGCGAAATTTTAGATTTTTTTTTAGAAACTAGCGATTGGAATAATCTGAAATTTGGACCATGTTTTTATGCAGCTTTGAAGAAGTTGTCGTTTTTTTTTTATTACTTTTTAATCATAAATATAGGAGTTATGCATGATCGACCATCGCGCCGCCGTTGTCCGCTGGTGTGCACAATATTTTTGTAACCACTGAACCGATTACCTTCAAATTTGGCCTGTCTGCCCAGCAAACATTACTTTATACTTTGATGAACCAGGATACCGGTAAGTTACATACTTCTTTGATTACATAAGAAAATTGGCGCAAAATTGTGTTGCAAAAGTTAAAGTTTCAGACTTTTCAATTCGAAAACTCTCCACACTCCTCAAAAAATTTTGTATTTTTTTCTGACTCATCACATCATGGCTACATATGTATACATTGAAACACCGTTTCATTTTTCTGTTTTAGATTACCAGGAAGATGAATATCACGCACACCAGCGGGCGACGAATTTTGCGCGACGTGTGAGTCGATCATCTATAACTCCTATAATTGTGATTGAAAATTCATAAAAAAGAAACTATTGCTTCCCCAAAGATGCATTAAAATATTTTACAAATTTCAGATGAATCAAACCGCTAGTTTTTTTTTTTTAAAAAATCCCCAATTTTGCTATGTTTTTAACCCAAAGAATAGAATTCCCCCTTAACTTGCAACCCTCTAGAATCAAATAATTCCAATTCTTTCAGCTAATTTCCGGGATGACATGCATTTTCTATAGTACCAACTAGCGTACTGTACTCTAAATAAATGCCACTTACACACCGCATATCAATCCCATTACCGTGTTCTGTGCAACATCTGCCTTCGCAGTGAGAGACGCGCACGAAATAGGTAATGCTGTCTCGTGTACTTAGGTGGAGGATTTCGTGAATTGCAACGTGCATCTGTTTCTCGCAGTCTCGGCATTCGACATGCAAACGCGGCGTAGGTCGCAGAATCAAGTCTAAAGGAAGCTAGAAGAAGGGAGAGAGGGGAGGCATGTCGCGCGAACGCGTATGCTTGTATTTTTTGTAAGCAGAAAGTAAAGCAATGAAACGGGCGATATCAATTTTTAGAATAACCGAACGGATCACAGTGTATGTACTTAAGTAGATGCGTACGATAGCAAAGGATTTTTTCATTCAAATGCGAGTACACTAATAAAGACGCGATACTAATCGGTTTAACAAGTCTAGAAAACTATGGCAAGTTGTACATGCATTGTGATCGGAATAAATGGACGAGACACCGGTATGAGCATCGATCTTGGAGAACGAGCGATACAGTAAAGAAACACAGAATGGCCAGGAATGGATTAAACAGTATAGCTGGCATCGAAAAATAAAGTGAGAATTAGAGAGAAAGGAAGAGAAAGTGACTTGCCTAAACGCGCAGATAGATGTGAGTACGAGTACATGTGTATGTGTGTGTGTACGTGGGCGTGGATGTGCTCGCGTGCGCGTAGGAGGGACCAACCAGCAAATAATTTAGCAAATTGAGGGGGGGGAAAGGAGGAGGGAAAGAAAGAGAGAAAAGAAGAGTAAGTAGTAAGCAGTAAGTAGTAAGGAGAAGAAAGAAATGGCGAACCCAGGTAGAACAGTTTGAGCTTCTCGATACGATCAACCACGTTACTACCGTGGAATAGTAACGCGTGGGTATTGAATACTGCTTTTAGTTTCTAGATAAGATCGTTGAAATATCTTTCTCTACGAAAGAAAGGAATCGATACACTTCCACGCGATAGGTGCTTTAATACAATACCTCCTACAAACGATTCTTAACCCTACAGTGCACGGGTAAATTAAAAGCCTCACAGGCCCATTTCCCAAAATCTCCAAATCAAAGAATGCACGGATGTTTTGAGAAGAAAATATTTTTAGACTGCGCGTAATCTAATCTGCAGTCAATCTTTATTAAGAACGATGTTTATAACAGAATGAAATCTAAAATGTTATCTGAATCTTGGCCCCCACGTGTGCAGTGTAGGGTTAATTAACAATAACCATTGGTAGATTTTATTGAATTATAAATTGCTGTTAAGATGCTTGAATACGAACATGAATTCGTGGGCCGATACTCGACGACAGTTAGTCCGTGCTCTACCTGAGCAAACAAATCGCAATGCATTGTATGTAAATATGTGTACGAGAGAGGCTTTGAGAGAAACAGAAACTGATAATGTAGCCGAATGGAGTTGTTGAATGGTTGAATGGTATGGTATGCGCACCTCTTCCTTTCTCTTAAGCTTCCGCACCTGAGCAAGTGGCCAGTATCACCCCTGCGCCCTCCGCTGCCGCCCATTCCGCCCCTAGCCCCTGTCTGCCATGGGGAATCTTCGTAACGATACGCCTTTCTGATAAGAGGAGCACAACTGCAAGACAGCTTATTGCCCATTCTATTCACACTCGCTCTCTTATCCCACCTGCGAGTCTTCTCCCTTCTACACCCCTTCTCGCCAATTAATTGGCATTTACTTTCCACCGATTAATGCTGCCCAATTCGAATCTCTCCTGACCCTTGAGAATCTAATGCGGATCCTTTTATGCGCTCGGCCGATCTCTCATAGCGTGCCCCTTTCGCTTTCACTCCTCTCCCATTATCGCTCCCTCGAACGTCGATACTCTCCGAATTGTCCAGAATTCTCCCAGATCCCTTCTCCGATTGGCTTGTCTGTCGACCTTTTGGCACTGCTTTAATTATGATTCAACATCGATCCAACGGGCGATGTATTATCTCGTCTTCTCTCCGCTCTCTCCTTTTATTCTGGGAAGCACAGTGTAACAGGGACGATGCCCCGTGATATAAGAGAGGATGTAGGAGAAGATATCTTTATTGTCACATCATTGCAGATGTTGGAAAAGTCATCAGCTAGTCCCTGACATGGTCGCTGAAAATACAATTAATTCCATTAGATCAATTAACAACTCTGTAATATTTCCTAAGCGCGTTACGTGCCCCCCCTTCTCTAGCTCTCTAGCGTTCTACTAACGGAGGAGAAGCCGAAACGCTAAGTAAACAATCGTAACGTGAAATTGAAGATGCCGGCGTTCGTGGGAAATATACAAGCGGATCATTTGCAACAGACGAAGATTTGAACTTGGTAATTCTTTACCGGGAGAATGTATCGTTACGCGCTGAGGTGAACCAGCACTGTAGCCAGTAGTTCGACCAAACGTGTACGCCGACACCATAAACACTTTCCCGTTTATTGCTCTCCCTCGCTCAGAAATTATTCTGCCGGGTTTGGTATATTGTAATGAAGTTTATCGCTGCTCTTTTCTCATTTGTCCGTGTTCTGGTACGATTTTTAAGTAGATATTTTTAAGTACTTTTAAGTGGCGAGGTTAACAACAGCTGTACCTTGCCTTTTGCACTCTTCTACCTTCACATGTTCTAGGTATATCATTTCTAACTAAGTAGTTTTCTTTCGCAGTGTCCACTGTGTAATAAATAATTATTATTATTATCTTATTACGGTGACTGATAGTCTGTGTACGGACATATCGATGGCTTACAAGGAAGATCCCGAACCCGAAAATTGAAGAAATTCAACGCAATTTTTGTTTGCTGCCCAAAGTCACTCGAAGGGCGTGAAATTACCCCCTGAAAATTCGGCTATTTTCAGATTTCGTGTTATTACTCACGAACTGTAATGCCTCGTTCACATTAGTCAAGTTTACTGGCTTCAAGTGATGGAAAGAAAGTTTCAAGGCTAAAGTTACTTCTTTCAATTAGATCTATCATTTGGTAAAAAAATTATTTTACAGTTCACAGATTATAACACAAAATAACCGGATTTTCGTGGATCAATGATTACACCCCCTTAGAGTAAATTTGGGCAGCAAACAAAAGTTGCGTTGTAATCAGGAGGAAATTCCCTGCAAATTCGCAAAGTTTCAGAATTGTTTTAATCCCCGGGTTCAGGATCTTCCCTTGTTAGTGCTTGTTCCCCCAATTTTAGCGGTTTCGAAAAAAAAACAGGTTTAAATAATTCATGATACATAAAATTCAGGGGCTAACAATGAAGCAAAACATTATTTTTGACAAACTTATGAAGTGGATATAAAAAAGTGATTTTTATACAGCATAAAGAAACAGTCAGGAACTATTTTTTGCATGAAATTTCAGAAAAAAAGTGGACATAAAATTGTGCACTAAGCCGTCGACGTACCCCAACATTAATGTTGCACCGTGTCACTGGCCGCAGTGACATGCGAATGTTACAAGTCCGACTACGTTCCACGATCGCCCGCAAGGAATAGTGAAATGTCTCAGGCCACTAGCGCATTGACATTGACACTGACACTAACACTGACGCTGCTATTTTTACACGCGAATGAATGAAAGTATTACCAGAGTAAAATTCGTCTGTAAAAGAATCAATCGATAGAAATGGTCCGACAAGTTTGCCCGGATCCCTCATTTCGAATACACCTAGCTACGCCTATTAAGCATTCTACACGGAAATTGCGTTTGTACCGAGAAAAGCTAATCGCGAAGGTAATCGTAACACAGTAGTATAGACATTAGCGAGGTGAATGAAGCGAAGGGGGGCATTGCGTGGACGTGTGTCACAGATAATAATAGGGGTGGCATCGAGGGAGGGTTACTGAACCGGTGCCTACGCCTCGTCCAAGTAATACGTCACTGTATATACAAAATTGCAGCAAGTACTATGTTTATACGTACTTGTCACTTGCTTCAACCACCGTCTTCTGTGCCGGTCAGTCTTTTGCGCACAGACACAGGCGCGCGCGCATACACGCCCACACTCACTCACACACTCACACACAGATATTAGTTGTTGGAAATAATTATAGCAAGCTTGTATCCCGCGTAGATCTCGTTTCTTTACACACAGTCCACGCAGGGATAGAAAAATAGCAGAGGACGGAAATATATCTCCGTTGCCTTTTTTCGTCACAGAAGCTAGTCAAGTATCTCATCGTCCGTATCTAAAGTTGAACTAGCTCGGAGAAGCTCGAATACACTCTACTACATGCCATTCGACGCGATCGTGGCCCGGTCGATGGACGACACGTAACACTGAGACCGGTCGTACCATCGAAACGGATAAACTCCGACTCCGCCTAGTTAGGGGTACCTCACCCTGGCGCTGGAGTAAACACTGCGCCAGCCAGGATGCACCACTCGCTGTGGCGAGCGTAGTCGAATCAACGCCCCTCGATAGTCACAATTGCCACGAATCGCACAGCTCCTCTCGACCGAGAGATCCTCGAGCTTTACATTTCGCGGTACCTTTCTGGCGTTCTCTGTTGCTCCGCCACTCTTCCTTACACGTCCTCTCCTGTTCCTCCCCTTTTCCCGGTACCTTCGCCGACCCTCCCTTCCTCCCTCCCCTGCCCGCCCGCCCGCCCCCACTTCGTCGCCCTCCCCGTCATACGCACAATCACATCGTCCGCATTTGCACACCCGCTCACTTGCATGGTTTTGCTTTTACCGTGCGTTGCCACGAAATGAAACTCACCATCGGCGATGTCTTCGCCACGGTCGCCTCGACGTGCCAAAGCTCCTGGCCCCCGTCGCAGTGGGACAATACGGGGTATAACAGGGCGGAGAGGAGAGGAAAAAAAAAACGAATGAAAAAGTGAGAAAAAGAAGAGTAGAGCGTAAAGGAAACGGTGGCGAGAATTGCGAGAGGGAGTAAGGGATAGAATGATAAACGGTGGTGGGGGAGGAACGGGACGGAATAAGGGATGGGCTACCGTGGTTTTAGTAGAGGGGCAGGATCACGGTATCCACCCTTCCCGAATGCAAAATAATTCGCCAACGATCACCTGTTATAACGTATACGGAGCGAACGACGATTTATCGGGCGACGCCTCGACGAGGATCGGTTGCGCGCATAACACTCGAACGACAGTATCCTAAGCGGACGATTGCGTGTCGAAAATCTCCGGTATTTCGCGCGAAATCCTCGCGGACGACGTAGCCATGGATACTGCAGGATCGAGCAAAAGAGGCGACTGCCCCGTTACCCACCTCCCCTTCTTCTACGAATGCGCGCCCCTCGACCGAAAATGTCAATATCCTCTCTTGCTGCGCCCGCGATGCGCTCCATGTTACTCTGAACAGCCCTGTATGCGTTTTCTATTCCTCCCTTCTTCCTCGGCCCCTCTCCGCCCAACCACCCCCTCCCCCCCCCCCCGCCGCCGCCGCCGCCGCCGCCGCCGCTCCGTCTCCCACACTCATTCACCCTCGCCCATTCTTTCTCTCGGCCTCTCGATTTTTCCTCCTTCTATCACTCGTCACCTTCCTCACTGCTTCTCTCCTCCGGACTTCTTTCTACAGCTCCACTCGCTCCTTCCCATCGTTTACTCCCCGGCGCGTATCTCGCGGTAGGCTTGCTTCTCGCCTACGCTTAACCGTTTCAGTGACTAAACTGGAGTGACACACGGGAACCGGGATTACTTGCACGCGGGACGCACGATTCGCGCGGCTGGTAGATTAATTCCTCGCGTCGCTATGTCCTGCCCGCTTCTCGATTCTCAAGCCTTGGTCCACTATCTATGTCTCACCCCGTTTGTAGAGATCGTAGTGCCATTGTTCGATTTGCCGTTTAACTCACCATGAAACGAATACGGGGCGATCGCTGTCGCCGTGGTCGCCCTCGTCCTCGTTGTCGTGGTCGTTGTTGTTGTCGTCGTCGTCGTCGTGGTCGTAGTCGCGGTCGTGGTTGTGGTCGTGGTCGTCGCTGTCGCCGTCGTCGCCGTCGTCGTCGCCGTCGCCGTCGTCGTCGCCGTCGTCGCCGTCGTCGTCACCGTCGCAGTCGCTATCTTGCCTCTATACCGAGGTGTAACCATAGTGATTAGCGATCGATATCAGACATGCGCGCTCGCACATTTACTTACGAAACGAAGAAACCACCCTCGCCTAGCTCTCTTCTAGCGTTCGCTGCGAACATTGCAACTGCGTTCACGCAAACCGCGCGGCTACAATACGCTGGCTCTACACTAGAATCGGCTAAAATTACTTGGCCCAAGTATTCTATCTGCTTGGTTGTATTTCTCCTGTTTCTAATTCTCGCTGCCCCCTGCTTCATCCCTGTTTATGGATTAAAAATCGTAATCTGAAAGAAATGGATATATAAATATGCGTGTTACATGTTTTTGTCCACTATACGAACGATTTCTGCATCGGCAAATATGTCATCTTTGTCGGGGATGTTTCTAATTAATACATTCAATTGGTTTAATTTTTAAAAATTATAATAACAATGCACGATGGAATTCGGTTCATATACATTCGAGACTAATGGGGGTAATAATAATGATAAACAGCAGGTCAGTGAACTTTACGGGAAAGTTCGTCGCGTGTTTGAACATTATCAGTTATCTTTGATCGAGTCGACGCTATTAGCTTCGGCCGTCGCTCATTTCTAGCGCCTCTTATTGTGTAGGGATCTTTATTTTACTCTGAAATAGATTTCGATATATGTATGCGGATATGTATGTAGAATACTTTAAAAAATGGCTCTGTAAAACTGTCCATTGATAAGTAGGTATATGCCGACGGTATGTGCAACGAAACGTTAATATTGAGTGGGAAATAAAATAAGTGAATATTTTAAATAAAGCAACTAGAATATTCACGATAGAGTAGTGAAAGCCTAAATATTTAAAGTTTAAACGTAAGTTCGCGGTGTGGGAAGCACACTCCTCAGGAATTGGATAGAGCGCGCCATCTACCGTAACGTGACCAAAAGCATCGTCCTGAATTGAAAAAGATTTCTACTAACAATCCTGCTATATTAATCCATAAATTGAAATGTCCCGTAAAGTATTGATTTCTGATGACATTACCTTATACATTTTATACGCAAGATCAATCAGCAAATCAACCTACGTAAAATAATCATATGGTTCCATTTAAAAAAGAAGTGCAATCATAGACGAAGTATAAGATAGACCCATCACGCAATGTAATTTTGTGTCACACGTTCGGGGGGCTCGCGAGCCCCCTTACCGTCTTCATGTCACACCCAACGTTATCGATTCAGTCTAAAATAAGATTGTAACGCTACACGTGGTAGGAATTAGAATTCAACACGGGTAAAACAGAGGTCATTTGAAATCCGCAATTTACAAATCGAGCGCCACGGAATTCGGACATTCAGAAAAATTTCGAACAGCCACATTGGGCGCTTAATGATTCTGAACATTGATAGAAAAAAAGGGCGTGCCCTTTGGGCATGTAATACTTCTCAATTTTAACGAAAAAAGAAACGGCAGTCACTATGGGCGCTTAAGTATGCCTAATTACAAGACGGAAGAACAGCAGCCGCTTAGGGCGCATAATAATTCCGAATTTGAATGTGAAAAAAACAGCCCAAAAAGCAATACCTACTACTAAAGTACAAATGGGGGATCACTGTTATAAACTTAAGGCAACGATTTTCCACCACGGTAAAAGTATTACCGATGGTCATTACACGAGTATGGTAAGGGGTAAGGGCAGCACGTGGGTATCCGTTGATGATTTACGAGTAGACAAACAAGCTTGGCCACGAAATGCTAAAAATGCATACATAT
Source organism: Andrena dorsata (assembly GCA_929108735.1). Lineage (NCBI taxonomy): Eukaryota > Metazoa > Arthropoda > Insecta > Hymenoptera > Andrenidae > Andrena > Andrena dorsata. The sequence continues at coordinate 57,254,753 of OV815489.1, forward strand.
TATTCTTCGAAAGGTATTAATAATTGTGGTTGTGCATACAGTTCAATGTTAAATACGTTCAGCGCCATAAGCTGTTTCGCGCACCATGTACTGTACACAAAGTACTATACATATATAATACATACATACTTTGTAAAAAGAAATGAGATGCCCATTAAAAAACTTCGAAAAAGTAAAAAAATACGCCAAGTACGTGATAAAATCGAGGACGGAAACGAATAAACACAAAAAAATAGAAGAAAATATACATTGTAAAGAAAGATGTGAAATCAGAATGAGCTGCAAGTACATGATAAAGGTGTTTTCCACTTGCGCTTAAGATGATACAACTACATATACGCAACTAAAATGTTGTGTTCATACATTCCATTATTCATATCGCCGACATTTTAATAATGTGAAGATAAAATGTAACATCTAGACATTTGCCTAGATGTCCGCGGCCTGGAAGTCAAATACTTTGCGTGGCCTAATACTTGCGTGAAATAATTCGCGAGAAAAACCGCGATAGGTATATGTGCTACAGATTTTGATGAATCTCATATATGTATTCAACATTCGACAGTTTCCGAAATATTATTAAAAAAAAGATATTTTGGCATTAAACAACCGAAGCGATAGTGGAAAAATCCGTAGCACAAATAGGTATCGCTGCTTTCCGTTGTCATCTTTCCGCGCCAACCATTTTCCAGACGCATTAATTATTTCGCGGTAAAATTACTCTAAGTAACAGCCGCGGTGCTCCCCAAAATATGTAGATGGACGCGAAAAAAGCGGGGACTCTACGATCGCGTTACGCGCGATCAAAAAGGATATTGCTAGACTGCAAGTTTACTACGAAGACTGGTTGCACTTGGAACCTTTTCAAATTTTTCGCGGTGACTCTACTCGACTCGAATTATTAATCGGAATTGTAAAAATCGCGAGCAAATGTTGTATCGATTTAATTTTCTGATTTTAAGACAGACACATGCACGTCACCCTATCTACGGTTACCTTGTATGGTCAGCTCATTGGATTCTGCTCTTTCCAACACATATGCGCGGCGGTTAGTGGCCCGTTTCATATAATTGGCATTCGTTTTAGAAACATTTCTGCGATATTATTGTGAGCAGGTAGTACCAACAATGATTGTCATTGTTAGTTAATATACCAAATTAATGCCTTCTATACACGCCTTATTAAGAGAATCTAATGAGTCAAATGTAATTACTGTTGAGAGAGAAGATTTGAAAAATCTCACACGAAAGAGTTCAACTTTAGAAATGTAACTCGTATTCGACACATTCAGCATCCCGTATGATTGTGAAATTAAAGAATGCTCGATTTGCAGTTGCATCCATGCACCCCGCGACACTCATGCCACTTTCTGCAAGGCTTAGATATAAGAATTAGATTTTACTGTAAATTTCAATGTCGGCGGTGAACTAATACTCGGGGCAAATAGAATCCAATTACTATTACTTCGCTAAAATGATTAAACAGTGCATTAGAAACTTGCGGGAATGTCAGTAACAGCGTCAATTTGTAATACTTTTCGGTGTACGATACGTGAAAGGGTTCTGCTACACGCAAAGTACTAACAAAACAATTTGTCATCTTATAATTTATAGCTTGCACGAGCTTTGAAGAAATATCATTTTTGAGCGCCGTAGTGTCTTGATCTCTGAAATGCATTTTCGAAGAGAAATCCGCATGAGTCGTTGACAAATCGAGTCAAAGCGTAGCGTAGCGAAAGCCTATGTCAAACTCACACTTTAAACTAGTCACACGTATAAAAGCACGCAACACACTTTGCAGCATTCCTCAGCATTTCAGAGTAGTTGTTGAGTTGGACGCTGTGCATGAGTAGAGGCCGCTAAATTCAGTCCTGAAATTATGGGTCGATAACACAGTTGGGTGGCGACACGCACATCCATAAGGTGGTACGTCTATCCTATACTTCGTCGATGGTGCAATCATACTTTGCACGTGCATCGATGAATTTGCGGAAAATCCGTGCAGCGCGCAATGTCTATTCTGCTTTAGCCCGCCAACTTTGTGTTTGAATATTTGGATGCTACTTTTCTATCGTAAAACAATAATTTTTTCCCTTATTGAATCTACGACTCTCTATACTTTTATGCTGGCGCCTAGTCATTTGCAGTGTGTAAATCTGGCGCCGACTTAAAAATATTGAGAGTAGTAGATTAATTAAGAAAAATTTATTTTTTACTTTTTCGTGCTTTTATTTTTTTGAAGTCGGTTTCAATTTTTCTATATTTTTTTTTTCTTTTTAGTTATTTAAGTTATGTAACTACATTTATTTAAAGAACATGGGTAGGCCTACAAAAAGAGCTGCTTGTAGTAATAATCCCCATAAAAAAATTCAAAAAAAGTAAAAAAATTACGCCAGGTACATGAAAATTAAATAAATCACAAAAAATAGAAAAATGTACAATACAAAAAAAGATGTGAAATCAAAATGAGCTGCCAGTACATAAAGGTGCTTTCCAACTGCGCTTAAGGTGACACACCTACATACACACAGCTAAAATGCTGTGTCCATACATTCTATTACTCATATCGTGGACATTTTAATTAACCCATCAAAAAGAATCCCATTTAAAAACATTGTCGTAAATTAATTAATAGCTTTACAAAATTAATGATATACAAAAAATTGCGCCAATTATAACAATGGCTATTCATACAAAGAAAAAAATATATTACATAATATTAAGCAGATATATTTTTATACAAATAAATATTTTAATACGAATAAATATTTTATTCAAAATACTTGGCGCTGCTTTCCGAATCAGTGTTGCTAAACTGAATAAATATGTATAAATTGCAATAACCTTTTTCTTTCTTTCTTGCGCATGCGTCCGTGAATGTGTGTATGTGCATATGCTGACAATTAACATTTTTTCGGTTTCGCAGAAATTGGTCTTATTCGGAAGCTGATATGCGGTTTGCATAAGAAAAATGCCTTTAAATGTAGAAAATATTGCAGGCGTGATGAGGTATTAATGAAATACAGGTCAGGTTAGGTTGGATTAGCCGGGCAACGAGTAAATGATAGCGGTAGCGACATATACAGGGTGTCATGTATTTGGCTTCGAGACGCTATCGCGTCTCTAGATAATGAAGTCGGTTAATGAAACAGTTTTCTTATTTTTGGCGTAACTTCAAAACTGCTTAACCGATTTTGACAATTCTTTCTCCATTACCCACGTTGATTGAAGCCAAACAAAATGTCCAGTAATTACGAAGAAATTCGCGGCCGAACATAATACACATCGAACGTAGAATCTGTTTTTTTTCGCAGTCGGTTAAAACAGCAGCGTAAAACTTTTCAGTCTAGTAACAGCAGGAACGAACTTCGCGATACAATACATGCGACATATTTTGATAATAAGAATAAATGATATGCATACTATGTGTATGTGTACGGCACAGTACTCAGTACTTGTACTGGAGGAAAAAAGACAGCCGAAGATATTTAACATTCAACTCGCGTTCAGCAATCAGGCGTGATATATTCTTTCACGGCGGAGCGTTAAAAATTATCCGTTTAAATGGAAATTTTGTATCGTATAATCTAAGATAATCAGTTCTCGATACCCCGGTGTAAATAAAAAGCCCGACAACGCGAGTACATGTTTTGGAGCATCTAACCACACTTCTAAGATTCATGTTTTCTTGGTATCCGGTTGAAACTAATTCGAAATCATGCTAAAAAGGATCACATTCGGTTTGAAATCACCCTTCGGAGGTGTTTCGGTGCGTTGTGCTAGCAAAGTTTCGTTGAAACATAAAGAGAGCATTGAGGATAAAATGCAAGCCTGGCAGATACACTCTTACGGCGGACTAGAAGAACTGAAACTCTTAAGCGTTAGAATTCCATTGATAGCTAAACCAACGGATGTTCTAGTGAAGGTTGAAGCATCTAGCGTAAATCCAATAGACATCGCTATGACAAGTACATTATAACAAGCTATGGTTCCTCGTTTTACCACAGGAAAGATATATTTATTTCCTTTACAATCTCAGGAGGATATGGCTCTGCAGTTCTGAATTTCATGCGGAAAGCGAAACACCTTACCGATGGACAATACGACGAATTGGAACTACCGTTAACTTTAGGCAGAGACTTTTCTGGCGTGGTAATCTCGAAAGGACACGGCGTGGGCAATAGGTTGAAATTAGGAGACCAAGTGTGGGGCGTAGTTCCCGTAGAGCAACAAGGTTGTCATGCCAGTTACGTAGTTGTCGATAGCACTTTGGTAAATAACGACACCGCTTCGTTCCCTCGCTACTAATACACAAGTCCATCTTAACGTCTCAAAATGATATCTCTCCGTAGGTTGACCTACGCCCTAGAAATATATCATACATAGAAGCAGCTAGTATATTATACGCCGCGCTCACAGCGTGGTCGGCTTTATGGATCACTGGTGGATTGTGTTATAAAAGTACGCTAGCCAACAGGAAGAATAACAGAATTTTGATAATAGGTGGTTCAGGCGGAGTGGGAACTTTGGCGATACAACTATCAAAGGCTTGGAACATGAACGTACGCGACTCACGAGATTAGCGATAGTTATTACCCGTTTGTTAATTATTATCCTAAATATCACGTTTAGGTTGTTGCCACTTGTAGTAGCGACGCCGTGACTCTAGTAGAAAAATTGGGAGCCAATGCAGTAATCGACTATAAACTCACCGACGCTGATTCAAGAATAATCGCAGAGGGCCCGTACGTAATTCGTCAAGCAACGTAAAACAGTCGCTCCGATATAAATGTTCATCACAACTCGTGCCGTAGGTACAATATAATTTTGGATTGCGCCAATCAAGGACCCGATGAGATAAGATCGAAGGGCTATCCGCATTGTACATATATAACTTTAAATTCGCCGTTATTGAAAAATATCGATCAGCATGGATTGATTGGCGGGACGGTGAAAAATATAAGCGAACTAGTGAAATATAACATTCCAACCGCCGATAATAAAAGTTTCGTAAAGTGGGGATTCTTTGCGCCCTCGCAGGCGGGGATGAAAGTTCTTCATGAACTCATTGAAAGCGGAGAGGTATAGTACAATTACGTATAATCTCGCATATTTCCGAGTAGCTAACTGCGGCGCAATTTATATTATTTTATCCCGATTTAATTCAGGTGGTCCCCATCGTTAAAAAAGTGTATCCATTTCAAGAATTACCATTAGCATACGACAGAGTGGCGCAAGGTCACTTACGGGGTAAATTGGTCATAGACATGAGATAGTGTTTTCAGCAAGAGAAAAAGAGAATACGTTTATAAGTAGAAGTGGCATTATGTAACAAAGGGACTCGCAAACGCATTCGATAAGAATGAACGTTTTATCGTCAATAAATATTAACGTTACATTACATTTTGTACATTTCTCTCAGTTACGCGTAGAAAATCACTTCCGAAGCCTACTTTCTCTCGAACTTGGTGCCAACAGCCGGTGGCGATCTCTGTTGCCTTATCTGTACCATCTCTCAAGACTTGTTGTAAATACGCAGGCTCCGCGATCAGTTTTGCAAACTCTTCTCGGATCGGAGACAATTCTTCTATAATTACATCAGCCACCACTAATTTGTACCTGTCTTGTACAAGCAAAAGAAAAAAGAATAGAATTTGCAGCAGACGCTAATTGGGAGCAGACGCGAAGTCTTCCATGTACGTACATTCCAGTGTCTAATTCCTGCATTTCCAAGCATATCTGGTCTGACGTTTTCCCAGTAAGCATAGAATGAATGGTGATTAAATTTGAAACGCCCGGTCGACTTTCCGGCTCGTAAGTTACCTTCGACGTGCAATCAGTTACAGCTTTTTTCACTTTCTCCAACACGATATTCGGCTCGTCGAGTATATCTATCCTAGATTTTGGGTTTTTACTGGATTTCGACATTTTCTTTGAAGGGTCTCGTAGAGATTTTATTCGTTGACTGGCATTGTCTGTAGGACACAGTACTCTGTCAACAATACTCCGCGCCTGCAGCCGGAGCGTGAGATAGACGTTTATTCAAAACACTGTAGAGAAATGTTACCATTAAGTAGAGAATGCGGTACGGGAAAGGTATCTCCAAATTTTTTGTTGAACGAAATAGCTAAATCTTGCGCCAATTGAATGTGTTGGTGTTGATCTTGTCCAACAGGAACATGAGTCGCTCTAGAACATATACTTTGTACGCGTTACGTTACACACTAGGGTGGACCTTATTTTTTGAGTATCAGACTTTATTGGTCTCACTCCCCAGAATTGTGACAGTTGTTGGGAAAATGATCTGGAAAAAATTTCAGGCCGATTGGACCACGGGAAAACGAAGCCCGCATTGAATTTGAAAATTTGGATTTTTTTAAAACTTAATATAAATATGTATTATGATATATCGTTAAATTTGTATTTTTTTTCTGTTTTCTGTTCTGTAGTTTTCTAGGTCACGGATGTTTTTTTTGTTAACAATCATATATGCTGTGTATGTATTCTTAAACAAAAAAAAATACAAATACAACGATATATCATAATATATATTTATGTCGTTTTAAAAAATTCAAAATTTTCAAATTCGATGCGCTTAATTTTCCCGTGGTCCAATCGGTCTGAAATTTTTTCCAAATCAGTTTCCCAACAAGTGTCACAATTCTGTGGGGTGAGAGGAAAAATCTCACAAAATAATTTTTGTCAAGAGTAGCCAAGGTCCACCCTATTACACACTTCTTGTCACAATCAAATGTTGAAAGACAGATTCCCTGACTAGCACATGACAAATGCTTACCTGTACAGTAATATATCAGCTGCTTGCAGAACAGGATAAACGTATAAACCTAAAGGAATATTTTTTAACGTTGCACCCTTTTCCTTGAATTGGGGTAAATGTGCTAACCTTGCCAAAGTTGTTATACATCCAAGAATCCAGCACAGTTCTGCATGCATTGGTACACTAGATTGTTGGAACAATATGCTCCTCTTTGGATCTATGCCGCACGCTAATAATGTGGCCGTCATTTTTAATATATTCTCACGCAATTCTTTGGGATCCTAAGGACATTTACCTTTAATTGCAATAGCATTGATATTTTTCTTTCGCTCAGAAGTGGAATTAAAAGACACACCCGGCATTACTTTTCAGTGCTTAAAGTGAGGGTGAATAATGGTAAATTGATACTTAGCATTTAAGTAAGAGCATGTAAGCAAGTTTGTCAAAGAAAAAGTAAGGTTTCTATAAGAGATAATAGGTAATGTCTTACGTGTGGTAGAGTAATAGAATGCATGTCTACGATGCTCCAAAGAACATTTTCCCCACTGTTTTGTAGCTGTACCCATTTTTGTATGGCACCCAAGTAATTTCCTAAATGCACATTTCCCGTCGGCTGAATTCCCGAAAATATCCTTTTCGAGTAATTACTCTTAAAAACCTGCAACTGATGTTATAACGCATACGACAAAAATTTTTGTGTAAGCTTTCGGATGCAGTGTAAGAGTTAACCTTTCGACTGTACTTTCTTATGGACACAAGTGCGGGGGTGACACTTTCGAGCCTAACCACATTTCGCATCAATGTAAACATTTCCAAGAGTTGACCGCACTTAATTTGACGCATACCAAAGAATTCCCTTAAGTTACCAAACACTCATTTTCCATTTATCACAAATTCACAAAGTGTGTACGCTACATCCATTAACATGGACTTAGGAGCCATGTGCGCCCAGTGCGCCATGTGTATGTATGCTACGTAAGTATGTAGGTGCAAGCATACACACGGAAAAACCGAGTAATGCTCATGGTTGAGATAACAGAATTAGAGTGTTTAAGAAATTAATAACAATTAATTGATTGTCGCTGCGCAATTGTTTATAAACAGTTCTCTTTACCTCACCGGGCTTCGCCAAAAATAAGCGACGGCCTTTATTCGACAAAGATAATCGCTATATTCTTCCAAATCGCCCGCCTCCGCAGGGTTGCCAGAAGGTTTTAATATCGCGCCACCAGATCGCGTAGGAAAAGTAGCGCAAAGGCGCCAAAATTCAAATATCTTGAATGAAAAGGATGTTGAAATATTTTCTTAATATTTTCTGCAACTGTTTTCTTTATTTCTTTTAGATACAACAAATAAACTTTATTTGAAGAAAAACGAATTTAAATAAAACTGATGTGAAATAAAAATTGACGTTTTAACACAACAATGATAATGTATTTTATAAAAATTTTAAATACCATTTGACTTTGGGCAGCCCAAATATCGAAATTTCGGCCAAAGCAACCCTGGTCGACATTGGGCGAATTCTACTTACGTCCAAATCGCCCGTGAAATAAATCTTAAGGTGGGATCTCCTACCCGCGATTGGTCGCAGCGACTGGTCGCAGTATACTGGTGCAATGGGAAAGCATGTATCTGTTCTCCTACATGCGACTGCGATCGTCGGGTATGCGCCAGACGTAGGAGCCTGACGCGAGTCTGTTTGAGTACCAGCCTACACGGAAAGACCTCAGCACCGTTCCCAACGAAAAAACCAAACGCATTCACAATCTGGTTTTAAGCACCGCATTGAATGGGGCCAGCACCGAATTTTACGGTGCTCATTTTTCGAGCACCGTTGGGAACGGTGCTGAGGTCTTTCCGTGTAGGGCCTGTCGCTGGGTCAAATCGCTGCGACCAATCGCAGGTAGGATATCCCACCTTTCCGCGACTAAACGCAACGTCAAGAATTCCAAAATCGATTTTCTCGAAAATGAAGCGCGATATGAAAAAAAGTTACTCTTTCTTTCTGATTTATAACAAGTAAATAAGTCGAGAAGAAGGAATAAAATTTTTTGTTATTGCCTTTCATTTCCGAGAAAATCGACTTTGAAATTGTAGACGATGTGTCCAGTCGCGTATAGGAAAACCTACCTTAATGAAAATTACGGGCGATTTAGGCGTGAGTGGAATTCGATCATTGTAGCTCAATTTAGGCGCCAACTGCCAATTTCAATTTTTGAGCGCCAGTTGGTTTTAAAAAGTAGCGCAAATGGAATTCCGCTCAATCTGGCAACCCTGCTCCTCCGGCCATTGTTATTTATTTCATCTTCTCCTCGCCAGATGTCGCAATTCTCTAAATCCGCCTACTAACCTGCGAGTGCCCTTCTAAAAAAAAAACTTCATTCCCCAACCATTGCGCACAGCTGATCTCACAATATCGCGAATCGCGCTACTCTCCGAGAACAAGCGATCGCGAGAGACAGATTGTGAAAGAACATTACGAATATATCGCTCAGCTTTGTTTCATGTTTACTGATAGATATCTTTTCTCGCGCATGGTAAAGTGTTGAGAAGCAATGTATCACTGAAGAGCTGTGCTCCGCGGCGTTAGATAAACGCGAGATGTATTGAGGGATACAACAGAAGCAGTACATATTAATATCGTGTGAATAATTCGTGTTTGCTGCGAGTCTCGTTTTATTGTATCTACCATAGGAAACGGTTATGGTATACCTGTCAGGTGTCTGGGGTATGGGAGAGACTAAATCACAGTGTCACGGTACGAACGGTTCTTCCTCCTTTCTGCAGGAGAACGATGAAGAAGTCGCATTGTTGCCACTCAAGAATCAGGTGAGATGACGGGCGCTCGGTTTTTCCTCGCGCCATTGTTTCTATAGTGCATGTCTAAACGTTTTGTTGTCATCGTTATTTTATTATCGTTACCATATTTTTTTCGCGCCGATCGGATCTGCAGCTATAATATTTAATGTTTATATCTGACTTTATAAATAATTGTGGTTGCTTGACTTAATTGTTGAAACGCGTCGATGTACTATATACACTCGGTACCAGAGTATACATCGTGACACACAACATCTCCAGTTGTTGCGTTATGAATTTTTGTTTTTTGCATGAAAACACTGAAATCTGTCGAAAGATGTAGCGATACATGCGTTCGCTACTTACCAATTAAATGACGAAGCAGTTAAATGAGGTAGAAATGGAAATGTCAAGTTGCAGATGCAGAGTACTTATAATCACATAGGATTTGTGGTTAGATGTAAGGGGTGTGGTTAAATTTTTTCCGTGCAATTTACCGAGAATGTATGACTAACACTTTCTTCCACGGATCGCATATTTCAGGATTACATATACCTCGTCGATTTACACTTCACTCGGAAACATCTAAGAAAGCTACTTGTATCACTTGAAATTTAAGTTAATTTATAAGCAAAAATTTTATATCCCTTATAGGTCGGTGGACACACAAGATTGCTTTTACTCAACCAGAATACCATTTGCAAGCCATTAAACTGCAGAGAACTTGACTTTTATCAAAACATTCCACAGGACATACAAATCTTTGTTCCAAAGTTTAAAGGTAATCTCTAATAAAAATTTTGTATACAAATTTTTATTTCAAATAATTTTGTGCCCATCTTTGGTATTTTCCTCATTTTCATGGTTCCTCCACATGGGCGTTCGCAGAGGAGAGCAAAATGGTCAGTTGCCCCCTTGGCTTTTGAGAAAAAAATCGCTTATTTTTCAAAACTGATCTTTATTGAGTTTATACAAAAAAGGGAATATTTTTCAATTTCGGTTTTAAATTTTTAATTAAATTGAGACTATAAAATGGGTTACTATCATCCCAAAGTTGCCCCCCCCCCCCCCCTTGAAAAAGTCTCCTGATGCCCCCGTTCCCCCATGTCACTCTGTATGGCAATATACAATATGTACAGAGCCGGATTTACCTTTCAGGGGCCCTAGGCTGATGTAAACAATGTAAACAATAAAATGATGCTAATTTGATTATTTTTTTATTTTTTATCACAATACTCGTATAATCTAAATAAGAATTTAATTTCAAAATTAACATTGATATCAAATTATATCATAATAATAAACATTAAAGTTACAAGTTAATAAAGATAATATAAAAAAATGCTAATTTTTCGAAGAAAATATTTACAATGAGGGGCCCTCAGCTAAACGGGGCCCTAGGTTTCAGCCTTGTTAGCCTAAGGGTAAATCCAGCACTGAATATGCATATATGCAGTAAATGTGAATGCTTGTCGAATAATGGTGTCTGTGATGTCTAATGTTTTAGGTGTTATACAAGCTTCCAATAGCGACGAAGGCGCGCTAGATAAGCGTTATAGTCCTAGTTTCAGAGATCAAGATAACAGGCAAGGACATAGCTCGACCAAGCGGAAGCGCGACGATGTACTCAGGTAAATTCTCCCGCGATACATCGAATACGACAGGACTCTATCAACTATTCACCCGGGGCTGAAATAATTCTTTGCATGTCGCAATTAAAAAAAATTGTCGACTGCCGCGATACCCTCTCTTTACCCTCCCTTACTTTTTAGAATGAAAATTCATCGTGATAATACCTTAACGGGAACACCGAAAGCGGGAATGCATTTGGATGGCGCGCCAAACCGACAGTATTTTCTTCTACTGGAGAACATAACATCGCAATACACCCACCCGTGTATACTGGACTTGAAGATGGGAACCCGGCAGCACGGCGACGACGCGTCAGCAGAGAAACGCAGTAAACAAATCGCAAAGTGCGCTGCCAGCACGTCAGCCTCTTTAGGCGTTAGATTATGCGGAATGCAGGTTTGTCATTGCAACAGAAATATAACAAAATAATAATATTCTCGAGACGATGCAAGCGAAGAATTTGTTTTACAGGTGTATCAAGCCGATACGAATCATTACGTGAAACGAGATAAATATTGGGGAAGAGAGTTGAACGAGGAAGGCTTCAAAGCAGCTTTATATCGATTCTTTCACAATGGTTTTTGTTTACGAACGTTGGTTATCGAGAAAGTGGTGTCTCGGTTAGAACAATTGCGGCGTGCGATCGAAGGACAAAGTAGCTATCGATTTTATTCGTGGTACGTGTCTCTCTTTTTTTTTTTAAGTAAATCAAAATCCACATCATTGAGTACGATAACGGTGACACACACACACAGAGACACACAGCAGCTGGATTGCCAAGAATCATTTTGTACGAAATTTTATACAATCATTGTTTAGTTCGTTGCTCGTTGTGTACGAGGGCTTTCAAATGGACGATTTTTCGGGGCTCAGCCAGTCGTCGTCCGCGTTACAAATGGAAGAAGAATCCACTAATTCTAGTTTCGTCGATGATGTCCCCCATATCTCGGAAGCGTGCTACGACGCCGACACAAGTAACAGCTCGACAGATTACAATCTTTCGATTCAGGAGGAAATCAGTCAAGCGGCTTTGCATAGAGGGTTCGGCGAAGCGGCGGCGAGAGGGGCTAAGAATACCACCAGTTTCTATGCAACAAGGTTTGTGATCAGCTCTTTTTCCGAATCTATCGTTGTTAGCCGATTAAAATTTTCGTCGATGGCTACGAGAGGAAATAGTAAGTTGGTCATTCCGTTTCAATTCGTTGCACATTTACTCCCGGCGAAAGTATGCTATTTTGGAGCTACAATATCGTAGAATTTCGTTTTGATTACACGCAGCTTACGCGTACACAAGAAACTTTTGCCGAAGTAAAAGGAACGACTCGGTACGGAACGATCGAAATTAAATTCCTAACGTTGCGATGCCACGAAGAACACGATCGTGGGAAGTAACGATACTCGTGCATATTTACATTCGTTTAGCATACTTTATTTAGCCATTTGTTTATTGTAATTAGTTTCCATCATCCGCTCGCCCATCCAGTCATTTATTCACTTCTTTTACATGGGTTTTATAATGCTAATAGTGCTGTCACGATGTATTGCAACACTAGGAATCTAATGAATAATTGTTTTTCTCCTTTTATCTGATGTTACGATTCTACGTTGTTTTGCGTAGGTTCGTTAACGTTGCTATCAGAAATTCTACAAAACGCGTTGAATCGATGCTTTTAACCCTCCGATAATTCGGATTCAGACGAAAGCACACGTTGTCTGGTGAAGTATGTGATCGAGGTATGAGATTACGCGACGATACTTTAAATTAAACATTTCCATTTAAATTTTCATTGAAATAGAAGCAAAAGTTTAGCGCATACGTTCGATATGGAACTGCGTGGAAAAATTTAATTCCAATTATTTACGATCGTATCGTTTCGTCGGCACGTATCACGCTTCAAGATACTCCATCAGAACATTGGAGGGTTTATCATGAAAGTAAAGTTTTTTCTGAAGATTGTGTTGTATTTCGAGCGCTAATGCCATTCGTTGTTTGCTCGAAACAAAAAAGAAAGAAAAGACAAAGAAATCGGTATAGAGGAAATGTCGCACGATCAGTACTTTAGTGTAGTAGCATCGTTAAAACGTTACTTAATTCAATTACACGTTGAAACTACATATCCGCCGCGTATGGAACATCCGATGAAATCATAATTGAAAGCGACGGGGTGGCAGCCCTCGTGACACATCGGGGAATATCGGATTGTTACACTAATGAACTAGGAGTGCGCTGTTTCCCAAATTTAAGCATGTATATTTCTGTGTACCGTCACTTTTTAGAAAACTGCTCTTTATTACGGCCGAACTATAATAAAGCGCGGCAATACCAGTCCCTAATCGAGCCCCATCAGTTTCTTACTATGGGAGGATCAGAGCTGAAAGTGGTGGATATCAAAATCCTTTCGTAGGTATATCGTTGCTCATCTGTAGAGCGTAGCTCTACAACCGCAAATGTTTATATGAATTATAAAGATAATTAATAAATCAGAGGGGTATTTATGTGTCTCATACATACATACATATACACACACACATAATACATACATACGTATGCATATGCACGTGCGTATGTACGTATCGTTCGTTGGTCTGTAAGCATAAAATGTTTCACGATATGCGGTATGCCGAAAGGCGAACAGCTTTTCGTACTAACAAGGGAAGGTCCCGAACCGGAAAATTCAAAAAATTATAAAACTTTGGGAATATGTAGGGGATTTTCTGCTGATTGCAACGCAATTTTTGTTTGCTGCGCAAATTCACTCGAGGGGGGTGAAATTAACCCCTGAAAATTCCGCTATCTTCCGATTTTGTGTTATAACTCGCGAACTACAAGAGATAGAAGAAAAGTTTCAAGACAAAAGTTACTGCTTTTAATTAGATTTATCATTTGGTAAAAAATTATTTTACAGTTCACGAGTTATAACATAAAATTGGAAAATGACCAGATTTTCATCATATTCATAAAATTTCAGAATTTTTTTAATTTTCGGGCTCGGGATGTTCCCTTGTAAGAACAAAACGGTTCTCGTCTTGACACCGGACTTGTCAAATAAACAGCGATTCAAATTGGACGCTAGTTTTTAGCAAACTCAAATACTTTCAATTGCCCGCAACGCGTTGCTAACTTTCGTCGTTTTCTTTTATGTTTTTTGTTTATCATCTTTCGTTTACCTTTTACCTTTAGAGGGCCGGGCTGGCCACTATAGTGGCCAGCTAAGAATTTGGATACTTTGCCGGCCATTTTGGTGGTATATATGCATAAATTTTAAGTAAATAAAATTTACAATTTCAATGAAAAAATCCCGGCCCTCTAAAGGTTAAGCTGCGGTGGTTCCCCGTTGCCAATAAATTGCCGCAGTGGAATCCCACCTGTACCTCTTCAGCTTATCCAGCTTTGTAGACCACTAATTTCCAAAATTGATGACCAGTGATCGGATGCAAGGCAAGAAGAGAATCGTTTTATTCGCATCGCATACCTCTGAAACCGCAATTGCACATCGGACTTCCCCTTTCTCCCTCCATTCGCAATTTCTCTCGACATTCATGCGACCTAAACTAATCAATCGTTTCCCTGTCTTGAGGGAACACATTTCATTGTAAAAATTGTTTCGCGAAATATACATTTATCATAAAAGTAAAACGTTGAAGAAAGTGACTTTGAAAGAAAGCAACGCGGGTTTTATCGGAAACGACGAGAGATTGTTCAAAGAATCCCTCGGGAGAAATGACGGACACAAATTACGCACTCTTTCACAATTTTTCTTACATTGCAATATTCAAATGAATTAAACAAACTGAAGTGAATTGGCGGAGCGACTTTAATAATAATGTATTTTTTGTTATGAACTCGTAATCCCAACAGCGAAGAGACTGTTTTCGTCGAATCTAGCGACAGCTTGATCGACACGGTGCTTCAAACACCCAGATACGAACAATGGATGCTTTACGGCACCTCGAACGACGAGTTCTGTTTCGGACAAGCTTCGGATAACGCAGAAGACACTAGTTCCGATACAGAAGCTAGGTCGGATAACGGGGCAAAACGACAGAGACACGAAAGTCCTGTGCTCCGTCTTTACGAGAGCGAGGATAGGATAGAGGAAGACGTAGAGTGCGCCAATATATCGAACAGGTAAAAACAGATAACGGTTTTCTGTGACCCGTTTTTCTTTTTCATACACACAATAATACTTTTCGCTGGAAGAAAAAGACACATGTATTCCTTTGTGTCGCTGTTGGTTTTGTTTAGTTGCTTTCTTTTCACCGGTAGTATATTTTCATACGTTTCCGTTATATTAAAGAGAAAGGTGACGAAATATTTTCACACCTTCGCAACTTGTGACGGTTGTCCTTGGTCGCCTTACCTGCCGCAACTACAATCTAACAAGCCGTATTTTGTCCGCAGGTACACGTCATGTTCTTATCGGCCAAAAATGAAACAACAAACGGAGGAGGCACGTGTTGATGTAAGAATGATCGACTTCGCGCACACCACTTTCGTCCACGGTTCGACGGTAGCTTGTAATTCAAACTCGACGGTGCACCAAGGTCCGGATTGTGGTTTTCTAACAGGTCTCGACAGCCTGCGGCGTCTCCTTCTTGAAATTCTGACCGAAGGTTGAACCGTTGACAAAATCGAATGTATCAGTAGGTAACGGGCACAGCGGAGTGTGCCCCTGGCAGGGGAGAGAAAAGGAGATATGTAATTTCCGAGCAACGTGGACGACGAATTTTGCAATCGCGCGAAGGACGATGGCGACAAAATTCTGATCGGAAAGCACAGTTCGTTTCCATTAGATGAGTCTGTACATTCTTGAAGTGTATGATACTGTGTTGCTACGATTTACAAATTACGCGAGACAAATGTATATTGGACGGGTGGAAGAAGAAGTACCGTGTACACATTTTGTGCGTGAATCGTGTACACGGGTACTGTACATTATTCGTACTTTTAACGATATTAAAAGAAATCCATTTTATATAAGTTGGCGTTTTCTTTCCCCTTTCATTGCATCCGTTCAGTGACCGACTCGGTAACATTTAATTTTAATTCCCACCACTCGCAGCATTGTAATCTTATTTTATAGACTGAATCGATAACGCTTGATGTGAGACCAAAACGGTAAGAATGCATCGACGACATCTATGATACGAGTTGTTGAGTTAAGTGAAGATAAATGGTTTCGGTTGCTTAAGGGGCAACATACACCTAGATATATAAAAAAATCGATTTTTCAAAAATATTCTTATTCGATTGTATATCCATTTATCTGTGCTCTGTGAAAGTTTGAGTGGAAAATTCGTAAAATTGACGAAGTTATGCCTAGGGGACCCCGCAGCCGTGTCACCCCTTGCGCGCAGGTATACGGTCACTGGGCAATAGCATAGACGAAGTATAAGATAGACCCATCACGCAATGTAATTTTGTGTCACACGATCGGGGGGCTCGCGAGCCCCCTTACCATCTTCATGTCACACCCAACGTTATCGATTCAGTCTAAAATAAGATTGTAACGCTACACGTGGTAGGAATTAGAATTCAACACGGGTAAAACAGAGATCATTTGAAATCCGCAATTTACAAATCGAGCGCCACGGAATTCGGACATTCAGAAAAATTTCGAGCAGCCGCATTGGGCGCTTAATGATTCTGAACATTGATAGAAAAAAAGGAGTGGCCCTTTTGGGCGTCTAATACTTTTCAATTTTAATGAGAAAAGAAACGGCAGCCTCTATGGACGCCTAACGATTCTGAAGACTGATAGAAAGAAGGAGTGGCCCCTTTGGGAGTCTTATACTTCTCAATTTTAACGAAAAAAGAAACGGCAGTCACTATGGGCGCTCAAGGATGCCTAATTACAAGACGGAAGAACAGCAGCCGCTTTGGGCGCATAATAATTCCGAATTTTAATGTGAAAAAAGCAGCCTCGTTTAGGCGCTAATGGCATGGATTATAATGCTTTCCAGTCTTGTTTTATTAAGAGAATCTAATGACTCGAATGTAATTAAACTTGAGAATTGTAACTCGTATTCAAAGCATCAAGCTTTGATTATAAAATTCATGAAAAATTATTTGGAATATTTAAAACGCGATATTAGAACTTTGACCTCGAATTTGAAATTTATTTATTGCTTTTGCCTGTATTAAACATTTGGAAGCACCCGCCTTAATGTTACTGTTCACGAGAACTACTAGTATGTATTCATGGTCTCTGTGCTCGCTACAGCTATCTATGCAGACAGGAAGCTCCTTCGGCAGGTTCACAGTAGTCAAAGACAGTAGTACCGAATAGAATGTATCACACACACAAATATATCACTTTAATTTCACGATCAAAAAGCTCGAATCAAAAGACTCTTATATAGTTCAAGATGCGTAAAAACACTGACTCTACACTC
Source organism: Andrena dorsata (assembly GCA_929108735.1). Lineage (NCBI taxonomy): Eukaryota > Metazoa > Arthropoda > Insecta > Hymenoptera > Andrenidae > Andrena > Andrena dorsata. The sequence continues at coordinate 57,272,360 of OV815489.1, forward strand.
GCGTATGATACTACTAACACGCATAGCCATCTCATGTTTTTAAATATAAAGCACTGTACGTTTTTAAATGTCCCTAAGCAGTGGATCAAAAAGTCTTATAGATACTGGGTGAATTGCAGTAGAACCTTGTTAAACGACCTCCCACATGGTCCAGAAATCGATGAAATGAATGCGGGCATCGAAATATCACAAAATAATATGCTCACGCGTTCACTGAGGTTCGATCGCAATCGCGAATAAAGTTGGACTGGCAGGTACATTGTTCGGCGATGGTGCGACTTTGGTAGAGGTCTTTGCTTGTTAACGTTCCGTCTCGCTTCAACGACTCTCAGCTCCTCGAATAAAGTATTGCTCGAGAAGTTTTCTAGGTACTGGGTTAATTGTAGTAAAATCTTGTTAAGCGACCTCCCACAGGGTCCAGTAATCGATGAAATTAATCCCGGAATCGAAATATCGCGATTTAAGATTCATCATGGCACTTTAAACTAGTTCACATCCGATCACGATCGCGTTTCAGATATAAAGTTACCATCTAATGGTATCTACGTATTTAGGAGTGCGCTATTTGTTTGGGAAATATGGCACCAAGATTGCTATTGGAGTCTTTTTTTAATATTATTGGAGAAATAAAATGTAATTGTAGGAGCAATATTTAGAATCGAATCTGGACGGATGGAATAGAGATTAACGAAGATAGATGATCGCAGCCAATCGGCTAGTTTTACTTGTCACGTAATTAATAATTCTATTACAATATGTTACTTGTGATACGATTAGTAATTACGTTTCAAATAATACAGATTGCCCAGGTCTCACCACGTGGAGGCGCTGCGAGTGGAGACCCACCCTAACCGCGGCCCATCCGCCCTCCTTTATGCAAAATTTTATTTACATTTCCATAGATCCCCCTGATGCACGGTTGCAAAACGATCCTCAATCGCTCCACAGGCGGGCAACAGAAGGAGTCCTTCTGTAAAAAGCTACCGCGATGAAGCTAAGCAGAATTGAAAACATTTCCTTGTTTCATTCATTAAAAATTTTATGAACTTTCTGGAATATTTCTACCATGATAATTATTCACTACATAATTGGTAATGAACCAAAGAAATAATATTTTCTAATCATTAATAGGAAATATGCCAGTGCATATTTGCTATGTCTACTTAAATACTAATAATTTCTACGTATACGAGCGCTCGTATTTAATAATTGCTACTTATATTTAGTTACACACTGCAATGTTTCCTTAAAAACTACATAATTCTATGTGACCACTAAACACGTCTTACCTAACCATATACATATCTACTTAAATTTAAATACTGACCGGCCTAATGAAAATCTGAAATTGTCATGTGTTTCCTACTTCCCTCGATGGACCCACGATGTTACCTGCAACATTCTCAAAAGTATTAATAAAAATTCCTTGAGGTTTGATTTTTCATGGATTATGAACCTGAAATCCTCTTGTTGCAATATTCTTCACACATAGGGGAGAGTCGTGCAGTACCGACCAGTTTACAGTACCGACCAAAGCTAGTTCTCGCTTCTTCTACCAGATATGAGCGTTTTACTTGAATAAACAAATAAAAATCACAATTCTGTATAACCTATTTCGGGGCCATATCGTTTACTCCATTGCGCTTGATGTTATGAGACATTAAACGTATTCATTGAAATTCAATAGGTTAAAAGTTATTCCGTAAAGCCGATTTTTTGTGTCTTAGCTAAGTAAATGATTATGTTCTATGATGTGTACTGTCTCTAGTCTATTAAATTTAATAAAACGCCCTAGTTTTTCAATATTTTTTGGTACATAATATACCATGATCTAAAATGTTCCCATATGTTTGTCGTACAGTACCGACCATACGACTGTCGCGCAGTACCGACCAACAAAACTAAAAGAAAATTCAAGAAAAGCGAAAGGAACGAAAGTGTAAAAGAAGCAGAGAAAAGAATAGCTAAAAGACAATTAAGGAAACCTCAAAAAACTTGAAAAGAAGAAAACTAGGGGATAAAGTAAATAAAGATAGGTGTGATAACCGACTAAACAGGAAGCTAGGAATTAATAAAGAAGTTAATTAAAGAAGTTATTGTGTTATTTGCAAGGAATCATTTGACGAAGATTGGATGCAGTATATCGAATGTGAAGGTTGGGCACACGACGAATGCACAGATCAGAAAAATATTAATTATTTTACTTGCGATGTTTGTACTAATAAAATTAGCAAAAATCTTCTATTGTAACAATTAAATGCCTTTTTATTAACATTGTTAGTCATTTAGACTTAAAAATCTACTAATTTAACACTTGGTCGGTACTGGACGACACTTTTTCGTTTCCTAGAAATTACAACTTTTTTACTTTTGCGAATTATCAATTTTTATTATTAAATTTCACAAACATAATTTCCCTCCTCTTATTAAGTTCCATCTATACTACAAACACGTTTTTGAATTTTTGATTTTTATCCACTCTAACCGAAGATATAACCAAAAAACTTAGAGCGGTCGGTGCTGCACGACTCTCCCCTAATATTTCTGCAACAGAAACTTTCTCAGTGGCTTAATACCTACAATCTATCTCGATTAAATAATGTAATTTCAACAGATATAGTCCTTTCATTGAATCACTATTGCCCAAATATTGAAATATCAGACAATTTGTATCTAACCAGTTCCAAAAAATTTCCTTTAAATTCCAGGCAGCCGCATAACATTTGTCGGGTGGGTAGGTGGTGGTAGTAGAAGGAGGATGGTGCAGCCACTTAGGGCTGCTAGAAAAAACGATCAGTAGCCAGAAGGACAGCTGATCATTGTCCACTCATTAATGCAAGAAAACCGTGAGTGGACCGTTTTTTTCTTTCGCAACGCTAACTTATTACAGACTAAAATCAACTCCCGAGCATAGTCACTAGGACTTTGAACTACTCGCAGCACTAATTTCTCAAACAACTTCAAAATTCCCGGATGGTGCTTCATTACAGAAAATTCTACTATACTCAATACAAATCCCGAATAGCAAACGAAGAAGCTCCCAAGGAGCTACATTACTTTAACAAATATAAAAAGCTACCGAGAACCACCACGTGGGTGGTTTCATTTTTCGCAACACTAATAAAAATTCAGTGCACCTGTGTCTCGCAATACGCAACTCTAACTTTAATTCGTTGCAGCCTTCCTGAAGGCTGTGTGGGGTCCCATGTGCAGCAAAGCCAGCTGCTCGGGACTCCTTTTTCCCAGGAACATGTCTTCGGACATGTCCCAGGACAGTTTCGGGGCATTGGGGTCGCAACTCTAATTACAAACGCGATCAGTCATCATCGCAACACTAACTCAAAAAAGTATTAACTATCAAACTAGGACGAGTAATTAAAAAAACGCGATCAGTCGCATCGTAACTCTAGTAAAAAGAATACCACGAATCAAAAGTAATGCAATGAATCAAACTCTAGTAACTCCAATTCAAAATACAAGAACAATCTCAAAAAAAATCGCGACTCTTTTTTCGGAACACTACAAGCAACCATGCTCGACATTCATTCGCAACGCTATGCTGGAACCAAACGCGGGGAATATTTGATTCGCAACGCTAATTCAAACCGTAATCACAATTTAGTCGGAACACTAACTGACCCCGTAATGTTCTTCGCAACCCTAATTGAAAACGCGATGTGCTAAGTTTCAGGGAGGGGGTGTCGATGGGTCAGCCTATAGTCGACCAAACTACTACTACTACAACTACCGGCGAGCATAATGGCAAAGTAATACCTACGAAGAATGACCCTGCATCCGAGAATACAGGGCCATTCTTGGCCTAGCCCACATGATGTGGCCTTTTTCTGGCCGGGCTATCTGCGTCTCTTTGGCCACTTGGTATTGATTCAATAAAATAACAAGAATAATACGTTTACCACACGTATTGCCATCTCATTTTTCCAAGGAATGAAACCAGACGCCATCCAAGCACCGTTCAAATTAACCAGCAAGTGTCATGGCGTTGCCTGCCCTTGGCTTTCGACTCCCGCCTCAACGCCTGTAACCTAACGATGCAACAAGTTTGAAAGAAAAGCATTAAAACAACAAATAAACTTGAAATATGCCCGGAAAGGGATGTAATTGAATACCGAGACACGATATGTGTGCACTAAATGTGCAGAAATATCGGTAAGGCAACGAAGGGAATACGCGACGAACATCTAATGGTTTTCTCGCGATATTTAATGAATTTCCGGACGAAACTGTATTAATATTAGGAGCAAGTGACGATAGAGAGTAAAGAATAAGACAAATAATGATTGCAAGTAATTATATGAGGGCAGATAATGTACGCGTACCATTTAAATACGCAGCTAGCTATCGAAGCGTCTTAACTCAACGACGTCCACGGAACGAATGACCCCCGCGCCGCGTCGCTGTACCTCGCGAATATTAGCTTTGGTGGGGGGAGAGCAGGCAGGCGGCAGGACTCGCCAGGCAATACACGCGTACGTATTTACGAAGTGCTGGGATATCGTCACCGAGCCATGTAAACAGAGGTGACTTCCAAAGAGCATCGTTCAGTCATAACTAAAGTCGTTTCTACACACACGTTCTGCTAACAGTAAAATAGAAATATTACGCGTGATATATTTCCTTCTGATATATTTTAGATTAATATTCATTTAGGCTACCTTTGGCTCCAATTACGCTTTTCAGACGTTGTGCACTAGTTTTTCAATTATTTTAGAATGCCGTTCGAATACTTTTGTGACCCTGTTTCAGTACATCTTTGCAATAAATGTTTCATAACTTCTACAAATATTATCCGATTCATTTCAAATTTGGTATTATAATATATAATCTCGATACTTGTGTCCCATCACAAGGGAAAGCCGCGATAGGTATATGTACTACAGATTTTGATGAATCTCATATATGTATTCAACATTCAACAGTATCCGAAATATTAATAAAAAATGATATTTTGGCATTAAACAACCGAAGCGATAGTGGAAAAATCTGTAGCACAAATAGGTATCGCTGCTTTCCGTTGCCATCTTTCCGCGCCAACCACTTTCCAGACGCATTAATTATTTCGCGGTAAAATTACTCTAAGTAAGAGCCGCGGTGCTCCGCAAAATATGTAGATGGACGCGAAAAAAACGGGGACTCTACGATCGCGTTACGCGCGATCAAAAAGGATCTTGCTAGACTGCAAGATTGCTACGAAGACTGGTTGCACTTGGAACCTTTTCAAATTTTTCGCGGTGACTCTACTCGACTCGAATTATTATTCGGAATTGTAAAAATCGCGAGCAAATGTTGTATCGATTTAATTTTCTGATTTTAAGACAGACACATGCACGTCACCCTATCTACGATTACCTTGTATGGTCAGCTCATTGGATTCTGCTCTTTCCAACACATATGCGCGGCGGTTAGTGGCCCGTTTCATATAATTGGCATTCGTTTTAGAAACATTTCTGCGATATTATTGTGAGCAGGTAGTACCAACAATGATTGTCATTGTTAGTCAATATACCAAATTAATGCCTTCTATACACGCCTTATTAAGAGAATCTAATGACTCGAATGTAATTACTGTTGAGAGAGAATATTTGAGAAAAACTTACACGAAAGAGTTCAACTTCAGAAATGTAACTCGTATTCGACACATTCAGCATCCCGTATGATTGTGAAATTAAAGAATGCTCGATTTGCAGTTGCATCCATGCACCCCACGACACTCAGGCCACTTTCTGCGAGGCATAGATATAAGAATTAGATTTTACTGTAAATTTCAATGTCGGCGGTGAACTAATACTCGGGGCAAATAGAATCCAATTATTATTACTTCGCTAAAATGATTAAACAGTGCATTAGAAACTTACGGGAATGTCAGTAACAGCGTCAATTTTTAAAACTGTTCGGTGTACGATACGTGAAAGGGTTCTGCTACACGCAAAGTACTAACAAAACAATTTATCATCTTGCAATTTATAGCTTGCACGAGCTTTGAAGACATATCATTTTTGAGCGCCGTAGTGTCTTGATCCCCGAAATGCATTTTCGGAGAGAAATCCGCATGAGTCGTTGACAAATCGAGTCAAAGCGTAGAGTAGCGAAAGCCTATGTCAAACTCACACTTTAAACTAGTCACACGTATAAAAGCACGCTACACACTTTTCAGCATTTCTCAGCATTTCAGAGTAGTTGCTGAGTTGGATGCTGTGGTTGAGTAGAGGCCGCTAAATTCAGTCCTGAAATAATGGGTCGATAACACAGTTTGGGTGGCGACACGCACATCCATAAGGTGATAGGTCTATCCTATACTTCGTCAATGGCAATAGTATTGTACGCTTGAACTATTGAAAGTTCCCATGCTGAAAAACCGTTTTTTTTTCTTGCGAACGGGCCATTTTCATTTTCAACATTGTTGCAAAAATTTTGACCCTTGCAACTTTGTTGCATTTTCGCGGGGCGTCCAAATAGCTTACCTAAATACTTACCATATTTTGCGTGATCATAAGGCGATTGGTTCTTAAGACTAGAGCAATGTAGAAGTAGTGTGACATGATGTGTTGAAGTCAATAATGTTTGAAAGTAGGGAATGGCATGTTTAAAACAGTGCGTTAATCCATACAGCACACCTCGTTGCAGCAGTGTTGCAGGAACGTTGATGCAATAATTCGTTGTTGCAGGTTGCATTGTGATATTGCTGGATCGATGCTGCAATATTTGTTTTTATTATTTGATTGGCAACGATCGTAGAATATTGCAACAATTTTGCTAGTTCTTTGGCGTGCAATGTTTCGTTTGCAACGATCGTACAATATTGGTCCGTTGCTATTTAATGTGTTCATTAATGATCTTGTGGATGTATTTGTTGGAACCAATTTTTTATTGTATGCGGTCTTTAAGAAAATCCATTGCTGGAGTGATGCGGTCGAGATGCAGGATGACTTGGACAGGTTCGTGCTTTGGTGTAATAGTAATAATTTAAGGCTTCATACTTCTAAGTGTGTGGTTTTTAGGGCGGCGCGGGGTGTGTGCGATATTGTCTTCCCTTATAAGTTGGGGGATGATATACTCAGTACAGTGTGAGAGGTAATCGACTTAGGAGTTTTTATCATGTCGTATTTCGATTTCAGGAACCATTATATGCGCTGTACAAGTAAGGCATTAAAAATCCTTGGATTCATATCAAGATTTGCAAGACACTTTAGAATTATAGACGCAATCAAATTATTATATGTTGCCCTTGTTAGGCCTCATGTTGAATATGCTTTAGTCATCTGGAACCCGAAGGATGGCAAATATATTAACTTGATTGAAAGGGTTCAGCATAAGTTTTTGAGATTTGCCGCTCGGATCCTGGGTATGCGTCTGGACCGTACTAACCATAACTATGGCCCAATAATGAATCTCTTGAATATCCCTACTCTTGTCGATCGTAAACGTATAGCGGATATGATGTTTTTGTACAATGTGCTAAATGGTCATATAGACTGCTCTATTCGCCCCGAAATTACCACGGATCGTCACTACTCGGTCGACCCGTCTTGTTACAAATCAAGACATTCAGATCTAAAATGGACATAAACTAGACGTCTCTAAGACAAGGTGTGCTATCTGGGTTCAGAATAATTCTTTTATCTTTTAGACAAACAGCTTGATACATTAAGTAAAACAACAAATGGGTTCGAAAAAAAATAATTATTCGCTTAATCATGTTAAAACACCGGGACTATGTCATAAAATAAGATAATAGGGCCAAAATAGCTGCGGGGACCTGTCAATTTCGCTATCATTTGTGTATAGAGACATGGTCGCGTGTATTACTGCAGCTAGAAAATTCTTATGCACTGTTGTTGAGTGCACGAGAAGAGAAATTATGAATACCCTCCGCTGGGAAGCTAGTTCAATTAATTCTAAATAGGAAGGTAGAATAATAAGGTACAGAAGGGAGCGATGATTACTGTAAAACTAGCGGGAGATTTTTCGCGCCCTACGATTCCAAAAAGCAAGAATCGATTCGTCAGTGAGATGCATCGCCGTATCTCGCGATGTCGCGGTCGACCAATAAAGAACGGGTTGGGGCCATTAATATTACACGTATATAACTGCCAGCCGTAAAAGGTGCACTGCGACACAAGCACGAGTCTCATAGCTGCCTTGTGCCGTTGCAACATTTTCCCGATGATCACGGAAATGTTGGAATTAGCGAGCCACCTCGATGGGGCAAGGTTAAGGTGCTTGTAGCGACTAGTAATTGACGTGTCAGTGTAATTACAAATGGCGGGCGCCAATGGTGACATTTCCTCCGTAGAGAGGAGCATCGAGAAATTAACGATATCCGCGGAGGAGTCTGCGAAAAACGAGAATGACACGGAAAGAGAGAAAAAGGCCGAACCCCGCCTGTGGGGTTTCGAGGCCCGGGAACTCTATAAAATGGCAATCAATTTCTACAAAGGTGAGTCCGGTCGTATTGACAGCCTGGCTAGAATAATCTCGCTATTGAATTCTTCGCTTTGCGCTAAAAGAACGAGCTGCCCGTGTCCGTCCGCATTATTCCATTGTTGTACCGTTCGTTCGTAAATCCTCGAGACCCTCGAGTATCGAGTCCACTGAAAGCTTCATTAGTGACCACTGTCCTTTGCTTTTGACATTATCCAGTTTGCATGATCGAGGAGTAAAGGAACAGTATCTCGCTTCATCATTGATGAGACGAAGTATGTAATTCTTGTAGAGAAAGAAGGGAAAGCGGTCCACCTGTCCTACGAAGACAAATTAAAGTTGGTGGCCTTTACGCAGCAAGTAACGCACGGCAAGTGCACCGCCGAGAACGCGCCGCCTTTAGGTGTGCTGGATGTGATCGGAAGGGACAGGCGTTTGGCATGGCAGAACTTGGGAGATATATCCAAGGAGCAGGCAATGGACGGGTTTATAGTTCTACTGGACAAACTCTGCCCTTTATTCAGAACGTTCGTGGAGGCGCAGAGAAGGGACGTGGAAGAGAAGCTGCGGCTGAAGAAGGAGGAAGAAGAGAGGAAACTGGAGGAAGAGAGGAGGTTAAAGGAATTGGATGAAATTAGAAAGAAAGAGGAAGAGGCGAGATTGAAGGAAGAAATACAGAGAAGACAAATACAGGACGCCTTGAACCAACAAACTTATTATCAATTTAAAATGTATGCGGAGCAGCAATATCCTGGGAACCCAGAGCAGCAAGGCGTTTTAATAAGGCAGTTGCAAGAGCAGCATTATCATCAGTACATGCAGCAGCTGCGCCAGAATCAATTAGTCGTAGAAGATCCAGCGCCAGAGCCAAAAGACACCACACCAGACGATGCGGAGAAGAAGGAGAAGGATGAGGTGAACGAGATGGTGCCTTTAAACGAGGACGACTCGGATGAACAGCAAGAGGATTGGCCACCCATGGCCCCCGCAGAAATGTGGACAATAAAAGGCGTAGAGGAGTTCAAGGAAACCATTAGGAGGGAAGCTGGCGACGCTGTTATTAAAGTTGGGCACGGAGAGACTGTGACTGTTAGGGTACCCACACACGAGGATGGCTCCTGCCTATTTTGGGAGTTTGCGACGGATGGGTACGATATTGGTTTCGGGGTCTACTTCGAGTGGTCGAAGCCGGAAACGAATCAAGTGTCGGTTCATATTAGTGAGTCCGAAGACGAAGTTGACGAAGAGGAGGATTATATATCAAGGGAGGATTTGGAAAGTGGAGTAACGAACGGTAATGTTCAGTCTGATTATAAGCCATCATCACCGCCTATAAGTGTGATTGTACCTGTAAGTAGATACGATCTTGTATTCCAGTGAAACAGAACAAAGTGTAATGGTATTCGTATTTTTGTAATGCTTATTTATTGCTCCTTCAAGGTATATAGGAGGGACTCGCAAGAAGAAATCTATGCTGGGAGTCATAGATACCCAGGGCAGGTGAGCAAATGGCATTATTATTATTATTTATTCAAGTATATCAACGGGATAAAACCCTTTCGTAAAAAGATCATGTCATGTATATGCTTCGGATATAATATCAATTACTTATTGCAGGGAGTGTATCTTCTCAAGTTCGACAATTCGTATTCCCTGTGGCGAAGCAAAACGCTTTATTACCGGGTCTATTACACGCAGAATGGTTACACGAAAGATTAGCTTTATAAAAGCCACGATTTATCGAAACGTACAACCGTTGAGAACTAGCCCGATGCGATGGCCTGCCGATACTGCTAGTCCAACCAAACGAAGAGTCCTATATCTTATTTCTGTTCACGCAAAGCAAAGTGTTCGCAAGGGAAAAAAAAAGAATATACTTATAGTTACGTAAAAACACTTTATTGTTTAATATGGCAAGAAAGTGGGCACAATTGAAGAGAAGGTTCCTATCGTTCCCTTTCCCATACGAGTGTTTGTAAGCGGGCAAGCGAAATGTGTATAAATGTCAGCAAACAGTAAATGTGCATCAATGAATTTCATCCGATATATCAGTGTCCATCGAATTGTATATTAGCCAGTGATGATTTGGCGAATCCATGCATAATATTGTTTCCTGCGGTCAGATTTTAGTCTGTTCTGTTATCATCACACACGAGCGTGTATCGTATACTTTTATTAATACTGTCCCACGTTTTAGAAGAAAATACATCCAAATGAAAATACTTGGGCGTTTCATTCTCCAGCCGTGACATAACATGCGCGAAAGGATGGCGACAACACTTTCCTCTTTCGTGTCAACGTTTATTGTACTATAACCATATCGTTTTCCTTTGTTTTTTTTTACAGGTATGATTTGTATATCGTTTGTTAATAATAATAGTTACATACGCAGCAATATACAGTTTGCAGGCTCCTTACGCGGACGAATATGCGTGTACGTATCGCATATAAACGCGCGCCCAATTATCGCTAAATAATAGACAATTCGCCCTATAATAACAATTTTACTTAGAAGAGCACTTTTCTGAGACGGCATAGGTTTTGTCTTTTGTTATCGATATTGCACGGCAACAAGGATTCCGTTGTATGTGCCACGAGGCTTTAAGCACACCGCAAGAATAATCCGCAATAACGAAATTCCTCTTGGCGTGCAATCGTGTCGCAGCGGCCAGATTATCTATTCTCCCCGTTTTCCAGTGAAAATGCTGATCGATTGGAAATCCATCGGAAAGTGGAGTTCCGATCGACATTCATATTTCACACTAATCCCGCCTTTATCGACGAACGTAATTTGTTCGTTGAAATTCAAATCGTCGATTCTCGTGAAATCTTCTGTGACTTCTTAAAGCCTAGGCTTGCTGTAAGCGACTACGGATCGATGGATTTTCGAACATTGAAGGCTCCAGTGGCTCGTTAGAAGAGACACTTTCGAACTTAACATAAGCTAACCTAGTCAATTATCTATTTCATCGAACCTTCGCAATATCTAGAACCCGATTTCGCTAGCCTTAAATTAACATATCGTTTTTGAGCTCGATTCTGCCAAAGTTTCTACTAAAAAAACTCAAAGCTGTTCTCACCATTGTCCGCAGTGTTACAAGGCGGTTGCAGCATTGTTCGCGGCAGTACATCCGCCATTTACCGAAAGTGCCTCTTCGCGATCGGAGTTCGTAACGACCTGCCTATCAAAAGTCCTATTTAAACGCGGAATAGAAAATTCGTCGCTCGTTACTCGCGTGGACGCGGTAAACCCTGGAAGTAATCGCGCGTTATCCTGAGATGGCTTAACATTTAACAACGGTTCGCCGCGAGTAATCGAGTCCCGGTATCACATGCTTCGTCGCTCGTTGTGTCAACAAATTGCAACAAGTCTACGCCTACGCGGCGGCTCAGCTACGGCTTGCGTTTGAACTTGGCGCCAAAATCGCGGTAGCCGACAGACCCTCGTCAGTTAGAAGACGCGGCTTGAAAATGCCAATGTGCGTATGTACGCTGGGAAAGTGTGCTTGCGGTCGGAGAATCGTTCCAGGAGTGTTTTAAACGGAGATGTGGATGGTTTCGACGAGATATCCTGTTACGGGGTGAGGCATCTTCTGAATGCACGCGAATTTTCGTCACTTTCATCGTTACCGGCAGGGTGAGTACTCTTTGCGTACCTAGCCTTGTTCTAGATTTTCTAGAAGAAAAGTCTGACCGAGTACAACTTCTTTCGAACAATGATATAGACACATTTAACAAGTTTCAACCCATTCGTGTACGATTCTAATGCTCGGAGAGGCAGAATTTGCCAAGGAAATTTAAATTGACGTATGATAAAAGAGCTTAGTACGTTTCCTTTCGTTTTTCTATGTAGCGAGTTCGAAATCTTGAACCGATAAATAATCATTTGCTTCGATGATAAAAATCGAATGGGTCGATAAATCACACTTGAATAATTTCCTGCCGAATTACACGTACACACATATGCACATAGTACAGATTCGGAAACCCCTAATTCGCTTAACTGTAGACAGAAATCGTCGTGGTACGATCAAGATTATTAGTTCTTATCGATGATCCCCGAACGAAGAAATTTACAGATTAAAATCGATCTTCTCATAGCTATTTACAAATATTTCAATCGATAATTCCGAGTTTCTTTAAAAGCTTTCGTATCTATCTACTAACAATGCAATCTTGATCGTACCACGATCGTAACGATCGTAAACGTATTTTACCATCTATCAATGATTATCACGATCAGCAATTGGCATCGATACACGTTCCATCGAGTATATGAAAAATATTTCCCTAAAAAGCATAACGGTGCGTCGCTTCTCGTTCCCGCGGTATTATGTAATAATAGTATGTATATATTATGTGTATATTGTATTTTATGTATATATCTATATACAAGCTGTTCGGCACCAAATAGTAAAAATTGAAATAGTTAATTCTACGTGCAAAAAATAGGATAAAAACGAAGAGTAATAGAATTGCTGTGAAAACTTCGTTTCTTGTATTAATGTTTAGAAATTCTACGATGATCTCGAAGATCTACGATGGACGCAAGTTTCTCAGCCGAATTTTCAAACGTTAATAACTAAGAAACGAAGCCTATGCCAACATTTCGTTACTCTTTATTTTCGCGTTATTTTCTCACATGAATCATCCATTTAATTTGCTACTCTCTGTCGCCGAACATCATGTATGTCGCGTAATAATACAAAGCTCCTCGGTCAAAATGACGAGAGAACTGGTAAAAACGATCGGAATACGGATAGCCTGGTTTTTTTCTTTCGGGTGTACCTTGCTCGCGAGCCAACATCGTAGACAAAAATATATACTATATTACATGTATATTTCTCGGAATCTATACGCGTCGAATCGAGAAAACTTTCAATCGTTTACAGGCAAAGGACCCTTTTCCCTCCGCGCTTCGTTCGAAACGTTCGAAGTTTGTCTGCCTATTGCACTTGAGCGACCGATGTTCTCGTAAGGTTTACGTTTGTATAGTCCCGTTCGAAATCGTTCGATATATCGGCCAAGTGATCCAGGATCAGGAGGCAATCGTTGTTTACCCGGTGATCTTTATAACGCTACCGTGATATCCCGATCTCTACAAAGATGCAAGCATAAAACTGCCCGAAAGCCCACGATCGCGGTTGTGTGTACGAACGACGTTACATGAGATCGTAAATTAACCGATAAGGAGGGGTTTTTGATGGGCGATGCAATAAAGAAACCGTACAGCATTGCTGGACTTGGGAGAATTTTCAACGTTTCTGGATAATTCTGATTCGAATAAGGGATAGTTCGGTGGAGCATTGAAGTTTGAGATCTAAATCTTAGTACTTGGAAGAAGATTCCTCGTGTCAGTTTCGATCAGAATTGGGCATTAACTAAATAAAAAATTGTTTAAATAACGGAACAAGTAAAAGTTACCGTAACTTTAGATTATTTACCGAATAAAGTTAACTTCTTAATTCGACGAATAATTTTTTTAACTTCCATTGGTTATTCAAAATTTTTATTTAAATGAAATTTTAGCCCACCTCTGGTTTCGACCATTGAAATGTCGAAAGGGGCAAGAACGCGTGAATCTTGGGTGGTGTATGCAGACCCAGCTGATTGCGCGTGCAAAGTGCGCGCTGCACACAGGCGCCGCAAAAGAAAAAGCGCCTAAAAGATCTAAAAAAATATGAGATAGATTTTTACGCAACCCAAATTTGTATAACCAAATTTGCATAAGTAAGATCATATTATAAAGAGGTTCTCATTTCCTGTTTTTTCATTCGCAAATAATTAAAAAAAAAATTGAAAAGGCGCGAAACGTTTATCGCACACAGAAGAGAAACGTCAGAAGCCGGGCCTGGGTGTATGTAAGGAATGTGGGATATTCGTTATTGGCATACAATCGCGATTTGGTTCGATCGCAAGGATCACATATCAAGCTCCCCTTTTGTAACTATTCCATTTTACGGACTCTAAGTCGCCATGCGTTTTCTTCCTCGAATTTCGTATCAAAAACCCTCGATTATCGATGAGTGAAGCTTACATGCTATACGGTGTGCGCATAATTGACGCCGAATCAATTGCACGCGAAAAGTTGCGATTCGCAATCGTAGCGAGGCGTATCGCGGGGGAACAGAATTGGGCGGTACTTTCCCTCGAGTGGCAAGCTCGACGATTCGGTTGCGAGTAACGAATGAAATCTTATCCCTTACTCGTGTTCTGTTACACCTAGACACTATTTATGAAAAATACCATTCACAATTACATAATTACGCGAAGACCGTCTTCAGCAATTGAGGACCCTGCAGCAAGAGGGGTGCAGCTCCATTTTTTAGTTATGACGTGTCATATACGCATAAAAATATTAAATTAATATTTTATAAATTTTATAAACATTAATATTAATACTTTATATTAATTTATTTTAATATTAATATTTTCATACTTAGTATTGAAAAGTTTTTATTTTTATTTTTGGCGCAAAATATTTTATAATAAAAATATTAATAATTTAACACTGTAATATTGCAATATTTTAATATTTTAATATTAATATTTTTATTATAGAATTTTTTTGCCCAAAATAGAAATAAAAACTTATCAACTCAACATCTACTACTTATTTTTCAATTAGTGTTCTCTTCTTAATGTTACCTCAAAGCAATAATTTTATAAATAGCTTTTTCTAATTTACTCCAAGTTAGAGGTCCACCCGTCTTGCTGTAATTCCCTCAGTGTTTCTTTTTTCAACGTTACTGAATATTTATACACGAGAGGAAGGAAAAAGCATTCGTTACTCGCGAATAATATCCCCGCTATCCGCAAACCTCGAAGCAAATCTACTCGAATCAACCTCCATCGATGAACCGAGTCCTCCATAGAATGATTCGAGTGCCGCCCAGACGCCGCGCGATAGAAATCGCGCTGAAAGTTTCCTCGCGTAGGTTACCTTTGCGAGGGGCACTTGATGACTTGGAAATCGGCTACGTGGACGGCGGTGGCACGCGTCGATCCTCGCCGTCCTAGGGGCGGGGTAATGATCGGTGCGTTTTCGATCTAGAGTGACCTAGGCGACGATGCACCGTCGATACTTAAGCGAAGGCGCGTCCGCGAGGCAATAGCCCCGGCGCTCGTAAATCGTACTTAACGGCGTACATATTTACAGAGTCTTGAACCGTGAA